>CM041058.1:1998751-4923507 GCA_023078785.2 Hyles euphorbiae
GGTTATATTGTGTCTATATTTTAATTTTCACTTTTTTAGACCCTGTTTAGTCGCTCTTGAGCATTTGCACGCGAAGCTTGTGATATTGAATTAACTGTATTCGATACGTTTCGACTGCTTCTGTGACGGGATTTATGATGATGAGTGAACGGCAAATCGCAGGAAGACTCGGAATTTCATGTAAAGGAGTCCACTACACCCTTGCCAGGAAGTGAGAAACTGGGAAAAATTAAGATAGAAAAAGCTGTGGGTGGTCGAAATGCACAACCAATCAAGAAGATAACTTTATCAGGGTTACGTCTAAGCGAAATCGACGTTTAACTGCACGACAAATTACCGCAGCTGTGAATGAGACGCGAGAAACGCCCGTTTCGATAACTACTGTTAAAAGGCGTCTACTGTCTGCAGGATTAAGAGGATGTATTGCAGTTAAAAAAACCAAATCTATATGGACAATAGACCAGTGGAAAAATGTCCTTTGGAGTGACGAATCCAAGTTTCAGAGAGAGAAGAGAGGGCTTCAGAAGCATAGTGCCTACTGTTAAGCATGGTGGTGGTAATGTGATGGTTTGAGGATGTTTCGGCAACAATAAACCCGGAAACCTTATAAGGATAACCGGAACTCTAAACAAATAAGGCTATTTGAAAATTCTTGAATATTTCGCCATGCCCAGTGGACTGAATCTCATTGGCCCTGGGTTTGTTTTTCAACAGGACAATGATCCGAAGCATTCGTTTAAGCTGTGCAAGAACTTTTTGAACAAAAAACAAGACGAAAACCTTTTAAATATCATGCAATGGCCATCTCAATCACCTGACCTCTCTCCCATTGAACTTGTTTGGGATGAACTTGATAGAAGAGTGAAAAACCAATCTCCTACGAGCTCAGAACATTTGTGGCAACTATTAAAAGCCGTATGGGACAAATTAGATGTAGATTATTTGAATAAATTAATTAAAGACTGCCTAAAATATGCGAGAAAGTAATAAAAGAAAAAGGTGGACACTTCGATGAAGCTAAAAGTTATTTTAATTTTCATGTTGTAAGTATTCTTTTTGTTTATGAGATTAGTGTTAGTATTATTCATAATTTTATAATGAATAAAAAATAATAGGTACCGGGTATATCAAGAGTGCTGCCGAAAACGAAGCCGGGTGGTAGTTTAAGTGACGAGAAACACATTGTAACTAAATATTTCGCTAAGAAACGCGACAATTTTTTTCTACTATTTTTTAAATATCGCCGAGTTTGGGTGTTAAATCCATAGTTTTTGCTAAAATAATAATTTAAAGCCTTGCTTAATAAAGCGTGTTTAAAAATAAAAGGGTGTACACTATTATTTAAGAAAACCTACGTATTTACCACCCTAATACGACAGAAAAAAATAAAAAAAAGTTCGTCGCAATTTTATGCACAAAATTTAGTTGCATTGTGTTTGAAGTCAAAACTACCACCCATCTTCGTTTTCGGTAGGTTTGATATATCCTGTATATTGAAACAAATTAATTATTTGCTCTTGCTTATCTCCTCATTACCGACTCTACCACCTCGGTGGCGTACATGTACTAAGTTGTTGTTGTAAAATGATCAAAGAAGCGTGTAAATCGGCCGGCGATGCATTACTCACTGTTTATAACATATGTATTGCTGAAGGGGTATTTCCGCGGGTATGGCGTACCGGTTTCATTCGTATAATACCCAAGGGTGGCGATAAATCTCCACATGATCCTAAGTCGTATAGACCTATTACACTCTTACCGTCTCTAGGTAAACTTTTAGAACGTCTTATCGTCCCTCGATTGCTACCGGGTGGACCAAAGTTTCACGAAAAGCAGTTCGGATTTACAACGGGTAAGTCAACTATCGACGCGGCAATATCGGTTAGAAGAGCTGTAAGTACATCGGCGCGCAAATATGTACTCGGAATTTTCCTGAACATATCCGGTGCTTTCGACAACGCTTGGTGGCCGATGCTGCTTCTTAAGTTGAAATTACGAGGGTGCTTTAAAAATATATATTCACTTATTTACTCGTATTTCTAGCACGGAACAACAAAACTTAAACTTGGACACTATGCTGTGTCAAAACCACTTACTATGGGCTGTCCACAAGGTTCGGTTTTAGGTCCTTATTTGTGGAATTTAGGGTTCGACGATTTTCTTGCAATTCCCTTGCCGTCAGAGTGTTCTTTGACCGGTTATCCGGACGACGGCCTCTTGCTTATAGTCAAATAGTAGGTCGGGATTAGAAATTATGTCGGTCGCGTGTTTAAAACTAATATGTGATTGGGGCCATCGAAATTAGCAATGTGCAATTCGTTCAATTTTTAGGACCCGGATCAATACTGATCCATCTTTAAAATGAACCGGTTCAAATGACTCGATCAATCAAACGATTGGTTCCGTTCAATTCTTTGACATAAATGAATAGGCCCTTAGTAGAATTATAGGTATGTAAACACATTTTAAAGTTCACATTACCTTACATTACCTTTTAAATTTACACAAAAATGACACTTTTACAACTGAAACACGCGAAAAACAATTTTACAACAAACGTAATAGACAAAATCTTAGGACAACGAGATACTGATTACGAAATACGAACAAATACGTGTTATTACTTAATGACAATATTAACGCGCAAGTAATCATAAATCAAGACGTAACTAACTTCAACTCACTCAAAAAGTCAAAACCATAAAATTGTAACGTAAAACAAACTTTAAAGCCTACCAATCAAAGCATATATTAACCTTGTCATTTACAGTCGAACTATTTAGTGTCTGTATTCGTCTCTAAAACCGATGATATCCGAACGTTTTTTTGGCTTGATTCGGCTCGACTCGGGTCAGGCGCACTTCCGGCTCGCGAACCGTTGTTCGCGGGTTATGGTTCTCGGCTCTCGGTTCTCGGCTCTCGGCTCTCGGCTCTCGGTTCTCGGTTCTCGGTTCTCGGCTCTCGGCTTTCGGCTCTCGGCTCTCAGTTCTCGGTTCGCTTGAACCGACGCAATTCTCCAATCGTGATCGATCGAATGAACGAATTTTATTGTACGTAAAGATCGAATCGATCGCGTGGTTCTTGCGAGCCGGTTTATTTGACCCGTTCAATCGCGAACGACCCATATTTAATCGAAATCGCTTAACCTTTGCACCACAATAAACGTTCCAATTACTTCTGAAAGGAACTTTAAAATCACAGCCGCGAATTAAATTTAATAATATTAATGTAAAAAAAAGGAATCGGTTTGTTATCTTGGTTTCATTTTAGAAAGGAATTTTTCCTTTCTTGAACATATTAAGAACGTCGGGGAAAAGTCGAAAAGGAACTTTTTTGCTTTGACAAGAATATCAAAATCAACGTGGGGGCTATCTTTCAATACACTAAAAATCATCTATGGAGCAACTTACTTAGGATGTATCTGTTATGGATCTCCTGTATGGGCTGATAGGGCTACTATCGGTGCTGTGCGAAGAAAACTGCTCCAGAGCCAACGTTTGGCGTTGATATTCTTGTGCAAGGCATATAGAACTGTTAGTACCGAAGCTTTGCCTGTCCTGGCGGGTGTACTTCCAGTCGACCTGGAGGGCAACGTCGCGCCGCGATGTATTACTCTAATAGAGAAAATATGGATAAAAGTTTTTTCACCGCACGTGAACTTTTAAAAGTTGACAGATTATTTAAACTGGTTTCAGTGGTATATAGCGAACTATTAGATGAATGGCAAAATAGATGGGAGGTATCTTTGAAGGGCCGGCATCTATACCAATTTTTTCCTTGCGTACGTGATCGTTTAACAAAGACATGGCTAGATGTCGATTATTGCGTATCACAATTTCTCACGGGCCATGGTAACTTTAAGTCTAAACTATACTCTTTTAAGCTTGTTGCGTCGCCTGCGTGTCCATGTTCAACACCTAATTGCGAGTATGAGCAGTCCGCGCATCATATACTTTGGGAGTGTAGTCTTTGGCATAATGAGCGTAAAACCATGCTAGATAGTATGCAAATATCATCTGGAGTTGTATACTACATGGACCTTGTAGAGGCTAGAAAGAACTTCCGTGCTTTCCGGCGTTTTTGCCATACCTATTACTGGAATCAAGCATAACAGTTCACATAATAGGTCCCATTTAAATGTAATAATAATTTGATCCGTGGTGCTTTACAGCTGGCTTCTCCGGCTGTGAAAGTCTTTTTGCGAGGTTATTTACCTCTTCAGTTCAATGTTTTGTCACCCGCTTTGCACGGAGGGAAGTGGACAATAATTTATTTCCAACTCCTCCTATTAATTTAACTTTCTGATTAATTTCGTTGCGGGTTAAAGACAAGTTAGACATTCCCGGAGACTCGCCGAGCTTCAATGCTCGGTGTCATTACATTGCGTGCCACTGTTGATCCTGGGTCACAGGAGTTACAGTGGTGGGTGTGAGGGCGGGACAGTCTCCTGTGTACTAAGTTACAAAGCTGAGGTCTCAGGTTCGAATCCCGGGTTGGGCAAAGTGATATTGAAATTTTTCTATTCATTATCAGCCCAGAGTCAGGAATTTGTGCCCGATATGGCGATAGGCACATACAAGGCGAAATGTGGGTGTCTCAGCACCTCTGCCTACCCCTTCTGGGAAAAAGGCGTGAGTTTATGTATGCATGTATGTATGTTTATCCCCTCACATGGAGTGCCTCACCTCCTGACTGTGGCCTCCAGTTCCTTCTCTCGCCGCTGCACCTCCCACTTCTGCACGGCGATCTCCTGCGTTCGCTCCACCACCATGATCTGCATCTGTTCCTCCTTGATGCGTTGCTTCGTCTTCGCCGCTTGCAACTCGTACGCCATTTCTGCTTCAGCCTGGATAACAATAAATAATATGGTATGGTATTGTATCAGCCCATATACGATAATTTTTATACGGCAGAGAATTTTTCTCTACAATCGAGAGTACGATTGAAAGTTTGCTTTAGCCTGGGTAACAATGAAATATATATAGTATTGTGGGAATAGTTCCGCTACGGGTCAAATGAAACAAAGATTGTTCAAATATTCTTCGATTTAATATCTTCTTCAATATTTCGTCTTAAAAATCGTCTTCATCCGTCTTCACGTCTTACGTAGTCTTCCAGACTGATCTCTCTTATTCCATCCTTTCGTATTTTAACATCTCAATCAGACATCCTCTGTCTCTTTCCATCTTCAGTACTTTCATTAGTCATATCTTTCACACAAACTACGTTCTATATCAACCATTCGTCTAACATTTCATTGTACTCATCTTTCTTCATAACATTCAAATCCTACAACTCGGCTATACTGACATCTGACTGCCTTCAGTCATTATTTACAACACCTTTCATTACAACTAATCAACAGCTAAATACAACATCTCTCATACCATCCTTAATCTACTTAACAATATATTATTTATCTAAACAAACACAATCTAGACAAATCTAAAAACAACAAATACATCCCCACAACACATTTTCGTATTTTCATCCTTTTCTTTTTGTACCATATGCACCTTTCGTCTTGAATTCCTAGTCGGTGATCAACTTCTATATCATATTGGTCTAACAATGATATCCATCGTTCTACATCATCCAAAGGTTTAATAATTTGTTCAGTCTTGTAAATTTCATCTGGCGTAGCATGGTTGTCTATAGATACCATAAAAATTCTTACAAATCGCATTGGCATGCCAGTTTTCTCAAGATGTTTTCCTTTAAGGTTATTGACTTACAGTATTAAAGCTGTGTCTTAGGACTTGAACGCGCTACCACCATGAACATGTTGGCAGCTGCATCTGTCCTTTACTCACAATCCCCAAGCACTTTAATCATAAATTGTTAGTTTTATTTGTTTGCAATAGTAATAACTTTATTACGCCTGAACGAAAGTGCAAAGCAATATCAATTCCAAATGTATCGGTTATCAAACGCTAGACATCACAACTAAGTCAGTTGGCGAGACTATACATATGTATATAAAATAAATAAATAACACCCAACATCCAAAATGGTTACAACTAAAAAGACGAAGCTTTTGGCAAGCTAAATTTAGTACGTGAAACTTTAGCGTGGGCCAAATTACATGCATTAAAATTATATCATAGTTTGTACTTTTATCTTTTTATTTGAATCAAATCAACATATTAATATGGCAATACCAACTACCAGTGTTGCGCTAAGCCCAAAATGGTTTTCTCACTAATGTACCTCACATTATATTACAACGAAATATAAATTTATTATGGTTTAACTAATGTCACTACTATTTAAATGTACCATAGAAACTCTCTTCAAAAATCGTTTAAATGGTATTGCTATACGATGATAAATATGTAGTAATTAAAACCGGTTATAAAAAAACACAATCATACCTTTTTAGTTTGTACTTCAACATCATAAGCGGCCTTCTTGAGCTCAAAGTCCCTCTGAGACTTGGCGATCTCGGTGTCATTGAGGAATCTGGAGGCCATGCGCTGCTCCTCTGCCATAGCCTCTTTGATTTTGGCCTCTGCTTGAGCCTCAGCCTCTCCAATACGAGCGTCCCGCTTCACCTCAGCAGTGCGCGCCATACCCAGGGCTTTCAGGTACCCCTGAACACAGGCGATGCTAACTGATATCGAGTTGTATAGATGTATATTAGTGACCTAAAGGCGCTGAGCCCAGCAAGTGTATTCACTAGTGAAGTGAGATTTGAGGAATTCAAAACATCACATAAGAGATGATAATAATAGTTATAAAGTAAAATAATTTGCGAAAAAAATCCTACTAATGTTATAAATGCGATAGTTTGTGTGTGTTGCTACCTCTTCACGATCAAACCTCTCGACCAAAGATGAAATTTGGTATAGAGGTAGCTGACACCCCGGAATAACACATAGCCCATAGGCTACTTTTTATCCTGACAAAATATACTGTTCCCGTTGGATGTGCACGGAAATTGAAATATACTCGACACTCATACAAATTCTAAGGAATTGGATGGGAAGTTTAGAGTATGGTAGTAACGTTGAGTATATTATTAGTATTTATTAAAGTGATTACTTTATACTACGCGAAATAGTTCCTAGGTTTCTAAAGTGGTCTTGATTGATCTTCTGATTGACTCAGATCAAGTAGTAAGTAATCCTATAAACTTCGTATGACGATTCATTATATATTTTGTACAACTATTAAAGCTAGGTTTCATCCGGTAAGCAGACACTTACATATAATATACAGCATAAATATACGTTTGAATCAGTTATACATACATCCTTGGAAAGATAAGCAGTGATCAATGTTGGTGGTGATAAGTGTACCAGAATTCTTGGATATATTCAAGGCAAATTATTATCACAAATACATATCACATACCCAGGAGTCACAACGGAAAAAAATATTTAAAATCCAGACCATTTCCATGTACAGTTAATATCGGATGGCAAGAACCAATTTAGCAGTAATTTACTAAAATGATTTTACACTTTCCTTAGGATATTTGTTTGATATGGGAAACTGGCTGTTGTATAATGATTTGTGTGATATTACTATAATTGATTTAAGCATTGTATGTTTTTATTTACTTATATTATTATTTTTGAAAAACAGTTCAATAGTTATACATACGATCCCTGATTTCTTGGTACCTTATTTGAACATTATGATAAACAGATAAAAGCATACATGAATAGAAGTTCAATGTGTATATTTTGCAATAGAGAATTTAGTTTTGTAAAATAACGGAATTTATTTGATTTTTACAGTAGAAATAGCATTAATTATTGTATTTAGTGTTCAGTTATACGTCAATTTAATAATGTGTATTAACAGGACAACGTCAAAAACAGGTCGAAAAGCAAAGCAGATAGCCACAATTTCTGCACATTCGTGTTCGAATAAAAGCGTAATTTTCACTGCAATATTGATTTTTGTGTGCCAAATATAAACAACAAAATGTGTTCATTGCATACAGCTTAGACGGAGGAGACTAAAAAAATAATAAACAAAGCAAAATAACCAAAAATGTTTCACCCATACAACGAAAACTGACGAACAAATCTCTCCTCGACGTCACAAAATATAACAATAAAAGATACCACGGACATACCTTGGCTCCCTGTTGTCATGTTAGAACAAAATGTGTGTATTTTTACATAGTTTATTATAATGTGTACAATGTGTTGTGTGGCTTCTTAAACAAGGTGAGTCAAGCTTGGCCGCTATGTAAGTCAAGCCTATTGGTGACATATGGAAAATAGATTTGAAAATGGAAAATAAATCTGAATTAAATTTTGTTGATTGAAAATATGTTAAAAATGTAATGAACTTATCTACTGTAATCTTGTCACTACAGAAATAAAACATGTGTACAAATAGAAAACTAGCCAATTTATTTTATTAGAATGCGAAACAAAAAAGTAAAATGGATATCGATAAATCCAGTGTAAATTGAATCCTTCTGTACATACGCCATCATAACAAGACAATGGCCTGCCTTTTACTTAATTAAATATTTCGCAATGTCTAAAGCCAAATACTAAAAAGTAAGTTTAATTAATAATGTTGCTATAATTGATTCAAGATATTTTTAGGACGTGAAGATGTAAATATTTACATTCTATTTTCACATTTTAAACACATATTCATATTATTGGGTTGTTCGGAAAGTAATTTCGTTTTTTCCCGTCAGAGGACTTAATTACGTTTTTTCGAAACCAACTTCACACTTAAGCCGCATAAACATTATATGTCTTGAGAGCTGATATTGCAAGCCTTGTGTGTGAAAAAGTTCTATTAATTCTACGCAGTAGTTTTTGGTTGGTGCCCTTTTAAATATGGAGAGCAATAAGCAGCATTTTCGTCATATTTTACTTTTTTACTTCAGAAAAGGTAAAAATGCTGTCCAAGCGAGAAAAAAATTGACGCATGTGTATGGAGAAGGCGTGTTAACAGTACGCCAGTGCCAGAACTGGTTTGCAAAATTTCGATCCGGCAATTTTGATGTCGAAGATGCACCACGGTCTGGAAGGCCGGTCGAAGCTGACAAAGATGCGATAAAGGCATTAGTTGATGCAAATCGGCGAATAACCACACGAGAGATCGGTGAGAGATTAAATTTGTCGAATTCGACTGTTTGTGGCCATTTGAAAGGCATGGGCTTAACCTCGAAGCTCGATGTTTGAAAAAAAATGCTCGAAAAAACGAAATGACTTTCCGAACAACCTATTACTTATCTTGTTATCTTAATTTTAATAGTCTTACATATGTGTTATATATATATAATTTGAAAATACATACTAATACAGTCCACGCTTACTGTATCGTATGAGCGATACCACAAAATAAATCTACGATGCTTCGATAAAAAATAACCAAATTCTTCATATTTGGTACAAGATCAAATATATATGGTTCAATTTATAACTATAGTGACAAAATTAAAACAATTATAATAATAAGTTAATTATTCCAATAACTGACCTCTTCATCTCTGATGTCCTTCAGGGTGTAAGACACTACTGTGATGCCCATGTTGATAAGATCGCTTGAAGCAACCTCGAATACCTGGAAAATAGTTAAATAAATAAAAATTAATAACACCCAACAGTCACATACATAGTCCTGACCCCACACTAAGATCCAGTCTTGTGTCGTGGGTGTCTTTTTTAGACTTTTCGGTCTCACAAACACCCAGACCCGGAAGAAATATTTGTGGGCTGCACAAACATTTCTCTCCGTGCGGGGATCGAACCCGCGGCCTCTCGTTTCACAGGCGGTGTCTAACCACCTGCGCCACGGAGGCTGTCGTTGCACCGAGGAGTTCACATGAATCAAATGAATATGGAAATAATTTAATTCAGAAAAATTTTCAACATAATTTGGATCATTCATTTTTTTGGTTCCGCCGTTGCCACCGGGTTCATAAAACGGTTTTCACTAAAGAACGGGCAATAAACGCTTGTGTTGCATTTTAAAAAACTAGTTCATAATATAATGATTATTAAAAAAGTTTCAAGTTGATTAAATTCAAATTAGTTGATTAATAATTTGCTACAATTGATTATAAGCATTGTTAAGCGATACGACCGCTCATGGACAGCAGCAAAACCAAACAACACCATATATTACAAAGCAATGCTTGTCATTCCACTGTGCTCGTTGTCCTGAGACATAAGAAGTTAAGTCTCAATATGACTAGTAGTTACTCTGGCTACGATGTTCTTCAATCGGAAACACAACAGTGCATTTACACTGCTGTTTGGCAGATATGCTGATAAGTGTCGAATAAGTTGCAGAGGGTTACTTATTATATGCTCTATTTTTTATACCCGGGAGAAACAGTGTCGGATCTGCGATAATTTATAAGTCTATATTATTTATACGTATAATATAACAGGGTAATATTACAATAGTCAAATAAAATTTATCCGACAAATATATCAGAAACATAAATGTAACGAAAGCAATAGGATTTTTAAGATTTTTAAAACTTACATTTTAATTTTTAAGTATCTTATGTTTTATTTTATTCGATGAATTAATGTTTTGATGAATAATAATTCAAATAAAAAGATTCGAACCAGGGACACCAAGGCCCTGATACCTTGCGCTCTGCCTCTGAGCTATTTCGGCTAACAGTAACGTTGTCGAATTTACCTTTTAGTTTCCACTCTCGTGCCAAATTATATATATATCTCGTGCCATACAGTCTTTTATACTACTGAAATTTATTCTAATTGTAATTTCACTTTAATAGCGTTTCCACTGCTGTTTGGCGGAGAAATAGACATTATTGTGGTAGCTAGGTCACTTGTGGTAGGTCCCTCATATGTGAGAGGCCGCCTGGATGAGAACCACCGCATTGTCTATTTCTAACGTCAAACACCAGTGTAGAAGCACTGTTAGCTGAAGCACTGTTTGCTGTGAAGCACAAAGTAACTACTGGACATATTAAGACTTAATATATTATGTCTCAGGATGGCGAGCGCAGTGGAATGCCAAGCATTGCTTCTTGATTCGAGGTGTTGTTTGGTTCTGCTACTGTTTATGAGCTGCCGTATCGCTTACCATCAGGCGAACGGCATGCTCGTCTAGCCATTCATAAGAATAAAAAAAGCTACGCAAGAGGCCTCTCACATAATATTAAAGACGTACCTCGAGCAAAATTTTTTTTTTAATTACATACCTATTTAAGGCAATTGTTATACTAAATACTAGCTGTACCCGCGACTTCGTCCGCGTGGAATTTTACACAGACTTTATTTTTCTAAAATAAATGTAGCCTAAGTTATTCCTTATTACATCAGCTACCTGACAATAAAAGTCCCGTCCAAAATCGGTCCAGCCATTTCAGAGATTAGCCGGAACAAACAGACAGACAGACAGACAGACAAAAAAATTCTTAGGTCACTTTCGTTATAGGTATCGTGTATATACCGATATGTATTTGGTCATTTTTTTTATTTCCACTTTACAGACACTTCAATTTTATTTATATGTATAGATTATCTATCGATCTAGATAATGTTTTAAACTAACTACTGTCTAATGCCGTAGAGGCTAAGCTACGTATAGAATATTTATAAGACACCACCGCGCGGCGGTCAGGGATGACAATTGATCGATCGAACGTTACACTTGAAAATCGCGATGTTACACTTAACATTTTTTTTTTACAGATATCTGTTAATAATGGTTTATATGTACTAAAACGTTCTAAATTTGGGCCCGCTAATTTCATAAGGTTGCCCATGTTCTGGTGTAGACGGACCATTTTTTTGGAGAATATTTGCTTTTGTTCTGTAGTAGAACATATCAAAAATGTACTCTTATCAAAGTAAACACAAGTTCGGAACTTACAATCGATGGTCTAATGTATTTTTTTATGTTTATGAGTTTATTTATAAAAAAAAATAGCGGCCTGTCCCAGCTTGGCCTGGGGCAGATATTTTTTGATTTCACTCCACACCAGACATATTTTATTTTTCGTACAACTCTTTTATACCTAAACACGACGTAACTATCCCACTCTCTCCTTTTCATCCCACTATGATCTGACCTGCTTTACACCGTCCCACCCGTCAGTACAGTCATGTGCCACTTCGTCTTGTCCCGCCTTTACATTTTCGCCTTATCCCATAAAAAAAAAATCTATCAGCTACCCCTGAAATTGCACTTTGAATATAGATTATCAACACTAACAGACCGTCAAGTATAAATTTTTAGACCAATCGGATCTAGCAATAAAGTTCAAAACGGAGGCCACAATTTTTAATTCTAACTCTAAAATTAGATAATCGGAACAAACGGTTCCATAGATATTCGATTTTCAGACCACTTGGACCAATCACAAAAGTTCTGAATGCCGGCCTATATTTTTAATAATGCGGATGAATTTTTGATTGTTTGAACAAAGGCTCCCCCTGATATCAATTTGGACAACAATCGAATCAATTACAGAAAAATTAAAAATGCAAAAGGCAGCCGCAATTTTCGTTTAGTTTTTAGGGCTATTAATTTTGAAACCAATCGGACCAAGAGCGAAAATATCATAGTAATTGTCAAGTAAATTACAAATGTCTGGACTCATTTTACTAGCCATTTCAATGCTGCTTATATCGATCTTTCGAATGTACATTTATTGCCTTAAGTAATGTATAGAAATAAGCAAATGACGTTATGTTTTCTTGCTCGTTGTTCTCTGGCGAAAACAGCTTTGTGAACCGGGTGGTAAAGAAAAAAAGACTGAATCTAAATGATGTATACCATCTTAAAGATTTAATAAGGTATTTTCATTTTATCTTCATATCATGTTGAATATACTAGTTTATTGTGTATCCCCCGCCCTTTCACTTAATGGGACGAAGCTGCTTTTATCAAAAAAATTGCAACGACATTATAACGTCGAGGTATTTTTATATACTCTTCATTGTGCATCTTACGTGAAATAATAAAATATAACTAATAAAAATATGGTACAATTGGTGGCCATATCGCACATTCATCACAATTGTACGAAGATCTCCACGAGATTCCGATTTATCAAAATAATGCAACAATTATCGAATGGCAATAACCTAGACCGATAGTTTATCTTTCTTATCGTGCAAGAGAAGCCGGACTTCAACTATTTTATGGTAATGTGATCGTTTGAACGTATTACATTCCAACCAACATAATCGCCAGTACTATAATATATCGTAATCTTCTTCTGGCGCCACGGTAGCCTGAATCAGAAAAACTGGTTTAAATATCAAAACGATATCGAAAATCACCTGATAATTATCTACTAAGGTCAATTGCTATTCCTACCACGCGTTCTGTTATATGATTAATGCTCCATCATCATTTTTTTGATAAATTGAATGCCGTTGGTATATGGAAATAATCTTCAGCTTTTCTAATCTATCCTATATTAGATTCAGTTTACAATATAACCACATTAGGATGAACGAAACAATCATAAAACATTTAAGATAAGATATTTTTTATCGTAAGCCGAATACCTGAAGCCTTATTTTGCGTGCATGTGAAATTCTGTCAGTTTGCCAGCAGCATTATGTATAAATTGTACGATACATTATGTTTTCATGCGATGGCCAAGTCGATCCATTTATTTAAAACGTAAAGAATTTTTAATATTGATATGGTAATAACTAACGTAATAACTTTATATAGAAGGTCCCTTAAGGACTAAATAAATTAATCGACTTGGTATTACATGCATCTCACAACTTTTTGCGGTAGAAAACCTGAGCTGCGAGACTTGGAATTTTTTTACAGGATGTTTTTGATGGGATTTCTTTTGTATGTAGCCAGTTAACTTTATTTTTATCCGTAAATGTTTTTCTATTTACAATATTTTTTTCTATTTTTCTTGTGCTATAAAAGTCTGTTTTTTTTCCATTTTAATTACTTTTAATGGTTTCTTTTTTTTTACATTTTTTTAATTATTTCCATATATTCCTCAGCTGTGTAAATACGCTGATGGTGTTTTAAAGCAGTTTCTATTTTGGAAAAATTAGTGTCATTAGGGAGAAACGAGTGTCCAGATTCCAGAAATCGAAACGATATTGTTTTTAAGGTTTATGATATTATAAAGGTTTTGCTAAAATCTTCCAACATGTAACATTGTTCTGAACTAAACAAGGATCATTATGTTTTGTTAAAACGTTTCAATTTACATGGAACATTTTTTTTGAAGATAAAAATACCTAAATTAGTTTTACTAAAACGTTCCAAGATCATTGGATCATTCTAACAACATTTTATGTATGAATTATATTTATTAAAATGGTTCAGTCCTCATGTATCATTTTTTGGTTTTATGAAAGCCCCATTATTTTAAAATTGTGGATTGGAACATATCGCATTAAATGGATTTACCTAGAAAGAAGGCCTAAAGTTGGAAATATTTTTGCTCAAATGATGGAAGGCGTCGAAAAAGGTATGCCAGTATTGTTATCTCAATTTTGAGTTACTTGTGGGTTGGAACGTTATTGCTTAATGACGTCCAATTCGTATTCTAATATTTATCAATTGTAACATAAGCTATGCTTGCATGCACATTAGAATTATGTAGTATCGAACGTATGTTACACTGAGATAGATGGAGAAGATAAAGGCTTTATGAACTCGCGATAAACACAACAAATTAGTACAAGATAAATGGTGCGTTTTGGGTTTATCCACGCCCGGAACATGCACAAATACAGATAAAAAGTCGATAAATGCTACGCTGTTTCAAATTCGATTCTAATGAGTTTCGTCGTTGTACTTTGTGGGCTTGGCTTTTATGGTCCGTGATGTTTCATTAGATAATGGGTAGTTTAATTTGGCCTTCACGGGCCGTCGCCGCACGTACGCGACGCTTTAATGTCAATAATTTGTAACGTGAATACTGAACACCTCACCACATACTGTGCTGGACAATATTATCAGGTTGATGAAATACTATTTTGATATAGTTTGCTTTCCGTAAAAAGTTATGCGTTCAGTTAAAAAATAACATTTGAATCAAGAGAAAATAAATAACATAATACCTACCAAAACAAAACATGAAGTCCCACCAATACGATTAAAAATATATTAACAACGAAAAAATATCTACTAAATATTATTCAGACATACAAATTAATTGTTAAAAATTTAGGCATAAGCCATAAGTTGTAGATATCCTTACAAGTTTTAAAGGTCGCTGGATGAACTTTATTTTCATAAGGCTTTCTGAAAACCTTCAGGGGAAATCGTTCAGTTATGGTTACTTATAGCTAATAACAATGGATACTTTAGCACTAAGCTCAATCGACCAACCTTCTTAGAAAATATTTTTCTATCTTTATAGATCTCCTCGACGGTCATTGACCCCATGATAGCCCGCTGATGACCTTCTAGGGTGACCAGAGCGATGTGCTGAATCTCCTGCTCCGATTTTCCCAAGAACTGTTCACAAGCCGAGAGCAACATCTCTGCATTTTGCCCTTGGATTTTGACCTGAAATTTAAAAATAGAATGCACTCAACGCAGTTATCAAAACAGACAAGTAAACAACATATATGTATATGTGATGAACAAATAAGATAAAAAGTGCGCTGTTTGCGTCACTTTTAGTATGTACATCGTACGAGCAATGGACGTGCGATTGTTCCCAGTGGTACTTTTTGTTTTTACTATATAGGAGCTATGTCATCGATCTAAAATTATTATTCATTCAATAATGCAGTAGTATAAGCGCTATTTTATTTTATATTTATTATTTATTTCACAAAAATCGGGATGTCTCGATAATCGTGCTGCGGGTACGAAATATCATTATTTTAGCAGCTGAACTCAAGGGCATTTGTCGATCAATGCAGTGATGAAACCACTCACGACTGGTATAATGTGTATAGTTGTTTTTTTTCGTATATTTCGTGACGATAATTACGCAGTCTGCTGCCAGAGGAATAATTTAAGAACTTTTTTCAACTATCCGAATGCAACGCGACGACGAATTCAGAGTGCATCAATTGATGTCAATTATTGTAGGCATGTTCAGCTTACGGTGCAAAGTGTAGTCACTTGCTTATGAAGCCCAATGCGACCATACTCCTGTCCTTTCGTAACACGATTTAAAAAATATTAATTATTAAACACACACACTTAAACCACAGCTAAAGAATATATTAATTTACAGCAACAATATAAGGCATGGATCTACATATTGTGGACTTATATTGAATTGAAGGCCAGACGTCGGCCCCTCGAGTAATACTCGTAAAACATGACGAATAAGTCTGGATACGGTTTTGGCCGCGTTCCAAAGAAATGTATTGTGCACAGATGATTTGTAATGATTTTAATTGATTGCTTGTTCAGTAAAAGCCCCCATTAAACTAGCGTAGGCGGTTCGATAGCGTAGGTAAATATTATACCTGCGCGATACCGGTAACAGAGATCGGCACGCCCTGACTGGTGTACACAGTGGGCGACTCGACCTGCAGAGTCATGGTGTTGAGAGATATCCGCTGAACGTTCTGGATGGCGGGCCACACGAACGCGCGCCCGCCCGGCACCAACAGCGGCTTCGAGTAGCAGCATCCTGACACAAAACACATGTTTCATACCACACTCCAGATAATATGGCTACGCTTTACACTTCGCCAGACAGCTGAATTTAATCAATGTTCGTTTGTAACATCGCAAAGCATGCCGCCACTGGGCTAAGTAATTTTCGCTAATAATCGCTCGCATTCAACTTAATATCATTTCGCATGGCGATGTTAACAAGCAGTGGCGCGACGTCAATAATCATAAATTATTGCAGGTTTAATAAAGTAGTAATTACATGGCCGGCTATAGACTTATTGGACTTTCCACGTCATGGGATCGATTAAGGACTAAAGTACTAGGCAATGAATATATACGGTTAACTATAGGGTGTATCGATCAATTAACATGCTACAAAGAAAGAATAGGGCGAGTCTCTGTAGGCACGCACTATTCGAGGAAGATTACGTCATGCCGCAATTAGACCAATTACACCGAATGAATCATTTGATATAATTAGTGGATCTTTTAATAACTGACCATTGTTTACATGTTGTTTATATTACTATACATACCATTGATATGTAAATATTGCTATGACCTACATCCAATTGATAAATATCCAACCATCAGTGGTGTATTTTTAACCACAATCGTAAGTTTTGTTGCACGACGTTTAAATAATATTAAATTAAATGGTGTAAATACAAAATGTATATATAGTACTCTGATCGACTGAAAAAGCGCACAGCTTAAAATAACTAATTCCGATGCATGCAAAGTACAAGAATTATAATATAGAAAGTTAATGGTTACTTAATATGGTGTGGTGTATTATTTAGGTCGACTTTTCACTTGTGAGGTAAAATTATATTCGAAATATGATATTATAATTATATTGTATTTATTATATGATATATATTTTCTGTAGATAAACTGATGTTAATAAGTAAAAGTTATTGTTTCAAAAGTAGCATTTCACAATAATATAATCAAACCCTAATAAATTAAAATATGTTTCTGTATCTGTACATGTTACATCAGTCTATTTTCAACCACTCCTCGATCTAGTGGATAGACCTTCACAAGACAGTGCCAATCATCCAATTCAGATCAAACTTCTTAAAGAAATCAAAGAATACTCTTATTTCTTTGATATCTTTTTTCATTATGAAGTTTATTTTTTTTATGTAATTGGCATACAATTTCGCATAAATTGCTACTATAATTTTTTTTTGTGAATTACCAACAATTTTTTTGGAAGAATAGTGTTTTACAAATGGACTTACAAACATTTTATTTAAAAAATCATCAAATATTAATGAAACACAATGATGAAATAATAATACAAATTATGTCAGACTCTATCCAAGTATTGTTTAACAACATTTATACTGAGTATGTACAGTCCATCAAAATATCACCATTTGTGTTTGGTCAATTCAAACCCAAATGTATAAATAGAACAAAAAAATGGTTTCTTTCACAAATCCTCCTTTTACACACTCCTAACATATTTTTTTTATCATAAGGCTAGCAAGTATATACTATATGTAAGAGGAAAACTAGGAGACCAGCCAGAAATTATTACTTATAACCACTGTAAAGCTATGCTCTGCGTTCCTCACTTCAAGACATTAGGTGTAAAGTTTTAATAGGTTGGCTGCAGCTTAGCCTTACATAATACTAGGAGGAAAAAATAAAAACCGACTTCAAAACAAAAATCCACTAAAAACGAAAAATAAATAAAATAATGACTACCACTCCAAAGCAAATAGATATTTAAATTAATATAAGGCATAGGTCCTATATGTTTGGTACTGGGCGGCCCGCCTTCAATATGTTACGCATATATTTTTATTTGTTGGCTAGTCAAGTCATTAAGCAAATTAATGAACATGCACGAGCTCCATGAAATAAATATTATTTTTTTGCTTTGGAGTGGTAGTCTTTATTTTATTTATTTTTGGTTTTTAATAACCAAAAATAAATAAAATAAAGACTACCACTGTCTTTATTTTATTTATTTTTGGTTTTTAGTGGATTTTTGTTTTGAAGTCGGTTTTTATTTTTTTTATTAAAAATTTTAGTTATTTTTATCTTTTTAGTGTTGATAGGCATTTAAATGAAAAAAATTGGTCTCCACAAGGAATATGTTCTTTCCGATTATAATAAAATCGCTAAAATCGGCTAAAAGCTGCCAAAGATATTGGAATATTCACATGTTTATTATTTTTTCTCCCCCCCCCCCTTCCTTTCGCGCCTACCCCTTTTTCCCTCAACCACTGTAGCCTAGCTTTTATACTGAACTCAATGCAAAAAGAACCGTTGAAATCCTATTAAATTTTGAGGAGTTCTACTCTCCAGGTCCGAACATGATAATAAGATCTTAATGTTGTGTTCCTGGGATCAACCTGTCAATACGTTTTTTCCAATGAAAAAGAAATCACTAAAATCGCTTAAAAGCTGCCGAAGATATTAGAATTTACATGCATTTTAATTTCATCACCCACCCCCCCTCACCCCCACCCCTTTTTCCCTCTCTTACTGTATCTTAACTTTTCTAATGAACGTAATGCAAAAAGAACCATTGCAATTCTCCTTAATTTTAAGGAGTTCCCCTCTCCAGGTCTGAAGATATTCATCAGATCTTCACCATATTTTTATGGCACCAAACGACAAGCACCAGCTTTGAATCAAAGAAAGAATGATCGAAATCGGTTCACACAGTACAGAGAAACGAGGTAACAAAAATAAAAAAATAAAAAAAAACAACATACAGTCGAATTGAGAACCTCCTCCTTTTTTTGAAGTCGGTTAAAAACACCATACATATTATACTCACAGTGAACATGTTAACTACCTGTAATTTTTATAATAATAATTATGATGTTGCTCAGAACCAAAACACTATAATAATGTCAGGGTATTGTTTGGTGGTAATAATAGTCACAATTGTGGGGCATACTCAGAAAATCACTTACTAGAGAGATAAAACAGCCTGTCCCTTTACTTATCACACAATGAAATGTGAGATAAGGCATATTCAAAGGGGTCGAGATTGTCTTAAAAGTTTGAACTATTACACCAAGTGAAATTAATATTATTCATTACAATGCCTTAGCATTGGCAGGCTGAAGACTAGTTGGAAGGATGTAGTGCGGGGGGAAATAGGAGAATGACGGGTTTCCAAAGATGACATCAGGGACAGAGCAAAGTGGAGAAGAAAACCAAAGAAACCTGACCCCACCACCATGTGGGATAAATAGCTTGGAAGAGAGAAAGAGACATTGCCTTTGCTAAACTGCATACTAATTATTTGTTGAAGCATTGTACTCAATATTTCATACCATAATTTCCACATAAAATGCACCACCATTAAATATTATGCACGAAAAGGTATATTTTCTGAATACATTTTTTTTATTCAGTTATAAGAAGCTGACAACTTGCAGCACTATTGCATCAAGTCATATATGACTCATTATTGGTTTTCCCTATTAACACATTAACCGCCAAGCTAATTTGACCCATATGTTCCATTTAGGCCGTTTGGTATATAAATGTTTTAGTTTGCGGTCACCGGTGACCCCCATAGCGCTGAGAGAAGGGTATGGTGCCGGTCACCGGTGACCCCCACGGCGGTTAATGTGTTAATAAATGTCAGTTTATGATAAAAAAATAGAAAAGGGATAATATAATCTCCATAAATTCAATATATGTTGTCTACATAAATACTTTTTCTAAAAAATAATAAGATTTATGTATTATTTTCTCCTTTGTTTTTCATAAACCTAATTTATACCAAAACTGTGAGGAAGAAAATAGTTTAGTTTCTGAATTTTCTCCACATTATGTAATATTATATAGAATTATTTCTAGTAAAATTAATTCTACATAAACTTAGCACCCAGTTTTTGAAAGAATTTAATAAGCAACACGAAGGTAATGATAATGTTTTAAATACATATTCAAATTTATTCTTACTTCATGTATATTAAGCCATTGTCTGCCTTGTATACTGTGCGATACTGTTAAAAATAAACATTCACATTGAAGATGAGCTTATTATGCCAGTGATAACCATTTAGTAACAGCAAATAGATTTTTTTATTCATTATAATTGCAAAGACGATAAAAACAAAGCTTACGGAATAACAATTATTATGGTAGTCAAATATCAGTAGTCAAGAGGCACGCTAAAGACAAAACTAATAAACTTTAAGCATATAGCGTAAAGTGCGTCTTAAAAACATATTAGTAACAATACAATTATTTACATATAATAAAGCAGGAAAAAAGAACCAAAAATACTCACCGGACACTACAAGTGCTTCGTTAGGGCCGCAAGTTACAAAACCCCAAGTCATTTTGAAATATACTAAAGCAAACAAATTTCGAACAAAATAAAATTAGTATCGTAAAACAATAAACACATAAAATATAATAAAATATTTATGCTATCAAAATAGTACTCGACTCGGCTTCATAGAAATGGGCGACCGCCGCGCGTCTGACGTTGCCAGACTCGAAAATACACTGACATTTAAGAGACGCAATTAATTTATGAACGAATTTTAAGCTTGACATTCTCGGTTTTATACATTTAAACATATTTAAATAACCTGAAGATAATAATATAATGTTTTATCCTGTGTACTTGGTATTAGATTGATTATTCATCAATATGTAATAAATAGAAATAATGACATTGCCGCAATTGTCTAAAACCAAAAACCTTTAAGGTTTGACAACGTTTATTTAAAGACGGCTATTCAAGGTACGTCTGAAAAGTTATTATAATTTGAGTAAGATTTGAAAATTAACTTTTGACTTATCTTTTAAAATATATATATTAAATTACATTAAAAAAAATTACAATATCTATATTACTAAATTAATAGCGATAAAAGAAATATTGCACCATGAAAGAAATATAGTAAAGATCTTAATAGAGTCCTTTTTTGACAAAACCGATATACAATGGTCTATTTTGAACGGTATCCCTAGGTTTCAGTTATCGTACTAATAGCCTGCTGTGATTTGTAAGCCAAACTTGATTACATTATATTTTTATTATAATAATATGCTTTTAGAAGTTTCATGATCACACAGGCACTTGAAGGATTATTAAATATTTAATTTATTTATTTATTAAATGTACAATGCAAACTTACAGCATAATGTGCCAACACGTTTAAATTAAATGAGCTTCGTACTATTCTTAACACTAATAATTTTAAACATATAAATTAAAATATGAACCAGTAACACATTATAAATTAAATATAAAGAAAAACAAACAATAACTCTTAAATAATACCATTTAAAAAAGCATGATCAATTTAACAGAAGACAATAAAAATCATAATATAAAAAAAACAATCAACACATTTTTTAACCAAATTGTTAATTTGCATAGGTAACGATTTTGTCAAGCTTGTCACAAAAAATATCAACACCTTGGACCTGTTCAGTAAGGCTCAATTGCACAAACTAACTTTCCCTATACCTTTACCCTTGAAACTGTCAATTCCATACATTCGCAAGGTCAAATACATCTCAAATGTATGGCGATGACATTTTCATAGGCAAAGGTATTGGCAAAGTTACTTGGTGCAACTGAGCCTAAGTGCATTTAAGAGATTTATAGCTCTGGCTATTGGAGTATTGGTAGCACTACCAAGCTGCATAGAGGCTGGACATGCGAACAAACGATGTCGACGTCGACTGCCTACTCTAACATAGTGCTGAGGGACGTAAAGATACATTTGCTCCAGCACAACGGGGTTTTTTTTTTTTTTTTTTATTACTGATACTAGACGTCTCAGGTATAAAGTATCTCTACCTACCATGCCAGATACCAATAATGAAGGGTACAGAAATGGATAGTATCCATATATCCTTTTGTATAAATGCCGGGCGAATTTCCGTTGCACTCTTTCTAACATAACTGATTACTTTTTTCATGTGGGGCCCACAGAACTGCGTTGTACTCAAGAATACTACGAACGTACGCATTATAAAATAAATTTAGAACCCTGGTATCACGCAATTCGGATGACATACGTATGATGAAGCCAAAGGCCTTATTAGCTTTACAGCATGTGATCTCAATGTGTTCATGAAAACTGAAAGTGCTATCTAGGGTTATGCCCAAGTCCCGAATTAATTTCACTCGTTCTAAAACAACTCCCTCTACTTCATATGTATTAGTGAAAGGCTTTTGGGACCGAGTGAAGCTTATAATTTTACATTTAGAGTTATTCAGTGGCAATTTGTTTGCTACACTCCACCTAGAGACCGCATTAATATCTTCTTGCAATCGTTTGCAATCATCGTGGTCTCTGATTTGAAAATATATTTTCAGGTCGTCAGCATACATAAGACACTTTGTATATTTAAGAACTTTGGGAAGATCATTAATCATTAGAAGAAACTGAGTCGGGCCCAATGTACTCCCTTGAATACCGGAATTTGTAAAATAGCTAGCGGATTGGTAATTCATTAGTTGTACGTATTGTTTCCTATCTTTGAGATAATTAGCAAAGAACCTAAGAAGCTTTGGACCAAATCCTTGGGAAGCGAATTTCTGAAGTAATATGTCATTATCTACTAAATCTAAAGCTTTTTTGAAATCAAAATATGCTCCATCTATTTGTCGACCACCGGTAATGTGAGTGCCTATGTAATTAATGTATGCTATGTGGTTAGTTAAAGTAGAACGTGCTGGTCTGAACCCATGTTGGGATTCATCTAAACGATTGGCTAACTGATTGACAATAGAACGATTAAGAATTGACTCAAATATTTTAGCAAAAACAGAAAGTACAGCAATAGGTCTAAAGTTACTGATGTCTCTAGATGGTCCACTTTTTGGCACAGGAGTAACTCTAGGAACCTTCCATTTATCTGGATAAACACTTTGATCTAAGCACATGTTAAAGATATGTAATAGCGGTGCTTCTAATGCAGAGATACAGTCTTTAATTAAGTAGGCAGGAATAGCGTCTGGTCCGGGTGCAGCAGAGGCTTTGAGCCTTCGTACTGCATAGACCATATCTGATTCTTCAATTTGTCCAACACTTATCTGGAGAGGGTTGACTTGTTTTGCTATCGAACTGTCAATTAGTTCTACCTCTAATAACTGAACTGAAATACTTTGCAAATTGATCTACAGCCTCCTGACCTAGAAGTGTGACACCCCCAGAAGTAAATTCGTTATGACTAAACCTATCCGTTCGTTTGTCCTTAACATATTTCCAAAACCTAGCAGGATCTCTACATATATTAACTTCCAAATTTTTTATATATTCTTTGTGGGCATGTTTAATGAGTTGTTTCACTTTAGTTCTGTAGTATTTATACAATTCTTTATTGCATTGCTGGCCGTAACGTTTAAAATTAGTCAAATTATAGTATTTTAATTTTATGTGCTCTATTATTTCAGAAGTGTACCAAACTGGATATGTATATTTATTTTGGTTGTTTCTAGCTGCTATTTTTCGAACTGGGACATTGTTATTGACAACCTTATTTAATGCAACATATAGAGTTTCTATTGCTTTGTCTACGGTATTTTGATGCAATAGGTCCGTCAAATCTATAAATAAATAATATAATACATACGTAATTATTTGCTACTTGAATGTAAAAGTTAGACGCCACGTTTTGTGTTTTCACATCGAGCATATAATTGTATGTTTTCACGTAAGTTCAATACGCAAGTAAATGACTAAACTTCTACAAACAATACTTTACGTAGCTTAGTGAAGAGCGAATATTTACAATGAACTTGAGTTATTCTCTTATGTTTTATTAGAAAAATAATGTAAGAGAACGAAAGAATCAGAATTTATTTGTTATGACACAAGTTTATTATTAACGAACGAATTTATGTAACTTCGCTTTTTATCTTTTTATCCTACAGTTTCAAATATGATAAGATTAAAAATATGAATTAAAAAATATTAATGAAATATTTAAAACATTAGATTATAAAAAGTATTGTACTCTTGGATTTTTTATAGCCTAATCTGTGTCCCACTGCTGGGAAAAGGCTTTCTCGTTGTCACTCCACTTGACCCTGTCCTCTGCGAGCTCTTGCCATTTTGGCTCGAATGCATCCAACTTGTCTTTCCACCGCATCTTTGGTCTTCCGAGTTTTCTCCGGCCATTCTCAGGACTTGTAACCAGCCTGGCCCAACGGTTTGGATGCATTCGAGGCACATGTCCCACCCAGTTCTACTTTAATGAGGCCGCCTTGCGCCCGACATCTACAATGCGAATTTTCGAGCGCAGTTCAGTGTTTCGGATGCAATCGGTCAGCCTAATACCGAGAATACTGCGCTCCATTGCCCACTGGCAAAAAAATATAAATTGCAATTAACATGTTCTAATTGGTTAAAGCTATACTATATTACAGATTTATAGATTTTAGATTTCTTTTAGTTACAGATAAATACCCGATGCCACGAAATCACATAGGCACGGAAACGTGTGCATACTATGAATAACTTCTTTACCTGTTGGAACCATTATATCTCAAAAACTGTGGCTCTTAGCAATAAAAGTTCGAAGATTCTTTTATATAGATAGTTTTACTTTATACAATTTGTATCTGAAATACCACTTCTCCTAGCCTATGAAGACAATATTATATTTCAAGGATATTACATTCTTAGTGCTTGCTTAAGTGTTTCATTTGTGTTCACTATGCTTCCAGCACTACGCCTGATTTCTTTTAGGAAAATTCTATTTAAAGGACGCTTTATTGAAAGCTATTTTAATACACAATATATTAAAGAAAGTGTAATTATAGGGTATTTAACTCTATTATTTTACTTATTTATTAAAAGGTCCAAAATTTTTGTAAAGCCTTTCTATGGAGTTGCAGTACAATAAGTTTGGGAACCCATGCCTAATTGAATGGTGGCTCGCAAGGACAAAACATGAATGAATTAATTGAAATGGATTCAATGATTATATATTACATATAAAGTTTAAGGTAAAATCTGATAGTATTGTGAGTGGAGGGCCTTTAGGCCCGATGACATGAACTGTCAAATGTATACTACGACTACATGTGAGGAAGAAGGTGGTGCAGAATGGCGCTGTTCGAATTCAATTTAAATTTGTATCATCGTATTTACTGAATAAATTAAAATTGGCCCGGTAAGTTAGATAAACAGACACACTAATTTGATGTTATTTTTACAGTAAATAAAAATATTTGTTTTATTTTCTAGTGTTCTTGTATAAGTAATGAATACACAATCAAAATTATATTTATTAATATGTATGGAACAAATTTAAATATTTTGCGCTGTTTTATTGTTTAATTTACTTTTATTTGTGTTTGAGATATAGCTGCCATGGTTTGATTAATACTTTTTCAATAAAAGCCATTTTTATGTTGTTTAAAGTAGGTCTTTATACTTATTACTTCTGTTTTTCAAATTAGCAACTGAAGAAAATAAATAAGAATAATAATAATTATTGCATTGCCTGCCATGCCTTATGTTTCTTTGTGGGAATATAATGTGTTTAAAACTTTTTAGAATTTTTAAAAATATTTACTTTTCTTTATTATTGTTAAAAAAATACTTTTTCATAGCATATATTCGAAAGCTTGTGTAGGTATCTGTTATTGTATCAACTGGTTTTAGGGCCAGCCTTTTTATATGGTTTTCAACTCTGCCAGTTTTTTAGTATCTTTATATGTGACACTATTACCATGAAATTGTATTTCTTGTACTCAAAGATATATATATATTATATATATATGTATATTCTGTATCAGCCCATATACGTCCCACTGCAGGGCACGGGCCTCCTCTACAATCGAGAGTACGATTGAGAGTGGTTAGGCCATATAGTCCACCACGCTGGCCTAGTGCGGGTTGGCGGACTTACATACCATAGAAATTCTTATTAATGGCTATGGTATGCAGGTTTCCTCACGATGTTTTCCTTCACCGTTTTTAGTGCATGGTGATTGATTATCAACACACATGACTCTGAAAAGTCAGAGGTGAGCCCTGGGATTCGAACCCGCAACCACCATGAACATGTTGGCAGCCGCGTCTGGTCCGTATACCAACAGGCCACCACACACTTTTATATATGTAAAATTAATATTGCAGTAATTAATATTGCACATTTTCTCTGTACAATTATTAAAGTAAAACTATTTTTTCCTAGTCACCTCCCGGCTAGTATAGTTATAAAATGTTATAAGTATATATTTATTACAATATATAATTTACATCAAGACTATTTATTTATACTCTATTGTATACCTGGAAAAAACAAAACAATTATAGTAACTAAATTTAAAATAAATAAAATTGACAATCTTATTGTACAAGGCATTCTTTTCCAGGCAATCTTTGAATGCAATGAAGTTATATTTTATTAGACATTTTCATACCAAAATCTGTATGCATTTGCTTTATTATGAATACTTTACAGTTAAATGGGCCCATGTACTTACTAATTAATGGACAATACATGTTGTATACATGATCTAAATTGTTAATCAGTGCACAAAAAAGTATTATTATGATTACCAATTATAAAACCATAGAGAAAAAAATGCACATTAAAGTCCTTTAGTTATCTTGTTTTTAATGTAAACAAATATAATAACAACATAATGTTAAATTGTTTCTATTCTGTCATGTTATGAAGAGGTTCTGGCAAATAATAATACTGACTTATTCCTATTTGTGACTGCCTTTTTTACAATTGCAAAGGTTTTTCGCCTTTACATATTATGCTAGCCCAAATATGATTGACCAATTTCAGTTTAAACATACCTATAAAATTTTTGATCAGCTCTCATGTTAGTAAATTTCTTCACAATGTGTCTCTTCACCTTTAATGTAGGCGATAATTATAAACAAATCCACTCATAACTTTGAAAAGATACTTTTGATTTGAGCCTCCGTCATCAGTCCCTGTCCCCTCTTAATTAGGCTTTAGACATTATACTAATTATAGGGGTGCGAAACATCAAAATCACATCAATATTAGTTGAACATGTTACATGAAGCAAATATAAGTATTTCAAATTAGAGAGTGGATTTGTAGTGGAGACAGATTACCGTCTTTTTAACATGCGCGCACTGTATTCTGTAATGCGTACAAAGCCTAGTGATGTCACTAGTTTTGTTTTGTATCCCTTTTCTTTTATTCGCGCTAAAAGATTTAAAACGTTTGTAACTTGCTTAAATCTGACAGGATTTTCAAAATTTTTAGTTTTTTTATTATTGATTTGGTTACCTTTTCATAAATACAACAAAAAATGGAATCAAATAACCATTTCTAACACCCGCTTAGAAGTTAGAATATTTTAACCTTGTAGGCGAACACTATTTATTATTTTGCTAGAATCAAAGGCGACACGGTCGCTAATTAGAAGCGTAGTAACGTAATAAGAGTGAAGCTTTTCTGCGAAATCATTGCATTTACCGTTGAAGTCACAGTTCACACTAGTCAGTTCTTATAATATTCACAGAAACCGACGTGAAAACGACTTCGCTGTTGCTCGTTCGGTATGTGAGATTGCACGGTAAATGCCACCACTTGGTTGTTGGTATTTGTATCAGCTTTCAATCAGGCTGGCGTTATTGTGTCGATCGTCCACCAAAATCAGTTAGTCGCGTAAATGCCGTTCTGAGAGACATTTAATGTCAATTAAATCATTACATTTATAATCTACATTAAGATTTTACGCAACCTCTTCCCGGTGGATTCCTGGTGGTTCAGCAAACACTTTACGTAATGGTAAGTCATCACTGCCGCCAATGAACATTCACACTTGTATCATGGATGTGTCGCCGGCCCAGCAATTTGGAAGGACAAAAGGAAGGAAAAAAGATGGGAAAAGGAAAGAGGTGTTGGGCATCTAGCAATCTCACTCACTGAACGAAACGCGACAGCTTAGCTATTACTTCACATCTATTTTCTTTGAGACAGTACCACCCCGGACGAGCCTGCCCATTCGTGCTGTATCTGGACCGACAACAGCATACTAACACTTCCAACTTATTTTGCTTTGAACTTAATATTTGGTGCTCTGCAGTCAGTTTGTCGTGGCAGAATAAATATTAAAGCGTTCAAGACAGCGTACAATACAATGGCGATACTATTAAATATTGTTTATAGTATTCTGTAAAACAAAGAAAATATGCAATGAACATTAATTACCTTTTCAGATATTCGCAACGCTGTGGCTGGAGCTTTAAAAGAAAAATGCTGTTAGCGGTTGGGTGAGTACATATTTCATGCTATTTAATTGCATTATTTTTTATTCGATATTTATGTCAGCGCGTTTACCAGGTGTTTGAGACATTTTTTCATTAATTGAAACCACATCCAGGTTATCGTGGAATTCGTTCATCAAAAATCATTAAATAGTACCTATTAAATTGTTGCTGTTGTAGCCATTGGATTATTATTTAAATTATTTACAAAAATATTGTTATTGGGATTATTATAAAATAGTGAAACTCAAGTCTTTACTCTGTAATAAGTTTTTGTAACAGTTAACAATTGTGTCGAAATAATTTTAGTCGATTAGCAGTCCACATCATCATTTTTCATTTGACTAATTACACAAATATTCAGTAATTTATAAAAATATTATTGATTATTTTTCCGACCCAAATATCGACCAATAGAATTGCACCATTCGACGTCACGTGGTACAACCTACATGGTATTATACTGATAATTTTTTGAAAATTTTCTCTGGTAGTTGCTATATATAAAAAACAAAACATGATCCAGTCAAATTAACCACACGTCAAACTGACAGGTTGAATTCAATTGTGAAAATTGGAGATTTTGCATGAAAATGAGTTTGAAATTAAAATTTGGGACGGAAAAATAATCCCCCGAATACCACACGAGCTTCAAAATTATCTGGCATTTCCCTCAAGGTTCCCTGCAAACAAATAAAGTCGTCAAGTTTTGACTCCTTCATTTGTTTGCAACGAACCTATCGGGAAATACCCGATAATTTTGAAGCTCTTGTGGTATTATAAGTGAATATTACATAAAGTGCTGAAAGCTCAATAGCTAGAAGTTAATACCCTTTGATATGATTATAAGGAACTGCTTTAGTTAACCTCTCAATTATTACGAACACTATGGGGCATCGACTTCGACTGCTGTCATGTTGCGTTGCTAGTGGTGTCAAAGTCTCAAACAGCCACGCGCGCACCATGAAATTGTGGCCCCCTGGGCTAATACTACTCAGAAGCTAACTAATTATTCAACTAATTAGTTTGCGTCACAAAACTGTTTTGCAGAGTGATCTAGGTTTACTGTAAAGGAAAAAATAGGTAATAAAATGTGTTATTTATTTTAATAAAATTCACCTATTTATTTGTAATGATTTAGCGCTGTTTTTTAATGTAATTAAAATTAAGATATTAAAAAACGTTAGGCCTATGCCTTTTGTATCCACGGGGCCCTGGGCTGCAGCCCAAAAACCCCTTCAGTAGATTCGCCCATACAAACAGCTTGAACATTCTGGCACGTTATAATTCCTATTCTATGTATAAATGTTTTCTAGCTGTTCGTCTGTCAGCGCTTAGTTCATACTATTGAGAGGAAACTTTGTTCAGTTGTTGTGCAAACTTTCAGCGAAACTTGTTCAAGCATCATCAAAGTATGAAGTTGAAGTTTCTATAGAAGAAACGGGTTCCTTTGGAGGCTTAGTTGCACCTCTGTATGAATATTCTACAAAACTGTAGGAACTAAAGTACTTAGTCATAGACAGCTTAAAAACCTATTTTAATTATCGAATGTTTTGTCGCTCAAACTGAATTCAAAAGTAGTAAGAAAGGGACAAAACATTTGATAAGTTAAATATGTAAAACTGTCTATGAATGAGGTACAGTCCTTTTCCATAGAGGTGGGATAAGCAGTTAAGTACAGTCTAAGAAAATCCTATCTTTTAGAAATAAAATCAATACATCCAATGAATAATTAGGCGTTAGCGTGTCGTTTGAAAACCTATACAGCTTCGCAAAAACCTTTGTCCATTAATAAGACAAATGTAGGTCGATAAGGGTTTTAAATATGCATATTTGTCAACACCAAATACGACGCGAAGCACCGTATCATCGTAGGAGTAATAATTTATGAGGTCGTGGAGCGAGGAGTCGCGCGTGTCCCGCTGCGGAGGTCGCGTTATACCATCAATTTTAACTTGTGCTTCACGAGGCTAGGGCGGCTGTGATTAGGTACGCGGCGGTGTCGATCAACTGCCGCGATCTGGCGACACTGCACGTGTGTTTGATTCCATTTACACTTTAAAAACATTTCTCAGGTTCAACAAAAAATATGTTAACAAGCCTTGCATAATTACTTTAAAGCTCAGTTGGGAGTGTGGTTGGGAGTGTGTCTTGTTTAATCAGCTTCCCATTAAATAAATAAAAAGATTACTGGTATGTCGAATTATAAATGCATATGTATGTAATTGTCTCGTATTTGAAATATTGCCAAGTACATATCTTGTATAGTATCGAAACAAATTAGAAAAGATATTTTATAGAAATTGGACGATGTTATACGTATAGTTTACTATGATTTGAGTAATATCTTTAAATCTTGGCTTCGTTTCAGATCACAATTTTTTACGGGATATCTCGGTTTTATTTAGACTCACCTGTTTTATCGTACTTAACAATTTTTCATATTCATTTTATTGGTGGAAAGTATAGGTTTAGCCGAGTAGAGTTTTTTCGTTTAGTTTTTTCACAATAATGTCCTATAGCATTGGCTCAAAGTAGCCATTAAAGCAACAGAAGGACTCGAAATTGGGTCAGTAAACAAAGTCCGTACACGGTCACCTCAGCGCCGTGGTCACATAAATTACGACACCGAGCTCCCCTCCCAAAGCACCCGTTTTACCTAAACTACGAGTATATGGCTTTTAATTTAACTTAAGTGCACAAAATTGTGATATTCCCGGTCTAAAACCCACAGGAATATCTTTATAATTTATTTAAGAAAAGATACGCGACTGACATAAAACATTTTTATTATAAAACTGACATAAATGTCATTCATACATTACACCCCTACACTTAAATGACACTATAATCTAACTACACAATAATAAGAAATAAACTGACTATGTACACAATAATAATAATAATTTAAATAACTAAAACACGTAAAATAATTTGGTTCTAAATATTACAAACCGGATTCCCATACCGTTCGATAGGTTTTGTGTTTCTTCGGGGCCTGTCTAACCGAACCGATGGTGAAGGAAGAATGTTGTCTTCCACTAGCGTCGATGGCGATGCAACAGCATTATCTGTTACCAAGGCCTGATTGCTAGGACCTATAGAACTGGGATATGCCAATAAGGAAACTGGCTGCCTAGCCCTAACCTGATCTATGTGCCGTTTTCCGTGACTAGGTAGACCACCCTCTCCGTCTATAAGAACATTGCGATCCCCAATGACTCTATTTACTCTGCCTGGTACCCATTTTCCCCCTGCACTAAAATCACGAGTCCATACTGCGTCTCCTTCCTTAAAGTTACGCAGTTTACCACCCGCATTTTTTACTTGCAAATCTTGTGCTTGCTTCACTTTCTGAGGAAGATCTCGGCCAGTACGTAAAAGATCTAACCTAGATTTTAAATTTCGTCTAAATAATAACATTGCCGGGGTCTCTCCTGTCGTACTGTGTTCGGTGTTTCTATAAGCCATAAGATACGTTTGCAAAGCTATATTAACATCTACTCTATCTCTTATGGCTTTTTTTATTGCACGCTTGCACAATTTGACAGCTCCCTCTGCAGCGCCATTTGAAGCTGGATGGTATGGTGCCGTAAAAGTATGAATTATGCCATTATATTTCATAAAATCGGCTACTCTTGCACTAGTAAACGGAGGTCCATTATCGGATACTACCTCTTGTGGTAAACCAAATCGAGCAAAGGTTTCCCTCAATTTTTCTAGGATCGATTCTGCAGCGGTATCGGCCATTTGAAAGGCTTCAATCCATTTGGTAGTGGCATCTATAATAACAAAAAATTTCTTGCCATGTAATGGACCCAAAAAATCTATGTGGAGTCTGCTCCACGGCTCGACTGGATAACTCCAAGGTTGTGGTGGCGCCCGCGGCGGTGATGGTGCTTCACTCATACATGTGTAACACTCTTTACACATCTTCTCAATGTCTCCATCAATACCAGGCCACCACACATAGCCCCGCGCCTTGTTCTTCATTTTCACCATCCCCATGTGACCGGTATGCAATTCATGTAAAATCTTTTTCTGAAGTGTCTGTGGTATTACTGTTCTATAACCCCACATAATAATACCTGAATCTAAATAAAGTTCATCTTTTCTTGCATAATATGGTTTAATATTAGCTTCCTGGCATTGTGGAGGCCAACCAGACTGTAAATATAACACTACTTTGCGTAATAACACATCTCTTGCTACTTCCTCTTTCAGCACATTACATGTTATCGGTAAAAAATCTTGTATGAAATTCAAATATGTACTCTCGGATTCCTCTTTAGGCTGTTCGTCACTTGGTAAACGTGATAGAGCATCTGCACCGTTTTTAGAAGTCGTAACATGCTCTATGTCATATTGATAACCAGATAGAATAACTGCCCATCTTTGTAACCGTGATGCTGCCATTGTCGGTATACCTCTCTTTGGACCAAATATCGTTACCAACGGCTTATGATCCGTACGAAGTAAAAATTTGCGACCGAATAAGTATTGGTGGAATTTCTTCACCCCGTAAACAATACTAAGGGCTTCCTTATCAATTTGAGAATAAGCCTTCTCAGCTGAGTTGAGCACTCTTGAGGCAAAAGCAATAGGGCGTTCATGACCGTTTGGCATCATATGTGAAATGACCGCTCCGATACCCACGTTGCTAGCGTCCGTTGTTAACACAAGTGGTAATTCTGGATTATAATGTACTAAAACATCACTGGATATCAATTTCTTCTTCACTGTCACAAAAGCTGCGTCACATTCGGATGACCATATAAACTTGGCTCCTTTCTTCAATAACGCATATAATGGTGATAATATAGTACTTATATTTTTAATAAATTTCCCGTAATACATGACCATCCCAATAAAGGCACGTACCTCTGACACTGTGGTAGGTACCGGCACCTTTTGTATAGCTTCCACCTTTTCTTTATTGGTATGTATTCCTTCTTTATCAATCACGTAACCTAGATACGTTACTGAGTCTGCATAAAATGTACACTTCTCTTTTTTAACCCTTAACCCAAATTTACTTAAACGGCTCAAGACTTTGTGTAAGGTGTCTAAATGTTTTCGATCATTGGCTCCTGTTATGATGATGTCATCTAAGAAAACTCCTACTTGAGGTAAATCAGCAAACATTTCCTCTAGCTTGCGCTGGAAAATACCTGGACTTGACGATAACCCATAAATTAACCTATTATATTTAAATAATCCCCGGTGCGTATTTATTACTGTATACTTTTTTGAAGTTTCAGTCAAAGGAAATTGAGCATAAGCTTGTGACAAATCAATTTTTGAAAATTTGACCCCTCCATTCAATTTGACTAACAAATCCTCTACTCTAGGCAACGGAAAACGATCTACTTCTAGGCATTTGTTTAGAGTTAATTTATAGTCACCACAAACCCTTATGCTTCCGTCAGGTTTTACTACTGGTACAATCGGAGTGGCCCAGTCTGAAGTTTCAACAGGCGTTATAATACCATCCGCAATTAATTGGTCTAATGCCTGATCCACGGGTGTCCGCATCGAATATGCCAGGGGCCGTGCTCGCATAAATATCGGTCTGGCATCAGGACGCACGTGTAAACTTACTTCACCACCGGTGTACCGCCCAAGCCCGTCCGAAAACACATCACCATATCTGGAAATCAATTCATTTATATTAAAGGATGAAATGTCATTACAAGCTTTATTCACAAAATGGACTTCTTTTAGCTGAAAGCCTAATTGCTCAAGCCAATATCGGCCCAACAATGGTTTTCTTCCTCCATCTATAATATATAATTCTAATTTCTTAGTAATGGCTTTATATTTTACTATTGGAAATATTTTTCCCACTGGTACCATTCGTTCACCCGTATAATATGACATGACAATGTTACTATCTACTATATGTAAATGCGCCAAATATTTATTGTAAAATTCGTAACTGATGCACGATATTGCACTGCCTGTGTCAACTTCCATATGTGTACATTTATTTTCTAACAAAACAGACAGTACATATGGTTTACAACGAGTTGAGCTATGTACGTTATACATATTATAATTAACCTGCTCACTATCTACATCATTATTAAAAAATTGTGTTTCTCTAGTATAACCTAACCTAGGACACATCTTTTTGAGGTGTCCGGGTCTGTAACATACTTTACAAACATAATTTCTATATTTGCATTTTACATTTAATGGGTGCTGTTCACCACATACAACGCACTGAGACTTCCTTTGAATGCTCTCAGAATTCTGTATTTTACTTGAGTGTTTCTGTGTGCCGCTGCTGCTACTGGTCATCTCCAGCGCCGGTTGTTCCTGTCCAGCTCTTTGCGCAACCGTATTAGGATAAACCCTTTGACGCCAACTAGGAGTCGTGTTTTGTCGCGGTCTCACCGTCATTTCTGTGTAACATTCGACGTCCTCCTTGTATGGTATTGTTGTAGAAACCAATGAAGCGTTTTTCTCAGCAGCCTCTATTGATATGGCTAATGTATACGCTTTCTCGAATGTTAAAGTTTCCTCTGTAAATAAACGTTGCCTGATGAATTTACTGCTGAGTCCACACACAAATTGGTCTCTCAAACTTTCTTCGTACAACGATTTAAATTCGCATCCTTTTGAGAGTTTTTTTAAATCGGCCACGAACTCTGCTATTGTTTCTGTGGGGCCTTGTTTCCGTTGTCTGAAGATATATCTCTCCGCTAAAATACTAGGTATTGGGCGCAAATGGTTTTTCATCACGGAAACAAGATCTTTGAATGACATTGTCGCCGGTCGTTTTGGTGTACACAAGGTAACCAACAACTCGTAACTAGATCCTCCCATTACTGTAATTAATGTAGCTACCTTGTGTGATTCTTGAATTTCATTTACAATGAAATATTGCTCCAATTGTTCTATATATAACTCCCAGTTGGAGTTCATGTCGAACGGTTCTATTTCGCCAACGGGTGCCATTTTCTTTAAAAAAAACTCACACGCGTGGAAATGTACTCGTCGCCAATGTGATATTCCCGGTCTAAAACCCACAGGAATATCTTTATAATTTATTTAAGAAAAGATACGCGACTGACATAAAACATTTTTATTATAAAACTGACATAAATGTCATTCATACATTACAAAAATAAAGAAACATGATTGGACATACATCATATCACTTGATATATATGTATGCATGTCTCTCTACTCACAAATCAGTAATTAACTATAATATTTATAGTAATTTATTGAAGAAAAGAGCTTATACGAGTACCTACAGCTTAGATTAACCAAGAGTATACTCATGTTTTGCCACAAAATTTCCGTTTTGTGTTTTCTTGTCCAACTATAGAGGATGTAAAAAAACGTCGGATAAACAAATTAACGATTGAAATTGAATGGCTTTAATTCTGAATTTTGAAGATCGATCAAGAGATAAGAAGTCTAAATTTCTTATTAAATTAATTTAATTGTTATTTTAATATTATTTTTTTCTACTTTCCTTATTCACTTGATGATTTGCATTACAATTTTTACTTGTATGGTTTAATGGGGTATTTATAAGAGAGAAAAAAAAAACTAAAAGCAATAAATCTATATAGTAAAGCAATAAGCAATGAGTTTAAGTTAATTTCGGTTTATAATTCTTAAGAATAAATTTTAGAAACCGTTTTGAAATTTTCAATTTTTTTTCTGTCCCAAAAAGATGCGATACGGCAGCCGCCATGATGGATAACGATCCTACGTCATTCCGCGAGTAGAATACCCAGGCAACATTTGTAAACATTTTAACTTAGTAAGTAAACATAGAAGTTGTAACAGTATTCTTCCCTACGTTATTTTTTCTAACACATTAAATGAACGACGGTTTCGTTAAAGGAGAGTTTAATTAGATTAACTCATGTTTATTGCAAATAATTCGCTAAAATTTTTCGAATGGATTTTTATGGGACTTGCCGATCGAATAAAATAATAATATTTTTTTAAATAGTTTTTTCTTATTTTAGGAACAACCTTAGGTACAATTGAACTACCCTTATTTTACTATTATTAAATTAAAAAGTTAATTTAAAAAAAGATAATTGGTTTAAGCGTTCCGATCTACGCAGAACCAATTAACTTTTTTAATTTTTTAGTAAAGGTTTTAATTTTATGGCAGCTACTAAGTAATCTACCTATTTATGGAATAAATACACAGTAGATATAATCCAAGTATAAATATCCAATAGACGAGCCACCGGTTCACTAAATCGATCGTGACTACCTTTCCCTATAAACACTCATTAGGACACGTAGTGTTGGCGATTTTTGAAGATTGAGTATGAGGACGTATGAGATGAGAAAAGGAATGGTTCCTCCAGGTGGTAGGGTGTTCGCATAAGTCCGGATAGTGACCACCGGACGGTATAGTGGACAAGCAGGCATAGTGTTACATGTAAGTGTCATCATCCTCATCCTCATCGTCATTAGTCTTTGATTGTCCACTGCTGGACATAAGTCTCCTTCAAATTGCATCATTCCACCCTGTGTGAGTGTAAATACATTTCACGTGTGACGGAGATGCAAATTCATCCACTACCATATACATCTGGATTCAAGTAGGCCAATGTAATTGTGGTGTTAATACTCTCGTTGGTGAGTCATTTATTTATATTGCACTGTACATTCCATCCAGGCACTATGATAGATTTTTCGTAAATTAAAAAATTGCCTGGTGCCAATAGTCTTCTAATAATTCCGCAGACTAGACGGCATGAAATGCGACAGAAAAGCTATTAACTTCACGTCGGTTTTCTACGTGACAGCGTCGCCTCGGCAGAGTCGACTCATTTGTGCTGTAGTTTACGCAAGAAAGGGTGTAGTGTGTCTTCAGCATTAATATCATTAAATTTAAAATAAATTAACTCTTATTGTCATCAAAATGTTACCAATATTAACACGGTACACAGCCGGACATTACGCAACAAACTAACCGCAACTTACGTATAGAAGCAACCTTACAGAGACCACTTAGTTATTTTATTCGCATCGTCATAATATTTTTCAAAGAAATAACATCGCAAATTAATTACATAGCTGCGGGCACAGTGGATTAGGTTTCATCGTTATTAAAAGTTATACCGGTCTGTGTGGCGCGAAACTTGAACCGGGAAACTAAAACTACTTGACAAACTCGAACGAAGCTCACATTTGTACAATGTCGAGTGTCTTACTTCTCGAGCCATGTGTTCTCAGCATGCTTAGAAAGTTGTGCTCCTGTTTATACACACGGCAGACTGCATTGCACACTGTTAGCGAACAACTAGACGTATCTGTGCATAACTGACTTTCTTATTTATTGATCGTTATTTCTCCGAACACTACGTAGCCGCTGATGTAGAACTGATGTTGTCTTAGCAACGTAATTAATAAAATATTTCCTGAAATATTAAGAGGCTCTTGGAAGGGATTATAAAACGTGTTTCCTCGAGTACCCTTCCCTCGATGGAATTTTCCACCGACAATATTTTTTTTTTTTTTTTTTTTTTTTTTTATATTATAGGGGGCAACCGAGCATGCGGTTCACCTGATGGTAAGTGAACACCGCCGCCCATGGACATCTGCAACACCATAGGGCATGGAGATGCGTTGCCGGCCTTTGAGGTGGGAATATGCTCGTTTAATATTTCATAAACATAGTATATATAACATAGTATATATATAACATAGAGTATCAGTATTTGTAAACTGAAGTATGATCAATTTTGTAATTTGTTTACCTTCCCTGGTTAAAAAAAATAATATTCTTGTGGTCATCTACCGTAGGCAAATAATTATTTTTCTGAATGCTTTGTTTCAAAACACGCAAGTTAAGGGCTGTGTTGTTAAGTTTTGCCCGTTGATTTGTTAATAAAGTATTAAGAACGTGACGATTTTTTGTAAAACCATGTACCTATTTGAATCCGTAAGACAACGGGATGAATGTCTGCTGATTTTTGTAATTCCTTTTATAACTGGAAAAACCGAGCTTTTCATACGGCTTCATTAAATTTGTTTTCGTTGCGGACAGTTTGTAATTAAGAACTGCATTTGTTCTTTGTCGGAAAATGTGTGAGCTAAATATAAAATTCATTCATTTTATATAATTATTAGCCTCATGTGAGAAAATAATGTATAAAGTACAAAGGATAGGGGCCGTGTTGCTTGCTCTATTTACTGGTCGGGATCAGACTATGGTAAGTTGTTTTTGTTTTTTTTTGTCTTTCATTTTGTGGAGTGTAATTACTTTATTCGTTGTACGAGCATTTTTAATCCCATTTCTATTGTTTATGATACTCAATATGAATAAAGTATGTTACCTTTGTGTTTTTGAATGTAATCTGTACTTTTATAGCTATAAGATATGTTACAAAATCGAGTTATCGTCAACAAGTATGCTTTAAATACTGCAGTAAGTTCCGTGGTAGTAGGTTTTGTAGCAATAACGTTCGAGTCGCAGCGTTGAAAAAACAGTGTGGAAGATAGTTCAATCCAGAGTTTATACGTGCGTGGGAGAGAGCTCGTGTATCGAACTATATTGAAGTGCGTTGATCTAGGTAATACAGATGAACTCCGCACGGAATTCCGATGGCGTCCACATCTACCTGTGACTTTTTCGATTTTTAGATCCATTTCCATTTGCGCCCGGTATGGCCATTGGGTAGATTGAAATACTGGCAGCATGTGCATTACTTATGCATAGGAATCTCTGCCTACCACAGTTGCTGTAAATTCCTCAATGTTATTTTCCACCTATGTGCGAAAATACGGCTGTAAATATAATATTTTCATTCATTTCATTTCATTCATTAATCTATAACTATCATCTTCGCTTCGTTCAAAGGAATTCCAGTGCTGAATATTTCCGTCTCTCCAGTATTTCCACGGCTACCTGTTGGATCCGTCGGCATTCAGTGCTCTTTATCAGGTCACCTGTTCACTTTTTAGTTGGACGTACTACACTCGTCGCCGATGCGGGGCCATGTCTTCTATCGTGGTCTTCTAGCACGAGAAGTCCACTTCGGAACATAGGCATTTCTAAAGGTTCTACGGTTGGAACATTCATTAGGTCATCCATATACCAGGTGTGTGGAGTGATGATTCGTAAGTCAGCACTCGTGGTTCTGCTCACTGAAAACCATCGTTGCGCTGTGGCTCGCACCGCAGTGCATAATTCCTCTATGGCTGATTTTAGAGGCGCGCCGACTGTCGGCGCTGACAGCTCAGCACGTAGCTTACGGTCCGGTGTCAGCGCTGACAACAACGCGTTGTTCTAAAACGCTCCTTAGAAGCTCATATATTTCAACTATCAGCGCTGACGGTCAGCGTGACTCTAAAATCAGCCTTACTCTTTTGTTTTCGATTTCTCCTCTATTTTTCTCCCCTATTTCTTTTGTTTTCGATTGTTATAAAAATTACCTTATGGTGTGAGTTGGATGATGTATAGTTTGTAACAATACACCTGTTTTTTTTTCTTTCTTTCTTTGTTGAAATTGCATTGCACATTTTCTACCGGAAAGTAATATTCCACCACTTTAGAAATATTTGTAAAGAAGAAAATACTCGCGTAACTTGTACGGTTCCGGGAGATCTAATAAATTGAAAGTGGTTGTAGTATCAAATATTTCTAGAACTCCATTTCATATGTCGCATGTGAGAATTGCGCGTCTAATGTATTTTTCTGCATCGTCATTTGAAGACGCGAATATGGTTGTAATGTAAGTAGTTAATGTTTAATGTGATAGGTGCATTAGCATTTAGGTTACGTCTAGAGAATACGTAAGTGTTTTATATTTCCTAGTTATTATTATATTTACTATAAATATTAAGTAAATTTATTTTTTATTCTTATCTACTCAGAAATACAGTAAATATAGTTGACTTGAATATTCGAGTATTAGATTGACCAATAGAATATACATAGTTACACCCATAAATTCGCGCCTTTTTCCTCGAAGGGGTGGGCATTGGAGCTACATAGGACACCCGTGTATGTTCCGTCTCACGACGTGATAGGGGGCTAACCTATCGCTATATCGCGCGCAAATTCCTTACTCCTGGCTGATAATTAATATAAAAATCCAATATCACTTCGCCCGACCCGGGATCGAACCCGAGACCTAAGCTTTATAATTATACCGAAATACAACTACGCCACCGAGACAGTCGATTACTATAAAGTAAATTTCCTTTATATTCTTATCCACTCTGAAACATGATAATTGACTTGAATATTTGAGCACTATGAGCTCTTATTATCTATTGAAAACTAATAATAATAAATAATACAAAGTAAGTAAGTTTAATTATTAAAAAACATTATGTGAAATGGATTAATATATGATAGTAGAATAAATATTTTAAAGCAAACGTAAATGTTGCGACGTCAAGACATTCCATTTTCGCTAAAAGCAAGTTTTATCTAGATGAATTTCTAGAAAACCAACATCATCTCGCAATGCTTGGAAGATTATATACAATGGAAGTCGGTTATCAAAATTCAAAACGGGAAGAACATCGCAAACTGTCTCAATTATTTCACGGTCATAGTAAAACGACTACCATTTGTGAAAAGGCCAGGAGAGCCGTTGCAATTGCCCCGAATTGTTTATGAAAAGAACGCATCTCTTTGATGTATTTTTCTTGAATTTTCTTACTCTTTTCTATTCAATTTGCCGTAAAGTGCTTGGATTTGCGACTACACTATCATAAATTGAATTGCCAGCTACATTTGTTTCACTTTGTCCGACAATCTTCGTGTTGTTTGGATTCAGGTCGAGATTATTCTAAAGTATGATAGTGCAATAAGCAATGCATTCGGAGTTGTCTTGATAAAATATTCTGCAGTTGCTTTTCAATGCGAAATATCTGGGAATGGATTGTCACCAATCAACTGTTGACAATTTCGCAAAGCGGTATTATTTATTAGGTTTAGTATTGTTATGGAACAATACTAAAATATGGGTTCAAATCATTGCTTTTATAGTGTGTAACTTGTAAGTAAAACTATAGATTTGTTTTATTGAAATTTTTTTGGTTCCTACTATTCCACGTTTTTGGTTTCAGAATGATCAGTATTTATTATCTATTAATCTATTTTCTACGAATGTTAAAGGTAAGGCAATAAGTAGTACTGCTTTATTAGAAATTTAAAATAAAAAAAATTTTAGGTGAAATTAATGTGCGCATTATTTTTGGCTTAATTACAGTACAGATAAGGTAAGTCAAATAACGTTATATAAAAATAATAAATAGACTAAAAAAACTACCAGTATATAACGTATACATATATCAGTAATAATAGTTTCCGACCGTAAAAGACCGTAAAATAAGCTATCAAACTACGTCGCTTTTAATTTTAAATGTATTAATTGCTACGTACAACCATATTGATGCATGGACTCACAATGCGACAAAATAATCGAACCGAACATGATCGAGTTTGCCCCACTGACCTGTAACTGTACAGCGTACAGTGTAACTGTTGCGCAAAATGGCGCTTCGGGCAACAAATCCCCGTCTAGCGCCTGCGTTTTGGCGTCCGAAGCCTAACTTTCCCGATTTGTGTCAGTGTTAACCGCCAGGGTCATGCCCGCATTCACACTTAGATAAATACTACACAACCCAAACAATACCTCGTGCTGATACCACTCACTATTCCAACGTTTGCGGATTTTTTCATGCATCTTGCGTCTTCCACCGTCTGATGTAGGTCAAGCGTTCATATACAATTCCAGAATGCAAGAGAGCAAATTTTATTGAAAAATTGTATGTAAACATTGGATGTGAAAATACGCAGAATAGGAAACTTGAACATCTGTTTTGGAATTGGAATAAGTTTATTGTTGTTTTAATACCCATTTCAGTACGGCAGTGTCGCTTCATGAGCCAATGGCGGCGAGTGGACTTTGCACTACACAATAGCTTCAGTTGGGTTACTTAAAGTGTGCAAGACGTCTCAATGGTCCTGTTAAGCCGTCATTTAATCCAATAGACATTTGACTGCATGATAAGGAGCACAATGAGGGCGGCAATCTACTGGGCCCAGCTTTATTATGCATTAATGTAACGCTGTTAAAGATTCAACCCGTTACTCGGGCCCGTCTTGCAATTGTTGAGCAGTTTTGAGATTTCGCGAACTTTGCAACGTAAAAGTTGAGCGCGCAGTTTAATTGAGTTACAGATGTATCCTAAGTTTTGCCGGAACGTCCGAGGGTAGTTGAGACTTGAGATATTGCAATTTAATTTGCCACAGTTTGTATGCAACAATGTAGATTAATTTAAATAAATGTTTGATGCTAATGAAAGTGTGGAAATTGCCGTCCGCGCGTTGTGTGACGTTATTCCGTGTACAGCGCCTGAATAAGTAACCATAATTGATTTTTGTTAAGGCGTTAGCGAAAAGTAAACCTAATATTGTACCAATCGATATTTATTGATCCGGCCAACCAGTACATAATAGATGTGCTCCACTTGTTTGTGCTACTTTCTATTCCTATTATAACCAAAACATTGCAGGCGCCCTAGGTAATATTCGTATTAGTATCTAATAGGCGAGCAGTTTTATTAATTTGATGATTCAGCTCTTTGTAACATTTTTAATATTTTTGACGACAAGTGGTTTAATCCTCGTAGTATTAAGGGTAGTGCAGTTTAGATAGAGTCTTCGCGGTATAGAGACTTTCTCGTCTGTAGACACAGGAGGCCATCCTAAAACGGGTGTATGGTAGCAGTACTCGTAACCCGAAACATTTGTTTAACTTATATTTGCTGTGGAGCTGAGGCGCACTTTATTGTATCATATAGCAAAGTCCTGCCTTCTTGGCGGAATCTCACCGTAGATACAGATAAACGCTAAAATATGGAGATACAGAGGAAAACCACACTTTTGTACCGGACTGACGGATGTGACTTTCGTTATCACCCTCATCCTCCGCCACAGGCTGTCTTCTACTGATCATATGTCTTTCGAAGCATTTCCGAAGCAACCTTTGGCAATTGACTGGATTCAGTGACGTCTTAACAAACGACCTTTCCAATAAATGCAGTATAGCCCATCTGACTGTCTCAATTTTTTATGTTTTGTTTAGAATTATATTAGTTTTTTTAACATCTTTAAATTTTATGTTTAGTTGTTCTTTGATGTCATGTCGTGATTGCCTATAATTGTAACAGCAATTTTACCTATTCTTATTGTATTCGTTGTATCATTCACACGTTACGTTACGTTGGCGATTCTAAATAAATAAAATAAAATAAAAATGATTTATAGACAGCGTAAAATGGCGCAATTTTAGAGGAAGTCTATGTCCAGCATCCAGCAAATAAATAAATAAATAAATAAATAATTACAAAATGCAAATCGTTAGGACGAGTATTCAATGTTTTTATTTATTTTATTTTTAGGAAGACTTACAGACTAATACAAATATGTGTAGAACTTAAATATAAGGTAACCATATTGCTAATAACAAGTCTCCACATATAGTTAACAATTTAGAGCACCGTTTAAAGTGAAATAACAAATTAAATTTAAAAAAAAGACCAATTAAGTACTATAAAATAACAAAGGTTGTAAAAAAGAGATAAACGGAATAAGGAAAATTACACAACAGCTGCAAGATAAAACAATAAAACAATTTTAATATTATAACAATAAATATATATATATATATATATATATAATATATATATATATGTCGGAAATAGATGGCGCCGCTGTGGCAGATTCAATGGCGAGTGACATCACTTCTTTAAATTTAATTTCAATTATTATTTTCTTTGTAATTGTTTTAAATTTATTTAATTTGTAAAGATTTAATTACTTTGTGTTTCAATGATTGTTTATTTTTACTAAGTAGTATGTACGTAATTTAGATGTTAAAATAGAATTTATTAAAAAGGAGGCGGTAACGCAGGTGACATTGATTGGTTAATTCAAGATGAATTAAAAAATGAATGGGCCTGGACATAACCTCGATGATCGGGCGTTCTTCGAGTATTTGTCTGTAACCGCATTATTATTGTGAAAGTGTGTTTTATTTCCAACCAAATTCTAAAAAGGATTAACAATTATGAGCGCCGAAGAAGAAAATCAAGATATGTTGCGTTCGGCTACCTGTGACGCGACATCAGAAGTGGGATTACCACAGGCTACGCCCCAGGAGCAATCAAGGTTGGATGAAACTTTTCTCCATTCTTTGTTGGAATCGCAAAATCGTAATTTTTTTATGCCTGATCGATGCATTGAAAGCACCGGCTAGCAACGAAAAGATTTGCCTTCCTGAATTTGATCCGGACAAGTCTGACAACGATCCACGTGCTTGGTGTGATACGGTTGACCTTTGCATATCGGAACGCAACCTCAGCGGCAATAGATTAATAATGGTGATCAGTGAAGCATTAAAGGGAAGCGCGTCACGTTGGCTATCGCAAATATCGTATGGAGGGATTACGTGGCCAGAACTGAAGCTTCTTTTTAAAGCGCGGTATGATTGTGTGGAAACTCCAGCAGCTACGTTACTTAATTTTGGCAATGGCCGACCAAAGGAAGGTGAATGTTTAGCGGCTTATGCGTCTCGCTTGATGACCATGCTAACCTCGCGCTGGCAAAAATTGACTACGGAGCAGATTGCCATTGCTACGGTACTTTCTCACGTGGCACAGTTCGATGGTAGACTGCAACGCCTGGCTTTCACGACGGACATTTCGACGCGTGACCAAATGCAACGTGAACTGCAAGCATTTTCATATTTAAAGAGGAAAGCAAATACTCCAGCTTTTGTTGAACTGAGTGACAGCAAGCGACTCAAGCTACATGTGCCATATACGTTGTCTTGTCACAACTGCGGCAGGATTGGACATCTATCCGTCAACTGTCGCAAACATCGTGCGCTGACTTGGACATCGAGTAACGCTCCGAAACCAACTACAGCTGCTGAACAGATTCAGCGAGAAAAGAACATCAATGTGACCTGCTTCAAGTGCAGGGTCAAAGGCCACTACGCTTTCAAGTGTCCACGCAACGCGGTGACCAGCAACGAGCGGAGCATTTCCGGCGGTGAAAGTGCAGCACCAATAATCACAGCGGGTGAGAAGCGAGTCAATGTCTGCTCTGTTGGTAATCCTCAAGGACAATTGTTACATGATGGTGAGTCGTTTCCTTTTTCTTACGATTCCCGAGCCGAATGTTCTCTCTTAAAGGAAAGTTTTGCCTCTAAGTTTTCTGGAAAAGTGTATCATAATACAGTTTCTTTAAATGGTATAGGATCGGGATCAGCGTATAGTACGAAGCAAATTTTATGTAAAGTAACAATTAACGGCTTACTATTAGAAGTTCTTTTTCATTTTCTTCAAAACAATCAATTGCAACATAATATCATGATCGGTAGAGAAGTTTTACAGCACGATTTAACTGTGACCGTGTCTGCTTCAGAAATAATGTTCTCTCATAATCATAAGGTTGATTTATGTGAGGTAGATCATGTTTGCAATGAATTTTACGATTTTAGTAATATAAAAACTAACATACCAAATGAATTTCTTCCAAAGCTGATGGAAGTCTTCAGTGAGTTTTCATATTCTTTTCCTAAAAACATATCTAAGACAAGGGTGTCAACTGGCCAATTAGAAATTCTTCTGATGGATCCGAATCGGAGAGTTCAATAAATTCACTGTAGGAGACTTTGTATTAATTGAAAATGAGGAAAGAAACCAAACTAAATTAGATGCTAAATTTCGAAGCCCCTTTAAAGTAATTGAAGTTTTAGAGGGTGACAGGTATCTCTTAAGAGCTTTGAATTCGAACAGAACGTACAAGTACCCTCATGATCGTGTAAGAGGTGTCCCCGATCATCAAGTTCCCAAAGAGTTAGATTTTAATTGTTTGCAATCTGATGATGATGATGATGATGACAGTGATGCCAACGACAAGCATGACGGTTAGAAGTGCTTCCAACGGACCAAGTTGTACTGATGGCCGATGGACTGTGCCATATAGTGTCTAATGGACTAGATACTGTGTGATAGTAATCAATGGCCGATGGACTGTGCCATATAGTGTCTAATGGACTAGATACTGTGTGATAGTAATCAATGGCCGATGGACTGTGCCATAGAATATCTGATAGACTAGATACTGTGTTCGATGGACTGAACAATTGTGATTGTTGGCTATGTCTTGATTGTTGTGGCAATGTAATAGTATCCTGTAAGTCATTAAAAACGATTTGTTCAATTATTCTCTGGGAACTTGAAGGTTGTATTTTTTTTTTAAAGTATTATGTCCATGAAAAATTGTTACCGTTAATAATTCATCTGATGGTATTCGTCTTTTAATTCGCTTGGCAGGATTGCCGAACAGTTAACTTTTTCTTTTTTTTTTTTACTTTATTCATAGACTCCACACCCGAGGACGGGTGAACATCAGAATGGCCGTGTCGGAAATAGATGGCGCCGCTGTGGCAGATTCAATGGCGAGTGACATCACTTCTTTAAATTTAATTTCAATTATTATTTTCTTTGTAATTGTTTTAAATTTATTTAATTTGTAAAGATTTAATTACTTTGTGTTTCAATGATTGTTTATTTTTACTAAGTAGTATGTACGTAATTTAGATGTTAAAATAGAATTTATTAAAAAGGAGGCGGTAACGCAGGTGACATTGATTGGTTAATTCAAGATGAATTAAAAAAATGAATGGGCCTGGACATAACCTCGATGATCGGGCGTTCTTCGAGTATTTGTCTGTAACCGCATTATTATTGTGAAAGTGTGTTTTATTTCCAACCAAATTCTAAAAAGGATTAACAATTATGAGCGCCGAAGAAGAAAATCAAGATATGTTGCGTTCGGCTACCTGTGACGCGACATATATATATATATATATATATATATATATATATATATATAATATATATATATATATATATATATATATATATATATATATATATATATATATATATATATATATATATATATATATATATATAGCTTAATACTTAACCACAAGCTGTATTGTGCCTACAATGATATATTATGATGGATAACCCAAATCTAGGTAGTTTCTTCACTGTCTGTTTCAAAAAAGATTTTGCTAAATTTTCGCCTTACGGTTTCTGGTTTTGTGCAAAACAAATCCACGCACAGATTTTGTGGAAGCTTATTAAATATATTTGCACTACGCAACAGGAATGAATTTTGCCTATAATTGGTTGACGCAAAAGGTATTGATAACAGAGGCTTCAGACGAAGTCCTGTTTGATTCGTGCGTAATCCTAGCTTTGACAATAACGGAGGACAGTCGATAGACCCGTTAGCAACATTCATAATGAAACAAATATCATTAATATTACGCCTAACTTCCAAAGGCAAAAAATGATACCTTTTACAACGATGTGCGTAGTCATCGGAACATTGTTGCGCCTTGAAATCCAGATATTTTAAAAATTTCCTTTGGACTGACTCAATACGAGACCTGTAGATCTCATATTGAGGATTCCACACTTGTGATGCGTATTCAAGTTGACTGCGTACCAAAGAACAATATAAAATCTTGATGCATTTTAGCGACTTAAAACTATCTGACATGCGAATAATAAAACCTAGTGTCTTAGACGCCTTTTTCACAATGTGATCAACATGTTTGTCAAAAATTAGTTTATTGTCATGAGTAACACCCAAATCCCGTATTTCCGTAACTTTTTTGATATCAATATTGTTTATTGTATATGAAGTCTCAATTGTTTTGTGTAGACGTGAGAAACTTATATGGTAGCACTTTGAGACATTCAATTGTAACTTATTATTTTTGCAGTATTTATTGAATCTGTTAAGATCTGCTTGTAAAAGTTGGGCGTCAGAAGTGTTATGAATTAATTTAATTATTTTCATGTCGTCAGCGTACAAAAGTATTTTAGAATTCTGAAAACAATGTATAACATCCGAAATGAATATATTAAACAAAAGAGGGCCTAACAAGGAGCCCTGTGGAACTCCTGATGGAATGTATGTCCAACTCGACATAAAGCCGTTTAAGACAACTGCCTGTGATCGTTTCTCGATGTAAGATGAAAACCACCGATATAAATCATCTGGCTGATGACTGGCCGATCATCGCGGTATTGTGTTCGCTTGCGTTGGCATTGCGCAACCCGTGCGTATACAGGTTGAAAAGAAACTATCTGTAGATTATAATATCCTGTATGAGGAACTAAAAAATATCAAATGGGATCTGACAAATTGTATGGATTCGGCATCCGACATCTATAAATTTATTCGGAATGCGCTTCAAAATTCTAATAAGGCTGCTTCTTGTAATAAAACCTGCGTCAACATAACCAAATCTAGAAATCGTTTACAAGTGCCATGGATCGATAAGAATATAAACCGCCTATGTGAAAAACGAGACAAGTTATTTAGTTCTTGGAAAAGTAATCCAAACAATCATAAGCTAAGACTAGAATACAATAAGATTAGAAATAAAACAAATAAAATTTTAGAAAATAGGAGAAATATGTATTATATAAATCAAATTAAAGACGAATTTAAAAATACTAAGAAAGTATATAAAATTATTAATCAAATGTTGGGAAGAGTAACACTAAGTATCGACGAGGCAATACATAAGGCATTTGATGCGCAGGGACTAAATACTAAGGATATTGTTGAAGGGTTTGCAATTACATTTGACAAAGCTGTTAAAGACATTATGCCTAATTGTGATATTAATCTCAACACTAACTCACCGAGTCCCAGCACACTTAACTCAAGTATACATTTCAAAAAAGCTACTAGCGATAGTATATATAACATTATAAAACGTCTTAAGTCTAAAAAAGCTCCAGGTTATGACGATATCAAGATGTCTGATATTAAAATGATAGGAAAAGAGGTCTCAGTTGCAATAGCCAATCTTATCAACAGTAGTTTTAAATCAGGTCTTTATCCAGATGAATTAAAAATTGGATGTGTTCGACCAATTTTCAAAAAGGGTAAACGCAGTGATTTTCAGAACTACCGCCCAATTAGTCTACTCTCTTCTATTGATAAAATTGTGGAAAAATTTGTATGTGACCAAATTCATAAATTTTATAAAACCCACGATGTTATTTATCAAAACCAATTTGGTTTTCAAGCAGGCAAAGGCACACAAGATCTATTAAGTAAACTTACGGACGAAGTTAACGACCATCTAAATAATAAAAAATATGTACTGGCATTATTCATTGATTTTTCGCGTGCGTTTGATACGTTAATTCATATTAAATTGATAGAGAGGTTGGACGAATGTGGTGTACGTGGTCCTCTGCTTACCTGGTGCAAGCACTACCTTAAAAACCGCACGTTTACTGTTAAAATAAATAATACGTACAGTGATCTTCTACCAGCAAACCAAGGAACGGCTCAAGGTTCAGTTTTGGGTCCTCTGCATTTCTTAACATATGTCAATGGAATGAATAAATGTATCAATCACAGCACATGCTATCAATTTGCAGATGACACATGTCTTGTAATCGCTGATAAAGACGCTAAGTTAGCCATGGAACACTTGCAATCCGATCTTAATTCCCTTGCAAGGTGGTGCCATGACTCAGGATTAGTACTAAATGCAAATAAAACTAAACTACTAGAAATTAAGTCACCGCATATCAGATCTGTTTCTTCTAACAATTTAGTAGCCCACGATCATAAGTGCTTACATTTATTAAATATTAGAACTTGTCAATGTCCTATTATAGAAACTGTAGATAGACATATGTACCTCGGTGTGTTAATAGACAGTAAATTCAACTGGTCTCTGCATATTGAATACGTGTGCAATAAATTAAGGCAGTTTTTAGCGAATATGAAAATTCTGAACAGACGCATTCCTTTCAAGGCAAAGCTCCTGCTTTACAACTCTTTGGCCGAGTCTCACATACAATATGGTCTCCTTTGCTATGGTCGTACGTATAAAACGTACCTAAGTCGCATTTATCAACTTCAGTTAAAGATCCTTAAAACTATTGTCTCCAGTAATGTCAAACATAAATATCGTAATGATGAAAAAGGACTGTTTAAACATTGCAAAATAATAAATATTTATTCACAAGTAAAATATATCTTGCTTAAACAATATTATTGTGATTCGTCCCTAAGAAACATTATTAAACACTCTGTATACACACGGGCCGTAGCTCGAAACCGACTTTTTACACTGAGCGCAAACAATGCGTACGGGGAGCGAACAGCTAAATACCTTATACCTCGACTTATTAATGATATGCCTACCGACTTAGCTAATAAAATTACACCCACTAATATTAAATATAAATTGAAAACGTTCTTCATTAACAATCAATAACTTTATTTTGTATAATGTATCTACAGTGTCTACTAAACTTGGAATTATCTACCATGTATTTGTGAGGTGCTAATTGATATTATAAAGTACATTTTACTGTCGTATTGTTGCTGTTGTAAACTCTGTTAGCTCTAGTATAAACCTCTGTGGTTTGTTAGCAGCTATATTGTAAATTATGTATTTATATTTAAAATAATAAATTAGAAAAAAAAAAAAAAAAAATCGCCATGAATACATGCTGACAGTAATTTTTGCAAAAGTACACCGTGATGAATCCGATCAAAACATTTACTGTAGTCGGTGTATATGACGTCAACTTGTGCACGTTTTTCCATTCCCTCAGTAATTATTTCATTAAACAATATGAGGTTCGTTGTGGTGGAGCGTTTTTTTAAAAAACCATGCTGTTCAGGACCGAAGCTGTTGCATAATGCAGAGTAAAGTGCATTGTATACTAATCTTTCGAGTATTTTAGAGAAAAGACACAGTTTTGAAATTGGCCGGTAATTGTCGACTAGAGATTTATTACCTTTTTTAAATACCGGAGTGATATAAGCCGATTTCCATATTTGTGGGACTTGTCCTTCCGATAATGACCTCTTAAACAGAATGTAGATTGGTGCAACTAAGCAGTGAGCACATTTGGTAATAAAGATAGGTGGGATATTATCTGGACCACCAGACTTAGTTAGGTCCAGTGTTTTAAGTAAATGCAAAACTTTCTCTCGACATATACTAATTGAGCTTATGTTCGAACTGTTAGGGATTTTTTCATCTACTGAGGGTATATTAGTATCTGGAGAATCAGATTCAGCGAAGGTGGAATGGAAGTAGGCTGAGAACAAATTACTTATGCCTTCTCCAGTATCGGCTGTGTAATTTTGGTATGCCATCACATTGGGATAAGCATTTGAGTTACGTTTAGCCTTAACATATGCCCAAAAAGCTTTAGGATTGTTCTTAATTGATGATTCAATTTTCATTTAATTATCGCGGTTTGTATCAGTTCTTCTAATGTTACACAATTCAATCAGTGTCTCGCATTTCGGCCAATTAAATCAATTCTCCTTGTTTTACGAAAGGCAAGCTATTAGGCTCCGATTTCAGTACCTCGGGGAGTTCAAAGGGGTAGGCTTGTATCGCTGGCTTAAAAACTCAGTACGTTTTTAGATAGTTGCTAGCTAAAACCTATCTGGCACACCAGTAAGTCCCTCATGTGCGTTACGGCCGGTACTGAATGTCACACGGTGAAAAGCGCCCACGAATAATTTTTAATTACCGCTCCGTGCCGATCGAAAATTAAATCTCAAGTTGGATGGACACTGCCGGCCTTCATGTACGTGACGAAAGCATAGGGTGGTTTCTTCCAGGTAGCCCTAATAAAACTAATGCCGGAATGCATACAATAACTAAGGTCAGAGAAGCGTGCAAAGGCGGAAGGATTGCTTTTTAATTACGTTGTATGAAATTAAGCTAATGTAAACTTAATATATTTTAGGATATGTGGCACGAACGCCAGTGCCGGTACTTTATCGAAGGCGCTCGAACATCGATACGTGTCGTTCACCACGCGCGCTGGATTAGCTATTAATTTACCAGATATTCGTGAATATTATACGGTACCTGTACAAACATATACTATATTATACACTTATATTATTATATGAATTTTACTCCAGAGCATTGTCACTTTGTTATTATTTATGGGAAATAATTTGAAATGCTAATAAAGTTGACGCTCCTAATCCAAAGAATACAAAAAATAAAACAACGTTGTAATAATGATGCAAAAATATAAATTATACATTTCTATCGGACGATTAAAGCTCGGTGAAATTACGCATTGCAATAATTTCAGAGATTAATCGCCGGTAAATCCGATACCCGTATCTTCGAAAGAATGTGTATTTAGTCTCGTACAACATGCATTGATATTTTATTAAATTACGTTGAATTTCCACATTGAAGTTGAAAAGTAATGTTCCAAATTCTTGGAGATGATAAATTTTCGCAACTAGCTGTTAATAATTATGAAGCGTGCGAATCGATGTGAATCGTCGCAGAGGGGCTCGAAGACATGAGGGGCCGCCGTATTGCGGCGCGGGGTGGCGAGGGACGCCGCGGCAGCGCGCAAGTCGACGCTCGTATCGACCGCCCCGGATATGCATCGCAATACCCGCGAGAAGATCACCCGACCCACCTACGCGTCCACCACGCACTAGCTACCAATTCTATGCAACAGCCTGTTGGTCAGGCGCCGCACAATCACACACTTCGCATCCGCAAACCATATCCGCCCTGCGCCGTCCGCTATGACCCGCGTCATCACACACGCTGCCCGACGACCGACGGACCGACCTTAGTTCGGCGCTGACTCGACCAAAATTATCGATGCACCACATTGTCTAAGTCGTGAATCCGATACACCTATTAATTGTCCCCAAATTACAAATAGCTATTCATCATGAATCCCCCGTCCTTGCTACTCATGTAACAGTTTGCTTGTTAACCAATAAATTATTCGCATCGTAATGTCTCAAATCATATAATGAACGTTTTATAAGAATAAAAAACATTTTCTTCGTCCTGAGAGTGTTGAACAATTTTGTTGAAAGAACTAATCGCTGTAAGGAGCTTATTATAAATCGACACGGAAGCGAAATTGACGCGATTGTGTGCTTTGAGTATTTTTTTTAATGCTACTCGAACAATTGTTTCGTCTCCATTATGTTTTCGATATCGTACCTATACGAATACTTTTTTTTGTTGAGAAACGTCAATAAAGATATTTTATGTAAGATAAATAAATGATGAAATATGTTTAGGATTTAATAAATATTAATCGAAATAAGTACTAAGCGTAAAACTTCCGTTAAAATAAGTTGGTAATTGGGGTCGGTCCCCGCACTCCCGTTGTTTCTGCGAATGGGTTACGCTGCAGTCGCAGGCATCGTAACTTTGACCTCCATCGTAACATACCTACTATGCGGCGACTGGAGTAAACAACTCTACTTTTTATTTCAAAGTATCAAACAATAGCGGCCGGTCTCGATTCTTTTCCTTTTAAGTCTTTTATGTGTTTCAAAGAATTCTTTTATAATAGCTTGATCCGATTATAATAAACAGGTATTATCGAACAATTGCCTTGCGAAGGTAAAAGAAAAAAGAATTTGTATTTAATTTGAAGCCTTGATGAGGGTTTATTTTTATATAAAATAATTTGTTGTCGAAAGTATAGGTATAAACATATCGTGTAAGGTTTTGCTAGCACATAATACTAGCGAGATAGAAGCTTGAACAATACACCCCAACCCCAGATGCGTCAATAATTGGGGCGCGGGATTTGTGTGTCTATTAAGTAGGCCAAATGCGATGGCCGACACGTGGAATTCATACAGTCAAAAGAGGAATTTACCAGATAAACCTCTTTCTCTAATTTAAGCCCAATTGCTTATACTAACTTTAGTTTTGACAGTATCATGTATGGAATTGACATATTCAAAGTTATAGACAACGTAATTTTACCCAACTAGTTGGCATTAATTAAATATTATTCAGCTGTTATTAGATCTGTAGGCAATTAAACAGCGCGGCGGTCGTGAAAAGTTAGTGTAAAGCAAAATATGCAATAATAATTTCATCAATTTCATTTCGATTCATGCACCGAATTGTCTTATTGTGTCTATTCAATTTATTTAAGTTTATACAAAATTGTACACATTCATATATATTTATTTTAATGTATGTATGTAGAAACATCCGACAATTAATAATTACTATAAACAATAAACTTTTATAGTTATATACCCAAGGGCGGATCCAGCTTTTACGCCAGGGGGGGGGTCACATTATAGTTCATGTCAGATTTTACGCCGGGGGGGGGGGTCCTATAGGTCATGTCAGTACACTGGGTTCGATTTCAATACTCCAATTCGTAATAATGACTTTTTAAAGTTTCTTACAGGCGTGATTTGTGAACACACACATACTTTTTTACTTTATTTATCGACATACAAAGAATTAAATGTACTTATAAATTTTATCAAAAAGATAATTAATAAATTTTGTCAATCTGGGGCCAGCCCGGGGGGGGGTCATGACCCCCCATGACCTCCCCCCTGGATCCGCCCTTGTATATATCGAACCTTAACCTATTTCGTGATAGAGAGGATGTGTCTATTCTATTCTAAGGATATACCGTTCAATCTAAATATCTAAATGATGAATGACATACATTATTATTTATTTACTCTCGAACAGAAGTCGTCTGATACATTCTGAGTGAGAATGGTTATAAAGGCTAAAAAACGGGATTTTTGCAAATTCCCACGGGTTAGGGGAACGTCAAGTTATGTACAGCTATATACGTATATGTGTATATACGCGAGGAGGCTAAAGACCAGGCCAAATGGTGAAGATTGTCAGGAGGAACTTAGGAACGGAAGGCAAGTTAGTATAGGCGTTTTGTGAAATTAAATATTAGTGAGTACAATTGCACTTTAGGATACCTCCGTAATCACTAAAATTACGAATTTAATGAGCATATTCATGCATATTATTATATTCTCTGTTTTTTATTGCCTTGTCATAATTGGTATTGACTCGTCTAGAATATGAATCATAATTATTAGCACCAGGAAGAGTAGAGTAATTACGGGCTTCTCCCAAGAAATTTAAAGGAATCTGGTGATTTTCAAAAAAGATTTTTGTTTAGTCAAAACTTAATTTTTACGAATATAACTATTCTTTGTACCGTTCTTATATAAAAATGGACAACAATGACACAAACGTTAATTTAAGACTTCTAATAAGCATGGTCGATTCACGAATGAATCCATTGCAGAATTTTAATTTTAATATGAACCTCCAAGTATCTTTAATTTAGTAGAAAGTATAGACAACAGTGATAAAGTAGCAGTATAAGCAAAATCGTTCAAATTTATGCATAGAGTATCACGCCGGAACATCGCAAGGGAGCATCTATTTCCGACGTCGGTCAATGACACCGGAACTATAGTCCAACTATTAGGGTGCAGCCTTTACAATTGGCATTCATCTTGAACCAAACGCTGTGCATATTGATAACGCTTTCATATTACTTTTTTGGAGTAATCAATGGCATTCACTGACAGTCGCCCTGGACACGCTGCCCTAGTTCGTATTGTTAATACAATTGTCAATAATGTTCCAATGTTGGTTTGGATGGTATTAGCGCTGTTTGTTTGCTATATTGTATCACATTTTGCTTGTATCAAATCAAAACCGATCAGTAAATGGAGGCATCATTCGATTTTGAGTTCCCCTTTGTTATTGCGTCATGACTGGAAAATAATTTCATTGCAGTGTAATTTTCTTAAGAGTTTTCTTAGCATTGTAACTGATTCTGATGGTACGGTAGGGCCACGTAGAAATAAAAGAAATAATTCTTAAGAATGCATATATTAATGTAGCAATGTTAATTTTGTAGCAATGGATCTAATTGGAAAAAGAACCTTAGTAAACAAATGACTGTATAACATGTGAAATAAGTTTGTAGTGTAGTAAGTACATTGTAAGTCACAATTGAGCCCGACGTCATTATCGTAGTTTACATAGGAGAATTTACTTCACTATTTTACATAAAAAATGCGCTAATAAACGTTGTTCCATATAAAGCGTAGAAATATTATTAACACTCATATATTCTCTTCATAGCAACATGAAGCAAGTAGCAACATGGGATGATTATATAAAAAAAACATGAGTCAGTTTCTATGATTCAGTGGCGTATGGTAAAAAAGGTATATTTTTTGCATCATACACTCATGGAAAATTGTTAATTTTCCGTAGAAGGAAGTAAGTGTTCCAGATTGCGCGAGTGGTGTGTGAAAGACAGCGAGCCGTCAGAGCGCTCGCCACTCGCCAGTATCGGTGCTTCATTGTAATAAGAATTTAGTGCGTAAAAAGTTGGCCAGTTTTCTGAGAACACCGGCGGCCCAAAAAGGGCTTCCCAGAAAGAGCAGCCGGTGGCGCCGTGATCTTTCTCTCTCGATACATTTAAAAATGATGCAAGTGCACGTGCGCCGCCCGGCACCCGCCACCGCACTTTCCTCTTATTGCTCATTGCTCATTATACTTACTTGCTGCCATCCTTGTGTACGCAAATAGGGTGAATTACTATTAGTAACATTTTTCTTTAGAAATAATATTATGTATAGCTTTAATTCCCTCCAAATACACAGACATACACAAAACTTGTGATAAAACTCAACACCGTCAATATTTTAAGTTTTAACATTATATGTGTGCCATGTTAAAGAACATGAAGGTATTTATAGATTACACGGCGCACAGTTGGATCGGTAAAACTGGTATTAGTGCGTTAGTGTAGTATAGTATAATATAGCGTATGTTGCGTAGTATTTTGAAGCACAAAAGTGTGTAGGCGGCGTGCGGAGCGGGAGTGTTGGGTATAGACTCGGAGTGCCGCGGAGTACCGTGGAGTGCCGCCGTGTGCCGTTGTTTAGTAGTCGAGAGGTGCGCGCCGCAGGCAGCGCGGCCGTTTCTTTTTTGTCCCCCGCGGATTCCATTGCCCCATGTCCAACCTGTAAGTCCGGCAGTTTGCCGTGCGTTGACCGCGGGCCTCGCCACGAAGCGCATAGTCGTTGGACAACCTACGGTGGACGCTTTCGATGGCTCCCGTAAACTTTTCATGATAAAATGTATGTATTTGATCGGCTTACTTTGTCCTTATGTTGTTTGCGTAAACGAGAGTGAAGCGCGGCGGTACGCACGCTTGCTATACCATTGTATCATTAAGTTTTGCTGGTACCGATCAGCTCTTATTCAAACTGACTAAAATTTAATGTAAAATACGTTCAGTAATCGTATTTCCTGTTTATAAATGCTACAACAGATCTTTATCAGTCTTGGATATAATATCAATTTTTACAGATCAACTTGTTTCACTGTTCGCACGTTTAATTCTCGTGAAGTGACCGAAAAGACGCATATTTCTTTATTTTATGCAGATAAGGAGAAATCATTTTCAAGGCGCGTACTTAATTGTCTTATTTTTGTTGCTCTCGCAAGGTTCGATATATCGCTGACCCTTCACTATTATTAAGGTTATATTCACACAAAATATATGTATGTATAATAATTAAACGGCCTTCAAAACACAAAGAGCGACAAGTCCTTATTTTTAGATTTACATTTTATTGAGTGAAGGACAAACAAGTGTGACACGCACAGCTGGTTCAATTTTCAAAATGGAGATCATGTTATTTTATATTATGCTTTAAATTTTAGGATTTTCCACGCGTTTGAAAGTTTTATAAATGAAATGATTTTTATTACTTTCTACTTAATTAGCTTGTTTGTTACGTAGTAGGGGAGAGCGGGGTTGGTGTTAACGGGGGTAAGAATTAACAAGCTTATTCCCGCCAAACGTGAAGTGTTAATAATGTGAGACTCGGTTTAGAAATTCTATATACGCAGCCGAACATGTACTCACTTGTCAGTTGCTGGCCGTCACTCGCTTGTAATAGTTATGCGTAGTGACTTCGGATTTACAGGTAAACGAACTTTTCTTATGTTGAAATAAATTGATTTAAGACTTATTTGTTCGCTAAATTGATTTAAATTTTATTCCAAATCAAACTGTATTTTATTGGCAGTAAAACTATATTATTTGTTTATAATTATTTTGACTAGATTATTTTCTACAATTGATTAAGTAAAAAAAGTACCCTTGGGGCTAAAATTAACAAATTGAGTGGGGTAAGTATTAACATGTTAAAACTGCTATTTGAAGACTGCAACTTTGCACCATCATTTGTACTGGTTGTCCCAATCCAAATACTGTTTCGATGGAAAACCAAGGATCACCTCAGCCCGGAGATAGTTCTATCAATCCAGAAATTATGAGTAACATGCCTGATATTGTAACATATAAGTGTTTCTGAGGTGATTGATCAAATATCTCGGGTACCATCAAATGAGCCGGGACCATCAAATGAGCCAAGTTCGTCTATTATGCTTAGCCCACTAAATGAGCCAGGACCTTCAAGAAATGATAATTTTAACATATTCTCAATAAGACTACTTCCAAAAGCTCCACCACGCGTCGAATCCAAACGAAAAAGTTTAAGGAAATCAACAATTCTCACTGACACTCCCGGAAAATTGGCCTTAGAGGAGGAAGCACAACTAAAATTCTCAAAAAAGATGAAAAGTAGCCAGACTGATACAAAATGTAAGGGGAAAGGCAAAGGAAAAGGGAAAGGAAAAGGTATAGAAACCCGGACAGAAAAGGTTAAAAAGCGTATTCTGCAGGATGATAGTGAAGAAAATGCCTGTTTCTGTTTAGTTTGTGCCGAGTCTTATAATCAAGACACATCTGGACTTGACTGAATACAATGTCTTTTATGCAAAAAATGGGCCCACATCATCTGTGTTACAGGTGACACCAGAACATACATATACCTCAATTGTTTTTCAGAGAGTGAAGAATCATTTTCTGAATAATTGGATAATATGGAGAATGTACCGATTTCCGCCTAACACACAGAATAATTCATTGTTATTTTTTATGTTTTAAGAATACCTTACACAGTCATTTTATACAGACTGAGTTTAATTAAACTAGACTGTTATTAACCTCATTAAGATAACTAAAGACTGTTTGATACTAAAAAGTTTATATAATGTTTAGGCATTAAGTTAATAAATACTATATTCTTTCAGTTCCTATCATAAAACGTACAGATTTGATTAATCTTAAGTACAATAAAACATTTTCATTAGTATAAATAACATTTTATTTATTTATTTTATACAGCGAAAGTCTCTGTTAATAATTGCTCCTTACGTTAATACTTACCCCAGCTCTGTTAATATTTGCCCCAGATGCGGGGTAGGTTTTAACAAATTTCTTTTTTGGTTTCGATTAGTCTGTTTCTGAAACGGCTTATTTAGCTGATCGTTTTTGTTACTAATATTGTAGCCGAATAACCAAAGCATGTTTTAAATAAAAAATAAAACAAAAATGTTCATTATTTTTAAAGATATAAACTAAAATACAAAATTTGTTAGTACCAGCCCCGCTCTCCCCTACGAGTGTTATTACGCTTATTTCATTGCCAATATAAATAAATACTGGATATAATCGCTTCCGCCTGCCAGCGCCTGAATATAAAGTAACATAAATAACACAATAATTACAATCGTATTGTAATAAAAATTAATGTATTTTGCGGAAATTCAATCTGTTTTAATAAAAATTGGCGACATACCTAAACTGTCTGAGCCGAAATGACAATATCTCCCCGTTTATCGGTTCAATGGATAAGTATTCGATTTACTACAGGCGATTTTATTTCTTAGATCTTACAGCGTCACTTTGAAATGATATTGAAGCGAATTAAATAAATAAATCCTGTCTAAATTCTATCGGCGTGCGGCGACTACAAATAAAATTAAAAAAATCTATTTAATTTAAAAAAATATTACTATCTTTCGTAATATAAACAACACGTATTTATACTCGTAATCTTATATACTTCTCATCATTACATGCGATACACCTTGCAAGTTACTATTTTGTAGGGATAATCAGAAAAAAATAATATATAAATTTAATTTGAATTTAGAACATCAACATTGGGATTTGAGAACCTCATATTATTCACTATTAACCCATATTTGACATATACTCGTATTCCTAAATATACACAATTTTCCATCGCATTTGTCTGATAAAATCCTTACGAAACAAAAACTTTCATCGTGTTTCGATTTTTCTAATGAGAAGTGTAGTATTAACATGTCCGATGTAATAAAATGTGAAGAGTTAAAAACTGTTTATAATATTTAACAACAACGTAACAACAATGTTTTCAGACGCGAAAAGATCGTAGACAATGTTTTTTTTTTATTTCATTGAATGACGAGACGAGCTAGCCGTTCGCCTGATGGTAAGCGATACGACCGCTCATAAACAGTAGCAAAATTCCACTGCGCTCGCCATCCTGAGACATAAGATGTTAAGTCTCAATATGTCCAGTAGTTACTCTGGCTACAATGTCATTCAATCCGAAATACAACAGTGCATTTACACTGCTGTTTCACGGGAGAAATATATATATATAGACAAATATAGACAAATAAATATAACAGGTATCTCAAGACTGCTACCGAAAACGAAGCCGGGTGGTAGTTTTAGTCACTACAAACACAATGCAACTAAAAATTTCGCAAAGAAACGTGACGTGATTTTTTTATGATTTTTTAAATATCGTCATTTTTGGATGGTAAACCCATAGTTTTCGCTAAAATAATAATTTAAACACTTTTATACCTTGGATTATTTATGAATAAAAGGGTATATACTTTTATTTTAGGAAAAAAATTATTTACCACCCAAATATAGTCATAGGAAAAAAATATCAAAAAAAAATTGTCGCTTTTTTTGCAACTTTTTCTCTTGCATTGTGTCTGAAGTCGCTTTAACTACCACCCGGCTTCGTTTTCGGTAGCAGTCTTGATATACCCTGTATAGACAAATACTGTATCTGTATCAGCCCATATACGTCCCACTGCAGGGCACGGGCCTCCTCTACAATCGAAAGTACGATTGAGAGTGGTTAGGCCATATAGTCCACCACGCTGGCCTAGTGCGGGTTGGCCCCACTAGGCCACATATCAAAAATATACATTGCTGATTACGCGTACATACAATGTACGCGAATTCCAAGTACCTACGCAATACATACGACTCATTTTTGTTATGTCAACTTCGAAATTTGTCATAATATGTCACAAAGTGTTGTAGTCATGTACATAGTAATTATATCGATATAGATTTCGTATACTCGTAAATCAGTTTTCATAGGCATTAAACAAAGAAAATTAAATCAAATCCTATAGTAATTTTAAATTGTAGTACTCGTAACGTTTGATAACGTTGACGACCTATCCTTATGCTTTAATGTCATAACTCCGCCAAATTGAGAACTATATATATTTGTGTCTGAATATACTTTATAAAATTAATTCATTCGTTTGTAGGTTTCCGAGAGTGAGTCGATACAGGCAACACGTAGAGACATCTGAATTCTTACAAAATCCAGTACGATTTGTTCTAAGTATTCATTTTCGTGAAACAGAAGACGATAAAAAAATCTGTATACTTATACAGATTTTTTTACACACCTGACTGTGTACTTACACAGTCAGGTCATAAGTATTGTTACACAGTAAAAACTTGTCTTTTAGAATGCTGGCCACAAAAAAGTTTATTGAATTCGAATTTCGAATTATTCATGAAAATAAACATGTATACTTTTTAGAATGGACATGGCCAGTTTTTGTATGGCGCTGTGCCTAGTACTTCGAATCTCGTCTACATCAATTAGTTTTGCATTGTTGGGGTAAGGTTTGTTCCAAGATTAATACAGAAAAGTTACAAAGTCTAGGAAGTTCAGGGTTTTTAGATATTTACAAAAACATATCTTATTTTCAGGTTAGGTTTTGTAGGTTATCTGTCAATTTATTGAATCGAATAAAAATACGTTTACATAAATGCTTTATCATCGAATTTGGAATTTAAAGGAACTAATATTTTATAAGTTACACAAAATATACACCGAGACGTATTTTAATTGTGCCACAATGTAAACAAGTCAACAAAGCATGGTTCCTGTCAAGCAACTATCAAGTGTCAAGTATTTTACTGCAGCGTTTAGTTGTTGCAATGAAAGTGTGTAAAAATGGGAAGAATAAATGTGTAAGTATATACTACAAACATTGCTTTATATACATTTAGTATTGTTAATTATTATGACTTATTACCTACTTATAGATTATTTTTAGGAATATTTTAGACAAAGTTATTATTTTTTTCCTACACTTGCTTTACTGCGAACGAAACGTTTATGCGGGGCCAACAATGGCGGAAATGGGTCATCAATCAATGCAAAATCTTATTAAACTTTATATTACTCCCTAAACTTCTACAGAAATATGACATATTCTTAAATTAATAGTTGATTTTTTATATTCATTCAATTATTGCCTTGTTTTTGTACATGATAAAAAGTAACTAGGCAGAAACTGTCCAGGTCCTTTATCATTTTTAAATATGGAGTGGACGCTTAAAGAAGACCGTGTTGCAGTTATTGCGTTGCATCGTTGCGGTTACGCGCCAATTCAAATTTTTGACATACTGAAAAATTTGAATATAACCAAAAGATTCCTTTATCGTACCATCAATCGATACAATGAAGACTCTAGTGTAGATGACAGGTCAAGAAGTGGTCGCCCTCGATCTGTTAGGACTCCAGCAGTGATAAAAGCTGTGAATGCGCGAATTCAATGAAATCCCAAACGTTAGCAGAAACTGTTAAGCAGAACTTTGGCTTTGGGCTTCGGGCATATCGAAGAAAAACAGGACATCGTTTGTATGCTCGTCTAATGGACCTGAGACTGAAGAGATGCCGCGCTTTGTTGAAGCAGTACGCGGGAAAAAAATATCGGGAAATTCTTTTTTCAGATGAAAAATTTTTTACCATAGAAGAGAGCTACAACAAACAAAATGATAAGGTGTACGCACACAGTAGTGGTGTCCAACGAGGTCATTTTCCATCCTCGCTCATGGTATGGTTGGGAGTTTCTTATTGGGGCTTAACAGAGGTACATTTTTGTGAGAAAGGTGTAAAAACGAATGCAGTTGTGTATCAAAATACAGTCCTGACGAACCTTGTGGAACCTGTTTCTCATATCATGTTCAATAACAGGCACTGGGTATTCCAACAAGATTCGGCGCCAGCTCATAGAGCGAAGAGCACACAAGACTGGCTGGCGGCGCGTGAAATCGACTTCATCCGGCACGAAGACTGGCCCTCCTCCAGTCCAGATTTGAATCCGTTAGATTACAAGATATGGCAACACTTGGAGGAAAAGGCGTGCTCAAAGCCTCATGCCAATTTCGAGTCACTCAAGACATCCTTGGTTAAGGCAGCCGCCGATATTGACATGGACCTCGTTCGTGCTGCGATAGACAACTGAACTGAACAAAATCACGGAGGTCATTTTGAATAGACTTTAGTGTCATAAGAATCTATGTTTTGTTCAGTTCATTTTGGTATATAAATGGTTACATAATGAATAAACTTGTTTCAATTATTTTATATTAAACATGTGACAGAATTTATGACCTGACTAGGTATATACAAACCAAAATAATTACGGGCAACGCTTATGGAAAAACTGTATCATGGGGGTGAAATAATGAATCATTAATGAATCATTGTATGAAAAATCAAAACCACTGAAACTATTGACGTAAAGAAATCATAAATTTTGTGTAATAATTGCATATATGTGCTTTTCCAATTATAAAAAATGTTAATATCTCACACACAGCTGAAAATCTTGAAAATCCTGTATGAGATTTGTAAAATAGTATACAAATTAAAATTAACTTTCAATATTAAATATTGTAGTCTCATTTATTTTCCATATATCAACATAATACTAATTAAATAACTGTATCAGGAAAACCATTAAGCATATTGATAAAATAAATTCCGCTCTTATAACAATCCATATTTGCATAATTTTATCGATACTTTAAAATCGACTATCGCAAGCTTTCTATATTAGATTTGTTGAGGTTTTGTGTTTCGAAAACGACGACGCTGGTTTTCATACAATTTGACGGCTATTGCCTTTCTAACCATATTCAACTGTTCTGTGAATAAAGCCGATACAGTATACAACGTGATTAAATAATAGATGTTTAATAAAGATCATCTGGATGGTCTATGAGTTGCTCTGCAATCTGAATTTATGCTTAGTATACCCACCACTTCTTTTGAGGGACATAAATTCGGTTGTTAAACTAAAACTAGAATATATGAATTATGTCAATTGTAAATACATTATTTAAGCAGTAGTTTATTTCAATTAGTCTGAAAGCTTGAGGTATTTACACATAGCCGGTTACACGCTTAAGTAAGATGCCTATGTAGATACAATCGTTGTGAGTGAACTTGCTGAAGGCTCATAGTCACAGTATTGCCAATACCATTTTTTTTTGTTGACGCGGGGATACCTGGTTACCGCTAACGCCCCACCTCGGGGGAGGGTGGAGCAATTATGTTGGGTTCACCGATAGGCATACCAACCAAAACCCCGCGTTGCCCTCTTCAGCGCAATTGGAACGGCCCCGGGAACTTCTACCGGGACCATCCCTGCACAATGCCGCTCAATTTGCGGCCCGTACCATAAATTATGTTGGAGGCTAAGAAGCCTCCTCATTTCCAGGCAACAGGCAATTGCTTCGGTCAGAACGGTCCCAGAGTGCGCAAGGAATAAAACGGCGTCGCAGCTTTTCTGAGTGGTTATACATGGGTTTCATTAGCAAATAGGGCAACAGCAATATAGCCTACGGCATCCTAGAAATGTCACCCGAGACGCCCTATTTTAATGCACTAAACCGATGGTAGAACTAGATTGCCCTCCACTCCCTGATTTCTAGAATTTGCATGAGCTGTGACATCATCTGTAGAGGGGTAAAGTTATTAGCTAAAAGGTTTTTATTTATTTATTTTTATTTGATGGAAATGTATGGCGAGACGAGCATGCCGTTCGCCTGATCGTAAGCGACACGACGGCTCATGAACAGTAGCAAAACCAAAAAACACCTTGATTTACAAAGCAATGCTTGGCTTTCCACTGCGCTCGCTATCCTGAGACATAAGATATTAAGTCTCAGTAAGTCCATTAGTTACTCTGGCTACAATGCCCATCAATCCGAAAAACAACAGTGCATTTAAACTGATGTTTGGTGGCAGAAATAGACATTGCGGTGGTACATACCCAGGCGGCCTCTCACATATGACAGACTACCACCAGTATGTTTTGGAGTTATTAATACGAGACTATATCGTGACAATAAACACTTTTATTACTGACACGACAAAATGGCTAAAATTTTACCTCTTTGCAATCAATATAATTATGCCCGCTTCCACCCGGATATTTACAGGCTGTAACTGTAACGCGAGTTTTGCACGGGTCGGCCGCTATTCGGGCGGATGCGTGTATCCTATCACCGGTTTTGGATCTCCGAAAAATTCACTTACTGTAGGAAACACCATGGAAATGCTGTTATTATACGTCATTTTTATGAGATGGTACCAACCTAGTAGAGCTGACCCATTTGTACCTTATCTTAAACTACCTACAGCAACGCTCTACCAGTGGCAATCGTTAATCGTTGCTGAATGCTTCGATCGGTACTGTAGCTTTACCTCCCTATAGCAACGCTCTACCAGTTACAATCGTTAATCGTTGCTGAATGTTTCGATCAGTACTGTAGCTTTACCTCCCTATAGCAACGCTCTACCAGTTGCAATCGTTAATCGTTGCTGAATGTTTCGATCAGTACTGTAGCTTTACCTCCCTATAGCAACGCTCTACTAGTTACAATCGTTAATCTTTGCTGAATGTTTCGATCAGTACTGTAGCTTTACCTCCCTATAGCAACGCTCTACTAGTTACAATCGTTAATCTTTGCTGAATGTTTCGATCAGTACTGTAGCTTTACCTCCCTATAGCAACGCTCTACTAGTTACAATCGTTAATCTTTGCTGAATGTTTCGATCAGTACTGTAGCTTTACCTCCCTATAGCAACGCTCTACCAGTTACAATCTTTAATCGTTGCTGAATGTTTCGATCAGTACTGTAGCTTTACCTCCCTATAGCAACGCTCTACCAGTTGCAATCGTTAATCGTTGCTGAATGTTTCGATCAGTACTGTAGCTTTACCTCCCTATAGCAACGCTCTACTAGTTACAATCGTTAATCTTTGCTGAATGTTTCGATCAGTACTGTAGCTTTACCTCCCTATAGCAACGCTCTACCAGTTGCAATCGTTAATCGTTGCTGAATGTTTCGATCAGTACTGTAGCTTTACCTCCCTATAGCAACGCTCTACCAGTGGCAATCGTTAATCGTTGCTGAATGCTTCGATCGGTACTGTAGCTTTACCTCCCTATAGCAACGCTCTACCAGTTACAATCGTTAATCGTTGCTGAATGTTTCGATCAGTACTGTAGCTTTACCTCCCTATAGCAACGCTCTACCAGTTGCAATCGTTAATCGTTGCTGAATGTTTCGATCAGTACTGTAGCTTTACCTCCCTATAGCAACGCTCTACTAGTTACAATCGTTAATCTTTGCTGAATGTTTCGATCAGTACTGTAGCTTTACCTCCCTATAGCAACGCTCTACCAGTTGCAATCGTTAATCGTTGCTGAATGTTTCGATCAGTACTGTAGCTTTACCTCCCTATAGCAACGCTCTACCAGTTACAATCGTTAATCGTTGCTGAATGTTTCGATCAGTACTGTAGCTTTACCTACCTATAGCAACGCTCTACCAGTTACAATCGTTAATCGTTGCTGAATGATTCGATCAGTACTGTAGCTTTACCTACATACAGCAACGCTCTACCAGTTACAATCGTTAATCGTTGCTGAATGCTTCGATCAGTACTGTAGCTTTACCTACATACAGCAACGCTCTACCAGTTACAATCGTTAATCGTTGCTGAATGCTTCGATCAGTACTGTAGCTTTACCTACATACAGCAACGCTCTACCAGTTACAATCGTTAATCGTTGCTGAATGCTTCGATCAGTACTGTAGCTTTACCTACATACAGCAACGCTCTACCAGTTACAATCGTTAATCGTTGCTGAATGCTTCGATCAGTACTGTAGCTTTACCTACATACAGCAACGCTCTACCAGTTACAATCGTTAATCGTTGCTGAATGCTTCGATCAGTACTGTATCTTTACCTACCTATAGCAACGCTCTACCAGTTACAATCGTTAATCGTTGCTGAATGCTTCGATCAGTACTGTAGCTTTACCTACATACAGCAACGCTCTACCAGTTACAATCGTTAATCGTTGCTGAATGCTTCGATCAGTACTGTAGCTTTACCTACATACAGCAACGCTCTACCAGTTACAATCGTTAATCGTTGCTGAATGCTTCGATCAGTACTGTAGCTTTACCTACATACAGCAACGCTCTACCAGTTACAATCGTTAATCGTTGCTGAATGTTTCGATCGGTACTGTAGCTTTACCTACCTATAGCAACGCTCTACCAGTTACAATCGTTAATCGTTGCTGAATGCTTCGATCAGTACTGTAGCTTTACCCCCCTACAGGAACGTTCTACCAGTTGCAATATTTCCTTTAATACAGTCGCTTTTTGGAGCAAGGCTCTATCCCTGTCAATAGTTTTTTGGTTCTGAATAATTCGATGCCTCGGTGGCGTAGTTGTACTACGGTACGGTTACAAAGCTGAGGTCTCGGGTTCGAATCCCGGGTTGGGCAAAGTGATATTGGATTTTTCTATTCAGTATCAGCCCAGAGTCAGGGATTTGTGTCCGATATGGTGATAGGCTCGCCACCTATCACATTGTGGGACGGAACATACAAGGCGAAATGTGGGTGCCCTGGCACCTCTGCCTACCCCTTCTGGGAACAAGGCGTGAGTTTATGTATGTATGAATAATTCGATTAGTAATGTAGCTTTACAGAGCAGCAACAGGACTCTACTTAATATAATGAAAAAATATTTTGTTACAATTGTTTGTGAACAACTTGCTGGAACATTCAGTGGTCCTTCGTTCAGACGATAAAGTTATAATTTTACCTGTCGTAATCTCCCGTGTACGGACGTATTAATGGAAGCGCAAGCTTCCTTATTGTCGATTGCTGACATTCACAAAACCGATATTATTAAGTAGATACGTCTGCACAAGGTATTATCAATTTAATGTAATTTCTTTATATATATACATACTGTGTCCAAAAAATAAGGTGACATTGTATTTATTTTGATAATTCTTTATTTATTCTTCCAAATCAATTTAATCCCCTTCAAAGTAATCCTCTCCCGATGCAATGCACTTATGCCAACGGATTTTCCAACATTCGAAACACTGATTGTAGCCACTTTCCGGGATGGCCTTCAGTCCCGTCTTCGCTGCGGCTTAAATCTCCTCTATCATATCAAAATGGTGTCCCCGGAGCGGTCTTTTGAGCCTGCTGAACAGGCAGAAGTCGCACGGCACTAGATCAGATGAATACAGGGGTTGCGGAACATATGGGTTGAGTTTTTGGCGAAATTATCACGAATTACTAGTGCAGTATGGGACGGTGCATTATCGTGGTTTTCGGTACCAGTCGAGATGTGACGCGCTTGAGGCCCAAACATCCTTTAAAATGGTATTAACCGAGCCTTTCGATATGCCAACCTTATCAGCAAGGTCTCTAATCGTTAATAGACGGTTTTATCAACAACAAATCTTTGATTTGTTGGACGTGAGCTTCGTCGGTTGAGGTTGATGGTCGCCCAGTATGCTCTTCGTCTTGGACACGTTCACAGCTGGCTTGAACTCACTATACCACTTGTAAACATTTTTTTTTAGACATAGCCTCATCACGAAAGGCTTTCTGCACCATTCTTAACGTATCCGCAGCAGAAAATTGACTCCGCAAACAAAATTTCATGCAAATTCTTTGCTCAACAAATTTCGACATCGTAAAAAACGAAAAACTCACTTTAAGGCCCTGCGCAGACGGCACACTTTTTGTGCGATCGAGTCTGCGGCGCACAAAAAGTCTGCATGGCGCGCAATAAGTCGGTCGCGGATTATTCACAGACTCAACGCACACGACGCACATCTTCGATCATTTTGTCGGCAGAGCTGTAGGGACGTAGACGCTATGGAAATCGTGCAGAGATCGCGAAGTATTATTTTGTACATGAAGTACAGAAAAAGAAGAAGAAATAGAGAATTTTGGGTACATCCTATACTTTCGGAAAGATTACTGAAGGGACAGTTCCATACTAAACATTCAATTCCGAAACAACATCCGGCAAATTTTTTCAAATTTTATAAAATGTCTGTTCCTACATTTGATGAGTTGCTATTTATTTTATCATGATTTTGGTTAGGTTAATTAATCATGGTTATTTTTTTATCATGATATTCTGCCTTAGAAGTATCATAAATTGCTGGTCTGTTTTGTATTTCTTGAATTAACATAGTTACATCGACCTCTGGCGCCATGATAATAGATCGCGTGCGTTACGTCCACCCACCCCTAGCAAATGCAGATTGCCGACTAAAGAGTGCGCCGTCTGCGTTAGCGCGCGTTGAAGCAAACGTTCAATTTTTTTCACACACTTTTGTGCGGAGCGGCGCGCCGCGGCGCGGTGCGGTCTGCCCGAATTACACGGATTTTTTGTGCGCCGGACTTTTTGCGCGTCGTGTGCGTTACTGCATATAATAGCATAGGTTCTATTTTCACAGACTAAAAAGTGCGTCACGGATAGTCTGTCGTCTGCGCAGGGCCTTAGCAGCTCACAAAATGACGCGTATCTCAAACACTAATGAATATTTTGACATGTAATTTGACATGGATGTCACTGACAGTACTAACAAACTAAAAAAAATTATAATTCTCCAAATCATTCGACGCGCGCAGGTTAAATTCAAAAGTCACCTTATTTTTTGGACACAGTAGTATATATGTTTATAAGTGCGTGGTGGCCTGTTGGTAAACGGACTAGACGCGACTGCCAATATGTTCACGGTGGTCGCGGGTTCGAATCCGAGGGCACACCTCTGACTTTTCGGAGTCATGTGTGTATTGATAGTCAATCACCACGCACTAAAACGGTGAAGGAAAACATCGTGAGGAAACCTGCATACCATAGCGATTTATAAAATTTCTATGGTATGTAAGTCCGCCAACCCGCACTAGGCCAGCGTGGTGGACTATATGGCCTAACCACTCTCAATCGTACTCTCGATTGTAGAGGAGGTCCGTGCCCTGCAGTGGGACGTATATGGGCTGATACAGATACAGATACAGATATATGTTTATGTATCTGACATGGTCATGTGTAATGATGTCGGATGTCGACATTACATATTGTATTATTTTATAAAATTGTTTATTTTTTAAGAAATGTTTGATACTTGTTGATGTTGTACTTATTAAAGTTACTATTAAAATAACCTAAGAAAATAAGGATATTGGATCTTTGCGCTTTCATTTTGAGTTTTTTAATGCCTTTGAGGCCCTGCGCAGACGACAGACTATCCGTGACGCACTTTTTAGTCTGTGAAAATAGAACCTATGCTATTATATGCAGTAACGCACACGACGCGCAAAAAGTCCGGCGCACAAAAAATCCGTGTAATTCGGGCAGACCGCACCGCGCCGCGGCGCGCCGCTCCGCACAAAAGTGTGTGAAAAAAATTGAACGTTTGCTTCAACGCGCGCTAACGCAGACGGCGCACTCTTTAGTCGGCAATCTGCATTTGCTAGGGGTGGGTGGACGTAACGCACGCGATCTATTATCATGGCGCCAGAGGTCGATGTAACTATGTTAATTCAAGAAATACAAAACAGACCAGCAATTTATGATACTTCTAAGGCAGAATATCATGATAGACATTTAAAAAGAAAAATGTGGGAATGTGGGAGTCAAAGCAGGTCTCAAAATAAATAGCAACTCATCAAATGTAGGAACAGACATTTTATAAAATTTGAAAAAATTTGCCGGATGTTGTTTCAGAATTGTATGTTTAGTATGGAATTGTCCCTTCAGTAATCTTTCCGAAATTATAGGATGTACCCAAAATTCTCTATTTCTTCTTTTTCTGTACATCATGTACAAAATAATACTTCGCGATCTCTGCACGATTTCCATAGCGTCTACGTCTCTACAGCTCTGCCGACAAAATGATCGAAGATGTGCGTCGTGTGCGTTGAGTCTGTGAAAAATCCGCGACCGACTTTTTGCGCGCCATGCAGACTTTTTGTGCGCCGGAGACTCGATCGCACAAAAAGTGTGCCGTCTGCGCAGGGCCTGAATCATGAAATTAAATATTTATATTTTAGAAAGGCGTTAAAGATTTCATAGGATAGAGTCCTTGTCGCCATTTTTTGTCCATTTTTATCCATTATGGATCAGTTCATCCCCATATATGCAGATTCCTTATAAAAAGAGTGAATACTTACAACATTCTGTTTGTTCGGCTATTAATCAAGGTCGTTTTCTCAAACGACGAAATTGTGTAGATTTTAATCGATATTCTGTAGTTGCTTTGTAGGTTATAGAAACAAATATTATCTAATATTGTAAAAATCACTTCTTTGTCGATCAAAACCTTTTTAATTAATGTATTTAACACCGTTTTTGAATAGTTCAGTACTAAATATTGCCAACACTTCTGATTTTATGATCTTGACGATGTACAGTCAGACAAGTAAAATACGAAATATTTCCTGTAATATGCCTATACACATCCCACTGCTTGGCTGATACATTTCATGTAAGAAACATTAGGTCTACAATCCGTAATCGTAACATAGTGCAGTTTACCTGTTTAGAAAATTGTGCCAAAAAACATCGTATTTTTTAACACGTTTTTATTAGCTTCACCTGTATGTTTGTATGTATGTATGTTTGTATGTAACCGAATCCTTTGAGCTCGATTTTGCCCTACTTAGAACGATCAGATTTAATTCAAACTTTGCATACTTATCCAGGACCGATGACAACGCAATAATTAAAAAAGTATATGAAATTATCTTATCCAGAAACGAAAAAAAATTATTTGCGCGCAACTGTCTTTCTTTGATAAGACAGCCGTAGATAATGTTTTTAGTGCAATCAATTAAATTATAGTTTAAAAAACTAAAAAACAAGCTTGCATAAAAGATACAACTAAAATCTAAAAAAAAATTGATAATGAGTTTAAGATTCGAAAGAAAATGGAGTAAAATACATACATTTTCTTGCTATAAAGCGTGCGGTGCTGTAGGATAAGTAATTGTTGTAAACACCCCACGCTTTGTAACAAGAAAATGTATGTATTTTACTCAATTTTCTTTCGAATCTTAAACTCATTATCAATTATTTTTTAGTTTTTTAGTTAGATCTTTTATGCAAGCGTGATTTTTTTAGTTTTTAAACTATAATTTTAAAAAAATCTTCAAAATATTTAGCATGCTTTTGAGTGTGGCTGGTTCTTTAATATAACGCAAAATCCGATTATATGAATATTTTATGATCTAAACGAGATGTGCCTACTACGCCTCAGGAAATCGCCTGTTATGGAAAAATTAATCACATTTACGTCACACACAGTTTGCGCGTGTTTTTTTGCGGACGTTTCTGTGATCTGTGATCGCAAACAACGCAACCCGGCCTATTTGAAAAATAGATTTTTAATGCTCATCTCTTACTAGTGTATCCACACTTCCGGACCATCGAAAAACAGAGTAAAGCCAGCGAAGGTTTTAAACACCTCAGAGATGTGGGTTACATGAATTGAGTTTTGTTTCGACGCTTGTCTTGTTATAAGGAAGTGCGCTTATAACATTATCATATAGTTACTGTCACTGGCACGAGACGACATCCTGGTTGGCCACATTACGAGCGCATGACGTTCCATTGTACCACGCAGCGGCAGAACGCCGTGAAATCAAAAGCTCGTTTTATTTTCTAGCGATAAACAAATGTATTGGGAAAGTGAAATAACGTTTTAGTTATTATCACGATCTTCTTTTTGTGAGGCTAGCGGCGGCGCGACGCGATGCGGCCGAATGTAAAAAACTGACGTGTCGTGTCTAATTGGCAGCTGTCTGTTCCACTCGTACGCTTGACGCTTGTGCGGGAACAAGGCTCGTTTTTTACGTAATTAATAAATTGGTGAAATCCACAAAATTGGAGATGTTTTGTGAGGAGTAGGAAGAGAAAGAAGGGCGCGCGGTGGGAGCGAGACAGGACGAGTGCCGGCGGGTGTGCGAGCGCGCCGTTCATTGATGCGCAGGCGCCGCGGAGGCGCGAGGGGCGCGGGAGAGGAATGCGGTCGCGGCGAGCAATGACCGCGCCAGGGTCGCTTCCTTTACGAGAAACGCGGGCCGTCGTACTACAGCCGATCCCCCCACCTGCCCGCGCTGCCCGTACTACATGCTCTTCTGTGGTGCGGCGACGCGCGCTTTTCGACCTGTAGTCCGTTACAAAAATTAAGTGCGCCGCATTCCGCGACCGTTTTCTCGTCTCTATCTGACTGTGGCGGCGGCGCATCTCCGTTCTCAGTGCTGTGTGGAGTACTGACTGCTGAGTGCTGGGGTCTGAACGGTGGGTTAGTGACGCGGTGCGGGCGCTGGCGCGGCGTGGCGTTGCTTGCTTGGCGCGTGAAGTCGGCCGCAGGTCGGGGAACCCGCGGCCGCGCCGAGCCGACACTCTACGCCGCGCCGCTTGTTTCGTTATTAGGCGGTTACGATGGCTTCAATGAACATATTTGTCATATTTCTTATCTCACACCGCACTATTTGTATGCCGTAACAGTTATGATTTCTTTGTGATTACTTGGAGCGTAAATAATTTGTACACAATATGCTCTATTATTTTCCTGCAGTGTGTCACAATTGTTTATATGATATGGAATGGAATATAGGTAATCGTGTTTGTAGGTTCCAGTCGGTGTCGGCAGTAGTCACAGACGCGCTGGATATCAGTAAGTTTAACGAGGGGCAGGCGTCCGTATCTACATACACATACATATTTACGCGCATGGATCTCTGCGCTTCACTCATACATGAATGATCGATCCCAACACTCGATGTATTAGAACGATCTTCCAATGTTTATTACTTGGAGAAACTGCCGTTAGCTTGTTTATGCTGCGACTATACGGGTACTTACTTATTGCGTAGCTTTTATTAATGCAATTACTTGTAACTGTATTAAAATTTAAAAAAAGGTTAAATACTAAATGAGAAATTTATTTGTAACTAGCTAATTTCAAACTGCACACTGCATAAAATAATAATTTAAAACAGATTGTTCGAGAAAATAACGATTACTCGAATGAATGTCGTAGCTGGGTTAAAAATAGAATTTATCCTTCAAAGTGCAGTTCTAATAAAAGTGTTCGGTTAAAATTCATAGGAAAGACGTCAGCAGCATGTCGATGTGCTCCACCGCTCGGTAACGAACCGAGTGTCACACACAATGTTAGTTTAAACGGTAGTTATATAGTTTCAAACGTGAGGTAATTTTGTCCACATAAAAGGTTTTAATTAAAAATACACACTACTGCATCCTACAGTTAACTGCTTCGGCATCGGGAAGCGCTTGTATCGATGATGTTAATGCGTCGTCTATGTGTACTGTTTTATTATATTGCGTGTGATAATGTGAAATGTAACGAGCATTTCAGAGCAATTTCCATACCACTTAGTGACAAAGGGTGGCGGTGAATTGCGCTGCCAGCGTTTCGTAAATATGATAGTCGTGCGTTAATTAGTTCTCTTTGTTTGCAGCTCATTGTTAATCAACCTGCAAACACGTCAATGCACTCGATGTAACTGTTTACAATTGTATATAAAAAACAATTTATATCAAAATCGACTCATAAACAAAATAGTTAACGAGAATATACGCTCATAAAAGATTATACAGATATTTAGAATTTCTTTCTCCACCGCGTTTGTTAAATGATGATTTAAAAATGCAAAGTGGGCCATGAAAAACTATCGCACATTTCGCTATGGACATGAATAAAATTGCATAATTCTTAGCGGAACTGCTAGTTCTTTTAAAGTTTTACCTCGCCGAGCCACCATCTTGAATAGGCCATTTCTATAAATACACCACTCCGTGCGCGAATGGCCTCAGAGCGCTCTCGAGACATTTTCCTTGTAATTTTCTTCATAGCAATAATGTTTATTGTAGTGTAATGACAAATAACATTTAAAACACTAGTTCGGGTTCAAATAGTTTTCAGTTTAACCGTTTCGCAAACTAATCGACTAGTTTAAATTGACAAACGATAGATTGTTGGGAGTTTACGAGCGTCTCGGTTGCTTATCAATGCTGTTAGTGTGTAACTTCTGCGTCCCCAGGATGATTTGCTCGGTTAAGATATCGATAGATTAGAATTTCGATATACAGTCCACAGATAATGGCAACATATTTCCTGTTCATTCAGCTGAGGAAGAACGGTTTTCTGAAAGCGAAAATGCTTTTATCGGCACCCTTGACTCTTGTGGTTGTTGGTCACAATAAATAAGAACGTTTCAGATTTCATTAAAAGTTGTTAATACAATAATATAGAGATAAAAATATTTCAATACAATTACGGCTGTTAATTGATATTAACGTGTTCTTTTGTTTCATTTAAAACTATTGACTTATTTTTTAAGTTCGTCTAGAATCAGCAGGATTTATATGATTCCTTTATCAGCCCAATGTACGTTCCACTGCAAGGCATGGGCTTCCTCTATTATCAAGATTATGATTGAGCTTGGTTAGGCCATTTAGACCACTACACTGACCTAATGCGGGTTGGCGGACTTTACACACCATAGAAATTCTTATAAATCGCTTATTTATTTGATTTGTAAAACGTCAATTGTCGTCCAAATAAAATCACCTTTCATAAAGAAAAGTTGAACGGACGTATTGTTCCTATGTTCGCAGTTTTAAGTACTTATATGATTACTTTATCAGCCCAATATAAGTCGCACAATATAAGTGCAGGGCACGGGCCTCGTCTATAATCGAGAGTACGATTGAGAGTGGTAAGGCCATTTAAATTTTTAACCACCACGCTGGCCTAATGCGGGTTAAAGTTAAAAGCGCTTTCATTGGCTTCATGCATTAGAAGTTCATTCTAAATACCATAGAATGTATATAGTCTGTCCATTTGGCAGGTGATATGTGTTGGTCGGGGGTTGATGGTGAATGCGTGAGCGCACCCCGCGCGCTTAGAATAAGGAACGCAATGGGGTAGGAATAGGGGTCTGCGTTATTATTATTCATCGGTTCCGAACGCCGCGCCGGTTCACTTCCCGACGGGGATCTTCAACTAAACTACCGGTTTGGCAAAATGATTGCAGCTATAGTTTCTGCATTTCATATTTAATTATTAGTTTGTACTTCTATGGTTGTTTGCTAATGTATACAATACAAATGAAATTATTTTGTATGAACGGTTCTAATTAGTTCTTGTTATTTTGTGGTTTAAAAGTATTAGATTCTAATCATATAAATGGATGGTATCAGAAATGCAGCATCAAATCCCTTTATTAGATACCTTTGTTAACTGAGCCGATATATCATAAAATTCTTTTTCGTCTACATCAAAATGATACACGCAGATAACACTTAAAGAAAAAAAATCAGTCTCGAATTCCACGAAAAAGTAATAGAATAATTTCAAAGTAAGGTTAGGTTACTTCTTCTCGGTTTGCCCTATATTGAAATACAATGAGTTGTGAGTGAACCCCGTTTGACACGGGAGGCGGGTAAAAAGGGTCGTCGCATCGGATCGTTCAGCGCCTACTTCAACGCTACTTCTACTGTGATCCGGGAAACAGTACAAAGTCAAAACTCTGCAATATGTTATAATCGACAATTAGCGGACATTAGACAGAAGTGATTGAGCAGTTCTATTTGTTCATCTACATTCAAATGTTAATCGAATTTGTAACTAACAACGAAAGAAAAAAATATTAGACTTGTATGGTGTAAAACGGCAAAAGGTGGGTCTAAATGCTAACTTATGTATATCAAATTGAGTTAACTGAAACATATTAATAAATGCATTGGTCCGTTCTGGACCGTTATAACAATTCCTTAAAGCATTCGTTCGCATAAAATTGGTTAAACAGAGGCAATAAAATAGTAACGTTGCGTACAATGGAAGCAACGTGAGCCTATAGGGTTCACAATGGGCTCGGCGAGAGTTCAGTGCCATGCGCCATCGGAACGCGCCGCGGCTAACCGGACACACACTACTCGGCGGCCGCGGCGCGGCGCAGCGCGGCGTCCTGCATACTCGAACCACTATGTAGATACTTAGATAGAACCGAAGCGCATTAGTATTGTGTGTACTGTGTACTGTAGTGGTGTAGTGGTGTAGGTATAGGTATGTATGTTGTTTGTGTCCCGGCGCACGGCGCACGGCGCGGCGCGGTGCAACGCGCGGCCCTGACGCGCCCGCGACCGATGCGCGCCGATGTAAACACCAACAAGGTCAACCGCCTCGCGATCATCGCATCCTAGTCCTTTTTAGCTTTTTCTTAATGGTACTGCAAGCTTGCACTGAATTTATACAATGCGCTTGAGAACTCGAGCCGCGCCTCGCTCGCCGCCGCGTACACCGCCGACGCTGACTTCGCCTGCACTTCAATCGCGTCTATTCTCGTACTGTCTGCATGAGCAATGTTTACTATGTTTGTGAACATTTTATCGCACCACGAGAGATTCAATACGATCTGGTTAACTTTTTTAAATACTTGAACTGTCGGTGGCTGATAAAAGATTTTTTCAACTTGCATATTATTACCTCTCATAGATACAAAATATAAATACATAAGTAACACAAGGACAATTATTTCTATATCAAGGTGTGTTCTTTTCAAAGCCATTTTTCAAAATGCTCCAAGGAACAGAATAATGACTCGTAAAGCTCGCATTGTGTGTTGCGGAAACATTTCAATGTGTGTTGAGTGAAATCAAAAGTGGAATTTTAAAGCGGAAATGTAATTAACACGTGGAATTGAAACACCGACCGAAAATGCATAATCCAAATCGGAAGAATTGCCGGCGAATAGCAGCAAATATTTGGGCGAAATTTTCTCATCAACGCTAAAGGTCGGAGCGCCGACGATTCATGTCCAAATTGGATACCTGGAGTAGCACGCATACATTTCAATTTACATTTTATTGATTGTGCCAGGAATTTGTACCGCTGAGCAACAGGTTTTAAGCAGTTTAACGTTTTGCAATTTCACCAGACAGACAAAACGTGTACGTGTACAGACAAAACGTCCAAATTTTGTATATCCGTTTCACGCTGAACTTCGCGTAATTTGATTTTGATATTTCTATGGGGTTTCGTTTGCACTCGTTTGTGGTGTGAATTGTAATGTTTCATCAAGAGGTGTTTGCTGCATACTATTGAACTTCACATTCGGTGATACCGTGTTGCATTTTTTAAAAATCATTTTGCAATTACTGATTTTTTTGTAATATTAGAGATACTCTCGGATTTTTCTCAACTTTAACAGTTGTCATAAATACTTTTTCAACGATCTTAAAATATCACTACATAGTATAAAACAAAGTCGCTTTCTGTCCCTATGTCCCTTTGTATGCTTAAATCTTTAAAATAACGCAACGGATTTTGATGCGTTTTTTTAATAGATAGAGTGATTCAAGAGGAAGGTTTATGTGTATAATATGAGCATATTATTGTAGAGAAATCTATATGCACCCGGGCGAAGCTGGGCCGGGCCGCTAGTATTCTATAAGATATACTTAATTTTTGAACGGTTTAAGGATCTCGAAAATTAAAGTACTGTCAAATCTAATTAATTTTCCAACATGCTTCGGGTTATATTGTTACATGATGCTGAGTTAGTCGGGAAATGTGTTTAAGCTTATGGAGTTATATTTTATATTCCATTTACTTCAATTTTAATCCTTGATGCTTCTACTCGCCATCGACTACTTGTTTCGCCAGTAAAATTCTCAGTTCCCCATAATTTAGTCATCGCTAGTTATTACCAATTCACTCGAAACATGATTTATGCAAAAACGAAATCATATTGTTTGTATAATTTTAGCTTTTAGTGCGTATATACGAAAGATTTGGGTTGGCCCGGAGCCATAATCCACAAATAGTAAAATTAAGAACTAGCGCATCATAATATGATCCTACGCAGTTTTATTCATATGCGTATTTTATGGGAGTTCATTTAACTTCTTTTAACTTTATATTCATCTGTATTATAAAACCTGTTCGAATATGCTTGTGTTATAAATTTGTGGATGTATCATCATCCTTAGATATGTTCAAAGTTTGAAATATGTTTTCCCCAAAGACTTCAGAGCGATCTGATGCAAGAAGGCTGTACTCATTGGGTTTTATGAAGTCGCGGAATCCTTCGCCAGTAGTAAAAATGTGATGTGAGTATTTCGATGCAACCCGTTTCACCATGCCTTGTATGAATATGCGTCTGATTTCCCGCCGTGATTCCGTTGGCAATGGAAGAGCTAGCGTAAGTTGAGTTTTATGTTTACAAACATTCTGTAGGTCAGCGTAGCTGCAACATTATGTTCGTTTTAAAAATTGTTTCAACGTCTCCAAAAGCCTCTAAATTAAATTAACTAGTAAATACATTTTAAACACAAAAATATAGTTCATTAGAACCAATTTTGAAAAGTAAATTATGTCAATGAGTTGTTGTTATATAAAAACACTAGCCGGCACTAGCCTGTAAATTTCAAATTTCAAATATTCGTATACCTAAAAATATGAGGCCCAGTGTATTGTTTATGGAAACTCGCGCGAAGACGTTCAGTATCGTGAATCAATCCAAGATTTATTTCGCAGTACACGGTTTGGCTGTTTGTGTCTACTGCCGGTTTCGGAAAAATGTCGGGAATCTGTCTGCGCCGCGATAAAATGCCGTCGGAATTTATCAATCTCACGTCACCCGCTTATGAGTAGGGGAGGTGCTTATTGCAATTCCGACACAACGTACACGACTTGTGATAAAATTCTACCTAGTAATAGTTGTGTTACAGAATCAAATAAAAATGTAGATGACGTAAATAGAGTGGCATAATTTATAGACGACATTGTTATGAATTTTCGAATACATAATATGTTGATAATATTAGAATGAATATGTAAAGCGGTTCTAGCTTGTGGCTATTTATTCAGAATAGAACTTAAATACTTACACTTGATTTAAAAAATGTTTTTTTAAGCTAATTATTTCTTCAATTTACTTTGTTGTTGAATAACTTATTGCATGTAATTCGGATCGTAAATTCTTTGCAACGTTTTTCAGGTTTAGTCGTAGAAAAACTTCTATTTCCGGAAAATGTCCAGCTATATTACTTGTGATATTCGGGCAGATGGAAAAGAAAGAGTAACTACATACGTACTGAATATTCATAATATTATGATGTATAGTTGCGAAGTTTTCACATTAACCTCATACCACGGATGAGCTTGTAACCTTACACGCAATATCACTAAAATACGTTGATGCTTTGACAGTGGAGGAAGGCTAATTACCGACGTCGTTAGTGCGAATGAGACAGCTATAATTAGCCGTCGAGCTGGGCCTTCATGTAGCTGAAGAGACATTGTATCGATCCTGTGTATCAAGAAAATTTCAATATTTCTAATTATAACAGTGGCTTCGTGTCCCGCCCTTGACTGTCGTGAGTTAGTCATTGAATGATGTTTTTTTTATCAGGAAAATTTTTGTAAATATTTCAATGTATTTTTGGGAGTCGAGGCCAATATTTGTTACCAATTATATGATTCTAAAATTAATTTAGAAAATTTTGATTGCCTTTTTATTTCAATGTGCGTAATAAAGGTAGCCATTCTTGGTGGAGTTTAAACAGTTCTGTTAATAATATTTAAAAAAAAATGAAATTCCATTGTAATTTTATACGTATATTTTTAAATTTTTGGACGAAGAATTGAACTAATAAAATCGATCCGTATCGAATTAAGAACTAAGTCCCTTCACGTAACTTACGGGAAGGTTCATGCCTTAAGACGCATGTGAATATCAGAAGACAAATAACTACCAAGCAGGGTTTGAAATCCGAACGGAATGAATGTTATGAAATTGTATGTAGCTTTATGTCAGTCACCCTCGGGAGCTCTCTCACACGTAGACATCCTAGGTCTCTTGGCCGGCCAAGAGAAATATAGTAATTTTCCGCGTTCGCATAGTCCGTATCGTTCGGACTATAACCCCAGGATCGGTACCGTTTTTACGGACCGCAAGGATAGGTCACAATCGTTAAGGTTATCGCCTAGGAATTGTAGCCACAACGTAGTACCTCCGCAATCACGGAGGTCCCGCGTTCGTGAAGTCCCAAGTGGTATGTAGCTTTGATCACAACTGAAGTGTACCCGACATTTTTGGCAGGAGTCAATAGAATATTGTACGTGAAAGTGCTGATGCTGAGATGCGCTGATTTATTAATTTGAATTTTGTTAAACAATATAAGAGACATTCCAAGAACAATGATAAACCTCCATACATTTTATTGTTGTAATTTTTTTTGTGTGTATTAAGATGAAAAATATTTTAAAATATACATTTCGAATTTCTTAACAATTATTTCTTAAGATTTACTATTGTAGCAAGCCTAGGAAAAAAGATATTCCACTTTAAAGTTTTACAGATTTTCTATATCTCGTCAAACTCTGTGGGTAGTTAATGTTATTTTGTCCCATTTATATTGGCGTGAGGCAAAGTTACGACCCACAAATAAAAGTAAAAAAATATTTTTTACACGCAATTTAAACATCGAGTACTTATTTATTTCATTAATCTAATAGTAATATCATGTGCAATGAAATAAAAAGGAAGGAGGGGACAACTATATATTATTATTTGCACAATAGCGCTTTCGGGCGACAGAAGCAAATTATTATTCCTTAATTAATTAATCAGTGATTATTTTGCTGTTCTCACTTCTCTGCTCTATTTTTTTACATAAATTTTCTGATAAAGATAATGCAAGAAAGCCAGTCAAGCATATATTTTAAAAATGGCAACGTATTCAAGAATGGGAAGAACTGTTCCTATTGTGTTATATGAATCTGCCTCCTCCTATGGTAATAGCTTTTCCTGTTATTTAGACTGCAGTTTTTAATAAAACTTAAGTGGTGCTGTTTAGAAGCGCTCTCTCTTACAGTGAACGATTTGACGCCGTTTACTCGTCTGTGTTTTTGCGATATTGTCAGTTTAATTGTGCTGTTCTGCTTTAATGCGTCAAGTCCTTTGTCTTAGGTGCAGGATGGCTACGGAATAAATAATGATTATGGAAATTAAATTGACATAAGATTGTCGCTGTCGTAGAAAATATTATCGATGTAGTTTATTATGTATCTGCGACGACCGCAGTTTCATATAAAACTGAAGTATGTGTGTGTTATACATAGATGTAATTGTGTGTTGTACATATATTATTAAGTGTTTTAGTTCACTTGATTAATTCTTCATAAATTAGTTAGTATATGGGCTTAGATTATATATTCATCTAGATTGAGCAATGCCAACAAACGATGCGCTAAAACTGTCCTCACTTTCTTTGATATGTGTGAGTACCGGTCGTGTAATTATTGTAATCTAACTGTCAAGGTGTGTGTGTTTAGGGATGCCTACTCCAGATTATTAACTTAACTTTTCCCCATTATTTGATAAACAAAATAGGTTAAATAAAATATTTTTTCTTTATTTAAGGTAATCATACTATTAATTATATTTATAACGCATTTTAGTAAAAACAATAAAGATCTAAACCCATCTCCTAGTGTTTGTTTCCGAATAGAATTAACTCTTTGGATTTATTGCCTGGGCTGTTATCTGATTTCTGTATTTATGTAAAATATAAATCATCATAAGTAAAATGTTCGGAACACATGACTGAAGTCTTGTGAGGCTACGAATGGTCTTCTTTTCGTTTCCGCTGTCTAATGTCTCTCCAGCAATTTGCTAGTAGGAATCCGTAGGAAGTCTAAAAAATATTAGAAAGAATTAACAAAATTATTATAAAGTGCATGACGTCATGGGTTTCATTCATATTGTGTGGGTAAGTTATTATTTACTCATTAAATAAATAATGCCATTCTTCTTGTTGTTCTTCTGATCGAAATATGATGTAATAATATTTGTGTTTTATCTCTCATAGTTTCAGCAAATCTTCCTAGTAATAAATTGACAACACTGGCCAATGAAACTCATTTTCAAAATAACGAATTAAAAGTTCATGTTTTCTTCAAATAATAGTGGTTTAACAATAATGTTACCGATAGAAAGTGATATTGGTATTATTATAGTTTTCCCACATAATTGCGATACAATTCGACAGCACAAACCGGCATAATTAATTATTTTTCGGGAGCACGTTATCCATATGTAGTTCAAATGACACTGACGTACGTGAGAAGCGAGTCTACCAAATTTGGTAGACTTTATTTGAGCCGTGCGGTGAGGTGTGATGTGTCATCTAGACGAGTATATAATCTAAGGCATATGGGACTCAAAATTAATTACACTTTTGTTGATTTAATAAGACGGCGTATGCATGAAAAACATTAAAAAGAATATGTTCACTGATATTATTATGAGCTTACGTTTTCCCACTGATCTGCACTAACAGTATATTTTTATTACTAGCTCTCGTGGCTTCTTTAAAAAACTGAAGCAAACGTGACGTGACGTGTACGTGAAACTGTAGTGCTAAATGGCGTAAATTTTATCACGAAATAGTTCGACGTTTAAAGGATTATAAAACTGACAATATTCCGCGGTAGCACGACGGTGAAATATTGGAAAATTGAACATGCATAAAAGCTGAAAGTGTTTTTTATCACACTGCGTCAATCAAGCGCCTGCATTGTGTAGTCTGGGCATGTTTGCTACATTGAAGCTGTTCATACAGCGCAACGTCAAAACAGATTTCCCGAGGAAGATTTTAATAAAATTTTATTGAACATTGTGAACCGATTTGCGGATCATTCAATTATTTTCTTTAACGGTCCTTGCATTTTATTGGTAAAAAAATACTACGATTGTCCAAGTTTCACACGAAGCGCACCTGCTTGGAGAATATGTCCTCGTGGAACCTGTATTGTTTCGACATCGCATTATAAGCTGTGAGTCGTACCGTGATCAAAGGATCCGTTATGTCGCCACTCTGAGAGTGTTCCGAAAGCCAGAGTTACTGACAACTTTTTCCAGCTACTTGTTGCCTGTATCGCCCCAGGCTCGAGTGCACCCATACTTTTTGCGTTAAGGAGCGTTCCCACGCTCGACTTGCTTGTCCCTTTCGCACAGATGGGTTACTCTCGCGTGTATCCATTACATATAGATTATACTCAGACCGCGGCGCGCGACGTTCAATACTAAGGATATTGATGGATATCTTTTGGCACTGTCAACTCGGCGCCATGTTTGTGTCGGTTAAGTTCGTAAAAGCTTTTCCAACACTATGCAATTTGGTCTTTGTTTGTACCGATTTTGATAATTTGTCCTGTGTTACAAATGACAAAAGACGTAACATGTACGGTTACGTTTCCCGTGAAGGGGAGCATGTGAGTCTGCCACAAGTGGATTATATTGTTAGTGCATGTCGCGCTGCATGCACGTTTGACGTTGGCGCGCCGCCAATATTTTTCCTCCGGTCCGGCCTGCACAGTAAAAAGCTTTGTGCTGCGTACTACGCTACTGAGCACTAGCTGCGTCAATTGATGCTTTATCCTCTTATAAACAATGGTAAATCAATGGCGACTAATAACCATTGTGATTGTCATTGATTTAAATACTGGTAACAAACTGACTCTAATGCACTTGATAAGTGCAGAGTAGTCCAGATTGAATATTCCATTTCTCGCAAACTCTCGATCATTGTGCTCGCTTGCCCGAAATCTGTAATAAGTATATAGGTGTAGTAAATCTGGAACGCGATAAGGATCTCTAAATTATGTTGGGTCGCGATACTTGCTTACTTCTGTCCGGTAGGCGTTATTCGGGCGTATACAAATATCCTAGCACCTCACAACTAAGTTTGTGCGTACACCACGGAGCTTTATCTAGAATTATGGTAAGTTTGAGTCCTGCGTATGGTTAAAGCTAGTAGGTCTGCTGTAAGGTGAGGTAGCGGTCGAGAATGCCGTTGGACAAGTCCGGCCGATGCTCGGTGCAAAAATATTCACAGGCCATTCCTGTAACTGCTTGGCCGCATTCGTAGTTAGTGCCCCCGCCCCCCGCGCGCCTCCCGCGCACTGCTCCCGCCCCGCCCGCGCCCTCCCTTACATCACGCTGTTCACTTATTTGTTGCAACTGCGCGCTAGACTCAGCTTGCGTACTCACATTACTAATACTAATAATATTAACTATTTATACTGGGATGTGAGGTGCATATTTATACGCGTGTAGGTATTTTTAGCAATCGTGTAGTTTATTGCTTATTGTCTGGGTATGGCTAAAATGTTGAAATTAGTTTGCGCTTTTAAATGCGCTTAAGGCTTTTAGTTTATTTTACTTAATTTTCCTTGAATGATTTCGTAAAATCAGAGGTATTTATACTCGATAGTAACAACCTCGCCGTGTCAGTCCGTTAGTCCCCAAGACAACGGCTCACTCAGTATACGTACAAATGGAATTAAAATTGGCACAAACAATGTTGTCTATTTATGTGAAAATGTATTATTACTTATTTTCATAACGTATACTTACACAGTAAAAGTCTCAGCACGTGAAAGCTTATAAAGTAATAAGCTCCGCGTCTTAGCGTTTCGAAGGTTTTCTCCGAATAAATAAATAAAAACACAAATTGGAAATATATTTACAAAGAAATAGGCTGGTTTTCCATCAACATTTTTTATATATTTTCATTTTGTCGGAAATATTACACGTGATCTGAGACATTTTCGCTGAACACGTGTTGCCTCTGCGCCAAACAGTTCCAATTTGGCAACGTCATATCGGAACGTTGACGTGATCCAATTAGCATTTCGCTGTTCTCGATGGCCAGTTTAATCGATTCGTGTTTCGCGGAATCAACCACCAATACAATATATGCTTTTTTAAAACGACGCGTATATTGATATTTATGGTCCATTGCTTAAATGGAAGAAAACACCATGAGGAAATCGGCAAAGCTGGGAATACTTCACAATTACAAAAAAATCAAAAGAAATTATTCTTTATTCAATTTTTTTATTTTTTTATTTCAATGAATAGACGAGCATGCCGTTCACCTGATGGTAAGCGATACAACAGCTCATAAACAGTAGCAGAACCAAACAACACCTCGAATCACAAAGCAATGCTTGGCATTCCACTGCGCTTGCCATCCTGAGACATAAGATGTTCAGTCTCAATGTGTCCAGTAGTTACTCTGGCTCCAATGTCCTTCAATCCGAAACACAACAGTGCCTCTACACTAGTTTTTGGCGTGAGAAATAGACAATGCGGTGGAACCCACCCAGGAGGCTTCTCACATATGAGAGACCGACCACCAGTAAAAAAAATTAAAGGTATTTAAAGTCTGTCCACCGGTATTAAATAATGGGGCTTATCCCCGAACATAATGTTAGATATCTGCTAAGCTTTAAAATTTTGTCACATCATGTAATACGGAATAAAAAAAACTTGAGAGGTGTCAGCGGACACCCGGATGGAACGAAGTTCCTTTCGATTAATTAGTGAAGGTATCAGTAGGCTCAATTGTAGTAATAATTGCTAAATATACATAGTCAAATCTAGGGTTGATGATTGACAGCAGGGTAACAAACTAAAATTGTAAATAATAAAAGTTATAAAAATAATACCTTTCATTATTAACAAATATAATGTTATATAAACTTAATCAGTAAGCTAAATTTTAGTAATAATTGGTAAAGATACATAGTCAAATGAAGGGTTGATGATTGACAGCAGGATAACAAACTAAAATTGTAAATAATAATAAATTTATTAAGGAGGATCGAAAATCAATGTACTGTACTGTATCAGCCCATATACGTCCCACTGCAGGGCACGGGCCTCCTCTACAATCGACAGTACGATTGAGAGTGGTTAGGCCATATAGTCCATCACGCTGGCCTAGTGCGGGTTGGCGGACTTACATACCATAGAAATTTTTATAAATTGGCTATGGTATGCAGGTTTCCTCACGATGTTTTCCTTCACCGTTTTAGTGCGTGGTGATTGACTATCAATACACACATGACTCCGAAAAGTCAGAGGTATGCCCTGGGATTCGAACCCGCGACCACCGTGAATATGTTGGCAGTCGCGTCTAGTCCGTTTACCAACAGGCCACCACGCACTTTTGAAAAAAAAAAAAAAAAAAAAAAAAAAGTCAATGTATTACGGTTTTATTATGTAATTTTAATTAAATGTCACCACCAAAAGAATCATTTGGGTATCACCATGATTATGTTTTTTTTTTCACATATTTATGCAATTTATGTTTCTTTTGTACCAATTTGATTTATGACATTTGTGAAAATTTGAAATTGTCGCAACGTTTCCCACTTAATTTTGGGCTTCAGCGTATTCTTAGTTTTTACTATAGCCTTTAACATATTAATATGTATTTGGATATTTTATTGCCTCTATTAGAATTAAATAAAATGTATGACATCTTTTTCAAATAAAGAAATAAAAAACGATTTTCAAATGTTTTAAATTGTCGTGCCAACTTTTCGTGAGAATTTTTTCCGTCTAGCCCCCTTTCACAACGCGCGATAAGGAACTTCCAAAAATAGCTTTGTCTAATGCAATGGTATAAAAAGAGGGTCTAAAATAAAAAATAAAAATTTCACATGTAAATATACTATTTATAAAATCATCTTATCTTAATGTTTTGCAAAATGAGTCCAGTAATTGTTTTTACAAATGATAAAAATTTTGCTCATCGAATACCAGAATTACATAAATGACATACAATACAATGGTTTCTCTGGTAGCGTAAATATCCTGAATTACAATATCTCATTCCAATGCAATTTTGCAGTAAGTTGGTATAAGTTAGTCCGGGATTCGTCAGGTATTTGGATAGTGTACTCGCCCTATCGATGCGATGCGATGTACGGGGCGGAAATGCCGACGCGAATATCGGACACGTCACGTCTCGACAGCCTTCGGGCGTGATGCATTGGCTGCCTCGTGGGTTGTCCGAAACGCAGAGTATTAGTTAAAACACGTATTTTATATTATTTATTTGTGAAGTCAATATCAATAATTGAGAAATTTAAAAATGTTAATTTATATTTCAACATTTTAATATATTTAAAAATTAATTGTGCGTAAATGCAGTAATCGTTTTCTATCATTATTAGTACATATAATATTAATTTAAGGTAGTGTTATTTTTATTTTCTTTATTCAATAAAATCTACAGCCCTATGTAAAGATATGTAATATATTAGTCATACAGAAAAAGAACTTTATAGTACATAGTAGAAATCACTGGTCTGTCTGTGGCACACAGATGTGTGTCTCCCTTAGGATAATGCCTGAAACGTTTCGTTTTTGCATCCTTTAACCCTGACAAAATATTCAATTCATTTTTTGTGACATCTATTTCTTATCGAAACAGAATTGTCTATTTGTAAAACCTATTGCTTTTTCTGTTTGGTCCCTCGGCGTACAATGACACAGCATAGTTTGCTATGTAAAGATATGTAATATTTAACTTTCCGTAAGCACCGAGAAAGGGTAGTTAACTTAGTTATTGTTAAAACATTAACAAGAAACTGTATTATTAATTATTCTTGGAATTATGCACAGTTGTGGATATTGTGATGTCACAACAATAAGAATTGATTTATGACGTGTCTGTCATTAGAAGATCCTTTTTTTGAAATTGTTTTTGAACAATTGTTAGTAATATTGTTCTATATAAAATACACGCACTAGTCACACGCATTAATTTAAGTTCGTATTAAAATACAAATCCCATCAAAAACATCCTGTAAAAAAAATCCAAGTCCAGCAGCATTATGTATAAATTGTACGATACATTATGTTTTCATGCGATGGCCAAGTCGATCTATTTATTTAAAACGTAAAGAATTTTTAATATTAATATGGTAATAACTAACGTAATAACTTTATATAGAAGGTCCCTTAGGGACTAAATAAATTAATCGACTTGGTATTACATGCATCTCACAACTTTTTGCGGTAGAAAACCTGAGCTGGTAGAAAACCTGAGCTGCGAGACTTGGAATTTTTTTACAGGATGTTTTTGATGGGATCTCACGTCTTTTTGTAGAGTCCTACTTTTTTCCTTTTCGGTACTTCTTACTTCTAGAATATCACTAACGATTTTTCTTAAATCCTCTGTCTTATGGATTTTTCTTATTTTTGTAGGTATCAATTTATCACAAATATAGCGGATTTGATTATTAATGTTCTTTCTTTCATTGTAATTTATTAATATTTTCGAGCTATTTAGTCTATTTATTTGCATGTTTTTCTTCGTCATGTCTTTCTAGAGGAATGTTATACAGTTTCATGGGCTGAATACACCATTTCCCTCTCTATATCCCCTCCTGTTATGCCTCATATATATAGATATCTATCTACAACTATTATTCCATTATATACGGGTACAATGATTCATTAACTGCAAATGTAACTTTGTAATCCTATACATTTATATGGGATTACAAAGTTATTCACGCAGTTGGTCTATCTAGAAAACTAGACACAAATTATGAAATGTTTGAATTTTCCCTTACTTTAGACACTAAACACTAATTATATTCTAAATTTGAAGGTTCTATGTCTGTATAAGTGCCTTAGACTTTTGATGATCGGTCACTCAGTGAGTGACAAAATTAAGAAAGTTTGACTAGTTACAATTATTAAACTACTGGTTCAAATTGAATGAAATTTTAAATATACCGTGTTTACACAATGCCTGCTTAGTAACTGAAAATTCAGGCTTCATGCTTTAGCCACAACGAAGTTATAGGGGGTTGAAAATGGTCTGAATTGCTTCGAGAAAAGGATGTTACGGCCTATAGCTCGACTTGGAGGGGGCTCGGCCGCGCCCCCAGATCTTATATATTTTAGTTAAGAATAAGAATAAGGATCTTTATTTGCTTAAAAGTTGGTACAGGATAGATCTTAAGAGGACGGTAGACGCCGATGACCTTGCTCGAATGGGCGGAACCAAATCTCATGCACCGGCGCACGACGTGCGAGCGAGCGCGCTGCGCAATACCTATTCGACGCCATTTTTTCGCCGCGAGCGGAACGATACATTTCATTATTTTGATCGACGTTCCCATCGAGTACAGTTAGGAGCGGTCTAACCATGACAGCCTCCGTGGCGCAGTTGGTTAGACGCCGCCTGTAAAACGAGAGGCCGCGGGTTCGATCCCCGCACCGAGAGAAATGTTTGTGCGGCCCACAAATATTTCTTCCGGGTCTGGGTGTTTGTGAGACCGAAAAGTCTCTCGTAGTTCCTGATACCCACGACACAAGACTCGATCTTAATGTGGGGTCAGGACTATGTATGTGACTGTTGGGTGTTATTTATTTATTTATTTATTCATAGTGAATGATTAATTACCAAATAACACTTTGGCCATCGTGGTGGAGCTTTTGAACGCCGACTAATAAACGAGAGGCCGCGAGTTCGATCCCCGCATTAAAACCATTTTTTGTGTTTATTTATTTCATCTATCTATACCAGTATTACAAAGAGGAAATATTTGTATTTTGGCATTTTTTGTATTTTAGATTTTTAATATTTTTATTTTTGTTTTTCTATTCTAATATTATAAAGAGAATACATTTGTGTTTTTGGAATTTTGTTTTTAATGAATAAGCTCAAAAAATACTGGACCGATTTTTAAAATTCTTTCTTTTTACGAGTGGTATATTATCCTGGAATAATAGAGGCTGCATATTTACCTAAAGGAGTACATAGTTGTATTTAACCGAATTATGATTTTTTTTACATTCATAGCTTCAGCGGTTTTGATTTTCCATACAATATTTCATCCCATATTTTACCCCCATTAGCTGTTCTTCCAAAACTGTTACACGTCATTATTTTGCATTTGTAATAAGGAGTTAAAATATTTTTCAAGAAAATATCTTCAATGGCTTTTTATTTTCAATTTCAACCTTTATTTCAATCTCTTTAGCCAAATACACAGCCAATGTTACTCCAGGATAATGTTGGATTCAAATAGTGAAAAAATGGTTGAGTAATTTTTGAATTTATTCATAATAAAGAAAAATCGTAATATTCAAAAATCTAAAATACAAAAATGTAAAATACTAATGTTACAAAAATGCAAAAATTCAAATGTTTCCCCTATTAAATATTAGGTTAGATAGATAGATGAATTTATAAACAAAAACAATTATTGTATCGATGCGGGGATCGAACCCGCAGCCACTCGTTTTTCAGTAGGCGTCCCTCCAACTGCGCTACGGTAACTGCGTGAATTATAACCGTGCTCAATGAATATGTCGAGCGAAATAACAATATTCAATTTACTTTGATATTGCGGAGACAAGCGACATAGGTCCGTTTAGCACGGCGCCTCGTCCTTTACTGATTTGTTGGGCGACAACGGGGACGTGCTAGCGATTTAGAGTATCGAAAATGTGAAAAAAATCGTTTATAATAAATGAGACAGAAATTAGGAAAAATAAAAAGAAGGCCCCATCCGTCTTGCATTTTTTAATATCCTGATAACAATAAAATAATCCTAGTGCTCATACTTTACGAGAAAAAACGATGTAAATGCGAAAACAGAGGTCACTTTGCAATTTTATTTCAAGTACTTTTAATACAATTGTAAGAATTCTGAAAAGAAGGGGACATGGTCCACATAGTGTAGATCAACATATATTTTTTTTGAAGACCTATCAATCAATATCTCCAAGAAAAAACGTTGTGAAAAAGGCCATTTCACATAGATCCTCCTCTTAATACAAATTGGCAAAGCGCAACTTTTATCAAATTTTGACATGCAAATATTTTGTTTTGTGATATAACATTGTGGTAATTCTTGGTGGTAATAGTAATAAAACGTACATATATGAATGATTATTGAGGGTTTTTTTTTTAATTTTAAATCTTTGTCAGTCAAATTTAACATAAGTTTTACAATAATATTATGTTACATGTTGTCACTTTAAATAATTATAATAATATGTAGCAGTTATTTACTACATTTTTATACTAATAATAATTCAAATCAAATGTTGCAAGTTTAACTATTTTAATTAATTATATTTTATTTAAATTTTTTATAACTGCAAAATTCCTGAATTGTGTAAAAGCATCTTTCTATTAGCCATTGTTTTAGTTTTCGCAAGAATAATCTATGTGGTAGCTCACGTAAGACCTGAGGAATTTTATTATATATTTTAACACACATACTATGACAATTTTTGTGACAGAGACGTTCTGCAATTTTTTATTATTAGCTTTGTGGGGTCTCTTTGGCTGTACATACTTTTATCACCAATTTTCTCAAACAACTCGGGATGATTTCTGACAAAAAGTGCAATTTCAAATATGTATAAACAGGTCAGTGTGAGTGTTTTTGTCCGAGTAAAGAGTGGTTTACACGAGTCTAAGGGCCCAGCGTTACATATCGCTCTAATACATTTTTTTTTTGGGCTAGGAATGCTTTTGTGATGATTGTTGAGTTACCCCACAACACTAGACCGTATCGTAAAATGGACACCACGTAACCATGATAGGCAGCTAGTGCTGCATGTTCTGAAGCCACTCTACGTACATTTCTTAACACAAAAATGAATTTATATATTCTTTTGCATATGGATAGAACATGTAACTTCCAGTTGCAAAATTTATCTACGGTGCCTAAGAATTTCATGTGGTCAGTTTGCTCTAGTTCATAGTCATAGTGTTTTATACAAATATTTCTTACGGTTATTTTATAATTACAGAATTGAATAAATTTTGTTTTGGTTAGATTTACTTGTAGGTCATTTAGTTTCAGCCATTCAACTACGTCAGACAGGCCCGGATCTAGGGGGGGGGCAAGTCGGGGTGCGTGCCCCGGGCGGCAAGTTCAGGGGGCGGCATATTGAATCTTGGGAGACAACTACAAAACTCATCAATAACGTAACACCACCTACACTTTTTTTTTCGTCGTGCGCGAATTAATGATTTTGCGATAGAGGCGCGTGAAAAAGAGATGAAAACTTAATATTTGGAATGTATAATAGTTTATCCATCTCAACAATTACGTTTAGTTTCAAATATTCAATTTGTGTTTAGTAGTTAGTTTTAGTTGATTAACCATCGAACGTCTTTTATGTGGTACAGGCAGTGGCGAATTTACTAGTAAGTTGAGTAGGCTGGAGCCTAGGGCGGCAAATCTGGGCCAATTATTTTTGTTTTAATTTACTAAAATAATAAAAGGCTATATGTTACACACTGAAAAAATGGGGTTTGAAAATTAAGAATAGTTAAAATATTTCAGTAATATGTTCCCACGTTTCCACGTTGACAATTTAATAATAAACACTTTATTAAATATCTATACTTGGATCTTCTTCTTCTTCTTCTACCTGGCGTTATCCCGGCCGGTGCCAGGGTCCGCCTACCGGCAAATTCTCCTCCATTTCGCCCGATCTTCGGCATCCTCAATAGTAAGGCCATTGACCCTCATATCTTCCTTGACTACATCGAGCCAGCGCTTCTTTGGTCTACCCCGCAGTCGAGGTCCGGGAATATTGAGGCTCAGGCACACATTACCGACGCACTCCTGCGGTTTCCTTAGGACGTGACCATACCATCTCAAGCTGGATTCCTGGAGTTTATCAGCCACATCGCGGACACCAAGACTGACACGGATGTGCTCGTTACGGATTTTGTCTAAACGCGTAACGTTGCACATCCACCGCAGCATCTTCATCTCCGCGACGTGGACCTCCTGGACGTGCCGCTTGAGGGCAGGCCACGTCTCAGACCCATACAGGAGCACCGGTCGCACGATGCTTTTATAGGTTAGACCCTTAAGCCTCATCGGCATCCTGCTGTCGCAGAGTATGCCCGAGATCTCCCTCCACTTAGCCCAAGCAGCGCTTATACGGGCTTTGACGTTAAGGGCGATGTCACCGGACTCATGCAGTACGGACCCAAGGTACTTGAACTTGTCCGTCTTCACGGCAAGTTCGTTCCCTATCACGATGCTTTGGGGGTCCGTACTCGGTCTTCGCCACATTTAACTTCAGACTACCGCTCTCAAACGTTTCTTCCACCGGTTGGCCTTGCGCTCCAAAAGTCGCCGGTCTTCCTCCACCAGTGCAATGTCATCGGCATACATCCAACAACCAGGGCGCAGGGTCCTGGATGTGAGACGTAATGGCGTCGAGCACAACACTGAAGAGGAATGGACTCAGCGCCGAGCCTTGGTGCACACCGACATCAATCGAGAAAGGATTCGTATCGCCAATGGCGGTCCGAACGAAGGACTCGGATTGGAGGTACATGTCTCTGATAATGTCCACATAGGCTTCCGGTATCCCTTTCATCCTCATCGCCCACCAGATTGCCTGTCGCGGCACACAGTTGAAGGCCTTCAGCAGGTCCAAGAAAGCCATGTGCAGTGGCGTCTTCTTCGCTCTGTATGCCTCGCCAAGCATCCTGAGTGCAAATATCGGCTCGGTAGTACCACTGCCAGGACGGAAGCCGTATTGACACTCAGAGATAGTACACTCTTGGCGGAGCCTGGACTCGATGACGCGTTCGAAAAGCTTCATGGTATGACTGATGACCTCAATGCCACGATAATTACCGCATTCCTGAACTCGGGAGTTATCACACTCAACCGCCATGAGTCAGGCATGTTTTTGGTATTCAGGATGTGGTTAAATAACGCAGCAAGAAGCTCCAACGACTTCCACGCCTCTATCGGAATATAGTCAGGCCCTACCGCTTTCCGGTTCTTCATGCGACGAAGACTATAGAGAACTTCTTCAGGTGCAACAAAACCTTGGTTCGGGGGCAATTCGGGGTAGGACACTCCCAAGTAAATATCTATAATATTATAAAATATTCCAATAGTGGACGGTGATCGCTACCCAGATGGACACTTAAGTCCTACCACCACGAACTGTGTCACTCATTTGGCACTACCCAGGGGTTACGTGTAGGAAAACTAGAGTCAAAGCTTACAGACGTGTGTGACGTTAACCCTCAAAAGTGACACTAATATAAAGCGTGTAAAAATGCTTAACATGGTGGTAAAATGACGTTCTTTCCCGATGTCCTGTGTTGAGTGGGCGTCTGGTTGCTAAAAATGATGATGATGATTAAGATAAAAATATAGGCAAGGAGGGGCGGCATTTTTCAGTTTTTGCCCCGCCTCGAAAAAAACCTAGATCCGGCGCTGACGTCAGATAAAGCTTTATTCATTATAGACTCATGATTGGTTAGTGGCTCCTGATTGGGTATAACTATTGATATGTCATCAGCGAAAAGGATAAATTGATGGTTTATATTGTCAGGAAGATCTTTTATATACAAAAGAAATAATAAAGGTCCCATCACGCTACCCTGTGGAACTCTTCTAGTATTTTCTTTTAAAGTCGATCTATAAGTTGCGGATATTAAACTATCGTTAAGACTTTTCTGCGTGTCGTATATTACTGGGCTTATAATTACTAGAATTTTCTATAGATATCATACATACATAAACTCACGCCTATATCCCAAGAAGGGGTAGGCAGAGGTGCCAGGACACCCACATTTATTTATCTATAGATATCAATGTAACATAATAATCATTAAAGGCATTTGCTAAGGCAACAGGGTCTGTAATTATTTTATTTCCGTCTTTAAGAGATTCTATCGATTGAAAGCGTTTCGAAATATCAGTTTTGATTTTAATTATTATATCCCAGGAGGCTTTGCATTTATTTCTTGCCCTTTCAATGTGTAAGTTGTTTATATATTTTTTTGGAACTTAGTATACACTTTGAAAGTAACTTATTATAACGTACATACACTTGTTTATTTTGCTGTGATTTGTTCAAATAATACTGATATCTAAGCTTTCTTTTAGTGGCACATGAGATTCTAAGCCCTTTTGTAATCCATCGGGGACCTGAGCAATTTGCCCTAACTTTTACCTTTCTTATAGGAAAGCAGAGATTATACAGCAAAACAAACATATCATAAAATAAATTGAAAGCATTATTCGCATTGGGTTCATTATATATGTTATGGGCCAAGTGATTAATGCGAGCAGTATTCATAATGCCCGGGCAGTATGAATATTGCCGAGCCATATCGGGCCAAGTGATTAATTACAATCTAAACTCACCTATTTATCACATTGCCCGGGCATTATGAATATGGCTACATAATGATCGGGCAATGGGATAAATAGGTGATTTTTTACGTGGTGTGCTGCCGCATTGTCGCATCTCCGATAGACCCATAAATTAGAAAGGTTGAATTGATCTGCTTATGTTTAGTTATTTTTTAACGACCGACACATTATCTTCAGAAGAAAATTAGTGTACCCACTTTATGGATCAGTTAGGTCGACTGTGCCCCAAAACCGACTCGGAACACCCCGACTTCACGTAGTCTTTTGGGTATCGACCCTAGAGTGTATATAAAAAGCCGGAGGCGCGGAGGGAGAGCAGCCCCCGCCCGCTGTAACGAAGGATAGGCAACCGTGCGAGCCGTAGCGGCTGAGGCTGGTCGCCGGAGGCGACCAACAAGCCGAAGCTGCGGAGGTGAGCATGGGTGTCTATCTTTTGTTACGCAAGGGCGAAGGGGCTGAACTTCCCGTAGAGCCGGAGACGATGCAGAAGCTAATTTGTATTGACAACAAGTGTTTTGAAGGCTAGGTTACTATAATAGATATTTCTCAAGAATAGTGCGTTACCTTTTCATGGGAGTGATACCAGGGCAGGTGCGACACTCCCCCTTCCCCTCCACTCCTCCCAACCCACTCCATCGTGCTGCCTTATTCTAAATTCTACCACTTCGGCTCATTGTTTTGATTTTGATTCGCTTTATATCACTCTGCCCAATAGGCACTTAGCATTATTCATAATGCCCGGGCTATGTGATAAATTGATTGGTTATAATCACATTGCCCGCTCTTATTGGGCATTATTCATATTGCCCGGGCACTATGAATAATGCCGGATTAATCACTTGGCCCATAACATATACATCGGACCAGGATAGATGAGATATGCTTTCTACAAATCTTTGCATATTTTCTTTGCTTTTTGTTGACCAAAACTACAGGATTTTTCTAATAACACCTAGACATGAAACAAATAGCTGTGGATTACCTATTTGATTTATTGCGACCGAGCATGAGGCTTTTAAAGCCAATATATTAACCGACAACTATGATGGCTATCTTTGTATAATTTGTTTTTATAATTTCATACGGCCAGTGTGCTGTCTCATCGTCTTCGATTCGTCCAAGAGGCAGACCGTTACTGATTTGTGGTGTTTGTCGCGCGGTCGCCGGGCTAAAGTGCCGTACGGAAATTAATATGTGTCTCGCGTAATGATTAGCATCACATTAGTATGTGACACTAGGCGTGTTTGCCAAGCACTCGCCTCTGGAAATATTTGACTAACTGCGAGCTGAAATGTTTTCTATTATTAATCAATCTCAAAAATTAGATCTTTGTTCTATTTCCTTTTCATTTGCCATTTCTCCTGCCAATCCGCAGTGAAAATGCACTGTAGTTTTCCAGTTTAAAAATCATTTTATCAAGGAAAATTGGCATGAGAGTGGAAACCAAAAGGTAAATTCGATAGTGTTACTGTTAGCCGAAATAGCTCAGTGGGAAAGCACAAGGTATCAGGGCCTTGTTGTCCCTGGTTTGAGTCCAGGTTTCGGCATTATTTGGCGAGAGTGGTCTTTTTGTCTTTTTATTTGAATGACAGACGAGACGAAAAAATATTACATTAAGTAATCGAATAAAACATGAGGAAATTAAAAAAAGAATTTTATTTTTAAAAGTCTTTTAAAAGTCCAATTGCTTTCGTTACGTTTCTGATATATTATTTGTTGGATGAATTTTATTTGAGTATATTCGCCTCATATACATATAAATAAAACATAGACTTATAAATTACTTCAGGTCCGATATTGTTTCTCCCGGGTATAACAAAAATAGCGGGTATAATAAGTAACCCTCTGCAACTTTTTCGACACTTATCAGCATAATCCGCCAAACAGCAGTGTAAATGCACTGTTGTGTTTCCGATTGAAGAACATTGTAGCCAGAGTAACTACTGGATATATTGAGACTTAACTTCTTATGTCTCAGGACGAAGAGCACAGTGGAATGACAAGCATTGCTTTGTAATTTATGTTGTTGTTTGGTTTTGCTGCTGTCCGTGAGCGGTCGTATCGCTTACCATCAGGCGAATGGCAAGGCTCGTCTCGCCATTAATACTAACTTTAAAAAAGATGTATATTTTGACCATAATGCACAATTTATATAAAATATTTATGCAAGTACTTAAGTGTAAAGAAACTGTTTCTCATCATTATATTCCACACTAATAGTTAATGAATCCGTATACTCTTTGCTCGATCGTTGTTAATTTAATAATTAACAGATAACTTACCTTTAATCCCCTCTCTTTTGATTCTCTAACGCTCGAATACTGGAACACCATTCAAATAATAAGTTGCTCTTAACAGCGCACGGCCCACTTAGCCAGTACATTTAATCGGGATTAACGTAGTTAAGCGCCATTTATATTTAAGTTGCGTTCCAGTATTTGGGCGTAAGGCTTTGCAATGCATCTGAGTTTTCCCCGGTGTTGCGGTAATCATGTCGCGGTTTATCTTGCCATCGGATAAGTCTAGTAAAATTAGTATACCGGAGTACCCAGTTTATCTTTGAAGCAGTTTGGTATTTTACCAGAATTTGCCTATATTGCCAAAAAGCTTTGATAATTCGTTCTTTAGTCCGTAGTTTGTTTACACAATCGGACCCAACGTTAGAACGTTAATAGTTCAGAGCTCCATTTAAATTGTTTCTTCAAAATGTTGGTTGACGTAAACAAATCCCAGATTGTGGGGTGGTAATGGCTTTGGTTTATCTTGTGGGGTAACGCGTGCCGGTGTATTGACCTTGTGGACGGCGCGGAGTGCGGACTAGGTGTCTGAGGTTAAAAACATTAGCCGGAATCGACTCGTCACGTCTCTATATTTCCATACAAATGTGTTAGATCACGGAGACCGGTATGTGTTTGTTCATCTGTGGTTCCCGCGAATGTCTCGCTTAAAAACTCATATCGTATTATGAATATAACAGCGTTTATAAATTTGATTTATTTTATCGAATTTTGTGGTATTTTTCGTATGGTCGTTTTATATGTAAATATTTGTTGAGGTACGTCAACCCTACTTCTTCGGTGTTGCAAGTATGAGCGCCTTTAATGAACAAAGGCTTTTAAATGCACGGTTATTTCTTTCGGCAAGCGTTATTTTCTAAAACGTCATTTTAAAACAACTTCTATTGACTGTAGTTGCATTTTTTTATTACTTAAATATATTTTTTTGAAATTATAAACTGTTGATATCGCATCTATCCAATTTTTGCAAAACAAGTTTTGAGATATAGGAAAAGTCAATCCTAAGCTCAGTTCGAAGTTAAACATATTTTTATACTTTGTCTTCTTGTATAATAATATCTAAAGAATAAAATAAATAATATCTAAAGAAATCCGTAAAAGTGTGGTATTCAATGAAATGTATGCTTCTAAAGGTTGGAAAATGGGATAAATTTTACTATGAATCGTGCGCAATCGGATTCAATATTCAATACTAAGCTATGCTTATATTTTATTATTTATTTATTTAATTCTTTTTTGTACTGTACCGAAATACTATGAAGATATTACACAATAAGAATAATAGTACAAGTGGCGGCCTTATCACAATTTATTTTGTGCATATAAGCTCACTGTTGAACATATCTACATGAAACAACAGCTTTGTTGTCGCGTTTCGTTCGATAAGTGAGATTGCTGGATGTCCAATACCTCATTCCTCTTCCCATCCTTTTTCGATGGGCCGGCAACACACCCATAATCCAAGCGTTGTGGATGTTCATGGACGGAATTCATCACTTACCACACACACACACACACACACTTGGTGGTCGGTTTGCTTGTTTGCCGGAACTATGCAAAAAAAAAAACACGCGATAACAAGTATGCTAGATGGAGGTGTTACCAGTATGTTTTCTTTGGCGTTGCGATTCATTCGCTAAGTCAGATTGCTGAGGACCCTGGAAGTGGTAGGTTATTCGTATTCGCACAGTCAACTACCACCTCATTCGACGGTGTAAAAGTCAAGATACTTGTGTCTGTTGTTGAATGCTCTCTTTGAGTTTAATTTGCATTAACCATCATGTGCATTGTAGTCGCTTTATTGTGCTAATATATACATAAGACGGTGCTTGCGGTCCCACAGACATATGTTCGATATAATGCAATTAAATGCTCCATCTCTAAACGTTGCGGTATCCAAGCAACCTTGTTATTACGTTTGTACTCGTAGTATGCAAAGGAAACATTGCCGGACTTGGAAAGTCATTGTTTTATTAACTCAATTAAAGTGGACTAATTATAATTACTAGTAAACGTCGGAAGGTATTATGTAGATTCTGACAGCTGAAAAAATGAAAGATATATTTTACCTTGGAACTTTAGTCTTTGTATAAATTACTATGAAACAAGTTAGAAATACCCTGGACCTCTGAAGTGGACCGGCTCGACTGAATTAGTACAACTCTCGTGGAATATCTCGGAAGCCTTCGACTGATATCGCCGGAGGCAATATCAGCTTCTGTTCTTTTTCATTCCCTTCCCTCTTTTGTTCCCCGAGGCTGGTAATCTGAACTTTTTTAAATATCCTTCATCATATCATATCATCATTTATTGATTTAGATCTGTGCAGTGCAAAAGTGTCATAAGAGGGATGGAGACGGTACCAGTAAAGGTTTATGGCGGTGTATGTAGCGTGTACCGAGGAGGTAGCGAAGGTGTAAGCCGTGCTTGTTGTGACCGTGAGCGTGGTGTGTGAGAGCTGCATGACGTGTTGATATTAGCGAAAGCTGTCGCGGGCGGGGACACCAGCTCCATTGTCTGGAGTGAGTCAGTGGCGGCGCGCGCAGTTATTTCTGTGTGCCGTGCGTAGGCGGCGCGCCGTGTGCGATTCCTATCTACCTCGCTCAGACCGCGCAGAGACACTCGGAAGCTATAGTCTACACGTTCCTAATCCAATACATCATACACATAAAATGCATCCTAATTTGAAATTTCTAATAACCAAAATATAACGCTCCCACGACGATTAAGTAAACGCTGTTTACAACCAGATATTATTTCGCGTTTCAGTAGTAAATGTAAATCAAAAGGCTACTCACCTGTGCACTTTTGATTTCGTACGGGTCCTATTGCACGGGAGGCGGCGCGCCGATTTGCTCCAAATCACTGTCCGTTAGAGCCGACAATCGCGCGCTTATTCATACTTGTACTTACTCAAGCGTCATTGTGGGTAAAAAAACTAGTCCATTGAATACTACCAAAAAAAGTTTCAATGCGATTGCTGTTGGATATCCGGTTTAAAGTGGCCACCACGCTTGTTATTTTTTTTAAAACCTAAATAGGATTAAAACAAATATAATAATACATTTTTGATGTTACAAAATCATTTATTTTTATTACTAATTATAGGATTCGTAGAAACGTCTAGTTTTCATGTAAGGCAGTTGACTTTCTCAAAGTAGTGGCATTCGGTTTGATCGTTGGAATAACGTGTGCGGTATTCAAAGAATGTCGGAGGTAAACGTTATCTGCGCTTTCAGCGTCGTTTAGAAACGTGTTTAAGGTGAATCTAAATGGAAAAGTGTGAGCGGGTGTCGGCAGTGGGTGCGCGGAGGAGGCCGCGACTGGCGGGCTCGCGGCGGCGTGCTGCGTGCCGCGCGACACGTCGCGTCGCCCGCGCGCGCCAGCCGCCAGCGGCATCGGTGTCCGTCCTGTACTCCACCCGTTCCGTATTTTTTTGACACCCTGTGAATCATGACACGCTATCGATTGTAATGGGCCCGAGTCGGCGTCACTGGGGTCATGCAACTTAATGGACTCGAGACGTTTCACATGTGTTCAGATTGCCGTTACGTCTGCTCATGTACAAGTTAGTCTGCCTGCTCCGCTTCACTTTACTGTTATGCGTTTTTTTTTATTTCAAGTGTCGTCACCGGCATTCTAAGCCGACTTGTTTGAGTACTGAGCGAAGTGCCGCATAGGCATAGGTGGGTTCTCACGTTTACGGTCATGGTGCAAACGTGTCGTAGGTCAACTGTAAAGTGGCCCGCGGCTTATGCACCGTGCATGTGTACGTGCATGTGTATGCATGCATGCGGTGTTAATTGACACGGATAATGCGGGTAACAGCAGCAGGATGTTCCGGGGAGGCGGGCGAGAGAACGCGTCGTGTTGCGGTACAGTGAGAGTGGCGTAGCAGCAACATCGTAACGCGGTGAGGGCGAGCGCGGTCGATGAGCCCGATGCAGAGGGCAGCACAGAGCCACCGCGGGGGGCTACACCGCGACCCGCGCACCGCGCGCCGCCGCCCACCGCCCCCCACTGTCCCCCACCGCCCCGGCTGCTTGCGCACTCGGTACGACCGCTCCGCGCGTTCACTAATGCGTCATATCGCCATGAAAGCTGACGTTCAGTCCGCCCGCTGCGGCACAACACTTCGCGCGCGCCATGTGATCTCCCGTGTTGACTTATGTATGGACTTGCGAAACGACGACGCGGGCCGCCGCCGCCGCCGCCTTCATTATGGCTTCGGTCGAATATTTTGCGGACACGAACAGTGACTTTGGTGCCTGTGATGAGAGAAACTGGGACACTATATGAGTCGGGCGCACGTGCTCGCGTTTCTTTCCAAAACTGAGTAAGTTTGAGTCAGTTTATTTTAAAGTGTGACTGGATCACTGACGTCGGCCGGCCGGTGTGTCGGTACTGTGTGTGTTATTTTCGCAGCGCCCGGCGGGCCACGGCGCCGGCCGTCCGGAATGCGGCCTCCGCCCCGCGGCCGCCGACCGCCGGCCGCCGCACGCCGCACGTTGCCAGCGCCGAGCGAGCCGAGCGCGCCGACCGCGCCGGCCGCCCCGCACCGCGCGTAGCGTAATAAATAAAGGCGGGGCGCGGCTGCGTGCGCGCGCACCCCTCCGCGCCCTCCGCGCCCTCAGGTCATTGACTCGCGACACCACGCCGCCGCTACCGCTACCGCCACCGCCGCCGCGGACGCCGCTGCCACTGCCGCCACCGCCACTACGCCGCCGCTACACCGCCACCGCTCCATACATTTCTAGGAAGCGCAAGCGTGAGCACACGGCGGGCCGGCCTCTTGGCACCTGAGCGGTTCAAATGTTGCGCCGGCTGGCCAATGTCAATGTCGACTATTGGGCAATGGCAATGGCAGCCAAAGCTAAGCTGTGACCGAGCGCGACGCTCGTGTGTGATGTGGAGTGCGAGCGCGCTTGCGGGCCGGCTGTTGACCCCGCCGTGCACCTGGCCCCGTCAGCCCGCCACTGCAGTGCCCTTTGTCATTACAAATATTACGTATGCGTTATCCGCGCACTTTTATAATGACATCCAATTCAGAAATAGTCGTCTAATCGTGCCGCTCGGTACGGTCGAACGGGCGGATTTGTTTGCTCGGTTCGAGATAGCGCGCGTTTTTTTTCGATGCGTCGTTTACGTATGAATTTACGCAGATTCTCCCGTTATTTGACGCGCCCACGCTTCATTAGATCTATTTGTTATGTTATCGGCAGAGCTAGCTAACTCGGTCTGGGGGCAGTCGGTGTTTAGTGATATATTATGATAAGGATAAGTAGGTGTGTGGGAGCGGGCGCCGTGGTTTATCGCGGCCGGCGGGCGAGTGCGGAGGTGCGGGCGCGCGGGTGGCGGAGTGGCGGGAGCGTGGCGTCCACGCCGCCACTTGTCTTCTATTGGCGTACTCCGTATACGGCTCGTTTTTAAATTTAACGGTCGCATCGTCACGCGTCGATATGTAACGGCGCGATCGCGCTCCTCCTTTATCGTTTTCGTACAATACGAACAGGTTCGGAGCGCTCGTCTCGCCGTATAGTTTTATTATATTTTAATTAATGTTTTCGTGGAGCACTAAAAATAGACGGTGAACTTCCCGGTTGAATGGCGTCGCCGGCGCGGCACAGAGCGGGGAGTGGCACCCAGCCATTGCCCTCGCTCGGTTTGTTTACAAGTATGGTCTGGGGAGCCGCGCGACCGTATTTGCACCCTGTGCTTTTTACGACAGGGCGCACAATGATGTCGGCGCGGCAACGTGATGCCCTGCGCCGTGTCGGTGCACGGTGCCCGCGCCATCTGCGCGCACACCACCTATTTAAATAAACTACCAACGACAGATAGCTAACACAAAAACTACTGTCGTCTGTCGACACCGTGGTGCAGCGGCCAGGTGCTCATGCATCCTCCTCTGTCCCTACTCGTTTGCCCTCACTAGAGTTGGGTGAGTTGGCACTAGTGCGGGCGAGGACCTCCTGCCGCGTGCCAATGACCACGCCGGCGCCGCGCTAGTGTTGTTGCTCATCCCGTGGCGATTCGCACCAACCACGTATTCCTGGCAGCTGGCAGACACCTTCGACAGCTCTTCAATAAGATTATTTATTATGTAAATAGATAACGCCGTTTGGCTTGGGCCGTAGTGATGAAATATGCATCATAATGATGTCTCCTTAAACGGAATATGTAAAGGAATATTGAATAGGACGGGTTTTGTTATCATCATTTCATCATATTGAATGCAACAAAAAAACTTTATTTTGGATAGAGACGTAATTCCACTGAATAAATAACTTTGATTATTGTTTGTTTACAAGTAATCACTTAAAAAAATCTTGTAATTACATTTTTTTTATTTTTACATTATACCCACATTCATCAGTATAATCAGATATTATTTTAGGTAGGTATGCGTCTTGATTAATATTATACTAGAGATTACGCGTCTGTTAGATCATAAAGGAGTTTGTTGTTGGCTGAGTTTATAATGTTTCGTAAATAATTTAGCCGGGCCGGTGGCGCGGCGAGGCGCGGCATCGCTACACTTGCCACTTACACGTTGTTCTCCAACTTGTCCGGGTCAGGAGAAATTGCGCGCGCAATCACACTCGCAAGGGTGCTCCACTTGTCACCGTGCCGAGGCCTCCAGAAACTCGCTTTACTGTATACAAATTCAACAGTTATGTAACCTCTTGTAATATTATTTCGGTCAGCCAACAGTTCCCTCGACATTCGATTTACAATACGCGTGTTTGTTACGTACGAAGAAAACATCGTAGCTGCGTGTTTACTTTTTTAACGTATCTTGTAGGATTGTGTGTGTGTGTGTGTGTGTGTGTGTGTGTGTGTGTTTGTGTGTGTGCGCAGGCCTCGCGCGAAGTGGAGTGCGACGGAGCGCGCACGCTCACAGCGGCGCGCCGCACGCGGTATGCGAGAAAGCTTATATCTCTCGCATTGCATCTCTATTGGAAACACATACATTAATCAAACTTTGTTTATAACTCCAATGAGCGGAACTGGTGAAAAATTGTCACGTTCATCTGTGTGCGGGAAAGAGACGCTGGCTGGGTTTGTTGAGCCTTTTGAACAATCGGATCACAGCAAGGGACAATTGTTACGTGTACTAATAATAAACGCGGATAACACAGGTTAAAACGGAAATTATTGATTAGAATTATCAGTGGGTTTATATTGGAATGACAAGAGGGATTGTACAGATTATTTAAACATGCCCTTTAACAAAGAATGTGCTCAATTCGTAGGCGTAACGGTAAACGATAAACATTGCATGATATATTTCGCGGTCAAGAAACTGTAAAAATGGACTGTCAACTCTTCAAACAAAACCGAAAGGGATTATCAGGTCCACTGAAACTGTGTCGCGAAATAAAATGACTACGGTCCGTTATAGCCCACGGTGCGATCCGGCCACCGACCAGTGTTGTAAAAAAGCTCGAGTCGGCGCTTAAACGCTCGAGTCGACGCTCAAGCAGATTGCTCGTGCTCGAGTCGGGACTCGACTGAAGCGCTCGACGCTCGAGCAGTGGCTTGAGCGCTCGGCTCGAGCTTGAGAGCGCGCTTAGATTACATAGTTAGAGAAACTGTAAAAAAGATCTGTATCTGTATCAGCCCATATACGTCCCACTGCAAGGCACGGGCCTACTCTACAATCGAGAGTTCGATTGAGAGTGTTTGGGCCATATAGTCCACCACACTAGCCTAGTGCGGGTTGGCGGACTTACATACCATAGAATTTTTTATAAATCGCTATGGTATGCAGGTTTCCTCATGATGTTTTCCTTCACCGTTTTAGTGCATGGTGATTGACTATCAATACACACATGACTCCGAAAAGTCAGAAGTGTGCCCTGGGATTCGAACCCGCGACCACCGTAAAAAAGATAGTATAATTGAAATAAGACAATTTCAATTTTATTTTTAACGATATTTATATCATAATAGTAGAAAAATACTTATTTATTATTAGTATACAATATGCCATATGATCTACGCCATAAGGCCCAAATTACATTACAAGTGTGGTTTAGCTTTTTGTTTGTTTTTGGTTTTTGTGTTTTACTGGTGGTAAGTCTCTAATATGTGAGAGGCTGTCTTGGTGGGTACCACCGCAATGTCTATTTCTCCCGTCAAACAGCAGTTTAAATGCACTGTTGTGATTCGGATTGAAGGACATTGTAGTCAGAGTAACTACTGGACATATTGAGACTTAACATCTTGTGTCTCAGGATGGCGAGCGCAGTGGAATGCCAAGCATTGCTTTGTAAATCAAGGTGTTGTTTGGTTTTGCTACTGTTCATGAGCGGTCGCATCGCTTACCATCAGGCGAACGGCGTGCTCGTCTCGCCATTCAATGCAATAAAAAAAAATAGCTGAAGTTTCTGTACAATTCCTGACTACCTACTGATTTTTCTTAGCAACTAAGTTAAATTAAATACCTACCTAAAATCATCACACACCTTTGCAACACTATAATTTTTTTAACCATGAGAAAAGTCACATACTGGCCTGTATATTTTCGTTACTAAGTCTGTTCCTTCTTTTAGTTATGACTAGCTGAGCCCACGACTTCGTCCGCGTGAAGTTTAACAAAAAAGTTAATTAGTTGTTTTAGTTATTTTTTGTGTGTGTGCGTGTGTGTGTGTGTGCGTGCGTGCGTGGTGGCCTGTTGGTAAACGGACTAGACGCGGCTGCCAACATGTTCACGGTGGTCGCGGGTTCGAATCCCAGGGCACACCTCTGACTTTTCGGAGTCATGTGTGTATTGATAGTCAATCACCACGCACTAAAAACGGTGAAGGAAAACATCGTGAGGAAACCTGCATACCATAGCGATTTATAAGAATTTCTATGGTATGTAAGTCCGCCAACCCGCACTAGGCCAACGTGGTGGACTATATGGCCTAACCACTCTCTATCGTACTTACGATTGTAGAGTAGGCCCGTGCCCTGCAGTGGGACGTATATGGGCTGATACATACAGATACATACAGTTATTTTTTAAATAAATGAAATTTTCTACAACAAATGTAGCCTAAGTTACTCCTTATTATATCAGCTACCTGACAAAAAAAGTCCCGTCAAAATCGGTCCAGCCATTTCAGAGATTAGCCGGAACAAACAGACAGACAGACAGACGGACAGACAGACAGACAAAAAAAATCTAAGGTCATTTTCGATATAGGTATCGTGTATACAGGGTATATCAAGACTGCTACTGAAAATGAAGCCGGGTGGTAGTTTTAAGCGACTTTAGACACAATGCAACAGAAAATGTTGAAAAAAAAAGCGACAATTTTTTTTTGGTTATTTTTTTCCTACGGTCGTATTTGGGCGAAAATGCATTTTTCCCTAAAATAATAGTGAATACCCTTTTATTTATAAATACTCTAAGGTATAAAAGAGTTTAAATTATTATTTTAGCAATAACTATGGATTTACCACCCAAAAATGATGATATTTAAAAAATCATTAAAAATAATTGTCGCGTTTCTTTGCGAAATTTTTAGTTGCATTGTATTTGTAGTCACTAAAACTACCACCCAGCTTCGTTTTCGGTAGCAGTCTTGATATACCCGGTATAACGATATGTACTTGGACATTTTTATTTATTTTCACTTTACAAACAGACACTTCAATTTTATTTATATGTATAGATAAGGCCAGCTTATACGACCAAAGTCAAAAGATAAGTAATACTCACCATACCTACCGCCCCCCACAACTCCTAACATTTTTATTTATCACAATTGTTTCATCTATCCGTATTTAAAAACTACAACGCTTGAACGCTCGAGCGCATAACTCGAGCATGAAAGTCTAAGCTCTCAACGCTCGCAAGCCTTAAACGCTCAAGCGTTTAACGCTCGAGTCTAAAACGCTCCAAAGCGTCGACTCAGCGCTCGACGCTCGACTCTCAGCGCTCATTTTTACAACACTACCACCGACCCGTACTCCAAACTGCACGTCGCGCCGAACATACACGTGAGAAGGGATGCAACGATATCTTCATCTCTTTCATCCCTTAACTGTAGTGCAGGCCGTTTTCAAGTCGACCCGACTCAAATTTTTGCGCGTTGAGTTTTACATTTAAGAAGTTAATTCCATAAAGCCGCACACAAAAAAAGCTTCACAAGTTAACTTTTTCATGTTCGCCGACACGCGGTGTGCTGTAGATTTCACTTTCGAAACTGCTTACTATAAATGCTCATATTTTTGTATGTCGCACTGACTACTTGCTGAGATATCCGTCGCGTGAGGTCTTTCATCATATGAGATTTGTATGAAATAAAACGTACATTATATCCTACTTAATATCTCAAGTTATCGTTTTGCCAAATGTGTACGTTATAAGGTCAATGTCACGATGACAAATGATCTAATGAGCACATAGACAAATAAGACTTCCGCATTTATAACGCTAAAGATAAAGCAGACTGTTAGTTGAACATAGAACAATACGGTCAGTCAGCTTAATATAACGCATTCGGTTAAAAGTAGACATCGGTCAGTGGTCACATCGACGCGTCGCGTCGGCCGTCTCGACTGAACATGCACAGTACTCGCGGCGCGGTACAGCGGCCCGCGAGGATGTGACGTCACCGTTTTGTCTATTAACTGCCTACGTAATCGGCCGCTCGTAATGGGCTACTTGAAAATGAATTCAACATTCGCGTTTATCCTTTACGACGGCTAAGTTTATTTTAAATTACGTGAAATTGCAGTGATCCGGAGCAGTGCGGCGCTGTGCGGTGTGAGGCGAGCGCCTGCCGCGCCGCGCTGCGCCGCGCCCTGATCATGCACACGTCCGTTTTGCTATGTCGCTTGTCGCGCTAGAAACTGACACTGCTTGTGAACTTGAAGTGTTAAGTTACGTGACTTGGAATCGTACGATCGAATTTAAATGAATAGCTTTGCATGTGTAACCGGTCGCCTGTCATTGTGCCTCCTAATTTGCAGCCGTTTTGGACGTGGACGACTGATTTGACATTCAAATGTTGAAGCAGCTACGTTGCCTCGGTCCGGATCCGTACTGCAGGCGACGCGAGCACTTGGCTGTCGCAACTTATAGCCCATTTGTGTTTGAGACCAACGTCGCCTGAGATCATCACCGCAGCTGACTCACTCGTTGGTTCGCACAAATTCTTCCTGTTTATGAATACCATGTCGCACTGCTGTACTATGTAATTCGCGGCAATATTCACATGTGTGTCCAGTGTTACCCTGATTCGGACGCAAGGTCTCGAAAAAAGCCAAGTATATATGATGGGCACGCGACGCCACGTTCCGTTACACTAAGTAGAGCGTCGCTGCACGCATTTAACATTAACATTGCTAACGTGACCGTGAATGCGCCTCCGATACACAACTTATCCTACTTCTTATACGGATATCTAATTAAAAATGTTGCATCTCAAACGTGACTCCGTTCCGTATACAAATTTACATAATACGCCAACGCCGGTGCACACGGTATAAAAACAGACCGCAAATAATTTAAAATAAATGAAACTAAAACGGAACGGAATGCAGACAGTATGAGCGCATTTCACGTTACGCCTTAATGATTTTCGCGGGTTAGGCGCACGCCAAATGTCAGAGTGGCTGATGAACTAATTTCATCAATTGAAGCAAATACAACGAGGTCGCCGTTCATCCGCTTTATTAGTCCACTAATTGCGTAATGTTTGTTATGTTTAATGCCGAATTTCACACTCTGATATACCACGATGCCCACTCGTTTTGAATCATAAAACCCACTGGTCCATATAAATGTTTAAATAGTAACGTTGAACAATGAGACGCTGTTGACTATTATTTAGTTTTAAATGTATTACTTACGAATACGAAATGTTTTTTCACCCGCAAACGTATCGGTGCCGCGTCGCATTCTTCGACTAAACACACTGGGCACATTCTAAGCGGCCGCGTCCCTACACCATAGAATAATATCGACAAACTCTGGAATTTGGGGAAAGACACGGCAGTTTTGTGCGGCAACAGGCAGGTAGTAACACCCAAGCTATTCAACAAAAGTCATCCCTCGTGAGGCACAAAAAGCGGCTTGAAATTTGTGCAACACGTTCCTTCCCTTTGTGTTGTGTTTTAAAGTGTTGAAGCGCAGTTAATAATATAATAACTCACGAAAAAAAGCGACTTTGTAGCGGCGACCATAACGAACATGGCCCAATGCTTAGGGTGCACATTTCGAAAGGTTGTCGAATGCTGGAACAACAGTCGATGAGAATTTTTGGAAAATAATCTCTCCTTTGATACTTACAAGTGTTGTGATGCCATCAATATTTATTTATTTATTTATATTGTGCGCAGATGTGACCTGAGACGTGATATAAAATACCAAGAGGCTGGGGAAGTTCACTATGGGTTGAAGAAATGAACATAAGGTGCGGCCCATGCAGATCTAAACCAAACGCGGCGCCACATCAGTGCAACGTAAGTATTCCGCAAACCCTGAAAATTCTATATTCATGCAGCTCGCTTCTGAATTCATTGATGAATTATATCAAAAATTAGCTTATTCAGATGCGAACTGTGTTAAGGAAGAAAATTCACAATCCCGTGCCTTATCCGCAGTGAGATTGGTATATTCAGTCGTGGAACAGCATTGTCGGCGGCTCTTTATAATTTTTGGGAATCTGCCAACCAGCCGCTGTTTCAGAGTACAGCGAACCGCATTTAGGCGCCTATGTTGTTTTATTCAGTAGCATACGTTGCTCGTTAGTGGAGCATTCACGTACGAATACACACAGTAGTGAAGCAGTGGAACGCTAATAAAGCGATAGAAGCGCGGGAGCGCACGCGACCGGCTGTAACTTTGCCGCCGCGATTTATAATGTTTGTGGCATAGCGCGCGCCGTCGGAGGAGTCTCGACTCTCGACCAATATTCCGTGCGGCACTACTTAACATTTGTTCTTATTTAACGTTCTAAGAAAGTTGTTTTTGTTGAGAATTTACTACGTGATATTTGGAGTCTGTATGTAGTATGTGCTCGGCGCAGCTTCATTAGTGACCGATAGTGGATGACGTCCTAGCCGTAAGTTACGCGATAACATTCTCATAACATAATGCCCGGATTATCGCGCTGTGACGCGAGCCACTTGTTTGTGTGATTGCCGTTGGAGCCGCCTATTCGATCGTACAGTATTGTTATTAAATAAATTATTATTTATAATCGTGTTCACCGAACGCTGATTCGGATTTATCGTTTTAAATTAATACGTTTGTGAATATTAATTAATAATGTATTCTTGTTTCATTCAAAGAACGCAATTTTGATCGATATACTAAAAATAAAATTGTCAGCTGCGCAATAAAGCAATAGCGGCATATCTATACTGAATCAAGTCAGAATTAGGCTATTTTGCAGTTTTCGTTGAAGATATTACGCTGACAACTGACTACCATAAGAAAAACCGGATTTTTAGTTGTTAGAAACTAGGTCAAAATAACCTCTATTCTCTTTAGTTATTGTCTGGTTATTGTCACAAGGGCTTGAGATGTTATGAGGATTCAAGAGTCATTAATTTCGGAAAAAAGTCTCAACATTTTTTGTTTTATTATTCAATCACTACAGTTAAAACTGTGGTTCAAACTAACCTATCACCCTAAAGTTTAAATAAAATAAGCATTTGTGGTTAAATGCAAATTATCGTTTCAGTAAATTGTGTTCTTTTGTCGCTTGTCGTGCAATTAGTCCCCGCGGGGTGTCCGTCGCACAACGTCCACGCACTTGCCCAAATTAAATGCAAAAGTCATTGCGCCTGCATTTATTTATACACGAGTAAACTGACTTGTTTGTTTCCACTACTCGTGTTTTTAATTAATTCCATTAGATACATTAATTGTGGAGAACGCAGACAAAATAAAAGACCAAGAGTTAAGAACAATAGTTTTACTTGATGCTAGTTACATCATTCCTGTAATTGTTGTTTCCTCGATATCTATTTACGTAATAGACATATTGACATCATATAATTATGAATGTTTGCTATAAATACACTAACGGCCGCAACGATTGTCGGCAACACTACGATACGTCGGTATTTGATTTCTCAGGCCTTTGCACTTCAATTAATTAGCGGCGCACTAATGCACTAGTCGCGTACTCCTGATGAGCTGTAGATAACGAGCAATGTAACATCAATTAAAAGTGAGAGTGCGTGATAAATGCAGTGAATGGAGAGTACACCGCGCCCGCGCCCCCCGCCGACCTGCCCCCTCCGTGCCGCTCCAATCGACCTGATAACGCACCAATGTCAAAGTCACAACGGTTACAATGTATACGGGCTTCTAATGATATGCGATCTTGTTCTCGCCGCATTCGATTCAGCTTGGTTCATTCTGCGTGTGATATACATACATCCTTTATCACCTTATTGTTTATACTAATGAGTGGCATCTGCATGTTATCGGAGGTCAGATGGTAGTGAAATCTTAATTGATGGCTGTTGAAGTTATCACCGGATGAGGTGCAATATGCACGTTCATAACGCATTTTTAATAGGGCAGAGAAAACACGAAAACAAACAACTAGTGGGAAATTTTTAGACGATATGAATTTAGTTATTTATAGTTTTACAACTGTCTGGCACACTGTGCATTGCATAAAAGTTTGCATTTTGGATATGTTACGTTGCTGCGTAGTGCGTACAACCGACCAACCAAGTGCTCTGTGGTACATACAACCTAGGTAGGTTTTATCTAGCATCTAGCATTAATTATATGACAGATGGGATACAAAAATTCTGTAACTGCCCATATACGTCCCACTGCAGGGCACGGGTCTCCTCTACAATCGACAGTACGATTGAGAGTGGTTAGGCCATATAGATACAAAAATAAATACATCCATATTAAGAACTACTTAATGCGTACGGTAAACCGTTTGTTTGTTTATGTATGTTACTGGGATTACGCTAGAACTACAACACAAAGCCAGTTAAAGATCTGGTAATCAGAGCTGGGACCTCAAGTTCACAGACGAAATCTCATTATTCGATAATAATTATCAGTCGCTTAATGACGACGGTGCCATCGCACGGACGCGGTCGGCTGCACTGATAAGGGGCCTTGCATTAATAACGTGATCTTTTATTTAGCATTTTTTAAAATTATTGAATCTAAAAGTAGAATTAATACTTCTCAGCTGTTGATGATACAATTTAATTTAATTTTATGATTCGGGCAAAATTATAAGTTTACTAAAATAAAAGAAAACAAAGCGGTTAATAAATGGCGGCAAGCGCCATCTACCGGAAGCGATGATCTCTCAGTAATCGCGTTGCATTATGAGTGCAAAACATCGAGCTTGAATGGCGTCGGTTGTAAAAGTTGGTGAAAAAACAAGTGCCGTTGAACCCTGCACGGCGAATGCACCGGGCCGTTAGCTTTGGCCGAGGTCAGGTTGTATCGGCGCTGTTATTGTGCTGCGCTGCGGTAAAAATATGCACGTCTCAGCTGACTAACTTACGGTTCACTGAGATTCACTTGTGTTCGCTCATATTTTTAACGAGTGCCGTTTTTCACGTCGCCGCTGACTTTCGCCAAATAACTTGGAAAGTGTTTTGTTTACAGTAATTGTCTGCACGCAGACATTTGCAATGAAATTTTAAATATTTCGAGTATTTAAATAGCAAAATTAATACAATGCGGATTTCACGATTTATGTGATCAAATTCGTCCGGCTAATAGGAAAATATTGTATCCCAATTTGACTGAGAGCTGAATGAAATTAATAAAATAGACAGATTAAGTCTGCAGTAGTTCGAAAATAAAATGCCAAGTGGGGTGTACACGAAAATCGCATCACATAATCCGCACTAATTCGTCGATTTTTAAAAGGGTCGGCTGGATCGACGCTGCGGCCGCGGTTAGTGGACAAATGGTTACTTGATTTAAGCCGGTTTTTGAATAAACTGTCGATGTTATTTCCACTTCGCTAGAGTGAGCGGGTGGTATGAAGCCGGACTTTTATTTACTCGATAAAAACTCGTGTGTTATCATTGTGTTATTGTTTCTGGTAGATTGGATCCGAGAGTATATTGTTTGCGCGGCGCTTGACTACTATATTGAATTTTTTATTTATATTCTTATAAAATTCTTTGTTCACTATTTTGTGTCAAATGAGGATAATGTCCACAGGCAGATGACAATCGGAGGAAGTTGACCGAGCAACTAGTTTGAACGAGGAAACAGATTAAATCTTATTTTATTATTTGTTATGAGACGCAGCGATACTGGTGTATTCACTACGCGAAGGACCAGCATTTGTTAGATATTTCTCTATTCGACATTTAAGTAGTCAATAAAATATAAACTTTAAGACGCAATTCATTTATTGCTTCATTTATTTGATGAGTGTGGGTAATACCTATTAGGTATAAATACTATTTTATAATTTTAAAATTAATAATTTAATGAGGAAGAGTGCTATGGTTATTTGAAAAATTATTATGGTTGATATAACATCTACTTACACATGTTTTTGCTCATTTGTAAAATTCTCTCCCTACCCACTTCCGACCTATATCCATCCTTCCCTTCCTATCCAAAGTGCTAGAAGCCTGTGCCCACAAACAACTGTCCAAATTTGTGTACTCCAATAATTTATTGAGCTCGCTGCAGTCTGGATTTAGGCCTGGCCATAGCACCACTACCGCTCTCCTCAAAGTAATTGGTGACATTAAAGCAGGCATGGAGGAAACCAGAATCACCGTGTTGGTGCTGGTTGACTTCTCGAATGCCTTTAATAACGTCAACCATGACATCCTCTTGTCCATCCTTTCCCATCTCAAGATCTCACCAGTTGCGTTGGAATGGTTCACATCCTATCTTCGAGGGCGCCGGCAGTTGGTGCGCATCAATGATTCTTCGTCAGATTGGTGTGACCTAGAATCTGGTGTGCCTCAAGGCGGTATTCTTTCTCCTCTTCTATTTTCAATTTTTATTAATCTCGTAACCCAGAATCTTCAATGTTCGTATCACCTCTACGCCGATGACTTACAGCTTTATGCTCAATCTGGTGTGGACTGCTTGTATACAGCCATTGCCAAAGTTAATAGGGATCTGGGGTATATTAAAAACTGGTCGGATAATTTCGGCATATCCGTAAACCCGCTCAAATGTCAGGCTATCTTGGTTGGTAGCCAACGTATGATGAACAGAGTCGATTTATCAACTCTACCACCGGTTACCTATGATGGGTCACCTATTGCATGGTGCTCTGTCGTGAAGGATCTTGGGCTACTAGTAGACTCTACACTAAGCTGGCGACCCCAAGTTATTTCTATAAGTCAGAGAGTCACCAGTGTTCTCCGAATGCTTTATCGTTTGAAGAACTTTCTCCCTGTGAAGACCAAAGTAATGCTTGTTCAAACCTTAATCTTCCCTATAATTGACTATGGTGATGTATGCTACTATGACCTGAATGCAGATCTTCTCAACAAACTCGACCGCCTTCTTAATAACTGCATTCGATTTATCTACAATCTTCGCAAATACGATCATGTATCTTCTTATCGTTCCCAACTTCAGTGGTTACCCATTCGTCAACGCCGCAGCCTGCGCGCTCTCACTACGCTCTTTTCTATATTAACATCTCCAACTGCACCATCTTACCTGTCACATCACTTTCAATACCTAGGGTCTAACCACGATAGAAATCTCCGCTCGTCTCATAGTCTCCTTCTTCAATGTCCAACCCACAGTTCTGATTTTATACACTCCTCCTTCACGGTGCAATCCATTCTTTTATGGAATTCCCTCCCACTCGAAATTAGAGCGGCCACTAACCGTTATGTTTTTAAGGTAAGAGTTCGGGAACTATTTCTTCAAAGTTGCTAAATTGACAGATTAAGTAAGTTCTATATATTGTTTTATGTATGTATGTTTATATATTTATATATATGTAGATATATATTATGTTGTATGTATAATGTATGTATGTTCATTTTGTTAGTCCAGTGTACACTTATTTAAATATTTTATCTTTTTTTTTTTCTCCCCTTTCTAAATGTAAATAAAACCTGCTGTACTCCATTTCTGCTTCACCCAAAGGTAGACTGTTAGAGAATGCCCCTGGCATTAAGTCCGCCTGTATACTGTTTGGTATATAAAGTTAATAAAATAAAAAAATAAAATAAAATTGGCACTCTTGTAATGTTAATATTATTTTCTACATAGTTGTTGGTTCGAGTTCATTATATCGTTCAGGTCACGCGGTGGGTCTATTGTAGATGCTGAGTTGTTTGCGGGTATATTTGCAAGCGCCGGGTACGAGCGTCGGGCCCGCATGCGCCATATTTTACGTGCAATTCATTATAAACAATGAACGGAATGCTCGCCTTGCGGGGAATTTTTTGCTACCCCTATTTACAGTTAAATTTGCCAGCTTGGTAAGTCGCTTTGAATTGTTCGTGCTTTGGGTATTGTTTGTTTGAAGTAAATGTTAAATAAACGATAAATAATATGTTATCTTTTGATAGTTTTCGATCCTCACAGAGAGATGAGTGCTAATTGAAATTTTTAAGTGGCATCTTCTACCAATATACATCTTTAGAAATATCTAGCAGTAGGATTTATATATTTTTTTTAATGGCATTTATACTGTAGGTTTACTTACCAGCACAATTCAATAACGTCAGTCCTAACTTATTCATATATCTTTGTTTATCCTCGTATGATTCCGCGTTGAATTATTTTTTTATTCAAATAATATATGGTTCGTTGAACGTAGCACGCTCGACAAATATTTGTTCACTCGGAAAGTAAATGGAAAGTGCTTTGTCGTGTTCTTAACCAAGTTGTAGCAAAAATATTCCAACATCTTGTTGTTACAGTTGGATATATTTGTTTGTGTTTTTAAAATCTTAGTATACTAGATTAATTTAAAATTTTTAAATAAGTGGATTTATTTTGAAAGGTTTGGTTTGTTGTTTGTTGTCAAGGAATGAGAGAAATGATTGTACTATCGAGGATACCAAACACAGAAGAGTGAATCGGCTTCACGTGGTATAGCATACCAATATTTTATAGAAATGTATTATTAAATCATTCCTAGGATCAAGTATCTACAGTTAGACCCCGTTGGTATCATTAGGTCGTGATAGAAGTCTTTGAATATCTTACTGTTTCAGCAGTTTTTTGGTAGCTGGTAGGGCCATAATTATATAACTAATAGAGATGAAACGGATATTCGGTAACTATCCGGTATCCGGCCTATCCGGCCTATTTTCACTATCCGGCCGGATACCGAATAGTAGCGCACTATCCGACCGAATACTGAATAATAAAATAAATAAATTCTTTACGTTCTAAACTCGTCTATATCGCGATTTTCCGTGGGAATACAAATTTTTCTTTATGCCTATATCCTTTCTCGTTGTCGAATCTATCTCTGTATCAAATTTCATCAAAATCGGTTCAGTAATTTAGGTATGAAAGCGTAGCAGACTGACAGACAGACAGAGTTACTTTAGAATTTATAGTATTAGTAATGGATTATTTTACACAATGATTATTTTAGGTTATGGACGGACATCGTTTATTAAATTAAAATAATGACAGAAATTGTTTGTTAAAAAGTTAATTAATGAAAATTAACTTAGTGTTAGTACTTAGTACTCAAAATTAACTAGCGGCAATGAATCAAATTGTAACGCTATAAGCGACCGGATATCCGGTAGCCGGATATCCGGCGCTCCGGCCTCGTAGCTAGCCGAATATCCGGTATCCGGCCAAATCACTATCCGTTTCATCCCTAATAACTACTTTCTTATGACGGCTTACAGTTCCCCAGAATACTGCACTATAAAATTTGTGTATATCGTATAGTTTATACGAAAAACCAAGTAAAACACAGTAGTAATGCATACGCATTACTTTTCCGCAAAATCATCTCTTCATCGACTGAAATAATCTTAAATACTAATATAACAACCAAAATGAAAATTATTAATTAAACCATATCCATTGTCCTCAAAGTACATACGAAAAGGAAGTCGATTAGTGAAACTGCAGCAATCGATAAAAACAAAATGGTTTACGATTGAGCGCGTTGAGTAATCGCCGGTACAAGTTGGCCCGCCAAGAGCGACGTGTCTGTACGAAAGTTGCAGCGTGTGTTCCCAAACTAGTTCCCGTAACACTGCGTTCCAGACCGCTGCAATAAATGAAATGTCGGCGGTATGGAAAGTTGTGTGCATTGTAATCTCAGTTTTAATGGTGTGAGCGACTTTTTCAATAACTTATAGCGGACATAGGTTATATTAGAATATATCTGTTAGACTATCGAAATTCACCGTAATGAGCCTTTCGCCATACGAAATCACAAATCTAAATCAATTAATGTGTGATTTTTTGAATACACGCAGCATGTGATCCACCCGCTGATGCTAGACTAATGGTGACGATGTTTTAACAAGTCAGTGCTAATAGCGTTGCGGGCAAACGTATTTGGTACATTACGGTATCCGCAGTGCGAACGCTAGTCATGCTTTCTAAAAGAATTTAAATGTATGTTTAAAATATGGTGTGTTTGCACTTAGGTATGTGTTTGAACGCACGTGCACGGCTAACTGATCGCGGGTAACTGCATTGTGATCTTTTTCTTAGAGATTATTCTGCCCATTCAACCCACTACTGCAACTCCTATCAGCCTGGAGCGACAGCACGCAAAGGGCTGTTACCGAACACTGGAGTTCGGCGCGTCTCATAGAGATACTGAAGCTCATAATATTTGCTTTGCGTCAATATAGAATAACAATGAAATATGTGAAGTATTTTTGTGAATAGTAATTAGTAAAACAACGGCATTATTTTTGAATGAAGACCAGATTTTACGATTTTGCGAAAATATCATATTATATTTAACTATTAAGCTTCGGATTTCATAATTATTGTTCGTTGCGTCACCATTACACTACTATCTCCATAATCGGAAATATCCGTGTATTAATACATGAGATGGTCAGTTATTTTCGGAATATTGCATTATACACTGTTGCAACTATGCAAATAATGTTCTGGCTAGTAAAGCTGATCGCATGAATGTGATGAATGCATATAGCTTCATTGGTCGGATGGCAAAGTATCGTTGTCAATTTATTTGCAAAATAAACCGATACAAGCGTGCTTTTGTAAAATTACCACGCTTTGCTATTATATCAGGTTGTATACTGTCACTGCTAAGCAGTGATAAGCAATAGAAATTCAATTGCAAGGGCTTAGGCCGTCGTCCACAACGTTGACCTAGTTCACATACCGTAAAAAAATCCGGTAAAAATATCTATGGTATGCAAATAACCTCACAATATTTTCCATAACAGTTAAAATGCTTGTAAGCTTGCAGTTACAGTCGTTAATTATAATAGCCTCTCCCTTTATCATGTCTTTTGATGGTTGAACTGACAAAGCGTGTGGCTGCATTGTTAGCGCAGTCCCTTCTCCCCTTTAACGTATATAGACTGAGCTATGTGCGCCTACCTGTGGAAGCCATCGATCTAGCTCAACAGGTGGCTTTATAGCCCACATGCTAAATTAGCCTTTAATGTGTGTTTACTCTATGCGTATTATCTGCATCTGTGTGAAGGGGCTCCAGTTCGGGCACTGAATCATATTTTTTTCTATAGTTGATGCCAGGTTTAAGTTGAATGCTCTATTAGAAACGTTGATATTGTATTTACAATGAAATTATATTGTTTTATATGTTCGGCAATGTTAGGGTGGATTTTTAATTAGTAAAATAAAAATAGTTTCCCACTAAAATATATAATGAAAAAATTAAAGAAGAATTTTACGTCACGTTAACCTGACTTGGATAAATTTTAGCTAGCTATTACAAAAATCCCCCTCTAAATAAATTTATTATCACTTCTTTTATTATCACTCTCTATCACTCTTTATTATCACTTAAGAGTCTCCCCCAATATTTTATCTCCGTCCTTTATAACGTTTTATTAAATTTATTAAAATCTGCGGTATTGAAAAGCCTTAATAAAATAGATTATGATTTTGTAATGTAGCCTATAAAACCTGTTAACGTTCACTTGAATATGTATTATAGATCGGGAGGGTGATCTCGCACACAAGTAATGCAATTTGTACACAATTACTCGGCGGTACCGCGCCGGACGGCGGCGAATAATTAGTTTAAAATCCTTCCGTTGTTAATAACTGCGAGCAAACAATACACTATGGCCAACGTGTTATCCAGTTACGAATCTGTTTTATACGATAATCTCGGACAAATATGTCGGTAGCCCTTCACAGAACGCTATGGAATTGTCGTCACGTACGTGTGTTACCCACCTGCACCGTTGCGATCGTGTTCGCGAACATTCTCAGCCTTCTGAGTGTAGGTAGTAGGTGTAGCGAGCACATCTCCGCAACATTGTATCTGGTTTAAAATTGTAACGTGTCGTACATTCATTTGAAACATTAACGAGGGCGGTTATATTCCGTCTGTTCATGTTAATATAAGCTACTGTCACGTTAACTTGTGTATTTTGCATGGAACGCGTTCGAAATAGCATTTCAGCTAGCGACGTGAAACGGTTACATTCTAGTTCTAGAAGTTTCTAGTTGTATTTCGTACGGTGTACTGCGTACTGTGAATCCTCTTAGGCCAAAATTATTTCATTACACAGTTTTTGTTCAACTCTGTGTTTAGTATAAAATGATCGAGAAGATATTTTAAACCAGTAAAAATAAACACTAGTAAAATGTTTACAAAACTAAAAGTAACGTGTTAAAATAATGTCGGCTTCGTAAACCAGACTACTTGTAAGATTTTTTTTCGTTCAGATCATATTTTAGATTATACCGTTATTGTATTAAACCGAAAGGGGTGATGCGTAACCTTTTTACGTTTAAATTAGGTATACATATAAGTTATCATATCATACTTTAAAACTTAGTAAATCTTAGTAAGTTATATAGCCTATTTTTCAGTAGTTATTTTGTTTTTCACAGGTACAAGTATTTCGGCGCAATGGCAACTGAGATGCCGACACGAAACGAGTAACGAGGTAAGTTTATTAAAAACATACATAGTAGTAGACGCATTAACAAGTATTTAGGCTATTTTAAGATCACTTGCTCATGGCGAATTATGACATTATGTAATGTACTGTGAAATGCGTAGTGTAACTGTATTTAAGCTGTGCCGCTGCTGTGCTGTATGTACTCGTGTTGTTGTGGACAGTGGATTCTCAACGAATTGGTATCAACAATATTTCTCTTTTGTTACAGAATTATATTGCGCGATAAGCACGAGATTCAGCCGTCAAAATGAATTCAGATCAACTCACTCCTAGTGACCCGTTCCAAAGATTATGATAATCAGGTAAATATCATCTCTGTTCTTATTGATGTTATATATATTTATAAGTTTATTAGATAGTAAATGCTTAGCGATTATGTATACGAAAGCGAATTTGTGAAGCTAATGCGATTTTTGTCGTTATACACGGCGAAGGAACGCAATTAGTTGTGTATTTTTCTTCTGGGAAGTTGAGATTAAAACCTCGGCGGTGTGTTTCTTAGATCTGTTTCTGTGGTGTAAATTTCTGAGTATGGAAGATACATACAGGGTATATCAAGACTGCTACCGAAAACTAAGCCGGGTGGTAGTTTAAGCGATTTCAGACACAATGCAACAAAAAAAGTTGCAAAAAAAAGCGTTTTTTTTTTCCTATGACCATATTGGTGTGGTAAATACATTTTTTCCTAATAATAGTGTTTACCCTTTTATTTATAAATAATCTAAGGTATAAAATCGTTTAAATTATTATTTTAGCAAAAACTATGGATTTACCACCCAAATATGACGATATTTAAAAAATCATAAAAAATAATTGTCGCATTTCTTTGCGAAATTTTTGGTTGTATTGTGTTTGTAGCCACTAAAACTACCACCCGGCTTCGTTTTCGGTAGCAGTCTTGAGATACCCAGTATACTGCCTCATCGGAAATATGTATATCGCTAAAAATATATCTGGTAATAGCAATTGTCTTTTTACTAACAACCGGAGGGTTATAGCGATGACAGGACATGTCGGTGGACAACTGGTCATAGTGGTATTCCCAAATGCGTCGTATTATAGGCTCATCCTACCGGTATATCCAGACTGCGACAGAAAAGGCTAGGCGGTAGTTTTGTGACTTCAAACACATGGCAAAGAAAAATATTAGATTTTTTTTTTGTAATTTTTTACCTGACATAGGTTGTACTGTTTGGGTGGTAAAGAGTTTTTCTAAAATAATGATGTACACCGCTTTATTTTTAAAGACGCAATAGTAAGCAAGGGTTTAATTTATTATTTTAGCAAAAAATAGTTTTTTACCACCCAAACACGATGATACTTGTTGAAAACAGAATCTATTTGCATTCTGTCTATAGTCACTAAAACTACCACCTGGCTTAGTTTTTGGTTGCAGTCTGGATATACCCGGATATATTTATAACGGATTTCGACACACCAGTATTATGTATTAAACTGCGAGGGACAACAATTTTTGCACCGGTGGACTCTATCTGGACTTAAACTTACCATTGGGTCCGTGTGGACACATATAATAATCTGATGCATTTTGATACATAAACTCATGCCTTTTCCCAGCAGGGGTAGATAGAGGTGCCAGGACACCCACATTTCGCCTTGTATGTTCCTTTCCTTTTATCGGGCACAAATTCCTGACTCCGAGCTGATAATGAATAAAAAAATCCAATATCAATTTGCCCGACCCGGGATCCGAACCCAAGACCTCAGCTTTGTAACCGTACCGTAATACAACTACGCCATCAAGGCATTGCATTTTAATAATAACATTACAACGGCGCAGTTATTAAATGTGTCCTTTGGGCGTGTATCCGCGAGCCAGAAGTGTCACTTCCTTCATTGTGCGATGTTCGCTGAATGGAAAATTTCCGAGAAAGTGCACAAAACCGTTCTCACTTCGCAGTACTTCCAATCGGAAATGTTATATCCTGAGACATCATTTTATGAGGTTCACTTTTCTATAGAACGCTACGGTTCGAAGGCGTTCGTAATATTTTATTAGGTAATCCGGTGATACAAGAATACTGAACTTATTCCGAGAAAATACATTGTATATTTGCTTTTAAGAGCGTATACACCTTGCGCGCAAAGTCAACTATAGGTATTTCTTCGTTAATTTCACGCACACATAAGCGACCAAAGCTGTGTGCGTAGAGCTGCCGCGTCGGCTCGCTATACAATCGGCTCAAACAACTTTGATCCGTGCGCTTCAAATATTCAATTGAAATGTAACTGTAATATAATATCATAAAAATATTTTATTTGCATTATAAGCAGACAAATATTACTGTGCAAGCAAAGAATAATACAAATTTTGGATACTAATCATATTTTCGTTATTATTACATTGTTAAGTTGCATTCAAATCAGTGTTCAATCAGTAGACACTACGGACGTTTTATTAATCATTTCGTGTTCGAACACATAAATAGTGTTAGGGGCCTTACAACCCCTTACAATTACGAAATATATTTAATTTTATATTACAATACATAACATAATTTAGCCTCGGAATTACGTCCCATTATATTACCTGAAACATAATTTATACTCACTACAAAATCATTGTAGGTAATAAAAATAATTAAATATTTTACTACCAAAGTACTAAGATGTGGTAATCGCATTCCGCGCGTGGCTATTTTTACTACGCGCGGCATAATCGACTGCAGCCAGGCCGGAGCGACGAGCGATACGTCCTCCCTCTAGAAGGCCTTGCGGCGGTCTGATTTGATCCACGTCGGACAGCGTGTTTTATAGTGGTTTTTAAAATATTTGTAGAAAACATGAAAACTAATTTTGTTGAAATATAAAAATGGTAATTTATTGATAAGATGTTCTTCTATTATAATATGCAATTGTTATAAAAAATTATGTACGATAAGTTGGTGAAAAAAAATATGTTCTTGACGAGAGTTTCTGAATAATTTCGCATTGTTTAAATTTTTATTTTTCAGGAAGTAAACACAAAAAGATTATTTTTCTCAGCAAAATCCCTCTATAAGGGTCTTATTAGTCTGATAATATTTTTATTTGCATCTTAAATTTAGTGGTTTCGGATATCTTAAGCTTCTAAATTGCCATTTAAAGCCTAAATAACGAAACTTGTGTTCAGTAATCCGTATAGTACTCACAAATTATCCATCAATCTATAATGTTTTCCACCAAAATCCCTAGATGAAAACCTTTTCTAAAATTAGTAATAATTATTTTTCCTTTAAATTGTTTATTGGTGGCTATTAACTCATTTGAAAAGTCCTGTTTTTAAGCCAAAAAGCGCGTGCAGGGTATAAACGCTCTTAAACGAAAAATAAGTGCATAAATCGATTGGGGTTTTAACCTGAACTTTCCTTGCTCGTTAAAGTAAGATGGCGTCAATGTACAATTTTTTGAATAGACATTATGATGCGTTTTGACAGCCGGCCTGCTCGAGGACAGGCAGTTTGGTGTGGTGCTCGCTGCTAACGTCACCAGTCCCGCTCTGCCAGGTAGGTGGTCACCCCAGGTTCATATGTACATCTCATCACTCATTACATTGAACCGTTCTGTACTGCTTTCTACATAATATGTATGAAAGTTTGTATCGAATGGTATACAAAAACGATTCCACGCTTCCATCCCATCACTCATGCTTAATTTGTTTAAAAATGTGCTTTTTAACAGTTGAATATGCTAGCGTGAGCTGTAGCGATTTTTATTTCATGACAAATGCTGCACACGATCAGTCAAAAACGTCAGATTAATTTGTATCCGATGGACACAAAGCTTTTACCAGTTAATAACTTTTCCGTGTTGTTTTGGTGACAAATTTAACCAGACAGTAAATATTGATTGAGTGAAGCACGTATAGTGTTTGTTACGTCATCATTATTAATTTTGTGTTTTATTTTTATATGCATGAATTATTACATCGGCAATCAAACATTATGATTTACATCTTTTGTTTTTTATAAATATACATATTTTGTGTATTAATAATACTGTACCTACTAGATATATTTTTTAGTATAAAATGTACTTGAATATGTCACGAATTTATGTAATATGTCATAGTTATATTGTTAGTAACATAGTATGTGATATGACATAACGTCCCTTCGAGTATTAGAGAAGTGCATCGACATGGCTGGCACAATTCGCAGGATAATGTTCATTATGTAATTCATACAATACATTGTCTGCCCTCTCTATTGGTACAACGGTGGTAATACGCAAGTAATTGAAACGGTTAGCGGCAGGGCAAAGCTGGGCTCTGTAGAAACATCCTGTTTGAGACCGAGACTTCGCTTATCAATGCATTGGCTCTTGCAGTATTGCCCTTTAGTCGCCGCTAAGTCGCTTACCAAGATTACACTGTCATACGCCCATACCGTGTTGCTAGGCGGATTATATTGTTAGCAAATCGGACGTGACGATTCCGGAACGGATTTTCGAAGTAGAGTGAAATGGCTGTATAAATTATAATATGTGCCTTAGGCGGCGTAAGGCACGTGAAATTGTAAACATAGTGTTATTGTAATTAAACGAAGTTGTTCTGTGTCTGGCTTTCATTTTAAAAATAAGTGTGAATTGTTATATTTTGTCAGAATATAAAATGGGATTCGTTTTATTTAAGTCGACTTTAAAATTACGACACAAGACTTTCCGTGTTAGTTGGCTACTAATTATGATATCGATACTAATGCGTGTAACAATTAAGGTTTATCTAACAGGGAAAACAATCAGAATGTCGACTATTTTTTATTCCAAGTTCGAATTAAAACAGTATTTTGCCACTTGCAGAATGCAGAGTTCTCGCAACACCATTAATTACATAGATTTAGATCTGTTCTTTTAAATCTCTAAATTAAATTAGTATTAGTATTCATTGTAGTTTTAGTATTAATTGTATTATTAACGACTGAACGTCCGCACGTCATGAAGGTCTCTCATCGAAAATCAGCGTTGCAGTGCTGCTTAAGAGGTGCTGCAGCATGCTAGCTGAATGAGAGCTACCTTTGCTGGCGCAATATTTTTTTTTTTATTTTACCTTAACTGTTTTTTGTCAACTCCTCTGTTATTTACTGTGCCAGCAATAAATATTCTTTCTTTCTTTCTTTCTTCTTCTTAAATACATTACAAATTCTTGTGGCCATGATCATAGAGATTCTTAAAACAAATTTTAGCTATCGAATGTTTTGTACTTTTCTAACGACGTTTGAATTAAATTTGAGCGAAGAAGATAATACATTATAACAACTAACATAGGTTAAAACTATAAATAATGCTGCAAGCGTGGGGTTAGTTTAGTGAGGGATTATTCGATACATTTATTGTTCATTTACGCTTGGAATGTTATATGTGGCTTGTACTCTACTGGGTGTTATTATATAAGATAGCCTAATCAAGCATCTCGTATATCCCAAATGATATTGAATATGATGTTAGAGCGTGTAATTTTTTATTTTAGTTCCGGAAATAATATTGGCGATGTTGATTCAGTATGATGTACATATGTAAACCCTTACTATTCATATCAAGCACATTGGCTGCATCAATTACCAATTGAGTTAGGTATTACTGTTCTCATTCGTTTGGAACATTGCTATTGTATCTATTGTTTGAACAATTTCGTAGATTGTAATTTCATTCTGTAATTTTAACGCTTAGACTTGACACTAATAAAATATAAAAAATCTTGTAAGAGTGCTATTTTATGATGGGCTGACTGACTATACCGTCAAACAAACCAATTGGAAAAGTTGTACATTTTGCATTGGCGACTTCTTGATTAAAAAAAAGTATAAGTGGAAATCTAAATAGCATTAGTAATATTTAAATTAAGCGGTATTATTTTATTTAGTTTTTTGTAAAAAAATATCTCTGCATAAATGTATTTATGGTTTCAAAACTGCCTGAGTAAAGCATCTTTTATTATAATTGGTAACAAAAATCCCATGGTCATGAGATATGATTTATTAAATTGGTAATGTGAGCACTGTAAAAAATTAAATATGCGTGGAAAATTAATGGAATAGTCCGTAGAATATATCGCCCTTTGAAATTTGGCTTTTAATCATATCTTGGCTCAAAATTACGTATCGACCCGTTATTAGAGAAAGACCTATTGCCGCATGAAAGGCAGAATATGTATAAATCCGTCTTCTAGATCTATCTTTCATAAGAACTGAATTTCTTATGTTACAAGTCCATAATGAACGTTTCCCAAAAAATACGATTTTTTTAGTTAGGTCCCTCTAATTCTAAAGGTGCGATATTATATCTTATTATACGAGTATATTATACCTCGCTAGATGGGATTAGCCCGACAAATCGTTTGCAAAGACTGCGCCGTACCGGCCACGTGGTTCATAACTACCATGTACCGGTTCATTAATTCAGTCCGATTTACTGGCACTTATTTTGCTAGTAATCTAGTAGACAGATTACCCTTGTGACTCACTATTGCAAGCCTTGAAGTTGAGATCAATACGATACGCAAATAAATACGAGCCACGAGCACTGAAGCTCAGCGAGGTCTCATGACACTCTGTCATAACTTTAATCTGCGACTATCAGAATAAAATTAAATCGGGGCTGAAAATAAACTGTTCATCTCCCTTAAGCGGTCGGCAACAAAATAATAAAGCAATATTTATTATTTTCCGGTATACTACTGGAGTTCTATGTAGATTACTGGCGATAATCTGGCTTTATACATGTTGTAATTTTATAGTTAACAGAATGCCTTTATGATTGTACGGTCATGACAGTAAGCTCGTGGTGATCCAGGTTTCCTTTTCGTTTAATCGCTCGACCAGTTGCGAATGCCGATTGGGGAAACCAGATCTTTGACACAACTAGTACATATTTGACAGTTGCTAGTTGCGTCAATTGAATTCTCTCCTCGAATACAGCAACTGAAAACTAACGTCAATAACCAAAAATCATAACTAGAGTTGCTATTACTGCTTAGTTTTTTAAAATTATATGTAAACAGTTAGTTGCCCGCCAGAAGACCAAAATTGCTCTGGCTGCCTATAGTGCCCTAGGATTCATAATTTATGTACATGAGAATTCTTGTTTCTGAGTTCTTGTTGGTGGAATTAACGTTAATTAAAGATTTTGAAGGAACATAAAGGCACAATTTAATAGATTTAGATCTTATGTCTCAGGATGGCGAGCGCAGAGGAGTATCGAGCATTGCTCTGTAATTCAATGTTTTTTGGTTTTGTTACTGTCCATGTGCTGTAGTATCGCTGACTATTAGGCGAACGGCATGCTCTTGCCATTATTGCAATCAAAAAATATATTATAACACAGAAATTGAATAGACAGTTGAATTGTACCTAAGCGGACTAGGCCGACGCGGCGTGATGGTTCAGTGTTTAATGGCTCCTAGCCGCCATACCGGTGGCCCGGCTGATGGTTATACCGCAAATTAGCTTTGGCGGCATTGCCAGCGGGTGTTTGAGCCGCTGGTAATACCGTTCAATAGGGCCGTCCAGATATGCACTTGCGCGGCAAAAACCTGCCAGCATTAGCACCGTGTATAAAAATTAACTCTTTATCATAGTACGAGAGATGACAACCAAAATTTTTGTCTCATAGCAATACGGCCACAACCGCATCAATTTGATAGATTTGATTATTTCGAACTCAAAAATACCAATTTCAGACATTTTTCGCGTAGCGTTTGACCGCACTGAATTTTCAAAAATGTCAACAAATTTTACCGGACTGTATCATAGCAATCTGTCGGATTTTCAGACTGTAGTTATATAATAGCCATAAGATACCAAAAACATATTTTTCAGAAGTTAATAGTGTAGCGCGAACCCAAAAAATAATTTAGAAAAATTAAAAATGAGACAAAAAAATATGATGATAGCAATCCGTCTGAAAATGTTCTTTACGGGTAAGTTAGGATTAGTTAATACGAAAAAAATTATTTTCAGAAGAAAATTCGGATGCAACAAATTTTGAGACCATTCTAAATATGTTAAGGAATTTTACCGATCGGTATCATAGCAATCTGTCTGAAAATTGTTGAAATTGATGAAATGAATTAACCAGATGTAAAAAAAATTATATCAGAAGAATTCAGTGTAGCGCCTCCCTTATCAGACAACTTTTCGATATCGACCGCATTGAAGCGTGACTGATTGCAAGTTGGGCAATTACCTTGCTTTTGTCTTGCCAAAATAGAGCGCGGACAACGTATCTATGCTATAAAAACGTCTATTATAATTGATAATTTTGAATTCTTAAAATACTACTCTTCCATCCCCGAAAACTTCGTCAATGGGAGATGAGCAAACTATGCCTTATCATTGGGAATAGAAGAAAAAAAACGTCCGTGAGCCCTAGGACAACCAGCGACACACCCACGTCCGCCTGAGCTACTTATAGTTTGTTGTTTCTTTAAGTGAGCGTTATTTCAACGGTTAGGACAGCTGGTGAGTGACTATGTATAGTAAGAGAGTGGCAGGAGTATAATATGCGAAAAAAACATTCCCACCGCAGCAGAAACGTAAGAAGCGCTCAGGCATCGGCCAAGCGACTCCAAAACGTTCTTTTCTCTTTTGGGAGTACATGCGACATCTAAAATGTCTGAAAACATTTTTTTTGCAATCTTGCCTTATTTACGAACGGTAGAAAAAAAAATCAATCGGATTGCTATGATACAGGTCGGCTAAATTTGTTGACATTTTCAAAAATTCGCTTCAGCTATATACTACGCGCAAAATGTCTGAAAACCAACTTATTCGTCATAAAATTATAAAAGCTATGTACATTTCCAATATCAGACGTATTGCTATGATACCGACTGCCTTTTTTTTTGGACACAGCAGAAATAGCCTCACATGCAACTGCTACACTTTTGACCGTTACTACCTACCTAGTCGGGTTTAGAATTACATAATCTAACGATTTTATACAGTTTCGACCGTATTGCTATGATACATGGTTTTGGTCGTCGTCTCTGGGACTATCAGAGACAAAATTTTTGCAAGGAAACAACAGTTTTTTGAGAATATTTTATTGATGTCGTAAATAATATTGCTGAATTTTTATACAATCAGAGTATCATAAAACTGAGATATTCCTGTTCGTCAAGCATAAAATCAATCATTTGTAAAAGATTGTACAAATCAAATTAATTATATGGCTTGATTGTATAAAAATACTCTGAACATTGATAATAATAGATACCAGAACGACATATATTATGTAAACAAATACACACTAACTTATACATGTAAATTAATTAAGTTAACTGACAAATAAAAAAGTTAATAATAAAAACAGTCTGCTATTGTGATGCTAAAGGGGAGGAAAACTTGCTACCTACCTCCAGCCAAGGGTAGTGCCTGGCAAATTTATAATAGTGAACAAGCTTATGACTCCGCCAAGCTCAAATTTATTTCAGTGCAATAACATTAATACACCCAACAGTCACACACATAGTCCTGAACCCACACTAAGATCGAGTCCTGTGTCGAGGGCACGAGTATTAGGAACTACGAGATACGTTTCGGTCTCACAAACACCCAGACCAGAAACAAATATCTGTGGTTCACACAAATATTTGTTTCGGCGCGGGGATCGAACCGCGACCTCTCGTTTCACAGCCGGCATCTAACCAACTGCGCCACGGAGGTTTCCAAAAAATCCTATGACGTTTGTGGTGGTATCGAGATTTACAAAGTAATTTTTCATACGCGGTAATCAAACTTAAGTACTTAATACACATTTGTTATGAGCTGTATGACGTGCTTTGGGAATTAGAACATATAGGCTATATAGCTTGATCTTATTCACATTAAAAAACCTGGCATTATTACCAGGTAACAAAAAGCAACGGATAGGACGGCAATTAATTGATTTTTAAAATTGTTATAAGAGTCCATGGAGTAAATCTAGAGTAGAAATAATCTTAATCTATCATCATAAACATCTATATCTATATATGTATAGGTATATTAATTTTTTATCTGATCAATGTGTCTGTGCATGGAATATATTTGAGTAAAGCTATTATGGGGGGACAGCATTCACGTAGTTAACGTCAAACAACGATTTTTAAAATTTTGATTTGTTAATATGTTGTACCTTTGTCTACGCTAATCTCAGAAAAGGCAATGAATTCAAATAAATTTGGTATATTTTGTTTTTCCCAGTAGTGTTCCCGTGGGATAAGCAATGAATTCTTATATATTTTCTACTCTTTCAAACTCAAAGGGTTGAGATGGGATAGGAGAGAACAGGATTACATGTCTTGAGTGATAGGACATCACAAGACGGGACAGGATGGGAATAGCAGTATAGAAGATGACAAATACGATTAGATTATTGTATTTAATTTAGACGTTTCAATATTAATAAAACAGTATGGCAAATAATAAGATGCTGATGTCGACTCAAAAAGTTTCTGCGCCTAGGCGAAGCCGGGTCGGGCCGCTAGTATACAATAAAAATATAGTATTATAAAAATATTTGTATGTGAATACAATAGGGCTTACTAGGGGGTTATATTGTGGCTTAGGTACCTAAATTACAATCTGACTACTCCAGAACATGAAGTGAAAAGAACGCATGAGTAGAACTTTTTGACCTAATTTGACTTGATTGATTCTATGTAAATGCAGTTACAAAATGGCTTTTTCTATTTATCTATAAATAAAACATGCAATAATAATTTTAAATATGGCGTTAGGGGGGCTCTGCGAACCAGTTAGAATGCTTCCAGGGACCACGACCTAAAGCCTTCAAATTCAAAAGAAGTGGGGCTATTCCCATGATGTTACATACATACATGCTTTGAGTATAAAAAGTGGTTGCAGGAGTCAGTCTAAGAAATAAAAATGGTAAAGGAGATGTCTCAAAAATGTATGTGTCATGGGCCAACCCTAGAACTGATGAACAAAATGTATAGTTTGTGAATTCTAATTTCTTTAAAGTATATTCAGTTTAGCTATTCATAAATAAACAGAAAGTAAAAAACGGCAACACAACTAGCAATATCTTGGGCTGCTATAAATGTTCAATTTTAAATTCAAGCTACAAATTTTTACTTTTAAATATTAGTGTTCATTAGGCATTTATTACATACCGGAATTATTATAGAAATTACATACCGGAAAGTTTAAATACCACCTTTTTTTTGTCTATAATATAGTAAAGGAAATTATTGCTATTTCAGATTAACATCACCACCTTGTTATTTTTGAAGCCTTAGCGTGCTTTATATTTCTGCTACTGCCAATTGCGCCCCACAGAATTTGATAACAAAAAAAAACGGATCATATATTTTTCGCGTCTAACAACAAACATAAATGACTGTTCAGTTTCTTCTTTAAATGGGTTCATAATAACACTCCTTTATAGATTAAATATTAGACGATGGGCTTTGTGAATCACAATCGTAAATCGCAAAAGTTAATTTATTTATATAACTTGCGAAATGTTATTATCGCTTTCACTTGCTTTTTCTGATTGCTATTGTCATTTATTCCAACACTACTAAAATAGATACAGAACTATTTTTATGAAACATAAAAAACTCTAAATATGCATGAAAATGAAAACTGGTAATATATTTTTTTTATTACATTACAGTATTTGATTTTGTATATTTTTTTTCATTTATTTTTAAGGAGCAACAAACAATTACACTTTGCTAATAACTATACTTAATATTAAGTTTCTTAAAATTTAATCAAAGTGCAACCAACCCCATTGCCCACGAATTAATTTATTTATTTTATTTATTTATTTAACGAATAGAACGGTTACAGACACCACTTATACTATTCACTATTCAACACAATGTTTATGTTATTATGCAACAGTACAGTATTAAAACATGTATATATGTATTAAAATTTTCTTTCATACTTCCCGCTCGCAAAACCTCAGACAGTCTAACATGAATAATCTTCTGTCACTCGTAAACACGTCACACTGTGGGTTTTGGTCCAGGAATCTATTTAACATTTTGAGGGTACGAGGCAGTGGAGACTTGACTCTAGCAACGGTTCTACTTGGTACTACTGAGAATAACAAATGATTTCGAGTTCGGCAATAATTATCTGGAACGAAAATGCGAACAATCTCATTATGTAATTCTGGCGCATCAATTTTGTTGTGGATTATTTTATAGGCTATTAAGATTTGCTGCATTTGGCGCCGAACCTGAAGCGAGTTATAACTCAGACAGCCCAGTAAGAATAAAGTTGGGTATAGATATGGGTAATACCCATTCTCACGCTTGTATAGGGATCTTAAAAATATCTTCTGTACTTTTTCCAGTAGTAGGATGTATTTACTTTCGTGTGGATTCCACACAACGCAGCTTGATTCAAGCTTACTGCGCACGAGGGTGTTATATAGAAGCTTGATAGCATGTTGACTCCTAAAATCTCGAGTATTTCGAAGGACAAATCCTAGCCTGCGAAAGGAATCTTTGGCCACGATTGTAATGTGTTCGTGGAAGGTCAGTTTCTGATCAAATGTGACACCCAGATCTTTATTTTAAACATCACAGACAGATAGGGCCAGTGAAGACACAGAGGAATGCAGCTCCTATGTCCTCCCTCGCTTCAACTGCCTCATGATGCATTACAATAAAAAATTTCGGGCAATAGGAAGTATTATCCTACCGACAAGTTAATATACAATAATTAAAATGTACTTAAATAAGGTCACAAGAAACAGATAACGTGTCTAATTATACAGGCACAGTTAGGTAATTCAAACAGGCTCGACATACAGAAAAAGAAAGGTAATTAATTATAAAGTTTGATAAAATAAATAATTTCATATTTTAATAACAAAGCATTTTATTTTGTTTGTTTAATATTCTGTAATTGTTCAGGATATGATGTATTAAATACTTGCAAGTAAAATCACACGTATTTAGGGTCGTCTATAGGGACAATTTTAATTCACATAAAATTAAATTTTATATCCTTCAGTGTGGGGTTTGAACTTCGATTTCCAAAACCAAGAACCAAAAATACCTGTATAAAATTAGGCCCAATTGTAATTTACATAATATTAACAAATTACCGGCGGTCATTTAATTATATTTTCACTCCCCTTGCATCACCCATTTTAAAGACTGGAGATGCACGTGTCACTGTAATTGTGCTAAACCAAAAAACCTAGTCCACAGATAACGTAATAATCGAACTAGTTTTTTTTTAACTTACACATAGGGTACTGTACTGTCCTGTGGCCCAATCCGGGTTGGCGGACTACATGCCCTAGAAATCCTTACAAATCCCTATGGTATGTAGGTTTCCCCACGATGTTTTCCTTTACCATTATAGTGTGTGGTAATTGACTACCAATACATACATGACTTCGAAAAGTCAAAGGTGGAGTCTAGGATTAGAACCTGCGACCACTGTAAAAATGTTTGCAGTCGCTTCTTATCCGTTTACCAACACACCGCGCACATAGTTATATTGAAATACAATTAAAAGTGCTATAAAAACAAAAGAGCAAATGAAAAGATTGATTATGTAAAAGAATATATATATTTAGGACAACTAGTATCATTCGAAAAAAATACTCAGAATGATATCCAAAGGAGGATAACTATAGCGTGGAATAAATATTGGGGATTAAAAGAAATAATGAAAAATAAGACTATTAATATTAATATTAAGAAAAAACTATATGATATGGTAATTCTACCGTGTTTAACTTATGGTTGCCAAACTTGGGCTTTGAGAAAAGAAGACGAACAAAAAATAGCGATCTGTCAAAGAAAAATGGAAAGAAGTATGCTTGGACTAAAACTATCAGATAAAATTAGCAATGAAATTATCAGAAATAAAACACATATAGTAGATGTAAGAAAGAGAATTAGAATACTCAAATGGCACTGGGCAGGACATATTTGCAGGATGAATAACAATCGATGGACAAAACGCCTAACAGAGTGGTTACCAAGAGGAAGGAAAAGAAAAAAGGGACGGCCAAGTAAAAGATGGAGAGACATTTTTAATCATATATGTGGATCGCATTGGATGCAAAAAGCACGCGAAAGAGATGTATGGAAGGGTTTAGGAGAGGCCTACGCCTCAGAGGCGACTACTAACATATAATTTTATTTTCTATTTTACACTTTTATATTTACTAACAATTGTTTTATTAAAAATTAAGCTTAAAATAAATAAAACCTAGAATAAGTATTTTTGTGAGTTAAGTAGTAAATAAAGGCTATTTTTATTTTTTATTTTATTTTTTAAAAACAAAAGAAATCATCATGATATTCACAGAAAGAATAAGAAAAACATAAACATTTGTTTTTTGAGAAATTGCTAAAACGCCCATAGATACTGCCTAAGGCGGTTCATAATCAAGAGCGGCAGTATCACGTAAAATTTGGTGAAAAGAAAAACATTCTGTTTAAATTATAGATTGTAATTAATTAATTATAGATTGTTATAAATTTCCACACTTAGCACAAGATTTTTACAGTAGATTTTTTCTGAAATAACTAAGGCTAATTTAGATAATGTCTTTGTAATTTCCCAGTATGTGGCCTAGTATTAGCGTATTCGGGCCCGGTAATAGGTTCGGTATCAGGTTGGGAAAAAAGTACGGCCAGCACAAAGTGTTTTTAGCACCTCTTATGCGGAGATAATATCTATGTAAAATAAAAAAATAATAGCAAAATTATGATGAACCGTATCCCATCAACTGTATTACTGATTTTAGAGGAGGCTCGCGCCCTGCAGTGGAACGTATACGGATTGATACACTACAATTGTTATGAGCATAATGTAAATGTAGTAGATATGTGTGGTATATTTATATTAAATTTAACTTGAAACAGATGAGGGAAAACAAAGATAATTCAAGTATAATAATAAAGTAACGAATACTACATATTGATAAGTTTTTTGTTGACACACAAGATATGTAAACATTTTAAAAGTAAAAAATAATATTAATGAGTATAATAATACCTACGAATCACGGACAATGTAAATTACACTCACGTATACAATACATTTCTAATTTTTATTGCATTTAGTTTTATGTAGATATTATATATATATATATATATATATAGAAAGATATATAAATGATGTAAATAAAAAATACTTGGAAACTAAACATAAAAACAGTCATGATGAGAACCTAATAACTATCCCTAATAAATACAGCAAAACACATACATTATGATAGTAGAACCACCGAGCATCCGTAATCCGAAACTCCTGGGATTCGCGACAGATAACAACGTGCTGAGGCTTGCACTGTGCATACATGTTTGTGAATCTCTGGACCTCTTTTGACCTGCATTAATAATACTTTTACATAAATAAGTTATAAAGTAGCGGTTGTTTACACTTTCATGGTTTAAAAGTAGAATAGGGAAATATCGCACCAAATTAAAGACATGAATTTACCTACCATATATCTGTAAATACAACCAGTAGAGCACAAGCTACATATAAAATTCCAAGCTAAATGAACAATCGTATCAGCCCATATACGTCCCACTGCAGGGCACGGGTCTACTCTACAATCGAAAGTACGATTGAGAGTGGTTAGGCCATATAGTCCACCACGCTGGCCTAGTGCGGGTTGGCGGACTTACATACCATAGAAATTCTTATAAATCGCTATGGTATGCAGGTTTCCTCACGATGTTTTCCTTCACCGTTTTAGTGCGTGGTGATTGACTGTCAATACACACATGACTCCGAAAAGTCAGAGGTGTGCCCTGGGATTTGTACCCGTGACCACAGTGAACATGCTGGCAGCCGCGTCTAGTCCGTTTACCGACAGGCCACCACGCACTTCAAAATGAACAATAAATGTATCTAATAATCCCACAATAACCTAACCCCACGCTTATTCACAAAGAATGCATATGCCCTCGTATTGAAAAGTATAAGAAACTACGCGCTGTTTCCTGGGTCTAGCGCAAGTTACTGTGTGTGATGTGTGATTCCGATGATTTTTACAAATATTGTAAAGGTTATCCCGATTATTCATAAAAATCGCTATCCAACTATATAAACGTAAATTAGTTAAATCATGTCTAGAGTAGATAAAACGTTCATTAAGTTTTGCTATTTATAATGGTTTCACTTGAAAGGAATAACAAACGTCCAGCTGCTTAAAATCTGTTTAAACAAGGGTCTCGGCTGTGGTCTCGGCTATTATAAGTTGATGAGCTGATTAGTAATTTTTGACATCTGAATAACGTTTTTAGTCAACTCATATTAACGGCATTTGAAAATTGCAATACGTTATGAATTAGGGGGTATGTACAAGAGCGGATCCAGGGGGGAGTCATGGCGGTCATGACCCCCTGGGCTGGCCCCAGATTGACAAAATTGATTAATTATCTTGTTGATCTTTGTATGTCGATAAATAAAGTAAAAAAGTATGTGTGTGTTCACAGACCACGCCCGTAACAAATTTTAAAAAGTCATCACGAATTGGAGTATTGAAATCGGACCCAGTGTTCTGACATGACCTACATGACCCCCCCCCCCCCCTGGCGTAAAATCTGACATGAACTATAATGTGACCCCCTGGCGTAAAAGCTGGATCCGCCCTTGGCTATGTAATAGATGTTTTATATTGCAGAGATTTACTAAAAAAAGAAATGCGTTGTACAATAGCTAGGTACTGCGTTTTTAATGAACGACAGTCTTGTTAGTATCTACAATTCCAATTCTCTTATCCCACTTCTCTGAGTAAGATGAGAGGTATTATACTACATACATGGATTAGCCAACTCTATTCACGTCATAATAAACTTAAGAATAATTTTTCGCCAACCCTAATTACGGAATTGCAAATTGCAAAGCAATTAAATTATAGTTTAAAAAACTAAAAAAAACGCTTGCATAAAAGAACCAACTAAAAACTAAAAAATAATTGATAATGAGTGTAAGATTCGAAAGAAAATGGAGTAAAATACATACATTTTAAAATGTATGTATCATTTTATTGTTACAAAGCGTAGGGTGTTAACAACTATTACTTATCCTACAGCACCGCACGCTTTATAGCAAGAAAATGTATGTATTTTACTCAATTTTCTTTCGAATCTTAAACTCATAATCAATTATTTTTTAGTTGGTACTTTTATTCAAGCGTGTTTTTTAGTTTTCTTAACTATAATTTAATTGCTTGCACTAAAAACATTATCTACGGCTATCTTATCAAGGAAAGACAGCTGCGCGCAAATTACCTTTTTTTAAGTTTTGTTCGTATAAGATAATGTCATAAACTTTTTAAATTATTGCGTTGTCATCGGTCCTGGATAAGTATGCAAAGTTTGAATTAAATCTGATCGTTCTAAGTAGGGCAAAATCGAGCTCAAAGGAGTCGGTTACATACATACATACATACAGATGAAGCTAATAAAAGCGTGTTAAAAAACTCAAAGGTATGAAATACATATGTATGTATTACATTATCTGCAATACTTGAAGGGTCGTTAAATTATAATTAAACATAATTTAAATTATTATTTGTAATTGTATGTATTTCTTTTATACACGTATGTTTTATATTTTTAAATTTGTTTTGCTTTTGTAAAGCAATTTAAGTTATTAAATTGTTTTGCAAAATTCAGTGCAACTTTGTACCTTTTTCTCGGTTTTAAATTGGTTTCGTTTGAGAAGCGTTAGTTTATTAAGCTTTTATATTAGCGTCATGCTTGTCGCGTTTAGGCGTGGTAATTGAAATGTCTGACGCTCGATGCTTTCCTTAAGTCAAAGGAATCCACAGAAACACTTATTAACAGAAAAAGGCGTTAGTTTAAATAGAAGTTTTTATATTTAATATTGTTCCGTGGAATGAGTCTCAAAAAGTGTACAGTGATTAATTTAATAGCTACTCATACAATTACTCAGTGGTTTGTAAAATTTCACAATTCAAACTTGCTTGTAATTGTGTTTTTCTTTGAATTTGTTTCGATTGCACCCCGATATATTATGTAACCGTATTAATTAGTGGGAGCGCAAGGTTGCACTGTAATAATTTTGCAGCAATACCCTCAGCATAATCCTGGACTCCAATTGCCTTCTACCTCGTGAAAGACATGGGTAGTGAGATGTCCCGTACATCACAAATTCTCACTACCTTGTCTTTCATGCGGATTGGGCATAATTCTCCTGTCTGCAAGCAGTACCGTCGCGAGGACACGAGCTGGATTTTTTTGTGTTAACTTTGTATATTTGACCATGTTGTTTGGAATATGCCGCATTGGATACGATTCAGGTAACTTTGCATGCAGCCTTAGAGTCGGGCGTCGTGCTGTGTGGACCAACCAAACATTTGGCGTTGTTATCAAGTGACGCGGTAGCTGTAGAACTGACCTATTATATTCAAACCGATAGCCGATATAGACGCATTTATAACCAATCTCAAATCAGTTTACAGTAGATCTAAGTTGCTACATTTTGCCTAGTTTTGTATGCTTCAGCTCTTTTAACCTAAATCGTTAGTTGAAAGAAAATAATACGAAACACCGTACTCCGAAACTTTTAAAACGGTTAATTAGTTTTTCGAGTAGCTCTCGTAGTATTTTTCTAATTTTCATACTTTTGATCCATTTCATTAGTTTCAAACAAGCAGGAATATATTCCCACGGTACTTTTTTAAAGCTACGTACTGGCCGTGCTATTTGTATTCGTAGGCGAAAACTAAGACTTCACATCTACACCTAAGTGAATAAATCTCATTGTTGCATTTGCATTCCGTCTGTGAGAGTTGCGTCTCATTCAAAACATGCCCGATTGGATGTCCACATGATGTCAGCATTCTTAGAACCTGGAAGATGCATACAATTGTAAACGGTTTTTATGCTTAGCGTTAATTGTTAACGTTTTTAGCTTATAGACATCACTCCCTCACATTTTTTGAATTATAGGAAGGTGCCAATGTAACCGCATATTATGTCTGAGTACACACATTTTCATGATAGCACATACAAAACAGTTGAGCTAATTTGAAAGGGGAAGCCGGAATTATTAAGCATAAGTAGTTAAGCTGTTGAAGTGATTAGACTAATCGTGTAATAGACATTAAGCGCATTTCAATTCCGGTAAATTCATAATCATATAAGACCGTCGGTTTTCGTCGCGGCTAAAATTGGAAATCCCGGATTATCGGTGGTACGGCGGAAAGCCTTGCCAGTTTGTGATTTGGAATAAATGTCATCTTAAACACATGACGTTTTCACTTCTTTCCCGTCTTGTACTTTGGTTTGGATAATGGAAAATGCAACTAGTGTTGGCCTAGATATCCTTTTGACAGCGTGAATAGTTTAAATCTATTACAATTGTAGTATATCGCGAGCTGGTGCCTTAAATAGCAGATAAAATAGAATGATAGTTATGCAATGACTTCAGTGTGTTCATTCGTTTTAAGCCTCGCTATCCGCAATCCGATTCTGATACCATCAATATTTAATTTTATTGGAAACCAAACTTCAGTTGGAAATTCGTTGAGAATGAATGTGCCTCTAAAAGGTATTGTGGATAGTTTTAGTACGGTTTGTGTGGTGTTATTCCGCCCTGAACTATGATCTGTCTTTCTACTCAGTCTATTCCATTTCCCCTGATCATCAACGTCCTCACATGTTTGATCTTTGACTGTCGTATGTGTTATCTTCCTTGGCAATACTAAACTATCTTTCTTTAAACGACTTTGAGATTTTGGCACCGCACATGTTTTTATTGCAATGATTTGCAAATCAATTAGAATCCACCGGGCTTGCCATCCGGACACATAAGATGTTAAGTCTCAATATGTCCAATAGTTCCTACAGCTACAATGTCCTCCAACATGTAACACAACAGTGCATTTACCCTGCTATTTGGCGGGAGAAATAGACACTGAGGTGATACTTATCCAGGCGGACAACATACAAGAGATCTACAACAAAGTTAAGATATAATATCAGTTAAAAAGTATTTTTTAAATAGATACTTATATGTTTATACCATACCTGAGAGCTATGGCTAAGTACAGCTTCGTATCTTGAATGAAATGATTAAGTATTCATGTAATCCTAACACGACCGATTACTCCAACACCTGGAGTCAATTGGTGTTTGATATTAATTAATCATTTAGATATTTGAGCTCTAACAGGTGCAGTGTAGCGGCGGTCGCGTTCTAGTTAATTAACCGCACCGCTCAAAGGGGAAGATTATGTTCAGCTTATAAACAGCCACACGCAGAGGGGTGGGTGTGAGACGCAAATTGTGGACAAAATAGTGGTTGTGTAGATAATATTAATCGTTTCAACTTTAAATTCCCGCACCATAGTAGTTGTTCATATAGTACAATTCCTTTAATTTTCTATTCTGCTTAGATAAATAATAATGAAAAATATATTTGCACATTTACTGAAGTCGCGTTACGAATTAAAATTGGTATTATTATTTTTCGACCAGCAAAAGATAACCAACCCGCAATAGGCCAGCGTGGTGGACTATAGGCCTATCCACTCTCAATCGTACTCTCGATTGCAGAGTAGGCCCGTGCCCTGCAGTAGGACTTATATGGGCTAACACGGTAAAGATAACTATCCCACATCAATAATTTTAGTTGTAGCAGTATAAAAAACAGTCTCACCGCGAAACATCAGTTACCAAACATCTGAAAAGGTCCGTAAACACTGCTCGCAGTGATGTCATCAGGCAGGAGGAAATTGCGATGCTGTGGAGCGCGTGAAATTGGCTCGGGTTGACGAGCTGTTACATTGCTACTAGATACTAGCTGTCTATCAATCGCCAAAGCATTCAGAATCATACGGAGAGGTAAATGCTATGGGACGCTTTATGAGCCAAGGTTTTTGAGTGCGGAGTCCCAAATATGCGGGGAGTAGGAGCTATAGAATCTGAGTAGTCGTATATGAAAATATTGTTTTTCTAATTTACAACTTATTCGTTAGTTGGTAACAGTGTGGAATTAGCCATAGTCTCTTTTACCTATTATATAACAAGTTTATAATAGGTAAAAGAGATTCACTATTTTAAGTAAAGCCAACTGAGTTTGTTCGCCGGGTCTTATCAGTCAGGGCCGCGTTGGATCCGGCAGTAAGCCTAAACATACGGGACGTTTCGGAAATACTTATGGTCGTTGTCTTAAGTTGGACCCAAAACAAGCCCACTGAGTCTTATTCGCTGGATATACTCAGGACTGGGTCGCGTCGCGTAGTTCCAGTGGTAGTGTAAGCCCACTGAGTTTGTTTCGCCGGGTCTTCTCAGGAAGAGCCGCGTTGGATCCGGTGGTAACTATAAACCGCTACGCACGTAATAATAATATTCATGGTCCACTAATAATTTAATTTAATTTGACTAACGTAAATAATGTATTTCTTTGACAAATAAATTACCATAAAGTAATAACTAATACTTTAAATAAAATATGAATAAAAACTAAATAAATAAATAAAACTAATTATAAATAAAAATAAAATTAATTTAAAAATAAATTAATTTAATATATAAATTGATAAAAGCAAGAAATTAAAATAAATAATACTAAGTATAGAAAATATATTGTATATAGAGATTAAGTTCTATGTGTATTGACTTGTCATAAGAGCTTTTTAGTTGCCTACGTGACCAATAAATACATTTCTTTTCAAATACATTTCATTTCAAGGAAATGTTATCTCGATGTTACAAATAGAGAGTAGTCGTCCAGTTTTTCCAGTAAAACGTTTAGTTGCGTTGTGTCTAAAGTCGCTGAAACTACGACCCGGCTCTGTTTTCGATAGCAGTCTGGGCCTACGTAGCTATGTAACGATTGAAACTAATAAGACAGCGAGTCTTTTAGAAACGTTTCCCAAAAAAGACTGAGAAAGTCTAAACCCTGATGGGTTCTGTAGCCAATAATATATCGGCCTTCGGATTGACACATAACTATTCCTGCTAGGTTGTACAGACTCGAGAAGTTTGGTTTGGCACTACAAGTAGCCACCCTTCCTTACATTCTTAACAAATTTCCACTTAATTTATAGAAAACTTTAACTAAATTAACCTTAACTACACACAATATGAGGCTAGATTGGGCTTTATCTTGATTCGCTAAAAGAAGGAGTGTTTATTAAAACTATCGACTGTTGGTTGTTTATACAATTTTAATAAGCTTGGGATAAGTGAGTGCACTGCACCTACAGTGACATCTAGAGAACCACCAAGGTCGGTTTAGCGTAAATGCAGATATTTTTAGGTCGCCTGTTATCATCTTGCCTCGATAATAGCATCGCGACAAAAATATAAAATACACATTCAGTTCAATCAAGAGTGCGTGGTGGCCTGTTGGTAAACGGACTAGACGCGGCTGCCAACATGTTCACGGTGGTCGCGGGTTCGAATCCCAGGGCACACCTCTGACTTTTCGGAGTCATGTGTGTATTGATAGTCAATCACCACGCACTAAAACGGTGAAGGAAAACATCGTGAGGAAACCTGCATACCATAGCGATTCATAAGAATTTCTATGGTGTGTAAGTCCGCCAACCCGCACTAGGCCAGCGTGGTGGACTATATGGCCTAACCACTCTCAATCGTATTCTCGATTGTAGAGTAAGCCCGTGCCCTGCAGTGGGACGTATATGGGCTGATACAGAATACAGTTCAATCACTTCTTTTTCATAATAATTATTACCAAAAACACGGATCTTTAAGGATACAATACATAAATTCAGCATAATTGTTTCATAAGTAATACAGATTAATTTAGTTAAATTAAAATATCGAAATTTTAAAACAAATATATGGTAGTACAATTGGTTTATCAAATAACACAAAAATAACTATAAACTACACAACGTTTGGTAAACAAGCAGTAGTATCAACAGGCTTAGTTTCGATAGTAGCTTGATATAACCTGTACCTATAGATGTGGTTCTAAACCGGCCAATTGTCTCGGCACGACGGCCAACAAGCGACGCCGGGTGCTATCTGAAGCAAATTAATCACACCGTTGATGATGCCCATTGTTGTGTGATATTCCGCAAATTAATAACCGATGTATGACAAGCATGCAATTATAGCTCAATACGGTTCATAGTGTTAACACAAATTATGTGCTATGATTACTGTTTATATATACATATAATACAAAACGTTGGATGGTTTTGATACATAGATGCCACCGGTGCTACCAACGGCTCCAGCTTGTGTCTATCACATAATATGCGACGAGCCTGTTGCCATGCAAATTAGATTTGTAAACAATAAGATCCGTGTTGTATACATACATAAACTAAAACCACTCCCATAAGGGGTAGGCAAAGGTGCCTGGTCACCCACATTTTTCCTTGTATGTTTCGTCCCACGATATGATCACATGGCTCGTCTCCTCATTTACTAATGAAAAAAAAAAATAACTAAGGAATGTAATTAAATTTCGAGTAAATAATTAAATTTGATGAATGATAAATCATCGATTGTGGAACTAAGTAAATTTATTTTCGATATCTTCCTTTAAATTAAACCGCTTTAAGAATTGCACAAGAAAATATTACAGTATTTCTCATTGAATTTATCTCCGGTTATTCATTTTTGTATTGGACTTACTCCTCGAATCATCTTAAACGAGTAAAGATTTGACATCCGCCGGAAACACTCCGTTCCAGCTACAGGCTATTTTCAGGAAAAGCGGGGAAGTCTTGTTTATATATTCCGAGGGAAATAATATTTATTCGCTTAAAATAATACTTTATTTCAATAATATGATTTAAATTATTTCTTAAAAAGCTTTTGGATAAACAATAGTTCTTATGTTGTAATAAAAGGAAATGGAGTTGGTCGTTCACTTATTACAAAAATAAAGCGGTATAAAAACATCCGTGTTACAGTTCCTACGTTAAAGCCGCATTCTTTTTTAAATAGGTACATTTATTTTTAACAAGTCAGTGGTCAGTGGATTAATCGAATGTTATTTTATTGGGCAGAAACTCTTAACTGTATTATGTGGATTGAAGGGTCACGTGTCGAAATATGATTAAATCGCCCTTCGTACACATGATTAAGGCGATTATGTAGTTCCCCTCACTCACCTGACCCCCGTTGAATACGAGTTGACACCAACAAAATGTAACTTGATATCTGCATATTCAGCGCTGAATGATTTGCACGTGTCATTGCGTCATACGTTATTTGACAGGCGCCTGTTATCAGTCACTCGCGATGATAACACGATAGCCCACCCGATCGCGATTATTGTGGATATTTCGGCCGACGCAAATTCACGTTCATAAATTTGCAAATGAGGCGGCTCGTTTTCAATATTGAATTTAAAAATAGTTGAAAAAAGTTCCGTCCGATAAAACGACGCGGCCGCTTCCGCTCGGCGCCGCTCGCGCGCTCTATTCAAAACTACAAAAAATATGCAGAATACATTCACACTGTGCCACTCTGCTTGGAAAATATTGTTGCATTTATACGGTTTTGAAGGCTTCATCATGCACACAAATAGTTTATTAATTTATACACAACTCTAAAATGTTACAATGTCAAATGTCCCATGCCTCATGTTCCGGCCTCCTCCTCGGCATAAGGGATTGTTTGTCAAGGAACGCGCAGACCGGAAACAAATATTTATTCTAAATACACGCTGTTTCGGTCCGGATTGATACCAAGACCTTCTTTTTGTAAGCAGCTTGTTGCTCTTTGTGCCGTAATCAATTCAATCGATGTCAAGTCTTGGTCAACCGACAATAAAAAAGTAAAGATTGGAAATCGTGGTATAGTAGTTTACGTTAATTAGCAAGTTTGCAAACTAGTGAGCCATCAAAGAGTGCGTGTTTCGTTTGATGAACGGCGTTTTATATTTCCGCAAAGGCAGCACGTGAAGTCAACCAGTTGAGCTTCGCTATTGAGGTATTGATTTGTTTGCGTTGGTGGGTCGAGACTGGAGTCAGCAGTCAGCGCTCACCAGCCAGAGGACTGCATGCGCCGGCGTGACACATTGTCACACGTACCCTTGCACATGCTGATTGAACTTGTCTCACTTCACTGACTTCCGGCGCGGCTCCAGCATACTGATGCTACCTGTTTAATTGTGTTACAATCAGTGCATTGTTTCCTACTGTACCGGCCTTGCCGCGCGCTGTCCGCAAATTACGTTGTGTTCAAAACAAGCGTTCACAATTTATATGAATTTCATGTAATACGATTTCACATGAATCGGTGAAAACATGTTTAAATTAATTGGATTCGCTCATCAAAGTTGCGCAATGTTTGTTTTCCGGACGAATTATATTTGTCCATCAAAATGAAGTTCACAATTTGTACACATAATATTTGAGTGCATCGCGGCGCGGCGCCCCGGGGCCGGGTGTACTGTTGCCGCGATGTTTACTGACAGTCAGACCAAACTGCGTAGCGTACAGACTACAAACATTCATTATGTACCTTTTACAAATAAACCATGAACTCGTTTTTATTCAAAAGAATAATTTTAAAAGGACCTTACTCGATTACTCCATTGCTACATATTTCTGATGTTTTTATGCGAAATGTTTATTGCGTCTATGCCATTCCAATATTGCCTGCATAATATGTTCGATATTCAATTATTGAATAGATTCGAATGGATGCGATTAATGTTACAAGTTCTAACGGAGTTCGAGACCATTTGTATGGCTTGGAATGCTATCAATTACCACGCAAATGCAAAAAATAACTGTAGAAGTAGACAAAGGAATTGGCTAGATGCAGCAGCAAATAAAAAGCGGAGCATCTGAGAGTTTAACTTGGTATAAAAAATGACTGCAATTTGATCCGATTACACTAATTGGCGATGTCTATTTCGTATTTGTATTATATTTTGCAAAACATAAAGCTGCACTTTAGTCGCATTTTCTCGATGGAAAGTTAATTAAGTTTGATTTTTACAGACAATCCGGTGTCCTCGGAGACCCACCGAGCTTAAGTGCATAGCGTCGTTTACTGCGCAACTATTGTTTATCATGGCACAAAGGATTTAAAGTATTATGGAAGAGTCGTGGATTTTACTATAGTCGTATTGAGAACAAAATTATATTAGAATAAATGAAATTTATTTAATGAATAAATATTTAAGATAGAATATTTATGTACCAAAAATGAGAACAGCAAAAAGTGCGGATTTTTTTTTAATCAGAATTACTGAAACGGAGTACCAACAAGATGTCCAGTTAAATCACGCCAACTATTTTTATTATTGTCTGAACTACGTCAAAAAACATTGTAAAATACATAGATATTAAATTAACATAATGTTATAGATATGTTCTTAACCACGATATAATTTTTAATTATTTTACTAGTTTTTTGCTATAAAACAATTAAGTATTATCAAAATCGTTGCGCGACAAATTACAGTGGCGCTGTGGAGGCAATGCCCCACTGGAGCGCCGCACCGCTCACGTCGGAACATTTTACGCGCTCTTCACCCTGTCTATGTATTTATATCAATGGGCCTAATTACGTAATGTTTGCTTTTAATGCGTTCCACTTGACGATCGCAACACCCATCCGAAGACGACGTCTGCAGATGCATCTGTTGACATGTAGGCATTACAGACTAGGGCTGTGCAATTATTTAGTTTGTGAATCGACTAGCTTATTCAATTGAAATATATTAAAGTCCTCGCACTGTTGGGTTCGAGTATTGGTTAGGACACATTAGGTAGTTTGCAGGTTTGAAAAACCTCTTCAGTTGCCTGGATGGAAAGTGGAGGGTGGTATGGCGATAGGCTCGTCTGCTAACACAGGTTCAGCCTTGTGAATTGTGGATGGCTTATTGTCATCTCTGCCTACACTATTTCGGAAACACCCTTGAATATGTTTATCTATGTATGTACTACGTAGTTATGCAATCGATAATATTATGTTCTGTAGGTAGTGAACCTGGCTACTCTTAATATAAAAGCTTTTCCTCTTAGTTGGTTTTTCAAAAAGGTTTTCTTAGTGAAATCTTAGACTATGAAGCTATAAGCTTAAGCTATTCTTTCTTTGCCCATTACTAAAGATTTATAGTTAAATAACTTGGGTAATTTGGCTAGCTTTACTTGACAAATTGCACCCTATTTCGATGTTTCTTGAATACATTTTTCTTGTGATTTTTCACATTAGTAATATAATTCATATTAAGAAACAATGCTTGATTGGTTTATCGATTACAAATTATATTCAAAAATGAAAATAGTAATTAATAAGATGTTATACACATATAAATTACATATCGCTATCAAATTAAAATCCTTTATAATAAAGCTTTTATAGCATTACTTAAAATGAATATGTAATATTCAGAATTGTTAGCAATAAAATTAATATTCCGTGAAATCTGACAAGGTTTTCGTGTATTTTAAATACAAATAAAAGTGCAATTAATATAGCGCGAGCTTTGTGTTTCAGTTATCCGAGTATAAAGGGGTTTAATTGCTCGTGGGTGAAACTGTAATTTAATTTTTTACCTTTTATACGAAATAAAATTTAAAACTACCTATATTTTCCACAACTTTCAATTTTATCGGAAGTCTGATACTGAGTACCGAGCTCGGAATTGGGTTGTAATCGAGGTGGGTATAATACGGCGTATTTGTTCTATGATTTTAAATAGTGTTCTTCCATATTGGAGGTACATAGCCAGTGACACAATGCCTAAAGTCGTGGGAAATATTAATTTTACTTAAATTTCTTAATGATTAAAATGCTCCTATATAATAAAATGGTTACAGATTTTAATAAGCCGTGGCTAAAATTTTCATAATTTAGAGAAATCTGCTCGCTCCTTTAAGACGTGACCCCCTTCATGACCGCATGGCTGTGGGTTATCACCCCCGTCACCACGCCTGGCGATGTCCCTGACCATGACATGAATGTCATTGATTTTTAATAGTTTTTATGTCTCTTGATCATATGCTATTGGAATTTTAAACATCATGGATGGTTTATAAATTATGGGTCTCTTTGCCTGTAATTATTCCAATAAATTGTTTGTGATTTACTGATATGAACTTCAAGTAGTCACAAGGTCACTAAAAAATTACACATCTACTGAATTTTTTACACTTCATTTGATTTCGATGGAAAAAATGCTGTTATTTATTTAATTAACTTGAGCAATCGTGCCAGGTATAGAAAGAAGCAATACGAGTACTTTTAATATTTGTTCAGGATAATATTGTTGTCTAGCAATGGTATGGCAGTATTACTTATAGCTAAATACCCTAAAAATACCTTTAAATCGTAAAGCTTGATGCTCGGAACAGAATTAATTAAGGCCTGTTATACACGTAATTTTTTTGACCGGAAATATCTACGATTAATTCCCGCCGAAAATTTTCCGTCGCCCGAGAGCTTTTCACGTCGAAAAAACGTGTGTCCACAATAGGCTTTTGGTTTTAATGAAAATATTATTTTAAATATATTTTTTTGTGATTAAAGAGGGAAATAAATATTATTATTATTTTATATTTCACATGCACAAAAATCCTTTTATATAGATTTTATAGGAAAGCTGATACACCCGATAAGATTGAGTCGACATAACCTAGAGGTATGTTCCAAAACGTACACAGGGCCTAAAATATGTTTTCCACTCATTTTTTGTAAACAAGCACGTTGGCTGACCACTCAATCTATTGTCAGTTTTTCATCATTTGCGGAATTAATATGCGTGGCGCCATGCGAAATATTTCAGCATGTATGCGAAGTTTAATTTTATTTTAGCGTAGCGTGCTGATGAGCACATTGTACGTTGGTATGGAATAATGCATCAATGGAGCCGCCTGTTAAAATACATTATAAAAGCACTGTACCTTATTTTAAAGTTAAAATCCGATTCATACGATGCAATTTGTATTATCAGTTACAATAGGAAACTTTATTGCTTTTTTGGTACGTAATATTACTTGTATATGTAATTTCAATCGTCAAAGTTGCTGTGAATATATTATCAAACAAAGAATAATTACTATTTTCTACTCAAAACACTCGTAACTCACAAAATTCAGAAGATGATATTATCATTATTCCATGATTTGTATAATTTAGAACCCTTATAAAAAATAACAATATCTCATTGAAGAATATTTCCATTTCTATAAAATTTCCCGCTCAACAAATACCACTGATTGATACACAGTAAATAGCATCCTTTCAGGCGTATGGTTGTTGTGTTGCTGTCTCGTGTGTATCCGCCTTAAATAAGGTCCGGAAGGCGCGGAGATGGTTCCCGCTGGTGGCAAAGCGCAGTTTGAATCAGACGCGAGCAGTAATTATTGAAGCGACAGATGCTGCAGACATGTGTTAAAATTCACATTTCGATGTCGCGTTGACGTCCTTATTAGATTCCCGATCGCGCAGTATCGGGTATTGGTGCATGTGGATGGGATGCGGCTTGTCACCCGTGCGGAACGATCACTCGACTATGTAATCGAATAGTTGACGGTATGGACAGTTGATTTTATATTTGCACAACAGTAATTAAAATCAATCAGATAGTTGATATACAATTTGTATTTTTTCGGCGACAAATGACAATTTCATACCGATCGAATTATGCCAATTTTAAACAATCTGAATTTAGACAGGCTTAATGCGAACCGCAACGTTTAGGTGCATCACCACTGCGGGTCAACTGCGGGTTATGTGGACACAGGATACAGCAGATATACCACTATCTGAAAATTGTACAGATTTGAACGGCAAAAACGTACGGAGCTTAAAAAGTTCGAATTGAATTTAGAACCTACATAGGTATGCTTTTCACTTTTACATATTACGTTTTTAAACCAATTTATTTAGGGGCACTAGTTTTTTAAACCAATACAGGCAGGCTTTAACGCGCAGTATAAATCATCCCGGTTCATTGCCCTGTTGCAGTATTCATTAGGACTCCGATAGGATAGTTTGCATATGACGTGAACTATATTGAATATGTCGGGATGACACGTTTCGCGCGTTTTATTAACTTCATTGGAAACACTTGAGTAAACGACGCTCATTGCCGCGCTTGTTTAACATAAGTACTTTGTGTTTCTTCAAGGAGCAGGCATTACTTCCTTAATACCTTCAAACCAAGCTCCTATCCGCTACAAGGATTAAATATTTCATACCAAATAATTGGTACGCATTTTATAAGTTGCATTCTATAAAAAAGGGAAGCCGATTGTAATCGGATTGTATGGACGCTTCGCTATTACACATGGACCCGTCCTAACTCCCACGGTTTGAATCCCAGCATATCCACACTTGTACTATTTTGTATCACGCCCTCGCATAATCGATAGCTCAGATGCATGTGGACTAAATTACTTAGGAGTCGTGAGTTCGGGCTAGATGCTGTTCTGACTGTTATGTCCCTATTAAGACTATTTCCTATTTAAAACAAAGCAAACCTCGAACACCTGAGATTTGTCTTAAGAATTGAGTAAGGTTGGTAGTTTTACCAATCAGTTCATTGCAGGACAGGCAACCTGGTAATCTTTTAAATTGTTTATAATCTTAGAGTTGACATATTTTTACTATCATCATAACGTATATTCTGAAATATCATGTTCCTAAATAATGTATTAAAGTTTGCAAGTGTTGTTTCGTTAGTAAATCACGGTAATAAGTTAGATGTAGAGTCCGGTGTAGTATATTGCCGGTGCAAGTGCAGTGGCGGTAATAAATTTTCATAGAGGCAGCATTAAGAACTAAGCCACTGGGGCCTCGGGTCCCGAGCAAGTCTGGCGCTCCTTAGAGGATCAAGAACTTTCACAAAAGCGCATTTATCAACTGTAAACTCATGTTGCATAATGCATTGGAAGTGCAATTTTCTGATAGAAAATCTCACGTAATGGTGGAAGATCCGCGACGGTGACTCACGAACGTGTCACTTTCTGGTTCAGCTTGTGTATATCCGGTTAAGGCTTTAATTATGTAGTCCGGTGGGAAATTATTTCCCCAATAGATACTTAAAGGCTGCACTGTAGCATACCATAACCACCTGATAGTACACATTGCGCTTGATGTGTAGCTTGGCCGTGACAATAAACAAAGTAATATGAAATTACGAGCAATGCTTTCAATTCCTGATCTATCGAGTGTTTTCTGACTAGCCATTAATACTGTTTTTTTTCTTTTATATTACTTTTTAATTATTATGCCAAAATAATTACCTATTTTATGGAATAAAAATAATATTTATTTTTATAATACTAACAATTTTAAGGTTGATTATTTCCCAGAATCAATTAGCGAATCCACTTATCTTTTTTCTTGCTAAGAGAATTCGAATTTCTTTTACATATTATATACTAAAGTTTCCAGAAATTCTATAAAGTGATTATCCAAAAGCAACTAAATGTAAAAAAAATCCTTGTATCAAATTTTGAATTAATGTTAATAATATAATCTTGTTAATTTAATCAAATATTACACAGGTGATCTTATTTTTAAATATTACGTTAAAACTGTTTAATACATATTATACACAGACAAGGGCGGTTTATTTTTAATCATTATCTAAGGCCGTGGAGTTTACCTGTGGGTTAGATACAAAATATAATGAGGGTGTGGGGTGGGAGGCAGGGTCCCGAGACCGCCGTCGCATCCCGGCCCTGCTTGATAGATATCCTTCCACGGCATTGATCATAGTCAGTCGGCGGCTGAGTCTGGCGGGGGTCGGTCGCAGACGCGCGCAGCCGCCCAACTCCGAACCACGCAGGTATCCGATATTCGTCTTACGATTATTAGTTCCGAAACTACCCATCTTTGATAATAAAAATGTGATTTATCGGAAGAATATTTTAAGGCTTTTGCTGTCGCGTGCCATTGCTTTAGGTTTTTGGATATTTAAATTTAGAATTTTCCGGTGAATTTCGGTTGTTGCAAAAAGTTCTGGAAATTTCTTTTTTTTAAGTGTAACAATTTGAATTAAAAACGTAATGGATAAATAAAATTATGTTCGGAATATTTTGGATTTTGTTAAATATTAAATAGGTATCGTGTGATAAAGGTTTTTCATATATCATATTTAAATAACTTTTATAATTCATTTCATAGCTTGGCAAAGATAAGTTAGTCGTAAAACTAAGGTATTTTAAAAACTATTGAATGCGAATAAATTGAATTCCTGTTTCGTCGTTAATTTTGTTCGTTAATTTTGTATGTCGGAGCAATTGTTGGAATACAAATTTCTACCATGGGAATATCGTGAATGCCTAGTAGTAGGCTTTGTGCGCTTCCAGACCAACTAATCTGCTAACAATATAGTGATTGCATCGCCTACGCTCCATCGGGATCCGTGTATTGATATTGTTACATATTTGATTATTAGCTTTCAAGCGCTTAGTTAGCTGCCATTATATTATGCGCACACACATGTGTATATGCCTGATTGACGTTTTAACACATTTCTCAACTCAGATTGTTCGATATTTTTATATTGTATTGTTTCAGCCCATATACGTCCCACTGCAGGGCACGGGCCTATTCTACAATCGAAAGTACGATTGAGAGTGGTTAGGCCATATAGTCCACCACGCTGGCCTATTGCTGGTTGGCGGACTTACATACCATAGAAATTCTTATAAATCGCTATGGTATGCAGGTTTCCTCACGATGTTTTCCTTCACCGTTTTAGTGCGTGGTGATTGACTGTCAATACACACATGACTCCGAAAAGTCAGAGGTGTGCCCTGGGATTTGAACCCGCGACCACCGTGAACATGTTGGCAGTCGCGTCTAGTCCGTTTACCAACAGGCCACCACGCACTATATTTTTATACGCTTGCTGCGAAAAGTAATAGGACTTTGTAATTTATTTTATTTCTATTTAGTTATGTTTAACCACGTTTCTTTTCTTAGTTTTTCGCCGCCTGTTCTTTCCTTCCTACAATCCTATATACTTTTGGTGTAACGCGAGGTAATAATTAAATAATTCGCAATAATCGTCGAATGCCAACAAATAATTCGCTAGCATGGCGTACACTTACTTACCTTCGGGTTCGTTGCAGTCACTTGACCGATACAGAATGTATAAAAAAGCTTCGGTGCTATAATTCGGTGCGGTGAATAAGTTATCCGAAATTCACGATGCGACGTCGCCGCGTCGCCGTGAATTGCATTGTTAATTGATTTTAGATTGGTTTTGCACTTACACGGGCCGCTAGTGGCGCCATATTCAGCAGTTGGTAGCTCCACAGCCGCGAGCCGTTGAACGCGCGCCGCTCACCCCTTAATAAACTCACCTCCACCATCTCGCTGACATAATCGAAAACTAGCCATATTATAAACATCACCCTTATGTTTTATTTCAGATTGCACTTCAAACACATTGCCACCATTCCCAAATGTTCACATTATTTATTGTATTTTGTTTTGTCATGTTTTATTTTGTGTTTAGATTTACGTTTTATACATTTGTTTTAATTTAATTTCGTTATTATGTTTGTATATGAACATGTTTATTTGTTTTGTGTTACCTTGTGTTCCTCCGTGGAGCTAGGCAGGCTAGGAACAGGCAGTTTTACAGCGAAACGCAGATCACTAATTGGATTAGTAACAGCCATGTAAAATTTCAGAGTATAACTGATTCCAATGAGGCCCTGCCATCAAAGTCGGTTTGTCATAGATCACCGAGCAGCTATCACAGCCAGCTTTGATGAGCACGGTCCCATTTGTGTGTCCAACGGTCGCTGCGAGTATCAGTGTATGTACGTACTACATGTAATTCGTAACTCCCTACGTCCCTCTAACCTAACCGGTCAAAGCGGCAGTGAAATGTCTCCTCGTCTTCATATCACAGCCACTTTGATGTGGTCGGTTTACGAGGACGCGTCCGCCGTGTAGCCGAGCGGGAGCAGGAGCGCCGCGGGGACCTGTTGCCAGTCCATGATCCGTTCGTCAAAATAGCTGAGAAATGTTCATGCACAATTCATATCACAGCCATTTTTGACGAGTTGGGTTGTGTGGCGTGCCTACGCATAGACGTGTCGATGTTGACGTGAAAGGTTTGTCGCTCACAAAGTGGTTGTGGTGTGCGTTGCCACGTCCATATCACAGCCAGCTTTGATGAGCGACAGGCATTTGCGCTGTTCGCCAGGAGGAAGTGTCGAGTGGACGCAGGGTGGCAGCCGTGGCGCGGAGGGTGGTGGTGGTGGAACACCTGACAGACCGATGAGCCGACAAAGTGGTTGTGACTATGGTTTCACTCGTGCATATCACAGCCAGCTTTGTTGACTCGTTGGGTGTCGATGGATGCGCCACTTGCAGTTCATGGCCGACGTGATTTTTTGTAACTTGTAAAAATGTATTCTGAATGTTGTGTTTTATGTTTTGCATGATATGTTGTCATAAGTGTAGATGCGTTGTTTTTTCAGGTGCTGTAATATGGAATTATTAGATATTTACTAATAAAACATTCTGTATTTTCAGGTCGTGGGATTGGCGCTTGCTCAGGACAGCATGCAGCTAATTTAGGAATGTATAAACTATCGTTATATCCGGAAATGTTATGAAAATAAAATAATATAAACTATCTTGTTTGTTTTATGATTAGTTACCCTATTACATTTACACACTCTTTCATTCTTGTAATAACAGCCCCAGGATATCGTAACAAATAACAAAACGTAATTAGATACGGACTACAAGCATCCGTACTTTGTGTGTTAGTAATTGACATAATACACATTACACATAAATATACAGATACATTATTTTATTTACTTACTGATTTTCATAACAAAACACTAAATTAAACGACATAATCTTTGCTTAAAGAGAACGGTATTGCAGCAATTGCATTAGCTGATGCTACAAGATGTTACCTCTCAATGACACAACATATTATTTAAATAAGATTACTGTGTAGGTAGATTTAAAAAAAAAACAAGTCAGTGCTTTCATTTTAAATATACTCTGTCATAATTGTAAATAACTGTATGTTCTTTAATTAATGATATGTTAAAATGAAAGTAACAGCAAAATTAACTAAGTAAAATAAAAGATGATAAAACATATTACATTCAGAAATCTACTTTTATTTTGCTAGTAGTAAAGTGGGTACTTTAACAATTATAAAGAGCAATGCATTATAATATAATAAATAATAATAAAAAATTTCAATACAAATAATTATTTTCACTTAAACACTTTTTATCATATGCGCTTTGGGTAAGATTTAACAGTAATGAAAACTGGCCGGTGCTAATACAAGGATAGCCCTGTACAATAAACACATTTTTTTTAATTTGTATAATAAATATTAATAATTGATGGACGATTTAATGAATGTTTTGGAATTAGTTGATGCAGCCAATTTACCACAGGTCGTTGTGGAAATCAAAAGTGCTGATTTGCGAAATAAATAAAATATATTTCTTAGTAACATAAAATGCTCGTTGTATATATTATTATGATATATTTTTATTGGAGTTCAAGTTAATTTCTCCAAGAACTCCGGGTCTGGGTCGCTATTACGTATATATTTATTGAAAATTGTAGGTGATGATTTCGTTTAAAGGTGCTGGTTGTAGTACTAAACGATAGGATTTGCTGTAAAAGTAATTAAATGTTGTATGTTGTATACATTGGACTATGTGGCCTAACCACTCTCAATCGTATTTGCGATTGTAGAGGAGGCTCGTGCCCTGTCGTGGCACGTATATGGGCTGATATAGATACAGATAAGTGAAGGTTAATGTCTACGTGGCGAAAAAAACTGGCCGCTATAAATAGTGATATCACTAACAAGATTCTACTTAATAATGATATCGGTAAAATGTAGCTAAAAATAATATAAACACTTGGTTACAGTTTACACATAAAATTAGAATCTACATAATTAACTTTTCGATTGCTGTATTTAAATATATCAATGAATATAAAGGAAAGAAAGTACATAAGAAATATACGGTATATTGACTCAATTATGAAATAATATAAGTACGCTATACAGGGTAATATAATCCAGTATTCGTTAGACAAGAGTTACCAGACAAGAGGGTACTCACAACTTCACGTTTATTAAAAGTTTAGGGTATATTTCTATGATCATTAAATTAAATATTATACTCGATACAAATGAACGGTTTAAAATTAGCTTCAGAGATAAGTTTGCGGTTATTGAGTTAGCTTAAGACTAGGACCCTTACACAAGAAAGAAGAAAATGTTATTACTTCCTTATCTCATCACATTACTGCTAAAATATATTTGAAAAGGGAACAGTTTAGAAACATTAACAATATGGAAACATAACTTATATTTTTAATTATTGGTTTTATTTTTAATAATTCTTCATACTTTTTTTAAATGTCTGAAAAGTTTCTAGTTTCTAACTAAAATCCTACACGATACAATCAATTTCGACTACGCAGAAAATAAACCTATTATCATTGACTAAAAATAAATAACACCCCCGTAGAAATATTCTTATTTACCGAAGCATGCCTGTCGTGTGTGGGCGTTATTGAAAAGTTAATAAGTAAGGAAAGAAAAAATACTTTCAGTTAAAAATATTCCCTCCTTCAAACACTGACAAAGAATTACCGGATTGTTTCCACTTGAAAACACTAAACACATGTATCAGATATCTATTTTCTATTGGCGAGTGGCAAAAATTGGAACTCAAATTGCAATTTGCAAAATGCATAGTTTGAGAAATATTTTCATAATATAAACTTAAAGCATCTATAATCGTAACATGAAAGTATTTTATTATATCCATTTAATATAATAAAATGTGAAGAGAAATAATGTTCCTAATATTTTGACAATAGCTTAAAAACAACGCCTTCGGACGCCAAAAGATCGTAGACCATCTGTATAATACAAGTTATTTTTCTGATCAATTCAAATCAGTTTGATTAATAATAAAGAGAAAAAAAAGACAGTTTGATTGTTTTTTAATATAATACAGTTCAGATCTGATGCAAACCAATTTGTAATAATTTCTATGGTATGTAAAGTCCACCAAACTGAACTAGGCCAGCAGCGTGGTGGATTATGCAGTATAACTCTTCTTAATCGTAGAGGAGGTCCGTGCCCTGCAGTAGGACATACCAGTATAAGGTCTGATACATATAATATGTAGCTGTGAAATATGTTGCTAAAGAATTAAAATTACATTAAGTCGCCGAAATATCCACAAAAGTGGAAGTATGTTCTTTATTTTCAATGGATTGCGAAGAGAGTGTTCCTTAATACAGCTTTCTACTTTAGTTCAGAACTTATTTGTCTTGACTTACACAGGCGCACCGGCTGTGAAAAGTGAGGCCGCGGATTCAATTCCAGTACCAAGATTAATATTTTTGGGATCCACAGATATTTGTTTCGGGTGTGGATGTTAGTGAGGCCTAAAAGCCGTGTAGTTGCCAATACCCAAGACCCAAGACTCGATCTAAAGTGTTTTATAATCACTTAGTAATTCCTCTTCATAATTATGCTTCTCTAATAATAATTAATAATAGTGGTGGTAAATGGTGAAATCGCTCGACAAAAATTATAAGGAACTGCGATGCCAAATAATGAGGAGTAACAGCTAAATGAAAATAAAACAAAGATTGCAGAAAGTCTCTGGATATAGGGTGTTTCCAGCAAATCCCAGTGAAAATCTTTGAGAGAATCGTATATTCATCAGTGGACTTTGTGTGGCTGAAGAAGATAGTAAGTGCAAGAAAATTAAGACTCAAGAGGAAATCTACCTATCGTAATGGATCCCTTTATATTTCTAGTAAATAACATCTTATTTAGCGCAGTGGATTGGCAAGCATTACTTCATAGCTTTGTAATTCATGGGGTTGATAGGTTATACGTATAGCTTACCTTCAGGCGAACGGCCTGTTTGTCCTACGATTCAATGAAAAAAAATATATATATATATAAAAATATCTATTGTAGGTACTGCGCTGAGTGCTGACTCATTGTGTTCTTGGACTATGACTTGTATTCTATTAGTTATATTAGTATGTTTTTCAAATATTTTTATCAATAAGTATTCTGAACTACACACCAGCACACGATAGTAACCAAGACTGATGGCCTGTCAAGCTTTCAGAACTATTGAGCACTCAACATTTTAGCCATTAACATTCGTGGTTTCTAAATGTAGTCCATACATTTGCCTGTCAGGATTCTCTATTTATATTAGGTAATTGGGTTTTTATTATATTCGGATCCGTTGACATCTTTGAGTAATTCTTTAGCAGATAGTTCGCCGCGAACTGTGACACAAAAGGCCACGGGTTTGCATCCTGGACCGAGACAAATGTTTGTGCTATCCACAAGTATTTATTTCGGTCCTGTATTTTGCTGAGATTTGTATCTCAGTGTGGAGTTAAGATTATGTGATTGTTTGGTGTAGGTATCTGTAATTATTTATTTCACTATTATTAAGTATATTAAGATAGCCTCGAGTGATACGGCTTCCGTTTGTATAGCTGTGTAGTGTAATGTTTTATTGTAAAGTTTATGTAGTGTATATTAAAATATAGAAATAAATAAATAAATAAGTACCTACAAACGTTTTTATTTTATCTTAATTCGTACGATTAATTTCAAGATTGGCAGTCACACTACTGTCGATTGCATCAATACCTTAAATAATTTCATCCCATAAAGAATTTGGTATAGATTCACGAGTCACGACGGCTAACAACGCTCTTCAAGTGGCAGATCTATAGTGTAGTTACTTTAGAGTTTAGACTAATATAGGAATAGACTGCTCGACTATTCCTACACTTACACTTGTTTGGTTAGGTGAACAAGATCATCAAAACTCACTAATACCCCTTTCTTCCCCCCGTCCTATTTCTTCCTTATTTTCAACTATATTAATATGGAAACTCTCAAATAGTGTTATGTTTTAGATAACTATTAATGGAAACTAACTCTATGTAATGGAATTAGTGCATAAGCTATAGCATAGCCATTGCGTTTATTAAGAAAGCTATACCTGATCAGCACGCTCGATGGACAAAAATGTAAGAGCTACGATGTCAGATATGACTCAGCATGGATGGACAGGCTCGTCCGGGGCGGTACCACTTTCTTAAAGAAGATCAACGTGAAGCGACAACTTTAGTGTCACGTTTCGTTAGGTGAGTGAGATTGCCAGAAGCCTAATACCCTTCTCTCTTCCTATCCTTTTACCTTCCTGCTCCCCTCCCGATTTGATGGGCCGGTAACACAGCAATGATCGCAGCGTTATGGAAGTTTGTTGGCGGCAGAGATCAGTTACCATTAGGTGACCAGTTTGCTCGTTTATCGGACAAATGCATTAATACAAAATAAAAGAAGTGGCTGAATACCAGCTTAATATAGCCAACGTTATCCCTAATTGTAAGTTGTTACCACATTAATAGACAGCTACCAAACTGGGACAGACTCAGATGTCAAGACTCCCACAGCACATTACAACTGAGTGCTGCTCAAAGGAGATTTGTGCCGCTCTCACTGTAACACCTGTAAGACAGGATCGACAGTGGCCGCATTGTAATGACACCGAACATTGAAGCCCGGTGAGTCTCTGGGATTGTCTTACTTGTCTTTAACCCGCCACGAAATCAATCAGAAAGTTAAATTGATAGAAGGAGTTGGAAATAATGTATTGTCCACTTCCCTCCGTGCAAGGCGAGTGACAAAACAATGAATTAAGAGGTATATAACCTCGCAAAAAGGCAGTTGCAGCCGGAGAAGTTAGTAAAGCACCACGGATCAAATCATTATTACATTTAGTGGAATGGAGTGCTGCTACAGCAAATTAAATCTATTTTCGTATTTTCGTTAAGAGCGTAGACACCTTGCGCGCAAAGTCAACTATAGGTATTTCTTCGTTAATTTCACGCACACATAAGCGACCAAAGCTGTGTGCGTAGAGCTGCCGCGTCGGCTCGCTATACAATCGGCTCAAACAACTTTGATCCGTGCGCTTCAAATATTCAATTGAAATGTAACTGTAATATAATATCATAAAAATATTTTATTTGCATTATAAGTAGACAAATATTACTGTGCAAGCAAAGAATAATACAAATTTTGGATACTAATCATATTTTCGTTATTATTACATTGTTAAGTTGCTACTACGGACGGATTACTGCTACGGACGTTTTATTAATCATTTCGTGATCGAACACATAAATAGTGTTAGGGGCCTTACAACTCCTTACAATTACGAAATATATTTAATTTTATATTACAATACATAACATAATTTAGCCTCGGAATTACGTCCCATTATATTACCTGAAACATAATTTATACTCACTACAAAATCACTGTAGGTAATAAAAATAATTAAATATTTTACCACCAAAGTACTAAGATGTGGTAATCGCATTCCGCGCGTGACTATTTTTACTACGCGCGGCATAATCGACTGCAGCCAGGCTGGAGCGACGAGCGATACGTCCTCCCTCTAGAAGGCCTTGCGGCGCGGCGGTCTGATTTGATCCACGTCGGACAGCGTGTTTTATAGTGGTTTTTAAAATATTTGTAGAAAACATGAAAACTAATTTTGTTGAAATATAAAAATGGTAATTTATTGATAAGATGTTCTTCTATTATAATATGCAATTGTTATAAAAAATTATGTACGATAAGTTGGTGAAAAAAAAAATTCTTGACGAGAGTTTCTGAATAATTTCGCATTGTTTAAATTTTTATTTTTCAGGAACTAAACACAAAACGATTATTTTTCTCAGCAAAATCCCTCCATAAGGGTCTTATTAGTCTGATAATATTTTTATTTTCATCTTATATTTAGTGGTTAAGGATATCTTAAGCTTCTAAATTGCCATTTAAAGCCTAAATAACGAAACTTGTGTTTAGTAATCCGTATAGTACTCACAAATTATCCATCAATCTATAATGTTTTCCACCAAAATCCCTAGATGACAACCTTTTCTAAAATCAGTAATAATTATTTTTCCTTTATATTGTTTATTGGTGGCTATTAACTCATTTGAAAAGTCCTGTTTTTAAGCCAAAAAGCGCGTGCAGGGTATAAACGCTCTTAATATGATGGACGCGAGGAGAGGGAGTAAGCCTAACGTTAGGACTTTATCAACCGGCTCCGGATTTACTAGTTAATTTGCTAATTGCTTATGTCACAATACATATTTGAGTTTCTGAATCGGATATTCAATTTTTGATTGCTGACGGCTATGTTTCAATTTGTTTGAGTGATGTACGACTGTGTACGACATATTTTCGAAGTATATGAAAAGAACTGCAATCGTATGAATTGCATGCTGGACCGTGGAACAATAAATTATGGAATTTCTAGTACAAACTGGCGTGATGAAAATATGGTAGGAACTTTCGTTGGCGGTAGTACTTACGTTCGTAACCTTCCGAATAGTGAACACTGGTCACGATATCGCGTTTCAGATTTTTTAATAATAATAATAACACCCAACAGTCACATACATAGTCCTGACCCCACACTAAGATCGAGTCTTGTGTCGTGGGTATCAGGAACTACGAGAGACTTTTCGGTCTCACAAACACCCAGACCCGGAAGAAATATTTGTGGGCCGCACAAACATTTCTCTCGGTGCGGGGATCGAACCCGCGGCCTCTCGTTTCACAGGCGGCATCTAACCAACTGCGCCACGGAGGCTGTCAAAATGTTGTGTTCAATTTGTCTACACCTTGAAATAAAACTATTCTAGTGGTTTCAAGCAGACCAATGTTATTGTGTCCACCGCCATATACGTTCTGTTCTCACCAGTTCTATTTAAATTATATTCGATAACCATTAGATGCATTGCAGAACTAATTTTTACCCTACCTATCCTTTTACCTTTTGCAGGAAACTTGTCACTACGCTGGTGCGAACGTTCTTGAGCTGCGTTGACTTTTTACTCTCAGGCGGACCGCATGCCCGTCTGCTTGTTAAATGAAAATAAAAAAAATTAAATGAATTACAAACTGGAGATAATTTTGGCAGTGTAACGCCCTGTTAACATAGCGGAAGAAATTAAACTTGGGGCTCCTAAGAGTTTGCTAAAAGCCACGAATGCGCTCACAATGAAGGGCAACTCCCCTATAGGTAAATTAGTCGAAGCTCTTTTCGCTCGAAGTTACTTGTTTGAAGCGCTGGTTATTAGTTTACTCTTCAGAAATCGATCAGCCAATTTTGTTTTCGTTGTTAAGATATTGATTATACGTATATTATAATACGTATGTAGTCCAGTCATTATTACCGATAGAAATAATCACAAAATTTCACAGTTTGGTGATTATGAAGGATCGATAAGGGGGTGTATTCTGAGTATATATTCCAATTTGCGGGAATCTGGCGAGATCAGCTCAAGGTCATTTTGATGAAAACGCGTTTAATTCGATATCTCGAGAACGGTTAGTGTTAGGCAAAAAATTGTAGAAACCTTTTCTAAATAAAATTTACTAACTTTTTCATCCGAATCATTTTTTTAATCACCAATATTTTTCAGTTTATTGCTTCCGAAAAGCAAAAATTTTACTTTTTTTTCCGCCTCTTTCTCCCCAACCGTTCAATTTTATGAGATTTTACTGATTATCAAAGTGTAGATCTTTTAATTATGAAGAACTTTTTTCTTAAACTCTTTTCTGTAATGCCAATACCTTCGGAGTTATTTAATACTTTACCGCGAGCAAAATCCGCGCCACTGTCGCAATATCATCGACATCAGTGGGTATTTAGTATTTGAAAGAAATATTAAAGTATTCCATGATTAATTGTATTCTCCATTTGATAGACCCCGATAAATAAATAGATACGTAATAAATTCTCATTTGATTCTGGGATATTAATGGGCATATTTTATGTTTTTCAGATAGTCATCATAATTATACGTCGTTGGATTAAGGAAGAACATTAAAACATAAGGTCGATAGAGGACGCATAGGATCAGTTTTCAGTGTTGTAGGTTAGGGTTTTCAACTGAGCACACAGTAATACTACAACAAATATTATTTAATTACGTTATAAAAACATTCTCGTACTTGTCAATGGACCATGTGAAAGTATTAGTTTATCGCGCATGGATAATTTGGACCCCCAATAAGATTTAGTCAACTTTTGTTTAGTGAAATTCTTCCATTAGAAGCCAATTGTAACCAAGCATGTCCATATGTTACATAGATATTATTAAATATTACGACATATTTAAACTTTAATAGGCTACGTGAAGGAAATAAATAATTATCTTCTTCCCTTTAGTTTGCCGTATTTGTTTATTTTTCAGAATTTCATTCTTATTATCTAGGTATCTATTCCTCACCCTTCTGGGTTAAATTAATATTCTTATTAATTTATCAAAAATCCAAGTATGCTGTTGTTTTAATCAAAATCGTGCTCGTGACTTATTGTAGTACTAGCTGTCGGGCCCGGCTTCGCCCGGGTGCAGATAGTTTTTGAGTCCAATCCACATCAAGAACATATTATTTCGCGTGTCTACTAACTATATTTCCCGCGTGCCGTCGACTATATTTCCCTTCCGTAGGAGAGGACATCCCGTGCCAACAATTTGAATTTGAAAGAGTAGAAAATATGTATATTTGGTTTCCTGACTCATCCCACGGGAACACTACATTTTTCGGGATAAAAAGTAGCCTATGTGTTAATCCAGGGTGTCAGCTATCACTATACCAAATTTCATCAAAATCTGTTGAGCCGTTTTTTCATGAAAGAGTAACAAACATCCATACATACATACAAACTTTCACCTTTATAATATTAGTAAGGATTTTCCACAATTCCTCATAGTTTCGGATTTGGCCATCCACGGCCACTTAAAAAAATGATCCTGCATAAAGATGTGTTTTTATATTTGAGTCGTTACTTGAAATGCATATTTAAAATATATTGCTTGATAATAAAATATATCGTACAAATAAACTATTGTTTATCTAAAGGTTATCCTATTGTTACAAAAAAAAGCATTAATATTGCTATGTCGGAAATTTTACATACAACTATTAAAATTTTGATATAACGAAGAATTTGAATAAGTTAATATTCGGAAACATATTTTAATCATAGGATTTGTTAAAATTAGGAAATATCCAAAAAAGCCATCAAACTACTATTCCTTACAAATTCGAGTTCATGTGAAAAATGCATCAATGTAGTTTTAGGTATAAAATATTCCGAGTTTGCAGAATTCAAAATATCATTATTATAATCTGTGAAAATTTGCGAAAATACTAAAATCCCTCAGTAAACAAATTATTTAAAAAAACTACTTAGGATTTGAATGCGGGCTCTCGCGGTGCATAGCCCGCACCAATGAGTCGAGAGAATAGATCATTTTGACATTTGCGTAAATAAAAAATACTCGGCGGTGTTTCTTCTTAATTTAGCGATACATGGCGATACATATGATATGAAGTTTTAAAGGAAATGTCAAAAATGTGACTGGAACCGAATCTAAAATAAACAGACAGGTCCACAGAAAACTCGCGAGCCGCTTTGAAATTAAATAAGACACCCAAAGAAATCAAATACATCTTATACACTATAATGTTCATAATTCTAAGGTCAATATGTGTAATAATAACTACTAAGCCTCCGAAACGATAATTCTCCAGCTACTTCACAATTCACCGCGTCTTTACAATGATTGCGCCATCAGCTAATCTTATTCACCCCCACTTTGCGTTGCTTATAGTTGGAGTCTGGAGACAGCTGATGCAATTAGTATGAAAATTTCTATCTACTACCAATACATAAGTAAAGTAATTGAGGGGAGGCGACGCTGCGTCCAGACGTTACTACCAATGCGTATCAAAATAGTGGTTTAGATTTAAAGATGGAGCGTAGGATTTAAACGTGAAAAACAATCTAGTCGCCCCTCGAACCAAAGTTAATCAAGTAGCCCATTCGATTAAATAGTCGTCGCCCGTCGCCGAAGCACGATAGACAGCATAAACGCGTTACCTCCCTTCATGCAATGAAATATTGGCAGGGAGTTACAAATAAATCCATTTAAAGTTTTATATCGGATGTGAATATTTTATGGCTACAAATTAATTTTATATTTCACAGATTTAATAAAATGTGTCAACAATCAATCCAGGGTTTTGAAAAAAAAAAAACATATTATTAAATATTAAAATTATTTGTTTGTATTTTGTAAGTTTAAAATTATCTCTGTATTATAAATATATTATAATGGCACCATATTTTTATTATTAATGTACGTAGGAATAAACGTAACAGTGAAAAATGAGACTTTGTATTTCGAAGAACAATAACATATCACTTTGTGTCCCGAAAACTACATTAGATACAGGATCCGATACTATACAGGGTTACAGGTTAAGTCGACCTAGATCCTTTAAGAGGTTGTAGTTTCCATCATTTCTGACTGATTTGACTATGAGACCCTGTACCCTTAACTTAGCCGTTTCCACGTAATTTGACTTTGAAGCTTTTTCTTTAAAATATAGTTTTTTTCTCAATTGGTCAATTTTTTTTGTTTTCTTGCCATAAATTTATTTGTATTTGCAATTTTTGTGTACTGTATAAGTTACTTTATTTTATTCAACACTAAAATTACACTTAACTGAACCGGCTGGGTCATGGGAGACTATTGAAGTTGAAACTTAAAATAAATTCGTTAAAAATATTTTTTTCTACCCTAGATATTGCAAAAAAAATCTATGACAGTTATGCTGCAGATACGTTTAATAATATCTCCGTTTAATTGGCTATGTAGCGAGGTATAACAAGCTAGGGTATAGTGAGCAATCTTTTTAAAAATACTGATCAAAGGCACCCAGGTAGTAGCAAAAAATAACAATACTTAAGCATACATTTTTTTACTTGGGTCAGAAAACACAATAATAGGTACTTCTGTATCAGCCCATATACGTCCCACTGCAGGGCACGGGCCTCCTCTACAATCGAGAGTACGATTGAGAGTGGTTAGGCCATATAGTCCACCACGCTGGCCTAGTGCGGGTTGGCGGACTTACATACCATAGAACTTATTTTTAAAGTTTTTAAAAATAGTGCGTGGTGGCCTGTTGGTAAACGGACTAGACGCGACTGCCTACATGTTCACGGTGGTTGCGGGTTCGAATCCCAGGGCACACCTCTGACTTTTCGGAGTCATGTGTGTATTGATAGTCAATCACCACGCACTAAAACGGTGAAAGAAAACATCGTGAGGAAACCTGCATACCATAGCGATAATAGGTACAAAATAACGTTTTTACTGTTTTTGCAGAAAGTAAATGATTACAGTTCATGTTCCACATGTCCACCTCTGTTTCTCACACATATTCTCATTCTGTGTCTTAATCACTTTTTACCACACCAGTTGTTAAACCGCTTCGTATGAAATTTGCCGCATTGATAATTTTCTGTTTCATAGTGTCAACAGATGTGATTGGTGTAGTCTCGTTGTAAACTAAACTCTTTATGTGTCCCCACACATAAAAATCCATGGGGGTCTAGTCTGGACTTTTAGCTGGCCACCAGGGCCCCCGCTACCATATGTGCGAAGTGTGCAATGCACACGGGCGCCATCCTTTAGGGGCGCCAAAATCCAGGGCCTAAAAAAAAGTTTGGCAAAAAAAAAAAAAAAACAAAAGTCATGCATCCGTCCATTAGCCAACGGAAGTCCACAGCTGAACATAGGCCTCCCCCAATGATTTACACAGAGACCTGTTGGAGGCAGCCTGCATCCAGCGACGTCCCGCGACCTTTACCAGGGCGTCTGACGTGTGGGTGGACGTCATAAACTGCGTTTTCAACTACGTGGCCTCCATTCGAGCACATTTCGACCCCATCGGTCATCAGTTCTCCGCGCTATGTGCCCTGCCCATTGCCACTTCAACTTGCTCATTCGCTGGTCTATGTCGGTTATTTATATCCTAATTTCTGATTCGATATCGTAGAGAAACCCCGAGCATAGCCCATAGCTCATTGAGTGACTTTGAACTTCCTAATAATGCCCATAGTGAGAGGCCACGTCTCGGTGCCGTAAGTCATCACTGGCAACACACAACTATCGAAGACTTTCGATTTAAGGCACTGAGATATTTTGGACGAGGAGACGTCGTGTAGTTTTCCGAACGCTGCCCAACCGAATTGGATTCGACGATTGACCTCTCTCTCGAAGTTGGACCTGCTTAACCGGACTACTTGTCCTAAATAGACATATTCGTCAACAACTTCAAGAGTCGAGCTCCCAACACCGATTCGGGTGGGCACAACATAGACATTCGACATGATCTTCGTTTTGTCAATGTTTATTTTAAGACCCACCTGTTAGGAGACTCGATTGAGGTCTTCAAGCATAGTGCTAAGGTCTTCCAGCGATTCTGCCAAGACTACAATATCGTCGGCAAACCGAAGGTGAGTGAAATACTCTCCGTTGATGTTGATGCCGAATCCTTTCCACTGCAAGAGCTTGAAGGCAGTGAACAGTTTCAGAGATATAACATCTCCCTATCTCACGCCTCTCTGTAGTGGAATAGCCTTCGTACTTTGATCCTGTACTCGGACCGACATGGTGGCGCTGTTGTATATACACTTCGATGTACCGATAGTCGATATGGCACCGCTGGAGAGACTGTAGCACAGCCCAAGTCTCGATCGAATCAAAGGCTTTCTCATAGTACACAAACGCTAAACAAAGCGGCAAATTATATTCCTCGATTTTTTGTATAACTTGCCGAAGCGTATGGATATGGTCTATGGTACTAAAGCCTTTTCGGAAATCGGCTTGTTCGGGAGGCTGGAAGTCATTAAACCTGCGTTCAAGACCATTTTGTGATGACCCTCGAAAACAACTTATAGACATGGCTCAGGAGCGAGATGAGCCTGTAGTTCAGTAAAGTGTTATCACCTTTTTTGAAGAACAAGACCACCACGCTCCTGCTCCATGCCTCCGGCGTTGAGCTCTCAAGAAGAACAGAATTGAAGAACCTTTGAAGGACTTTCAGTATTGGCGGGCCGCCCGCTTTCAGAAGCTCTGAAGTGATTCCGTCCTCGCCCGGCGCCTTGTTGTTTTAAAGTCGCTTCAAGACCATCTCAATCTCACACAAGCTGATCTCCGGGATATCATCGCTAAAGTGTCAGATCAACTCGACTCTCAGGTCTTCGGCCGAGCTAACAGCAAATTGGGCAACCGAGGTGTAAAGCTGTCCGTAGAACTTCTTGATCTCCCTTAATACCTCTGCCCTCGTCGATACCACGCGGCCGTCGTCCATCTTCAGCCTAGACAATTGGCTTTGCCCAATAGACAAGTCTCTTGCAAACACTTTGGAGCCTCCGTTCCGCTTAGTTGTATCCTTAATGCTTACAGTATTGTGAGCACGGACATCGTGTCGCAAGAACTTCCAGATCCGTCTATTGAGCCGCCGATATGCTTCAGCGTCAACGGAAGACTGCAGCGTCAAAGATCGACGTTCGGCCATGAGGTCAAGAGTGTGGATCGAGAGTTTTTGTGGTCTATCTCTGCGGCGAGGTCTAAAATACTTAGATCCCACCGTATGGACAGCTTCTACCAAACCGCTGTTTAGCTCGTCCACTGTAAGGTTTTCTTCTAGACAATCAAAGCAATTTGTCAGCTCGAGTTGAAAACTCTCGTGGTTTTGGATATGGGCGCGAGTAGGTCGAAGCGTAGATTTGATCAAGCGACGCCTTTCTGATTGGACATTGATATTCAGTGTGCCCCTAACCAATCGGTGGTCACTGCCGTGGTCACTTGATCACAGAGACATCTCTGAATATCCGTCTATTCGTCGTCAAGATGAAATCTATCTCGTTTCTCGTAGAACCGTCAGGACTCAGCCAGGTCTATTTCTTGTGAGGCGGCTTCTGGTAAAAGAAGTTCATCGAAAAGAATACCTCTTTCTCCAGAAAGTCGGCCACCCGCTGACCCCTTGGGGTTCACTTTCACCCCTGGGGTTCACTTTCAACTCTGCATCGCTGCTCTTGCCCAACTTTGCGTTGAAGTACCCCATAACAACATTGAAGTAGTTTTTGGAAGTATGTATGGCCCGACTTATGTCCTCATACATCTCCTCCACTTCTTCATCTGGGTGTGTCGAGGTCGGCGCGTATACCTGTATGACCTTCAACGAATATCTTTTTGATATTCTGAGTATAAGGTACACTACCCTGCTCGACATACTTTCGATGGATACGATGTTGTTGATGAGAGACCTGTGGACGAGAAATCCGACACCTCCTCGGAACTGTTGGTCGTCCCCCCGCGTCAGTAGAAGAGCAGGTTACCAGACTTCAGAGTTATCGTATCCTCCCCGATTCTTCGGACAAAAAAAAGCAAAAAACATCAATTCATATAATAAAATCGTAACCGGTCGATGTCAGTGTATAGAAGATATATGAGAATAACCTTTAGAGTTTTTTTTATTCCCTGATGATACTCACCCCTGACCCTTTTAGTATTTTACAATATATATTTGAAAACAATTTAACATCCCACCTTCCAAATGTATGCATTTCACTAAGAATTCTTCTGACATTGCCTGTATCTGTAGCTTCTGGCGAGCGATATTTGCAAAGTTAAAAATTATTTAAGGTCAACAACGCTTCAAGAAAGATTGTCTGGGCTAGCAATATTAGCCATTGAACAAGAAATTTTTGATGGTATAAATTTCAGCGATGTAATTAACGAATTTGCAACAGCATAGTCTCGGAAAATATCGCTACAGTAGCAAGAGTATTGTAGTAGCGACTCTACTACGAGAGCTATTTTTTAATTTTTCTATTGTATATCCTATATCTATCCTAGATATCTTTTTTTTATTTTATAACGAAGTTACATAGGTATTTGTTATTAAAGTATCTGCATATTGTAGTATAATTAGGAAGTGATACTTATTTAGGTACATGTTAATGAAAAAGTGAAAAACCTCAGACACGCCAACTTATTTTGATTAGAAAAGAATTACGAATATTATTTTGATTCAAATTTGATCCATATTTTTATTAGTGGAATCGACTCTACTCACGATTATGAACAAACTTATTTTAGGTTTTGCGCTTTCTCCATAACACGTAGACATGAGTAACATGTAGACATGAGGCAATATTTATGTTATTTGTTCCGAAAAAAATGTGATTTTTAGTTTTGGGTTATTTTCTTGTAATTATGAACAACGTGTCTGGTACAGACACATTGTTAAGTAAATGCTTTAAAATGAATGTTAACAAAAATTCATTATTATTATTTCATTTTGATATTATAGTCTACAAATACATATGACTTTAAAAGTTCAGTTCTTTGCTTTATTTCAAGCACCTACCATAGAAAAAGATGATTCAAAATGTCTTAAGGGGCGCCAAATTTTTTTTTCGCACACAGGCGCCAGTAGCCCTTACGGGGGCCCTGCTGGCCACGGTATGAGTCCACCTCTTCCGATCCACTTATTGGGATAATTTGTGTCTAGCCATTCTCTGACACTTCTTATGTAAGTCCGCCAACCCGCAATAGGCCAGCGTGGTGGACTATATGGCCTAACCACTCTCAATCGTACTCTCGATTGTAGAGGAGGCCCGTGCCCTGCAGTGGGACGTATATGGGCTGATACAGAAGTACCTATTATTGTGTTTTCTGACCCAAGTATAAAAATGTATGCTTAAGTATTGTTATTTTTTGCTACTACCTGGGAGCCTTTGATCAGTATTTTCAAAAAGATTGCTCACTATACCCTAGCTTGTTATACCTCGCTGGATAGCCAATTAAACGGAAATATTATTAAACGTATCTGCAGCATAACTGTCATAGATTTTTGAAGTGAAAGCTTCTTTAGCGGCGTTGAGCACTTTTCTGTAATGGGTATAAAATCTTAAACTCGCGTCAGGACACGTGACCTGATCGAAAAAGCGTAGGACGGCAATGACGTTTTACAAATAGACACCTAAGATGTTTATAAAGCATAGATGCGTTGTCCGAGCTTTATAATGGCAACACGTTTGGAAGGTAATTGCCTCCAGTGCAATCAGTCACACATCAACCAGTGTCGCGGGTACACGTTTCTCTGACTATCTGTATTCTCGAAACCAAATGCGTAAGAATAGATTAGAGTTATTTAAAAAAAAGTACAAATGATTCTGAAACTGTGAAACAAAAAAATATTTTATTTAGTGCACAAGTACACACTAATTTAATTTTTTATTAAATAAAATTAGTAAAATCGCTCTCATGGCAACGTATGACAGCTCCCGCCACGTCATTCTGTACTTCATGCTTAGTGCTACGTCACACGCGTTTTGGCCAATAACCGTGCGGCACTTATTGTTACGTAACTAGCGAAGTCTATTCATCTTCTTCTAACTTATGTTTCTTGCTTTTTTACTCTTTCTTCGAACCAATTTTGAAATTACAATACGCATCGCGCCATTTTTTTTATGCCATTATGTTAGTGTATGACGTGTCTATTGATAGACACGTCATACGGTCACGGTTATTGGCCAAAACGCGTGTGACGTAGCACTAAGCATGAAGTACAGAATGACGTGGCGGGAGCTGTCATACGTTGCCATGAGAGCGATTTTACTAATTTTATTTAATAAAAAATTAAATTAGTGTGTACTTGTGCACTAAATAAAATATTTTTTTGTTTCACAGTTTCACAATCATTTGTACTTTTTTTTAAATAACTCTAATCTATTCTAACGCATTTGGTTTCGAGAATACAGATAGTCAGAGAAACGTGTACCCGCGACACTGGTTGATGTGTGACTGATTGCACTGGAGGCAATTACCTTCCAAACGTGTTGCCATTATAAAGCTCGGACAACGCATCTATGCTTTATAAACATCTTAGTAGGACGGATGGAGAGTAGACAGCTATCCCCTCTCTACAGCGCGGCGAAAATGTATGCCTGGGCCTACTGTTTCGTTTTTTTTTTTCAGTTTCACCCACTTTTTCCAAAATTGTCCCATAGCCCCCCCCCCTGCCTTCCCCCACCCTTATTCCGAAATAGTGCCTATTAGCCTCCCCACGAAACCTACCCCCCCCCCCCCCCCCTCCCCTACCCTCACCCCGAAAATTTACCTCACCCCCCCCAATCCTATCTCGGCCAACATAGGTCGTAGACCCACCGAGTTTGGTATCCTCGGAACCGTCTTGGTGAGGGCTACAAATTGACCCCGCCAGAAATCCCAAATTACGCAAAAAATTACCCCCCCAAAAAAAAATATTTTACCTCCAAAAAATTAATTTAAGTTAGCCTCCCCACGAAACCTTCCTCCCCCCCCCTCCCTTGCCCCCAGCCCGAAAATTTACCTCACCCCCCCCCAATCCTATCTCGGCCAATATAGATCGTAGACCCACCGAGTTTGGTATCGTTGGAACCGGCTCGGTGAGCTCTACAGATTGGCCACAATCAAATCCCCAAATTCCTCCCTCTCTCCCCTAAAATATTTGTCCAGGCATAACTCCGTCATTTCTTAAAGTAAACCCCCCGTGTTTGGAGTCAGAGGAATCGTCTTGACGAGCTCGACAATCGAGAGTAGGCAAAATACGATTTTTCTTATTTTTACTATGGGATCAGGCTGGGGCAGCAGTCTAAAATTATATGTAATTTGCAATCTGTACCCACGGTCTTCCCCCGGTATTTTTGAAGTGAAAACTTCTTTAGCGGCGTTGAGCACTTTTTCTGTAATGGGTATAAAATCTTAAACTCGCGTCAGGACACGTGACCTGATCGAAAAAGCGTAAGACGGATGGAGAGTAGACAGCTGTCAGTTAGCTGTCAGTTTATAAAGCTTTGATGAATTGCCAATGATTTTGAGTGGAGATTTCAACATAAACTTCGCAGACGATAAAAATCAACTATTAATTGATTTTTAAATAATGAATTTGGTTTAACTATGTCGAATGATCGCAATCTTAGCACAACGAAATACAAAACTACTATTGATGCGGTCTTTATTAGACATTTAAATAGGTTCGAATCAAAACTGTTCGTTTCTTACTTCAGCTACCATAAACCTATCGTATCAGTTTTAGAGATTGGCGATGATAGTTCTGGTAATGATGATGGTGAAAAAGTCGTTGAAATTATGGATGAAAGTTGATTTTTCGGAGAGATAAACTTTTTAATGTAAAATAATTGTAATGGTTTTAAAGTGTTAAATTTTTAATGTAATATAAATTGTCAGGTTTTTTTTTGCAATATTTAGGGTAGAAAAAAATATTTTTAACAAATTTATTTTAAGTTTCAACTTCAATAGTCTCCCATGACCCAGCGGGTTCAGTTAAGTGTAATTTTAGTGTTGAATAAAATAAAGTAACTTATACAGTACACAGAAATTGCAAATACAAATAAATTTATGGCAAGAAAACAAAAAAAAATGGACCAATAGACAAAAAAACGATATTTTAAAGAAAAAACTTCAAAGTCAAATTACGTGGAAACGGCTAAGTTAAGGGTACAGGGTCTCATAGTCAAATCAGTCAGAAATGATGGAAACTACAACCTCTTAAAGGATCTAGGTCGACTTAACCTGTAACCCTGTATACATACTATATATTTGGGTCAAGAAAAAAAGCTCCTAATTTTACTTGTTTGTAAATGCTATTGTCTAACAAGCAGGGATTCTAAAGTCAGCGAAAATTGTAAGCAATTGAGCTGAAAAGTACACCTTGGCACCGTCCGCGTTAACTTTAGTAAAAAGTAAAAAGTTTGCAAATATAAGACTGCCGTCTTAGGCCCGGCGCCCATTATCGGCATAGGTACGACTGAGGATTTTAGGTGGCAAATAGCAATATACTATAACATAATGGCAATAAAGTAGAAATTTCCGTGATATGTGGTCGTAATAACAAAAATACCGCTTCGGTATGCTTGAGGCTGGTGTATCGGCAGCCTTGAGAATGCTTCGGCATGCTTCGGGATGCTTCGGCATCTTTCGGGCGAGGGGAGGCATTCTAATCAATCTTCTTGATTGATTAGATTTCTCTTTTTCTTCAGCAAGAGTTGCTATGAACACTAGATCCCAGTCCACCATATTAAATACAATTCAGACAACTAGCTTGTAACACTTCTGAGACTGTTATGATGAGAAATACGATATTGAGACGCTTCGGCAAGCTACAGGACGGTGCGGCATCCTTAAGGACGCCTCGTCATCCCTAAGAACTTTGCAGCATGCCAAAGCATAATTGCCGATAGTGTGCGCTTGCATGTAGGATGCCGAAGGATCCTTTTCCTTGCCGATGCCGATAATGGGCGCCGGGCCTTATACTTTTATGTCGGCAAAATGGTTGTTGCAAATTACATGGAAGCACTAAAAAGCAAAGGCGTGGGTAGAATTATATTCCCATAACGTAATAAACGACACTTTAACATATTATGAATTCAGATTCAGAAATAACAATTAATAGCGGTGTTAATGTTTTTTAGCGAACTTTTACAGTGAATGCGTTGGTTAAAAAAATCAGCCGTAATGACAATGTTTCTGTTAATTAATATAAGAAAGGCAATTCAAGGCGTGTTTAGGATAAAAGCTTCAGTTTTTATAAAGTACAAAGATATATTTAAAATAAATTGTAAAAAGCGAAATATCAATTGAGTACCATGAACGATTGTGAAGAGTAGGCTTATAGGAAGGTAGCTTTAACGATTTTGCAAGGGACACAAAGCTGAGTCAGGGCCTCAAGGCAAATACGTCCAGGTATCTATTGCTAATACAATATACTAGAATGCAAAGGTGCGTCAAGGAATATCCATTTGATTAAATAAATAAAATATACATAGGTACCCAACAATAATTGAGACTGAATAATATTTTAGCATTTTAGTTAGAAGTGTCCATTCAGCCACTTTCCGCGTCTTTGTCAAGGTGTTGTTGTTTTTCCCTTTGTGTGTGGACATCTAAAGGCCTGGTCTGTCGAAGAATACGCGCGGCACTGCGGTAAGCGGCAACGTCATGACGTCATGCAACGTAGTTCACATATCAACAAAAAAGGTGGTTCACATATAGGTTTTACTCCGTGCGTAAAACCGTTGACCAATGGGAGAACCGTTCATTGACAACCAACGTTACTATGACAATTTCGCATTGAAGTTTTCTTGAATTTCCATGACAACAAATAACAATAATTTATGTTCGAAAATATATAAAATTTCTTTAAAAAAATGTTTGTGCGTCATTTTAAGTAAACCGGGTATATATGTTTACGAGACAATTTTCGCAATATTGATACGTCATAAAAGTGGTTCCTATCATTCTAATGAAATACGCGTGAGTTGAATACATTTTTTTCACCTAAACAACTTATTGTCAGATCAAATTAAATTTCACTGGATTTATGTAGATATCCTTTCTTAAATTATCGTTATCGATCGTACCGTAATTGGGTAAAAATAAATTCCATAACGATTAAATCATTTTCTTATGAAATTGTCCCAAGCAAAACCTGGAACAATACTGATGGACACTTTTTACAATAATAATTGTATTTTAGTATATAATAGAATTCATAACACAGAGCTCAAAAAATATATGCGTAGGTGTAAGTAGCACAAATTACAATATATATAGAGGGGGTTTTAATGGAATGGGAATGGAAAAAATGGGAAAACACAGAACTTGATACTAAGTTGAAGAACTACATATTTAAGATTGCACCATGTCATCACATGATGCACTCCAAGTACGAGGAGATGCGAGAGTGATGCTAATTGTGGCGAACGGCGATAGTTTATTATATCTTGCAGGTGGATTTTGTAAATAACTACGACGATAATATACAACCATTATACAAAGAATGTATGTATATGGGCTGATACAAAACTCATCATAAGATTCTTTGTAGCTACTTTTTTGGGCTCATATAAAAGCGGTGCACTTAAACGATCGATGTTTTTATTGGGTTTTTTGTTTTTATTTCTTTCTATGCACATATAGGGATAAGGCCAGCTAGCGTGGTGGACTATAGTACGGCCTAACCACTCTCAATCGTATTCTCGATTGTAGACGAGATCCGTGTTCTGCAGTGGGACGTATATGGGCTGATAAAGTGCCCTGCGAATAAGGATAAAGATTGAATGTATATAGATACCTACTAATAAATCGTCTCTAATTGTACTCTGATCAGTTTGGAACAAATTTCGTTGCTATATTTTGTTAAAAAGCATGGGGTACTAGGTACTTAGAACAATTAACTTACAGTTCCGTTCGCCATTTTTATAACAATAAAATAAATGTAATTGACTCCAGTTTATAATCTTGTACTTATTAAATATTAATTATTTTTACTTTTTAATTGTATCTTATACCAAAGCAAGGTTTTAAAATGTTATTCCTACGTGGTGTAATATTGCGCCATTGTCGTTGGGAACGTGCGTGAACTGTATTGAATGTACTGTGCGGTAGCACATAGTCGATATACGTGCCACAGCCTAAACAAAAGTTTAAACCAAACGAAAATTGATAAAAATATTGTTCTCAAATAAATCCATTGCGCAAATACGCTTACCGCGACGAAATGATGAGAATGACGGCACGTTGTGCGGTGTATCCGCCCCGCGCTTCACCGCACTTGCCCCCCTACACCGACGCATACTGTGACAGCACAAAAGACCAGTCTACCCGTCACCCGGTTGACCCCTCACCGCAGACGCTGGCTGACGCAAACTGCGGCAAAACGTCATACCAATGTCAATGTTTTTCATACAAAACCGAGTTTGACACCGCATTCCGCGCAACGCAACGCTGTGCGTAGCTTCGACAGACCAGGGCTTAACGCCGCGCTTCTTGGATCGTCGTCTTCAGTTGAGAATCCTTCGGGAACATCAGGTATCGGATCTACGTGCTATATGTTCCCACCACAGTCACAGTCAGTAACTAAATAGGTTGCTCTGAATGATATTAAAACTTTAAAACAAATAATATATAATCCTACTGAAAGCTACGTGTTTGCGTGATTGTTACTTCTTCACGCTCAAACGGCTGGGTCAATTTCGATTAAATTTAGTATGAAGGTAGCTGCTACCCTGAATTAACACATAGGTTACCTACTTTTTATTCAGAAAAATGTAGTGTTCCCGTGGGATGGGCAAGGAATTAAAGTATTAACATTTGCTACTCTTTCAAACTAGTAGTAGTAACTCACGTTGAGTAGTTAATAGGTACGTGAAATAATATGTGACTGATGTGGACGGGACTCAAAAATTGTATGCACCCGAGCGAAACCGGACTGGGTCGCTAGTAATAAAATATGAAAATTGACAAACCTAGCAGGGAATCTTATTTTATGGGTATTAGAAACTACGAGAGACTTTTTGGTCTTATAAACCCAAACCTGTTTTAAATAATTGTAAATTGAACAACGTTTATATCGGTATGGGTAATTAAATAACGGCATCATTAGTAATTAGCTTCCTTAGTTGTTCACTCTGTTAATTTCTTGCTTTCATTTTTTTACTTAATATATTTTCAAAAAAACATTAAGAAATTGGCTAACACAACGCACCAAACAATTTCTAGTTTCATTAGATTGGATATATTCTAAGTACGAGTATAAACTAAAGACTCCTTAATATGTTTTAAAATATATTTAATTTTTCACTTGTATTATGAAATCGTAGTCAGTGGTCACTTTTAACGTCATCAAAAACACCTTGAACATCAATCCGAAGGAGTTTCGCAAACTGCAAACTACCCGCGATGTGGTCACGTGAAAGTTTATAACTTCGTTGCAACATAAAAAACTTAGTTCCACTTAATCTGAAAGTTATTACGCGAACTTTATTTCACAGCAAACAGAGTGAAATGCGAATCTGTATAAATTATGTTTTACGTTGACTAGGCCAGCGGAATGGCAAGTTCTAGGAATTTGCGTCGTTAGTATTTATATGGACTATATGGCCTAACCACTCTCAATCGTATTCTCGATTGTAGAGTAGGCCCGTGCCCTGCAGTGGGACGTATATGGGCTGATACAGATACAGACAGTATTTATAAAGTTTCATTAAATCCATAAAGCTCCTCGTGTTAAAAAGCTTGATTACCTACATAAGCGATTGCCAACCTGTTTACGGTGGTATCGGGCTCAAATCCTAGTGTACATCTCTGACTTTTCGGAGTCAGGTGTGTTACATTAGTAATTATTAATCCTCACTCACTATAACGGCGAAGGAAAACATTGTGGGAAAACTTGCATACCCTAGCGCTTTCTACGAGTTTCGGTGGTATACAAAGGCCGCCCACCCCTTCTAGGCCAGTGTGGTGAACTTTATGGCCTAACCACTCTCGTTCTTACCCTTGATTGTAGAGGAGGCCTGTGCCCTATAGTGGGACGTACATACATATCCGGGTTGATACAGATATCTTAATTGGAGAATAATATAAGTGCTACTTGATATTTTTCAGGTTTATTTGAAGATGGCTCGGGAACAGATGAAATATTATTGTATGTGGGGTTTAATTCAATCTCAGCTTCATTATGCATAACGTACAACTATGGACATCAAATTGAATGTTTTAAGGATATGCCAGAAACCCTGATGAACAATTTTTAATTTCCAATGTAACTTTGATTTGACTCAAGTACAAACTAAAACGATCAATAATTTTCACTTCTGAAAGATGTGTAATATTTTCTGTTGGTGGCGATTTTATCAATTGTTTTCACAAGGGAATACGTTTAGAGTTCGAATTTCGTCTGCTCGCTGTCTAGAGATTAGTCTTGATCGAATATCTGACTTCGCACCAATACCTACTAAGTGAGATGAATGATTCGAACATTGAACATCCAATATTCATCTTTGTAACGTAGGTTATTATTATTGTAGGGATATTTTAAGTAAAATTAAACTCGACTTCAAGCAGTTATTAAGTGTGTTATGATCTAACCTACGCATTTTTAAAGTAGCTAATAAACAAGTTACAATAAATTCAATTTCGGTGGTAGAAGGAAATAGAAAGGATGCAGCTTTTTTTTATTGTTCTATGACGTCATGTACTATAAATTGCGTTGGTGTGAAAAAGAAAGCAAGTGTTCCTATTGCACTACATAATATATTTGTCATTCTATGACCAATTTTTGATGATTACATAAAAATAACGTGAATATTTATTAAATACTGTTAAAAATAAAACATTTGGAATATTTATATTCAATTTAATTAATATAGATATTGGTAGATAAATCCATGTAAATACAATAAAAAGCCCCCAAAACGCATTTTAAAAAATGGCCTATTCCATCGATGCTTACTTTCAAACTTAGTCTAATCCAAATTGACCAATCACAACGCGTTTAGATTGGGCCGCCATCTTACAATTGCCATACATTATCCGAGTCACCTAACTAACTTGGTTGTTGTTGTAACTTGGTTTTCGAGATGACAATAAACAGTTTTCAATGATATCAAATTGAATATTTATACTTAAACATAAAAAAATGGGAAAAATGTAGAGGAAAGACCTGGGAATAAAGTACTCAAGTCTGCGGCATGATCAAATTGTCGCCGAGATCGAGTAAAAAAACTTTATATTTGGTATGTATTTTTGCTATCATAGGCTGATAGGGTTGTCATTTATGACATCGGGCTGGAACGGATGTTTTTTGCTTTTTTAAATTTTATTCAGTATTTGTAATTTAACCTAATTTAGTATTTAAAATATTTTATATTTTTTAATATAACTAATATTTCACGATGACGAAAGGTCGCGCTGCAGTCTGCACATTCGCCAGTGTATTCGCTAGCAGTGTTATGTGAGTTTATCTATTTTTTAGTTATAAAGTATTTTTTAAATAAAATCTATCATGAAACGGATCTTTAAAACAGATCACAATAATGATAACTGATAAACACCTTCTGTCGATTGGAAAGAGTTTTGTTATGAGAAATTATAAAGACAGGACATAACGAGATGGGGTGGGAAAAGCTGTAGGTATAGTGGACGGCTGTCTCGTCGAGAAAGTCAGTACCCGAAATGATATGTTTCTGATGTGAATTGGATTTCGGACTCAAAAAAGTATCTGAACTCGGGTGGATTCGGGCCGGCCCGCTAGTTAAAGATAAAAAATATCCTATGTCCTTTCTTAAAATACCTTTGTTATCATCAAAATGTTATCATCGAAATGGGTATAGCTGCCACGGAGTTTACTTCGAGCATATTTAAAAAAATACTCTGTATCTCTCTAACAGCTGTTATAGGACAATTTCTCATTGAATATTCAATGACAAATTGATGTTGAATCTTTTAAAATATTAACATAGTATTATGTAATTTTATAATAATGTTCTTAATTTTTCCTTAAAAAAGGACGCACAATAATGGAATCTCTTTCTTCATTGCTTCATTGAAATTGCAAGTGGCAACCCTATATAATCAGATATTTTTTTTACTTTCAAAAATGGTTAAATCCCATTAAATCCAAACACTTCTTTTCAAAAATATCCAAATCCAATTCATTTGTTTTCATAAGTAGTCAAATCCAATACTTACAATCAAAAGCAGCCAAGTCCAAACTTTAATGTCGTTTTTCTAATTAAATACACTGTAAACTTTCATTTACATATTGAAATTCTCACCTCAAACATTAAAACTATCAGAGTAATGCACTTCCAACTTAATATCAGCCATAAGAAACGCCAGGCAAAAAATGTACAATGTCTCGATTTGTACAAAAGTGGATTTCGCTATGTAGTGATAAAAATCGCAGAGGTTTACCAATCACTACGATTCTTTAACTACGTAACTGAAGAATGAAAAAATATTTTTTAACATCATCAAGGGACTCGGTTGCATTAGCAGTACAGCCCGCGGCGGTCTAAACTGTAGGGGACAGCAGTTTATCTATTGTGATTACGCTTCGGGGTAAAGACTGCCCCTTCATGCGTGGTTCTCGATAGCTCCAATTAGTGACCACTTAGACTGCTACGGGAAACTGCACTTTAATATCTAAGCGATACGAACCAGTCATATGCCAATATGTTCTACTCACATCCCATGCAAATTCGAAATATGTTGTTTGCTTAACCTGGTAAGCTAAGGGATTTGAATTTCGAAGTAGTTATTTCAAACATGTTGCCAATATTTAATTTGAACAGTATCACTGCAAAATATTCGAAATTAAACAAACATTCATCTAAAATAGCATCAAAATTGGTTGTGAAATTACTTTTTAATGGTGCGGTGGGTACATTGGGTTTCTCTTCCGCACCCACGCGCTTTATGAAAGACTAGCTGTGCCCGCGACTTCGTCTGCGTGGAATTTAACAAAAAAGTTAATTAGTTTATTTAGTATTTTTTTTTTGTTTTTGCTTTTTTATTTTAATTATCAACCTTTGTAACGAAACCATACCGCGATCTAATTCTACGGTGGCGCCATCTCTTAGCGAGCGGCGGTAAACTCCCGTTACACATTTATTTTCAGTTTTTTGTATTAGCTTTATTGAAAAATTTCTTTATATACAATATTTTGTAAATGTTATATTGATTCGTTGGTGGGAGAAGTGGTGGGAGGCGCCCGACGTGACGGCCCAGTGGTGGCATGCGCGTGAGCTGCGCGCGGGCATTGCAACATTACTTTATTTTTCTAAAATAAAAGATATTTTCTAAAATAAATGTAGCCTAAGTTACTCCTTGTTATATCAGCTACCTGACAAAAAAAGTCCCGTCAAAATCGGTCTAGCCATTTCAGAGATTAGCCGGAACAAACAGACAGACAGACAGACAAAAAAATTTTAAATAACCTTTTCGGCACAGGTATCGTGTATATAACGATATGTAGTAGGTCATTTTTTTTATTTTCACTCAAAACAGACACTTCAATTTTATTTATATGTATAGATGACGTCAAAGCACGACTACCATCCAATTTAAAGTAAGTGTAACTTTTTCCTAATAAAGTGAATTTAAAAATATTGCGATATAGCATAATGTTGTTACCTTTCAATGTAAATAATAATATAAATTAAGTTAATACTGTATTCTGTATCAGCCCAGATACGTACGTCCCACTGCAGGGCACGGGCCTACTCTACAATCGAGAGTACGATTGAGAGTGGTTAGGCCATATAGTCCACCACGCTGGCCTAGTGCGGGTTGGCGGACTTACATACCATAGAAATTCTTATAAATCGCTATGGAATGCAGGTTTCTTCACGATGTTTTCCTTCACCGTTTTAGTGCGTGGTGATTGACTATCAATACACACATGACTCCGAAAAGTCAGAGGTGTGCCCTGGGATTCGAACCCGCGACCACCGTGAACGTGTTGGCAGCCGCGTCTAGTCCGTATACCAACAGGCCACCACGCACTTCGCCAACAGGCCACCACGCACTTCCCAACAGGCCACCACGCACTTCCCAACAGGCCACCACGCACTTCGCAAACCATGTAAAAACCAGCTCACATTTTCTATCCGTGGTGAATTGTCGTTTGATATTGTATAAGAAAAATATGATAATTTTTACCTGAACCAGAATTATTTTAAATTAAATCTATGTATTGTTTGTCCGAGTATAATATTTCAGAATATCCTTTAATCTTTACATTTTAACAAGCAACAATACTACCAAAGCTTCGGAACGTGCTATTAAAGTAAAAACCGTACAGGGAACGCTCTCAGCAAAACAAAATTAACACCGATTTGTTTACGGCAAATATTTAAATACCAAGTCCAGCCGAGCAGTATGATTACGGATGAAGACGCGTGGTTAATTCACTATATTTAACGCAAATACGATAAAAAGAAGAGGATAATGCAATGTATTGAAAATTTGACATTAAATAGACTTCAAATCTTATTTCCTGAAGTGTATTATTGTATAAATTAGACAATCAAAAAAGAAAAAGGCAAAAAACAAAATCTGCACAAAACGCGGTTCAATCTATCTGGTACGTAACAAGAAGCAGTTGGAGTAATTGCATTATACAATATCGGATTCAAACAGTCTGTGTAAACTCCTTTAATACTGAGAGATTTGCTATTTCATCGTCCAATGGGATTTATTGAATAAAGCGTTGGTCTCACGGAGTAATGGAGTTATCGCGGATCGGTGGAGGACCAGCCGCCGCATAAATTTCAACATTCAATCCAGTACTTTTATTTTATTTTCAAATTTGATACCCTATCACGTTATTTACGATAGATCGAATTTTAAATGTGAAAAAGTTTTACTCTAAATATATTGTCGTCCCACTGTTCGACTTCTGCGGCAAAATTGTCCCCAACTTTGCTGTGACGAGGGATGGACAATGAAGTTTCATAATATATGATACTCGTATTTACAATATTTTCAATATTTAATACGCATTATTTTAATTGAGTAGAAAGAACAGTAGTCTTCCAGGTTATTTATTATAGAGTGGTGCAGTTTTCACCCAATTGAGAAATGTTTTTTAAAAATCGAGGGCATATCAGGGTTTTACAGTAAAAAAAATCAAATACATATAAGACATTTAAAAAAATTAAATGGATAAATCTATTTCAGGAATGAGCATTGATAATTACCGAAACCTGGATTGAACCAGGGACTACTCTGATACATTTCGGCTAAAATCCAGTTATCGAATTTATCCACTGACTGTGATATTTAAATAGGTAATCCGGTCGTCTGTCCGTGATTTTTTCAGTTAAACTTCTTTGGCGCGTTTGGAAAAAAAATGAGTATAATGTTTTTACTATGTAGGGGACACCGACAGCTAAAGTGCGACATTACGAAGTTAGCCACAGACCAAGAAGTACGAGTACAAGTTAGCTGTTACGTAAACGTCCTCTTTCCGTTAAAACTCATAACCAAAGAATACATAACTAAATTCAAAGATCACACGCCGCGCCGGCAGAATTAGCGGAATATGAGTAAAAAATGAGTACAACTATGATATTTTTGTGCATAAATTTAAATGTCTAACTTGTTTATTATTATTTTAATTGCAATGAATGGCGAGACGAGCAAGCCGTTCCCCTGGTGGTAAGCGATGCGACCGCTCATAAACAGTGGCAAAATTCCACTGCGCTCGCCATCCTGAGACATAACATGTTAAGTCTCAATATGTTCAGTAGTTACTCTGGCTACAATGTCCTTCAATCCGAAACACAACAGTGCATTTACATTGCTGTTTGGCGGGAGAAATAGACATTGCGGAATGCGGTGGTACCTACCCAGATGGACTCTCACATATGAGAGACCTTCCAACAGTGTTATTTTTATTTGTGTACTTGCATTATTTAAAAAAAAATTAAAATTGACGAAAATGTTGAAAACCATTTAATTAAGTTTTTTAGAAAAACCAAACAACACATTTTTGTTGGTTAAAAGTCATTATTTTAAGTAAAAGAGTTCTGTGTATTTAAAAGCTGCAGAAAAAATTAAAAGGAGCTACTGGTAGCTGGTGCTTCTGCGGACTCTGGTGTATCCGAAGACATTGCATTTTTTTTTATAAGTCACAGAGATTTGCCAAATCCTTTTGACTTATCCTTCTTTACGTGATGTCCTATTTGTACTTGGATTTATGTTGGAATACCATCCTGTTTAATCAAGTTCTTAAATTTTCATTTAAATTTACGTAACAGTGCCCATCTCTTAGTACCTTACTGGTGGTAGGTCTTTACTGGTGGTAGGTATCTCATATGTGAGAGACCATCTGGGTAGGTACCACCGCAATGTCTATTTCTCCCGTGAAACAACACTGCTTAAATGCACTGTTGTGTTTCGGATTGAAGGACATTGTAGCCAGAGCAACTACTGGACATATTGAGACTTAACATCTTATGTCTCAGGATGTTGCTACTGTTCATGAGCGTTCGTATCGCTTACCATCAGGCGAACGGCTTGCTCGTCTCGCCATTCAATGCAATAAAAAAAAATCACGCATATTCTGGCAAATCATCGTCTTTGAATGAACCAAAAGTTTTCGCATGGGACTCTATGCCCTTCCCAACGTCCTAGTGTACGATCAGATTTGTTTTTATTAAGGACCAACTCTGCGTACGTTCTCAGACATACATACACTAAATATCGGAATGACGGCGTCTAAACAAAAGAATAGATTTTGAATAGGCTTTTTTTATATTTATGTGCTTACATCTTCTGGATTAAAATGAAAACGACATCGACACATCTATCCAAACCTGGTCCTAGGACCAACGATAACCTGGCTACTTGAGGACTCACCTTGTGATCTAGGACTTCAAGTGAAACAAACGACGTTAATCAGTTTCTTTTCCTCTGCAATTTTACATGGACTATCACGTGCATTACATACTTCTTCATAAATATTTTGAGTTGGCATAAAGATGGTTTTTCAAAGTTTCCACCCATATGTTGGTTATTTTAAATAAGCATTATTATTATTATATACAATTGACATATATTTCAGGATTTCGAGCGCAGTGGAAATTGGAATGGTCAGGTCATTAATTCTGTCACATGTTTAATATAAAATAATTGAAACAAGTTTATTCATTATGTAACCATTTATATACCAAAATGAACTTAACAAAACATAGATTCTTATGACACTAAAGCTTATTCAAAATGACATGCGTGTTTTGAATACAGGCCTTCAATCTGCGCGGCCAGTTGTCTATCGCAGCACGAACGAGGTCCATGTCAATATCGGCGGCTGCCTTAATCAAGGATGTCTTGAGTGACTCCAAATTGGGATGAGGCTTTGAGCACGCCTTTTCCTCCAAGTGTTGCCATATCTTGTAATCTAACGGATTCAAATCTGGACTGGAGGAGGGCCAGTCTTCGTGCCGGATGAAGTCGATTTCACGCGCCGCCAGCCAGTCTTGTGTGCTCTTCGCTCTATGAGCTGGCGCCGAATCTTGTTAGAATACCCAGTGCCTGTTATTGAACATGGTATGAGAAACAGGTTCCACAAGGTTCGTCAGGACTGTATTTTGATACACAACTGCATTCGTTTTTACACCTTTCTCACAAAAATGTACCTCTGTTAAGCCCCAATAAGAAACTCCCAACCATACCATGACCGAGGATGGAAAATGACCTCGTTGGACACGCGGAATACGGTTGCTCGATTCTTCACTACTGTGTGCGTACACCTTATCATTTTGTTTGTTGTAGCTCTCTTCTACGGTAAAAATTTTTTCATCTGAAAAAAGAATTTCCCCCATATTTTTTTCCCGCGTACCGCTTCAACAAAGCGCGGCATCTCTTCAGTCTCAAGTCCATTAGACGAGCATTCAAACGATGTCCTGTTTTTCTTCGATATGCCCAAAGCCCTAAGTCTTCATTTAACACCCTTTTCAGCGTGGTTCTGCTTAACCCCATCTGAAGGGCCAACAGTTTCTGCTTATGTTTGGGATTTCTTTGAATTCGCGCCTTCACAGCTTTTATCACTGCTGGAGTCCTAACAGACCGAGGGCGACCACTTCTTGACCTGTCATCTACACTAGAGTCTTCATTGTATCGTTTGATGGTACGATAAACGAATCTTTTGGTTATATTCAAATTTTTCAGTATGTCAAAAATTTTAATTGGCGCGTAACCGCAACGATGCAACGCAATAACTGCAACACGGTCTTCTTTAAGCGTCCACTCCATATTTAAAAATGAGTATAATTTTAAAAAGTATACATTTTTATTTTCATGAACAATTCGAAATTCGAATTCAATAAACTTTTTTGTGGCCAGCGTTCGAAAAGAAAAGTTTTTACTGTGTGACAATACTTATGACCTGCCTGTGTATATGTGCCATGTGGTACAAAATAATATCACATCTTGAAACAAAAGCAGCGTTATCCTACTAAAATAGTGTGATGTATAAATAATTAGTAGTCTCGAAAAATATGCAAATTACACATATTTTTTTTGGCGAAGTGCTAAACTTATAATCAAGATGTAATAGCATTTCAAGGAAGGGAGTAAGGGTAAAATAAAACAACATTTGCTTTATTAACGTTTAATGATCTTGTGACCCGAAAGTACATATTTCAGTTTTGTAAATATATTCCCGATATGCATGCAAATTTCGAGAAGACAGGACGTTTACAATCAATACACGTACATTAAACAACATTTCGTGAGTAGTGTTACAAACAAAAGTTTGAAAATCCTAGGTACAAAGTACAACACTTTAGTCGTTGTTCTAAATCATGCTGCCAATCTTTAGTCCGATGCTAGTCGATGTGTATAGTATAGGCAAAGATGCGCTATACTTACAACATCATTATCTACATTTATGTAAGAAAATAGATTTTCAAATATATAATAGGGGAGAGGGGCTTCAAAAACTTAAGCCCACTCGTTGCATACACTAGAGACCTACAGACTTTATGTACATACAATGATATTTTATCGATATAGCAATTACATTAAGCTCGACGGTAAACCCACCGATCGAGCGCAGGGCAAACCCAACACAAGTACGATAAGGGTCTGTTAGATCTTGTCCACTACCCGCGAATTACACGCAAATAGGCGCGCGCGAATTAATACCCGTGTTGGTGTAATAGTAGGCGATACAGTATCGAAAAGCACCGCGCGAAATAAATCTACTCGCGCGTAATTCGCCCTTTCTGAACAAGGTCTTATATCTAAGATAAACCGAGGTTCTAATACTACAAAAATTTGGATTTAAGAATGTTTTGGCACGTTTACTCGCGTTCGAGTTTCTTAATGGGGAATTGATTACAATTTAAAAATAATTATCCGATCACACTGGTGGACTATTATTTTTAGAATCTGTATTGTCTAGAAAATCGTATAATTTCATAAGTCTAGTTTAGTAATGTAATGAGAAAAACACTGTATTTCCAAAGATAAATATTTATGAGTTGTATCAATCAATATTTTTTAGAAAATATGTTAAATTTTAGAAATAATTTTAGTGTTGACCATGTTTCCGATTTAACGACTAGCGACCAGATTTAAGTACTTGTATGAGGACGCAGCGTTGTCCGTTTTGATGATATTTTAATAACCTCAGCAATATTTTCTATAAATTTACGTCGACCGAAATAAAATTTATTTAAGAGCCCCATTTAAGTCTTTTTATGACTAGTTCTTAGAAAATAGTGCTGTCCGGTGGTACGATTTAATAGCAAAACATACGCGAGTAAAAACAACTCATATCCAATGGCGAAATAAGACCAATATTTTACTACCATCAAGTCAATAAAGAGAATTTACCATACGAAATATACATATTTTGGTTAAAGAGCTTCCGTTACAAACATACATTATAGTAAAAATACTGATTTAGTCTTACAATTATTGTATAGTAAAAATATAGTATTTAATCGAAATAAAATCGCATCGATTGCACACAAATTATAAGCTCTATATATCACCTAACAGTTGAATTTGGTTATACAATAGTGTTGAAAATTTTGTATTGTGCATAGTCGAAGAAGCAAGGGCGACTTCCAACTCATACCATTTAGTATTAAACAAGGGGAAACCGACGCCGACCTACTAAGTAATTTAGAAAGCACGCAAATTGGCTAAAAAGGGCGCAATGAATAACAAGCTTGTCGTGAATATTTCAGTAGGATAGCTAATTCACTAAAATTTGTGCATTTTAGGACGCTTAAAATTGACTATAACTAAGCCTTACTAAATAAAATATATAACCATTTAGTAAATCAGACGAATTGAACACAATCATATTTACAAAACGGAATTCTGGAATATTTTGTACCAGCGACAAAAAATACTCGAAAAAATATCGATATAATTATATAATCAGGATATCAATATAATTACCATATATTAATTAAATTATAATTAAATTAATCAATTAAAATACAAAGAGTAAATCATGCTGCACTTAGCAAAATATACATACGGAAATAATTGAGCACTCAAATTAAAAATACAATATTTATTTTAATTTAGTATTAATGGCATGACATCTTCGTGAAAGTATTTAAAGTCACATTAGTAAATAGAGACGAAATAAATAATTTGGCAGTTATAATTTTAATAAGTACGAGAAATTGGTAAATATGGCGTGTACTTCAATTTGTTAGAGTATTCGCGTCCCTATTCCCTAGGAAATACGAACGATAGTCAATTTACTATTTCTAAGATAACGAAACATAACACATTTTCAATTTTAAATAATTCACAACACATCGTGACAATGTCTTGTCGGTCAACACAACCTAAGTACAAAATATACAACAAGGGTCTTAAAAATACCACTATATTTCAATTATTCAATACTTTTCGAAACAACAAACACCATACCATAATAAATGCATTTGTAAATAAATTCATCAAGGAATAAACATAGTAATAGAAATAAAATAGAACCCATTCTCGTTCGAGAAACCTGGCATTAAATTTCTTTTCTAAAGCAGTGGTCGGCAAAATCTTTAGTAGAGAAAAAAAAAATATATATGATACAAAGAAAGAGAATTTTACAAATCAATGCCATAATTCAAAAGTTAATCTTAAAAAAATATTGAGTATTAAATCTACGGTCGCATATGAACTTTAAAATCAAAATGTTGTGGATAATATAGGGAGGCATCTATATATGTTAGAGATAAATTATAATATAAACTGATTTGCCGACCTCTGATATAGAACCTTAATACATGTAACAAGAATACGAACAGTGGCAGAGGGGTGCGTCGGTAAAGGCGGAATGTGTGACTTAGGCCGGATATCAATTTCATATTTAAAAACATACATACTATGCATATTAAAAAAATATTTTATTATCCATTACACTCTAAAACAATATGGGGCTATAGCACTCTATTATTCGAAAGATCATCGAAGCTCGACGAATCTCTGTAGAATAATGTATTAAACCCGAAATAAAGCCGCTGTCCTAATTAGCAAAAATATATGATCAAGATATGTTCTAAAGTAAAATATGTTTGAAAATATCTTTCGCTCCCGTCCTAAATGTGTAATAGTACGAGAGATGACAACCAAAATTTTTGTCTCATAGCAATACGACCACAACCGCATCAAATTGATAGATTTGATTATTTCGAACTCGAAAATACCAATTTCAGACATTTTTCGCGTAGCGTTTGACCGCACTGAATTTTCAAAAATGTCAACAAATTTTACCGGACTGTATCATAGCAATCTGTCTGATTTTCTGACTGTAGTTATATAATAGCTATAAGATACCGAAAACATATTTTTCAGAAGTTAATAGTGTAGCGCGAACCCAAAAAATAATTTAGAAAAATTAAAAATGAGACAAAAAAATATGATGATAGCAATCCGTCTGAAAATGTTCTTTACGGGTAAATTAGGATTAGTTAATACGAAAAAAAATATTTTCAGAAGAAAATTCGGATGCAACAAATTTTGAGACCATTCTAAATATGTTAAGAAATTTTACCGATCGGTATCATAGCAATCTGTCTGAAAATTGTTGAAATTGATGAAATGAATTAACCAGATGTAAAAAAAAAATATATCAGAAGAATTCAGTGTAGCACCTCCTTTATCAGACAACTTTTCGATATCGACCGTATTGAAGCGTGACTGATTGCAAGTTGGGCAATCACCTTGCTTTTGTCTTGCCAAAATAGAGCGCGGACAACGTATCTATGCTATAAAAACATCTATTATAATTGATAATTTTGAATTCTTAAAATACTACTCTTCCATCCTCGAAAACTTCGTCAATGGGAGATGAGCAAACTATGCCTTATCATTGGGAATAGAAGAAAAAAAACGTCCGCGAGCCCTCGAATAACCAGCGACACACCCACGTCCGCCTGAGCTACTTATAGTTTGTTGCCACTTTAAGTGAGCGTTATTTCAACGGTTAGGACAGCTGGTGAGTGACTATGTATAGTAAGAGAGTGGCAGGAGTATAATATGCAAAAAACCATTCCCACCGCAGCAGAAACGTAAGAAGCGCCCAGGCATCGGCCAAGCGACTCCAAAACGTTCTTTTCTCTTTTGGGAGTACATGCGACATCTAAAATGTCTGAAAACATTTTTTTTGTAATCTTGCCTTATATACAAACGGTAGAAAAAAATTTCATTCGTATTGCTATGATACAGGTCGGCTAAATTTGTTGACATTTTCAAAAATTCGCTTCAGCTATATACTACGCGCAAAATGTCTGAAAACCAACTTATTCGTCATCAAATTATAAAATCTATGTACATTTCCAATATCAGACGTATTGCTATGATACCGACTGCCTTTTTTTTTGGACACAGCAGAAATAGCCTTACATGCAATTGCAACACTTTTGACCGTTACTACCCACCTAGTCGGGTTCAGAATCACATAATCTAACGATTTTATACAGTTTCGACCGTATTGCTATGATACATGGTTTTGGTCGTCATCTCTGGGACTATAAGCAGAAATATTAATAGATTTCGTTGTATAGAGAATGCAAAGTGTTCATGGTACGGAAAACTGTTCAGCTGCAGTCTATTTAAAATACTGCCGGAGTAAAAATAACTCACTCCAGCAATAAAATAAGAATAATATAGACACCCACCTATTATTCCTTTCCAGTTAAAATACCCTTTCGATGGCCTCAACCTGTTCGTGCGGCCTATGCTAAGATAGGTCCTTTAATAAAATTTTTAAATATAGTTTTCTATCTAAACTACGCTAAAGCGGTAAAAAATATTCCGTAGAGAGTGGCGGCAATAGTCCTATAATACGTTAATTTTAACTATAAACAAATATACAATGCTGATAGGAGCCCAAAGGCGATCTATATGTAGCTTTGAAGGTAGAAATGTTATTTGAGATAGTTTCATTCGATAACCAACAAAAATAGAGCTCTTTTTCTCTTCGTTGCCAAATTTCAAAAGTCAATTATCAGACTAAGCTATAAATTAGTCTAATATTAGTTTCTAATGAATACAAGTAAATATTGTCATGATGTTTCCGTAATTAATTACTTTTACATTAGTACTTTAAAGAATAAAGATGTGTAAACAAATATATATATATAACACTACTCATCTTATGCGAAGAATTTTAGCGAAATAATGTAAGAAACTGTATCAAATTATTGTTTTTTGTAAAACAAATGTATTTTATTCGAATATGTTTCAGTTGTAATTATATAATTAGTGGGTCAGTATTACAGTAAGGTGAAGCTTTGATGAATAATTATGATATTAATGATTTTTAAAGTTAACATCAAATAACATTGAAACACCGATTAAATTAATAAACATGCATGTTACTCTAACACATATATGATTATTTAAATTTCTATTTAATAATTGCTACTAAACACTGAGAATGTCCGAAAAAACTACATTGTCTATTATTTAAATTATACCTATTATATTTTGAGACTAAAAATACGCCTTTTATATGACGTCAACGAATTACTGCGATAAATAAATATGTGTTATATGTGTATAAATATGTGTTATATAAGTGTCTGTTATAGAGATAAAACCTAACTACACGCCAGATCCTATTATATATTCGACTATGCTGTAATAATGTTAATTTTGAAGCCAATATGTTTAGATATGTTTATAGTCCTTGTATACTAGATTGTATATATAGGGTATATATCAACTCTTGAGGGGCTGATGGTATTTTACATCATTCAAAAGTGGATTGAGCGATTAAAGTGTGTTTACATTGTTAAAGGGTACTTGTCATGAGCTAAAAGAAGTTTTTTTTTATTCTGACATGTTAAATTAATTATTAATCTGATTGTAAATGTAGCGGCATCGAGATGGAATACCGAGAAGCTCTAGAAGATTGTCTCAATTGTCATAGCGAGTTGAAAATTACTTATGAAATAGAAGGGTTATATTCAGCAGTGGATTTGTTTTTTTTTATATGCATTGAATGACGAGACGGGCATTTTGTTCGCCTGATGGTAAGCGATACGACCGCTCATGAACAGTAGCAAAACCAAACAACGCCTTGAATTACAAAGCAATGCTTGTCATTCCACTGCATTCGCCATCCTGAGACATAAGATGTTAAGTCTCAATATGTCCAGTAGTTATGCTGGCTACAATGTCCTTCAATTCGAAACACAACAGTGCATTTACACTGCTGTTTGGCGGGAGAAATAGACATTGCGGTGGTACCTACCCAGGCGACCTCTGACATATGAGAGACCTACCACCAGTAGGTGTGGTGGGTTTGTGTGCGTAAATATGATTTAATTGAAGTGCATATTGTTTTCATGTTAAACAATGTTATTTTTTAAAGCAACCTGATACTAAGTCTGTTATTACCAACAAAATCTTATTATATATAATGTTTCTAAATGTATAGCGTGTAGTTAAAATGTATCTTACACCAAACACTTATAAGGTTTATGTACTATAAATTGAACTATTCCTAAACACTGAGAGGTTAAAAATTGCAAAATATATATTGTTGTATTATGAATTAACGCTTATTTCCAAAATGAACTACCTAACATGCAGATAATTTAATAAAATTTCAACTACTGTCGAATGTTTATGGTAAAGATAATCATACTAACCTAATGTAATGTATACATTGATATATCTATCGAACATGATCTAAACCATCGAATGACTACACTACACTACAAAAAACAATATTATTGTCTTGCATTTCGTTACCCCTACTGTATCTCGACACCGACCTACCGAAGCAAAATCATGAATATAATGCAAAACTCTAATTTGATACAGTAAGTAATGATGCAAGCGATTATCTCAAATAACATTTCCATTGATCGACTAATAGTATTCGTAATCTGATTCCGTCGCCTCGTTGTGTATTTGGGCAGTCAATTGCTCCATTTCAAGGTCTTGCTCCAATTCTGGTGACGATGGTGGAGTTGCAGTGGCCATATCATCAGGGGCCGTTGTGGCGTTGTCATCAGGCACTGATGTCGCCATATCATCAGGAACCGAGGTGGCCATATCATCAGGTCCCGAAGTCGCCATGTCATCAGGAACCGAGGTGGGCATATCATCCGGTCCCGAAGTCACCATATCATCAGGAACCGATGTGGGCATGTCATCAGCGGTATCATCAGGAGTGTCATCAGTGGTGGGCGCGGTGATGGTGATGGGAGTGATGGTGGGAAGGCTCTCCTCCTGTCATGTGACCTCGCGACGGACGTCCAGGATACCAGCACGGCAGAGCGGGCACTCTTTCAACATGGCAGTGCATACAGAGCAAAATCCGCTGGAATGGGAATTGGAATATTGTTATTTTACTTTATAAAATTAATTTGCAGCATTATAATAAATATATGATGTGTTAACATATTTATTTCGTTTAAATACCCTCAATCATTCAAATTATTTTGTTATTGTCTCCTTCTGTTTGTCATTTATTATTATTATTCCGTATTTTGTTTTGAACTGTATGTGTTGCAATCGTGCCAATGTACGTTCGTGCGCGTGTACTTTCCTTATATTTGCAATTTATTATGATTATTCTACGTTTTGTACATTAAATAAAAACTCTTTTCTATCTTTATTTATTTCTTCTTATACGCACACGTGTACGTACGCACACGTATACGTACACGTGTACGTCCATGCACGTATACTCACCGGTGCTGGCAAGGTTCTAGCACGCAGCACGGAGACTCGTCGAAGCACAAAGTGCACAAGTCCTCGCGCAGGCTCGAGCAACGCAGCTGCTCCAGGTATATGCGACGGGGGACCACCTGAAACGAGCGCGTTAGATAATAGAACGGGGTATATGTAGAGGATCGAAACTGAAACAAATAAATGTATTTTTGCACTAATGGCAAGTTGAAATAAAGATTTATAACGCATTATTGTTAAAATCAACTGATAAACTTTCGATAAAACAACGGTCCCAATGTACACAATCGAACTGAAAGAAAAAATACATATTTATGATTCTTTTCTGTTTAAATCAACTGAAACGTACGCGTTCGTTAATACAACGGTCTGAATGTAAAGTATCGAAACTGAAAAAATAATGTTTTTTCTTGCACTAATGGTAAGTTGAAATGAAGCTTAATAATGTATAATTCTTTATAATAAAATGTATACTTTTATAACTTCAACTGTTTTCCAATCAAATTAAATAATTTGATGTAAGTGCATAACATGAGCAAAGTAAAAAGTCAAATTTGTCACTTTCACTATTCTTACTTATATAATAATAATAATTAAACGTTTATTTGGTTTAGAGAAAGTAACACTTACAAGTATAAATAAAAATTAAACCATAATTAAAATTTAATACGAAAAAAACAATAACTCTCTTTATAACAATTAAAATAATATTGTGCTCGTAGCGTAACCGTTATCAAATTATTATAATATAAACTTGTTATATTTCGTTTTCTTTTTAGTAATTATTTGTCTTTTATTCTATTTACTACCTATTTAATAAGAATATGCTTCTTTCTCACTACCCTAAGGTTGACTGAGAGACAATGAATTTGGCATCTGTACCATTTAAATTTATACAAAGTGTTAAAATATAATAAGTGTAAAGTAGCGAATCAACATTTTCTATAAATTATATCAGGACCGTCGAAATAGCTTTGACAGCCTCCGTGGCGCAGTTGGTTAGACGCCGCCTGTGAAACGCGAGGCCGCGGGTTCGATCCCCGCACCGAGAGAAATGTTTGTGAGGCCCACAAATATTTCTTCCGGGTCTGGGTGTTTGGGAGACCGAAAAGTCTCTCGTAGTTCCTGATACCCACGACACAAGACTCGATATTAGTGTGGGGTCAGGACTATGTATGTGACTGTTGGGTGTTATTTATTTATTATTTAGCTTGTGAAACGTCTGAAACAGGATTTATTAAGACATTCAAGATTCTGTGAAAAACTAATTTAATAATACTTATTAAATTATTTATTGCGTACATTCGGAGGTCTATGTTCAGCAGTGGATGTATTGTGGGTAAGTATGAGTTTTATGATAACAGATAACAGTTGATAATATTATACTTGTTCGATACTTGCTATACTGGAAACACAACACACTTGAATGGCTGTAACAGGTTTTCAATTATTGTACAATATTAATTTTATAATAACAGTTATACATTTGTTTAACTTAATACCTACCTTGATTTATTTCAACAATTATTTTCTTATTAAAGGATCGAACAAACCTTCTTTTGCTCTTCGGTAAGGTCTCCATGCTCGTTGAATGAGCAGAATGGGCGATCATTGGGCGGAAACTCGAATGGGCGGTTGCCGAAATTGAACCGGCATTGCTGGAACGCCATGAAACTCGCCGCTGCGAAGAATCCGAGCCTGTCCGGCCTATAAGTGTACATATCCTATGAGTATGCGCATCCAACAACGAAATAATTAAGAGTCATTGTGCGATATTTTCTGCTTCAGTATTACAATTTTGTAATTTTATTCGTTAAGTTATTATTTAATCGTAATATCGAATGTAGAGTAGGCCCGTGCCTTGCAATAGGACGTATGCAGTTACAAATTTGTCATTTTTCAATAAGCCTTTATTGTCCCACTGCTGGGCAAAGGCTAGCGCAGACTGGGACGGAATGGCAAGGCTATTTTTTACCAAATGAAATTAAAACGTAGTTATCTGGTGGGAATACGACATAAATCCCATATTCTAAAATGCCGTGGCATCAAAGGGCATTTCTCGGGAAATTAAATGCCTTACCATATCGTACCGATCTGCGTTGGCTCTAAATCGTTGCGCCGTCTTTTTCGTGCCACAAATATTTTTGTTTAGGAAATATAATTATAAATTATTGTTCATAAAAGAATCATATTGAACGCTTGTAATTACGAATATCTGCACAAAATATTTACATTTAATTGATTTGAGAAATTAATTTAATTTAAATAATAATTAATATTTAACATACAAACTTATATTAAATTTATTCAATATACTTTATCTTTTATTGACAATATGTGTAGTCTGATTTTAAAATTTCTTAAAATCATTTAACACTTACTGTGTAGTATCGAAGATTTCCCTACAGGGTCTTATACGCTGTCCATTCAGCGAGAAAATGGCCTCGCGTCTCTCGATATCGATGAGGCATCCCAGCACATCCCCTGGCTGCCATTCTGGGACGGTTCTCACAGTAGTAGGCTTCGCCTTGTACCATATCAGCTTGCGGCACCCATCATAGGACAGCGAGTACAAATCGTCACCGATTCCGTAGCCCTCCTAGTGGTAACGTCCGTTACCAAATCGGATGATTTTTGGAAGAAAGTGACATGCATATAGTTAGATTGGGAAATATTATACTTACATTATATTATATTCATTATACTATGTGGGTTGGTTTTGAAGTGCGTCAATAGGTAAACAACATGATTTAAAGCAGTGGCGAAGGGTTTTTTTAAATGGGAAACCGAAAATCTAATATATCCATTGCGATTTTTATATGGATAAAAGATGCAGCATTTGTCTTTAAAAATGTTAGTATAACAATGCAATTCATGAGATAAAATTCACGTCACGCAGCACTAATTAAAAAGTAAAGCCGGTAGGAATCGGCATGTATGCAGTTTTCGGCACTGATTCAAAGTTGTACTAATTAGCTTATGCATCTCCTTAATTAATTATTTTATATACTGTATTAAAATATTTCGTTTTCATAACTTCAGAGTTTCTATGGTATGTAAAGATTACCAAGGCGCAATAAGCTTGGGCGAAGGGCACGGCCTAAGTTTTCTCATTCACGAAGAATTAATCGCTTATGTCTATGTGAAACGGACGTGTTATAATCATAAGGATTATTGATTTCACAAAGATACCTGGCCAGACCAGTATCTAAAAAACGTTATTGGCGCACGCCGCATGCCTTCAAGATACTAAAGTTACAAAATTATTAGATAGGCTACATTTGGTCTGGTACACTGGACTGGCTAGCTAGACCGTAACTTGATATTTTTTAGAGTTAAAATTATAATCTGTTTGTGACTTACATTGCTTTATACCATCACGAAATTCTATAGACTACTACCAAACCAATGAAGAGTGACCAGAGTAACTACTGGACATATTGAGACTTAACATCTTATGTCTCAGGATGAGGAGCGCATAATGCTAAGCATTGCTTGTAGCAATCGTATCGCCGACCATCAAGCGAACTTCTGCCATTATATAACATTTCAAAGATTTAATAAAGTATTTCCATTGCATATCATTCATCGCAATAAAAAGGAACTAAATTAAATGTAAACTAGCTTAGATACATACGTGATTGAGGAAATGGCTGTTCTTAGTGGCCCAGCCAATCTGCATGACGCCGGGCGTGATGAGCGTGCACTCATAGTACCAGCAGCCGCTGTCCACCTGCTCGTTGGACAAATAATTCTATATATCTATGAATGTGTGTTACACCGCTACAGTGTCTGCACGTTGCACGACGCGTTGCACGCTGCGGATGGTTTGTTACGATCGCTGTTGCAGGGCGGGAAGCACTGTGTTATGTGTTTTGCATCAGCCTATATACGTCCCAATATAGGGCACGGGTTTCCTCTACAATCGAGAGAATGTTTGTGAGGGGTTTAGTCCACCACACTGGCTTAGTGCGGGATGGCGGAATTTAGCATACCACAGAAATTGTTCAGAATCGCTGTGGTATACAGGTTTCCTCACATTTTACTTCGCTGTTATAGTGCGTGGTGATTGAATATCAATACACACATGACCGAAAAGTCAGAGGTACCATAGTAAACATGTTGGCAGCCACATCTGATCTGTTACCAACAGGCCACCACGTACTTTGAACACGATCAGACCTACTTTTTATATTTCATGAAATTTTAGTGTCGACGCAATTTGCCTGAACTTGCCTCTGCTTTGGCCTAATCATCTTAACATAATTTATACTGATTCGCATTTTACTCTGCTGTGAAATAAAGTTTGCGTAATTACTTTCATATTGAGCGGAACCAAATTTTTTATGTCCCAATGAAGTTATAAAGTTTCACGTAACCACTTCGCGGGTAGTTTGCAGTTGGCGAAATTCCTTGAAATTTATAGTAACATTAAAAAGTATCTAGTAAAAATTAAAAATTATCTAGTAATTTTTTTTTGTATTTGTGTTGATTCCAAAATTTGATGTTAGATGAATTTAATATTGTTCTGTTTAAACTTTATAGACAGTGGCCGCAATTTTATTATTCAATTATTGATTTTTAGTGACTGTGTTACATTTTAAAAAGTGTTGTTGTGTTATTTAATGTTACATTCGAAATTTAAATAAAAATTGATATTTTCACAACGTAGCGCTTCCCGCCAAGTTAAAGTGTTAGTCTTGTATATTGAAGGTACTTGTTTAAATGCATCACATTGTTATCATTCATGGTTTTAATTTGTTACTATCATACTTCTATGAAAATCTAATTCAAGAAGGATTTCCAATAGAAGTGACATGCCAATTATTGCCTTTTTTGGGAAATCGAGGCGTTGATTTTTAATATGTGTATATGAAATTTTCGTATTGAAGTCTTCAAGGAAAATAATAATAATCCTTTACGACTTGCGATTTGACATTCTGTACAGGCCAATTCTTCTGTATCAGCCCATATACGTCCCACTGCAGGGCACGGGCCTACTCTACAATCGTAAGTACGATTGAGAGTGGTTAGGCCATATAGTCCACCACGCTGGCCAAGTGCGTGTAAGCGGACTTACATACCATAGATTTTTTTATAAACCGCTATGGTATGCAGGTACATGCCAATTAATACCATCAAATGTTGTTCCAACCTACACTTGCCATCAGGTGCAATGCATTCTGTAACTTTACTTTTCTTTCTTTATTCCTTCATCCATCTTATAGAAGGAGATTCCATCGATAGAGATTATCAAAATATCATAATCAGTATTAATTAGTTATTTTACTGTACATTGCTGGCTTTAACTTTGAACTTATTTAATAAGTGGTGTAACCAGCAACGAATAACCATCAATTGTCGCTGACAATTACGCCGAATCGATCCAAAATTGCTCAAAGGCTGATCTCGAAAACCATCACTGTTATATACACTACATTCAATTTCAGAAATCTCTACTAGTCGCCCTACCAACAGACACAGAGACAAATATAAATAAGACATCTATATGAAATTTAGGTCTTATAGATTACTACAATTTTACAATTGTCTTTTCTAGTCGCCATACCAACAGACACAGACACAAACAAGACATATAAATATATATAAGTTAGCTTAGCTAGATACCTGGAAGGTGCATCGAACGCTCTCGAAGGAGTACGAGTCGCAGCGGGCCTCCAAGCCGTTGCAGGAGATCTTCAGATACTCGCTCACGTCATTCGTATTCAGGATCACGTTGATATTGGACATGTCCACCGACTCGTAAGAGAGCTTGCGGCCTTCGATCACGACTGTCGAGGAGATATTATTGATATTTAAAGAAATAATAATATGGAATAGGCCGTATTGCGTTGTGTCCTTGACTGTTGATGTAAGACAAGGATACAAAATACAATTGTTAATTGCATTAGGCATGTTTGAGTGACGTCTTATGTTTCTAGGTTTTAAAAACTAATTTTAATAATCTTTGAATATTAATAGTGTTTCAATGACGTCTTATGTTTCTAGGCTTCAATAGAGTTGCTTTTCGTTCACATCTGTGGATAGTATGAAATTAACTATATTTCTGAAGCATATTATAGCACTATAGAGCATACCATTTTTTGATATATGAAATTATAGGTGTACCAGAATCTCATGGTATAAAATTAAAAACACACATAATAATGTTTATGTGGCAATACCATCGGTTAACAGCTGTTTCAAAACTTGAGTTATGTCATTCGATGTGAATATGTTAAGATTTCTATACTTCCTTAGCGAAAATATACAAATTAGTTGAACGATCACAAGTGCGACACATTGTTTACAACGTTAATCGCCAGATCCGTGAATAATTTATACAAAATCGTCGATTTTAAAATCGACGTCGTTTTAACAAATAAGTGGGAGTGAATAGTTTTGATACTTCATTCCTTTTTGGGTAGTGTTAGATATGTACATGTGTTTTATCGTATTTACTTCGATATCATATTTTGAAACTAAACAGTAATGTATTATATATCTATTTATAGGAGTTTCCAGAAATTTTAGATAAGGATCCATCAAACAATGACACATATTTTGCACTTCTAGTGAACATTTAGTAATCCCAGAAGAGCGCTGTATTATAAATAATTATCATCAACATCTTCGTCTGATGATGTACTGCCAGGATCTTTAGAAATAAGCCTTGACTAATTGGTTCATGATAAATATTAAAGAGACTGCAAATAAAATACTTAGTTTTTTTTTTGTTTCACTCTTACATATCATTCTAATAACATAATTGCAATTTAACTAAAAAAAGTATTTCGTTAATATGAATTAATGCTATGTTGTATAGAAAGTATTAAAATATTTCGATCCAATAACCCTGGTGTTGCTATGCACAATTTTCAATTACCTCAATTACCTCAATTGCCATGAGATTCTGGTACAACTATAATTATATTTCTGAAGCATATTATAGCACTATAGAGCATACCATTTTTTATATCTTTATAAGAAACCTGTAAGCAATCCAGTGGTTCAATAGAAAATAATAATTCTATGACATTAGTTTACGCAACGGATATTAAAGGCCGTATTAACATAACAATCATCATTATAAGAAAAAAAACACAAGAAATTCAGAAACAATGTATGACAATATTTTGTTTTCTACAAAAACCTGTTTTTTGACTGACGTCACTGCTATGGTAATTTCAGTATCTGTGGACCACCAGTTCGTCTTCTTGCTACAGCAGGACGCGTCGCGAGCAGATGATGAAATTATTTGAAGCCTTACATCTGATTTTAGATCTAATACTGAATTAAAAATCATACATACCGGGTGTAAGCATATTAGTGGCTGTCTGGATAGACGGATTTTTTTTAATTTTTTTTTCGCCAAGCCTCCGTGTTTACCACTGCAGGAGCTGTTATTTTCAGGTTTGAAGGAAGCCAGAGCAATACCTTGCTTTTAAATGTGACGAAAACGCAGTGCTGTGTGTAATTTACTAATAAGTTGAGGAGTGTTCCTCGTATCTATTAGGAAGCAAGATTATTACCATCAGGCAAGCAACCTGCCGAACCAGTATGCACAGAACGTTTGACGTCGATTTATGGTTTTTCATAATTACTCATTAATTATTCAATTTAATGACTTGGCTTATTTGTCCACAACATACGTCATCGTCAATATAGTCTAGTGATTTTGTCTCGTATTTTCATTAATAAAAAAAATTAAGGAAACATTGTATATTTGTATTTTATTTCATTCTTTCCCAGGTTACATTTATGAAAATATTTTTACTTTTTGTTATCGTTTGATCGTTCAATCGAATTTTCAAACTTAAAGAAACAAAAGAGGTTTCACTTTAAAAAAAAAAGTGTATACTCACAGAGGTTATCAAGCGCCCATTTGGCGCAGAAGCCGACCTGCCTCCACATATAGTTTTCGTTCTCGGCCAGTAGTTCGAGAACCAACAGCGGGTTGTCGCGTTCCTTGTCCAGGCGTCGGCGGATCGTCATTTTGTTCTCAGTCGTGTGCGCGAACTTCTCGAGCGCGATCAGAGCGAATAGAACCACGCATGGCTCGCGGCGCATGGTCTGATGAGCGACATTGTACACTTATATTGTAGCAATAGGGTTAATTTTTCTTTAATGGAGTTGAGCGGAGTGGAGACCTCTCCTCGACTCGGGTTCGGTATGAAATTAATGTGAATTTGAACCAATGTGATCGATAGGTTTCCACACATATAACAACCAACCAACACAAAACTTCAGTGGACAATTTGTGACAGTTATGAAACGATTAGGTATCAATATTCGTAGGGTTACTAATACTTTAATGTCTTTGTGTGAAGTTAGGACTACCTTTGTGGCAGCTAAGTTTATTTACTTATTGTTTTTAAATTTTGTGCAATATTAGTAATGGCAATACTTTTTTTAAATAATTTCTAGGTCACTCTACACACTATACATCCAACAGACATTCATACACGTTGTTCCTATCTCAAAATAAGATACAAGTCTAGCCAATTTAGACGAGCAAGAGTAAAAAAAATGGCATCAAAATTGGCAATAATATTCGGAATATCATACACATACAACTTTATAACCGTTCGAACCGTTATCGTAGCAACGACGGCTAAAATTGTAGAATTCAAATCTACAATTTTATTTAAGTTAAAACTATCTACAGAAAAATCAATTTTTATGATCTCGGACTATTCATATATTTTTTCCAGGTCGCTGAGATCTATCCAGATTTTACATGTTTTCCCAAACATTCCTGCCAATTTTTACCTTTATGCGAATTTTGTAGCTTCACTACTATTTTTTGTTCTTATTTGATCGGACGACTATTGTCAACGGTTCCAGAAACTACGAAAGTTTTTGTTTGACAATATCAAACTCTAAAACAAAGGCTTTGTGAATTCATGTGAAATCTAAAATTTTTAGTCCGAGAATTAACTTTCTGTTGCACGATTTACAGGCAGTGTCAAACACAAACGAAGCCAATTGTGACGCAAAAACTGGAGCAATGAAATAATAACTTATACAATACTATAATTTTGTACGTATAAAAATTACTATGTGCTAATTTGATTGTACTATAGAGCGGGCTATGTTCGATATTTCCCAACGAGATCGAAGCAGAAATGAGGAAGTCCGTAGAACAAAGGTTACCGACATAGCCCATAAGATTAGCAAGTTGAAGTGAAAGTGGGCCGGGCATATAGCGCGTAGAACTAGAACTGATGGCCGTTGGGGCCGAAAGGTTCTTGAGTGGAGGCCACGTACAGGCAAGCGAAATGTCGGACGCCCGCCTACAAGGTGGACGGACGATCTGGCTAAGGTTGCAGGAAGTCGCTGGATGCAGGCCGAAGACAACAGATCGATGTGGAGATCCTTGGGAGAGGCCTATGCTCAGCAGTGGACTTCCTGTGTCTGATGACGATGGTTAATTTGATACTAATTGTCTGTGCTACATAATTTGTCATGGAAAAGGGAAATAAAATATTATGTCGATAAAACCAGAGGTTCATAATTTAGAATATTTCTTATATTATATGCTCATAAGCCGTCTTGTTTTATATTGGCAGGATTAAAGTTTCGTAACGTGTCATAATTTCTAATATAAAAATATTCTAAAATAAATATAGTTGAAAAATAAACGGATTTTCTTTGGAACAAATAACCAAAATTTTCATTGAAAAAAAAAAGTACATTAAACGAGGTGATCAGGAAGTCAATTTATTGGTACTACAGTGTTAAGGAGCACTTTATATAAAGAAGAAAATTTTTATTGCTGGGGATGATTTTTCGATGTTTCCTCTTCAAACCTGACACGTATCGAAATGGAGGTAGCAACATCAACGATGCCTAATTCCTAGCAAAACATTATTTGTTCGAAAATATATGAATTTGATGTTAAAATATGATGACGACCTGTGCATGTAAAGCGTTAGCTTAAAAATATATTGAAGCATTTAATACGCTATTTTACATTGAGTCTGCTCTATACCGGGTGTATCAAGACCGCTACCGAAAACGAAGCCGGGTGGTAGTTTTATTGACTAAAAACACAATGCAACTGAACATTTCGCAAAGAAATGCTACAATTTTTTTTTTTTTAATATCGTCGAGTTTGGGTGGTAAATCCATAGTTTTTGCTAAAATAATAATTTAAAGCCTTGCATACCATAGCATATTTAAAAATAAAAGGGTGTACATTATTATTTAAGAAAAAATCTATGTATTTACCATCCTAATACGACGATAGAAAAAAATAACAAAAAAAAATCGTGACAAATCTTTGCACAAAATTTAGTCGCATTGTGTTTGAAGTCTCTAAAAAAATTCGCATTAAGGTAAAAATTGGTAGGAATGTTTGGGAAAACATGTAAAATCTGGATAGACTCCATCGACTCAGTACCTGGAAAAAATATATGAATAGTCCGAGATCAATTGACTTTTCTTGTAGTTTTAGCTTAAATAAAATTGTAGATTTGAATTATCTGAATTTGTTTATGTGGATGGTTAATTGTCCTGAGGCCTTCTCCTGCTCACAATATTGCAACAATCTATGAACGAGTTTACGTTCTCCTTTTTTATTAATTTTTGGCATTTTTAAATCAATTCGGGACCGCAAAATTTGAATATATTTACGTCGCGGAAGCGTAACAGACAGCTTAAGTACCACGAATGAGAGTGTTGCAGGACCGGTTTTTTAAAAATTACTACAAAATGCCATGTAAACACATTTATTCGACAACATTATATTATACAGGGTATCTCAAGACTGCTACCGAAAACGAAGCCGGGTGGTAGTTCTAGTGGCTACAAACACAATTTAATTAAAAATTTCGCCTAGAAATGCGACAATTATTTTTTATGATTTTTTAAATATTGTCATTTTTGGGTGGTAAATCCATAGTTTTTGCTAAAATAATAATTTAAACTCTTTTATACCTTTGAGTATTTATAAATAAAAGGGTATACACTATTATTTTAGGAAAAAATGTATTTACCACCCAAATATGGCCATAGGAAAAAAATAAGAAAAAAAAATTGTCGCTCTTTTTTGCAACTTTTTCTGTTGCATTGTGTCTGAAGTCGCTTAAACTACCACCCGGCTTCGTTTTCGGTAGCAGTCTTGATATACCCTGTATACATATATATGTATAAATATACATATATATATATATATATATATATATATATATATATATATATATATATATATATATATATATATTGTGCTAGACACGTTTTCTGTGGGGGAATAAGTACAGGCAATTAAGATAAAGGTTGAATTCAACGGAAATACTTTGAGAATGGCAATTCTAAAATACAACTACAATGGTAAGACTAGTGAAAAGAGGAATAATTCCCAATTAGGCAAATGTAATGATTTGTAACTGTGCAATACGATATTACTATCATCTTTAGGTAATCATATCAAATTAAATGATGCGTAATTTGGAATTAGTTCCCAATGGCGTTCTCGTATGTAATTAATGGACCGATGTTTTCAAACGCTTTGATATTCCATTTAACCGCGCTCGCACAAAGTGAACCAAATAAATTAATATCGACTGATATTTGCGTACTGTGCAATAGTATTGTAAATATTGAAAACGTTTTCCCAATTCAAATACATGGAAATTGCTGTTACAAAGTAAAAATGTTCATCTATAAATCGGATATATTTTCTGTTTGCGTTATTGAATAAACATAGGTTTTGCAGCATAAAGGCAGATTTTCCACAACAAATAAAAATGTTGCGTCCGATAAAATACATGAAAAAAAAATGATACAGTTTTTTAAAGTAATTCACTCTACCAGGTACACCTTTTCTCTGACTATTGAAACATCGTATCTTAATGAAATATGTACCAAGAATATGCCTATATCAAGGAAATAGACTTACATGCACTTTGACTTGTTCATTTTGAAGTCTCCAAGTATAATATAGAGACCAAATGTATGGTATAAAAATTAAAACCCCATATAATGGGGTTTTAAGCCGATAACTCTACTGACGATAGATCCCATGAAAACAGACCAAGTTATGGGCACTGTTGATTTCATACGTCTAATTTTAATTTAGCTTATGCCTATTGTATCTTAACTTTTAGGAATGCTATGTTTATCAATATTAATTAAGATCATGATGGAGTAGACACGCATAACGACCCTCTTCCTTCCTTGAACATGGAGCAATCTGTGTTCCGACTACGCTGCACCACCTTTTCCTATCCTTGGCATAGTGGAGTGCAGCGTTCAACATAGCAAAACAGCCAAAGCACCATAAAAAAGCCTAGTCTATAGTATCACTCACCAGGAATGTGACGAGATAGTCAAGCGTATCATCAGTGAGCACGGCGACGCTGTTGGGGCCGGCCAGCTTGTCAGCAATGCAGCCGAGTACTACGCAGATGTTGCGCTCCATGCGCACATTGAGGGGACCCTTCAAGGCGCGCTGCTTCGTCAGCTGCAGGTACTTCGTCAGCTGGAATGGGATATTGACTTACAACCATTACAGCTTACAGACTAAATTAGGTGCCTTCGCCATAGGTTATATTACGTGCAACATGATTCACGAACAACCTGATAGTAAATTAAGAATAACCTACTGGCGTAATAATATGTGTCTTCACCGCTATGGTGCGTGGTGATTGACTTTCAATACACACAACTTCGAACAGTTAGCGACCGCCATGAATATGTTGGCAGCCCTGCATTTCCGTCACCACTACCGACTTCAATCATATGTATGCGAACTAGCAATGTTTAAACGTTAGCCCGTAATCTGTAAAGGACTAAACCCATAGGCCATAGCCCAGGCACTAGCTTTCACTTTCTCAACCTGACACACATTTTCAAATTCGCATAAAAAATGTTTTTGGCACTTAGTTGCTAATAAGCCGAGCCGTGTACTTCTTTATTACCTCTTGAATCGTATAAGAAGCATTTTAACATGTTTTTCTATCAAAATTATGTATACATTTTGCTCGTTAAGGAGCTTAAGATAAGAGGCAGCAATGCCAATCGACAGTGTTTGGTACCGAGCGTCGATCAATAAACGAGCCTTATTAGAAATCTTTCAATAGCTATTCTTCGATACGCCTATATTATGTACCAAACCTGAATACATCCAAACTAGTACGCAGAATTTAATAAAACATTTTACAAATGCCTAACAATATTTTATGCCATCTTTTTTACTGGAACCGTGGCTTCCAATTTAATATTTTTTAAATAGCGGCAATAGTTTAAAAAACGTGAGACCTGGCAGCCAGTGCGAAATTTTTTCTTCTGTTTTTGGCTTCAAATTTCTTGTACATTTTTTTTTTTATTGCAATGAATGGCGAGACGAGCAGGCCGTTCGTCTGATTGTAAGCGTTCCGACCGATCATGAACAGTTGCAAAACCAAACAACGCCTTGAATTACAAAGCAATGCTTGGCACTGCACTCACCACCCTGAGACATAAGATATAAAGTCGTAATATGTCCAGTAGTTACCCTGGCTACGATGTCCTTCATCTCGAAACACAACAGTGCATTTCAACTGCAGTTTGGCGGGAGAAATAGACCTTGCGGTGGTACTCACCCAGGCGACCTCTCACATATAAGAGATCTGCCATCAGTGAAAACATTTAGCCAATGTCAAGAATAGAAGTGTGAAGTTAGATATTGCGTTTTGTTCGGTGATTGAAGTAACCGGACACTCTTGATGCTATTTGATTTAACGTTTTGTTCGGCGAGTGAGAATGCCGGAGTAATTTGGCGGTTGTATGACTCGGGATGGCAATTATCCCACATGATGGACAGCCCTTCATATTGACACATGCACTTGTGTCACGATCCGCGTTCAGCCTGATTATACCCAGTTTCAATTAGGCCGGTATAATTAAATCCATCAGCAATATGAAACCATATCTCACCTGAAGACATACCGTATCCACCACATTCTTACATTGCATCGTTTATAAAGCGATTTTAAATATCGAATGTTTTTTTTTTCTTTCACACGACTTTTTAATTCCGTTTGAACAAAGAAGACATTTGTGATCTAAAATCGGTTTATAAACTGCCCATTTTCGAATTAAACTACATTTACCGCCAAGTGTATAGATGACAAGTTGGATGCAAAATAACTCTACACAAATTTCTAATAGTTTGAAATTTGAGCAAATAATTTGAGAAGTGGAGAATTCAAATTATGCAGCAAGATGAAATCCAAATGTTTTATTTAATGTAAGTACGTAGATAGGACGCAATATACGTCACTAAAATCACACCCAATGCAAAGTGCTCTATCAGCACGTATGTAAAATTAAATAGACTAACACAAGCTTCTTAAGTTCGCCGACGTCATTCCTAGTTTATAAAGTTCGAGTGCTTCGCTCTTTCAAGTTGAAGAAAATGCATTAATATCACTTTGGCGTTAACGTGGAAGTCTGCCTGACTGGCCTTGACACAATTACAGACAAATCCTTGCATTTGTAGTTATTAAGTCTGCGCTTCTCAGTAATAACCAGAACTTAAACGACATTATTATAAATAAACTGTATGTTAATTCAATGTTTACTTACTGGAATTTTCTTTGATCAATTTATAGCATATCATATTTGTTTAATATTTTGTGTCTCTGGTATCGAATAAAAAATGTGTAGATTCAAATGAACATATATAAATTGAATTCATTTATTGTAGCCTTTCGGGCGTAAAATCCTCTTGGTATGAGTTTTAAATCCCACAAAATCGATATGGTTCGAATTGAAATTTGCGTCCGGCTTGGTTATTGCTCCTTTTTCCCTCTTGTTAAAAGAGCAACCTCAGATAATTGTGGGTGGCACTAGTGCCGTTTCTACCTACCCCTTTGATGATACAAGCGTGAGTTTATGCGTGTTAAGCTTATAATTCAAAAAACGGTAATACGGCTACACAAATACGGCGACACTCTATTGAATACTTGCCAAACTTATGCAGGTTTATTTTATGTTCAATATGTCTAGAAGTTAAGCGTATCTTAAATCTTCATTACAAATTACAAATATGTGACAGTTTTAATTTATTGGGTAGCCAAATCATTAAATAATTTAACATAAGTAATGATGATTTTATAATTAGGGTTTAATGACTAGACTAAACAAACAAACAATTTAATGAGGTTGTTACGAGTATTTAAATATTAATATATCTATGACTATCTAATACAATCAATGTGTATTTTTATATGAAATGCTGAACACTTTTTTATACTAAGTACAAGACCAGTTTTTTATACAAAGTGACAAAGAAACATCATCATTTGAGTATACTGTTCCGTGGTAAATGCAGTTCAATTCAAATACCGTATCTAACAGAGAGAAACGGCCAAATTTTGCGGTCGCTCTTTACGCATATACCGGGATCGACTATCCATGCACTGAAAACGCACCGCAATGGAACTGACCGCCTCACCAATCACAGCGAAAACTCATCAGGCTTCTCCACTGTCTGTGCTGTGGTATATGCAGTTGGAAATCATTATACTACCATACCATTACATCAAATAACGAGGCCCCTCCTCTTTGTCACCTTCGCATGCTCAAGACCTCAAAATGAATACCCCACAAAACACAAGCAATAAGGACTGAGGTATGTAAAAGTCGACCAACCCGCTTTAGGCCAGCGTGTTGGACTGTACGGCCTAACCCCTCTCAGTCGTACTCTCGATTGTAGAGGTGGCTCATGTCCTACAGTGGGACGAATATGGACTGAAACAGATATACACTACCACACACCTATTTTAATGGAATAGGTACATTGTCAAAGTTTACACAACAGATTACAAATCGAAGCTTCATTTTACAGTTTAATTACGTCATATGCATGTATCAAATTCGACCACAATCATAATTAAATTAACCATTGCCAATTAATATAATTAATTAATTATGACTCCTGAATGGGATGTCTTTGAGGCCTTTGTCCGTTGGATAGTTGTGGGGGGGTTTTGATTAATTATGCAAAAGGTCATACGACGATATGTATAGACATCCGCCCTAAAATCACATCGAGATTATCTTTGAAATTTACATCTATTCTGTATCAGCCCATATACGTCCCACTGCAGGGCACGGGCCTCCTCTACAATCGAGAGTACGATTGAGAGTGGTTAGGCCATATAGTCCACCACGCTGGCCTAGTGCGGGTTGGCGGACTTACATACCATAGAAATTCTTATAAATCGCTATGGTATGCAGGTTTCCTCACGATGTTTTCCTTCACCGTTTTAGTGCGTTTACATCTATTACTTATAAGTAAATACACCCAATAGTTGTTGGATATAAGTTATTATTAATAATTAAATATACATGAACAATAAATAAGAAAAATATGTAAACAAGATTACAAAGTTATAAGTTTCCTTTGACTATTAGCGGTGTACTAAACGATAGTTATTGCCTTTTTTTGTATTTCCTGTTTCTTTTTTATATAATGTGCAAACAGCACAGTAAATGCATTGTTGTGTTTCGAATTGAAGGACATTCTAGCCAGAGTAACTATTGGACATATAGAGACTTAACATTATTATGTCTCAGGATGGCATTGCGCTGAAGAGGGCAACGCGGGGTTTTGGTTGGTATGCCTATCGGTGAACCCAACATAATCGCTCCACCCTCCCCCAAGGTGGGGCGTTAGCGGTAATCCGGTTTCCCCGCGTCAACAAAAAAAAAACAAAAAAAAAAAAAAAGCGCAGTGGAGCGCCAAACATTGCTTTGTAATCGCTTACCATCAGGCGAACGGCAAGTTCGTCAAGCCATTCATTGCAGTAGAAAAATTATACATAATAATAAAAAAATAATTGCTCCGCTACTATAATCCTCCTTTAACCTATGATCTTTAAGCGATGACGCAAAGGGTGAAATAGGAGCACCGACAGGTACCCTTTTAATTCTATATTTTACATAGTCTCTTATTCATCTAACGAGACTAAACGCGACTTTAGAATCAATCAATATTGCGCTAATTAGATCCACGTGCCGTACTTAAATACCCATTATTAATCCCATTGGAAAACAAAATATTAATAAATTAATTGCTCTTTTAAGCGGATTTGCCAATTAGTGTGGGTTCAGGATCCGTAGGTTTCCCTTGTCGGGCCACTCCTGACAACAGCGTGGTAGTAAAAAAAAAGATTTCAATATTTTCTTAAAACGTATTGTTTCATAATTTTTCGTAGAACGTATTGTTTTTATAAGCGGATTATGTACAAAAAATTCTTTGTTCATTTTTTCACGTGATATTTTAAGATATTGTGTACTTGTACCTTTTAATTTGTCTTACAAGGTAAAAAATAAGTCTCTGATTATGTTGTCAGTAAGGCCTGACTGTTGTCAAGGAGCAAAGATTCAATAGGTTTAGAATCAAGCATGTCGTAGGTACTAAAGCGTACTGTGAAACTTCCCGAGTTGAAGCTAGGGAAAAAAAAATAGACCTGTATTTCCTTCCTTCCATCTTTCATTTGAAATTCGGAAGAGGCTTTTCCATAATCTTGAATATAAAATAATGACCCTCATATTACCACAGATATCCTTTAAATCATTACTTATAATCGCAATAGTACTGTGAGCCGCTTCACAAGATTTCTCACATTGCGGACTAGATATTCTGATCGGCCCAGATGGCGACAAACACGCACAAAGTTGTAATACCCGGCATTGTGAACGCAGGTGTTGCTTTCCGGGATTATTCAGTGTATGCAAAGGGGATATATCTGGATTCTTTGTGTGGGCGGTGCGCCTTTACCTGTAATAACTGCCGAGATTATCTATAGAGCGAGTGTGTCCGTTTCTGTCTGACAGAGATGTAGGTGTAGAGCTATATCCCTTTACGTCATACAATACCACATCAAAGACATCCAACAGTCACAATACTCCTAACCCAACAGTAAGATCGAGTTGTGCTGTGGGTATCAGAAAATACGAAAATTTTCGATCTCAGAAATACCCAGACCCGAAAAAAATACTTGTGGGTCACACAAATATTATTTAAAATATAAATATTTGTTTCGGTGTGGAAATTAAACCCGCAGCCTCACGTTTCATAGCTAGCCTCCCTACTGCGCCACGGAGGCTGTCATCGTATATTATATTTCAATTATATTTTAGCCGCTATACGTTAGTTTAAAGTTGGAACCAATTCTGCTCTATCATCTAACATCATCTGCTAACGTGTGTGAATACAAAGCTGGTTACATCGGCATTACCACCTAAGATAAGAACCTTTCCCAAAACTGGTTTTTCCACCTAAGAAACTATATCATCTCTCAAAAGAAGATTAATGATTGCATTGCAACTAATATGAACAAAGTCGAGCGAGAGTTAAAAGAAAACTCAACATAAAAGACAATATGTTTTGATTTAATATCTTTTCTATCACAAACTCTTAGAAGTGTCTCGAAATTTAATAATTGTATTATTCTTGAAAGAATCACATTGAAGTACTTTAGAGTCGAGTTCTAAGTATTCCATAATCGCTTGCGAGAAATCATGATACAATTTTGTTGTGAAATTTTAGCGTAATAACTTTAAACATAGACAACCCGATAAAGCTCACAAAAGATCTCCAGACTAATGACGCTTTGAAATTTTCGGTCTAAAATATTTGGGAGCTTGATGTTCAGTTATAGCTGACCGCGGCGACCAATAATGAATATTAGAGCTTTCTTATTATCAAATCGTATCTCTGTCGAAACATGTCAAGGCTAAAATCAATCGATTCCTAGCATTTTTCAAAGTGATATTCAGCCTTCAAGCAAAATGGCGTATTAGTTGCATTATGCATTCGTCTATTACCCCTGCATAAAGAATATTGTAACTAGCAGTCAACAAAGGCTGTGTCCGCGAATTTGAATATTCCAATTACGCCGCTCTTTTTCACGATATTTTCTTTCTTTAGCATTTACTATCGGTCGCCAGATTATGTGCGGTGTTTAACGAGCAGGATCCGATGGGATTAGACTCTCTACCGTCCATTACACAGAAAAAACGTACTCTCTTTTTATACGTTTTGCTTTTATCCATTTCAGCGAAATTCCTGTCACATTGCATTAGACTAGGGTTTGAGGCGAAATTTCCGGAAGCCCGATCAATACCTGTTGGTATATTCGTATTTGAGCACTATATACGAGGGTGTGTCGTGTTTCAGATTCAGCCTTTGTGATATACAAAGTTGCGTTATTGTTTCGAAATGTAATAGATAACCATTTGTAGGAAAGCTGACCATCTTTCGTTGGTAGATGTCCTTTTAAGATTGCACTCTTCTGACGTCACTAAGCATAAGTGCATTTCAGTTACTTTGTTGTAGCTATACATTTTTTTCTAATAAGATCCCATTTGATCTAGATCGTATGCAAATAAAGTGCGATTACATGCTATACTCTGACGCAAATTCTTTGTGAATTTTATTTTAAATTGCATAAATGCAATTGGAAAATAAAATATGAATAGAGCATGGTAATTTGATGTGCATAATGCGCCAGCAACAGTTGGTAAAATGAGATGTGACAGTGGAGCGCAACAGTGTTGCGTGTCACATTATGTTGATTGCAGCAACCACGGGCGCGACAAGCAATTACCTACTCCTGCTTACATACTATTTTTAAAATATTTCATGAATAAAGTGCTACAGTATTTTATAATGTGTTATGTATAGTTCACATTAAACTTAATTTATAGACGCTACCTACAGCATTTTTAAAACCCACGCATATATCTAAAATATAAATCCAGAGCGCTTGAAGCTTCAGACTTAATACGCCTTATCTACTATTTTTAAACAGAGCCTGATATTTTAAATCCCTGTATTTTTTTCTGCTTATATTTAAAACCAGCGGCCCGCCCAGGATCGCCCGGGTGAAAATTGATTTATCTATTACTAGCGGCCCGGCCCAGCTTCGCCCGGGTACAAATAGATTTCTGTACAATAATATGTACGTATTATACATATAAACCTTCCTCTTGAATCACTCTATCTATTAAAAAAAACCGCATCAAAATCCGTTGCGTAGTTTTAAAGATTTAAGCATACAAAGGGACATAGGGACAGAGAAAGCGACTTTGTTTTATATTACGTAGTGATAATAATATGTATGTAATATAGCTATAAACCTACCTTTTAAATCAGTCTATCTATTTAAAAAAAACCGTATCAAAATCTGTTGCGTTTTAAAGATCTATCTATACATACATACAGGGACAAACAGACAATAGGAAGCGACTTTGTTTCATACGATATAGTGATTAAATTTGCTATAAAGCATTGTTTAAAAAAACTGTAGTTTTAACTTAGAGTTTAGACGTAGTTAGTCGCGATGGAATGTTACCTCCATTTTCCAATTAAAGTATGTTGAGTTAGCTTAGTTAACAAATACCACCCAAACTTTCAAACATTTCGTTAAAGCAATTACAGTTGTAAAAATAAGTTATCTAGAATGTTTTTGAGAGGAATATTGTGAACGCTTTTGTCGCGGAGAATAAATAGATATGGATGGTGTTGAGCGGTGGTCTAAGCCTTATTGATCGCAAATTTTAAGGGACAGATTTTGCTATCTGGGCAAGCAAGCTAGGCAATGTTCCAGGTCCCTATCAAAACCTTAAACCTAGTAACAGCATCATCATCTTGTTTGGTTTTTCGTCTTTATTGCATGGGTTTTGCATGGCAGTTGGTTGGCGCCGTAAAAAAACCAGAGCGCCTTGCTATCTCGCAGTATGCTAATTGTAATGCAAAAGTGGTAGTTTATGCAGGATATATCAAAACTGCGACCTTAAACGAGTCCGATGATAGTTTTAGTGAGTAGAAACAGCGCAAATAAAAATTTCGGTGTATTAAATATCATCTTGTTTGGGTCGAGGAGAATCTATAACTTTTGATAAAATAATAATTTAATCTCTTGCGTAATACAGGGTCTTTAAATATTTAAGGGTGTACATTGTTATAATAGGAAAAACTATGTATTTACCACACAATTACTGGTGGTAGGTCTCTCATATGTGCGAGGCCATCTGGGTAGGTACCACCGCAATGTCTATTTCTCCCGTGAAACAACACTGCTTAAATGCACTGTTGTGTTTCGGATTGAAGGACATTGTAGCCAGAGCAACTACTGGACATATTGAGACTTAACATCTTATGTCTCAGGATGGCGAGCGCAGTGGAATATTTCTACTGTTTATGAGAGGTCGTATAGCTTACCATCAGGCAAACGGCTTGCTCGTCTCGCCATTCATTGCAATAAAAAAAAAAAAAAAAAAAAAGGATCATAGGAAAAATATAATATAATTCGACAAATATTTTTTTTTAGTTGCCATGTGTCTGACTGAAGTCACTAAAACTACCACCTGGCTTTGTTTTCGTTCGCAGTCTGGATATATTTTGTATACCGGACTGACGATTAACAACCCTCAATTTGCAAAACTTCTGGCGCATTTGCTACCACGTCGGGTTCGTGAAGCGTCACGAGATACGCCTAAACAACTTCTAGAGAAGTTCTGACTTTCCTTATTGCATTACTCATAATTCACAAATAAATATCCCGTATTAACTCATTCCGTACTAAGCCTCTAAACGGGCATGGGACAAATCCTTTACAACCATTGATTTAAAAACTAAGGATACACCCTTCAGTACATTTGGAGTTCCAAAAACGTAACCGTAAAATCGCGCTAAAATAAATATTAAAATAATTTACTAGATTCCGTCTAAACGGGGGTAAAAAAATATCTTAATTTTTATTAAATTTTCTGTCACACTACAAGCAAGTATTTTCAAAATCTTTGCGAGCAAAGACTAATTTCGGTAACGCTCTAATATGTACATAGAAATGTGCTGGAGAGCGCGCACCACTTACGTCAGAACACTACACTTTTACCGCCCTGTTTATATACATAATGATTTATGTCAATGGTTATCTATATATTAATACGTGATGCAAAAACTTTGGATCCCTTTTTACGAAAATTGCGCGGACGCAGGAGCATAAAATTTGGCACACTTATAGTATATGTGTAGGAGAAGTGGAGAATGCTAATATTTTTCAATAATAATGCTTATAAAGTACATTAAATCAAAAAATAAAACATTACACACACTGCCATGCATTTCACACACACATCCATACACAAGTATACATACTCTGGTGTCAAACTGTTTCTTTTTTTTTTCATTTTGTTCTTCTGACATAGACATATCAAAAAAAAGGTTTTATTTGCCTAATGAGGTAATAACATTAATATTAAAAGAGAATATTAATTTTAAATGAGGCAATAATATTAATATTAAGCCTAATATTAAATGGAATATAAAACAAGATTTTAATAATAATGCATAAAAAGTACATGAAATCAATAAATAAACCAGCATGCATTTGACACACGCATACACAAGTATTTGTACACGTATACATACTCTTTGGTCAAATTGTTTCTTTGCTTTATTATAGAAAATGTAGTTGAATGTCAATCAGAAAAAAATGTTTACTGTGGTTTTGTTGAATATCAAACAGAAAAGATTTATTTGACGAATACTACGTGAAATACTGAGCGCTATCATTCATTATATGCATAAAGAAAATTCTGTAGCAGCAATCTGCAATAACAACATTCAGCTACAAAAAAAATATATAATTTACTATTGCTGGTTCAAAGCAATTATTGTAGTTTACGATTTTAGTAATTGCATATACTTCAGGGGAAATAAGCGATTTTGAGAGATACGGACATTTAAATGTGCACGAATTATCAGAATAATAACATCATCATACAGGTAAAAACTTTTTCTCTTCTTGATTTGGTCGAATTTCGACCACTAGGCGACCACTAGTTCAAATAATTAGGTGAAACAAGAGTCGTTTTAGACCCCCGTATCAAGGCAAACATGTGTTTACCATGAAGAGTTATTCAATAAATATATTTGTGTATTACAGCCACAATATTCCAGACCGCAGATAAATCTTGGGCGGGTACCAGCATACACGAGACCTTCATTTTACAAAACCCAGACCCGAAATAAATACCAGTGGATCAAACATTAGTTTTGTGCGGGAATCGAACCCGCGACTTCACGTTTCATACGTCTAACTAGGCACGCTACGGAAGCTGTCAATATATAAAAATATGGGTGTATTAGTCACAATATTACAGACCACAAACTTAGATAGATTATGCACGGATATCAAAAAACACGTGAAATTTTTGGTTTAACAAGACTCGGAGCAGAAAAATATATTTGTGAGTCCCATAAACTTGTCTCAGTGATGGAACCCACAACACCACGTTTTAAAGCAACCAACTGCGCATAGGTGTATGTTAAATAACCACTTGCGGTTTGACAATGAAATATAAGTAAAGTAGGCGTTTATACCTTTGTAGTTTGACTCGTATGATAAAAGGTTATATGATGCGCTTACAATTTCGCAGCGTTTAAAATTAATAATACATCACGTTTAATATTTACAACAATGTATTCCGTAATTTCACGGAATGCGCATTTTATTTCAACAACAACAAAGTTGATCCTGATGGTATCGCGAAATTTAATGGTAAATTATTCGACTCTTATTATTGTTATTACCTAACTGATTTAGTAATTTGTCGCCGAGGACCTGCGTTCAATTCCCAGTTATTTCCCTAGATAACCTAGAATAACATTTTAGTTTGAAAAATCCAATGATTTCAAGGATTCGAAGGGTACATAGAATCGAATGTTTAACCACATAGGTGTTTGTGAGACCGAAAAGTCTCTCGTAGTTCCTGATACCCACGACACAAGACACGATCTTAGTGTGGGGTCAGGGCTATGTATGTGACTGTTGGGTGTTATTATTATTATTATAGGTATTTATTATGTACCTTAGGTTCGAACCTCCAACCTCTCGATTCTCAATCCGGACCGTAGTCTATAACGCAATTGCACTCAGATCAAACAATCATGGATTATTAATTAATTATTTTAATCCTGTAATAAACTGATTACGTTTAATCCTGTAATTCGTGTGTTGAAGTGAAGTGCGTGGTGGCTTGTTGGTAAACGGACCAGACGCGGCTGCCAGCATGTCCACAGTGGTCGCGGATTCGAATCCCAGGGCATACTTCCGACTTGTTTAGATTCATGTGTGTATTGGTATTCATTCATCACACATTATAACGCCGAAGGAAAACATCGTGATTTGTATGAATTTCTATGGAAGGTAAAGTCCGCTAACACGCACCGGTGAACTATATGGCCTAACCACTCACAATCGTACTCTCGATTGTAGAGGAAATCCGTGCCCTGCAGTGGGACGTATACGAGCTGATACAAGCAACAAAGAGTTTATATTTTCTATAACAGCTTTCGTGGCGCAGTCAGTTAGACGCTGCCTGTGAAACGAGAGGCCGCGGGTTCGATCCCCACACCGAGAGAAATGTTTGTGCGGCCCACAAATATTTCTTTCGGGTCTGGGTGTTTGTGAGACCGAAATATCTCGTAGTTCCTGATACCCACGACACAAGACTCGATCTTAGTGTGGGTTCAGGACTATGTATGTCACTGTTGGATGTTATTTATGTTTATTGTAATACTGAATCCCAAAATTGAGTGGAAGACAGTATGTTGATTCAAATGGCTTAAGCGGTCCGTTCATCGAACGGTTTAGTGAGGCAACGGTGTAAGAATGCCGTATCATTATGGATTCACTTGCAATTTCACCAACTCTCGGTGGTCATCACTAACAAACGTAGTCGTGCGTTTGACCACTGTATATAGGCAGACGTATCATGAGTCACCCGTAACACATCCTTACTAATATTATAATTGTTAATTTTTTTTAATAAGAATATATGGATGTTTGTTACTCTTTCACACAAAAACGGCTCGATGGATTTTGATGAAATTTGCTATAAGGGTAGCTGACACCCATTAACATATAGGCTACTTTTTATCCCGAATTATGTGTTCCCGTGGGATGAGTCAGGAGTTAAAAAATAAATATTTGCTACTCTTTGACAGGAGAGGATAGGATTGTATGCTTTTCACAGGACATAATGAGACGGGACAGAATGGGATGGGACGGGGGGGACGGGAGGGGAAAAGAAATGCAGTCGACGGCGTCACATTGAGTTTTAATATAAAACGTATGTTATTTGAAACACCGCGCTGTCCCTATCGGCATACATGCTGTTTGTGAAAAAGTGATTCTAATTTAATATATTTCTTATATAAGTCTTCAATATTCTTCCATAATTTTATATTTAGGAGCATCACAAAGGGGAGGGGCAGGTCCAAATGTATATTAATAAAATAAGACTTACCATAATCACAGCCTCTTTGGAAGGCAGGGGGCAATCGTCAAAGACAATTGTGATCGCCGAGGGCCCCAGGGGATCTTCCAGCGGGATGACGGTCACCAGCGATGCTACCACCTGGATCCAGCCGTCCTCCTTGTCAGCTATAACATGCAGCTTAACCAGAGGCACCGGAGACTCTTCATCACTATAAGAAGACAATGAACTTAAATTTTCATTAAACAGTGATGTTCATTGCCTTATAAAAGTTTTACAAAACAAAAAAGAACAAAAAATAAAAAACAGCAGATTATTTCTTAAATATTCGCTGCGTTGCTTCGCGAATTCGCTTTGGCTGCACACATATGGTAAACTCTACAACAAAAACAACATACATTATTAAATTCGCTAATAAAAACTGCAAACAGATTTATATGCACAAAGAGTTCTCCTAATACATTCAAAGGAAGATAAAAATAGATTGATCATCAAAAATCGCGAAAGCATTCTTAAAAGTGAGGGTCAGAGGTTGTTCATGACACAAGCAAGTAAAGAATAAAATAATGTTTTATTAGCTGTCAAGCCATTGGTAGGCAGAATCTTTGCTCCACTATTATATAGTTATAAGGAGATTTGGTTGAAGTCACCATATTAACAGTGTTGATAATTGTGCCTAATATGGTAATAAATGTTTTAACTAGACACTAAACAGTTTTGTATACAAATGTATGTCCACTGGTATGTTTAAATAAGGACAATTCATCACTAACACAAAGGTACCTGACAATTCAAATTTACTCTTTTTTGTTCATAAATTTCACTAACACAAGAGATTACTAATTTACAAAAGTAAATTATATTTAGTTTGTAATATTAATACACAAAATATAAATCTTTATTCTTTCCATTATAATATTAAAAGGTTAAATCAAATCTAACATAGACTTGAAATATTTTAATATTTATCTGACTTGCTAAATTGATCTTAAAGGAAAACAATTTACTTAGAGTGAATATTTCTTGATTGTTTTTGTTTACCAAGTACCACAAACCAAAAGACACATTATAATATTTTGATGGCTTTCAAGACCAAAGTCCTATGTATAAACAGGGTGAAATCCAGTTTACTATTTATGACTTTATTTATGGACTGTTCATAAACTAAATCTTAGTTATGAAATGTTTCATCCTCTTCAAATGACTTTATAGAAAAGAAGACAAACTGTCTGTGAATAAGGCTGTAATATGGGGCATTCCACGCGAAGCGGACAGGTAAAAAATCTCGATGTTTCTGATTTCAGAAATATTTAAGTATGTTCTACCTATATATGTCCTTGATTCGTATATCAAATATTTTTCTAATATAGTGACTGGTTAAAGAATTACGGAACTTTGAAATTTTGACCAACTTGTGGGTATACAGTATTTCAAAGCCGATTATCTAGTCATATAATTATTGATTAAAATAATTAAACCACTGGATTTAAAACTTCATTTAATGAGCTTTTTAATTGCATTTTTGGATACGAAAATAAATTGTTTTTTTCCATATGATTTTTTTATTTTATTTTTTTTAACTACGATTTTCACAAACTTAGACCATTTCGATTTTTTTTATATTTTTTATAAAAATAGCTAGTATTGTATAAAATATCCTCGCCAAGTTTTGTAATGGGCGTGGAAGTGGATTACGAGCTATACTGGGAATATTGCCGAAGCGCGGCGTCCTGCGCGAGTGTATACTAATTCCGCGGTCTGGGCGACCACACTTAACTCAGCCGTACAATATAATTATCAATTAATAATTATCATAAATTGTTTATGAACTGCTCTGTATTGCAAATCCGGTATAATCCCTGTATTGTAAACTTATTTTGAAAAGAGCAACGCAAGAATTTCTTGCTCGTTCTTCTCTGGCGAAAACAGCCTCGTGAACCGGGCGGTAGCGGAAAAAAGTAACTGAATCTCAAATTAATGTATGACATTTTATGGATTCAATAAATAATAATTTCAGTTAAGTGAAACTATCAATAAAATAAAATAACATCCGACCGAATAGTTTGCATATTAAAAAAGCTATGAATACATTTTAAACACTTTTTAAATACTAAAATACGGTATTAAGTCACAAAATTTGCAATAGGAGAATATTCCCTCATCCAGACAATTAAAAATAAAAAAAATAGTGATCACGAAACGAAAACTTCGTAATTTGTGTACTTTCTGTGAATTAGAACCTGTTTTATTTTAAACAGGATTTTGGTACAGAAGCAGAATTTCATTTTCATGCCACTTCTCACGGCAAAGGCCCATGTGATGGACTCGAGCTAGTCTACAATCGGCGTCAAACGAAGCAATAACCACAGCTAAGCATTTGCACGATTGGGCGAGAAAATCAATGCTATAAATGCACCTTTTCTATGCTCAAAAAGAGGATAGTCAACAGAACAGATGGTCTTTAAAAAGAGATTTGAGTCGGCAGCGACACTACCAGGCACAAAAAATATCATGCCTTCATTCCTACTACTGAAAGTATTATGGTAAAACGCACAAGTAACAGTGAAACATTTAAAGTTGTAAATAAATTTGTAGTTAATCACATAAAAATAATTCATTTTATTTTAAATATATCAAAGTAAGTACTAAAGAAATAATGTACCTAACCTGCAAGCTTACGCATGTGACGGGCGTTTGGCGCGGTGCGGCGCATATTTCCAATATAGCTCGTTAACCACTTCTACGCCCATTATAAAACTTGGCGAGGATATTCTATACAATACTAGCTATTTTTATAAAAAATATAAAAAAATTCGAAATGGTCTAAGTTTGTGAAAATCGAAGTTAAAAAAAAATAAAATAAAAAAAATATGGAAAAAAACAATTTATTTTCGTATCCAAAAATGCAATTAAAAAGCTCATTAAATGAAGTTTTAAATCCAGTGGTTTAATTATTTTAATCAATAATTATATGACTAGATAATCGGTTTTGAAGTACTGTATACCCACCAGTTGGCCAAAATTTCAAAGTTCCGTAATTCTTTAACCAGTCACTATATTAGAAAAATATTTGATACACGAATCAAGGACATATATAGGTAGAACATACTCAAATATTTCTGAAATCAGAAACATCGAGATTTTTTACCTGTCCGCTTCGCGTGGAATGCCCCATATATTAAATACAAATGTATTCAAAAACTGCACAATTTATTATTGACCACACAGATTTTTATATTTTTCAAAATATATCTTTGGATTTATTGACTTAATTTAATAATAAATAAGACTATATTAGGCAAATATATCAGATTTGCATTCAATTCCGGAACCCATTCATTGAGTCTATAAAAAAAGTATTGCATCTCCTACACTTGAAATAATTTATTAGTGCTTTTGTAATTGTTTTAATGTAATAGATAATACTTTACAATTCATACGTTAGGTAAATTTTAGAATACTGCAGTATTATCTGGGCTCCACATTATACAGTTCATCAACTACGCATAGAACGGATTCAAAAAAGATTTACTAGACACCTTGCCTTCTACAGTAAAGCCCAAAAGACATTAAATTCTTACTCTACACGTTTAAAACGCTTTAAAATGAACAGCCTGAGTGACAGAAGGAAACTCCTAGATATGAACTTTCTCTACAAAATTTTAAGAAATCAAGTAGATTGTCCACCATTGTTAGACTTAATAAAAATACGTGTTCCTAGTAGATTACCAAGAAAACCCATGGGGTTATTGTGTCCACCTTCATCGAGAACAAATCTGAAACAAAATTCTACAATAGCCAGGTTATGTCGATTTTACAACACTCTCGGCCAAAGCGTTGATGTGTTTAATGACTCACTGAGTACTTTCAAGACTGAAGTTATGAAACTAATAAATGATAAGAAATTGTAGGCATATTAATTATTGTCATAGTATTTACTTATGTTGTTGTTATTTTTTGACTCCTTTGTTATTTCTTTTGACTTCTAATTTTGTTAATATTTCACTTGGTTTAATTTTAATTTTATGATTGTAGATTTCATTATGTTTTTTTTTTATTTTAATTTGATTCCAGTATTACTTATCACTTATTTATTATTCAATGCATGTTGTGACGCCAGCAGGTAGTGCATTTAACATGTTACAAAATTGTAAGTGTATTAGATTTAAGAAACAATGTAATTACCATTGGATGTCCTTAAATAAATAAAAATAAAATAAAATGTTTAAAATGCAGCTATTATTTATCCCAATCATTCAAACATTAAGTTTCACTCCAAATCTTTTGTCATTCTTTGTTTTTGTCGTCTACAAACATTCAACAGGTAACTTTATGTACTTAAACATTTCAGCTTTGACAAAATAACTGGTTGGTGCTTTAGTCAGGATATGTATTAGTCAGTATGTATACCATTTTTTTTCTTTGTTCTATGTGAAGCTGCTCTGAAGTAGTGTTGAAATTCAATTTGACTAAAAATTTACCTAAATTATTTATTCAAGTGTTTTTTATCTTTCTTTTATTATTTAGGAGTGTAGTATGTGTTTTTTTTAATATTATGAAGTAATTTGATTGTTGTCTACTTATTAACAATAAGGTAGTCTCTATGTTTATTCATCATTCATGTTAGTATAGTATAATTCATATACATTGACCAAAAATATCATTTATTTTAATTCGAGTTTGTATTTTGTGACAATATGCAATCAAATTAGGGATCTATTATGGTATGATTGTTATTTATGTTCATTCTACATTAAATCTTATGTTTCACTATATTTTGTGGAACTCTTGTGATCTCTAATGATCCCACTTCCCACTTATTGATTTTTTATTCACCTGGCATTTCAATTAATTAATGATATATTTAAATTGTTCAGGATTTTTGAAATCTATCATTTTATATTACAGCAATGCTTGTTTGAGTGACTGTATTTGTGTAGGACTTACTTATCCACAATGGATGCTATGAGAGACAGCATCTCTAGCACCAACTGGTCCACATGCCGTGGGTCTATGTATCTTGACAGATGAGGCGGAGGCTCCCCTGAGGCCAAGGATATGGAGTCCAGTCCCTGGGGGGAGTCTGTGTCCCTCTCATCTGGAGCCTTGTCTTTACACCAACACTGCCCCATGACCTAAAACAATAACACCTTAATTGTCTACACCACTCTCAGAAAAATTCCAATTTAATAAATTATTAGTCATATTATTTGCAATAAAATTTTGAATATTCACTTTTGCAAGTAGTGGTGTGAGCACTCACTGATGTGTGCGACTGCGGTACGTCCCGCGCGGCGTCAACCTGCCGAATGCATACTGCAAGTATACAGATGGGTCACTATCGACGTTTGATGAACGGAGAACCAATGAAAATATGCGCCGCCCACGTACGATGCGCGCACAATCAAATTATTCTCTTTCCAATTATAACACCCAGATCAATACGATATTGTGTAATTGGATGTAATAGTAATTGCGCTAGTTAAAATATCGACCATCTGCTTTATTATAGTACGATTTTCACTTATTACTTATGTACCCGCACTTTTATTTAATGGGTGCCTGTAAGACTTACAGACTCCCATATACATAATTTGGAAAGAAGAAATATTTTGAAATTGTTTTATGGTAGGTAACAGTGAACTTTATTATTGTAAACAATTCTTTCGCTTCCAAGACGCGTCAGAAAGCGAATCACCGTCAGGCGTCAAGTTGTACTGTAATAGGGACTTTGGACTGTGATCATTACACCTTTAATCGATTCTTACAATTATTATTCGTTATGATCGATTTTTCAATTGTTTCCCCACTTGTTCTTAGTTCCTTTTCGTAATGAATATTTAGCCAATATCATGGAAAACCTGTTTCAATTATACTTACTCAATTATAGTTTAACATCAAAGATAATCAATTATATCGTTATCTATTTTAAATCCATTGCTCAAGATTTTATTTAAGGATTTTCTCAATCAAAATCAAAGGTTTTTAAAGATGAATCCAGTCTATTTAAACATTATGGTTGGTAATCCAAGCCCAAAGTATAGATACATAATTAAACTCCGAATTTTAGAAAACGCACAATTAATTAATAAGTTAGTTAATTCAGTCGTAACTGCTAGTAATCATCAGTTATAGCATAATACGACCCCGAAATTTAGCTTATGGGCATTTAAAGAAGTTTTAACGTCACTAAACGTGCTATGTAGCGGGCTACGCTCAATTTCCCCACGAGATTGAGTTAGAAAAGAGAAAGTCTGTAGGAGAACAAACAAAGAGAGAAATACGAGTCACAGTAAGCAAGACACATGGCGCGGAGAACTGATCACCGATCGGACAAACAACAACTCGAGTAGAGGACACGCAGTGATAAACGTAGCATCGGTGAACAAGGTGGACTAACCGCCTTATTAAAGTTGCAGAAAGTCACTTCAAGCAGATCTTTACGGAAATTAGGAAAGGCCTATGCTTAATAGGGGACTTCTTGTGGCTGAAGAGACAGAAGGAAAGTTTACTGTAATTACGTTGAAGAAAATACATAAGAAGGAAACCCGAGAGGTGTCCACAACAATGTTTTTTTTTTTTTTAATTTCTGGTGATACGAACACATTATAGAAAGAATATAGTATTGTAGAGTAACATAGGCGTTGGCGGTATCCGACCAGCCCCCCGATAAACTGGCTTACTGTGTGGAACCGGACCACCTATACTACGGCAAGAACTTCCGTGCCCAGTAGAGGGACAATGGACATGATCTCAGAGCAAATACTATAATTTATTTAAATTTATAAGCATTACAGGTATTATATTTTATAACGGAATGTTATTGTTGACATAGTAAACAATCAACTAATCGTTTTTGCACCCAATGTTATTGAGTAGGTATCCCTTTTTCTAAGAATATAAAATAAAACGTAATTATAATGATTCACAAAAGCATTTGGCATTTAAACTTCAGTACGTGCATATTTGGTTTAAGTCTACAAGTATAATTGTGTCGACCTAGTGGGCTGTGTATGAAGGACACCTCTCTCTCACTCATAATTATTATGTGTTCATATTGCATTGCAAATAGCGTCAAGTGTATTTTGATAATTATCGTGCTTATATAAAACACTAAAATATTGAAAAAAACTACTCAAAGATATTTCATAATAAAACTAATTCTTTAAAGTAGTTAATTATGCCATAATTGATTCCTATACGAATCGATTTTGGAATCGATGTTAATAAAGAGCGCAATACATCCCTGGCCTAGGCTAGTTATCCATACCCAAAAAGTCCATATCTTGCACATTACGTGAACATTGCTGTCTCATTCTTACTAATGTAGACTTGCATAATGCTATCCCGTTGTCAACTAAAACACCTGTCAGAGTCAACTGTTAATCTCGCTACGTGACTTATGATTTCTTATCTGTGGATTTGTAAGCTACGGAATAGTGTTTTATCTGTACGAGGACAAAAGGCGCGGTAAATTTGAAATACAGAGTAGCCATGTGAAAATGCGCATGGTAGAAATAATATTTCAAGTTGATTTATTTTAATTAGGAAATGTAATATTTGGGAATGTGGTACGTATTATAGACCATTTCATAATTATAAACTAATCGGTATAAAGTATATATTTATAAAAGGGATGATATTTAGATTTTAATACAGTAATTATTCTTTGCGCGATTTTAATTTAATAATATTATTTTCAATATATTATGTTTGATTTTGTTTTAACGCGTTTCATTGCTTAATTATCTGTTTAATATATCTTACACTATACATCTTTTGGTATAATATTTAGCACCAGTTCTAATCGCAGGTACTAAGTAATATTTTCATTTAATTGAATTAAAATTTTATTTTTAGACTTATCCGCAGATTCTGTAGTAGATGCAAGCATTTTTGTATCGCATCGAAAGTTCTTTTGAAAGTGTTAGGAACAATTGTTGATGTAGTCACATTTCTTTGCGATACACTAAGGTTGAAGGTCGGTGATCCCGACATCTAACTAGCACTACAAACCGCATTCAACTAGTGTGGGGCATAAATCCTTTTTCAGAGACAAATCGGATTATAGCTCCGCACATACAAGCTTTGCAAGGGTATGGAGGGGCCAACGGCCTTTTAGTCTGGCAGGGTTTGAAGCTAGGCTGGGTTCTTTTCACAAAACATTGGCCGACATAACGAGTAATGACATGGGTAGTTACATACATACATAAACTCACGCTTATATCCCAGAAGGGGTAGGCAGAGGTGCCAGGACACCCACATTTCGCCTTGTATTTTCCGTCCCACCTCAGCGTCCCACATTGTGATAGGTGGCGAGCCTATCGACATTTCGGGCACAAATTCCTGACTAATGATGATAATGAATAGAAAAATCCAATATCACTTTGCCCAACCCGGGATTCGAACCCGAGACCTCAGCTTTGTAACCGTACCGTAGTACAACTACGCCACCGAGGCAGTCCCGAGGCATGGGTAGTTATATACATGTATACTTACTTATTGCCTTCGTGATAGCCTGAGGCCGAACAAGTAGCCGCAGAGACACAGACAAGAAATGTCGAATCCCACAAATATTATTTCTTTTACTGGTAATATGATTAATATTAAATTATTATTAATATTATTTTTTTGGTTATTGAATAGGGTTAAGTTGCCTAATGCCGGCATAATTTTTTTTTTTGGCAATGTTCTTTTATTTTATGATAAACAGTGTAGGGTACGAAACTTTTAAAATTTAAATACATTTGTATTTGCATGTTTGTAATTTAGCTATCCCAAGAAATAAGACAGAAATATTTTTGGAAAAATTTGATACTATCCATATAGTATTTGCCCTTCAAAATCGGGGAAATCCATCATACATTAATATTTCATAGAAATAATCACCCTTTTTTTAAAGAATTTACCTAATGTTATTGTTCATTGATATAAGACGATCATGTAATAGCTTCGGGTTTTTAAATATCTAGTCGTGATGATAATTTATTTGTAAAAAACTGGGGTGGAAAACATATGTATTTAGGATAGGTACTTATTTTTACCAGTTACATTAACATACGATATCTCGGTATTGAAGTATTTTGCCATTTAGATTAGTTAAAAGTGACCAGTTAGTTTAGTATCATGGTTAGGCTTAAATAAAGATAACGTTGTCAGTGTTCAAAAATTTGGCAAAGCTATTGGTAGAAAAAATGTTAAATCTTATAACTTTTAAAATCAAATCAACAGAACTAATTATATGTTTTAAACAAAAAGTGCCTTAGTATCAATATATTGAATATCAAATATTTGTGCTATTTACTGCGTTTTCCAGCAAAGGAATACGAAAATGACTTAAATGGACACTGAACTTCTTATATACATTTTTTTACTTATCTTTGGTATAACAAGGGATGTTACGATTTTATTTAAAGGAGAAACCGAACAGTCCATTCTGTGTGTGTAATTTTAGATGACTGTGATAAATGGTTATAATATATGGTTAGTTTTTTGTTTACAAATTAGGACAAACAATTAGGAATAGCTGAAATATATATAAGAGCGTGGTAGCCTGTTGGTAAACGGACTAGACGCGACTGCCAACATGTTCACGGTGGTCGCGGGTTCGAATCTCAGGGCACACCTCTGACTTTTCGGAGTCATGTGTGTATTGATAATCAACCACCACGCACTAAAACGGCGAAGGAAAACATCGTGAGGAAACCTGCATACCATAGCGATTAATAAAAATTGTATGATATGTAAGTCCGCCAACCCGCACTAGGCCAGCGTGGTGGACTATATGGCCTAACCACTCAAAAATAAACTTCAAGTTCACACACATGAACTTGAAGTTTATTTTTGTGTATGGGGCTTTGTGAACAAAATGTTAAATCTGTCATTTCTTCAAGATCTCCGGGCTTGGATCTAAATTATGTTTATATTTAATGAAAATACATATTTTTCCCTACACAAAAAAGTAGGTTTCATCGAGGGAAAACAAACCTTCGCGCCGATACTAAGTTTAATAGTAAAATGGCCATTCTCCTTTCAGACACCGGGATAATAACGAATCAAAACTCCGTTATAACTTTGTCCGACTCAGGATTCGAACCCGAGACTTTACCGTTGTTACCGTACCGTATTATAACTACGCTACCGAGGCAGTTATTTTTTTTGTATTTAAGATAAATATGTTTACTTCCAGTGAGATGTTGATTTTCTATTGGGTGGGTCCATAGGATCGTTTAAATGATTAGGGTTATAAGAATTTATGTTTTTGGGATGACTTCGGTACTAGTAATGGGGTAACCTATATATATGGATGGAAGAAATGGGTGTCGCTGTTACGTTGGGGAGACCAGGGACGAAAGCAGCGCGAGTTGAAAGTAACAAATGATTATGTATTTTTTTAATTAATTATGATGTTGTATGATCGACTGAAGTCATTTCGAACCCCCTTTACCTAAGTTACATTTACAGAACTGTGCATGCAGGTTTTGGTTGTAGGGAGCCGATGCTTCAAAAATACCCACAAAGTAATTTTTCACATTTTTTTCAACGGCGTTTATTTATGTTATGTTATGTTGCGTGTCATCTCAGGAAAATGACACAGTTCGATTCCTTTTACCTTAACGGTGTAATCAATGATAATAATAGGAGTATAGGATTTGATTATGTTATTGTTAAAATCTGGAAAATTAAAATGTAGGGACGAAAGTTACAGCTTGTTACTTTCATCCCTTTATACAATGTTGTTGGTGAAATCTCATTTTTTTGCCTTATACTTATTTCTTAGTATTAATGGCCAAAATCAAGGAAGAATAATAGATGGGAAGACATGGCAGAAAATCAACAAATTGATACTTCGTTCAATCTGGAGATCCAAAAACAAAAAGAATAACTTAGATCAAAAAGTTCCATAAATGTTAAATTCCTCATGAAAAAATTTGTTGATTTTGTTCATGATAATTTCGGTAGGTGTAGTAAAATCTTGACTGATTATAAAATATATTATAAACAAAAGCATTTTTTTTTCTTCTTACCCTTGTTACACCATTTAAGTGCAATAAGTATAATAGCATTTATAGATAGCCGAAGAACCCATAATCCATGTGTAGTAATTACTTTTGTGACATAATAAGGTTTGTATGCTATTACAAAAAAATTCAAACCGTTGCGTTCGTCCCTGGTCGCCACTAGTTCAGTTGAAAACTATTGATCGTGCCTTCGGATGCGTCAGACAGATGCTACTAAAATCGATCTGTGCAATGGAAAATATAAGCCACGTACTTCAGACGCATCCCAAGGAACGTCCGATAATATTGTGTTCTCAAGTTTATTTTTCATTTCAACAGCCCTAGTTTCCACACTTACCAATAGATGGCGCCAACTCCTTGAACCGCAATCAGTCTAGTTAAACAATATACATATATCAAATGCAAATAATATGTTATAGTCCATTGAAATGTTACAATTTAAGGACCGAATATTGCATTTCTTAGAGGACGCAATTTTATTTTTGAGACATGTTTGGGGGGTCAATAGAAGTTTAACCTCAAGTTTGTGGGGTCGCCACCCTTGTCCCCCGGCCGCCATCTTGGAAAAAGGGGTGAAAACACTTTTTTCGCGATAACTCGGAAACTATGCATCTTATATAACATATATAACATTTTGCCCTAAATTAAAAATTATAGAAGCTATAAGCAAAAAAGTGAAGAAGAAATTTCTTAAGGGAAATCTTCCCATTTCTCTTAAAAGTAGACTCGTTGACTTGTATCTTACCAATTCTCACATACGGAGCTCAATCCTGGTCTTTGACTGAACTTCAGAGGTCCAGGTTCAGGGTTTGTCAAAGAACTATGGAGCCCAGCATGCTAGGCGTAACACGCATGGACAAAGTGCCCAATAACATCTTGCGCTCCATAACCAGAGTCAAGAATGTTGCACAGAAATCGGCTAAACTAAACTGGGATTGGGCGGGCCACGTCACGCCGATGCACCCGAAGAGGTGGGAAAAAATTGCCACTCAATGGGTGCCTAAGGATGGCGAGAGGCCACGCGGCAGGCTTCGGAAAAGGTGGCGCGAAGATCTCGACCAATTTAGCAGCACTTGGATGGCATCAGCAACTGATAGGGATAAGTGGAAGGAGTTGAGGGAGACCTTTAACCATTAGTAGCACAGAATAGGTTAATAAAAATAAAAAAAAGCAAAAAAGGGAGATTTTTTTTATAAAAAGTTATAGAACAAGTAAGATAATTTTCATAAAAATTTACTCACTTTTTTGCTTATAACTTCTTTAATTTTCAATTTAGGGCAAAAAGTTATATAAACATATTTGTAGGCAAAACAATTAGCTACAAATTTTGTTTTACAATATTTTTTTTAAGACGCATAGTTTCCGTGATATCGCGAAAATCGCGTGTTTTCACCCCTTTCTCCAAGATGGCGGCCGGGGGACAAGGGTGGCAACCCCACAAACTTTAGGTTAAGCTTCTATTGACCCCCCAAACATGTCCCAAAAATAAAAATGCGTGCTCTAAGAAATGCAAAGCTCATGTAACATTTCAATGGACTATTAGACAATTTTTGAAGCATATCAAGAATTTTTGACAACGCTCGGTTTTTGAATCCAGTCTATAGACATTATAGTCCGGGAGCCAGCAACAGATTTTCATGACCAATTTCCTCTCAAGCGGTAATTAGTAAAATGCATCAGAGTATAGTATTATGAAGCCTTGTGAACGTCAGCTGGCACTCGGTTGGGGGGATGAGCGGGTGTAGCCTTCCACGCATGAAAAAAAAATTAATACATTCACTGATTTCCTCTCAGCTGAAATTTTGTCAAATTGTAGCTCATCTAATATCTCAACGAAAAAAAATAATCAGCTGGTTACAACGTGGTGTATTGTACGTCAGCTGGTGTCTCGAACATGAAAAAAAATATTTTATTTTCAGCGATTTCCTCTCAAACAAAAATTTACCTGATGATAGCTTATATGTAACTGTGGATAAATATATAGGTCAGCTGGCTGTATCTTGGTGGAAAAACCGTCAGCTGATACTTTGAAAGTTATTACATAGGAGTTAGGCAGGAGCATCTACTGTCAATTTAAATGCATCAGCTGACTAGCTTTTCCTCGACTTATTGCTAGCTGATTTTTTTTATTTATCGCATCAGTATATTAACAATCAACTCACAAATTTTCATCTGGGAGGAAATGACGTATCTTTAATTATTCGACATAGCGCTGCTTCAATATGAGAGTTGAGTTGAAATAAATATTCTGTATCAATGTTTTTGAAACGAATAAGTATGTTATCAAATGATATTAGATATATTTAAATAATTAAATAAACAATTAGCTTAGTATAAATTAACTAGTTACTCGATAAATAATATTTATTATATAAACGTGATGAAAAATGACAATGAGAATAACAATGTGATTTATTCATTTTCGTTTTCGCTCTGGCTTGAGTCACTTTCCTCTCTTTCCGATTCATCGTCAGAGTCGCTGTCAGAGCTGTCTGTACAAAAATTTAAAAAAAGATTAGGATGCGTATTTTAACATAATATAATCAAAATTATAAAAAAAATGTTACCTTTTTCAGGCTGAATAGTGATTTCATTAATCGATAATGGTAACTGACTTCCAGAAAACCAGGTGAATTCATACTTGTTGTCGATTTCTGCCCAACCATAATCTACAGGATCATGAGAAGTGGGAACCTTCAGGTGTGCATGTGACCTGAGCAATGTAACATGCTCTTAAAAATTGCTGATATAGCTCTGATCTGCATGGTGGTAAAGAAGAGCCATCAATACCTTTTTTTGGTAACTTGAAAGTTTCAGTATCCAAAAATTTATATGTTTTTTCAAACGACGCTACTCTTGCCTCATTGATCTTTTTTAGACGATTAAATCCATACATATGGCAAACAAACTCTTCTATCTTCTCAAAAATATTTTCTTTTATTTAAAAATTTTATTTCGTTAGAATTCTTTGTGTATATTTAAACTTCGATAGTATTTTTATCTCTTTTAATTGGCACTAATTAATTTAATATTATATCTATTTTGTAGAGAATTTTTTGAGCTTTAATTTAAAAAAAAAATTCTCTAACTTTATTAGGGATCAAGATATTTGAAAATGAAATATGTTGGGTACTTTTCACCCTCAATGCCTAAAGAGGTATACGGTTTAGATGTGTGCTTGTCAGGGGTTAAAGATACGTCATTTCCTCCCAGATGAAAATTTGTGAGTTGATTGTTAAAATACTGATGCGATAAATAAAAAAAAAATCAGCTAGCAATAAGTCGAGGAAAAGCTAGTCAGCTGATGTATTTAAATTGACAGTAGATGCTCCTGCCTAACTCCTATGTAATAACTTTCAAAGTATCAGCTGACGGTTTTTCCACCAAGATACAGCCAGCTGACCTATATATTTATCCACAGTTACATATAAGCTATCATCAGGTAAATTTTTGTTTGAGAGGAAATCACTGAAAATAAAATATTTTTTTTCATGTTCGAGATACCAGCTGACGTACAATACACCACGTTGTAACCAGCTGATTATTTTTTTTCGTTGAGATATTAGATGAGCTACAATTTGACAAAATTTCAGCTGAGAGGAAATCAGTGAATGTATTAATTTTTTTTTCATGCGTGGGAGGCTACACCCGCTCATCCCCCCAACCGGGCACCAGCTGACTTTCACGATGCTTTATAATACTATACTCTGATGCGTCTCACGAATTATCTCTTGAGAGGAAATAATTAACCAAATTTGCACCTGGCTCACGGACTATTATTTTGTGTTCTCATTGTTTTATACGTGTAGGTATGCCGTATATTATACTGCTTGTCTCCATTTCATGACTCAAGGCATGCAGTTCTGTTTAATTACGTTCCATTTCATCAGCCCTATGTTCTATCTCATCTCTTTTAGTTTGAAAGAGTAGTTCATACACAAACCTATTAGATTTCCTTATTCACCCTATGGGAACATCAAATTTTCTGCGATACAAAGTAGCTTATGTGTAAATCCAGGGTATTAGATACCTCAGTTCCAAATTTCATAAAAATTGGTCCTGCCGTTTGAGCGTGAAGAAGTAACAAACACAAAATTTCTCACTTATAATATTAATAGGTGTAGATTTGTAGGATAAAATATATTATAATTAATACACCAGATCTGACAGTCGCACATATCTTGATTCTAATATAATCATCATCATCATCATCATATCAGCCACAGGAAGTCCACTGCTGAACATAGGCCTCCCCCAATGATCTCCACAATGACCTGTTGGAAGCGGCCTGCATCCAGCGACTTCCTGCGACCTTAGTCAGATCGTCCGTCCACCTTGTGGGCGGGCGTCCGACACTTCGCTTGCCTGTACGTGGCCTCCACTCGAGAACCTTTCGGCCCCAACGAATAATATAATATTAATATGTAATCTGAGAATATACAATTTCAAACATTATATTATTACTTTCGCCTGTAGTTAAGTAACGGAATGTTTGAACTCGATTTCCGAGAACCTCTATATGTATGATAGATTAATTTGAAATTTTGCACATTTATAAGGAATCGATGACAATAAAAAATAGCAGATAAAAACAAATTGGCTCTTTAAAAGTGGTTAATTTGCGCTGACTACTGCTTTACTTTGATATGATAGTCGTTTTTACTAAAATCTGAAATAAATTATAAAAGTAACTCAATAAAATGACTTAATCAAAGAACATAATTAATTATAATCAATTTAAGATTGAAAAAATAAAAATTGTTTTTTGATAGTGATGTATAAGAAAAAATCGTTTAGAATCCAGGGATTATATATCTGCTAATTAGAAGCTTTAATAGTTTATGTAGTGTGTATACTCAAAGAAATAAATATTTGTATCATTTAATTTCAGACAACATAATTCAGTTTGTTAGTAAACAACTTACGAATTATGTTAGTATCTGACCTAAATTAAAAGAGATTTAATCATAAAAAAAACTATAAGTGGACAATTCCCACTTAGAGACATGGTTCACACAATGCTATTGTAAAGTTATATTGGATCGGACGCAACATAATATTGATTTTGGAACGAAATTCCTTATCGCGGGTTGCGAAAGGGGGCTAGACGGGAAAAATTAAAACCAAAAGTTGTAGTAACGACTCTCTGTGACATAGATATGGTGTTAAATTGAACATAAGTGATAACAATATAACACTGAATTTGTAAATATGAGGCAACTATCAAAAAAAAAAGCGGCCTACTAGAAACTAAAGCTGATGGGGGAAAACGGGCGGTAGATTTAAATTTAGGGTATCGAAATATATAGGAAAAGCCAAAAAAACCTCCGGAAAATTTCAAGTAGTAAAATTTTATAGGTATGTGTAATAAATAAATAACACCCAACAGTCACATACATAGTCCTGACTCCATTCTAAGGTCGAGTCTTGTGTCGTGGGTATCAGGAACTACGAAAGACTTTCCGGACTCACAAACACCCAGACTCGAAAACATTTCTCTTCTTTTCTCTCGTTTCACAGGCATATAAAGGTATATATAAAGGTGTTATCCAAATACCCATGTATAATATTTTTATTATTGTATATCACCACAAGTGGTCTTCAATACGGATTTTCCCAAAGATTTCTACAGTTTAAATTCTCCTGCATCCAGCGTCTTCCAGCAACCTCTATTACGTTGTTCGTTTACTTACACTTGGGTGTCTGAAGCTGCACCTACCGACATCAATTCTCCGACCTATGAGCACAAACCAGTATGGAATAAAGCAACCTTAATATAGTGAAACTGAACAGGATTAGAAAATATTCGTTATAATTGGGCGTTCGAAGTTGCGCTTATCAACATCAGTTCTCCGAGCTATGTGCCCAAATTACTATGTGATACAACAAACTCACACGGTATAGTGAAACTGAACGGGATTAGAAAATAATTGTTGTACCTATCAAGTTACTTGTTTTACTTGGTACTTGAAGTATATTAAGAGTTTATATAGACGTTAGGAGGAACTAAAAGTTATAGCAAGGTAACAATTGTGAAGAGGTTGCTTAGCAGGCGGGCATAATTGTATCTATTGGCATACCACTCGATACTCTGCCTGGACGGCATTTGCGCTTACCATCAGGTACAGTGTGGCCACTATGCCGGATCAGAATTAAAAATAAAAAAATAAAACAAAACCTGTTTTTCGTCTCTTAGCCATTCCAAGTAAGAAACTAAAAATATTACCAACAACGTTAGGTTTAGTCTTTGTTTATATTACTTAGTATTTAACAACAATAACTATAATCATTGTTGTTTTATCGAAAGAATCAGTAAAATCAACAATATGTGCCTAATATGGCGATAGGCTCGCCCCCTATCACATCGTGGGACGGAAAATACAAGGCGAAATGTGGGTGCCTGGTTGCATCGCCGCTACTGGCTGCTCCTTCTGTGAAAAAGGCGTAAGTTATGTATGTATGTATGACTATATAACAATTTTAATATTATGTATATATCAATATAATTTATAAATAAATTGTTTATCTGTTATTTATTGGAGCTTATATTCATTATTTTTCTGTCGATTATTCTTTTTCTTCTCTTATCCATCCAAAGATTGTCTGTAAAAAAAATTCTTAGAGCGCATCTGTACTTTTTATATATAATTGTAATAATTTATAAGCTTTTCTTCCCAATATGTGTGCAGTAAATTAATAAGTGTGACTAAATTATTAAGTTTTTTACATGTCTGAACCTGTCAAAACATTAATTTCTATAATTTTTACTAAATTATTGGCAGCATTCGTTATGTAAATATCATAATTGATATTTCTGTCTATATTCCGCAAATATTCAAAAATAATAATCAGGGTTTCGATAAAGTTCGTTATAAAGATATAGTTGTAATAAGCAGCAGTGTAAATGCACTGTTCTGTTTCGGATTGAAGGACATTGTAGCTAGAATAACTACTGAACATACTGAGACTTAATATTTTATGTCTCAGGATGGCGAGCACAGTGTATAATACCAAGCATTGCATTGTAATTCAAGGTGTTATTTGGTTTTGCCACTGTTTATGAGTAGTCGCATCGCTCACCATCAGGCGAACAGCACGCTTGTCATTGCAATTAAAAAAATCTATTAGCTCTTACGGCGAGTTGTATGAGATTTTGAAAAACTCGTTATAGTAAAGCTCGTTGTATTAAAGTTGCACTGTTCTTTTTTTTTTTTTTTTTTTTTTTTATTGCAATGAATGGCGAGACGAGCAAGCCGTTCGCCTGATGGTAAGCGATACGACCGCTCATAAATAGTAGAAACATTCCACTGCGCTCGCCATCCTGAGACATAAGATGTTAAGTCTCAATATGTCCAGTAGTTGCTCTGGCTACAATGTCCTTCAATCCGAAACACAACAGTGCATTGTTCTGCTAATATATAAATCGTCTCACGTATGATTTGATTTCAAGAGCAAATACCGAGCGTAGCCTTTTCAAAGATCGCTGATTGACCTTGAGAATCCTTTCGACACTCACAGTAACAGGTCAAGTTTGAGTGCAATGACATTTAATTATTACAGCACAGCAGCAGTATATACGTAGCGGATCGAGCCTAATCGAATATGTGTCACGCGTTCAGCGCCGTATGTGAAAAGGTTAAATTGTTACATAGATAGTGAGAGGGACGGGATGTCAGGGGAAGTTGATTGAAGGTCAACGTTTCTGTATTATATACGCACTACATATGCCATAGGTATTTCATATATCTCTAGGTATGTATTTTGTAAATGTATCTAACACTTTCAGACTAATGGACGCACTCAGCCACCTTTAATGACAATTAAATAGTTTCATGAAATATACTTTTTAAATCCACAATAGGAATATTTTAATTGATATTAAATGTCTCCGTCGGCCATTAGTACCACACATTAATGATTTCCGAATATAAAAATAAGTTACGCGCCACAAAAACTTTTAATAATTTCCGTACATATTTTTTGGCACGTATAAAGTAGTAGTTAGAGACAGCGCTTCTTCCTGATAATGGTCCTCACAGTTTACACGTTTGCAAGCGTACTGCTCGTATTAACTTTCCGACGCGACGCTACAACGCTCGGAATACAGCCACAAGTGGGGCCACAAAATTGTTCATTTCCAGGCAACTTTTTGCAAAGAGGTTATGACTTGTCCACGATGTCCCGATGAGGACCGCACTATGTTTAGGGCACTACATAAATAACTGAACACTACGTGGAATGCTATTATGAGTATCACAGGTCGTCACGCACACAGGAGAGTCACAGTCGTCGAGGCGTCCAGGGTCGTCGGCGTCGGCGATATACAACGGCGTTCGGGAATGTTTTATGGGACCCCGATTAATGAGCGAGCGGCGCGTTCGTCAATGTTTATGGCATGGCGGCGGGAGCCTTCGTCGTCGCCGGATCTGTATGCTGGTGGTCGGAATAAGGCGAACGGGCACCGCTGAGGCGGGTGGTAGCGATCGATAGGGCGGGCGCGGCGCTGCAGTCGTCAGTCGGCAGTCGGCAGTACGCTCCACGCCAGGCACGACTTCGGTCCGTAACATTCCGTTAACCGCCCGCGCGGCGATAACACGCGACGATGCGCGGCGACCGCGCCGAACGCGCCGAACGCGCCGCTCGCGACACGCGCCACAATAAAGATCACGATAACTTAAAGTCGTCTCTAAAAAAGGGCACGAATAAATCTAAAAAGCACAGGGTGATTTTTGACGAGAGCGCGAATGAGTTTTTTGAAGCGGATTATATTATAGTCGTGCGCGACGAGTGCGGCTACTCCGACGAAGGGGAGAACGAGGAATGCTCGGGATGCGGCGCGTGCGAGCATTACCAGGAGCCGGAGCCGGGCGCGCTCAGCCCGCCGGAGGGGTACAAGGACCTGGGCCTGTTCAACCGCGACGGCACGCTGCGCGAGCAGGCGTGGTGGGAGGCGGGCGACGTGGTGCTGGTGGGCGAGCGCTCGGGCACCGTGTTCACGCCGCAGCACCTGCAGCTGCTGCGCCGGCTGCAGCGCGAGCGGATGCTGCGTTCCACCATCTGTGCCGACTGCGACGCGCACGCCGCGCTGCACCAGCCGCTCGGTGAGTCACCCCGCCTCGTCCTTGCCAAGGACGCAATCCCGCCATCTCGCCATCCCGCCATCCCGCCGCCATCCGACCTCGCTCTCGCCTATCATGTTTCTCTTCCTCCAAGCGATGCGAATTTCAGCTGCTCGTCGTGCTGGGCCTTCGCCGTTGAGCCTCGAGCCTCGTTTTCGTGGGCGACGTCTTCGCGCGCCGATAAACAAGGAAACCTTACGAGTATCGTCGCCCGACCGATACTTGTTTATAAATTGTTTTTTTTTCAGGTCCACGTGCAATAGCACTTACCAATTACCACAATATGTTAAGTGTTGCTGCTGTGTATGCGACTGCTTAATGCTTGGCGAAACGATTTACATATTTGAAACTCGTCCTTGTATATATTAGGATCAATGTATGCTCACGAGCGAAGCGAAAACATAACTAAACATTGTTGAATTGAAGAGTAGCGCGTTGCTATCGAATCATAACAAGTTTAATAAAACAGTTTTACAACGTTACTAGAGCAGGTGACGCAAGTAGCGTCGTGTTTCAAAACAGACCTGAATCTATTGTTCTCATCTAAACTGAGCACACTCGATGCCTTTGACTTTTTGTATTCTTCACGCCTCAGCTCAGATTTGTCAACCAGATCTTTAAATTTTACTCGCTGACCCTGTTCCTGTATGGCAAAACATTAAAATCTAAACGAACATTTAATTTAAAGACTGCTTTGTTTTAAATCTCACGCAAATCTTAGTCGACTGAGGCAATAATCTTGTCTTGAGCTGTTTCATCAAAGAACAGTTGGTCACCATTTGAAAGACATCTTAATGAAACCATTAAAATATTTATCGCAATTCAATCAAAATGTTCACAGCAAATGCGCTACAATATTTAAATAATATAAAGCATAATATTGGCAAGAGCTCCTCGTTATTACTTACATTATTTTAATTAAAATTCTTATTGGATTTAAAAACTTCATAATTAAATTAATATCACTCGTTTAACAAATTATCACATCTGTTTTATGCTTTAAATAATTTAAGTACCAATTTGCACCCGTCCGTTTTAATTGACGAATTTATTTACAGAAATACTACACTTTACACTCAATATTATGCTGTCTTTATTTGTATTATACAGCTGTTAAATGAGTTTAATTAAACAGATACATATGTATTAACGTGATAATGAAACGTTACAAAATTCAAGTGGTTACGCGTCTTGCATGTCCTTGACGCAACTGAAAAAGAAAAACCTGATAATTGTATTTTTATATCATTGATAAAGATTCATGCATCGCAATTACGAACAGACATTTCACGAAAATAGCAAACAAGAAATGAAAATTTACTACGTACTCCTTAAAGTAATAATATACTAAGATACTCAACAATGAATAAGTAGTAAACAATTAGTATAGTTCTTGGAATATTTTCTGCCGATCTGTCTATTTCACAGAATACAATAGAAATAATTAAAATGGCTTATTTAGGGATTCCAAATACGTCACTTGAAATGTTAATGAACAATACAGCTAATACTATCTATCGTAAACAGATGATTTATTTATGAATGCGATATGAATTTTGGAACCTTTGTTAGGCTTGACAGTTAAATGTTCGCACCTTTAGAATTAGAGTGAACTAACTCAAAAAAATATATTTCAGCTCAAAATGACCTATCGACCCGTCATTAAAGAAGGACCTATTGACGCATGAAAGGCAGAAATATGTATAAGTCGGTCTTCTAGATGTATCTTCCATAAGTACAAAATTTCTTATGTTACTAATGTTTAATGAACGTTTCCCAAAAACTAAGACTTTTTTAGTTAGATTACTCTAATTCTAAAAGTGCATTTTCTCTATTGAATCCACCTATACCACAAACATCATTATCCAATAATATCTCACCGTTGATAATTTAGTTAATCGCGAAACCTCAACGAGAAAATTAAAAATTTAACTCCCAAGAACGTTTACCTAATTAATGTTAGTTGATAAAGCTTATCTTGTTACCCCTGTATCTGAACCGAGCAGGCTTCTAGCTTATTTACAGGACTGATGACTAGACGTCTGCTTCAAAATTGTTATTAGAGCAATCTCGAAAGATAACTCAGTTTGAGGCGACCTTCAAGAGGTCACGGCGACCCGGTAGCATCATACAAAATACGCAACAAAATCAGCCTTAACACTTTTGAAACGTAAAACTAAATTAGAAATGTTACAAATGCTTGTATTACTATCAACAATTTGAGCTGTTTAATTCGTAATAATTTGAACAATATTTACAATATACGGCCTTGTAATTAATTTGTGCGCTTAAACACAACGGTAGTTCGTACTTCAGAGCTCGCATTCATTGTACCCACTTCGTACTAAATACATTAAGCGTATTGCAGGCGAAACAGAGATGTATATAACACACTAGTACATGTACTTCTGAATCCATGGAAGTTACAAGTATTATTTCATTGGTTAAAGGAGAGAACGCTTAGACTGATGAAGCCTAGGTGGAACACACAAACATTTCCTTGGTGTCGGGACCGAACGCTACATTACTTTGACACCAATCTTCTTAACATAATATGCCTGAGTGCTGACGAGAGCTACCAAATACATTTATTGAGCCAATGCTGAACAGCAAACAAAGCAGAAGAAAGCAAAACTGTAATACAGGGCTATAAATTTTATCTGCAAAAAATTAGCATATCACATCACGGTCGCTGCAAGTTAAACTTGCAATATGTATGCAAAAAGTGTATAAAAGATAATAAGTGTCGGTTCTTGCACGTGGCCTTTGTTCGTTATGTTTCCTGTAAAAATGTAGGTATCTTTAATATATGCATGGTCTTCAGTCAGTTATCTACCGTCTGTTTATAAATGTACAATTCGAATTAAGAAATAACAATTTATACGTCATTAAAACTATTTTCAGACACATAAATAAATAAATAAATAAATAATCTCTTTTTCTTGAAGACGATAAAAAAAGAGCTAATGATAAAATATTGAATACAACCCTCCCATAGTTAGCGAAATTTTTAAAATAAGACAATGACCTATTAAAATATACTAATTATAATGTTTTATGTACCAATATACCACATTTCATTACACACTATAAACTAAAACAAACTATAAACTGAACTAAACACACTAATAAAGCCACTATTTATATAAAAATATACCTACAATCCACCACCTCAATTGACAAAATAGGTATAAATAATTCTAAAAACCTGAAAACAATGCAGACAAAAAAACCAGGACATCAAAAAGAAAACCACAATAGTACGCTAAAACCTAAAATAACTTATGCAATGTTGATCGGAGCTGTCCTCACCGCTTCATACATGATTAAACAATTAGTGACGTCATTGGATAACATGCCAACAGTTTTAAAATTCAAGCGGTGATATTATACGAATGAAGTTCGTATAATATCATCAATGAAGATATTATACGCATGAATGAAGTGCGTGGTGGCCTGTTGGTAAACGGACTAGACGCGACTGCCAACATGTTCACGGTGGTCGCGGGTTCGAATCCCAGGGCACACCTCTGACTTTTCGGAATTATGTGTGTATTGATAGTCAATCACCACGCACTAAAACGGTGAAGGAAAACATCGTGAGGAAACCTGCATACCATAGCGATTTATAAAATTTCTATGGTATGTAAGTTCGCCAACCCGCACTAGGCCAGCGTGGTGGACAATATGGCCTAACCACTCTCAATCGTACTCCCGATTGTAGAGGAGGCCCGTGCCCTGCAGTGGGACTTATATGAGCTGATACAGATATTATACGACAACTTTGTCTCATTTAATACGTTATTGCTCAGTTTTGGGCTGTTTTAGAAAGAATATACTTTAAACCTGAACGAAGACCGATAGCTTCAAAAATATATGCCATAAATCTGCTGATATACAGCCTATTGCAGGTCTCAGGGTCTCCTATAATATAGAATGCTTAGATCATAAGCCGTTGTCTATGGGGTTACTCTATAATCCAACACGTAGTTCAAATATTCGGGCGTCGTCTTTAAAACTACGAAAGTGCGAAGATATTCCACAAAATGCTCGAATGTTCTATCGTACATCATAATTATAGACAAAGTTCGAAGAAATTAAAATGAACTTAGAGAAAGTATTGATTTTTAGAAGTGGAAAACTTCTATCTTACTTCGGAGGTTGAAAATTCGAGCTTCGTTTCGGATCACGGAGTAAGTATTTCGATTTAAAGAACCCCATGGTTGACAAGTTTCCTTACTACGTTTCTCTTTAATTAACAAAGAATAAGCACGTGGCATCGAATAATATCTGCTTTAGCATTTTTATTGCAATGAATGGCAAGACGAGCGTGCCGTTCGCCTGATGGTAAGCGAAACGATCACTCATAAACAGTAGCAAAATCAAACAACACCTTGAATGACAAAGCAATGCTTAGAAGTCCACTGCGCTGACATAAGATGTTAAGTCTCAATATCAGTCAGCCCAGCAGTTACTCTGGCTAAAATGTTCTTGAATCCGAATCACAACAGTGCATTTACGCTGCTGTTTGGCGGGAGAAATAGACATTGCGGTGATACCTACCCAGGCGGCCTTTCACATATGAGAGACCTACCACCAGTAAAAAAATTGAACTGATGATCATCATTTCAACAATTAACTTCTCCGTAACAACAACCTACCACATCTTATGGCACCGTAATTGAATCCCGTAATTAATGGCAGGGCATATTAAGACGCTCAATATCTGTGTCCAATTAACGCTGTCAAACTACCAAATCAGAACAAGGCTATTTCATACCGTTTAATGCGAATACATTGTTATCGGCGAAAATTCGATACTGTACAATAAATAGGGCACAGGTGCGAGGCGGACTAAATTCGCATATTTAAAATAGCAGATTTACTAGGCGGGCGGCCTGCACTTTCTACTTAGTCCATAAATCTGACCGATCACGCATTTAAATTAGATTTAAATGAACTTTTATGCCAAATCCGAGTGGTAAAAAGATTTCACAAAAATTAACGGCTGGTCTTTGTAAGCTATCTTTAACAAGAGTTTGAATGGTTATAATTAGTAGACGTCGATGCGTTTTTATGTGCCAGTAAATATAGTAATATAGATATATCGATTTGGAGTATTTTTATAAATGTTTCTTAATTGAAACATAGAATATAATGGAATATAAATAATTTATTTGCACCATATGACAGTCGAACAAAAAGCTTAAAATAAATCGTATGACAATATTAATTTAAGAAAAGTGTTCGATTCAACTCTGATGCCCAAATGAAGACTTAACTTGTGTTATGGCACCAGGGATTCAAATTGTACATAGCACTTATTTATAACACTGTATTAATATATTCCATAGTATGATAAAAGCAAGAAGGCAATACAAAATGATCAAAATCAGTATTTACATAAAATGCATTGAAATATACTCGTAAAAATGCTTAGAAATATACATTGATATGTTATAGAAACAGATCGTCAATGTGTCAATAACTGCCTGTATTTAATATTTATGCGTTAAAATTTCTTGTTAATCTTTCCGAATATCCCTAGCGACGTTTCATTTCAATTTAGTTATTTATAAAATCCGTCAAAGCTACGGCTTTCATACGAACTAAATGGACGGTGTCTGAAAGCCGTTCAAAATGGTCTGCCATAAAAGGTAATATTGCGATGTCAGTGTCCTACCCATCAATACTTTCAGGGAATTATCGGAAAATGGAGTGAATTGTGCACACAGGTGTTCAACATGAACTGCGTCATTACATTCCGTTATTAAAATTATACGGATTCACGAAATAAGCTCATTGTTCCGAGAACGGCATTTAGTTTTTCTCGCGAAATATGTCCAATGCAACGGTTTCACAGCTCGTTTCCGATTTGTGTCATCGAATATTCTCCGATTTGCGGCAATAAATATTGTTATGTAACTTCGTTCCAGTGAACGTATTACAGAAATCATTTAATGTCAGTGAAATTTTTAATCGTTGTTTCCGTAACATGAGACTATAATTATATAATTTTATATTTGAGTATTGATATAACAAACTACATGCAATTGAAATAAAACATTTTTTACGGGTTTTATGGCAGATTGGGTTTAATTTTTACCTTTTTTTAACTTCCCGATGTTCTACCAACGATTTTCATTAATTATTTGTTTTTCCCTTATACTGTTAAAAACTTTTTTAATATAGTCGACAATGTTTTTAAACAGTGTGGTTATCAAAATAGTTATAAACTTGACAGAAAGTTATATTTCACGGTAAAGTTTAGCATTTCCATCTTGAATCACCTTTAACTTCAACAACTCATATGTATGTAATAATAAAACGAATGAGCACCAACTGAACTTCCCTAGTATATGCCATCAAGGAATTGCACTGCCCACTTCCAATGCCTCCCACTTCCATTAACAGATTAGCTGGATGGTACAATGACCATCTATTTCAAAGTACCTAAACCTACCACAACGGCATTCCGTTTATAGAAGTGATATAGTGATTGCCCAAGATGGATTCAATCTGAATTTATTTCATTAATTAATTGACACGGCTTTAGTCAGTTAGCTTAATTAAATTAAACATCATTTTTAAAGTACGAGTATATATGGTAATAGTTCCGTCTCGGGGTCAAAGAAAAGAAGATTGCTTTGATATTATTGAGTTTATAATTACTTTATATCGTCTTTACGTCGTTCGTCTTCTATTCAGTTCGCTATTATTCCAATCTTCTGTACTTCAAGGTCTTAATAATTCATTCTCTAACTCTTTTCATCTTAAGAATTGTCATTAGTCATCTCTTTCACAAACCACGTTCCATATCAGTCATTCGTGTAACGTTCCATTCTGCTCATCTTTCCCATAACATTCAAATCCTATATAAATAATAAATATATAGGATAGCAAAGTAATCTATTGGAAATATTTTAATTAGTAAATGTATTTTATTAATGGCAGCAATCTTAAGTATTTTTGTAAAATTACAGTTCGGTCTGAAACTAGAAAGTAGACGAGAAGTCAAATAAATTATGGGAGCCGGAAAAGCAACGCGGATATTATTATAAAGTTCATAATAAAGCGTTAATATTTATTTATTTATTTATTTTATTTATTTAACAAAAAAGTTATATACATAGGAACTATTATAGTGTCCTGCAAAACTGTACATACAGTTTGACTGCAGGATCGGTGTTTACATATCTAATTACATACTTAAACTCAAACATTAGGGCAAGTTGGCTAAATAATTACTTTATAAATAAGCATAAATAAGCAGCAATAAGCATAAATAATAAATAAGCTTCATAAATAAGCAGCCAACATTTATACTATCGGATTATATTTTATACTTTCCGATATTAATCGTTTTTTATGCTTACCGTAAATATTTTCGAAATGTATTGAATAAATTGTTTTATTTGCGCAACCGTCGGATTAATAATGTTGTAGAATTTGAAAAAAAATATGTCACAAAAAAAGAACTAAACATTGATATAACGCAGAATGAATTATTAACTCATTTTACCATTTGAATGCCAAATTAAAACCCGTCCACTCTAAAAACTAGAACTGAAACAAAAATATATACAATTGAAAAATGAAAAATTTTCGGTCTCCAAAAAGATTCGGGCCAAGCCATTGTGAAATCTCAACGGACGAGACTTATATATGATACTTTTGACCTAACTGCCCCACTTCCAACTTTCAAATAAATGAGGTAAAAGAAAAACTAAGGCAGAAAATGGCTTCTACTAACATTGTTTCAAGAGGTCCTTAGTAGTACTAATAATACTACCAGTTACGAATACATAAAGTCACTAAAATTTCCTCAAAGGGCGTCTGGTTTATTCGCGGAATCCTAAGCATGCAAAATATTTTATGAATTTCGTTTTACAAGTCTGATATCGTTTAGCGTACTACATGTATAAAAATGGTATTTCATTCAGATGATAAAGGAGCAATTTTAATTTTTCTAGAAAATATACTCACTAAAACTTGCACCCGGCTTCGTTTTCAGTAGCAGTCTTGATATACCCTGTATATAACTTCGACCCGCAACACACTTTTACAGACAACATATGATTTTTCCACGTTCGCGCACTTCCACTTTTCTTCGTAATGTCTACTTTCCACCCGAGATGTCAGCATTCAGTGCTAAATACGTGGTCTCTACGCGACAGAAATGTAGGGTAATATCGTAGCAGCCGCAGGCGACGCCGTCCGCCCATGCTAATGACCTCTGCCACCCACCTTGTTATCAGTCCGTAGGCCACACCATGTATATTTCGCTGATTAGTCAAAAGTTACCGCAAAGAAAAATTAACACTCTGTTATGACGTACACACGACGCTGGTTTTATGCAAAGCATTAGTCAAAAGTTATTCAAAAGTAAACTTCTAATTTAAAATGAAAAAACGAGAAAATATTCAATTTTATTTTATAGAATATTTATTAATATTCTTACATTAATTCTTTGTTTATTTCTAAACTTTTTAGTGTGGTCCGTCATTAGGTATGCCTGGATCTATGGAAAAATCCTTAATGAATACAAATTGGGTTTATATGTTACCTTTTCACATCTAACTTACTAACCGATAGTCGAAATGTGTCTAAAGGTTATAAAGGGTGCATAAAAGATACCTAGTTAATTTCGTTCCGAAGTTATGGCAAGCATGCAAGTGAAGTCGCAAGTAAAATGTAGCCATTATACAAGTGCAACGAAATTCTTGTAGAGAATTCTGAGTAACTTTTAACTACCTAATATAATGGGTTCGTTTTACCAGATTATATGAAAAACGAACACCAAATTATTTGAATTTGAAGATTAGTAAAATCCGACTATAATTACTCTGGATAATACAATTTTAAAAATAAATTTTCCATTCAGGTAACTTTTATAATCGTCGAATGAAATTTTAATCTGAAGCCAAATTGGCGTATCGTGTCCACGCGAAAGGCTTTTGTTTAGACACAACTATTGTTAAAATTTGATGTGGATTGTTTGTGGAACATAAAGCGGAAATCCCGCAGAGAAAAAAATATTTGGTTCATTTTATTTACTTCAAAACTCTTTCATTTGAAAAACCGAGTGCCAAAGCCGTATTGAACCACTCATTTAGAATGTTTTTGTGCATTGTTGACAAAAACTAATAGAGCTGTGTTTTCATCGTGGCGCATTTGGATAATTAATAAATATTCGCATTGAATGTAATTGATTAATTGATGACAATGACAATGATAATGATTAATTTCTTCGTCATATTTGATTATCTCAGCTGACCATTGTGAATATTTATTTCTTTACAAATAATATATAAAATACTTTTGTTCTGCAGATAGTTTTCATATTACATACTTTTTGGAAGAGGCAGAGCCAAGGTGTTGTCAGACATGACTCAACATATAGGCAGGCTCTTCCGAGGCGGTACCACGGCATCATAGGAAATCAAGATGAAGCGACAACTTCGCTGTCGTATTTTGTTCAGTGATTGAGATTGCCGGATGCCCAATACCCCTTTTCCCTTCCCTTTTATCTTCCCGGTCTCCTTCCAATATCATGGGCCGGTATCACACCCATGATTCAAGCGTTTTGGATCTTATGGGCAGCAGTGATCATTTACTATCATTTGAACTATGTTATAAAAAAAACTATTCTAGAAGTATTACTACTCCATTGATAGTTCATTACAAAATGTACATCACAATGGTCTATAATACAAAAACATTGTTTTTTTACCACTTACAAGATACCTTTAGCTTCCTTCTAATTGCTCTTCTAAATACAAAAACCTCTCGGGTAACACGATCTGTAACAAAACAACAACTCAATGTACTGAAGGACTATTTTTAGATGCGATGTGTATGTGATGGGGTGGGTAGGGATGCGGGGTGGATGGAGATCTGAGGCTCAGTGCCCATCGCTTTCGGTGCAAATGTTGCCAAGCTATGTTAATCGTATGCACACAGAGCGGCCTGCTGGTTTGTCGGTCGCGTGAAAATGGAATGAGTTTGCGGCAGAATAAATTAAATTTTTAGGTTGTTTTTTTATGATAGGTGATTGACAATGACAGTACTTGGCCACATAAAGAAAATACGTAGAATTAACTGTTATCTTGGGGATAATGAAGTCGGATGCCTGGCTGCAAGGTGGGCAGGCGACCTGGTTAAGGTTGCAGGAAATCGCTGGACGAGGCTACTTCCAATAGGTAGATGTAAAGATCTTTTGGGGAGTTATATTTTCAGCAGTTCTAGTTTCTGTGGCTGAAGAGTGGAGTATTGGTTAAAATTTGCATATACATATGTATATCTGTATGTATATATAACGACAAATACAAAACATTCGACAGGTTAAATATATAGGTGTCTGAATACGGTCGCTATTGTTTATCTGTAGCCTGTGATTTTTTTTTATACTGGCCTGGCATAGTGGCGGCATTGCACCTGATGGAAAGTGTCAATGCCGCCCAGGCAGAGTATCCATTGGCATCGGATGGCAGTCCCATGCCAATGGTAACAATTATGCCGGCCTGCTAAGGTGCCTCTTCACACCGCGGCGGAAGGACCCAGGATTGTAGGAAGGAGGGAACACGTGCGCCGGCAAACAATTCCACAGCCTGACGGTGCGGCACAAAAACGAGTTTGAGAACCGTTTGGTTCGCGCCGGGATGGTGTGGACCGTCAAGCTATGGCTTCGCAAGCCAGCACGCGTGGTTCTGGTATATAATACGGTATTTTCTAGATTTCAACCAATAAACGTATTTTAATTAATTTGTGCCCGTAAGAAACAAAGAATCTGCACAAAGAAGGAACACTTACATTGGAGCGAACCGTTACAATTTCCTGCTCCGATTATTAAGTAAATAAGAAAGTATAAGTGTTATACACAACTCAATAACCAGCGGTAATGGGTAAGCGATTGCCTTTCCGAGACGGCGAGGACTTAAATAAAAAACGTACAATGTGCCGCCGCCAGTAGGTGGAGAGAAAGGAGGTAGTTCTAGTTTTAATGTTGTATCGTTCTAATACGCTTGCGACTTTTTTTATTGCTATGAATGGCGAGATATGTCATTCGGCTGATGGTAAGCGATACTGCTCATAAAAAGTAGCAAAACAACTACTGGACATATTGAGACTTAACATCCTATGTCTCAGGATGGCGAGCGCAGTGGAATGTTGCTACTGTTTATGAGCGGTCGTATCGCTTACCATCAGGCCAACGGCTTGCTCGTCTCGCCATTAATTGCAAAGAAAAAAAAAACAAACAGCACTTTGAATTAGAAAATAATGTTTGGCATTCTACTGCGCTCGCCATTCTCAGGCAAGATAAGTCTCAATATTGACTTTTTAGAACTGTGCTACATTTTGTTTGAATTTTTTTTTCCCTTTCTACCACAAAATAGCATATCAAAATCTGATATTATACATGAAAATTCAAGTAGGTATGTGTATCTGAAGCCTAAATCAAAGAGTAATCGATGGACTTTCATAAAAAAAAGAGAGAAAGAAAGTTTTATTTCGTTTTTTTGTAGTTACCTTGTTATTAGTGTTACAATGAATATTGTAGTGAAGTGGATTAATTGGACTTGGACGACGAGGGCGGGTTTGAACCGCCAGTAAATAAATAATGGGAGTACCTATATTAAAGGCCTATTTGTCTAGTTTGTTTTTAAAATCCAAAAATAAAAGTTATACCTTGATGGATAATTTATTAAACAATTAACGTACAGATGGCCTATAATTTAAAAAACAGCGCTATAGATAAAAATATAAATACTTAATTTGGGCCTAAATTGTTCAGCGTATATAGTATATAGCGCCGATTTTGTATCGCTGCCGATTGTTGGCAAACGCAACAATTCGTTAAGCCAATTTAGTAGATATGGCTTGAAAATTCAAGCATTCAACTGAGCGATACTAATATCCCTTTATTCCGTAATCCGTATTACACCAAACTAGCAAACAACCGAATTAGCTCAGATTTAAAGAAAGGTAATTTACATATGTAGATTGGATTTCAAACCGAATCCGATTACAAAAGCATGGGGTTAGTTGAACGCTATTTTAACAACCATTACAATATTTATGGTTACTCAATGGCAAACTCTTTCAGAAAATCAACAGTCCCTGTAAAATAGACTTTTCCAAAACTCTAACTCTTTTTCTAAACATGCCACTAGTCTACCAACTGGATGTTAGTCAATAATTTTTGTTGAGTTATTAAGACGGTATTATCGGTCAATTTTCCCATAGAATATAATAATTTTGGACCAGTTTCGTGTACCAGGAAATGTTTCGATAATATCTCAAGGTGCTTTCGGTGGCTCGTTAAGGTAAACAAGATTACGGTTCGGTTAAATTGTCATGAAATAATTAACACTACAACCCCTATTGAGCAATACTGTATTTAAGTGCTTTTGATTGCAGATTGCAAATCATTTGATTTCCGCTTGACATTTTGTCTCATTTCACGTTAGTAGTGGGAAATATTTAAATATTGAATGAAGCCTTGTAAGCGGAAGAAACTATTTGGACGTCAAATATGACTTGATGATAATAGATTTATGAGTAGAACCATACATAATATTGCTACAAAATAAAGTCTTCATAAACACTATTTTCAAAAGCTTGGAATTTTACGAAAACTAATCACGAGTGTGTACAGCTGATTTTTAACTACTGTAACTTGAAGTGGTTTGATCGCGTCTTGAAAACACTACAGGATTATTTCGGCAATATATATCTGAACCTCAACATAGCAGGATTTCGAACTCGAGATCAACCAAGACGCTGGCATCAGCGATATCATAGTCACCAGTCTTAACTGAGAACACTGAAAATATTATGGCGACAAGGAACTACGCAAGAAGTGAGATACCCTTTCTTTCTCCTTTTCATAAATACATTCCACCTCTGTCTGTAAAATATTGCTTAAAGCGATAATATCCACATATTATGTACTTTTTTTACTTTTCAGCGGTTTTTATTGGGCAAAAAATAATTTAAAAAAACTTCAGCCACAGTAAGGCTACTACTGAAAATAGGCCTCACCCAACAATAATGTCGAAAATAATTTAAAATTAAAAACCCATTGAAACATTTACAAAATACAACATGCATTCACCAACGGCGATCGAATGCGTGTCAGAACCAAAACGTCGTATATCGAGGCGCACCTGTCCGGGAAGCTCGTTGAATATTTCGCAACGGGCCAACGAAAATCTAGTTAACTACTAGCCAATTACACGGACTTGTATGAACTTCTAATGGGGCTATAAAGCATTATTCTCGTCTGCTTTTACACTTTAGTTCTTTGCTATCGGTAAGTGGCGTCTTAGGAGTTTCACGTCTTCATTTTTCTTAAAGGTATTAGTGAATCTAAAATTTGCAATATTTGGAACGCTGCAAACGAATAGATTTTTAAAAATAAGGTAAGTTTACTGTACGAAGGATACAAATTTATTTTTTTATATTGTTGGGCATTTTTATGATTTTTTATCACAGAGAACAGTGAAGATTTACTAATAGGTGTCAAATGTACATTCAATTTTAGACAAATATGGGATTAACATTGTGATTCCAAGAAATCAAATAAAATGTAAGCGGAATTTATGAACGGTGCAAAATATATTTCTAATTAAATATATTTTTCACATTCCGACTAAACTATGAATTATTTTCCTGTTTCGGATATACGGTCAGCTTATAATCAGTATAAATATTGAATACTAATGTTAAATATTTTAATAATATTTCAAGAGAAAAGTATAAAGTAATATTAATCCAGAATAATAAAATAAATTGCATTTTTTATATTTTTTATTCAAGTCGCATGGGCAGTCGTCGAAAGGCCGGAATCTACTGAATTCATAAAGCAGTCCGGGTTCTGCGGGATATTTTGGGAGAGGCCTATGTCCAGCTGTGGACTGCAACTGACTGACTGGGCTGATGGTGATAGTGATGATGAATAAAATAGTATTGATGGCGTTAGCAAAAAATCAGTCAATTAGAAAAAAAAAAACAATCCCAGGAAACTATATTTTAAACTATGAACAATTACTTTTCCGCCCTCGAACTTGAAACATTACAACGCATATGAAATGTAGTTTGACAAAAAATATTGCTGGCTTGTGGTATCAATAAAGCGTAACATAATATATTTTTGACCGATTCAATTCGCATCCTTGTGGCGAAATGCTTTACCTTGTATCAATTTTAATTCATTCCTTTCAATTATAAAATGCAGCAAATCAGCTTTTTTTGGTTCTTTCGATCGATTGAAGTTTGGTACTTATATATAAACATTTTTGTTGTGTTTTATTTGCCTTGCAATTATCTTCAAGTCCTTTGTGTTTAGCCATCTCCCGGGACATTTCCTAGCCTCATTCTGGCTCTTCAGTCCGCCATTCATTATCAACATCATGTATCTGCTTATCTCTAAGAATTCAATTTTCAACTCTTTACGCCCAGATATTATCTTCTTTCAATTCCCTCATTGAAAAGCGTATTCACCGATCGCCAAGAGGAAACACAAACGAGTTTCGATACACTAAAACTTCAATATTGGATTTACCACGTGTTGGGGACGTAGACGCTGTGAAACCTGCATTTTTCATATTGTTCGCTTGAATATCTTCAAAGAGTTAGAATTTAAAATGTGCTATAATGTTTTGTATTATTCTGACTGTCTCGCTTTTCCATTCTTTGTTTTGTTTAAAGTTCGTTGACACAAACAGCTTCTTGAAATCTTGTTGGAAACAATTTCTAAATAAAGTCTTCCTTCTAAGCTTATAATATAGAATAGATCACTATTGGTTAACTGGTATAAGAATAAGTGACAGGTACGAGGAGCATCAAGCGCGTGTAAACAGGACTTTTAATCCGACAGTGAAAGTATAGATCAAGGAAATTTCGAACATTTTCGTAGCCATACTTGTACTTGTAATTCATTAACACTCACTGTAACATCAATACTTGAGAATTCTACACAAGAGTTACAAAGGTAAGCGGGGCGGCGTTCACAAACTTGCACTCCGTTTTCCTGGCCGTTAAAGGTCTAACCTTCTTATTTGCACACTAACAGCTTTCAATCGTCTAAGAGGTTTTGCTATATACAGGATAGCAATAACATCTTCATCGATGGATGTACACAGAAGTTCAATACTATCAGTTATCTGTCAAAACCCTTTCCGTTCAATTTGAGATCTATTTCCATCATGTTCATCATGTCTTGTTAAACAAGACTACTGCCAATGCAGTCAGACCTTAAGAAGGTATAATAATTACTATTTAAGGTTCTGTATCAGCCCATACACGTCCCACTGCAGGGCACGGGCCTACGCTACAATCGAGAATACGATTGAGAGTGGTTAGGCCATATAGTCCACCACGCTGGTCTAGTGCGGGTTGGCGGATTTACATACCATAGAAATTCTTATAAATCGCTATGGTATGCAGGTTTCCTCACGATGTTTTCCTTCACCGTATTTACGCAATTCGAGCCTTATAGGTGGGGGCTCATTGCGGAATCGGTCCGATACATGCGATCGCCTCAGATCCGCCCTGAGATTTAAGGTTAATAGAATACAATTACTAATCCGCTCGTTGAGTATGCACCACGTATTTCCGTTTCTATTATCACGATCTATATCTGTTCTTATTCACCCTTGATTAGCGTTGTGCATAGTTAGAGATGAGAGACGCAAAGAGTATGAATATGTCAATATACTACAGAAAGTAACGATGTAGATTCTTAAGATCTCATTATTAACCCCTATCCTATAAGTATAACCCATAAGGCTCATATAATTTGCATGCACGGGACATTTCCGAGCAATGTGTTCGATATAGAAATCTATATATATCGCATATTTTAACGATTTCACACTTGACATCACATAGATGCTATTAAATAGCCTACTTATAGTTTGATGGAGTTTATAGAAAATAAAACGGATATTTTAAAGTATCTTCTAATTTTAAGGTTTATATTTGGTTTGTATATATGGTGGTAGTTTGTATTTTTTTACAGGCGAAAGTCAGTTTCGGCAGGGAGATAACAACTTGTCAATTTAAAAAACTCGATTTTTATAAGAACATATTGGATTTTTTTAGGTGAATCCTGACGAATAAAGAAGGAAGGGTGGTATCTAACAATTTGCTTGCAAAATGGTTTAACACTTTGCGGTAGACTCTCCTCAGAGACTCCGTCATTTATGTATCTTATATAAATACTGGGGTATATCAAAGCGTTTTAATTCTTGGATGCCTGTTTATTGATAAGAAGTCATAACGGTCCTAAGAAAGTCCTTTAAATATATTTTTTTGAACTCCTTTCTATAGAACAGAATTAAATGAATAATATTAAAATAGCTAAGCATGACAAAGATAGTGCACTGAATTTAAGATGTGATTTGAACTCATTTGATGACGTAGCTATGTAGGCTGATGAGATGCGCAGACCGCCGGGGGCAGGTCGACGACAACCGCCTTATTTTATATTTAAAACATCTCTTAAATAAAAGCGAGATGACAGAAGCATATTATTTATTCTCTTTATTCTAAACGCTTTGACAGACGACGAAAATATAATCTCGGGGAAATTGTGACAGCGACGCTAAATAACACGGAAAGGATGTTAAAAATATCCGACATATCCAAATTCTCAGCAAAACCGGAAGATGAATTTATCAAGTTTACTGTGCTAAGACCTCTGAAACTAACCATTGGAGATCAAATTTGACGGAGTTTGGAAGGCAAGCTAAGTTTCTAGTGGTTTTATCCTTGTTACTATCTAACTCTTGAATTTGCGGGCACTGAATCTACTCAATAAATCCGATCAATTGGTATGAAATTCTCAGTAGTAACTTGATGTGGTATTTGAAATTTAGACGAATCTTATCTTGTTCTTGAAGTAAACACATTGGAACAACAACAAGCAATCGATTTTTAAACGATCAGATACTAATCTGACCAGACAATTGTACAAAACCTACAACGTTAATAGAATTAGTTGATGCGACGAAAGGAAAAAGTTAGGAATTGTTGGTTAGTTCAACGACTGTTGAATGTCCGTACGAAACCAGGGTGTGTTCTGTTATTTGTCAAACAAACTTTTCTACGAAAAACGAGCATTTTCAACAATGTATCTACTTTTTAAATTTATTTATTAAGAAATGTTTACATATAAATTACAATAAGTTTTCCTACAGTCATTTAAATTTACGAAAAACTATTTTAGACTTCGTTGCCTAGAGCGTCTTGGTTTTGATACAGTATAACCCCCACATACAAAGGGATGTACAAGGGAGGACATTGCTATGCGCTTAGAGCACTCACGTTTTAGAAATATGTGTACTCACTTAATGGATTTGTTTCGGTTTAGAAATGATATCTGGCGGTTCACGTTAGTAAAGCGGTGTATCTCTTTAATATTCGAGTATTTCTAGATTGCATTTATTTTACAAAGTGACTGTACTGAACATAATAGCAGTGAGGCTCAGTGGCGCAGGTTAAATCTACTTTAAAGTAGGAGAAACGAAATTTCCGCATCGAGACATGTTGAGCGATTCACAAACATATTATGCTTCGGATGTTATGACGTCAAAAGCCTTTTGTAGATGTTGATGCCTGCAATATAATATTTCTATCTCAGTGTGGCTGCAGTGATGTTTGTCCGATTGATCAGTTTATTTATAAAGACGATGCATTAAATTGTGTTCCTTCATCTGGAATCTGGAATCTGAAACAGCCCATATACGTCCCACTGCAGGGCACGGGCCTACTCTACAATCGAGAGTACGATTGAGAGTGGTTAGGCCATATAGTCCACCACGCTGGCCTAGTGCGGGTTGGCGGACTTACATACCATATAAATTCTTATGAATCGCTATGGTATGCAGGTTTCCTCACGATGTTTTCCTTCACCGTTTTAGTGCGTGGTAATTGACTATCAATACACACATGACTCCGAAAAGTCAGAGGTGTGCCCTGGGATTTGAACCCGCGACCACCGTGAACATGTTGGCAGCCGCGTCTGGTCCGTTTACCAAGAGACCACCAGGCACTTCATCAAGCAATATTATTTATGACTAGCGGCTTGGTTAGATTTCGCCCGAGTTCAGATACTTTTTAATGGAGAAACGGTATTCGGAACATTTTTTATTAATACTCTATATCTTTCTCTCTCTTTATTGATCATAGCATGATGTTGTATAGCATTTAGGTTCTCGCAATAAATGGTCTATCCAACACCAAATTAAATTCGAACCAGTAGTTCCTAAGTTTCGCGCAAACAAACAACAAACTCTACAGCTTTAATAACAACACAAATTAGCATTCAAATAATTATAGTGAAATTCCATAAGCATATTTCTATTGCAAAACATAATTCCTTTTAAGTGTTTTTAAAATATTATGAACAGATCTAGTTTTATCATCATCATTAGCATTTTATTATTTCCGTAGCACTTTAAAGAAAATGCATTGGAATCTGCTATCAATGGAGGTGGAACTTTTTAAACTACGAGTTGAATTTTACCTTGATCGACTGATCGAAGTCCTTGAGCAAATCGCCGTGTATTGCGAAGCTTGGTGGGAGGAGCGATATATATGAATTGGACTTATTGTCTTTCAAAAGTGATGCTGAATATTAAAAATGGCGTGAAAAGTGACTAGACTGCTTTAATTAGTGCGTTATAATCCAAATTGAGAGTTACAAAATGATGCCCGAATTGAATTCGCGTAGGCCGAACCCGAGACGCACACTTATGATAATCATCCTGGTCAAACTAAATTATATTTATTATAACTCCGCAGACGCCGTGGGAGGCTTCAGCCAGCTTCAAATAAAATGTATTTTAAAAATATTTTTTATAAAACTCTTCTTTATGATACCTTAGTAAGTCAACGCCAAGTAGCAAAGGCGGATAAGTAATAACTTGGAAATCTCATAACTAATTTACAGTTGTGGAGAGTTCTGGAATAAAACAATTTACTTGGAAAACTAAGCACCTTAAAGCTGTATCCTTAGGCGAGAATAAAGATTTAAAAGGAAATGTAACAACGGGAATTATTATACATTTTATTTTTAGAAACAAAGGTGCGTATGTGCCTAGTACCTGTTAGTAAAGAACTAAATGCGGCCTTCAAATTTATATTATTTTACTTTATTTAACTCAATATGTAGGCGGACTTAATGCCATAGGCAAGAACAAGTAGTGTACATTATGCTTATTGGATGAGAGTTCGGTATAGGCCTCCTCATTTGCATACCACATGTTTCTGTCCTGTGCCAAACGAATCCACTGCTTTTCTTTCCTTTCACGATGTCATCCGACCATCTGGCATGCGGTCTGCTCTTAACCACCGTGCCTCTCTTGGCCACCACTCCGTCAGTATCTTAGTCCATCTGCCGTGTAAACATCTAGCTGGATATCCGTTCCAACTCCACTTCAACTTGGTGATGCATTCTCCCACGTCTAAAAGCCTTGTTCTTCGTCGAATTTCTGTATTTGGTATTCGATCAAGCAGCGTAATCACGAGCATGACAACGGCTTCATTTCTCCATGCAGCCCAAAGTTTTTATTTTTTCTTTAATCAAAGTTGCCCAAAGACAAATGGACGAGAGACTTACCTATGAATTATCACTAAAAACAATTATATAAGTACATTCTAAATAAACTACATATTACTACATACAAGCTACGTGTATTAATAATGAACTACCATGTACTTTAAGTAGGAACGAAAGAATCGCTAGGAAACCTGCATACCATTAAGATTTGCAAGGATTTTCATGGTATTTGAAGTCTACTGAAGCCGACCCGAATTCTAGTGAAAATCGCTTACCGCCGCCCGGTTGGTGGTAAATAAAAATAAATTACTGAGTCTAAATGATGTACAACATCTTAATGAATTCAATAAATTATTTTCATTTCATTTCATATGGACCATTTTTTTATGCATATCTGTGAGTCATGCAACTCATCCCATTTAACACCAATTTAGACTGGAGCCGAAATAAACGGAATAATTTGGGAATGTTATTTTAATTGCGTGTTATTAACGAGATGCATAACATTTGACGCGCGAAATTATCGCGATTTCGCTCATCTGTTACAAAAAGTTGTCAGTATCATATCGTACTAAATTTTAAGCTCGAAAAAAATTGGTAGTTTCAGTGAATTCAGACACAATGCAACTAGATTTTTTTTAAAAAAGCGACGATTTTTTTTGTTATTTCTTTCTATCGTCGTATCTGGGTGGAAAATACATAGTTTTCTTAAGATAATAAGGTACACCTATTTAATTGTATGCAAGGGTTTTAATTAAAATTTAAAAAAAAACTCTGGATTTACCATTATTTTTTGTTGTTGTATTGTGTTTGTAGTCACTAAACCTACCACCTTCGTTTTCAGTTGCAGCCTTGATACACCCTGTATAAATCCAATCCATTACAAAATCCCAACAGATATTTCGAGTTTTATAGGGCACGTAGTTTTGAGGCCACGTTTCTGTAAGACTACGACGATCGTGTTTGAAAGTAGTCTGAACACGACGTCCAACGAGTGTGCGGTGTCGGGCGCGAGGGTGGGGAGATCAATAGGACACTGCCCTCCCTAAAATGCCTAGGGCGCAGTATATGCCCTTGGTTGAATACACCTGAATGACTAATGCGAGGCGCTTCATTCATGACGCTTGCTTCGTTTTATACGTTGTTTGGTAGGTAAGATCAGTAATATAATTTAAATTAAATTAACTAATACGGTAGTTATATCCTTATCACGAAATTTTATGTTGCTTAGGATAATCACAAATACAGGGTATATCAAGACTGCTAACGAAAATGTAGTTCTTAGTGTCGATTGTAAATGGTAAATACATAGTTTTTTCTAAAATAATATAGTACACTCTTTTATGTTTATATACGCTAAATATTATTATTATTTCTTTACTTTAAATTTTTTTTTTACATTTTTATATATATAGTATAAAAACAAAATACATATAAAAATATAAAAATTCATCCAACAATGGCGAGGCTCGAGACCCAAGCCACCGGTGGTTAGGACCCCAAAGTGAGGAACCTCCTCACTATACGTGCCGTGTCAAGCAATACTGCCTTCTGTATCTGACTCCTGACCCAAACGCCGATTGAGAGCCTCTGTAGATGTTGGTCGAGGCTCTTTGGTATCAACCCATGAGCAGAAACGACAATCGGGACAATAATTGTTGAGTCGACATCCCACATGTCGGTAACCTCGTGTGCCAAATCTAAATATTTAGACATTTTGTCTTTTTCGGCTTTGACAAGGTTATCGTCATGCGGAATGGTGACGTCAACAAGTATAGCCCGGCGCGCCAATCGATCTATTATCACAATGTCAGGCTTATTGGCTAGAATAGTCCTGTCTGTGATAATAGATCGATCCCAATACAGCGTTGCATGACCATTTTCGAGAACTGGTTGGGGCACATATTGGTAATATGGCACTTCAGGAGTCACAAGTCCATATCGAAGAGCAATTTGCTGATGTATGATCTTGGCTACTAGGTTGTGTCTATGCAAATACTCGCCGTTAGCAAGATACGAACAACCGGAAATAACATGCCTGATGGACTCGCCAGGACGGTGGCATGCCCGACAGATGTCGACCGTACCGTCCTTCAGGATGTATTTCCTATAGTTGTTCGTCTTAATAACTTCGTCCATAATTGCAAAGACAAAACCCTCGGTTTCCCCAAAGAGGTTACCGAAGCGTAGCCAAGACACAGACGCTAGCCGATCCACATCAGGCCCATGAAGGGCTCGATAGAATCGACCGTGCAGCTCTTTGCTCTTCCATATGTCCTCGCGATCCTTGGTGCCTACCACTAGAGGTTTCCGCCAGTTCTCAATCGCCAAAGAGAGCGGGGTAAATCCTTTATCTACCATAACTACAACCCCATGCATATCCACGTCACTGTGAAGGAAATAATCCCTGAGATTGCACACCTCGCGATTATGTAGGTCCTTAGCATTAAGAATGCCTCGGCCCCCACATCTCCGCGGGATGTACAATCTCATCACTGATGATCGTGGATGATGCATACGATGTGCAGTCAGGAGAGTTCGAACTTTACGATCCAGGGCGTCCAATTCGGTCTGAGTCCATTTGAGTATGCCGAAAGAGTACATGAGTACAGGCATAACCCAACCGTTAAAAGCGCGAATCTTGTTTCCACCTGACAAAAAACTGTTAAGTACTTTTGTCAGGCGGCTAAAGAAACGCTCTTTCAACGATTGTTTTACATTTGCACCCATGATACCTAAAGCCTCAGGCATACCCAAATATTTGTAGGTTTCCGTCACAGAGAGGGGTCTGAGTCTTACAGTCTCTGAGACTTGTATGTCATCAGAGACCGCAACCTCCCCTCGCTTCACATGGATAACCGCACATTTATCTACACCAAACTCCATATTGATTGAATTGCTAAATCTTTCTGTTATTTTTAACAACTCAACCAATTCGGTTTGTTTTGATGCAAATAACTTGAGGTCATCCATGTAGAGCAAGTGAGAAATAGGCTCAGACCCTCTCCGCAGACGGTAGCCTAACCCTGAATCCAACAACAGAGTGCTGAGGGGATTCAGGGCCATGCAAAACCACAGTGGACTCAGACTGTCGCCCTGGAATATACCCCGCTTAATTCTAATCGGCTCATCACAATCAGGAGGAGCCGTACCACCTGGATATCTCAGGACAGTGGTCCACTGCCCCATACAAGACCCAAGGAAATTGCATAAATTTGTATTAATTTTATACAAATTCAACACCCTCATGAGCCATGTATGGGGCACCGAATCATAGGCCTTTTTGTAATCTATCCAGGCAGCCGATAAATTCCTCCGGTTGTGACGAGCCTGTTGGCAAATGGTCATGTTAATGAGAAGGAGTTCCTTAGTACCACGGGACCCATTCATGCAACCTGTTTGGCCGGGAAAAAGAATTTGGTTAGAAGTGATGTGGTCTGTAATTTTGGATCTAATTATGGAGGTCAAAATTTTATAAATAGTTGGAAGGCATGTAATGGGTCTATAATTTTTTGGTTCCGTGGTACAACCGGACTTAAAGAGGAGGTGAGTGACACCTTTTGTCATAAATGCTGGGAGGGATCCTGCCTCAAGCGCATCCTGAAACTGCGCTGCCAATCGAGCATGCGAACTTGGAAACCAATTTAACCAGAAGTTGTGCAGACCATCCGGACCCGGCGACTTCCAGTTTTGGGTCCGTCGAATTGCAGTTTGCACATCTTCCGAACTGATTAAAATGGTCTCCATAGCCGGTATTGACTCGCAAGCTCGATCAACAACACTAAACCAGGAGGCTTCAGTGTGAGAGACAGGCGACGACCAGATATTCGTCCAGTACTCACGCATTTCGTGAGCACCAGGCAGCCGCCCATCCACCACACCCTGAGAAGAATCCTCCCAACATCTATAAACCCTCTTTTGGTCACTTTGGAACATACGATTTTGTTGGAAACGATCCCATCGCCTCCTGTAGCGACGAATGCGGTTCGCCCACGCATAGACTTTTTGTTTATAGAAGTCTATGCGTTCTGTGACGCAAAGCCTATAATTCTGAGGACTTATATTGGTCCCCGAAAAAGCCTGCGTCACAAAACGCATAATCCTTGGTCTGCTATTTCCTTCTGAGAAGGAAATTAGCTTGCCGATGAGAGTTCGGGCCCTGTTGATACGGTCCTCAATCCTAAGCTGCCAGGCAGGCACAGCCGCAACACCTCGAGTAGCTCTATGTTCTTTTGGGAATTGAACATTAGCCACTCGGCATGCTGCGACGGCCGCGCAGTAAAGGATCGAGTGCGTATCAACAAGATCCCGACTGGACTCCAAATATGTAGGTAGCATGGAGTCCAAAGCTCCCATCAGCGCCAAATTTCTTCTATGCGTGGGCAAACGCGGCAGACGCGGTCTACAAGACGCCGATACGGACACAAAATCCGAAATCGCACGCACCAAAGCCCCTCTCAAAAGCTGTTTATCTTGGGGACTTACATTGTCATCCAAATTGTCCGTCAGCTCGAAATCAGCAACAGGTGTTGGTGTTGGACCTACTGCTTGATCTCCACTGACGGGCGAGACATTGTCGTCTTGGACAACACACAAGTCTGTGCGCAACCGCTCAAGTGTGTCATCATCCAACAACTTACGCCGCTGAATAAATCGCACTTGATCCGATAGTCGTTGGGACGATACATCAACCGTTGGTTCTAAAGCCTGAAACAGAGACAGCATTTTAGCACGATACGCAGTGAGGTTAGTTCCTCCCTTTGTTGCCCCTAAGTAGGCCCGCATGACATTCTCATTGATTTCACGAGTCCATCTCATGCGGCGCACTACTCCACCGGTAGCGGGGACCGTAGGTGGGACACTCGGTCCCACAGGTCCCAAGCCCACCGCTGGAGGGGGTCGTCCTCTTCGCCGCGCAGGTCTTGGTGGCGGCGGGGACGACTGCAGCTCGTCGCGTTGGCTCAACGCGTCGTTGTCCGGCGTCACCTCGAACACGTCCGAAGCCGACGCCCACGACGCGGAGCTCGACGAGCTGGGAGATCTTATGCGTGCGTTTTGTGTCGTTCTGGCCTTTCTCTTGATCATCTCTTGAATCGTATTATTCGAGTATTGTCACAATTTTTAGGCAAAATAACTAATTTCTTGAAGTTTGACATTGTCACTCATTAATTTTTTCGTTCTTCGTTATTAATTATTTATATTTACAATTATAGCGCTTCAATAAAACATTATATAGTAATTAGAAAATAAACAATTTGGTCCGATATTAGATTAAAACTGTAAATCTTTAGATAAATAATAAAAATCCATAAAAATATATTTTTGTCTGAGATGATCTTTAGTGTTGCCAGGTTTTATTATTATTATTATTTCTCTTTATTTCTTTAAACATATTTTTTCTATTTTTACATATATAAATTATAAAAAATATACATATAAAAATATAAAAAATAATCTATTTACCCTCCGGTGGTGAAGCTCAAGACCCAAGCCACCGGCGGTTAGGGAGTCAAAGTGAGGAACCTCCTCACAATGCGTGCCGTGTCCAGTAATACTGCCTTCTGTATTTGACTTTTGACCCAACAGCCAATTGAGAGCCTCTGTAGGTGTCGGTCGAGGCTCTTTGGTATCAACCCATGAGCAGAAACGACAATCGGGACTATAATTGTTGAATCGACATCCCACATGTCGGTAACCTCGTGTGCTAAATCTAAATATTTAGACATTTTATCTTTTTCAGCTTTGACGAGGTTATCGTCATGCGGAATGGTGACGTCAACAAGTATAGCCCGGCGCGCCAATCGATCTATTATCACAATATCAGGTTTATTGGCAACAATAGTCCTGTCTGTGATAACAGATCGATCCCAGTACAACGTTGCATGACCATTTTCAAGAACTGGTTGGGGAACATACTGGTAATATGGCACTTCAGAAGTCACAAGTTCATATCGAAGAGCAATTTGCTGATGAATGATCTTGGCTACTAGGTTGTGTCTATGCAAATACTCGCCGTTAGCAAGATACGAACAACCGGAGATAACATGCCTGATGGACTCGCCAGGACGGTGGCATGCCCGACAGATGTCGACCGTACCGTCCTTCAGGATGTATTTCCTATAGTTGTTCGTCTTAATAACTTCGTCCATAATTGCAAAGACAAAACCCTCAGTTTCCCCAAAGAGGTTACCGAAGCGCAGCCAAGACTTAAAATTTAATTTTATAAGAGCTCTCCTGAATATTATTTGCTCTAACTTGATTATTATTATTATTATTATTATCACAAAAAAATTGGCACCTTTCTTTAGAAAATTTTTAATTGCATTGTGTTTGTAGTCACTAAAACTACCATCCGGCTTCGTTTTCAGTAGCAGTCTTGATATATCCTGTATATTATGACCAAAACAATCGGGAGGCCGTAAATCATTTCATATTCGTACTGTATTTGAGACCGAAATAAATAGTATATATCCGTCCGTATCCATCTGAAATTACAAGAACTATTAAAATCATATCACAAAAGCTAGAGCGTAAAGAGAAAAACATTTTTCGTCACATTAACCCATTAAAATACAGAATACTCGTAGTGTTGAAATTCTCCACCAACGCGTAAGCTTGTGTGGGCGTAACGAAACACATTTTAATTGTTTACAGCGTAATTAATTGGGGATGTTGTCGGAAATGCAGTAACCATGTGATTTATTCACGGTTCATTTATTATTCATTTTTAAGAATCTTTATTTATAAAGCAAATGCTCAATTGAAATTTAATTTTATAAGAGCTCTCCTGAATATTATTTGCTCTAACTTGATTTACTTTAAGTACTACGAGTAAAAGAAAGTTTCAAACTGAAATTAAACCTTTGTTAACTTTCTTTCATAGCATTAATTCGAAAACATTATTTTATTATATTTTATTTTATTAAGCAATGCTAGATGATATATATTATACGTTTACACAGTGTTATTAGTAGTATATTAAATATTTGTGATACATATGACAATTATAGCGTACATACAATATTCCAACATTATAGGCTAAATAAAGGTGACTTTCTAATTGACGAAAAATATAAAAACGAATACAACATTAACAGTTAAAATTATTTGCTAAAATTTATCATTGTAAAACATAAGCTAATTAGTCGAATTCAAAAATAATTATAATAATTAACTAGTCGAATTCAAAACACAAGTGTCTACCAGCATAAAAACCTTTTTAAACTCTATAATTAATGAGATCAAGTTAACCAACCAACCAATTTGACAGCACTTGGGTGGCATCAGCAACTCATAGGGATAAGTGGAAGGAGTTGAGGGAGACCTTTGCCCAGCAGTGGGAGAGAATAGGTTAAAAAAAAAAAAAAAAAAAAATTAATGAGATCAAGTTAAAGACGGCATCGTAATTTAAATCCAAGGTATTGAAGAGCACTCAGAAATAGAATGAAAAGTTTTACAAAAATCACAAAGAAACTAGCAGAAATATCTTTTTTATCAACTTAAGCACTAATTTACTACAAACTATGTATATAGAGAGTTTTCTGGTACTTAGGGAGGACTTTGCTCTTTAACAGAACAATATAAACATATTAATAGATATCATTCGTCAAACGACAAAGGTTACTGTTATCACTGTTCAAAGCCTTTGTTCTTCTGTAGCAGGCAAAACACAAACGGTACGAAGTCCACTGTTCCACATAAAGCAACGAGCATTTTCAGTCATTATGCAATTTAATCGGCTTCCCCGCACACGGCAAGTGTTGTTGGGCTTTTTTTAAAGTATACGGGCGATAAAACCGTAATCGGATCACGTGACGGTGTCTGATCATCGTCGCCATGGACGACATTTCGCGAAAATCAAAGCTTTGCGAATAACGCAGAGATTATTGTATGTGGATTTTATTATATCGAGAAAAGCCTACGCAGGAAAGTAAAGAGATAAAAATAGACATTTTAAAAATATGTTCTTGAAGAAATCCGATGTGGAAGCGAGTGCAGAAGATAAAATATTTTAGCACACGAATGCGATCGACTTGCACGGAACGTGATAATAGTAAGAAAGGTGAGAAATATTTTTGCGACACACATTGATGTGATCGGCTGGGAATTTAAGGAGGACGAGTAGATATGAAAGACGGGTGGTGCTATATTCGAATTTGCTAAGGTCAGAAAATTGGCTATTGTAAAGCCCATACGTGGGTCCATCGGGATAGCGCGGGACGATATTTACTGAAAGTCTTTGTTTATAATTCGTAGTATAGTTTTATATCCCCGGGATTACTAACAAGATTTAAGTATGGAGCGGGATAAAAATATGCGGCCTAAATAGAAAGCATCATACATAGAAAGGTTCCTTCCGAAAATGTACCAAAAGGCACATTCTATTCACGTGTATTCTATTCACATATTTCGTGCAAGGATGAAAGCCGAGTTGAATTTGCAGCTGTGCCATGGGGTGGGATATATGCATTGCTGACGAGACCTATATGTAGAGTTTGATAACCTATTTCTATTATACAGGGTATATCTAGATACAGCCTGGACTGCGACCGAAAACGAAGCCATGTGATAATTTTAGTGATTTCAAACACAATAAAATTATAAAAAACAGTAATTTTAAAGTATCGTCGTTTATGGGTGGTAAATACGTAATTTTTCCTAAAATAACAATGTACACCCATTTATATTTAAAAACGTAATGGTAAATAGGATTAAAAATATTATTATTGCAAAAATTGCGTTTTTCTGTAGTCACTAAAACTACCACCTGGCTTCGTTTTCGGTAGCAGTCTGTATATACCCTGTATAAATTAGTACCTTGTTTTATCAATGTATGTTTTATGCTTAAGCTGCTATCTAGGGACCAAATTTTATGCTTTCTTCTATAAAAATTAGGTTGTGATAAAAATATGTTTCGTTAATAAATTTCTATATGAACTACATAAACATTAGAAGAGATAGAAAGATGATCTACAATCGAGGATATTAAAGAGTACAAAACGGTGGAAACTGTGAAGATTGAATACGAAAACAATCACTGACATCGCCCATGACCACGCTAATAGGAAAGAAACAATTGTAGTACCTTTAAATTTACGATTACAAATACAAAGAGTGCAAACAAATAAGCCACTTAAATTCCCGAACATATCAATATTGAATCAAGTTTAAAGGTGAAGGTCAAGAAGAAAGTCTTGGTTTATTGTTCGCGAGTCCCGAGTCCCGAGTGATCCCGTGCCCGTAGCCGTTCGTTGACTCGCTGGCAGCTGGTTCGTTGAACTACGGTGTACTTGTAAGGTGACCGTGACGCCCGTCGCCGGTTCACGCATCACGACTGAACACTGCCCACTACCTATAGCATCGACTGAGTATTACTGCGAACGAGTGGATATATATGTGATTTTTTAATTATAAGGTACTTAGTGTTGGTAAGGTTCTTAGATTTACGTGAATGTTACACATTGACATAAAATATTGTTTTATGGATTTTATTGCGTATTCGTTTAAAGCTGTTAAGTAATCGAAACGTCGGATTTTTATTTAAGAATGTTTATTACATAATATAATAATTAAAACCCGGTATAAAATACTAAATTACTGGTGGTAGGTGTCTCATATGTGAGAGGCTGCCTGGGTGGGTACCACCGCAATGTCTATTTTTTCTGTCAAACATCAGTTTATATGCACTGTTGTGTTTCGGATTGAAGGACATTGTAGCCAGAGTAATTACTGGACATGTTGAGACTTAACATCTTATGTCTCAGGATGGCGAGCGCAGTGGAATGCCAAGTATTGCTTTGTAATTCAAGGTGTTGTTTGGTTTTGCTACTGTTCATGAGCGGTCGCATCGCTTACCATCAGGTGAACGGCATGCTTGTTTCGCCATATACTGCAATAAAAAAAAATCGTAACAAAATAGTTTTGTTTCAATAGTTATATAGAATTAAAGGATTTGAATTCTTTTTGAGTAGTTAACAAAATGTTTTTTTGTATTTGCTTAATGCATTAATAATTACTATTATGTACGAATCGACTGTAAATAATGGATACATTTGTTGAAAATAAAATCAAAACTCAATTTAACTGCGTTTTTTCTGGATAAAGACTAATAGTTATAACATAACATAACTGTTTTTACGCCATATGCGATTTGCAGACCATCCACAGGACCATCTATATAACTCAATTTTTGCCCTAATTCGACACTTACGTTGGGTCGGGGTAACATGATTTTTATGCATGATTTGGTTTATTTAACGGCGGGCCGCCTATCTGACGTCAACCTTTTAGGGAATTGCGTCAATAGGTCCATGAAATATAATTATGTAGGCTCGTGACTGTCAATAATGTGCGTGTAGCTCAAATTAAATTTTCCTATATTCAGCTCAACTCGCCGATAGAGGTAAGCTAATGTTAGAGCATGCTTGAATCGTACTTTTAATTATTCTGCTGAACATAAACTAAGCATTTCCACAGTTTATAATAATAAAATTACGATTATGTATATGTATGTCGGAGTAGTTCTCAGGTTAAATCAAACACTGAAAAACGTACTCTGTGAAACTCAGATTGTTTAATCTTTGTTACATTTGACCCGAGATAATTTGAATTTAGTCTTCTTGTATAAAATAGATCTTTGAATCGTCATCCGTTGTTATTCTTCCATAGTCTTCATGAAATTTCTATTTAGTTCTTTCCTATTCCGTCCTCTCGTACTTCAACATCTTTACCATTCATTATCTACTATCTATCTAATTATAAAAGTTCCATTTGACATATCTCAAAATTGTGAAAAAGGGATGATGTCAAATAAATCGGTTAGTACAATATCCGATTATTAACGAGATATCGATACTATTTGTTTGTATTTCTTAATCGATTACACTTTATATTTAACATTATTTCGTTTTTTATGTACATCTTTAACCTAATGAGACATCCACAATTGCATAAGTCACTTTAGTATTAAGGAACAAAAGCAATGATTTCTTTATTACTAGCGACCCGGCCCACTGAGTCGAAATGGCAATTTTTGTGACACGATTTTTTTCGGAATTTCCAATTTATTTTGATGCCAACGGTTCGATTTTATCAATCCTTACAATATTCATTCTTTGTACATTTTTGTTTAACCTTATAATTTTGGCTAAAAAAATATTTTAGATTTTTGATGTATGGAACGCACTATAAAACCCTAAATTTCTACGAAATCCTGCTAGATGCTGCGTTGAAACCTTATTTTTCTGAATCTTCGAATATCCATAGCATAGTAGAACAGATTCTACTATGCTGTGGATATTCGAACGTCTGTATCGACCTGCAATTTTTTCAGTTATGCAGTTCGAAAGAAAAGATAAAAATCAAAATTTCCTAAAACTCTTTTGACGATTATCTTCAGTAAGTTTGACACAAATAAAATAAATTAATCCAATAAATTAACAAATACCAAGTAAAACTTGTATATGTACCGTGCCAGATTTATAATACGAAGGATACAATTGAAAGCCTTTTTCACTTGCTGATTCTCTTAGGTTTATATATTGTAACTTCAACAAATTTAGGGAAACAAGTAGCGCCAGCGCTTTATCAGCAGTGTATGGAACGACGCTGGCCTAGTGCGGGTTGGCGGACTTACATACCATAGAAATTCTTATAAATCGCTATGGTATGCAGGTTTCCTCACGATGTTTTCCTTCACCGTTTTAGTGCGTGGTGATTGATTATCAATACACACATGACTCCGAAAAGTCAGAGGTCTGCCCTGGGATTCGAACCCGCGACCACCGTGAACATGTAGGCAGCCGCGTCTCAGCAGTCCGTTTACCAACAGGCCACCATATACACAAAATTATTGTTAAATTATTAAATTGTTAAATTATTGCCTTTTATTAAAATTATTATTACATTATTTACTGATGGTTGTTCGGTGATAGTATGCTTGTTATTAGCTGATAATTCAGTACTTTTTAGAAAACAACTGGATTAAAATTGCTCGATTATTTCTATATTTTTACCGATTATGCGTATACAAATCCGTTTGCATAGTCTCAACTCTACACATGGAAGACCTAACGACGTGACTTTGTAATGACGTCTAGTAAAAAAGTATGTTGTTTGAAATGGTTGTTTTGCTTTATTTAAAGGATTTATATTTAAATTTAGTTATTATGGATTGTAAATCCTGTAATAAAATAATAATAGCTTCATAATTCTATGGTTTTACGGAAAGTTTTATTGAAATTGTGTGAGTTACGTCTTCACAAAGTTATTTATGATAAAAGTATGAAATGTCAAATGAGATTTTTTGAATTAGAAATGGTATAACTCTTTCACTCTAGAGTAGGTACTTACTTTCATTCGTCGTTACTTTCACACAACATTTTCCATATCAGTCATCTGTATAACGTTTCTTTCTACTCATATTTATTCATTAAAAAGTCCTACATTGATTCAAAGATGTCATAAAACAAAGGTTATATAGATATAGAATATAGATTATACTATGACCGAAAATAAAGATGGACCTTATAACACAGCACTCATTTAAAAAAACAAGTGTGTGCGAGCCGCAGAGAAAAAATATCACAATCTATTCCCCTCAAAATGCAGTCAAAAGGTTGACAAAACTATAGTAATCCTTTGTTCCACGGAGGCAGTAGCGAGCGATTTGCAACGACCATTATTTGTTCTTTATTTTGAACCTAAAAGCCTAAAGCTTTTACCGGGAACATGGGACAACATAGTAAACCATTGTTTGGCCAGACTACTCACAATGTGACGCCACAGCAGCGCGTTGTATTATAAACTGCCGTTTAACCTGACAACATTTGAAACTATCGACCTTTTGATATTCGATAGAAGTCGGCACACAATATCAAGAAAACATCGAATTTAGCCTCTATTTCCAGACCACTACAATAACAATCACGTAGTGATTTTATAGGATTATATTTTATTCTAGTACATTTATTGTTCATTGTTTTGGCTATCTTTTTTCTGTCAAGTATATTACATTTATTTAATGGAAAAAATACGTTATATTTAATGTGGCTGAGTGAAGCGAAGTCACCCAGAACAAAGAATCAGTATACTCTGTGTCTGATATGAAAACTTACGGTCAGATTTTTACAAAACTTGGTATTTATCCACATTATATTTTACGATATACAAAATTTAACCGATTTTTTCATTTGTACAGTCGGCAGAGCGGGTCGGTGTCGGTGAACAGTATATTGAGCTATTTTATATTTCAACTAGTATTATTCCTCGCGGCTTCGTTCGCGTAAAAATGTTTTTCCATGATTTTCCCGCTATGTATTTTCCGGAATTAAAATTAGCCTACAGCCTTCCTTTACGCCAACACCTAGACTCGAACTAGGGATCTCAGACTCGCTCAGGACCGTTGCTCTGCCAAATGATCCATGTCATCACAAGATTAGTTGGCTAACTAATTTATCGCATTCAATTTGCAGACAGTCAGTTCAGTCATTATTCAGTTGCAGGAAGTAGCTTGATGCAGGCCGCTTCCTATGCTTATGTTCAGCAGTGGACTTCCTGTGCCTGAGATGATAATGATGAATTTTCAGACTAATATATCACATGGTGGATCATTAATTCTTAAAAGATCGTAAAGATTAACTTTCAGCAAATTTCAGTCACTTATAAGTGTAATATAGGTAGGCTCATAATTCCTTATGAAATTAGCATATGCAATTTTATATAAATACTAGCTGTACCCGCGACTTCGTTCGCGTGGAATTTAACAAAAAAGTGTATGAGTTTATTTAGTTTTTTTTTGGAATTTGCATTTTTATTTTAATTATCATTTATTTTAAATTTTTTGTATTAGCTTTATTGAATTTTTTTTATATACAATATTTTGTATGGTGGGAGAAGTGGTGGGAGGCGCCCAACGTGACGGCCCAGTGGTGGCATGCGCGTGAGCTGCACGCGGTAGTGGACATTACTTGGGCATTGCAACATTACTTTATTTTTCTAAAATAAAAGAATTTTTCCAAATAAATGTTGCCTAAGTTTCTCCTTATTATATCAGCTACCTGACAATAAAAGTCCCGTCAAAATCGGTCCAGCCATTTCAGAGATTAGCCGGAACAAACAGACAGACAGACAGACGGACAGACAGACAGACAAAAAAATCTATGGTCATTTTGGTTATAGGTTTCGTGTATATAACAATATGTAGTTGGACATTTATTTTAATTTTCACTTTATAAACAGACACTTCAATTTTATTTATATGTATAGATTTCGGATATATGGAGAACCAAAAAAAAACTTTAAAAGAATATAGAATAAAGATTCGATATGATTTACTTATCTTCAAATATTTACCAATTGTTCAAAATTCACTCCATTTGTCAAAGCAAAATGAAGGTAATATTTTTTCACGATATGAAAGTGGCTGAATTTGATGGTAGGTGCGCGGAGGGCGCGGCGAGGAAGGGCGGGAGGGGCTCGGCGCGTCGACAGGATTGTCGCCGCGGATTCTTTTGATGGGATTATTGTCGCCGCTCCAAATGTAACTGAAGTTTATTGGCGATCCACAGATGTAGGGTCAGAAGCGATTAACACATTCTCCTTTTGTTACTTGAAATATTTTTCATTTTCTGATACCCATGACACAATAGGTGGTACGTCTTTCATATATGAGAGACCGCCTGGGTAGGTACCTCCGCAATGTCTATTTCTCCCACCAAACAGCAGTGTCATTTACACTATTTTTATTTGAAATATTTTTCTTTTTCTATAACAGCCCATGTACGTCCCACTACAAGGCACTATTCGACTATCAATACACACATGACTCCGATAAGTCAGATGTGTGCCCTGGGATCTAAAACTGCGATTTTTTTTTCATGGAGAAACTTGAAGAATTGTTTAAATATAAACTTTTCTCTACACAAAGAAGTAGGTGTCATCGAGGTACAAAAATATTGGCTAAGACCGATACTCCTTTATCTAGACATGATATTTGCCAAAATATTTTGAATGTCTTTATAAAATCAATCTTCATCCAGTCCTTCTTCATCCATCATCCATCTTCATCCAATCCATCCAATGTTAAATCAGTCAGCCTCATCGATTATACCCATCTTGCAGCATCCATTCACCGATTATTTTGACTACTCGATCAGGGAGCATCCAGCAGACGTGCTCGGAAAATAACATATCCGACAAATACAACATTTCTAAATATTTAGATTTAGCACACGAATTTGCAGACATGTGGGATGTCGACTCAATAAGTATTGTCCCGATTGTCGTTTATGTCCATGATTTGATGACCAAAGAGCCTCGAGGAACGTCTACAGAGTATCAATTGGCTGTTGGGTCAAGAGTCAGATACAAAAGGCAGTATTACTGGACACGACAGGCTTTGTGAGGCGGTTCCTCACTTCTCTCCCTAACCACCGGTGGCTTGAGTCTTGAGCCTCGCCACCGAAGGGTCAAATATTATTTTATATTTTTATATGGATACTGTATCTATATATAGTTTTAAATATGCAAAAATGAAATAAACTTAAAGAAATAATAAAATTATAGTGCAATTAATCAATGTTTTTGTTATATTTTTTAATAGTATGCTAACATGAACTCCACGTTGAACTCCTTAATTTATTCCACGTTGTAAGGTGGCTTTTGTGTTCGATAGCAGTTAGGGGCGACGACACTCAAGTTTACTCGCTGGTTACCGGCTTATCGTGGCGGTTTGACTGAACACAAGTTAGAGAACAATGGCGCTTCTACTTGTCTGTTACGGGGCATCGAGCACGCAAGCAACTACAATATGTGAAGTGTTGTGTATGTAATAAAACTGTATCAGCCTTCAATATCAGCCCATATACGTCCCATTGTAGGGCAAGGGCCTATACAATCCACGGTACGATTGAGAGTGGTTAGGCCATATAGTTCACCACGCTGGCCTAGTGCGGGTTGGCCTTGGTAGGTATCAGCCTACTTTAACTAATAAGGTCACATACTACTGGAACGCCACATCCCGATCCGATGCGACAGGTATTAAGTCAAATCAAATTTTACTATTTTCTTTAATCAGAAACACAGTAACGTGTCAACAAATCATCGCGTATTTGTAGTGTGATCAACATAGCGCATTTCTTTAACCCATATATTGAAAACGAGAGGTTAAGCCACAATAAAATAAAATAACAAGTAGATACTACCAAAGTAAACGGGAAAATAGATCTAAGGTTATTACGCCTAGATTATGTCTGCCAAAGGCCTTTACATTAGAAAGGTCCTAATAAATACGCATCCCTTAATTGTACATCGATCAATAACTTCACGTTGTCTAAATACATTTTTCAAAAATCTCCTTGTTTGAAAAATCTATATCTTCAGTGAAACTTATAGAAATGGGATAATTAAAATTGATAAAAGTCATTTCATTTTGAAATTCTCAATAATAGGTTTCTCAATACATGATATATGAAGTTATCGTAAATTTTAATGTTAAAAACTTCACAATACATTTATTTTATTAAAATTAAGCAAACATCGACTCGTTGAATATTTAATGGCAAGCTTTATTTTTATTTTACTATATTTTTTTCCATTTGCTTCACATCTTGCTATCAATTTTCAATGGGTAATAAAATATTTTGTTAAGCACCTGGTGTGCGTAAGTAATTATGTTTATGTGTTTATGTACAATAGGGATGTAATAGAGTACATTTTTTCTCTACGTTGTGAATTATACATTTATAATTCACAAATGTTTTTAGTTAGAACTTCAAACTAATTTAAATAGCAATAAGTGTTTAATGTTTTGTTTTCTCTGGTTATTTAATCTGTAATTTTTGTTTTTTCTATCTGAGCTTCAAATTCTACATTTTTAACATTGGTACTCTAAGGTACAAGCCTAGCACAGTTTGTTCACCACTGTTCAAATTGTATGCGATTGTGATTTTTTGACTATCCATAATAAAAAACAATTATTTCAAACAGCATCAAAATTGGTCGTAAAATAAATAAATAACACCTAAAAATCACATACATCGTCCTGACCCCGTACTAACATCGAGTCTAGTGTCGTGGGTATCAGGAACTACGAGAGAATTTTCGGTCTCACAAACACCCAGAAATATTTGTGGGCCACTGAAACATTTCTCTCGAACCCGCGGCCTCTCGTTTCACAGGCGGCGTCTAACCACCTGCGCCATGGAGGCTGTCACAATAATAGATAAACGATAAAATAATAGATATGTTAAAATTTTACTTCTCTAGTAAGGACAATCGTTTTCTCTTTCGAATCCATGCGCCTTATCTACTATTACTGTTCTGTATCACTCCATATAGGTCCCACTGCAGGGCACTACAGAGCACGAGTTAGGCCATATTATAGTCCACCTCACTGGCCTTTTGCGTCTTGGCGGATTTTACATATTATAGATTTTTTGCAAAACGGTATGGTATTTTTTCTTCACGATGTTTTCCTTCACCATTAATCGTGGTAAACGTTGTCATTGATTAAATATCAATTCACACATGACTTCCAAAATTCAGAGGTATGCCTTGTCATTTGAACCCGCGACAATCGTGAACATGTAGGCAGCCGCGACTGGTCCGATGATCAAGCGACCACGCATATGCATTTACATATGAGATATTTATAATATGAGAAGGGATTACAGACTTATACTAAGAACGCAAACAAAAAATGCTAAAGTATTTTTCGATGGTATTGCATTTTCCATCAAATAAAAAAATGAATTCTATTATTTTATCAATCCAAATAAAAAATATAATCTGAGCTGTACACTGATCATCCGATATTGTATCACTTTGTCATATTAAAAAATGATCCGCGATATTCGCCGTATTACATCAAAAATCGGTCAGCTGTTGTCCATTCCATACCTACAAATTAACACTTGCGCATTCAAACACGCACGGGATCAATCAATTAATTGACAAATAAATAAACGCGATTTTAGCGTTCCATTCCGGAATACAATTTAGATGAATTTAAATATTCCTAATAAAAATGTTCCGCAGGAATTTCGTGCATGCAGGATTGCGAGAAATTGTTTATATTTTTTATTCCGCAGCGCTGTGCATCTGCCTTCTAGCTTTCATGATGTATTTGTCCATCTACAAATGGAACTAACCGTAAAGATGCGAGGTAGCAAAAATAAGTCCTTATTTCGTCGGTGGCTTAGTCACATATTGTTTGAAATTTCCTTATTATTTTTAATTGTATCAGCCACATGTTATTTTATGTCTAGGTACCATCGTCATTGTAAGCCTATAGTAGTTTAATGCTGAATAAAGATCTCATCAATTGCGCACCTCAGAGTTTGCTTCACCGGTTCTCTCAATCGTCCCCGCAACCCCTCCGTAGTTTCAGGGCATGCTAGTCTAAAATCCACAACTCAGACCTAAATAATCGTGTAATAAAAAAATATCAATTAGCTTGTAAAAAACGTTGTTGCTATGCAATCAAAGACCCAAAACGGCTAAACCAAAATTGATGATTTTCTGCAGGTAGAAAAAATCATCCATATTAGCAATTCCATAAAACCTCATCAACTCAGGAAGGTTAGAGGATTAGCACCTCAAACACGAACATAGAAGATAATTTATTCATAGCATCACAGAAGCGCCGTGCGGGTAATCAAATCTGCACGCCAATGACCTCCTAACTAGTCATATTTTTATTAAAAGTATATTTCTACGATGTAGTGTTCCTGAAAAAGATGAAAATGTGAATTGCCTACGAAAAATGGGATGGAATGTATGACAATGAGCACAGAAGCCATGGGACCAAATAAGACTAAACGATAAGTGACATTATAGGGTGAAGAAATCGTTTTTAATTTGATTATTAATCTTTGAGTGAATATAACATATTTATATATTATAATAAAAATAACTATTATATATGAAATAGATTTTTATTAAGTTTTCTAGTGGATGTTAATAGTCTCCGGGTGGAGATGGAATAGACAGAGATACTTTGTAACATAATTTATTAAAATAAGGAATAAATTCAAATGCAGCTTAGGCACTACTTTATATTGTTAGTAGATAGTAGAAGATCCTGGGAAGGGAGAGGCATTGTTATCGGGGAGAGAAGGTTAACAAACCTTCGTTTCGCCGACGACATCGTGCTTTTTTCCTACACAGCTACAGAACTGGGCTCCATGATCATAGAATTAAGTAAAGCCAGCTTCGAGGTCGGACTGAAGATGAACATGTCAAAGACCAAACTAATGACCAACACCAAACAGCACAAAATAGACATCAACGGTACGGATTTAGAATACGTCCATGAAAACATATATCTGGGCTAGTTGGTTTCCTTCCAGGCGCGGCAGGAAAAGGAGATTGTGCGCCGCACCGAAAATGCTTGGAGGAACTATTGGTCCATGAAAGACCTGATGAAGGGAAACCTTCCCCTCTCCCTAAAGAAAAAACTTATGGATGTATGCATCCTACCGGTCTTAACATACGGTGCGCAGACTTGGTCTTTGACAAAAATTCAGAAGTCCGCCCTCAGAGTATGTCAACGGGCCATGGAGCGCAGTATACTGGGGTTAAAGTTGCTGGACCACGTTAAAAACAGTGTATTGCGCTCTAGGACTCAAATACTAGACGTTGGGAAGAAAGCAGCTAGCCTGAAGTGGAACTGGGCAGGTCACATATGCCGCATGCCCAACGAACTGTGGGCAAAAACAACAACTTTATGGAAACCATCAAAGACGCTGAAACGTCGCGGTAGGCCCAGAAAAAGATGGCGAGACGAGCTGGATGGGTGGGACAGAGATTGGCAAGATCGAGCCCTGGACCGGGACGAATGGAAGGAGGGTAGAGAGGCCTTTGCCCTGCAGTGGGACAGCGTAGGCTGATGTATGTTTATATTGTTAAGCCGTCACACACTTGAATAGTGTTTGCCATGGTCTATTTAAGAGTTATTGTTAACACTTAAAAGTTCATACACTTCTAATTTTTCATAAATGCTGACATATTTTTGTAGTTTTATGAAATTGCAAAATGTCTCACATTCTGTGAAAATTTTAGCGATGTACTGATAACTATAAAAACATAGTTTTAATTTTCCTTTGAATGAGCGATGGACAAGCAGCGCCACGTGGTACTAACAAAGTTTGTGAAAACCCTACACGTTCACGAGAAAGTTAAGTCGCAGTCGTTTAGGTTACAACAGCTTTAATATTAGGAGAGCTATGGATTAAACGACAACCTCCATGATTCTTAGCGCAGTTATTGGATCTGGCTGTGAATCGTGACCATTTTAGTTCGATTTCCGCCTAAAGCGAACTTTTTGTGAGTTCTGTGAAATCCCAAAAAGTAGTCAGAAAAATCCTTATTTTTTTAAATTGTACATAACATCGATATCAATGTTACACTAGATAAGACGTTCTTTGTAACAAGCGTGTCCCACCCAGGTGCGGTCAAACCGTCAAACCGACAGCGAAATTTTTCTGAAGTTACAATATAATTAAAGAATACAACGTAAGTGATATAATATTGTAGAATAATGCCGATAATACAGATCTTTTATTTATTATTGGATTAAATATATTATAAATATGTCAGTCTAGTAGTCTCGAAAAATTTTATCAGCTTCTTAAAAATTCATAAATGTTATTATAATAAATGTCAGACTGATTGTACACTGATCGACTGATTGTCAGACTTGTACACTTGTAAGAGTATTTAATTTCATTGACATCATTTCCATTTATTATTCACGTAAATAAAAAAAAAACATCACAAAAAGTATTATTGCTATGACGGTATTGATACTTAGGCAGTATCTTAGGAAAGCTATTATTGACATGAACTGTCTTGTCTGTCTAATAATTATCTTTGATCATTAATTGTAATATTCAAGTAAACGTACTAGATGTCGCTACTGAGCTTTTGACAAATACGGGACAAATAGTTTCTATGACGCGCCTCGTCTATCGGTGGAATATAAGTCAATGGTACATAATATTTTTTTTTTGCTAAATTAAGTGTATATCGCAATCGCAAACGAATAAAAATAGACATTAGGGAAATTTAAAGAGCATGTATTTTCGAATTAGTAACAAAATCGGGTTATTCGTTTCATTAGATGATTTCAAACGAAACCATGTGAAAACTCTACGTATAGAAGACAAACAGAATACATACGACATGTCACGTTTCGAGGCACAATTTCGTCCATGGGACATACATAGGTTTATCTTTATTTCCAGGGGTTCACATTTTTGCATCGTAAGTATCAGACGCATGACATCAAACGGATTATTTTTTTACAATACATCCAGTATACAGTATCGGCAGCGATCGGATTCTTTAGATTGCCCCACACAGTATCGGTATTAATGACGGGTAAATTTTTGCGATCCTTAAGATGCGAATCAGCGAACGTAATTGTAGGAATACCAAAACAAAGAATATTACGATCCGTTTGATGCGACGCGTCCGATACATATCTACCTTTGTGCTGGCCTATTCCAGAAATTCTTGCGGTTCTAAATGCTCTCTTGTGTTATGCATGCAAATCTTGTTAGTGACCGGTTCACTCATGAATATAGACAATTCAGTCGACGTGTTCGGAATTCTATAGACCAAGTTTATGATATCGTAGAAACAAGAAACTGATTCGATAAAGTGACTGCTATACATCTGACAGTACAGATAGCATGGTAAATAGCGAAGAAAAGTCTTTTGATATTCTACGCAATAGGATATATGACTAATATTTTTTTATCCATATACAACAAAAAATGCGTAAATCCATTCACAATTAAACAAGTCAGTAACGTTTTAAATCTAATACTGGGAGTAAAAGAAACGTAACGTGTCCAAATTACTCTCTCACTCCTCAATTTGAAATACTTATATTTGCTTCACTTGCTACTTTAATACTGTTTTGATAGAAATGTTATATTGTAATGGTATTTATGCTTGTACGCAACATAATACAAAAATGGATCATAGTTAAATATCAGCCTATTCAATTGCTTCTTTACTCTTCGCTTAAAGGTAACATGAGTCGATAAACTGTTCTATAGTTCAGTGTAAAGCTTCATATCAAGAGTAGAATAAGAATAAGTTTAGTGTCTGAATCGGATACTCTTACACAACAGGCGAGGAAAAGAGTGCACTCAAGTTTCTCACAAATTGCAACTTTCCGTTTGCATTTCTGAAAACAACTTACGTGCAAAGGAGAACCTCTGTCGAGAGGTAACTCTGGGCTTTATTGAAAACGGATATACGGAGGCTGATTTAGAAAACCGACACGTGGGCAATATTGATAAAAAAGTGTTGATAATAAAAACAGTTTTTTTTCATTCGTTATTATTTAAATTAACGGTGCGTGGTGGCCTGTTGGTAAACGGACTAGACGCGACTGCCAACATGTTCACGGTGGTCGCGGGTTCGAATCCCAGGGCACACCTCTGACTTTTCGGAGTCATGTGTGTATTGATAGTCAATCACCACGCACTAAAAACGGTGAAGGAAAACATCGTGAGGAAACCTGCATACCATAGCGATTTATAAAAATTTCTATGGTATGTAAGTCCGCCAACCCGCACTAGGCCAGCGTGGTGGACTATATGGCCTAACCACTCTCAATCGTAGTGTCGATTGTAGAGGAGGCCCGTGCCCTGCAGTGGGACGTATATGGGCTGATACAGATACAGATTATTTAAATCAGGCCAACATGTCGCTGTAGGATTCCTTAGGTAAGCTTATGTCTAGCTATGTTCCAGCGGCTGAAGAAGAAGAAACAAAATTATTATGGAATAAAAAAAAATCGTTACGTGTTTAGTAGACCCCAAAACAATTAAGTCACGTATCTTTGCTGAAAGCCAATATATGTATGTACCATTCTACTCCGCAGAGATATAGTTAGATATAATTTCAGAGAAACACGGGCAAAACAAACTCAAGTTATCGGCTATTCCATGACCGGTAAGAATGTACTACTAAGAAGATGAATATCTAGTGACACGTCGTCTACCTTCATACATTAATAGCAGCCAGGCCCGGCTTCGTCCTAGTGCAGATACTTTTTGACAGGAAAGATCTTAAAAGAAGTACATTTTCCTCGCTTTTGTGTCATTTTTAATTACTGCTCTGCTCCTATTGGTTATAGCGTCATGGTTTATACTATATAGCCTTTCTCGATAAATGAGCTATCCAACACCATATATACTGATATTAGAGCCGTATATACTGAGATTAGAGCGTTCAAACAAACAAACAAACCCTGCAGCTTTATTTATTAGCATAGATATACACATAAACTAAACAAACGTGGCTAAACTGCTGAAGCGTGACAAAGTCGCGATAGTTCGTCGCATTGTTTTGTGTGTCCTTGATAGCAGATGTTAATAGAACGAGGACGTTTCCTGTGCAATAATTACCATGCTGATACCGTTTAGAAACACAAAAATTTATGAGCGCCAGAATTTACGTTTTTTTTTTTATTAAAAAATGGCAACATTAAAACGATATAACGTCTGTGCAATGAAAATAAAGTAAATATCAATAGAGTTTTCGAAACAATATGTTTTTTTAATTCAGGCTTCGGTTCGCCATAAGGTAGACACCAAAATTAATTAGTTTTTTTTTAAATATTTCTATACATGAAATTTATAGACAGTTAAGAATTGCATGAACAAAGGTTTTACCAATGTTCTTTAAGGTAATTATTATGTTTTATTAATATGTTCTCCAGCTAGGTGGAAAGATCGGAGCTATAGCGAGATCTTGCAAATCAAAAATAGGACGAAATGGCATGCCATGACTATGAGTTTTGACAAAAGACTGCTATAAAACAGATGATGAATTATATACAGGGTATATAAGAGTGCTATCGAAAACGAAGCTGGGTAGTAGTTTTAGTGACTTCAGACATCCAGGCCACTCGCTCATGTAGTCATTCTACCACCCGGCCAATGGAAGTTAGAGCGGCCACCAACCGTTATGCGGTTAAGGTTCAGGAAATGTTTTCGGAGAACAAAAACTACTTTCACAGATTAACTTAGTTGTATATATTATGTTTGTATATGAAAGAAAGAGAAAGAAAGAAATACATTTATTGAAGGCGCAAACATACATAGGTAGGTAATAAAATAACAAAATATACAAAAAATAAAACATGAAAGAAAAAATAAATACAATTATGCAACAAAATTACGTGCTAAACTATTGCGCCGACAATGGGCCTCCCATTCAGCTTTATGCTGCAGAATGGGAAAGCAAACTGCAGCGCTGATTTTCAACGGGGTGCCCTGGTGAGACACGAATATCCAGTCGGTAGGCTGACAAAACATTATCATAAATATCTGCTAATAATTACATTCTTTTCTGTGGGTACGCATTGATATATATGTCTGTATATTCTTATGTATAGTGTATTTCAGTTATGTAAAAAAGAATTCTATTTTTAATGGGATATAAACCTACTTTGCTCCATTTCTGTTTCACCCAGAGGTAGATTGTACGTGAATGCCTCCGGCATTAAGTCCGCCTGTATACTATTAATTGTATATAAAAGAATGAAGCATTTTAACGGAGTAATAAAAAATAATACAAACGTACGAGTAGAATGGAAATTGCAATAAATGTTTCTACCACAAATGTTGCTACATAAAACCTACTACGTGTTGCTTAGTTTTAATAAAGGAATATTTTAGTAAAACCATTTTAAATAGAAGATTAGAATTGAGGAAAGTAGGTTGAGTGGCGCATTGTGCGGAAAGGTTTAGAAGCACAGTTCTTCAGTTATTTTCTGGAGAGTATAGTTTTTTTTTATGCCGGCATGAAGAGACCTGCAACTGATGGTAAGTTGTCTGACTAGATAGCATCGCATGCCGATAGATTTCACGATTTGACAAAATTATGACGGCATGTAAAATATTTTCCTAAATAATTGACGATAACAAAATAAAGGGTCTATAAAAACTGAGATTTCTAAAATATGACGTATAGAAAACTCGACTTCGAAATCAAATATCGAATAGTGAAAGTGACAATAAGTACATAGAAATGTCATTCCCTGTCTACGGTCATGTCGGCGCTGTCGATATGTCTGTTTTTGTGAAGAGTCTGAGCGACTCTGAAGTATCTTTGTCAGAGAAATGTGTCACACAATATATCGGATTATGAAAAATGAAAGACGCTTACAAAATATTTAAAAACTAAAGACATGGTTACAATAGCCGGCGTTATCGCTAGCTCTGATCTCTGCCAGACAACCTTTGGATGGACTGGATTATTGTAATATTGAGTTGAAAATGTTCTTAGGGAGCTATTGTAACGAGTGACGAAATGTATTATTCATGAATGTATTGTGTTATTTTCTAAATGATTTTCTATGATAATCTTCTTAGGAATCTATTCATATTTTATTTTATACTACGGTATCTTCACTTGCGTGGAATATTTCTAATAATGATCAATGTGAAAGTTGGTGACAATAACAATGTTTTTTATTCTTTCACGCTAAAACTACTGAATCGATTATGATGAAACATGACAATATAATAGTTTATGTATGTATCAATGTTAAAGTGAAGATGCGGACAAAAGCTATTAGTTTATACTCGTAGTTCAGAAACTTCGTTGAATAAAATGTAGCGAATCCACATTTCTATTGAAGGTTTTCTCTGTTGTTTATAATGGATGTTTGCATAATTTATTAATGCTTTAACATGAGTTGGACTGCATTTATGTCCCAATGATGCAAATTCTCTTATTGAACTAGGAGTATACCTATACGACGTCGAATTCTCTTGACTTAATTCCCAGGGTTGAAAATGACTTTGATTGAGTTTTCTATTTGAAACATTATATTTGCAATGCATTGTGTAACACAATTGTTATTTTGTGTGATACTGTGTACAGTATCTTTCTAGGTATTTGCTTTATTAAAGTTGGATTGACGTCCAGCTGACTGGAATTGTAAATTTTGGGGATTAAAATAATATGATTTAGATTTTATTTTACTACATAAACCTTTATAATATGTTTAGAATTATTTCGATTATTGCCAGGGACGGCCATCTTCGCCTGCTTTTTGAAATTATCCCGTACGATAATTGACTCTAAAATCTTTATTGACGACATCAAGCCAGCGTTATTTGACATAAGAGACTTGCCTAAGATATACGAGTATATTAGCTCCTCATAGAATTTATCCGAGAAGATGTAACATCCTAATGAACTTTGAATCCACGGTCCAGTCTGCAATAGGACTGTTGATATTTTTTTAAATATCGGATTTTCGATATATCGATATTTTCAAATATATCAATATCGGAGTTTGATATATCGAAAAAAAATATCGATATTTCGATATTTTCTTATTTTATTGGCTGTTTTAAAAATGTATTCGTATGTCGGCTCAAAAATAACTTACACAGTCAATTTATTACAATTTACCGATCAAATTGCGATCTGTAGGACGATTCACGTATTATAATAAGTTCAGCTGCAGTGCAGTTGCGGTTAAGTTTCGATCAAAACAGCCCTTTTCGTATTCTCGTAATTTTGACAACCGCTCTCAAATACGCTCGCGTGAAGTTCGCGTCACGCAAACGTTCTAGCTTATTCAACTGCTGCGCGTATTTGTCAATGTCAAACAAACTTCATACGTCTGACGTACAGTTGAGGCGCAGCCGGCAGCTCACGCGCAGTTCACGCGCAGCTAAACATTTACAAGAATACCATTTTGTACCAAAGCGTAAACTTAATTGTAACCGCACTGCAACTTGATCGGCGCGTCAAAAAGTTACGTAAATCGCACTACTGTATCAACGCGCTACAGTAGAATACACTAAAGCGCTCGCGTGACGCAAACTTGACGCGAGCGTATTACGAGAATACGAAAAGGGCTGTTTTGGTCGAAACGTAACTGCAACTGCACCGCAACTGAACTTATATAATTACGAATTGTTAAGTGCAGTCCATAGATTATGCACATATTATCAACATTTTAAGGCTCAGTTGCACCAAGTAACTTTGCCAATACCTTTGCCTATGAAAATGTCATCGCCATACATTTGAGATGTATTTGACCTTGCGAATGTATGGAATTGACAGTTTCAAGGGTAAAGGTATAGGCAAAGTTAGTTTGTGCAATTGAGCCTAAACTTAAAGTAGAGATGCAAAGTTAGAACATTAACGCTGACAGTGACAAATGATAATTGACAACAATAGTGGGTAAATTAAATAAATTGGCAAAAAAAAGTTATAAAAAATATCGAGTGTCGATATTTACATTTCAATATCGAACTATCGATATATCGTCCACAAAATTATTAGTAATAAATATCAATATTTATTAATAATGATATCGATATTTCGATATATCGATATTTTATCAACAGTCCTAGTCTGCAACAATCTCACTCGTCTTATTATGTTTAATGCACGGATCTGTAACGACATGCTTCTAATGTTATTCTCGTGCGTCTAATCATATCAGAGAAATGTACTGGACGTTTGCAAGCAATTAATTTCATAAATGCTGCTACTGAGTCTCTGTAACTTGAATTTTCAATAAATAATAATAATAATAATAAAGATGCCTTCATTCGATTCATTTAAACCGTTAATAGGTGTTAATGCGTTAACGTCACTCTTGTTGTAGTTATAAGTCCAATTCTGAAGCGAAACATCAAGCTGGGCATGTTGTGTATCAAAAATCAGTTGTGGTAGATATAAAGGTAATATTATATGCCGTTTTAACTTTATTTAAATGTTCACACGTTATTTCTGGAAGACTCATACTGTAAATTATTGCCTTTATGCAGGTGAATAAAATGATAAAATACGTTAAATGATACAAAGTGGTAAGTATAACAATATTTCCAACAAAACAATCAATGTATTTTTTTAAGTTACCAAAAAACCTTAATGCAATAATAAAATATTTCTAAGCAAACAAAAATTTAAAATACGTTGAAAAATTGATAATACAAAACGAAAATGTACTCGTGTTTTAATGAAATAGTCTGCGAGTCGATGATCGCGCGAGGCCGCTGTACGGTTGACCTTCTGACGAATTTAGGGCTAATCGTAACCACTTGCACTTAGGGTTCACACGCGGTGCAGTTATTAATAAATTTAGAATGTATGGAGAAATGAACTTGTATGAACGTTACACATTGAAATAAAATTATTATTTATGGATTTTATCGCGGATTTGGTTTAATTGTATAAGTACGCCCCGTGACCACGAAAGCTAATAAAGTCATCGAAAAATCAGTTCAAAAGTAAAAAAAGAAAAAAATAATCTACATACACGATCAAAACCGTAAATAGTTTAATGTAATGTAATGACTCGATCTTAGTGTGGGTTCAGGACTATTTATGTAACTGTTGGGTGTTATTTATTTATTTATATTAACAATTGCACCTTAAAAACCGGATACACCCATAAATCTAGCAAGATAAGGCGTGTAATATTTTTCTTTGTGAATAAAACGTCGCCATATATCGAAGTAACAAGGTACATCGGCGATAAACTATCTGCCTCGTAAATATGTAGAGAACACAATGGTGGCACAACCCTGGGCTACATATTAGCATAATTGTCATGCGTTTGTTCCATTTAATGCTTATAGATATATAGAATACTAGAGCATACTGCTATATTTGGCAGGAATTGTTTCCACTAATTTGAAGAAGGTAACATTTAATGTAACAGTCTGTCGTATCAGCAAATTTTTATTGAAAGAAAGAAATACTGAAAAGACCGCACAAATAAATTTGTAAAAAAAAAGAAGATATTTGCACGTCGTGGCTGTGACAAGTAGGATTACTCAGCAAAAAAGTTGCGCTGCGGTGCGGACGGTAGCATCAATATTGCTATCAATGGGGACATGCCGTTCGCCTGATGGTAAGCGATACAACCGCTCATGAACAGTAGCAAAACCAAACATCTTGTATTACAAAGCAATGCTTGTCATTCCACTGCGTTCGCCATCCTGAGACATACAATGTTAAGTCTCAATATATCCAGTAGTTACTCTGGCTACAATGACCTTCAATCTAAAAGACAACAGTGCATTTACACTGCTGTTTGGCGGGAGAAATACATTGCGATGGTACCTACCCAGGCGGTCTCTCACATAAGAGAGATCTACCAGTAAATGACAGGTGTTAGCTAGCGTTATCTACCCAGACTTGTATCCGAGCAAGCTTATATCTAGTAAATTGTATTTACAAATATTTTCCTTTAGCGTGCAAGCCATTCATGCTCCTAATGAATGAGGTGTGACGTATTCTCTCTATAATAAGTTCATTGAGAACCTGTGAATGGTACAAATGTGACTCACTCGAGTGTAGATTTAGTCTGTATCAAGTTTCTTCTAAGCATAATTTATAAGCCAACGATACACACGGATCGTTTTACGCCTCTTGTCGCTTTTTGGAGAGATATTGACATATGAAAAGTAATAAATTAAAACAAGTATTTTTATTTGTATCTTACGGTGGAAAGATACAGCTTGTTTGATTGGTTTAAATCGATTACCTTAGTTTTCGAGAGGTTTTCAGGACAGATTTAAGGGAGGACCAGCAATTAACCTTTCATTATGTCCACTATTTATTATTCAACGTTCAACTTTTCTAAATCAATAAAATAGTAAAATGTCGGCTCTTTCGAGGTCGGGTAATTATGTAGGTCGACAGGGAACTTGTTCCGACATTAACACACTCCCTCCGACATCCAGATTAGCATACCCGACGGCGTACATTTATAATTCCACAAAACAACGACCCCGACGAAAATATGTATACAGAACAAAGAAACTGAAAAATCTAATTTAATTATAACTTTCCAAAAAAGAGTACGATGCTTTGGCAATTGACGTTAAACAAAAACAATTATGGCAGCACTATTCAAAATGTTATTGTGTTCGTTGAATAATTTTATACGGTGGTATTTTTAAACATTTTCATATGTTTTTTATTTGCTTTATAAGTTAAAATTAACAAAAAAACAACATTAATAAAATTCACACGTATCTAAACATTTTCCGTCGTAGTATATTGGGTTCCCATATTATTAACAATGAATTCGATCCTAGCGCCCCCATTAAAACAGACTTTTTTTGCCAAGCTATAAATTTGGTTTTTATAATATAGAACTGCGTTCGTGCTTTCGCTAGCTGGTGTAAAAACCGAATAAAAAATATGTATTTTTCGGCAAATACTGAAGTACCAGTAATAGTACTGAGGTCATTAACCCTCACGTCACTCAACTGTTTATTCATTCGATCGATTAGTACAATTGAATGGAGTTCCCTGCCAATGTTGTATCCCGGAAATTGAGAGTAAAATCGCGGTCCACAGCTACACTAGCATGATATAAAATAATTATTATACCACTGTAACCTTAGCTTGTAGAAGTTAATGAAAAATAATTATGCCAATAACTGGTAATTGTGTTCTAGTTTCAGATTAATAATGTTTGTTTCCATTTTCTTTTACTTTTAGTACAACATAAATATATTTCTTTATTAGCAAACTCGTAATCAAACATTAATTTGCTAGGTCTGTATGTAATGAATGTCTATGAAAATGTATATTTATTTTTAAAATAATTTTGACATTAAGTTGACTTTGAAACAAAGTCTGTGGCTATAATTAGAAACTTGTGTTATACCTTACTGAGTTCTGATTCGAAGAGTCTCGGATTCGAATATTTTGACTGCCATAGTGATGTTGGATTATTCTATTCATTATCCGCCCAGATACAAAAATTTGTGCGTGTTATAGCGATAGGCTCGCCCCCAACTCACACCGTGGGACGGAACATACAACGCGAAATGTGGGTGTTTCGACACCTCTGCCTACCGCTTCTGGGATTAAAAAGCGTGAGTTTATGTATGTATGTTTAGGTATATTATCACTGATGAACATAGGTGATAAAATATAAATGTAACTGCACCCGGGCGGGGCTGGGCCGGGCCGCTAGTATCATTAATAAAAAATATTTCAATAGTAAGCAGGTGTTCTGTATTATGATAATTTAATTTTCAGGTTAAGTTTTAGTTTTTGTTTCTAAGAGAGGTTTTCAGATTGGGTTTTGGGGTTTCAATTTGCTTTGAGATAAGTACGGCGAACTATAACACGGGTCATTCTGCCTACCCTTTCAGGGATACAGTTGTGAGTTAATGCAATTAACACGCAACTCGAATTGGCAAGTGCTGTTAGAATATCGATTTTGATAACGCAATTAATGCGGCACCCTCTGCATGAGTACACGCTGTTATATAACTCACGTGTCATGGACCTGTCACGCGCACCTCACACACACTTATATAACCAACAGCCATGATATCAATAATATTATAAATAAAATGGCGCAACCATATCACTTGGTACACAAGGTGATAATTCACGATTTGCGAAATATCTATAAAACTATATTATGTAAATTTTAACCGAATTCAAAAAAAGAACAAGGATCTCAATTCGTCGGATATTTTGTTATAGATAAATGTAAAGATCCTTGTGGTATGTAGGTTGAGTCTTTTCTTACAGCGTTAAGCTCGACTAAAAATATAAACTTCAATCAGTATGCCCCGTGACACAAGCTAAATCCTAATTTTACACGCGACGTGCAGGTATAATAAATATTGATCTCAAAGGTAACCTACATTTACCATCCGCCTACCCCGCTTTCCAAGTTATTCAGCGGAGATTGTGAGTATAAAGGAAATGATTTGCCGTGCTCGACGCTGGTGCAATCCCATTGCGAGCTATCTAGTTACTGACAGACGAGTTCAAGCTTCAATCAACCGTTCGGCACCGAGAAATGAAAAAGAAAGTCTTAGCAATAGGGCGATAAGGGCACCAGATTGATAAAATAGATCGCGATGTTTCCAGCCCAAGGTACGTTACACCAAATAGCCTTTATTCGGCTGTGTAGGTCATAGAACCAGAACCACTTAAACATACGCAATGAGTAACAGTAATCAAGAATCGTTGACCAGGTGGGTTGACACCAGTACCGGAGTAAAAGAATAGACGATAGAATAGACTAGACCAGCGTAGTCTCACTCTAATGGTGCAGCTGAATGCTGATCGCTGATCGGTCGTGTCATTTGTCAGCCCGATATATTATTACATGGATCATAGATGTTCTGTTACATCAATGACCTACAAATATTAATACTGTGTCAAAAAGATTGTGACACCAAAATTTCTCCTGTAGCTTCTTCTATCTTCGATCAAATACTAGATAGATCTCATGATCAGGTCTAAAATAAAATGACCTGTCTTATTTTACTGTGGCTCTATATTGCTTCGGTGAGGTCTGACTACATTGGCCGACCTACCGGATCACATGCACGGGACTCCACAAGCAAATTGCGTAGGTCTAACAACGGATGTGGCTAACGTTTTAGTTCCTCAATCACATTTGTCAATATTCCCTGCTTGTTCATTGGCGAACCTATTGAAAAGAAGATTACAACACAATACGAATTAATCAGATGATTAAAAAAAACTTGCTTTGTGGGGCTACTAGCAAATTTAACAGCGAATGACTACAAGGTGAGCAGTTGCGATAAAATTTGCAGGATATCGCTGAAAGCAAACAACTTCCAACAGGTTGCTGTAAGAATATTTGAAAGAGCTCAAGCTCAAGCATAGGCAGAGCTCTCTCAATAATTGCTTCTAAGCAGCAGTGCACTTAGTATAGCTGGAGTTGATACAGATGGTAATGATGATGAAGCTACTGACGAAACTGGTCGCGAAATAATCCTTGTATAACTACTACTGTAGAATTATCTAGAATTCTCAGTCGTAGCGTAAAGTTGAACCGTCTGACACGATGAAGCTAGACAATATTTATCTTCATTTTTCAAGACTAACAAGTCACATTACTGACAGGTTCCTATGTCATCAGAGCGTTGCCCATTAAAACTGTCCCTACACTTCAAGCATACTACATAAAAGGGAGACAGTAAAGAGCAGCCGAATCGCGAATATCGGATAACGTCAACCGGTTTCCCGCGGCGCCTGGGGTGACCGGCCTACCCTGGATTGCCTATCACATCACGATGAAATTGCCAATATGCCGATTGTACTTGTTGCGTCTTTGTTTAATCCATTACGGATACAGGTGCGACTGTGACGAGTGTGATTAAATTCGGTCATCGTTTATTGCTTTCTATGGGCTTTGGAAATTAAATTGGCACCTTTTTGATGGGATTAAAGATGGATTTCATGTTATGATGGCTTTTCAATTTATTTTGAGGTGTTTTAATATTTTAGGTATATCTAACAACATTCCTGCCTGCATTCTCGGGTTAATATGGTAAAACAATAAAAAAAACACTAGACACCAGCACACAAGCTTTAACTTATAAGGAAGGATTAATTATGTAGTATTTCTCACCAGTTTTTAGTTTTTGGAACGTATTGGAATTTTCATGGTCTTATTGAAATAATAATGAACAAGCATCAGAAAATTATAAATCCTTCAAGAGATCCAAAACTTCAAAGCTACCGCTACGGCATATTGATATATAAAATAACTAAACATAAAAGGTTAAAATACTAAATCGTTTAAATAACAGAAAGGAAACGAGTTAAATCTGTATAAGTTACTTAGCGTTAAATAAAGAATGTGTGGGGGAGCGTGTAATTAAATAAGATTTGCCGCCCATCGCCAGCCCAAGAACACAGTGAATTCAACTAGATTTCGTATTCTTCAGGCTATCTTGATTCCTGATTGCACTACAGAAGCCAATTTGTTTTAATTTAACATAATAAATGAATGGATGGATTTTGTTTGCTGAAAGAAATTTCAACAAATTTTACAGGTTCAATTTCTGCGAAGGTTTTATACTTTTTGAAAATTTTTAATAAACTTAATCTGCCTTGAAACTCGCGTTTTTTTATTTATAAGTATTGGCATAAAATCTTAGAGATTACATAATTATCAACATCACCCCGCAGCAGTCCACTACTGGGTATGGGCAATCCAAACACCCGCCATAGACCTCAATTCCTTATACGAAACCTTATAGGAACCCTTTCATTATTATATCCATAAGCAGCCGGCCATTATTCACAAAATCATATATTTTGAAACATGCGAAAAAGCAAAAATATCGTTTAAACGGTCCAAAATTCAATTTCTGGCACAACGCAGTGGCCGGCGAGACGCGGCGGTAATCAGTTTTGGTGTTACTACACAGAAATTAAGCTGCCATTTGCACCCATTACCTGCCAAAATTTCGAGCACCAGCCTGAAACTAACTGAATCACATGTTGCTTCAATAAGTTCAAAGTGATCCTGAGCACATCATATTATATTGTTCGCTTCGTATAATAATTAGCGATGCCTTAAATAGCTTACAATAATGAATACTGATATTAATCGCTTACGAGTGATCGATTGTGTTTTGTTAAAATTAAATTAAAGAAGGAATGTCGCCCGCCTCCAAGGTGGACGGACGATCTGGCTAAATTAGCAGGATTTCGAAGGCTACTTCTAACAAGTTGATTTGGGGATCCTTGGGGTTGGCCTATGTTCAGCAGTGGACTTCCTGTGGCTGATGATGTTTAGGTCGTAAGAAGGAACGGAAAATAAGCATGGTGAGTTATTTATAAAAATAACGAGTGCGGCGCAGTAATTTTCATATTTGAATTGTGTTAGTTCCCCAACATTGGGAATTGAGGCGAAAATACTGTATTATCTAAGGTACAACACATGATATGTTGGAGAACGTGGATCAAAACTTCAAAATTTTACTCCCTCAATACATTGAGCACAGCAGTGGAAAATTTAGAAATATTATTTTCAAAAATGTTATCTCCAGTTCTTTTCTATTATTTTATTATAGAAAATGAGGAAGTTACCGCGTCACAATTATTCAACATATTATAAAATAAACATTATAGATTTTCATTTGATCGTAATATATTTCATGTTAATATAGCATTTCTAAGGTAACAATACCACATATTACAGCACACTGCGTTTCTACGAATAGACTAAGTTGCAAGGCTTTGTAATACACATTTCACAAACGTAATACGTCGAATACGAATACGAATAGTGACATAAATACCATACTTAATATAGACTAAATACTGAATAGTATTAGTGGCAGCAGATTAGTTATGTGCTATTACTACAGCGTATTGAGTGAGCCGCTAGGTATCAGTTTCTATAATCAGCTCTATTCATTGCTAATTTATCAATGAACGATACTCGTCTGCCGGCCAGATGAAACGGAAAATAGCTTGAATGGACGTTTTAATAGCTCGTAGTTGACACCATTGTGTTTATTTTTTAGATTTTTAATTCACTAGTAGAATAGTTGTATTTACGTAAATAAGCTCGCATTTTTCTCTTTTTTAGTAAGTCTCAGATTACGTGACGTTTCGGAAATATTCATGGTCGTTATTTTAATCGATTGGAGCTAAAACAAGCCCACTGAGTTTTATTCGCTGGATATACTTAGAACTGCGTCGCGCCGCGTAGTTGCAGTGTTAATGTAAGCCCACTGAGTTTGTTTCGCCGGGTCTTCTCAGGCAGGGCCGCGTTGGATCCGGTGGTAACATTAAATCACTGCGCGTCGTTTTAGTAATACTCACGGTCCACTAAAATATGGATTAACGTAAATAATGTATTTCCTTGAATAGCATATTACTTATTATAAATAGTTATAAGTAACAAATAAAACGACTACTAAATACTGACACATCATAAATTTAATTTATATAATATAATCTGTTATTTTGTAAATATATAATAAGTACTATGTATTGACTTGTTATAAGAGCTTTTTGATTGCCTACATGATCAATAAACTAAACAAATAAACCAATAAGGGTAGGTAGAGGTGCAACCAGGACACTCAAGTTTCGCCTTGAGTGTTCCGTCCCACCATGTGATAGAAGGCGAGCCTATTGCCATCGCAGTTGCGTTTAGTCTAATGCACAAAAATTACTACTGTGACTAAACAGAAAGAAAGAGAGATAAAGGATACTGGTGTTTTCTGGTGGGAAATCTGTCGTTGTGACACCCGCAGGTTTCAGGTTCAGCTTGTTTATATCACGTTGCCTGAGGTCCTGCTGCATGATGGACCACCGAATTGAAGACTGGTGGATAGCGGATGCATGAGTAATGCTTAACATCGGGATACATAATATTTATTTTCACAATTTTGTGGCTCCGATTGACGTATAAAAAAAAAACATTAATTTTTCTTGTTTACTGTGTTCGATAATATTCTCATTCCTTATAAATTACATAGAAAAAAAAACTACCATTTGTCTAACATTCCAAAGAGAGAAACAAATATGCGTGTCATATTTCATATTTTTCGCATACGCAGACATACATAAATTCACGCCTTTTTCCCAGAAGGGGTAGGCAGAAGTTGCTAGGACACCCATATTTTGCCTTGTATGTTCCGTTCCACGATGTGATAGGGGGCGAGCCTATCGCCATATCGGGCACAAATTCCAGCCTCCGGGCTGATAATGAGTAGAAAAATCCAATATCATTTTGCACAACCTGGGAACCGAGATCTCAGCTTTGTAACCGTACAACCGTGCAACTACGCCACCGAGCCATTCATATTTTTCACGAACAACGGAATGCCGAAGAGTGAATCAATTCACGACTGTTTCACCATGTGGCATACAAAAAGCAGCGGCGATTGCCAATTAAGGTCTCTGCCCAATTACGAGTACAACGGAACGGGGTCCACTAAACCATTCCGTCGTCAGTCTGTGACATTCCATAGTAATTTGGACAAAGAATTCTTTTTGCCTGATACGTTCATAGCACGGTCACGGAATGCTACGTTAGTGGACAGACTTTTAAAATCTGTCCGACAGTATGAAACTATTCTGCTTTGACCACTGGTTTTATTTGAAGTTAAGGCTTTGGATCAATAGCTTGTATATTAGAATACTATTAAAAAAAATTTAGTTAGCGTTCAATAGAAAGCTACAGTGCTCAACAACTTTTGTGAGGCAGACAAGATGTACAATCTCTTTCCCTACACCTTGCTGTAGATATAATATAATATGTTAAATACGCGATTGTTTGCTTTAGAAATTATTTTCTTACAATACGCATAATTTTAGTTTTATTTTCTAAGAACCTTTGAAAATTGTATGATTAACCTTTATTTAAACATAGAAAAATAAGTATTTTATATAAAACTCTCAACTTTTTATAATGGTAATCTTTTAATGCTTTTAATAGCGGATTTTCGTAAAACTTTTCTTAGATGATCCCCATTCACAAGAAATATGACTGAAAAAAAATAAGCCGGCGATATTGCAATGAATGCGTTGTCTGACAAAATATAATATATTTTTTTCGTTGTATAAATAATTATTTAGATTATAGAATCTCAAAGCATTTGCCCAAGTTTTATCTAGATTAAGAACGAAATGAACAATATTTTTCACAATTATTGGATAAGGTACATTGACCTAACATTACAGTGATTGCCAAAAGGATTTAGAAATGCCTAATGATAAGAAATAAGGATAAAAATTCCTAAATATAGATAATTTTTAAAAGACAGAATAAATACACACTTGAATCTGTTTCATTTTGTATTTTACTTTGACCCATATCATCTGCAGCTTGATAAAAAAATATAAAATTATATATCCATAATTATTTTACCTTTATGTACCTACATTAATATAAATTAGTCTATTTACTATATGTTAAGATAGTTTACCTGTTAAACCGAAATAAGTCCAAGTCTCCAAAGACTCCAACCTAATTTCTCCTTAAATTCCTTTTCTAGCCGAATCAAATTAGTTTTCCTTAAGTTTAGTTGAAAGGTAATTTTGAAAAGACCTTAAGAAAGAAATTGTTCTTAATTTACTGTTCTTTGTAAATTCTTGAGGTTGATATTATTAAGAACAACTATATTTTATGATCCTATAATTATCTACGTTACATGATATATATCGCTGAACATCCCAATCAGGGATTTGGCAGCAGAAAATTTATGTCAAGCAACTTGCTCCATACTTTCTACCTTCCTTATAGTGCAAAGACAGTGTTGGACGTCCATCTATGGGTCTATGGTTTCTATGGGTATCTATGGGTGGATGTACCTAGAGGTAAACAAAAGATCTGATAAAATAAGGAGCAAACTTAAACCAATATTATGTCTGACAGCGGTTACCTAACTAGATGGTGTCGCTTATTCAGTTAAATGATATTTTTGATAATCTGTTACTGCGCATATGAAGATTCTCGACTTAAGTAATGGATACACCTATATAGATACAGGATTTGAATGAGTAGAATGGAACGTTAGACGAAGGACTGATAAGGAGCGTGGTTTGGATGAAAGAGATGACTAATGAGAGATGACATTGTAGCCAGAGTAACTGCTGGACATATTGAAACTTAACATCTTATCTCTCAAGATTGATTGAGGATGGCATTGTACAGTGTACTGTGCTCGCCCAGCAATGCTTTGCAATTCAAGGAGTTGTTTGGTTTTGCTACTGTTCATGAGCAGTCGTATCGCTTACCATCAGGCGAACAGCATGCTCGTTTCGCCATTCAATGCAATTTAAAAAAAAAGAGATTATGTATGAATGGAAATACTTAAGATGAAAAGAGTTAGAAGTACGGAAGGACGGAAAAGAAGAGAACTGAATTGAAGGCGATGATCGAGGGAAAACGTTTAAGAAGGCAAATGAAGACGTAAATAGAAGTCAAAATTAAATTCACGTTTATCGAAACAATCTTTATTTGATTTGACCCGAGACGGAACTATATGTATGAATTTTAGCATGTTTTTATTTAATATTTATATTATTTTTCCTAAATCTAGACTTTTTTACTCGTATTTGTAAGCCGTTGTTTATAGCGTCCTTTGAGCCTTCCTTTCTGATTTTTATCCGTTGATTCTCTGTTAGAGATAGCCTTTTGCGATAATACCGCTGGTTGTGAGTTTTCTTGTACATAAAATGTGTATACAAAACCTTCTTGTAATGAAGATGTGTAAGTAATCTACGTTTCGAACTTTTTAGGAATAATTTATTGGGATATTAAAGGAAACATTAAGAATAAAATAGCCATAGATCCAAAATATAGGATATTGTTTGTTTCTAAAATTCATCCCCAAGAGAAGAATGAGAAATTATATGCCGGATACTTGATTGATTGATTATAATGAGTAGAGAGTATTTTTTTTAATGAATCCGTATCAAACCAGTACGTGGCGCTAGTGTGCAAGAAATTAGTATAAAACCAAAACCGTTTCAACAATATTGACTATTGAAAAATTGGAGCACTGTTTAATGAAAGTGGATCGTAATTTGATGAAATACAAACATGCAAACATGTAGTGCATTTTTAACCTGTGGTTTTTATGTTTACAAGGTTACTTCGGTAACCGGGTTATTCTTTGTGTATCTACGATCAAGCTTATTATGTTTGGCTTTTAGGTTTGGATGCAGTGTGTGGGCGGAATTGTGAAGTCCTAAGTTCTTAAGTGTTACATTGTATCTTGAGATGAAAATAGCCTTGTTGAAGTGTAATTTTCATTAGCGCTACCTCTGCCTACCCTTTCAAAGATACAGACTAAACTAAAACTCAGCTGAGATTCCGTTCAGTTATCTCGTTACAAATACACTTAGTTTCTAGTACTTAACAACTGTTAGTGTTTGTTGAACGCTAGCCTAAGCTATCAAACCTTGAATATTGAATAGATGGTAATTGCAAGTCCCCGCGCTGATTTTGTTTACGCTCGCCAGTTTGTCTTTTGTTTTAAACGCACAATATCAGTTATAGAAGCTGTTTACTGTTACGCAATTTTATTACCGGATACTAGCAGTCAAACCAGCCGTAAAAATGGAGTTAAGGAAAGCCATGCGTCATTCTATAAATTAATATTACATAAAACTTTTTTCCTTTAACATTTTATGATACTCAAAACAAAAACGCATTGTTAAATATTTTGACCTATTCGACATTAATTCTAGTACAAAAAGGGTGTACCAGACACCGGAATTGCCGATAATATTGGACAAAAAGGCCAAGCTTGGAAGTATTACTCGAAAACAGAGGGCAAAGGATGTTTGACGATAAGCAAACGAGCCGAAATTTCTCCAACCTCGACCTGACCCGAGTGTGGGAAAGAGACGCAAGACCCGTGACGAGAAGAAAAGGTACACTACAAGTGCGCATGTCACTGTTTTTGGCTGGGAGACAAATAAATTACGGTTTTCAGTTGAATCAACTGCGAATAATTCTGCACAGACACGTCGGAAGATTTAATGTTAGGTTGATTATACATTATATAGTATAAGCCATTTCGAAACGGGTTTCGACAAAGAGGAATGTCTAATCTCCCTACATGTTTAGCCTACAACTACTACTAAGTTCAATAATGAAACAAATGACATCTAATACAAAAAATAGAACAGATACATTATTATTTTAAGAAACTGTATTTTCAAAACTAATTTACAATGATGACGAAATTAATGAAATTGAATGGCATTAACGTCGAATTCATTTCATTCGCACTTTTATTTTCATTTATTTACTGGTGGTAATTCAAGGTGTTACTGTTCATGAGTTGTCGTATAGCTTACTAACAAACCGGTGTACCCCATGCTCGTCTTGATATTCATTGTAATAAAATTCCTTGCCGTCAAATGAAGTTTTATTTTGACTCTTTAATATTTATAAAATTTACTGTTACCTTTTTATTGTTATTAATTATCTATTTTAAGAAGATCTGTGTATATTAATGAAATATCTAAAGTGTTTGCTCGACAGTACATATACTAATCCATTTAAACCGAATAGGAAAATACTTCACAGAAAAAACATGAAATGGAATTACATCGCAACGAATCGGAAAAGTCTAGTCTCTAGAAATATTCGATTTAGATAGATAGCTGTTATAGACAAAGGGAAAAGTTAAGGGAACAATAGTCAAACAGATTCCGGCAAAATATTTACTGCTCTGTTCATAGACATTTATAAACCTATTTTACCTACCCATTTTTTTGTCTTTTCTGCTCAAAGTGAATTCAAGATTCGTTCAAAAACGACAAAACTCAAAACTAATAATAAGTGCTCTGCGGTAAAAGACTATGGGCTGAAGCAGTACAGGTAAACGTATTTAATTAAGTGTATCATCCCATACACATCCCACTGCAGAACACGGTACTCTTCCACAATCGAGAGCACGATTTAGATTGGTTAGGCCATACAGTCCATCACGCTGGCCTAGTACGGGTTTAGCGACTTTACATACCATACAAATCGCTATGGTGTGCAGGTTTCCTCACGATTTGACTATCAATTCACACATGACTGAAAAGTCTGAGTTATTCTCTATAATTCGAACCCGTTCTTCTGATGTCCGTTTACCAACAGCCCACCACCCAAATTATTTTGTGAATATTTCTCGTGTACGTCTTTTTCAGTTCCGATTGAGTGCAACGTGCACCTGACATCCTGTAGCTTTGTGAAAATCGAGCGAACGATTTCAAGTGAGCGTGCATTCATAAGTGGAAGGTTAACGAGTGTTAAATAACTTATTTATCACTCGTGGCATTTATTGTTTTAATTTAAAGGCAATAATATAAATGTGGACTTAAAATATTTTATTAATATTATATAGTGGCTTCAGAAACGCATTGTTTTGGTATAACCATGGAGTTAATAAGTACAACACTAACTCTATAGGTATAACTAAGACGATTGAATATAATTTTGGTACAAATAAGGATAATGTAGTCTGTAATTTAATGTGGTTGATCAGTTTAGGATATATAAACATTTCTAGTGTTTTCTTTATTTATAACTATAAGTATATGAGCTATTTCGCGGTTTGGATTGCCCAATACCAATTACTTAATAATATCAACTCTTAATTCCTTTACTGTACATTTTATAGTCTTCCTAAAATTCTTTTTTTAATTACATAACGGTTTGTTATTTGAGGAATCTTCGTGTATATAATCTTCCATACCTTAATCAACATCAGTTCTGGCTGTGTAAAACTATGTAAAAAAAAACAAAAGATTTCCAACTGGAACGCACAACAGAAAATTTGGTTACGAAACGCTTCAAAATATTTTACATTGCACACAGAGTTTTTGTAAATACCATTTTTATCACCGCATAAACGCTTACCTGCATTGCCGTGACGAATTTAGTTGAGCCTTACCACTTTTTATGAATTTAAAAAACGTTTTTAAACGAGCCAGGCCATTTCCTATTCAAACGTGTTAATGAGATCTGACGACGCGTCCTACAAAAAGGACGCAAGCAATAGTTTTGTTATATTTGCTATTTTCATTGCATTTTATATTTCATTAAAATTATGACTAGCTAAGTTTATTCCAGCGTTTAAAAAAGAAATGCCTTTGCAGTTCCCCACAGAGTCCAAGTTAAAATAGGCCAACAGCGCTGTTAGCTTGTTTGTTTTGGGGAATAATTATTTTAATTTAAATGGCACGAATGCAAGTTATATGGAAAAGTTTTTCATATTTATTATTACAACGTATGAACAAATTTTGTGGTTGTTTGTGATGCTGAGTTAATTTAACAAATATTTTTTATAGCAGTGAATGGCGATGTGAGTATGCTATTTGCCTGATGATAAGCTATACGATCGCTCATAGATAGTAGCAAAACCAAACAACACCTTGAATAACAAATTAATGCTTGGTATTCCACTGCGCTTGCCAATCTGAGACAAGATGTTGTTCCTGTATATGTCTGCCATAAGTAGTTACTCTGGCTACAATGTCCTTCAAAGTACAATACAACATTAAATTTCCACTGTTATACGACGCGGCGGTAGAAATAAATATTACGGTGGTACTTGCCCAAGCGGTCTCTCACATAATATGAGAGACATACTACTAGTTTATTATATTAAATCTATATTTTATGTAGTATCTATTTTCAATATGCTTAAGGTCCATGTTGGTTTTTCTTCTCTTAAATCCATCCTATGGTTGGCTCCCATTGTTAATATTGAATGAGTGCCATTTTTAAATAAACTCGTAAATAAAAAAATAATTTTATAATAATATAAAATAAATGACTACAGACTTATTTTGATGAACCCCGTACTAAATCAACAAAAAAAAATATTACGTAGAAATTCAATTGCCGCCTGTCAAAAATTAATTGTCCCGTCCGGGCTTCGCCGTCGACAGATAATCCGTGTAAATTGACAACTGGCGGCTTTAATTGTTTGCCAACTGAAGTTGCAGACTCAAAACTACTCCGGCGAAGTTCCATTCACTTTTAAGTAGAATCTGTCGACATCATCTTTAAAATTCACCGAGATATTGTTTATGTTTCGTAGTAGACTTTGTTCAACTTATTGAAGGAGGCATAATTTTTATTTGATGAAAAGCGGAAAACAGATGCTTCAAAATTTCAAAATTACATTCTACTTATTTGTATTAATAATTTGTGTAAATGTAAAAATATTGTTAATTGATAATCTCTATATAGTATAAATCAAAGTTGTTTCTGTCTGTGAGGATGTTTACATATTTAAAACTACCCAGCGGATTTTGATGCGTTTTTTAAATACTTAATGTGATCAAGGAGAAGGTTTATGTGTATGTTATGGGCCAAGTGATTAATGCGGGCAGTATTAATAATGCCCGGGCAGTATGAATAATGCCCAGCCATATCGGGCCAGGTGATTAATTATAATCTAAACTCACCTATTTATCACATTGCCCGGGCATTATGAATATGGCTACATGATGATCGGGAAATGTGATTAATAGGTAAATTTTTACGTGGTACGCTGCCGCATTGTCGTATCTGCGATAGACCCATAAATTATAATAGAAAGGTTGAATTGATCTGCTTATGTTTAGTTGTTTTTTAACGTCGGAAACATTATCTTCAGAAGGAAATTAGTGTACCCACTTTATGGATCAGTTAGGTCGACTGTACTGACTCGGGACACCCCGACTTCACGTAGTCTTTTGGCTACCGACCCTAGAACGTATATAAAAAGTCTGAGGCGCGGAGGGAGAGCAGCTCCCGCCCGCTGTAACGAAGGATAGGCAACAGTGCGAGCCGAAGCTGCGGAGGTGAGTATGGGTGCCTATCTTTTGTTACGCAAGAGCGAAGGGGCTGAACTTTCCGTAGCGCCGGAGACGTTGCAGAAGCAAATTTGTATTGACAACAAGTGTTTTGAGGTTAGGTTGCCACTTCGGCTCATTGTTTTCATTTCGATTCGCTTTACATCACTCCGCCCAATATGCACTGAGCATTATTCGTAATGCCCGGGCAATGTGATAAATTTATTGGTTATAATCACATTGCCCGCTCTTATTGGGCATTATTCATATTGCCTGGGCATAATGAATAATGCCCAAGCAATATGAATAACTTAGCCCATAATATGTATAATACACATACAGAAAAATAACATTTATCTGGTGTGGGGTGGAATCAAAAAACATCTGCACCCAGACGAAGCTAAGACGGACCGTAATTAACACGTTGAACGCCACGCGGCCGACCGGTGGGCCGCGTGGCTAGTTTCGTGGTATTTTCTTAAGAAAATATCACAAAAATTGTTTTAATCAAATTAAATATGCAAATTTAGTAATTTTTTATTGTTTTGTGTTGATATTAACTTTAGCGAAAAATTATGGAATTGATGATTTCCACTTGGCCCGAACGGGTTTGCTTGAATCGCCCACCGGTGGGCCGCGTGGCGTTCAACGTGTTAAATATAAAAAATAACATAACAATATGCAGCAATGCATAGCAAAGCAATGGCTTTGAAAATAATAACATTTCTTTTGATGAGACGTAATCGTTGAAAAAAGCCTCATGATTATCCGTACACAAGCCACGAGTATTTCCGTCATAATATTATGTCAGCATCCTAAATTTACATCAGCCTTGTTGTAATTATCACTTATTAGTTTCGCCCACTTTGTTTGCCTATTAGTTACAAAGTTACGCTCCATACAAACTTGTCCCAACTATAAGCCAGAGTTTGACGTGAAAATTGTTGTATCTTAAGGTTGAATTTTGATTAAAGAGGCTGTAAAATAATAAGATGCATCAAAAGACTTGTTCGTGTAAATAAATTGGATCTAGGTGCTCGTATTTAAACTTCCATCAAGTGGTTGTACTCGAACCGCTTAGCGCTCAAATATCTTAAACGATGAACTGGCGGAAAATTCATTCAAGAATGTAAATTTTAAATTGCGCTTTGATGGTAAAGATAACTTTAGATTGCACCCGTAATTTCACATCCCTGAGCGTAGATATAGCTGTGGCATTAGATGAAAGTTAGTCGATGATTGGAATCTATTGAATATACTAGACGCAATTTTCTTTGAGCTAAGAAAGCTGAAGCCAAGCGAAGACTACGCAAGAAGGCGGAACCCTATACACGGATGAACTTGAATATTCAAGTCAAGATTACGTTATTTATATTGCTTATGTCGATAATCAAGATCGGGTGATCGAAGCAATGAGCGTTGCCCAAGACCATCCACTAATATTGTTAGTAGTTTGCCAGTTTTAAAAAGTCTAATACGTGGAGGAAAAAAAATAGGGAGTTTGGATGTTTTACTAAACTGTCATGACAAAGTGATGTTTATACTGATGAATGTATTTGATAGCCGCATTGATATTTAAACAGACCATCCACGGACAATAGGCAGATATAGGTAGACACTAGATGTAATATACATACTTTGTCTGCTTCTTATCAATTGCACTCACTGGCAGGTTAGATTTTTCTTAGACTGCTTATTTATGAATGGATTGACCATATTATTTTGTTGTTCGACTGCATAATAAAACCCCATGATAACAAGGTAAGCTAAACCCCATTTCCATATATTTTTTTACCTTCAGCTTAATCCTCTTAGAGACTGGATGTTCCATTGGTTTAGACACTGCGCTGTCAGTCAATCAGTTTCCGGCATATTTCAGAGCTAACGAAAAATGCTCGTGCACTTTTTATATCACTAAAGAAATAACTTTATCAACATTGTATTAAAGTTTGAAATTGAATACAAACAACGAAAATACCCTCGCGCATGTCCGTGCATTATCCTGCTTTCAATTCTAAACTTAAATCTATGCTAACATAGTTTTTTATCCTGTGGCAAAACAGTTTGAAAGCATTTGTCGAACACTGAGGTTTATGTATAGTGTCATGAAAATATTCTTGTTATACCATTAATTTTTAATAAAATTTAGCTTTAGCAGCTTATATAAGAAATATAAGTGTCGACATATAATAACAAAGGAATGTAGACATATTACGTATTTGATGCTGAAAGGTCCCCACGTCCTTGAGAGAAACCATTTTGACGTACAGACAAGAACTTAATTCTATAACCGTTCCTTTTGAAATGACTGCCAAAAAAGGAGTGTAATGTTTTTGGTTTCTTTTTAGGAAGACCTACAGAAAATGTAAATATCAAAAATAAAACATTTTTCCTCTTCAGTTTATAATTTCATGTAGTATATTTCATAATGCTATTATTGTTCAAAATCACGAAAGAAAAAAAGACACAAATGTTGGCAAATGACAAAAAAATCCTCAGGTATATTTCAGTTGTAAATGTCGAAAACACCCCTTGAGTATTGCCATTCCATATTCTGCAGTATCGCAAGCAATGCAACGCTTTCAATAGAGCCCAGGTGACGCACAGATATCTCAAGATTAGCCAAGCCGGGCTTATTGGCGTTATATCATCAATTTCAATGATGCCGGCTTTGTAACCTCACACACAGCCCGGTGGCTTGTGGCTCCGGCGCGCTTCACATAACACCTCGAGACGTAGGAGTTATGTGTGTTCTGTTATTTCTCTGATAACTTGATGTAGTTGATTCAGATTTCTCATTGAAGAAATACCACTAGTTTAGGAGAAATTTAATAAATAAATACTTATTTATATAGAAGTTATTGTGGTGCAAAATGCGTGCGACACTTTTTTTTGGTATCTGGCTTTGCCGTGATATTTGGTCGTAAAGACTACTAACTTCGCTCGCGATAGAGCAAAGTTAGTTCAAAATATTTGATTTTATTGATGAAGGTGTAAAATTTTACCCCAGCATGCAGACCCCGAACAAATGATTATAAGTCAGCCTAAAGATGAGTCAGCCGAAGAAGGTAGGAGCAGATCGATAATCATTTGGAAAAAAATTGCGTTTGAAAAAGAAAAACATTATGACACAAAAATCATAATCACATTGCCGTGCCAATGTATAATTTTTATTGGAAATTCGTTTTTGTTCCAAAATCTCTTCTCAGTTAATGCACAGGATATCAGGAATTTAGGCATTTTAATTCAGTAATCTTTAAAAAAGCGTTGTGTGAATAGTTGTTAAAGTCAGCAGTGTTAATAAATATAAGACCAGTGTTAAGAACAGGGCTCTTCTACGATGTAGACATCGATTGACAAGATCAATAGTCCGCCAAGCTGGTCTATTGTGGATATCACATTTTGTTTCATAAGGATCCGTTACTACAGGATTTTATTGAGATTACGATAGATTAAGCCGTATAGATATTCTTTTAAACATCTTAAGAATACTTCATATCAAAGCACGTATTGGTAAGTGTAATGTCATCCAGAATGAGTAACGATTCACCATATCGGCCACCGCCATCAGATCTCTCGTTATTCGACAGAATAATCTCCTAGTGCCGACGCAAAATAATAAATCAATCGCAACGCTTGTAGCAATAAACCCGAACATATTTGTTTCCCGCGGAATATTGCTGATTTTTTTTATTCAGCGCCGGACCGCTCTGAAAGATTGATATTAAAAAAGGAACGAGGTTGCACTGCACACGAAGAAAGCGCTTTGTACGATCAAAAATAAAAATTTTAAAGCGCGTGTTTGGAACGGATTTTAAACTATTGGAATCTATTCGGCGTAAATAAAAACGGTTGTGTGTAAAAATATAGATTTCAAACTACTTCGCGAATTTTATGAGGATTTGGAGTGTTACCGTGGAATTGAAATACAAAATATGAAGCAAATACGAACTGATGATAAAAAAATCCTATCCAACCTAAAACCTTTAAGAGCGCTTTTAAATATATATATATATATATATATATATATATATATATATATATATATATCATCCGACCGTATTGGGTCTTGGCGACTGCTTGTTATCTTTTCTACTGTTGAGAGTCATGTTTCTGATGTGCTTTCAGGTGACTGACATAACCAATGAAGAGAATGAGAACTTTACTGACCCACATATGTAATTATATTTCGATTCGGACAAGCTGACAATTGTTTCGCCCAGTGTAAATAACCATACCTATCATCATCATCATCATCATATCAGCCACAGGAAGTCCACTGCTGAACATAGGCCTCCCCCAATGATCTCCACAATGACCTGTTGGAAGCGGCCTGCATCCAGCGACTTTCTGCGACCTTAGTCAGATCGTCCGTCCACCTTGTAGGCGGGCGTCCGACACTTCGCTTGCCTGTACGTGGCCTCCACTCGAGAACCTTTCGGCCCCAACGGCCATCCACCATACCTATAAAAGTCGAGTATTATACGAATTAGAAATTGCAAAAACCTTTCAATTCTTCAACTACCATTTGACACAATAATTGAGGTTTCTTATCCAAGATGAACTTGTCTGATGGTCTAAATCTATTGTCATTGGAACTATGGACAGACAAAATGATGTTATGTATAATACTAAACCGACTACAATAAACCCTAGCTAACTAAAAAAAAATTGACACAGGAATTTAATACGAGTACACAATAATGTTATGTGGGATAAGTTATAAGTGATGTGCATATTGTTAATATGATAGTTATTATACACATCATAGACTGATAAAGAATCGATGTAATTGTGAAGTCTACTAACACGAAGTAGGTCATCACAGTACGCCTCCCCATCGAACTATTGTTGCTAGAGGAGACACGTACTCCGCATTGGCCAATTATGGGCTGAATTAATTATGACATGAATCATTGTAACGATAATTTAGTTATTGCATTGGTCCGGCAAACGAGCAAATAGGTCACCTGATGGTAAGACAAATGCCGCCGTGAACATTCACATCGTTTAGATAAAAGATATGAAGGGATAGGAGGAGACCAGTATTAAGCCAGCGTGGTGGACTATATGGCCTAACCACTCCCAATCGTACTGTTAATTTTAGAGAAGGCCCGTGCCCTGCAGTGGGACGTATATGGGCTGATACAAATGGGAAGAGAAAAGAGTATTGGGCATCCGTCAATCTCACTGAACCAAATGTGTTAGCAAAGCTCTCGCTTCACGTCGATTAAGAAAGTGGTACCGGTCAAGACGAACCTGGGGCCCTACTATATTCATCCGAAACGAAGTTCGAAACTTCGGACGAACGAAGTTTGTGACGATACGAATGTACCTACTCTGTAAATGTTCGGATTTGTATAACGTACATCGTACCCATAAGTCTATGGTTACGACCTTAAGTCAATAACGACCATTAGTATATATAGGTACATTCGTATCGTATATAAACTTCGATCATCCGAAGTTTTGAACTTCGTTTCGGATGAATATAGTAGGGCCCCATTCGTTCTTCGATGCGAAGATTCGAATTTCGTGTTACAGAGTAGGTTTCGAAACGAAAAACGTCACGAAGATTCGAACTTCGGATTTATATAGTAGGGCCCTTGCCCATTCATGCTGAGTCATGACTGACAACAACGTGGCTGTACTACTATTACAAAATACAAAACCTAAAAATAGGAACAAAAACAGATGACGGTTCATGTTACGGAGCGAGTTTCATGCGCCGTTTCTTCTTTACAGCTACAACACGTTCCGAAGCAAGTGAGAGCAGTTATTTACGATACAATGAACTGACTGTATTTTGATTGAAGAATACATTCGCTTTAATTTCATAGTATCCCTGTACTAGATGTGTAGAGTAACCCCCTTGTGTTACTCTATAAAAAACCATACGAACTTCGAATGTTCAGATGCTCAACATTCGGAGTAAGATGTAAGATTTCCACTTCTAAAAATCAATACAATTCTCTATTATATTTATCATTTTCTTACTTAGCCTATGCTTGCGACCTATGATAGAGGAATCCAACATTTTGTGAAGTATCTAGGCACATTAGTGAAGTTTTGCGTACGGCGTTCGAACATTCGAGAACGTATCGTTTTTATAGAGCAACCCCCCTGCATAGATGCAATATCATCGCGAATCAAAAATGTTTCATGTAAGACTCGATTACTCCGCCATAATACAATACTTCCTAAGCAGGAAGCGGGTCGCGCCGTGCGTGCCTCGTGCACTATTTGAATTATTAATATTATTTCCTGTTCTAAGAGCTCCAGTATAATGCATTTATTTACAAATCCGATAAATAAAACTACTTATCTCATAATAGAGGAGAATCGATATTGGACATGTGAAAGTTGTATATTATACGTTTATTATGTATCTGTGGACGGACGATCTGACTAAGGTCGCAGGAAGTCGCTGGATGCAGGCCGCTTCCAACAGGTCATTGTGGAGATCATTGGGGGAGGCCTATGTTCAGCAGTGGACTTCCTGTGGCTGATATGATGATGATGATGATGATGATTATGTATCTTACTCGTTTTACCGCGATGGTACTTTGATGATGGTACTCAAAAGAGAAAAGATACTTTGTTTATCGTAAAATTTGCTGTTAATTCAAACGGTCAATAGTAGGTATAACATTCAAAATTTACAGATAAATCTTAGTTTATGAGATAAATGCACTCGATGCTCTAATTTTAGGCTTGAGGCCAGTAAAATTATACTGCAAACGATAATAATAATTTAGATTCAGTAACTTTTTTTTTCAACACCCTTCGGTTCACAAGGTTGTTTTGGCCAGGGAAGGACGGGCAAGAAACTCTAACGTTGCCCTTTTCAAAACAAGTTTACAATACAGTGATTATACAAGAGTCGTGCCTTAGTTCACTATAATAATAATTTATGAAAATAATTGATTAATAACAATATTGGTTAAGTGATTATGTACGGCTGAGTTAAGTCCCCAGAACTCGGCATCGGTATATACAGTTCGCCGAAAGTAATCAATACCAATCGAAGTTGTTGAGTAATTGAAAGTTATCATTATAAGAAAATCGAGCAAATCGTTTTATGTTACGTCATATCTGCTTTAAGGCAATAACCACTAATAGCAAGACCAATATCAGTGACCCATTGACCTTATCCATAGGCAGATATAAAACCTATTTTAATTATCAAATGTCTGTTTTCATCGTTCAAATTGAATTGAAAGCCGTTTAAATCAGACGAAACATTCGGTTAATAATACTTCAAACTATAAAAGTCATCACTCCGAAACGAAAATATCTATCCTATTATTCTTTATTATCATATTTATGTTATGCCCTTTTATTCAACTTAGCTCCATTTTCCTGCACTCCCGTTAGATTTTTATAAACCTAAAATGCAAAGAAAAAAAGAAAAATATTGCATTGTATCAAGTATCTCCTAAGTCCTCTCTCAAGCCGGTTAAAAGATAGCGCATAAAATAAAATGTTCCCCAGCTTCATGATATTGCAACTTACAATTTATTTTGAAATGAACAAATGCTTGAAATCCCTTTGTAGTCAGATGCACAATGTTGAGAAATGAAGATACTTTCAACGGCTTATAAGGTAATAAATATACAAAGTTACGCTGCTTGTAGTATCGTTACTATTTCAATTGAATTTGCGGGTAGTTCATTTCCTTGAATAGAAAAATTCTTATAGATTTAATTGCTAGCATAAGAGGGTTCTACTCGGCGATTTATCAGTTAGTAGCCACTCGGCCCGGCTTTGCTATGGTGTATTTTTTCCCTTCAATACACCTTTTTAACTTCAAACTGACTTGTTTAAAATAAGCCTCCTCTTTTCTTAACCCGATTAAGTGTGGTGGAGGCACATTGTCGTGGTGACTATTTCAACCCGAAACAAGATTTGAATTAGTTACAAACTAACAAACAGTATTCTTGATTATCTGTACTAATTCAATATTATAAAGCTGCAGAGTTTGTTTGTTTGTTTGTTTGTTTGAACGCGCTAATCTCTGGAACTACTGATCCGATTTGAATTCTTTCAGTGTTGGGTAGTCCATTTATTGAGTAAGGCTATAGGCTATATATCATACTATGACCTATAGGAGGAAAGCAGTACTAATATTTCTAGCAAATACGAGGAAATTTTGTTCGTTTTTCGTGGTCCGTTTGGTCGATATTCTAAACTGATAGTCAGAATTAAATATTTTGACCGCCATTTTAAAACGTGTATGCACCCGGGCGGAGCCGGGCTCGACCGCTAGTTTTAAATAAAGCGTGAATAATTAATTATCTATATTATATCCAGTAGGTATTTGCTTTCCCGAGCTAGAAAAAGACAGCTGATAAGACGCATTAATTATCCTTGATAAACTTTGCAATTCTGTATAGGGGTCAAATTTTGCTAAACGAACAATTATAAACATTTCGAACAAGGTGTTGAAGAACTTCAATAATAAGTTTAATAATATATTATGTGATTTATTTTATTAACAGCCATGTGAGTGAGTTTAAACATTAACATTATCATGATTACAACTTTGTAGAATGGTGTCGAATGTAGTATTAACAGCATATGTATTTTTCTAAATGATCGGATTCGATTCCTCGTAAATCATATTAATTAATGAAAAATCTATGCATGCAGTTTGTATCTAGTTTTAATCAAAATTGGACTCATGACTTGTTTCAGCATTTTTGATATTTCTCATAGTTCTGATTTTACCATCCACACTCACTTGAAAATTCCCCCTGTAAGATCAGTTCTACAACTCTTCAGTACCCTCCGCACTCGCTTACTATCCGCTACTCATCCCGGATCAATATCAACAGCTCAACTTGGCGGTCACTATTTTGATATTCCGTCTAGATTAGCTTATTGGCGCAAACAAACCTGAAACCACTGATGTTGATTTTGAAAGCAAACAAATTATAGCCCTCCAACTTATGCTCTGGATAGTTGAAGAGCTATAATAAGTAAAAAGTTTGATTTAGCGACCAGAATGTTTGCGCGGTGTTACCATGGTGACTCTTAATTTGTTTTAAAAATATGTCTGACATTGCTACAAATTAATTTGCGAGATAATCTTGTGCCATGTCAAAGCATTTATTGGCAGAGCAATTTTGTGTTCCCCGGTTTGAATCCGAGTGTCGACTTACTACCATCTTAAGTTTCTTTTCCTTTTTAATTTTAACTTTTAACCAACCTTTTTAACAATATTTACAGATTTAAAAGTAAAATATAATCTTACATTGTAATTTTCATAAATCGAAGTCTGGCGAGTGAAATGTTTTTTAAACGCGTGTAGTGTCCTGACCCCACACTAAGATCGGTTATTGTGTCGTGGATATCCGGAACTATGAGACTTTTCGCTTTCACACGCCGAATTCTCAAACAAATACTTGTGGATCACATAAAAATTATCTCGGTGCGGGAATCGAACTATAAGCCTCCCGTTTCACAGCCGGCATCTAACCAACTGTGCCATGGAAGCTGTCAGGAGAAAACGCTGATGATATTATTAAAAGCGTGAAGCCATACAACGAATTAATGTTTGGAGTTATAGCTGGAACATATTTATTAACGAATTTGGTATATATTAACATTTTCTACATCCGATTTTTTTATAAACAAATAGATAATTATCAACAATACAACAGTCATACAGCGTAAGAAAACCGCATTAAGAAGCAATTGTTTTACTCATAAACTTTGCAATCCTTTATCTGCAATTAGAGATAGTAATTAGGAGCACTTTTTCCACACTTTTTAGAACTATTTGAACTGAAACACACAAACGGGTCGTGAATACAAATATTTATATTTACACATGCGGACACTGGCTTTGGCGGGTAATGATGACAGTAAAAAAATCGAAAACGACGCTTTTTTACAACCGCGGCGTCACGTAAAACCAATACCAGCCTCGGGGCCTGACAGGCTGTGGTCGCCAACTAAAAGCACGTATAAATGCGTTTACATTTTTCCGCCATTTTCGGTGGTCGTGGGTGTCATGCCCGACCGGCGAAAAAATATTTTACCTTTCGATTTAGAGAATATCAAAATGTCACAGCGGTTTGATTGGTCAGTTGCAGGTTGGAGGCTATGTTGAGTCTTGGTTTAGGACTGACAGTATCATTCATTGACATTTTAAAAACTTGTTTTAACTGTCGAATGTTTTCTCTTCTTCGCTCAAACTTAATTCAATAGTGGTTTGAAAGGGACAAAACATATGGTAACTAAAATAGGTTTAAGCCTGTCTATGAATACGGCCATAAGTTTTGAACTTGTAACACTTACGGCCGCACCCAGAGACGTTTAATGTCAATTAAATCGTTCCTTAGTAAAGATTTTGTTCGTAAAATCTACACTAAGTAATGATTTAATTAACATCAAATGTCTCTGAGTACGGCAGTTAGTATTTGGGTACAATCTATCTTCTTATAATCTATAAACATCAACGTGGCTTAAAGGCGTGAAGGACCTAACTTCCTATATCGGCCCAGATTTATTGTACTTTAAAATTTTATTTTTCAAAATCTTGCATGTCTATTTTGCATGTAACCAAAATCGACCAAAATATTGTATGTGATAACATGCCACCAAATGCAAAATTTCTATCAGAAACACACCGCACTGGTGCGAACTCGCTCCAGCTAATCCATTGAGCCTAGCTTTCATTCAGTTGCGGTTATGAAGCCGGCTCACAACCGTTGGCAAAGTAACTCTGCTGTATATGCTAATGATTTATAAACTATCAAAGCAAACAGGATTAACTGTGCAATGTGGCCTAATCTCTTAACTAAAATGGCAGAATCAAAGAGGATTGATACGTTGAAATTCCTATGTTACTAGAATTTAGCGTAAGTCCGATTCGAGTGAACACATGCGGGAGCAATTTGTGTAAGTTAGTTTATACGTATAGTTAGGCAATTACAGAATATTGCTTGATTTTGAATCGGAGACGAAAGAACTGAAGAGAGATTTATGCCTCTTCAGAAATGGATCCAGTTGTATGAAAGGAATTTGATTATGATAGTGATGGAACTTGAAGATCTTTGTTTCCAAAGTCTGTTACTTAAAAAACTAGTAGTAGTTAGGCCGTTTGTCCACCGCCGCCGTCACCGGACCGTCACCGAGCACGAGATTGACGTGACGGCGATCGTGTGTCTACCGCGCCGATAAATCGGTGATTCAGTTCCACTAATTTCTAGAGCTTTATCATACGCGGTAATCGCGTTTTCCTTTTTGATAGAAATAAAACCAATTAGGAGGATGGCTATTTTCAACCGGTGATAATTGCTTCTTCTGCTTTTGTACGATTAAAGGCGTAGGCGATGCAAATAATTTTCGACTGTAAGCTACTCCAATTAATGTATAAATATCGTATTTTAATTTCTTAGCCCTTTTTTTACCAATTTTATGATAGACAAAACAAAAACCGGGCGAACGGCGCGTCGCGACCGTACTGTGTGGACAAGAACAAACGTGTTTTGTATTGCCGGCACATCGACCCGTCTTAAAACCGTGCCGAGATCTAGCGGTCATGCCGAACTACTCGAAACATCGGCGGCCGGGATGGCGGTTCTCGAGGGATGGGCGTGCGGTAGTCACATAGCCATAGTAAATGTATGTATCGCTAAAACGGCACCGTTATCTCGGTCTCCGTGACGGTCCGGTGACGGCGGCGGTGGACAAACGGCCTCACGCTCTAAATTTGCGTGTGCACGCTATGAGTCACGTCAATATGCATTATAACGTGTTGAAATGATATTTATTTATGTCATGTCGAGATTAAAGTTGAAAGGTTCCGATTAAGCGACACAAAGCAGGTAATTGCTCGTGTCAGGTTCCTCTTTAATATAACAAAGAAGCGTTAGTCCTGGCGTTAGAAACTTTTCAACACGCTTCTTGCAAGTAGTGGGATAAGTAAAAATATATTAATCAACTTAACTAATTCTTATATAGAATGTATCGACATCGTGGAGTGCTTTTTAGACTTTTACTTTGCCGTATGCAAGAGGACAGGGAATAGCAAATTAAACATTAAGTATAAGACGAAGCGTGGGTGCTTTAATGGTCATTCAGAAAATATGCAAAAGGACTCATGGTCATTGGATAACTATGATATTAACATCGATATATTTGATAAATAAATAATTAGCATGAAACAAAAACATGCGTGTTCTATAATTCAAAACTTAAAAAATATGACGAACTTCAATATGAACTATTTTCCGTACTTAATGCCTGAAATTGTTTAAATTAAACCCATTATTACTCATCTACGATACCAAAAGAATTCCTATGTTAATTCCATGCACCCTCACCGATTTAGCCAGTGCGGTATTTGTTCGTCAATGTTTAGTGAAATGGATAAAGCGGTTCATTGTCCAACGATAGTGGATGACTGTCTTTATGTAGGAACAATGGTATAGCTTGCAACGATCGGCTTTACTTTAGCTTCGCCAGGTCTTGCGCAGATAAATGAAATTGGAAGGATTAATTCTGCGTTACATACAATGCACTCTGAAATCTCTCACGACGATCAATTAATCAAAGCTGCCTTACTATAGGCTTCATAACTGCGAGTGTTGTAATCCAGGAGATTGCTTCCTTCACGCTAACTCTGGATATCACCTGGACGATATTACGTAATCGGAGTAAACAAAAGATGGATTACAGTCAGTGCTAGAAGCACGAACTGTCTTAGTAAGCTGATTGGTGTTATCTATTAGAAATCAAGGAATTTCAAGAAGTGAATATATTTATGTAAGAAATATTCACAATATTGATAGAGTCAATAAGTGCATTAAGATATTGACTTACAATCAAGGCGCACAACGCTAAATATAAAATTATAAAACCCAAAAAAGACCTAAAGTATGAATTTTAGTTTAGAACGACAAAGCCAACAATTAACATTGTTTACAACATGGCAATCACAAACTTCTCTGAACATAACCTAATTTCGTACAACGCAGAACAGAATCACACTGCACAGGACATGTGGTTTAAGTGCGTGTTTTATCCAATTATGTGTTTGTAGTTAGAGATTCTACAGATTTCTTTAAAACTATTCCTTTTTCTTTAAAACTATTCTTTAAAACTATTCCAGATTGTTTACAATTTATATAATATAAAATCAATGATGGATGTAACCGTTGGAGCAATTTTACCTGGTAAAGCAATGTCGTAGCTCTCGATCAACGCTCGAAATTACCATGCTTCGACGGTATTAGTATTTAGTACATCAAAAGCTAGATTATTGTTCCCGTTTATTGCCAATTAGAGCACTAACGTGTGACAATCTAGGCATCAGCGCTCCTGACTTGAATACAGGATGTTATCATTCTTGGGGAGAAGGATCTTGTATGCGCTTAAAATAGATGAAGTGAACTAATTCTCGTCGTCAAATATTACTGAATCTCAAGGTGAAAGTAAGCAGTTAATTATTTTATCTATATTTTTAATCATCACATAATCATTTTAAAGTACTCTACTCAAATACTTTGAAGATGAAAAAAGACTTAGTTAACATAGATGATGAATAAAAATGTATAGAGTAGATATATCAAGATACTATTAAAGACAAATACAATGCAAAGAACGATAAAGAACCAGATGTTTTTATCATTCTTGTGCTTAATCTATCCAAACCGCACATCGCATAAATGTCACACAGTTTGTCGAACCAATTTTAAAAAGTTAGGGGTCTGTGCCCTGCCGGTACTGACGATGATCGCAATCTAACTGAAAACGTATTTTTAACCTTCACATCTAAAAATCCGGGTTTAAGGCGAACCTTATCCCTTTTACAAATCTACAGTTATAAAAACTACTTCCAATGCTTCTATTTGAAAGTTCCATTTAGATTTCCCGTAGGTGTTAACTTCGAATAAAGTATTGTGTAAACTTACTGGGAAGTTCTCCATCAAAATGTCAAATTCTAAGAAAATTTTGCCACAACGGAAGTCATATTTCATCGTAAAATATCAAACTATTTGAGTTTAATATTTCAACCGAGAATTTCCAGTGTTTTTAATTCGACGGGATAAATTAAGTAATTCTTCATCTGATGGTGAATGTATTGCCGTTTTGTCAAGATTATATTTATCACAATAAAGTAATTTTAGGTTTCGCAAAAACTTTTATGATCGTATTTCTAAATACAATCACAAAAAATGTAAAGATATTGAATAAAATCGGTAACTTTTCTTGAATATTCAAAATTGCTCTAATTTTTGCAAACAAAATAATGATTTTTCATTTAATTGTGACGTGGAAGAAACCAAATATGCAGAAGTAATGAAAAAAAATCCTGCTAAATTGTGTTATCCTTTGTATTATTAATCGTTATCTGTTGCCATTTTGAAAGCCTCCGTGGCGCAGTCGGTTAGACGCCGCCTGTAAAACGAGAGGCCGCGGGTTCGATCCCCGCACCGAGAGAAATGTTTGTGCGGCCCACAAATATTTCTTTCGGGTCTGGGTGTTTGTGAGACCGAAAAGACTCTCGTAGTGCCCGATACCCACGACACAAGACTCGATCTTATTGTGGGGTCAGGACTATGTATGTGACTGATGGGTGTTGTTTATTTATTTCGATTAAACCAACCCGCAATAGGTCAGCCTGGTGGATTATATCCTCAACTTTCAGCCTACTGGATTGCAGAACAGTCTTGTGCTCAACGGTATGTGATTTTGGACTTATTCGGTACTAACATGCTGAATTACTGCGTTGTTTCGCAACGGTGACAAGCCTAGGTAGTTTTAAAAAGATATTATTTTACAAAAATCTATTGCTTACAAATGTATTTTTTTTTTACATTTTTAATATGCTTTATATTAAAATTTTAGCCATGTTTAATTAAAAAACAAATAAAATATTATAGCAGTAAGTACCACAAGTATAATCTAAGTATACAGTCTAGATAGGTATATAGTCTAGGTAAACCGCTATAAATATGATCTGGGAAGTAGTAAAAGTGATAAACCTCCGATAAGTTAGACGAGATAATACTGACAAAGAAGCGGTTACACTCGCCTCCGCTCTCAAAGGAGATGTCGTATCACATTTCCTTACAAATATCGGCACTTTGTACTACTTCAATAACATTATATTTATTATTCATCGTCTTTCTAGATACAAATATTTTAGCTTATATATGGCTGCATTTATTGAAAATAAATATTAGCTCCTTGAAGTTTAAAGGATGGTATTTTCAGGTCGAGTAAGTGCGAAGTTATTTTAAATATTAAATAGGTGAACAATGGACTAATAATAATTGGAAACTATATGATTAAATATCCTTCTGAGCTATAACATGTTATGTCCAAAGACTATATGGTCTAACCACTCTCAATCGGTAGTCGATTGTAGAGGAGGCCCGTGCCCTGCAGTGGGACGTATATGGGCTGATACAGATCCAAAACAATTACTTTTAATAGAATACGTTTTCCTTTTGCTACCGTGAGGGAGAGCGGGCACTAGTTTTCAACTTGATTGATTTTTTGATTAATAGTTGCCAGTTAAAGACTAATTAATATCCTCGAGACGGGCTTCAGTGCTCGGTGCCATTACAAAGCCTGTCATTGTCAATTCTTACTGGAGCTGCGAGAGCTATTGTACAACGCTTATTGAAATTATTGTGAAAGCGGACAATTTTATTTTTATAATGTAAACGCCACAGAACAGTCGAATATGGTAAAAGCTGTACTGATTGAATATTATTTCTCCTTGTCTGGGTTGGCCACTTTGAAATTGTCTTCAATCGCTTTAGTAATAAAAGCCTTTGTTTAGGACCAATTTACAACTGAGTTTGATTTGGTATCAGAAATCGGGTTATTTACAATAATATGCGACTGTGGATGGATATGTGGATGGATTATAACATTACAAACCTACTTCGTAGACAGTTTTAATACGCATATAAGCTTGGCTTAAAAAATGGCAAGAGAGATAAGAGCCAACGAACCAAACGAGTTTTAAATGTCTTAAAATACCTCAAAATAAATACCTCAGTCTGCTTTTAAAAACTGTAACAATATCCATAGGAACAGTAAGGTTTTAGAAGGAGCGTGTTTCTTTCGGTGAGTACATAACAGTTTCAGATTTACAGCACTTGTAGTATGGTAAACTCTTGCTATTTTTTGTATAGTGGTGCAACGTTGAATCTAGTTCTATAATTGATGGAAGTATTTAATCTATCCAATGTTTTGTCTTGCACGACTTATAAATTCAGTTTGAGGGAAGGTGAAGAGCGAGAAAATAGGTTTTAAAACTGTCTAAGAATAAGAATTAGAGTAGATTACTTTGGTGGACAAAAGTCTACCAAACCAACCAATAATAGGAGCGTCGTAAGCCTACTTTAAACTCAAGTTTAACCGATAACGCCTAATTTAGAGTACCTACTACCTAATAATACGCGTGGGAGTATACAGCTCGAAATTAACTCAATATGGAATAACCATTCTATAACGTTTTCATTCGTGGAAAACCCAGTTACCTGTTTAATTGGTAATATTATATCCTACTAACACACCGATACGTAAATGAATAGATGAACAATTTCTTTGTACAGCATGGATTTAAATGAAGCCTGTTATATGCACCGAATATTAATTTCTGAAATACACGCTTTGTATAATGGAATAGCTGGTTGTAAACGAAATGTATGCTTAATTCCAATCATTTTAATAATTGGATATTTCATGAATTACCGATGCAATGCGCATTGTGAAAGAGCCTTTGTTTTGGTATAATTTTGTCTGACTCCCCGAATCCGGCTGTTTTAAAGGTATTGTCTTGGGCGTGATAGTACTACAGCGGTCTTTATCAAAATATGTTATACTTTAGTGATTGCAGTAATGACTCCCTTTTCTATTGCAATGAATCGCAAGATCATGCCAGTCGCCTGATAGTAAGTGATTCGGCAGCTTATGCATAGTAGCTAAATCAAACAACACCTTAAATTACAGAGCAATGTTTGGTATTCCACTGTGTTCGCCTGTGTGTGTGATCCTGAGACATAAGACATTAATTATCTCAGTACTCGTAGATGCTTACTGGTTATTAGGAGTAGGTATCTCATATGTGCGAGACCGCCTGGGTAGATACGACTGCAATGTCTATTTCTCCCGCCAAACAGTAGTGTAAATGCACTGTTGTGTTTCCATTTGAAGGATATTGTAGTCAGTGTAACTACAGGATATACTCAGACTTAAATGTTGTCTCAGGATGGCGAGCGCAGTGGAATATCAAGCATTGCTTTGTAATTCAAGGTGTTGTATGGTTTTGATATTGTCCTTAAGTTGCATTGTCTTTACCATTCATAATATAGTAATAAACAAAAAGCGACGCGTTGCCTCGACGTCAAAGGTTCGGCGTTAGTGGAATGGCATACACGATCTAATTCCAACTTCTCACAACTTCCAAACGGGATTAGTGCAAGATACACCTGCTATATCGAATATACATAAACTTTAAACGCAGACGCTTTAATTGTAAATATCCGCATGAAACTTAGAGAGTGCTATCGGTTTACTGCCGAAGGAACTTTCTTGTGTGTATCTTTTTATACTGGGTATCTCAAGACTGCTACCGAAAACGAAGCCGGGTGGTAGTTTTAGTGACTACAAACACAATGCAACTAAACATTTCGCAAAGAAACGCGACAATTATTTTTTATGATTTTTTAAATATCGTCATTTTTGGGTGGTAAATCCATAGTTTTTGCTAAAATAATAATTTAAACACTTTTATACCTTAGGTTATTTATAAATAAAAGGGTATACACTATTATTTTAGGAAAAAATGTATTTACCACCCAAATATGGTCATAGGAAAAAATATCAAAAAAAAATTGTCGCGTTTTTTGCAATTTTTTCTATTGCATTGTATCTGAAATCGCTTAAATTACCACCCAGCTTCGTTTTCGGTAGCAATCTTGATATACCCGGTATTTGCCTATTAAATTGAAGACCGGTAGTTTGATTAGGCACGGAATACATTGCTGCTGGTTTTCTTATAAAGGCTATATAGTCTAAGATCCCGCCATACATCGACCTTCACCGAGATGTTTATTTGATGAAACCTATTTTTTATGCAATTTAATATGTCAATAAATATATTGTATATGGGTTGCCTTGCAAATTTCAGTCCAGAATACGATTAATTAATTATTAAAAATAAAAAAAAAATTTTTACACCTTTCACCTGTTTGATTATTAAACAAATTCTATACCAATCGAAAGTATGAAACCCATAGAATATGTAAACGTTAGGTTGCCTATTTTTTTCCGGTCACAACCCTCAGGTTGCCAGGTATAAACAGGTAAATCGCTACTAGCATTTTGCGCCGGTCTGATTATTGAATGGAAATTAAATGAAAATAAAGATCATTTTATTATGAACACGGTGGTATAGGGTTGCCTGCGAAAAATCAGTCCCGAATTGCGGTTGTCGAATTTAGAAAAGTGAAATATTGCTCCGAGTGACACAGCATAGCAGCTGTTCGAAGTCCGCTCATAAAGAAAGAGGGTGCGCATGCTATTTATTCTTGAGAATGAAAAGGACAGCGATAGACTCGTATATGCTGTGTTCTGTGTTACCTGGCAACCTGAGGGTTGTGACCGGAAAAAAATTGGCAACCTAACGTTTACATATTCTATGGGTTTCATACTTTCGATTGGTATAGAATTTGTTTAATAATCAAACAGGTGAAATGTGTAAAAATATTTTTTTTTTAATAATTAATTAATCGTATTCTGGACTGAAATTTGCAAGGCAACCCATATACAATATATTTATTGACATATTAAATTGCATATAAAATAGGTTTCATCAAATAAACATCTCGGTGAAGGTCGATGTATGGCGGGATCCTATACTAATATTAAGACTTCTACCGGAAACGAAGTCGATTGGTAGTATTAGTGACCATAAACACAATGCATCTAAATTTTTTGGAACGAAACGCGATAATATATTTTTGTTTTTTTTTTAATATAAAAAAAAAACAAAAATATATTTGCTTGGGTGGTATATCCATAGTTTAACTAAAATAATAATTTTAATCTTTGCATTCCATAGCGTTTTTCAAAATTAAAAATATAAATAAAATACAGTATATCGAGATAGCCACCACATAAGTAAATTTTAGAAAATCCATCGTAATATTTTTGCAATTTCTGGTTCAGCTTATGTCAAGTGTATCAAACAGGACATCATTAAGCCCAATTCACGTGGCTTCTCGGTGTTGGAGATTTATTATATGACCGATTTGGCCCAAAAGCGGTTTGGACGTGATTATCCCAATCCCACTTCAACCTCGCTGTCCTTAGAGTGAAGTCGCCAATTTTGTCGGTTTTTTGGGTTGTTTACACACGGCAATATTTGACAACAGCACCTATTATTGAATTATTAAATAATAAAATATATTTCACCTGAAAAACGTTTGAGTGGAAGACAAAAACTATGTGTTTTACAACAGCATTGCACTGGTTTAATTTTGTTGCGGCGACGGCGAGACTGACTGCGACCGAAAACTTTGTGCCAACACAAATTATTATTTTAGACCAGTTTCGTCAACTACCATTTGGGAAAATTAACTGTTCGTAACTTTGCTAAATTTAGAAGCAATTTAGCCGAATTATTGTAGTTACATGTGGGGAATCGTAACTAGATGCATTAGTTTTGAAGATGAGATAAGGGAAAGATAAGGCTGGTCATGATCTGACATTTTGTTTGAACGAATCGTGACATTACTAAGGTGAAACATTTGTGGGGAAGTGATGGCACACTAGTTGAGCCAATTTAGTCACGTCGCGCCCTGGCGGCGATTTTTAAACATAATGAAATCAACTATTATAAAATAATATGCTAGGTTTCAGTATATAAGAAGGAAAAGTACAGAACTGATAACTGCACAAACATTACAAAAGCGAATGGATGAGAGTACAATAAAGTTATTCAAGAGGAAACTGCGACAGACATCGGGCACGTTTCTTCGAATTTCTACTCTGGATTCCTTGAGTGTGCCATTTTCCAAGGCTTCTTAAGAATAATCCAGTGTAAATAACACGATGAAACTTGACGCACTCGAGTGCGCTTGCGAACCTTCTGTGAAATTAAAACATGATATTAAGATGTAATCCTTTGTACGGCGATTACGATATTGAAATTTGTGTCTTTTTTCCGCTCCTTATTTTCATAATTTTCTTCGCAGAGTCTTTTCTAGTTCTAAATAGGCGTCCATAATTTACTCAACAAGCGGGAAATAATTGCAATCTCCGACTGCACTGTACTATAATCTGATAGGCATATCGCACCTTAAGCATTAGAGTGACTTAATCCAAAAAAATAAATAGATTTTGGGTTTAATCATATTCTGGCTCAAAATGACCCATTATTAAAGAAGACCCATTTACACATGTAAGGCAGAAATATGTATAAATCGGTCTTCTAGATGTATCTTCCATAAGTACAACATTTCTTATGTCACAAATCTTTAATGAACGTTTCCCAAAACTTGAGATTTTTTTAGTTAGGTCTTAGGTCACTCTAATTTTAAAGATGATTTTAAATGGTAGTTCATCGTTGCATTACAAAAACCATTAAATGCTAGTCAAGTTTCACACGAGATTCCTCCATATCATATGGAAGGATGTAATAAGAAAAATATCCCCGCGGGCTCAACGGGACTCAAGAGTTCGCGATCAGGGAGCGAATTTGCGCGCGGCGTCGGCAAACTCAATTTATATATGATTGATAAAACTTATTTGCCGAGTCAACGAAAATTTATATTCGACATTGTTCGTGAATTCGTCGTGCGTTATCATGCATGTTCCTGGCTAATTGTTTGTAAATTGCTTTGGAGTGCGTTTAATAAAGTACGTGGTGGGCTGTTCGTAGCGGACTAGATGCGGCTGATAGTCGCGGGTTCAAATCCCAGGGCATACTTCTGACTATTGTGATTCAGTTACCACGCATTTTAAGGTGAAAGAAATATCGTAAAGAAAATATGCCATAGAAAAATTTTCTATGATATGTGTCGTTTTTGTTTCTCCGTAAAAATCCCTGTACGGACCATCCCACCCCGGGAGGGGCGGGGGTGTGTCGGACTCACCGGCGCTTCCGGCCCAGCGAGATGTTGGTGCCGCCCGTTAATGTGTCGGGCGGCCGCTGAGTCAGTCCCTGCCACAAATCTATACGCCAGAATACCGACTAAAAACCCCGCGTCAGCCACCATCGGTGCACTTCAGAAACGGCCCCGGTATACCGCTCAACAGACGCGCCAAGACCGCTTCTTTGTGCACTGCCGCTTAGCGACGCGGCATGAGACACTAGTAGCGTCACGTCTCGCGGGATCGGTCTGCTCCCGAACCCGCTCGGCACTCTTCTTCTGCGACATGACACGTCCGCAGAAGGAGAGCATGGCTCGCCACGAGCTCCGGCTGCCGACCATGGCGGCGACCACGGCCGGTAGCGATAGGTCTCTTCCGATGACCGCGATAAGAGCGCTGCGCTCCTCGTCCCAGGCTGGGCACTCCTTCAGCGTGTGCTGGGCCGTGTCCTCACAGCAGTTGCCACAATGGTGGCACACGGCGGACTCCTCCGCTCCGGCTACGCGACACAGGTACGCACCGAAGCAGCCGTGCTCGGTGAGCACCTGCGTCAGCCAGAAATTCGGCGCACCATGGCCCCTGTCCAGCCACTGCTCGAGGACAGGTCGCACTGCCGCGACGGTCCTCGTACCAGCACTTGGGTTCTGCAGCCTGGAACGCCACTCCTCCATTGCGCACCTGCGGAGGGAGGCTAACATGTCCTCGACCTCTTTGGGGACCAGCCTCTGCCCACGCCCAGACGCCACCTCTCGTCGGAAGAAAGCTGACGAGAGGGTCTTGGCGTCCAGCACCCAGGGCAGAGCTCCCGCCGATACGAAGGCGCCTCGTGCGAGACCGTGCGGTAGCCCCTGATTATTCGCTGCGCCACTATGCGCTGCGGACGATGTAGCAGGCGGACGCAGCGATCGCCCAGGGACTCGGCCCAAACGGGACACCCGTAGAGTGCCATGGACCGCACGACTCCAGCATACAAGTTTTGGCAAGGGATGCCCGGACCATCAGTGTTGGGCATCAGGCGCCCCAGTGCGCCCGCCGCCCTCACCAGCTTCGGCGACAACTCCCCAAAATGCGCGCTCCAGGCGGAGGCCCACATGATATGTCTCGTCCGCCAACCCGCACTAACGTGGACTGTGACCTAAGCTCTCTCAATAGAACTGTCGGTAGAAGAGAACTCCCACGCTCAGAGGTGGGTTCATGAGCTGCTACATTTTAGTATTTTAAAATAGCAGACATAAACCTCGAAATGTAAGCTAACAAATAAAATTGCGCTTTGTTCGTATGTATATAAAATTGGTCGTCGCCCACGTTGCCGTATTTATACCAGAGGCTTCCATTGATGCGTGGGAACCTCAGTTGTAGTGTAATAGTTTTCTGAATGAATTCATTATTTAGAGTAAATATACGTAGAAAATCGTATAGTGCCGGGCGTTGACAGACCGTTGACATTCAATCATAATATTAATGATATTACCATTAACCCGTCCTCACGCTAAATTGTGTTCATAAATAGAAATGAATGAATTTTCGGCTCAATGGCACCCAAAGGTGAAACAGAACTGGTTGACGCCACAAATATTTTCTTTGAGAGAATTACGCCATGATCAAGCATTTGCCTAATAGTAAGCCTAATTCCTGTGCATAGATAGGCAACGCCAACGAGAATATATTTTTAAGATGCGTTTCTGCTGAAGTTTATCTAAATACGTGGCACAACGCACGTAGCCAAAAACATTAATTATATTTTTTAATACCCATCGATTTACCACCAATTGCGCCATGAAGCTTGTCGATTGAATGAGGATAATTGGTGAGATTAGAATTTATTTTCGATATTTTACGAATGCGGAAATGCTCTTAAATCCAACATATTGAATCGATCCAATATATATTTTCTTATATTTTAGATTTATTTTATTTTATTGTTACTTGATATCATCAATCGTACTCTCGATTGTAGAGGAGGCCCGTGCCTTGTAGTGGGACGTATATGAGCTGTTACAGAATACAGACAGATATCATCACTACCGCAGCTACTTTTGGATGAAAAACGTTCCTAAATGTTACTTAATTACAAAATTTTATAACAAAATGTACCTTATTGTCAGTACATGTTTCCGTGTTAGTATATATTAAGTGGTGTGGCCATACATGTGTTGACAATTGATAATATTGTTGAAGAATGTTGTTTCACAAAATGTATCTAACTGCGGTGATGATGCTCCATAAGTTATTACTGTCGCCATTCTACGGCACTGGGATCAAAGATGCGAACCCATTAAAATAGAAATGGGACAGAGGGAATGAGAGGAGATAGTGCGTATTAGGTCTCCGGTAATGTTATGAACCGAAATACGACAGAAAGACCGCCGATTCATGTTGGTTTTATGTGAGACCATCCTAGGGCTATTCCTACGTATATAAACTCACGCCTATGATCTCAGTAGAGGCAGGCAGAGGCTACCAGGGCACACATATATCGCCTTGTGTGTTCCGTCCGACGATGTGGTAAGGTGCGAGCCTGTTGTCTTACCGGGCACAAATTCCTGACGGACTCACAATTAAAAGAATAATCCAATATCACTTTGCCTGATCCGAAATTTGAACGCAAGAACTTAGCTTTGTATTCTCATCGTTGTATAACTGCATCACCAAGACAGGCAGTCGCAATTCCTATTGCAGTCCAAAGAAACTGTATAAAAATGTTTCATAAAAATGCCTGAAAGAAGCACAAGACTATAAGATTAAGTTCACATGGACCGCGCGGGACTATTCACATGACCTGTGCACATGACAGCATATACCTACATACGCGTGTGGCGTGGCAGTTTGGCATCTCAGTATCGTCTTCTATACTCATTTCTCTTTGATTTGTACATCCAAACGTCTCAAACGCGCGCATCAAGCTGAGGCATCAAGTGAACCTTTTGTCATTTGCTTAATGAGCTGTCTCAATGCAATTAAATATCATTCTATTGGACAAAGCGATGTCTCCGCTATACATTTTGCTCTGTATAAATCATTATGTCGGCCCTTTGTGCTTGTTTGTTCTTGTTGTTGTACTCTGATTGTTGTTAATGTCAGGAGTTAAACCATCCAGAAAAAAGGACATAGTTGCCTATTTATTTCATGTTGAAAATTATTATAATCGATTCTAATTTTATTTTTCTAACCAACCTTGCCTGACTTTTATATATTGTGAAAGAAATAATCGGCAATATTGTTATCAAGTGTTCTATTTTATTTAACTTTAAATTTGAGGCTAGACTTATCTAAATTATCATATAGGTTGCAAAATTTGTCAGTACATCAGGGGAATTAGTAGGTATTGTAGTTGTGTATTCAGCCTTGAGGAATAGAAATGGAGTAGCACAAGAAGATAAAACAGTGGAAGTACCTAAATCTTCTCACGAGGATTTTCAGTAAAGCTATGATCAGTCGCTCTAGTATTACTTTGAATCGCAATGTCTATTTCTCCGCCAAACAGCAGTTTAAATGCACTGTTGGGTTCCAGTTCAAGGACGTTGTAGCCAGAGTAACTACTGGACATATTGAGATTGAATAGTCTGAGGATGGCGAGCACGGTGGAATGCCAAGCATTTCTTTGTAATTCATGGTGTTGTTTGGTTTTTAAATTATATTTATATGGTCCATGAGCGGTCGCACGCCTCTTCTTGCCATTAATAGCAATAAAACATTCTGGTACCTCCTGGTTCCTCGCAACATTGAATAAAGTGTTAAATGTAAGAGTTTAACTAATCGATAAACTTTATATTCATATCTAATTTTGCTCCATAATTTCACGGCATGTTCCGTTTAGAGCTAATTTATTTTTCGTTCTCTTGTATGTATGTATTTCTTTGAGCTCAATTTCGTGAAAAAATTAAGTCTTTAAATTGTATTTTTTAATACAGTATCTTCGTAGCCTCCCTTTTATGACATTTCTTTTGGTTCCTTCTTCATCACTTAGGATTTACATGTTTTGATTTTTATTTATTTTACCAAGTAAGATACTAATACGCTAATACGTTTACTAGATTAAGTTTCCTAATAATGTTGCTAGTAAATGCATCATCTTCGTTGATCGGTCCATTAGGAGGAATTTCCGCTAATTTGATTGACAGATTGGCTTATTTTGTCTTTATAATATTAACGCTATTATACTAAGCTTCTTTGACAAATTATCTCTTTATGTCAAAAGACTATTGTACGTTGAGATTCACCATACTATTAATTAGCGCATTCCGAGTACAAACAGGGTTGTCATATAAAGGCGTAGTAAGTGCTCTCGCAGCCACATCACCGCTGCAAATTGGGGCACACCGCAAACGACAAACATTTTAGTGTTTTCGATGCTGGAATTTCGTCACGTGCCGAGCAGAAATTCTTGTTATGTTGCGAAGTGCACGGCTTCGTAACAGTGATCGATTTCCGTCTATACAAACCCTGCCTCGGCCCGCATAAGCCGTGCCAATGGGAGTGATGGACGAACGCCGTGACGCGCCCTTTGAAAAATAAATATTTTGATGAAATATCCAACGGCTATTGATTTATTAGCTTTTCATACACAAATAAGGTTGAAAGAGAGCCTAGAAACGGACGATAACTGAGTATAGTGGAGGTCCAGTGTTAAAGTATGGTTGGAATTATTAGGATTTTTCAAAGAAAATACGAATATTAAATTTTACCATATTGTATTTGTCATTATTCTATACGACTTAAACTAGCCTCGCTTTATATTATTTCCATCCCAACATTGCTTATACAGGGTATTTCAAGACTGCTACCGAAAACGAAGCCGGGTGATAGTTTTAGTGACTTCAGACACATTGCAACAGAAAATGTTGAAAAAAAAAGCGACGATTTTTTTTTGTTATTTTTTTCCTATGGTCGTATTTGGATGGTTAAGTCATTTTTTTTCTAAAATATTAGTGTATACCCTTTTATTTATAAGGACTCTAAGGTATGAAAGAGTTTAAATTATTATTTTAGCAAACACTATGGATTTACCACCCAAAAATTACGATATTTAAAAAATCATAAAAATAATTGTCACGTTTATTTGCGAAAATTTTAGTTGCATTGTGTTTGTACTCACTAAAACTACCACCCAGCTTCGTTTTCGGTAGCAGTCTTGATATACCCAGTATAAAATTTCTTCGTGCGACAATACTAGAGTGCCATTTGTATTGTTGCCGTCATTAGGAATAAAAAACTATCTCAAGTGCGACGGTTCAGTTAAGCAGTTTTATTTTCATACATACGTGACCAAAATATAAGTTTTAAATTGTACAAAAAAATAATATGTAAAACATAATGTGCGAGAGATTTATGGGACTAACAGATACACAGATAATGCAAAATGAACCATCCTTTTCAAAGATTAAACTTTAATATCCATATTTATCCAAAATAGAAGGCATTCCAGTTGTTCGGGAGACAAAATAATTGCACGGTGCCGGTGACTCCGAGCTTCAGCCTAGCCGACATTAACATGCCGCACGGCAAAGTAATTCGCAAACAATTTAGCAAGTATCCATTCTACAGACGTCTGGAAACTCATTTCAACTGTTAACGCAGAGGAAGAACTTTTTAAACCCACCCATTTCACTTCACTGCGTCTGGGATCTCAAAAGATCGCAATTGCTAATGTGGCTGAAAAGAGAAGGAGAGCGTGAGAGAGAGACAGAGAAATGTTATTTTTATTAAATTGCTTCTTTATTGGTGTTCTGTACAAGTTCTCATAAAATATTACCAATATAAGTTAGAATCCTAATCATGTGACTGATTGGGTTAAAATTGAGAAATAACTTTACAAACTAATATTTAACGACAATTAGTATGTAATAAAATACAGTTCACAAAAAGTGTGCTGTTATACGTAACAATGTTTATGTTTTATGTAAAATGCTCTTCATATTTTATTTGTCATAATTTTTGTGGTGTAGATTAAAGTAAAAAATTATAAATAAATAAACGTTATACGCTATGAATATTTGAATTGAACGTAAAAAAATCTCTACACCTATTATTAAACATTACAGACCTCATTATTTTTTAGCCTTAAATTAAAATACAAATCCTATGTCATCCGTACAAAAAATGACTATACTCGGAAATGGAATCCGAAATCAAAAATGTAAACAAAAGTGTTACCACTACAATAAAATAACTTGCCATGGTAGCTTGTTGACAACCGTCAAAATAATAGGTTAGAATTGTTCTTACCTGTTAAATAAGTATAAAACAAAGCCAAATTAAAATTCTTTGATAAAATATTTACATAAACTACAATTTCAACATTTTTTTAAATTATATGATAAAATTGGTACGAAAATATTTTATGTTGTAGGGAATAAGCAGAAAGTCGTAACATTTGGCTGTCTGAAATAAAACTTTATTATATTTAGCTTCCCCAATTACGAATAGGTCATTTTGGTGCGCGCGATGGATGGATGGACTGCTGAACACGGTATGACCATCCTGTGTCTGCCTCCTTATCATTGTGAATTAAATCTGATAGAATTGGTTTGGGCTCAAGTCAAGGGTCACATCGCCAGGAATAATAACACATCAAATTAATGAAAGCAAACAATTATTTGAATATAGTTTACAAGAAGTGACCGCAGAGGTGGAATAAATTTGATAAAGATGTAATAAAGAAAGAATCACAAAATGTACAAATTAGACCACCAACTTGAAAAAGCAACAGATCAATTTCTAATAAATGTTACTTATTCTGCTTGATTAACATCGTCTGATTTAAGTGATAATGAAGGCATGTGAACTCATACAGTGTTGTTAATATGTGATGATAATATGCTCTTTATAAAACAAATAAAACAACTTTTAATTTTCCCATGTAAATATAAAGTTAATTCTAATACACAATACATCGCAAAATTTGAATCTATTCACTAATAAAATTATATGTAATATTTTTTATTAGAAAATGTTTCATAGCCCTAAAATGTCATTTATACAGTGACATTTGTTTGTTAACATTTTTGATCTCGGATTACATGTCAGAGTATAGTGACTTTTTGATCTCACACCAGCCAAACCTCAAACAAATATATCAAAATAAAATTGTCTCAGTACCCATTCGAACCTCTCTTTACAGCCAGTGTCTAACCAACTGCGGCATGCGATCAAATATACTTATAACTAGCGGCCCGGCCCAGCTTCGCCTGGGTGAAGATATTCTTTCACTCCACTCCACACCTGAAGACAGCCTTTGTGATATTGATTCGTTGGTGGGAGAAGTGGTGGGAGGCGCCCGACGTGACCGCCCAGTGGTGGCATGCGCGTGAGCTACGCGCATTGCGTGTGTATCTGCGCGCGGTACTGGACAGTACTTGGGCATTGCAACATTACTTTATTTTTATAAAATAAAAGATATTTTCTAAAATAAATGTAGCCTTAGTTACTCCTTATTATATCAGCTACCTGACAATAAAAGTCCCGTCAAAATCGGTCCAGCCATTTCAGAGATTAGCCGGAACAGACAGACAGACAGACAGACAGACAAAAAAAAATTCTAAGATCATTTTCGTTATAGGTATCGTGTATGTAACGATATGTAGTTGGACATTTTTTTTATTTTCACTTTACAAACAGACACTTCAATTTTATTTATATGTATAGATGAGGATTTCACTAAAAGACAACGGTCTGTTAAAACTATTTCAACGGCGAAATGGCACGAACTGTTGTGTACTCGTGTAATGGAACGAAGTCCCGATGTTTATACAAGGACCGGCAAAAGCCAATTGATAAAAACGCCACAGGATTTTCCGTGAAACGCTTGATTCTGTTTATAGTGGCACGGTCCAATGGTTAATGCAAGTAATTGCAAGCGCAGTGCCGTTCAAATATTATCGACTGGCGAATATTCTCCGAACTGCACATCATTATGCCGGCCTATTTGTTTTTCGTGCGTGGTGGTCTGTTGGTAAACGAACCAGACGCGGCTGCCAATATGGTATGATAGGTGATAGAGATATTATTTTTTATATCATGATAATACATTGCGATTAAAGAATAATACTTTTGAGCTTCCTAATGCTAAACATATACGTACGTCGTACACTTTTGTGTATGTTTCAATAGCATAAGATTTAAATGACAAAAAGGTTGTAAGATTTCTGTTTAATGTGGACTAAGTAAAAAAAATCTGGTAACGAACTAGACCAACCTGCTCACATGTTCACGTTGGTCATGGCTTCAAATTCCAGGGCAAAACTACAACTTTTAGGAGTCATGAGTGTATTGGCAATCACCACGCATTACAACGGTTAAGAAAAACATTGTGAGCAAAGCGTACCATATTGATTTCTCAAAATGTGTATGGTACGTAAAGTCCAGCAACCCGCATTAGGCCAGCATGGTGAACTATATAGACTAACCCGGCTAAATCGTTCTGTCGATTGTAGAGCAGACTCGTGCCTGCAGTGGACGTATATAAGCTCGTATTTGCTTTTAGCAGAGAATAAGTCTAAAATACTGCACTAGGCCAGCGCGGTGGACTGTGTGCTAACCCCTCTTATTACAACTTCCAGGCTTTGAAAACCCGGTGTTCAGCATCAGGGGACTATGGGCTGATGATATTGATAATGGCCTTATGTTAATGGTGAATTTGTTACATCCGTACGGACCATTTTTAAATTATAATATACTAGCTGACCAGCCCGGCTCTGCCCGGGTACAGTTACGGTTTTGACTCTATTCCACATCAGAAACATATTATTTCGCGTACTAACTAATTTACACTCATGTGTTTTCCGAATGTGCTAAATGGAGGGACTTCTTTTTGTTATACCTATGTAAGGATTTTTTCTTTTCGCCCGAAATGCACAGATTTCCAGAGTCAATATTCAGAACCCAGTCGAGGAGACCTCAAACATATCTTTAAGCGCTATTTGATCTTAGGGCATCCACTTGGGTGCCGGAGTACGGAGCACGTAAACGGTAGGTTTAGGGTTACATCCTCTGTAAACGTGTTGAGTATTTCAAAGAATTTCGTCTTGGAACTTAACTTGTATCGTGAAAGTAGGAACTTAAGTTTGTCTTTATTTTACCTTTAATTTTGATTTGTGCCCAATATGGCCATAGGCTCACCCCCTAACGTGGGATGGAATATACACATACAAGCCGAAATGTGGGTTTCCTGGTAGCACCTTTGCCTACACCTTCTGGGAAAGAGGCGTGAGTTCATGTATGTACATATAGGTACATGTAAATTCCTCTGTTTCTGAGTATTTTTCTCTCTATATTAATAAATATAGGTATGTATGTATACTTCAAAATTCCTATGAAGTATACACTTACTGATCGTCGTGAACACAAAACAATGAAAATCAAACACGTTCTCATCTAGTTAAAAATAATTTACATTCATATTCACAAATACATTTAGAATAAGCCACAATAGAACAATGCTTGATGTGCAAATTAAATCAAAACAACCTGTTTAACGCCAATATAAACCACAATAGTTAAATTATATCTGGCATTTAACCGGCGCACTCTTGACTAACCTAATACTAATTTGAAATGCCAACCACAAGCAATGTTAATTTCATTCACATACTGCGTGCATCAAATGCCGTCTCACCGACATTAATCCTATTTAGTTATTGGCTATTGCATCGAGATGAATACCTAATTAATTTGTGTCTTCACGGGATCGGGAATTATCAATAAAAGTAGTATTATCAATGATACCATTCGTATTTTTAAAACTATCACAGATTACCAATGCTTACTTCCCTCAATTATGAAAGGCATACCTGATATAGCATTCTTAATATAAATTGGATTTGAGAGAACTTTTGCGATGTTTAAATAAGATGTAATACAGTAGAAACGACCACACAAACAAGGTCTGTGAAAATAACAAGTTTTAGTACGTACATTACATATCTGACATTGAAATTCTAGTATTGTTGCCGATATAAATTCTTCGAAAAAGTCACCTCAATTTCGCCTCATCTACCTGAATGAATTCCATTTATGGGGATTATCTAATTAATTGTCTTTAGTGCACTTTGTCTTTCGTGGTGGACTATATGGCCTAACCACTCTCAATCGTACTCTCGATTGTAGAATAGGCAGGGCACGGGCCCTGCAGTGGGAGGTATATGGGCTGATACAGATAGTGCACTTTATTAGCGGCGATCCTATGTCTGTTTTCTTTCTACATGGTAAGCATTTGTCAAGAATTGTCCACCCATACATAATCTGGGTAGCTTACGACACAGTTCATTTCGGCGCTAACTCTAAAGGCCACTTTGGAGGAATAATATAATCCATTCATTAAATTTTGAAAGACTAAAATCTGCGTCTGCCTGGTGGCATTAACTTAAGAATAATCCTATAATAGCTAGATTATCCAGGAATTACGCTACTCTCAACCAGCTTATCAATTGCTTGATGGAAACTTCCAACGAGATGAAAAGGATAGGTTCGGATGATTACGTTTAAATATTAAATAATAAAGCTAGGAAGTCTTTTGAAGAATCCTTAGTATTTTATTATGATATTGATACTAATTATAACTGGAGTTTGTTGGCTTAGAATCGATAATCCCTGATTTTCTGGATAATCTTTAAAAATGTCTTTCTGCCTTTGATAACTTAATTCTCGACAAAGGTTATAAGATATTTTACGTCATACTGCAAAGAGCCCAAAAATAAGGTATAGATGTGAAATACACTTAAAAGCTAGTGTAAGTGCAAACAGGAGTTCAGGTGATTACACTCAGACAAAGGATTTTTTAAATTAAATCTCTAATTCGTTAATGAATGAAAGTTTACGAAACCATCGGTATTTTGAGTCGTATATAATTAGTCTATATTTGCAAAGTTTAGAAAGCAAAGTAAAAAAACTAGTCGGGTGTTTAATAGTTCTTCCACTTTATCTAAGATGCTTTTCTTTGCAGTAGAACCGTAATGTTGTTAGTCATGACTCAGCATGAATAGGTACTCCGGGGCGGTAAGACTGTCTCACTGGAGATCAAAGTAATGTGACAGCTTTTGGTGTAGTTAAGTTAGATGAGTGAGATTGCCTGATGCGCAATAGCCTTTTCTTCTTCCATTATGTATGTGACGGTTGGGTGTTATTAATTTATCTTCCCATCTGCTTTCCCTCACGTTCACTCCCATCCCGACTTGATGGACTGGCAACACATCTATCTATTATCCAAGCGTTGTGGATGTTCACGGGCGGCAGTGATCACTTACCATCAAGTGACCTGTTAGCTCAGTTGCCGGATCTATTGTATAAATACATGTTAACATATATCTAACAACCTTTTGATTCTCCGTTAGACTTTAGTAATTTTATCTTTAAGCAATCGCCGTAAGAAACTCACGAATTTCGTCTCTATTATTGGGAATTGTATTTTTTTTTAATTGTAATGGTGTTCAGCTGTCACATTTTTTAATTATACGAGTCACTAAGTTTAAATCTAATCTCTAAGGAGCAAAATCGCTTTTAAGATTCTCATCAAGCGCACGAATCTTCCCATTATTATCCTGAAGTCTAAAATTAACGCTACCTCACGATTATACTCAATTTTCTGAAAGCAAAATTTGCATACATTTCACTGTAACATTACCATAAATTATCATAATAATTTCAAAACCATATTAAACTGTAAGTTTGTAACTCCAACGGCAGTTTTTGTGGAAAACGAATCGCACTTCTGAAAACTCTTTGCTAGATATAAAAAATAGATTGGCCAATGAAGCAGAAAGCAAATATGTATTTACGGTCGATCAGCTCACAGTTTATTTATACATTAAAATAAACAAGATCCTTTAACATGGGAAAATAAATAATGGTAAAATAACTGCTTTTTAGTTTTCATTTCATCATAAAATAAGTTTACAAGCAAAAACATTCAGTCCTCTATTTGAGTTGCAACCCTTTGAAGTAAACATCTAATCTCTATTAATTAAAGCAACTGGAATTGTTAATGAACGGGATTGCCGATGTTGACCAACCACAAACCCTTGTTGATTCATAGTGGTTGACAGCCTTACTGTCACAGTTAGTTATGGCGCTGAAAATAGAAACCGCAAGTAATACCCGAACAAAAACATCGTGAGGACTCTCGTTATTTGTAATTCACGTAACAGAAGAGTATTTAAATACGCGATCAGGAATATGTATGCGAATTACTAATAATAATCTATTGTCGTTTCTGCTTGTGAGCTTCTACCAAAGAACCGCGACCAACGTCTACAAAGGCTCCCAATTGGCTGTTGAGTCAAGAGTCAGATACAGAAGACAGTATTGTTTGACACGGCACGCATAGTGAGACGGTTCGTCACTTTAGGGTCCTAACCACCGGTGTCTTGGAACTCGAGCCTCAACATTGAGGGATGACTTTTTATATTTGTATATGTATTTTGTTTTTATACTACAAGTATAAAAATGTAAAGAAAAGTTTAAAATAAAGAGAAAAATAATCACGCCTATTTTTAATTCCTCTTTGCAATAGAGAGGACTGTGTGTGTCTCTGAGCTTATTTACTAGTAAATTCCGCTTATGCGACTGCCTCGGTGGTGCAATTGTACTCGGGTATGATTGCTAAGCTTAGGTCTCTGGTTTGAATACCGGGTCAGGCAAAGTGATATTATAAATAAATAAATAGAAGCCTGGGTCCAAGAGACCCATTAGCGACCGCTTGAATGTTAATTAATGCGAAGATAGAGTGTTGAGTAATTAATGCACCTACGTCTAGCTCTACGGTAATTGAGTAATAAAACTCGCGTTCTCTTGTTCACGAAAGAAACATCTTTATCATAAAACCCTATAACTTTTACAAACCGAAAAGAGGAGTTATGAAAGTCTGCACTTTTGGAATTTTGCACTTTTAACAAAGACGCAGCGAAAACGTTTTTACTAAACAGACATATTTAAAAAAACATGCGTATATTCGATTGAGTATGCCTAACTTTGATCCAACAGAAATTCGAATTGGTTAAACAAAATATGAAAGTAGAAAATATTTTTAGGCCAATATGATAAACATAGAAATGAAAATGGAATTAAAATCGGACGTACGAAACTAACAGTAAAAACAAACACAAATTGGACTTAATTAAATATAAAAGGCCTTCTGGTCCAGTGTTCACGTGCCATCAAATTATAACTGAATCAAGTCGTTCAAACAATAACAAAAATCTCTATCACGCAATATCATTCGCGAATCAAACACCAAGTAACGCAAAATCATTTTCTATCGTTTATTTCACGGGCTGTTCAAATACAAATTAATTCTCCAGCGCACGTCTGCTTTTCAATTTTAGTCATGTCTATTTCCAATACATTCGAGCTAAAATGGACGCGAAATTAATTTTGCCGTACCTACTATCACCCGCCACAGAACGCAGTTTGTGACGCGCACCACGGAACAATTTGTACATTATGTTTTAATCGGCTTACAATATCGGCGGTAACTTGATCAAACTGTTCTCAACTAGTTGCAAAGTTTAATTCTTTCGTAATATCAGTATCCAACACTTTAAATGAAAATGCAACGCTTTCAAGGACTTTCGAATCATTTGTTCCGACAATTTGCGACAGTAATAATTCTGGAATAACATCTTTTTAACATACAATCCGGACAGGTCGACCACCTCTAAAACACTGCAGGGAACTAAGTCACGTAGTTTCCCCAAGATGTTTTCTAAAGCTAAAGCGAATACATACGTAACTTCGCAATACTCAGTTGAATTAGAAAATGAACTCAAGGTCACTAGTTCAGAGCTGTCTTTTCCAGGTTTTCAGTCGATTAATCTTGTTTATTGTTTAACAGAAATGGAGTATGGCTACGAGGAAGACGAGGCGAGTGATGTTGACAGGGAGCTACGGCCTGTAGCCCGTCGCACTGCCAAGCACATTGCCGCCGGCGAAGAACGACCACGAATCAACTCCAGCCAACAAACAACACCTACTGATGGTAAGTCTGCTTTTGATGGCTAGCACCATGCACAGATTTAACCTGTAGATCTACCTGATATGGATTTTACGTACCTGATGGTAAATGTGATGACATCCAGAAAGAATACTAATTGGCAAAAGACGATCTGTTGCCGGTCAACGAAACAATTATGGCGGCCTAAGTAAGTGCTACCCCAAGCTTCAGCTAATGCAGTGATTCTCAACCTTTTTTTGTTGCGGCACATATTTAACGATTTTAAAATTTGGCGGCACACAAAGAGCGCCTTGAGACATATTCCTATTGCTCTGCACGCCGCTTCATCACAATTTGGCACTAAGAAAAAACGCGTTGCAAAGCAAATAATAAAATAATTAACTTTTTTGTGGATTTAAATACGTATTCATGTTAAAAATATTTTTCTTTTTAACTGATATAATTTAATAATATTAACATTATTATACATTTGCAAAATTTGGCGGCACACTTTTGAAATTTCGCGGCACACAAAAGTGCCGCGGCACAGTGGTTGAGAATCACTGAGCTAATGTTCCAGAATCACAAGAAAAAAGGAGCATGTGAGCTAAATCGAAGTAACACAGCTTAATGATGTGGGAAAAAATATGAGATGGCGAATTGTAGCGTTGTGTTTTCAAACCAAGCTTGGCATCGTTAACACACAAACAGCACACGTGGTTCAGTTAAGAATAAGAGTGGAAACGATAACAGAATGGTGCCTACCATTTAATTATTCACATCCCACTTAAAACCAACAACTTATAATAAAATAATGATGATGTTCGAGATTCTGTAGTGAAATCGGATCACATCTGTATCGCGTTAAGTAAATCTGTGCATGTATGGCTGTTGAATGGCCGAACCTGTGGGCCGACAGTTCGTCCAGCCGGTTGTTAATCCAGGCCATTGCAAATGCTACAATTTTGTTGACATAACAGTCCAATTAATCGGAGTCCCCGTTATCTTTCATGTAAATGAGATGTTTTGATTTTATTTAATTTATTATATAAACCAGAATTCCCTGTGAAAATAATGTTGCGTCTCGCCGACGAGTCTATAATCAAAGGTCTCGTCTTTCGCACAAAAGGTAAGAGCTGTTGTATTATAAATTGAGTAAATAAAAATAGAACCAAACTAACAATGCTTCGTTGGGCCCATACGAAGCTAAGTTTTTCATTATATTGCATAGTAGTTTGGAAGCGAGACTAAACTAATATAGAATATTGATCGCGCCTATCAGTTTCCACATTGGCGACATCCCTCTGTTTACTGTCTCACCAGATCCATTTTACAAGTGTAATCTCACTTCCATACGTATTGATTAGCCATAATATGTGTCACATGGTAGTCCACTCTTTTATTATGTTCTGTGGAAATATCTAAATCAAGAATTATTTTACAGCTAGCAGACGAAGCAATGTTGGCAGAATTTTCGTCACAGCACGAGTTAATAGCCGGGTGTAGGGGATCTAAAATAGCAATAAAGTATTGTTCAAATCCTAGTCCGTTGCAGGCAAATTTCACGCGACGGCTGTTTGGTAATCTCATCATGATGATTGAGTATGAAGCCTCGGCTGCACAGACTCTGAAAGTAATGGGATTCCACTAAAACGCACCAAATGGATTTGCGTCCATGTGCAATGCATATGTAAATAGAGTATGTTGTGTTTCAGAGAGAAAATGGTGCTTTGTTTTGTTTACCCCGTCAATAGTCTGTTATTTTAGATCCCACTACCGACCTTAATAATTGCTTTGCAGATAAAAATATTATCAAGCTGTCCTGGTGTTATAGTTTTAAAAATATCTACAATAAGTTAATAGAGCGAGTAAATAAAGCTTCTTTTTTCAAGCAGCGATCGTGTTATAAATAAGAGCAAGGTTGTTCGTTTTATTTTTTATAGCAAAGCAAAGTGAAGCAGTTTTGCTCCAACAACTGTTGGGGTAAAATGTTTATTTGTCGCTGATCTAAACATTAAAACAAGGTGACGGATGATAAATGAACTTGGAGTGGTACTCCAGAAGTACGTACCATAATTAAGTTGTGATATACGAACTACGAGTATACGAATATCTTACCATTATCATCTAAAATAATGATGATACGTCATCATCTTCAGGCTAGCTCAGAATTTTGACAGACACAAACTGTAGAAATATTAAGCTGGCCCTAGGGGATCAAATCTGTAGGAAAACAAGTTTCTAACAGCCCAGCAATAATTTGCTAGGCTAATGCCTATCGTATTAAATTCATGATTTACTGTCTGAGCTCTATGAGAAGAATAACAATATAACTACTATTTTTATGGCAAACAATTACAAATGATCCATAGCGCTACAAAATAAGGAAGACAATACAACAGATCGAAAAGTTTAATTCAAAGAGAACTTACTGCAAACCTATTCTTGGTAGTATTGGAGCTAAATGAAATAGACTGTCAATAGTAGGTCAGTAAGACATATTTATTCAAACCTCTGATACATCCACAACATAATAGCACTAATAAGTTCAAACAATTGCAATGACAATACCGATAGTTGTTGCGGTCACTGCTTCGTTTGTGATTTGAAACTGGTTCACAATCAGGGTAACTGAATCAGAAGTGAAATCACTATGGCATTTATTAAATCGGTCTCTGTTGTTATTGTAATTGGTTGTTGTTGGCGCTACTGGAACAGGTTAAATGGTTACGTTTCACAGTAAATAGCTATGGATTTATATCTGTTTGGGAACTCCGATGTATATTCGATGTGTATCTACCTTCATTTATAATTGCCATTTCAATGGATCAATCATAGGAGTGCGTTTATGATTAAGATCTATTTATTTATGATGGTTTCTAACACTTCTTAATGAGACTTCTAACTTTCTATTAATCATTGAAGTTATCAAAGCACTTGTCATTAGTAAAAATTTAGTCAGACCTGAAAGTAAAGTAGTTTTTTTTCTTATATGCTTTTAAACCATGAGAGAAAATGAAAATTACTTGGTTTTGATGGAACTTGGGTTAATCTAATATTATTATATTAGTAGACGTTTTTTTGAAATTGGTCGAAGATCTAAAGTTGATAAAACGAACGTTATGACCGCAGAAGTCTTAGATCATATTAAGCCTATTTAGCTAGGGTCTTGCCCCAGTCGTAAAACCTACGGGAGGACCAGACGGTAAAGCCAATAATTTCGATCCCCTTTTCCATCACGATCCCGGAAGGGAAGTTTAATATCCTTTTCTCGTTTAAACACATATTAAGATTTTACAAATTTCGAGATGAAATGAAATACTAACAACAAACCTAATATGAACGCTGGATTCAGAAGTGTCAATTCATTCAATTCGTCGATGAGCGAGCACCGTCGCTGGATAATTTTAATCGTTCATACAATTAAATTGGCTAGAAGAAGAGACGTGCTGAAGACGACTGGAAGTAAATTGAACTATATAGTTTCTGGAAGATTAGTTCGAGCTAACAGACAGTTATAAATGTATACTTTGTTGTAAATGAAATTGTTTGCCCTAACTTTGAACATGAAGCTAAGACTAGTCTAGTAACCTGAATTTGCAACTGTTTATGAGGTCAGCTCCCTGATAATAAATGACTGCTGTTGCTACCGTCTCTTGTATTATTAAATGGTTCTTGTTGGATATCGATTGCTTCGTGTGAAATCCTGGTTATGTGGAATTATTGACAACCAGGGTAATAAAATATATGCAGCTGGAAATAACTGGATAACGAACAATACGACGAATTACACAGTTTCTGAGATTTATAGTATCACCGTATTCAATTTTTTATAGATAATATCTGTTAAGGATATAAATATAGAAAAGTTAATCTCTGGTTCTGTTGATGAGTGGTCGTTTCGACGAACTTTAAGTTTCTCTAAGCTTTAGTCGTTGGTGTGCCCTGGGACCCACGACCACCGTAACATGATGGCAGCCACGTCTGGTCCGTTTACCAACAAGCCACCACGGATCAATACTGCTCAACCCAAAACAAATGTCGTCATGATATTAACTACACAGAAACGATTTTGAATTCCGATCACCTATTATGCCACAAATTCAATTAAAAATTAAATATCCATTACAACCATTTTCTACAAATGATTATTCCATGTACAATACAACAGAATACTCAAAGCGGTCCTGGTACATAATTACATGAAAACAATAATTAAATTACATTTAATGATTATCACAAAATTAATTAAAACCGAAATATTAATTAAAAATAATAAAAATGAATATCATGGAATATAATACATTTGCCCTGATTTAAACCTTTTTAAATTAATAAGTGAGGTCACCTCGCCTAATTTACACGCTTTATATTAGCTTCACTTGTATGTTTGTATGTTTGTATGTTTGTATATTTGTATGTTTGTTTGTAACCGACTTCTTTGGGCGCGATTTTGACCCACTTTAAACGGCCAGATTTCGTTCAAATTTTGCACACCTGTCAAAGACCGATGACAATACAATAATTCGATTAAAATATATAATTATCCTGATTAGATTCGCCAGGATTAATTATTCTTATAATTGATGACCATTGCTACATTCATCGCTAGATGGCGTTAACATTGTATTCTTCAAGTGTCAAATGTTACTACTGACCAACAGATGGCGTTATTGATTGGAAATACAGCCGTAGATGGATGTTTTTAGTCAAAACAATTATATAATAGTTAAAAAAAACTAAAATACACGCTTTAATAAGATATACAACTAAAAAAGTAAAAATAATTGATACTGAATTTAAGATAAGAAAATGGAGTAAAATACATATATTTTATTGTTACAAAGCGTGGGGTGCAGGAGGATAAGTAATTGTTGTAAACACCCCACGCTTTGTAACAATAAAATATATGTATTTTACTCCATTTTCTTATCTTAAATTCAGTATCAATTATTTTTACTTTTTTAGTTGTATATCTTATTAAAGCGTGTATTTTAGTTTTTTTTAACTATTATATAATTTTTAGCCTAAGAGTGGATCGTGCGAATCCAGAGAGGCCAGTCAGTTTTAGGTGTCTGTTTTCAGATTATCTTATCTTTTTTGCATTATAGAGATACAATATAATTAAAACAAAATTACATAGTACATACATAACATAAGAATACAAGAGCCGGCCTTATAGTTTTTTCCAGGCAACCTATTTTAACTAGGCTAAAGCCAATGGGAGAATATGGTAGATATTCTGCGACCACACCAGGAGTGTGTGTGTGTGTGAGGAATGTGTTCATGTGGAAAAAATATTCAGAATGTAATAGGTTATTACAGGATATAATTGCATGCTTTTATTCATGGAACAGAATGAGACGGGTAAGGACGGGATAAAACGGGAATTAGTTTGAATATAAGAGTCAGTACGAGAAATAAAATGTGGCTGATTTAGATTGGATCCAAAAGTTATCTGCACCCGGACGAAGCCGGGTCGGGCTACTAGCATAATCGACTATCTTTTTATATTTTACTAGTAAGTAAAGTATAAAAAGATAGTCGATTATGCTAAAACATAGGAATATATTAATAAACATTTGTTGTTCACTAATAGTACGTAATTAATTTAAAATATCACTCTCAATTATTATTTCATAAAAGCTTAAATAAACTAACCCTTTAACTTGGTGAAAGAATAAAATGAATTTGTCACCCTCGAGTAAAAATCTTCTTCAAATTTAAATTCACAATTCCAGTCATAAAATGCAGATTGTCGCTAGCACTTAAACAAATAAAGCATTTTTGCTCGAATAGAAGCGGTATTATGCTCATAGACGAATGGCGGTGCCTTTGACGAGGCGAGCGGTCTCTTTAACGCGATAATCTCGGACGGCCGGCAAAGCAAAATCATTTACATTTAGTGCTGAACAATGTCTAACTTTTAGTTCACATTAAAATGTTCATTTTGTTAGCTCAAATATTTTTGTGTGTGGTTGTAATTTGTTTGGATTGGGACCTTAATATTTGATGCTGGAAAATCCGTCAATTCGTTTCTTGTCCGGGTTATGTTAGTTTCAAGCAGACCGCCATAATTAAGGCCATTAAGGATACTCTGTTGTGCCAGTATAAAATATGTAACTTTATATTAAAATCATATTTTCCTGTACAATATTCTGAAATGCAATTGATTGGATGCTGCAAGTTCTGAAGTGAACACTAATTGGCAACAACTTTTCCTTTGATAAACTATAGTCTAAATCGGAGGATCTCAAACTTTTTGTCTCCGTGATTACTAACTGATCTTTAGCTTTGGATCGCAAGGATTCTTTTAATGAAAAAGCATCTATACAGCCCGATTTCCACTAGCTAGCTGCCTTTGTGTTTTTGTGTCTTTTGTTATTATCTATATAAAATAATAGAATTTACTTAATTATCGTCATTCATCTTTTTATAATAAGCTTGCCTTTGTAAAGTCACAACAAATTCCCTTTGCTCAGTTACAATTTAAAAAACCTTAACTCAGGAAATATTTTGACATAAGGTGGACTTTATACTCTAAAATTGAGAACACGTAAAGCTTAAGCGGATAGCCCCTGCCTGTAATAACAGGATCCATTTTTGGTCGCCATATACCCCTTTGTAGTTCGACCCGACTGTGGACGAGATTCGATAAAAGCCGCTTTGTTTGGAATGTATTTTTTTCTACTAACTGTGATTATAGAACCTGATAAGTCAGGTCGTGCACAACACGGATGGCTTTTAATGAGCGTTCGGTAATTACCTTCATCTTGATTGGCGTACAATTAATATTTTTCACTAAACTGTATGTTTCAAGTGTCTTTGTCGCAATAAAATTTAAAAAAAAATACGCGCCTGAGTAGCAAACTCTGCCCACTAATGTAGTTATTTATTTATTTATGTAGTTGTTTATATTTCCAAGTATGTATTAAAGTGTAATGGGGAGATCTTACTGTCTCTTTCATATGCGCATACTTTAATAATTTGGAAGCTATAATTTATTTTTCTCTTTAATATATGATATTTTCTATACAATACGATTATGTGCGCATAGTTGCAAGAAGCAAAGTCACCCAGAACGGAGAATCATTACACTCGTGTTTGGTCAAAGCAACGAATACGCGATGTTCGGACGTATGAAAAATATTGTACGGTTTTATCTATAAAAATATTTCTGGTTATCTATTTTTAAATAATTCCAGCTACAGTATTTTTAGTAATTGTTGAAGCAAATACAAATACAATACATTGCACAAACCTCCCCTTTTATCCGAAATTGTTGGAAACGTTTTGATTCCGTGGCGGATTCAGGGGCCCTACTATATTCAACGAAACGAAGTTCGAAACTTCGGATGATCAAAGTTTATATACGATACGAATGTACCTACATAAAACTTATGGTCGTTATTGATTTATGGTGGTAACCATAGACTTATAATTACGGTGTACGTTATACAAATTCGAACTTTTACAGAATAGATACATTCGTATCGTATAAGAAACTTCGTTTGTCCGAAGTTTCGAACTTCGTTCGTTCGTTCGTTCGGATGAATATAGTAGGGCCCCAAATGTTTTTTTAGTTTATGAAAAATTTCCAAACCTGCCTGCATTTTGTTTTGAATGTATGTACCTATTGAAACCTTAAAATAGTATTATAGCCTCTTTAAAATTATTGGTTTCATGACGACTGTAAAAGCAGAGACCACGGATAATAAAAAAAACCACGGATAATAAAAAAAACCACGGAGGCGAGTCCTGTGCCACACTATATTATGAAAAATATATATTTCATTGAGTATAATGGTTTCTTAGATTTACGCGAATGTTACATTGAAATAAAACTATTATTTACGGATTTTATCGCGAATTTAGTTTAATTTTTGCATTTTAATTTCCCGACGTTTCGATTACTTTACAGCTTTCGTGGTCACGGAGTGGATTGAGGTATTGGTCATCCGCTCTGTGACTGTTACTATTGAACTGCAGTAGTTTTTTCATTGAGTATTTAAATCTATATAATAAACATCGATTTGAGTTTTGGTTACATATAAGCTCTTAATTATAAAAAAATACTAACTCTGCTGGCTCAGCGACCCAAAGTGGGATTTAGCCTCTGAAAGTACGCCTCTCTATTCTCCGTCAACTCTCGCCAATTACTATCTCAGTTATCAAGTTTCTAGAATTTATGCGTCAAAGATTTTTCTCCCTACACCGTTCAAAGATCGACTGGCGCTATCCACCTTTATACGCGGTATATAACGTATAAAATAAGTAAATAAAAGATATCTGTATCAGCTCATATACATATATCCTACTGCAAGGCACGGGCCTTCTCCACAATTGTCAATACTATTGGGTGGGTTAGGCTATTTAGCCAATGCTGGCCTACAGCTGATTAAAAGACTTTACACACTATAATTTCACGATGTTTTCCTCCACCATTATAGTGCGTGGTGATCAATCAATATACACATGGTAAAATATATGTTTACCTATAATCAATTACGTCAACTTTGTTGAGACTACCCCTCCTTACACATTACACCCGTCATAACCCCGCCGCACATGCTCACACTCGCATTGGCGGTCACGAACCGTGAGCAAGTGTCAATATTTAAAACGTATGAGGCAGTACCAAACTCCGCATTTGCAGTGAGAGCAACTGCGGAGTTTAGTATTGCGCCATAGGTTTTGTTGTCGCCATGTGCGGCGGGGTATACATAACGTGACCATTTATTTTGTGTGTCAGAGCGGGACATCTGCGGAATGAAATAATAATAATAATGAAGTATTTACAAGTTTTTATATAAGTGTGAAACTCTGAATTTTCTGAAAAACTGAATTTTTGTAATCAAAATAGCTTTAATTACTGCGGCACTCAACTGTGTTTTATCACTTGTCCATATTTTGTTAATGTGAGAAAAACGCTTTCGATAGATGCATCACTTCCAGGCAGGCACATAACGTACTCAATAATTGTAGAAATGTTTTATAAATCAACATTGCATTTACGAAAGAGCTGGAATAATTCGACCCCACGGTTTTTAGCATTAGTTTGGTAAAGCATTTCGAGCGGGATATACATTTTAAATTATCGTTTGGTCTGTTTGCAAGAGCGGGACTATGTCGGTTTTGCTGGGGACACCGGGACAGACTTCCTGAAAGCGGGACTGTCCCGCCCAAAGCGGGACGTATGGTCACGTTAGGTATACAGCTGTAAACCCCGCCGCACATGCTCACACTCACATTAGCCGTCACGAGCTACGTACGAATGGCAGTATTTAAAACCTATGGCGCAGTACCAAACTCCGCATTTGCTCTCACGTGTCAACGCAGGACGCAGTACGCCACTCGCACGCGGCTTGTGACGGCCAATGTGAGTGTGAGCATGTGCGGCGGAGTTTAGCCAGGATCGATAGTCACACGCATTTTATTTACACAGAGCACTGAAGCTCAACGAATCTGGGTAATGATATTGAAAACCCCTCTTTTCTCCTTTCTCCCTCTTTTTTATTTTCACGACTTTATATTGTTTGTCGGGTGTATTTATTTAGGTATATATTTTCAGGAAAGTATAGGAAAACAAATTGGACATAATGCTGGCATTTATAGATTTTAATATAAATGTCAATCGAAATGACGTCAAGATTCTAACGCTATACAATCGAATCTCATCAACTATTTAAACAATAAAAGAATTTTTATACACACTTAAACTCACGTCTTTTTCTTAGAAGGGATAGGCAGAGGTGCCAGGACCTTGTATGTTCCGTCCCACGCTGTGATAGTGAGCCTATCGCCATATCGGGCACAAATTTCTGACTCTGGGCTGATAATGAATAGAAAAATCCAATATCACTTTGCCCAACCCGGGAACCCGAGACCTCAGCTTTGAAACCGTACCGTAGTACAACTACGCCACCGAGGAATTCACATTTTTAATAATTTCGAAATATTTGTATAATAAGGACGCAGTATGAAAAGCCACGCTTTTGTTTTATTTTGCCGTCACAACCCCCAGTGCGTAGGAGACATTGCAGAGCTGGCACGCAGCGCAGGTCATTCACCCCACGCAGCACAAAACGCGACCACACTGCGTGCATAATCTCATTGCATTTGTATGCAATAAGCTTATAAAAAATAAACAACAGAATATGAAACTAGTGATAATAAATTGCAGTAAAGTAAGTTGTAAAATGTAGAAATAGGTAATATCGTAGAATAAAGAAAGGAAGGGAATTTAAAAGAGATAAAAAATTCAAACATTGCATGCAGACAGCTATAAGAGATGTTATTTACATTAAGTTGTGTTAATGTTTACTTTTAATTTCTTACTTTAAGTGAATATGAGTACCAGCACAAACAACTTATTTTATATGGTGCAATACCAACAGACATTGTATCATTATTTTGTGTTTAAATAAATATTGAAAACAGGAGAGATACAAGACATAACAATAATTCTGAGTATTGAAAAGATTAATATTTAAATCGATGTCTTCTTTACTTTCAGAGCTAATATAAGCCACAGTCTAGCTTCTAAAAAAGTATATTTGTCTTCAGAGTAACTGCTACATATTGAGACTCAGCATCTTATGTCTCAGGATGGCGGCGAGCACAGTGGAATTCGAAGCATTGCTTTGTAATTCACAATGTTATTTCGTATCGCTAACCATCAAGCAAATGGCATGCTAGTTTCGCCATTTACTGGAATATAAAGTAATATGAAAAAAAATAATATATAACACAGATTATGATTACTTAAGTCGCTTAAAAAGGACAAGCTAAAATAACGCCAAGGACCCAAGAACAGAAAAGTCAAAATTGAATTTCCAAATCAACTGCTACAAATGAATCGTGTTGATTCGCCTTTGAACAACTAATATCCGTCAGAAGGGTGCATATAGGCCGCTGGTCCGTCGACGTGCAAATCCGTCGGCCTAACCAAATTACTCTGATTGAAAGTTTACCCCTGTGTCGGCACTTCATCAATGGAATGAAATTACTATGACGTATGCCTTGGGGCTCGTTTTTAATTTAACACCTGTGTACTCAGATCAATATATTTTTTAAATATTTATGTAGAAGTAGAAACTTAGTTTCGCTATGGAAATAATAATACGGGATTATGTGGAAGTGTTGTGTATTAAGAATGCTTCTATAATTTTAGGCCCATATATCACACTGCAGGGCACGGGCCTCCTCTGCAATCGAAAGTACGATTGAGAGGGACGTAGGACGTATAGTCCACGACGCAAGCCTAGTGATTGGCGAACTTTTATAGGTATAGAAATTCTACCAAATCGCTATGGTATGCAGATTTCCTCACAATGTTTTCCTTCACCGTTATGGTTCGTGGTGATTGACTACCAATACGCGCCTGTCTAGGCTTAGAATCCGCGACCACCGTAAGCATGTAGGCAGGCGCATTTGGTCCGTTACCAACTGGCCACTAGGCACCTTGTTGCACGCACCAATCCTTGTTTATGTCATGACATTTTGTCCTCTGATCAATAATGAATTCCACATCAACACACCGATGTAGGGTAATCATACAGTTCAAAAAACTTAATTATACGGTCTAATTAGTTTTAATGTAAAATGCCCCTTAAATGATTAAGTTCAGATCCAAAAGAAACAATGTTGCGTTTGTATGAAAAACTAATTGAAATTCTGTGTTTATAAAGGACGAGACCAAAAAGCTTCTGTGTCCAACAATATGAGTACATGTACACATACATAGTTCTCTGAACAACATGCTATTTTTTTCGTTACATCTGTTTTTAATCTTTAAAATATTTACGTATTGCAGACATATAAAACTAGATATAAGTACAGTATAGATCTCTTTTTTTAGGATTCCGTATAATAAAGGTATTGCTGATCTTTGTCCATCTCTCAAACTATCTATCAAGAAAACTGACTATGTAGTACTTAGACTTAAAATATATAGATTTGGAATTTAAAAAAATGGGTAGAAACAAGGGCTCATTGCATAAGTAGATATAGAAATAACATCAAAACACTGCGGTTGTAATTAAAATTATTTCTACCTCATACAAATTATGTATGTATTTTCGCCCTCGGCTGGTTTGTAATCATATGACAGCGGTTGGACACAGAAGCTTTTTGGTCTCGTCCTTTATAAACACAGAATTTCAATTAGTTTTTCATACAAACGCAACATTATTTCTTTTGGATTTGAACTTAATCATTTAAGAGGCATTTTACATTAAAGCTAATTAGACCGTATAATTAAGTTTTTTAAACTGTATGATCACCCTCCATCGGTGTGGTAATGTGGAATTCATTGTTGATCAGGAGACAAAATATGTGCGAAGTTTATGTATTGGCTAATATTGTCATAGTTTTTGTATGGTTTCCATGTCACACTAAATATTGAAACACAATTTTTAAATTTTTCACAGTTACTACGAGTGAGCCGCGCAACATACATACCTTACTGTTTTTTCCTTTTTTTAAATATATATGTTACATTATTTTGTTACATTATTGTACCTATTGTTTGCATTGTTATAATTGTACTGTGTTGTATGCGGCTGATTTCCGCGATAATAAAAGCATTTTTCTTTCTTTCTTTCTTCTTTCTTTCTTTCAATTTTCATCTAAATCCATGAATTTCAGCCAACAAATTATTGTTAATGCCCTCATTTCCACCTCATTAATCCTTCAGCGTTTCCGTTAATAAAGGAAACTAGAATAAATTTCAGAGCAGTCATTCACGTGCCAAAACGATGTTTTTCTTACAATAAATCATCCAAAACCGCCTACCGAGAATAGCCCGTTTTGTACCAAGTTCAATCACAATTTTCAGTGGAAAAATGAAATTGCTGCTTTAATAAGAGTTTAGCCCTCGCAAATCAAAGAAAAAGCATGTTCAAGACATTTAAAACGAACCGCTTGCATTTAGAAAACTAAAACTTTTTCATATTTGGATTCTTTTGTCTGCCCGCTTATTTACTTATTGTGAGCGATTTATAACACTGGAAATAATTCACTAAAAGGTACATTGTTTTACTTAATGTAAGTGCTCTGTGACCTTGGCAGATTTAAAACAGACTTTATTTTATTTCATTGTCTGTGTGTTTGTCACCGTGAGAATATTCAACCTCTTACTTTGTCATTCATTTTATATGATTCATTTTTTGCAAGATTTAAAAGCGGGTGATTTGAGGAGAATTAGTGAAGTCAGGAAGACGTTTGAAGTAGACGGCTTCTAGATTAATCTAAATAATATATTGGCGAGAGGCAGTACTCGGCACAGGAAATGAGCTTCTGTGACTTATTTTGTCTTAAATAGCGTCAATATTGTGAGATCAAAAAGATTCTCGTAGATTCTGATACCCACGTCACAAGACCACTAAGTGTGGGGTGGTTACTGTGTGACTATTGCGTTTAATTATTCATGACGCCTTAAAACAGGCTGCGTTCGTAAAGTAATATTTTGAATGCAGTGTATCTATGAAGCTCCCATAATACTTCATGTATCCCGAATTCTCTTACAAACCGTATTCTAAATATTTTATGTCTGAAATCGATGTGTTGAGAAATTCCTGCAACATTTCTCTGTTGTATATTAAGCAATATCAATAAGCTTATATATTACATGAATAGAGAATATTTAGTTCAGATATCACGTGAATATTACTAAGGAACGTTGGTCTTGAGACCGTGCCTTTGCCGTAATGTTGTGCCGCATGTTATTGAAATCAAACACATATTGGTTGAAATAGTAATATTGAGGGAAATATCTAGAAATGTAGTCAATGTTATGAATATTGGGAATGATTAATAGCTTCAAAGGGAAATACGGAATTTCGTTCCAGAATTAAAATACATTTACTTTATGGTTTGATTAAATTCAGAGCTGTTAATTAATATCCTATCTCCTTGCATACTGCAACTGCTGTCGGCTAGGGTCCACAGTATACAATGCATTAACACTGAATAATGAAGGTCTCTCAGGGACACTAGATTCCCATTAGACCGCAACGAAATTATTGATTGAACGACCAAGAATAAATAATTTAAATAGTCTGGCTCGGCGCAGTCGTACTGTGGTGCGATGGTGCTTAGGTCTCGGATTCGAGTCCCAAGTCGAGCAAAGTGATATTGGATATTTCTATTCATTATCAACCCGAAGTTAGAAATTTGAGCCTAATAATTATGGCGATAGGCTCGCCCCCTATCACATCGTGGGCTGGAACACACATACTGTAATTAAAACGGAAATCTAAAGATGTAAGTATTTGAAATGAAATAAAATGAAAAAAAACATTTCATTTCATTTCAATAACATTACTATCAACTACAACAACAGTTTAAAAAAATCATAACCCTATACATATTTTAATTAGTAATGAAAATATTCGTGAGATTTAAAACAGGGTTATTGTACAGTCATACACGACAGTGCTACAGGGCTGTGACGTAACCTTGACGACAATACAGCCAAAACAATCAATATTATAATTCTAAGGGGTGTTTGGACAGCTGGCGACGTATACACTCAGCCTTGTCAATCTTGAAACCTCTAGTTATGGGAGGGAAAATGGGAGGTTTTGTCTATTTTAGTATTGCCAAGTATATAATAAAGTAGGATAATATAGGTTTATCTAGTTGTCATATACAAGAGCCCAATCCTACATGTAATACGTTTTGTGTCGGGGTATCAGACTTCTCGAACGTACGACAATCGAAAGAAACACAAAGGAGAGTCTTCTTTAGTCCCCCTTGTTTTCCGTTATATTTATACTGGATTCAGAACTATATTTTGTCTTTGTTTGTCAACCATATTCAATTTGCAATTAATAAATAAAAAAAAAACTTGAGAGGTGTCAAGGGACACCCGAATGGAACGAAGTTTCTTTTCCATTAATTAGTGAAGGAATTGTAATAAAATTTTAGTTCTTTTAAGTTTCTGTATCAGCCCATATACGTCCCACTGCAGAGCACGGGCCTCCTCTACAATCGAGAGTACGATTGAGAGTGGTTAGGCCATATAGTCCACCACGCTGGCCTAGTGCGGGTTGGCGGACTTACATACCATAGAATTTTTTTATAAATCGCTATGGTATGCAGTCTTTTAAGTTATAAAAATAATACCTTTCATTATTAACAAATATAATGTTATATAAAATTAATCAGTAAGCTAAATTTTAGTAATAATTGGCAAAGATACATAGTCAAATGAAGGGTTGATGATTGACAAATTTATTAAGGAGGATCGAAAATCAATGTATTACGGTTTATTATGTAATTTTAATTATATGTCACCATCAAAAGAATCATTTGGGTATCACCATCATTATGTTTTTTTTTTTTTTACATACTTATGCAATTTATGTTTCTTTTGTACCAATTTGATTTCTGACATTTGATGAAAATTAGAAATTGTCGTAACGTTTCCCACTTAATTTTGGGCTTCAGCGTATTTTTAGTTTTTACTATAGCCTTTAACATAATATTAATATGTATTTGGATATCATTTTCAAATAAAGAAATAGAAAACGATTGTCAAATGTTTTAAATTGTCGTGCCAACTTTTCGTGAGATTTTTTTCCGTCTAGCCCCCTTTCACAACGCGCGATAAGGAACTTCGTTCCAATACATCTGAAAGTCACATACATAGCCCTGACTCCATTCTACGACCGATTCTAGTGTCGTGAGCATCAGGAACTACGAGAGACTTTTCGGCCTCATCAAAACCTAGATTCGAAACAAATACTTGTGATTCACACAAACATTTGTCTCGGAGCGGGAATCAAACCCGCGACCTCTCGTTTCACAGCAGACGTGCAACAACTGCGCCACGGAGGCTGTCTCCTGACGACATAAGCATTTTTAAATAACATTAGATTCTGTACAATATATGAGGCACAGGGCGAGTTTACGTAATTAAGAAAGCCCATTTTAACATTTTATTTAATTTTCAATCACTACGCAACTTGAAGGTCCAAAAAAAGTAATAATAAATAGAGTCTATTAATATTAATAAATAAATCCAAATCCACGAAATTATTGAAAATATGTTAATCATGTAATTATAGAATTACATCAAAGACGAAGCTTGGAGCTAGTTAATAAATTGTTTGTGTAAGCTACGGTCATCGCGCTTACACAAACAATTTATTAACTACCGCGAAGTAGAACAGGTCACGAGTCGCAAGTCTCCTATCGCACATTGTGTAAAGACGTGACTATAATTTTGGGGGCGAAGGGACACAGTGGAAGCGAGACCGCAACACAACCAGACTGCGGCTAAAATACCGCAGGGCGGTCGTTCGCCGAATATTCTTGATATAGCCGTAATTATTGCTGAGCGGTGTGTACTCCAACCGCAATTGGCACACTATTCTAGGAATTTAGGACTATTTAAGTCAAGCATTAGATTGATGGCTTCGATATTCGATCAGTTTTAAGTTTGTCACTACTTCGTTGGAGTCGTTGGCTTATTTATAATAAATATCTCCACACTCTCCCAGCCCACACTCACGGCGCCGTCTTTAGCCTTGATGATGTACCTTCTTGTTCAGGAGGTAGGGCACAGTGGGCACATCAGTAGGTGTGATATATCATGGTTTGTGACGACACACTCACAGTTCGACTTTCACTGATAGCCTCACTAGATTTCTCTTAGCAATCCACACCAGTGCGAAGGTGATTAAGTACCTTCCAGATAGTCTCTGGAAAGAGACAGGTGTTCCGAAGGTGGGATGAAGTCCGATGGGACGGGGGATTTCAAGCCCCACAGGTGCCTGATGTTCTTTGGATTTAGAACTGTCATTTCGATGGAAACTCTTGCGGCTTTTTAAGTGCTTCAGCGGCTTGAACTAGCCGTACAGTGGATGGCGAATCTGAATGAAGCTTTGACAAATAAGGATGTGATACGGGACGTGTATATCGTTGTTTACATCTGCCCAGCAGATCGCAAGTTACGGGAAACTCGTGAGCAGTTTAAAGGTCCGAAAAGCTCATTTACAAAGTGAATTATCAAAGCTGGCATCCTACCCGGGATCTCATTGCTCAAAGCTGCAAACTGCCAATGACCGTACACTAATGTGGTCTAGGACCGAACTCTCAGCTTTTCATTTGATAGACGGTCTCGTAATGAACTGAGCCACTGAAATTATCCGAGCAAATGATATGAAAGCATTGGCTCTTTCCGTACCCTATTATCACCTCGGGTCTCAAAGCGCTTATCATTCTTAGTTGGTTTAAGCAGATTTATTTGGTATTTCTGAAAATGTCACTTACTGTGTGCAAATTGACTTATACAGGGTATATCAAGACTGCTACCGAAAACGAAGCTGGATGATAGTTGTAGTGACTTCAGACACATGCAAAAATTTTGTCCAAAAATTTGTGACGAATTATATTTTGTTATTTTTTTTCTATTGTCGTGTTAAGATGCTAAATACATAGTTTTTTCTTAAGTAATAGTGTACACCCTTTTATTTTTAAAGACGCTTTGGTAAGCAAGGCTTTTAATTATTATCTTAGCAAAACCTATGGATTTACCACACAAACTCGACGATATTTAAAAAATAATTAAAAAAAAACACGTTTCTTAGCGAAATTTTTAATTGCATTGTGTTTGTAGTCACCAAAACACAGCTTCGTTTTCGGTACCCCTGTTGATATACCCGGGTATAAGAAACTACATCGTATGTTGAAAATCTAATTAATAATCTTGTACCGGAACTACGAAAATTTTCACTTATAATACCACAAGAGCTTCAAAATTATCGGGTATTTCCCGATAGGTTCGTTGCAAACAAATGAAGGAGTCAAAACTTGACGACTTTATTTGTTTGCAGGGAACCTTGAGGGAAATGCCAGATAATTTTGAAGCTCGTGTGGTATTCGGGAGATTATTTTTCCGTCCCAAATTTTAATTTCAAACTCATTTTCATGCAAAATCTCCAATTTTCACAATTGAATTCAACCTGTCAGTTTGACGTGTGGTTAATTTGACTGGATCATGTTTTGTTTTTTATATATAGCAACTACCAGAGAAAATTTTCAAAAAATTATCAGTATAATACCATGTAGGTTGTACCACGTGACGTCGAATGGTGCAATTCTATTGGTCGATATTTGGGTCGGAAAAATAATCACTGTAATTCTTTATTAAAATACGTAAGAAGCGAGGAAGATTTTTTTGAATTTTCGAGCTTCAGAAGTGTTGACATGAAAGTTTATGTTGCATTTCGTTATTTTTGAAGTTAAAAAAATGGACTTTTGATTATATTTTAAAATTTTACTCACGTAAAATAATAACGGGCACACTGTTAACTAATCAATAAAATTTCTGCATCTACTAGAATACTTTACTTTCGTTGCCTAATTTTGTGAATATTTTATTTGTGAATTTTTAATAAATAATAAATGTAAGTTGTCGTGTCGAAGTAAATATACGTGTCTTTTTTCACATATTTTACTCTCACGCAAATACAACCTCGAACAGCTTCAATCAATCAACAGCAGACAAAGTTCTCCGAGTCTATTATGGACTATAATGAATTATACTATACATAATTATTGGTTGTAGTTATATAGAGTAAAATATATGACAAAAGGTACGTAAAATATATAATTTACTCCAACAAAACAGCTTAAACATAAATTATAAAATAACAAATAAAATATTCACAAACTTTTAATTAAGCCCTTGTAATGTAAACATTTGTACGCAAACGTATTAAGGAAAAATAAATGTTCATTTTTAAAGTTTCATTAAATGTCTCTTCCGACATCAAAGGAAACCTCTCCATATTACTCGGGAATATTTTCAATATAAAACAACATTTTTGAAAGGAGACTTATTACAACTTTCCATTAACGGTTTTGTCCGTTTGTAGGTCAGAATTAAAATCCAAATGACTATCGAACTATTTTTACTTGGGCACGGCAATGTTCTGAACTTAAGCTAAAGGTAAGCGCGATGTAGTCCAGACCGAGCATCGAATGGCACCCGACGTCGGCTCCATACTATTTGATACGTATCGTTCCCGAACGGACCATTTTCGTTCTTTTTTACCACGCACATGCAAGCTCTGGAATGAATTCGCTGCTTGGGTATTTCGCAAGCGGTATGACCTGTCCTTCAAATGAGGCTTAAGGAGAGTATTCTTCTTACGGTAGACAGCAACTTTGCTGTGCTGGGTCGATGGCACTGCGTAGGTCCATGATGGTGACCGCTTACCATCAGACAGGCCGCTTGCTCGTCCGCCTATAAGGGCTATAAAAATACAATTATGCCGGTCTACAAAGTTGATTCTTCACGCTACTGCAAACCCTGGATGATAGATAGAACGGAATACGTCTGACCCGAAAACATTACAAAGGGTGAGGGTGAGGCACAAAAATATTGACCCTTGCTGATCGCGACGAGAGGGTTCTGACCATTAACCTGTGGCTTCGTATGCCAGCACACATATTCCTGTTCAGGTAATCGGAAGGGGAAATCAAACTGAACAATTCTTTAGAGCATTAGCTTAGAGAGAATATATCCTTCGTAACTACTCTAAGTTGCTCGTAAGGTCCACATCATATCCATCTGAGGCACCGAGCTGCTACTGAAAGAAACGAAAGAAAGAAATCCATCAACACAAGTTTTCGGGCTAGCCGTATGGCTATTCATGGCCTTGGCTATGTCGACGATGCTACAATAGTTCGAATCTAAGAAAATTAAAAGGTAAAATTCTATAAAAAGACAGGCAGTGAGTCTTATCTCCGTATGGAGACAAATGTATTATATACATATATATTAAGGTTCTTAAGTTTTTGTCTCGGATTTAAATATTTTTAGGATGAACAGAATTTTATAACAACGATACACTAGAAGATTGGCTGTTGGATGTTAAAACATGATCACTGAATCCGAATCTCCGCCGCGATGTGTTTCATTCGGATCAAAAAATACAGCAAATAAAGAGTTTTTTAAACTTTTGATTTGAGTTAACAGAACGAAATTCATTAACCAACGTAAAGTAATGATATAAATGAGTTAACATTCATTGCATTATGACATCCATATTTACACATAAATCGACATTGATGCTTTGAAAAACCATATTCTAAATTCCCTCAAACCTTTTAAATTTTTCACACTACCCGAGGTCAGTGACATAGAAAAACGTCACAAAACCTAACCCAACGAATTCAGAACAGAATAGATAAGCTAGAGAGCATTGTCACGTATGATTTACGCTGAATCCGTAGTATCCAGAAACCGCCTGAAAAAAGTGAAGGCGTGACCCATCCTAGCCCTGCGCATCGTGGCTGTCAATACCTATTTGTATCCATCGCTTTTTCCTATCCAGGATCATTAGGCAACATGGCTGCCCCTATACTGGTCCCAAGTTAAATTGAATTCTCATCACACCGCCTAAGGTTAAGTGGATGAAGCACGTGCCGTCCTAGTAAATATAGTGAAAATTCAGATGTATTTTATTAAACCTGATACATGCCAGAAAAGTAAACCCGTACATGGTCTCATAGGTATGACAGTAATAGTACATTTTGGTCTCCATTCTTGGAAATAAATATATTATGCTTAACTAAGAAAATTTTATGGGCGTTGTTCTGCCTTCTCTATCGGCAATAACACAAAAATGCCATTCATATGAAAACAATAAATTACAGATTTTTATCATCCGAATTATCAGAATTGTTACCCTATATTTTGCATAGAAATTAAGCAAGATGCATAGTGGGTGATACTAGTGACACTTATGTATACCTACCCTTCAGCAAATACTGCCATAAGTATGTTAGATTATATGAACGTATTTATTTTCGAGTACCGTACCAAAAATTGAAAATCTGATGATAAAATATTTTCTTCTTGCAATGCTAATTCACAGTTATAAGGAATGGAGCGGTATTTTAGAGTACGAAACCGTAGGTTCGCAAATCCAACTGGACTTGTTAGATATATTTTTATTTTGTTACGAGCTCAGTGAATCCTATCTTTTGATAACCAGGTTTGCAAAATCTGGAGATATTTTGCACGTTTCATTGGCCTTCATCAGGAATTCATAGCGTTCAATATTTTTCTTATTCCGTATGCGTATACCGTGACACGAATCGGAAATTCGGGAATTATGTTATCTAAACGTACAAAATGAATAATTTAATAGCGTATTATTGATTGAATACTATCATAAAATATTTGATAATATGCCTTGGTTTAGTTTTAAGTTGCGATTTTCCCTTAATATCAACCCTTTCAAATTCCTACAATCATTAAAAAGCTTTGAATGTAATTACACAATAATTACAAAGCTTTGAATGTAATTCCTCAGCCCAACAAATTATGTTAACGTGCAATAATTTTTGCCGATGGTGTCGTTCTACTTAACTGTTGGAAATAAAATAATTTGCAATTGCATGACGATGTACATTATTTTTTGTACTGCCCCTGTGATGTTACAACGCAGTGCTGCTTCATCGCTAGTCACTAAAATACATAGAAGGACGAAAAACAATAAAAAAACAAGGCGTATGTCTCTAGTGCCGCTAAAAGACCGGTAGGAACGAAATTAGTGGTATTTTTCAAATAACTTTATAGTATAGGTAGCTTTATATGGTCAGCCTACCGTCATCCACTGCTGGACTTAGGCCTTCCCAAGTAAGCGTCAAGAATCCCAGTCTTGAGCAGCCCATATCTATCAACTACCCACCACTTTTTTAACTTATCTGTCTAGCTTTATCAGCTTCATTTATGCTTAATTTGAATGATGATCATATAAAGGCAAACTTTTTCAATATTATTTTTGCATGCAGTTCTGCTTTATTCATTATTGGTGTTGAAAATGTAGGAAGTTTGCTGTTGCTGTATTGATAAATGCTTTTTAATGATTTCGTTTTAAGATATAATATCGTTTAGTTCAGGATACCTATAAACAAAATTTGAAAACGAGTATGTGTGTATAAAAAAGCGGGCATTCTCCTTTCTCAATCTTAAGTCGCTGTTTATGAATTTTATTATTTCAATTTCAGGTTACCTTAAATGATTATCTAGATATAGCATTGATTCAAGAATGCATAGAGTTAGTGACGTTTGGTAGCCTTTGTCAGGGCGGAAGTCGGGCGGGTCTATTAGTCTCAGAGAATGAGCGCCACCGCCGGTAATCTAATGGGATTAATTCGTCAACCAAGCACTAGCTCTGGTCTAAGCCCTAAGTCTTCATAGCGTCGAGGAAGACTGCATCTACCTGTCGAATATTTGGCAATCGTTTTAACTAGAAATTCCAGGCAAATGTGACTTTGAAGACTGTATTTAGCAGTGGGATATTTGGAAATACATTTATCTAGAAATTGGCCACTAGATACGTCGAGCAAATTAATGTTATTTCTTTTAATTTAAAAAGTGTATTTTCGCTGCACGGCGGGTTGAGGCACACTGAACAAAAAGTAAACTAAAAACATCTGCCAATGGGATAATTCACAAGCTTTTTAAAACAAGCAACATGGAATGAACAGTAACGCGTCCGTGTAAAGAAAACACACGAGAGGTTGAAACACGCGAGGACCAGCCAAAGGATTTTATCCTTTAATTTCACGGGATTAATTATTGAAAATCTGCTTTTGAGATATTAATTTTATTGATAAAATTTCGACTATGTAAACGAAATGATGGTACCGTTCTGTAACAATATAATGGAACATTAATGTTATACGTCTGCCTCGGTGGCGAAGTTCTACTAGGGTATGGTTATAAAGCTGAGGTCTCGGGTTCGAATCCCGGGTTGAGCAAAGTGATATTGGATTTTCCTATTAATTATCAGCCAAAAGTCAGGAACTTGTGCCCGATATGGCGATAGGCTCGCACCTATCACATCGTGTGGCGGAAGATACAAGGCGAAATGTGGGTGTCCTGGCACCTCTGCCTCCTTCTTCTGGGAAAAAGTCGTGAGTTCATGTATGCATTTAAATAATATTATAATAAATAATTAAACCGTATGATAACTAAAATGTTAGAGGTCTCCTTTCTTCGACCAATTTTTTGAGGATTTAGGTCAGTTTATTTTTATTCATACTAGTATAACCAAGAGACTGCAGTGCACTTAATGATATGTGTCATTCCGATCAGGTGATGTTTAACGGAGATTGTATCATCTCTCATAGAAACATTCATATCAAAAATCTCTTACACAGCTATGCATAGGCTAAGCCCGAATTATGACACATCCATAACCCACGGGGGGCTTGGCACTTCTGGACATAAAAGTTAGAAACCAAACGGACAAGAATTTTCTAAAAGCGTTGCTCATAGTTCACTGATCATGTTCCGTCCTAATTTCCTTATTAGAGTTGATGACATTAAATTTTTAACCCATATAACATTTTTCAACCCAAAATTTGATACTATGTCCGATCTGAAATTCTAACCCAAAGTTCTTATCTCACACTCCTCAGATCAATAAGGCGATAAATATAATTTTAAGGTATAGCATTACGCTGTCGTTCCGAAGCGTCGTTCAAGTGTTGCAAATTGCGGCGGCCACGAGTCCTGAATTTATATTACACATATCTATAACAATGATTGCAAGGTGATATCATTGGAGCGTAGGATATTTCGTTCCCTGCTCGCCGGGCGCTGTAATCACGTTACGATAATGTAACCTATATAAACCTATAATAATATTGCACAGCTTCTGTTTACAGTAGCTGATACCAGGCACGTGTCCATTATCATGTTCATTAGATCTAAAATGATAATATTCCAGTGATGTTATATACCCTAAATGTCAGATATCGATTTATAAATATTTTCTCAGCAATAATTTCAAAATTAGAAATTAATTTATTACATCAAGAGACCGTGGCCGCTAGACCTTCGTAATTTTATAAAAGCTGAAAGTTTGTCTGCGCATGCCTCTAACATTGGCATCATACGATCAGCTATTACGAAGTTCCGATCGTGGTTGCTTTGGAAGTTATGAGCTTTTATGAAAATTACGAAAGTCTGGAGGCCACAGGCTCTTGGTCTATATTGTTTTTGTCGTTCGAAAACAAACCATGACTTTGATTAAAGAATATTCGGCTCAAAAGGACCAAAATGAATCCAAGACAATTGCGTTCAATTTCATATTCTGTAAAATGATGTTTCTATTAAAGTATTGGTACGATTATTTTCCATTTATAACTGTAGCGATGTCCGCTGTCTGCAGCAGGCTTTTGATCTCACGTAGTTGCCGAGACGAGCATGCGCACAGGGCTTGGCCACGATAAAAGTGAAAGCAAACAACCCAAGGGCACTAGAGTCGACCATTCATGAGAAATATTAACACGTGCTCTGAACATCGAAAGTGATGAAGCTATAACGGATATTGTATTTTTAGGGTTAGAGATGGATGATTCTGTATGGGATGTACTTATTAAGTTAATAGCTATAAGGATAAATAATAAGAAGTTATATCCCAATGAATACAACTTATGTAATATATACGGTTTGCATCAAATCTTCTGGTCGCTGGTTGTAACTTCTAACAGGTTATTCCGAATGTTTTAGCAGAGGATTTAAAAAAAAATGCTTATATAAAGTTAATAAAGTTTATCCCTTATAATGATGTGATATTTATTATCCAAGGCTTTTAGTATCGTAATCTACTAGATGAGAAATACAAATACCGTTTACACCACAGTTTACACAATTATCTCAACCCTGAGAAATATTATTAAATATGAGTGCCTGAATACCCACGATACGGAAGTGAGATAGGATTGTCACTTAGTCGTTTATATAAAAAAGGTCTTATAGGGTATCCACACAGGATAAATTTGCATAGGTCAAACAAGCTGCGCGTTAAATTTGCGTATAGCCAGACGAGTGGAAACCGTTGATTTTCCGCACGTGGCTTTTTGTTACCTCGAAAAAACTGTATATGGCTAACTTCCCTTAATCCCCGAGTGAGGGGAAAATAAGGGAATGTCCCTACATTCCCTTATTCATAGATGTTCCAGCTTTGCACAAGGATTTTAATACTGAGCTGGGTCTCTAAATGCTTTAATACTAACTCTGACGTTAAATAAATTTCATCAATCTTAGCACATGATCGAAGCATTTCTTCCCGCAATAACTATCTTGCGTACACTTCATACTCGTATGTTAGATTTGTTCAAAAGCTACTGACTTTTATACAATTTTTAGTTTTACAAGAAGTGATGTTATACTTACGAATTTATTAATATTGCTAAACCATCAGAACATACTACAACTATGACAAATAGTCACTACAAACTAGCACTGGTTCCATTAATCACTTGTCTATCATCAGAGTTTTATTAAGTAGATTTATAAATAATCAGAGTTATGCTTAAACATTTAATTAGTTTCGAGAAACTGGATACCTCTCCTCTGAAACCAGATGTTTAATATTTATAGCGAAAACACGAAGCGAGTGAACTTGCGGCGTTCGTAAAAAATACAAGAAGAAGAAGAAGGCCGCAAGTGAATTAGAAAATAATTAAAAGAAAAGTTTCAGTTTGTATCCTTTGTATAAGATTCAAGCCTCGTTTATTTAAAGAACTGGTTCTTAAGTATTCTTTGATCAGAGAATCAGTTTGTTTAATTATTAAAAAGTTTATTTAGAGAGACTTGTTGGCGCTAGTTAAAATTCCAATAACATTAAATCAACAAAATGCCACGGGTCTAATCAGGACAAGGAAAATTACATAGAACTTCCGTGGTGCAGTTGGTTAGATTTCGGCTGTGAAACGAGAGGCCGCGGGTTCGATTCCCGCTCCGATACGAATATTTGTGCGACCCACATATATTTGTTTCGTTTATAGTTTGTGAAACCAAAAAGTCTCTCGTAAGTTCTGATACTCATGACGCAAGACACGATCTGTGACTGTTGGGTGGTTTTTAAATACCAGCTTGAAAAAGATCTGTTATGCGTCTGATGTATGTAATGTAATCTTAATAGAGTGTCTGCAACAGATTGTTATTCCCCACTCTACACAAACATACCAACTTAGTCCAAACTGGACCCACCCCGACCGAAAAAAGACGCGACGCTATTATTTCTCGGTAAAGACTCTCTCTATTATAGTAAAATAATCAAAAGAAGAGTGGTACAATAATTCTTTACATAAATGTGGTATTTTTGACTTAAAATAACACGAGTTTCTAGAGATTTTATCGCCGATTTTTTTTATTTTCTACGTTTTTATCTTCGCGAAGTATCGATCAGTTTACAGTTTTCATAGTCTTAATAAGTAAAAAAGTATTGAAGCTCAGCGACTCTCCGGGAATGTCTAACTTGTCTCTTACCCTAAAAATTAATCATAAATAATAGAAGGAATTGGAAATATTTTAGTCCACTTCCCTCCTCAGCCAAGCAGGTGACAAATCAATGGACTAAGCAAATAACCTCTGATAAAGAGCTTCACAGCCAGAGAAGCCAGCTGTAACCCACAACACCTGTTGAATATTAGTGCCATGGCGTTTGACAGCTTGAAGGGTACTAACAGGAATAGCTCAGATATTGCGCCCGCGGCAAAGTCACTGACCGAACAAAATTTGATAGTAAAGCTCAGTCGAACTGCCCATTTGTGCCAAAGGCAAGCCTTTTGAAGCGATATGTCTGAAACATTCAAACACCATATGGCCAGCCGCATCGCACCCGTTACTAACAGGCCGCCACTATATTTAACTTTTACTCCAGCTAAATATAAATTGAAACGAAAATATAAAAAGAATCGAATCTTGAAAGTGAAAGTTGGCTGTCAGGCTTCTCGCAGGGAGAAGGTCTCCGCCAAGAAATAATTTCACAAGAATCTCCAGGGTTAAATAGGATTTGTTTTAAACGAAACTTGTTTTGAAACTTACCGGCCTCAAAAACTAGTATTTAGGTTAATAGTTAAAGCAAAAGGAGAACACAAGCACGCAGGCGTATTTGCGATAACCCAGTTTTAAAATTTACTAGTTTTATACAATATGGATACGAACTTCGTTATCGCTATAGAAACAATTTGCTTCGCTCGGCTCCCCCTTCGTTATAATAATGGTAACTAAATAGGCTGGAATTGTGTCACGTGGCAAATGTTTAGATATTATTTCACACCAAACGGCACTGTCTTTTATATCTCGAGGAAAGATGAGACTAGCATGCCATAGGCCTAATGGTAAGCAATACTACCGCTCATGGACAGTAGCAAAACCAAACAACACCATGCATTACAAATCAAATCAATTAAAATAATTTTGGCATCTTTTATTTGTAGATAGAAAGAAAGAGATTGTTTATTTAAATGTTGTTACTGTTATTATATTATTTATTAACAAACAACCAAACCTGTCAAGCAAACGTATGGTCAGTGGCTAAAATTTTGTCAAATGTTCTCTCTTGCCTATAAGTTTAAGTTGGTATAGTGGATGTTGTTTACGAGAACAACAACGGAAACAGTGCAGTTATTTTTCCAACCCGATTTACTGAAAAGCAAATTAACTATATAGCCTACAAAAATCATTAGAAAAGGAAAATTATTACCCGATATTATTTAATTTACATAACATCATACTAATATTATTATAAATGAGAATGTATGTCTGTTTGTTACGCTTTCACGCAAAAACTACTTAACCTTTCGTCATGAAACGTTGTGCATATATTCTTGGAGGTATTAGAAGTATCATAGGATATTTATTATGAAAAAAAGGTGTTACTGAACATTAAAAAAATATTTAGTCGGAATTGATAATTTTAGCCGTCATTTTGAAAAGTGTATCAGCACCCCACTAGTAACAAAATAAACACTCTTTAATTTTTCATTTACACTGTTTTATTATGTCTCAACACAATTTTACCTAAATTACATGCACAAAACGCCAATAATAGAGAGAGGAAATTACGGACTTAATTTGCGCAAAGTGGGTCACTTGAACAACAAAGTGTGAAACTGAAGTGTGCCATTGGCATTAATTTTCATAAAGGAAGGCGTTGTTATCAAACAAGCGGGACTAGCGATTATTACACAGAAATCGGTCGTTATTACCATATAATATAATAAATTATATAATGAGTATCACGTGTTCAATCTTTGAAATTTTATACTTATACTTATGCTGGCTTCCACCAAGTTCAAACGTTTTTTGATGGGTAGGCTTTCAAAAGGCTTATTTTTTCCGTTTTTGCAACTTTTTAATTGTTATGCCTCTTTTATCGGTCTTAGCGTGATGTTATATAGTTTTGATAAAGGGATAATCAAAATAAATAAAAAAATGTCACATCAAACTATCTTGAAATTGCTGCGTTCAAACAAACTCGGCAGCTTTATAAATTAGGACCAAGGACAGATAATAATCGCGAATATGAGTTGGTCTTTTACGCCGTCACGCTATAACTAGTTAAATAATAGAATTTTGCATACACGCCGCACTGTCAAAAAAATCCGAGCGCAAAATCTAATGGTATTTTATAGGCATTGTGAATATTCATGGGCGACAGTGACTATGATCAGGTGATCTGTTAGCTCCTTGTGAACAATATGATCAGGTGATCTTTGCCTGGTTTGCCAGACCTATTGTATAAAAAAAAAATCTGTTAAGTAAATCCAACTAAATCAGTCTTATCACTATCTTCTACCACGGAAAATCTACTGGTGACCACAGACCTCTCCCACAAATACCCAGCAAGCTATACAACCAGTCTTAAACTCATTTAAATCCGTCCATTTCGTCACTACAACTCAGACTAGAGAGCTCGTGATGCAAGCCTGATTCAAGGAAATTGAAAGCCTAATTCGACGACGTCGTGTGAGGAAATCGTATAAGGCTTGGAACTGGCTTTAACGCGCCAGGTCATGGGGAAGTGTGTCATTGGCCACTGCTGTTCCAATATTGTTTATTCGCTTGTAATTCAATTAGTATTCAATTTCCTGTGTATTGGTATTTTTACTTTATTCATTTGAAATTGGATTAATGTGCAACTTCAACTGCAACTTAACGTGACAGCCTCCGTGGCGCAGGTTAAAGTTGGCTGTGAAACGAGATGCAGCGGGTTCGATCCCGCATAGAAATAAATATTTGTGTGAATGTAAGCCACAGGTTTTTGTATTAATATTAATTAAAATGTCTTTGTCAGATATTGCTGAGAAACATTTGTAAGCGTTGCTCAATAAATAACTGCGATGTGGATCCATCATACGATGTGTTTTTCAACATCCCGCATTTACCTGATCCTACAACAATATTATCTCATCTAATGAAGATGATATTTATTACTTAATCAATTTTCTTCTCACGTTTTGCTACCAAAAGCAGTAGACGCCTTTTTTCTACTACGTTTTCAATTTTTTTACAAATTAAGGATAGGTTTGTGTCCCTAAGAAACTTGCTAACTTGCTTCAATGCTCGATGAGATTTTTTGTCAAAATCTAATCCATTTCCTAGATGTTCCATATATTTATTCTCATTTATATATTTCACAAGTAGGAAAACATTATTTTTTACTTCATTTCCAATGACGCAAGTAACTCTGCTTGCGTACATGCAAAGAAATGTCCCTTGCGCTCTACGATGTTTATCACCGTAGCCGGTACACAGAAAGCTTTAATAATGCGCCGCGGCGTAGCATTACCATAATTCGTAGAGCATGTAGCACTCGTAGCAATCGTAGCTAACTCAAACTACATTAAGAATTATTCTTTATGAAATGAAATCAGCATCTGTAGGAGCCAGGAGGAATATTTTTGAATACATTACCGGATATATTTTAATACTAAATAGTTTGTTATGTAAAGTCAAATAAGTTTGAAGTTCGCGTAAATGGATAGCGTTTTGGACACGACTTTTGCATGTCAGAAGACCAGACCGGCGTAATTGTGTCGACCGGGAAATCCATCTCTCATTTGGGTTTCATAGCAATTATCGTCAGGTGGTTTGCAGTCACTTTGTGGTAGCTGTATATAAAGGCCGTTATTCCAAGCCTTTGTCAATGTCTGACTGAAGCTTCGTAGTTTTCAAACAAATGAGGCGATGTTCACGTGTTTTTTATTCGATTAGGCAGTTATTAATTGTGCTTATTGCATCTGGCCAGTATTATGACCAAAAGTTTATTTCTTTTTTCCTTTAGAATACAGAAAGTTATCCAGCAATCAGACATAACGGAACTGATATAAATTGAAAATTTATTCCAACTTTCAATTGGTATCTCGGATACCGCAATTCACTGCTTTATTATAGAGATTTTTTTAATAATTAAACTGAGTATCACCACCAAATCACGGCCAAACAATACATTATTTGCTTTCGCTGAGTGCTTGATAAACTAGACAAAATAACAACAATTTCCAACGCATTCTAAGCATGAAGCGGTGTGTTAAATAGATGAAATACGTACAGCGTTTAGGGGTAAGCGTGCATAAAGCCTGCATTTCTTTGGGAGTCAAGTGCTCGTGTTTAACTAGAGGCGTGGGGACGACTCTTTGCCCGTTCGCCTTTGAATGTTCATAGATCGATTCTTTCTACCTTTTTTGCATTTCGACGCTCTGCTCTTGGACTGTACAGGTTTGAAATTTTTGTAGGAAAATTTAATTCGTAGTAGGTTTCTTGTATGTGAGATGCTACCTGGATATATGCAGTGTAAATGTACTGTTGTGTTTTGGTTAGAAGAACGGAGAAACAATGAAAAAAAATATAAGGTTAATAGTCATGTATACTATGTTAGGCCTAAGAGTACCAAAAATCAATTTTTATTTTATTTATTTAGGATTACCAACGTAACATACGATTGTGAACGATACATTGAATTTTATAAAAAGAAGTAAAATTGGTGTTATAATTATAGGTAATGATGTCATGAGTCTCTTAATAAGGTATGTATTTGTTTTTGACTACATACACACATGTGTTGCCGATCCATCAAATAGAAGGAGAGTAGGAAGGAAAGTATTGGGTACCCGAAAATCTCACTCACCGAACGAAACGCGACAACCAACCTGTCGCTTCACGTCGATTTTCTGTGAGACAGTGGGACCCCCCCCCCCCAGATAAGCCTGCCTTTTCATGACTTGTAACAGCGTGGCTCTCCTACTCTGGTAGTTAAAAGTGCCTGTTTTACTAGAAGGAAGGAGACGAAGCGTGCAACGGCTGCTCTTTGCCCATTCGCCTTTGATTGCGTTCATAGGTCGATGGTTTCTACCCTTTTTGCCTTTCGCCGCTTTGTTTATTTGCGGACGATACAGGCACTTGGCGAAATTTGATAAAACTAGCGTTGTACAACGGGAGAATGAGATGAAGTTGTAAGTACATCAATTTTATGGGGATTCAGAGCCGGAAAAATATATACTACCTAATTAATGAATTTGTTTTGTAAGCGTGCGATTTAACTAAAAAATATCAAGCGAAAAGAGAACTTAATTTTTGGGATGAAACAGTATTTTGAATGTTTTTGAATCTATTAAAGGTTATTAAAATAAGCTTGACTGCTTCGGTGGCACACTTGTACCATGAAAAGATTATAAAGATTATAAGGTCTCAAGTTCTAATACCAAATCAAACAAAGTGATATTAGAATATTTTTATTCAGTCAGAAAAATATGGGTGTTTTTGTTACCAACTCTGAAACTCAAAACGCTTATGAGAGAAATACGCACATCTATGTATGAATGTGAAGAATAAGCACAAAACCCAAGACAAATCCATACAGGTCAAAGAAATCCATTTATTAGCTTTGTCATTACGCGATTCCCACATTATGAATGCTGAAATCCTTGACGACATAACTTCATCTGACCTCGGAATATCTCTCCAAGGTACTGAAACTATTACCAATAAAGCTGAAACTAATATAAAATACAAGTTTCATATTGCATTCAAGAGAAGGAATGTAATATCGAACAACAAAGCATATTGAGACGAAGTAAATTGTAAAGAAATGTAGATATAAATTACTAATCAATTGTTTCAAAACAAAGAAAAATATTGAAAATTTATATTTAATAGAAGAGATTGGAATTTGAAAAAATATCATTTTACAGTAAATACATCTGAAATTAGTTTGTAATGTCGGAATATAGGTTTTAAATTTTACTGTTATTTTATTACATTTATATTTTATATTATTTACTTCTGGTTACAATGACAGATAGGTATGTTGTAAATACAGGGTATATCAAGACTGCTACCGAAAACGAAGCCGGTAGTTTAAGCGACTTCAGATACAATGCAACAGAAAAAGTTGCATAAAAAAGCGACAATTTTTTTTAAATATTTTTTTCCCATTACCATATTTAGGTGGAAAATACATTTTTTCCTAAAATAATAGTATATACCCTTTTATTTATAAATAATATTAGGTATAAAAGAGTTTAAAATATTATTTTAGCAAAAACTATGGATTTACCACTCAAAAGTGACCATATTTAAAAAATCATAAAAAATAATTGTCGCGTTTCTTTGCGAAAATTTTAGTTGCATCGTGTTTGTAGTCACTAAAACTACCACCCGGCTTCGTTTTCGGTAGCAGTCTTGAGATACCCACTATAATTACATTTTATGCGAATAATTTAAAAGTAGTCATACTGAAACTCACACTTGACTTTGTTGTTGGAAAGTTATTCTCTCGAACGTGGGAATATGATGAAATGAATATAGAACTGCAATTGAATATTCACTAATATTTTAAAATGATAATCACATTTTTTAAATTTTGTTCGCTATATAATTACAGTTTAATAATTATTTCATGTGAAAAAATTACCACAATTCATAAAAAAATAAATTGAAATTTTTACTTATTAATTTGTTTACTTTTAAAAACAATATCTGTGCCTTTTGTGCCATTACGATAATCTATCAAATACGATGGCAATTTGAAGTATTTAGACTACAGAACAGATGAATATGGTTAAAAGGGAAATACAAGCGTTTGACGCGTCGCAAGGTGGTGCATAAAAAGCATCACCGCCGCGGAACGAATGATTTGTCAAATCAGTCGTTGTCGAAATGCCTTAGAGCGTGGTGTTCATAAAATCATCACTCGAAACGAATCACGCGAAACTGATTTAATGAGTGGTGCTTAAAATAAATTCCGGTCTTATAACAATGACATATTTAAATAATTTTATCGATACTTTAAATCGACTATTGCAAGCTACATATATTGGATTTGTGGAGGTTTTGTGTTTCGAAAACGACGGCGCTGGTTTTGATACAATTTGACAGCTATTGCCTTTCTAACTATATTCAACTGTTCTGTGATTTAGACATTGATCCGATGCGAATTGTGGACAGTAATCGAGTGAGCAGAGGAAAGTTGTAAATACATACATAACCATGCTTTTTATAGTATTTATAGTGAGGGGTTGGTAGTAGAGCAGAGGTGAAAAGGGAGATTTGGTAGGTTGTTTTTCGCTATGAGTTATGTTCACGTTCAACGTTTTAAAAAACCTCACTGTATTATATTGTTCAATACGTTGAAAAAAGTATTTATATAAAAATGAATATATATTTATTGTTTCGCCTTGCTATTAAACTCAGTGCATATAAATATATCTCCACACAGTGTGATTATCTCTCCCCATTTACAATTACATCGACCTAACCAAATATTTCATTTCGCTTAAATAATATTTTTTCAGCAAAATTGTAACAGATATACAGCTAATTCCATTTTATTATTTTATTGTTCTATCTATATAGTATCATAACCCTTTATCCGCACCACTATTCACGTCATAAAATTACCTATAACCACGAAGATTGGTTCATTCGACCCACATTTCTATAGACAAAGAAGATGGAATGGCAGTCGGAATCGTTAGCCCGTCCTGATTTCGACGATGGTTAGCTTCAACGGCCTTATACTTACCGTCGCCAACTTTAGACGAATCGATTAATTTGAATTTAATTATTCCATGCACCTGATCTTTCTCGCGTGTCTGCGAACAATCTAGAATAAACGTAAATAATGGTTTCACATTTTCCTGTCGCCTCTTGCTTTCAGATACATTTACTGTTCAAACACTCGTACGTTGAAGTGTTCGCTTCTACGGAATGTGTGACTAAGTGCGTCTTCAAATTTAAATGATAGGTTCACGTTGTTGTGACAGACGAGAGTTTTACAATAATAAGCATGAGAGGAGTTTTGTGTTATTTGTTGTGCTCACGATAGGACTTCTCGGAAAATAATTTCCATATTCCTTACTCGGAAAAGAAACTGTCATACCCTTATTAAACTCGAGGAATAACTTTCATAACTCCTTTCTTAATATTCCTATCTCTAAGTATACAATTCAATATATTATTCAATAGATTAATTCCTTATCTTGTGTATTGCTAGAACTTAACAAAGCAAGCGGTTTAAAGAACAAATAAAACCAAGATAATGATGCAGCTTCGCGAATTACTTATCCGCATAAAACTTTGTGATTTTCCGATCGTCGCCCCTTTGAGCAGATTATTCAAACGCAGCATACAGAGTAAAAGGCATTTACATGTGTCGAATAAGGTTGAATATAGCACAACTTGTAACATAGTAGACACGACGCGTCAGTAACAGAAACGCAAGTTGGGCGTAATGCAGACAAATGTCAACTTCGCCCGCGGGCTTCATCGTATTTTCAGAACAGAACCACATACCCGATATTTACCATCGAAAAATAAAACATAAATATATATCTGGAATATGGTTCTCGTTCAAATATTATCCACTTGCGCGATATTATTTAACTGCATCGAATATTTTTGCAAACGTAAATACGAAAGCCGGTTTTAAGTTTAAAAGGATTAACATCCCTTTAAAACTAGGATCCGGTAAGCGCATCGCTTCGAATATTTCAACAATTTTTTTACTCCGGTATCGTAACGTGTTTTCGATATTTATGGGTATCGTTGATATTTTTTATTATTTTAAAAAGGAATGTTTGTGTAGATAAATATAAATGTGAAATATACTTCTCATCAGAAAGGCCGAAACGCCTTGCCAGTTTATGTAATGATTATTCCTCAGAATGACGAGCGTAGTGGAATGCCAAGCATTGATTTATTATTGGTGGTTTAGTTTGGTTTTACTACCGTCCTAAGAAATCGTATCGCCTATCATCCGACGAACGGCAACCTCTGACTGTATCAGCCCATATACATCCCACTTCAGGGACGGGCCTCTTCTACAATCGAGAGTACGATTGAGAGTGGTTAAGCCATATAGTCCACCATGCAACGGTAACCTCATCTTGCTATTCGCAATGAAAAATAGCAAATGTTTTTAGCTTGAAAATTGTAGTAATTTGTTTTTAATCCTCAAGTATGTATCATACTATCACTAATATGCTGCGTATAAGAATATTAGACAGTCAGTTACAATATACCAGCTGAATCCTCAGGTAGTTATTACAGTTACTTACAGGTCTACATCAAAAATTAGTAATAATTAAAAGTAATTAGGTAGTAATAAAAAGAGTAAGGCTAACGAAATTAGTGAAATATCATATACTATATTGACACATCAATTACACAAACCTACTGAATCTAATAAATGAATACAAATATTAAATAAATACGCCCAATATACACAGTTCTGACTCAACATTAAGGTCAATTAAGTCTTGTCGTGGGTATCGGAATTTACGAGACATTTTGCGGTCTCACAAACACCCAGACCCGACACAAATATTTGTGGCCAACCCAACATTTGCTACGATGCGGGGATCGAACCCGTGGCTTCTCGTTTCACAGCCGACGTCTAACCAACTGATTCACTAAGGCTGTCGAGTTAGTCTGTTAGAGGCTAATAGAGCTGTCGATCTATAAATACCTCTCAATTCAGCAAAGTTTAGATTAAAAACTTTTAAGGGTTCAGATGTCAGTGAGGAAACATAGGAACCAGGTATTAAAACTAAAGTACGTAAAACCGGAGCTACTTCACAAATATAATCCAGAACACACTAACCATAAGCGGATGACAGTTCGCGGCGGAAAGTTTGTATTTAAACCGAATCGTTGCGTATCATGCCGCTTTGGTAATTACAACTTTACATGCTTTAAATTTTACGTTCAGCTCACCGGAACATTCATACAAATATTTTAGATTATACTGTTTCTCTTTTTGTTATAACATGCTGTGGAGAGATAAGCTGAAATGATTATATAATACTAGCGGTCCGGCCCGGCTTTGCCCGGATGCAGATACTTTTTGAGTCCAGTCCACTTAAGAAACACAGGGATTATTTAGAGTGATAATTAATTTGAATATTCAAGCTCAACGTTACTGGCGTTCTTTAAACTGCTCATGCCATTTCTTTGAGTATCGAATACATTTCAATTCCTGGGAAATCCCAAGAGATCACTACGTTTTGTCGGAATAAAAATTGCCTATGTGTTAATCCAGGGCGTCACCTAGCTCCTTACCCAATTTCATCAAAATTGGTCCAGCAGTTTGAGCGTAAAGAGGTAACAAACACACCAACTTTCGCATATAAAATATTACTAGGATGTCCAGTCCACCCCGTGATTACCAAACCAAATCCGCGATAAAATCCATAAATAATACTTTTATTTCAGTTTCCTCAAATATATTAAACTTCAATTTGGTGAAAACGGTCGCTTTGTTTCGATTTACTAAACATGAAAATCTATAACCAATGGATTTTGTCTCATCAAACATCATAGTCGTCTTTGAAATGTGTCTGAAAGCTGATAGATAGCTTCGGAATTATCAAAAGAAATATAGTCTAGGAATATCTCATGAAATCCATACAGTCCATTACTTTGATCTTACTATCGATTGAAGAGGACGTCCGTGCCCTGCAGTGGGACTTATAAGGGCTGATTCAGACACATACACAGTACTTTTGACTCTTTTGAGTTACCTTGGTGGAGTGAATTTCAAACACCTAGTGGATACCTACTATTTATTAATATTGACGATAGGTATCCATATTTTAAGAATTTTGAAAGACACACGTCCAGACCCACATTCGTTTTAAATAATACTATAAAGAAATCCTGATTAAAATACATTAAAAATATGGTACATTACACTGCTAACAACCGTTTTAGCAACAAGCAACGTGAGGCGCGACGTTTTAGAATTTTCGGAATGTATCTTGTTGTAATATCATACTTTTCTAGATTTTACCTCTATAGATATTAAAATGTGTACCTTAAGTTAAGTATAATTATGTTATCGTTAATTATATATTTTTGAATTTGTTAATTCCTGCTCGTATAATTGAGTTACCCAAATGCGCGTTATGGATCGGATTAAGTTTTCTTGACTCACTGTATTTTTTATATCATCAATGTACAAAAATATAAATTAACCCAACAGAAAACAGACACATTAATAGTGCTGACCCAAATTAACATCAAGAATAATACCATTAGCTAAGTAGTTTCTACGTCGCCTAAGTACCTATATATTCAGGACCTGAATTTCAGGTACACCTATTTTCCAGCAGTAATATTCTATAATACACAAATTTCAGCGAATTCACGGTGGATAGTAAACCGCAATTACACGGGGAAGATAGTTGACAGAGAGTAACAAGATCTTAGTTATAACTGCCAGAACTTAGCGTTCCAACGAGCGTCTTTGGAGAGTTCGGAACTGTTTATTATAATTTGGAATTATTGAAGCATGTACACGAATAAAGTTATTTAAATATAATAAAATAAAAGGATGATTTGATATCTAGAGTGAGCGAAACACGCTGCTCTTGGAAGACTTGAGGTGGCTACGAAAATTCCCGGGAAGATGATTTGACTATTTGTGACTGAAGGAGAGAAATAAATAAATAAATACACCCACTAGTCACATAGTAAAGTGCGTGGTGGCCTGTTGGTATACGGACCAGACGCGGCTGCCAACATGTTCAGGGTGGTCGCGGGTTCGAATCCCAGGGCACACCTCTGACTTTTCGGAGTCATGTGTGTATTGATAGTCAATCACCACGCACTAAAAACGGTGAAGGAAAACATCGTGAGGAAACCTGCATGCCATAGCGATTTATAAGAATTTCTATGGTATGTAAGTCCGCCAACCCGCACTAGGCCAGCGTGGTGGACTATATGGCCTAACCACTCTCAATCGTACTCTCGATTGTAGAGGAGGCCCGTGTCCTGCAGTGGGACGTATATGGGCTGATACAGAATACAGAATAGTCACATATCAGTCCTGAACCCACACTAAGACCCAGTCTTGTGTCATGGGAAAAAGAAACTTCCAGAGACTTTTCGGTCTCACAAACACCTAGACCCGAACAATTATCTATAGATCACACAAATATTGGTCTAAGTGCGGTGATGGAACCCGCGGCGTTTCACAGCCAGCGTCGAAATAGGGGATTTATATGAAAGAAATAAAAAGAGATTTAATTGTCACAACAATAGAACGCACACATTCACACAACATAAATGGCCTGGCATAGTGGCGGCATTGCACCTGATGGAAAGTGCCAATGCCGCCCAGGCAGAGTATCCATTGGCATCGGACGGCAGTCCCATGCCATATTTACATATTTACGTTTATACTTTTTCTCAGTTCAGTTGTGTATTCGGTTCTTGTTTTTTATCGGTGAAGGAACTGAAGGATACATCACCAACAAAGCATACATTAAACAGGCCCCAGTTTTGCTTGGTTTTGTCGATCTAAACAAATAATTTTGTATCAGTACATGCTAGTCCGCCAACCCGCACTAGGCCAGCGTGGTGGACTATATGGCCTAACCACTCTCAATCGTACTCTCGATTGTAGAGTAGGCCCGTGCCCTGCAGTGGGACATATATGGGCTGATACATACATACATACTTGGTACATGAACTACTCAAATACAACCCAGTCAACTCAGTTGTGGCATGCATTCTATCCAACAATGGCCACCACGTCTTATCACTGCGAATCAGTCCACAAACATACCCAACAAACAAACATGTTACAAATGGCTTCTCTGGTGCTACAGAGACGTGGCATTATGCTGCCATCCTCCATGCATTGTAAAAGATCGAACAGATCCAATCGATTGCGCTATGTGGGTACTTGAATAAAGATTTAATCCTCTATACAGGGAGGTTACTCTGTAAAAACGATACGCACTTCGAAAGTTCGAACGCCGTAAGAAGTTTTACTTCTAATGTGCTTAGATACTCCACAAAATGTTGGATTCCTCTGTCGTACAACGCAATCATACACTAAGTTCGAAGAAAATGGTAAGTATAATAGAGTATTGATTTTTAGAAGTGGAAATCTTATATCTTACTCCTGACATCGAACATCCAAACATTCGAAGTTAATAGAGTAACCCCTGGCTTGTCGTAACATTAAATTTAGGATTCCCATAGGCGTATAAAAAAGTAAAATCTTCCCAATTGTGATAAGAGTGAGCGTATAAGGCAAGACGTAGCATAGACTAGAACGACACGGTAATTGATTTAATTTTAACAATGAATATCCAAACATATCTGAAGCGAATACAACAAAAATTCATTTTTTTTTAAATAGATAAATGCCTTTTGATGCCACACCATAACACGGCATTTGGTCTCCCGGTCTGCGCTGGCCTTTAGCTGTAAAAGGCTTCATACATATTTCAATAAATGAATTTGATACCATTGAAATAAAACATTTTGTACGGATTTTATACCGGATTTGGTTTATGTTTTCATTTTAACTTTTGCTTTACAGTAATCAAAACATCGGAAAGTTAAAAAATGAAAAAAAAAAAAAAACAAACCAAATCCTCGATAAAATCCGATCCGTTAAATTTATTTCAATGTGTAACTTTGCGTAAATATAAAAACCAATATGATTTAGTTTCATTTAAGCCGTCAATATTATTTGAAACAGTGTTTTCGATACTGTAATTTAATAATAAAGTTCCTGTTATTTCACTTAGAATATATTTTGCAGACTCGAACAAATTGTAGTTGCAAGAAATATTATATTGAAATCTCTAACTAATTGCAGCAAACAGCTCTTGCGTTAATAACTAGTGAACGTTCTTGTTAAACTTGATTTACATTTTATCAATTATAAAATTATTCCAATACTCCTCCATTAAAATGAGCGTTTAATTTTTAAATGTTTTAGTTTGTTTTATTAGTATTCCGCGTTGCGCTGCGGACGGGCGATGGAAACGAGATATCTACACAAATATTTGTTTAAGTTCTAAGTGTTGTGGGAGTAGAACGACTTTAACACTTTCTGATACACATAATATGTACTACTATTTAATGGTAAACCCATACATTTGGCTCGTAAATGTGTATACATTTAGTATAACATATTTAATTCAGCTCAATTATGCCGTATGGGTCTGCATAAATTGTATGGGCGCGTGACGAAATTTGGAACAATAAATATTATAAAATTTTAAAAATATCTATTATATAATATTTAGTAACACATTAATCGAGATGTTGTTATTTCTAATACGCTAACAATAAAATAGAAATAACTCCTAATATAAATAAAATGTCCATGATAAAATGTGAAGAGAGAAAAGCTTTATCTAATATTTTGACATCTTGACAACAACACGTTTGGAGGCCAAATAATCGTCGCCGATCTATATCAAACTAACTTTCATGGACACCAAATTAATCAGAATCTGATAAATTACTTCTCAGAAAAGACAAGAAATGTTCTATTTACATCTAACATACCTAAATATGAATCAAACCACACGTATGGGATAAGAAAAAAATATTAAGTATGCTATAGGAAGGCGGAACACCTGTCATGCTAACCGATACTGACATTTCAGTTTCATTAATAGGCCGGCAAAATAATATTCCGAACATACTTTACGTGAACTGCACACTGAACATTAGCCTTAAACTTGTCGTACCAATATAAAAAATCTAATTTTCATAAAACCAATTATACGTAGATACATTTAAGCACATTACAATTCAATTGGATGGCCCTTTTAGTCGAATGTTTACAATCCTACAATGCCGAAGCACATAAACTATTCAGGCCGGTTTCAATTTACTTAGTAAAGAAATAACTGGTAAGTTTGTGGGCCGAAACAAATGAGGGTCCTTTGTGCCTACTCCACAATGCCGAGCGATATCCACATCACTGGGACAGCTTTTAAAAACTCACAACAAACTTGCCTTTTATCTGAAGAAGTAGATGCCCTGAGGGATAGAAGGGTATGTATATTGTCCACAGAATTATTCGAATTTTCAATGCAATGGAGATATTTTATATTATACTTTTCGATTGTTGAAACTTGTATCGATATATTATAATTATAGACGTAGGTTTTTGAACTGAAAACAATTCTATATCAATCAACGGTACTTAATTTAATTATTTTATGTAAAATTTAACTATATTTATAACCGTAGGAAATTAAATTTAGAACCGAAGGACAGTAAACCGAAATTAATGTTTAAAATCATATAAATAATTAATACGACTGTAATCATTTTGTAATAATTGCTTTTAAAATACTTCTGTTCATTTTTATTCATAACACTTATTTCGTAGCCTCCGTCTAACTTATATGTTACTTTACCACGCAAGCTTTCGATTCTTAAATTTTTATCATGCAAGCATATAATTTTCAAGTATCTCAGCAACACGTTGTCCAAATACAATACCGCAATAGTGAAACTGCCGATTAGTGACGTAATACATAATTATCGATAGATTGAAGCCTGTCCGCATGCATCAGCCTATACCGTAAAGCATTAATAGGACCGATAACTGCTATATATGTCACATTTCAATAACATCACAGCCTTATTATTAAATCGATTGCACCGGATTATAGATTCAATATATCTATCAGCGATAATTAATTAATTAATTTCTAATAACCACCGTTTGGTGTTTGGTTGTGTGACTGAATAATTCATTGATATTGTATTGATGTTTAGAGGTAAATACGTATATGTGCATGGAATCATGTGTACTTATTAGTGTGATACGGTGCTCCGTATTTATGGAGTATATTTTTTTTAGGTTCTAATAATGTATTTTTTTTTATAATGGCCTGGCATAGAGGCGGCATTGCACCTGATGGTAAGTGCCAATGCCGCCCAGGCAGAGTATCCATTGGCATCGGACGGCAGTCCCATGCCAATGGAAACAATTATGCCGGCCTGCTAAGGTACCTCTTCACACCACGGCGGAAGGACCCAGGATTGTAGGAAGGAGGGAACACGTGAGACGGCAAACAATTCCTCAGCCTGACGGTGCGGCACAAACACGAATTCGAGAACCGTTTGGTTAAGACGAATGCAGTTTCCTATTTGAGCATTGAGAGTTTGAAGCTAAATTTAAACTTATTGGTGGATATCTAAGTGGTTGTGTTCACCTCTGGACACACTTCGACACATTCCGCAGTCAACGGTCGGCGCATACAACAGATAGGTAAAAACAAAAAAAAATGGTCTTTATGCCTTTGGTTATATTCAAATTTATTTTAATAGATATGTTCTTCAAACTTAATCTTATACGCAGTATATCTATTTTCATCGTGTATCCGATACTAAAAGCGGTCAATAACTCCCTTGGTTGTTGTTTATTTATTGGACTAGCACTTGTTTTCTCACGTTATATCGTGACCGTTTGTGCGCAAACTCAAGACTTCCGTGCGTGGCCGCTTTTTTACTTGGATATATCCTTGGGGAAATCCTCCGTGTCCCATTATGCGAGGCTCTTAGGTAGCAACCTTATTTCACAAGTAGAACGGCGGGGATTAGAACTCCGATCATTAGTGTTCTAAGCGGGACATTTACCTGAAATGCTCACATAGCGTGATAGTTGAAGTGTCACTTGTACTTATGGAAACTAAAAAAAAATTCCAATATGGCTGATAAGAATTTGGTTGTCAAAGAAAGATATCGATGCGATAATCGTTTCACGTCAAATTTTTATGTGAATAAAGTAAGTTACAGTTGTAGTAAAAAAACAAATATTAATGCAAACACGCCCCAATCAAGTAAAACACGTTTCTTACATAAGGGATTCTGTCCTTGCATACGTGCTCGCAATCCTAATTTGATCCAGAGACAAATCTTTTCTACTTTTAACATTTCGATACACCGCTCAGTGCTCAAATATTGTCTCATCTCAATAGTTTGAGCAGATCGTGGGATTTGTGTATCTCTCGTGAAAATCGATTTCCGGACCGGGCGATAGAACGAAAAATATGGCTGAGTCTAAATGACGTTGAACATTTTTATAAATTCAATAAATAGATTTCATTTTTTGAGCTTCATGAATTTAAAGAATCTAATATGGGGTAGCCGAGACTCTAATATTATATCTGTATCAGCCCATATACGTCCCACTGCAGGGCACGGGCCTACTCTACAATCGAGAATACGATTGAGAGTGGTTAGGCCATATAGTCCACCACGCTGGCCTAGTGCGGGTTGGCGGACTTACATACCATAGAAATTCTCTAATATTATATAGTTTGTTTAAATACCATACCACACCGACCCTATATGTCTCTTCTTTCACATAGTTTTTTTTTGTTTAGTTTTTTTTTTGTTTGTTTGGGATGTAAAGGAAAGATCTGTACTTCTTGAGTAAACATTTACTACTGATATACACATACACACACACACGTATACGAATAGATGGTTACACCGCTACAACTGATTGGTATTGTACTCAGCACAGAAGTATTCAGGCACATGCCTTTTTTTACTCGATATATACGTGTATTTTTTTTTATTTTAGCAACTACGTGAAACTGTTATGGCACATTTGCAGTACAGAAAATGTACCCGTTAGCTATTATTTCAAAAGACATTACTATGATCACCAAACGTAGCTCTATATCTTGACATTAAATGCCAGCGCAAATTGGGACGAAATGGCAAGGGATTCAATTATTAACTAAAGGATTTTCAAACTTATGAGGTGGGAATATAACATAAATTCTATTGTTTTACATTGATCTCGCAGCATCGAGAAATGCCGTTCGATGCCACGGCATAAATTAAATCTTTTGCCGTACCGTCCCGATCTGCGCTGGCCCTTCATCAGAATTGTGTATTGACTTGTTATAAGAACTCTTTAATTGCCTACGTGACCAATAAATACATTTCATTTCATTCAATCACAGCTTTAGCTCCCAACCGTGATTTATATTGACACTTTTTATATTTATACGCTATTGAAACTAGGCAATTCACGCCAGACAGAACGTACAATAATAGTTTAAAAATCTAAAAATACACGGTTTAAAAAAAAGACCCAACTAAAAAAGTAAAAATAATTGTTAACGAGTTTAACGTTAGAAAATGTAGTGAAATACATTCATTTAATGTTTAAAAAGCTAGTGTACTTGAGGATAAGTAATTGTTGTAAGCACCCTACGCTTTGTAACAATAAAATGAAATTGTTTTGACTAAAAACATCTTATAAAAGGAAGATAGCTGTGCGTAAATTACAAACTAATATTTTTTGGTGAAGTTTCTTGACAAGGTAATGTCATATACGTTTTAAATTGTTGTATTGTCATCGGTCCTCGACAAATCTACTAAGTTTGAATGAAATCTGACCATTCAAAGTGGGTCAGAACAGCTCAATGTGGACCAAACCAGCTAGCTGTGACTCTATATCAAGTCTGTCTTATAGTATTCTGCAGGTATCCGATAGAGATCTCATAATAAAACCGATAATTCAACGTAATTTGAAAACTAACAGCTTCAATAGGTCAACAAGCCAAAATACATTAAAATGAAAGGCATCAATGCCAGTATTCACTGACCTTCCATTGAAAATCAGCGCTGCATTACAGCTGCGTTGTATTGCTGCACAGAATGGGGGACTCATTGTTGTCTGCCCACACACATATTATTAGCATATTGTTTAATATTATTGTTTTTGTTCTTATGTGTTGGCCATGCGATGATATTTTTTATTATTGCAATGAATGGCGACACGAGCATGCCTTTCGCCTCATGCTAAGCGATATGACCGCTCATGAAAAGTAACAAAACACCTTGAATTACAAAGCAATGCTCGTCATACCATGCGATACATGTTGTTTATTTATTTTTTTCAGTGGTGTAATTACGAGCATGTTTGTATCTATTTATTTATTGCTGTAATGTTAACTTATTGAGAAATACTTAATTAAAAACAAACGGTTGTTCTACCTTATCTGGAGAGGCAGATAATGCTAGGCAAATTGGAAGGCAGGCGTGCTCGGGGAAGGGCACCATCACGATGGCTTGATGCAGTAGTGAAGATAGTCGGCGGCAGCTTGCACCGTGCGGTCCACACTGCACATGACCGAGCCCATTGGAGAAAGATAGTACGTGGTCGCGCTCGTCAGCAGTGAGGGAACGACAAGAGAAGAAGTTCTACCTTATAATATTTGGAACTAAAACCAGGCCAAGTATTTCCATGAGCCAATTGCACCCAATCTGTATTCGTATCATCCCATATACCCCCCATTGCAGGGTACAAGCCTCCAATCGAGAGTACATTGAGAGAGAGTAAATAAATAAATAATAAACCACCAATGAGACTATTACTTATATCTGTTATTAAAGATACGAAATTTTTGGAATGCCGCAAAGCGGGCAGACGCTTATAACACGCTTATAATAATGCCTTTAAGCCATTACTGCGGTATGTCGAATAAATATTTACAGTTTAAAATTGCAAAGCACAGACGTTGACAACCATTTGAATTCAAATTACTCTGTTTTATTCTGAACAATAAAAGTTGAATTGGCAAATAACATTTTGGGATAACATAATTTTACTATGCGTAATTTTTTAATGTGATGTCTGCGGTCTGTTCAGCAGGAGGTTATAGGTTCAATGTCTGAGGATCATATTCGTATAAATTTATGTCTTGAAACTTTTACCTACTTTCATAGTAAAATACAGGAATGGGATGCTATACAGCACAGTGACTAGACCCGAAGCTATGTAATATTCGTAGTAAAAGTCTATCTGAAACCATAACAGGAGGTTACTCTATGAAACGAAACGAACTTCGAATGTTCGGTCACCGTACGTAAAACTTCAAAAATGTGCCTAGATACTCCTCAAAATGTGGGAATTCTCTATCGTACGTCATAACCATAGACTAAGTTCTGAGAAAATGATACGTATAATGGAGAATAGTATTGACTTTTAGAAATGAAAAACTTATATCTGACTCCGAACGTCGGACATGGGAACATATTTTGAAGTTCATCATCGTTTCAAAGAGTAACACCTCTGAATATTTGGCGCTAATGTCTGTCTCTAAGAATAATTAAATAAATACACCCAACAGTGTTACTAGTGCCAGCAGGTTCCATTGCCTCTCAACGCCCTATTCATAGAACCCAGGATTATGGGTAAGAGGGAGCACATATTTGATACTATTCTGCTACAAAACCTGCGAATAACATCAACTCAGGCTCAGTTGCATAAACTTACTTTGCCAATACCGTTGCCTTTGAAAATGTCATCGCCATACATTTGCGACGTATTTGACCTTGCGAATGTATGGGATTGACAGTTTCAAGGTCAAAGGTATTGGCAAAGTTAGTTTGTGCAACTGAGCCTTATAGTTGACAGCCTCCGTGGCGCAGTTTGTTAGACGCCGTTTATGAAACGAGAGACCGCGGGTTTCCCGCACTGGAAAATTTTTGTGAGGCCCACAAATATATTTCTCGGGTCTGGGTGTTTGTGAGACCCAAAAGTCTCTCGTAGTTTCTGAGACCCACGACGCAAAACTTAATTGATCTTTATGTGGGTTCAGGAGTATCTCAGTGACTGTTGGGTCTATTTATTATTTATCATAGTCATAAACAAATGGTTGAAAACAACTCGCAAAAATTAATTTAATTACTTGCGAAGTAATTTTACGATCTTCCAGCTGTATAAACCTGGATCATTAGAATTTCTGATGAACGCTTTAATGTTCCTTGAATATGTATTTAGCAGGAACGTTAGGATTAAAGGGGAGGGGAGATCAGCTTATTCCGGTGGGGGAATCACTGCAGGTTATAAATATGGTTGATTGAATCAGAAGACTTAGGGCCTCTTTGACCATATTCAAGTAAACTGTTGATTAGTTACTTTTTGATTAAAATTAATTGCCAATTAAAAGAGCCGAGTATCGCGTCGATATCACAAGTGAAAACAAAATATCGAGTAACTACGTGTTGATTAAGTAAATGACATAAGAAATGTAACGAATTATTCGATCAATATTACGTGAATGTATAAAAAAGTACTTATTTATTATAAGTCCATGGTAACATGTCCCCCAGCCTACCTCGCGCTGACGGGTAAAAGTATTTTTTATGAAAAATAAAAAATGAGGTTGAGATTTTAACCTGATTTTAACCAGCAAGTAATGAAATTAAAATATATTTATTGACCCCATAAAATGTTATACGTTACTTAGATTCATTAAACTTTCCACTATCACCCGGTTCCCATGGCTATTTTCGCCAGAGAAAAATGGGTAAGAAACTCTAGCGTTGCTCTTTTTAAAGCAAGTTTACAATACAGTGATTATACAGGACTCGTAGCTCAGTTTAATTCAGAGCAGCTAATTTAATAATTTATGATAATAATGGATTATTAATAAGGATTAAGTGACATTATGCAGCTATGTGAAGTCGCCCAGAAATCGGAAACGGTATTAATGTTCTGCCAAAGCAATATTATTAGTAAATACGCTAATTGACAGATGAAGTGGCCAGTAAGGTACTGATTAGTATATTCATTGGATTAGTGTTGAGAGCTATGAAATTGATATGTGATGCTGCGGGTGACTAATTGATAACTAGTCTGCTTCACGCTTTACTTGAGGATGATTAACGTGGCCCTTATAATAGTGACAAGAAAGTTATGTTCACCTAAATTGTAACCCTATACGATGACGGTGTCCCCTATACCCTATATGAAGTATTTTTGGTCATATAACCCTATATGGTCAAAAATAATAGGGACCAGCGCTCGTATGTTTAAGGTTAATCCTAGGTATGTTTGGTTTTGAGCAGGTCGGCTCGCGTCTACTCGCCGATAGATATTATTTTTGGACTACAATATAAGGTTATTGTAGTTCAAAATACCCTATTTATTTCTTTCTGATCAACTTCGTTGCGGGTTTAAGATAAGTCAAAGTTTTTAAGAGCTTCGATCCAATATATGTACACTAGATTATGAGTAACGGCTTAAAAAAAAAAGAAATAAGAGCACAAGTTAGCGTGTGGTCTTATTTGATTTTTGTATGGTCCAAAACATAATAACTCTTATTTTCAAGGAATAAGGTTTATTGTTACCTAAAGTAGATTATAATTGAAGGCTTTTTTATATATCTCGTAGTTTGAAAGGCAAATGTATAAGTATAAGCAACATCGGCCACTTTTGGCGTGTGATTTTGTTCCGAAACCTGTATCTAGTATAATATTTCATCGAAGTTTTAAGGTGAAATCACGCTATAGTATTTCGTCTTACATATAGAGTAAAGAAGCGGCCATAAATACTAGAGCAACGCGTCTTAGAGCGATCTGAACAATGGATTCTTTTATTGTGTGCACATTATAGGTCATACGCTTGAGACGTGACCATAGACTACATAGAAAGAACCGTCCTGATTGGTCAGTTGGCCCCGTACTTATCGACCGCTCTTTACTCTATGCGTAAGACGAAATACTGTAGTATGATTTCACCTTTAGAGACTCGTCGATGTCCAATGCTGAATGCTGATACTGTATGTGCTGACGCCTGACTTACAAGATTTGCTGTGTGCGCGGGACAGTCTTTAGTATGTTTTACCACACATTGAATATTCGTGCTCCAGAGAGCACGTTTTATTGATCTAGGTCGTTAGTATTTGGCAATTACATAAGCTGAATGCGGCTGAACAGCCATGTTCGGAAAACATTAGTTCGCTCTAATTTGAATCGAATATTTATGTAAATTTTAGAAACTTGAAATTTAAATGTATATATGATACACCTGAAACTGCTTCAACTTTTGTCCTTTTATCTTATATCAATGTTTTATTGTGCGATAAGACCGCCAATTATACTTCTTTTCTATGTAAATTATTTATTCTTCGGTGTACAATATAGCTTAAAATAAATAATCTAAATGAATAAATAAATTTATAAAATCACTTCTTTAATCAAACATTCCAAAACTAAAAAACTTATTTGGCAATATGTGACTACAAGTCCACATCTCTCACAATATGTCTCCTTAAGCAAACAGCCCCACGTACAATCTACCAAAAGTAATATGTGACAGATATTGCCGCGTCCCTCCGTGACATCTATAAACCCTTTGCTCGAGGGACGCTCACTCGAAAATATGCCCGCGTGCGTTTAAAAATAAATTCTGTGATACATCGCGGCAGATGGGAAAAATTGGCCATCGTGCTAGCCACGTTATTACTATTTATGTGAAGGCTTACAGGACTTAGTGTAGAGGGTAAGTGGACGGGAAAGGTGATATTATATTATTGCATTTTCACCAGTAATCAATATGTTAAAAACTGAAAGATACGTTGTTTCATCACCTCTGCAAGAGCGTTGAAGAGCTAAAAAGAGATAGCATTTCGATTCACATTCTTAAACTTTTTTTATATTTTCTTATCACAGAGTTAAGTTATAAAAAAATATTTTAGCTTAGACAATATTCGGATTTGAAAATTTTATTTTTTCTACTGACCATATTACTTGCCTATGGTCTTTAAAGGGCCTACGAAATTTACCCTTGGCGTAGAGGTCGTAGCCGCGTAGATTATTCGTAGCGCTGTCAATAGATAGCATTTTTGTGATAGTCAATGGACGAAAACCAATCTCAAACCACCATATTTTTAAATGAAAGAAACGCTGTTTTATAAAAAAATATTATATTATACGGGGTATCTCAAGACTGCTACCGATAACGAAGCCGGGTGGTAGTTTTGGGTGGTAGTTAGTGACTACAAAAACAATGCAACTAAAAATTTCGCAAACAAACGCGACAATTATTTTTTATGATTTTTTAAATATCGTCATATTTGGGTGGTAAATCCACAGTTTTTGCTAAATTAATAATTTAAACGCTTTTATACCTTAGATTATTTATAAATAAAAAAGTATACACTATTATTTTAGAAAAAAATGTATTTACCACCCAAATACGGTCATAGAAAAACAATAACAAAAAACAATTGTCGCTTTTTTTGCAACTTTTTCTGTTGCATTGTGTATGAAGTCGCCTAAACTACCACCCGGCTTCGTTTTCGGTAGCAGTCTTGATATACCCTGTATACCAAATAAAAAAAAAACAAAAATGAATTTATTTATTTAAAACACAAATTTCACAAACATTAAAACACATGTAAAGTTATATGTAAAATTATGCCAATTTGTCTCACTATCTAGGAATCTAGAGTCTATATAATTCTAAATCCAGAAAAATGTGCAGGTGTATCGCGAAGGGGTATTACGCTCAGTCGTTTCTTATTTATATTAATGACCACTCCCGTCTTAATGTTATTCAGTGTATTTGATATTGCAACCGCACGTCCTCGGGACATTTATTTTAATTAACACAAAATACGTGTGTGTGTGTGTGTGTGTGTGTGTGTGTGTGTGTGTGAGTGTGTGTATGCTTATGTAAAAAAATATATAACTTTCCCTACGATTTTTTATAATAACCTCTCAAAGACCACCGTATTTTATATTTAAAATCACATACAGAGGTATATATTTATTTATATTCACAGATATAAAACACGCGTTGTAGATCTATTAATATTTAAAAAACGATTTGAATAATCTATGGGGTCAAACGAGCACCTTGTGATAAGCGATTCGACCGCTCATAAACAGAAGCAAAACCAAACAATACCTTGAATTAAAAAGCAATGCTTGGCGTTCCACTGCGCTCACCCTGAGACATAAGATGTTAAATCTCAGTATTTCCAGCAGTTACTCTGGTTACAATTTCCATAAATCCGGAATACTCCAGTGCATTAACATTGCAGTTTATCAGGAGAAATATAAATACTTAGAGCATAGAGGCGTAGCAAACAAACTCACACGAGCATTGATAAATCAATGCTCTGTGTTTACGGAGGTGTGAATTATTGCGAACGATATTCATAGATTTGCGTTGTAAATTGTCTAATTGCCTATCGGTTTCGCTGAAGTCGGTTATCCATTAGACATTGCGGTGGTACCTACCCATGAGGCCTCTCACATATGAAAGGAAACACTTAACAGCTAACTTCATCATTTCGTTGTTTGCTTAAAGATGTGCGCATCCTCAAAAAATCATTCAATGTTTTTCCAAACGTGCCAAAGAAAAATTACATCCAAGTAAAATAAACCTAAGAATTTAATTTTGTCAGTATGATTGTATGAGAAAGAAAAATAATAAGGAAAATTGGAAATTAATGTTGGAACAAAGGAAAATGGTAAAACGTCTAAAGTACATCGCCACTCATAGAAAAATAAAGATATACGTGATACCTACTTAATCATACATACGTAAACGTACTCCTGTGTTAAAAAGAGACAGCAAGTGTTGCTGTCTCGTTCTATTTCCTCATCACTACTTACAGAGGTTTTTATTATTCAATATAATTGAATTTCTTTCAATTAATTAATAAACCAATAAACACAGCCAATAGCATTTTTAAAGATGTTGGAATATTTTTCAATATTTATTAGTGAAGTTGGTAACGCAGCTTCCTTTATTGCATACCACAGTATCAAGGCTTGAGGTTCTATAGGTATTCATATTAATTAAGTTCCAGTACACAATCACAGGTATGTTATTGCTTTATGTGGCTTTCCCATAACATCGATATATATATATATATATATATATATATATATATATACCAATATTGATATTCATGAATACTTTCATACAAGCATGTATCTCTGAGAGGTAGGTAAGCGTAGTAATAAGGCGCGAACCAAATGGTTCTCGAACTCGTTTTTGTGCCGCACGGTCAGGCTGTGGAATTGTTTACCGGCGCACGTGTTCCCTCCTTCCTACAATCCTGGGTCCTTCCGCCGTGGTGTGAAGAGGCACCTTAGCAGGCCGGCATAATTGTTTCCATTGGCATGGAACGGCAGTCAGATACTCTGCCTGGGCGACATTGGCATTACCATCAGGTGCAATGCCGCCTCTATGCCAGGCCATCATAAAAAAAAGCGTATGTTCAACAAAGTACACCCACATTAGAGCGATTTATTTTCCTAGCGGTCTGGCCCGGCGTCGCCCAGGTAAGGATATTTTTTGAGTCCAGTTTAGAAACATAAGAAGTATTACTATTATTATTATTATTTTGACAGCCTCCGTGGCGCAGTTGGTTAGACGCCGCCTGTGAAACGAGAGGCCGCGGGTTCGATCCCCGCACCGAGAGAAATGTTTGTGCGGCCCACAAATATTTCTTCCGGGTCTGGGTGTTTGTGAGACCGAAAAGTCTCTCGTAGTTCCTGATACCCACGACACAAGACTCGATCTTAGTGTGGGGTCAGGACTATGTATGTGACTGTTGGGTGTTATTTATTATTTATTTATTTATTACTCGTGATAATTGATTAAAATATTTAAACTTAACGTTACTATCGTACTTTAAACTGTCCATCCCGTCCCTTTGAGTTTGAAAGAGTATCGAATATATTTAAATTCCGTGCAATCCCACAGGAACATTAACAGGACATTTTGTCGGGATAAAAAGTAGCCTATGTTTTAATCTAAGGTGCCAGCTAGGTCTATAGCAAATTTAATCAAAATTGGTCTAGCGGATTGAGCGAGAAGAGGTAACAAACACATACATTTTTGCATTTATAATATTAGTAGGCTGGAAAACGAAGAAAGCTCACTAAGGGCCAGTTTCACCAGTTCCTGATAGCTGATAGATCCGGCACTCATCTGTTGGATAAAATAAAAAGTTAGAACATTTGCAAACTAATTTTCTCTTTTATCTGACAGATCAATGTCCGGTAGGTATGGGGGTACTTTATCAGGAACTGGTAAAAATAGCCCTTAGCGCAAACAGGTTGAGCCCGAAAAATAATGACACATGCGTCACCACAAAGGTTTTTTCTGTATATTTTAATAATGTGAACCAATTTGTAAACATCACATCTCGGTGGAGTTAAATATTATCATGTGAACCACAAGTTAAACAGAAAATATTGACTTTGATGTTAAATGAACAGCAATTCGAAAAACACAACGGCGTCGTGTGCCGGGTCGGTCACTTCCCTATAACACGGTTTAGGAGACCAATGGCTGGCACATGGGTCATACTCGTGAACGGGTGCTGCTTGTGTAGACTGGTCTGCTCAATTTGCTTATAATGATAATATTAAATTACTTTGTTTTTTTTTTTTAATTGCCTTTTATTGCTTTTGCTGAACAGTGTATACCGATTCCGCGGTCTGGGCGACCACACTTCACTCAGCCGTACAATATAATTATTATTATGAATAATTTATGAACTGCTCTGAATTTCAACTCCTGTATGATCACTGTATTGTAAACTTATTTTGAAAAGAGCAACGCTAGAGTTTCTTGCCCGTTTTTCTCTGGCGAAAACAGCCTTGTGAACTGGGTGGTAGTGGAAAAAAAAGTGACTGAATCTAAATAGTGTATGACATTTTATGGATTCAATAAATATTTTCATTTCATTTCATTTCAACAAAACACGAGATTTTTACTACTGTGTAACAGGGTGGTCGGTTTATCGAGTATCCTACCACCACATTGTAACGGGTGATTTATATGAGAGACGAGTAAAGCAACCATTTCAAGTACTTGAAAGACGATAATGGTGGCAGTATTTAGAAGAATACAATGAGGATTTGAATACAGAACGGAGTTGTCAACCGTTGTTAAATGGCCGAATCAGTAGATTTACGCTGTAATTGTTCAAACTTAGAAATTGTAGGCTTTTAAACATGCGAGTTGTATGTTGTAGAGTGCCTTGTATTAATGTACCTGATGTTTGCAAAAGAATAGAGGAGATATGACTCCAAAGGAAATATACACAACCGGCGTATTTTGCGGAGTTTTTATAAAATAAAGGCCTGTTAAATTTTCCAGCGTATGTGATGTACGCTGCCCGCACTAGGCCAGTGTGGACAATGGCCTAACTCAGGGGCTGTAAGACAGAATGGTGCCTAATCCTCATTGATCGATTCGTATGCAATTAAAGTGCCGCAGCTTCACATCCAAAGAGCTGAACGTGATTCGCAAATCGCAGGCTATCGACCCCTGGCCTAACCCCATTTTCAATCGTAATTTCGGCTCAGAATTCGGCGATAATACTCTGATATAGTACAGTACAAATAGAGATGAAATAACGCTAGCTAGGGGTTAAATAAACCTCTTTAGATCCCACAAACGCGATATCTCTGCAGATATAAGTGCTCTTTACTTGGCCCCTTTTAATACCTCTCTAATTTGGAGTTGGTCAATTACACCATTTTATATTTTACTAGCTTTTAAACGCCACTTTTTAGCTTCGAATTTTATACATAAAACGCAGAGAGTCCGCCGGAAAAGTTGAGTGTTTTTGTATAAAAGTCTGTGTTGTTTTCCACCTATAAAATGCCTCCACATAAAGAATTATTGCGATTCATTATATGAGAGTATCTTTATGTATTTTGCATTAATTACAATATTATTACTATTGGACAGAAAATTAATTATTACATAATGCACTTCACAAAATGGAAATTAAATACGTTTAATTCAAATATGTACATTCACACCGATGTATTTAATTATACAAGCCTTAAATAATTTATTTTCAAAAAATAATTAATTGAAGTTATTCCTATTTATACTCAACGAGATATAATTGTGAATATTTAAAACATAAATTAAATATAGTTTTGCAATCTGTAAATTTATTATTTGGTATTATAATCCTCTTGACCTATTTGCTTCACTTTCAATTTTCTATTTGGAATACGCGCTCGAATTAAAGTAAACTCGAATTCATGGGTCTGTATTGAGTTAAATCGTAATTCTGTGCTAACATTGTAATTAGGTGCATCCCGATTTTTCAAAGTAAATTTGAAATTAGTAATTTCAATATATAAAAGAAAAACTCTGTTCTACTAAAGATTATTACGATTTAACCCTTAAATAATAGATACTTACATTCGTATTCATTCTAACACCCTAGCTTAGTACAACAGCTTATTGCGAATTATTAAACTTTACAGTTATTAAGAACATTCATGTACGAAGGTTATAATAAGAAGTTATACGTTACAGTAACCAATAATACACAATCTAACTCCGATAATTCAAAGCTTATGCGCTAAAATGGACTAAGGTTTTAGAATACCAACTAAGCTATCATTTACTTTATAAAGATGCATACTAAAATTTTAACATTATTTGAAACAATTCTAATCAATTACCGGCATCTAGTTTCGCCTTGTAAAGATTGAAAAGTACCTTGGAAATGTGGCTCTGATCATTATCGACAAATTATCCCTGCGCTGATGAGGACAATTTGAAGGTTACATGGCGCAAATTTAATATTAGTGCGGAATGTAATCACAATATTAGCGGTTCAGATCATAAACTTTATTACAGCAGTAACCTAAAACTAATTTAATTAGAGTAATTTTTAATCTCTCTCGATTTAGAGTACCTTCAGGCACATGAAATCCTGCTGAACATAGGCTTCTCCCAAGGATCTCCATATTAATCTGTTGGAAGCGGTGTGCATCCAGCGATATTTTTATTTATAACCAGCGGCCCAGCCCTGCTCCGCCTGGGTGCAGACAAAAAAATATTCTATCGCTCATATTCATCAGGACGATACGTAGGATTATAATGGTGAAAGGTTTTTCAAATCGATCGATTTCGAATTTAGAATATCAGAGCAAAGGGTCACTCAGATATCGATTTTGAAACCAATCGGACCACAAAAGTGGAATAAAATTTCCCCGTGATGGCTAGATTTTTCACTTTTCACGTGATGATATCTAGCATACGACATTCGTCGATGAGAATGAACTATCCAACACAAAAAGATTTTTGTAAATTGAACCTTTAGTGTCTGAGATCAGAGGAAACAAATAAACAAGAAAACTCTTGTTCTTTATATATTAGTATAGATAGTAATATTCAGTGTGTGGAGACCGAGTTGTAACAAACCAGAAGTGATTGACAAGAAGGTACCGTAGGTTCGGTATACCTCTGACTTAACGAATGCTAGGGTGTATTGATAGTCAATTACCATGCAATTTAAACAAAAATACGACATGGGATCATTTATACCATAGATACATTAATCTCTATGGTACGTGTAGTCCGCCAACCAACACAAAACCAGCATGAGGGATCACGACCTAAGCACTCTTAATTGAACTCTCATTAGTGGAGCAGTTGAAGATGTAGATAGTAGTGAACTAGGCTACTATAATACAATAAAAACCTTCAATACAGTAAATATGTCTTCTTATTGAGTGTAAGTAAAGATTCTTGGGTAAAGGTCACGTACACCGACTAGCTTAGGTTCATGCACTTTGTGGGTGAATGGACGACCGCAACGATTGCAAAGAATCGCTTTATATAAACAAATCATTGCAGCTATTCTTTAGAATACTTATATTCAGCCCTCGCTTGCGATGCCTTATAATATGGGAGAGATTCGGATCTCTTATTTGTAGAAATTCTTTTCAAATTAACTTATTATCGATCTATATATTTATTATTATTTATGTGCCCTGGCACCTCTGCCTACCCCTTCTGGGAACAATGCGTGAGTTTATGTATGTATGTATATATTTATTTCATTAAAAACCTTAGATTATAATATAGTTCTCGATGTGCTATTCCAAAAAATCACATTTCTTTTTGTATTTACAACATCTGCAATAATATTTCGTCGCATTACTTCGTTCTAAAGATCGCAATGTTCGCCCTTTCGCTTGCGCGCCGGGCTCGGTGGGTACCGGGGTGAGAGGGGAGCGGGGGAGAGACATGCCCTTGACCCGGTCTTATTTGTGCCCTTACAACGCTTACAATTACAACCTAAAATAATCGGTAGGAACGACTGTTCGAATCCGTGGGCAGAAAAACAAAAATAACACACGTGAATAATGTTACGAGACTGAGTATGTTTTGCTTTTTATGGAAGAATTGAACATCGTGAGGAAACCTTGCATACTCTAGCAAAATAAGAATTTATATGGTATGTAAAGTCCGCCAAACAGCACTAGGCCAACGTGGAACTATATGGTAGGCCATATAGTCTACCACGATTTTAGAGGAGACCCGTGCCCTGTAGTGGGACTTATATGGCCCGACAATGTAACAATATACTGTATATTGTTACATTATGAGTATAATGACGGTGTATATAAACTCGAGGAGTGTCGTTGAGACGACTTGGTCGTGTGTCGGAAAAATTATAGGCGTATCAGCATCAGATTCCAGCCAACACAATAAAATATGACGCGGGTAAAAATGAGAATGATGAAAAAGATGTTGGCATGGTGGATCGAAATTGCACTGACTGGTTTTCGCAAAAATGATACCTATCCTATTTTGAAGGTACGCTGAACGCTCTAACAATCCACAATGGTATGCGTATCGCGTCTGTTAATTTCATCAGAAAATAAGGTTAAATGGCTGTGCGATTAAGTATATTTTGTGTTTGACATTGTCAGTATGAGCGTAAGGAAACCACAGGAGTTTGTCGCCAATGTACGCCTGAGCCATAATATTCCCGTGCCTCGACCGAGGGGCAGACCAAAGAAGCGCTGGCTACATGCAGCCGTGGGCAGAATCTCGTCGGTAGTAAAAGCTAGCAAGTCTACATTCTAGTCAGACTGGTCGATGAAACAAACACGTACGCCCGCCACGTATATCATGTATTGTCTAGTTTATAAATAAATTTCGTAGAATGTTGGCAATATTCACGATATTGAATGTTTATTTTTTTGGTATTAAAGTTAAAACAATGAAGAAAGTCGAAGTTGAGGAATTTTATATCGACGGCTCCAAGAACAATATTTAAAATTTAAGAAGATGCTTATATTATATACTCGTATATTTATTCTGAGGTAGGTACTAATAAGCTGTTTTGTTTAAAAAAAAAAATAGTGCCCAAAAACAAAGTCCGTACTTTGTTGCAGCTGAAATTCAAAAGACTGCAAAAATCAGGCACTGGAATCACTTCCAATAACGTCGGATAAGTAAGTCGGATGAGTTCATAATTCATCAAATGAACTATTCTATAGCTATAGAATAGTTCATTTGATGTACAATGCAAATATACATGAAACTGTGTAAACCAAAAGGGTAGGTAGACGTGTCTGATTCACCCTGCCGTCACTAATTTTATTTCCATCCTTTTGATTGGGTATAAGCCACGTATCAAACCTATCGCCATACTTCATAGTTTGGCGATAGGTTTATATTGTTTGGCACGTACTAGAATTTACTCATGTAAATTCCAGTACGTGCCAAACAATATGATATTTGAAAACCCCTAAAACCAGCGGTCCGTATTCCATGGTTTAAAACACACAAACTGGAAGTTAGTAGTAATAAAATTATTAAATATCATAGCACATAACTGGGAAATGGATAACCAACTTCACCGAAATCGATACCGCAATTAGACAATTTACAACGCAAATCTATGAATATCGTTCGCAATAATTCACGCCTCCGTAAACACAGAGCATTGATCATATTAACAATCCGCGTGTGACTTTGTTTGTTATGTCTACGCCCTAACTTTTTATATTTCTCCTGATAAACAGCTGTGTAAATGCACTGTTGTGTTTCGGATTGAAAGAAATTGTAGCCAGAGTAACTGATGGATATATAGAGTCTTACATCTTATGTCTCAGGATGGCGAGCGTAGGGGAATTCTAAGCATTGCATTCTAATTCAAGGTATTGTTTGGTTTGCTACTTTTCATGAACGGTTGTATAGCTTACCATCAGGCGAACGGCATGCTAGTCTCGCCATTCATTGCAATTAAAAAATTGCTTCTCAACTGATTAACATGAAATACGAGTACATATTAGGTGTCAGAGGTATACAGAAGTACATTCAATACCTTTCGTCAAAAAAAGTTCTACTATAGGATGTGAAAGGCAGACTCCGTGACGCAGTTGATTAGACGCCAACTGCGAAACGTTAGGTCGCGGGTTCGATCCCCACACCGAGATAAATGTTTGTGTGGCACACAGGTATTTGTTTTATGGCTTGGGGATTGTGGGACAGCAAAGTCTCTAATAGTTCCTAATACCCACAGCAAGAAGACAAGATCTTAGTGTTGGTTCAATACCGTGTGTCTGTTGGATGTATTCATTTTATCATATTATTTAAAAATTTACTTTTCATTTTTACTTTAATGCCTCTGAGCCTACAGTTAGCTTCTATTGATTGACATAAGCTACACAAATGAGCCCAAATTCACGGCCAATATCTAGTTGGTAATATGAATTGAAACACAAACCAAACGATTTAATTGTTTCAACCAATGTATTGGCGAAAAGTTTCATAAGCGCTCGACGCCACAATTTCCATTTACGCGGTTTTTGATTGCATATTCCCTTTAATATCTAATGGCGGCCCTTTGACATTCCCGCATACCATGTTGCGGTCGAATAAAAATATTACATGAAATAACATTGCCAAGTTATACAAGACTATTGTATAAATATGTTCAGAAAAACGTATGATTGGCAATAAAAATCTGCGGGATCTCTATCAGTAAATGAATGGATTAGGTATCTGTTCGAAAATGAGCGCGCGTATCCATTAGAAGCCGAGCATTAAAATCTGTCCCAATATTTTTTAATTACGACGGCTATGCAAGCTCGGCTCCTTCGTATGCAAAGGCGGACACGGCAAGGAGGCTGGCGCACTGCCAGGTCCTCTATCTAGAATTTAAACCCGCCAGCACAGCGAGGCATTCCCTCAGCCGCAAACATGCGCCGAAACCCCGCCGATGCGAACTCTGTTACTACCGCGCCAGGGCTCTTCGAAGGCTGGATGCGAGTCCCTTTATACACCCTGTTGTTTTCTTCATTAGAACCGTGGCAGTGACGCTGCCACCGTTTTTCTGATTGTCACACTCTGCGCACGAATTTATTAACCACGAAAATACAAATCAACAAATGTTTGCACTTCATATTTAATCACGGCGAGTGAAAAATTCATTCCGCTGTAATAACATTTTATTTAATTAAAAATATGTCAACTCGGCGTTTAGCAAACTTCACATTCACGCTCGTAAACGTTGCTATATTTAGAAAAAACAGGGTGTACTAGTGAGACTGCGGTTTAATTTAGTGCCATAAATAAGATTGTTAGCATGTACATTATTTGTTTACGTTATGGGAATAATTAAAATTGATGTATCCCGATTTAAAACGCAATTTTTAGCTGCAAATTTTTTGAACATAGCCGTGGTATTGTTCTACATTCGTTGGTATTACAACGCTGCCTTTTGTCTGGCAGACTTATATCAAAACTTTTAAACGCTCGTCTACTGAATATACGGAACGAATTTGGCCCTAATTTATTTGTTACTGTGCGAATTCAAACTCAAATGCGAGTTAAATTGTGGAAAGTTTACCAATTGACACAAATATTCCTTTGACTCGGTAAGTCAACTTGGTTTGAGGTGCATCTCTTTGTTAAATGACTTAAGAAGTTGAGAGATATATGTTTTCCAGGAAACAGTCAAGAAACAGCTTTGCTCTCCCATTTTATTCGGTCCGTGGATTATAATCGAGCTATCAATGCGATTCATCCTTTCAGCCTTATGAACTTCAGGGAACATAAATGTCTTCCTCAGTCTTGGTGTTAATTAACTGTGCATTTAATTATAAAAATCATAGTATACTTCATCCAAATCTTTTGAATTATTGAGTTTAAGGCTCTGTATCAACCATGTTGTACTATTATGGTATACTGCGATGATGGGACTAGCACACAAATATTTGCTACTTATACTTAAGGTATTAAATATAATACACATATATACTAATTCCTATTCTAATTTAGAAATCAACGTAAATCTTCCTTATTTCCCAAACAATATTGAATATTAACTAGACATCGCTCAATGCAAAATCAGAAAAGAACGAAGTTACACAGAATATTCGCTTCATTGCGCCGGTAGCAGGTCTTATCATTTCACTCGACGTCACTCAATATTGAGAAAATAGCGTAATGATATCAGCTTAGAGTCTCCGGAGCACTGCACCAGGTTCGATAGACGCCACTGAAAATGGATTCTAACAGCAAATGTGGAATATCAAATGGTATCTTTCTAGATTATCTTCGGGAAGTGCAAAATGGCTTATCACAAATTCTTTTTTAACATAGACATTCCGTGAAATAGAGATGGGTTCCAGTTTTCAATAAATATTTGTTACAGCTATAAGACCGAAGTTTTCTCGCAGTTCCTCTATAATAGAACATGAATGTAAAATAGGAATATATATGACAGTTGTATTATGAGTGTTATTATTTCCTTGTATGCTTATTAAGTTTCGAAAACTCTACGTTTATAAAAGAATAAGAAAAACTTTTATCTCTCATCAGAGGTCCATTATTAAGATTCTTACGATCATCTATCAACCCATCTACGTCCCACTGCAGGCCACGGGATCCTTTACATTCGTGGGTACGATAGAGAGTGGTTAGGCCATATAGTCCACCATGCTGGCCAAAAGCGGGTTGGCGGTCTTTACCTATCTACCATAGATATTCTTACAAATCGCGCTATGCTGGACTTCACGATGATTTCCTTCACCGTAACAGTCCGTGGTGATTGACTATCAATACACACAATATCTTACGATCAATGAGAGAGAGAGAGAGAGAGGGGGGAGTGGGGGGGGGAGAGTGTGTCGTGCGAGTAAAAACGAAACACCGAACGTCAACGCATGATTTAAATGGATTAAAACGAGTAGGTACAGTGAATCCTGACTTACAGGAATCATAGCGGTGTGAGGTGGAAAGTCTGCGATTTTTATTTTGTTTCCCGGATCCGATATGTGACTTTGTAAGTTCGTATTATGATGTAAGCGAGCGGCAACTTAGTTGAGCGCGGTAGGGAGTAAAGAATCATAGGTATTGGTTCAGTAAACACAACACCAACTCCTCGTATATTGTAAGGAAACCTGCATATAAATAAATAACACCCATACTAAAATCGATTCTTATGTCGTGGGTATCAGGAAATACAGGTAATGGTAGGCCCAGCAATGGTTTTTGCGCGGGGCGGTTCGCGGACGTAAATCGGGGCGCCCTTCGCCCTGGTATGTCCAGTGCTGCCCACAATGCATGTGACGGCTATCGAGAGGTGTTTAGTCAGTATGCTGGCGTAGGTATTGCTAGGGACCCAGCTCGGCCACAATATCCACGTTTGTACCGGGCTGGAAGGTCAGAGACACTGACATACCCCTTGCGGCCTCCCCCGGGGTACCGAAAGGGGAGCTTAATAGCTTTTCATATTGAAAAAAAGGGCATCAGGAAATACAAGAGACTTTTCGGTCTCACAAACACCCAGACCCGAAAGAAATGTTTGTGAGCCGAACAATTCTCGCAATCCGTCCCAATCTGCTGATATATACCGCCAAACTGTGCATACCGCCAAAACATACATACATAACGCTTTTATTCCCAGAAGGGGTAGGCAGAGGTGCCAAAACACCCACATTTCGCCTTGTATGTTCCGTGCCACGATGCGATAGGTGGCGAGCCTATCGCCATATCCGGCACAAATTCCTGAATCTAAGCTGATATTGAAAAGAAAATCCAATACTTTACCCGACTCGGGATACAAACCCGAGACCTCAGCTTTGTAACCGTACCCTAGTACAACTACGCCACCGAGGCATTCCGGCAGTAAAATTAAATATATAATGCCGTATATATACTGAAGATTCGAACATACGGGACAAAAGAATGACAGGGGCTGGCAGTTCGCTACCACAAAGTGAGAATGCTAGAAACTACTACTAGTATAATGAAAATGGAATTGTGCCTACAAACACTGTTTGACCTTTTTACAACAATGAATAAAGAGATACAGTCGCCCAGCTTCTGTGTCAAGCTGCCTCCATTTATATTCAAAAAACAAGATGCCTCCAGTATTGTATAAAGAAAACTCGAGATTCTTGAGATCAAATAATTAAATATTTTTTGTTATTATTTGTATGAAAGATTACAACGAAATAAATGTTTTCGCTCATACAATTCCTAGAAGTAAGGACAATAAGATAATGCTTTTACTTGAAATTGCTAACATAAATCATCACTGGAAAATATCACTAGAAATATAGACACAATAGCTTTTTTTTTTCTTAATTATAATCTTTTGTTTGTTGAATTTGACGATTTGATTTTTGGTGCCAAGATCACCATCTCATCGCCAGCGGTGGATACAACTGAATAAAAAATAAATGAAATCACATCGTAAATCTCTGACTTTTCGAAGTCATGTGAGGATTGATAGACAATCACTACGCTCTGTAACGGTGAAGAAAAACATCGTGAGGGAACTTGCATATTGCCATATTTATTATTATTATTATTATTTATTATGAAATACCTCAGTGCCTAAAATCGAAAGTCTTCGATAGTTGTGTGTTACCAGTGATGACATACGGCTCCGAGACGTGGCCGCTCACTGTGGGCCTCATTAAAAGGCTCAAAGTCACTCAACGAGCCATGGAGCGGACTATGCTCGGAGTTTCCCTACGAGATCGAATCAGAAATGAGGAGATCCGTAGGAGAACCAAGGCTACCGACATAGCCCATAGGATTGGCAAGTTGAAGTGGCAGTGGGCCGGGCACATAGCTCGTAGAACCGATGGCCGTTGGGGCCGAAAGGTTCGAGGTCGTCGAGTGGAGGCCACGTACAGGCAAGCGAAATGTCGGACGCCCGCCTACAAGGTGGACGGACGTTCTGACTAAGGTCGCAGGAAGTCGCTGGATGCAGGCCGGTTCCAACAGGTCATTGTGGAGATCCTTGGGGGAGGTCTATGTTCAGCAGTGGACTTCCTGTGGCTGATATGATGATGATGATTTATAATGAGCCTGTAGCGTCCCACTGCAGGGCAAAGGCCTCTCTTTCCGCCTTCCATGTATCCCGGTCAAGGGCTTTATATGACCAATCCTTCAAATATGCATCCAACTCGTCTCGCCACCTGCGTCTAGGTCTTCTACGTGGTCGACGGCCGTTCGGGACCCATTCCGTGGTGATCTTCGCCCACATCTCATCTGGCATGCGACATACATGTCCAGCCCAATCCCACTTTAGTCTGGCGGCTTTTTGACCAACGTCGGTTAATTTGGTTCTGGTCTAATGTGATCTGAGAGATTAATACCCAAAATGCTGCGCTCCATTGCTCGTTGGCAAACGCCAAGGCTGGATTTTTGGATGTTAGTAAATGACCATGTCTGGGCACCGTACGTGAGAATGGGAAGAATGCACATGTCCATGAGTTTGCGCTTTAGGGAGAGTGGCAACGGTCCTTTCATAAGATCTTTTAGAGACCAATAGCTTTTCCAGGCGTTTTCAGTGCGTCGAGTGATTTCTCTATCTTGTCTCGCCTGGAAGGAGACTAATTGGCCCAAGTAAATATACTCATCGACATATGCAATCTCCACACCTTCAACTTCAATTTTCTTCTGCGTGATACACACCATAGATATTCGAAATATCTATGGTGTGTAAAGTCCTCCAAAGCGCACTAATCCAGCGTGGTGGATGGTAAAGGAGGCCAATCTCTGCAGTGGGACGTTTCCAGTGGTACTGAACTGACTAATGAATTATATTTTAAGTACATTGCATACGAGGCAAAGTAAAGAACATTACATAAGCCTGAGCAAAACCAGAGTAAATCCATGTGATAACTAAGGGAGGCCTATGTTGAGCAGTGAACTTCCTGTGGCCGAAACGAACGAATGAAAACCGAATGACGGGACACTCGCGTGTACCACTAGATTTTCTACCATATTCTAATGTAATCCCTATTCGCTTTCATATAAATATTATGCGACCGTCAGCAGAACCTAATTCAGAGTGTTCTCGTTTAGTTTACCTAATCTATGCCTTCCCTTTACGAGAACCTTATTCATACCCTCATGTAGTTTAATCATTTATTTATATATAAAGTATTTATTGAACACCACATAAAATAATAAGACAACTCTTTTAAACTGCCGGTCTTATCGCTTACTGCGATTTCTTTCAGACAACCATTAGATGGATTGGATTGAATAAAAGCTATGAAGAAAACGGCTGATGAAAGATTTATGCATTTTCTTTTCCGAATAGCTTTACGTTGCGGGTGTGTGAGTTGTTTATGAGTTGGTAATTGAGCTCCGCAGGTTGTCTAATCTCAATTTATTTCACATAATTTAAAGCGCAGCGTGATGAACTAACTTTCCAATTGAAGATTTTGTATTTAACCACATTTGTTCAGTTTGTGAAAAGTATATTTATGTTTAATTAATGAATAAATATATATAACAGTGACACATGCAGTCCTAAGTAAGCCGACAATTAAATACACTCAATAAAATATTATTATATGACAGTGCGTGGTGGCCTATTGGTAAACGGACTAGACGCGACTGCCAACATGTTCACGGTGGTCGCGGGTTCGAATCCCAGGGCACACTTCTGACTTTTCGGAGTCATGTGTGTATTGATAGTCAATCACCACACACTAAACCGGTGAAGGAAAACATCGTGAGGAAACCTGCATACCATAGCGATTTATAAAAAAAGTAAGGTATGTAAGTCCGCCAACCCGCACTAGGCCAGCGTGGTGGGCTATATGGCCTAACCACTCTCAATCGTACTGTCGATTGTAGAGTAGGCCTGTGCCCTGCAGTGGGACGTATATGGGCTGATACAGATACAGTATACAATAAAAGATTGTTAGATATATAATTATATAGAAGTTAGATATAAAAAACTACGATAGACTTTCTGGCCTCATAAATAGTTAAAACCAGAACATATATTTTTGGATCTTACCATGACGAATATATATTGCAAGAATCAAACCTGGGGCTTTGGTTTCACAATCGGCATGTAACCATTAACCCCAATAAAAAAATGAAATAAAAAATTCAATTATATAAAACAAATATTTCAACATTAACATCACCTGATAGTAAACAGCGGGAGATGAGGTCTCGTTCCGATAAACAAGTTTACACAACCAACATTACTAACAAACAAGCGTACGTGATAAAATGATAACCAAGTAGATGATTTCAACCGCAGAATGTGTTCAAACTAGCTGCTATTCGGATTTGATTAATATCTGACGCGTAATTGTTTTACTAATACATCAGGATTGACGTGATCTGTTGGAGAAAACAATTTACCGACATAGGTCAAAGGATTTGCAAGTTGGAGTGGCCGGGCACATAGCGCGAAGAACTGATGGCCGTTGGGGCCGAAAAGTTCTGGAGTGGAAGCCACATACAGGCAAGCTCAGTATCGTACGCCCACATACAAAGTGAACGGCCGATCTGGTTAAGGTTGCAGGAAGTCGCTGGATGCATGTCACTTCCAATAGGTAAATGTGGAGATCCTTAGGGTAGGCATATGTTCAGCAGTGGCGTGCCTAGGGTTCTGGACTAGGGCAAGCCCAATACTTTTTTAGTAAGTATATGTATTGGTTCAGGAGCAAAATGGTATTAAGAAGAACGTGTTCATCATGCGATAGGGCGCGAGCCTATGCGATGTTAATAAATAATAAAATATATAGAAATTCGACCCGAGATTCGAATCCGAGACCTCAACTTTGCGCCATCGAGGCAGTCCTAGACCTACCACATGATCTATATAAGATTAGGATAAAAATCAATAAAATAGTAAGTAGTAACTATCTTTATCACCGTTATGAAAAAAAATATTACAATAAGTTGTTTCGAAAAAATCTAATAGATGGCGCGATTTTCACAGCCAGCTATATATTTAATATTGCCAAAATACTGAAGGGTCTATCATTAGTTTTAAATAGATGAATAAAACAAATGTGTAAATTAAATTACTTTTGGGCATGCATACGTAACTTTATATTGTAATTATTTTGTAAATTAATAAACGGCACAAGTACGGCGCGGCGCCGTGTTTAACTTCGCGGCCAGAAATTATTATTAATACATTCATGTTTTGTTTTTAAGTATGCATGTGATTTTTTGATTCATCATGAGCCCTGAAAGGAAGCTCTTGATGAGCTCAATGGCAAACAATGTCAAATAATATCTGAAAAACACTACGATTACTGCCTACGCGAGCATAATGTTTTGAAATCACATTATGTATCTGACGCATAAAGAGGTTTCTATACGCTGTTTACCAGAATTATGAAAATATATTAATGCATTCGCATGTTTTTGTCAATTACTATAAAAGTACCAGTTAAATTAGGTATTTAAATCACTATAGCCGGAACAATTCCAAAAATATAAGTACATCGTTCGAAAAAAATATGCAACACCAACAGACTTATGAGTATGAGAACATCCAGCAATCCATGTAGTATGTACACTGATCTATGAAATTGTATTCTATAGTTTTCACTACTTTACATAAACAACAAATACACAAACAATCTACCAGTTTTGGACCAGATACGAGTAATTGTTTGTCTACGAAATGTAATGAATTTACCTTTTCCTCGCCGATCAACAGTTACACACACTTTAAACCATCACAAGGCACATTTTCATCCATTATTATACGCAATAAACGTAAAATACTATAATGAAACGAAAACTAAACGAAAGACATAATAATAAACGTGAAGCTATCCACAGCTCCTAAATAATGGACAATTCCAAATTAAGTATTCTAATTATATATTAATAAAAATATTTAAAGCATCATAACACGGTCTCAAAAAATATCAATTTATTTTATATATTATCCAATATAACTTATAGTAAAACATTAATATTTTTCGACAAATTTGGATCATAATATGACGCGTCAAGTACACAACTTCACTACGCAAAGCCGGGAATTTTGCTTGGTACAAATTGCAATATAGAATAGCTATATGTATGGGTACGTAGTGTCATGGTAGTAACAATTCACCCATAGGTGCGACTGAGAGGGCAATATACGCCAAAAGCCAGGTAAAAGCACCCGAGAGAGAAAAAGATAGATAATACTTTGGTGTGTTCTGTTTTTTTAAGATATTGCGTCACGCGTGGACCAGCGTTGATTTTGAATGAAATATTTTTATATTAGTTTTTGACCGCGGCGCTCGCTTAGGCGAGTTGCCGGGTGCGGCGCTGCGGGCGCGGGTACTCCATCGCAGGCGCGGGGCTCCAATGGCAAGCCGCGACGCGGTAAATTTAAAAATGATAGACGTTTTGCATTAAACGAATGTATTTTATTTAAGGTACTAATTTGCCTTTAGGGTTGAGTATATGCGTATTAAGTAAGGCAAGCCGGGCTTTTGGGCTTGTATGGAAGTACCGCCACTAAATTGTTCAGTAGTGGACTTCCTGTGGAAGTGATAATTCCTAATGTTGTCAATGGTAATTGAAGTCCATATGGAACATCCATCGATGTGAAAATATTATCTCTCATTAGCGAGAGATTTATCGATAAAATTATCACTCGTGCGGAATACTCGAAATCAGAAATAGGTAGACTGAAGAGGAAATGCTACAAACTTGCGCGAATCATAGTCGCTATTTGGGCAAATTAATATTCTAATGATGATGATATAGATAAATTCACAGTTATAGAGTAAAATCTGTGGAGGTTTGTGCAAATAAATACGATTTAATATACATACATACGTAAACTCACGCCTTTTTCCTAGAAGGGGCAGGCAGAAGCCTTGTAACATTTTCTAATCAAGGTAAAAACTATACGAATACTATTCTTTAGACCACAAACTATTTTTGTACAAAATTTCAAACCGTCACTCGTGCAACAATTATAAATCGCCCAGGAATTTCACACACAATTCGAATAATGAATAATTAAGCCGTGTACAATTGAGCACAACAATTTGTACAATTAATAATAAAATTAAAACCAATAAATGCACTTGCCATAAAGAGCTTTGTACTTTGTTAAGAAAAAAGCGATTCCAATTTTACAAACATGGAAACATGTTTGTAAACAAGTGTAAAACATTTAAGCGATGACACAAATTTCTTTAATGTCATCCGCAGTGCATGGCAAACCAAAATGGAATTTCTTTTGTAGCCGTGAATCGGGCTCAGATTATTGACTGGTATGAATAGTATGCAACTTCCTGTAAAAATATTGAACGTGGAGGTTGTAACACATCTTATTGCCCAGTTTTTAAGTGTAGGCTTTGAAAATAGAAAGTATATTTGATAAAAATGCGCTGTTTTTTACTAAATAAATATTGTGAATTAATTTTATAGATAAATATGTAACGAAGCTCTGTTTGAGTCTGCTTAAATTTAATTAATGGAAACATGTGAAATATTAAATATAATCTGCACGTTTGAACGAATTTTTTTTTCGGAAATGTTCTCGGAAGTCCAGCTTTAACTGACTCAAGACAAGTAGATATAAGAAAGATATTCAGTGATAAAAGCTGCAAGAACACAATTTCTTTATTTAGGTTCAAAAAAATAAAATGTGCATAATATAAAATATGTAACGGATATTTAAGGAAGCCTGTCTTACCCATTCATCGTCAGCTGCAGAAAATGACCTCTAAGGAATTCAACACAAATATTTAGAAAACCTACATCCAATTCTTGCAACTTCATTAAGTTATACGTATATTAAAAACCATTACGGCCCTGAAAGTAAATACTCTTAGATATTTAATGAAATGTTATTCATCATCTCCTGTATCCAAAATATCCGTACAAGTTACGATACTCCGGATATTGAACAAGAAACACCGCATTTCATCTTACAAGTGAATTGCTAATACCTTTATCGGTGACTGGAAGGAGGATCGTTACAGAATCTTCAAACGAGCAATAAAGGAGGCGGCTAATCTTGAGATGCCGATCTGAATCTACAGCTGCTTTTTACATCGTTTCAGTTGGCATTTTTAGTTTTAGATTAATAAAGTCAGCGGTCCGTAGATAGTTCAAAAAGGAAATGAGAATATAAGCCAGCCGCTTCCAACAGGTCGATGTGTAGATTCTTTGGGGAGGCTTATGTTCAGCATTGGACTTTCTGAAAATGAAAATGAAAATGAAAATAATTTATTGAATCCATTAAAATGTTCAACATCATTTAGATTCAGTCATTTTTTTATCTACCACCCGGTGCGGAAAGCTGTTTTCACTAGAGAAGAACGGGCAAGAAACTCTAGTGTTGCTCTTTTCAAAACCAGTTTACAATGTAGTGAATTATTACAAAAATTACAAGTTGGTTTAAATCAGAGCAGTTTAATAATAATATGTTGAAAATTTAGAGTAAATATTTTTGATAGAAGTGAAGTCGCCCAGAACGAAGAATCAGTATACTCTTTTTCGCCAAAGCAGTGAATAATTTCGAGTCTTATGTAATCCATCAATCAATCCATTACAATGTAAGCAAATCGGATAGACCAGTCTACGCAAGCAGCACCCGTTCACGAGTATGACGCATGTGCCAGCCATCGGCCTCCTCAACCATGTTGCAGGGAAGTGACCGACCTGGCACACGACGCCACCGCAAGCACAGACCTTTTAGCGAGCATGACATACCCAATCACTTACATAGGAAAACAATGGCAAATTTGACAAGTTACTTAATTTAAATGGTAATTTATAGAGCACACCAAGACTTACGCTCCGAGATACTACACATTCATTTAATTTTATTCTATTCCCACGTCTAAATATTCCGAAATTTTATAATATGCCTTATTGCATAATTTTTGCTTGATAATAGCTTTGAATTTTGTAATAGATAAGGCTTTAATATGACTGGGAACTTTGTTATAAAAATGTATACAGTAACCCTTAAAAGATTTGCTGATCTTGTGGAGTCTGGTCTTAAGAGTAGCTAGATTATTCTTATTCCTAGTATTTTTGTTGTGGATATCGCTAATCTTAAGAAAACTTTCTTTATTTCTATGTACATAAATTAAGTTTTCAAAAATGTATTGTGATGCTACTGTCATTATATTTATCTCTTTAAACTTTTCTCTAAGAGAATATCTGGACCCAAGCGAATAAATTGACCTTATAGCTCGCTTTTGGAGAACAAAGATGGTATTAATGTCAGCAGCACCACCCCACAGTAAAATTCCATAACTCATCAGACTATGAAAGTAGGCAAAATATACCAATCGAGCTGTATCAACATCAGTCAATTGGCGAATCTTACCCACCGCAAAGACTGCGGCACTCAGCTTTTTAGCTAGAGCGATGATGTGAGAACCCCATTGAAGTTTGGGATCTAATGTAATTCCTAAAAACTTAGTTGTATCCACAAGGCTCAACTCATCCCCATTCAAATTAATGTTAGCATTAACTTTTTTGACATTAGGTGTCACAAACCTTATACATTTCGTTTTTTGGCTATTTAATAACAAATTGTTAATGCTAAACCAATGTACTATTTTCTGTGGCCGAAGAGAGAGAGAGGGGGAGAGAAAGAGAAAACATAACAGATGATGATGATAACTGATTATGGTTTGCTAAACGAGTGATTGTTGTAATTTGTAGGTGTATATACTGTGGATGTACATGGAACGTAGGAACAAAGAAAATATGGATTTTTTCTTGGGTTTAATTATACAAAGAAATATTTCTTACTGTTTTGGTTTACTTGTTGTCTTTAACTTGTACTGTTTTAAATTTCAACTAAATTGAAAGTTCAAGAAAATCTACACCCTATCGCCATAAAGTTTTCCACTCCTTATAATATTATAAATTTCATAAGATCAAAATAAGCAACCATTCACATTTCTCACGCAATAAATCAGCTTTGTGCACAACCTTTCAGGTGAATTCGAACTCCTAACGGAAAATATTAGTACCTATTGTATAGAGAAAATTGTTCCGTCTTGTTGGTCCGAAATTATTTGAATAAAAGCATCATAGTGGAAAAATACAAGCACGACCCAACATATAAACGAAAACAACGTTCATAACACGATATTCATATAGCTAGTACGAGCGTTTTCATCGATGAAATATCCCGCATCTCCCAAACAAAACAAATGCTTCCGCATCTCGTTATTGTTCGTCATAACTATATGAGGAAGTTTCCCTTGTTGCTATCGATACTAATTGCTTTTTGGGCTCGATCTAAGCTAATAAAAAATAACTCGATACTTTCAGCATCCGCGGGTCGGCCCCAATAAATTTCCCGACACGGCCCGCTGCCACGTGGACTTCGTGAGTTAAATTCTGTTTAATAAGGAGATGAGGGAAGGCTAAACTTTGTCTTGAGATCGCTTTGTCGCCAGCACCGTACAGCGGTGTGTGTTGAGAAGTTAACTGTCTCCTGTAACTGTTGTTATAGCAATTTCCAACTTGTTCGTGATGATAATCGAATGCCAAAGTTAGTGTCAAAGGTTTTTTTAAATGTCCTATATCACTTGCGCAGATTTTGACGAGGCTAAAGTTTTTTTAAAGTAGCCCGTTCGCTTAGGTTTTAGGGATAAAGCCAGTAGCAATACGTGGATTTCCGGGCTAAGACTAATTCTTCGTGACAATAAGGTTTTGATTGTTTTTTTAATTGTAGTGGAGGCCCTAGCTCTGATGGGGGTCGTATATGGGCTAATACAGATACACAGTTCTTCAATTGAAATATTTTATCACACAAAAGGACCATACTTATCTTACATCGATAATGAAATGTAAAAAATGAAGTCATTTCTGAACTATTTCACAAGAAACGCAAATTGATTGAAATGCCTTCTTTCAATGATAGCTAACTGGAACTCGTAGTGATCGGCGAGGGTAAAAATGGCAATTTCAATATAATTGCCTACGCGTTTCGCGATTTTACAATAGCGAGAATTGTAGAATGAGAGTGCCGGCCCGTTTAACTCTGATGATGGGTAGGAACGAGCAATCAGTAACTCCCAAGGCAAGCTGAAGTCAGCCTCACAACAGGTCGTTAAACCAATAAGAGATACAATTTAATCTAATTTCCTACGTAGAAACATATTGCATTCATGTATACTAGGAAGGGTGAAAAATTATCGAGATGCGTTTAGTATTTCAGTCGGGTGCGCTAGAATTTGGGTCGCTTCAGTGTCATCAATTACCGGTTGCACCAAATTGATGTATGCACGTGGAAATTAATGCGCTTTGACAATGTATGGATAAAACAAACTAATTATTTTAATAATATTGATACAGTAAATAGATCAAATTAAATCAAATATTTGTAATGTGCAATATCCTTCACTTATGACCCGTTATATTGGCAAACAACCGGTAGGAAGTGGTTGGGCGTTCGACCAGGATACCAGATATGAAAGAGCGCTTCAGGCATAAGTGTTTTGTTTCCATAGGTTTGGACATCAGATGGGGTGTCGGGGGTTACTAACCCCTGTAAGACGTCCTAGGAAACATGCCCAAGGCACCACTAGTGCTAACACAAGCTCTAGCTACTCCAAACAAGAAACAAGATAAATACGGAAACGATATAGACTAAAACGAATATTTGTACTCAAATATTTACTTTATCGCAATCTATTTTTTTCACATTACATATATTTAACGTGAAAAATCTTCACAGTTATCTTCTTTAAGGATAGTTAAATGCAAGGTACTGGTGGTAGGTCTCTCATATGTGAGAGGCCATCTATCTAGATGCTACCACCGCAATGTCTATTTTTCCCGCCAAACAGCAGTGTAAATGCACTGATGTGTTTCGGTTTGAAGCACATTGTAGCCAGAGTAACTAGTGGACATATTGAGACTTGACATCTTATATGTCAGGATGGCGAGCGCCTCAGCGAGCGCAGTGGAGTACCAAACATTACTTGGAATTCATGGTGTTGTTTGGTTTCGCTACTGTCCATAAGCTGTCGTTTTGCTTTCCATTAAGCGAACGGCAAGCTTGTCTTCTCATTCATTGCAATAAAAAAGGTCCATTTCGAATTTGACCATTTAAACACACTCGAATCGTGATTAATCTAATATTATCGATTGGGCCGCGATTTGTCACCGTTGCCCACTAACTGGCCAAAACCGCAAATGATGCGAGGGCGTGTGACCGTGTGGGTTGGGCCGGTGTATATACCTAATTACATGAACATATAAACTAGTACTTATGAGGTAACTCGAGACAGTCTTTAGAATATCGCGAATGGACATGTAAACCAGTGTTTAAGTAAAACTTAAGATAGTCTTTGACGTTTATCGCGGTCATAATTACTATAGTATTGAAATCCTTCATTATTATAAGATATGAAACCTAGTTTCTTTTTAAAATGACACGAAAAAATAGCTAATTGTCGCGATTCTTTCGGCGAGTGAAATTGCCGGATCCAACGACGGCGGGTCGACGATAATACACGTGATAAAAAATCATTATCTATCTAGTGTAGGTCAGGACTATGTTTATGACTGTTGGTTGTTACATTTGAATTTATTTAACAAGTTGATTAACAATTTGGTCATTCACACATTGGGCTGGGAATAATCTTAGCAAATGTACATATTTCTTTCAAGATACAGGCTTGTATGTTATAACGTGTTTTGTAATATCAAGTAGCACTTGTTAAAGTGAATTGCACTGATGTAGTTTTCCTTTTACGCAACAAGCATTAAATAAATTTGATTACGTACTCGTTCCCGGCGGTGTTTCACGCGGTGCAGAACATTGTGGAAATCTAATTCTATAATGTTATTACTATGCCTCTTGTTTCTAAAATTGCAGTTATTTTATAATATCGTTGTCGAATCAATTTCTGCTATTTGTACTATTTTGAGCTTTTAACATTCTAAGACTCAGTTGCACAAACTGACTTGGTCCATAATTTTAACTTTGAAAATGTCATCGCCATACATTAGAGACGTATTTCACTTTGCTAATGTATAGGATTGATTTTTTCAAAGTCAAATTTATGGACAGTCTTTTATGTGATTAAAACGAGTCGCTTATACTTTTTATACGACTTTAATATAGCAAAAGCAAAAATACATAGCAACGGAAAGGTACAATAACTGACAAATAATATTATCAGATAACATTTTAACAAAGACAATAATAACTAAACAAGTATCTATTAATGTTATTAAAACTATGGTTTACAGCTCCAATTTATTTCAACAATTTTTTTGTTTGTGCAATTGGGCCTTAATATTGCAACTAATTTTCCACACCGAATTTTGTTATTGATATCAGTGACATTTACTTATTATGGTATTTAAATATTTCATCTACGGTGTTTAGGCGTGCGAATGCGTGGTTGCGAATGCGTGGTTGACATGCTGTTGTCAAAATATTAGGTTTCAGTTTTTCTCCTTTCACATTTTATTGTATTGGATATTCACATATTATTAGATTACGAGAATAAATGCTTGTTGTTTTTAATAATAATAATAATAAATCTTTATTTGTACCAATAATTACATTTACAGTTACAATCGCTAGAGCATGTGGCCAAGTATGGTCAGTGCCTAGCTGATTGTTTTTCCTACCATAACTTAATTTTTCTGTCATATAAACTTCGGCCTCCTAAATCAAAACCTACAGTTATTCTGCAACGCAATTTTGGTGGTATGAACGAAGAAAATTTCTTAAAGGATGCTAAAGCTATTGATTGGGCACCTGTGATAACGGCTAACTCAATCAATGAGCAAGTTGAAATTTTTAACTCGACAATTATTCAATTGTACAATGTTCATGCTCCTTTAAGAGCTATTAAAATAAAACACTTACCTGCTCCCTGGATCACAAAAGACATCAAAGACCTCCAGTGTAAGAAGTCTGCAGCCAAAAGCAGATATAAGTTGCATCCAACAGAGGCAAACAAGGCACGTTACGCTAAAATTAGAAATCGCTGCAATATGGTGTGTAGGGACGCTCAACGACGCCATATTCATAATTCTGTTCAAGTCGAGGACTCGGCTAAAGTCTGGAAGTTCCTGAGGTCAATAGGAGTTGGTAAACCTCGTAAAGAGACTATTCCAAACAATTTGGACATTAATTTGTTAAACCAGCACTTTTCCTGTACTTCACATATTGATGATGCAGTTAAAGCATCCACTATTAATTACCTTTCACAAAGTTCTGCTCCTGGCCTTTCTACATTTGTGTTTCGTCAATTTACTACTTGTGATGTTCGGAGGAGTATCGTCTCAATAGCTTCTAATGCAGTTGGGATGGATAGCATCAGCCGCAATATGCTTCTTCCCATCCTAGATTCCGTTCTTCCTGTCCTTTGTCATATACTAAATTATTCCATCTCCAGTGCTGTGTTTCCTTGCTCCTGGAAGGAAGCACAGATTATTCCTTTACCAAAAAAACCTAACCCTAAATCTTTTTCGGAATATCGTCCAATATCCATTCTTCCTTTTCTTTCTAAAGTCCTCGAGCGTCTGGTCTATAACCAGTTAAGCTCATTCCTCGCCAAACATGATCTCCTCAATCCCCTTCAATCCGGCTTTCGTCCTGGGCACAGCACAGTTACTGCACTTGTCAAAATCACCGACGACATTCGTCTGGGGATGGAAAACAGTCAGTTAACTGTGCTGACACTCCTAGACTTTAGCAATGCATTTAACACGGTTGATTTTGACATTCTCATAGCTATACTTCGCTCCTTCAACATATCTCCAAGTGTGATTGAATGGTTTCATAGTTACCTGTTTGGTCGCCGTCAGTGTGTTCGCCTAGGGGATTCGGTTTCCTCGTGGTGCAACACATCTGCCGGTGTTCCTCAGGGTGGCGTCCTATCTCCCCTTCTTTTCTCAGTGTTTATTAATTCAATTTCTTGTAATCTTTCTTCCTCCTACCACCTTTATGCAGACGACCTTCAACTTTATCGTCAATCTCCGCTCGACCAGCTGAATGACTCTATTCGTCTGATGAATAGCGACCTTCATGCAATATCCGAGTGGAGTAAAGCATATGGCCTTAAATTGAACCCAACAAAAACACAAGCCATTATTATAGGAAGCCCAAGAACTATCTGCAAGATCGACTGGTCTCTTTTGCCTCACGTGCTGCTAGAAGGGGTTGTGGTCCCGTTTAGCGACACTGTGAAAAATCTTGGTGTTATTTTCGATCGCAGTTTAACTTGGGGCCCTCAAATAGTGGCAGTTAGTCGTAAATTGTTTGCCTCTGCTGGTTCGTTGCGTAGATTGCGTAATTTTCTTCCGACTACCACTAAGATTGCGCTTGCACAAGCTCTCTTGCTCCCTATTCTCGACTATGCCGATACCAGCTATCTCGATCTTACTGAGGCCCAGCTAAATAAGCTTGAGCGCCTTCAAAATTTTTGTATCAGGTTTATATTTGGTTTGCGCAAATATGACCATGTTTCTGAATATCGTAACAGGCTCAAGTGGCTCCCTATACGTCGTCGCCGAAATGCTCATATCCTGTCTCTTCTCTACAGTGTTCTGTTTAATCCCTCTTCTCCGCGCTACCTTCAGGAACGTTTTAACTTCCTACATACTGCTAATTCACATTGTCTTAGGTCATCAGAGAATCTGATGTTGCAGTTTCCAGCACATAGGACGTCATTTTATGACCGTTCCTTTACTGTTGAGGCAGTGCGGCTGTGGAACGCTTTGCCTCTTACAATTAAGCGATCGTCCTCGCTGGAAATATTTAAATCAAGGGTGAAAGCTTTCTACCTTTCGCAATAGATTTATCATCATTCACTATTATTGTTATGTACCTATATATGTATGTTTATGTATTATATTGTATTTAAGTGTATCATATCTTGCATTTATTTGTTTATATCGGTATTTATATATTTATATTGTATGTAAGTTTATTGTTAATAATAAGCACCGTCCATAACCATTGGATCTTTCCTTTACCAACCGGTTGTCTGGAAGAGATCGCTTAAAGCGATAAGACCGCCAGTTATATCACCAACGTTATGTTTCTATAACTATTGTTTTCTTCTTTTTTTCTTTTTGTTTTTGTCTTTTGTTTATCTTTTGTATATGGTGTTATAATAAAGAGTTTATTATCAAAATAGATGAACGATAATAGCTGCTGTAGTAAGAACTGTGCTACAGCTATTAACGCCCTGCCTTCGGAGGTTTAGATTACAGGACACTAGTACAAATTAAGAAAGAAACTTATATTAAATACTTTAAACAATTTAAATTTATAATTAGTATTATATATATTATACAAGTACAAGTACGGCCCACATGAGAAGTGTGTGTGTTTGCGTGTGAGTGTGAATGTGACTGTGTGTGTGAGTGTGTGTGTGTGTGTGTGTGTGTGTGAGAGAGAGAGAGTTTTATATGTGTGTATGTGCGTGCTTGTCATGTTATTGGTTTTATGAAATATTCTGTTTCATCATAGGACAAAGTGAGAAGCCAGTTTACTAATTTATTTTTACATTCTGGGATAGATACAGCATAGATGTTAAGTACTTTGTTTACTTTGTTATACAACTTAGGGCTCAGAAAATAATATTGTCGACCGGAGGTAGCAGTCCTGCATCTAAAAGTATCACACACTCTATCTGATCTGCGACTATTTTCAATCATTTTACGATCAAAAACCACCTCGCTATGCTTACGGAGTACTATTTTTAAGACATACAGCTTACGAATCGAGAGAAGTTTGCACTGGGAGTACAGATCAATCGTGGGAAACTGAATTGGTTTGTACATCATTATTTTAAGAATACATCTTTGGGCTCTTTCAAGGCGCAGCAAATTTGTTTTGCACGCCCCACCCCAGGACGTTATGCAGTATCCCAAAATTGATTCCGCCAGCGCAAAATAAACCGTTTTTAATGTTGCAAGTTCAGCACTGGCTCTTAACTTTTTAAAGACAAACATTAATTTTCTAATACGAGTTGTAAGAGATTCAATTTGATCATTCCAGGAAAGTCTATTATCAATGATAATGCCAAGATACTTTATACTATCAACACGCGTTAGTGTGTTACAGTTACATAGTGAATTTATATTTGTACCACAAGTATGAGCTCTTATAACCATCGTCTTTGGGGGTAATGAGGCTATGTTGGTGGAAAAAGTAATAAATTTAGATTTGTCAACATTGAGAGTTAACAAGTTTTTTCTTAGTCGGGAAATAACTTCAGTTAGAGCAATTTCAGCAGATGCGCGAACATTTTGCCAAGTATCTCCGTGAACGAGAAGAACGGTGTCATCTGCATAAGCAGCTACTTTGCAGTTATCTAACGAGAGCATACAAAGTTCATTGATGTAAATTAGGAATAAGGTAGGTCCGAGGACACTACCTTGTGGCACACCGTAACTAATGCATGATTCTGAACTAGTAACGCCATCAATTACAACGCTTTGTGTACGGTTACAAAGATAATTTCTAAACATATCTAAGGCAACGCCGCGCACCCCCATGTCTTCAAGCTTTTGTAGGAGTATTGGGACAGAGACAGTATCAAAAGCCTTTGTGAGATCAAGGAAAATTCCAATAGTTTTCCTCTTGTTATTTATGCTACTTATTATCGTATTAGTAACTTCCAATACTGCATCCTCAGTTGATTTACCTGAACGAAAACCGTATTGTGTGCCCGCTAGAATATTATTTTTGTTAGTATAGTCTATAAGTCTTCTGTTCAGAATCTTCTCTAGGATTTTAGATAGCGAAGGCAAAACGGATATTGGCCTATAGTTGCTGATAATGTCTCTGCTCCCACTCTTGTATATTGGGTGTACAAGTGCCTTTTTAAAAACTTTTGGGAACACGCCAGAAGAAATACAGAGATTAAAGACATGTTTCAAAATAGGTATTATAATATGCTTCGCGGATTTAATTACTGACGCCGATATACCATCCCAGCCATTGGCGGAGTTTTCTTTAAGACCGTTTATAATATTTAAAATTTCTACGTCGTCAGTTTCCATCAAAACCATTGAACTAAGTGGACACGGTTTATTCAGGAACATATTTGAGGAGGGTTGATAATTATACTCAGTATCAGAGATTATTTTAGTGGCAAGATTGTGGCCAACCTCAGCAAAGAATGAGTTAACCATATTAACAGAAGATAGTGGGTCACTTCCCACTGTCAATAGTTCGGTAGAAGGAGGGTTGGGACTACTCAAGTTGGCTATTGTTTTGATTAGACGCCAGGTAGCTTTTGGATTTTTTCTGGCGATTTGTAGTTGTTCCTTCTCGTATTCATGTTTAACTTTTTTTAGCAAATTATTACAAAAGTTCCTATAGCGTGTGTACGTAACTTGAAGAATTAGGTTAGAGGGTTCCTTTTTACATCGACGAAATAATCTATCTCTATTTCTAATACAGCGTAAGAGGCCGGGCGTTATCCAGGGCTTTAAGATTTTTTTCCTATGGGGTATAAGTGAAGTTGATGTATGAGTCTCTATAACTTTTGACAGTATGTCCACAAACAGTTCTGCAGCCATTTCTGCGTGTTTAGAGTTTAAAACAGGAGAGAAGTCAGTCACACGAAGTGTATCTGTTACGTCAATTACATTTATTCGTTTTTTAGGTTTTATGGCTTTGTAAATTGGTTTTTTCCCCGTAAAAGAAAGAACAACTGGTTTATGATCTGTTATAGACGAATCTAAAACATATGTAATTGCCTTTTGTTTGGTTTTAAGTATAACGTGGTCCAAACAGTTTTCATTACGCGTAGGAAAGACGTGAGCTGGGAGCATACCATGTAAAGATATCATATTTAAGTATTGATCAGCAGTCGACTCTTTGCTGTTTGGTCGAATATTTATATTAATATCACCGATAATAGCAATAGTCTTATAGGAGCACAGGGATTTCAAAAGTATATCAAGAGAAACTATAAAATTATCAATTTTCCTTTTATGAAAACATATCTCAAACAATGTGTCAAATACAGAAAAACTATTCCTAATATTTTGAAAAGAGCATCACATTCGCACGCTTAAAAACCGTAGATAATCTTTAACCCTCTTGTTTCTCAACCCCAGGCGGTATTGTTCAAAGAACATCGGTCACGTCCATACATTTTGGGTACCTGACAAAGAAATATATTGTACACAGCTGGGATATAGTTTATTGTGTTGTATAGTGCATGAGGAGTGATGTCCAGTTACAAAAAGATTTCTGCAAAGCCGGAGATTTTAGAATTATTCATAAAAAATAGCACATTATAATGTCATTGTCATTGTCAAATATACCTAATGTAGGGTGGTCTTATGGTTATCAGGTACCTAGGAAGAAAAGTGTACTAAATCATTATGATGGCTTAGTATTACTATGCTCTATAATTTCCCTTGTCATAAAACTAATTAGCCGTTGAATATGGTGTACACCATACCTGTGTTACCTTAAGGTAATGAGAGAAAATGTAGTATTTTGGTGTCATTATTTCGCAGAATTTTATCAGAATGTATTAGACTGTTTTGAGTATTTTTCGCTATTCTTCATAGTTTCGTATTTGGCCATCCACACACACTTGAAAAATCCCCCTATATGTATGTATAGGAATATAATAAGCAGTGGTCACAAAAATAAAACACAAAATAAAATAAAACACAGAAAATATTTTTTAAATGTATTATTTCTCATCTTCTCTTTTTACAATAGAATCTAAGAACTCTGCAGGGGCAGCAACATTAAAGTCATGATGTGGGCACAGCAACAGTACTGTGCGACGTCCTACTACACAATTACAACAATACTTAGTTATTCCGTCTCTCCTTGATTTGGAAGTTTGGCATCATTGTTTTTCATCAAAACACACACACTTTTCCTGTGGGAACTCCAGGATACTAAACCATATTGACTAGTTGACTTCGATTAGTTGATAGACCCACTCACTGATTACAGAAATGAGTATAATAAGACGGGTATTGCATTGAACACAATGCACAAATTGTTGAGGAGCGCACTGTTGTTCCGAGTTCATGTTGGAAATATGGTAATACTTCACACTTTAAACGAAATCACAAAGCGTTATCGTTATACAATGGTTAATCTTACAAAGTGGTCAGAAATACAAGGGTATATCGGAGTCCGTGATTAAAGCCAAGTCACAAATATAAACAGAGAATTAACAGTAGTCGTAAATCGGAAATCAAAAGAAAGCAAAATGACAGCGCAAAGAAAAGTCATGTATCATAGAAAATACCTACACTTTTTTTTAATTTAGTACTACCTTCAACGTTGTAGTTAAAACCTTATTTTAAAACAAAGTATGCCTGATGGAACGCACTCATATGCGTTCAATATTATTAAAAACACTTTAAGTTTTTCTTTTTTATCCGGGTTTTTTAAAATAAATTGAAATATGCATTTTGACTCTAATAAATTATGCAAATTTTTGATGTACCATTCATAACTGGTCCCGTTTATGGTCCATTTTCGCCGATGTTCTAAACAAAACCGTCGATTATTTTTAACAAATATCTTGATATTAGTTTTCACGGGTTTTGGCCACCTCGAGTGGATATGAGCATTTTTTCCGCTAATTTGGTTCGAGAACTTAAAAGAAAAACCTGAGAGCTGAGCGCTAAATAAGACTAGTACCTATATGGATTGATCAACAGCCTTGGATATTAAAATCTTGATTCATGACAAAACTACCGGGTATGTATTTTTTTTAAATTGATGCAATGTTATTGAGGTGATTAAGAAAATGTAGATTAAATTAAATACCATATGGCACGGGCTAAGCTTTTACTCAAATTTCACCTTGAATCAGAAACGCGGTCGGCTTAGTGACTATAAAAAAATAATTTGCCTGAAGATCAAATATCCTTCAAACTACGCGTTTCTTGTGGCAAAACACAGGTAAATACCATTGAAAAAATAAATAACTAAAAAATACAAGATCAAAGAGCTCTAGGCTATCACTTTGCAAGATCATATTAAGGCCGATGTCTCGAGGGAATGTCGTCTAAATCGGGAACAAATATTTGCAGATCACACAAGCATTGTCCCGCAGGAATTAAGCTAAATGCATAATTTAGTGATGAATGATCACAAGATCATAGCTAAACTGCTCTCAGTAGAATGGTGAATTATATAGAAGCGCCGTAGTCAGCAGTGGACTATTTTGGACTGATACGGTACAATGTGTTTGCCTCATATTTATCTTTCGATGCGTACTCTTTTTACACACTATTCAGTAATTTGAAACAAAATAATAAATGTGCAATCTTTACAGAAAAACTACGTCGCTTGATAACACTTTATAAACCGCGTCGTATTACATAGTTTTGTAAATAATCCGAATGTTCCCACTACAAAAGATATGAACAATGACAATTGTAGAGCCGTTTGTACATAATTGCCACATTTATTCGTTTGTATCCTCCGTGTTGTTTGTGCCAGGCGCCGGGAAATGTTAATAAAATAAAAACAAAAGCCGTGCAAGTCTATTTAGCTCAAAGCGATTTCTGTACAATTAGCTTTATCCGCGACATCGTGTTACACATTGAATGTACCGCGGGATATAAGTATAGGATTTCTCGTAAGTGTTTTATATACATAATCCTCACACCTCAAAGGGGTAGGCAAACTTTATAGACCGCCAATGTGCTCGATCCTGATATATTAATTTCGCTTCATCCACTATTATTATAATTCAAGTATTTTACAATTAATATTAATGGGATTTATTGAAATACGAGTGATCTTTTGTATCATTAAGTAATATTACTGCAGAATACTGAGAGAACTGTTTTATGTTTAACTCGAAAACTTATTCATCATATAGGTGGGATTTAAAATAAATTTAAAGTTTATGTATCCAGTCAGAATAATATGTAAAGGTAGGATTATATGCAACATAAAAATCTCGGAATATGCAAAGTTGCGCAAAATATGCATGAAAATTGGTAAAATATGCAACACAAATAGTAAATTTTAGGAAAGTAAAGTTAAAAAACCACTCTCAATCGTACTGTCAATTGTAGAGTAGGCCCGTGCCCTGCAGTGGGACGTGTATGGGCTGATACAGATACAGAAAGTTAAAAAGAATATTATATTTATTTATTTCTATATCGTTTAATTACTTATTCATTCACCATTAATATACCTTATGGACTATGAATTTTAGTCAACAATAACGATAGGTACGGTTTTATTCATAAACAGTTTTAAAACCAAATCTTTATCTAATTATTTGTCTCTTTCGAACAACTTATTGAGCGTGAAGACAAAACATTGGATAGCTAAAATAGGTTTATAAACTGTCATGAATAAAGATCATAAGTATTTAAAGATTTTGTTTTATTTCTCCTTCAGTGCATTATTATTAGATTTTAGCCTATTTAATGCAATGATTGCTGAAAATGGGCTAAATATGCATTATTTCATATGCGAGTATGGAAATGTATATAATCCAATCCATAAATAAAAATATTCTAATACTAGTATAGCCATTCAAGGAAATTAAGACTCGGTAACGTTCCCAAATAGAAACACTTTTACCTGGTCAATGAAGAATAAACTTAAAATGATATGCATCAAATGTTCTGGAGTTTTAGAATCTAACCCAAACTCAATGTTAGACGGCCGCCATAATATCGTTAACTATATATCTATATCAGCCCATATACGTCCCACTGCAGGGCACGGGCCTACTCTACAATCGAGAATACGATTGAGAGTGGTTAGGCCATATAGTCCACCACGCTGGCCTAGTGCGGGTTGGCGGACTTACATACCATAGAATTTTTTTATAAATCGCTATGGTATGCAGGTTTCCTCACGATGTTTTCCTTCACCGTTTTAGTGCGTGGTGATTGATTATCAATACACACATGACTCCGAAAAGTCAGAGGTGTGCCCTGGGATTCGAACCCGCGACCACCGTGAACATGTAGGCAGCCGCGTCTAGTCCGTTAACCAACAGGCCACCACGCACTTCCAACAGGCCACCACGCAATATCGTTAAAGAAAAAGAAAAAAAAATAAGCAAGAAAAACATTTAAAATTTGTAAAGCACCTTATTATGAACATACCTTAAGAGGCATTGTCTTTGAACCAAGCAATGCGACCCTAACAACAATTCATTTTGCGTTTAACAAAATTGTGTTTCGTACCAAACTTTTCACAATGGATGCAAGTTGCTTCCGTCGTACAATGTCTTTTGTCATTGGCTTTCCTTTTATGTATGTAAGTTTAAGTAGCGCATCTGTGCTAACTATAGTTGAGTATTTATTTGCAAGTCAGATTACTCGTGGTAGGTCTCATATTTGAGAGGCCGCCTGGGTAGGTGCCACCGCTATTTCTATTTCTCCCACCAAACAGCAGTGTAAATGCACTGTTGTGTTTCATTGAAGGACATTGTAGCCAGAGTAACTACTGGACATATTGAGACTTAACATCTTTGTCTCAAGATGGCGAGCGCAGTGCAATGCCAAGCATTGCTTTGTAATTCAAGGCGTTGTTTGGTTTTGCTACGGTTCATGAGCAGTCGTATCGCTTACCACCAGGCGAACGGCATGCTTGTCTCGCCATTCAATGCAATAAAAAAAATGTCGGACTAGTGGAAGCCGGATGTATAAGGAAACCGGAACGCGACACACTTATATAGGTCATTATGGCAAGTTTTATCTTAGGTATTGGCTAGTAATTAATACAATTAATATAGAGTCAACCGCGTATTAACGAACTGTTTACCTTTTTGATAAAAGTCAACGGATACAGTCCAAACTTGGATTTAAGATACAAATCTTGAATCGTGACTCGTAGGTACCAGAAACACTTAGAGACTATGTTATTTAAATTACGTTTACTCAAACATGAAATATATATTTATGGACCACTGAAAATCAAAATCAAAATGAAAATATTTATTGAAACCATAAAATATCATACATTATTTAGATTCAGTATTTTTTTTCCGATTCACAAGGTCTACAATACATTGATTATACAGGAGTCGTGGATTAGTTGAATTCAAAACAATTAATTTAAAAAATTACCATAATCATTGCCACTCAAAATATCATTTAAGTGTAAAGGTAGAACCTGTCCACTCTTATTTTACAAGTCAGTTTTCGACCAAAAGCGCCACAGAAGCTGTCTTAATCTGTATTATAGCTTTCCAGAGAATTAATTTGAAGAATACTTGGACTGCAAAGCTATTATTTAGTACCTGTTATATTACCAAAGACACAATTCACTTCTATAAGCTAAAGAGCTAAAGGCTCCTTGGGATTTGTCAAGTAGTTGCTAATAGGCGATGTAATACCTTAGTTGCAATGATACAATTACTTGCACAATTGCAAATGAGTGATGTAGATTATGATTTCGAATCCTTGATGTATAGCCAAACTACGATCGAAAAAGAAACCGCAAGAAATTCACAAGTTCTTGCGATGCCTCAAGAGAGCCAGAATTACCAAATGCAGCCGCACTCCGTACATCTATACGTCCCACTATAGAACACGGGCCTCCTCTACAATCAAGAGTACGATTGAGGGTGTTCAGGTCATATAGTCCATACTCTGAAACCTTTGATGTTCATTATTTTTTTCCTCAGAATAGATTCTCTTCCCAAAATCTACACTAAATAATCCCTAAGAGTGGCCATTACAGTTTTACGATGCGACGTCGCATTTTTGTTTATAACCGTTGATGAATGCAACCCAAATAGAATATCGATATTCAATGTTATCTTTACAATGATACTTTCAATTTGCTGAAACGTATCTGCCGACAGACCGTTCAATTATTCACTGCGGGTTGTTTTTAAACTTCTTTGTGAACACAAAGCACCGACTGCTCCGGTTGATGTAATTAATTTTATATTGTCTGTGGGTGATGTAAGCGATTTTTATAACAATTTTCGTGAACTTCTTTATTGTTTTTCGTTAAATGAATGATGCATGGCGTTTAATGGTACAGTGTTGTATGTTGTTTTTCGAAATTGATTTCTTAAAAATACGAGAGCCTTTTAGTCCGCCACGCTGAGCTCATGTGGTTAGTAGACTACAAATTATCGATATTTTTTGGGAAGCTATTGGGTGTGCAAAATGATACAATTTTATTTTACCCTTACAGTAAGTGATATTAGTAACAACAGGAACGAAAAAAGCGCTTACGGTTTTTTATATATGTTCCTACATCATTCCGACACCAGTAAATAGCTAAAATACACCTGATGAGCATTAGTGGTCCAGTCAGTGTCCACCGACGTAAGTTGGTTATACCTCACCGTCAAAACACTAAACCGTCCTATTCTAAATTATATATTCTATACTGTACTTTTTTTTCTATTTTTTTTTTGTTTATATTGCAATGAATGGCGATACGAGCAAGCAGTTCGCCTGATGGTAAGCGATACGACCGCTCATAACAGTAGCAACATTCCACTGCGCTCGCCATCCTGAGACATAAGAATGATGTTAAGTCTCAATATGTCCAGTAGTTACTCTGGCTACAATGTCCTTCAATCCAAAACACAACAGTGCATTTACGCAATGTTCTTTCATGTGAGAAATAGACATTGCGGTGGTACCTACCCAGATGGCCTCTCACATATGAGAGACCTAACACCAGTAAATCTATCTATCGTCCATTTAGGTTGGTAAATATTGGGTTGTTCGGAAAGTAATTTCGTTTTTTCCCGTCAGAGGACTTAATTACGTTTTTTCGAAACCAACTTCACACTTAAGCCGCATAACCATTATATGTCTTGAGAGCTGATATTACAAGGCTTGTGTGTGAAAAAGTTCTATTAATTCTACGCAGTAGTTTTTGGTTGGTGCCCTTTTAAATATGGAGAGCAATAAGCAAAATTTTCGTCATATATTACTTTTTTACTTCAGAAAAGGTAAAAATGCTGTCCAAGCGAGAAAAAAATTGACGGATGTGTATGGAGAAAGCGTGTTAACAGTACGCCAGTGCCAGAACTGGTTTGCAAAATTTCGATCCGGCAATTTTGATGTCGAATATGCACCACGGTCTGGAAGGCCGGTCGAAGCTGACAAAGATGCGATAAAGGCATTAGTTGATGCAAATCAGCGAATAACCACACGAGAGATCGGTGAGAGATTAAATTTGTCGAATTCGACTGTTTATGGCCATTTGAAAGGCATGGGCTTAACCTTGAAGCTCGATGTGTGAAAAAAAATGCTCGAAAAAACGAAATGACTTTCCGAACAACCTATTACATATTTTTTTCTTAAATAATAGTGTACACCCCTTTATTTTTAAAGACGCTATGGTACGCAAAGTTATAAATTATTATTTTAGCAAAAACTATGGATTTACCACCTAAAAGTGACGATAATTAAAAAAAATAAAAAAAAGTGTTGCGTTTCTTTGCGAAATGTTTAGTTACATTGTGTTTGTAGTCACTAAAACTACCACCCGGCTTCGTTTTCGGTAGCACTCTTGATATACCCGGTATATATAACCTTATATTTAGATACACAAATACCTAGAAGAGGAAGGCAGAGGTGCTACCATGAAACCAACGTTCCGTCTTGTATTCCGTAACATGATATGATAAGGGGCGAGACTATTGCCACAAGGAGTACAAATTCCTACCTCTGGGCTGATAATTATTAGAAAAATCCAATATCACTTTCCCCAACCGGATTCGATCCTGAAAACTCATTGGTAAACCACCGCAGTAAAAGTTGCGCCACCGAGGTAGTACATAACTGACTATTAACCATAAATACCTCATGAACACCGATCATTTGACTGGCCCAGTAAGTCAGCCGATAGACGTCGATGGCGCCGGTTAGTAACAAGTCAGGGACAGCGCATTCAACACTCCGCCAGACACAATCATTCAGCTACATTCAGTCACTGTCGGCAACACTGACTGATTCTAACGCATTCGCAACGATATATGCTCATATAGCTTCTGTTATTGTGGTTTAGAATATGTTTCTATTCTATTCATACAGTACATTTATTATTTTATATTCTTAATGCTAGTTATAAGCTTTTGTGCAAGTTGCGACAAATAAGTTTGATACATATGAGCTTATTTTTAAAAAAGTCTGAAGAATCGATACTGGGTTTACTCAATTTATTGACCAACAATATAACTAAAAGAATATTATTTTAAATAAATACTATTCGTTACCCTGAATGAGGCTCACATTTCGGAATTAAAATCCCACTTTTCTATAAACCTATCCCATACCATTCATTTTTCCGGGACACGAAATGAAATGGCTATGTCACTTTCTGGCTCATAAATTATCTCTTCATACGAAATAATGTTGATTCGCCGCTGCGCTGTTGCATAATTAACTAGATAGCAACAAAGCACCGCACTCTTCCTTATTTATAACGACAGTATGAGAAAGTTGGTAGAAGGGTCACTATTACAATCGATTCTGCGCCTTATATATTGGGTGAGTGATTGCCACGCCTTGTTAAAGTTCGGTCACCTGAATTATTATATCTACCTATTCCAATGAATCCACATAATTCGCAGCCTACATGATCTCACTGAACCAATGCGTCGACAGCCACAAACAAAATATAAAACCAAACAGTCAATACAAAAAGACGATTAGACGTTAAACCGAGTTGAGTTGGCCATTCGCCAATCTCCCGTGCAAATTGTCCCGGCAAGGCACGCCCGGTCAAATATGTAAATTCAGCCATTTTCGGCTAACGGACGCGCTGAACTTCGGCCAGCACTCGCCGCACCGATGTACAGCGAAAAACACACAGCAAACAATTTGATTAACCGCGCCGATGTTTTAATCAAATATTTAGTGTTACTATACACATACAGCTACGATCGGGTTACACACATGGCCGTCAAGGCTGTATATTTTAAGGGTAGAATGAGATTACATTACTATAATATAACTTACCTTTCATCTACTTTCATAAATCTGTTCTTACACTCTTCATCGAGTTATTTCAGACTAGACCATTGCTTAAGATTTCGCTGAATACTAGTAGTTTTTTGATAACGACCATCTACCACGCAGTCTTCATAAGGACTGAGTGCTAGTGTCAAAATTATCGATCTGTCACGACTTTGGACGGAAAAAGCACACATACTGTTTGTGGTACCAGTGGCATTGAGGTACATCAATGACCAGTGGTTAACTGCCTTCCCAACCCACAAAGGAAATATAGGTGTTAAGGGCTGGATATAGTGAAACAGGTATGTATATATGATAAAATGAAAATTATAAAGAGAGGAAGCTAAAAATAAATACTCATTAGAATATTTTCAGTAAACAGAGAATTCCAGGGACGCCACTATAATGCATGAAATTTAAAGCGCCTGTAATTATTCATTTGCCACGAATAACACTGTATCGCGGTTCGTTCTGCAAGAGTATAAATTGCATTTTTATGAAGAGGTTATAACTTTTAATGTCGACTCCAGAGGGGAAAGGAATGATGCGCCAACATAAAATATTTTTATGGATTTTAATAAAATCTATAGTTTGTATAAGCAACTCGTGAAATCTATCAAAGATCTAGAAATACAAGCTGATCTGACATATTCTACTAATGGCTGAATTCCACAAGGTTGGAGGAGTTGACCTTGGTATATACACTGGCGCTGTGCAGCTTGGAGAAATGGTAATATGTCACACATATTATGTTTAAATCATTACTTTCAATGCCAAATTAAATCGCTGGAAGACACAAATTACTGGCTAATAGAAACACAATACATCCTTAAAATGATCAATTTTAAAGCTAAATCCATTGTAACTCGAAACGTACTCGACCAACTGAGCCCCAAACCCTGGCCGCGTTCGTAAATAATTCCCATTTAAAATTAGCGGGAAAAAATTAAACAATCTCAAACTTTTAATATTGTAATTTCCGTTGGACAAAGGTTGTACGTGCCGACCCTGAAAGGCGCGCTGAAAGTAATGTTTAAACTGCTAACAATATATTTGTTGGAATTGGCAAAAAATATTTTCCGCCCGCCCTCCGTCGCCCTTGACCTAATTCCAGCCTTTCTGGAATAAGGTGGATTCACGCATAACAGCTCGGAGTGATAAACTCTCCTTGCGAAGCAAAAGTTTGCTCCATCTTAATACTTCGTTAAGCCGTGCATGCACGTTCAGAAAAATAATGAGTTACGAAACAATGCCTCGCAAAGATCGAGTTGAGGAACTGCCGAAGAATGGGTTTTGATGTGAATTATTCACAGGTAAGGACAGAAAGTAGGTGACATAATAATATGGGCTCAGTTTTATTCAACAATTAATTAAATTATAAGATAATTATTGATAATATTCTTTGCACTTTAATAGTGTAAATAAGTCCGACAGACTACACTTCCTCTGCGTAATCCTATACGAACGGAAACGATCGTGGAAGTTTATCAGAAGCAATCTATTTTAAAAGCGGAAAATCGTCTACAACATTTCAAGAACAATAAAGTTTAGAACTTCAACCGGATTATGATAAAATCTTTCAATGAAAAGTTATAAAAAACACTTTTATGGCGACTTTTTATGAATGATAATAAATATTACGAAATGACGAATCAAATCTAACAATCTGTAAAGAGATTTCAATTTCTAGCCAGTGGCTTAAATTTTAACTCTTTTTGTGGAACAGTATAATGTTTCAACCATTCTCACGCAATTAAATATAAAGTAGGAACCCTTGTAACACATAAAATGTAAGTCAAAGCTAAATTCAGTATTCATTTAGTATATTGAACTTAATAAGATCCGCATAAATTTTTCATTCTCTTGAAAATATTGTGTAACAAGACTGATCCTTTGATACAGTGCTCAAAGATAATCCGTTCTTTTGCGCATTATAATTGTGCATTATAATCGCGTGGAATCTGAGGATATTAGCAGACACAAGACTACAGTATTACATTCCATTCATGAGGGATTTAAAGGATTCTTTCATCAAGATTGTAATTGATACAATCGATATGGAGATCCTTGTACAAGCCTCAGCAGTTCATTTCATGTGGCTACAAAGGGAGAGAAAGACAGAGAAGATTATACATTGACGAATTGTGTAGCGGTACCACAATAAGCTAATGTTTTATTTTACAATCGCCCAGTTATGCCAATCTACGTATTTGCCTCCAACAGGTCACTTTGGAAATCATTGGGGGAGGCCTATGTTCAGCAGTGGACTTCCTTTGGCTGATGGATGGATGGACGGATTTGAATCCAGATTTTTAACTCTCATTTTAATTCCTTTAATCTCTCTTTCTCTTTCTCCCTGTGGTTTGTTAACTCGGTTTGTTGTTGTTGTTTATAAAGTGAATCATCTTGGGTGTAAACATTGAATGAGAACGGGCCTTCCGGAAAATACGGTTTAAATCTTGGGCACACGCTATTGACTTTTCGAAGTAACGTGTCTATTTTTAATTCATTATCGCTTGTTTTAGTTCTGAAAGAAAATAACTTGAGGAACTCATGCATAAAAAATCTCCAGCAATTTTTTTTAGATATTTACACACATACATACATTAACTCACGCCTATATCCAAATAGGGGTAGGCAGAGGTGCCAGGACACCCACATTTCGCCTTGTACGTTCCGTCCCACAATGTGATAGGTGGCGAGCCTATCGCCATATCGGGCACAAATTCCTGACTCTGGGCTGATAATGAATAGAAAAATCCAATATCACTTTGCCCAACCCGGGATTCGAATCCGAGACCTTAGCTTTGTAACCGTACCTTAGTACAACTACGCCACCGAAGCAGTCACTTAGATATTTATTTACGTCATAAATCATTTTGCAGGCAATATGATGATGCAGGCCGCTTCCAACAGGTCGATGTGGAGATCCTTGAGGGAGGCCTATGTCAGCAGTGGACTTCCTGTGGCTGAGATGATGATGATGTTGATGATAATGATGAAAATATTTTGTAGTATCGCAAACACTATTTATATTACTTACTATCTTTCGCTTACTTCTAAACCTACAAAATGTAGTTTTATCATGAATTTGAATGCGTGCGCTCAATTGATTCCATTGGCTAGCTTACTGTGGCAGCCGCTTTAGGTAACAATAGGAGAGCAATTAAGCCGTCGACGAGGCAACAATGGCTCAACATCGCTGCGATCAAATCTAAACCCCACATAAGCGAAGGTCAGCTGTCTTTCGGTGGAGATATGATCGAAAATATCGCCACGCTCTGCAGCCTTTCAATTTTCCAACTGGTTGTATAAAAGGGTGCTATACAATTATTGTATAGGTGTATATTGATCTACGAGTGCGTACACAAGTGCGTGGTGGCCTGTTGGTAAACGGACTAGACGCGACTGCCAACATGTTCACGGTGGTCGCGGGTTCGAATCCCAGGGCACACCTCTGACTTTTCGGAGTCATGTGTGTATTGATAGTCAATCACCACGCACTAAAACGGTGAAGGAAAACATCGTGAGGAAACCTGCATACCATAGCGATTCATAAGAATTTCTAAGGTATGTAAGTCCGCCAACCCGCACTAGGCCAGCGTGGTGGACTATATGGCCTAACCACTCTCAATCGTATTCTGGATTGTAGAGTAGGCCCGTGCCCTGCAGTGGGACGTTTATGGGCTGATACAGATATTGATCTACGGGATGTGAACTGTGAAAGGGGAGATCCTGGTAACCTACTTCAAGGCTTATTGGTTTCAATATCATAAGGGTTGGCTGGACCGTATTATGATCGACATGCTTTAATAAATGAATAAATAAATTTATCAGTCACACACATGTCCTGACCCCACACTAAGATCGATTCTTGTGTTTAGGGAAGCAGAAACTACGAGGGACTTTTCTACCTCACAAACACTCGTAACAAATACCTGCAGACTACACAAATATAGGTGTCGATGCGGGGATCAAACCCACGTCCCCTTTCACAGCTGGCTTTTAACCACCTGCTCCACGGACACTCCATATGATGGAAAGTAGGTGGCATTAGTAACTCATCTGTCTACCCTTTCAAGCATATAAACGTGAGAGTATCAATCTAAAAATCAAAGAAGTTTAATCACTCATTCGACTCCTTCAACCTGGCATAGATTTAGAAAATCCATTTCTAATGCATATTACTATTTAGAAACACATTCGATTTCCATAGGATTGGTCCATATTGTCTGTAGGCCATTTATCAATGTCCAAATATAGCTTTAATCAGACAATATTTTGAATGTATACTTTTTTCGCTCGCCGCGCCGTGGCGTGGTTGGCGCGGCGTTTGTACAAGTAACTCAATTACCAGCCACATTGGACGCATTGCAACCACGTTGTACCGTAGTAATCAATTTTTCAGTTAATTAAATTAATGTCTGCTCTACTATAAAAGTATTTCTGTATCCCATCAAAAATAAAACTTGTAAAAAAAACAAGTCTCGTAACTCAGTTCATCTACCGTAAAAAAATATGAGATATATGTAATATCAATTAGGTTGATTAATTCAGTCTCTACTTAAGGGACTGTGCCTTGTGAGGTGTCTTAAGTTATTACGTAATTAGCTAGCCTAACATCATCATAATTATAATGACCACATCAATATAAAAAATCCTTTCGTTTTAATAAAATAGACTGACTTGGCCATCGCACAAAGTAATCTCATTTAATATAATATGTTATACTTGTGAGACAAATTGTCTTTTTATACGATGACCAAGTCAATTTGTAAGTCCCGTAGCGTCTCTGGAGCTTTGTAAGTCTTTAAGATTGATGATTTTGTCTTAAATATTAGAAACAAATCCGCCAGTAATTTATTTACCTCAAGTTTGGTAGAACGTAGGTATTTCACATAAAGCCTTTTTTTAATGAGTTCATCCGTTCCATTTTCAAATGATAATACTGTACGTATTCGGAAACGGATATTGCAACTAAGCAGATAATTCCTTTGATCGTTTTCGAATCAGCTATAACTTATATCACGAAAAAAATGGCTACGTACCATTGAGGTATTATACTAGAGCGGACATCAGGAACAAAATCTGTGCGTATGGTGCGTGCGCAAGGGTACACAGTGAAACGAGAGGAAAGATATGTTACTTTGTATGCGTGACAGAGATAGAAATAGAATGTACCCTTCATTTAGTGACAAACATTTTGTTTGCAGTGTCTCCTCTAGAATATTATCTCAATGCTACGTACTTTACAAAACTGTTCGCAGTAATGCAAAAGACATTCAACAGTACCACCCATGATAAAGTAGACGCATTGTGTCATGTCATCAGGGACTATTCATCCCCACAATAACCAAACCAGAAACAAATGCGGATCAGACACAGAAAGTCAGCCAAACATTTATAGAGTGTAGAAGTCGAATCAGAAACTTGTTTCAAAAGCAATGTCAAACTAATAACACACATGTAATATTAAAAACGCTGTAAAAAGCTATTTATTGGCACCATTAGACCCGCTTTTACACTAACACAGTAATGATTTTAGATAAGTGTTACACGTTATATGCATTTTTTTTAGTTCCAAATTTCTAGCATATCAAAAACAGATCTCCTAGACGTGATCACTGCTGGCCACTTAGATTATGGAACACTTGGATTATGGACGTGTTGCCGGCCCATCAACTCGAGAGGAAAGCGGGAAGGAAAAAGGATGGAAAGAGGAAAGGGGTATGGGGCATCCAGGTACCTCTCTCACCAAACGAAACGCGACTAGGTAGCTATCGTTTCACGTTGATTTCCTATGAGACAATGCTACCAACCCGGACGAGCCTGCCCATTCATGCTGAATCATGACAGAGAACAGCGAGGCTCTTCCAAATTTGCGATATAACCGGTTGTGGTATGCCACAGTCTTTTCGCCTCTAACAAACTTCGAACGTCTGTAAAATAAAGAGGATAAGCATCCACTCCCCGCCCTATATTAGCCTTGGGGAATCAATTATAGCCTGTTTGACCTATATTTTTAATGATATTTTTGTGTGCTGAAGTTATTTGTTCATTGTCATCGCACTATTTTTATAGCACTATAACTAAACAAGTGAGAGTTTAAAATGATTATGAATCACTGCAATAATGGATCGAAACACCTTAAAAATAGTAAGTGGGTGATACAAAGTATGGAAGTCATGGCTTTGGCACTTCTATAAACCTAAAGAGGCACGAAAGAGAAAGGTGTATCTTTGTGACTACTTTTGTTCGTGCACTGCAAAACTGACCATAATAAATTACCGTTAATAAGAATTATTATTAAAAGCGAAATTTATTTATTTATTTAAAAACTCTGTACGAATGAATAGTACAGGCGGACTTAATGCCTAAGAGCATTTTCTACCAGCCAACCTTAAGGTGCAGAGAGACGGAAGCAGGTGCTTATTAATTATGAAAGAAATAAATGAAAATAAAATTGTCACTCGCTAATCCGACTTTATAGTATAGGATCCCGCCATACACCTTACCGCCATATACCTTCACCGAGATGTTTATTTGATGAAACCTATTTTATATGCAATTTAATATGTCAATAAATATATTGTATATGGGTTGCCTTGCAAATTTCAGTCCAGAATACGATTAATTAATTATTAAAAAAAAAATATTTTTTACACATTTCACCTGTTTGATTATTAAACAAATTCTATACCAATCGAAAGTATGAAACCCATAGAATATGTAAACGTTAGGTTGCCTATTTTTTTCCGGTCACAACCCTCAGGTTGCCAGGTAACACAGAACACAGCATATACGAGTCTATCGCTGTCCTTTTCATTCTCAAGAATAAATAGCATGCGCACCCTCTTTCTTTATGAGCGGACTTCGAACAGCTGCTATGCTGTGTCACTCGGAGCAATATTTCACTTTTCTAAATTCGACAACCGCCATTCGGGACTGATTTTTCGCAGGCAACCCTATACCACCGTGTTCATAATAAAATGATCTTTATTTTCATTTAATTTCCATTCAATAATCAGACCGGCGCAAAATGCTAGTAGCGATTTACCTGTTTATACCTGGCAACCTGAGGGTTGTGACCGGAAAAAAATAGGCAACCTAACGTTTACATATTCTATGGGTTTCATACTTTCGATTGGTATAGAATTTGTTTAATAATCAAACAGGTGAAAGGTGTAATAATTTTTTTTTTATTTTTAATAATTAATTAATCGTATTCTGGATTGAAATTTGCAAGGCAACCCATATACAATATATTTATTGACATATTAAATTGCATATAAAATAGGTTTCATCAAATAAACATCTCGGTGAAGGTCGATGTATGGCGGGATCTTAGACTATTAGGTTGTAATCGGTTTCTTGCGTATCAGTGAATGTTTGTATGAGCTAAACAATTATATCTCTTTCACATTGCCGTTCTATGTTCTATACTACGTCTGTGGTTTATCCAAAGTGTCATACCCACGGGCATGTAATATATTTATCTTATAATAAACGTCGAACGTCCAGCCACATGGCGGACAGAACTAATATAAGTTGCGGGAAGTCGCTCGAAGTGTAAGTTCAATAGGTTGCTATCTAGATAAATTGGCATAGGTACAGCAATCCACATCTTATTTGTGTAAATGATATTAATTTTCCAAAATGTTTAGAAAAGTTAGCTATCCAGTGATTTTTATTCTCTCTCTCTCTCTTTCTTCAGTCACATAAATACTACGAACCGACAAGATTCTCTCTTTCCTTAGTCATAGAAGTACCACAATACTTAAAAATATTGAACAAATTTGGTGAGGCAAAAGTGATATCGACGATCGAGCAAAGTGGAGATGACGAATAAAAATGGAAAGGTTATGTTAAATTGCTGTCTTTATTATTCAAAGCAATCCCAAATCAATTATATTTCTGCCATTATAAATAAAAAGTATCCGTGTCAGCCCATATACATACATACGTCCCATTATGTGACACGTGTCTCCTCTGCAATGAAGAGTACAATTGGAAGAAGTTAGGCCATATTTTGGTCGATCACGATGACTAAGTGTGGATAGGCGGCTTTTCTTACGTTATTTTTTTTTAAAACCTATTTTATATACTTAAAGAACGGAAAGTAGCAGACTTTATTTCGCTAAAAAATGCGCGGCGTCTGTGGCATGTAGCTGGAGCGTAATTTTACACAGGCAAAGTTGAACGAAAAAGGCGTTATTAAAAACGGTTTTTTTTTAAGTTTCTTTAGACATAAATACCTAAAAGATATTTTTTACACAATTTCCACAAACAATATAAAGTAGTCTTTACCTAGTTTTCAGGAAAAGAAAGAGGTTTTATTCAAACTCAATGCTGTGCTCGACAATACAGTTTTACTAACTTGCCTCATCTACTATAGTAAAATTTTGAATTAATAACAAACGTTCGCGTTGTGAATTCTTCTTAAAAACGCTTTCAAGAGTAAAAATGTTTCTCCGTATGATCTTCTTAATATCTGCGGAATAACAAAATAAATACTAAAACGGTGAAGGAAAACATCGTGAGGAAACCTGCATACCATAGCGATTTATAAAAATTTCTATGGTATGTAAGTCCGCCAACCCGCACTAGGCCAGCGTGGTGGACTATATGGCCTAACCACTTTCAATCGTACTCTCGATTGTAGAGGAGGCCCGTGCCCTGCAGTGGGACGTATATGGGCTGATACAGAATACAGAACAAAATAAATGTCTCTCTTAAAAATATTCTTGTAGGCACTACACAAATTGAAATGTCTATTCGCGTTGATAATTCTGTTATTTATAAAATCAGGAAGGTACTGTAATTTTTTTTCTTTTTGGTCTCCATATTAAGAGAGACAACTTTAATTTAAATAGATTAATATACCTCTGCAAAAGAATGGAGCCGGTTTAATAGCAACCTAGCAGGCACAAGTATACAAAAATATCCTTTCATTACTACGTGTTCCAGAATAAATACCAAAAAATAATAATTTTTAAATAATAAATAAATAAATAAACAATCACATACATAGTCCTCACCCCACATTAAGATCAAGTCTTGTGTCGTGGATATCAGGTACTACGAGAGACATTTCGGCACGCTGAGCGACGTAAATTATAATTACTGTATCAGACCATATACGTCCCACTGCTAAGCACGGTGCTATTCTACAATCGAGAGTACGATGGAGAGTGGTTATACCTATAGCCCACCACGCTGACCTAATGCGGGTTGACGAACTTTACATACCATAGAAATTCTTGTAAATCGCTATGGTATGCAGGTTTCCTCACGGTGATTGACTGTCAATACACACATGACTCCGAAAAGTCAGAGGTGTGCTCTGGGATTTAAACCCGGGACCACCATGAACATGTTGGCAATCGCTTCTGATCCATCTACCAGCAGGCCACCACGCACTTTGAATTATAACGATTCATTACATACTTATTTAACATACATACATAAACTCGCGCCTATATCCCAGAAGGGGTAGGCAGAGGTGCCAGGACACCCACATTTCGCCTTGTATGTTCCGTCCCATGATGTGATAGGTGGCGAGCCTATCGCCATATCGGGCACAAATTCCTGACTCTGGGCTAATAATGAATAGATAATCCAATATCACTTTGCCCAACCCGGGATTCGAACCCGAGACCTCAGCTTTGTAACCGTACCGGAGTACAACTACGCCACCGAGGCAGTCGTGTCGTCATACTTATTTAAATTATTTAAAAATATATTTTAATTTAATTTAATTCATTATTAACTGTAATTGTAATTATATCATAGTACAAAGGACCATTGTAGCGCCCTTTGTACTAAAACTCCCACCTGCCTTCGTTATCGATATACGCGGTATTTATTACAAATCTAATTTTCAATAATAGAGCGCTAATGAGCTTCTGAGCTGTGTAAACATACCAACGCAATGACAACCAGATCGGTTTCTTCAACTGTATAGAGTAACTTAAACAATAACTATATTTATTTATTTATTTATTTATAAAAATCTTTTACATTATAAACATACAGCGTGTGCCAAAACGTTTACATGAAATTAAATTAAACAAATTTTACGCTAATCTACACAAAAAACTAAAGCTAAAATATAAAAATAGAAAACAAACAATTATAAAATAAAAAAATTACTAACACGGATAACATATCAATAAACAACACAGTTATAAATCATTCAAAAAAGATAAAAAAAGAGAAAAAATACAATACAAAACACAACAATCACACCTGAACACCAAATACCCACGTGGCATATTTAAATATTAGATGAAGATTGTCATTAAAAATGTCGACATTATGGATTTGGTTTGTGAATGTATTTAATAAGCTAATTGCTCTGCTCGTCGGAGTTCTATTAACATACCCAGGACCTGGACAGGCGAACAGCTGATGTCGTCGCCGACTACCAGTCCTTAAATATTGTTGAGGCACGTATAAATGAATCTGCGCCAGTACAACAGGGTTATCTATCTTGTTCCTCAGTAGCACACAATAATGCATAATAACTGCCAATTTCCGTCTTAAGGATAAAGTGTTTCGTCCTATCATGCCTGACACAAACAATGAAGGATAGAGATACGGGTAGTATCCATACCTCCTTTTATATAAGTGCCGAGCGAATTTACGCTGCACCCTTTCCAGCATGACTGAGTATTTTATTTCTTGTGGATCCCATACCACTGCGTTGTACTCAAGAATACTCAGAACATAGGCGTTATATAATAAATTTATTACATTCGTATCACGCATCTCTGCTGACATGCGTATTATAAAGCCAAGTGCTTTATTTGCTTTACAGCAGACAGAAGTCACATGTGCATGAAAATTAAGTTCGTAATCCAGAGTTATACCTAAATCTCGAATCAAAGTAACCCTTTCTAACACCACTCCTCCCACTTGGTATGCACTTATGATGGGCCTTTGGGCACGAGTGAAACTAATAATTTGACACTTGGCATTATTTAGAGGTAGTTTGTTGGTTTGACTCCATTTAGATACTGCATTTATATCCTCCTGCAATGCTCTGCAGTCTTCATGGTTTGCGATTGGCAAGAATATCTTAAGGTCATCGGCATACAAGAGACACTTAGCTTTTTTGAGATTTTTTGGGAGATCATTGATCATAATCAAAAATTGAGTGGGACCTAGTGTACTACCTTGGCTCACTCCAGACCGCGTATAATAATCAAAAGATTGATAGTTCATCAGTTGAACATATTGTTTCCTGTCTTTAAGGTAGTTAGAAAAAAACTTGAGCAGTTGTGAAGAGAATCCGATGGTTGTGAATTTCTGAAGCAATATGTCATTGTCTACTAGATCGAATGCTTTTTTAAAGTCGAAGTACGCAACGTCTATTTGTCGCCCGCCAGTTATGTGTGTGCCTATATAATCAACATAGGCAATATGATTCGTTAATGTGGATCGTGCTGGTCTAAATCCATGTTGAGAGTCATGTAAACGGTAGCCTATTTGCCTGACAATGGAGCGGTTGATAATTGATTCAAAAATTTTGGCGAAAACGGAAAGTACTGCAATTGGTCTAAAATTTGAAATTTCTCTAGAAGTACCAGTTTTAGGTATTGGAGTAACTCTTGAGATTTTCCAAGAATCTGGATATACACCTTGGTCTAAGGAAAGGTTAAAAATATACATTAGTGGCACTTCTAGTGCAGAAATACAATCCTTAACTATGTAGGCAGGAATAGCATCTGGTCCAGGTGCGGCAGACGCTTTGAGCTTCCGTACAGCATATACCACATCTGACTCGTTAATATGTCCAACGCTTATTTGTAGCGGATTTACTTGATCTTTCAATGTGCTCTCTATCTGTTCCACTTTTAACGCTGGGGATTGATTATGAAAAACCGACTTGAAATACTGGGCAAATGCATCTACAGCCTCCTGACCGACAAGTTTCACGTCCCCTGATGTAAATTCATTGTTGCATGATCTATTGCTACGTTTGTCTTTAATATAATTCCAAAACCTTGTTGGATCCCTACATATATCTTGTTCCATATTTTTAATATACTCCCGATGGGCTATTTTTATAAGTTTTTTCACTTTTGATCTGTAAAATTTATACAATTCTTTATTAACATTCCGTCCAAAACGTTTAAAATTCGTGAAATTAAGATATTTTAGTTTTATACACTTAATTATAGTAGATGTGTACCATACTGGATATTTATATTTGGTTTCTTTATTTCTAAGTGATATATCTCTAACGGGAACATTATCATTAAAAACCTTATTTAAAGTTTCATAAAGAATATTTACGGCTTGATCTACAGTATTTTGTTGTAATAAGTATGTCCAGTCTATTTCATGAATACTTGTATATAATTGATGAAAGTCGGCCTTGCGAAAATTCCAGTTCGGAGCAAATCTATTCTTCGCGGGAGGTGGATGGTTAATGTTCCCAGATTTAATTCCCGAGTGAGTTAATGCTAATTCAAGGGGCGGGTGGTATGCATCCTGTGGTACTAAAGGTTCATCAACTTGACCAACTGATATTTTATCGGTATCATAATTCACCAATACCAAATCCAAAACGTCTCCAAAATTATTTAAGGTATCGTTGAGCTGGTGTAATTTACAAAAATTTACAAAACAATTAAAATATGTAATCGTCGCCTTATTACACGATTTTAAATTGAAATCACCAACTATGATGAACTGGAAATTAGAATATTTACAAATGGCATTCTCTATGCAATCAAGAACATCACAATATTGTTTCTGATTGTAACTAGGAGGTATGTAAACAACACTTAATATAAATTTGATATTTTTCAACATCACCATTACTATAAGTGAGTTACAATAGTATTAATTACACGGGATGCTAGGAATAGTAAGTACATAATTATTATTAAAGATTTCCATATGTATAAATAAATGTAAAGAATTAAATACACCGAACAGTCACATACACAGCCCTGGGGCCCTACTATATAAATCCGAAACGAAGTTCGAAACTTCGGACGATCGAAGTTTATATACGATACGAATGTATCTACTTTGTAAAAGTTCGAATTTGTATAACGTACAACGTACCCATAAGTTTATGGTACCCATACGTAAATACCATATAATACCATATAATACCCACAAGTAAATAACGACCATAAGTATATGTAGGTGCATTCGTATCGTATGTAAACTTCGATCATCCGAAGTTTCGAACTTCGTTTCGTTGAATATAGTAGGGCCCCTGATCCCACATTAAGATCGAGTCTGGCGTCGTGGCTATCAGACACTGCGAGAGAATTTTCGGACTCACAAACACCCCGACCCGAGACAAATACTTGTGGGCCACACAAACATTTGTCTCAGTGCGGGGAACGAAACCGCAGCATCACGTTTCACAGTCGGCATCTAACCAACTGCGCCTCGGAAGCTGACGGAATGTATTAATGATTACCGCAAAATGCAAACAATAAAGATTGAAAAAATATGTTGAGGAAGCCATATTTTGTTATCAACTACGCGCGATGAATTAAAAATGAAAAAGACCAGGGATTCGAAGCCGAGTCCGTTGTAGCCGTACCGTAATACAACGACGCCACGAACTGGTGCCTAATTATTTTATACTTCAAATATCTACCAAAGTATTTCACCATTACCACCACTACCACCCGCTATGATTTATATACCAGAATTCAGAATTAAAAACCAGTACGCATGACGTAATCATAAAAAGGGTGGCCCACCCCTTACAACAAGGTTAACGGAAGAACGAAGGGGGTTGTAATGACCCCCAATACGACGGACATGACATTTTATTTTATGGCGCTTAGTTGGTTTATAGCAACAAGGGGTTGTCTAATCGCCAATATATCTAAGGCTGAAGAATTACCTTCTATTATCTGTCTGTATCTGTATCAGCCCATATACGTCCCACTGCAGGGCACGGGCCTACTCTACAATCGAGAATGCGATTGAGAGTGGTTAGGCCATATAGTCCACCACGCTGGCCTAGTGCGGGTTGGCAGACTTGCATACCATAGAAATTCTTATAAATCGCTATGGTATGCAGGTTTCCTCACGATGTTTTCCTTCACCGTTTTAGTGCGTGGTGATTGATTATCAATACACACATGACTCAGAAAAGTCAGAGGTGTGCCCTGGGATTCGAACCCGCGACCACCGTGAACATGTGGGCAGCCGCGTCTAGTCCGTTTACGAACAGACCACCACGCACTTTAAAGCACGCACCTTCTATTAAGTTTTGTTTAATTTTATTAAACGCTGCAATATTTCTCAATGTCTGGACAGCGCTAGCAACCCGACGGAGACTTCAAAAGATCTTTTAAAAATCTTAATATTTATTCTATCTAACTTTGCATTTCTATATAAATACATTTACATCGTAGGTATTCTTTTAAAGCAAAACATTTAGATGCATATCAGTCTATTGTTCGATTTCTTGGCAACAGTCCTCACAAAATGCAAACCGCAATTTTAATCTTTATAAATAAAATCTTTATAAGCTAATACAATAATAAAATCTTTAAAAACAAGTAACCATATTGTAATACAGGATCAGACAGTGAAAGTTGAAACCCATCGTAGCGACTCACGCGTTGGTCCAACAAACCAATTTATTTGCCTCGACCAGAAAAATACTACCATAATATACATTGTAGTTTGTGACGAATGAAATAATATATCTTCATATAAATGTGATGTGGGAACCATTGGGAGAGATCATGTTCAGCAGTGGACTGCCTGCGTCTGAAGAGAAAGAGACAGTATGTTTTTTTGTTTCTCCTTTCTATCCTATGGAAACGTAATTGCATTATGCTGCACTTTAATAAAGACTTTATCTAGTCCTTTGTCGTGCCTTTGTAAACGAACAAGAAACCTGTAATTTAGTCATAGTTAACCAAGCCACCTCTGTGCCAACTAACAACCCGCCGGCTGTGAAGAAACAAACCAATATAGGAAACAATCAGACGCCGCTTTGAATCCTTTTCCTTTGTAAGGTGAGGATATTTAGTTCTCTATCAAAGACGTTCAACTTTACAACATAATGTATTCTAAGTATTGATACGAACTATCAGTACGTCGATACCTATTCCAGTCTTCAACATCAATTGGAAGTGGATTTATAATTGGAATTAAAGGTACAAACACAATATTATTAGGCTTAAGAGGAGGCAATATTATCAATATGCATTCCCATGAAAGTACCAATGCAGTAACTAATATAAATAAATAAATAACACCCAACAGTCACTTACATAGTCCTGACCTCACACTAAGCTCAAGTCTTGTGTCGTTGGTATCAGGAACTACGAGAGACTTTTCGGTCTCACAAACACCCAGACCCGAAAGAAATATTTGTGGGCCGCACAAACATTTCTCTCAGTGCGAGGATCGAACCCGCAGCCACTCGTTTCACAGGCGGCGTCTAACCGCCGGCTCTACGGAGGCTATCAACTCCCAATGTAGTCACATTTTTGTGTTAAAGCCATAATGACTCCATGAGACACGATGAAGTCACATTCGTAGATTTATTTCGTGTAGCGTATTTACTGGATAAGATTTTGAAAAATAAATAATGAACCAACCTGTATAATATGTTTCATTTGCCAATGCGTTTTTCCTTCCTACCTACCATATCAACAAAATGACGAAAATAAAGTTGGATGCATGGATTAAGCTTATGTTATGATAGTGAACTGCTGAACAAAAATTCCTACCATATATTTTGTAAATCTACTCGACAGTGTATCAAATAAATTAAATTTGTTGCAGAATGCCCGCCGGACCTGTGCATAGAGGAAACACAAACTGAACTAGCTGCAGCGCCACTCACGAGTAAGTTTCTGCACACAAATATTTACAAGGCAAAAAACAATATAATTCACCGAGAGATACACTAAAACATTTAGTGCCACGAAATGCCGCTGCTTTCAAGTAAAGAGTAAAGTTGTTTCGTGAATACTTGCGTAAAAGTACTGACATGAAAATTTGACCCAAATTCTAAATGTTTAATATGAAATCTAGACTTTAAAGCAGGCCTTCTGGTCTTAATAGCTGAACCCATACCAATAGATCAATCTGGAAATCCTTACAGAAGCCTTTGTTCAGCAATGGACTTCCTGAAGTTTAAACCGGTGCTGAAAAATTGATATTAGAATATTCTTCCTATGGGCCCTATTGTTATTGCCTTACGAGTTGTCATTTCCACTGTTTATTTCATTCTATTTTACCTGGTTGATGACTAATTCATCCTACATTATAATGTATTTAATGAATTTATTTGTCAACATACCTACCTATATATATCTATTTCGAATTTGAAAAATACTCGGCCAACAAATCTCACTAAATAGCTTATTATAATAGCATTGTCAATATTATTAATAGGATTCTCCAATGTTGGTGGTAAACCACAAATTATATACCTATAATAATCATACATGGTCGGTTATGTAATTGTTCCACTGCTTCGAAAAGACTCCCTATTATTAATCATTGATTTTAATCCACCAAACAGATCTATTGTAAGCTGTTAAATTACGATTCAATGACTTATTTTGCACCAAGTCTACTAGTGGTAGGTCTCTCATATGTGAGAGACCGCCTGGGTGCCTACCACCGCAGTGTCTATTAATCCCACCAAACAGCAGTTTAGCTCGTCTCGCCATTCATTACAAAAAAGAGCTATTTTATTTTCTTACTTTTCTGCTCAAAATGCAAAGAAACTTCCAGAGAAATCAGTTTTCATTCTCGGCGCCCGGTGTTCCTAATCAAATTAATAGTGCACCGCACTGGAATACAAAACTTCAAGTGGATACTGCAAGAGAATTTGCATAACAAGCAGTATGAATGAATTAATTAGCACTGTATTAAGACTATCCCGCCCACGCACGACTCTATTTCTAAATCCAGATGGGTTACTCTATAAAAACGATACGAATTTCGAATGATTGGATTTTTTACATCCATAGTAAGACAGAAGATTTACACTTCCAAAAATCAATACTGTTCTCTATTATACTCATTATTTTCTTCGAACTTAGTCTATGGTTGTGACATAAGATATAGGAATGCAACATTTTATGGAATATCTAGGCACATTAGTGAAGTTTTACGTACGGCGTTTGAACATTCGAAGTTCGTGTCGTTTTTATAGAGTAGCCCCCCCAGGATCGACACCACGCATTTTAATAACATCTCACTTCTAGAAATGTCTAAGTAGATTTGTATTGCTGACTATATTTATCAAATAGATAAATTAGTAGACTATCGTGTTGTACTATACCTACTTAACGGTACGCATCAACAAGGGAAAGTTCGATAAAGTGAAGTTAGGCCTTAGTACATCACACTGACTGAATGCGGGTTGAAGAAACTTCACAAAGGAAGAAAATACTTAACAAATAAATTATTTATTTCCTACTTCAATAAACCACAATGATATACCAAATCTGAAATATCCGAGTTTTGAAGCGGAATACCTATAAATATAATAATACTAAACGCGGTTTTAAGATTGGGTTGAAATATTGTCCTATACAATCTTGTATTTACTTTTTCCGATATCTACAACCAAAAAAGTTACATTCCGACTTAGTTATTAAGAAAAAAATTGAATAAAACTATTATTTACGGATTTTATCGCAGATTTGGTTTGATATTTATATTTTTCAACTTCCCGACGTTTCGATTACTTTACAGTTTTCGTGGTCACGGGGCGGACTGAGGTATTAGTCATCCGCTTAGTGACTGTTACAATTTCAAATCGATAAATCAACCGTTAGTGCGTGGTGGCCGGTTGGTAAATGAACTAGACACGGCTGCCCACATGTTCACCGTGGTCGCGGGTTCGAATCCCAGGGCACACCTCTGACTTTTCGAAGCCATGTGTGTATTGATATTCAATCACCACGCATTAAAACGGTGAAGGAAAACATCGTGAGGAAACCTGCATACCATGGCGATTTGTAAGAATTTATATGGTATGTAAGTCCACCAACCCGCACTAGGCCAGCGTGGTGGACTATATGGCCTAACCACTCTCAATCGTATTCTCGATTGTAGAGTAGGCCCGTGCCCTGCAGTGGGACGTATATGGGCTGATACGATACGATACGATACGAAATCAACCATTTGAAATAGGAACATTTTAACCTTTATTAGGTCCATTAACGAATACGCTACGATATATCTAAGTTTTGTCACATGCTCACAGACTTAAAGCCCCAATAATCTCGCGTTTCGAATACACCGTTCGTCGTCATTTTGTAGTAGGTACTTAGTGTGAAGTGGCGAACCAAAATGTATTTCACATTCGGACACAGTAAAGTAAACTTGACCACAAGACACTCGTCGCGAGTGTTCTGTCCACAGGTGGATACAATGCACCAGTGAAATTGAAAAGTAGAACAAACTTTCGTCTCATAAAGTAAATCCATTAGGACAATTCTACAGATTTGATACACTCTGGGTATTTTTACTGTGGTTTGTACATTGACATAAATATGGACATGGCGGGGCGCGTATTGATCCGACGTAAGTGGTGCGCGCTCCAGTAGATCTCTAGTGGAGAGTTACTGAAATTAGTCGTCACTCGGAACGATTTATAAATACTTGGTTGTATTAAGACACAAAATCTAATTAAAATTAATATTTATTTTAGCACGATTTTCACGGTAATCTTTTTGAAAATCCAAATATACTGAAGGGCCTATCTTTAGTTTTTATATCAATGGGTTTGTAGTTATTTATACCCCGAGTAATATATGACTAAGCAATTCAAGCAAGCCATAAAAAAAACAGAAAGTCGACCTGAGAATCGGAATGACTTAAAGTTTAGAACCCGTATAAATCGTAATAAGGCGGCCTTAAAACGTAAGCGTAAAAGGAATAATTATTTACATGTACTCGAAGCATTGTTTGTTATTTTAAACTAAAAACTGGTTTTAAGAATTAAACCATGCTTAATGCTGACATCATCTCAAATATATTTACATACATATTAATATCTCCGGGTATTATACACTTAGGAACTAAATACAGCTCACAGCAACCATGATCTTCAACAACGTGAGGAAATTCTATACAAGGATTTTAAAGGTTTTGCACCAACCAACACTGGGCCAGGGTGGTAGACTAAGGCCAATGGCCCTATATAGAAAGCCCGTGCCCAGAAATAAGTTGCATCCGATCTGATAATATTATATTTTAAAGATATTAAACAACGCAGTCTCTTTTTATTTTAAATTCACATCACATTTGCGAAATGAACTCGCATTGAAATATTCGACTTGAAATAAAGCTATAAAGGCTTTTTACATTTATTTTTGTTTTCACCACGATTAAAATCCCAACACGATGCTCTTCGTTTAATGCCAGGTCGAATAAGTGGTACAATAAATAATAATCATCTGTATGAGTGCCAATAACTGTCAATTCAGTTAAATGCGGTCGGGAAATTGTTGCCAATTAAGTATTGTTTTTGTAAAATACAGGAATATACTAACATTTGTTTCGACTTTTTTAATTGTCTACTTTACGGCCTAACCACTCTCAATCGAACCCACGACTGTAGAGAAGGCCCGTGTCCTACGTATATGGGCTGATACAGAATAATTAATTGTATTTCATATTTATTTATATAATGTTTTGAATTGTTGATGAAAAACTTATTCTGTCTGAACTTACGCTACACTTACAGCCGGTCAGTACTCTCTCTCTCTCTCTTTATCTCTTCAGCCACAGGAAGTCCACTGCTGAACATAGGCCTCCTCCAAGGATCTCCACTTCGATCTGTTGGAGGCGGCCTGCATTCAGATACTGCATGCAACTTTAACCAAATCGTTCATCCACCATGCAGGCAGTCGGTACATAACATGTCTTTTCTGTCATGACCTATAAATATATGACCAACTTCTTGCCTGACTTGGTCAAGCTTAATCACGCTGGCCTAAAGTGGACGGTAGACTATGCCTTCAACAAATCCTGAACCTACGACCACCAATATGGCCTTCCGAACTTCAACCAACTGAACTATCGTTCATCTGAATAATTATCAACTATTTTTTTACTACGTAATAAATCTCTCACAAAGGCGCTAGAATTTCGGTATTTACTCCCTGAAAAGCCAAAACTGTGGAAGAGTGAGAAAAGTTTCATTGAGCAAACACGTAGGAAATGTATCGTTTTGATTCTAGCAGTCAATATCCGGATGCGGATTGGAAATTAATAGGCGAAACGTTCCTTACATACTGTCGGTAGTTTTGAACTAGTCGGACCATTAATTGGGTCACGTGACCAGAAATTGGTACCACTGAACTTTTGAAAAAGTTTAAACGAGTGCGCGATTGTTTACCCATTCACAGTTACGCGAGACCCGTTAAAAAGTGTTAATTGTTTCCAGGTATTGGAAAGGCAATTTTTGTTGTCACCGGAAAAAGTACTTTTAATTAATTTTTACACAACCAGAACAAAATTTCACAAAAAAAGTAGTTAATGGCAAATGTAGCGCAAATAACAAGTTTTCCTGAGAAATAGAGTTACCTCACGCCGCTTGACTCAATTACTCTGGCCTAGTTGGAATCTAATACACACATATGATGATAATAATAATTCGAAATTAAGTTATGTTAAATATATGATAATTGTCAGATATATAAAAATCATATTTTTTTCATAGACTGGGTCCGAAAGCAATACTTTAAATAAATGAAACATGATAAATCTTCTACCAGCTTTTTCCTAGATAATGGCGGTCAAACGTAACAAGATATCATAAGTAACGACTAGAAATATACCATGTTTTATGTGTCAATGAGGGAGAGTCAGGGTGAGGATTTCGTGTGAGGCTAAATGCTATGCATTTTTTTAATATACTTATGTAATCTCACGCTATATTTTGAACGGGGTAGGCAGAAGTGACACAACGGCAGCTACGGATGGCCAAGCTCGAATTCGGTCGAGGAAGTAAGTAATTTTTCAAATTGAAACATACAAAACTCATAATGGTTTCTTAGATTCACGGGTATGTTAAACATTGAAATGAAGACCTCAATACACCGTGAGTTCCTTCTGCGAGACCGGAACGCATTTTTTTTTTAATTAACATAAACGTTTAATTTAATAGTTGTAAAATAAGGGTTAGTTAAATTGTGACTGTCACAAAGCGGATGCCTAATTCCGCAGTCCGCCCCATGACCACGAAAGCTATAAACTAACGAAAACGTCGGGAAGTTTAAAATGTAAAAAATAAACCTAATCCGCGATTAAATCCGGAATAATATTTTTTTTCAACACTATATTCATTTTATGATTATATTGAATCTTCTTACAGAGACCGTTAATAATACTTAGGAAACGCAAATTTTAACAATATTTTACAGGGTGTTTAGAACACACCAGTTATATTTGCTTATATGTTACACCATTATTTAAAGTCACCGCAAACTAGGTAAAATGAGGATTGGGTCGACCTTCGGAAAGCAGCGGTATTTTGGCAGCGGCTGCCCGACACAGGATAAGAATGATGGAGGAGCAGCTAAGTGCCACGCTCTGGGATAATTTATTAAGCTTACTCGAGGCTCGTGTAAGAACTTGAAATAAACAGATTGATTATTGACATTAACTATACATTCTACGAACATAAGTTCTGACCCCCACATTTAGATGTATTAAGATATAGCAATCAAAAGCTATGAAAGACATTTTGGTCTTGAAATACTTAGGAACGTAATTTTTGATGGATTTTGAAATTATTTGTTTTAGTGCAGAAACCCAATTTCTAATTTCAAAGTTGAATTCTAAATATACAATATTACTTTAACTCTAAATACTCTGAAATTGAAATTTGAAATGTATTTATTGGTCACGTAGGCAATTTAAAAGCTCTTATGACAAGTCAATACACATAGAACTTAATTTCTATATACAATATATTTTCTATACTTAGTATTACTTATTATAATTTATTGCTTTAATTTATTTATTTATTTAATTTATTTATTTTTAAATTAATTTCATTTTTATTTATAATTAGTTTTATTTATTTCTTTAGTTTTTATTCATATTTTATTTAAAGTATTAGTTTTTACTTTATGGTAATTTATTTTTCAAAGAAATACATTATTTACATTGATCAAATTAAATCAATTATTAGTGGACCATGAATATTATTACAACGGTACGTAGCGGTTTATAGTTACCACCGGATCAAACGCGGCCCTTCCTGAGAAGACCCGAAACAAACTCAGTGGGCTTACACTACCACTGGAACTACGCGACGCGACCCAGTCCTGAGTATATCCAGCGAATAAGACTCAGTGGGCTTGTTTTGGGTCCAACTTAAGACAACGACCTTAAGTATTTCCGAAACGTCCCGTATGTTTAGGCTACTCTACAAAATATCTACTTATATATTATATATATTTCATATTTGCAAATTCCAGACTACACCGGTATTCTCAAATTGATTTAGTTCTAAGCATCATATGAAAGTGCAGACTGTGCTAAATTGAAATATTCTAATTTTTTTTTTTTGTATCAGCCCATATACTTCCCACTGCAGGGCACGGGCCTACTCTACAATCGAAAGTACGATTGAGAGTGGTTAGGCCATATAGTCCACCACGCTGGCCTAGTGCGGGTTGGCTAATTCCAAAATTATACACTAAAAATTGAAACTAAAATAGTTTGTCGAAACCATCTCCCGTATTTACAGACAGTAGACAGCGCAGGCAGATGGCATGCGGGATTATTTTAACTTGTGTCAGTCTGTAGACTATTTTTTTGTGTTTAGTATTCTAACTATTTTTCTAGAGGTCTATTAGCAATTAGTTGGCCTTTAAATTATAAGATTGTAATGAAATAACATGAATTTTGTTTATAGTAGTGTAGGCAATTAAATACTCGTAGTTCTTATTACAAGTCAATACATAGTACTTAATCCATATTTACAATATAATTAATTATATTATAATATTATTTAATATTTTGTTTGCTGTGTTCTTATTTATTATTTATAACTGTTGTTAGTAAAATATTTTATGTTATTTTGGTATCGATTAAATATTTGGACAGTTTTTTTGATGTATGGCGAGATGAGCTTACCTTTTGCCTGATGATACGGCCCTCAGGGATAAAAGAAAATTTAAACAACACCATGAATTACTAAGCAATGTTTGGCACTCCTCTGCGCTCGCCCTCTTGAGACATAAGATATTAAGTTCCATTGTGTCCAGAAATTATTCTATCTACAATGTCCTTCCATACAGAACACAACAATGCGTTTGTATGACGAGAGAAATAGACATTGTGGCACCACCCGTTAAATGTGAGATTTTCATTATAGAAAACCTGAGTTACTTGAATACCTACGAATGCAAATGATGTTGGGTTTAATAAATTATTTCTACGCCAGATTAATTTCGGGCAGTGGCCATGTAATTGCTTGACTTTCTACGCTGATCAAATTGAATGCTAAATTGTCTTCAAGAACATTTTAATGACAATGAAAACAAAAATTATAATTTTTTTATCGAATTTCTGTCACTTGATCGCAATATTACGCCTTCCCAAAGGATATTATCCACAGTAATATTTTAGAGGCAGCCTGCAAGCGACTATCAAACCTTTATTGCTCTTGTACTTGTTCAGCTTCCTTGTTCTAGGGCTGAGACTGCCTATTGAACGAGTAATATATAAAATACCAAGAACTTATTACGTTATTACAATGCATCGTCGTACAATTTTCTCGACGGGGTTTCATACGGGGAATTGATGAGAACGTGCCTGGGTTTACAGGCGGTAAACATGTATCCGTAAACACTGATATTGAATAACTATTGAATGTACATAAATTTGTAACAAGAAAACGTTGCAAATACTTTGTTTATATAACGTCTAGATACAGCATCAAAGTACTTTTTTTTTCCTAAACATGTTTGGTTACTTTCTTTTCTGTATCAGCCCATATATGTCCCACTGCAGGGCACGGGCCTCCTCTACAATCGAGAGTACGATTGAGAGTGGTTAGGCCATATAGTCCACCACGCTGGCCTAGTGCGGGTTGGCGGACTTACATACCATAGAATTTTTTATAAATCGCTATGGTATGCAGGTTTCCTCACGATGTTTTCCTTCACCGTTTTAGTACGTGGTGATTGACTATCAATACACACTACTTTCATAAATTACATCAATACTTTCTTTTAGTAAATATTTTTGGTTACTTGTATTTATGTCCTAGCGCATCAAAACGTGTAAATGTAGTTAAAGAAAATTTAGAATTGTAATAACAATTCTACACAGTGGCTAAAAGCTTCTATTAAGCTATGCCTAATATAGATGTTTTACTAAAAATATTGGCTATTTTTAGAAGACATACATCGTTTTATTTGGGATTAAAAACATAATGTATTTATACACTCAGCAACTTGGAAGGAGCCACCTGACAAAGTTAACGACACGCGAGGGAAAAACCGCTTTGTCAAGGCCAGAGATTCTCGCCGAGATCGAGGACTTTTATGGCCGTTTATACGTCACACATGTTCCTCGACCTGAGCGTGACGACCAAGATTCTAGAGCCACCCTGACACGCCACTATTCTGACGAGCTGCCAGACATCGACCAAGGCGAATTCGTGTTGGCTCTGAAACAACTTAAAAATGGAAAAGCCCCCGGAGAAGACGGAGTTACCTCAGAACTCCAAAAGGTAGGAGGAGCCCCTGTTATACAGGAGCTACAAAGCCTGTTTAACACCGTTCTTCGCTGTGGGAGAACTCCAAAGGCGTGGAACAGGAGTGTGGTTGTTCTCTTTTTTAAGAAGGGTGATAAAATTATAGACCCACCTCACTCCTGAGCCACGTCTATAAGTTGTTCTCAAGAGTCATCACGAATCGCCTTGCAAGAAGACTCGATGATTTTCAGCCTCCGGAACAGGTCGGGTTTCGAGGAGGATATAGACCACATCCACACAATAAGGCAGATTATACAGAAGTCGGAGGAGTATAATCGGCCCCTGTGTCTAGCATTTGTGGACTATGAGAAGGCCTTTAACTCCGTCGATACCTGGGCTGTTTGGGAGTCCTTACAGCGTTGCCAAGTAGACTGTCGCTATATCGAGGTGCTGAGATGTCTATATGAATTGGCTACTGTGTATGTCCAATTACAGAACCAGCAGTCTAAGGCCATCTAGTTGCGCAAAGGGCTGAGACAGGGGGATGTTATTTCCCCGAAACTGTTCACAAGCGCACTGGAAGATATGTTCAAGACGCTGGACTGGAACGGTATGGGCATCAACATACACGGCGAGTACATCTCGCACCTACATTTCGCAGACGATATAGTCTTAATGGCGGAATCGCTGGAGGAGCTGCAACAGATGCTGGACGGCCTGGCTTCAGCCTTACAGCGAATAGGTCTTCAAATGAACTTGGATAAAACCAAGGTTATGACCAACCACCACCTTGATCTAAGACCTGTCGTTGTATGTGGCCACCAGCTCGAAATTGTTTCTGAATATACCTACCTTGGACAGATCCTTCAACTAGGTAGGAACAACTTTGAGAAGGAGGCTACGAGGAGGATCCAGCTGGACTGGGCAGCATTTGGCAAACTACGTCGAGTCTTCTCGTCACCCCTACCACAATGCCTGAAAACTAAAGTTTTCAACCAGTGCGTCCTACCTGTTATGACCTACGGTGCTGAGACTTGGACACTCACAGCACGACTGGTTCGACAGCTCAGGGTCACTCAGCGAGCTATGGAGCGTGCTATGCTTGGAATCTCTCTGAAGGATAGGATCCGTAACGATCTTATCCGACAGAGAACCAAAGTCGTAGACATAGCACATAAGATTAGCAAGCTGAAGTGGCAGTGGGCAGGCTACATTTGTCGAAGAACCGACAACCGCTGGAGCAGACGTGTTCTTGAGTGGAGACCGCGTCTTGGCAAGCGTAGTGTAGGACGCCCACCGGCTAGGTGGAGTGACGATTTGCGAAAGGTCGCTGGCAGATGATGGATGCGACAAGCTGAAGACAGGGTAAAATGGCGCAATTTGGAGGAGGCCTATGTCCAGCAGTGGACAACAGTTTAGGCTGATGATGATGATGTATTTATAAAGACATCTTTTTTTAAAATTTGTTCTATTTCATCACCCAGTCTCTACTACAAGCTTGAACGTCTTTAAAATAAACATTTGCAATACAAAAATATTGCAACTATACATTTATTGACATAGCCCAGCGGATTAGTAAGTTGAAGTGGCAATGGGCGAAGCACATAGCGCGGAGAACTGATGGCCGATGGGGCTAAAAAGTTCTGGAATGGAGACCACGTAGCGGAAAGCGCAGCGTAGAACGTCTAACCATAAGGTGGTCAGACGATCTGGTAAAGGTCGCGGGACGGCGCTGGATGCACGCTGCCTCCAACAGGTAACTGTGGAAATCATTATGGGGGCCTATGTTCAGCAGTGGACTTCCTTTGGCTGATGGATGGATACATTGAGATTTGAACTAATCTATCTAGCAAGTTAGATCAAACTGCACGTAGTGTTCTAAATGTTATTAAAATCGTTTCAGTAGTTTGGGAGATTATCGAACCTAAACAACTAGACACTTATTTTTTATATATTAAGATATCGTTTCAAAAGTATGGCAATGGTAAAATAGCAATTATGTCGGCATGATTATTTCGCATATCAATCAATACAATCGTCATATTGACCAGCTCTGCACTGAAAATAATTCTAGCGTCTTTGATATATGTGTATAAAAAAAGCCTTTATTTCATGTTGTCGCCAACAAAACAACATAAGCAGCTTAGCATACGAAGCTGCGCAAAAATATATAAACAAAAAAATCAAAGAAGATCTTTGTACATACGCGAACAAAACACGGAACTCTGACGAAAAACGCCACGACATTTCTACCGAATGACGCTCGGGCTTCTAAGTTCGCCGACAGTTTCAATTTATACTGCAACTGCAAGTTTTTACGGAGCATTTTTAAACTCCCACACAAAGCAAACTTAGCAAACTTACGAGAAAGTTTTTACGTAAATATTTTTTGGCTTTTTATAGAATAGAAGGCAAGCGAGCAGAAGAGCCGCCTGATTGTGAATAGAAAACCGAAAAATTACTATTCCTTTTTTATCAACCCAGAAAGGTGCAGTGCAGTCCAAATAAAGTACACCAATCAAAGATGGTTATCTCATATAGGTCTATGCAATTATGTCGGCCTGATCAGTATTGGATATACGCTGGCTAACTAAACATAAAATGCGACAAACTCTACTGTTACGGTTCGATACATTCATCGATAACTTAACTGAATGGTAAAATAAAGTTTCATTGCTTGCATCCTACGCAATATTCAGCAATAATTTTAAAACTTTACTGCACCTGCCTTATTTTTCTTCTACAAATAACCCTTTCATCTTCCACTAGCAGTATTGCTCAAACATTCAAACATCTCGTAAAAGACTGTTTGAGCGAAAAATATTTGGATTTTTATTTTTAAACGTCGCAATAGACCGCCAGATGTAAAATTAATGCTGTAAGACCAAACGTCTGGTTTCATACCCTCTTAGGAATCGTTAGTCTGCCGCGACGGCACAGAGGGCTTTCGCTCCCTCCGCACTCCACAAACTCTCCTTAGTTTATTTTGTTCTCGAACAAATTAGTTCTTAAACTATTCCGTAGTTATTTATTTGAAGCTCAGAAATTACTTCGTACCAAACTAAAAATGTTATTGTTGCTAAATTCGACCGCGATAATGTAGAAGCCGGTTGTTCAAATATTTGTCTTGATGGTTTTTTTTTTTTAATATTTTATAATATTTAATAAAGTACAAATATCATGTTTAGTAAACAATCTTCCTACGACAATACTAACGGTTTCTGTTTACCACAAAATATACAAAATAGGATCATATGAGATTTACAGACAAAATTTTTTTTTGGTGTTAATTACTAGAAAATATAATTCATACAAATAAGCCAGACACGTTCATAGCACAATCATAATCTTTGCTGTCTTTGTAAAAAATAATCTAATGGTCGATTTTCATTTATAGGCGAGGAGAGTGACACAGGTGACAATGAAGGGCGATTATCAGCCGAGAGCTCGCCAATGCGTCAACGTCGCGGAGGCATATTAAAAGGAGGCAAGCTTTGGAAGTCTCTAGACGTCGACAAGGAGATCAATGAACAGGTTATTACTAATCATCCCCTAATCCACGTGGAAAAGACAAAAAATAATCCATCTTACACACAATTTTTATTCTTCAAAGACCTAAATCCCTCAATTTTAATAATAGAAATGTAAAATGGTAATATCCGGAACGCCCGACAGAAATAAGTGAGATCTACAATATCGGACGGCGATATCGCGATCCCGCGAAGTCGCTGGATTGAAATCAATTTGTAGCATTCATGTTGAAGTCGAATGTAAAATGACTGCGATTGACGATATCCCAACTCGATTCGTTTGACACTAACAGAAGGACGTTAACAGCTAAATCTGGTATCGGACATCTTTTAAAAATGATTGGAACACGCTCTTCTCTTTTGAATGCACGGAATGATTTTTGTTTGTGTGTTTTATTTGTCTATCTTTTACAAAATATAGGTCATATATGTATATACACATATGTCAAATTGGTTTTGAAACAAGTTTAATTTTAAAGCTGTTAGAAATAGATGTTATCAAAAAAAATCGAATGTCAACACTATTAAATAGAAAACATTTTTCAATGTGCGAACTACCGACGCAACACAATTTGTATTTCAATGAAAATGTTATCGTTTCTCAAATGGTATAAGGCTATGATCGTCCTATACACTGACATACGTTAGTTTTCCAAAGATTCAGGACTAAAAGCCGCATGTAGATTCATACTAGCAATGTCAAAAGGCAAATGAGAGTCTGTTATGCATTGACGTCTCAAATAATCAACTTTTTACTTTGAAACTTTACATACACATTTTCAGAGATAAAGAAATTGGCCTTAACTATTCATCCAAGAAATCTATTATTATAAGATAAATTACCTAACATTTCAATAATTCCTTCCCACATCGATAATCAACCCGAAATTAGTATAAAGCAATATATAATTACATACCTTAGACTGATGACCAGCGCTCGACGACGGCGAGCGACGAGGACGGCTCGGTGACCCCTCGCTCCGTCAGGTTCGTGGAGAGGCCTAAAGAAGCAGCCGAGGATGAGGCGCCGCAGAAGGTGGAACCTGAGCCAGCCCAACCGCCTGGCAACGAAACCACGCCTAAAGAATACACCGGGAACACCGCGCACAGGTATTTAGGAGACACTTACATGTTCGCTTTTACAACTAAGTTATTTTTATTGTCAAGAAAAAATAGTAGACCATCATATTACTGATATTTTACGTTATGATACAACCTCAATTTATCACATTATAAAATTACTACCAGAAAAATGTATACGCAACAAAAAATTAAGATTACCCTCGAATATTTAGTATTCAAATCATCACAATAAGATCTAAAAGTGTGCTTTGGTTTGTTCGTGATAGCGGTTTATATAATATCTTACAATTTTGTGTGTCCATTAGTCTTCAGCAGTGTGTTCTATATGACAGGTATCTTGTTTTCAATTTGTCTTTCATTGTACGAATTCAGCGACAATTATTTCATACTACACTTTTATAATGTGGGAAATTCCGTATTATAATTCATAAAATATTTTACTATTAATTACACAGGTCTGCAATGAAAAATCTTTTTAAATAAATTCATCGCAAACATGTAGATATTGGTATATATGGTAAATTTATACAGTAAATATAGTAAATTTATACTTTGTTTTAATGTGTCACGTCACATTTTTTTTGCATATAAATATTTAGTTCGTAAAATCGTTAAATTCAGCTTTTTTTACACACTTGATTCCAGGATCTATATTTTTATTCTATACTTTATGACCATTTAAATCTTTTGCCCCGTTCACATAATCGCCCAACATCGGCAACTATAGGCGATGACGGTAATGTGTACGGCTTATTGCCTTTCATTGCCGATATTCGTGTACATCAAGCAGTGTTGCTAACGAAATATTTTTCATTCCCAAATCTGGAGAATGTAGCGGTTCCGCGAAGTATAGTAAATAAAATTATGCTTATGTTAAAATAAGTAACAAATTATTTATAATGTTGACTCGTGTAGTGTTTTTTTTGTAATGCATTTTTATTGTTAATCTTATATTATTATAATACTAAATAAATAACTCACATTACAGTGTAATGACTCTGATAATTTAACTCGTTATCATAAAATGAACCAATTAAATTATTAAGATATACACCCACAATTTAGGGATTTGTTCCAAAACTTATAACCCTGGTAAAATTTTACAACATTCGTGTTCGGGGTTTTTCGCCAACTGTCGGTAATCAGAGTGAGAGTAAAGTGAGAATACCCATGTTTGCCTGTCATCGTCGACGATCCGCTAGTTATGGATTTCTAGCCACATGCCCCGCGGGTTTGTGACAGTGTATTGCTATAGAAATTTAATTTTTCATTAAAAAAATATCGAAATACAAGTTTCAGTAACAACAGCATTTTCCGGAGCTATCAGTTACTTCCGTATAATAATTGGTTCAGTTTGATCACAATACGAAATCTATTCAGAAATAAGTATCATAGTTTATAAGTGTTTGTACATGATTTAAACTATATATTTGAATATTATGATTTATATCTGTATGAATATCACTCCGCTTATGCCGATGACGTGCATTGCGTTTACAGAAACCCGGTCTTCTCAAAATATTTGTTCATTTATTGTTATAAGGTCCGCCTACTTCCACTTTAGCTTGCTATTGCGGGTTGATATTTCTACAATATATACTAAAAGAAAATAAATAAAATTATAGATGTATAGAAAATGTTTATTTCAAACAATAATATACAAAAAATACTTTAAAATAAATAAGTCGAATTATAGGACAGGGCACGCGTGCGTTTCAGCTGTATCTGCACCTAGTTGCCTGCTGCAACTTCTTCGGTTTCATTTTCTTATTATAAAATTCCACACCATTGTTCAATTCTCACTACATGCAATATAGTGTACGTAAAAAGCACAATTACTAATTGAAATAATTCTAAATAAACTGTTTGTACATTATTATTTAATTACACCCCATACTAAATAAAATAATCATAATTTTCGTATATTTTTATATTTTTGACAAAGATGACACAATTGACATTTGTGGACGTCTGTGGATTTAAACGACCAAAAACCTTCATCGTCCATTACCAATTCAAGTTTTTAATCCAATTAATATGTCTGTTATTAATAACTTCGTTTTTTTTATGAAATTCTACTACGAGTTTTATGAGTACCTGATTTAAAAAACACTAGGCATTGCGGGCTTTGCGATTAGTTAAATGATTGACTTCCAAAATGAAAAATAAATGTCGTTGAATCATATGCCAGCCTACGTGGCGAAGTTGGTTAGACGTCGGCTGTGAACTGAGAGGTCGCGGGTTCGATCCCCGCCCCGCTAGAAATGTTTGTTCTACCCACAAATACTCCTTTCGGGTCTGGGTATTGTGAGACTGAAAAGACCCACGACACAAGACTCGATCTTAGTGTGGGGTCAGGACTATGTACGTGACTGTTGGGTGTTATTTATTATTTTCATTATATTTATGACATCTCATCTCAAAACCAGCATTCTACCATAGCCAATTCGCCCATTGATTTGAACCAGGTATTAGTGGTACTTGTTATAATTCAGAGCTATGTGATGAATAAGGGTTCATCCACCAGAGTTATTTGGTTTATAATTTTACGACCAGCCAATTCTATCAATCCAATTAATTCTATGTCTCTGCTCGTGCTGCTCTGATTCTGTTCATCTTATTATGTTTACTTAATATTATAAATTCAAACGAAACTCTTTGTCTGTCGTCTGTCTGTTTTTATTAATGGAAAATGAGAAAACAAATCACCTGATGGTAAGTAATCACTACCGCCCATGAACATCCATAACGTTCGGATCAAAGATGTATTGCGTGTCCATGAAATGGCAGAGGAGTGGAAAGGAGAAAGGATGGGAAGAAGAAAGGAGCATTGGGAATCCAGCAATCTCACTTACCGAATGCAATGGAAAAGCTGTTACTTCACGTTGATCATTCATGCTGAGCAATAACTGACAACAGCGTGGCTCTAACACTTCTGTTTGTTTGACAGTCTAGTGCCTGTTAAACTTTTACGCCTACACCACTGAACCAATTGCCTTGTGTGAGCTGTGTAAACGGGTAAAGTTACGTTATCTATTACGTTTATAAGGCAAAATTTTTAATCCTAATAAATTTCAAAAAATATATCCGTCGTAATTTATATAAGTCTATCTTCTTGTTATTCAATATAATCGTTTCAATAATTATTTAAATAATGTATTATTTTCTATTTTGTGTTTATAACCATGATATTAATCGTAATACAAATAATAAGTTACTTTAAGGGTTGTTCTGGCTATCTACGACGCTCTATTTGCATGTAAGTGGATGGTATGCTAGAAAGTATGAGGCGAATAAAATAGGACAGGATTGAGGTATGGCATCGAATGAAACTTGATAAGACGGGATGTAACGGGAAGGAATCAGAAATGTTAATGATGATTCAAAACAACAACAACTCAAGGGCGATAATAAGAACATATTGTTTTCTTATGTAGTGTAAAATATATCCCTAGAAAAAACGCTGTTTTTACGATTACAAATACCTAGTTATGTTGCGGTAAATTCTTAACATCCACCATCTTCTACTTATCTGTTTACTCGGTATTATTTGGTTTTTATATATATATATTCATAAAACTCGTATCTATACGCGCTTTTTAAATAAATGTCGTGGCAACTGCTAATGCATCGACGTCGATCGACGTCCATTTTTGACGACTTATCTATTGACAACTCGCTCGAATACGTGGCGAGGTGCGCAAAATTTGTGGCAATGATGCGCAAACGTGTCATCGCCTATCATCGGCGAACATCGACGATTGTGTAAACGCGCCATTTCGTTACTAACCTGTAGTACTAGGAAATATTACCATTTCCAATTAATATCACCACCTTGTTATTTTTTTGAAGCGGTAGCATGCTCTACATTTCTGCTGTTGCTAATTACCCTCTACCAGAATTCGTAAACATAAAAACTGACCATATATTATAACCATTTATCACAACTAAAATTAAACCCACAAAATTGCTTGTTTAGTATCTTCTTTAAATGGGTTCGTAAAAAACTCACTTTTTCATCATCATCATCATCATCATATCAGCCACAGGAAGTCCACTGCTGAACATAGGCCTCCCCCAATGGTCTCCACAATGACCTGTTGGAAGCGGCCTGCATCCAGCGACTTCCTGCGACCTTAGTCAGATCGTCCGTCCACCTTGTAGGCGGGCGTCCGACACTTCGCTTGCCTGTACGTGGCCTCCACTCGAGAACCTTTCGGTTTTTTTTTGTTAACACTTTTTCATAGACTACACGAAATCTTATAAAAATGTCGGCCGGTCGGCTTTGTGAATCACTATTGCAAATCGCAAAATTTTGTTTATTTATATAACTTGTGAAATGTTATTACCAACATCACCTGATATTTGTGATTCTTATTGCTATTTATTCCTACACGACTACTCGTAACATGTCTTTCTTCCTGTAACAAGAGTAACAAACACAAAGTTTTATGTATTTTATGGTTTAAACCGTGAAAAAAACGTGTAATAAAATATTGTTTTATTAAATCTGTGACAATGGCCTCTTGGAAGAACTTAATGATGATCTTGTATCACCTAAGAATGCTGCAGAAATTCTCGGTTCTCAACGAAAGGAAAAGAATTTATTAGATTATGATACATACTGATATTTAAATTAATATAAGGCATAGGTCCTACATATTTGGTACTTGGAGGCCCGCCTTCAGTGTATTACGCATATATTTCGATTTTTTGGTTAGTCAAGTCAATAAGCAAATTAATCTACGGGTACAAGTATAATGAAATAAATATTATTTTTTGCTTTGCAGTGGTATTTTCATTATTATTTTTTACTTTTTAGTAGTGTAAGATTTAAACTCGGTTTTTATTCGTATTGAAGTACTATATCATATAAATATAATAAATGTGACATGATACATATAATATGAATACCGTTTTCTATTACTTTTAAGACAATTAAAACAAATATTAATGTTTTAACAAAAAAAATTATAATATTTTTTTTTCGCAGACCTGTGTTATCATAGCAACTTAAGTAATTGGAGGTAGTTCTGCAGACAATAGTCAACCCACACGAATTTATTTTTGCTATCAATTTGGCGTTTCAATTCGATTCTTGTATTTTTTATCATGGTTATTTTCATAATTCACTAGAAAACTTACAGTAATAAAAAAGGCCTTTCGGTACATCTATACTTAGTCTTGCCAAAAATAATACAAAGAAAAACAATATTTATTTATGGTACGAAATATTTATTACAATTAAAGTGTTTTAGTTTAATGCATTAATATAAAACAATTAAAAATATATAAACCTTATTCGAAGAAGAAGCCATTGGAGATCAATGGCTGCCATATAGTCCTTTAAAAGTCGAAGCCAGTTATCAATAGTACACACTGTTTCTATAAAAATTCTTCACTTCCAACCGTATGGATTGTTTTAGGCACTCCAGATTATCAAGGCGTTTAGAGCAAGCCTTACTCTTTAAAACTGATCATAAATCATAATCCAGTGAATTAAGATCCAGAATAGATTACAGCCTGTCTTCAGCTCTGATGAAATCCGGAAGGCTCGTTTCTAACCGAGACTGTGTGGATCAAGCTTTATGACCCGGCGCCGAGTCTTGCTGAAGGGACCATTCTTAATTATTGAACATGGTGTTATTGAGGAACTTGACAATCTTCTCAAGAATGGTATCTTAGTACACTTGTGCCGGTGTTTTGATACCTTTTTCACAATAATATGACTCAGTCACTTTTTCATAGCTCACACCTCACCAAAGCATCACTGAAGTCGGATACTGCCAACGTAATACACTGTTGACTAATAAAATGGGGAAGCTTCTTTTGGTCTTTCAGCAAAATATGGACATTTTATTTGTTAATATATTGGTTAGTTCCAAAAATTTATCCATCCGTAAACAAAAATTTTCTGTGACCTCACTTTGAGTGCCGCTTAAGTAGTAGTTTTGATTTAACCAGCCTATTCTTTTTTTAGTTATCAATTAGGAAATTACCAGTGCGTCTCTTATAGGCTGCAAGTCCTAAGTCATCAAATCTTTTAGTTTAAGACAGACCATCTTTTACTTTACATTCTTTGAATCCTTTCTCTTACTGTTTTAATCACCTTTTACGTAAAAACTATGTGGCCGATCGGATTTAATTCTGTCACAAACAGGGAGGTTTCTTTGTACCTGTCATTAGCCCGGTACACAATATTAGAAAGCGTTTATAGGTTTTTAAAACAATTTTTTTCTGCTGATAAGAAGATGATAAAAATACCATTTTAAGACAAAATTGTCTTAAAATGGTATTTTTAAAAATTGTCAATAAATTTGTGGATTGAATTACATCTGCTGAACTACTTCCTACAATTTCATATAGAACATATTTCAGGGATCACAGTCAAATACATAGAAAAATAAAAACACGTCTAAAGCGAAAGCTAATGAAAAACATACTCAATAGGGAGAAATAATAATATATTTATTTGTTTAAAGATTAACAGCAGAAGGGTTTACAATAATTACCTTACACATGCTTAAATTGGATAGAACATTTTGTATAAGCTAAATAGTAAATAAGCACTAATAATATCTATCTTATATTCTTGCTTAACATTGACAAATGAAACATCAGAAAGGAACTTCTTGAGACAACACAATACAATAAATACTGCCACAATTTTGGTTAAATTACATAATTACATTTCTTTGCAATCTAAGTGCATCATAGTGTAAATTCTAAAAACACCTTTTTGCAAAATTTATCTCTGGCTATTTTTCTTATTACTATTTTAAATAGGATACTAATTCATACTAAGGCCCGGCGCCCATTATCGGCATCGGTACGGCTGAGGATTTTAGGTGGCAAATAGCAATATACTATAACATAATGGCAATAAAGTAGAAATTTCCGTGATATGTGGTCGTAATAACAAAAATACCGCTTCGGTATGCTTGAGGCTGGTGTATCGGCAGCCTTGAGAATGCTTCGGGATGCTTCGGCATCCTTCGGCAACCTTCGGTACGCCGCCGGCGCCGAGGCAACACTCGGGGGATAGTTTGTGATAATATAGGGATAATACTGCGGCATCCTTAAGGACGCCTCGTCATCCCTAAGAACTTTGCAGCATGCCAAAGCATAATTGCCGATAGTGTGCGCTTGCATGTAGGATGCCGAAGGATCCTTTTTCTTGCCGATGCCGATAATGGGCGCCGGGCCTAATAAAACGTATTTAAGTCTAAGTTACTCGTATGTTCTATCCAATTTATTTAAGTATAAATACTTTACAATATTGTGTGAAAATCCCCCGAGGAAATCATATCATGAAATAATACAAGGAAGGAATACATGTATAGAAATTTCAGACACTTATAAAACGGGGCAGCCGGTAAAGCGGTGCTGAAGTCTTTGTCCAAGATATTGTCCACAATAGGGCTATTTACGCGCATAGAACATGAGCGTATGCTTGTTCAGACAGTACCATCCAAATTGCAAGTAATATCAATGTGCAACATGCTACTAGACCTCGGGAATCTTATGCAAACAATACGACGATATACAAAAATAGAGCTTCTGACTATATCCTTGTCTTGTGATCATGCAATTGCCTTAATTCGTTTTGTTTTTACAATTAGATATTTATTTATACAAACAACAATAATGCTATATTTTAATCTGATAACAAAATGAACAACCGCCGGGGATTTTCAACACAATTAGAAATATGAATAGAAGGAGAACATCGAATACAGCGTAAAATAATTGTGAGCAGACTGGAAACGCCGCTGATTCTGACGATTCACCCACACAAGCAAACCTCCGCCGTGCAGCAGCTGTTCAACAGCGGCCGGCCGCCGCCGCCCGCGATGGAGCCGCACGTAGTCACCTCTGAAACGTTAAGGTGACGTCATTAGTCTGTATTAAGCTTTGCTTTACTTTTTTACTTGAGTAGTTGATTATAAGGGGTGCTTATAAACTAAACGTTACTATAAAATGTCATTATTTGGATTTTGTATTTTAATTTATCAGTGTAGAGGTCTAGTAATTGTCCAAACTACGAAGAAATCGCATTATTTATGTTTACTTGAGTAATTGATTACAAGGGGTGATTGATTACAGATGTTAATGTCATTATTTGAATTTTCTGTTTCTGTAATTTATTTGTATAGCTTTAGTGATTGTCCAACCAACGAAGAAATCAAATTATTTATTGTTATAATTATTTTGCAAACCTGTATTATCGGTCATATTTAAAATCTGCCGTGACAGTATTTATCGTAGGTGCGGACAATCACTATTAATCAATATACACTGGGGTAATCATTATTACGTTTCGACAGTTGTGTGTTGATTCGTGTTTGTTTATCCAATTGTTTGTTCAGGTAATTGAATCTAAATATTTAAATGATATCCATATTCTATAATAATTTAAACTGTCAATTAAATCCGTAGCTCTGCGCAATCTCAAAGCATAAGCAGCCTTTTAATATTTTAATTAGTTCCGGTGAGGAACAGAATTTTAATCCAAGTGCAACGAACGGGAGAAAAAAAATGTCTAGTGTCTGAAGTCAAGCCAAAGAAATACTTTATAACTACTTGCGACTATTTATTTATTTAATATATTTCATAACAAAATAATCTGGTAGGTGTTTTCATGATTTTCTTAGAAGCATTGAGATTTACTAATGTCTAAAATTAAGTTGTAGAAAATAGCAAAATACAAAATTCATCTAACCAATTGCCAATAAGCCCATCTATCTAATAAGCGCAATCAAATGAAAATTTAGCTAGAATATTGTTCCTTTCGTCAATTTCGCTTCACTTTCATAGCGTGTCCCTGACGGCCCGCGCCAATAACTGCTGTTCGCTCGAAGTGGGTCTCAAGTGTCCCCAACAAAGTGTCGTGAATAGCAACAAGTTCAGGCCAGGCTGCGTTTACGTCACAACGGCGCAATATTAGCTTACCCAGGGGTTCCCAAAGTGTGCGCTGTAGATTGTAAGTGAGCGCGCCGTGAACCATTCCGCTCTATCAATTTTAATTCTTGTGCCGTCTAGCTGACTAGCAATACCTATATTTTGCCCAGCTAGTCTACTGGCGTCGAGACAAAGTAAAAAGATTTTTTATTGCATGATTGGCGAGACGAGCAAACCAAAGATGGTGTGTGAATAGTGGCAAAACTTGATTTGCAAAGCAATACTTAGCATTTCACTCCGCTCGCCATTATCAGACATAAAAAGTTAAGTCTCAATATTTCCGAAACATAACAGTGCATTTACACTGCTGTTTGGCAAGAGAAATAGACATTACGGTAACACCTACCCAGGCGGCCTCTAACATATGAGAGACCCAGCACCAGTATAATACATATGCGCGTATACGTAATGGTATACGTACTGAAAAAGATTGGGAACCCCTGTTAACCCATTTCAGCCTGTTCCCAACTGTCTGTTTGTATTAATTGTGGTCCATTAGGGCGTGGGACGCGGGCGGCAGGCCCAAGGCGGAGGACGCCGCGGTGCGTCGCGTGGCCGAGCGGAACGCGCTCAGGTGCTCGCTTCTACGCAACGAGGCCAGGAAAAAACAACAGCCAAAGGTATATCTTTTGTTTTAATAAAGGAGAATGCCCATTTGCACCACATCATATCATAAGCTGAGTGAACACCTACCAGTCATAGCCGCGACCAGTCTATTACATTTTTTATAATGTGTTTTTTTTTATTAGTGATGCCTATGTTGCGACTTGTCTCAGTTTCTGTCAGCAAAATGTTAAATGTGATGATAACATTCAGATAATATACTAGAGGGGACACTGCAAACAAAATGGTTGTAATAAAATGAAGGGTACATTCTATTTCTGTCTCTCTCACGCCTACGAAGTAACATATCTTTCCTCTCGCTTCAATGTGTACCCGTGTGTACGCACCATACGCAGAAATGTTTTCCGATGTCCGCTCTAGTATAATACCTCAATGGATGATAATAACTTTATTTTGTAAAAATCTGTCACTCGGTATGAAACAGTAAAACGTTTAAGGACAATCCATAAAAATGTTATAATGAATTTTAGGCAGTATCGCCATTAGGATCAACGATATTTTTACTGATACTGTGAATGAGCATTGTCCTCTATATTTTTCTTTCTTTATCCCGGATAATGATTCGCCACTTTAGACGGCTTTTTGATGTCCTTGTTGGTGAGGCAATTAATTGGTTGAAAAGAGGGATGAAAATGTAAAAAACGTGACAGTTTGCATGATATTTCATGTGATTGTCGAAATTGTTTAGACTGAATAATTCTCAATCTCTTTCCTTTTATATATTCTATTTAAATTTATTTAAATAAAACACGGAGGAATATTATCATACGTGTACTGATTGCCAAATAGATAATATTTCATGATGTCATTATTTTTAAAAACATGTCCCCAGAGCCATATAAAATCAATATTGAAATTCAGCCCATATTGATGTTGTTATTCGGTTACAATAGTTTTATTAAATATTGTTCCGAGTGCATGTTGATGTTGATTGAACAAATTGAACGCGAATTGCGTTATAATTGTCTATTTTTGGTTTGTTTGAGTTTAATATTGAACAATACATAACTACACTATAGTTTTTAAATAGAGTAATCCTATACATTTCGAAAGGAATTATAGGTTGTTAAAATTTTATGCATATAAAGTTTTTTTTTTTTCCTTCAACTTACAAGTACTGGCGCAGCACTATCGTTTGGTGTCTCCTTAGAAAACCTCTAAAGATTGAAAAATTAACGCACGAATACTCAAACGCCATTCAAATAATAAGTTCCCCTTAACAGTGCAGGGCCCACTTACAATTTGTTAAGTTTACTTACGATTTCGACCACAATGGTTTAAATGATATCCATGGAGCGTTGCAATACATCATGCATTACGCAAATGAGTGAAGCCCGTGTTAATTAGCAATCACGATCGAAAGGGACTGATTGAGTTAAATATTCAATGTATGAAGCTGTGTTTACAATGCATCTCACGCTCCGTGTTCCGAAGGGTGCAACCGAGCGACAAATTAATGTTGGAATGGAAACTTACAGACAAAAGAAGATGGATAAACTTCTAAAATTGGAATACGGAATGGATATAACGAGGGAGTTATCAATGCATGTTCTTATGTGTTCTTAGCTAATATTGACAACGTACAATGATGTATTCGAGGCTTATAAACTTTATAAATAGATACAGTCGACTCTCGTTAATTCAAACCTGCGATAATTCAAACCTCTCTATAATTCAAAGTTATCACGAGTTCCCTACAAAATCTCTTTATATTTCGAACTAAATCGATACACTTTTATGCACTTGGTAATTCGAACGAAAGCCTTTGCTATATAACAAAACGACGCGTTAATTCGAACTCAACGGCTTCCAACACTCGGCAATTCAAAGTTTCAGAGAGAAAGAGGAAAACCAGTATAACATAGTTCTTTAGAAATATTAATTAATTCAAATTATGAATACATGTATGTACACGAATGTACCTCTAAAGTTTTGTCATTGTTATTGAATAGCAGTTAATAAATAATAATTGATCAACACTTAATAATTCAGTTGTATTTACTTTCTCTCACAAAGAACATCGGTCACGTCCATACATTTTGCGACCTGACAAAGAAATATATTGTACACAGCTGGGATATAGTTTATTGTGTTGTATAGTGCATGAGGAGTGATGTCCAGTTACAAAAAGATTTCTAAAAAGCCGGAGATTTTAGAATTATTCATATATTTGTAACTTTTTAGGTTACGATTATACTAATAAAAAGTAGCACATTATAATGTCATTGTCATTGTCAAAAATACCTAATGTAGAGTGGTCTTATGGTTATCAGGTACCTAGGAAAAAAGTGTACTAAGTCATTATGATGGCTTAGTAATTACTATGCTCTATAATTTCCCTTGTCATAAAACTAATTAACCGTTGAATATGGTGTACACCATACCTGTGTTACCTTAAGGTAATGAGAGAAAATATAGTATTTTGCTGTCATTATTTCGCAGAACTTTATCAGAATTTACTAGACTGTTTTGAGTATTTTTCGCTATTCTTCATAGTTTCGTATTTGGCCATCTACACATACTTGAAAAATCCCCCTATATGTTAGTATAAGAATATAATACGCAGTGGTCACAAAAATAAAACACATAATAAAATAAAACACAGAATACATTTTTTAAATGTATTATTTCTCATCTTCTCTTATTACAATAGAATCTAAGAACTCTGCAGGGGCAGCAAGATCAAAGTCATGACATGGACACAGCAACAATACTGTGCCACGTCCTACTACACAGTTACAACAATACTTAGTTATTCCGTCGCTCCTTGATTTGGAAGTTTGGCATCATTGTTTTTCATCAAAACACACACACTTTTCCTGTGGGAACTCCAGGATACTAAACCATATTGACTAAATGGTAAATAGGATACCTTGTAGATTCATGGCTAAAAAAAACTTCGATTAGTGGATAGACCCACTCACTGATTACAGAAATGAGTATAATAAGACGGGTATTGCATTGAACACAATGCACAAATTGTTGAGGAGCGCACTGTTGCTCCGAGTTCATGTTGGTAATATGGTAATACTTCACACTTTAAACCAAATCACAAAGCGTTATCGTTATACAATGGTTAATCTTACAAAGTGGTCAGAAATACAAGCGTATATCGGAGTCCGTGATTAAAGCCAAGTCACAAATATAAACAGAAAATTAACTGAAGTCGTAAATCGGAAATCAAAAGAAAGCAAAATGACAGCGCAAAGAAAAGTCATGTGTCATAGAAAATACCTACACTTTTTTTTTATTTAGTACTACCTTCAACGTTGTAGTTAAAACCTTATTTTAAAACCAAGTATGACAGATGGAACGCACTCATATGCGTTCAATATTATTAAAAACACTTTAAGTTTTTCTTTTTTATCCGGGTTTTATAAAATAAATTGAAATATGCATTTTGACTCTAATAAATTATGAAAATTTTTGATGTACCATTCATAACTGGTCCCGTTCATGGTCCATTTTCGCCGATGTTCTTTTGATAATTCGTAATATTTTAAGAGTCCCTCGAGTTTCGAATTAACGAGAGTCGACTGTAGGAGGATAATAGTTAGTAATAATAGTTTCTATAACGCTAAAGAAAACCTGCATACCCTAGCGACTTCTAAAATTACTATGATGTGTAAAGTCCGCCACTCGCACTAGGCCAACGTAGGACTGACTATATGGCCTAACCACTTTAAATCGTACTCTCGATTGTAGAAGCCTGCAGTAGGACGTATATGGTCTGATACAAATACCGAATAGTTTATACTGAAGTAAGTAATATTTGAAATGAGAAATACAAATTATATTCATGTAGAGGTTCCTGATTTTTTTTTGTATTGTATCAGACCATATACGTCCCACTGCAGGGCACGGGCCTCCTCTAAAATTGACAGTACGATTGAGAGTGGTTAGGCCATATAGTCCACCACGCTGGCCCAGTGCGGGTTGGCGGACTTACATACCATAGATTTTTTTATAAATCGCTATGTTATGCAAGTTTCCTCACGATGTTTTCCTTCACCGTTTTAGTGCATGGTGATTGACAATCAATACACACATGACTCCGAAAAGTCAGAGGTGTACCCTGGGATTCGAACCCGCGACCACCGTAAACATGTTGGCAGTCGCGTCTAGTCCGTTTGCCAACAGGCCACTCCGCACTTTTTTTTCCTGATTTGACCAGTTGGAAATTCCTTCAAGTATATTCATAGTAATTACGTATAAATACAGGTACATATGATCTGTATGCAAATGGGAAACTAATTATTCGCATGATGGTTACCGACTGCACTAATAACTGACCAATTATGTTTCACATCGAAAGGTACGATTATCGAATATCTCCGTTTATGCGGGCTATTTGTTGGATCTATATATTTAAATATGTATATTATCCGAATACTAGTTATATGTGTAGATATGAACCTATCAACAGTTTTGTGTACATTTCTGCAATCAAATCTATCACTACAATTTATGTGGATTTTAGAATCCAAATTGCTACGGGCTGTATACGGAAATTAGCCACCTAAAATATAGGAATAAAATGCTAATAATTTTCGGAACCTTAATACTCAAAACTCTTCCTCACTTCCAATAGTGCCATCTTCTATCTTAATTTACCCTCAAGGAACTAAAGATTTCTCAGATATCATGATCTGCGACAGCACTAAACGCTTTCCGTGTTATCCGCTTAATCAATTACGAGAACCCATTTAAAACTCAAAACAAATAATAGTAAATACAAACGTAACGTCAGCAATATATAAAAATTCATAACATTTTTACCCAGAACAGAAACACTTGGTTTAAAAATAAAATATCCTATCCAACATAAGGTGCATAAATCGTGCACTCTATCTATAAAAAAAACCCACATCGCGTTCCAGTCCATAAAGCATGCAAAAATCATGTGATACGGTCGCTGTAAAATGGCAAGCGACAAAGACAACTAAATAACTCTATAATGAGATAAAGCTGGGTATAAACTTTTGAACATTGTCAAACACGTTGTTGTTAAAAGGAAAATATAGACAACGGGGAGAGGCCGCCGAGCAGTCACATACATGACCTGCTTTCTGACTTTCAAGTTCACTTTTCCGTAAACATTGCCTTGATAAGTCCACTAGGGCTTCGTAATAGGTGTCTATTTTATACGTAAATGCTTGTGTATAATTTGAACGTGAGTATTAAAGCCTTGTTGTTCATTACGCTTTGACTTTCCGTTGTCCAAACGGTTTGCGAATACATAAATATTTTGGCAAATAATTTTGAGTTTAAACATAGTATTCCTGTATAATCTAACACCTGAAATATTCTAAGTTATAGCTGCACTAAGGATTAGCTAAAAGCTTATATTAAATAATTGACGGATAATGTTCTTTGAAATACAAAATAGCAAACACAAAAACATATTATTATTATTTATTATCCGATTGTAAATCAAGACTACTAGTTTATGATTTACAGTTGTTTTACGTTAACCGTAAATCAATAAGACAATTTATTACAACGAAATCACTGATTTAGTTGGTGTTATTTTCGTTAACTTCCTGGAGAAATTAAAAATTAACACAGGTCAGAACTACAACTTATTTAATGATTTCAAATTGCACGTATGAAACGTGATAAACATTAACTATAAAAAAATAGAATTTAGAGATAACTTTATAATAATATCCGTTTGACATTGCATGGAAATAACAAACAAAATTATGAAAACACAATGAGTAAAAAAGTACTAAAATCACAGAACTTAATATCAAAAATCCCTCTAAAAATCTCTAAGATTTTCTATGAAATAATAGCCTGATCTTCATTGTTTTTCATTTCTTGTTTTAATCGACAACGCAATATGACTTTTTGATTTATTAATAACTTAGCAACAGTTTAATCATTCGTCTTACGGTAAACAAAAACAATCCAAAGAAATGAAAATTTCACGAGGAGTGAACACTCGTAACTCAATAAACATTTTAATTACCAGCGTTAGCATACTTGAACAACGTTTTCATATTCACAAAGCTGGTTCCATATTCATAAGCTGACATCAAGAGCTCATTCGCATCGTCCAAAAGTTCGATATCTGATTCCCTCTGGCGTATCGACCAAACCGGGTCAACGACCTGCTTTTCACAGCAAAAATCAAAAGCTAGTCTCCTTTTTTTGAATGTCACCTGGCTAATTACTCTACCTATTTTTATCAATGCTATTTAAGATTATTATTTCTTATTCGACTCTATTTTTTTTTGAAAGCCTAATCCAAGAATCTGCAATTGTATAAAATTAACCTTGTGAAGCCAGTGTGGTTGTCTATTTTAAGCTAAATCAAATAGTATGGATAGCGTGATAGAAGGGCAATTTTTATAAACAAGAAATATATATAAAGATATTAATTATGTATGTTATAACTTCTAGATAGATTAGAAATGCGTTCAAAAATTGTATTTATTATTACTAACGACAGCTTAAATGCACTCACTATATACCGTAATATCGGTCATTGCCCACAATTTTTTTTTAAATTTGATATTACAAAATTTAAACTTAGGAACTATTGCAGTGTCCTGCAAAACTGTGTAAACAGTTCGACTACAGTATCAAAGTAAGGTAAATACATATTTAAACAATGTGTCGTCGAAAACGTATTATGCTTTTTGTAGGTCCCATACGGCTTTGTTAGCTTTGTTAAATTTACCGTGCCGAATTCATCACGGGAACATAAACTCAAATTAAATGCAATTATTTGACTACTAATTATTACCGACTGACGGCGCTCTTTGTTATCTTTCAGGATGATATGAATTTTGTAATTAATTATACTATTTATTAACAAGAAATGTATAATATTTACTGTAGTCTTAATTATATGTTTGTCATAAAGGATAATCTTAGAAACACCCTTTTGATCTCATCTCTACATCTCCTAAAGGTTGACTGGTAGAAAATACCGACGGCATTAAGTCCGTCTGTACATATTGTATGAAGTTTAAATAAATAAATAAAAAATAATAGTTAAAAAAAACTAAAATACACGCTTCAATAAGATACACAACTAAAAAAGTAAAAATAATTGATACTGAATTTAAGATAAGAAAATGGTGTAAAATACATATATTTTATTGTAACAAAGCGTGGGGTGTTTACAACAATTACTTATCCTCCTGCACCCCACGCTTTGTAACAATAAAATATATGTATTTTACTCCATTTTCTTATCTTAAATTCAGTATCAATTATTTTTACTTTTTTAGTTGTGTATCTTATTAAAGCGTGTATTTTAGTTTTTTTTTAACTATTATTTAATTGTTTTGACTAAAAACATCCATCTACGGCTGTATTTCCAATCAATAACGCCATCTGTTGGGCAGTAGTAACATTTGACACTTGAAGAATACAATGTTAACGCCATCTAGCGATGAATAGTGCAAACATGCATTATTGACGTGATCACGCCATCTATTAGTCAGTAGCAAATTATGTTCATCTATACGCCACCTAGTGGTCAGTAGCAATGGTCATCAATTATAAGAATAATTAATCCTGGCGAATCTAATCAGGATAATTATATATTTTAATCGAATTATTGTATTGTCATCGGTCTTTGACAGGTGTGCAAAATTTGAATGAAATCTGTCCGTTTAAAGTGGGTCAAAATCGCGTCTTAAGAAGTCGGTTACAAACAAACATACAAGTGAAGCTAATATAAAGCGTGTAATAAAATAATAGTTAAAAAAAACTAAAATACACGCTTTAATAAGATATACAACTAAAAAAGTAAAAATAATTGATACTGAATTTAAGATAAGAAAATGGAGTAAAATACATATATTTTATTGTTACAAAGTGTGGGGTGCAGGAGGATAAGTAATTGTTGTTAGTTTTTTTTAACTATTATTTAATTGTTTTGACTAAAAACATCCGTCTACGGCTGTATTTCCAATCAATAACGCCATCTGTTGGTCAGTAGTTAGACGGCTGTATTTCCAATCAATAACGCCATCTGTTGGTCAGTAGTAACATTTGACACTTGAAGAATACAATGTTAACGCCATCTAGCGAGGAATAGTGCAAAAGAATATCATGAAAATTATATAAATTAACAAAAATCATATTTTGCAAATTGAAAAATGGAATAATTTTATCAAATTAGTGTATTGTCATCGGTCCTCAATAAATCTACAAAGTTTGAACGAAATCTGGCCGTTTAAAGTGGGTCAAAATCGCGCCCAAAGAAGTCGGTTACAAACAAACATACAAACATACTAACAAACATACAAACATACAGGTGAAGCTAATAAAAAGCGTGTAATAATTTATTGCGCGAAATCGTTATGTACAAGATTTATACATTTTTATTACAAGTTGATTACAGAGTTCAGTGAGAGGTTTCCTTTCCATTAAATTTACTCTTTTGTTTTTTTTTTGTTTATATGTAACAAATATTTTTCCTTGTAAAAAGCCTTAGGGCCGAAACTGCGTTAAGCGGGCACTCGCGCGGTTTCATACAAAAGTGCTCCGTCGCGGGGATCAGCGCGGGCGTCCAGCACGGGGAGGCGCGTCCCGCACCCACGCCGCGGGGCCCGCCTTCGTGCGTCGGAACCCGTCACGGGGACACGCGCGGTACAGCGCGCGGTGTCCGCCAGCGGTAACATGACGGTGATGGCATAGGGCACCGAGACGTGGCCTCTCACTTTGGACATCATTAGAAGGCTCAAAGTCACTCAACGAGCAATCGAGAGGGCTATGCTCGGTATTTCCCTACGAGATCGACTCAGAAATGAGGAGATCCGTAGGAGAATAAAGGTCACCGACATAGCGCAAAGGATTCTATAGATGATTCATAGCGAAAGGTTCTAGAGTGGAGGCCACGTACAGGCAAGCAAAATGTCGGACGCCCGCTTACAAGCTGGACGGATGACCTGGCTACATTTGCAGGAAGTCGCTGGATGCAGGCTGCTTCCAACAGGTCGATGCGGAGACCGTTGGGGGAGGCTGATGTTCAGCAGTGGACTTCCTGTGGCTGAGATGGAGATGATGATGATGATGAATATACTTGAGCAAAAATAAAGATTTTTAGCCTTTCCGTTGGTGATATGACTGATACAGATTTTACCCTTAAGTTGTTGACCATCAAATATGGTTCCAGTTTCGAAGATAATTCGCCATAGACCGGTATCGAAACTTTAAAATATTTGTACAATGAGTTTTCATTTTCTCTTAATTTACTGAACTTTACAACAAATTCTCCGCCTAGCAACCTAAATTCAATAAACAGCCTTCCTGGCTGTCGTTTTTTTTTTTGCTAGTCGTCGTTTTGCTATGTAATAATATATTAAGCTCTCCATCGACACGACTGTACATGCACACCTTTAAAATTGAACCAGCGACACTGCGTAAATCCGGTCTCCGCGACGGGTAACCGCGACGGGGACCGTAGCGTTCTCACGGAGCCCGCCCGCGTGTCCACGCGAGGAGACGCGCGACGGTTGCCCGTCGCGGGCGCCCGCTTAACGCAGTTTCGGCCCTTATAGTAAACTATAATTCAAGCGGCATCTAATAATGATGTATAAAATTATATAAAAAAAATTGATCTCGATATAAATATTTAAAAAACATTACTTAATACAAGACAAGACCCAAACGTAATACTAGGGCTATAGTTAACGTGACCATACGTCCCGCTTTGAGCGGGACAGTCCCGCTTTCAGGAAGTCTGTCCCGGTGTCCCCAGCAAGACCGACTTAGTCCCGCTTTTGCAAACAGACCAAACGATAATTTAAAATGTATTTCCCGCTCGAAATGCTTTACAGAACTACTGCTAAAAACCGTGGGCTCGAATTATTCCAGCTCTTTCGTAAATACAATCGTGATTTATTAAACTTTTCCACAATTATTGAGTCCGTTATGTGCCTGCCTGGAAGTAACGCACCTAACGAAAGAGTTTTTTCTCACATTAACAAAATATGGACAAGTGATAAAACACACTTGAGTGCCGCAGTAATTCAGTTTTACAGAAAATTCAGAGTTTCACACTTATACAAGGTGATATTGACACATGTTACTTAAATGTTACTTAAAAACCCACATGATTCTCATCACCCCAGGTGATTTATATAATTTGAAAGCAATATGAGAAGATTTTTTTCATAAATCGTGATTTTCGTTTTCATGATTTTTGGACTTCCCGTGTAGATAAGAGTATTTTTACCACTTAGATATAGTTCAGTTCGGTTAAGGAAATTATCTGAACAAAAAAAACTCAGTATCTATAGGGGTTGATCAAAAGCCTCGAAACCTAAAATCGTGATTTTTGACAAAATTATCAGGCAGTTTTTATTTAAATTTGGAACAATAGTACCTAGGGGGATTAAGGAACATGTAATTTAAATTAAATACCATGTGTCAATATCACTCTGTACAAAAACTTGTAAAAACTTTATTATTATTATTATGCCATCCGCAGATGTCCCGCTCTGGCACAAAAAATAAATGGTCACGTTAGCTATAGTCCATTGAAATAACATTTTTTAAATCTTACGCTGCGTTTTCCAGAGTACGCAATTTTATTTTCTTGATGTGTAGTCGTAGTATATATTTAAATTCAAAGTGGGGTCGTCACCCTTGTCCCATGGCCGCCATCTTGGAAAAAGACACTGTAATGGTTTTCGCGCTGTATCTCGCAAACTAACAATACTACAAATAATTTTATAAGACATTATTTGTTACAAATTAAATTGCCTACAACTTATTCCTATTACTTTTTATCGTAAAATACCTGCTGATGATTGATAGCAAAGTAACATTTCAAATTTTCCTTTTTTTCTTTATGTTAAGAAGCAAAAGACTGTTCGGCTTTTAAAGGGTGTTTCTGTCGAATGTAGTATATTGTATAAAAACCGCAGTTACCTTTTGCAACGCAACAAAGTTATTACAAACTAAGCAATATCACCCGACATAAAATAATATGGTAACATAGTACTAACATTTTGATATCAGCTGTATCTGAGTAGCATTTGGTAACCTTGCTCAACAAAAAGTAAATACGATGTGGATCCTCCATAAAGTTATATTTGTGCGTGTAAAATAAAAGGCTGTATTTTCGATAACCATAATGAGATAAATGTTTGTGACATTTACAAATAATTCTTGTATGGTTTCTATTTTATTTTTTATTTTATTTTTTCCGTAAACAAACAGTTCTATATCTAAGTAATATACAATATTTAAATTACAATTAACATGTTTTCACATTTATATTATATTCGGACCCTAACTACGTAAGACTTGAATCTTTGTGTTTGGTCAAAAGTCAGGTCGAGTGACTGTTGGATATATTATTAATTTGTTTTTTACATATTATACGCACTTGTTCACAGTATAATAATTATCATAAATGATCTAACAACTATTTTATTCCTCATTTTTTTGAGTCTCCAAGTCACGAGTGACCTTTCACAAAAATATGTCTAAGTAAAAGACAGGGCTCTTCATATATCGTGTAGCTTATACTCAGAATTTATTACAAGTCGTATCGGAGCAAATAAGGGTTAACTGACTAACGGATTTGTCTACCGTCGCGTACTGGCATTTTATGTAATACCTAACATACATAAATCCACAGAGCGATGCCTCGTAAGCCGTACAAAAACAAATAGAAATAGACGAACCACGTTCATACGTCTAAACAGTCACGTGTATTTATTTCTTTACTTGCTACATTATTACGTTTAATTCTACTAATCTACTAATATTATAAATGTTTTTTTTTTATTTCATGAATGGCGAGCCGAGCTAGCCGTTAGCCTGATGGTAAACGATATGACCGCTCATGAACAGTAGCAAAATTCCACTGCGCTCGCCATCCTGAGACATAAGATGTTAAGTCTCAATATGTCCAGTAGTTACTCTGGCTACAATGTCCTTCAATTCGAAACACAACAGTGCATTTACACTGCTGTTTCACGGGAGAAATAGACATTGAGGTGGTACCTGCCCAGATAACCCCTCACATACGAGACACCTACCACCAGTAATCTATACTAATATTATAAAGCTGCAGAGTTTGTTTGTTTGAACGCGCTAATCTGTGGAACTACTCGTCCGATTTGAATGATTCTTTCAGTATTGGGTAGTCCATTTATCGAGGAAGGCTATAGGCTATATATCATCACGCTATGACCTATAGGAAGAAAGCAGTAGTGATATTTCTAGCTAATACGTGGAAATTTTGTTCGTTTTTTCGTGGTCCGATTGGTCGATATTCTAAAAAACTGATAGTCAGAATTAAACATTTGGACCGCCACTATAAAACTTGTATGCACCCGGGCAGAGCCGGGCCCGACCGCTACTATATTATAAATGTGTATGTTTGTGTGTTTGTTACTTCGTAAAATTTAAACAGCTGGGCCAATACTGATGAAATTTTGTATGGAGATAGCTGACACTCTGGATTAAAACATAGGTATTGTAAACTTTAATCCCTGAACAATTTAGTTGACCCGTGGAATGTGCAAGGAATTGAAATATATTCGGTACTCTATTAAACACTAAGTTATAGGATGGGATATTTAAAGCAGTAACCCTTGAGTTTATATATTTAAAATAGTTATCCAAAAAGTACCCTAACCCGGGCGGAGCCGGGCCGGACTGCTAGTAGGTAAATAAATATTAATAAGAAAAGGGTTCTCGAAGCCCGTGTCAGCTTTGACTAACCATTACTGACTAAATGACATTAGTATTACTATTGACGTATTGAGACTTAACATCTTATGCCTCAAAATGGCGAGCCCAGTGGAATACCAAGCATTGCTTTGTAATTCAAGGTGTTGTTTGGTTTTGCTACTGTTCATGAGCGGTCGTATTGCTTACCATCAGGCGAATAGTATGGACGTCTCGCCATTCATTAAAATAACAAATACATTGCCTAAAATATTAAATTGACATGGATGTATTGCTTTATGGAGTGGAATTATCAATAAAAAAATTATCAATTCCTTAGACAGAAAGACCGACAACAGATAAGTCACAACATTGTTCGAAAAATTCCTACATCGATTCATAAAAATACAAAGATGCATTTTCCAGAATAGGTTGATAAATGTTAAAAGTCTACCTTATTTAAAGGAATACGAAGGTCGCTTGTGGCACGGCATAAACAAAGCTGATTATGATATGGGACAAAGCGGAATTAATCGCTCAATGTCAACTATATTGTCATTAATATAACTCCGCTGAGTTTGTGACACGCTCAGCAGCGGTAGTATTACTTGATTGTTCGAAATACCTCGTGAAAGGCTACTCAAATGTTCATAATGTGAATGCGAAAGAGTATATTTGTTATTATTTTACTCATAATGTATTAACATCATTTTATTTTAGAAGAATTATCTGCTGAGATACGTACACTACTATGTATTCAAAAACAGTTCAATATTCATTTAGGATAAGACTTGATCATAGTCTATGGGGAAAAAACCTATAATTTGTTCTCAATAGTTCAGGAACATATATTTATATATACAGGGTATATCAAGACTGCTACCGAAAACGAAGCCGGGTGGTAGTTTAAGCGACTTCAGACACAATGCAACAGAAAAAGTTGCAAAAAAAGTGTCAATTTTTTTTTGTTATTTTTTTCCTATGACCATATTTGGGTGGTAAATACATTTTTTCCTAAAATAATAGTGTTTACCCTTTTATTTATAAATAATCTAGGGTATAAAAGTGTTTAAATTATTATTTTAGCAAAAGCTATGGATTTACCACCCAAAAATGACGATATTTAAAACATCATAAAAAATAATTGTCGCGTTTCTTTGCGAAATTTTTAGTCACATTGTGTTTGTAGTCACTAAAACTATCACCCGGCTTCGTTTTCGGTAGCAGTCTTGAGATACCCGGTATATTTCTGCCCCAATAATGTCGCCGGAAAAAATCTTGACTGATAATTTTTAAGAAAGTTGTTAAGCAGTTTAGTATTTTCACTCTAGTATTCAATCAGTCAGCATGAAAAATTTACACGTTGTCTACTTATAAGGACATTCCTTTACGTCTAGAAAAAAGTACTGATTACTGGGAATAGGAAAAGAGATATTTTTTTAGGTTCATTGCTTCCTACGTGCAAGAACCTGAATTAATAACCAAAACGCACAATTACCGTAAATAAAGTTACACGCAAAATCTGTTAAAGAATATCTGATACAACAACTGAATTTTCAGCAGGAGACAACATCTCTAGCCGAGCGCATACGGCTGCTAACATGCGACGTGGAAGACGAGCCCGAGGAGCAGCCCAGGTCCTCTTCCGCCAGCACCAGCCTGGACAAGATGTCCAGCAGCAGCGACAAGTCCAGCGAGAAATCATTCAACATGGACAAGAACAATGAGAAGGCATTTGGCAGCGCTTCATCCAGTTCCTCATCGTCTACCTTGTCTGCGCCGGTGCCAGCCCGCCAGCCACCAGATCTGGGTGATATGCATCAGGAACCAGTCAAGGTAATAATGGATAGAAGGCAAGGCAATGTCAAATGCTATATTGTGTGCTCAATTGTGCTAATCACTATTGCATATTGCGAATGTGTGTAAGGTTAAACAAAATAATATTAAGCTTGCGATAATGTGTCCGTTTCTTTGTGTGTTTTTTAATTGTTCATGAAATATTATGTTATAATAATATATGATGAGTGTACCCAAGGGAGAAATCCTTTCAAGAAAATAGAAATATTATCAAACTATTCGCAACGTGTGGAAATTTCATGTGCAAGCGATTTGGTTTACCAGTCTTATATATCGCCATACGTCACTATAAGTGTGAATGACCCTAGTAAACATCTATACTAAATTGAATGTCTAAATATTTTTATTTGATCTCTTATAACGAGGTTTCTTATTCTTGGAAATCGTCGGTATCTAATAAACAAACTCACAAGAAATACTCGTATATTTACGTGGAGATATTTTATATATAAATATAATTACATTCAATTAGCAGTAAAAGTACGACAACCCACGGTCCTGAGAATAAGTTCTGTCTTTGCGTGTAATCGAATAGAATGTGACAAGTGTACTTGACATATTACGGTCTTGGCTAGGGCTAAGTCAATATTTCAATGAAACAAAAAAGCTATGATATTAAACGATTTATACGTTAATACTTTATTAAGAATTGTAGTATTTTGACCCACTACAATGTACCGCGCTAATATTTATCCAAAAAGTAATACTTTGTGTCAATTACTATGGAACTATCAAGATTACATAGTATAAAATGTCTGTGCGCTCATATCTTTTAAAATATTCAACGGATTTTAATGCAATTTCCAGCAATAGATAGAGGGCAGTGGCGGTACTTCCATAGAAGCCCAAAAGCCCGGCTTGCCCTACTTAATATGTACATACTCGATACTAAACACAAACCATTTTATTCCGTACAATACAATCATATTTTATCAGAAAACATTTACAAATTTTGAATTTACCGCGTCCTGTCGAGAGCGCAAAGGTCGTCGTCCTGTCGCGCGCCTAAAATCCAAATTATTATTATGAAAAGCGCCTGCGACGGTGCGTCGCGCCGAAGCGCCACGCGAAATTCATTCAAATATTAATAACATTAAAATACGAAGTCCGCTGGCTCCACACGCTCCCGTAGTAGCAACATTGCAAAATATATCTATCCTTTTCTCTCTCGTGTGCTTTTACGAGGCTTTTGGCAAACTCGATATTTGTATGGGGATCTCACGAGTGAAGTGCACTACAAATGTATAGATATAGACATTTTGTATAGCAATTTGTACTACACCAAATGCCCGGCTTTTTAGAATGAACATCGTACGTTTCATGGTCGGCGCGTTGTTATTTAATATTATGATTTATTAAAATTTATTTTTATTTTTATTAATTTGGTTGGTTTTATAGTTTTAGTACAAATAAGAAGGTTTTCGTATAGGAACTTTATAATAAAATATAATTGTATGTCGTAATATTTATGTTACGTTTATGGACAATACTGTACGAATTGCGACTAGCTTCATATGTATTTTGACATTTTGCAATTGTTGGTATTTCTCAAAAATTAGTTGTTTTTAGTGATAATGTTTAGTTTTTGATATTAAACTCTTTGATACTAAAATGAGTGGTATTGTTTTGCTATGATGGTGCGAGTGTGACGGTGAAACTACTCATTGCCGTTAGAAAGGTAAATTTATTCAAGTGTATTGTAAATAAACTGGCGCGAAAAATACGCCAGGATTGTGAATTTCTCTAAGTCGTGGTATATCACAAGATACATTTTATCGTATACTATGTGCGTTCTTTAATTTTAACATGCTCTCCCCTTCAAATAGGTTATTAAACATTCGTGTTTCATATAGTTTATCAAACGCCAAGATTTGTGTTACATTATTTGGAGTTTAATGATTTATATTTAAAATAAATTAGTTCATCCCTTCAATAGAAATTATATCAATTGTATTACAAAAAACATAACATGAATGTATTAATAATAATTTCTGCCGGCGAAGTTATACACGGCAACGTAGCTGTAGCTATGCTTTTGCAATTAAAATGCAATTTAAAGTTACAGATGCATTTCCAAAAGTAATTTAAGTTACATATTTATTTCATTAATTGATTTAAAAACGAATGATAAGTGATGCCTTCAGCATATTAGGAATATTTAGATGGCTGTGCAAATCGCGCCATCTATTAGATTTTTACGGAACAACTTATTGTTATAAATTGATAAACAAAGCTGTTATTTTAATGGTTTTTATCCTATTCGGAGATTAAACGGTAGGATTTTCTCGGTGCCTGAGGTGTCGGATTCGAATCCCGGGTCGTTTTTTTTTAAGATTCATTATTATCGCATAGGCCCGCCTCCTATCACATGATGGCACGGAATATGCAAGGCGAAATATGAGTGTCCTGGTAGCACCTCTTCCAACATGTGTATATATAGATGTTATGTCTGCCGACTTAATACCATTTGCTTCTAAATCAATACATATTAAAATATCTAAAAAAAAAAATGGGCTTGCCCTAGTCCAGAACCCTAGGCACGCCACTGATAGAGGGAATCAAGTAGAAGGTTTATATGTATAATACATATATGAAAATTGTCTTAAATATAGGAGATCGACAATTTTACTGATACAGGAATAAAAGGGATGGGACGGAATTGATCGGGTGATGGTGAGCAGAAAAGGAGAGAATAGAACAGCTACGTTGAGTTTAGATGTACAAAAGTATGTTTGAAAAATAACATATATCTGGTATGGAGTGAAATTAAAAAAATATCTAAACCCAGGCGAAGTTGGGAAGATCCGCTAGTAAATAATAAAATACTCACTTAATATTATCTTCAAACAAAAAGCTTAACTTGTAATTATTGTAGATAACATTATTTTTTTTAAATATGGCCAATTTATCTATTCTTATTTCAAATCAATGGCGGTTTAAATTCTTTTCATCGAACGCCATTGACGAATGTAAAGAAATACATAATAAACAATGTTAATACTTCTAAATCTTTTTCATGGAGCTCTTGCGATATTATATTATATGAGCGTTCAGATTCCCATGATGTGAAAATGAACCGAAAGTACGATTGAGCTGGGTTAGGCCCTATAGTCCACACTGGCCTAATGCAGGTTGGCGCACTTTACATACCTTAGGAATTCTTACTAATCCCTATGGTATGCAGGTTTACTTACGATGTTTTCCTTCGCCGTTATAGTGCGTGGTGACTATCAAACACTTCAAAAAGTGAGAATTGTATCCTGGGATTTGAACTATGATAACTACGAGTCTCCTACCATCATTACGAGTATAATTACTGATATTTGAATCCAATTATAATAATGTTACACAAAATAGTCACTTGTCAAACTTATTCCAAATAAGTACAAGATCAATAGTCACAACCATTCCGATAATTCAATTATTATAATCGTTACCAATAAAAATAAGTTATGTCTCCAAGGATACGTCAGCAAGGACCTGTATATTTGGAATAAGTTTGTTGAACAGTTTGAAAAGCTTCTTACTCAAGTCATAAGCCGCTGAGCAGTTTGCGTGTCCATTTCATTTTTCATCGTACTTCATAAAACTCTTCATTGTATACACGATTACGCAATATCATTGATTATGTAAACTGCTTTCAGGGAAGTTGAACTTTATATTTCCAGGAACAGAGTTTGAGTTTGATTACTGGCAGATCATATACAGCGAAAGATATTGTACTAAATTAAATGAAAACTTATACTCCGAAAAAATTATATTATGGTATTTTGTATTCGATGTAATAAATCCCTTTAATAGGGCGATATGGCTTCCCCCAGAATTTTCGTTTAGAAAACACGTTTTATTTTAGCCAAGATCTGAGCCACGCCGACAGTTTCTGTCGACCCTGGCCCCGCTGACGGCGTGTGTGGGGAGCGTGGCTCACCACGAAGGCTCCTACTACGTCCCACAGGGAGACAGGACGTCCAGCTCGTCATCCACTCACCTAGATTTCCAAGAACACAACGAGGCCCCTGCTCCCGACGTGGTCGCTGGAACACCAGGTATTTGGGTCTAGAGCAGTAGCTATACCTAGGGTTACTACCGTTTAATCTAGTGACATCACAGGCATATCCCATGAGATATACAAAAACAAGAGACTTTTTGACTCTTAATAACCAGACCAGTTTTAGAAATGGTGTTGACAATTTAAGCAGGACGAAGAAACAAACTTACGATCAAGAACTTGTTGATTAAGGCAACAATATATTTATCTTCTTTTATATCTTTTACAATGATTCAGTGCATTAACCATACCATTTTCAAGACAAATTATAGACACTAAATTTAAAGCATAATTTAGGAGCTGGTGAAGGAGACGATGGATTGGCTGCATTCGCGCGCGCCACTGCACCGAGGACGGAAAGGCTAAGGCAACGCTATGGACAAGAGTCTCAGCCAGTCAGCAGCGACGACGAGCACGACGACTATGGTTAAACATTTATCACCAAACTTAATTTGTACTTCTAAATAAACACGTTATAACAATGTTGACATGTTGTAGGTTTTCATCGCCGGCCGGCCGTTCGTGGCATAGCAATAAAACAACAACTGGGAGCATCGGACGAAATACTTCAACAAATGCAGAACGAACTTCAACCGTCCCCAGGCACCACTCCCGCACAAATGCCGGCTCACGCGTGCCAACGAACCAATTCCAATTATTCTTGGCAATACTACTCCGAAGCAAATCTTAACTCCAGGCCGCAGAGTCGCGCCAGTGCCAATTCCAACTGGTAACCACCATTACTTTTCTCAAATTTATAGATACTGACCGTATTCGAAACTCTTTGTTATCGCTCCGTCGGCAGTATTCAATACAATGCGGTTTGTATTCGATAACGTTTAGATCTGCTTAGGTTTGTTTAGCCTAGTTAGATGAAGGCTATTATTAATTTTTCCGTTGGCTGCGTGCCAACAAGGTTATGTTATGTTACAGTGCCCTCCAAAAGTTAGTTGAAATTAATTCGCCTTAACAATATTGTCACGTAATTTCTAAAATACGCAGTTTCAATGAAAGAACTGTTTACTATTTAGGTTTGGATACACCATTCTAATACATACAGTATCGAATTTCTCGAAATTCATTTTGCTTTCCTTCTTAATCAATGTTTATATTCTCAATACTTGAATTGAGTGCGTCAAAAGTCAGTTGAAATAGGAAACTTTTAACGATTTCCGATAATCTCGTGGTTTTAAACTCATTTATCAATATTGTTAGGACAGTTTGGGTAGTTTATATTTATTAATAAGATATTGTGAGGTGCTATGACTGTTTTAGAATTAATAATGGCTCCAAAGCAAAAATAGCAAGTAGAAGATAGAAAAAAGATGATTGGTAAATAGAAAAACAATAAAAATCTTTACTGCTGAGGGAAAATTATTTAAAATTAGTCCAGAATTTAAGCGAATAATAATGCAGAAGAGTTTGGAATCTCCTAGTCTTGCAGATAGGCCACGGTAGATGCGTTCTAGGTCTATTACTTCTGTTGATGATCGACAAATTGTGCAGCAGTGTAAAATCAATCCCAAGATTGTGATACGAGGGATAATAAAATAGTAATAGGAAGCAGGAACCACGGTTTCTCTAACTACTACCAGGCGATGTCTGCTTGATGCTAATTTACGAGGTCGCGTTGCCAGAAAGAAACCTCATAGCATCGATCCATAAAAACGACGGTTGGAGTTTTCCCGCAAATATTTAGAAAAACCAATAGACTTTTGGAACATAGTATTTTTTCGCGATGAATCAAAGTTCGAACCGTTTGGAAAAAGAGGTCGGCCAACAGTGTGTCGTAGAAGCAATGATAACTCTTACGACGACAAGCACTTGCAGCCCGCTGTAAAACACGGCGTTGACAATATGATGGTTAGGGGGTATTTTTCTTGGCATGGTGTGGGCTGACTGAAAATAATTGAAGGCAGATGACATCACACATGTATTGTAATATTCTCCATGACAATTTATAACAATTTACTGAACATATAGGGTAAAGTTAAATTTTTAAGTTCCAACAAGACAACGATCTGTTGCATACAGCAAGGATAACTGAACAATATTTTGAAGATAACGAAGTGGACTTACTGGGATGACCTTCAATATTATTCGACCTTAACTCTATTAAACATTTGTGGAATAAATTGACCCGAGAATCCCTGTTTCCATAAAAGAGAATAGGAATTTGTTGAAAAATAGAATTCATGAAACATGGTCTACTACACCGGTCAAAACTTTACAAAATCTTATAGAATCAACGCCTAGATGATTTAAAGCAGTTCTACAGAATAATGGCGGCCATACAAAATATTAAAACTTAAGACAGTGACAAATATAACAATCCTTAAAATATTTTTTCAACAATTTCAACTAACTTTTGGTACCGTAATTTTACTGTTTCCCTACATAAATTATTATTAATAACTTTATAATGGTCCTTTTATTGATAGATATATTCTAAATTGATTAAATTTTAATAAACAGTTCTTGAACCAATGGTTTGGATTGGTTTTATCATAATTTCCTCACATATATTACATTTTTGATAATTTCAACTAACTTTTGGAGGGCACTGTATATCATGTTCATCGACGGAAGCTTTGTATGTAAACCTTTTACTAGGTCGAAGTCGTCAGACTACGTCAGCGCCCGACAATGCAGTGGAACTCCATTACCACAGCAACACTCGGACTCTTGCTACGCTCACGCACAGAGCATGGCGTCGTACGCTCACTACCAACACACGCAGCACAGGCAGCAGCAGGAGAGCATGTATAGGAACTGCTCCCTGTACGCTAATATCGGGTGAGAATTATATTCACAATCTAATCATGCGGCAGCCCCAGAAGCCCTGTTGGCTAGACTGCGGTTAGGATAGATTAACTTAACTGAACTTATATGAGATTAATAAAATGCGAATGCGCCAAAGTTTGATACAAAAAGCAAGGATGCGGGGCAGTTGGTTAGACTCCGGCTGAGAAACGAGAGGCCGCAGGTTCGATCACCGCATCGAGACAAATGTTTGTGTGAACCACAAGTATTTGTTGTGGGTCCAAGACTCACAATACAAACTTAGTGTGGAGTTCGGACTATGTACGTGACTGTTGGACGTATTAACTCATTATCATTTATTTTTTTGAGATGGTCTCACCGTAATATCCAACACTGTAACTTCCGTAAACCAAGATCAAAAGTGTCACTTATTGTTATGACACCGAGCATTGAAGCTCGTCTCGTCTCCGGGAATGTCTAACTTGTCTCTTACCCGCAACGAAATTAATCAGAAAGTTTAATAAATAGGAGCAGTTGGAAATGATGTTGTTTATGTTTTATAGGTGCTCGGATAGCAGCCAAGAGCTGTACAGCTCGCAGACGAGCTCGGAGCAGACGTCGCCTGTGCGGCTGGCGCCCCGCTGCCGCCGCCCGGAGTCCCCCCCGCCGATCCGCACGCATCACCAGCTGCTCTACGTACCATACAACGCGCACTACCACTACCAACAGCATGACTACAGCACGCAGCAGTGGTCTGCAAACGACTGTGAGTTCTAAATTCATATAATTTAACCATTTATCTCGACTGCCGGACAACTGGAATGGCCGTGAACTAAAATGTACGTCGTAACCATAGACTAAGTTCGGAGAAAATGATAAATATAATAGAGAATAGTATTGATTTTTAGGTGGAAAATTTATATGTTACCTCCGACGTCGAAATTCGAAGTTAGTATTGTTTCATAGAGTAAATCCCAGGACAGGGCGAATACGCGTAGTGTTTCGGCGTAAGTGGTGTGCGCACTCCAGTGCATCTCTTGTGGAGAGTTAGGAAATTAGTCGTTACTCGCAACGATTTTGAAAATTCTTGCTTGTATAATATGACAGAAAATTTAATATAATTGATCATATTTTTATCAGCGTTTAGACAAAATGTATTGAGCTAATATAATATTTATTTTAAAGCAATATTTACGGTCAGCTTTTTGAAACGCCAAATACACAGGTATATTGAATATATATAGGCATATTGAAGGGCCTAATCTTAGTTTTCAAATCAATCGTACTACCAGATTGGTTCAGTTTTTTTTTTTTTTTTTTTTATACACTTTATTGCACAAAAAAAATACAAATAAAATGAAAATCACAATAATAAAAGTACAATTGGCGGTCTTATCGCTCAAAGGCAATGTCTTACAGACAACCATGGGATGGATTTGATAAAAGGATAATTAGAGGGCAGTCGTAAAGTGTAAAGAATAGGAGTTAAGACGGAAAAAATAATAATATAAGAAATACAAATAATTACTAAATAATAATAAAAAAATATATATACATACATCAATACATACATATATATAACTAATATACATACATAAATAAATACATATTTATATATAAGAGTATCAGTACATACATACAAACAGGAAAGTTATCCACATCAATGTGTAAATGTAGGAGACAGGTAGTGATCTTTGACCATTTTTTTAAACGATGATAGTGACCTCGCCCGTCTTACCACAACTGGTAGGGCGTTCCACAGTCGGACAGCTTTGACGGTGAACGACCCGTCCATAAAATTAGTGGAGTGCACAGGCATTCTTAATTCCAGTCTCTCTGACGACCTTAGGGATCTTGAATGGGAGTCATCGAGAAATACAAAACGATCTTTGAGATAAGATGGGGTAACAGGATTAAACAATATATTGTAAAGAAGAGAAAGTATATGAGCATTCCGACGAAGCCGTATGGGCAACCACTTGAGCTTAGTACGAAACTCAGAAACATGATCATATTTGCGTAATCCAAATATGAATCTAATAATAAAGTTTTGAAGGCGCTCAAGTTTATTTAGTTGGTCCTCGGTGAGATCAGGATAGCTGACATCGGCATAATCAAGGATAGGGAGAAGGAGGGTTTGCGCTAATGAAATCTTCGTAGCAACAGGTAAAAGATTGTGTAATCTTCGCAAAGACCTAGCTGAGGCGAACAACTTACGACTTAGTTCTTGGAGTTGCGGACCCCAGGTGAAGGACTTGTCCAGATATAGTCCAAGGTTCCTGACTTTATCACTATATGTGACGGTAGTACCATCACAGGAAATAGGTGGTAGTTTGTCTCTGTCTAGTTTTAAAGTCATTCTGGGGCTGCCGATAACTATCACCTGTGTTTTCAAGGGATTGACTTTCAGTCCATGGGTCTTGCTCCATTCACAAATGTGCTGGATGTCACTATTAATTATAGCAATCGCATCATTCATATTACCCAAAGATGCCTGAGTATAAATTTGTAAATCATCTGCGTAGAGGTGGTAGGAGGAGCGAAGTTGAATAGATATGGAATTTATAAAGACAGCAAAGAGTAGAGGAGATAGCACGCCGCCCTGTGGAACGCCAGCAGATAAGGAGCACCACGAGGAATAAGAATCCTCGACACAAATGCGTTGCCGGCGTCCATACAGGTAACTACGAAACCATTCAACTGCTGTTGGAGATATGTTAAGAGAACGTAACATACAAAGCAATATATCAAAGTCAATTGTATTAAAAGCGTTGCTGAAGTCCAGCAATGCTAAGACAGTCAGCTTGCCTTCCTCCATACCCGATCTGATGCCGTCCGTAATATGAGTCAGCGTGGTGGTGGTGCTGTGCCCAGGACGAAACCCCGATTGGAGAGGGTTCAGGAGATTGTTTTTAGAAAAGAAATCACTAATTTGAGTATGGACCAGGCGCTCAAGGATTTTGGAAAGGAAAGGAAGAATGGAAATGGGTCGGAATTCAGAGAGTAAAGAAGCATTGGACTTTTTGGGAATAGGAATAATATGGGCTTCTTTCCAGGTAGCCGGGAAAATCCCAGTCGTGATAGAATGGTTGAGGATGTGGGATATTATAGGAAGGATTTCGTCTAGGATAGGCATAACCATATTACGGCTGACACAGTCGCTACCTATTGCATTTGAAGAAATAAGAGTAATTGTTTTCTTAACATCACAAGCAGCAAATTGTTTGAAAGCAAAGGCCGAACAATTGGGAGTTTGAAGGGTAGAAAGATTTTTTATAGTATTTTCTTTTATCGTCTTGTCGAAAGCAGACGAAGAAGAAAAATGATGGTTTAGAGAGTTTAAATCTATGGATTTAGGAATAGAATCTTGTTGCAATTTACCCACTCCCAGTGACTTAAGAAATTTCCAGACTTTAGCTGGATCTCCATTTTCAACTGAGTTGTGAATATGTCGGCGTTGAGCATTCCTACACACCTTACTGCAGTGATTTCGAATAGCTACATATTTTAACCAATTCGACTCATTGGGGCGACGATTGTACCTTGACTTAGCCGACGCTTTTTTGGAAAGTAGTACTTTAATTTCATCGGTAAGCCAAGGCGACGGAAGGTGTTTAATTTTAACAATGCGAACAGGTGCATGCTTATTATAAAGATCCAACAGGTTGCTAGTGAAAATACGAACCTTATCATCCACTCTGTCAGATTGAAAAAGCAAACTCCAGTCGATTTCATCAGCATCCTTGCGAAGATTATCCAAATTAATACCACGAAAATTCCGCTGCGATAGGATCTTAGGTAAGGCTTTAGGAGGACGAAGGCGATAGGAAAGGAATAGGAGGTCATGACATGAAAAAGCATCCGCGGAACATTGCCCATATTTCGCAACGTGATTTAAAGAAGAAACAAAGATGAGATCAAGAAGAGAAGGAATATTATTAGGAGAGTGATGAGTGGGCGAAAGGGGAAGAGTAGAAAGGTTACAGGATTGGATAGTATTCAAAAGACAGGAGGAACGATGATCGTTCTTGAGGAGACAGTTTTTTAATTAATACAATACAATACAATACAATACAATAATTCTTTATTGCACACCAAATTACAGTATTGAACTTAAATATATGTTATGTTTGGTAATACAATGGGCGGTCTTATCGTTTAAAGCGATTTCTACCAGACAACCGTGGGATGGAGAATATTGATAATAATATATAATATATAATATTGAGAATAATATATAATATATAATTAATATACAAAAGTAGCGCAATAAAATGAAGTTTTAATTAACAACCAGGTCAAAGTAATTCAAATTAGAACTCTATAACATAATTTCAGTATTATGATTTACGATAGTTGCTGCCACATCAAAGGTTTTGGATCCAAGCGTCATCAAAGCGCATTATGGCGCACCGTATTAGCGTGTTTCGTAAATCTACCCTCATTTACAAGCAGCATTATTAATGGTGCAGGACATTAACAGATAGCCCCGGGGTGGTTTTTCGACGCATTAAGGGGTTATTACTTGCGCGGCTATATGAACGTATTACCACAACTATTATAGTACAAAGGTAGTAATGGGAATTATTGCTATTTCAAATTAACGTCACCTTGTTACTTTTTAAGCCTTAGCATGCCCTATATTTCTTCTATTGCTAATTGCCCCCCCCCCCCCCCCCCCCACACACAGAATTTGTAATACAAAAACGGACTTGTTCAGTTTCATATTTAAATGGATTCGTAAAAAAACTCACACCTTCATAGATTACGAGATCTTATAAAAATACTAGCTGTGCCCGCGACTTCGTCCGCGTGGAGTTTAACAAAAAAGTTAATTAGTTTTTTTAAGTTATTTTTTTAAATAAATGAAATTTTCTAAAACAAATGTAGCCTAAGTTACTCCTTATTATATCAGCTATCTGACAAAAAAAGTCCCGTCAAAATCGGTCCAGCCATTTCAGAGATTAGCCGGAACAAACAGACAGACAGACAGACAGACAAAAAACTTTAAAATATCATTTTCGGCACAGGTATCGTGTATATAACGATATGTAGTTGGACATTTTTTTTATTTTCACTTTTAAAACAGACACTTCAATTTTATTTATATGTATAGATGTATAGATTAGCGGATCGGTTTTGTGAATCACAAACGCAAATAGCAATATTTCGCTTATTTAAATAACTTGTAAAATGTTATTACCGACTTCTCTTGCTATTTATAGCAACACGAGTACAAGGTATTTTCTACAATACACATAGCTCCGAATAGTAAAATTGATTTCCATTAGGTCAAGATGCCATTACTTATCGTCCGATGTTAAACGAAAAGACGTTCTATTTATTACTTTATTGAGAGTCCTTCAGTGACAATCTAATAACAATAGTATTCGCCAACGAGTGGTCTTGTATGTGAAAACTTGTATCCTTCAACATACTGAACATCATTCTTACTACTAAATAATCAAGTACACATCAAGTTTTGTCAACAATATCTACAAAAACAGTATTTTTATACTGATTTTTTATTGCACTGAATGGCGAGACGAGCATACCTTTCGTCTGATTGTTAGCGATACGACCGGACCGCTCATAAACAATAGCAAAACCAAACAACACCTTGAATTACAAAGCAATGCATTGCATTCCTCTGCGCTCACCATCCTGAGACATAAGACACTAAGCGTCAATATGTCCAATAGTTACTCTGGCTACAATTTCCTCCAATCCGAAACACAACAGTGCAATTACACTGTTGTTTGGCGAGAACAACTAATCAGATAAAACCACCACCAACGACTATAATAAGCACCAAGCAATCCAAATAGAGTATTCACCGACCACCAATAACCATCTCGACACAAACACATACTGAACCCAGACCATGACATAACTATGACAGGCTTCCAACCATTACGATAGCCTCAGTAGCGCAGTTGGTTAGACGCCAGCTGTGAAACGTGAGCCCGGCTTCGATCCCCGCACTGATACTTATGTTTGTGTGAACCATAAATATTTATTTCTGGCCTGGGTAGTTGTGAATCCGAAGTCTCTTGTAGTTTCTAATAACCACATATGACTAGATTTTAGTGTGGGTTATGACTAAGTATGTTACTGTTGGGTGTTTTGCTTCAGTCCTGACTTTACAGTCCTGACCCCACGCTAAGATCGAGCATTGTGTCGTGTGTATCAGGAACTTCTAGAAACTTTTCGATCTCACAAACACTCAAACCCTAAAGTAATATTTGTGGGCCGCGCAAATATTTCTCTCAGTGCGGAGATCGACCCGCTCGGGGATCGATTTTCTAATAAAGTCGTACTAGCTTGTATACGAATACTGTCACATCATCAAGGGTGGATCCAGCTTTCAAGGCACGGAAGTCATAGAGTACTCATCAGAACACTGGTACGATTTCCGTACTGGAAGTCGTAATAATGATTTTTTAAAGTTTGTAAGGCTGATTTTAGAGTCACGCTGACCGCACGCCGACTGACAGCTCAGCGTGTAGCGTACCGTCGGGTGTCAGCGCTGACAACTACGCGTTGTTCTAAAACGCTCCTTAGAAGCTCATACATTTCAACTGTCACCGCTGACGGTCAGCGCGCGGTCAGCGTGACTCTAAAATCAGCCAAATACTTTTTTACTTTAGTTAAAATAATTTATTGTATTTGAAAATTTAACAACAAATTCTGTCAATCTGGAGCCAGCGCAGGTTCGTGACCCCTATGACCCCTGGATCCGCCATTTCACATGAGCAATCAAGGGTAATTGTAATGTGGTGTTGGTCCACAGACACCCGAATGCAGACGTACTACCAGCAGCAGCAGCCGCGCAGCAGCGCCAGCACCGCGCAGCCGCCGCCGGCGCAGCCGCAACGTGCTCACTACACACACGCGTTGCAGTTGCAGGTTCATATCTTTGTTTTTGTATGGCAATGTTTATAGGTCGCGGGTTTCGATTCATCAAGTCAAATTTTTATGTGAATAATACGCATTAGTTTCGGGTCTGTTGTTTGTGAGAAATGTCTCCCAAAGGTCCTGATACCTACGACGCCAGACTCGATCTTAATGTGGGGTGAGGACTGTGTATGTGATTGTTGGGTGTACAGATAGCTGGGAGGACATCTTAACAGTTATAGACACTCGGTAGATCTCGCATATCGAACCGTGACTTAGGCGGGAAAAAAATAATTTTCTATCACAAAATACTGTTCGTAAATCTATTTAAGTCCACATATGATAGGCAAATTAAAAGATCAAATAGGTAATAGGTAATAACCACAGCTCATTGAAGAAAGCACTAAGAAATCTGCACGTTTCTCAACATAATTAATTAATTTGTTAACCGCAAAAAATGTCTTTGTCTAACTAATCCTATTATCTGAACCGTAGCTAAAGTTCAATATAGACTCTATTGAAACACACAATATAAAAACGACTTCAAAATAACATATCTCGCTTGCATGGAAAAAGGAACAACAGGCGGAGTGGTGCCGCGTCGCGCCGCGGGGACTAAGCCGATTGGATAGTTTTTGTTTTCGTATCACCGCGGACTTTAATTCCCTGGGACTTTAGAACAAAAGTTTGTTTACTAATTGCATTTTCTATTACTCTAAATGAAAAAGCCACTAATGAACTTGAAATGTTAACTTTACTGCCTATTTAACATCCCTCCACATTTAAATATAGAATCAAAGTCGTCTAAATGAATATTTAATTTCCAATAACAAACACTAGAATATTGTCTTTAGTCTCTAATATCTGATTGATGATAATATACTAACATAAATAATACCGCTATAACGCTTTCAAATGAAACACAGGATATTAGAAAACTTGCTGAAACTTTACAGTAAACTTCGAAATAGGCCGTAGATAATGTATTGCAATTTTGTGCCAAATAATAATCTCACGACTAATTTATCTTGGCTAAAACAATGCGATGCGGGTAAAGTTTGTCAAACTTCCAAGTTAATACAATTAAACATCATTATCATTGTATTTTAAGCAAATAATTGCATTATAATGTATTCAAATAATCATATTATCTTTTTATCTCGTAAAATTTTACGAATCTCCATCTTCACCTTTCTTGGCATTCGTTAAACTTTCCAATTAGTAAGAGAAAATGTGTGGATGTGAAATTCACACACGGAAGAGATGAAAGTTCAGAAAAGTGGTCTACCAGAGAATAGGATAAATACATATTTTAAAAAAGTGGCACCACATGTAGACAAATGTATTTATACTCATAAATAAGATTGAACTTATGAGAAAATGAGATATAATAATAAAAATATACGGTGTTTTCAATTATCTTCGCCTGGTCTTCCTCTCTTTTTGTTTCATATTATTTTTTAGGATTCTCGAATCTGAGAACAATCGGAACAATACCTAAAAGTCGAAATGACAACCAAAATGTTCAATACTGTTTATCAATTTAGAAAAACAGAAGATAGGTTCCCCCAGATATCGAATTTGAGAACAATAATTGGTCCAGTAAATAAAAAGTCCAAAATGGCGCCCGCTTTGGAAATAGAGACTCTGAATTTATACGGGGCAAAGAGTCCCTAATTACTCCTTAGTCTGTAAGTCCCTCAGATATTGAATTGGACAAAAATATATTTCTTAAAACATCTAGGTAATTTTCTAAAAAATGTCTAATTACGATTCTGAACAATGTACACTTCTACATAATAATGTACCAAATTGTGGCTAATATACGCATGTTATCTGCCAAATGTATTTTAAATATTATTGACGTTGACTGAATGCAATATTTAATAACACAATAAAACCTTCGAATTTTAGTGTTGGAAAAGTTTTAACAACAAATCGTTTTCCGAGTTCCAATTTCAGCGGATCAATGCATTTTAACCGAATCTATTGTCCCCTTTTCTACTAAAACACTAAAATACGGTTTATAAATAAATTCTATATAGTTCAAAATAAACAATATCTCACACTTAAAACTGCATTCGATATAATTTTCGTAACTAGAAAACAAAGTTCGGAGCTTAAAACTTTTGTAAACAAACCGAACACGTGCTATACGCCAAACGTAAATAACTGCATTGCAAACGCCATCTGTTGCAATATGACGCAGTTAAATTTATGGGAACTAAATATTCAGCCTAGCTTGCAAGCAGTTCCTTATTATGAACGTTGGTAGCGCTGATGTGCCGACTCTCAAGTGATCGGCATTTGGCACCATTTCGAAATAGTTACTGTATAAAAATGTGTAAAATATTGTTAAGCATTGATAAAATGAATGTATTGTTTTAACAGACACTGTGCCCAGCCCCGGCAAGATACAGACCAGTGCCGGCTCCTCAACCAGGCGGCGGAAAACAGATGATATGCTACTCGGAAAAGGTAAACGCCATATTCACATTAAATTATAACTTTGGAGCTATTAAAATAACCTAGATTATATAAAATTGGCTTTATTTTTAATGTATCATTAGTCAGCTGCCTAAGTAAATGGGTTATTTTTCAGGTGCCGGCACCATTGTATCAACCCGCACCAGGATCACCCTCCCGAGCTGCCAGAGGAGCTCCTGAAGGGGCCCCATCAGGTGTTGCCGCACCAGCTGCCACATCTCCCATGGCTCCTCCTCCAAACCCAGTCTACTATGCAATGAATGTCTGACGAGGGGACTAGGTGTGTTAAATTAAATTATTTGCCTACACAGTCTCATTGCAAGCTAAAGGCCGGCTTTTCAATAATTAAGTGCTCTCTGTTTTAAGTATCAAAGTATATTTGGTTTGTAAAGTAAATGCTTCAAATACAAAATATATAAATTAGGGGAGAGCGGGGCTGAATGTGCCGATTTTGACAAATCCTAAATGATTTGGATAAAACAAGTACTATGTCTAAACGTAGCGGTTCATCCTAAGCCCTATTTCATCTACAATACGAATTTACCTATAGATTGCACATTTTTAATAGATTTTAAGAAGAAGTGATAACCAAGCCCACTTTGAGGCAAATTTTTAGTAATATGTATTTTTTTGTCTCTAGGTGAAAATCGTGGTGGGCTCCAATGGTGAAGTCCGTATCAGCGTTCAACCACCACCAAGCATGCAAAATACACCGGACACAGCTAAAAAACAATAAAATTAATGCTGCTGACTTCAACACGGCTAACATGGTGGAATTATTTACTGAATTGCTTTATTAAACTGTGTCAAACAGTGCAACATTGAAGGATATGAATGTAAAATACTTTTGCTTACGTAGATTGTGACTTTGATCTCTATTTAGTAGCTGTATAATTAACATTTAAACTTTAAAGACATTATGTGATTAATACATAATATTATATTAATCATACACATTTTTGAACTGACGAATCAACAGTTGATACTATTAAGATCTCATTTCTCAGAGAATTTTGTGAATGTTATGAACATTTTTGTTATACTATAAAATAAGACCTCATGGAAGTGCATCAGTCATGTGAGTGAAGCCTCATTAAAAGCGATGACTATGCAAACTACAGAAAGGTAGAAAAACCAAAGTAATATAAAATATGATAAGGATATGAATGGTTTGGACAGCCATTGTGTTAATTAATGTTACAATATATCTCATATACCAAAGCATAAATAAAATTAAAACAAGTTTCTCTTCTGAACTAAGAGCTATACGAGTAATATAGACTAACGATATGTTATATATTTTGACAATTAAATTTCGTCATTCATAATCATTTTAGGCAATTGAAACAAAAAACAATTAACTATCTAAACTATGATAAATATGGTCATTAGAAAATTGGATGGATATATACATAGATTTTTCGTTATTGGTATAGTCCAACAACAGTTTAAAATAATTAAATAAGACAAATGATTACGTACTAGGTAGTCCTGTGATAGTCTATGATCCGAAACGAAGTTAGACTTTTCGAACGTTTGACGTCTGAAGGAAATTTTAAAAAAATTCCACTTCTAAAAATCAATACTATTCTCCTTAATATTAATCCTTCACTCCGAACTTAGTCTATGGTTAAGACGTACGATGGAGGATTCGAACATTTTGTCGACACGTTCGTACAGCTTTACTTACGAAGTCCAAACATTCGAACTTCGATTCGAATCATAGAGTAACAACCTAATCCAACACTATCTAGTATCTAATATCTCGTAACAAGAATATCCAAAACTGAGTGACTAAGGACGCATTAAAGCCAGCTCCAAAATGAGCTTAAGCTGACATTACCTACGCTTGTATTTATAGACAACAAAACAACTTTACTGACTATGATCTGTCATTTTGATATTACATAAAGAAATAATGAAAATGTAAACCAATTTGAATAGTCGAAAAGAGGCAATTTCAAGATAATATCAAAACAAACAATTTATTATAGTAGGCAATGTACCTAGAAAAAAAAACACAAATCACAATTTTTATAAGAAAATAGTAGACTTCGGTTTGGGAGTCCTCCACTATAATTTCACGTAGGAGAATTTTACTTGTATATTTTTTAACTTTTGCATTGTTGCAATGTTGATATTCATGATACTATTAGTTGCTTTATATTAATTTGCAGAAAATTATTATAAGGTCTTATTGAGGCCTAACTATACACTTATAATGTAAGTATCTAAGCAATTTGTATAGCTAGGTATTTAGCTTTGGAACTTATTGTTATCAAGAGTATTTTCAAGAATGAGTGCCAAAGTGTAGCATTACAGTAATAAAAGTTAAAACGTCATTTGTAATTTCCATGTCCGGCCTAGATAAATCTTAGTTAAGTGTACTTACGCAATCATAGATACCAACAGCCTAATTTAATAAAAACTCTCTTTTAATCAATTAAATGTATAGATCATCTCAATGTTCAATTCAAAATAATTTATTTATCAATTTAATATATGTTTTTGAGACAATAAAGTTTACTTTTATCTATTGTAAGTATGCTTCGGTTATATAATCAGTTAGAATGTAATTAGATGTTTTATATTAATTAAAATGCATATTGTTTATAGGTGTAATTTCGGCATAATTCACTCGAAAAGTGCCTACTGAAGGCGATTGTGTAATTATTATAGAAGAATATAAAGTAAAATGGAAACGAAATCGCACAACAGTATGACCAAAGAGAGACCAACTTTCAACCTCATTCTTGTGAAGAGATACAACATATTTTTGAGATAGCGGTGCTGGTATCATACTTGTAAACTTGCAAATGATGTACTAATAACGAAGGATTTTATTAAAGTTAACTACCTTTAACTTACAGCAGTTTGTGTGAGACGGGCATGATACCTTTACTGCCTAGCGAAATTAATTTGAGCCTCTAGTAAGTTTAAGTACTATAAAATACTTCTAAGTGTTTTTAATTTATTAAGTAGGTGTTAAGTAGTTATAACATAGGGGGAGCGCTGTCATACCGTTGCGTCTTCAAAAATGTAAATATTTTTGACTGGTAATGTTGGTAGCACTGCTAAGTATATCAGTGTAAAATAAAATAATTATTTATCAAGAAATTGATGTGAATTCCGCTGGAAGTCGAAACTATATTAAATTCTTATCTATCTAAAACGAGTTTGGATGGAATTCAATCGCCCTAAACTATTATTTTTTATTTTTAAATAATTCGTGCATGTTGAAAAACTTTTCTAATGTCAGCCAATAGAAGGCCAAAGAGATGGCTCGTTCTTACATTCGTTTTTTAAATACCAGCTTTCTCTCTATATTATAAATACTCTAAGGGGTAGGTAGACATTGTTGCATGATGTTTTTAGATGCTTTGTGTGCATTTTAGTATGTTCATAATTAATAGGCAAATTTATTGTTTGTTGATTTTATCTTACCTAATTCTTAATTATATTTTTTAATAATATTTGAGAGTAATATTAACATGGTCCACATCAAAACATTTTCAGAGCTTTGTAGGTAAGCTCTTAATTAGAGTGTGAATTCATTGATCTAAAAAACCCTGTGAATTATAAAAAATACTTACTGAAGATAAGGTGGTATCATCATCAGTCATGTAATCAAATATTCGAGTATAATATTGCTACCAGAGGCAAACATTATAAAGCTGCATGTAGGTAAACATTAGTTGCATGTAGGTAAACATAATTTGAAATCATTAATCTACGTACCTAACATTTATAAAATTCATTTTATTGAAAGTTATAGAACAAAAAATCACTAAAAATCTACAAAAACAATAAATTTCTAAAGGAATTACATATTTCGGATTGAAAGATTTTTGTACATAAGAGAAGAGAAACTACGGTCATTTTTCGAAATAAATTTAAATGTAAACATTGTTGGCGTTAAGTATTGATTGAAAATAACTTATTTTGTAAATTTGAAAATGTACAGAAATATTATTAAGAGGCGCCAAAGTAGAATATAGTTTAAGAATGAAACTCACTACATTGTCGTTCATTAGTAGCAAAAACTCTTTAAGTTAACGAGTAGTTGGTATTCTATTCTAGAAAGTGTAAGATTTCGTCAAATAATATTCTGGACTTTATATTAATTAAGATAGGTAGGTATCTACGATTATAACAGGACATTCTGGTGCCGCATTTAATACCAAAATGAATCCAGTAGATACGAGATTGTCTAATTTTTCAAGGTGTTCTGTTTGTTTGCTTTTCCTATTTCATTTCCTGCAATCTACTTTTGTATTGATACGTTTTAAATACAGTAGCACTTACGAAGTTAACCCTTTACTGAAGTACAATACTGCTATAATTAGCAAGTGTTACTTAAAAAGTACCAAGTAGGTCTCATCAACATAACATTTGAAGTGACCACATAAAGCAAAAGTGCGGCTAATATTAACCATTCTATGAAATGGGGATTTATTACAAATCATTAATTTAAATGAAATATACTTAGTTTAAATATTAATACCTTATATGACTTTCCAAAATTTATAAATAACTCGGTTTCGTTTCATAGCTGTTTGATCCTAAATAATATAAACTTGACCAAATTAAATGGATGGAACATAATATAAATTTAATCAAATTCTATTTGGATCGTAAATTCGTAAAATTATCTAAAATACAATTTTATATTGTATGCTCAAGGGAAGTATGGTATTAGTGTAGTATGCCACAGCTGTTATTTTAGAAAATTGTAATCTATCATTGTCTCTGTGGAAAATGTAATGAACATATTCAAAGCCAAAGTGAGAAAACTTTGTTGTTAAATTAGTTAGCATAAGCATCATTTATATTCAAACGTGATATATTTATTGTTATTTTGAGTATTGTGATATTGAAGGGCTGCTTAGCAGTCATATTATGGCTATTGTATGTACCCTACCCACAAAGCTAGTCAAACGCTAACCAAATTATAGTAAACATTGCTAAATAATACAAATTCATTTTACCTTCTATTTTCACTTGTTTATTATTATCTTTATTTTGTATTTATTTTTAATAGTGGTAATCATTTTGCCAATGTGTTTGTTGTAAATTTTAATGTCTATTTATTTTTTACGTCGATAAATTAATAGTTATGTTACGTTACAGCTTACGACGTCTTCAGAATAAGAGCAAAAATATTGTGGATTAGTTGTTACGAAAACATAGAGATAATTGCATACTCATAAAATATGTAATTATTATATGAAATATTTATACTCCGCAACATTTTAAAATACTTGCGTAGCTGTTAATTATTTACTGAACCAAATCTAGTGATGTCAAACGTTACTACGACTCTATAACGGTAGTAAATGGACATTATCCATTTAAAAAATGTAACTTTCAAAAAGTTCAGTCTGTTTTAAAGATTAAAAAACAGTTTTTAAAACTACATTGAATGGATTTATGATTTTATGGTCATAATTCAAAATTAAATGTGCATACTGGCTTAACTGCCATAAATACGTTTAAATCGAAAATCACTTAAAAATTAATGTGACGACACATTGAGGTATACGTCGAGGTAATTTAAAAGCTCATTAAAAAAATATGGTTTTGTCATACGCGAAACGAAAATAGTCAACATACCAAATAATGTCTGCTCAGGTTATTTAAAATCTTATCTGAATCATATTTATTTCTGTATCAGCCCATATACGTCCCACTGCAGGGCACGGGCCTACTCTACAATCGAGAGTACGATTGAGAGTGGTTAGGCCATATAGTCCACCACGCTGGCCTAGTGCGGGTTGGCATCATATTTATTTATTCTTTTGTTTTTGGTTAAAAATTTGCATTTAGTAGATTACAATACAATTACCTTTAATATTAACCGTAGGCCCATACGAAAATATTATATACTTATTTACAAAAAAAACTTAAGATAAATGTTCGGCGACCATAATATTTAATAGAGGAGAATAACATTTAGTAGGTTCTAGTTTAAGCTATTTCATTAATTGCATCAATATTGCGTCATAACTGTTGTAACGTTTTGAAAAATCATAATGTTTGTAATCATAATGTTTTTCACTCGTACATTAATAAAACCATTTACGTGTGTTGTGAATATGTGAAATATAGTTTTCAATAAATATAAGTGTAACAGTAGAAATGTAAGTAAGCGACAATCTTCAATCAGAAACAATCGTTTATCATTGGTTAGACGCTATTACTTATTACTTACAAAAAATATTTTGAGCGAATCCTATTGTTACTTTCTTAACCCTATAATGGTTTTAATAATCTCATTAATTTTATTATCTATGTTTCTAAGACGTTGTTGATTACTTGTATCGTTACGTGTTGAGATAAATTTTATTTAAGCCACTAGGTATTCAATACCAGATTGTATAAAATTCGCAGCTTATTGATTTAAGGTGTATTGACATACGTAGAAATTATAAATATAATTACGAATGTGTAATAATGGATGTTAGGGCAAAACAATTTTCGCAAAATGTTTCAAATTACCCGTGTACAAATGTATTTGTAGATTGGTAAACGAATAAAACAATAAAAGCGACTTGAGTTTTCTTGTTCCACCTGAATTGAATCCTGTGTTCAATGGATTTCCCTGAAACCTGAAATAAACAATCGCTGTTAAAAGAACGCAAAATGTTACATACCTAATAATAATCCATCGAAGTTATTCACAAAATTCACTTTTAATTACTAACTGTGCTGTGAACATTTTATTGACATTTTCCATGCTGCACTGTACCCCATGCATTCCAGGTATTTTCAACTGTTGCTTCCACTTTCATATTGACACTTGGTTATCGAGAATGTTTTAAATATAAACTGAAGTATTAAAATACATTTAAGTCCCAAATTCGCGTCATTTCATATAAGTACGTAATTTTTAACAGTAATAACAGTCAATAAAATAGGTAGTGCAATGTTCTGGATCGCTACAGTTGTGACATCTGCATGCGAGTGTTGAAGTGTTCGCCAGCAACGATCGTCAGATTATAGCTTGTTGAAATTCATGTAATAATTCTTAACACTACTTAGTAGTCATTTTATAATAATAATCATCTAATTTAATGAGACAAATAATATAAACATAACACACACTCAGAAAGTTACAAACATGAAAGTGCAAATAATATTTATCAGGACAGACGGCTCAAGTAAAATAAAAAGTCGTCCGCGCCAATAAATAGTTCATAAATAATTAATGGACTATTTAAAGGTACTAATGTGCATTTAATTTTAATATTTATTCCGCGAATAAATGAGAAACTAACCAAATTAAAGACCATCTTCATAAACAATATTTATTGATGGCTAACTAAGTGAAAATGTTGTGTACTGCTCTGATATTACGACTATACCTAGTGCTTTTAGAGGTTAGTGCAGTACCAAAGAACAGACTACTAGGTGCAGTATTGTCTACTGTCTAGAATAGTGACTTTTTACGGTAGCGACTTTAGGGATGCCAGAAAATAAGGGGCGCCAAAAATCTACTATCTATTTGATACTTTACTGTTTATGTTTTTGTAAATTTCATCCTAGATCGTTCCTAAGGTCAGTGGTGTAATTCACGTAATTTCTTGACGCGCCGATCAAAGTGTCCAGTTGCAATTAAGCTTACGTTTTAGTGCAAAGTGGTATTCTTGTAATTGTTTAGCTGCGCGTCAGCTGCACGTAAGCTATGCGTAAACTGCGCGTGTGCTTCGCGTCAACTGTACGTCAGTCGTATGTATTATTGGCATGCATACCTATATAAATAATAAATAAACCTATATAAATAATAAATAAATAATAAATGTGTATACTGATACTATTTGTAGGATGTTTCTGAAAATGATGGAAATCGAAACTGCACATGTGCTGGTCGTTGATCGGACTAAACCAAAGATTAGACAGACAAAACTGTCATTTGAGAATAGGTAATATCTATCGATCTAGTTACTATCTGAATCAGGCACTTAAAAAGCGCAGCAGTGGAATACGCTAAAGCGCTCGCGTGACGCGAACTTGACGCGAGCGGATATGACAGCGGTTGTCAAAATTAGGAGAATACGAAAAGGCATGTTTTGATCGAAACTTAACTGCAACTGCACTGCAACTGAACTTAATTAGTTACGTCAATCAACCTACAGCATCTTTTTTAGCCTTAGAGAAAAGGCCACCTTGGTCAATCTGGTGGTATCCAAGTCTTGAACTGCGCAGGGAAAGCATTATCTAAATTCTAACAATTTTTGTAAGTGCTTCAATAGTTTTAGAATTTTTGATTTACGGAAAGGTGGAAAGGGAGGGGATGAAACTTTGTTGGGAATAGTAGAATTTGTATGTTCTGATCAAAAATAAATAAAGAAGTGACTCATAGATTTTTAGAATTTTAATATACTCAATACTGCTACCGAAAACGAAGCCGGGTCGTAGTTTTAGTGGCTACAAATACAATGCAACTAAAAATTTCGTAAAGAAACGCGACAATTATTTTTTATGATTTTTTAAATATCGTCATTTTTGGGTGGTAAATTCATAGTTTTTGCTAAAATAATAATTTAAATTCTTTTATACCTTAGAGTATTCATAAATAAAAGGGTATACACTATTATTTTAGGAAAAAATGTATTTGCCACCCAAATATGGCCATAAGAAACAAATAACGAAAAAAAATTGTCCCCTTTTTTGCAAATTTTTCTGTTGCATTGTGTCTGAAGTCACTAAAACTGTCATCCAGCTTCGTTTTCGGTAGCAGTCTTGATATACCCTGTATATGCTGTTGCTTATGCCTGTGATAAACAACTTTCATTAAAAAAAGAAAAGGGCTCCGCGATCATAATGTACATACGTGGTACCGGGTTTTGAGTTTTTTAATTTTGGACGGAGGAGGGGAATGATTTTGCACTAGACTGTCGAATTTTTAAGAGCTAGGAATTCATATGTTTCAAAATATCTAATTGTAACTTATTGATAACATTTTCATAGATAATGACGAATTAGGCATAAAGATTTTGCATTTTTGTCTTGTAAGCGGGAGAACTTGTTGTTGATAAAGTACCTACTTAAGAGCGTTTATACCCTGCACGCGCTTTTTGGTTTAAAAACAGGACTTTTCAAATGAGTTAATAGCCACCAATAAACAATTTAAAGGAAAAATAATTATTACAAATTTTAGAAAAGGTTGTCATCTAGGGATTTTGGTGGAAAACATTATAGATTGATGGATAATTTGTGAGTACTATACGGATTACTGAACACAAGTTCCGTTATTTAGGCTTTAAATAGCAATTTAGAAGCTTAAGATATCCTTAACCACTAAATATAAGATGAAAATAAAAATATTATCAGACTAATAAGACCCTTATGGAGGGATTTTGCTAAGAAAAATAATCTTTTTGTGTTTAGTTCCTGAAAAATAAAAATTTAAACAATGCGAAATTATTCAGAAACTCTCGTCAAGAACATATTTTTTTTCACCAACTTATCGTACATATTTTTTTATAGCAATTGCATATTACAATAGAAGAACATCTTATCAATAAATTACCATTTTTATATTTCAACAAAATTAGTTTTCATGTTTTTTACAAATATTTTAAAAACCACTATAAAACACGCTGTCCGACGTGGATCAAATCAGACCGCCGCAAGGCCTTCTAGAGGGAGGACGTGTCGCTCGTCGCTCCGACCTGGCTGCAGTCGATTATGCCGCGCGTAGTAAAAATAGCCACGCGCGGAATGCGATTACCACATCTTAGTACTTTGGTAGTAAAATATTTAATTATTTTTATTACCTACAATGATTTTGTAGTGAGTATAAATTATGTTTCAGGTAATATAATGGGATGTAATTCCGAGGCTAAATTATGTTATGTATTGTAATATAAAATTAAATATATTTCGTAATTGTAAGGGGTTGTAAGGCCCCTAACACTATTTATGTGTTCGAACACGAAATGATTAATAAAACGTCTGTAGTGTCTACTGATTGAACACTGATTTGAATGCAACTTAACAATGTATTAATAACGAAAATATGATTAGTATCCAAAATTTGTATTATTCTTTGCTTGCACAGTAATATTTGTCTACTTATAATGCAAATAAAATATTTTTATGATATTATATTACAGTTACATTTCAATTGAATATTTGAAGCGCACGGATCAAAGTTGTTTTAGCCGATTGTATAGCGAGCCGACGCGGCAGCTCTACGCAAGCAGCTTTGGTCGCTTATGTGTGCGTGAAATTAACGAAGAAATACCTATAGTTGACTTTGCGCGCAAGGTGTATACGCTCTTAAGTTATAGGCAACATAATTTGACCAATGCAATGGGACAATCACATAAATTATAGGTACCTATTATACTGTTCCTGGTTTTTTTAAGCTATTGCATAGCTTCTATCGCGGGCCTTGAGCGTGGAGACCGAATCAAGAAATTCCGTAACGAAAATAACCTAAGTCCGACTGAAATTTAAATTTAATATTTTTATTTTGATTCAAATATGTGCCAGTACTTTTAAATGCGAATTGCAAAGCTATTGCGTGATTAATTGTAATGTCTTTCGATATTTAGTTTTGCCATCTATCGATGAATAGCAGAACTTTTAATACATACATACATAAACTCACGCCTTGTTCCCAGAAGGGGTAGGCAGAGGTGCCAGGGCACCCACATTTCGCCTTGTATGTTCCGTCCCACAATGTGATAGGTGGCGACCCTATCGCCATATCGGGCACAAATTCCTGACTCTGGGCTGATAATGAATAGAAAAATCCAATATCACTTTGCCCAACCCGGGATTTGAACCCGAGACCTCAGCTTTGTAACCGTACCGTAGTACAACTACGCCACCGAGGCAGTCTTTTAATGACTTTTTGAAATATCACGCTTGTCTCTTTAGTTCAGCAACTCGCCTCTAGGTGGCATTGGTTGTATCGTCGTTACTGCGCATGAGTAATCCCCTTCTTCGCCCCGCAATCTGGTGACTCGTGCCTGCTGAGAGTTTCGGCGTTAGGGCACCCGGCACCTCCTCTTTGTATTTTCTTCATGGTACGACTCTACGAAGCTCGCACGTACAACAGTGAATATCTGTACAATTAATATCAAAGAAAAACAAAGGAAAAAAAAATACTGTATCTGTATCAGCCCATATACGTCCCACTGCAGGGCACGGGCCTACTCTACAATCGAGAATACGATTGAGAGTGGTTAGGCCATATAGTCCACCACGCTGGCCTAGTGCGGGTTGGCGGACTTACATACCATAGAAATTCTTATGAATCGCTATGGTATGCAGGTTTCCTCACGATGTTTTCCTTCACCGTTTTAGTGCGTGGTGATTGACTATCAATACACACATGACTCCGAAAAGTCAGAGGTGTGCCCTGGGATTCGAACCCGCGACCACCGTGAACATGTTGGCAGTCGCGTCTAGTCCGTTTACCAACAGGCCACAACGCACTAAAAAAAAAAAAAAATACTGCATAAACAAAATAAATAAAAAATTATAATTACAGAAGTTGATAAAAAATGCTATGCAATAGCTTTACCGCGGCAGTCTCCGAGTGCCACACGTCTTTTTTATTATATTATTTAGCAGAGTATGTATCAATTTTTAACTACATAAAAAATATTGTAAATACAGTTTAATCACGCAGCTATGTAGCGGGCAAAACCTTTTATAATTTTGATAACGCCATTGAGTATTTTCATATTTTCTCATTTAATGCGTCTCTTCTTGTTAAAAGACTCCGTCACATGTAATAATAATGTTACATTATTTATCAAAATAGCAAAAATCTTTTGCTGGGGTGAATGGATATAAATAAATTAATATTTAGATTAGGGTGAGTGGGGGCAAGATTGAACGGTTTTTTATGAGATGGATAGGGTTTGATTTTAAACCCTGTAGAAATTGTTCTACAGGGTTTTATAAATATTGACTTATTCTAAATATACAAAAAATAAAAATATTCGTAAGCAAAGAGAAGATTACATTGTTACCAAAGCAGAAAAAAAAATAACAAAAAAATGCCTTTTTGAATAACGCTACAGGGGAAAGATAGAAGGGTGACGGGGAAAGACTGAACGGATTTTTTAAATCGTTTAAATGAATGTTATATGTCGGTAATTTTTTTGTCACTGGCCTTTAGTCAATCACTTTTAATATCTAGATTATATAGAACCAACTGTACTGTCAAAACACCTATAATTAACAAAAATAAAGCAAATTGTTTCTTCCAAACTATCTCAGTCTTACCCCACCGGGGAAAGATTGAAGTAGAGATTCTCAAACTTTCCACCTTAATTACTAAATGTTAAATTGAAAATAAAATATCACTGTCAATAAAAAAATATTTTACTGTAAATGCCTAGGTACAATCAACATCATGCCACATTCTCATGCGTGCAGAGGTGTAAGTTATACTTAGAGATTTCCAGACATAGTTACGTTGATTGACGATTCTGTAGCAAGAAATAAAGTTAACCAAGAATTGAATAACTCCTAAACGGCATTTACGGCAGTTGGTTTTTATAATAGCTGAAACAAAATAAAAAATATTGCATTGGGTAAATGTTTTAAAGACAGTATTTAAAAAAAAATGTGCTTAATTAAGTATTTGAATATTGCACTGACCATAATATTATTGTTGTAAACCACACTCACAGATAAACCCACAGAAAGTTCATTTATAAGTATGTTTCATACTTGCGTGGTAGGCAAAGTTTGAGAACATCTGGCTTTTAGTATGAGTCTTGGCAACGGGGTAAGGGTGACATTTTTATATGTTTATCCAGTGGCGTAACTAGCCCATCGGGGGCCCGTGGCAAAATTCATCTAATGGGGCCCTTCGTAAAAATAAAAATACTTGACGTTGTAATTTCGTTTTTATAAGTAACCAAGTAAAGTTCGGTCTATTTAAGTATACGTAGAAATTACAGGAAGACCGTACTGGTAGAACAGTTTTGCTTTCAGGCTCTGTCATATATCCAACGTAAATATGTGGACCAACTTCCTAAACGCTGTCCAGCCAAACTGAATTCCCCTGTCAGCTTCCTTTAAAAAGTTGTATCAACCCAATTGTATTAATTTCTCCAGGTAGACATATTCGTTGACAACTTCGAGAGCCATGCCGTCGACGATAGCTGGTCCCGGATCGACGAATTCATTAGACATGACTTTCGTCTTGTCTAGGTTCATACGGAGAACAGCTACTAGTTTATAGGCTTCATTAAGACTGTGCAGCAAGTTCAAGAAACTGTGGGGCTAATCCACAAGTTTAAAATCTCTCAACGTGCTATGGAAAGAGCTATACTATGAGTGTCTGATGTCTCTGAAGGACAAAATTCGGAATTAAGTGATCCGTCAGAAAACCGTAGTGACATCATATCACATATGTCGCAGAAAAGATAACCGCTGGAGTAAGCTAGTCCTGAAGTGGACACCGCTGACCGTGTCTTGGGAAACGTAGCGCAGGACGCTGTCTGGTCAGATGGCGGGACAACTTTCACAAGTTGTCAGCAGCGACTGGATGCACAAAGCAGTTGACCAGACTCATTGCCGTACCTTTGTAATGGCCTGTTTCCAGCAGTGGACTGCAACGGGCTGATGAGGAATAACTTCTCTTATACATGTTGATTGTTCTACTTCGTGTTTAAAAGTGGATCGAAAACTGAGAATATCCTTGGAAAGCGAGTAAGATACCCTGGACCATAAAGAAAAAGGGTCGGTTAGAAAATTTTTAATATCTGCAAAAGAACCTTATCTAGCTTTATGAAACAAAGACTACATTAAAGAATATTTTAATGCCATTCCTCTTTTATTTCATTTAACGTGGCATGATTGGCGGTGGAATCCGCTGATTTACACGTTGTCTCACTTCATCCTATGCGTGCTCGTCATCATCACCCGCCCGTTGCAGTCCATTACTGGACATAGGTATCACCCAAGCTACGCTACAAGACCCGGTCTGCTGCTTTATGCATCCAGTCGCTGCCGGCCCTCTTGTGCAAGTCGTCCGTCATCTAGTCAAAGAGCGTCCCACACTACGTTTGCCAAGACGCGGTCTCCAGTCCAGAACACGCTTACTCTAGCGCAGCTATACTCAACATGCGGCCCACGGGCCGCATGCGGCCCGCCGGGCCTTTTTTGATTGGTCCACTTGAAGTTTCTATGCTCCATTCTATTTTAAATTTTGTGCCTATCAGAGAACGAGAAAATATAGATTTTTCAATTTTCTTCTCATCAATAAAGTACATACATCGTTACCTTTGACTTATGTTTTATGACCTAATCATTTCTCGCTTGCGGCCCAGGATCCCATGACCGAAACGTTTTTTGGCCCTAGTAAAAAAAAGGTTGAGTATGGCTGCTCTAGCGGTTACCTGTTCTGCAACATATGTGGCCAGTCCCTTTCGAGTCCAACCTAAAACTTTCAAAGCTATGGTTCTCTGACAGATCACTTAGTTCCGAATTTTGTCCTTCAGAGACACTCATAGCATAGCTCTTTTCATTGCACTTTGATCGACTTTAAACTTATATATTAGCTCCTCAATGAGTGTCCACGTCTCGGCTCCGTTAATCATTGCAGGACGTACTGGATGAACACCATAATCTTCAAGCTCCGTGTTACATCCGACGAAAATATGTGGTACAACTTCCTAAACGCAGGTCAGCCTGAATCCTGAAACTGAATCCCACTATCGGCTTCCTTTTCGAAGTTGTACCTATCCAATTGCATTAGTTACCCGAGGTGGACATATGTAGATATGACATGCAGACGGAAGTTTTCTTGCATAAAAACGGCACTCTCACCAAATTCTCTTGTTCTCTACTATAATTCAACCTAGAGTTTCAGTTGTGTCTTTCTAGTTTTTGCCCATTTGCAGGTTTCAATGGCTTTAGATTTCCTTCAGCCAGAGCCCACCTTACTGCATCCAGACTCAGATTGTTTCCTCCAGCTCGTAAATGATGTTTTTTTTTTTTACTTCAACAGCCCTAAAGCGCGATTTCTCAAAATTTTTGAAACCATATAGTGATCCTGCCATGCCACCACGTGCATTTTCGGCTGTTCCTGGTTTTCAAAGATTAGATACAGTTTCGTGGAAACACTATAGACTTACTCGCTGAACTACAGAAAGAGACACACTAATAGTTATTGCAGTATTTCGTGTGCTTACTGCGCCCATCTTCAAGCATTGTCAGGGTCCTGGTAAATTCTTCAGAGGTTAAGTAATGACATTATAACTTCAGAATAATAAAATGTATAAGGCAGATGTCTTGTTTACATCTTGCAAATGGAAGTGAAAAATTTTCAAATTAAACAAATCCGCGACAAAATTGGTAAATAATAGTTTTATTTCAATCTTCCAAATAGTTTATTCTTACTTTCGTAATTAATGTTAGATTCTCCTCTGCTTACCTCCTTTTAAGCTTGAGACCAACGCTCTGTCGAGCTAGGGCCCTGTCGAGCCCCCTAGACCGGGGGCCCGTGGCATTTTGCGCACTCTGCCACCCTACTGTTACGCCACTGTGTTTATCTTAAGCCCGCTGCACACGACGCTTGTTTTGTTGCTGGATTGCTTGCGGGGTTCGCCGATGGCTGCCCTGCTGGCAGCGCTGTGAGAAAGTGCCGTCACTGCTGTCTCTGAAGCGTGGTCGCGTGCTGGATTTCGATGATCGAACGCGTGCTATTTTTCGTGATAGATTGCTTGCGTGTTTGGGGGTTTTTATGTTTTTTTTTTTTGTTGTTTTTTCATATGTATAATTAGTGAGACTGGAAGGATCTTCAGGGCTTAAACAAAAATGTAATTTAAATATATTAAAAATTGAAGTATGAAATTAAAAATGCAAAAAATGTAATAACAAAAAAAGTTGAAATGTTGTAGATACATACCCGAGCTTACTAAATACCATGTTTAGTAGAACAATCTGTCCTGTATCACGCCGTAACAGCGACTCGCAACTCCACAATCGACGTTTTCGTTGTTCAAGCTCTCGTTTCCGTTTAAAAGCAATAACTGCAGCTGCTACAATAATATTTTTTCTACGTCGAATTATCTCAGCTGCAATAGTTTTTGTACTCGAACGTTCGTGGTACTGCAGAAGTTATGAATACTCGTGTCTTTAATGGCGACGTCGCTTCGCATGCACGTCTAGCGGCGTGTAGTGGCAAGCACCGTGTGAAGCCAACATATCGAGAGAGCCATCATTACACCCAGCGCCACAGCCAACTTTGAACCCAGCAGCAAATTATAGCAAGCAATCCAGCAGAAAAACAAGCGTCGTGGGCAGCGGGCTTTACCCCGGAAAATTGATTTGGGGGAAGATAAAAAGTTGTGATAATTCTTTAAATTCTAAAAGTAGCCATACATTGTTAACATGACAAATCTAAGACTTAAATATATTAAGGAAATATTCCAACAAAGAACTTGTGCCTACATTCGTATCATCATCATAAAATTCGTAAAAATATTTCCATCCGCTCCGCGATTTCTATTCGCCCCGTTATTGGTATTGACCTCAAGAAGCTTATACCCAAATGGAGATTGCATTCCGTGTATAAAAGTGAAGCACAAAAATTTGACCTCGAATGACGTTGCGACTGATTGCTATCCTTTTCTTTCGAGTGACAATGAATGAAAATGACTTTTTGTTCATTCATTGTCACTCGAAAGAAAAGGATAGCAATCAGTCGCAACGTCATTCGAGGTCAAATTTTTGTGCTTCACTTTTATATACGGAATGCAATCTCCATTTGGGTATAAGCTTCTTGATTGACCTCATCGACGTCATCGTTCTATATTGTCTGTGGATTTCATTTGACAGATGTCAACGACGTGTTCCTTTTTCTGCTCGTGAAAAACATTTTAGCTCAGAAATTAAAATTAATTTGTTGTAAACATGAGTCGCCGCGATAAAAAGGAAGAAGAAGACAACAACCTAAATGTATTTCAAAACCTAGATAAGACAACATTGTTGCAAGAGACCAGGTACTTCAATTCGACTCCGGTTAATCCAAGAAAATGCATACATATACTTACAAAAGTTCTCTATTTGTTGAACCAAGGGGAGAAATTAACGACACAGGAGGCTACTGATATTTTTTTCGCTACAACCAAACTATTTCAATCGAAAGATGTAGTTCTCCGCCGCCTTGTATACCTGTGCATAAAGGAGCTCAGTTCTACTGCCCAAGATGTGATAATCGTCACGTCATCGCTCACTAAGGACATGACTGGGAAAGAAGACCTGTATCGTGCTGCCGCAATCCGTGCTCTGTGCACTATAACAGACAGCACAATGCTCCAAGCTATTGAGCGGTACATGAAGCAAGCAATTGTGGACAAGAATCCTGCTATTAGTTCCGCGGCGCTCGTCTCAGCTCTGCATCTGTCCGCATCTGTTCCAGATCTAGTCCGCCGTTGGGTGAATGAAGCGCAGGTAAATTTTAATGGCAATAATATGAACATTAATAATTGCAGCAGATTTTGCAAATATCAAAAATTATAAAGTAGTCCAATATAATACAGCACGATGTTTTGTTATCACCACCACACACCAATTATGTTGCTCTTACATTTAGTCAGTTTATAATTAATTTGCGAGATAAAAGATATCTGACATTTGATTTCTTATTTTGGTAAGTATAGTATTAGTCCTAAGATAGATTTATTTGTGCACAATATAGCGATTGTGTCCTCCCCTATCACATTATGGGACAGAAAATACTACTGAACCTCTGTTTACCCCTACTAGGAAAAATGTGTGTGTTTATGTATGTTTATGTAGATTAGATTAGAAGTCAGTTTTTTCATAGGAAGATCTGTATTTATAAATTAATGCATGCTTTAAAGGTCAAGAAAACCATTGAAAAACTATATTGCTGTGCATTATCTATAAGTGTTTCATTCGAAACATACATGAAGTTACTTGTTTCCTTTTTTCACCTAATAAATTGAAACAAAATATATTTTATATAAATATCAATTCACTCATAATTATCTTTCACAGCATTATTCTGTAATAAGAATATTATTTATTTAATATGTTGCTTTGTTGTTATTTATGAGCCTGAGGTGCTGTGCTATGCTGTTTGCGAATTGATAGGCTATTGCGAATTCAGATACTGTTTATGCTTTTATAACTAGCATCGATCAAAGGATTTAATACATAATATGCGAAATGTAGCAAATGTTTATATTAATAATAATTGTTGCATTGGAGTAATACATTTTTACTTTTTAATGTGTAATCATACATACAGAAGGGTTGTGCTGTGTCATAATTTTCTTGATACCTGATAGACTTTTTTTAAAATTTCTGTAAATGGCAAGAGCATTCCCTTCACTTGATGCTAAGCGATATGACTGCTCATGGACAGTGGCAAAACCAAATAACACTGTGAATTACAAAGCAATGCTTGGCATTCCACTGCATATGCCATTCTGAGACATAAGATATTAACAATATTACGGAACACAACAATGGATTTATTTTATTTATTTATTCTCTTGGGGGGGGGGGGGGGGCGCAATAGACGTAGTGGCGGTACCTACCCAGGCAGCCTCTCACATATGAGAGACCTACCTACCAAGACTCATCTTTAGGGTTAGAATTGTGTGTTGAATGTTGGAAGTAATTTATTATTAATAATCCTCAAACATTTGGTTTTTTTATTACTCATGCCATATTTCTGACTCAAATAAATTTCTACACTCCGCGTCATAAATAATTACTTAGATATAAAACAAATTGCTACTCAATGCTGTGCAACCGTTATAACATACAACTTTGGTTCAATAAATTGCAACTGTGACAAATTGCAAGATTGTGTGCACAATACCACAACATGATTTTAATAGACAGTTTGCTCCTATAAATATCTAGTGCACCCATACATAATTTGTATTAAATGTAAATAAATATATGCTATCTATTAATATTATGCTTTTTGTTTTTATTCTGCTATGACCGAGAACTTGAAAAATTACATGGAAATTAATGTTTGTTTGCTTTTTTTCTGGATCATTGTATGCAAAAATGGATTAAGCAAATGTCTAAACCCAACATGTTTGATGTAATTACTTAATTAATTTATGACATTTATATAATTTCCTGTTTCAGATATTTATAACAAAAAAATTTGCTATATGATAGAAATTAACACAAAAAGTTCATTGATGAATTGCAATTCGTAAAATGTTATGTATTGGAAATTTGTATTATTACAACTCATCTCATATTTATATCTTCCATCTTATTTTCTCTGTGTTCATCCATACATTCGCCAAATCAGTGTCCAGCCACTGATTGATTTGAATGTACCTAAATTATTTCATTATTTTTTATATCATAACGGGTTGTATATATTTATGAGCTGGCAACATGTTGGTAATAACTTTTTTGTATTCTTCTTTTCAGGAAGCCATCATGTCTGACAATGCAATGGTTTCATACCACGCATTGGCTGTTGTTGCTGGGGCACGACGCAATGACCGACTATCAACTGTGAAGCTTGTCTCGAAATTGGCTGGTTCTCCAATGCGTTCACCATATGCGCTTTGCCTTTTAATCCGTCATGCTGCGAAATTGGCTGAAGAAGATCAATCCGATTCATCTGAGCCATACCTAGAATTTATTGAATCATGCTTGCGGCATAAATCTGAAATTGTTGTATATGAAGCTGCTCATGCGATTGTTAATTTAAGGAAATCAGCCAAGGATCTGGCGCAGGCTGTGTCTGTGTTGCAAATATTCTGCGGCTCTTCTAAAGCAACATTGCGTCTCGCTGGTGCTCGCACATTAGCGAAGTTAACTGCTAAGCATCCAAGTGCCGTTGCAGCTTGTGCAGTAGATTTGGAAAATCTTATATCTGACCCTAACCGCTCCGTAGCCACATTAGCGGTGACGACTCTTCTTGCTACAGGTGCTGAAAGCTCCATTGATCGTCTTATGAAACAAATATCGAGTTTCATGTCGGAAATATCAGATGAATTCAAGATTGTCGTTGTCCGTGCAATCAGACGCCTTTGTTCAAAGTATCCACGCAAGCATCAGGCTCTAGCAGCATTCTTAGCTGGTATGCTCAGAGATGAAGGAGGCCTTCAATATAAAACTGCTATTGCCGATGCAATAATCGCTCTTGTAGAAGAGAACCCAGAAGCAAAAGAAACTGGCTTGGCCCACCTCTGTGAATTCATTGAAGATTGTGAGCACACTTCTCTAGCGGTGCGCATTTTGCATGTGCTTGGTCGTGAAGGCCCTAAAGCTCGTCAGCCATCCAGATACATTAGGTACATTTACAACAGAGTGATATTAGAGTCGGGGCCAGTTCGTGCAGCCGCAGTCTCTGCGGTTGCTCGTTTTGGAGCAGCGCGCCCTGAATTGCTTCCCAATATCAGAGTTCTCCTTGCCCGGTGTCAGTTGGATGAAGATGATGAGGTGCGTGATCGAGCTGTATATTACAGCGCTATTTTAGATTCTGGTGACGCCGAACTGATCAATGATTATATTATCAACATTGTAATTCCCAATCCAGTTTTATTGGAAAAAGCACTGCACGACCACTTGACATCAGGAAATGAGAATGAGCCTTTCAATATTGCCACAGTGCCAACTGAGGAGGAACATGCGGAAGTGGAGGAGGCACCTGTGGAAATAGAACCACGCAAATTACCAACAGCATCGCGAGAGGAATTGTATTTCGAACAGCTGAAGATAATTCCAGGCATTGAAAAGCTTGGTCCTATTTTCAAAACATGTGATGCTATTGATTTGACTGAACCGGAAACCGAATACCGCGTGAAATGCATTAAACATGTTTTTGCTCGCAATTTGATTTTGCAATTCGAGTGTCTGAACACTCTTAGCGATCAGCTATTAGAAAAAGTTCACATTCGCTTAGAATCAGCGCCTGGCTATAAGCTATTAGGTGAAGTTGCGTGTGAACAATTGCCTTACGACAAGCAAGGAAATGTTTTCTGCATTTTGGAATTCCCTGAGAATCCAATTGAAACACTGGGAACTTTTGGAGCCACCCTGGAGTTTGTTGTACGTGATTGTGACCCTACTACGGGTTTGCCCGATTCTGGTGAAGGGTATGCTGATACGTATCCTTTGGAGGAAGTAGAGATTGGATGTGCTGAGCAATTAAGAACGCGCCCGGCAAATGATGAATGGGAAGCGACTTGGGAGAGAGCGGCAAACGTTGTTGAAGCGTGTGACACGTTTGGTTTGGCTCAAAACGACGTCGGCGCGGCTGCTATTGCAGTGTGTGAACATTTGGGGATGAATAAGACGGCGATTGTGGGCGAAGCTGTCAAAGAAATCCGTGGCGGAGGTTTGTGGCGTGGTGGAACTCCAATGCTCATACGGGCGAGGTTGGTGGCTGCCCAGGGAGCTGTTACTATGCAGCTGGCTGTCCGCTCCCCACGCGAAGATATAGCCACATTCCTTTTAGCAGCGGTTGGTTAATTTAAGTTTTACTTCCAAAATGCAAATTAATACACTCATCTTCTTCACTCGTAACAATATATCGTTTTAATAGATATATGTATTATGTGTGACGTAGACAAATTTAGTTACAACTGATGTCAATGCCATAAAACTTACACTTCCGAAGTCTCCAAAGATAGATGTTGTGTTTAATGTTAATTAGTGATGACAATTTGTGAGTAAGACTTTCATGGTCATTATTGGTAGAATAGCCGTTAATGAGTAAGATTAATATACCGGGTATATCAAGAGTGCTACCGAAAACGAAGCCGGGTGGTAGTTTTAGTGATTTCATACACAAAGCAACTAAATTTTGTGCAAAAAATTGTGACGAGTTGTGTATGAAATCACTAAAACTACCACCCGGCTTCGTTTTCAGTAGCACTCTTGATATACCAGTATTATGTTTATCAAGTTTCTTTATTATGTTTATTATAACAAGTACTATAGTTATCAACCTTCCACGTTATATTTAGTTCATAATAAATTAACACTCCTCCCTGAATTACTTAATGATAAGTAACATATGTATGTATCTGGATTTTGTTGAAGTATACTCAGTCAAAGGAATTTAAATAGTGTTCTAAGGAATATTACCACTATGTACTAAAGTCTACGGTATATTTATGAGATATGTTTAACTATTTTCCAAATAAAACGTTAATGTAAATCATTATTTTAATTTTACAAAATAACCGCAGCGCTAGTGTAACTACTACCGGAGCCCTGGGTGAAGATGCTTAAACGATTTGAGGATTATATGAGAGCCCTTATTTGCCAACCGAAATCCCTGAAAACAAAAAACACCATTTTCCACCCTTCGCACTCGAGTTTGCTCTTATAAGTCTTGACTAAGTTTATAGCTACAAATACCCAATCTACTTCTTTATAATGCTTATTTTTAATCGATTGTAAGTCATCGTACACACTAAGTACCAGTAAGTACACATCATGATAAAGAATATACAATATTATAATTATATTGTTACTTTTTATACTGCTGGGTTTGTCCTGGAAACGGGCTCACTAATAAGATATAGGTATATTTTCTAATTGTTGTTCTTTTTCGTACGTATGACAATGGCTCTTAAAGCTTATTTTAAGTAGCTATAAATATCTCTATATCTTCATGGATAAGTAAGTAGCGACGTCTATGGCAGCGTCTGTGCCACGATAACGTCTTTTTGGTGCAGAGGGCAACTTGCACCAAAACCTTTCAAGGTCGTCCAGAGAAAGGACTTAGGTCAATAGCTTCCCAGCAAATTATAAACTTAACCGATTTTGGAGCTGCGTGGTCAGGTCGCGCTGGTCGCTTAATCATCGTGTTCCGTTTTGTTAGCATAATAAGTCCGACAAACGAGCAAAATGGTCACAGGTTAGTGATCGCTGCCGCCCATGAGCATCCATATGCCTTCGATAATGGATTTTTTACCGATCCATAAAATCAGGAGGGGAGAAGGCAAAATAAATGATGGGAAGAGGGAAGGGGTATTTGTTTTGTTTGGTTGGGCATCCAGCAATCTCATTCTCTGAATGAAATAGTATAGGAGGTAGCAACGTTTTCGAGAAAGAATTTTAGGTCAGTTGATTTTGTGATATGTCGTCCTTCTTGCACTTTCGGTTAGAGTCTGGGCTATCTGGCTGGCGGTAGTGGTTGCGTTCATTAGTGCGCATCCTACCTGTCCAGGTAATAATCCTGGATTTTAAAAGCTTTGTTTTTAAATAAGTCTCTCTGACATACTTTTTTTATTGCCAGACATCATTGACATTGCTAACTATGTGCTATACGCGATTTTATATATTTTTTTATTGAAATTTTAAAGTATTTTATAATGTCTGTAATTTTAATATTATGTTATTTAAAGATAAGAAAAACTTAAAATAAATTTGCCAGACATTAATTCGATTGTTAAGTCTGGAATTAAAATGAAAAAGTCATGAAAAGTATTGCAGTATGATGCTAGTATTCCGACAGAGACAGCTGAAGTCATCCAGTTTGCCAGCCTGTAAAGTGGAATTGCAACAGCATTTATTGAGGGTTCGTTACGTGACGAAAATTTGGAGAAATGCTCACTCAAAACATCCAACATCTTTATCTCCAATGGCTTTCGGTTGAACCATTAACGGTGACAAATATGATTTTGTCTGGTTTTTGGGAGATCAATTACCATCCTCAGATATTATTATTCAAAGTAAGTGTAAAATGGAATATTTATCAATAATAACTAAAATGTTTTATAACGAACAAGAAGAATTACACTGTTTATTTTTTTTCTGTTACAGATGATAGAGTTTTAGAAGATAACGAAAGTTCCCAAGAAGATGATATGAATGACACTGACAAAGACAGCGACGATGATGATGATGATTATGAAGATGCCTCTTTTTTTTGTGACGTCACTATGGGCTGAAACAACTTGAAAAACTTAATAATAATTATTTATAATTTACATTTAGTAATCAGAACAATTTAAATAAAAAGTGTTGTTTTTTAAATTTTAATCTAATTTTATATTCCTTTTTATGCTTAATTTTTTTTGGAAACTTGCTCTGACTAGAATGATTATTATTATTATTATTTATATGGTATTTAAAATAATTTCTACTATTTCTGGCGAAATAATCAGCTACGCAGGCTTGCGGCCAAAACGAAACTGATAATGAATAAATGATAGTTAAAACACGTAAGAAATAGAAAAATAATGGATGAGCTTATTAAAATGTTTCTATTGACAGGAATTTACGAACTATTCGGCAGGTATTTAAAATGACAGCTTTTTGCATGAGGGTATATGTTAGGGGATGTATTTGGAGTGTCTTCAAACTTTTATGAAGATACTTAGGAATTACACCCATAGTTGACACCACAATTGGTACGGTCCGCACGGAGTCAACTCGCCACTGTCTTTTTAATTCTATAGAAAGGTTATATTTTGCTATTTTTTCTATATATATTGTTTGTAGGTTATGGGTATTTGGTATAGCTATATCAATTAGAAAAACTGCTTTGTTTCTTTTATCGTGTAGTGTAATATCCGGTCTATTGTGATGAATTGTCTTGTCTGTCATAATAGTCCTGTCCCAGTAAAGCTTGTAGTTGTCCGATTCTAGTATTATTTTGGGTGAATATTTATAATATGACGTTTTATTTGTTATTAACTCGTATTTGTATGCAAGATATTGGTGTACTATTGCAGCTACTTGGTCATGTCGATGTTTGTAATCCGTCTGGGTTATAGATTTACAGGCTCCGGTTATATGTTGAATTGTTTCAGGATTACTATGACAGTGCCGACAGAGATCATTTTGGACTGTAGGATCTTTGATTATGTGTTTCCTATAATTTTTTGTGTCGATTGTCTGGTCCTGGATGGCAACCATGAATCCCTCCGTTTCGGGAAACATTTCGTCTCGCTTAAGCCACGCGTTTGAAGCTATTTTGTCAACGATAGGATTAGTTAAGTCGAGGCGGTGTCTCCCGTGGAGAGATTTTTGTGTCCAGGCATTCAGCTTTTGTGTGTTAGTGGTCGGGTTTAAGTCCATCATGGAATCTAACAGGTTAAGTGGTGTATATTTATGATCAGCTCGTACTACAGCTCTATGTAGTTCTGATTCATGGGATTTGGAATGGAAAAATAATCGTAGTGTTTGAATATTATTATTATTTTTTATTACATGTACAGTGACAAGTAATTTACTTTTGTAATGGTTCTCTGTATCATTCTCGACTTATTCTGCAACTGTCTCTCTCCGAATACTAGCATTATACTGCAATACTTTTCATGACTTTTTCATTTTAATTCCAGACTTAACAATCGAATTAATGTCTGGCAAATTTATTTTAAGTTTTTCTTATCTTTAAATAACATAATATTAAAATTACAGACATTATAAAATACTTTAAAATTTTAATAAAAAAAATATATAAAATCGCGTATAGCACATAGTTAGCAATGTCAATGATGTCTGGCAATAAAAAAAGTATGTCAGAGAGACTTATTTAAAAACAAAAAATCAAAAATTACGCCTTCTAAAATGCTTTTAAAATCCAGGATTATTACCTGGACAGGTAGGATGCGCACTAATGAACGCAACCACTACCGCCAGCCAGATAGCCCAGACTCTAACCGAAAGTGCAAGAAGGACGACTTATCACAAAATCAGCTGACCTAAAATTCTTACTTTTCAAACGTTGCTAGCTCCCGTACTATTTTGCCATAAACGCTTACAAATATAAATATTTTAAATTTTACTAGGTACTACTATAGCTTAAAATTATAAGTATTGATAAGATTGATGATTAATTAAGGAACTGTTCAATATACCTAGTATAAGCACAAATCAAGTAACTTTTTAAATAGTATCTTTTTGACTGCCTCGGTGGCGTAGTTGTACTAGGGTACGGTTACAAAGCTGAGGTCACGGGTTCGAATCCCGGGTTGAGCAAAGTGATATTGGATTTTTCTATTCATTTCCAGCCCAGATATGGCGATAGGCTCGCCATCTATCACATCGTGGGACGGAACATACAAGGCGAAATGTGGGTGTCCTGGGGCCCTACTATATTCATCCGAAACGAAGTTCGAAACTTCGGACGATCGAAGTTTTTTATACGATGCGAATGTATCTACTCTGTATAAGTTCGAATTTGAATAACGTACATCGTAACCATAAGTCTATGTTTACGACCATAAGTCAATAACGACTATAAGTATATGTAGGTAGGTACATTCGTATCGTATATAAACTTCGATCATCCGAAGTTTCGAACTTCGTTTCGGATGAATATAGTAGGGCCCCTAATGTATATCGATCGAAGATGTAGATACACAATCTTTCAAAAAGTTGTTTAAAGTTTGAAGAGTGTACGTATACCCAATGGCTCTTGGTGTCTCTATAAGTTAGTTGACTATTATGAAAATATGAAACATTTAACTGTAGATATTTTTTAAACCAAATTAACTACTGTATTAGTTATCTATTTTTTTTAAAAAGGCGTGAGTTTATGTATGTATGTATGTATGTATGTATTTTTTTCGGCACATTATTATTTTTATTAAAATGCTACATAATATGTTTTTCGTATGATTACACGATTCGTTTATTATTACTTGTATGCCAATCAAAAACAAGTGCAACCTTTCTGTCTAAACTTTTTTTATCATGGTCCCTTTTTTTAAACTTTGTACCTGTATTTAAAGCTAATACTCGAAAAAATTTATGATTCTTTGTAGGTACTGAAAAAACACGTGATGTTTGATGGGGGGGATAGTCTTAAAAGTCACCAAGCATTACTTAAGGGGAGGGGAGTTTGAAAAATGCTAAATAAAAGGTCACATGATTAATGGACGGCCCCATACAACTATATTAAATTATTAAACTGCTTTGTGCCTATAGCCATTCATAAATCCATTGAGGTAAAACAAGGTATCGTTTAACATTACGAAATTTGTCCAACATTTCAATAGCAAAACTTGACCTTGAATGAGCAAAATTGTATGAGGATGTAACTTCAATGCTTCGCCGCGCCCTTAAATACGTCATACGGTACGTTCTGGAGACTACGTTCCTAAAGTAGAAGCACGTTTCATTTTCGAAGGTCTTACAATCGCGCGCACTGCACAGATACTCACCCTTTCGAAGTTTGTACCTGCGCGCCCTTTTACGACGTCATTTCGGTATTGATTGTATTGTTTTTAATTGAACAATCCTTTGATTACTCTTATTTCTTACAAAATCAATAATTTTGCGTAGTGCGTAGATTGAACGTAAATCTGTAAGGCATTCGCACAGTTACATGAATGAAACCATCGACTGTTCAAAGGACGAAAGTAACGCATAGTCCGCCTTGTTCTTCCATGAAATGACTTACTATGCCTAGAAATTAAAAAGCTACGCTACCGCAGACATCCGTCGTGCTAGGCTGGATTCATACTTACTGTATTCCCAAATAATAGCGAGATAAAAATTGGGTTTCATCGTGGACCGAAAAAAATATTAATTTGTTTAAATTGCACTTAATATATTTTAATAACTCCATGTTATTGCCTTCTTTTATTACTAAGCACTAGGCGGCCCGTCGGCTTCGCCTGGGTGCAGTTATTTTTTTATTTCAATCCACAACAGAGACCTACATGTTAGTTTCGTACAATTATATTTAGTTGGATTCCAATAATTATTGAGGTATTAACACTGGGTATTAAAAATCTATTTCATCAATGTAGCTAAGTAATAGATATCCCATCAAAAACATCCTGTAAAAAAATTCCAAGTCTCGCAGTTCAGGTTTTCTACCGCAAAAAGTTGTGAGATGCATGTAATACCGACTCGAATACTCGACTTGGTATTACATGCATCTCACAACTTTTTGCGGTAGAAAACCTGAACTGCGAGACTTGTAATTTTTTTACAGGATGTTTTTGATGGGATCTCACGTCTTTTTGTAGAGTCCTACTTTTTTCCTTTTCGGTACTTCTTACTTCTATATCACTAACGATTTTTCTTAAAGCCTCTGTCTTATGGATTTTTCTTATTTTTGTAGGTATCAATTTATCACAAATATAGCGGATTTGATTATTAATGTTCTTTCTTTCATTGTAATTGATATTTTCGAGCTATTTAGTCTATTTATTTGCAAGTTTTTCTTCGTCATGTTTTTCTAGAGGAATGTTGTACAATTTCATGGGCTGAATACACCATTTCCCTCTCTATATCCCCTCCTGTTATGCCTCATATATATAGATATCTATCTACAACTATTATTCCATTATATACGGGTACAATGATTCATTAACTGCAAATGTAACTTTGTAATCCTATACATTTATATGGGATTACAAAGTTATTCACGCAGTTGGTCTATCTAGAAAACTAGACACAAATTATGAAATGTTTGAATTTTCCCTTACTTTAGACACTAAACACTAATTATATTCTAAATTTGAAGGTTCTATGTCTGCTAGAAGTGCCTTAGACTTTTGATGATCGGTCAGTCAGTCAGTGAGTGACAAAATTAAGAAAGTTTGACTAGTTACAATTCTTAAACTACTGGTTCAAATTGAATGAAATTTTAAATATACCGTGTTTACACAATGCCTGCTTAGTAACTGAAAATTCAGGCTTCATGCTTTAGCCACAACGAAGTTATAGGGGGTTGAAAATGGTCTGAATTGCTTCGAGAAAAAGATGTTACGGCCTATAGCTCGACTTGGAGGGGGCTCGGCCGCGCCCCCAGATTTCTTGACGGTGATAAGAATAATTATGTTTTTATCACTGGTTAGTTTTGCATAAATACAATTTCAGATTTAGTCAGATGGTTTGTAGGTACTGACATCACACGTAAACGTTGCGTAGGACTGATATAGGCACGGATGCAAATGTCCGATATCTACAAATTGTGATGTTTTTTATTTTCCCACCACGTTTATATTAATTATTTATGGTAGCAAAAAATTGAAGACGATTAGCTATTTAGTTAATTTTACTATCATATAACTAGAAATAAAAAAAGAAAGAAAACAGATTTATTAGTACAGAACTAAGTACTTAGGTACTAAAATTTTGAAAATCTTGAAATAATCTAATAATGGAAAATCTTTACTTCCAGCCTTTCATACGGTGCCCAGACGACTTATTACTAAAAAGTTACATGTAGGTACTTAAATCTCGCATATTCGCAAAATCCGAGATTCGAAAAACACAAAATGAACAAGATGGAAATATAACATTTTTCATTTTGTGTTTGTGTAAGCAAATTACTGGTCGTTACTGGTGGTTAAGTTGAAAATGTGTCAAAGCCACGCGACTTCGTCACCTGAAATAAAGCTATCTCTTTCATCCGCCACGTGCTTTTAAATGAATTCTAGTAGAAAGAGATCCTTCGCCTCCCGCTCATAGCCGGCTCACGTGTTTTTGAGCGTGAAGTGTGAACCACAGTGCTGATATCGCTTATATAAATAATATCGATATTTTATTGGTTTTTTTTCTAATTGAAAAAAAAGTAATTGAAATGAATCATTATGTTTGTTTCTAGTTAGCCTGAAATATTAGTCGACATTATGAGCTCTTTTATTTCCTAGCATAAAGAGAGGCAGCTAATAATTTTATTTAATTTATTTTATTTTATTGAAATAGGCACACCAACGACATGTATATTAAACATTTTCTAATACTACAATCTAGGACAATCTACTGATATACATATCAATTAAAGGTGTACACAATATTTGTAATAAATAAATTAAATTAAATTGTACAACATCAAATTAAACTCAAGATAAATAAACAGAAATGTGAATAACAAAAAACAAAAACGTAATTGAAAATAAACGCATTTGACAAATTGAATTTGATACAATAACAACGTTAATTGGTTTATATAAAATTTGCGAAATAACTATAAAATAACAAAAAAAATTAAGTAATAATGACCGAGTGTGCTATGTTCGGATTAATGATACTTTTTATCACTTTGTTGTGTTGTTTAATGTTGATTAAAATAATTATTATAAACCATTCACATTTGAAACGTTAGAATAAAAACCGGCAGAGTTTCGTTTTACACTTTTAATGATCAATCGAAAAAGAGAACAATAATGGCATGGCTATGGCTTTTATTAACACACCCCCTCTATCATTAGGCTGGCTGGCTGGGTGGGTGGTAATGTCAATATGGCGGCTTGGCTTTGGCGGGGCGGCATTGGCTGACATCACATCCGTTAAACGTTATTAATTTACAACATTTAAGCTGAAATCAAACTATTGAACGTACGTCTTACGCATAGAGTAAAGAAGCGGCTAATTTGCCATTCAGGACAATGGAACATACAAGATCACGACTTATGCGTACGACTGATAATGTGCACACAACAAAAGAATCCATTGTTCAGATCACTCTAAGACGCGTTTCTCTAGTATTTATGGCCGCTTCTTTACTCTATGCGTAAGACTGAATATTATAGTTCGATTTCACCTTAAAGGTGATTATAATTAACATTAAGATAAGATTTTGGGGTTCGACTTAACGCTGGGCTAACGTTCCGTGATCACATTGTGAACATCTGTAAGACAGCATACAGGAATTTAGGATTCATTCTTCGTGTCAGCCGCGGCTTCACCAATGTAAAAGCAATTGAAACGTTATACAGGATATATCAAGACTGCTACCGAAAACGAAGCTGGGTGGTAGTTTTAGTGACTACGAATACAATGCAACTAAAAATGTTGCAAAGAAACGCGATATTTTTTTTATATTTTTTTAAATATCGTTAATTTTGGGTGGTAAATCCATTTGTTTTCCTGAATGAATAGTGTATACTCTTTTATTTATAAAGACTCTAAGGTATAAAAGAGTTTTAATTATTATTTTAGCAAAAACTATGGATTTACCACTCAAAAATGACGATATTTAAAAATTTATTAACAAAATATGTCGCGATTCTTTGCGAAATTTTTAGTTACATTGTGTTTGTAGTCACTAAAACTACCACCCGGCTTCATTTTCGGTAGCAGTCAAGCCAGCTCGAATGTAACGCGGTCATCGGAGCTCCACATGAAACTAAATATCGCTTCATGTTGGAAAAAATACAAAATAAATTTGTTAGACATGTATATTTTAAACAGTACGGCTTCTATCCATTCTACCCGTTTATGTAACCGACTCTATTTATATTAGATATGGTAGGATATAATGAGTTGAGAGTTAGAAGAGAACTCACACTTGTTTCATACATCTTAAGAGTAATAAGAGGAAAATTAGTATGCAATGTGGATGTTTTGGGGCAAGTGGGCTTGTGTGTTCCGGACAGGTGTGTGTGGAGACGGTGGAAACCTGCATTGCTCAGTATTCAGCGCGCTCGTATCAACCTGTTAAAAGAAGCACCTTTAACACGCGCGCTCCGCATTCTCAACCTCATTGCCATGGAGTGGGATTTATTCATATGTACGATGAGTGAATTCACAAGGATAGCCACATGGTTAGTTTGTTATAAATAAATTGTTGTAAGATTGTCGGTACTACAACATTGGGGCAAATCCTGTAAGTGGTATTGGTAGGAAAATAAATGAAATAAAATAAATAAATAAACATTTGCATTTTAAAGTGATATTGGATTTTTATATTCATAATCAGCCCGGAGTCAGAAATTTGTAACCGATACAGAGATAGGCTCGCTCCTATGACATCGTGGGACGGAATATACAAAGCGAAATGTGGGTGTCCTGCTGGCACCTCTGCCTACCTTTTCTGAGACTAACGCTTGAGTTTGTGTATGTATATACAATTTACTTTGATTTTCCTAAAGTAATGTCATTAAATTGATAAAATTTAATTAATTATTTAATTCAACTAAACTATTTGAACATCATGGTCGATATCGATATTGCACGCTATTAACAACAGGTCATCACTACGGTATTCGTGCTTCTTCTTATGTCACGCTAGTGAGGTCTAAACATCTGAATAATATTTTGATTCTAATGATTGATTGTTACAATCGATTAACATGATTATTACAATCAATCAATAATAATAATAACGCATTTATAGCAATATAGGCTACACTTAAGAAAAGCCAGAAATATCCTTTAAATTAATTACTAAAAATATTCCGTAGTATTTTCGAACAATTCCATATTCAAGTTACTTTGAAGTTTGAACTGTTCAATGATTTATTGAAATAAATCAACGTAATATCATTTGAACATAGTTGTTGAAGAATGACCGTTCAATATCTGAAATAATCTATATATTAATACGTGATGCAAAAACTTTGGATCCCTTTTTACGAAAATTGCGCGGACGCAGGAGCATAAAATTTGGCACACTTATAGTTTATGTGTAGGAGAAGTGGAGAATGCTAATATTTTCCAATAATAATGCTTATAAAGTACATTAAATCAAAAAATAAAACATTACACACACTGCCATGCATTTCACACACACATCCATACACAAGTATACATACTCTGGTGTCAAATTGTTTCTTTTCTTTTTCATTTTGTTCTTCTGACATAGACATATTAAAAACAGGTTTTATTTGCCTAATGAGGTAATAATATTAATATTAAAAGAGAATATTAATGTTACTAGTAACTTGTTATGATGAATTCACTGCAGAAATATTCTTTGAAATGTATTATTATTTCCAACAATAAATATAATGATGATTCAAATTTCAAATGATGGCTTAAACATAAGCTTATTTGCAAATTGAAAGAGATCCAACAAACAACAACAACAAAGGCTTTATTCTTCCAAGGAAAACATTTAACGCAAGGAATCGATTACAATCGATTTAAATCAATGAATCGATTGCCTTGAAGTTGTTCGTCACTTCAGTTCTGAGTTCACAGTTTCACACACCATTACAATACTCATTGGTAAACGAATTTCGCGACAGAATACATTGAATCGTATCAATAAGTTCTTGTGAAGTTTTTATGTATTTTGGTGCCTGTTCATACGTTGTATCTTACACGTCCCATACTGAAGTGGAAGAACCTGGCCAGTAAAAACTACGTATTGAAAGAAGAAAAATACATTTGAAAGTTGTGTTCGAAGAAATACTTTTATTAATATTTTTTCGTTACATGCATTTTGAAATTGTATGGGTGAGTTTTGATAACAATTAATTGACTACATAGGATCAAATTCCTATACAAAGCACTGGAAAAGTTTTATCAAAGTATTTCGTAAGTAGTTGCACTGTGCATATATAAGCTAGCATAGCGAACGAGTCATTGACATCATTGGTGGCTTAGTTCCTTTGCGTCACAGTTGACAAAGGTTCTAAGTTTAAAATTATTATCAATCATGCGTTTTCTGTGCAATAAATTGCACTTGTAACTGAAGCATGTACTGACTTTAAGAGCAACAAGTAATACCTTGTATAGAAAATGCACTGATATAGAAAATTGCTATCTGTATATTTTCTATCCAGCTGTGTAATTATTTTCATAAAAATCCAGAAAGGGCAATAAAACTTGTGGCCATCATCAACATTCTTATTTTATATTTTAAATTCAAGTAACTGAGAAAAGTAGACAAATTTGAATATACTTCATAACAATTACTGGTGGTAGGTCTCTCATATGTGAGAGGCCATCTGGGTAGGTACCACCGCAATGTCTATTTCTCCCGTGAAACAACACTGCTTAAATGCACTGTTGTTTCCGATTGAAGGACATTGTAGCCAGAGTAACTACTGGACATATTTAGACTTAACATCTTATGTCTCAGGATGGTGAGCACAGTGGAATTTTGCTACTTTTTATGAGCGGTTGTATCGCTTACCATCAGGCGAACGGCTTGCTCGTCTCGCCATTTATTAAAATAAAAATAAAATAAAATAATTTGCCATCGCTGTAGTCCATGTTTGCAATAAAACTTATGATAGGTATGAATTGCTTGCTCAGATTATTACTTTTATATATTATGGTAAATTTGTAAAGGAGAATCCCATTCATAGTATAGGTTAAAATATTATAGACCCCGATTCCGACACTGCTTAAAATGAAATTTTTATGGTTTGTCCTTAAACATTTTCCTGTTTTATCCCGGGTGATAGGTTTTTATAAAATAAAGTATTTATCATCAAATTTTACATTTTGTTCATAGAACCCATACAAAATAATATTTTTTTATTGAACTTCAAGTTCATTTCTCCAAGAACTCCAGACCTGGGACTCTATTATATTTATATTTATTGAAAATATATATATATATTTTCCTACCCAAAAAAGTAGGTTTCATTGAAGGACAACAATTTTCTTAATGATACTAAGTTTCATAGTAAAATGGGCATTCTCCTTTATAGTTGAAGGGTAAAATTTAGAATAGGGTAGCACGATTTGGTGGGGTGCGGGGTGTGGAGGAGGGGAGAGGGAGTGTCCCATCTCACCTGGTACCACTCCCGTGAAAAGGTAATGCACCATTCCTGAGATATATCAATTTAAGTAACCTAACCTACAAAAACACTTGTTGTCAATACAAATTTGCTTCTGCAACGTCTCCGGCGCTGCGGGAAGTGCAGCCCCTTCGCCCTTGCGTAACAAAGGATAGGCACCCACGCTCACCTCTGCAGCTTCGGCTTGCTGGTCGCCTCCGGCGACCAGCCTCAGCCGCTCCGGCTCGCACGGGTCCCTATCCTTTGTTACAGCGGCCGGGGGCTGCTCTCCCTCCGCGCCTCCGGCTTTTTATATACACTCTAGGGTTGGTAGCCAAAAGACTACGTGAAGTCGGGGTGCTCTGAGTCGGTTTTGGAGCACATTCGACCTAACCGATTCATAAAGTGGGTGCACTAACTTCCTTCTCAACATAATTTCTAAGGCGTTATAAAACATATTATAACACAACAAAACACAAACAAATCAATATTGGTATAACGTAGATACGAAATCCGCCAAAAACCATCAACAAAACATTCTTAATTTTTTTGTTGACATTGACACCTGAATCAACTCGTATAGTTTTTATGGTTTTTTACGTTCCGTTTCACCGATTTTTACACCATAGACAACATATTTGACTTAGTACTGATGATTTGTTTTTAAATCGCCTATAAAAAACGTTCCGTTTTACCCAATATGTGATTTGAGGTTAGGAACTATTTATATTAATTACTCGAAAACTATGCATTTCCTTTGAATAGGAGTGATAAAGTTGTAATCAGGAACTCAATCCCTATCACCTGTGATCACTTTAAGCCCTCAAATCGTGCTACCCTGAACTAAAGTCCGCCCTAGTTGAATTCTTTTTTGCATTTGTGCATATTTTACCTGCTTGGTATTTTGATGACAGATTTCAAAAAACATTTGATAGCGAGCTGCAAAAATATTGTAACTAGAATTTTGGCAACTTATTTAAACATAAACGGCAAACAATTCTGTTACTTGATTTTCTATACAAAGAACCCCTGAAATTTATTTCATGCCATAAATGGCAATAAGTCAAGTAACTGATTTTGAATTCAGTCATCCTAAAAAATATGTATAATTGACATAATTATGGTTGGCGATGCATGCATGTGTATTTGTCTAAAAATTAAGTTTGCATTGCTATTTCTGTATTAAGTGCATAATTTCACATAATTCAATTGCTTGATATCACAGACATATTGCATATTCATAATACCTATGTAAACTATCATAACTTCAAACTCGCTACTCTACACCAATAACATTGAAAGTGGCAAAATCAATCATTTATTATGTTTCTTGTGCACTTTCAATTTTATTACATTATAAAAAGAAGAACCAACAATGGAAGGTTTAAAATTGATAATATTTTATTATTGAAAATTATAAATGTATATCTCTACTCCTAATTAATGAAATAAAACAAATATATTTTTTGTTGTGATAGTTTACATAGGGACCATCAATATTTATTTCGCAACCCAACTATAAGTTGTATTTTATGTTTAATTTTAAAGTTGACAAATTCAAATAAACATTTTTGTAAAATGTGAAATCTTTTTGGTACTCAGGTTCTGGTTTTTTTATTTGGTCCAACATATCACAAATAGTATTAATATAAGGATCAGACTTACAAGGCTAATTTTGATTTTAGTCACTTTAACATAAAGCATAAAATATGTGGTATATTTGACATGCCTAGCGAATTCAGTTTGTCTATTGTTCTATGATTTTGTATAATGTGTGAATTGGATGCAAATATAAGAATTATACCTGTCACATTGTCTGGACAGGTTTAAGAACAGGTTGAAACTATATTTTTAGGAGAAAATATTTCTTATGCATAAATATGCTTTGTGAATTCTTTATTTGCCATTTTCTAATGTTACTATATCATAATTAATAATGACTGAAACATACAATGTCATCATCAAAATATAATTGATAAGGCTTATTGTTTGATTTTAATGGTTTAATTCAATTGCCCTATCACCAATGATTGGAAATTTCAAGTTCATAGCAAAACAAATCTCGAATCAAGTTTCTTATGTCGACTAAAGTTCTCAGCCCAAACTCTCCCAAGTCATTAGTCATTTATAATAATAACTAGCGGCCTGGCCCGGCTTCGCCCGGGTACAGATACGATTCCAGTTCATATTTTATTTCAACTCAACATGATTGCCATTCTCGATACCACTTATCCAATCCCGTCCTGTATTCTTTTGTCTCCTTTTATCCACCTTATACCCGTATTCCATCCCATCTCTCTAGGATGAAAATCGAAATTTACTTTTTATTTTATTAATTTTGCTACAGGTATATTATTAAACTTTTACTACGCCGGCGACATGTATTGAAATCAAAAGATTAAATTTATATTTAAAATACACATCGGATTATATCTACTACCAAAATATGCTTACAATGCGCTTACAAAGGGCGAAAAAGGAATACTCAAATTTGAATATGGCTTATTATTTGATTGGAAGTTTATATTGACAATCCTTGCATTATGTCTAAAATAAGTATAGCTGTTTTTGCGATTACATTCGCGTTGAATAGTTATTTTTTATACTTATTTTGCAATTTATACACAGACAAAACATTGTGGTTTACTACGAATAGTTTAATATGAATAAAAAAGTTTAAGATGGCCGTCAAGTACCCATTAAATTTCTATGTAATTTATTTAAGGGTGCCTGCCTCATATATCGGTTTGGAGACCAATTGGACCAATAACAAAAAAAGCTCAAAATTGCCGCCACAAATTTGGATTCGGAGTATAAATTAAGGTTATTCGAACTAAGGGTACCTTAGGTATCGATTTCGAGACCCATCGAATCAATAACAAAAAAAATTCAAAATGGCGACCACGATTTCAATTCTGACTCCGAATTTAGGTTATTCGGACAAAGGGTAGTTCAGATATCAATTTCGAGGTCAATCGGATCAATAACAAAAAAAATCAAAATGACTGCCATAATTTCAATTCTGACTCCGAATTTAGGTTATTCGGAAAAAGGGTGGCTCAGATATTAATATCGAGACCAATCGTATCAATAACAAAAAAGTTCAAAATGGGTGCCAAAATTTGCGATTCCGACTATGAATTTGGATTATTTACACAAAGAGTTTCTCAGATATCGATTTTGACACCTATTGGTTCAATAACTAAAAAGTTCAATATTTCATCCCTTATTTCTCCCCCATGTGATGTTTTTCCAAAATTGTTGTACGCCATTAATTAGTGTTTGTAATAAGGAGCTAAAATATATATTTTTATAAATATATCTTCAATAATTTAAATTTTCCATTTCCGTTTCAACCCTTCAACCCCTTTAGGCAAATATGTAGCCTATGTTACTCGTGGATAAAGTAGCTTTCGAACGGTGAAAGAATTTTTAAAATTGGTCCAATAGTTTTTGAGCCTATTCATTACAAACAAACAAATAAACAAAGTTTTCCTCTTTATAATATTAGTGTAGATTAATAGAAAAACGCCAATATAATAACTATAATTATCATCAAAGAATGTATCTCAAAATTATTTATGTAGATTATTTGTTTTAGCTTGTTACATCAGCTTCAATTACATACATATTATGTACATACATGCATAAACTCACGCCTATGTCCCAGAAGGGTAGACAGAGGTGCCAGTACACCCACATTTCGCCTTGTATGTTCCGTCCCACAATGTGATAGGTGGCGAGCCTATCGCCATATCGGACACAAATTCCTGACTCTGAGCTGATAATGAATAGAAAATCCAATATCACTTTGTCTAACCCGGGATTCGAACCCGAGACTTCAGCTTTGTAACCGTACCTTAGTACAACTACGCCACCCAGGCAGTCAGCTTCTATTAGTGGCCGTATTTTTTATAAATGGGGTGAATAAGATCTCTTTCTGTTTAAAATATCCCATACAATTCTCTTATATGAATGTTGATATTAATATGAAATTAAATCCATGTCTGATCACCACTGTAGCCTAACATACTACATACAGCCAACTGAACAACTTGTTCTCAAAATCAATTCCATGTTAAATAGAACTTATGGGGCTTTCCTAATTCATTAACCAAGGAGGTTGGTTGTTGCGTGGCACAGTCAGGAAGGTCGTCAATAAACTAGTAATTAGTTTTACAATGTTCTCTATACAGGTGATATCAACATGTGCTATTTAATTTAAGCCATATGTTTCTTATCACCCCAGGTGACATTGTAGAAAATTAGACATACTTAGTTGTTTTAAATCCGAGATGTTTTTTGTTGTCACAAACCGTAATTTTTAATCTTCAAGAATTTTGGTCACCCCATAATAAAAATAATTGTTTTTACCACTTGGTTGAACTTTAGTTTAATTCAGGAACTTACCTGAACCGTTAAAAGACTCGTACCTATGTGGGTTAGTCAAAAGTCTTGAAAACTAAAATTGCGATTTATAACAAAACTAATAGACTGTTTTCCAAGCTTAGTACAATGTTACCTGGGGTGGTTAGGAACACGTGGCTTAAATACTGTATGTAAATATGATCCTGTCCTGTATAACATATGTAACATTTCTTTAACATGATTTAGAGGCGTTATTCAATTAGATATTTTAAGTTTTTACTTTCTGATGATTTTCAATATCTCTTTGTATAATCTAATCACTTAGATCAAAAAACGGCAAGAGAAGTAAGAGCACAAATAAGCGTATGGTCTTATTTGATTTTAATATGGTCCAAAAATGAAAACCATAATAAATCTTAAAAGGAATAAGGTTTATTGTTACCTGAAATTGATTATAATTTAAGTCTGCTACATCTCGTAGTTCGAAATTCAAATGTATCAATATGTAAGTTTGTGCAACCTCGGCCACTTTTGAGTCGACATGCAGTCGACCTTATTTTTTTACTGAATTGCAGAAAATATAACTTGGAAAATAGTATTTTATTAAATAATTGAAAGTACGTGGAGTAATGTCACAGAGTACTTGAGTAATGTGTAATAAAACTACACAAATACGATGATGCACCTGACGCTAAGTGTTTTGGTATCAATTTGTCTGAAGAAACACTTACCGCAATTAAATTAGAATCTTCTTCAGTATTTTTTGTTTAATAGTTATTATTTGCAAAATGTGTTTTCCTCACACATCGTTTGTTTTTCCGTTGAACTAAGTAAAACCCTTCCTTATACTTTTCAGATATCTCTTGTTCCTCACTGTCATTTCTTGGTCTCTTCTCCGACCTGAAACTTGTATTTTCAACAATATCAGATTGTTGCATCTGCAATTGTTGTATCTTCGTCATATTAATATCTTCACCCTCACATACATTATTACCTTTTGGTTCATTCAATTTCGATGGCCGAGCCCATCCAGATTGGAAAATTTCAAAATGTGTGTACAACACAATCGAGAATATAACTTTATAATTATGTTTATGTTTTAAAGTTGAAAAGTCCAAATTACAAAAATTAATGGTAATTTAACCTAAAGAAAATTAAACTTGAGAAAAAAAATTTACATCCGATTCAAATGTCAAAGTTCCCGCCATATGGATATTGCTTGTGCTCGCATTGCGAATGATAGGTATTTGTTAATAGGGAACATGCACCAGATTTTAAAATAAGTCAAAATATTTTTTTTGTAATCTTTATTAATATAGAAATATACCTTAAAGATATTTTTTAAATTTATCAACTCTAAATCGGTAAAATAAATACTTAAAAAATTACATTTCAAATTTGCCGCGTATTTTTCCGAAACGCGATCTATTGCTTGAAAAGGAAAGTGACGTCAAAGGTCACGTTCTTATGAAGTTTTAGCTTGTTGTTTTACGTTTGTTTATGAGTTATATTGTGCTTTCTTTATACTATTAAATAAAATGGATTATTTTGTCACGAAATACAGTTCTGTAGCAATTCATGAAAGAAACTGAATCCAAATACTACGTTGTTCATATCGTGACCTTTGACGTCACAGCGAGTTCGCGCCAACATGGCGTTTGAATGCTTCGAAACTGATAGCAGTTTTGATTATTTTTTTGTACTTTTTTGATTGATATTTTCAAAGACTTATATTTTTTTCCGATAATGTAATAACATACAGAATTGATTAAAAATATAAAAAAATAACATGCATATTCCCTATTATTCCACAGTTGCAATTGTTATTAGTGAATAGTGATAGAGAAAATCGATTTGTGTGTTACAGTTCTGAAGATAATGATACATCATGGATAACTTGGACGATTCAGAGAATAATGCGAAAGTATCGGATTCCGCTTACTCAAACAGTTGCAGTAACAGTCAATCTAGGAGGAGGTTGGTATTTTTTTTCACAGCTCAAATACCATAATAGTGTCCAGTGTCCACCTCGTGACATTGTCGCGGGGTTTTGCCGTATTAGTAGTTGGAAGGCTGTAAAATTGCCAGGGGTAATCAGGATTATGGTATTATAGCTTCCTATGTTTATTTTTAAACATAATGCTGTAATTGCCTTACATTTTTTTTAAATATGATGAATGTGCCCACCCTCACACCCACCACTGCAACTGCTGTAAGCCAGGATGAACAGTGGCCTGTAGTAGGAGGCGACTAATGGGGAAGTGAAGGTCGCGGGCGCGCTTTGGGGGGCTGTTGTAGCGCCCATTGTACGTGAGGACATGCGACCGTGAGATGTTCGGCAGCAGGAGGAGGAGGAAGCAACTGCCTGTTGCGGAGGAATGAGGAGGCTTCTTAGCCTCCAACATAATATGGTACGGGCCGCAAATTAAGTGGCAATGTGCAGGAATAGTCTCGGTAGAAGCTGGAGCGCTCTTGCTTCGGGTTTCCGGGGCCGTTCCAATTGCGCCGAAGAGGGCAACGCGGGGTTTTGGTTGATATGTCGATCGGTGAACCCTACATAAGCGCTCCACTTTCCCCCGAGGTGTGCGATAGCGGTAACCCGGTTTTTCCGCGCGAACAAAAAAAAGGATCAACAGTGCCACGCTTTTTAAGACAACCCAAACATTGAAGATTAGCAAGTCTTAGAGAATGTCTTGTGTAAATTTAAAACTTTGCAATATCATTAAATCCTCGATTATCTAGTTCAGTGATTCTCAACCTTTTTTTGTTGCGGCACATATTTAACGATTTCAAAATTTGGCGGCACACAAAGAGCGCCTTGAGACATATTCCTATTGCTATGCACGCCGCTTCATCACAATTTGGCACTAAGAAAAAACGCGTTGCAAAGCAAATAATAAAATAATTAACTTTTTTGTGGATTTAAATACATATTCATGTTAAAAATATTTTTCTTTTTAACTGATATAATTTAATAATATTAACATTATTTATATTTGCAAAATTTGGCGGCACACTTTTGAAATTTGGCGGCACACAAAAGTGCCGCGGCACAGTGGTTGAGAATCACTGATCTAGTTCATAAGTAATCCTTGGTTTGGCAATAGCAGGGCGTTATTTACCACCCATGATCTGCATACTTAACACATGTTTTTTGTTCCAGCCACAGCTCGAAGTCAACGCATTCAGGTAGTAATTCGAGCGGCAGCAGTGGATATGGAGGGAAACCATCCACATCGAGCAGCAGGTCAGTGACACCAAACATGCAAAATTTGAAGTCTAATGTCAAGGTGTATGATTGTAGCCAAAACAGTTGTCCTCTTAACAGTAATAACTTGAGTCAGCCGTTAAAGAAGGAGAAAGACTCAAAAAAGAAAAAGCAAATACAGGCAGAGTCGATAACAGCCGATAGCCACATCGAGTGCGACAGTGGACCGCCCGAGCCAACGCCGGTATGCATCGCGCCCGTCGAGGAAAACAAAGATGGTGAGTGACGCTTTCTTAGAACTGCTTTGTGACCTTGTACATTTATATCTGATAATTTCTAAGACCAGTTTTGTAGGCACGGATCGAAGAACAAAATACTATATTTTCAAAGCGAATGTTGAAATCGATTTTGTGCCTGCATGAGTGGCTCTACCGAACATTTGAATATTTGATCATATGGCTTAGTATTGTGTACGTTTTCCGTAATATACTGGTCATATATTTATATTAGTTTGTTTCTTCTATCGTCTGCGCAACTGCTGCTAATATTATATTGTGCACTGCGCGGGGGCATAGTTGGATATATCAAAAAGCGACCTTTAGCGACTTTCCGTTTGACATTTACTTAAATTATTTAAATATCAATTGATACTTGATTAATGTCGTTGCTAAATAATAAATAAAGTATTCCGTTATTTCGCTTTTCTGAAATCGCATTCAACAAATGAAAGAATAACTCATAGCTGAAATTATGCAATGGGAGTCTATTTGAGCCAAGTCTATAAAAAAATATCACTGTTTATTTTATCATATCATTGATATTTAGATAAAAATTAGTATGATTGTTGAAAGCGAATGTTTCAAAATCAAATAAATTCGTTTGAAAAACTCCGTGACGCAGTTGTTTGAGAGCCAGCCGTGAAACGAGAGATCGCAGGTTCAATCTCGCGCCTACACAAATATTTTTTATTCTGTTGTGAGATCATGAAGCATCACGCAGTCTAATAGCCACGAAAAAGAACATAGTATTTTAGCTTGTGCTTAGGATCGTGTGTGGCTAATTAAGTATTGGAACGAAGTTCCTTATCGCGCGTTCTGAAAGGGGGCTAGACGGAAAAAAAACTCACGAAAAGTTGTAACGACACTTTGAAACATTTGACAATCGTTTTTTCCAATTTTAGCTTGTTACTCTGCTGTCAATCATCAACCGTTCATTTGACTATGTATCTTTGCCAATTATTACTAAAATTGAACCTACTGATTAAGTTTATATTACATTATATTTGTTAATAATAAAAAAAAATATTATTATAACTTAGAAGAAATAAAATTTTATTACAATTCCTTCACTAATTAATCGAAAGGAACTTCGTTCCATCCGGGCGTCCCTTGACACCTCTCAAGTATTTTCTATTCCGACCTTTGCTTGCGCAAGCAATGTGATGAACAGAATCATAAAGCTTTAGATATACTCCAACTGCGCCCCTCTATAGTTCATGTGAAACGCACATTCATCATATTAATGTTACGTGGGTTATTTTTATTCTATAGGTTCGCATTTGGATATGGCGTCATAGACCAGCTGATAAATTTATCAAACACAGTAAAACACTAAACACTTTAGTCAGATTTTAGGTAACGGTTATAATCGATTTTAAGACATGACGTTGCAATGCTGTTGATATTCGTTACGACCACGTCTGATATTGAAAACCTCTTAAGTAAACGCTATAGTTATAACGCAATGTACAGTAACTGTCATAGGAAGACGCGCAGAACATTACCGTATCTAATTACTGTTATGGAAATCTCGGTACGATTTAAAAATAATAATATATAGGGAATATTTTCTACAATAATACTGTCTTGGTGGATGGATAAATAAAAAAGAGTTTTTCAATATCTAACGTCGGTCCGTTTTATTGAATGATGCATGCCAATGCATTTGTATATATGGGCCGTTTGACCTTTGTGTGCGATCGACTACACTATGTATTCATAAAGCACAGTGGAACATCCATTTCTTGAAATTTTTTGACTAATGTAATGACTAATGTAAATGTTTATTTGCACTAGAATCCATATTTTAACCGTTTAATTTGGTTAAGTTTACCGTATTAACAATTTTTACAACACAGGGAATGTGTTTTTCGACATAAAAAGAGCCTAGGTCACTTTCAGGCCCAAAAACATGCAAAAAAAGATGTAAATGACTACGAGTAATTTTGTATTATTCGTTGGTGGCGGGATATTCGTCTACACTGTGATAGCGACCATCATAAACAATGGTGAAAAACCAGCTTTGGTGACCCATGCAACCAATCCACAAGGCAATATATGCCTTTGGATTTAACCTCTGTTTATGCAGTTAAGTTATATCTGGACTGCCCTGCACTTGATCAAAGACATCGCAGTTAGTTAGACGTGTCAGTAAAAAAGTATGTAAATGTTTATAATTATTAATGTAACATATTAGCCTTGCCTTTTTCAACCAAAGTAGCCAAGAAAATAAATTGGCCATGGATGTTTCCGTCTATTTCATGCAATATGATATCGCGATTTTGTAGCAAATTACATTCCGATGCTAATTAAGGATATTTGCGAAGAAGATTTATATAGAAAATTGATCCTATCAGATCTTGCCTTTCAATATTATGAATGATAATTAAAAAGTAATCTATACATCGTAAAGTCTGGAATGCTATTTGGTGCATGTACAAAATATTCCCAAGAAATAACTGTAGAAGTACAAAATTTATTGTCACAGACCTGGCCTGACCTGGTCAAAACTGGCACAAAGTTGCAGTATACTGGGCATATAATGTAGGGAACTGATGGCTTATGAGGCTGAACGTTCCTCGAGTAGAAACCACACACGTAAAAAGTCGAAGTACGAAGTGAGAAGTGACAAACTGGGCTAATTTCTCTACACTCTTTACGTAACCATATTGCAAAAACGTGCCTAGGATTTCATTGACTCTAATAACGGCTGACTATACACGTCGGACCGAACATAGGGTCGAAACGTGGCTCCCAGTGGGACACGGCTGGGAAACAAAGGAAGACATTAATCACTGTACAGAAGACAGATATAACGACACGCTTACGTCAATACCTGTGGGGGATAACTGAGCTAAATGCAGTTCAATCGTAATTTGACTCTATAATTGAAAATTGCTATGCAAGAGTCACGTGTAAATTTGGATATTGTTTGATTTACATACATAGAAAACATTTTCAGAATAATACATCTATTAAAATGTAAAACAATTTCATTAACATTTTCAAGTTATTGATGTTCTACTGTCCAACACTTTGAATGCGCTTTAAACATTTAATAAATTAAACACTCAAATAATTAATCAGAATAAATTAAGTACAGATTAAAAATTATTTTATTTGTCCATTTGTTCCAAGATGTTCTAGCTGCTTATGTTAAGTTAATGAAATATATACAGGTTATTTTATCAAGTGCGCGTGGATGACTAAATTCAAAACTATGGGGAAAAGCGAAAGTGCTGAAAGGGGTCTCGAGCCCGATTTTAGAAAATACGAATACTGCATAAGTTGAATGTTTCGAAGATTCAATATACGTAGCTAGGAATAAGAAACGTAGATTTTGAAATAAATAACACATTCTGTATTACTGAATAATTCGATAATGTTGTGAGAAGTAATCAGTACAGCAAAGTAAAGTAAAGCGGTCATTATATGCAAAATATTAGTTTTCTCCGTTAACACTTAAGTCAAAGTTGGGATACTATAGAATATATTATATTTTTTTTTTCAAAATCATCGTGCCTATTTGCATCTACGCATATTGATTTTTAAAAATATAAGCTCGTGACTTATTTCAGCAATTTCGTTTTTCCCCATAGTTTCAAATTTTGCCATCCACGGGCACTTGATATTAATCATGTATATATGTTATGGCCAAGTGATTAATGCGGGCAGTATTCATAATGCTCGGGCAGTATGAATAATGCCCAGCCATATCGGCCCAAGTGATTAATTACAATCTAAACTCACCTATTTATCACATTGCCCGGGCATTATGAATATGGCTACATGATGTTCGGGCAATGTGATTAATAGGTAAATTTTTACGTGGTGCGCTGCTGTATTGTCGCATCTGCGACAGACCCATAAATTAGAAAGGTTAAATTGGTCTGCTTATGTTTAGTTGTTTTTTAACGTCCGAAACATTATCTTCAGAAGGAAATTAGTGTACCCACTTTATGGATCAGTTAGGTCGACTGTGCTCCTAAACCGATTCGGGACACCCCGACTTCACGTAGTCTTTTGGCTACCGACCCTAGAGTGTATATAAAAAGCCGGAGGCGCGGAGGCAGAGCAGCCCCCGCCCGCTGTAACGAAGGATAGGCACCCGTGCGAGCCGTAGCGGCTGAGGCTGCAGCAGCAAGCCGAAGCTGCGGAGGTGATTATGGGTACCTATCTTTTGTTACGCAAGGGCGAAGGGGCTGAACTTCCCGTAGAGCCCGAGACGTTGCAGAAGCAAAGGACCTGGACAGTTTCTGCCTAGTTACTTTTTATCATGTACAAAAACAAAGCAATAGTTGAATGAATATAAAAAATCAACTATTAATTTAAGAATATGTCATATTTCTGTAGAAGTTTAGGACTAATATAAAGTTTAATAAGATTTTGCATTGATTGATGACCCATTTCCGCCATTGTTGGCCCCGCATAAACGTTTCGTTCCTAGTAAAGCAAGTGTAGGAAAAAAATAATAACTTTGTCTAAAATATTCCTAAAAATAATCTATAAGTAGGTAATAAGTCATAATAACTAACAATACTAAATATATATAAAGCAATGTTTGTAGTATATACTTACACATATATTCTTCTCATTTTTACACAGTTTCATTGCAACAACTAAACGCTGCAGTAAAATACTTGACACTTGACAGTTGCTTGACAGGAACCATGCTTTGTTTATTTGTTTACATTATTGTTGCACAATTAAAATACGTCTCGGTGTATATTTTGTGTAACTTATAAAATATTAGTTCCATTAAATTCCAAATTCGATGATAAAGCATTTATGTAAACGTATTTTTATTAGATTGAATAAATTGACAGATAACCTACAAAACCTAACCTGAAAATAAGATATGTTTTTGTAAATATCTAAAAACCCTGAACTTCCTAGGCTTTGTAACTTTTCTGTATTAATCTTGGAACATACCTTACCCCAACAATGCAAAACTAATTGATGTAGACGAGATTCGAAGTACTAGGCACAGCGCCATACAAGAACTGGCCATGTCCTTTGTATTGACAACAAGTGTTTTAAGGTTAGGTTACTATAATTGATATTTCTCAGAAATTTTGCGTTACCTTTTCATGGGAGTGGTACCAGGGTAGGTGCGTGACCTTGCAATAGCCGCACGATGCCACTTCGACTCATTGTTTTGATTTCGATTCGCTATACATCACTCTGCCCAATAGGCACTAGGCATTATTCATAATGCCCGGGCAATGTGATAAAATGTATTCGTTATAATCGCATTGCCCGCTCTTATTGGGCATTATTCATATTGCCCGGGCAGTATGAATAATGCCCGATTAATCACTTGGCCCATAACATATATACAATATGTGTTTACTTATTCTAATTAAAATATTTAGCAAGTGTTTCGAAATATATTACCAATATTTTTTTCGAAGAAATTTCCATCTAGACTCACTAAAAGTTGTATCGATGATCGTAAAAACATTCCATTAACCGAATTAATCTGTCACGTGCATTCTAAACAGACGGTTAGTTAAGAACTTTCATTAAGAAAAAACTAGATGGAGAAGACGGCTAGAACTCCCCTATAAATCTCATAGTCCTGAAAACTTATGAATAAGTTTGATGACAATGAATGACATGAGTTCGGGACATATACCCTATTACACGGCATGAATTTCTCGCTTCAAAGATACCAATATCGTAGATTAAAAAATGCATCGTTTAAAGTTTAAACCTTTGATAGAAAAGAATACGATAATAGTATATACAATTATCGCATGCGATGGTATGAGATTCTCGCCTGAAATCAGGTGGGATCCCCTACCCGTGTAAATGGTGCTTATCTCGAAAGCAACAAGCACGTAACAGTAATATCCTTGTTAGCCGGCACATGTTGATGCTTGTGCGGTTACCGTAACTAACGGCGACCAACGTGACACGCCGGTCGACAGTGTCGACCGGCGTGTCGACTCCGATACGCCACTACGTAAGCTGGCTCGATTTACAGACCCACCCACACACTCTTATTATAACAAGTTCCATACAATCACTTCGAAAACATACATTTTATCCCCTACTTGTTGACAGCCGTCTTGTACTGTCAGCTAACACGTTGGCTATAAAACACGAGGCTTCTTCTAGTTCGATCTCCGTACCGAGAGTATTTGTGCGATCTACAAATATTTGCTTCGCGTTCGGGTGTAGAGAACTAAAGGTTTAGCGTAGTATCTGATACCAATGACAATTTGCTCCATAATGTGGTATGGATAACTCTGTTGGGTGTATTTTTTATTAGTATTCATTTAATATATGGAATATGTCCACTCCATTTTGTATGCATGTGTCATACATTGATATACGTTACACGTTATACGTTACGTTATTTTGGTGGCGGTTGGTTGGTTAATGTCTCGGCAGGCGTCGTGGGATCTGACATCGTTGCCGCAGATATAGTCTCGGTTCGCTGGACATCTCTCCCGCTAGCTTTTTCTCAATGGCCGTTCCTAATCAACTCCAATTATTTCAAATAACACATTGTCTCATGTCAATTAGCTGAATATATTAATTTGGTAGTATATTATCGCTTATCAGCATAACTACGCTCACATAGTTATATTAAATAAATTATTATCGTTACAGAAGGCCAGGGCGCTCGGATATTCAGAACATCGCGTCTGTGCTTAATACATTCTCCCTCTTATACATTTTATAGGTACTACGCTCCGGGGTTAGTATGACTGCAAATGTAGAAATTATGTGAAGGTAACGTATGTGCACAGGCTGCGTCGCGAACGCGCGTACGGTATGTATGTTCGAGTCCCGGCGGCTGTGGTGGTCACGCGACGCAATCTCATTCTGGTATTGACATACAAAAGTTCAATTAACTATTGAGGCGGGTTTACGCATGAAAGATCGCCGCAGACGTTCTAATTGAATTCAGATACAGATACGGCGACCATCGCCCGTCACTGGGACGATATCATTCGGACACGTGATCTGTTCTCCACAAACGATTGGTACAGACATAAAAACCGCCTTGCGACCTTCTTGAAAAGAATATTTTTTATGAATAAAACAAGTAAAATAAATACTATACACATATGTTTTGCACATAGAATAAGTACGTATGAAAGCACAATGTTATAGCTATAATTCATAAAGAGACGATAAATGATAATATACAATAAATGCGACGCGTTGAGCACTTGGTGTTTGTAAATGTTATAGCTTGTTAGCTGGTAGTCGATGTGGTCGAGCTGTGTTCTTTTCTTTCAGATAATGTTATATATTTTTGATAATATAGGTGCATGTTTATCTTCCGTCTGCGTCTTTTTCAACAGTTGTTGCGCCCACACCTGCGCTGTCGGAAAAAGGTGCGGAAAAAATGGATACATCCGCACCACCCGCCACTATCAAAGAAGAGGTTAGTACTGTTATTTTAATATGAGTCTCTTATATTAAAAATCTCCCCATTGGAAAGCAGCGTGGGACAATTACTAGAAGAGTGCCGGAAGGTGAACACAACCGACCTTATTCATAGTTTATAAACGCATTTTAGCTACCTACCGAATGTTTTGTCGTCTTTACTCAAACAGAATTTAAAAATATTTCGAAAGGGGCAAAACATTCGATAACTAAATTAGGTTTAAAAACTGTGTATGAATGAGGCCGTATATGTTTTGATAAAGATCCCTGGGGGAAATCATTTAATTTATTACATAGCAAATGAATTAATCTGACCTCATGGTACGTGATTATCGTTGCGGTAGAACATCAACAATAGGGAATATGCATCAGACTTCAAAATAAGTCAAAATATTTTTATTGTAATCTTTATTAATATAGAAATATACCTTAAAGATATTTTTTAAATTTATCAACTCTAAATCGGTAAAATAAATACTTAAAAAATGACATTTCAAATTTGCCGCGCATTTTTTCCGAAACGCGATCTATTGCTTGAAAAGGAAAGTGACGTCAAAGGGCACGTTCTTATGAAGTTTTAGCTTGTTGTTTTACGTTTGTTTATGAGTTATTTTGTGCTTTCTTTATACTATTAAATAAAATGGATTATTTTGTCACGAAATACAGTTCTGTAGCAATTCATGAAAGAAACTTAATCCAAATACTACGTTGTTCATATCGTGCCCTCTGACGTCACAGCGAGTTCGCGCCAACATGGCGTTTAAATGCTTCGAAACTGATAGCAGTTTTGATTATTTTTTTGTACTTTTTTTATTGATATTTTCAAAGACTTATATTTTTTTCTGATAATGTAATAACATGCAGAATTTATTAAAAATATAAAAAAATAGCATGCATATTCCCTATTGTTGAAATGTAATGAAGTCTGAGCAGTGAGAATGATTTAACAGTAGTAATCGTAAGGACTGCCTCGGTAGCGAAGTTGTACCACGGTACGGTTACAAAGCGGGAGTTTCGGGTTCGAATCCCGGGTCGGGCAAAGTGAAATTGGATTTTTCTATTCATCATTCTCCAGGCTGATAGCCCGGATTCAGGAATTTGTTTGTCCTAATGTAAATATCACAAGGTTATGTCACTGCTAATTTATTTAATTTTATACTTAGAGCAAATGATACTACTTGAACATGGAGAATCATAATTTAATTACATTTTCTTCGTATTTTGATCGACTATCCTATTGTTCTAGGCGGTGTCTGCTTGCGCGACAAAGGCCAACTCTACGACAAATTTTGTCACAAGTCGACCAACATCTTCTTATTCTACCGTAAGTAATAAAATATATTATTTACATAGATTTCGATTTCTGACACTTTCATGGTACCGATTTATCGGTATTATTTGTTCTGAACTCTGGTTGTTTATTTTATCTACAGGGTATATCAAGACTGCTACCGAAAACGAAGCTGGGTGTTGTAGTTTTAGTGACTTCAGACACAATGCAACCAAATTTTGTGCAAAATATGAAAAAAAATCTTAATCCTTTTTCTATCGTCGTATTAGGGTGGTAAACACATAGTTTTTTTTCTAAAATAATAGTGTACACCTATTTATGTTTTAAGGCACTATGGTACGCAAAGCTTTAAATTATTATTTTAGCAAAAACTATGGATTTACCACCCAAAAGTGACGATATTTAAAAAAATAAAAAGTAAATAAATGTTGCGTTTCTTTGCGAAATGTTTAGTTACATTGTGTTTGTAGTCACTAAAACTACCATCCGGTTTCGTTTTCGGTAGCACTCTTGATATACCCGGTATAGTTACGATACAAAATAATAGTTATTTATATACTTAATATAGCATAGTATTATAATAAGCCTTATTCATAAACAGTTAAAAACATATTTTAGTTACTGAATGTTTTGTCCCTGTCGAACGACCTTGAATTCAGTTTGAGGGAAGAGGACAAAACATTCGATACTTATAGTAGGATTTTAAACTGTCTATGAATAAGGCCGTAAATGTTTATTATATGCGTTCACTTTTGTTAAATTCATCGAAGTAGAGCAGTGAGTTAATAATGAAAATGATGAATAACTACCAGTTGTAAGTTGTCTTAATTTATATTATTTTGTAATCTCTAGTTAATAAACAAAACTAGAATAGCAGCCGAACCGGTTCATATACTCGTAAATGTCTTAATATAGTAAGGTATTATTATTACACTTCAAAAAATTGGATTGGATTTCGATGTTTATAAAAATGGAAATAATAATAATTATTGATACCGGTTGCATGCATTAGCTTCAGCTAATTCGATAATTAACTTATTTTTTTAAATTGATTGTATTGATTCGGCAATTAACATTATATTAGTATTAAAACTATTAAAAGCGTCATTCGCATCGTACGTCAAATACGCCAACATGAAGCGCACACGCGGTCACTAGAAACCAAGCCGTTGACGTAGCGTTTTAAGTAAAATTCTGATGTAAATAACTTTCTCTTGTAATGTTTTTTTGCAAGAAATAGAACTTAATCGGGGGTATAAGTGTATCGGGTGTTACAGAAAGGCTTTTGAAAACGAAGATAGAGTATTGTAATAATCATAGAACAGATGAATATGGTTAGAAGGGAAATACAAGCATTTGACGCATCGCAAGGTGGTGCATAAAAAGCATCACTGCCGCGGAACGGATGATTTGTCAAATCAGTCGCAGTCGAAATGCCTTGGGGCGTGGTGCTCCAGCTAAATAGAGTAAAAATACAGATTTGTGCTATTTTATCTTGCTGTTCCAATACTAAAGCGTCGAATATCAATAGAGGAGAAATTTTGTACCAATATTAATTTTCACCTTTATTTCAGAAAATTGCGGTTATTAATTATTACGATATTTTGAAGAATTCGATAATATGATAGACGACAAATCAATAATATACATTGCTGATTACGCGTACATACAATGTACGCGAATGCCAAGTTCCTACGCAATGCATACGACTTATTTTTGTATTATCAACAGCGAAAGTTTTCACATGTCACGTAGTGTTGTAGTCATGTACATAGTAACTCTGTCGATGTAGTATATACATATATTTCATATACTCGTAAATCAGTTTTCATAGGCATGAAACAAATAAATTTAATCAAATCCTTTACGCCCAAATACTGGAACGCAACTTAAATATAAATGGCGCTTAACTAAGTTAATCCCGATTAAATGTACTGGCTAAGTGGGCCGTGCGCTGTTAAGAGCAACTTATTATTTTAATGGCGTTCCAGTATTCGGGCGAGTAATTTTAAATTGTATTATAGTAACGTTTGATAACGTTGACGACCTATCCTTGTGTTCTAATATCATACCTCCGCCAACTTGAGAACAAAATATTATGTTTGTTACTGAATATATTTTATAATATAGTAACTCATTCGTTTATAGTTTTCCAAGAATATGTCAATAAAAGCAACGGGTAGAGACACCTGCATTCCTACAAAATCTAGTACGATTTTTTCTAAGTATTCATTTTCGTGAAACAGAAGAAGATAAAAAAATCTGTATCATAAGTAATATACTACAAACCAAATATAATAACGTGCAACGCTTATGGAAATACTGTATCTTGGGATAAAATAATGAAACCTTGTATGAAAACTCAAAACCACTGAAGTTATTGACGTAAAAAAAAATCATTTTTTAAATTGATATATAAGGTGATAATAATTGCAATAATGTGCCTTTCCAAATAGTAAAAATCTTGAAAATTCTGTGCAAATAGATTTGTAAAATAGTATACCAATTATAATTAATTTTCAATATTAGATATTGTAGTCTCATTTATTTTCCGTCTATCGACATAATACTCATTAAATAACTGCATCAGGAACAACCATTTAGCATATCTATAAAATAAATTCCGGTCTTATAACAAAGACATATTTCCATAATTTTATCGGTACTTATCTAACTACTCGACTATTGCAAGCTTTCCATATTGGATTTGTAGAGGTTTTGTGTTTCGAAAACGACGACGCTGGTTTTAACACAATTTGACGGCTAATGCCTTTCTAACCATATTCAACTGAACTGTGTTGAAGACCATTGCGCGCTTTATTCCAATTTCTCTGTAACTGAAAGTTTTGGCTGCGTCTATGCTACATTTAAAAATTATTTCTTATAAGAGTGAAAGGCTTTTAATTAGTTCATAAGTTGCCTGGCAGTACGTGTAAAATTATTTCAGTGTATTATTTCACCCTTTTGTTTCGTACCATAATCTATGGCTGGCTTAGTAGATTTTAAAAAATGTTTTAATTAGTGTTTCGTTTTTCATAACATATAATATTTTTTCAAAATTGTATATTTATTGTATACGTTTAAATTAAATAATAAAAAAGGTTATATTATAAACTTTGATGTGTGAGATAATATAAGCATCCAGCTCGAAACTAGTATATTTGATTATACATTACACCAACTCGCAGCAGTAAGATTATCTAAGTCCCAATCTTAATTGTAATAATAAGTGTAATCGTCGGGCTTCAGTATGATTTCATTTATGAATTTACTAATTATGGCAACAGAGTGGGGCGTTCACTATTGAGTTGTGTAACCGTTTATTTGTGTATTGAGGTTAGTTGTATCATCAGGACGGATTCTCCTGCGTCATCTCCATGCACGACGGCATCGTGATGTACACCACTAAGTCACTTACCACGACTCTCGGCTTCCCGAAGGACATGTGGATTGGCAGGTCGTTCATCGACTTCGTTCACCCCAGCGTAAGTTCAAAAACCATTCTGTTATTTTTTAGAGTTGCATGATTACACTTTAGGTTTGGTTAGGTAGTACCACTTTCAATCAGATAAAAGGTGACTTTTCAGTAGTATTTCGTTCGGTGAATTAAACTGTTGGAGACCTAATACCATTTTTACTTTCTTAACATCAGCTGTATCGTTTCTTATTTGCGGAGTTTATGTAATTATAATACAGGCAAACAAAGGCTATTTTTAACCAGTCCTTTCAATTCGTGGCGTCGTATTTTTATTCAAATATAGGCATCACGTGCTGTGAAACCTGTTTTTACTGCATAAACTTAGTTTCAAGTCCCATAACATCTGTACAAAGGTTAGCAAGGGGGATATTTGTTATTTTAAAAGTCACTCCCGAGAATTTTATTTTTACCTTCGTTCAGTCAATACTAGAAGGATGTATCTAATTTGTACTGCACTGTATACGGCTCTTCTGATTAGAGAACAACATCTGTTGCTAATTACGATCGAGGGAGAGGAAAACTTGGCGAAACAATAGTTCCAGTATTCTTAGTAAATTGGCAGAAACTCGGTGGTAAAGTTGTAATTCAAGTTCATGGTTCTCTTACAGGGAACTCATATAACTTATTTGATTATGTTTTAAACAAACACAGCTTTAACTCATAAATTGTGACCTATTCTATTACAGAAGTTTTTAACGGGTATATATTAACTTTAGTTATATATTTGCTTATTTATATAATGTTATCGAAGATTACAATGTTTATCAGACATATCGGGCAGACTTAATTGGTACGTTGATAAGATTGTTGAAAACATAAACATAGTCTGAGTTTAGTATATTCGCATTTTAAACTTTGTGCTTCTTCGATCATAGAAGCATGCAACATGCACGATGCAATCATCATCATCATCATCATCTCAACCACATGAAGTCCACTGCTGAACATAGGCTTCCCACAAAGATTTTGATGTTGTCTTCGGCCTGCATCCAGCGACTTCCTGCAACTTTAGCCAGGTCGTCCGTCCACCTTGTAGGCGGCCGTCCGGCATTTCGCTTGCCTGTACGTGGCCTCCACTCTAGAACCTTTCGGCCCCAACGGCCATCGGTTCTACGCGCCATATGGCCGGGCAACTGCCACTTCAACTTGCTAATTCTAAGGGCTATGTCGGTAACCTTAACATAACAATTAGTTTGAAGGCATAAAGAATTCTATATTGACTGTTAGAAGCGGGTTCCTTTATGGATGGATTTTACTTGTCGATACAATTTTCAAGTGAGGCCAAACCAACTGTTTAAAAACTACAAATTAATTTTGCAGGCTATGACGATAATAAATGCAGAAAATTATCCCCAGTTTTAATTTTATGTATTATTGGATATTAATGCAAATTCGATGTTTTTTGTCTCTTATAGTTTTTGATTCATTAATGTATCCACAGGACCGCAACACATTCGCGTCGCAGATCACCAGCGGTTTGGCTGTGCCGAAAAATGTAAATGGTACGCTCGAAAAAGGTAATTGTGATTGGTTACTGTCAATTGTGCCAATCCCATTCTATTCTTTATTATATTTGTGACATTATTGATTGCATTATCGCTCAGTTACCCGATGAATACTGTATGCAGAATGATGCATGCATATCGAGCTATAATTTTGTCCTATGTCTCGAGATACTTGTCATACTGATATAAAATAATATTATTTTAAGAGTTCGTCCCGTAGTAGAAATTATTAGGTTACTAAGATCTGACATTTAAATATTGAGATAACTGGTATTAAAAACTAAAGGTACCTAGGCCTTTCAGGACATTTTGAGTATCAATAACATGGTCGTGAAAATCGCGCCATCTATTACATTTTATTGGAACAACGTAGAAAATAACCATTAAATTAGTTTAACGTAATATACTTTTCCTTAACGATGGTAAAATTTGTTTATTTATTTTTTTACTAAATTGCCTGACATAATACAAGCAGGCATTGTCAAATAGTTGCGAGTTGCGACGCCCACTTTAAGTATAGTGGCGCCGCGCTGCCGAGGTAGCGCTTCACTGGAGCGCCGCACCACTTACGTCGGATAATTTTACGCGCACTTCGCCATGTCTTTTTTATGGCAATGTATCGTGAGAATAATGTTTCTCGCATGGACAGTTACTTTGCAGGTAATTTATTATACAGGTTTCAATTTAAATGTGGCTCTTCGGATATAAATTACCTGATGCTTGAAAAATTGGTCCTTAGATATGCTCTAACAGTTTTCCATGACCTCGGTTAGACCTGACGGGAATTTTATGAATCCAATGATTATTATCAGCCTTTAGTTGCCCACTGCTGGACATTGGCCACATCCAACTTGCGCATTGCATTTCACCAAAAATTAATATAAAACTAACAAAAATTAACTTGTCACTAGTGTATGAATAAATATCACGTCGACATATTCCATCGAATAAGGAAAAGTACATAGATACAGGCATTTTGCAATTGTAACTCGAGTATGAGGTATGTAGTGTTTTTGCTGGCGTAGTTGTGATATATTTCCACTCCATACGAGCCTCGTTGTATACTTGTTTATATGACACCGATTACTGTGCGAGAGTGACGCATGAACATGAAACCCGACGCGAGGCACCGAGTTCAAGGCGAGTTACAAATATTAGGGTTGTCAATTGTCAAAATGTATTATATTTACTAACTGATATTTTTGTTTAGCTTTTGATGATGAAGCGATATATTTGGTGTGTTGTATAATTGTGTAGACAGTAATTTGTGTTTGTGGATATGGAATTTGTGTGTTTAAATCGCAGTAAAGATATGCGAATTGACTACATGGAGAAATATAAAACACTCAGTAAGGATTAGTTCTATCGATCAATATCGACGTGATGCTACGGTATGCGAGATAATTGAAAATAAAAAATAATACCTAGTGTCCAGATTTGGTATCACTCTTCGGTGACGTAGCGGGTCCGTTTGGTTCTTTTTTTTCTGATTATTTTATTATGTTTTTTTTTTATTAAACACAATATGTACTAATTTTAGTTCACATTGTTGATTATATTATCTTGGTCTCAAATAAAGTGCTGTCTACGTCTAATAGTACGGTTGTACGAATGATATTGTCGCACAGTTGGCAACCCTATTAACATCAGTGCCCCAAGCAGGAACATTTGGCTCTATAGTATAGTAATCGTAATAGTAAAATTTTGAATGGGAATTTGAACAGCGCCATTGTGAGCGTATTTGGAACTAAATAATGGCAGCGGGAAACGTTTACGACAGTCGACACTATAGTATGGTAATCGTATAGTCTAGCGATAGTTTTACTATACAAATGTGTAAAAAAGTGGTAGCACGAATATTTTTTGACGTATAGTATCGTTGTAGTAATAGTATAGTAATCGTTGTCACGATACTATTACTATACGATACTTCAAAATGTTCCTGCTTGGGGTACAGAAGCTACGTTTTGTTGTTGTAAGTCGATTGCACTTGCGATGCACATATAATATGACTCACGTTTGTTGATGGCGAGAGTTGATCGCTCAGTGTCATCTTGGCTATGCCGTTGCATGCATGATCGGCACCTGCATGCATACTAGTTGTGCACACGATATTTAACATTATTTTCAGTATTAATGTCATACGGTCGGTCTGCAGAGAAAGGTTTTGGTTTTTAAAATGTAACTTCTTGTAATGTCAATAATAACAGGTTTTTCTGAGTACATAGACCTGAATGTTTTTCACCTTAAATCACAACTATTTGGCAGTTTCAGAGGACGTGGTGTGTCTACTAATTTGTATCAGCCCATATACGTCCCACTGCAGGGCACGGGCCTCCTCTACAATCGACAGTACGATTGAGAGTGGTTAGGCCATATAGTCCACCACGCTGGCCTAGTGCGGGTTGGCTACTAATTTTGCTTTGTAAAATTATTTTTGGCCATCAATTTCCAATGGGGCGTATTAGATTTTTCGTGAAGTCACCATGATTTTAATGATGAAGAATATTATATAGATTGAATGGCAGAGGAATTTTCTGTTACATATTTAGATTAGGACCCGTGTTTACCAGAAGGTATGTTTTATTTATGAAACATTGTCCGTGTCTAGCCTTTATTTGTTCACAAACATAAAGCCGCATTTACAAATACATTTATACCGGGTATCTCAAGACTGCTACCGAAAACGAAGCCGGGTGGTAGTTTTAGTAACTACAAACATAATGCAACTAAAATTTTCGCAAAGAAACGCGACAATTATTTTTGATGATTTTTAAATATCGTCATTTTTGGGTGGTAAATCCCTAGTTTTTGCTAAAATAATAATTTAAACTCTTTTATACCTTAGAGTATTCATAAATAAAAGTGTATATACTATTATTTTAGGAAAAAAATGTATTTACCACCCAAATATGGCCATGGGAAAAAAATTACAAAAAATAAAATTCGCTTTTTTTTGCAACTTTTTCTGTTGCATTGTGTCTGAAGTCTCTTAAACTACCACCCGGCTTCGTTTTCGGTAGCAGTCTTGATATACCCTGTATATTTCACTTGCACAAAACAAACGCAATTATAATACATATTTTCAACTGTGTCAACTAAATTATTGTCTAGCTTGATATCCTAATACATGAACAAGTATTTACCTAATTTCTATTAATATGTTGCGACGTTCTATTCCAAACGTCATGATACTTGATGTTTAACGGCTATTTTCTACTTTTATTGATACTGTATTGTTATGACGAGCATTCTCCGTCACAAATGGACTTTGATATTGATTCGTATCAACAATTAGGAACTGTCTATGCTAACTGACTTGTCTTATTTCAACTGTTTACGTATAGCTATGAACATAGTTGGATTTCATCGGGGCCCTCTTTATAGAGAGCTTCTTAAACTCCTTTACACGACAGCTATTGATCTTAATACTTTCATAAAAAAATATATATGTATAATTTTAGATATTATATTTTCGATGCCAGAAGAGTACGAGTATGTATGGAATACAATTTTAATACATAAACAGTTAGTTATTGTATATTATTGATTTTAAAACCCCCAAATATACATACATATATACATAAACTCACGCCTTTTTCACAGAAGGCGTAGGCAGAGGTGCCAGGGCACCCTCATTAAATAAAATATAATAATATAATATACATTATGTAGATGTCGTGTCAAAACAAATGTTAATTTAGATCCTGACGTCAGACTTTGCATTGACAAACAATCATAGACAATTACATGCCTTACTTGGTTACATGTCTTGGTTACATGACTTATATTATATTTTAGAAAATTAAAACGGAACACATTCAGCTACTGATGTTAATGTTTATACAGAACATCAATGTTCTTTTGGCACCCGAACGTGTTGTTGAAAAATAAGAATAGTTTATCTCGCTTCACCTCATTACATTGGACATGTTTATATTATTAGACTACAAGTGTAAATACTTTTTTTTTTATATTATAAAACACTTATCTCAAACAATTTCGCCATGTATCTTTCGTCTCATGACGATCCTATCGCCATATCGGGCACAAATTTCTGACTCCGGCTGATAATTTATTGAATAGAATAATCCAATATAGCTTTGCCCGACCTAATACAATATAATGTGTTTTCATGATATTGAAACATGTAGGCAAGTAGATTCAATATAACAGTAGGGACACGCTCAATAAACTTCTTTAAACCCTAGGTGAATCATCAGGGAACCCAGCGTCGACAATGGTGTGTCGCATTCGACGGTACAGAGGCCTCACCACCGGCTTCGGAGTGAAGGACCGAGTGGTCACCTTCATGCCGTTCCTACTCAAATTCAGCTTCAAGAACATATGTGATGAGGAGGGGAAAGTCATCTACCTGGTCATACAGGCCACTCCGTTCTTCTCGGCGTTTAGAAGTGAGTCGTATTGTGTTTGAATAAAGTTCATTTTACCTATTCGTCGTGGTTAGGTCATAGAATTTAGAATTTATCATTTAATGACCAACGGGATTTGTGATATGAAATAATATCCGCTTGTTAGATCAACGTGTAACTATATGCAAAGTTAAAGTATTTTTATCCAAAAAAATATCAATCATAAGCTAAAATAGTTACGTTATCCGCCTCTAAAAGCGATTATTTTGAATTGAAGTGGTGCATTATACAGGGTATATTTATTTATTTAAACTTTATACAATATGTGCAGGCGGACTTAATGCCTATATCTAGACTGCTACCGAAAACGAAGCCGGGTTTTAGTGAGTACAAACACAACGCATCTAAAAATTTCGCAAAGAAACGGGACAATTTTTTTTAAGACTTCAAATATCACCATTTTTGGGTGGTAAATCCATAGTTTTTGCTGAAATAATGACTTAAACTCTTTCAACACTATTATCTATACATCTATTCATATAAATAAAATTGAAGTGTCTGTTTTTAAAGTGAAAATAAAAAAAATGTACATATCGTTATATACACGATACCTATAACGAAAATGACCTTAGATTTTTTTTGTCTATCTGTCTGGTTGTCTGTCTGTCTGTTTGATTTTTATTGTCAGGTAGCTGATATAATAAGGAGTAACTTAGGCTACATTTATTTTTGAAAAGTTCTTTTATAAGTAAAAATAAGGTTTTTGTTAAATTCCACGCGGACAAAGTCGCGGGTACAGCTAGTTTTAGAATAAAAATGTATTAACCACCCAAATACGACCATAGGAAAAAAATAACAGAAAAAAATATCGTTGCTTTTTTTTTGCAATATTTTCTATTGCATTGTGTCTGAAATCACTTAAACTACCAGCCGGCTTCGTTTTCGGTAACAGTCTTGATGTACCCTGTATATGACCAAACGTGAAGTTTCATATCGCTAAATCATATCATGATTTAACAAAGTGATCAATTTCGCCAACATTTTATGGAATAGTCGAAAAATATTTAAATTTAGTGAGATAAATTAACCCTGCTAATATCAAAAACTCTTATTTCAGTTGCAAACGAGGTGATCGCAAAGGCTGTGCCGTTTGTAATACGGCACTCGGCCAACGGTAACCTTGAGTACATAGACCCAGAGTCAGTGCCCTACCTAGGATACCTGCCTCAGGACGTCACAGATAAAGACGCCCTGCAACTCTACCACCCTGAAGATCTGGATTACCTGCAGCAGGTTTACGAAAATATCGTCAAGGAGGGAGGCGTGCCGCGTACTAAGGCTTATCGGTGAGTCATTAGAATTATTATTGAAATAAAATAATTTAATTAAAAATTAAAAGACCGACTTCAATGTGCATTACAAAGTAATAAATAATATATATTTCATTGTGCTAGTACACATTGATTAATTTTCTTATTGACTAGACTAGCCAACAAATCTTAAATACGTAATATTTTGAAGGCGGGTCGCCAAGTGCCAAACGAAACAAATTTCAGTAATGTAACACAGTTGAATATTACCTACTTGTACTTGTATCGTTGGCGCTCAGTTAGGTCCATATGTAAACTAGAAACAAAACTAATTTAACATATTGATCCTACGTGTGCATTTGTTGAAATTTTAATAGAATTAATATGTGTCATATGTGTGGTCTAATTTTATTGTATTGCATACGATCAAACATACAGTGGTCAAGGGTTTCAACTCCAGGGTACACCATTGACTTATTGGAGTCACTTGCATATTTATATACAATTACTTTAACAGTGATAGGAATCATAGTGAGGAAAGTATAAGAAAGGGAAGGGTTATTAAGTTTGTATATTTCCCTTGATTGTAGATAAGTCCGATGCTCCACAATGTTGATTAAGAGCTGATATATTAAGAACGGGCGATTTTACTATTAGTTATCAGGACAGGGATTAGAATTTGCACCCGATATGACTATAGACTCTCGCCCCCAATCACACCGAGGGACAAAACACGCAAGGCGTAACGTGGGTGTCCTGGTTGATACCAGGAGAATCTCTGCATACCCCTTCTGGGAAAATGGCGTGGAAATATATAAACTATATAGATTAAGACAAATTAATATTGCGTGTAAATTTGAGTGTTTTTCGCTAGTATATTTTACATAAATTAAATTTAAGTGTAGGTCGTCGTGTTCGTCTCTTGGCGACCCGCCTTCAAAATATTACGTATTTAAGATTTGTTGGCTAGTCTAGTCAATAAGAAAATTAATCAATGTGTACTAGCACAATGAAATATATATTATTTATTACTTTGTAATGCACATTGAAGTCGGTCTTTTAATTTTTAATTAAATTATTTTATTTATTACTTTTTAGTTTTCATAAGCATTGTAATGATGCCAAAGGTAATCATATAATGAAAACTGGAATCAATGTATATAAAAAATGAACCATTGTGATCCTTTATAATTTCAAATACCTATTTTTATTTCAAATTCCTTGTACCTTGGGAGAGGCCTATGTCCAGCAGTGGACTGCAATGGGCTGATGATGATGATGATGATGATAATTTCAAAAACGAAAATTAATATTTTATGATTTAAATACTAAAATCTGCTCAACCTGCTAGAGATATTGAGTACACATATGCGTGGTAATCATTCGTTACCCTCTCACCTCTACATCTTCTTCACTTTTAATAAAACACATATACTTAACCTAACGAACGAAAAATCATTGCGTTTCTGCAAAGTTTTGTGGAGGTCTGCTCTCCAGATTCAGATCATCACCATATTTTATGTGACCAACATTATGTATAATTCGTTCCAAAGAAAAGTAATTTAAAATCATTTATTTATTGTCGCAGATATTTAGTATTTATATTTGTATACATATACCCCCCCCCCCCCTTCCCACGCCCCTTTATACTTCCTCCCCCTTCCCTTTCCACCCCCCCCCCCCCCTGAACTGAACCTAATGTAAAAAGAATTATTGCTGTACTGTTCAATTTTGAGGAGTTCTGCCCTTCAGGTCCAAAGATATTCATCAGGTCTTCACAATATTTTTTTTGGTCTAACCTATCATATAATACTCTTTGGCAAAAAAGTTATTTTTAAGTCGGTTAAGAACTGCCGGAGATATTGAGTATTAACAATTGTACCTATTTTCTACCCCCTCACCCCCCCACCCCCACCCTTTACCAATTTTCACCCACCCTTTGTAATAATATACTTATACTTAATCTAATGCAAAAAGAATTAATGCTGGACCGTTTAATTTCGAGGAGTTCTGGTCGGCAGATCCTAAGATATTCATCAGGTCTTCACCAATTTTTTATGGGACCAACCCTGTATATCATGCTTTCCGACAAAAAAGAAATTTTCAAAATCGGTTCACAATTGCCGGCGTAATCGCGTAACAAACATACAAAAAAAAAATTCAGTCGAATTGATTACCTCCTCTTTTGAAGTCGGTCAAAAAGGTTATGTGAATGAAGAAGTTCTGCGAAGTGGTGGCCTGCTGGTAACACGGACACGACTGCCTCGCTGGCCGCGGGTTTAATTCCCAGGACACAAGTTCCAGGATACAAAACATAGAGATTTTCTATGGTATGTGAAATTCGCCTAACCGCACTAGGTCAGCGTTGTGGACTATATAGTCCTACCTCTCTCAATCGATCTGTTGATTGTTGAAGAGTCCCGTCCCTGCAGTGGAACATATTTTTCTGGTATTATTGTTATGCAAATTGAAACAAATATTATCAATACTCGAATATAGTTTGGACTGAAACGAGGAATAAATATAGAACAACTATCTTGAACGTCCAGCGACCGCCGGGCCGCATACGTACATTCTTTAGAATACACCCTATTTATAGTATCATTAAGGTTGTCATTACATTGAAATGGACAGTTAAAATATACCTTATTAAAACTGACATTAAGTTTACATGACATTTACAATTGTACCCTTTAAGGGGTGAAGAATAACATCGTGAGGAAACCTGCATACCATTGCCAATTGTAAGAATTTCTTTGGTATATAAAGTGCGTCAACCCGCACCAGGCCAGCTTGGTGGACTATATAGTCCATATGGCCTAACCACTCTCAATCGTACTCTCGATTGCCCCGTTGCCCGTGGCCAGCAGTGGGACGTGTATGGGCTGATACAGAAATTTTCAAATAGCTATAGCAATCGGGATGTTAGAGTACGTAGGTATAATGTGTTTCTATCAACAGAATGATGGCGCAAAACGGCGACTACCTAAAAGTGGAGACGGAATGGTCTTCGTTTATTAACCCATGGTCGAAACGCCTGGAGTTCGTCATCGGAAAACATCATATTATTGAGGTAACTATTGCAAATAATATGTCAACTGTATTAAGATTTCAGATTACCGTTTTTTTTTCATTTCACGGGTTTTATCCAGAATGCCACCGAGAACGAAGCCAGGTGGTATTTTTAGTGTCTACAGACACAATGCAAGTAAAATTGCAGAAAAAACAACGTTTTTTTTTCTATATTCGTATTTGTTTGGTAAATACCTAGTTTTTTCTTAAATAATAATGTACAACCTTTTTTTAACAACGCTTTGGTACGCAAGGGTTTAAATGATTGTTTTAGCAAAAACTATGGATTTAGGACCCTAACACGAAGATATGAAAACATCACAAAAAAACCCCGATTTTTTTTGTTGGATTATGTCTGTAGTCACTAAAACTACCACCCGGCTTCGTTTTCGGTCGCAATCTAGATACACCTTGTATATTTGCTAAACTTATTTTACGGGCTGTTTAAAAAGATTACATGTGATAAATTGAGCGGCCATATCGATATGGGTTTAATTTCCTCATTAATATAAACTGTAATTTCTCAGGGTCCAGCTAATCCCGACGTATTCCAGTCCCCCGACACAGACAAAGCTGTCCCTTTGAGCGATGAAGAAAAAGCCAAAGCGCAGAAATGTAGGGAAGGCATTCTTAGAATTATGAACGAGGTGAGTACTATAGAAAATTTATTTACGGTATATGTGTAATGTATAATAAGTATTTCAGAGCTGTATTTTCTAGGGTGCCGTAAAATAAGGTCATGGAACATTTACCGTGAGATTTAGATGTGTTGTGTTTGTCTGTTTCTGTGTGTTTCTTTCATAATAATTATAGTAATAACACCCAACCGTCACAAAAATAGTCGTGACCCCACACTACGATCGCGTCTTGTGTCGCGGGTATCAGGAACTACGAAAGACTTTGGGGTGTCACAAACGCCCAGACCCGAAAGAAATATTTGTGGGCCGCATAAACATTTCTCTCAGTGCAGGGATTGAAACAGAGGCCTCTCGTTTCATAGGCGGCGTCTTACCCCCTGTGCCACACGGAGGCTATCAAATCTTTGTAATATGGGGGGGTTTCTTTTAAAACCTTTGTTCTCTAATATAATGATTTTGGCTATTCTATTCTCCGCATTATGTAGATATAGTTTCGTGTACTGTAAGTGATAGATATGGTTAATTGCAATGTTATAGTTGGTGAGAAAAAGAAAAGGACGTTTTTTTTTAGAAATAAAAGTGCAATGATCCTATAAATGGGTTCCTAACCCATGAATCATAATACTATTGCAGTTATAGCTAACTTCGTGAATTATAAGCATGTTAAATAACTTTGCAAATTCTCAATTGTTAGTTGAAATCACAGTTGAAATCTATAAGAAAACAATTTACAATAATTTACTCATGAAATTAAAAAAAAACTTACACCAATGGAAAATAGGAGTTATTGCTTTAAGTTTAGATTTCAAATCGAACGCGATTCGATGGGCTACGTTTTGTCCTGTCAAGTTGACAAGCAAAGGTGGCCATAGTGACGCGTACCTAAAACAACAAACGTTATTGTTACTTAAACATGGTCGTGATACTAGAGAAAAATATATTTCCGCGTATAAAAAAACTGTTTTCCGATCAGATTAATAGTTATAATTTGTTAAAATGGTACCACAACATTTTCTTTTTGGTGATGTCTATAAAATTGGTACATTTTTTAATTATTGCGCTCCTACGACTTAGGCGATAGGCAAAGGGAGTTTGCTAAGACTTTCACAATGGATACCTTAAACTGATAATGTTACTCAAGTGATAAATAAATAATATTTATGAAACTATTGTTACTGGTGGTAAGTCTTTCATATGAGAGGCCGCTTGGGTAGATACCACCTCAATGTTTCTTCCGCCAAACAGCAGTGTAAATGCACTGTTGTGTTTCGGATTGAAGGACATTGTAGCGAGAGTAATTACTGCACATATTAAGATTTAACATCTTATGTCTTAGAATGGCGATGACAGTGGAATGCCAAACATTGCTTTGTAATTCAGTGTTTGGTTTCGCTACTGTTCGTGAGCGGCCGTAGCGCTTACCATCAGGCGAACGGCATGCTCGTCTCGCCATTCATGGCAATAAAAAAAAACTTTTTGTCTAGGTATTAACCAAGCCTGCGGAGTTGGCTAAGCAACAAATGACGAAGCGTTGCCAGGACCTGGCGTCTTTCATGGAGAGTCTACTGGAGGAGCAGCAGCCGAAGGCCGACGAGGAGTTACGCCTGGACATACAGGATCCAGACCATAGTTACTATGTGAGTTGACTACAAAAGCTAATTCCTGATTTTCACATTCAAAACTAGTACTTTGTCACTGCCTCGATGACATAGTTATACTAGAGTTCGATTTTAACCCTGAGTTTTCTAGTTCCAATTCCGGAATGGGTGAAAACATCTTGATTTTTTTTTATTAATTATAATCAGTTAGTTGGTTAATGTTTTTGTTATGTAATTGTATATTTACACGTGTCTCAGATTATGTAAAATATTTTTGGTAACAAATAATTAAATGTTTAGTAGCACTCGCGTATTTGAATAAGTGTAATATGCCTGATGTTGAAGTATAGTCTAGAATAGAGACAAGGCCCGATGGCATTTGATTAAAAATAACTTTTAATTTCAGGAGCGTGACTCTGTGATGCTCGGAGGCATATCACCGCACCATGAGTACAACGACAGCAAGTCAAGTATAGGGACACCGATGAGCTACAATCAGCTCAATTATAATGAGACGCTACAGAGGTATGGTGTCGTTTTTACTCGCTTTGTTGCTATATCGACGGAATTCAACTTATTCAGGTTGAGCTGCCTTTAAACACGCGAATAGGGCGCAGGGCGGTCGACGACAATGAATTCCTTAATAATTTATATCGTGGGGATATCCTCACCTTGCTTTGAACTGGGTGTAAACCTGTACTTCCGCCTAACAATATCCCCACATTGGTCCCCGTAGGTATTAGGCAATGTTTATAAAATCTAGGTCTCAACAATTAACCCGCGGATAATACAGTATGAATAAATGTAAATTATAGTTTAAAAAACTAAAAAACACGCTTGCATAAAAGATCCAATCTTAAACTCATTATCAATTATTTTTTAGTTTTTAGTTGAATCTTTTATGCAAGCGTGTTTTTTCAGTTTTTTAAACTATAATTTAATTGCTTGCACTAAAAACATTATCTACGGCTGTCTTATCAAAGAAAGACAGCTGCGCGCAAATTACCAATTTTAAACATAAAAAAAATTACTTTTCTGGATAAGATAATGTCATATACTTTTTAAATTATGGCGTTGTCATCGGTCCTGGATAAGTATGCAAAGTTTGAATTAAATCTGATCGTTCTAAGTAGGGCAAAATCGAGCTCAAAGGAGTCGGTTACATACATACATACAGGTGAAGCTAATAAAAACGTGTTAAAAAATGTGTTGTTAGGGTATTAAGCATTTGTTTTCACGTTCCATTAGGTACTTCGACAGTCACATACCTTATCCGTGCGAAGACTTCTCCGCTGTTACTAGGGAAAATGTGCTTGGAGTACTGGATGAAAAACCAGTCACAAGGTAGGATTTCCGTTTAAATTTATGTCCATTTCCAACAAATGGGATGATAGGCAATCTGGGGCGCAGTACTTTGACGAGACACCAAATAGTTGTATATACTTGATTTAAAATTATATGCTTGTTTCCTTTCGGATTTTGTTGTTCCATCTGTTTATAGAGCTTGTAAAATTAACAATTGTTAAAAAAGTATTTTAGTACGTAGTTTCAGATATTATACCTGTTTTTTTGTTGTTTTCTTTTCTAGCAGTATCGCATTTGTAACATAAATTTGAGTCGGAATAATTAAATTCGAAGGGGATTTATAGATTTTCTTGCTTAAAATATTTTTGCAACAATCATGTGTGGTTAGTTATTCATGTGTGTGGTTAGTAATGTGTGTTATAGGTAGAAAACTAAAGACCTTGCCTACCGCAGCGTGATTGATTAAAATATACTGACTTAAATTAAAATAATTAAAATGAAGTAATCTTAAATAGAAAGCAAGCACAATGAAAAAGAGGGTATCTAAATAATTCGGTTTTTAAATCAATACAAGTTTATTTTCAAACTAGGTATACGTATAACTAGGTAATTGTGTAAAAAAATCCAATATTTTTATAAAAGATCGATGTGTTCCATTCTATAATATATATACTTCAGTAAAATAAATGACAGAATTATATAATATATGAAAAAAAAAAACTAAAGAATATTTGTTGAAGAACTGATAAACGCGTTTTAGTAAATGACCCAATTACAAAGTAAAAATAGTTATTATCGTGTTTAACTTTAAAAAACAAACCACAAAAGCAACAAAACAAACAAACAAACTTGAATTCCTCCAAAATGAGACAATGTTTCTAAATAATTTTCATATCATAGGTCCTTGATAAGTGTGCTTGAAAGTCGAGTTAAAAAAAAACATATATACAAACATAGAATTGAAACGAATGTAAACGTGTTACTATAATATATCAAATCAAATAAAACATTACGAGATGAATGAGTAGCCCTCAGAGATGCGATTTATTTGAAATAATTAAAAATGCAAATACAAAATGCAAAATACCTATTTTGTATTTGGCATTTAAATGCCTTTTAGTAAAAAACATTTTGTATTTTATTTGAAATACCTTTCGAGATGTATTTTGCATTTTTAATATTCATTTCAAAATGCAAAATACTTTGTGACTAAGTTTAGTCAATATTACCCTCAGAAAAATGAATATCATAGAAGGAGCGCTATTGACATTTTAACGTACACTATAATTTTAACAACAAGAAATAATTGTGCTGTGATCTCTTCTGATAGTTTATCGATATCGATAGATGAACTTTATTTATAACAAATTCGTAGACACAGTGGTAGATATTCATACATGAATCATTATTATTTATTTCAAATCCATAGCCTAGCATAGTAGTGCCAATATTACTATAGACCTAGAAACCCTACAATATTTGAAGGAAGAGTGCACAAGTCTGGAGATGCTAAACGCATATCCCACAATAAAAAAAGTATTTTTAAAATACAACACATCCCTACCTAGTTCATCACCAGTAGAAAGACTTTTTTCGTATGGTGGGATGATTATGAGACCTCACAGAAGAAAAATTAGTGATGATCTATTCGAACAACTGGTATTGTTAAACAGCATATTAAATAAAGAAAATTGATGTTTAGACTGTTTAGTCTTTCTTTTTCTTTTCGTTAGTCTAGTTTTTACATCATTTCAAGTGAGTATTATTATTATTAATAACAACAGAATTTATTGATACGCATACTGATAAATATGACCAAAATGACACGCAAAAAGTGCTATTTGGCTCGGCTTTGTATCTCTATTCCATTTCTCATGATAAATACCTAAATTAAATAAAAATATCATTCAATTTGGTCAAAAGGTATTTTATTTTGAAAAAGTATTTTGAAAATACCTATTTTGCATTTAGCATTTGAAATACAAAACGTAAAACTATTTGGTATTTTGCATTTGAAATAGGGAATCTGAAAAGTATTTTGCATTTTGTATTTAAATGCTTTTTTAAAACTATTTTGTACATCTCTGGTAGCCCTTTCATTTGGTTTCAAAAAGGAGGTGATATTTGTGTACTCATAGTTATTAAAAAAGCTTATCGCACCCCCGGTGCAACAAAGTGACATATGCAATCATTGCAAGCTTGGAAGGTATAAAGAAATAATCTTATTTCTTTTAGAATATTACGTGGTCATAATTTTTTTAACGGTAAATTAAAAGTTGATATTATGATAGAAGCTGTTCAATTTGTCTATGTCTTGAAATATCACATTTTTATATTATGTCAAAGTTTCAAATATTTTTCCTGAAAAGTTGCATTTTTGCAAAAGTGACTTTGTTGCACCGGGGGTGCGTTATGATGTCGCGCCGCCCGCGCTTATAAATGACGAATAAAACATTTAGATAGTTTTGTCACATAATTTATTATTCTGTCTTCTGTTGTTTTTTCATTTGTTGAAAATGGAAAACTAAAAAGTATTTATGTCGGTGACTAGGCCTTTTTTGTTTTGCCTCGTTCACACATTTTCTAATAGGCTATCTGAATTATAATACCGGCTTTTTTAAACGAACTGTTAATTTGCATTCTCGCCATAGTTAATATACAAGTTATTATTAATACAATTTATAATAACATAAGCTTATGTTATCATTAGTGATGTGCCGGTTCATCAAAAATGTATATCCGCGGACACGGATCCGGACACGGATACGGATATTTAGAGTCAAGATCCGCAGATACGGACACGGATACGGATCTTTACAGAATCGGTGTCGGTGCATGACCTTGAGACGATACATGACGTCCCGACCGAAACCCGAAAATCAAATACCAAATACCATAGCTACTTCGCTCATAGAATATATGTCAGAAAAAAGATTATCAAGAGATCAACACCAGTTAAAGTTTGTCAGATTAACAGTAAAAGGTTTGCAGGTCTTAGTCGCATTGCTCGCACGTATTTATCAACATCCGCAACAAGCGTTCCAAGTGAGCAATTTTTCAGTGCAGCAGGAATTGTTTGTGATCCTCATCGTAACAGACTTTTTGGGGGACAAACCAGTCAAGTTACTCTATTTGAAATACAATTTACCATTACTTAATTTCAATTATGACTATTAATCTTTCAAGTTCCTTAACTTATCTGCATTTATTAACGCAGCGGCAGTAATTAAGCTACATTGCTAGAATAAGCATACATTTAGAATTTATTTTTCGTTTCTCGTTATTTCATAGTTATAAAAGTGATCTTATAACTTTCTAGTATGTACTAAATTGATTTCATTGTAAATCAAAAAAATATTGAAGTTTTAAGTTGTGTATATTTCATTTTCTTATAAAAGTAATGTCATAACTATTTATGTGTAACATTGATCTCATGTAATAGTTGATTTCGTATATTTGAGTTATATACTATTGGTATGGTAACTTACTAGAATATATGTTTGCAATTAAAGGTGCCAAATATTTGATTTTAACAAATAAAAAATACAGTGAATGGATTTTTTAAAATTATACTAAGTATTTAATCACATAATTTAAGTAATTGTGCAGCATTTTATCTTGTCAATTAAATTTGAAAATTGAAAAAAACGGACACGGACCTTATTTCTCCCCCGGATATCCGCGGATACGGATACGGATACGGATATCCGGAACATCACTAGTTATCATACATTGTTAACAATATTAAAACCTGAGTGAGTCATTATCAAATTGTGTGATTTTTCAATTACACTCTTTATATTCCAGTTTTCCGGTCCCTAGTATTAATATTTATTTATATATTACATGCCAACTTTCTGTGAAAACACGATTTAAGTGTCTTTATGCATACGACTTTGTTCATATAAAATTTTAAAACCTATTTTAGTTATCGAGTGTTTTGTCCCTTTCGTACTACTTTTGAATTGAGTTTGAGCGAAGAAGACAAAACATTCGTTTTCTACATTAGGTTTAAAACTATGTGAAAAAAGGCCGTTAAACTTAATTTTAGAGCAATTTAAAAATTATTTTATAGTCTGAATAGTTATATCCTCCTATATGAATAATTTAATTGTGGCGTGGATACAAATTACATATAACAGTTTGTAAAATACCCGGTCATATGGAACAACAACACTCGAAAGTCGACTAACATAACACCAAATATTGCGCCGTTTGGAGGTCTATGCCCTACTGTTATTTGGGCTACTGATCATTTGTAAATTCTAAAATAGAAACTGATTTTAAAATCAACAATGAGTGATCATTATAGAGTTTTAAAATTAATTGTAAACTATTTTTAATGTCCACCGCAGCGCCCACCAAAGTAACTGCCCATAAGCTTAGAATATTGAAAGTGCGACGATGGACTATATTGATTAGATATGCCTTTTCATTGAGGTATACTAGAGGATACATCGCGAACAATGTGTTACAAGACTGGTTTTTATGACCGCAATTTTTGTTTGTGTCACTCAAGACACACTATAATCCTTCTCGTTTTATTTTCTTCGCGGTTCTGGTATATTTAAGCTGAAATCAAGCTATCGTACGTACGTCTTACGCATAAAGTAAAGAAGCGGTCATAGATACTAGATGCGGCTAATTGGCCAATCAGGACAATGGATCATACAAGGTCCTGGCTTAAGGGTACGACTAATAATGTGCTCATAACAAAATAATCTGTTGTTGAGATCGGTCTAAGACGCGTTTCTCTAAGACGGAATACTATAGTTTGATTTCACTTTTACAATGCGTACAAAGTTTGTTCGTGACGTCTGCTCGAGTATGATACTTCCAATTAGTCCCTAATAGTAAGTAGTACGAATATATGTGAATTGTGTGGGCTGGTTGCAGCTGTGTGTCTCCCATGGTGCAACAATCCGGAGAGTCAGGGGAGCAGACTAGTTCCTGTGCATCCAGCGCGATGAATCCTGGAGTCATCAGCCCGCTCATGGCGTTGGGAGACTACCAACCAGTCAGGCTTACTGAGTCGCTGCTTACAAAGTAAGTTCCTTTAAAAAATCATTTTATGTATGCAGTCAACGGTCTAAAACCCAATGAAATAAAAACAGGTTATTCATAATAGTAAAAATATAAAATAAAATATTTTAGCACTTGTTAACTCAAAATAACTAAGAAAAAAACATGACGCTAACTTTTTATTTTGCTTTCATGGGTATTTTTTAAATTTTAGTTATTTTGCCATCTAACATTATCTTCATGTCAGGAGAACTTTAGATAATTAAAAATGATCATGTCACTACTCACTGCTTAATTCAGAGTATTGAATATGAACATCTCTGGCACTTAGGCACAACGCGGAAATGGAGAAGGAACTGTTGAAGATGCACCGCGAGAACAGATCGAGTTGCAAGAGCGAAAGAGAGAAGACCACAAATGAGAACCGCCAGAAGAAAAAGGAACATTTAGCTCGGTGCAACGCGTCATTCCAACCGGTCCTCGTCGCACCCACGCCGTACATAGAACCTATATACAAAAAGGTAGGTACTCTCAGTTTTACAATGAATTTATGGGATATGTTTATGAATTAATTACTAGTTTCTGTCTGACAGTAAAACTGTAATGAACCTGACGGTAAACGCAGTGTTTTAATGTTTCTTCATTATTTGGATTCGGTATGTAAAAAACAGTTCTTATAATATAAAATGCAATCAGATAAGTCGATGCAAGTAAGTGATTACCGCCCTTGAACGTCTATAAAACTTGGATCATTACTACATTGCTAGCTATAAGGAAGTGTAATGAAAACTAAAGGATGGGAGTACGAAAGTGGCACTTGATCATTTGGTACTTTACTTACTAAATAAAACACGATGCGGAAACTGTAGCTCCGCTGTTGTCAGTCATGTTCAGTATGAATGGGCAGGCTCGTCCGGGACGATACACTAGCGATACAAATTTGCTCTCGCGTTTCGTTCGGTAAATAAGGTTGCCATATGCCCAATACCAATTCCCTCTTTCCATCCTTTTCCCGTTCCGCTCTCCTCACGATTTGATGAGCAGGCAGCATATCTATGATCCAAGCGTTTTGGTAATTCATGGGCAGCAGTGATCACTTACCATCGGGTGACCTGTTTGCTCGCACATACATATAGAGGCACAAAGTTATCTGACCCGGTGAGAGAGTCGCTGTAATCGAATTTGGTGTTGCCATTAAAAATAGATATAGCGATAAAGTGGGTAAAGTAAGATTTTTCAATCCGATCAATAGTGTCGGGAAAATGAGTGGACCAGTTTCATATGCTTGTTTTTTTCCTTCACAAGATTTCTAACCAATCGCTCCTCCTTAAAGAAGTCAAAACCCTTAAAAAGTTATCTGTATCAGCCCATACACGTCCCACTGGAGGGTACGGGCCTCCTCTGTAATCGAGAGTACGATTGAGGGTAGTTAGGCCATATCACAGGCCATGTAGTCCGCCGCGCTGGCCTAATGCGGGTTGGTGGACTTACACAAGTACCATAGAAATTCTTATAAATCGCTTCGGTATGCAGGTTTCTTCACGATGTTTTCCTTCACCGTTTTTGTGTGTTTATTGACTATCAATACACGCATGACTCCGAAAAGTCAGAGGGGTACTCTGAGATTCGAACCCGCAGCCACCGTGAAATGTGGTTGTGGTCATTGGTGGTCCATTTACCAACAGGCCACCACGCACGTAACGATGAATTTTAGTTTAGGATATAAACTAACATCTATTGTACTAGTACGTACAAAGTTCTGTTTTCGTGGAATTTATTTTGAAAAGCTGACAACACAAACTTGTGGCAACAGCTACACGATGATACAATTTTTCGAAGGGTATTATTGGTATCTGAAGCCGATTTTCTTCCTACGTAAAATTTAATACCTGAAGTTTAACATTCCTAGCATCAATTTTTAAAGTTTTCGGCAATTTTCACTAGTTTTAAATAATGCAGGAAAAATAAATACATTGAGTAAACAACTAATGACCGATATGACAGCGACTGGCAGATAGACTGACATTCTAAATGACGTATTTGTTTCCACTTTTCGCCACCGGGCCAGGTATCTTTGTGGCTCTATAAGTATGTACATAAGTAATAATAAAAAGTCAATGTTAGTCACCTTCAATGGGTACCAAATATTTTAACGCTACGATATTAGCCTAGCACTGTGTATCCTATTAATATAATTTCAAATTCCAGCCTCACGGCGTCAAACGTGCCTCTAAGCAAATGGAGTCAGAGCCAGGTGCCCACAAGCACCACTGTCCATCGGCGCGGCAGCCTCGCAGGGCGCAAGTCACCAGTGCCGCGTCTGCGCAGTCCTCATCCACCATCACCACCACCGTTGGTGAGTCCGGCGGTACGATATATGGGTTTGACTCGCTTTTTTGTCGTGGTATCAGTGTCTTCACCTTGTATATATATATTGCACATATTAATAGGGTATTTGACCATGATCAATTTTTTGCATTATTTTGCACAGATTTTTTTTGTTTTCATTGAATGGTGAGACGGGCTTGTCGTTCGCCTGATGGTAAGCGATACGATCGCTCATGAACAAGCAAAACCAAACAATACCTTGAATTATGCAATGCTTGGCATTCAACTGTGCTCGTCATTCTGAGACATAAGATAATAAGCCTCAATATGTCCAGTAATTATTTTGGCTACAATGTCCTTAAAACCAAAACACAACAGTGCATTTACACTGCTGTTTGGCGGAAGAAATAGACATTGCGGAAAATGACATTAAAATAAAACATTTATGTCAAAACAAGGTTAAAGTAACTTATAACATGAAGCAAATATTAATATTTTAATTCAAAGGCTGGTACTTGGGAGTGTCTTACCGTCTATATGACACCCGCACACTGTAATACATGTTAAGCCTAGTGACGTCACTAGTCTGTTTCTGTTTCGCATCTCTTTTCTTTTACTCCCATTACAAGTTTTCAAACGGTTCTAACCTATTAAATTCTGAACTTACAAAATTATTTGTTTGTTAGATTTTGGCGATAGATAGCTTTTGATAAATAAAACAAAACATGGAGTCAAATACCCTGTTGTAACTATCACCTTTAGTGTCTTCTGATCTTGAAGATGGATTGAATTATATCGCTTTTGTCTCTCAATAGTGGCTTATTTGCTAAAAATAGTATGGTTCGATATTGCAGCATAATGGATTTGTGGTGTAAATTGATATAGTGTACACATATGTATAATAAATATTTATCAGTCACGGTTTTATACTAAACGGGTGATAGAGAGACTCCGATTTGTTTCTATAATCAACACTTGCTCATTTTTCACCAATAGTTTCTTTCTGAATTATAAAAATTCTGAAATCAGATTCAAATCAGCTTTGGGCAATTTGGTTCACTTGGAGCTGATGCAGATAACAGCATTACGGATATAATGCTTATGCAATAGCTTTAGATTCTTCTTGATTCAGCAAAATTACTGTACTTTATACTTATATCCAAATTGCCATATGAATATAACTGACAGATATTCGTAATTCAGTAAGGATGGGAAACGTGAAAATAACGTCAATTAAAACTAATTAAAATGATTAGATTTTATATCACAATAAAATTGAAAAAATTATATTTTCAAACAAATCAAATAATAAAATAATTTAGTTGAAATACAACACGCCTTATATGTTACCTACTCCCCTCAGTTGTTCCGGACGTAAGAGCGGCAACGCCGCATTTTTCGTCACTACGTTACGAATGGCATCATTTGATTTGGCGCGGTGATTCCTTTGTAGTTTTTAATCATAATTTTATTCGTTTAATAACAAATGTATTAAAAACATTCTCAATCAAGTCCCCTTTTACATAAATAAAGTAGGTCAAAATTGGTTCGTCGGTGGATTAAAATAGCACATCGCGTAAAGTATTACTGCCACTAAACAGACCTTCAAATAAATCATAGCGGTGTATTCCACAGCTGTAAATCGCGACATCGTGAACATGAATAAAATGCTATCGTAATTCGTGATGTGTTGTGAGCAACGCACGCGCATTCGCAAAGAACAAGCACGGCGCACCGCGCAATGACTAGGCGACGCGACGAGTGGTGCGGGTACCGACTCCCGACCTTCAACTGTCGATCGCCGATCACAGTGTTGCTAGGTTAGATTTTTAAAAAATACGGGAAAAGTTTCGTAAAAAATAGTAGATGGATGTAAACTATAGTGGATTATTATACCGTTCATTACAGGGATATTTTCATACTAAGCGAAAATACACATACATTCTTAAAAATTACAAGTATTCTGTAAAAAAAGACTGTTAATCGCTGTATGTGTCACTATTCTATTTGCTCATAAAGTACTGGAGATATAATAAATAAGTATTAAGTACACCCAACAGTTAAATATATAGCCGTGACCCCACATTAAGATCGAGTTTATTAGGTTTGGTTGAAAACTTAAGGATGGCTCGGTGAAATAAAAACCCTATAAAAATATTTAATAGTGATAAATTTTCTTGTGTTTGTAAGTTACAGAAATAGGTTCATTATTTATCTTGTTAATCATATTGCAGTACGTTTTATACTTACTGCTTACTATGTTTTGGTACTATACCGGGTATATCAAGACTGCTACCGGAAACGAAGCCGGGTGGTAGTTTTAGTGACTACAAAAACAATGCAACTAAAAATTTCGCAAAGAAACGCGACCATTTTTTTAAATCATTTTAAACTCTTTTATACCTTAGAGTCTTTATAAATAAAAGCGTATACACTATTATTTATGAAAAACCTATGTATTTACCACCCTAATGCGACGATAGAAAAAAAATACCAAAATTTTTAAATACGCTATTTATTTTCACAAAATTTAGTTGTATTGTGTCTGAAGTCACTAAAACTACCACCCAGCTTCGTTTTCGGTAGCAGTCTTGATATACCCTGTATAGTAAATGTTGCACAAATAGTCGCGTCGCTGAGCTATTATGAGTTTTAATGTCATGGTCTGAATTATTGATTTTATTTCTATGCAATTAGTAATAAAACCTTGTATTTTTTTGCGCTTGACTTTTGTGTCAATGACCTAGCGAAATCGCTACAGCAGGTGTTTAAATGTGGAAAACTAAAAAACTATCCTGTGGCTAAACGGGTGATGATAAATTAATAATATTTGGTGTACGGGCTGCTGATGCGATACCCTGTATGTGGACAAAAAAAATACTTATGTCACCGACATGTTGTATACAGGACGGATTGTTCAAGTGGGAATGGATGGGCTAATCCGAAACTATGAGGAACAGCTAAAAATACTGAAGAGAGTCACGATCCTGATTTGGATGGAAACTAAAACTGCATACTTTGATAATTCATAAATCAATATTCTTAGCTAGCAATAGACCTTGGGAAGTAATGTGACTGTATGTCATTGCAAACTAAAGGAAAGAGGTGATTTTAAGCAAAATATTTTTTTTTTACATTGCCGTAGTCTCCCTGTGTTTGGAGTAATAAAATTGATTATATTATAGCATTAGAAAGAATTGTTCCGACCAATTTATGAGTTATTTCTTGATAATTCCACTCCCAACGCAGGGATGCTAGGTGGGAAATGGAAAAAAATTATGCTAAAAATAAGGTTTTTGATTTGGTTTTCCGTCTGTCATTACTTTATACAATTATTAGTAACATTATCAGATGGTGTATACAACATATGTTATTTTTTTCGAAATCATCGGGTTCGGTGGACTGTGTGGCCTAACAACTCACAATCTTGCTCTCGAATGTACAGTAGGCTCTAGCCATGCTCTGGGACGTGTATGCCCTGATACAGACATCGAGTCCGGATCATCGTTACGAATATTGATTTATAAAAACCCAAGTACGAAGTTTTAGTTTTCATAAAAAGCGGCCTTGTGTCTCCTTTAAGTATATTTTCGCTATTCGTCATAGTTTCGGATTTGGCATTGTTCGCATGGCTATTTGGAGATAGCATCATTGGAATTGTAATGCCGTCGAGTTATATTACCATTGGATAGAATTCAATTATATCTCGGACTTGACACTATAATGCCATAATAACCAAGGCTTTATTAATTGGATGCACACGTAATATTGTGTCCCATCAAAAACAAAACTTGTCAGAAAACCAAGTCTCGTAACTCAGTTCTTCTGCCATAAAAAGTTTTGAGATTCATGCATTACCAAGTTAGCTAATTAATTTAGTCTCTACTTAAGGGAGCGTGTCTTGTGAGGTGTCTTGAGTTATTATGTAATTAGCTTACCTATCAAAATCATATAGTGGCCACTAATATTGTTTCGGGTTTGGGTGTTTGACAACGAAAAAGGCTTTCGTAGTTCCTGATATCCACGACCCAAGACTCGATCTTAGTGTGGGGTCAGGACTATGTATGTATCATATCGCATCTTTAAAATTAAAGTTACCTTATCCAAAAAATAGATTTTGGCTTTTAATCATATATTGGCTCAAAATGACAATCTTCATCGACCCGATATTATAGATGGACCTATGATGGACCTTCTGACGCGTGAAGGGCAGAAGAATGTATATAATTCGGTCTTCTAGATGTATCTCCCATAAGTACAAATTTTTTTATGTTACAAATCTTTAATGAATGTTTACCAAAAAATAAGAATTTTTAGTTAGGTGTCTATAATTCTAAAGGTGCGATATGTACGTGACTGTTGTGTGTATTTATTATTGTTTATTATATTTTAGCTGCGAATCACTGGCCGGCTAATCCCGTGAACAACATGAACACGTTCATTCTGGGGGTGGGCATACCACAACAGATGTCTATTGTGAGCCCCATGCCCGCAATGCCAGGTACCACATACTTATAATAATTACTGTAAACATTTACTGCGACAGTTCTGGTATGGCTAACGGATTTATAAATTATTTTCTATATTAGAAAGTATTGGAGATATGATAAGTAAGATACTTTAAATTGAAACTACTCTATTGACGGCTTTTGGCATTTGATACTCCTCTGCTAATAAAAAAAATTTAATAAAATTCCTGTCGTCATTTCTCCACTACCCGAAATATCAGCTTCCCGATCACAACTGCTCTGACAGGTAAAATCTTTAGTTAATTTCTACATGGGAACTAGCATTTAAAAATAATCAATTTTGTGATTCGATGTAAGAACATGCATGTACGTATGGAAAGTCTAATTTAAAATCGTTGTTTATTATTTAAACTTCGTAATTCAAAACATTATGTTTATTAGGTAGCACCATCGATGTATTGCTATATCGTTTCGATTATTTATCAGTTTATATATTTTTGTTGCATTTAGTTTGCAGTACCTGACTCGCAGTAAAAGTAGTATACATGTGTACTTGTGAATTCATAGTCGTGTGTGATGTTATTTCTGTTTTAGGAATGTTTCAAATGTACTATACACCGGCAACAGGCGGCGCGGCCATCCCCACCACGTCTGACGCTAACCAGCCGCCGGAACCAGCGGCCCCGAACACGCCGCAGTTCCAGACTTCAGCAAGTTAGTTATATTCATATGTAATTATACAGAGTGTATCAAAACTGCTAATGAAAATGAAGCCGGGTGGTAGTTTTAGTATAAGTATTGCAAAAAAGCGACGGCTGTTTTATTTTTTTTCCTATTGTTTATTGGTCGTAAATACATATTTTTTCTAGTTTGTTTCTAAGTGAACACCCTTTTATTTTTGCAAAAACTATTGATTTTCCACCCAAAAATTACGATGTGTAAAAGTTGACAAAAAAAATAATTGCCGCGTTTCTCAGTGAATTTTTTTGTTACATTGTGTTTGTAGTCACTAAAACTATCACTCGGCTTCGTTTCCGGAACCAGTCTTGAAATACCCTGTATATTCTGACGGCCTTATTCATAGACAATATGAAACCTATTTTAGATATTGAATGTTTTGTCCTTTTCGAACGACTTAAATTTACTTTGAGCGAAGACAAAACCGTACGTTCGATTTTAGAAGAGGCCCTGCAGTGGGACCTGTATGGGCTGATACAGAAGATAAAACATTCTATAGCTAAAATAGGTTTTAAAACTGTCTTTGAATGAGGCCGTAATCGTTTGATCTGTTTGCTATCGTCTTTGAGTTATAAATTGATAAAATCAAATCAGACAATATCGAAAAAAGTTGAGAGTAAAAGCTAGGTTATACTTTTTATCGTTACTTCAGAACATCACCGTAAACTAAACATGAGATCTAGTCAATATTACCCAATTTAAAAAAATAATAATATTGTTATTTGTGACAAGCAAAAAAATTATCGTCTTTAACGGTCAAAGCCCACATTGTTGTTATCTGAGAGAGTAATCTTAATCTCATAGGAACCCTAGTTATCAACACTGAGTTTCCAATCGAACTCCGCGCGATCTAATTAGTTGCTGTTAATATTTCTAGTGCCATGCATGATGTACGGGCAGCCAATGTACGGGCCGCCGATAATGTACTCGCCGATAGCCTCGCAAGTGACGTACCCCATGCAGCAGACCATGATGGGTCAGAACATGCACTACTCCTCAAACCTCAACCCTCTGTGCCTCGCCACCAGCAACTATGAAGAGGTGAGCCACTGCATGTAGGAATGCAGTTATATATATATAAACTTGTACACAATGTTCTTTAAGACTATTAAAATATACTGATTATAAAATTATTTAAATAAACTAATTTACCTAACTCTTTCATTCTGCTGTGTCGCCATCTTCATTGCAATGAGCTTACGGCGACATGGACTTTGAAATTTAGCTTGATAGATTGACAATTGCAGGGCTAGTTGCTAGAGTATTTAGATGTTTGGGTATTGCTGGGTGTCAATATTGCTTTTGCTTGCTTTATGGTAGTCATTTATGTATACTTCATAATGATACTATATGTTTTGATAGACTGATGCACTGTATGCACAAATCTGCAAGACATAATCTGCTCGGGTTTGACTTGAATAAAATGCATGAAAAGTATCTTTGATACTGTATCTCAAGTATGGAGAGAAACACATCTTGAGAAAAAAAGCTTGGCGAACCGTTGTTCGCTGTATTGGCACCTCTACTTATCTTAAGGAAGACAGACGAAAGACACAAACAAAAATAACAAATAATATAACTAAAACAAAATGGATTAAACTGTCAATCTAATCAAGCTAGATTTAGGTGGCAACAATTCTTGGGTTGCCGCCTATAAAAACTATTTTTAATTAAATTAGCACTAAGAACATAAAATTACACTATATTAAATATGCGATATGATACTAATGTGGTGTTCATCCGCAGCTTTCTGGCAACATCGACTATTAAAATATTTTTTTTTCTATATAATAGTTTTAAATTAATGGCTTTGAATTTTTTTTTGATTTATATAAATCTATGTATGCCTAGGCTTGTAGGGTAACTTTTCCGCCGAAGTCTAGTGCGGTGCGACGCAAAAAGAAACGTGTCGAGCCAAAACCACCAAAAAAAGACCACGGCAGTGTGGACAGTAGTAATTGTTCCACGAACCCTCTCAAGCGGGTATGTATGCTCACACAATCGACCATCTTACTGGCTTTTCATTTTTTATTTTACTCTGACGTACTTTGTTTCGTAAACATCATAAGCTTCTATATCTTGCTTCAATAGTATCATATTGATCTGCATTAAGGTGCATTCAAAATTGATAGAGTTTGCACGCAGACTAAATTGATTTTGAAAGGCGAGTTATTATTTACCATATAGTTAGAAGTATTCTACTTTTATAGGAGTCCGGTGCGGCTCAGACTAAACAGGACGGGGAAAAATCTACGCAGTATTCGTCTGACATCAAGTCATCGTCGAACAGTTTAAGTCATAAGGTTAGAGCTGCGCTTGTAGCTTAGAGTTTACGTAATTCATATTTATTATCTGTTTAAACCTGGCCAAAAACTATACAAATCTATGAATATTTACTATATGTAAAATTATCAGTGTATAATATTAATATTATTCTTATAGATTGAATGATAACATAAACACAATGTGACATTGGTAAAAAAATGAATAAAGTTATAATAACATAATAAATTACCAAGCTGTTACAATTTTTTGAAACAAACATTAATAATAATTGTTAAATGACGCTTCCCAAGAAAGCTATTTTATAAACAATCCATATAATACAATACACTGGAATATAAGCATTTGTTCAATATCTAATGAAATAAATGCTATTGCCAAAAACATGTAAATATTGTAAATACACTGAAATAAGAAAATATCTCGATAAACAATGAGATGCCGAAAGAAGAATAACAAATGAATTATTATTTAATGAAACATTATTATTTAGAACAATAATAGTAATTATTACTCAGCAATGTTTGTGAGCTGTATGTTGCCGTTGCAAGTTGTGCGATATGGGTTGTGGTGAGGTTTGTATAGTTCTCGGTTAAGGTGAATGCTTACTGTGATGGTTTCTGCTGCCTGTTGCTTACTCACTTATCGATCAGCTACAAACAGACAAATTTATCGATAAGACACACTACTACCTACGAATAGTTACATGAATACTTACATTTTTTTCTTGCAATGACGTACATGTGCGCAAATATGCGTCCTTGTTCTGTCGTTATTTTACAATTTATTTTCTTATCAAATTTACTTTGCTACATTTTGTAAATTATTAATTTCTTTTGCTTTTTTCTGATGTTATAATGTTCACAAGTTTGTCTCTCTACAAATATTGTGTTTCAAATATTAACAATTGGCCAGTTTGAACTTTTAAAATTTTAATATTATTTTTCTATGACTAATGATAATATACATTTATTACAAATTTGTCTAAGCAATAGATACATACATATATGTTTGTACTTTGTACACATCGCTTTTTCCTAGTGCATATAGATGTGTGAAGGGATATTGTTTGCCATCAGAGTACAGAGGCAGTTCCCGATTCGACGCCGACCCGCGAGACAAAGGCTTCCAACCCGACCGGTAATGGTAATAGCGAGGAGACTGTGGACAGAACTGACGGTGAATCCACTTACTCCTCCTTCTACTCCTCATTCTTCAAAACTGAGTCCGGGAGTGCCGAGGAGAGCAGCGACGCCAAGAAAACCGGCTTAAAAAATGTCCTCAAGGTAATGGGAGAAGTTATATAAAGATAGATGAGCAATGAGCAAATTAGATTCCATAGTTCAGTGGACTGGCAGTTTCCGATTAATATATTATTTAGAAATGTACATGGGTATGTAAAAAATATGTGAGCGAGAGGGCATAATGGTTCGATCCCAATCGAAACAAATAAATAGATAAACAAAACTAAGATCGAGTCTTGTGTCGTGAGTATCAGGAACTACGAGAGACTTTTTAGTCTCACAAACACCCAGACCCAGGTATTTCTGTGTTCTATAAGTAGTTCTTAGGGCCGAAACTGCGTTAAGCGGGCGCCCGCGACGGGCAACCGTCGCGCGTTTCCTCGCGTGGACACGCGGGCGGGCTCCGTGAGAACGCGACGGTCCACGTCGCGGGTACCCGTCGCGGAGACCGGATTTACGCAGTGTCGCTGGTTCAATTTTAAAGGTGTGCATGTACAGTCGTGTCGATGGAGAGCTTAATATATTATTACATACCAAAACGACGACTAGCAAAAAAAAAAAACGACAGCCAGGAAGGCTGTTAATTGAATTTAGGTTGCTAGGCGGAGAATTTGTTGTAAAGTTCAGTAAATTAAGAGAAAATGAAAACTCATTGTACAAATATTTTAAAGTTTCGATACCGGTCTATGGCGAATTATCTTCGAAACTGGAACCATATTTGATGGTCAACAACTTAAGGGTAAAATCTGTATCAGTCATATCACCAACGGAAAGGCTGGCAATAACATTGCGCTAAGTAAAAAATCTTTATTTTTGCTCAAGTATATTCATCATCATCATCATCTCAGCCACAGGAAGTCCACTGCTGAACATCGGCCTCCCCCAACGGTCTCCGCATCGACCTGTTGGAAGCAGCCTGCATCCAGCGACTTCCTGCAAATGTAGCCAGGTCATCCGTCCACCTTGTAACCGGGCGTCCGACATTTTGCTTGCCTGTACGTGGCCTCCACTCTAGAACCTTTCGCTATGAATCATCTATAGAATCCTTTGCGCTATGTCGGTGACCTTTATTCTCCTACGGATCTCCTCATTTCTGAGTCGATCTCGTAGGGAAATACCGAGCATACCTCTCGATTGCTCGTTGAGTGACTTTGAGCCTTCTAATGAAGTCCAAAGTGAGAGGCCACGTCTCGGTGTCCTATGCCATCACCGTCATGTTACCGTTGGCGGACACCGCGCGCTTTACCGCGCGTGCTCCCGCGACGGGTTCCGACGCACGAAGGCGGGCTCTGCGGCGTGGGTGCGGGACGCGCCTCCCCGTGCGGGACGCCCGCGCGGATCCCCGCGACGGAGCACTTTTGTATGAAACCGCGCCCGTGCCCGCTTAACGCAGTTTCGGCCCTTACGAGTAGGAGAGTGTAACCGGAAATCTAATAGTTTCTGATACCTACGACACCAGATCGGATTTTAAGTCTTTCTAACTGCTGTAGCAATTTAAGTACTATCCATTACGTATGCCTTCTGCTCTATTTTTTTTGTAAGCCTAAAATCGAGATTAATTTTCTTCTATTTCTTTGATACCTAATATGATGTTTTTCTAGCTCAATACTCATTTTCAGCTGTTAGTGAAACTCTCCCATTCGATCTACCTGTCTCATTCTTAGTATAACGTTGCTCGGACGACTATTTTCTCTTCTTGAGTAATTATACAGGGTATATCAAGACTGCTACCGAAAACGAAGCCGGGTGGTAGTTTAAGCGACTTCAGACACAATGCAACAGAAACTATTGCATAAAAAGCGACGATTTTTTTTTTGTTTTTTTTTCATATGTTTCTGTTTGGGTTGTAAATACATTTTTTTCCTAAAATAATAGTGTATACCCTTTTATTTATAAAGACTCTAAGGTATAAAAGAGTTTAAATTATTATTTTAACAAAAAAACTATGGATTTACCACTCAAAAATGATGATATTTAAAAAATGATAAAAACAAATTGTCGCGTTTCGGTGTGAAATTTTTAGTTGCATTGTGTTTGTAGTCCCTTAAACTACCACCCGGCTTCGTTTTCGGTAGCAGTCTTGATATACCCGGTATTAGCTGTACGCTTTTAAATAGGATTCCTGCCCATGTCTCGGCGACTAGTTTTAACGCTTCATTCCTGTAGTACTTTTCCTGAGGTATTAATAGCCTTATGGTTAAAGTTTCTACTAGGATAGCTCCATAATAAGATTATTCGTTGAATGAACACGTCTTTGCAACATATTTGGTATATTAATTCACTAGTATAGGTAGGTTTTTGCTGAATGAAGACTAAGCCTTATTCATATTTTCCTTTTCAGCCATTGTAATGAGCTATCTAATTTGTGGGATTTAATGGGTTTTTTTTAATGGCGAATATCGTAGAATGAAATATTGATTTGTTATAAGATGAAGTAGAAGTAGGCTAGTTGTTTTTTTTTTCGAGCATTAATAAGTGGTTAGCGTCAGAAGCCCAAGTCAATTTGTTTTTGCTATTCATACTATGTAGGTAATAATAAAAAGAAAATATTTTATATGGATCCGTATTCTAAAATGGACATATTGTTTAAATTTTACGAAATTGCGTTTATTATTCTACTTATGTAAATAAAGTTTGTGTTAAAATTATTCATTCAAAATGATTGACAAAATAAAATTTTGACGACATTAGTGTTGGAATAAATAGCTATAGTAATCACAAATAACAAGTTAAGTCTATAATACATTTCACAAGCGAAATAAGCGATATTTTGCGATGTGATGCACAAAGTCGAATATTTTTATACGATCTCGTGTAATCTATTAAGTAGCGAGTTTTTTTTACGAACTTTATTATTTACAAAATCTGTGGGAGGCAATTCGCAATAGCAGAAATATAGAGTACAAGTATGCTGAGGTTTCATAAATAACAAGGTCATCACCTCTTTGTTATTTTAAATAGCAATAATTCCCGTATCCTATATTTTAAATATTGTCTGTTAAATGCCATGCAATAATAAATGTACACGTATATTAAAAATAACGAGCATTTATAAGGAGCATTTGTATATACACGCGGGAATGGCCTACTCCGCATTTGGGGGACAAAATTCCGCGTGTTGAAGCCGCAATGTCATTGCAGAGTTCCGCCGAACCTCCCACCGGTACCAACGATCCTCAGCAGACAAAGGTCGCGCGGAGAAAGATGGAACCGCCATGGATGGAGCAGGTAATTATATAACTAACATATATAACAAATTATATAGCTATATAAACAATGACTGAATCTAAACGATGTTGGACATTTTAATGGATACAATAAATTATTTTCATTTCATTTTTATTATAGTTTTATATTTTTGCGTTCATCATTCATTCATATGTGAGAGGTCGATTAACCTGAGAGATCGGGTAGGCACCATCGCAATGTCTATTTCTCCCGCCAAACAGCAGTTTAAATGCACTGTTGTGTTTCGGATTGAAGGATGTTGTAGCCAGGGAATATTTAGACTTATCATCTTATGTCTCGGGATGGCGAGGGCAATGGCATGCCAAACATTGCTCTGTAATTCATGGTGTTGTTTGGTTTTGCTACTCTCCATGAGCGGCCGCATTACTTACCATCAGGCAAAAGGCATGTTCGTCTCGCTATTCATTGCAATAAAAAAAACTTCTGCCGTATCTCGGATCAAATACAAGATCGAGAAAAGTGGTATTGGATTTTTCTATTCATTATCAGCCTGGAGTCAGAAATTCGTGCCTGATATGGCGTTACGCTCGCCTCCTATCACATCATGGAACGGAAAATACAAAGCGAAATATATGCGTCTCGGTAGTACCTACCCCATCTGGGAAAAAGGCGGGATGTAACAAATAACCTGTGAGGCGATATGTATCAAACATCTTGCTACAATCTTCATTAGGCCGTCTGTACTTACTTTAGTTAAAGTTTCCAAGCCCACTTTGGCATTTATGAATTCCTCTGTAAAAACTTTTTCAAAATTAATCCGTATGACTTGGATATGCAATGAGAATACGGTATTAGTAATTATTAAACTAACTAACAAGATATGGAATTACATTTTTGAAACGTTCATCAATGCGACGGTAATTGATTCTTATAAAATCTTTTGTTTGTAGGTGTGCGTGACATCCGAGCTAATATATAAGTACCAAATAACGACCAAACCGATGGACGACACTCTAAAATCGGACAAACAGAAGATTAGCGAGTTAGCGCAGGTTGGTGTATCAGATTCTTTATATTTTCAATACAATCTTTTTCCAATTTTGTCATAATGTTTTGTTATACCGGGTGAATTTTCTAGTGGGCGTGAATGGCCATATCTGAAACGAAGTATTAGATATAATACTTCATTTCTGATTCCGTTCCGAATTTTGAGTCAATATAACTCGTAATCCACTTCCACGCCCATTATAAAACTTGGCAAGGATGTTCTATACAATACTAGATAATTTCATTAAAAATATAAAAAAAATCGAAATGGTCTAAGTTTGTGAAAATCGAAGTGAAAAAAAAAATTAATAAAAAAAATATGGAAAAAAACAATTTGTTTTCGTATCCAAAAATGCAATTAAAAAGCTCATTAAATGAAGTTTTTATTCCAGTGGTTTAATTATTTTAATCAATAATTATATGACTAGATAATCGGCTTTGAAGTATACCCACCAGTTGGTCAAAATTTCAAAGTTCCTTAATTCTTTAACCTGTTACTATATTAGAAAAATATTTGATACACGAATCAAGGACATATATAGGTAGAACATACTCAAATATTTCTGAAATCAGAAACATCGAGATTTTTTACCTGTCCGCTTCGCGTGGAATGCCCCCTATTTCGGATTTGGCCATGTCTACTTGAAATAAATCAGTGTTCTGTACATCAGGGGCTATTTTTTAAATTAAAGTTTTGTGTATGTTATCGATTTTAGCTAAAACATAGATTTTAAATCTCCTGTTTTTGGAAAAATCTAACGTTTTTAATTTATAAAATCACTTTTCATATTACTGTTTAATGTACAATGCGGATGCTTACAGCCGTCTCTTGTGAACGAACAATTGGGCCAGTTATACCTCGACCTGCAGTTGGAAGGAGTTGCCGCGAGACTCACCCTCGAGGAAGGTATCACCAGCTCTAGCAGTTCCGGAGAAGAGGCGTCCACATCGTCCAAGGTTCGATTATTTCGTCTAATTATGTATCTATGTTAATCACGGATAATGTAGGATTCCAATGGCAAAAGATTTTTTCTCTTCGGTCCAGTAGTTTCACAGAATATTCAATGCAAATATATTTACCAGCCCATATACGTCCCACTGAAGGGCACGGGCCTCCTCTACAATCGAGAGTACAATTGAGAGTGGTTAGGCCATATAGTCCACCACGCTGGCCTAATGCGGGTTGGTGTATGCAAATATACAGTCATATATTTCCTCTTTGTAGTACTAGTTTAGATTATCTAACAACATATTGGTAATAACAACAATAGCACTATCTGTGATCGTTTTTGAAAGATTGTTGTTTTTCTCTTTGAATGGTCTAAAAAAAGATATTTAATATCAGCCCATATATGGTCTCATCTACAATCGAGAGAACGATTGAGAATGGTTAAGCTATGTAGCCCAACACGCTGGCCTAATGCGGGTTGGCGGACTTCACATACTATACAAATGACAGCAGTGTAAATGCACTGTTGTGTTTCGGTCTAAAGGACATTGTAGCCAGAGTAACTACTGGACATATTGACACTTAACATATGTCTCATGATGGCGATCGCAGTGGAATGCCAAGCAGTGCTTTGTAATTTAAGCTGTTGTTTGGTTTTGCTACTGTTTATGAGCGGTCGTATCGCTTAACATCAAGCGAACGGCAGGCTCGTCTCGCCATTCACTGCAATAAAAAAAAAACTTAAAAAATAGTATTTTTGCCAACAGGCGCGGAAACGGGAGTACAGTAAGTTAGTGATGATTTACGAAGAGAATGCCCCGATGCCGCCGCCGCCGGAGGACGCAGTGTCAGTCTCAAGCAGGTCCATGACATAGACTATGAAAATCTAGACTTTGACAATCAGTGCAGTAGTGCACACAAACCTATCTGGTACAAATGGATGGCGAATAGTATATGTGCTTTGTGTTTTTATGCGTTTTTTAAGGATTGAATGCTATTTGGATCTGTCCATGGCATGAAATGCAAATATGTTGTATGCTGGAAATGAATAAAAACTGGATTTTATATAAATGCACTGAAAAAACAATGTTGGATGTAAAAGGAGATACTTTAGGGTGTCATAAAAAATACAGTATGCGACACTGGATAAAAAAAAGTATCAGATATATAATTTGCTTACAGAAAAAAGTGTTGATGTCTTAAACACTTCTTATATTTCACCAATCACCATCAATCTCTTCATTCACGTCCATTAGTTTCGGATACGCCCTGCTTTTGAGTTTTTTACGTATGAATTTTTATTTAATATTAAAGAAACGCCTCGATCGTTGTGTACCGGTACTTCTACGCTCTTTCGCACAATTAACCTCTTTTTTTAATTCCTGTCGATATTATCAAATTACCAAAACATTTATTTTTTTCTATTTTGCAGTTTTTTTTTCATTCAAATTCGCTTTGTTCCGTTATATTTAACTGTAGACTACATTCAGATAGAAAATAACGTTTTTAACAAATGAGTATGTCTTCTGTAAAGTTTGATGGCTTTTTGGCTGAGATTATTATTTAATGAGATCAACACTAAGGTATTTCCTTTTACTTTTTGTAAACAATAAATTATTATTTGATAAACAGCTGTCAAATATCGAGTCAGTCGCGGTGATCATATTTTGATATACGTGAATACTGTGGAATTATGTAATTGGATTGTCAAATGTAAAAAAAACCGTCTCGAAAATTGTGAGAGGGAATGAACACAAATGGATCTTTTCTTTTCTCGAAGCCATTTTCCCTTAATTTAGCTATTCTACTAAACTGAATATTATTTCTAAAGAATTGAATTTTGGAATTCATTGTCAAACTTTACCATTATTATAGTTAAATAATTCCACAGTTAATACAAATGGTTATAAACATGTGATATTTCCTAAGCCATACGAAGTTGGTAATTTGAATACTTTGTAAATAATACAAAGAAACTCACTTTACGAGCGAATTTTCAGTCTTTATACGTGTATAAATAATTAATTTTATTTTGAAAGATATTACTTGAAGTTTAAATTATCTCATTCAAACACATAATTTTTATTACATTCGTGTATTTTTGTAAAATTTTATGAAGCATTTGAAATGAATGGGAAAATTAATGGATATACTTTAAGTTTTTCGTATTTATATATGGTGTTGCAGAATTGATAGATGTTTATGAAATTCTAATATTGGCAGCTGCATTTCGTATATTTTTGTTGTATATCAAAATCATGTTAATAATGTTACTTTAATAGTATTTTAAGGTACTAAAAGTTGTGCTTAGTGAACTATATGTCTCGAACTATGCATTTATCACTGGACACAAATTTTGTCGTACCGTATTCTGTGGGGTTAAAGGCTATTTTCGATTGTCTATCCAGGCCGGGCTTGTTGCTTTTCGTATTTAGATTTAAGTTTTTAACAGGCACAATATAATTAATTTTGTGACTGTATGATAAAGCTGTGTAGCCTTATAAAGCATATTTGTCGTTTATGTGTGATTTTTTGGCTTACCGTATTTAATAGGATATAAGGATGAATTTACAATGTGCGTTATGTTATATTTTAATGGAGATTTAAGAAGGTATCGTGCGACCCATTTTCTTGAAGGTTATTTCTGCATTTAAAACAAATGAACAATTTTATTAGTCGTTTTTCGAAGTATTATATGGCTGTAGTTCATATTTCTCATAGAGTTTCTCTTTTTGAGAGCCTATTCTTTATCTTTTTTGTGACTTAAGTTTTCTAAGACACAAATTAAAATAGAAAAAATAATCGAGAACATTTACAAAAATATGGGTTGTACTGTCAGTTTAAATGTTATACACTTTTTAAATATATTGTGTATATTTTATAAGAATGTTATAATGTTTACGAATTAATATATTATGAAATATTTGTACATATTCCGTTATATTTGATGTAAATATTTAACTATACCTTTCGAAAGTAACTGATGGATACAATATTTTTTAATAATCATGACAAAGACTGCTTGTTACGACTGGTGTATCAAAATAAATGCGAATATCTTTATAATAATTTATCAAGACATTTGACTGTTGTGTTTGCGTGGTAACTTAAGTAATGGGCCTTCTAAGATTTTCACAGAAATAACATAATAAGGTACAGAAAATTTCATATATTGTTTGTAATGAATGTTTAACCTCAGCATGTTATTTCTACTTACAATACTACGAATATACTATGGAAAATAATAGATTTTCTATATTAAAATTCAGTTCAAAAATTCGCAAAGCTTGTTAAAGAAATCATTGAATATTATGTCTAAATTGAACGCCTTCATTTTAGCTGACGAACGAGGTTCCAAATTTTAAGTTGGCACGCATAAATTTTGTTAATTCCGGCTCCATTCCCAATATTGGCCCAAATGTAACTCGTCCAACTTGGAGCCAATGCGATCTTAAGCCCAATTTCCATTATGAAATTCGCTTCATGCATTATGAAAGCGATCTTATAATACATTTTCATTTGGTACACACTCTCTTCTCTTTAGTGTAGTGCAATTCATTTCTTAGATAGTCGTAGTTTATTGTGGAGAAACCAGTTGAAACTAATTTTATAAAAAATACGTGGCACGAAACTAAATAAGTGTCATGAAACACATTGCAAAACTAATTCGATGCTACTAATTAGGTAAATTAGGCTTTAGATTAGGCATGGAGCCGGCGTACGTTGTGACTATGAAAAAGTGTTTGCATTATTCAGAGCGAGGTATACTTGTGTTTATTTTCGGTATTGTGTTCATAGCGTTTTGCATAAGTTTCATTTTGTTTGAGGTACCCAAAGTTGATGTTCGTTGTGAGACTTTTTGTTGCTAGTACATTGTACTGTGACCACGTATTTTTATTTAGTTGTGTTAAAGAATGTTAATTTTATTACCAAAATATGTAAGTCATGACCTGGAATGAAATTGACTAAATGAAATTATTAATTGATTAATTTGTGTGATGAGTCATTTTTAAGTTGAATGTATTGTTTTGAGTATATTTTATTATTTACTTTTGAGGTTTATCGCTGTTTAAAGCAGTTTTGAGTAAAGTACATTTCAGTACCATAAATCTAAAACTGTATGTTATAATTTTTCTATTGGATTTTATTTACATTATTAATTTTAAGATGTTTGTTTTATGCACATATAATGTAATTATTCATATGGTTCAAATATTTTAATATAATTTTGAATGGCATTTTCGAGTCCCGGTGGGGTGCAATATTACAATCTTATATACTGATTCATAATAACGTACTTTTTTTACATATGATCACGAACTACTCATATTCTAAAATAAATTATTGGCTGATGCTTTGTGTCGCTATATTTAACTGCTTTAGAAAATGTCATTGACAATATAATCAATTGTTAAATTATACAAAAAAGTCATGTAAAAGGAGAGTATATACTCCTCGAAATTCAAAGGTAATAAAAATATTTGGTATATAATATAATGACATGTGCTAAATGTGATTAATTTTGTAAAAAATATATATGTGTGTTTAACTTATCTGCCAGTTAAGAGTTAGCATTGAAAATCAAAATGTATTTTAAGTATACAATATTTTTGAGCTGACGTATCATTTGTTAAATTTTAAAACTACTCAAAACAAGTTCATTAAATGGATGTTAAATATTTGTAGGACTTTTGATGAAGTTTTATCAAATGTAAACCAATGTTATGTCGCATCGATGTATTTTAGAATAAAAACAGTTGCAATTGATATGCAATTTTACTTAGAACTTAGCGTTATTATTTTTTTATTTTATGGATTACGCTGACATATCCTTTATTAAGCTTCACTGGTTTTAGGTGTTGGTTATTTAAATAGCTTTCGTGTCTTGATGTCGTTAATCGTGGATTAAAATGGTCAGGGCTATGGGTTCGACACTAAGTCGCTGTTTTTTGGTAATTTTTCGGTTTTAGATATACAATGTGTTTCTGTCTGATATAGTGATAAGACTTGTTGTCTATCACATTACGAGTAAACAATAAAATATAGTTTCCGACTCAGGCCGCCATTTAAAAAAATAGGTTTGATTATATTAGGTCTCTTTATTTACTTGCTATCAAAGGCTTGGTAGGTATTTCGCGTTATTTTAAGATTCTAAATATATTTAGATTTATGGAAATTAATATGTAATTACGAGGCATGTAATTAATTATATTCATTTTTGCATATTATTGTTCAATTTTCGAATTCGAGTCAAGTATAGTGTTAGTATCATCATATTTCCATAAACCTAGAATAAAACAAAATTAGTTAGGTTTGCCATTTTTTTCAAGTATTTATATTTTAAGAGCTTCGTTATTTTATTAATTTTGGAAGTCTAATCCTACCAACAGTGAAGCTTGTAGTTAGACAAGCGAAAAAAAAAACTGGATTCACTACACAGCCCTAAGTAACTTTTGGATATTTCCTGTTGCTATATTTTAGTTTATCTATGGCTTTTCGGGTAGACATGCCGTTGTCAACGTTAACTAGTGTATGATTGAAAAGTTTTGGACAAATGCATGTAATTTTGTTATAATTTGCGCAGTGTTGTGTCACCACGCTGTAGACTATTCGCAATGTATTCTTTAAGATTGTTTTAATAAATAAGAATTAATCATATTTCGTTTTATTAATTCACGCCTTTTTCCCAGAAGGGGTAGGCAGAGGTGCCAGGACACCCACATTTCGCCTTGTATGTTCCGTCCCACGTAGTGATAGGTGGTGAGTCTATCGCCATATCGGGCACAAATTCCTGACGCTGGGCTGATAATGAATAGAAAAATCCAATATCACTTATCCAATCCGGTATTCGAACCCGAGACCTCGAGAACCCGAGAGCTTTGTAACCGTACCCTAGCTGTACAACTACGCCACCGAGGCAGTCCCGAGGAGATCGAGGTCTCCCGAGTCTCTCGAGAAATTTTAAATCTATATATATAAAAGAAAGTCGTGTTAGTTACACTACTTATAACTCAAGAATGAGTGAACTGATTTGGCTGAAAATTGGTAGGGAGGTAGCTTAGAACCAGGAGAAGGACATAGGATACTTTTTATCATGTTCCCGGTTTCCCGAGTTTCTATTAGCTTATTAACATTTTCTCATACAAAATGTTCATGGGTTTGTAACTGTCAAACATTTAATGTTCATACTGTCGATACGGTAAACTCTTCCCGCAAATGAAATAACGTATTTAAATAAAGGTTTCGAATCGACAACATATATCCACAATATTCTATTAATAGCGTATTTTAGATTTTAAAGATGTAAATTAATGACAGTAATGAAAAGTGATTGACATTTAAATTGGTTGTCAAATATTAATGCATGCGTTCAGAAATTTATTTTGTGTAAACTAAAGAGAATATATTATAAAGCTACATAAATATAGGACAATAAAATTAATAATATTCACATGTAAGAAGTTTTACTTCTTTTCAAGATAGAATGTCACTCGAAAATTAAAAATCATTATTAAAATAACAATTTTACATAATTATGGAGAATATTGCATGAGTTTTTAAATTAGGCGTTGCCTGTGTCTTCCCGTAAATATAATTGTTACTACATGAATGATTAATCATGTGTGTGTGTAAAAATGTGCTAATAGTGTATGTTTTGTGTGCGTGTGCGTGCGTGTGTGTGAGTAAAAAGTAATGGCGTACTATTTTTGGAAAAACAGCATAGTGGGGGTGAAATAAGGGATGGAATATTGTATGGATAATCAAAACTGCTAAAGTGTTAAATGTAAAAGATTTATAAGGCACACTACTTGGATATGGATAAATGGGATATAATAGAGTGAGAGGCACGGGAGAGGACTGAGATAGCTGACAGATTTGATAGGAAGAAATGTAAATGCACGCTATAAGACGGTATGGATAATGAAGAGAAAGGATGGGACGTATAGGTACGTATCGGTAGGCACCTATAGCTTTGAATTATTTACTCTTTATGTAAATAATCTATAGACTGGACGGAGGGGAGTCAGAACCAAAATTTGTGGCCGCCATTTTGAACTTTTTTTGGTATTGATCCGATTGGTCTCGAAATCAATATCTGAGACACATTTTGTTCGAATAACCTAAATTTGGAGTCAGAATCGAAATTTTGTGGTTTGAACTTTTTGCTATTGATCTGATTGGTTCCAAAATTGATATCTGAGGAACCCTTCGTTTAAATAATCTGAATACACAGTTGGAATCGGAAAATTTTGGCAGCCATTTTAAAGTATTTAGTTATTGGTCGGATTGTTTTTTTATTGCAATGAGTAGCTAGACGAGCATGCATGACTTCACTTCACGCTTTTTTTGGGTAGGCAGAGGTGCAACCAAGATCTACGTTTTGTCATGTATTCGTCCCAGTTTGTGATAGGAAGCCTATCGCCATATCGATCACAAATTCCTGTTTTTTTTTGCACCGAATTGCACCATTACCATCGTAACAAAGTTAAGAAATTCAAATTTGGTATTTTACTGAGACATCGGGATAATGCACTATTGGTATAGATGTAATACTAGAAATTTCAGGTGTTGAGTGGAGTGAAAGAAGATCTCCACCCAGGCGAAGCTGGGCCGGGCCGCTAGTTTTTTAATAAAACGCTATGTGATTTTTAATTTTTTTCATTATTACTAGCTTTTGCTCGCAACTTTGCGTGATTAACTGTATTTACAATATGTTTCATATCTCAAAATCGATACATACTCCCCTAAATAAGATGTTACGTCCCCATTTCTCTCCTAAAGATCAGAAAATTCTAAAACCCTGAGTTACGTCAGTATTTATTTGTGAAGATCCCGTTGGGCAAGTTATGTGGCCTATTATTTAGATACAAAGTAAGTAATAACTTTGTCAATGATTCCCAGCCTTATCTCCACTTAAAACATAAAAATCCAAAACCTTACAATTTATTATTATTTATCTATAATGAATAGATTCTCGTAAACATCATAAGTTCCTGCCTCTAGCATGTCTAATCCCGGAACCACGCACAATTTTAGTTATGAGTTTTTTTTGCGCGATACCCATTTCTGTTTTAAATTAAATTTGCTTGTGGCTATGACTTCGTAAAATTAGGAGGAGAACTATCCAAAGAGATGCATCCCGATATTCCAACACAAACTTTCGTTCCCCCCCTTTCCCTGACTCCTCCCATAAATATGAAATTACAAAACTCATGAACAACTTAAAAATAAGTATCAATTAAAATATTATTTTCGTACCATCAAGCTAAATTTTTAAGGGATTTTTTTACCCACGGAACTCCAAATATTTTTACAGTAAAATAAATCGAATAAACATAATTAATTTAGCTGCCCGCGTGTCATAACACATATTAAAAAAAATAACTTTTAAATTTATATTTTGGTTTTTATATTTTGTGCGGAACTCTAATTTGAAATAGTAAAAATTAGCTATCTGTCAGTGAAAGTCCCGTCAAAATCGGTCCAGCCGTTCTCGAGACTAACGGTTACAAACAGAACGACAGACAGACAACAATTTTTTTTTTTGAAGGCATTTTCGGTATATGTATCGTGTAAATAACGAGATGTAGTAGGACATTTTTTTTATTTTCGGATTACAAACAGACACTTCAATTTTATTTATATCTATACATGTATACTCGTAGATTAGCAATTTAAATGAGATCAATTAAATCAGATGAATCTAACGTTACCATAAATTTTACTTATTAAAATATATACAAGTATTTATTAACAAATCAACAAAAAATAAACAAACTAAACTCTACAAACACTTGACTAGTGGGGCTTGACGGATTTCACGCACCATAAAAATAAAAATAATACATATCTATTATTAAGATTCAATCCACCAAATTAATGGAAGGTACATGTTAACATCGCATTCTTTAATTCTGTATTCTGTATCAGCCCATATACGTCCCACTGCGGGGCAGGGGCCTACTCTACAATTGAGAATACGATTGAGAGTGGTTAGGCCATATAGTCCATCACGCTGGCCTAGTGCGGGTTGGCGGACTTACATACCATAGAAATTGTTATAAATCGCTATGGTATGCCTGCATGCAAAAACATCGTGAGGAAACCTGTCCTCACGTTGTTTTTCTTCACCGTTTTAGTGCGTGGTGATTGACTATCAATACACACATGACACCCGAAAAGTCAGAGGTGTGCCTTGGGATTGGTACCCGCGACCACTGCGAATATGTTGGCAGCCGCGTTTAGTCCGTTTACCAACAGGCCACCACGCACTTTATCTTTAATTCAAGTCATAATTAATTTAAAACATGTTCATTTTTAAATGTGTGTAGAGTATGCCAATTAAAACCAAATCAATAAACTTATAGCATATTACGAGTATAACTATAACATCGGCACGTGTTACATGCGAGTTTTTTAATTTGTTTTAATGCACGGCATTAATTTTTCGACTTATTTAGCTTTTTTTCTCGGCTCGCCAAAAGACAAAGGTTTCCCGAGATTTCCCGAAGCGAGAATTCCCGAGCAAAACCCTTGTTTTATTGCGCTGCAACCTTATTTTTATTTTGCGAGTTAACATATAAGGTCCCTCCCAGAATCTTTGGGTTGATACAATGGTAAAGAAATATATTTTATGGTTCTTAGCTAATATAAAATAATAATTATACAAAAATTGCGCGGACGTGCCATTTGGACGTGGACGTGAGACTTACAAATACTACTTATTTAGCTATGAAGACCCTGTTTCCTTTAGTTTGCCATATCATCGTTATTATAATACTTCCTAGAACAAGGGCGGATCCAGGGAGGAGGTCATGGGGGTCATGACCCCCCCCCCCCTGGCCTGGCCCCAGATTGACAAAATTTATTAATTATCTTGTTGATAAATTTATAAGCACATTTAATAGTCCAGGTTCCCTAGAACAAGTTTCATAATTGATTACTAACAAGTTGATTTTTCGTGAGTAGCTTCCTTTCGACTAGACGCCCAACTTTTTCCTTACAGTAACGTTGGTAAATGGTAGCTTAGCAGGGTAGCAAGGATAAAACATGTCGATTTGACGAATTTTTAAAATTTATTAGTAACCGAATTTTTCTTTGTTAATTATCGAGATAATTATCTAAATAACGTGAAAAAATATTTGTCCTACAAAATATAAGGTTTTATCACAACAGTCCCCCCTCTCCAACATGTATCATAAACAAGGTCATGGAAAATAATTACTAACCAGCTGATTTTTTTTATTGGTTAACTAACATTTGTATAGTTTATTACCCACAATGTCCTACAAATTGTGTGGTATGTCATCTTGGTCCTACGCTCAAAAGTTGTAGTACTAATACATAATATAAAAATAATTACTATCAAGCTGAATTTTCGAGAATAGCTTCATCTCAATGAGACGCCCAAGTAATTCTTTTACGAAAATTCTCGATTGTGGTTTATAACTAAGATAATAGGGATGAAATATGTTGACTTAACGAATTAAAAAAAAATATTACTAACCGATTATTTTTTTGTTAATTATCGAGGTAATAATCTAATTAACGTAAAAAACTATTTGTCCTACAAAATATAAGGTTTTATCTCAACAGTCCCCCCTCTCCAACATGTATCATAAATAAGGTCATGAAAAATAATTACTAACCAGCTGATTTTTTTTTATTGTTTGATCCGATTGGTCTCGAAATCAATATCTGAGACACATTTTGTTCGAATAACCTAAATTTGGAGTCAGAATCGAAATTTTGTGGTTTGAACTTTTTGCTATTGATCTGATTGGTTCCAAAATTGATATCTGAGGAACCCTTCGTTTAAATAATCTGAATACACAGTTGGAATGGGAAAATTTTGGCAGCCATTTTAAAGTATTTAGTTATTGGTCGGATTGTTTTTTTATTGCAATGAGTAGCTAGACGAGCATGCATGACTTCACTTCACGCTTTTTTTGGGTAGGCAGAGGTGCAACCAAGATCTACGTTTTGTCATGTATTCGTCCCAGTTTGTGATAGGAAGCCTATCGCCATATCGATCACAAATTCCTGTTTTTTTTTGCACCGAATTGCACCATTACCATCGTAACAAAGTTAAGAAATTCAAATTTGGTATTTTACTGAGACATCGGGATAATGCACTATTGGTATAGATGTAATACTAGAAATTTCAGGTGTTGAGTGGAGTGAAAGAAGATCTCCACCCAGGCGAAGCTGGGCCGGGCCGCTAGTTTTTTAATAAAACGCTATGTGATTTTTAATTTTTTTCATTATTACTAGCTTTTGCTCGCAACTTTGCGTGATTAACTGTATTTACAATATGTTTCATATCTCAAAATCGATACATACTCCCCTAAATAAGATGTTACGTCCCCATTTCTCTCCTAAAGATCAGAAAATTCTAAAACCCTGAGTTACGTCAGTATTTATTTGTGAAGATCCCGTTGGGCAAGTTATGTGGCCTATTATTTAGATACAAAGTAAGTAATAACTTTGTCAATGATTCCCAGCCTTATCTCCACTTAAAACATAAAAATCCAAAACCTTACAATTTATTATTATTTATCTATAATGAATAGATTCTCGTAAACATCATAAGTTCCTGCCTCTAGCATGTCTAATCCCGGAACCACGCACAATTTTAGTTATGAGTTTTTTTTGCGCGATACCCATTTCTGTTTTAAATTAAATTTGCTTGTGGCTATGACTTCGTAAAATTAGGAGGAGAACTATCCAAAGAGATGCATCCCGATATTCCAACACAAACTTTCGTTCCCCCCCTTTCCCTGACTCCTCCCATAAATATGAAATTACAAAACTCATGAACAACTTAAAAATAAGTATCAATTAAAATATTATTTTCGTACCATCAAGCTAAATTTTTAAGGGATTTTTTTACCCACGGAACTCCAAATATTTTTACAGTAAAATAAATCGAATAAACATAATTAATTTAGCTGCCCGCGTGTCATAACACATATTAAAAAAAATAACTTTTAAATTTATATTTTGGTTTTTATATTTTGTGCGGAACTCTAATTTGAAATAGTAAAAATTAGCTATCTGTCAGTGAAAGTCCCGTCAAAATCGGTCCAGCCGTTCTCGAGACTAACGGTTACAAACAGAACGACAGACAGACAACAATTTTTTTTTTTGAAGGCATTTTCGGTATATGTATCGTGTAAATAACGAGATGTAGTAGGACATTTTTTTATTTTCGGATTACAAACAGACACTTCAATTTTATTTATATCTATACATGTATACTCGTAGATTAGCAATTTAAATGAGATCAACTAAATCAGATGAATCTAACGTTACCATAAATTTTACTTATTAAAATATATACAAGTATTTATTAACAAATCAACAAAAAATAAACAAACTAAACTCTACAAACACTTGACTAGTGGGGCTTGACGGATTTCACGCACCATAAAAATAAAAATAATACATATCTATTATTAAGATTCAATCCACCAAATTAATGGAAGGTACATGTTAACATCGCATTCTTTAATTCTGTATTCTGTATCAGCCCATATACGTCCCACTGCGGGGCAGGGGCCTACTCTACAATTGAGAATACGATTGAGAGTGGTTAGGCCATATAGTCCATCACGCTGGCCTAGTGCGGGTTGGCGGACTTACATACCATAGAAATTGTTATAAATCGCTATGGTATGCCTGCATGCAAAAACATCGTGAGGAAACCTGTCCTCACGTTGTTTTTCTTCACCGTTTTAGTGCGTGGTGATTGACTATCAATACACACATGACACCCGAAAAGTCAGAGGTGTGCCTTGGGATTGGTACCCGCGACCACTGCGAATATGTTGGCAGCCGCGTTTAGTCCGTTTACCAACAGGCCACCACGCACTTTATCTTTAATTCAAGTCATAATTAATTTAAAACATGTTCATTTTTAAATGTGTGTAGAGTATGCCAATTAAAACCAAATCAATAAACTTATAGCATATTACGAGTATAACTATAACATCGGCACGTGTTACATGCGAGTTTTTTAATTTGTTTTAATGCACGGCATTAATTTTTCGACTTATTTAGCTTTTTTTCTCGGCTCGCCAAAAGACAAAGGTTTCCCGAGATTTCCCGAAGCGAGAATTCCCGAGCAAAACCCTTGTTTTATTGCGCTGCAACCTTATTTTTATTTTGCGAGTTAACATATAAGGTCCCTCCCAGAATCTTTGGGTTGATACAATGGTAAAGAAATATATTTTATGGTTCTTAGCTAATATAAAATAATAATTATACAAAAATTGCGCGGACGTGCCATTTGGACGTGGACGTGAGACTTACAAATACTACTTATTTAGCTATGAAGACCCTGTTTCCTTTAGTTTGCCATATCATCGTTATTATAATACTTCCTAGAACAAGGGCGGATCCAGGGAGGAGGTCATGGGGGTCATGACCCCCCCCCCCCTGGCCTGGCCCCAGATTGACAAAATTTATTAATTATCTTGTTGATAAATTTATAAGCACATTTAATAGTCCAGGTTCCCTAGAACAAGTTTCATAATTGATTACTAACAAGTTGATTTTTCGTGAGTAGCTTCCTTTCGACTAGACGCCCAACTTTTTCCTTACAGTAACGTTGGTAAATGGTAGCTTAGCAGGGTAGCAAGGATAAAACATGTCGATTTGACGAATTTTTAAAATTTATTAGTAACCGAATTTTTCTTTGTTAATTATCGAGATAATTATCTAAATAACGTGAAAAAATATTTGTCCTACAAAATATAAGGTTTTATCACAACAGTCCCCCCTCTCCAACATGTATCATAAACAAGGTCATGGAAAATAATTACTAACCAGCTGATTTTTTTTATTGGTTAACTAACATTTGTATAGTTTATTACCCACAATGTCCTACAAATTGTGTGGTATGTCATCTTGGTCCTACGCTCAAAAGTTGTAGTACTAATACATAATATAAAAATAATTACTATCAAGCTGAATTTTCGAGAATAGCTTCATCTCAATGAGACGCCCAAGTAATTCTTTTACGAAAATTCTCGATTGTGGTTTATAACTAAGATAATAGGGATGAAATATGTTGACTTAACGAATTAAAAAAAAATATTACTAACCGATTATTTTTTTGTTAATTATCGAGGTAATAATCTAATTAACGTAAAAAACTATTTGTCCTACAAAATATAAGGTTTTATCTCAACAGTCCCCCCTCTCCAACATGTATCATAAATAAGGTCATGAAAAATAATTACTAACCAGCTGATTTTTTTTTATTGTTTAGCTAACATTTGCATAGTTTACCACCCACATTGTCCTACAAATTGCGTGGTACGTTATTCCAGTCCTCCAGTTACAAAGTTGAAAATCATGAAATTAAAAAAAAATATTTTGTATATTTTGCTATTGGAGCCAAGGCACACTGCTATCCTTGCTCACAAACGCATCCGCACAGCATGGTTTACTGTGGACCACAGACGACTAAAAATACAGACGGCCAACATACAGTTACATTGTTTTTGTAGTCACTTAAACTACCACCCGGCTTCGTATTCAGTAGCACCCTTGATATACCCGGTATATATTTAGATGCGTTTCGCACCGGAGCTGGAAATCGGTATTTTACCGAAATAACTATTTTGTCGAGCTTTTAGAACTTGTCTTAAGTGACAAACACTAAGCATGGATTCACGCACTAATAAGGAGAGGTGAAGCGCACGGGGCGGGGTAAATTTGGGGCACCGAGGTATTGGTGCATAGGTTGTGCAAACAAAACATTGCACGTCGTTTTAACCATAGAATACTAAACTAACAGAAGTCAAGCTTCATACAAAGCGCGCTTAATCAACGCCCACATAGACAGCGTTCACCGACACGATATTCCAAACCAGTCGAGACCACTGCGAGAGCGAGTTTCAACTTTTGCGCGAACGCCGAGCGTAGTATGGCAACAAAAGTTAAGTACATATACAAGGTTGACTTCTGTTAGTATTCTGTGGTTTTAACTGGACGTATTATTATAATTATTGGTCGCTATAAGCAATTGGTCGCTTAAACCGGGGTCGCACTAAACGGTGATATTTTCTCAGTACCATACTATGAAATCTAACTTGAGTAAACATTATCGTCGTTAAAACCGATTAGTCATTATAAGCGAAGTCGTTGTATATGTATACGAATACTACTGTAAGTAAAAATGTATATTTCATTTTATTTTGTATACTCAAAAATTACAAATTTTGTAGGACTAATATAACATACCTTTATTTTTGTAGGACATTGTTTTATTTGGATGAAAAATATATTAACCTATCACGTGATATATCTGTCCTACAGTTACTAATAAAAAAAAAGTCTTGCGGTATTGACAACTTTTGAGCGTAGGACCAAGATGACATACCACACAATTTGTAGGACATTGTGGGTAGTAAACTATACAAATGTTAGTTAACCAATAAAAAAAAAATCAGCTGGTTAGTAATTATTTTCCATGACCTTGTTTATGATACATGTTGGAGAGGGGGGACTGTTGTGATAAAACCTTATATTTTGTAGGACAAATATTTTTTCACGTTATTTAGATAATTATCTCGATAATTAACAAAGAAAAATTCGGTTACTAATAAATTTTAAAAATTCGTCAAATCGACATGTTTTATCCTTGCTACCCTACTAAGCTACCATTTACCAACGTTACTGTAAGGAAAAAGTTGGGCGTCTAGTCGAAAGGAAGCTACTCACGAAAAATCAACATGTTAGTAATCAATTAAGAAACTTGTTCTAGGGAACCTGTACCATAATTCTAAGTATGTCGATAAATAAAGTAAAAAAGTATGTGTGTGTTCACAAATCTCGCCTGTAACAAACTTTAAAAAGTCATTATTACGAATTGGAGTATTGAAATCGGACGCAGTGTTCTGATATGAACTATATGACCCCCCCCTGGCGTGAAATCTGACATGAACTATAATGTGACCTCCCCTGGCGTAAAAGCTGGATCCGCCCTTGTCCTAGAATTTGATCTTTATTAGCAACATTATCGTATGGTGTAGTAATGCACCGTGTGATTTTTTCGAGCGAGGAATCAACATTGTCGTTTCCTCGCTAGGCATATTGTTTATGGACTACTCGGTCTCACAAACACCAGACCCGAAACAAATAACTGTGAGTCACGCATTTGCCTTGGCGCGGGAATCGAATCCGCGGCTTCTCATCAGGCGGCGTCTAACCAACTGCGCCACCGAGGATGTCAATGTTCTCCCAGGGTGTTTACACATGATTATTTTAATGAACTCATTTAATTATTTATAGTTTAGTATTTTGTCATTCACGTCTAAAGAAAATCACCCTACTAAAGGTTGGAGAAACATATGGACGTATGCCGCTTCTAAAATGTTACTATGGAAATATTTGAAATTTTGAATACAGACATTATAATTATTATTGGTGCAGGGATCGAACTTGACTTCTTATTTCACAGACAGCGTCTAGCTAACAGAGCATTTCAATATTTTCCAAGTTACAGGCTTTGCCTAGTTTGGATACCTGTGGTAATACTAGTTGTTTCATGTCATGTTATTTAAATAAAGATTTTATTATTATTTATTTTTATTATATATTTTTGCTTGCCTCAGATGTGGCTCTACCGATTTAAAATGTTCATATTATGTATCTAATAACTACAAAAGTCTAATATTATCTACGTGTCAGTCGAGCTGTATTGTGCTGTATCAGTCATAATTGCCCACGGCTGAGCACCGGTCTCTTCTACAACCCAAAATTTGATTGAGAGGGCTTAGGCTATACTCCATACCCCATTTGGCCTCGTTTAAGTTGGTGGACTACCATAGAAATTATTGAAATTTCTACGTTATGCAGGTTTTTTCACAATGTTTCCTTGACTGTTAAAGTGCTAAGGGGCCGTCCATTAATCACATGATCTTTTATTTAACAATTTTTAACCCCCCCTCCCCTTTAGTGATATGTGGTGTGATTTAAGACTATCTCCGTCCCCCATCCAACATCACGTGTATTTTAGCACCTACTTTTAACATCTTTTGTCTCAGGATGGCAAGCACAGTGGCATGCCAAGCATTGCTTTGTAATTTAAGGTGTTGTTTGTTTTGCTACTGTTCATGAGCGGTCGTATCGCTTACCATCAGACGAACAGCATGCTCGTCTCGCCATTCACTACAATAAAAAAAGCATAGGTTGGCGGTCGGCCGCCTGGGGGTGCAGTGCCCCTTACCAACAGGCTGCCACACATTTTTTCACGTCAGTCGTGCTGTAAAGTTTAATTGTAATATCTAATATCTAGGCAATATGATGTGGTGGGTAAAACGCTACGACTTTCTACACGGCATAGTTGTCAGTTGATATTCGCTTTATGGAGGAAAGACAGTGTTTTATTCGTAATGGCGCCAATTTAATGTGGACTTTTGCCATTGAATTTGTTGTGGTATTTTGTTTAGGAAACTTTGGTCATTCGATTTGTAGCAGTAATGTGACGTGAAGTTTGACGTTGGATGACTTTCTTGGGGACTTGGGTTCCATTCGCAAATGGGGCGTTCCATGTCGACTGAGTTTTTCAGTTTGTAAAATGTGTTTTGAATTGCCCTGGACTGAAAGTGGCCCTTGTTATCACACATCCATTATCATATGCCGCGAAAGAAATGAGGATGAATCTGTTTATTGATTTTTTACCCTGAGTGTAGTCTGTCTACTTACAATTTCTGGGGACAGTACAAAGCTTTGCCTGTGTGGGAATTAATCTGGTAACTGCTCATTCGCTGCCACGGGATGAATTTCGTTTTTATAATTGCTTTTATGTATTTGACATAAATTAATCATTTATATTCCAGGTGCCATATATTCGATTGATTCATGTAATCATGGTAACAGATCTGGTTTTGAAAGACGTACATTAAAAACCATCGTCGTCTTTTTTATGCGATTTTAGTTGCATTAAGGCAGTCACAGTCACAGTCAGTCTAAAATCCAATTGAGAGGGGTTAGGCCATAAAGCCTCGTTGGCCTAGGGCAGCGTGGCAGACTTTTCATATCAAAGGAATTGCTATGGTATTGAGGTTTCGTTACACTCTTCTTCTTCATCGTTATAGTGACTGGTGATTGACTAGCAATACACAAAATATGACTCCGAAAAGTCAGAGATTTGTACCTGCCACCACCATGACACGCCAGCCGCGTTCGGTCTGTTTACCAACAAGTCACCACGCCTTAAAACAAATGATTGCTAGAAGTCTTTATTTTCTTTTTTTACTTAACTTTACTTATTTTAAATTACATTAACTTAATGCTTCCCAGCATCTCTCTCTCTCTCTGTTAAGCCATAGGAAATCCACTGCTGAACATAGATCTCCCTCAAAGATCTCCACATCAACCTTTGAAAACGTCCTGCATTCAGCGACTTCCTGCAACTTTAACCAGGTCGTCCGTCCATCTTGTGAGCAGGCGTAAAATATTTTTTACATGTATTATAGCATATTTCGTTTTTCTTTTTTGTCGATTCGTAAGATAGCCCAAATTTTGGCTATCTTAATCAAAAACTTTATGCTCTTAATTAATTAAGTAAGGAAAATTTTTTCAGCCTGACAATGGCTCAATACAAGCCCGACGCAAATTAAATGAAGTGAGTTCAAGTTAAAGGTATAAATAAAGAAATAACACCCAACAGTCACATACATAGTTCTGACCCCACACTAAGATCGAGTCTTGTGTCGTGGGTATCAGGAACTACTAGAGACTTTTCGGTCTCACAAACACCCAGACCCGAAAGAAATATTTGTGGGCCACACAAACATTTCTCTCGGTGCGGGGATCGAACCCGCGGCATCTCGTTTCACAGGCGACGTCTAATCGCCTGCGCCACGGAGGCTGTCGAAAATGTATGTTAAAACCGAAATACGGTTTCGTGGAACCTATGCCTAAATTTGTAATTACGTAATTTGTGATTTTAAATAAATAAATAAAAAAAAAAACGTAACAAAGAAATCTGTAATATAATATATTTATTTCTCTCTTATTAATATCCTTGATAATTAGTGTGGCTCATAGCACACAACTAGCGGTAACATTCAGATACCTTTAATGTGAGTTAAATAATTTATCCATAGTAAAGATTATCTTTGTGAAATCTACAGAGTACAGCAGTTAGACTTGAGCTTAGTACATTGATCGCTGGTAAAGACGGCAGGCATCTGTTATTTTATTTAAAAATAACAAAAATATAAATTAGTCAAGTATTATTTAATAAAAAGTGTGATTACACTATTTCCTAATTGTGACAAATTTTATTTTTAATAAACTCTCTGAAAAATTATGTACTCTGACAAGTTTGATAATACGCAATTACAGGAATCAAAACAATACAAACATTACCAAAACTAATTCTCGGTAGCAAATCCTTAATTATTATCCATTTAGGCAGTTCCACAAAATACAGTAACTTATATCCCCTCTCCTTTTTAAAAAAACGCCAGAACGTATTGTTTGACTGCGTCATTGTTGCACACAACGGTGGTGTCGCTACTGTTATTGTTAACCACACAGCGACATGCACACACACAAGCACACTGGCTGACACACACAGGTGCGCGCAAATACGAAGGCATACCTGCGCAAGAGCCGCATTCCGTCACCCACCTCCGCGATTGGCCGTCGAGCCTGCAAAGGCTTCGAACAAAGTAACAAATATAATTTTAGAAAGTTTTGGAGTGTTTCCGATCGGCTTTGATCCCGTCACGATGTCATCGGTGCTATAGAGGTAAGCTACATCTGTTTATTTTAGTGAAAAAGTGAATACTATAGAAACAGTTAATCTTATCGCTTGCTGAATCATCGTTAATTTATTCTAAAAATAATGTGTGTAGCAATTTCTTCACTCGCGTTTCTCATTGACGTGATTACCAGTTTGAATTGTGTACTTAAAATCATTACTTGAAAACATCCACCATGGCGCTATAATCACGTGATTTTAAATAACCCCAACTTGTGATTAATTTCCTCTGGTACTGCAATGAGTAATTCAGAATTCTCAGAAGATCAAAATTACTTCCGTGTAAATATATTTCTACATTGTTTGGTTCCGTGCTGGCGTCCTTTTATGCAGGCATTGTATCTTTGTGACCCAAAACTGACACGATTGTACAGTTAACTGCGTTTTACAACAACCTCAATGCTAAAGCGATTGCAATACGCAATAATTAATATAGTTGTTTGTCGCGATTTAAGGCTTTGCCGGGCTCTCCAACGATGTATACAAAATCCGGATTTCGACCTATGTATATGAAACCTACCTTACTGTAAATGAATTTTCTCGAATGCGATGTTGAAGTATAATATAAAAATTTATTGGCTCGTTGAAGTACCCCTTGATGTTAAATTAGACAAGGGTAAGACATTTGTAGCTACCTAGATTATTGTTAGAGACAAACAACGGTACAACACGGCCTTGGCCTGGGGTACATCGTCTGCTCAAGACATCATGCGTAAATATTTAATTCAATACTAATTAATACATAATTAACAAAATTAAAAGTCTTTTTGGGATTATTTTTTAATTATCTTGGTAGTGTACGTAGATGGCTTCGAAGCCGTAAAGCGACTTTTTGTGCATTCCTTAATTAGCAGGGTTCTTTGGGCTTGTGGAAAGATTTACTTATAATTATTATTAGTCTTTATTAACAATTGCTGCGAAATCATTTGATGAAATGCTTCATTAATTTCAATGACAGAGCCATAGCCTTGTTGGGATCGTAACGGAAAGTGTGGGTGCATCGTCAAGTTTGAATCCAAAATACAAATCTCATAAATTTGAAGTTGTGGGTGTATTACTACCTCTCCGATTTAGGATAAGAAATCAGCTGTCAAAGGAGAATTCGTTTGCTCCCAAATAATGGGTGAGACCCAAAAGTATTCATTGTTTTAAGTATATTCTGAAACTAGCTGAATCAAACAAGTCTCTCACTGTGACATACGACTTGCATATTATAGCCGGGACAGGATTTAGATTGTTTTTCTTTCCATTGCACGAGTATTATTGTATATTGTGGTACAATTTAACGGAGAAAAAGAACATTGCGGGATATCTTACAAACCTGAAACTAGCATAGAATTTTCGTAGGTTTGTAAACTCTACTAATCCATAATTGTGAGCATTGTGGATTGAGGCCTAACAGACTCGAGAGAATAAGCGTCACACCAATTCTATGATCATAAGCTGGGCCAGATAACATATTGTACACAACGTAAGCTCGCAGTATAGACCAGGGCAAACGTATCCCTATGCTCTATCTGTTGTTCTACAATGTTGATCTTATAGTCCTATGATTGCGGGGTAGTTTAACTAATGTCATATATACAGGTTAGGCAAATGGGTCACCAGTAACTACAGCTTGCTAAAATAATTTAAGTCCCAAGACAGATGCTGAGCCTATCGCAAAGTTGGGCATAAATTCCAGTCTCCGACATTTTTTATGAGATATTTAAATTCGAAAATCCCTCTCTAGTAAATAACCCCATGAAGGATCTCACAGTTTTACATTCTAATATAAAAAAAAAAAAAAATTAGTTTGTAATGACTGATTACCGACAGCCGCTTTAGTTAATCCTTCGACATCAGGTGGAATCAATTAATCCATGACATTACATATTGCCGTTTGGATATAACGAGAGATTAGAGTCAGTGCGACCAATTAACAGCTGACATCATTACTAACGCAAAAATATTTGCTAATGATACCATTAGTTAATTTATAAACTGTGTAACTAATTGATACAAGTTATCGGGGGAATTGTAGTGAGAAGTGTAATGAGCAAAATGGATATTGACGGACGATGATTCGAACTGAAGGTAAAACTCCTATATAAAAATCACGTGTTAATGGTCTAATGTTTGTATTAATTGAGAAGGAACAATTTGCAAGATTTCAACTTGTGCGGAAGAGAAACAAATGTTTGTCAAGTGTACCGATCGTTAAGTCGGTGTTGCAATCATTCATATTTTCCTAATGGATTTGGGGGAAGGTAATTTGTAACACTATAAGCAAAATTATTTAATTAGATGTGTGTCGACCCCTGTTAGTGTAGATTATTTGGGGCCATAAAATAAATAGGTAATTTAAAAATATACTTAACTTGATAAGTTGTCATGCTCAAGCAAGTAAATGCAAGAATTACAAAACAGTTATTTTCAGGATATATACACATTTTCAATATTTTTACTTTATAAGTTTAGACTACCAATTAGACTATTGTTTGTGTTAAAGGGAATCGGTTTTCTATTACGCTAGCATTTGTTATTATGGTAAGTGAAGATAGAAGTTTCTAACACACAATGACCATTTCTTGATATAAATAACTCTGTCTCTCTCTCTCTATAGCAGCAGGAACATAGGCCTGCCCTGTGGACGTCCACATATAAACACTTACTTGGATAAATATACTAAATCATGACATGTTTTTTCATACTTATCCTCTAGAGCAGCGTTTCTTAAAGTGGGGTCCACGGACCCCTTAGGGGTCCGTAACATGTGTGCCAGGGGTCCACTGCAGCTCAATAAACTTTTAATATATATCAGAAAATTTTCATTTAAATGCCTATCAATATTAAAAAGAAAATATTTTTTATTTAATAAAAAATTCAAAACTAAAAAACACTGTAAACAATTATAATTATAATTTTCCACTGAAAAGCAAAAAATAATATTTATTTCATTGTACATATTGAAGGCGGTTTGCAAAGTACCAAAGATGTAGAAATTTAATTAATTAATGTAAGGCATAGACCCTATCCAAAACTACCAATAAAAGTCCGTGTTCAATAAAAATAAGTATTTGATACAAGGTTTGTTTTTCTTTCTAAAATATTTTTTGACAAGGTTCGTGAACTATTTTAAATTAAGTTAGGGGTCCGTGACTGCAAAAAGTTTAAAAAACCCTGCTCTAGAGCAATGCAAATTTTAAATTCAGTTTTGATTTATGATTAGCATTATAGAGGTAGCATAACAACCAAGCTAATCTATAGTAATATTAAATTAGTAACAAACTTTAAAAAGCCATTATTACGAATTGGAGTATTCAAATCGGACCCAGTGTATGACATGAACTATATGACCCCCACCCCGGCATAAAATCTGACATTAACTATATGACCCCCCCTGGCGTAAAAGCTGGATCCGCCCTTGTGAGAGACCTTTCACCAATAAATATATTTGAAAACATTGTTTACCGAATCGCATAGGTATTGGACGACATATTTTCGAAACATTGTATAAAAGGTAGGCCTACAAGTTTGTTGGCGGTGAAGATTTTTTATTTGTCCTAGGATCTTTTGTTCTGTCATTGAATTATCGAATATCCTTAATACCTGTGTTGTGCTATCTTTCTAAATGTAAGGCAAACAATATATAATGATAAACTAGGCTCTTTTGCGTTTCATCTATTATTGATTACATTTCTATTGATCCATAGTCATTTAGCTACTTAAGTTTTATCAAAAATTCTCGTCATGCTTTCATAAGCCAAAAATATTATTAGTACCTAATATTTCGGATTAGGAAAAAACTCAAATTTCTTGATAATTTACAATAGTTCAACCCAATTTTACCTATCAGTAAAACAAAAAAAAAAAACATTTTGTGGACATTCTTTTACGGTTTAAGGTGGCTGCAGTTTTATAAATCCGGTAAATATTCGCTTCCCGATCAAATATCAATTCAAATAACTAAAGCAATATCCGGGAGCAGTGTCGGTTATACCGGGTACCTATATCAAGACTGCTACCGAAAACGAAGCCGGGTGGTAGTTTCAGTGACTACAAACACAATGCAACTAAAAAATCCACAAAGAAACGCGGTATTTTTTTTTATTATTTTTTAAATATCGTCGAGTTTGGGTGGTAAATCCATAGTTTTTGCTAAAATAATAATATTAAGCCTTATGTACCATAGCTTCTTTAAAAATAAAAGGGTTTTAACTATTATTTAAGAAAAACTATGTATTTACCAACCTAATACGACGATAGAAAAAAAATAAAAAAAAATCGGCACAAGTTTTTGCACAAATTTTAATTGCATTGTGTCTGACGTCACTAAAACTACCACCCAGCTTCGTTTTCGGTAGCAGTCTTGATATACCCTGTATTTTCGATTGTCGCCGAGCGGATGTGTTAGGTTCTTAATTCCTATGTTATATGGTCCAATATTAGAATTCATTGTAGAGCCTTTGCTGAATCATTTAGATATATTTTCGTAGGTATCAGGAATTACGAGAGACTTTTTGGTCCCACAAACACTCAGACTACCCGAAATAAATACCTGTGGATCACACAAATATTTGTCTCGGGATTGAACCCGCGGCCTCATGTTAAGAAGAAGAACGTAAACTCTTATATATTATATGAGTTTATGTTCTTACCCCTTACGCACTACTATTACAGTGTTACCTCAACGCAACTTATTTAAAATTTGATTACAAATTATTAACTTTACCAGTTTCTCAGTCATTGTATAAATTTTACAATAATTAGGTAATAAGTAAAAACTATTAACTATTGATTTACGATTGTATTTAAAAGACCTTACGTATTCTGTTTTCCAAGTAAACAATAGTAATATATTTTCAAAATCCCTAAGGCTCAGTGCTTGGTGTCAAGAAAATGCGTGCTACAGTCGATCCTTGCTTACAAGAGGTGCATACTGCAGTGATGGGTGTCAAGATGGGATAGTCGCTTATCTGTCGCCATCAGAGACATTTTACACCAATAAAATAATTTCTCAATATTAATTTTGAATTGTGTATCCCTATGAGATCGAATCAGAAATGAGGAGATCCGTAGGAGAACCAAGGTTACCGACATAGCCCATAGGATTGGCAAGTTGAAGTGGCAGTGGGCCGGGCACATAGCTCGTAGAACCGATGACCGTTGGGGCCGAAAGGTTCTTGAGTGGAGGCCACGTACAGGCAAGCGAAATGTCGGACGCCCACCTACAAGATGGACGGACGATCTGACTAAGGTTGCAGGAAGTCGCTGGATGCAGGCCGCTTCCAACAGGTCATTGTGGAGATCCTTGGGGGAGGCCTATGTTCAGCAGTGGACTTCCTGTGGCTGATATGATGATGATGATGATGATGATGAATTTTTAATTAAATCTCTAAGAAAGAACTATTTAATTCTATCTGTATCAGCCCATATACGTCCCACTGCAGGGTAGGGGCCTTCTCTACAACCAAGAATATCTTTGAAAGTGGCTAAGCCATATAGTCTACCGCGCTGGCATAGTGCGGGTTGACGGCTTTACATACCGTAGTAATCATTATAAATTGCTATCTTTCCTATGTTTCCTCACGATGTTTTCTTTTACCGTTATAGTGCGTGGTGATTGACTATCAATAGGCACGTGACTCCGAAACGTCGGGGGTATGCCTTTGGATTTGAACTCGCGACCACTGTGATCATGTTGGCAGCTGCTTCCGTTACTAACAGGCCACCACGCACTTTAGCTACTACTCAGTGGCGTAACTACCCCATCGGGGGCCCGTGGCAAAATTCGTCAAATGGGGCCCTTCGTAAATGTTAAAAAATTACATTGTAATTTCGGTTTTATGGATCTTTTCTAAGGTACGCGGTGGCCTAATGGTAATCAGACCAGACGCGGCTGCCAACATTTTTCATAGTAGTCGCGGATTCGAATCCCAAGGCACACCTCAGACTTTTCCACTATTGACAGTCAATCACCACGCACTATGACAGTGAAGGAAATACATCGTGAGAAAACCTGAATACTATAGTGATTTGTAAGAATTTCTATGGTACGTTAATTCCGACAGCCCGCACTAGGCCAGCATGGTGGGACTATATGATCTAACCACTCTTAATTGTACTTTTGACGGTAGGGTAGGCCCGTGCCTTTATAGTGAGGCTTGTATGTGCTTTTTGGACTTCGAGAAACCGCACTTTTGACGCAAAAATGCCATCATAGCGTCCTGTCCATCTAATTGGATTTAGTGCTTTTTATATTACAGAAATTGAAAAGGTCGTTTTCTTAATTATAAATATAAAACTCTTTAATAAATTCCATCTTTAAATTCTGTGTCTTTTAAAAATAGTTTCGGATTTAAGTACTTTATTTGGCCCTTTGACTTATTTAAGAATTTCTCAAAATTAGGATCACATTTTCTTAGGAACTCAGCAATGTATAAAAAAGTTCCCTTATTGCAGCTATCTCCGCCAAAAAATGTTTATTATTTCTTTATGTGGATTGTTGCCGCTCTTCTAAAGTCCAGTTAAACCGCCATTGTTCATACAAAAGACACGATTCCAAGTGAATTTTCGATGTTTCGTGCCTCTATATCGCATTTACATTTTTTCAGTGGTCATAAGCAACTTAAATATTTTGTTTATTCATCATCAGCCCTTTGTTGTCCACTGCTGGACATAGACCTCCCCCAAATTGCGACATTTTACCCGGTCTTCGGCTTGTCGCATCGTCAACCTTCTTTTTAGGAGACTGTACCGCCCTCACACCCGCCACTGCAACTCCTGTGAGCCAGGATCAACAGTGATACGCATTTTAATAACACCGAGCATTGAAGCTCGGCGAGTCTCCGGGAATGTCTAACTTGTCTTTAAAATCGTCAACCTTTTTCAAATCGTCACTCTATCTCGCTGGAAGGCGTCCCAGACTAGGTTAGCCAAGACGCGGTCTCCACTCAAGAAGTCCTTTACTCCAACGGTTATCGGTTATGTGACAAATGTGACCAGCTCAGTGCCACTTCAGCTTACTAATCCTGCTTGCTATGTCTATAACGTTGGTTCTCTGTCAAATAAGTTCATTACAGAACTTATCCTTCAATGAGACACCGATCATAGCACGCTCTATACCTCGCTGAGGAATCTCGAGCTGGTGGACCAATCGTACTGTGATTTTCCAAGACTCAGTACCGTAGGTTGAAAACTTTAGTTTTCATGCTTTGTGGTTAAGGTGACGAGAACATTTGACGTAGTTTACCAAATGCCCAGCTGGATTCTATTCGTAGCCTCCTTCTCAAAGTTGTTTTTACCACATGTTTGAAACAACTTTGAGCTAATAGTCACATACAGCGACAAGTCTTGGATCAAGGTGGTGGTTGATCATTACTTTAGTTTTGTCGAAGTCAATTTTAATACATATTCACTGTGAGGCTGAAGCCAGACTGTCCAGCATCTGTTGTAGCTCCTCCAGCGATTCCGCCATTAAGACTATATTATCAGCGAAACGTAGGTCCGTTTGTTTACTATTTTATTATTTATTGCCACTGCCTCTTAAGAAGGGGCCATTGGGCTTATAGTGACCTTTCTCAATCACAAATCGACCTCAATTCGATTTTTCAGATAATTACGGGGATTAAATGTTTTCCATTCCTAAATATGATTCAAGTTCATGTTTATTCGTACTTAATTATGGCTATTTTAGGTCTGGATTAGCTAGAATACATATTTTTTTTATTTGCTCATTTATTCATACCTATGATTCTGTTTACTGGCATTTTCATCAATAAATTACTCGTTCCGAAAGTACTGACTTATTTCAGATAACTTTTTTATTTGTTTCTTCAGACTCCCTCTTTCTCTTTCATTTTTCGTTTTCCCTTTAATAATGTCTAGAAAATATTGCCGTAATATTCATTAAATTATAATTTATTGGCATCTTATTAAGATTATACAAAAACAAACAAAAAATCACATATGTATTCCTCCTGTTTAAAATATAGTCAATTGTTTATACTTATTAATTTCGTTATTAAAATTGTATTATTCTAAGCTTACACCCTGTCAGACTTGAGTCCAAGACCTTATTGGGCTAGGGCCCTGCCGGTCTGTGACCATGTCGGACCAGGGCCCTGCCGGGCCGGGGGCCCCTTAGGCCGGGGGCCCGTGGCATTTTGCGCACTCTGCCACCCTATTGTTACGCCACTGCTACTACTAGTAAAGTAACTAACTCATTCTTACTCTCTCTCTACCTCTCTCTCTCTCTTCAGCCAATGATCTCCAAATTGCACTATTTAAAGTAATAGTAATTTATTTGCAGAAACAAGTTACAATCATAATTATATATGAACGCTGCCTCCTGTGATAATTTATAACTATTACAGGAGTCCTTGTCTTCTGCTAGTGTCTATAATTGATATTAAATATTTATACATGCGGCAGTGAAATGAAAAATGAAATGAAAGTTAACGGATTGGTCATGTAGGCAATTAAAGATCTCTTACGCCAAGTCAATATACATACGAGTAGTACTTAATCTTTATATACAAAATATTTTATATAGTATTATTTATATTGATTTCCTATTTTTATTTATTTTAAGTAAGTTATATAAAAACGGACAACTTTTTAATTTGAGATAATATATTTTAAAATATTGTATGCTTACGTGCATTGTTATTGAAACTACGCTCACCTTTGAAGAGTTTTCCTCGCTGTTCGGTATTGTTTACGGAGGATTTTTCCTTTTTCATTTAATTATTAGTGACGCGAATTTTATGATAGATATTCTCGTTTAATTATTTATTTTTTTATTAAACACACATTAATTAATTATGAACTCTACATTACAGACAAAATATGCCATCGTAGACAATATACCTGAAATCGACTTTTTTTTCTCTTGCGTAACCTTAGCTTAAACCTTTTAAAATAATCATATATTATCTATTATATTAATAAAAATATTTTATACTAACCTTGCAGCCCGGCTCCGCCCGGGTGTAGATACTTTTTGAGTCCTCTTTAGAAACATAGGTACTATTTGTGATAATTAATCGACATATTTACACTTAACGTTACTGCCGTACTATAAAATGCCCATCCTCCTTTGAGTTTGAAAGAGTATCGAATATATTAGAATTCCTTTCATATCCCACGGGAGCACTACATTTTGTCGGGATAAAAAGTGGCCTATGTGTTATTCTAGGATTTCAGCTAGCTTCATGCCAAATTTAATCAAAATTGGTCCAGCGGTTTGAGCCTGAAAAGGTAACACACAAACATTCGCATTTATAATGTTAGTAGGATTACGTATATTTTAGCTTTGATTATTATTTTTAATAACTAGAATATGACTAATTCAAAGTTCAAGGCTATTTTACTAGAAGAGCATTTTTCATTTCTTTAAAAAGGGTTTTAGAAAATATATAAGTGTTTATAATTTAAAAAAATCTAAAGTTTTGGCCAAAGATGAGACTCGCCAGGTACCATAGCATTAGATATTACACCGGTGTTTTAATACAATAACAGCAGTACTACAAGGGAAAATATATGTTACCATAATATAATTAGGGGTATTTTAGCATGGCACAAAATAATTGTTAGTCATATGCAGTGTTTAGCCTCGAGACAGTCATGGTAGCCCTCCTGGCATACAAATGAAGCTTAAACAATGCCGAATGCAATACCATCTTAGTTTGTACTTTCCTTTCCCAATTGGCGATCGGCAAACATTTGAACGGTTAGCTTAAACAGATTTTTTGACATAGCATTCTTATAATGTACTTATAATTATCAATTATCAACAATTATAGTCCCGATTGTCGATACTTATTTTGTGCATGCTGAACTAGCCTGTAAAAGATTGCGCTTAAATAATTGTTAATCGCATAGTTATATTATAAGACATGTTTCAGTGTAAACAATTATTGGCTGGTCTTTAAAAAAAAACAAAAAAAAAACCAAAGAGTCCCGACCAACATCAACAGAGGCTCTTTATTGGATGTTGGGTCAAGAGACAGGAAAGCAGTATTACTTGACACGGCACGCATTTTGAGGAAGTTCCTCGCTTTGATTCCCTAACCGCCGGTGACTTGGATCTTGAGCTTCACCACCAAAGGATTACTCTATTTTTATATTATTTTTTCTGTAATACTTTTTATATTCATATGTATTATTTGCAATACATACATGTAAAAATAGAAAAAAAAGATGGCTAATGAAATAATATTGAAAATGTAAAAGGAGAGTCTAGTGTGGTAGACACCTTTGAAATTACTGTGGAAATATCTTAAGTAGGTTTTTTGACGATGTTTTCCTTCTTAGTCAAATTAAGCAACAACAAAACTAAAAATATTCATGTATCTTCAGAAAGTACGTGGTGTGTGACTTGAACCTGTGTGGGTATTGTTTGTTACATACAAAAAAAAGGCGTGAATGGTGTAATGTATATTGTTTTGAGTTTTCAAAGAGCTCGAAAGCTGTCCATAACTTGCGACCCCAGCGCCTTTTATCATAGTTTCACTATATTTGATCATTTTATTCAGTAATTTTGAATATGTACCTATATAATTATATTTAACAACTTTATCAACAATACAAGTCACGAAAAGTAATCAAATTTTTAAAACAAACCAATAAGGATTATCCGCATCCGTCATCGCAAAAACTGAACATCTACATTCAAAGGATTAACTAACGCGAGAAAAAAAATATATTTTCCACGTAAAACTTCCATTTTCACTTGTCTGTTGTTATTGACGGGCAGCGGACAGCGTTTTTTGTAGGCCCGAAGCGACGCGCAACTTTTCCACCAACCGCATTCGATTTGGCTGGGTTTCACTTACACGGGTTTGTGACAGGCGAACATCCCATAGCTATGAATAGAATACCCTGATAGGTTTAAAAATGCGAATAATTATATCCTTTAATGAAAAAATCAAAAACAGTTTATTGGCCCATAAACCACAGTGGACGTGAAGGTTATAAAAATACACCCACCAGTCATTAACTTCATAATTATATTCAAAATATGATGAACTACGAGCCCTTTTGTCTTATCACGTTTAGACTAGTTACAAATTCTTATAGATAATACAAACGTATGCCAATGTATGCGTACAGAAGCAGCGGAATCTTGTTTCACAGCTGGTGTCTCGTTCGTTCTCTATACGTAACCTATCTTTAACAAAAAGTTGAAACAGCTACCATTACTATGTCGATACAATAAATAACACCCAACAGCCACATACATAGTTCTGACCTCACACTAATATCGCGCCTGTGTCGTGGGTATCAGGAACTACGTGAAAGTTTTCGGTCTCACAAACACCCAGACCCGAAAGAAATATTTGTGGGTCGCACAAACATTTCTCTCGGTGCAGGGATCGAACCCGCGGCCTCTAATTTCACAGAAGGCTTCTAATCGACTGCGCTATGGAGACAGCCATGCATGTCACAATTCTATGCTTCAATAAAAAAAATATTATCTTACCTAGCTATTTATAAATATATGCATCATATTAATACCTCTCTTTATTTACCGAAACATAAACTGAATTGAAATATCTAATGAAATCTCTAGTCAAAGATAGATAGATTACAGAAACCAGCCGTTAGTCACTTTATAACTAGAGGGATTTTAGGGTCTCTGCCCTTTTCAATGTATGCAACGACCATGGTATGAAAGTGTATATTATGTGTAATTAGGTCATAGCATGCTCATATCGATCCACGTACATATGTTTGTTTTATCTACAAGCATTCGTTTCGGGTCTGGGTGGTGGTGAGAACGAAAGGTTTTGTAGCTGCTGATACCCGTACACAATAATTATAAATAAATAAATAAAATTAATGAATTAATTAAAGTAAGAAACTAATTTAAATATTACTAAGTATAAAAAATATGTTGGATTTACAGTGCTATGTGTATTGACGTGTCATATGGGCTCTTTAATTGCCTGCATGACCAATAATAATATTTCACTTGATTTCCTTTATTTTCACAGCACTCGGTTTTATAGTGGAGTCAGGACTATGCATGTGACTTTTGGATGTATTATTAATGCTCTAGCTGGGAGAGTTTCTAAATAATGAATTAGGTAATTAAAGATCATTATTAAAATTGTGATAGATGACAATCGATGTATTTGCACGTACAAGAATGTTATTTGAAGCTTATCTGAAGGTGTACATTGGCTGGGATGGTACGTACCTACGTGCGCATGCGCCTCACTCTCAAGGTGAGCCGGTGTTAGATCACAGCGTTCTCGATAACTATGTCACGTTTGGGCAAAATAAACAATTTACCACGTACATGGCGTTTAGTGGATTAAAATTTAAATAAAAAAGATTTATGAATCCCAAAATTTAAAACTAGAAAATTTCAGTTATGCTACTTTGCTTGTGTAGTATAAGGTGAATGTAAACTAATATCTGGGTATTAATTTACTTGAGTATCAAAATATATATCGCATGTTAGTAATTTTTCCATATGCTTATTTATGATTAATTTCAAGTTGGTATTACTACGCGTGCATCATCAATGAGTTTGGTTCGGTGTAGTGGTCAAAGGAAATGTTATAGTAAAGTATTAAATTATACTATGCAGCGCTGAATAGTATTTTGAATGAATCGTATAAAAATTCTAGATGACAATTACCTGGCTCCTATATGTTCAATTATCTATACCATATTTATCCAACATTAGTTTAGGATACCGTTTATGGGCTAGCAAAAATTATGCCTCTGTTCGAAAAATTGCTCGATAAATAAAATTACTGTATGAATCAAAGTGAGAACAAGACATACGTTTTTTACATAGAATACTTAATAAGGACATGTCGTGCCAATCGTAGGACGAAGATGGTAAATACAAAAAGTTTATTTAAATTTGATTCTGCACATTTGTATTTGTATATTTCATACAGAGAGATTTATCTGCAGGATTTATTACTTACTTTTCAGTTTTTATAGTATAGTGTCTCTTGGTTTAATGGTGAAGGAAAACGTTGTGATTAAACAACATACCTAAGAGTTCTCTGAAATAATTAAGGTTGGATGCATCTCAATCCATATTGGGCCAGCTAGTTGTCCTATAAATGAAGGCAGAAGATTACGATAAAAAATGCGTCTTATACTTAAAAAGCCCTTATCCTAGTAGGATTAAAATATTAATAATAGACTGAGTTATAAAAAGTTTTTTTTTTATTATTTAGTTTTACACTCAGAACAACTCACTCTTCAATTAGTTTAATACGTAAAGTGTATTTACGTAGCGAAATTTGCTTGTATTTTATTTAAACTACAAATATTACTTGTATTTTTTAAATCGTTATTTGATTATCGAACTGATGTGATTAATATACATTTAAAATTTTGATATTATAATGCTTCTTCGAAGTTCTCAATTATTGGGGAGGAGTGCAGGCAAAAAATAGACCCGGGTGAACTAGGCCAAGAAGCTAGTTTAAAAACATATCCAATTGTAAAAAACAAAGAAATTTAAAATATTAACATCGGGTAATATAATTCCAATATCAATGAACTTTAAAATCCTTCGGGTTGAATTAACCCGTTGTTTGATTTACGAGTACAAATGGCTGATTTGTTAGTTGCTACGTCGGTCGCTTAGCAACGGAAACGACAACTCCCACATCACCTCACAATGCTTTTGCTTACAATCATGGAAGTGCTTGAAATGTTTGATCCTATGTTTCCTCCTTGATGTAATGTTGTGTTTGTGCTGTCCGGATGTCGCGGCGTCCGGTTGAGGTGAGAATTGGCGCTCCTTTCAATTCAAAATCTTGCCGTTTTTGGTGATGACTAATTCGTCCTAATTTTATGGCGCGGGCGTTCGAAGCCTTGTGGTTTGGAGTTTACTTCAGTGATTTACTGAATTTTTATGAATAATGTAGTGAAAAGTTCATAGGTACGTATATTTTTAAATAAAACTAATAATTTATTTCAGTGTTATTTGAGATAGTTAAGCCAGCTATGATTTTTGTTTAAAATTGAATTGAATGTATAACAAAGTTTGTACAGTCGTCGGTACAATGGTTAATTGATAAACAAATCACGGTTTTCCTTCGTTTATCCTTCACGTGCACCTCTTGTCGAGAAATAAAATATGTAAAGAATCACACGAACAATGTGTACCTACCAGTGTTTAAAAATATATTAAGTTTATTTTTAAATTGGCTGATATTATCTTCTTTAAATTTTGGTCTAATACATTGCAATTATGTCCTTATTTTTCCAATTTTCGCATCTTCTTACGGATGATATGAAGTATGTAGTTTGATGAAAAATGTTTAAGTTAATACCAGGAATAGGGCTTATAATTTTATCAATTCTTTCATTGAGATATTATTTATAAGTAAACTCAACATTCTTTAGAATGTTGAGTTTACTATTTTTTCAAGTAACAAAAAACAACCAATTGCGTACGTAATAATATTACTTAGTTCTTAATTACAATATCTACGAATCTTTTTACATTGATCTACCATGTTGGCCTATTGAAGGCTTGTAACTCTAATGTAAGTTTACATTTTTTTTATCAGGAAAAATTATCAATATGGGCTACGGCAATACAAACTAGGTATTTACACATTTTGTACCAAATTATACAATGTTTATTCATTAACTATTAAAACCTGTTTAAAGTAAAAAACAATTTATATTCCATCAAGCATGATGTAATATTTAATGTGTACAGATCACTAATCCATAGTAGAAACGGGTCTAGCGGCATGGCAGGTAGTGCATGAGTCATCCTATTTACTATGCGACGAAAGTATGGTCGGCGTACTCAAATATTTTTATTATTTCAACGGTACGAGCGGACAGGTTGCGTCCTAAGCTAATAAAAAGTCACAATAGACCTCTCTTAGAAAGGTTTAAAAGGCGGTTGAAAGTATTGTTGATTTAAATTTTATTCGTTTAATATGTCATCAATATTTTAAACCTGAGTTTTAAATGAATTCGGAGTTTTGTCACAGAAAATCATACAAAAAGAAAAGGGAGCATATACTATAACATAATGGTTTGAATGCAATTACATGTATACGTAAATAATTTCTGCAGCATTTTGTGATCTAAGAAATTGTTTTTTAAGATAAAATCTACAAAAACTAAATAACCAATACGACGCGACGTGACACCAATAATTTATGTCCTCTTTTCATCGTCAGCCGATAGTTTTCGACTAAGTTGTTGATATTGTTGCTTAGTAATATCCAGCTGTCTTCACGCATGCCGACGCGTGACTCACCACACGACCAATGGCATGTGTGAATTTTAACGTTTACCTTGGAGAAACTACGAGTTTCTTTATTATTTAAAATGTTTACTAACACTCTAGTGCCTGTGGCCAGTGTGTCGATGTGGCTGTTTAAATGGCTTTTTGGCTCAATATTTTTGGTAGAATACATCCAAGTCCTATCCTTTCTCATTAATTATGCGGGGGGTTAGGGATACAGAAGAGTTCCCAAAAGATTCAGCTAGTGTTTAATGTTAATTCTTTGTATGATGATGATCATGGATGAAAAGAACTACAGATAAGAGTCTGTGCATAAAGGTCTTTTAAAAAAAAGCAAGAAAAGTTTACATAAGTTTTGGCGCCACATTTTTTTACATTCGAAATTAGCGGCATATTTACTAATCGTCAGTCGGCTTTGGGTGTCCATTCTGGAAAATTGAGCGCTTAAAGGGCCACGTCGGCATATTTTGAAACCGTGCGACAATTTATTCTTTTTTGTGACCACAGGGGGTGCAATTGGTGCATCTACTCTCATTACACAAAAGATGACGTCATTGCCTACCTGTCGTAGTCTCAAAAAAATATCTTTAAAAGTTTTGGCGTGACATTTCTCTTACCTACTTTTGACATTCGTGGCATATGATCGCCTGTTGACTTTGGGCGTCCATTCATGACAATGAGACTAAAGGGCCATATTAGCGGATATTTTTATTTGTAGGGACCGTGGGAGAGACTGTTTTTGTGACCACAGTGGGTGCAATTTATCACTGCTGTCTATTCTGATTAAACAAAAGATGACGTCATCGCTTACCTGTCCTTATCTTAAACCCGTTTAAGTAAGTGTGACATTATGCATGTTGCAGAAACGATGTTAGTTATTAATTTTATCTTTGTAGTCGTGCTTTTTCCCCAAAATTGATTTTTTTGTTATTGTTTCATATCAAATACGTGGATTTAAATAAAATGTAACACTCGAAAACATTATTCGAAAGTATTGGTCCAGGAGCCAGCTACAATTTCGGTCAATTATTTCCTCTCGAGCGAAACTTCGTAAAATGCATTAGGGACTTATACTATGAATACCCGCGACCGTCAGCTGCGACTCCGTGGGTGGGGCGGGCAGTGGCAGCCTCCCACGCATGGAGAAAAAATAAGTTTTTTCAGTCATTTCCTCCCATTTGAAATTTTGTCAGATTATAGTTAACCTAGTATTTTGAAGGAAAAACAAAGTCAGCTGGCCATAACATGGTGGATTATACGTCAGCTGACTGCTTGAACATGAAATAAAAAAATATATTTATTCAATGATTTCCTCTCAACTAAAAATTTACCTGGTGATCGTTTATATACTACTATGAATGAAAATTAATGTCAGCTTGCTGTATCTCAGTGGAAAGTTTGTCAGCTGGTACCTTGAAATGTGTAACGCAGCAGCATCTATCACCTACTGAATCTTATCAGCTGACGACTTTTCCCTTGACTTATAGCTAGCTGATTTCTTTCATTATTTACCAGAGTATGTTAACAATCCTCTTATAAATTTACGTCCGGGATGAAATAACATTTCTTAAGTTATTTTTTCTTTATATAATGCAGCTAGATTTTGGATTAGAATTATATTCTCCAGAGGCGATGTTATAGCAAAAGGTACACTTGGAGGGGATGTTTTACCCATAACTGCGTAAAGTCCCCGGCGCATAAGTTGAACTATGACATTGAATGCGCAGTGACTAATGTTCGAGTCCCAACTGAAGTGCGGTATGAGGTGCCACGCGGGGAATGCGGCTCAAACACCGGCGCGCATGCGCATAGTCTCTTTTCGTACTCCTACACCTACACGTAATTTGTTTTTCTGCGAATAACATGGCTCGGCAGCCAACTTTAAGAAGACAAGAGAGAAGGATGGTCTACGATGTCTTTAGAAAAGTAAATTAAGTTAGTTAAGGTGATTTTAATTGTAACTAAACTAAATAAACCACGGATTAGTTTTTATTTCGTATATTTTTAAAATAAAAACTAAACTAATCGTTTTTTATTTGTATAAGTTATTAATTTCCCTATGAATCAGAGAGAGATGAAAGCGACTCAAGCCAAAGCGAGAATGAAAATGATTGATTTTCATTGTTATTTTTAAGCAACTCATGAAAATAAAAGTTAATTAATTAAAAAATATGCTACAATATTAATTATTCATTAATCAATTTAGTCTTACCAACATTTCCTCCATTATCAAACTTTCATATTTGTTATCAAAACAGTCAAATCAAGCACACTGACGAATAACTTAAGAAATGTTATTTCCTCCCGGACGAAAATTTATAAGAGGATTGTTAACATACTCTGGTAAATAATGAAAGAAATCAGCTAGCTATAAGTCAAGGGAAAAGTCGTCAGCTGATAAGATTCAGTAGGTGATAGATGCTGCTGCGTTACACATTTCAAGGTACCAGCTGACAAACTTTCCACTGAGATACAGCAAGCTGACATTAATTTTCATTCATAGTAGTATATAAACGATCACCAGGTAAATTTTTAGTTGAGAGGAAATCATTGAATAAATTTTTTTTTTTTTCATATTCAAGCAGTCAGCTGACGTATAATCCACCATGTTATGGCCAGCTGACTTTGTTTTTCCTTCAAAATACTAGGTTAACTATAAACTGTCAAAATTTCAAATGAGAAGAAATGACTGAAAAAACTTTTTTTTTCTCCATGCGTGGGAGGCTGCCACTGCCCGCCCCACCCACGGAGTCGCAGCTGACGGTCGGGAGTATTCATAGTATTAAGTCCCTAATGCATTTCACGAATTTTCGATTGGGAGGAACTTGGTCATGAGAATCTGTCACTGGCTCCTGGTCTATATCCTTGAGTTAGAAAGCAGATCCCAGTGACATCCGTATCCCGATCTGCCTATAGCCATGTTGGGAATAAATACAATTAATACTATTAATTTAAAAAAATATTATATTATTCTCATATTCCATAGAATTGTAAAAACTAATCAACAGCTGATATAAACTAACTAATTTTAGAGCCTAATAGAATCATTCATATCCCACAATCTGATATATTCTTTCGGAGGAAATTCGAAAATTCTTTATCTCCAGTGTGATAATGTTAAATCGCTATATATACCAATTATGAGTAACGGTTACATTCTTACTCACATAAAATGCCATACAAACAGAACCGGTCACTCTTGACGTGATGTTTTTATTTTTAATGCCGCTTGTTGGCGATTTTTTGTTTCATTTATGCGCGTGTTTTGTTCACGAGCAGGACAAGATGGCGGATCTCGTTGATAGTCAACATTACATGCATTTTCACGGATTATCGTTAATGAACGTTAGGGATTTTGAATTTTGTAAAAAGTCTCGCAAATCCTAGAGTAGGTATATTATGTTTTAAATTGCTTAATGTTTCATTATTATACATATCAACATTTTTAAATTGTCAGTATTTAGGACAAAATCAAAAAGTTAAATAGTAAATTCATAAAACTACCAAGGTGTTTTAAGATTTAAAGACGGAAATATTTTTCAATCTAGTCTGTCACATCACTCATTTATTAAAGACTAATTAATATGGGGAAGTTGATCACGCGGTCACGATGATGTCGGCTCATTATTTATGTCAGAAGCCCACACCCCACCATTAAATTTTCAGTCAACTTCGAACTTTATAGCTCAGAGAATCTATGGATATGTTGCTCAGTAGACAGTAGTGTAGTCCAAAACTGCTAATTTTTAATTTAATTAATCAAATCGGGAAATAAAATTACTAATTGGTTTGGCATTGACTCACGGAGTAGTTCTAGTAGCTCCAGTAGCTCTAGTAGAAGACCTATCTTCATCAGTGAACTTTCTGTGGCTTAAGAATAGAATTGAAATTGGAAACAGTTAACTAATTTCTTCCGCTTGAAACTAGTAAGGAAATGTGCTCTAAGTTTCCATCACCAGGTGAGGAACGCCATGACTAGCGTATCTGTTGCCGGTAGGAGTCTTTAAGTCACAACGGGATTAAATTCAATTTCGATGCACATAGACTATCGTCCTTCCGTCACAAATCTATATAGCAGTAACCCAAGAAATGAAATTGAATAGAAGATTGTTATAGATTAAAATCCTCATACAATTTCTATTTATTTTATTTTATTTTATTTGGGTGGCTTATAGCTATCAATACCAAACAAATATATTTTATACAAATTGTATGCAAAATGCGTGGTGGCCTGTTGGTAAACGGACTAGACGCGACTGCCAACATGTTCACGGTGGTCGCGGGTTCGAATCCCAGGGCACACCTCTGACTTTTCGGAGTCATGTGTGTATTGATAGTCAATCACCACGCACTAAAACGATGAAGAAAAACAACGTGAGGACAGGTTTCCTCACGATGTTTTTGCATGCAGGCATACCATAGCGATTTATAAAATTTATATGGTATGTAAGTCTGCCAACCCGCACTAGGCCAGCGTGGTGGACTATATGGCCTAACAACTCTCAATCGTACTCTCGATTGTAGAGGAGGCCCGTGCCCTGCAGTGGGACGTATATGGGCTGATACAGATACAGTATGCAAAAGATAAGAAGTAAAAAGAATGAAAAGTAAAATTTTCAAAATCTAATTGTCTTATACGTATCTTTAAAGTTAGTTAACAAGCATTACTAAAATAACTGAATTATACAAGTAAAATGAATTTAAAAAAATGACTGTAATTTCTTGTAGATGTGTGTTATGTGAATATTATTTTTGCCATGGGTTCTTGATCTTTGATACAAATAAATAAATAAGGATAATAGGTATTAACTAAAGCATATATACTTAAAAAAATCTTTTGTGGTATACTAACGTCCAACTCTTTCACCAGGTGAAGCATGTCTCAACTAGCGTGTTTGTTGGCGGTGGCGGGCGCGGCGTCGGCGCAGCTCACGCTGGACGGCATCCGTTGCGGCCAACTCACCTGCCAGCTGGACGAGTACTGCTCGCCGGAGACCAACCGGTGCGCACCATGTGACATCGTCTGCAACAAGACAAGGCACAACTACGACGCCGGGCTCTGCGTCAAGGAATGTCAAGGTACGGCCTTATTTGACAGCTTCCAGGAAAATATTGAACATCGGCTGTGAAACGAGAGATCGCGTTTTTCATTCTAGAACAGAAAGAAATGTTCACATACATACATAAACTCACGATTTTTTTTCCAGAAGGGGTAGGCAGAGCCAGGTACCCACATTTCGCCTTGTATGTTCTGTCCCACGATTATAGATGGCGAGGCTATCGCAAATCAGGCACAAATTCCTGACTCTGTTTACGAGATTTGCATATACCCCTGTATATATGTATATAGGATTTTGATATTTCTGTCGATAACGACTGTTTTGAGATTGAGCTCATTATTATAATTATCTTCACCCTTGCCTCATACAGCAGATACATGAGTTTCACTTATTATTACTTACAATTGATTAGCAACTCTTTCGAAAGATTTACATTTGTAAAAATATTATTGGAAATTATGTTGAGACCTTTAATTTGATCAAATTATGGTTTATCGCACGAAGCTACTCATTAACTTATATTGTCTCATGCACATGTATTTTTTACACCATTTTTGTTATTCTCTCTACTATTTTATTCAGTAATATCGATCAGCTTTAGCCATGAAAGAGCCACCAATAAGTGATATTATTCCCACGGTTCCGAGTTATTTATGAATCCATAGTACCGGACGTAACATTCATGTTGCATTTTGTAGCGCGAACTTTTTAGAACATTAGCAGTTTTTTATTGAGCCGTATCAATGAGACTGACGCCTGAATACTCAAATGCTATTTAAGATTATAATGTTGTATTTAACTTCGCACATCACATTTACTACATTTAAAATATATTTTTTCTAAAATAATAGTGTAAAGTCTTTTTACTTTAAAGATGCCATGGGACACGTGCCCTTAAATTATCATGTTTTTAAAGCAATACTTCTTAGGAACCATTACATACTGTTCAAAATCAAATCTTGGCGATAATCTATTATCTCTTCTTGCTTGAAACCGACTGAACGCAAGCTGATACAGTTAGGCGATGCACTATGACCGGTTTCTTTAAGCTGGATTTTCTATTTTGTACAGTGAAAAGTTACTATTCAGGCGTACATCAGGTTTAAGGTTTTCGGCAGTCATTAATTTGTCAGTATAGTTTCATATGCAGTATTACGTTGCCATTACACTCGTAGGATTGTCGCATCTGGTCTCAAAGTGTCATAGCTCGTAAAATACAGGTGATTTTAATTACTACTGTTAATGTCCTCTCGCAAAGACGCCGCTAATGCATTGTGAACGTATAAACAAAATGAATGAAGCCCAAGATCACTGAGCCTCTAATATGTGTCATTTTAGTCCAGTTAATATTACGAGGGCTAGAATATAATAATTTGAAGCAATATATGTATGTGTATGGGTGCTTGCCGTCGAATGAGCGACACCCATTCACACAAATACAAATAGCCTTTACAACTGATAATTTTCATGTACATTACAATTTACTATATTTTATTTCGTTTTACATTTTTTATTTAATTATATTATGAGTTCTCATGTCATGCATTAAATTTTGAGTCATTAAATAGTGGTTTAATAGTTCTTATTATCTGCGACATTGGTAACATTATCAGTTTGCCCTTTAGCATAGGCCTCTCCTAGGATTTTCCATAATTTTCTAGACCCATTCATAATAACTATTTTTTGTCTGAGATATCGGATTGATAGTGCTTGAAAAAGGTTTTTAAATATTATTCTAAATAACATAGGTATATACTATGATTACACTATTCCACTAATTTTCATCTTGGTATAAAGCTCTTTGTAGGTATAGCTCATTTTAATATTTAATCATGTAATTGCGAACTAAACAGTAGTCAGATATTGTCAAACTTGCTGGGCTTCAATGTTGGATGTTAGCAAAATGCGTGCAACTTTGAATCCTTGATCACATAATTTATTTCTACGAATATAAAGACTACAGAGGTATAGTCTAAAATTCTTTAAACCAGACATTTCAAACTATCATTGAAATGAACTAAAATGAACTGAAAACATTTATCGAATACATAAAATGTCACTTTTTCCAATACCACCACTTTTCACAAGGCTGTTTTCGCCAGAAAAAAACGGAGAAGAAACTCTAGCGTTGATCTTTCCAAAATAAGTTTACAATACAGTAATCATACAAGAGTTGCATATGAGCTAAATTAAAAGCAGTTCATAAATAAAATAATCATAACTGAAAAGTAAATAGGAGCACTTATTATAACAGTTGAAAGCATTTACTGAGCAACTAACAGCATGCACTTTTCGCCTACAATATGCTGTGAATTTAAAACGTCTCACGGCATTAAATTGCACCCACAGCGATGACCACCGTGGGACCATTACTGTCCCTTACAATTCCTTATCACTGCTTACTCGTGTGAATTGCAAGTAAACACTATTGCATTGTATATTAAATTAAGGAACGTCAGAGAATTAAATGGAATTATTTTTCTGCTTTGTGCAGACAGTAGACATTTTCATGTTCTAAAGAACTTATTTGAAACAAATGAAAACAAAGGATGCAATTGTAAGAATTTTAAATTTTATTATCTCTATTTTGACGTCGGAAAGAACATCGGCGAAAATGGACCATGAACGGGACCAGTTATGAATGGTACATCAAAAATTTTCATAATTTATTAGAGTCAAAATGCATATTTCAATTTATTTTAAAAAACCCGGAAAAAAAAGAAAAACTTAAAGTGTTTTTAATACTATTGAACGCATATGAGTGCGTTCCATCAGTCATACTTTGTTTTAAAATAAGGTTATAACTACAACGTTGAAGGTAGTACTAAATTAAAAAAAAGTGTAGGTATTTTCTATGACACATGACTTTTCTTTGCGCTGTCATTTTGCTTTCTTTTGATTTCCGATTTACGACTACTGTTAATTCTCTGTTTATATTTGTGACTTGGCTTTAATCACGGACTCCGATATACCATTGTATTTCTGACCACTTTGTAAGATTGACCATTGTATAACGATAACGCTTTGTGATTTCGTTTAAAGTGTGAAGTATTACCATATTTCCAACATGAACTCGGAACAACAGTGCGCTCCTCAACAATTTGTGCATTGTGTTTAATACCCGTCTTATTATACTCATTTCTGTAATCAGTGAGTGGGTCTATCAACTAATCGAAGATTTTTTTAGCCATGAATCTACAAGGTATCCTGGAGTTCCCACAGGAAAATTGTGTGTGTTTTGATGAAAAACAATGATGCCAAACTTCCAAATCAAGGAGAGACGGAGTAACTAAGTATTGTTGTAATTGTGTAGTAGGACGTCGCACAGTACTGTTGCTGTGCCCATGTCATGACTTTGATGTTGCTGCCCCTGCAGAGTTTTTAGATTCTATTGTAAAAAGAGAAGATGAGAAATAATACATTTAAAAAATATTTTCTGTGTTTTATTTTTGTGACAAATGCTTATTATATTCCTATACATACATATAGGGGGATTTTTCAAGTGTGTGTGGATGGCCAAATACGAAACTATGAAGAATAGCGAAAAATACTCAAAACAGTCTAATAAATTCTGATAAAATTCTGCGAAATAATGACAGCAAAATACTACATTTTCTCTCATTACCTTAAGGTAACACAGGTATGGTGTACACCATATTCAACGGCTAATTAGTTTTATGACAAGGGAAATTATAGAGCATAGTAATTACTATGCCATCATTATGATTTAGTACACTTTTCTTCCTAGGTACCTGATAACCATAAGACCACCCTACATTAGGTATATTTGACAATGACAATGACATTATAATGTGCTATTTTTTATGAATAATTCTAAAATCTCCGGCTTTGCTGAAATCTTTTTGTAACTGGACATCACTCCTCATGCACTATAAAACACAATAAACTATATCCCAGCTGTGTACAATATATTTCTTTGTCAGGTCGCAATATGTATGGACGTGACCGATGTTCTTTCTTTAGCATAAATGCTGCGGGAGACCTGACAACATTGAACTGTTACACAGTTGCTTTGAGTTAAACATTTTAAAATAAAGTAATTATAAAATAAAGTAATAATCATTTCTATGGTATGTAAGTCCGCCAACCCGCACTAGGCCAGCGTGGTGGACTATATGGCCTAACCACTCTCAATCGTATTCTCGATTGTAGAGTAGGCCCGTGCCCTGCAGTGGGACGTATATGGGCTGATACAGATACAGAATTATAAAAAGGTTTTATATCAAAAAATATTATCAATTATGTAAAAAATAATTGAAGATTGTTGGTGATGTTGGCGTGGCGATATGCTAGGTCTTTTCCATTTTGGCTGTTAGTATCACTTTTTGTATACATCTCCAAAGATGCAGAGATAAGGTTTTTTTTTTAGAAAAAAATAACCATTGTGTTTTCTGTTTGTGATTCGAATCCAGGATCACACAGTTCATGATTCATCTTTAATTACCTTATACTGTGTTTGATTTCGATTATAGTTCCAAAGCCTTATCTGAATCTGTGGCTACCTGAAGAACCAGTGGCTGCAAAGCTGTTAGTCACAACGTTTCATTTGTATAGCTCCGTCCCACTCGCACAATGTGTAGGTTTCAACTTATAGGTCAGTCATCTTAGCCGTGCAAGTTGCAGTTGTGTATGAATTATTATTAATTATATTAAGACTAGTAAGATTTAGTTTATTTATTAACATTTTATTTAATTTAAATGTTTATATATTTGTTTTCTTTATATTGTTTGCACTGGCAGAAGTAACTACAGGACGGGTGCCCAAGATACGGGCTTGCCTACATTGGGACCCAAATTTTGGATACATATGTAATTGTAAACTGTGCCTTGTATTTTCTTGGAGGTTTCCGCAATAAATAATTGTAATTATTGTTAATGTATTTTAATATAAATATTGACACATCATTATTTCTTGCTTAATTTTTTGAAGGAATAAGTTTGAGGTAGCATTCGGTAAGTCTAGTTTTACTATATTCAAAATCATCTACATCTGTATCCAATTGGCTATTTCCAACCTGTTTCCGTTCCAATATGTAAAAGCCATGAAAAGCCATAGCGGGCCCAAATCTAGTTTTAGACACGTAATATAAGATTATTCCAACTTCAAAAAAGAAGCCATAGGAGATACTAAAATGACGAACTCATGTGATTTTTAAGGAAAGACATCTTAACTCACGAATAAAATATGGAAATAAATATTGTATAAAAGTTGGCGATTTAAGTACTTGAAAAAATAAATCTCACTATTAAAGATCTTGTAATGGTACGGATGAAAAATCGTGGTAAATAGCTAGTTTTTAATGTATTATTTGATAAACCATACCTTTAATAAATATTGTTTTGAGCACAAATATCGGGCCTGCCACCTCTCGTTTAAGAATTCATGTCTACTATTATTCTTTCATAAACGGCGCGGAGGTTTGTCATGGCATATATGGTTGTTGGTTGGCTGCAAGCATCAATACCGGTTTAGGCGCGTCTTGCCTGAGGTATATGAGGTGTACGACCATATACATTGTACCGGCCAGCTTATGTTGTTGGTTATGTAATAGCCCTTCGTTTTAAATATACTTAGAAATCTATCGAACTCATTTGTATGAGCTTATGGACGTCGTAAAATAAAATCTATAAAAAAGAAAAAAAAATTACATCAATTTCCCTCGAAGAAAATTATGTGTCCAGAAAATAAAAATTCAAAAACCGTAATAATTCCGGCCATTTTCACGTTGTAAAACTCAATCTAAGGGGCTTGCTTAATCTCAGATCCAAACCCGGGACCTTACAAGCTAATTTGTTTGTCTCGTCAACCAAGTTGTTATTTCACAACGATTTTCTCTAAGACACTGGTACGAAATTGGTAGAGTATACCTATGTATGTGTATGTAATGTTTAAATTTATTCAATAATCATCTTCACTGCTTCGTAGTTAACAGTCTTAAATAATTAAATCTTAAATATCAATAATTCCGTATGATGAAAGCAAATGTACGTATTTTATTTTCAAATGTGCCATCATTTCCTTTGACATCGCACTGGAATTCGACACGAGCGTGCGGTCAAAGAAAGCTCGTGTAATTAATACTTGCAGCAGTAGTCCCCTTTGAAATTAATATACTTTTCACAGAAATTAATAATGTAATGTTATTTCATGTGTGCCGTTTATGAAACGGAATGGTGCAGTGTTTGCATTGATACAAAATATTTTCATATTAAAGCTTTCAATATTTTTTGGTGGAATAAAATTGTGCTTTGAGGATGAAATGTGAAATATATGAGGAAATTTGTTCGCACAGTCAGACAATATTTTTGTATATTGGTCAATTGCTAATAAATGTAGCGTATTTAATCATTCGATAATAATGGTTAATATTCAGATATTAGGTCTCTTACAATTCCAATGCAAGGGTATCAGGACATCCCCTTCCAATTGCTATTCACTATGTTCGTATTTTTTATTGCGAAATGGCGAGACGAGCTTACCATACACCTGATAACGGTACAACTGCCCATGAACAGCAGTATGACAAACATCATGAATTACAAAGCAATGCTTGGCATCCCAAAGGCTCGCCATGATGTTAATTCTCAATATGTCCAGTAGCCTGTATCACGGTGAATGCTCTGAAGAATTGTTCAACTTGATCCCCTCCTCTCCTTTCCTAACCAGAACCACGCGTGCTGGCTTGCGAAGCCATAGCTTGACGGTCCATACCATCCTGGCGGGAACCAAACGATTCTCAAATTCTTTTTTGTGCCGCACCGTCAGGCTGTGGATTTTTTTTTATTTTCCGTCTCACGTGTTTCCTCCTTCTTATAATCCTGGGTCCTTCCGCCGTAGTGTGAAGAAGCATCTTAGCAGGCCGGCATAATTGTATCTATTGGCATGGGACTGGTGTCATGCCAATGGATACTCTGCCTGGGCAGCATTTGCGCTCACCATCAGGCGCAATGCGGCCACTATGCCGGGCCAGTATAAAAAAGAAAAGAAAAAAAAAAGTCACTCTGGCTACTTCTTTCTCAACTATCCCTGCTGGTGATAGATTCTATTTTCCTGCGTAGTTCCCCTCTGATCTTCAATTATCTTTATTGTAAGACCATTGGGTCAGTCTACCTTCAAACTGACGTGTTAAGACTACTAGTTTTTACATGAAGCCTGCATTCCTGGCTTCTCAATGTGTTATGCTTTGTAAATGTCGTACGTAATAAACTTTGTTAAAGTAACTATAACAGAATATTAAAACCTTTATGAAATACAACGCTACAACGTAAATATGCGAGCAAATAAATACGTTCACAAGAGTGGAATGCTTTAGTTATCATTAAAATAATATATTCCAGTATGAAACATGAAATGAAAATTAAACTGGAACGTAATTGGAATGCTTCAAAGGCGGAATCTTTACAACTCTTTATTTTACATTTATATATTATATTTCCCCACGTTAAAGTGTAATTTATATTTGCGTTTTTTATTACGGAGAATTTTATATTTCATCTTAATATTAGCAATTTGTTTCTCTGTATCAGCCCGTATACGCCCCGCTGCAGGCGCGGGCCTCCTCCACAATAGAGAGTATGATTGACAGAGATGGGCTGATGGTATATAGTCCACCACGCTGGCCTAGTGCAGGTTGGCCTACTTTATCTGTTTTTTTTACCGCTCATAAAATAAACTTTACGGTTGAAGTCGCTATCTATTTTATTCAACCATACATAAACTCATGCCTTTATCTCAGAAGGTGTAAGCTGAGGTGCTACTAGGACATCCGTGTTGCGCCTGTATGGGGTCCGTACCACTATGTGATAGGGAGTGAACTTATTGCTATATCGGGCACAAATTCCCGATTTTGGGGGGTTACTCTATAAAAACGATACGAGCTTCGAATGTTCGGTAGCCGTACGTAAAAACAGTAAAACTTCACTAATATGCCTAGATACTCCACAAAATATTTAAACAGGCTTCCTCTACGTAAGTATCGTACGTCGCAACCATAGACTAAGTTCGGAGAAAATAATAAGTATAATAGAGAATAGTATTGATTTTTAGAAGTGGAAATCTTATGTCTTATTCCGGACCTCGAACATCCGAACATTCGAAGTTCGTATCGTTTTTATAGAGTAACCCTTCTAGACTGATATTAAATAGAAAAGTCCAATATCACGTTGCTCAACTACTCATTCGAATCCGAGGCCTCAGCGATTTATTCATTCCGTAGTAATACTGCGCTACCGAGGCGATGTAACTTACGTATTTTATTTTATATTTCTGTACATGCTTTTAATTTACTATGAAATTGTTTTGTACAAAAAAATCCTTTTGCCAATTAAAATTTATCACAAGTGCAATCACTTAGTGTAAATAAGTTAACATACTAACAACAACAAGGTGACAAATAATCGAGCGTAATTGTTGCGCGACAGCCGACAATGCAATAATTCTATCGGCGGAGCGACGGCTCGGCGTCAAATGTCGAATGAGAATCTTTGTTAATGACCGCAACAATACCCGTAAACGTTACGCTCTGTCGACTCCGGCAGGTATGCTACACACACGCAAACACACAAACACACAAACACACACATTCACACACACACACACACACACACACATACACAGTCACACACACAAGCACAGCGCGTACAGGTGGCTCCTTGTTTATAAATTACAAGTGTCGGCCGTAACATAAGTCGCGATGCAATATGCACGGTTGAGGAAGCCGGCATAATTGTGCTGAATAGTGGGATTCATATCTCGGGAGTTGATTGTTCGGATGTTAATGCACTTACTAGTTCTGATAGATGTGTATATTTGGTTTAATTGATATTGGTATTTAGGGGTTCTTTTAGTATTGCAGTTCCTAGTTTTAAATATACGATACATTACAATAAACTACTTGGCGAGTATATTTTTTATTAATTAGCATCAAATAAGTACATAATAGTTTGCGTCACATTTTTTGAATCTTTTGAATAAGAACCGTTTTGTTTTCCTTTCTTTTGAAGACAATTTAAACTAAATAAAAAAGTAGAAAATCATTCTTATCTCATTTTCAATTAAAAGTATAGCTATAAAACTCTTTTTACGCATGTGTGTGTGTGTGTGAAAGAGAGAGAAACTCCTTTTTACGTTTGTGTGTGAGGAGGAGAGTGTTACATTGTTAGTGTGTCCCGACGCACACACGCGCGACGTGGGAGGGCAAGCACCTGTCATTTTTAATATTTACACATGCACCATCCCGGCAAACATTTATGAGGCTCGTTTCTCTACTTAGAAACAGAAAGATATCAAACTAACCCTTTTGTAAGCACCTGAGCTTGTCCTGAGATAAAAATATTTGTAGTTTTAATTAGTGAAATGTTTCATATTTTTCCCCTTTAAAACCAGTAGTTAGTCAGTGAAAATGAAAATAATTTACTGAATCCATTATTATGTTCTACATAATTTAGATTAGGTTTTCACTAGAGAAGAACTTGCGAGTAGCTCTAGTGTTGCTCTTTTCAAAACCCGTTTACAATATAGTGATTATTACAAAAGTTACTAGTGGTTTAAATCAGAGCAGTTCTTAATAATTTGTTATAACATTTAACTGTTTTTATAAAAGTTGTAAATACATATTATATCCTTTTTACTGTTTATAATTAATGTTCTTTCTACCTATTGAAGGTTTGGTCTGTGTTCAGGTTTATTCGAGTCTACATTTCCCCTGGGCTTTTGGCGTACTCGATTGTAAAGCCATTGAGAATCCTACATATTCTTTATGACATTAAGCGTGTTTAGGGCTGTAGTGTTCACGACATATGACACACATTCAGCAAATTATTTGTTTAACTTGAATTATTTGATAAATATAACCGGGAATTTAATGATCGGTTAATGTAAAATGTAATGTGATGTAAAGTAAATGAATGCTTCTGTGGCTAATTGATATAGGTAATTGATGCTTTTATAATGATTTCTATTAAAACATATTAACATTTAATTTTAACGCTTTAATTTACCTGCTGTGATGCATAGCCTTGCAGTCATAAGTTCACGAATTTATCCAAAGCGTAGGAAGGGGTGGGATTAGTCCGACCTACTGAGGGCCTCGCCTATGCCAGTCATAAATCATCATCGCAACCTTTTGATATGAGTTTTTATGTCAAGAAAAACAACTAAATAAATAGCACTACCTTGGATTAGAACCTGCATTGAACGGTTCACATAACAGAGGCCTCTCCTACAGCCGAGATGAATTGGTTTTATTTATATCATAATGTTGTTTTGTTTCAGGGTATCTACTGGATTTGCGCTACCTCCGGAGGTCTGAGGAAGCCCCACACTCCGACATAAGTGGTAAGCATCCTCATTATCTATTTTGAAGTTAAAGTGTTCCCATTGCGAATTATGCTTTGCGAATTTGTGTACAAGTTTCAATTTCTGTGCATAATTTTGTCGTCTCGATGTACTATCTGTTTTATGAATTTAGTGGTATAGTTATGCTTATATTTTTTGTTTTTGTTGTTGTGTTGAAATTTTTTTTAAGCCATGTGTTTCTTGCTCTATGTTGCTTGTAGATTTAATGTGTCTTGTTTTGGATATGCTTTATTTATTTTTGGCGATTATTTTTCTCAAAAGATTGCATACCTACCGAAACCCAGTTTTGTGTATTCCACTCACATAACTTTCATGTCTAGGTATTGCAAGATCAGTCTCTTGTATTTTCTAGTACTCATGGCCCAAGAGTTACATAATATATAGGTATATCATTAAAGGTTTTTTGTTAATGGAACTTTTATTAAAGTGTATTTGATCAGTTAAGTTTAACAGCGGTGAGTGATTTGTCACGAAGTAATCATTTTGAACAGGGGCATAGAGATAATGCTTTTGTAATGTATTTTTTATCTATTTGGTGTGAGCAGTGACACAGTTGGTATACAACACTGCTTAAAGTATTTAAAGAGTATTTGATAAATTATTTTTTACTAGATTTTGTTTCAATCTTAAGAGCCTGTTACTCATTGAGAGGGGGGAGAAGGAGTAAAAGTGTAACTGCCATTGTTTTGTGATGTGAACTGTATTTCTGGCCCACTGGGGAATGGAACCTATCGTCAGTCACAAATTTAATTTATTTTTTAAAATAAATGAATTGGGTTGGCTGATCTAGAACTCTGATGCTATCAAACCTAGGTAGGTATAGGTAAAAAGTTCCTATTGGACTCTATTAAATATATCTTACCGAAACTAACAACTTATTAAGTTTGTGTGTCGTCTAAAAATCGGAGACTTTTCGGTCCTACAAAACTCAGACGTGAAAAAACTTTCTTTTTCTTTCCTTTGTATGTAGGAAATTGTACCTACATTCTTTCAGTCCATTGTAAGTTTGATTATCATCAGAAATTCCTATAAAGTCATCAGGCCTATTGTCTTAGCCAAACATTTATTCAACATCCAATTAAATAAATAATAAAACATATTCCAGTAACAAGTAAGATATACATCCACCCGACGGATACTTATTACTTTTGAATCTGTATTGAAACTTATCAGACCAATATAGACCATTGCTTGAGATTATACACGTATCAGTACACCCAAGATGCTGCTACGACAATACTAGTCTATATAACAAGGGCGGTACAAATTGCTTTCTGATTTTTATATGAGTTTGTCTTTCTCCTGTCAAATTATGGCCGGCGCGAAATAATATCGAGTTAGACTACTATTCAAGATCTTAATCATAGACAGTATTAAACCTTCTTTATCTATCAAATATTTTGTCCCTTTTGAATTCATTTCGAGTGAAGAAGACAAAACATTTGATAACTGTTACAGATTTCCAAACTGTCTATGAATAATGCCGTACTACTGTAGAGGTTTTTTTTAATTAAGCGGTTTTACAAATGTATTATTTTTGGTAAGATCTGTTTGCGAATTAATTTTACATCCGTCAATGCATCAGCGAAATGAAATGATCGGCTTAAACTTGTGAATGCAAACGCAATTTTTGTAAATTAAAAAGCTTATATATCACTTCGAAAAGGAGTATTGTGCTTCATTTGTTTGCGTGTATATTTGAGTATATCTGCGTCTTTTTATTTTTGATAGATCTATTTAATTAAATAACTTAGTATTATGAAACGCTGGGGATCATTCTTGCTCGGCCACCTATACAGAGATGGTAAATTTGTCACAGTGATTGGTGACATATATATCTTTATAATATAAAACAGAGGAAAGCAAAAGTGTGGCTTTGCCGGTTCAGTATTTGTTTATGTAGTTCATAATGAAAGACCGCGGGTTCGATTCCCGCTACAAGATACATAAATGAGATCGAAGGATTGATTTGACTATGATCGATTTTTTTATATTTTACGTACCAGTAAAAGAAAACATTAAAACTGGTGATATCACTTGTTTTGTTTTGCATCCCTTTTCTCTTACTTACACTGCAAGATTAAAACGTTTGTAACTAGTTTAACTCTGAATGGATTTACAAAGTTCTTTGTTTGCTAGATGCGTATGGATATTTTGATAAATACAGTACAAAATTGAGTCAAATAGTTTATTATATATTGACACTTCTTAAGACATGGTAGTAGAAGACTATGGCATCAGGACTAACTCTTATATGTAAATAAATACTATGCGACATTCAAACCGTATGGTACACCTATACCAACAGAGTACAAGTTATATACTGAGATAGAGACGTCACTCAATCAATTTAAGGCGCCCTCTGGCGATATGTAAGAAAATTAATCCAGGAATATGCTTGTACTTACGTAAATTTACGAAAATATTGAGAGAGACTAGGAATTTAATGACATTTAACAGCATTAAATTGAAATTTGTCAATTTGAAATACTAATCTAGTAACAACTACATTATACTACATTCATAAACAGTAAAAATTTGAAATGGCTAATGAATGCTGTTAGAAGCAATTCAGGGCTCATATTACCTGCGTCCGCTTTAATCTGTGTAAAATGGAGAAACCCGTAAACCAAAACTATTTTTTCGCACTCTGGTGTTAAGTAAGTCAAAGCGATGATTATAATTCCCTGTTAGCACAGAATACTAAACTCACAGAAGTCAAGCTCCATACAAAGCGCGCTAAATCAACGCACACATAGACAGCGTTCACCGACACGATATTTCAAACCAGTCGAAACCACTGCGAGCGCGAGTGTCAACCGCTTCGGGCACGCAAATAATGATATTTTTTGTGCAAAGATAGAACAAATGAATAAAAGTTATTACACTGGTATATAAAACACCAGATTATAATAATATAATGTAAATATCATTAAAAAAATAGATATTTTATACAAAACAATAAAAAAACTTGAAGAATAATGACATACACATTCTCAATGACTTCATAAATACAATTAAAATGTATTTTGTTATATTATTGTGTTTTATATATTTTATTTAAAAAAATAATCATACGATACGAGTGCTATTAACACGATACGTGTATTCGCATAAGCCAGAGTTAACAACCCTTGCGCGAACGCCGAGCGTAGTGTGAGTGTGGCAATAAAAGTGAAGTACATACACAAGCTTGACTTCTGTTAGTATTCTGTGCTGTTAGTTCTATGTGAAACGACTGTGGATACCTATATTCGCTTATACGTTAGTCCACAATGTATCAATATATTCGCTTGTAGGTGTCCAGCGGCAGGCGCAGACAGCGCTCATAGTGAGCGGCGTGGCGTTGGCAGTGTTGGTGCTCATTCTCATCATACTCTGCCGCGGAAAGGTCTCCTGGCAGTACTTGAAACAAAAATTTCAGCCTAGCAAGGTGAGCTATTGGTTTTTGTGTATAGTATGTAAGTTCTGAGACTGCATGTGTTGATTCTTCTGTTCAATTATTAAATAGTCTGGGGGGTTAACTTCAGGGCAGTGTGCCCTCACCGATAGTGATTGTAATTTATGATTTAGCTCTTTGTGTATAGTATGTAAGTTCTGAGACTGCATGTGTTGATTCATCTGTTCATTTATTAAATCGTCTGGGGGGTTAACTTCTGGGCAGTGTGCCCTCACCGATAATTGATGATTTAGCTTTTTGCGTATTGTATGTAAGTATGAGACTGCATTTGTTGATACTTCTGTTTACTTATTTAGCGGGCTGGGGACCTGAGCGATTCAGGGTGGTATGCCCTCAAAACATAGTGTGTGGTCGCATGGCGGACACCCAATAAGTTTAGTTAGTATGCTAGTGTACGATTTTTTTTTCACTAGCACAGCATAATGACTGCAGCTGTTGGTGAGCGCAAATGCCGTACAGGCAGAGTATCAACTGGCGTCAGACTCCAGTCCCATGCTATTTGGTACAATTAAAATATATTATTTTATACAAATAAATACAAGGATTTGGTAGAGATCCATCCCGGCTGCAATATACATACAAGAATTTTAGACCACAATACTACTTTCAGGAGGCCCCGAGATACAGGAAAAATATATTCTCTCCTATTCAAAAAGATGGGCGGCAATGTAGAATGGCATACCGTTCATCGTTATGTTGTTGTATTAGTAATGATTTAAAAATTCAAGATATAATTTCTACTAAAATTAGTAGAAATAAATAATTGTATGTATGTATGTATATGTAATTGTATATATTATATACATATATATATATATATATAATGTAGTCAACGATGTTCAAAAAGCTTATAAACTGCAAATCGAAAACTCGTATTATAAAATTACACATTCTCATCACTATTATGATATTGAATAATAATATGTGAGCTCTCTTCAAACTCTGTTATACGTATGTTTCTCTCAAGTCTAGAACGTTGTAACGCGATACAATTTGTATTAGCACTTCAATTGAATTGTATATGAAATTATGCTTTAGGTATTTAGAGAACGTAGTTTCAATACTATCTTCACGGCAGACCGAATGTTTCTGCAGGGCCGGATTTGTTTAAACACAAATGAGATTGCGTGGGTCAAGCTCCCGCGTCACTTAACTTACTATCTCACCGTAGCCTAGAAAGATTATAGAGCAACAGTTTCATGGCTCTATCTTGTCGGAACCAACAGATTCTGTTATTCATATTTATGTTTCTGTGATTGTTTTTGGACTTAGATTAGATAACGTAATATTTTGGGTAAAATTATCAACAACAAAAATTTACTTAGTATTTAGAAGAAAAAAATATACCGTTTAAAAAAAATATCTAATGATTCAGGTAAAACATGTACGACGAGAGAAGGTACAATAATAAAATATCATATTGAATCAATTAGTACATTGCATTACAATGTCCGCTTCCCATCGGATTTTTCGGTACAGTCGCCCTACAGCGAAGCTTATATTCGTACATTAATTGATCAAATCTTTTAGTCCTGATTGAAAATTAACTGAGAGTGTGATATTGAAATATTGTAAAATAATATGATACTAATTGCGCTTTGCTTTATCCATTGGAGTGAGGCAGACGGTGTATCGCTTTGTTTTTTAATCCTTTGCAGGGATTTCAATGTTGGGGGATCCGAGGTCCCCCGTGCTCTTAATTCGGCCCCGTGTTGCGAGCTCGTTCATGGATTTAATATTAGATGAAAACATGTCTCGGATTATGGTTAACAGTTGAGCAATAAATAATGAAACACTAATTACAAATGTTGGTACCAAAAGCGAATTCAGTGAATAATTTTGTATAGGGCAGTATTTGTTTGAAACGACGTGACGTCTATTTGTTCACCTTATGATTAAATTCATAGAGGCTTGTAGAAATGGCAGTGTCCTTTATTGTAGCTGATGAGCGGTGTTCGCTGTCAAGTCTCTGCGTGTTATTGTTGATCAAGACGTGCAGAAGCTGAAATTGTGGGTGCGTAGGTAGTAAAACCGCAAAGACCGGTTTGACGGCCGTTCTCTATAAACGGTATATCTTTAACAAGAAGTAAAATAGTTGCCATTACTATGTTGGTACAATTCTACGTTACATTTAACAGAGGTGGATATATATATTTATCTTACTTAGCTATCTATAAATATTTGAACCATCTATGTGCATACGTCTCTATTAATACACTTTTATTAGCTTCAGACGTATGTTAGTATGTATCGGAATCTTTGAACATGATTTTGACCCCCTTCAAAACGTCGGATGGACTCGAAATTTTGCATACTTATCCAGAACCCATGACAATACAATAATAAAAATTGAGACTTTATCTAATCTAAAATATTCAGAAATTTAAAAGATAAAATAAATAAATTAAAAGTGCAGCTGTCTTCCTTTGATAATACAGCCGTAGATAGATGTTTTTAGTGCAATCAATTAAATTATAGTTAAAAAAAACATACAACCTTTACTTATCCTCCAGCACCCCAAATGTATGTATTTTACTCAATTTCTAATGTTAAACTCATTATCAATTATTTTTTACTTTTAAGTTGCATCGTTTATAAAAGGGTTAAGGTTATATTGTTATTTAGTTTTTTTTAAACTATAATCTATTTTGGTTAACTGAAACATAAAATACATCGAAATATCTAATGAAAACTCATGTTAAAGATATAAATTATAGAGAATAGCTGTTAGTGACATTTATTTACCTATCTTTTGGCCTCAATATTGTTTTATTACAAATACTCATTTGACATAACTCTATCCGTGTGTGTATCGGGACAGGTATATTTTCTATTTTCGGTCTACAATTCGTTTTGTTGAGATTTTTGTTAGTTCGTTTTCTTAGTGATTACGCTTTCCATATGGTTTATAAACAGTAATTATTCCACTACTAATAAAACGAAGTGTTGGAGAGTTTTGCCAAAGGAAGAATGAATGTGTATTTAGCAACAGAATTCGTGGCGAATACAATACAGCAAAATAACATTACTCTAATTAAAGTGTATGTTTTTCTATATTGGAACTTCTATATAGAATTTTATATTGGACCGAGTATAACTTGTGTATAAAGTGTGACTGCCTCGGTGGCGTAGTTGTATTACATTATGATTGCGAAACTTTGGTGTCCGGTACGAGTCCCGGGTCGGGCATAGTGATATTGGAATTTTCTATTCAGTATCAGCCTGAAATCAGAAATCTGTACCCGATATAAATAATAATAAATAAAAAATACCCGTGACACTTATGGTTTTTACTCATCGCACATCATTAGGGCGTTAGTCACTACAATGACTCAGTATTATAACTTAAACATTTAATCATTTAATCAAGGTTCATATAAATTTTCCAGAACCGCGTAAAGCAGTATCCTCAAGAGCTGACCCACCACAACCCACACGCTGAAGCACCGAAACCGAAACGAGACTTTAAGTTGGTGATCAGGGATCCAGCTCCTCCTACCAGGAGAACGAGCCAGCCGCTCAACGTCAAAGACTTGGAGACGAGGTCTTCGCAGACAGAGAAGAGTCAGGGAGCCCTGACTCCGAAGACAATGAGCACTGCCATCAGCAACAGGCATCCAGCTGAAGACACCACTCTTGACTTCTCTTATGATAACATGGCCATGAATGTCACCCCTCCCGAGCAGCCGGCTGCTAGCCACAAATTCTGAGGCCAAGCCAAAAAAAAAGGAATTTGTTAAGATCGTCACCCCGGATTCTATCGAATTGTAAGACGAAATATTGCTTTAGAATTTTTTTGTTGGTACTTACAAATTGTCGAATTGGTGCGGTATTATTTGTTTCATGTAGATTCCGTAGTTTTTAGTGCACCGAGTAATATCGAAGCGACTTATGTCATCGTAGGAATGAAAAGTATAATATGATTATTTATGATTATTCATAAAAGCACTTAATCGTCACAAAAACCTGTCTTGATCTCACAATAAGATACGTGTCTTATGTGGTGAGAATCAGTTATTATGAGGAACTTTTAAGTGAATCAATATTTGTGAGTCATAAGCACCTTATCTTACCTTATTTATACTTCCAGCTCAGTATTCCAACATTCGTATAGACTAGATAGGTTCTACGCCGACATCATATTTTATAAATTCTTACGTTGACATATTGAAGTAGATAGACTATGCGACATCGATATAACTCATGCTAGGGATACAGATTGTAATTCATAATTGTGTTGTAAAAAATATTCACCTAAGCACAATAATATTGTCCTTCAGTGACCGTTTTTTAAAATTAAATGTTGAAACTGCTTTAAATTTAATGAGATTACAATATGTATATATTATATGCTAAAAGAAAAATCGATTTGAAATTTGACAAAATACGTCTAGTTGAAATAATTCGTCAATGAATTTTGTATAACGAATTTGACGATAATTTAAACTTTCGAAAAATTTAATATTACTATAGTAATTAAGGGAACGATGTTTCATAAATGTAATTAATAGGATATAATCACAAATAACTATTCATCACAATTATTATTATTACTTAGTTAATGAGATCGATACCCTATACCTGTAGAGTTGCTTGAATGATAAGTTTGTTTAAAAGTTTAGTAATATTAAAAAATAGTTTAACTTTAAATTCGTTGTAACTATAGTAATTGTGTAGAAGTTTTTGACGTGTATTCATAAGCAATAATGAATAAAGCGTAATCCCGTATGCTAGCAAGCGTATATTGTAAGAAAATGTAATTTCATGTTGAGTAATTGGCAAGGTATTCAGCGTGTATTCTATTCCTCTTAGAATAGAATACACGCTGTGTACATTCTTTGTGCTTCCTGGGTAGGTTATGAACTGCATCGAAGCCGCATATGTGAGCACATTATTCTCAAACCGAGTAGTGAGATTGTAATATTAAATTTGTAGTCACCATCGGTCAGCATGAATGGGGATCGCGTGGGAAATTGACCAGGATCTCTAATGTGATTTTTAAAAACCTTTTTTTTCTATATTTTGTTTTCCTTAGATAGTTTAATGTTTTTATAAATGAATACCAGAATACACTCAAAATGAATCTAATCTTGTGGTGTTGCCAGCAGTAATTATGTATCGTCTTTCAACAGATTGGAGACAAAATTTATTTGTGGATATCGTAATCATTTGTCTCGATGCTGGAATGTAACCTACGATCTCTTTATTTCTCAGTTTGTGAATAACCATAACGGTAATTAGAAAAGCATTGCAAACAGATCCGCGGTGAGAGTATTCATAAAATATCAAGTCACAAACGGTAATACGAATTTTGTTCTATTTTTTTTATTCGGTATAATTTTACCGTTTCGATTTTGACTTCCCCTAACACTCTATCTTTGCACATATACAATATAAATACTTAGATCTCCCTTATATGACTGGGTTTGTGTCTCAGTCCTGGCTCATTATATGACACGAATGTTTGTAGGCATTTTAATGCCAATTTATACTATGACTGTCACCGTTGTAAAATGACTACAAGCGGTTTCGATAGCTTATTTCTGCCAAGCACAAAGAAGCTAACAACAAACGTGGTCGCCTCCCATATTGAATTGGAATGAGGTTTCTTGAGCATACTAGGTGTAGCATATTTTTGATTTGAGATAACTCTAGAGAGGATTTTGCGAACAAAATTTATGGAATAAAAGAGAACTTAGCGTGCAACAGAAATTTCGAAGTAAAGATCACTTAAGATCTGTAGTCACCGAAAGGGCTGTCAAACAAAGTAATTAGAATACGTTTTCTCTATTCACAATTTATTATTTTGGACGTGTTAATACTAAAAGATTAAGAGTTTAAATACTCGTTCTTTATGTTATTTAACCGTATCTCATATAATGTAATAGACCAAATTTTTATTTTATTTTATTTCTATGTTTATATTTCGCCACTCACCAACTTAAGGTACCATGAACAGTACCGCACCATTTTAAAAGACAATTTGTTCGCAACCTTCTCTCTGGGTGCCTCAATAGCTTCTCGATATTTCAGTTCTATTTAAGCAGTGTTTTATTGTATAATTGTGTAACGAGTTAGACTCGATTATAAATAAATATACCAGCTTGGCTGAGGTAGTTTCTTTATTTTTTCTGTCGTGTTTGTGTACGTGTACGCTGAGTGCATATTACGGCGGTTTGCCAAACGAGCGATAACAATCGTCCAGGGGTTACTCAATATTTTGATACGACGATGAATGTTCGAAAGTCGTACGTAACTATAAGAATATGCGTAAATTCTTCACAAAATGTCCAAATCCTTTATTGCACATCGTAACCTTAGACTATGTTCAAAGTGAATGATAAGTTTCATAAACAATAGTATTGATTTTTAGAAGTGGAAATCTTTTATTTTATAACATTAGAACTTCATGTCAGAGTATAGAGTGACCCTCCAGAATTGTGATCGAAAAATAGAATGTATACTCATTTGGTCTTTTAGTATGTACGCCGTAATATGTTCGATTTAATGTAACTGTTTTGTTTGTAAAGTGTGCTAGTTGTTTTAAGAGTTTTTGTAAATGTCCTGTCCATTGTTAATCTTAGTAATGTAACTTAGAATCCATAATAGGCAACGACAATTGCGATATCATTAGTCGTTTTCTAAGAATAATAGCTTTCTCATTTACTAGAATAACGTTTTGCAAATTGGTTCTATTTTAACGCCCATCAGACGATTAAAAATATTAGACATTAATCTTAATACCAATTAAGCTTTAATGGGATAGCAGAGTTCTTGGCAACGCATAATACATGTAATTGGCGTAATATTCGATTCATGGTAGCTTTTTACCCTGTCTTTGTTTGTGTTGTGTCGTATTAGGGGAGGCAGAAGGGAGAGGAGTAGGGAGAAGGGATGTGCTACCTCTGTCCGACCCAACCCCATGTTCACTTTATTAAAGGTCGGAATCACGATATTAAAATTAATACTCGGCGTTTCGTTTCAACTCTCAAAGCGGTATTTACTTTTATTCATCATTCTCGATATTTTTTTTATTTTGAATTCCTTTTTATGAGATTATCGATTGAGTCTGCGAATACATAAATGTTTACTTATATTGAGAATTTTGCTAACAAAAATGTTCGAATAAAGTTAATATTAAATGTCTACGATCTTTTGTCGCCGAAAGCGCTGTTGTCAAAATATTAAGAATAGTTTTATCTTTACAAATAAAAAAGAAAAGGGATATGTACATACTATTAGATTACGATAAAATATGCTTGTTATTTATTATGAAAACATATCGCAAATGATGCGTAGAAATAATATTTTTTAATTTTATTTTTTAGTTCCAAATTTCGCCACGCGCCAATAATTAACTTATAATTAATTTTCACGATTCTCTGTCACGTCGGTAGGACATTTAATTTACTTAACATGTCTGTCTCTTCTTATTTCAATAATGACTTATTGTTAATAATATAGGCTTCTATTCAAATATACTAAGCTAGTGGTTAGAATAATTTAAGTTTTTTTAAGTGAACATACTGATGCATGTCCATTAGTGCCTTTCAATGGTAGCTGATAGTCAACTCATTAGAGTTGTTAGGGATAGTTTAAATAACATAAAATATATTTTTTTATTTCATTCTAAAGACAAGCGAGTCATTTAAATATAAAATCATATCACTCAAACGTTCAGGCGTCGATGGGAACATAAGTCTTTTGCAAGGAATTGTAAATTGGTTTCTACGGAATAGCTTATGCCCTGCTAAGGTAAATTATTGTTAAGTATTTTACACTGTTATATCAATATTCAATATTTTTAAAGAGTTAATTATTTCTGAACATTTGAATTCAATTGGTTTGTAGTATTTAATGATTATTTTCATTGAAACTATTTTTTATTTTCAAACATAAACATTAAACTTATATAATTAACTGTTCTGAAACTAGTTATTATTTTCATGATGATTATTATAATTTACCATTAAAATCTCTGCTGAATGATGTCACTATAGATTGATTGGAATTTCCAGGCACAAAAATATATCGAAGAAAGAAACTAACCTAAGACGTCATAGAACGAAATGTTTCATTTTTTCGTCAAACAAGCAACTAACATTTTCGAAAGTTAATTGCTAATATTTTTCACTAGGCTCTTCGAGTTTCCGTTTCCATTTAGGTGATATTTGACCGAATTACAAAGTTATTTCTACATAACCACACCACTTGAAACCTTGTTTAATATTCTACAAATAATTCTAACATGGATAAAATTATACAGGAGCCGATTTTATAAGCTTTTATTCAACTTTTTCTGTAAGTGCGTTCGGATGGAGTCTTGCAACTCAATTTCATAGCAGATGGCTTCAACTGAGTGAACTAAATTTTATTGAAATCAATTTAATGTTTATAACTTTGGATTATTAATGAATCGAATAACAAAGTGACGACGAAGGTCGTGCTTTCAAAAGTGACTTACAAAGCAGTAGTTCCAGGAATCCTGACGTTAGACACATTTACTATAAGAACACATTTCAGCGTAATGTATTTCACTTGGGATGCTTTTAAGGTTTTAAAAAGTCAGATAACTTTTAACGATCGAATGGTTTTGCGTATATTGACAGTTTTCTATAGAAAATAATTTGAAATTGTAACGCTATTCGTCGAGAATTTATCTAACAATCTATAAATTAGACGTTATATCTACTACTACTAGTTATAGTTAGTATAATTTAGTGTAAATACGAACACCGTCCATACTAGACATTCCCATAGGATTAAGATTAATTTAAAATGCGAAATGCATTTAGGATAAGATTTGATCTAATAGTTTGTGTTATATCTTTCCAATACCACTTTTATGACAATTATCTCGATAGATTTTTGTTAAAATGGACCAATATTTAATTTTTATACACATTAAAAAAAAATTGATATCACTTGAAAGCAGACCCAGTAAGAACAAGAAGGGAAAGTTTTGATGAAGTCTCACTATCTTTAAATGAAATCATCTTTAACTTCAATGAAACGCGAAGTACTGTTTTTTGTACTTAAGTTTTTCTCTTTAGGACGACGTTTGGTGCAAAGGACAAAACCACTACGCAGAAAGAATTTTACCATCGATCATTGATAATTGTTTATATCAAATAAAATCAATTTTAATGAAAAATACACCTTATTGTTATGCATAACATGCAGGAGGTTTCTCGCTAGTAGCGATATCTTTTCGACAACTTTTTATTATGTAGGTAGAATCTGGGTATTGCAATTTAAAGTGTTATGTTTCGTCCTAGATAAATTTGGTGTTCCGTGAAGTGTTACTACTGAATACAATATCTAATATAATATCAGATGTATATTGTATATACTACCTTGAATATTTATCAATAAAAAGAATCGTATCTTATACCGTTTTCTACGTATTTTGAAGTATTAAAGCTAGGTGCTTGTAGATATTTTTAACGCAATTTCAATGAAATATTTCCAGCGGCAATTGTACTTAAATGTTTTGTAGTTTTTGTGTAGTGTTTATTATTTAGGTAATGTGTATATAAGTGGCCCTCAGTTATATCCGTCCAATAGTTAAGAGGATCACTAACTCTTGAAGTTAGTTAGTTTTAGGTTAGATATAAGCGGGATTTTATGTGTAATTCTTATGATACAATATTTATTAGTAATTTTATCACATTTTTTCTGGTTTCCATACACTTAGATTGTTGAGTTCAATTGTAACGTAAAAGATTTTTGTACGGCGATTATGAGTTCTCACATCGTCCACACCGATCACTAGCGCTGTGTAATTTCACAAATGTCAAATGTTTATCTTTCTTTTAAATAACTAATATGTTCAATAGTTAAAATATGCTAATCGTTGGTATTAAATGCGATTCACGCGTCTTTTGAAAATATTACTTTTCGAACTCGTGATAAATTCCGAATAGTATTTGTAGTATTATATAATATGATGTTAGTTAGTTTAGGATAGTGACAACTTTATACAGGATGATATTGATTATTGTATTTAATTTAAAACACATTCCTTAACACCCCAGGTATGTTTCTCAAAATCTCGAATTTAGTTTTCAAGGGTTTTGATCAGCCCGTATAGTATTACGAGTATTTTTAACACTTAGATGAGTTCCCGAACCGTATTGAACTTAAGTTCAGCTGAGTTCGTGATGATTAAAATATCAGATTTTTTTCTGTATTCTGTATCAGCCCATATACGTCCCACTGCAGGGCACGGGCCTACTCTACAATCGAGAATACGATCGAGAGTGGTTAGGCCTTATAGTCCACCACGCTGGCCTAGTGCGGGTTGGCGGACTTACATACCATAGAAATTCTTATGAATCGCTATGATATGCAGGTTTCCTCACGATGTTTTCCTTCACCGTTTTAGTGCGTGGTTATTGATTATCAATACACACATGACTCCGAAAACTCAGAGGTGTGCCCTGGGATTCGAACCCGCGACCACCGTGAACATGTAGGCAGTCGCGTCTAGTCCGTTTACCAACAGGCCACCACGCACTTTTAGATTTTTTAGATTTATTTTTTTTTAGATTTTTTTTCTAATCATAAAAAAATCATCTGAGGTGATAAGAAACATGTAGGTAAATAAAATTAAATTCCATATAATGTTAATATGCACCCTATATATTAATGCATTAAATTGCTGTTTTTTTTATTTCGTTATGACAAAGGGCTCTTTACGACCGGTATCGTAATAAGATGGAGTAACCATATTAGTTATTTTATTTAGGCTACTCTATTGTGGGTGGATAGCATTTAACGAAATTGTTTAGAAAAATATTTGAATAGTATATTTAAATGAGGTTCCCATCTTTAATTATATCAAATTGGAATTTTTAATAAACGTTGTCTGCTCACTTAGTTCGTTTGTTAATTAATGTAGAAATAATATTGTTTTATTATTTTACTCGTGTTTATAAATGAGATTTTATAAGAATATTATGTTTAACATTTTAAAATAACACATGTATAAGTAGCTTTGATTTTAAATAAAACACTTTGTGTGTTCAATGTTCGTTTTTTATTAATCATTTTTTATAACTTACAAATAATTTTTCTTCTTTTTTTCATATTTTAAAATTTCTTTAAAACTCGATTATCAAAAAAAATCCTGATGTGACATCACCACCGTCTACCTTCATACTCTCGAATGATTTTCTCCAATTTCCTATTAAGTCTCTTCGTCTTTTTCTTTTCAATGACATCCGCATAAACGTCAGAAAAAGGAAGTATATTGATTCCGCCATCAGGAGAAACGATACCTGGAATCCCAGGTACCATCCCCGCTTGCCCCTGAGGATAATAAGGGGAGAATGGGACTCCAGGAACTGGGACCATAGGGTTGGTAGGGGCCAAAGGGACGCCAAATGGTAAGGGATAATTCGGGACCAGTGGAATCGGGATAGGTTGGGGCAAGGGCACAGGTACTGGCAAAGGGATAGGTATTGACTTCCCAGACTTAGGTCTTAAAGTAGTCGTGTCGTAACAGAAGTCTGGTATTTGTCTTGGATACCAGAACAGGGGGTTGCAAGGGTTGCTGGTGGGGCCATTTTGGTGTGGCCTTAAATTGTAAGGGTCCATGTAGTTTATGCCGCTGATTGTGCAAATTGATAGTTTCACTGTTAAAGCTATTGTTGCTATCTGAAAAATTCAAGAAAACACTATTAAAAAAAATATGTTATTTGTTGGGTCGATTTTTTTATACGGTACATCAAATTAAATAAATTATTTACCTTGAGTATAAACATTTTTGAAATAAGAAATAATAATTATATGCTTTGAAGTCTGGTCGGTTACTGAAGTTATAACCTAAATGGACTAAGCCCGATTGACTAATAAAAAGAACAATTCGCTTTTTGTGTGCATACAATTCGTCCTTTTTGCTCTTAAGCTTAGTACGTGCTAGCTTCTCCCGCCACTTCGCCTGTGTGGTTTAATATTTATATTTCTACAGGGTATATCTAGACTGCTACCGAAAACGAAGCCGAGTGGTAGTTGTAGTGACTTCAGGAACTATGCAACTAAAAATTTTGCAAAAAGAAGTGTTTTTTTCCTATCGTCGTATTTGGGTGGTAAGTATATAGTTTGTTTCCAAAATAATAGTGTACACTCTTTAATTTTAAAGACGCTATAGTGCGCAAGGTTTTAAATTATTATATAAGCAAAACTTTGGATATACCACCCAAACATGATGATATTTAAAAAATCACTTAAAAAATTGTCGCGTTTTTTTGCGAAATTTTCACTCAAACTACCACCCGGTTTTCCCGGTTTATTTCTCCTACTCCGAGGAGAAATAATTATGAACCAGTTATTATTACCTGAATGGAAAGCATTGAGTAATCTATTGGGGCATAACTTGTATTTGCTTGTTAAGTTAGTCTTGTGTTTTAAGGTTACCAAAATCAATCAAAAGGAGTTATCAAAATGTATCAAATTACCAATTTTATTTACGCATCGTTTTTATAGTAACAATATTTCCGTTTTTTAATTTTTTCGTAATTTTCACTGGTCTGGAAGGCACATGTGAATTCGTGGTCATTTCTATTTTGCTGTGTTCTTTGAATTTACCATCTTTGACGTCGATTTTGCCGAAAAATTCACCAGTCTGCTCATAAGTCGGAAAGACATCAGAATACGCTTGAGCAATCTTCTTAATCATAACTTTGCTTTTCTTCGATATCGGTTGTCGGTAGACTGCAACTGGGCCTAAATTGGGCATCATTTCTATCGTAGGCGCTTTGGGGTGCTTAGTAATATCTGATTTGAGGTACGCAAACATTTTCTCATACGGAGTTAGTCTGGGGTACTCGTAGTAAGGTGTTTCAACACTCAAAGCTTTGTATATCAGTGGTGTGGCATACTGATGCATGTTTAATTTGTATATGATGTCTTGCCGTTCCTTGACGATTCTGATAGGCATGTGCGACGCTATTTTTGAACGTATTACATCCTCGTACATTTCAGCGCAATCTTCGGGCAGATGCAAGGGGTGCCAGTAAAATGGATTGCATTCGTGGGCGTCTCTATATCTCTCCTCGAAATCGAAGTGGTCCATATACGTGACGCCCGCAATGGATTGCGTGGTCATTTTTATTAGTTGAAATAGTGCTGCTAGTTGCCATGCCCGCTGTAATATTTGGTTAATTTTAATACTTAAAAGACTTCAAAAGGAAAACCTTATATACTAATATATTAGTCTGTTATCATATCTATATGTGCCAACCCGCACTAGGCCAGCGTGGTGGACTATATGGCCTAACCCCTCTCAATCGTACTGTCGATTGTAGAGGAGGCCCGTGCCCTGCAGTGGGACGTATATGGGCTGATACAGATTATATCTATTTTATTATTATAAACAGGAAAGATTTGATTGTTTGCATTGAATAGACTCTGAAACTACTGGATTGATTTGAGAAATTCTTTCACCTTTAGAATCCTACATTATCCCCAATGATCACAGGCGATGCAATATTTTCAAAAAATCGTATCTGCACCCAGGCGGAGCCGATTCGGGAAGCTAGTATAAAATAAATAAAATCCCATAAAGCTTTATATCCGATAGTAGCTTAATGGTCAAGAAACTAAACAGGTATCTTAATGTGTTTTGGAACCTCAACGCCATTTAATTATAATTTTAAATCTCCTTTTCAAAGGCCCGGACCTTTTTCCGGAAAAATATCTACCTCCTTAGTTAAATTCGTGTTATGTCTGGCGGCAAATATTTTCATCACATCGGTTTAAACCACAGAACGCTTAAACTTTCTCGAACCAAGGAGAAATGTTTATAGTGAATCGATTTAAGTGGTTTTAGTCTTACAAGTTTCGCCATTACATTCATCTGATAAGTGGTCTAATTTCATCCTTTTGAAGCAGAAGTAACATTTGTTCTAAGGTTTTAAAATATATCAGGTATTAGTGTAGTTGATAGCATTATGTATGTGAGTTATCAAAATGTATGAATACACACACATTAATCAAAGTTTTGACCGGCTCAGTAAAATATAAACTAGAGCTCGTGGTAATATTACCACACTACGTTCGAAATGAAAATTATATGTAACATGTTTAATTAAAATTGAATATACATTATGGTTTAATGTATCTCGTTGAGGTGGCCCACAAACTAGCAATTTAATATGACGTTTTGAACCATATAAACAGCCAAGCAAAGCTTTTGAAATGACTTGCGTGGCGCGTTGCAAGAGCATTCACTGCTCCCAATGAATGTAGAAGTCTACCTTTGATAATTCAGCTGAATAAGATATCAGGAATATATTTCTCGGAGCTGTGTCGATGAAAGCCTCTGCTCTTTGAGCGAAACTATTACTGATCAGTCTAATCTTGATCTAAATAGTATCTCTAAATATTAGACACAAATGCAGAAGTCGAGTATTTATTAGCATTACGTGAATTGCCAAAATGTTTGGATAATGAGAAACTTACCGTCATATTACACCGGTTTTGAATGTTCAAATGTCAACATCTTTCATTTGCTCTTTATTAGCACCTAGTTATCGCATTGTTCTGTTTTTAATGCTTTCCTCTGCGTAACAAGGTCGATGCGCCTTTGTTTCTGAGCCACCTGGACCGTTGTGTAATGCAAATCTAATGTGACTCACATATGCGCGTTGGAAAAAGAATGTTCATAATTTTTCTGTTTGTCTGCTACATACTTCGACAGCCCCCGTGGCACAGTTACTTATACACCAGCAGTAAAGGTTCGATCCCCGCACCGAGACAAATATTTATGTGATCCACAAATATTTGTTTCGGCTCTGGTTGTTTGTGAGCCCGAAAAGCCTCTCGTAGTTTCTGATACCCACGGCACAAGACTCGATCTTAGTGTGGGGTTAACACTACGTACGTGAATACGCAGTGTTAACCCCACACCCCAATAGTCACCTATTGGGTGTATTTATCTGTTGGATACATTTTTATAAATCATATTATTCTTTTTCTTATTTATTGGTCATAGGTAAATCATGCTTCTACGATTCTCCATGGTCAGAGGTAAATCATGCTTCTACTATTCCTAAGGTGTAGATTCTTGACGATGGGTATCAGGTGTTCTAGGTGCTGGGTGTCACAAACCATTAAATAGCTGCTTGATCTTCTGCTGCTCTTGTGATTTGATTATTTTGCTAAATACTTAACGTAGATTTTGGCTGGAAGCTTATTTATTTTTCGCTTATTTATTTATATCAGTCCATATACGGTCTCACTGCAGGGCACGGGCCTCCTCTATAATCCAGAGTATGATTGAGAGGGGTTAAGCCAAATAGTCCACCACGCTCGCCTAGTGCAGATTGGCGTACTTAACATCACATAAAAAATCTTATAAATCGTTATTGACTCAATACACACATGACTCATGAAATGAAATGAAAGCCAGAGTGAGACTTGAACCCGCGACCGAAACTAAAATGTTGGTCGTTATGAAAGTGTTCCGCATCTGGTCCGTTATCAACTGGCCACCATGCACTTTATGAAGTCTACGATGACAGATAACTCATTTTAGTGTGCCTACCATTTTCAGAGTCAATCTGTTTAAGGTTCATGGATAACAGGTATTTTATTATTGATTTTCACGTGCATTGCAAATACCATCTGAAGTCTGGTCACTTTGTCGTGTAGCAAAAATTATTTGGACAGGCAGTTAAAGACGAAAAGTATTCTCTCCGTTTCTCTCTTCAGACACAAGAAGTCCACTGCTGAACATAGGCTTTCCCCAATGATCTCCACATCTACCTATTGGAAGCGGCCTGCATTCAGTGACTTTCTGCAACATTAACCAGGTCGTACGTCCACCTTGTAGACGGGCGTCCGAAACTGCGCTAGCCTTTACATAGCCTCTCACCAGAATTTTTCGGCCCCCACGGCCATCAGTCCTTCGCGTTGTGTGCCTGGCCCACTATCACTTCAACTGGCTAATGAATAAATCTCTATACATTGAAAATGCAATATTTCCATACTGGCATAATGTATAGATTAGTTTGCGGTAATAAAAACAAGCTTGACATCCACTAAAACGGTTTATTGCCACTATTTAACACGTTCACGTGAAAAGTTTGTTGCGAATTTTGGATATCTAAATAATTTTATGATGACAGGTAAAATTATGAGTGGCGCTCGTCCGCCGCAGTCTGAAATAAATATATGAGACGTTAATACTGGCATGTATCTGGTGTATTTCAGATGTTGGCGAAATGTTTAGTCTGCAACATTTATGGACGGCGGAGTTTATTGGGCCGAAGGGGCTACTTCCATATCTGATACATATTTTAAACATTTTTAATACTATCGCCTCATTAGTTTAGTGATCGCATAAGGGTCGTGAATGGTGAGTTCGTGGGTGCCGATCTCAGATAAGGCAATTTCATCACTGTATTATTTTTGGCTTGGAAAATCTTTTACTAATTGCCTGGGATGAGAAGTCGTGTGGTAGTCATTTGACACGCACTCATGATTTCTTGGCAGAGAGAAATTTGGCAAAATGTGTGTGCAACTAAGTGACACCTCTGATTACACTTCGTACTGGTGTGAGAGTTTGTGTAAAACTTCCTATTATTACTTGCATATTTCCCATTTCGCGCTGAACTTATAGTAAATAACGGCGAGCTGATAAGGCATGATTCACAAATAATACATTTGATCTAAAATTGATGACATTGGCGAGACCGAATAAAAACGAAAACATTCAGAAAATTTATTAGCAATAATTTCTTTAAAAAATATTCTGTCGCGTTGCTAGCTTCTTAATATCTAATCTATTAGTGAGATTAAAAGGATATTAATGAAAGAGCTCTTGTTGCTATGGAAGCGTTTACGTCATAGAGAGATTAGTTAGAATAGAAGTCTCTTCGCGTTAAATACCACAGCGCGGCATTCAGACCCTTTATAAAACAAATCAAATAAAAGAAGAATGTTTCTTTTATGTAATATTACATTAACTCCGAGTTGTAGTCAAGTGTGGTCGGAATTAAATCATACCATTCGATTGGAAAATTTATCGTGCAACAGTGAATGTTATTTCTATTGTTATTTATGCATTTACGTCATTTCGTTGGATGGAGGCCGAGTTTTAAGAAATACCTAACGAACCCTTTCCGAATGCTTTTGTAGTTATTAAATTTCAAATGAATCATATACATAACTTGTATTACCAAAAAGTGATACAAAACTTGTCATCATCTCTGATTAAGAGTTGGACGATTGAACGATGTCATGTGACTGGCTGTGAAAATTCGGTCCCTTTGTTTAGGATTGCTTTTACGTGAATTTACGCTTAGTATGTGTTTCCTGGGCATCCGCCAAGGCCAAGATTTCTCAGGTCATTCCGTTCAGAGGAGGACATTCTAAAGATTAGGGAGGGGAAACTAATATATTTAAATCAAAATGTTGTAGATCTACATCTTACTCACTTTTACTACTCCCATTGATGTCAGCTGGAGTGACGTCATAATTTTCACAAGAAATATATTGTAAGCTTGCCAACACGAACACGAGCGACAAATACATTTTCTACGCGATATTTATTACCACAAACCAGTGAATACATAATAAAAAATGTAATTCTTCGTATGTATTGTTGTTATATTTATTCATTTTGTAAAATATTTTCTCCAATAAATAATTATTATTTAAAATGAGTCAATTCTTGCAAGGTTTGGCTTACCTAGGTTAATTAAAGGACGAAGTATTCCCCAATATATGTTAATATTTATTAATAAATAATAATATGTGGTTCTGACCCCATCTAAGTGTGGGATAAGGATACATAGAAATAATCCATATCAAAATGCCTCACTACATCGAAGCGCTGTGCAGGTGTGGAAAATATGAAATGATATTAAATTTTCGACTCTTTCTTTCTCCAGACAGGAAGTCTAGGGATCAACATTGTTTTTATTCCTCCATTGCATAGTGAATAGTTAATATTGTAGGGGACCCTTTTCTTGTAATATATATATAATAGTAATATATATATATATATATATATATATATATATATATAAACATTGTGTTGAATTTATTGAACTTGAACTATGTAATAATATCAACTATGGAAGAATATTATACGAGTAATGTGCGTTTCGGATAGTTACTGTAATTGACCGTACGCGGCTGCTAAAATGTTCTCGGTGGTGTCGGATTCAGCCGTGAATTGATAGCCAAGCGTCACGAACTATAGCGGCGAAGGAAAACATAGTGAAGGAATCTGCAAACAATCGCGACTTTTTAAAATTCTTATGTTATGTGAATTCCGCTACATGGCCAGCGTAGTGGACTGTGGCCTAACCCATCTAAACCGTACTCTCGCTTGTAGGGAAAGCCAATCCCTTATAGTCAGTCTTATATAGACTGCTATCTTAGAAGCTAATACTCGTACTTTAATCTATAGTATTAATACGTGATGCAAAAACTTTGGACCTCTTTTTACGAAAATTGCGAGGACGCAGGAGCATAAAATTTGGCACACTTATAGTTTATGTGTAGGAGAAGTGCAGAATGCTAATATTTTTCGATAATAATGCTTATAAAGTACATTAAATAAAAAAATAAAACATTACACACACTACCATGCATTTCACACACACATACATACACAAGTATTTGTACACGCATGCATACTCTGGTGTCAAATTCTGGTCTCAATTAATTTTAAATGAGGCAATAATATTAATATTAGGCCTAATATTAAATGTAATAATTTTTTTTTAATAATAATGCATAAAAAGTACATTAAATCAATAAATAAACCAGCATGCATTTGACACACGCATACACAAGTATTTGTACACGTACACATACTCTTTGGTCAAATTGTTTCTTTTGTTTATTATAGACATAGTTGAATGTCAAACAGAAAAGTTTGTTTACTGTGGTTTTATTGAATGTTAAACAGAAAAGTTTTATTTGACGAATACTACGTGAAATACTGAGCGCTTATACAAATTGTGTAGCAGTAAGATACATTTAAATGTACACGGACTATCATTATATGCATAAAGAAAGTTCTGTAGCAGCAATCTGCAATAACAACTTTCAGGTACAAAAAAAAATATAATTTTCTATTGCTGGTTCAAAGCAATTATTGTAGTTTACGATTTCGGTAATTGCATATACTTCAGGATAAATAAGTGATTTTGAGAGATACGTATGTACGTATTGTAGTGTATTGATAAATTCATACTCTTAGCATCTGTCGTCTCGAACTATACACTACGCCAACCAAGGGTGAGTGAGATAGATATAGAAGGAGATAGATCATAGACGTGGAGGACGGAACGGGGTGTGAAGACGTGGTGTATAGCAAACGAGCCTATAAATATTAATAATTGTATTCTACTACAATGTTACACATATTAACCGTAAATAGTGACTATTACACGTATCTCTCAAAATCAAAATTTAAAAAATTTAAATTTAAATGTTTAAATGTGCACGAATTATTAGAATAACAACATCATCATACAGGTAAAAACTTTTTCTCTTCAAGATTTGGTCGAATTTCGGCCACTAGGCGACCGCTAGTAATAATAAAATGGTAAATTAACAAAACACTATCATGAAAGGAGTTTATTCTGCAATCGTTTAGCGATTTCGTCAAATTTCTTGTTTGTAATGAAGGTTGGCATGAGCATACTCCTTGGAGGGCAGCAGCACTCCTGGTTCTGCCTCCTGCTCCTCACATTTCCTCTCCTAGCCAACTGGGTTTTAGCCTTTTGAACTTCCTTCCTAAATTCCTTAATATCTTCATCCTTCATCAACCCACGAAGTTTGAGAAACTCTGGCGTATCTTCGTTTATTTTGAAGTCTAGAACGCAATCTGGGAAATTAAATTATCATATATTAAGAAACGAATAACAAATGAAAAAAAATATTTGATAAAAATTTTATTTACGAAAGACCTAAAATGTTACCAATAAAATAGAGAGCATTGTGAATAATAGATTCTGTGATTGCCAGATGTACTCAAACTAGAATAATTTAAATTTTAACTGGTGATTTCGTAAGTATATAGATTAAGTGAAAGATAATAACTGTTTTATATTCACGCTATTCACGCTAATTGTATTAGATGCGATTCTTACTAATTTAGTGCTAACATTCACTTAAAATTTAGTGTTTGTTAATTTAAAGAATCACGGTTAACAATAGTTCGACAAAAATGATATAAAATAAAATAGAAATAAAATGGTTAATGACATAGGCATGGCCGGATCTATCTACGGGATATTTGGGCTGCGGCCCAGGACCCGTGGATATAAAAGGCCCCAAGCTTAACTTTTTTAATATTTTCATTTTAACGACATTACAAAATACCGCTAAATCATTAGGAATAAGTGGGTAAATTTTAATAAAATAAATAACACGTTTCATTGTCCTTTTTTTTCCTAGATCCTTCCTACGAACCTAAGAACCGAGATCACTCTGCAAAACAGTTTTGTGACGCAATAACAATTAATTTAATATACTAAGTGAGTATCTGAGTCGTTGTAGCCCAGGGTTCCACAATTTCAAGGTTCGCCGTAGGTAATAGAAATCTGCACCCGGGCGAAGCTGGGCTGGACCTCTATACTGATAAATAATTATAGTTCGATAATAATAGTATTGAATATCAAGAAGAAAGTACGCACGGAATAGGTATTACGTCAATCGTCATCGAAAATGAAATACGTACGGAGTGTGCCAAGGATGCGCTAATGCGTTAATGTTAAACAGATTGTTCACTGTTGCCAGACAATATGTTTCATAAAAACTTCATATTGTTTTACTGGTTTAGAGAAGAATTGTGTTTTGTTTTACTTAATTTAAATTTAAACACTTATATTAAATTCTTGCTCTTTTAAATAATTTACATTTATTTACTAATATTGCGTTTTTCAGTTTTTGGGTTTTGTTTTTATAACTAGCAACCGACTATCAGACAGAGTACTATATATTTAATTATCAGGAAAATAATGATCACTAGATTTGGATTGATAGAAAATGTCTAGAGGAAACATGCATATTCTTCACACGGATTGTGAAAAGTCACCATGAGTATATGAATTGATAAAGTAGCTGACAGTTATTTACGACCCTACATGAAAGTCACAATAAAACATGTAAGCACGAAAAAACTGTTCTTTGAATTGCGCTAGACCGTAATGAACTCGACACAAAACAAAACCGACGGATACAAATCCTTTGCGAGGAGGCATTCTGATTACCTCGCACAAGTCAAACACAAAATTATATTTCGTGTTAAATGATGGCGTTTAATATTTCGCGCTTGCTGTTTAGTACTGAGTTTACGTCGACGTAGTTTGAAGCAAAACGCAGACAGAATGCACGATGCAAAAGTTTTACCAACTCGGACACGTATAGTGTATCTGAAATGTTTAATTACACCTGTTCGTGGCGTTGCAAAAACCGTTGCCAGTTCAACTTTAAACAGATACGTCCGACTCCGCTCAAGTATTCAATTTAACACATCTGATTTTGAGGAATGCATATGAAGGGTTAATTTTGCTTTGGAATGTTGAAATTGAATTCGCTTTTTGAGAAGTGCCAGACTCTTTTGTTAAGGTGCGGCGTCGCGTCGTGTCCATCCTGCCTTTGACTTATGTTTTGCACTTTGTGTATTCCACTGAGGGGTCGTGTATTAATACGACGGATATCAGAAAAAGAATAGGTAATAAAAAGGCTGAGTGCGGGTCTAATTCGAGTAGGTGGGATTCCGTATATTAAAAGACTATTCAGACTATACAAACTCCACTGAAACTCATGTAAACCTAAATTTTATTAAAGATTTATAGCCAACAACAAACAACACAACAAAATAATTGAATAAAGTAAAGAAAAAAGGAAAAGCCGCGTCCAGTAGAACGATAAAGTTAAGTTTTAAAAATAGTCACATAGATGTTTGATGAATTGACCCCTGCAAATGTAAGGTTACAATCGCAAAAACTCGATTTAATATTTCGAAATTATTCATACACTAGCGGTCGGGCCCGGCTTCGCCCGGGTGCAGATAGTTTTTGAGTCCAATCCACATCAAGAACATATTATTTCGCGTGTCTACTAACTATATTTACCGCGTGCCGTCGACTATATTTCCCTTCCGTAGGAGAGGACATCCCGTGCCAACAATTTGAATTTGAAAGAGTAGAAAATATGTATATTTGGTTTCCTGACTCATCCCACGGGAACACTACATTTTTCGGGATAAAAAGTAGCCTATGTGTTAATCCAGGGTGTCAGCTATCACTATACCAAATTTCATCAAAATCTGTTGAGCCGTTTTTTCATGAAAGAGTAACAAACATCCATACATACATACATACATACAAACTTTCACCTTTATAATATTAGTAAGGATTTATTAGTTCTGTAAGCTTGGTGTTCACCAAACCATATGGTCAATATGAAGTAGTATCCAAGTAGGTTTTCACAACAGAGACACAAACAAGTAATCCCATAAAAGTTCCGTTGTTCCTTTGCTAATAGGGAATCCTAAAAATGAATAATAAATACATTTTTGTCCCGCATGGTGACGGTTCCCCCTGTTCCGGGCGGAAGTGAGCTAGACGAATTGTCGATGGCTTTAGTACCTCTGCTCACTATCTGCGATATATTGCGTTTATGTATGAAATATTGCATAATATTGACCTTACAATGTTTACATGAGATTTGCCGCCTTATTCAGTTCTTAAACTTTTTTTATTGCAAGGTATGACGAGGCTACCATGCCATTCGCCTGATTGAAAGCGATACAAATACTCAACACAGTAGCAAAACTAAATAATAACATTAATTACAAAACAGTGCTTGGAATTACACTGCCCTGAGACGTAACATTAGGTCTCATTAGGTCCAGTATTTAATTTGGCTTCAATATTCTTCAAATTGGTATACAACTGTGCATTTACACTGCTGTTTCATGGGAGAAATAGACATATAAATAGGCTCTCATATATGAGAGAGCTACCACAAGTAAAACGTATTTCATTTAAATTTTATTTTGTTTTTGACGACGTATTGTTGCACCTGATGGTAAGTGCTATCAGCGATAACGGCCAAAAAGTGCCGATGGGCAACTCATTGCCATATTTAGGAATTAGTAGTTATTATTTAGTATTTGTTGAGCATCAGTGGACTTTTTGTGGCTGATATGATGATGATGATGATGATTTAGAATTTTATTTTATAATGTTATATTTTATGGTATTACGTAGATTTTATAGAGCAAATAACAAGACCCAGTTTATCTTGAGCCGCGGTTACAATACTGATATAACATATTACACTTAGTCTCAGGAATATTTATTTATATTATATTTTGCAATTTGCCGAAACATGAGTAATAAATACATAACATACAAAAAGAAAAAAAATCGGTAATATACAGAATAAATAATAGAATAAATTGAAACCAAAAAATACCATGGAAATTACAAAAGTAAAGAAATCAATATACAATGTAAACCGAAATTGATTGATATACATACCTTTATTCGGAGGGCACTGGCATTGGCTACTGGGCGACTTGACAGGCATAACCTGGTGTCTCCTAAAGAAATGTGCAATAGGAGCTTGTGGAGCTGCCCAGGACCATCTATCCCAGGGCATGCTTCCCATCCCGGGACCCAGCGCCAAAACCAACGCTAGCATCTGCCAACATTTTCAATGTCATATTAATAAATTATCACTAGGAAGCTCTTTGTTCGTCAGACAGCTATTGTTTACGATATCCATTATTCTAACACTACAAGACAACTGTCCCGTCACTGATTAATATTGTTTTTCATAAGCTTTAACCGTGTACGGTACGAGACGCTACGTAATCCGCACATTAATCTAAAGTAATAATATTTTAATTGTCAATTAAATGATTATGTTTCATGTTTGACGCAATTTGTTTGTCTTTGGGTAGTTGATGTTTATTTATAATCATAATAACTATATTCTACTTATTAAAATTAAACTTTATTGTTAGAAACTATAGTGCAGTGTATAGTGGCCTGTTGGTAACGAATTAGAAGCGGCTGCCAACATGTTCACGGCGGTTGTGAGTTGAAATCCTAGAGCACATCCCTGACTTTTCAAATTCATGTGAGAGGAAACATCGTGAGAAAAACCTGCATATTGTAATGCTTTGTAAGAATGTTCAGGGTATATGAAGTCCACCAACCCGGCCAGCGTAGTGGACTATACGGCATAACCTTATTCGATCGTACTCTGGATTGTATCAAGGAGGCCCATGTCCTGCCGTGGGACGGCTATAAAAATAATAGGTTGAAAAAGAAAAGTGTTAGTGCTCCTAATGCTAGATATTTTTTGTGAGGCCGAATCAGAATTTAATTTAGATTAGGAGAGCGTAAAATGTGTGTTTTAACATCCTTCTTGGTACACAGTTGGGTCATCTGCTGTGAAAGTAGATTCCACGGGTTCGATTCTCATTCCGAGATAAATGTTTCTTTAATCCACAAATATTTAAAATATCGAAAAGTATGCCATAGTTTCTAATATCGATGGTTCAAGACTACATCGACTAGGGTCAGGTGCATACTATTAGTTATTCACAATAAATATTTCTAAAAGTCTGCCATTGTTTCCTGTACCCTCAAGAGTCATAATTGTCTTCATATAGGGTCGGGTAGTAGTACAGTAAAGCAAAAATATTGAGTTTGAATCTCGGGTCGGGCATAGCAAAATGGGATTTTCCTAATCATTATCAGCCCGGAGTCAGGAACTGGTATCCAATATATTGATATGCTCTATGTGAAACTTGGGTGTCATGGTGCTATCCTGCTACGTAAACCCTCCTACACCTTTTGGAAGATGGCGTAAGTTTATGTATGTATGAAGGCGAAATTAAATGAAATATAGACGTTTACATTATTACTATAACATTTTGCATTTATTGACATGTGATCTCCATAGCATACATGTTTTTTATCGTACGGATAATTAATTAGGTTCGTTCCCCTAACCGCGCTCTAGCCCGGGGCGGCATCAAGAGCAGCAATGCTACGTTCCCTAATAGGAGTAATAGGTAAAACATTGATACCGTTCCATCAAGGTTAATTAAAACAACATGATCGAAATAGATTTTATTATAAGCAATGTTGTTTCTATAATTACCAATAATTGACATTTAAAAGCTTCAATTATCATAAAGATAGCATTTGTTTTACATTCCATTACTTGGCGAATACAGTAACGTGCATAAGCACTTATTTTGTCTGAGGTATTGCAAATGTTTGGGAAGTAAGCCTTATAATATGAGATAGGGCGTGTAGAGTAAGAAGTTTAGGTCTATATGAGATCTGATATCTTTTTGACAGTGCGAGTCATATGGTCTCGTCTTGGCAATCTATTACATAAAAATATTTTTGGTATGATCTTATTGTCAATCATCAACTTTCTTTATTTCTGAAGATGCTGTTGCTGTTTGTGCTCTGCAAAGGAGAGGAAACATGTCTGGACAAAATGTAGTACTCTGTGTTAAACTTCGCAGTGGCATTTTCTTTCTTTTCCTACAAATCCTTGGAACTACTTCAGGACATGTAGTTTCTCTCAAATCAGGCAATAACGTAGGAATATTAGTACTCGTTGTAGTGGGAGCAGTGGAGTATTTAGGTACATTAATAAGCAAGTCTGTTTTCAGGTCAGATATGGTTAGCTTAGTAGTGGCTGATTCGGTACTAATTGATTTAGCAGTGGTTGATTCAGTAGTGGTTGTTTCGCTCGTGATTGGTATGGTGGTAGTTGCTTCTATAGTTGTTGCTTCCGTTGTGGTTGCTTCTGTAGTTGTTGATATACTAGTAGTAACGGGAGGGCAAGTAGTAAAAGGAACTCTGGTTGTTTGTTGTCTGAACGGCACATTAGGTCTCTTGGAGTGAACTTTCTCAAAATCTCTAGGATACATGCTTTTATAAACTTCTCTTCCTTTCTTGCCGACGAAAAGAGGGAACGCCATGATAAAGTCAGCACTGTCGGTATCACAGCCACCTTCGCACAATTTGTAGGGTGCGGTAAACATCAAATATCCCGGTCTTTCACTCATATCTAAAAACAAGCATTTTACATCACAGACAGTTCTATCAATAGACCAGGTGGCTTGGCTAATTAATTAACGTAATATATTATAAACCTTTTATATTATCGTTGAGCTACCAGACGAAAGTAATTAATTATTAAGTCTTAGATTGCGGCAGCACGTCTCAGATTAGTTTATATTGACCAGGTGTACGTCGATATGACGGCGAGGTAAACATCTTCCTTATTATAGAACGGTATCGATCGCTGTCTGTCTGTACATTTGTCCGCGTGTAATAGGACTAAGTACAGAGAAAGAAAAAAAGACATGACTTTTTAGTAATTATATTTTATTTATTTACGAAAGAATAAAAATATATTATAAGAGAGGCATTCAGTACCAGCTTTAGTGACAGAGGAAAAGGGCTGTCTAATTAAATAAAACATGAGAGTAAAGTCGGGCCGTAATGGTGGTATGCTTATAATTAACAAAATATACTCACTGTCCCCGTGAACGATTTTTTTAAGAAAGTTGTGGCCGTCAGTGTCGCCATGATCGATACCAACAGCTGTCGAGCGATTTTGTTTAGTGTCTCCTAATATAAATGGAAATGAACTAAAAACAATGAATATTTTGAAATGCAGAAACTTTACCATTGTTCTGTTTCCCGTGAACATGTTTAATTCACTTTTTAACATTAAACCGGTACCACTGCCTTGACGAAGTTTGTGATTTATTCGCGCCGAGCGAAATTTTATGGACGCTTTGCAAAATACTTTATATGGCTTCAAAACAATTACCTGCTGGTCGTGTAATATTTTATGATAAAAAAAAACCGTTTTCATCTCGTATTGTACTGGGAAATGTAGTTTTAGTAGGTATTTTGTGTTCGGAACTGTTTTTTCTATACTCGGGCTTCGATGACGCTCGTGTCTCCCGGACATTGTGACAATTTATGCTCATCAATTTGTAAATGACGCGGTGACTGTATTACTTCCAATTGGCGAAAGACTTGTACACAATTGTTTTGAAATGTAAAAATAGTCGACCAAGACACTGGGCCAGAATTGAGGAAGGTTAATAATACATCTTGGTCTGGGGCGCGACTCATGTTTTCTGGTTTGTACAAAACTGAGCAATTCCAAGAAACATTTGCCGCTGATTACTTGCATGTGGGATGCGCGCACTGGCAATGTTTCATTTCTCAAAGGATCCATCAAAATCTAAATAATTGGTACGTTTTGACGTAACGCAGTTTGAGATGCACGGCAGATTAATGCACGGCATTTTGAAGATACGCAGAATTTCTAGTAATTTACTAATACTATCAAAATGCCAATTAATTAGTGTAGATATTATTATATATTAGCTTTAACTCATTTATGAATATAATTAAAATGACGATACTTTTTTATTTGAAATAACTGTTGTAGACAAAACTATAGATGATGGGAAGTTGTTAAATAAACAAGGAACGCCGTTTTCAATAACGATAAATAAACTATTTCTATGTACTTTGCATCTGACGTTTTTAAACGAAATAGGGCTTTTGCCATTCGGGTATTTATTATATTCTGTTGAATATTTTTGTATTATTAAACCAATTAATAATATTTGTGACAACGTAGGCCAGTGTTATGCACATTCGTTGATAGCGGTAATAGTGGCTGAGTGTATCGATTATTAATTTAATCTGTACTGGTGTAGGATTTGTTCCATTAAATATTACTTACGACAATTATTTTAAAGCTTTTTCCTACCAGTTTTTGTTACTTATAGGTGCTAGCAATATGGTATAAGGTATCATAATTTCTTCATTATTGAGGTCATCTGGTTTAGTTCACTATAGTAGATCATAATTATTTATAAATCGGCAATAGAATAGCTTGAAAGAAAATGCCAGGGCTCGAGCCAGAAATTTCCGTCTCGGCAATCTTTCTTCCCAACTAGTCGATAGTTCACTGACTTGTACAAGATTACGAAACCATCGTAATGTAATTGGAAGTATGGTGTTTTCATTGTGGAGGCGGATCTGTCGCGTTAGTTACGTGAGAGCCACGTCGGTTCTATTGTTACGACACAGTTCGTCGTCTATTCTCGCCAACGAGTGCCTAATCGGTGTGTGAGTTCTCTTGGTCATTGTAACATTTAATTATCTTCAATTTGGCCGATTGCCTGCCTTACCTGCTAGGTAGTCTAACGTTTTGGCCATCGCCCAAGCGATTACATTCACTGAATTGTCAAACATAAGTTATTTTAGATATCGCGACATTGAAATTTCGAACCTCGGCCGCTGAGTGTATGTGTCATGCAAATGTGACATTGAGCTACTACAGTTTTTATTCACTACGTTTACAAATCGTAAATTTCACATCTGTCTTACTATGAAATTTCTAGGCATTATGGTTTAAATTTATTTGTTTGATTTTTCTGCATCATTGTAGGAAGAAGCTGACTGAAGGAAAAGCTATACGTTCAATTGTCATTTTGAGATCTGTATAAAAACTATTGTGGGATTGGAAAGTAAATAAATTTCTAATACAGTACCAACTGTCAGGTCGGTCAGGTTTTTGTTATACTAAAGATGTATATTTTTAAAGTAACATAATGAAAAAACTGAAAACCTAAATCTGTATCAGCCGATTCTACCTCACTGCATGGCATGGGCCTCCTCTACAATCGAGAGTATGATTGAGAGCGGTTTGGCCATATAATCTACGACGCTGGCTTAATGCGTGTTGGTGGACTTACATACCACAGAAATTCTTATAAATCACTATGGTATGCAGGTTTCCTCACGATGTTTTCCTTCTCCGTTTTAGTGCGTGGTGATTGACTATGAATACAGCAACTACGAAACCAAGCGTCTAAAGAACAAAATACTTTCATACAATCAATTTACTATCTAAATAAGTATCCAAGTGATTCCCTATCATTCCCGTTAGTAAAATGATGAAGAGATTTATCATTCAAGTTTGCTAATTGCTGTAATGTTTATCAATTAGTTTGAGACGTTTTGAAGTTAGGCGGTTGCGGCTATGAAAAATATTCTTATAAAAAAAACAACTTATTTAGTTTAAGAAGCTGAGTTTTATAAAATAAATTCATTGCAGTACCAGTATTTATTAAGATGTCGTTAAAAAAGGATAGCGGATTGAGTCTTCGCCTGGTAAATGAGCTTATAGATATTTTATTACGAGACTGATCGTGGGAGTAAGGTAAAATTTATGTTTGTAAACACGGCCACTATATAGAAGAAATATTAATGCAGGGCAATGTTTTCAAAATCACTGCCGACAGATATAATTTCTCGGGAATATGTTCATTAGTTTCATAAATTTAGACTTTTATTATTGCATACTCCAATCGTATTTAAAATTCTACTAATGTTCCAAGACACGGAACAGTATGAGGTAAACGTTCTTAAAAGCTTTTTAATGTTTGTGTCACCGCTGATATTTCCAGCGTAGTTGTTTTCCTTATGTAATAGCAGATGTACATTTTCTCTTAGTTTTTTGCTGTAACGCTATACACAAAGCCAAGGTTGACGTGAACTCGACAGTCTCATTTGTTATATTTCGATCAAATAGTGGTATTTATCACACTACTCTTAAAAATACTACAGCAATTTTACTCTCGAAATTAGCAAATTTTCTCTTTGAATTTTGACTGTGAATCAACATATTCAGGCAAATGTACATTAACATCCCACAAAGGGCTTAGTAAATCGCATTGCTGCTCGTGAATCTCGCATTGCATTTAATAGCATGCATCAAAGAGAACCTATAATAGAGATGCATGTTCCATAGTCAATATCTTAAGGATTAAAAAATATCAAACATACATAGTAGTGTATTTAGGTTTTATGTCTCCTATCGGTAACGTAGTCGCAAGAGCAGTAAATGAAACACAATATAACTTAAATAGAATTTATTGTCTTACCCAAATAAGACAAAAATGATTAGGAATGCGGACGGCTTCCGATCAGTAAATTGTCATGTTACACTCCATTCAAGCGTCGAGGACTGCGTCACGCCAACGAAATCCTGTAACATTGACAAGAAGGTCACGCGAGTCGATCGGAGCGGGGCCCACAAAGCGATGTCAAGCGGTGCGGTTAGAGCGAAGCTACAGGGACACCGTATTGAACCCGAAGTGGGAATACTTCCTCGAGATGAGGGATTTGGTGTGGTAGCGTTGGAACCTGGCGCCAATGGAAATGTGACGGAGGAGGGATTTGTCCTTGTTGTTAGTCTTGGCGGTGTAGGTGTGCGGGGAGTTGGCGATGTAGGTCCGCAGGGCGCGCTCGGCCCAGGTCTGCGCGCGAGGGATCTCCACGGGCAGGCCTCTGTTCCGCCGATCCAGGTAGCTGATCACGTCGTCATAGTAGTTCTTCCTGTAGTCGTACAGGTACGTGTACTGCAGGAATTTCGGCCTGTAACGGAAACCGCACTCATTGTTTATTTGTTAGGCGCTTATAAATTATGAGTTGTTAATAATATTAATCAAACACGCGTTTGCTTTGACGCATCCCGTAATATGGAAAATAAATGTTTAGCCCAAGTCTATATTTGGCATGTTCAGTATTGATGATTCGGTAGTGATTTTATGTTTGGTGTGGAGTAATTACAATGTTTTGTACCTAATCCAGTGTTTGAACAGCAGCCTCCTGGGCTCCGGCTCGGTGGTCTCGGGTGGTGGGGGCTCGGCTTCCACTGGCTTGGCCTCGGCTGCGGAGGCTTCTCCACCCTCAGCAGGCTTTGCACCCTCGCCGCCCTCGGCAGGCGCGGGTTCTTCCGCCGGAACCTCGGGCTGCTCGGGAGTTTCTTCCTCTACGTCATCCCACATCTCGCAAAGGGGTACTCTGCGATCAAAAACACTAATTACTAGTTGTCACTCAGTCAGCACAAGTTCACGGCACTGTCCACCACGGACCTAACTAGGATTGGAGAAGCGTGCGGAGCGGATGATCGTTCGTCTGCGACTGGCAGCCACGTCCCCTGATGGCGTTAGCAGCCTCCCGATTTATCTCTCTTCGACCCCACCTGACTGTCGCAAGCGGTTCTCTAGACACGTTGCCAATGATGTTCTGTCAATACGTTGACCGTGCATTGTATCGAAAAATTCCTTGTCGTTTTTAATTTGTGTGCCAAATTTTTCTTTTGATGTAAGAAAACAAACGGTCGATGATTGAATCGATCTTCTACAAGCTTAATTGTTTATTACAATTCCATTTCTCACGTATTGAAATTAGGGTTTTACTGAGCGATATAAATAGATACGCGGAAAATGTTGAAATTATATGGACATTTAAATATGAATATCATTACCTAATAGCAAATAGGCCGTTTGTTTCAACTGTCAGATGAAAAGACAAAACAAAATTATAAATTTATACGAAGATGAGTGGAAATGAGCCAGGTTGTCATTAGCTCTGGGGGATTCTGTAATGCTGGTAATATTTTATTGATTTATTTTGTGACATAAATTTGTGATTTATGGCGAAAGTTTTAAGTATTACATCAGAGCACGGTGCAAAAGTTTGTACGGATTTTGAAAGACTACACAGTATTTATCACATCAATGTCCGCGCTGCTGCCCATTTGTTTCCTTCTCTTTAAATATTGTTGTTAATTTATCATAATTTAATTTTTACTTCATATTGTTTTTATGTAAAAAAGTATCATTTTCGTAGATTACGTTGCGCGTTGTGGTAAGAGCCAGCTAATATATAAGATACCACGGATTCGATTCGTTCACCGGATATTATTTGCCTAGTACGTTTGATGAGTCTATTGTAAATTTCACATGGAAAATGCGGTAACCTTCAACTTCCATTCTGTACTATTTGAAATTTCATATTTTTGAAATTAAACGCTCAATAGCAATGTTGATATTATTATATTTTGCATTTAATTTCGTCAGTGTGTTTTATAACTATGTTCTATGCATATGTGAGGCCTATGTTCAGTAGTGGACTTCCTGGTGGCTGATGAAAGAGAGAGAGAGAGAATTTCACAACTGTGAATAAGATTTTCTATTTCATTTTATAGTGGTGGTCAAATTTTAAAGTAGACAGCAATTAACGCGGCACTTAAGCCAGAATATTAACGCTTACGCTTTTGTTGACGTTAAGTAGCTGTTATCTCAATCATTGATTGTTTTAATGTTTTACATATATAATCCCACTCCTATCTCCTTCAAAAGGGAGGCAGATATGTGCCGGCGTCAACTAGTTTTACTCGAGCTATTATTCGAAGTATGAATATTGCGTGAATATTGCCATGCTGTGTACAAAAATCATGAACGAAAATATCCTTCAAACCTCGGCCAATTGGATTTGCGTGGGAATTAAACCCAAAATCTTACGAATTTATTCATGATACCACTAGACCAAAGATGTAACCTTTTTAATCTTTAGTGTTGGTTTAAAGCCTAAAAATATATAACACCCAAAAATGACAACAAGGAAAACATTAAAATCCATACTTTTTCCGAAAATATTATTTGCTTTGTACCACCCGGTTTCATTTTCGGTCGCAACTTTGATATATCCTGTACATAAAATTACGCTTTTTTTTTCCAGAAGGGGCAGGCATAGGTGCTACTAGAGCACCGACGTTTCGCCTTGTGTGTTCCGTCCCACATTGAAATAGGGGGCGAGCTTATCGCCAAATCCAATTATAAGTAAAGAAAATATTGTAACTTATACTCCTTGTTTAATGTTAAAAATAAAATAAATACACCCAACAGTCACATACATAGTCCTTACTCCACATTAAGATCAATTAAGTCTTGTGTCGTGGGTATCAGAAACTACGAGAAACTTTTCAGTCTCACAAACACCCAGACCCGAAAGAAATATTTTTGGGCAGCACAAACATTTCTCTTGGTGCGGCGATCGAATCCGCGGCCTCTGGTTTCTCATATGGCGTCTGCCTAATTGCGCCACGGTGGCGTTATGTTGTAAGTAATACTTAACTATAAGTATCGTTTTAATTTTGTTAATTTCGAAAATAGGTGTCTGTCTGGGTCTTAGAACTGCCATCTTCCATTCGAACAGTCCTGCCTTACCCTACTTGCGTTGGTTAGCTTCTACAATCCCCGCCTTGTCATAATAAATCACAATACATTTATAAATAGATTAACGAAGCCATAAATTGTACAATAATCATATCAGCTTCGAATGACTTCATCACGCAATCACGATATCAATGAAGGAACACTCGCCAAGACCGACGCGCCCAATGTCCGCTATCGGTCACTACGATGTGTAAAAATACCATCAGTTATACTTGGATGGTCGCAAATTTACACACGATGCTAATTATAATTTGATATTGAGGCACGCGTTTCATAAACTTCTACGAGACTTCAACGCTTCTTACGTGACATGTGTGTAAATGATTGCCATTGTCCATACACAGATTTACATCTTTTGCCCGTCAGGCGCGTTTTAGATCGAGTACTCTTGGTTCTCGAATTGATTTGTTGATTTTAATTTGGAATTTCTTGGGAAAGGTGTCTGTTTTGTAGCAGATAGTCTATATAACAAGAAGAGGTGTAGAATTAGAATAGTGAGCTGGAATACTCTTGCCTAAATTTCGTTTAGTTCTGTTATTTCGCATAGCGACTGATAAAATTATTAAAATTTCACGTTATGGATTCTAACATGAGGTGGGCACTGACTGGTGTTACGCACTGTAATGTTCAATTCGTAGCAAGCAGTTATGGTAAGCGGTGAGCTGAAATCTTTAGCAATAATACAATATTTGTGCTCGTTTCCAAGAATTGATAGCACAAATGCTCGCTTTGTAGTGTTATATTACGCCCCGTAAAACTGGTCAGGACATACTTTTATCTTAAAAAAAAAATAGAGAGTAAGCCCGCCCGACATATTGGTACTATAGAAGGCAAAAGTAATGTCGACTTTAATGTATTTATACCGTGAGGACATTGGCCTAAACCCTCTCAGCCCCTCATGCCCTGAAGTGGGTAGTTTAAGGGCTGATACAATAAAAATCAATGATGTTAATTAGAACAATATCCAATAGATTTTCAAGAGGCAGATAAATCATAATATTACCATACGGTCTAGGGCACAGTACAGCACCATATTCATGTTCTGTGGTTTCGCGTATTGTGGTTTTGATTTTAATATGATACCTTAATTTTGGACACAGGCATTCGATAGGCATATCAGTGTCCATTCTCAACATAACTAGCAGGATTGCTCGCCAGGCATGTCTATCAAACTAATCCAACGGTCAATCTGTGAATGGTTAATTATACACGCAAAATTATATGACAGGTTTTAGTGATAGCTGAATGGTGAAGTACTGCGTTTGTTTTTAGGTTAGTATTTTTAATTTTACGTTCTTATATAAGTAACCTATATGGCGCAACCACTCTCAATCGTACTTTCGATTGTAGAGGAGGCCCGTGTCCTGCAGTGGGACGTACATGGGCTGATACGATATGAGTGGCTCAGGATTGGAATTTGTTTCTGGCATAGTGCAGGGATGGCTGGTGACCCCGACATAACCTGTCCTTTACCCCAGGGCTTGCGGGAAGGGAGCCATAATTAGATTTTATTTAAAAATCGATAATACTGTCTGTTTTGGGCGGTAAATACATGGTTTTCCTAAACTAATACTGTACACCCTTTTAGTTTTAAAAAATCTATGGTACGTAGGGGTTTGAATTATTATTATAGCAAAACCTATGGATTTACTACTCAAAATAGATGATATTTAATAAAATAAAAATATTTGTACTAAAATGATATTATTATTTAATAAAGGCCAATGTCCAGCAGTGGACTGCAACGGGCTGATGATGATGATGATGAAAATAAAAATATAAAATCTCAAAGAATACGTGATTCTTTGCGAAATTTTAATAGCATAAAATGCATCGAAATCACAAATAAAACATCTTGTTAAAGATAGATATATTATGGAGAAACGGATGTAAGTGATTCGCACACCACCTGTTTACTCGTTTGCCGGACCTATTGTATAAAAAAAACATTGTTTTTTTCCCATTACGTTCAAAGTACGGCCACAGCATGCTATCACACTTAAAATAAACAACACGTAATCTAAGAAAGTCACAAGACTTCACAGCATCAACGTATGTACTCGTATATGGGATGAAAAGTGTAATCAAAAGATAAATCGACATGTTGCCAAATTATGTGAATGTATAACTGTAGGGGCCAGAAAATAGTTTTGGTAGCCTCCCTAGCTTTCCGCATTCAGTTGTTTATTTTCTAAACTACCGTGGTGGTACATCTTGCAATATAAGGTCGGTGGTAAGTGGGTTCAAGTACTGTTGAATATAATAATATGTTGGTCTCCCAATCTCAAATATTCATGTGGGTTTACATTTCCACATAAACAGATTGTCTCGATGGCGTAGTTGCACTACGGTACGGTTACAAATGTGAAGTCTCGGGTTCGAATCCCGGGTTGGGCAAAGTGATATTGGATTTTTCTATTCATTATCAGTGCGGATTCAGAAAGTTGTGCCCGATATCCTCGCCTATAGGCCCGCCCCCTATCACATCCGTCCCACGATGTGATAGGGGGCGAGCCTATAGGGCGTGTGTTCCGACACAAGGCAAAAATGTGTGTGACCTGGCACTTCTGTCTACCCCTTCTGGGAAAAAGGCGTGAGTTTATGTATGTAACTCGTAAACATTCTTAGTATTTTATGTTTATGTTAAATGTGATTCGTTCACTATCTACTCATTAAGTTAAAGTTACCCTCGCCTACTTTCATTCTAAATTATATAATTAATACAATTCAGTAAAATCCTTTTTCTCCAGACAATACTGTAGACGTCACTTAAATCAGAAATAACTGGGAGCTAGCCACAATGCGAATTAATTAACTGATACTTTAAGCCTTCTAAACTTGGAACTGATGTAGGTTGCCTCCTCTGGGCTGATTGACTCGATATTTAATTAATATATATTGTTCTCTATTGGTCGTTTAAATGTATATGTATTTTTTACTTTAAATCTTTATTTTAGATCAGAATTTTTATACTAAAATAAAGTTTATTTTTGCACAAAAAATTTTGGTGTAGTATTTATACCGGGTATCTCAAGACTGCTACCGAAAACGAAGCCGGGTGGTAGTTTTAGTGACTACAAACACAATGCAACTAAAAATTTCACTAAGAAACGCGACAATTATATTTTATGATTTTTTAAATATCGTCATTTTTGGGTGGTAAATCCATAGTTTTTGCTAAAATAATGATTTAAACTCTTTTAAACCTTAGATTATTCATAAATAAAAGGGTATACACTATTATTTTAGGAATAAATTATGTATTTACCACCCAAATATGGCCATAGGAAAAAAATATCAAAAAAAAATTGTCGCTTTTTTTTGCAACTTTTTATGTTGCATTGTGTCTGAAGTCGCTTAAACTACCACCTGGCTTCGTTTTCGGTAGCAGTCTTGATATACCCTGTATAATATAGCCGCTGGAGTGTCCGCCCAAAAATCAACTATTATTATGGCCAAGGTAATAATCAAATAATATGTAGTAACTGTATATCTAAAATTGCAGAGACATCTTATTAAAACCGACTTCCATTCATAAAATGATCCAGATAAATCCTCTGTAAATTGGGAAATCGGAGCCAAAACCACCATACAAATCACATGTAAGTCACTAGAATTTTTTTTATTGATCTGAATGGCGAGACGAGCGTGCCTGAGTGCGTGCCATTCACCTGATGGTAAGCGACACGACCACTCATAAACAGTAGCAAAACAAAACAACACCTTGAATTACAAAGCAATGCTTGGCATTCCACTGCGCTCGCCATCCTGAGACATAAGATGTTAAGTCTCAATATGTCCAGTAGTTACTCTGGCTTCTAAAAAGTCTGTGGGTCATAAAACTAAAGGGACGTAAAAATAATACTGTCCATGATATTTTCAAATTTGTTAGTTAAGTAAAAGTACGAAGACGAACAACATCAGATGCATATAAGACTCCTTTGTCAAACTGCACGACGGTAACAAAAGGACCTTTGTTCTCTAAATACCCTTACAGTTTCACAAAGACTATTGAGTCTTGTACGTAAAATATTTATGTATTTTTCACTTAAGGGTCGCCAGCGGTGTTTCCAATACTTTTAACATATCTTATATGATAATTTTACATCGTAAACATTCTACCTACGTTAGGCTCAACTTTAAGTTGAAGACATTCTTCTCTCAAAAGAAAGGTTTACGTCGTTATAGATTTTGGATTGATTACATTCAAGGGATTGACGTTTTGAAACAGGGGGGTTACTCTATGGTCCGAAACGAATTTCGAATGAACGTTCGACGTACGAAGTAAGTTATCAGTTTTCTTCTTATAAAAAGCAATCATTCTTTTATAATACATATCATTAACTCCGAACTTAGTCTATGGTTACGACGTACGGCTGAAGATTCGAACATTTTGTGGAATACCTAGGCAAGTTCGTACAGTTTTACGTACGAACGTTCGAACATTCAAACTTCGTTTCCGATCGTAGGTAGCCCCCCAGGTTTGACACAAAAGACCATGGGTACCGTCATAGTCGGTATTTGATCCCCAAGTATTTATGTGTGTGAAAAGTCTATCGTACTTTCTGATACCTACCGTCTAACACGATATAATAAATACGATATGTGGAATGGGACACAGTGGGACTGCAGGACACGGGCCTCCTCTACAATCGGGAGAAAGATTGAGAGGGTTAAGACCCGCCTAGTGCAGGTTGGTGGACTTTTACATTCTATAGAAATTATTTCAAAGGTTTATCAATTGATACAAATGATACAGAATTACAATACAAGAAAATTGTAACCAGCATAAATATTACCAGTAAAAAAATTGTTACGAAGAAAAAAAAAATGTATACTAAAAGCTTCAGCCTTAGAATTAATCAAAACTCGTACTAACATGCAAATAAATGCAGATGAGTATAGACAGATTTATAGAGAAGTTAAGCGTAATATCAGAAGAAATATAAGAGCAATCAGAAGAAATATAAAATTGCTTTACAGAAAAATACATCACTGAGGGTCGCCAAGGGAAAAGCGTCGATTAACAGTTTAAAAACCAGACAGGGGGAGAAAACTATAGCCGGGATAAGATTATGGAAATTTGTACAGACTTTTATAAATCTTTTTATTCTGACAGTTACGAACCACCCTTAGTTTCAGATTACTCAATGTCAGATACAATTCCACAAATTACTAGCCTCGAAGTTCACAAAGCACTTAAATAAATAGCTTTCGACCGGAGCCCCGGAGGAGATGGAGTGAATACGGAAGCTCTCAGAATAGGTTCTCCTATACTACTGCCTCACATTATTAATCTTTTCAATTCCATATTAGACACAGGTCAAATTCCCAAAAACATGTGCCACTCCAACATTATATTATATAAAAAAGGGGAGAAGTCCGACGTCAGCAACTACAGACCAATCAGCCTGCTATCCCATATATACAAACTGTTTATAAAAGCTATTCTCAATCGTATTGATGGCGATTTAGATCTCCATCAACCGCCCGTACAAACTGGCTTTCGCCGTGGTTTTTCTACCACTGATCACCTCCATACTGTCAACCAAGTTATTAAAAAATACTTAGAATATCGAAAGCCTCTATATTTAGCCTTTGTCGACTATACAAAGGGTTTTGATAGCATTAAATAAACTGCAGTTTTTTCCTCTTTGACAAATCAAAATATAAATAAGACCTATATTGATCTACTTAAAACCATTTATTGCAATAGCACAGCTGATGTTAGTCTCCATTCTTCCGGCTCAGTCTTTAAAATTTGTAAAGGCGTGAAGCAGGGCGACCCATTATCACCAAAATTGTTTACAAGCACATTGCAGGAAATTTTTAAGTCCTTAGCAGAACTTTAGATAGAACGCGGTATTCGGTTTGTCAAAGAGCTATAGAGCGCAGCATGCTAGGCGTAACACGGATAGACAGAGTGCCCAATAATACCTTGCACTCCATAACCTGGCATTAGGGATGCTGGGAGAAAATTGGCCGAATTGAAATGGGATCGGGCGAGACACGTCACCAGGATGCGCCCGGAAAGGGGCGAAAATTGCCACGCAATGGACGCCCACGGATGGCAAGAGGCGACGAGGCAGACCTCGGAAGAGATGGCGTGATGACCTTGATCATTTTAGTAGCGTATGGACGGCAACGGCAAAAAATAGAGACAGATGGAAGGAGTTGAGGGAGACCTTTGCCCAGCAGTGGAACATTATAGGTTAAGGGAAAAAAAAGAAATTATTTCGAATCGTTATGAAGTACAGCTTTCCTCAATATGCTTTCCTTCACCGATATAGTGCGTTTTGATTTAATATCTATACATTCAGGAAAATCTGAGGTGCCCTGGGATTAGAACCCGCGACCACCATCCACATGTTAGCAGCCGCGTTTGATCCGTTAAAACGAGGCCAACTCGCACTTTTCCGCTACGTGCATATTTAATCAAATTAATACATCCAACAGTCACATACATAGTCCTAACCCCACACTACGAGAGACTTTTCGGTCTCACAAACATCCAGACCGGAGACAAATACTTGTGGGCTTCACAAACATTTGTCCAGGTGCGGGGATCGAACCCGTGGCCTCTCGTTTCACCGCCGGCATCTAACCAACTGCGCCACGGAGGCTGGTCATCAAATATATTACAATATTTTGTAAAATGCATTCCATTAGTAATTTATAATCCACAGACTGCAGGTGTGATGCATTACCTGCCAAAATACTACACGAGTAATTAGCACCGCTGATTAATGGATACATTTGTTAAATGGTTTTATCTGTTTGTGCTCTGAAAACATTCTGTTGAATAAATAAATAATATAACAACTACACGTAGTTAAATCAAACGCTTCCCAAAGATCGCTTCTCTCTGGAATAAAAAACTACAAGAGACTTTTCGGTCTTACAAATTACAAAATATAGACCAGAAAATAGGCGTCCCCCAAGGATCTCCACATCGACCTGCATGCCTTCAGCGACTTCCTGCAACCTTTACCAGGTCGTCCGGCCACTTTGCAGGCGAACCCGACACTGCACTTACCAGTACGTGGCCTCCACTTCAGAACTTTGCGGCCCCAATAGCCATCAGTTCTTCGCAATATGTGCCCAGCTCTCTCTTTCACTCAAGGCTTTCAAAAGTTTTTAAAGATATGCCATTTGAATAGAGTCACTAGGGTACATAAGGTGAGTAGCTAATAGTGAAAGAGGAATAGCAAGACAAAAATAATCCCACCAATAACACTTTCATATTAATTGCTGCCAAAACGAGACCTATGAAATTGTACTGCACTGTAAAAAGTTATCAGATATCATGTGAAGCCAAGCTTCTGACTCTTCACGCCCTAACTCTACAAGGGCTAATTTCACAAACTCAAAGTATGTGGATTGGCCATAGAAATGAAATGAAAATATTTATTAAATCCATAAAATGTTATACATTGTTTAGATTCAGTCACTTTTTTTCACTACCACCCTGTTCACAAGGCTGTTTTCGCCAGAGAAGAACGGGCAAGAAACTCTAGCGTTGCTCTTTTCAAAATAAGTTTACAATACAGTGATTATACAGGATTTGCAATTCATTCAATTAGATGGCGGGACGACTTACACAAGAGGGCCGGCAGCGACTGGATGAATAAAGCAGTAGATTGGGATCTGTGCCATATCTTGGGAGAGGCCTATGTACAGCAGTGGACTGCAACGGGCTGATGATGATGATGATGAAGCCCTGGTCTCACGTTTCACAGCTGTCATTTAACCAACTGCGTTACGGAGGCTGAATTAATTTGGAAAGCTTAAGTCTGAACCCAGTTGTAATAAAATAATAACAACAGCAAAATCATGTATAAATAAAATGAAATGAAAATAAATTAACCTTTATTGCTGTTTGTTTATCTATTACATACAGGGTATCTCAAGACTGCTACCGAAAATGAAGCCGGGTGGTAGTTTTAGTGACTTCAGACACATTGCAACAGAAAATGTAGAAAAAAAATCGACGATTTTTTTTCCTATGGTCGTATTTGGATGGTAGATTCATTTTTTTTCCTAAAATAATAGTGTATACTTTTTTATTTATAAGGACTCTAAGGTATAAAAGGGTTTAAATTATAATTTTAGCAAAAACTATGGATTTACCACCCAAAAGTGACGATATTTAAATAATCATAAAAAAAAATTGTCGCGTTTTTTTGCGAAAATTTTACTTCCATTGTGTTTGTACTCACTAAAACTACCAGTCTTGTTATACCTAGTATTTCTATTAGGATTGTAACTTATTACTATAATTATTATAACTTATCTATTAATACATGTTGCAAATTGGTAACGGGATATTATATTTGTGAAACAGCTTGTCTTTTTATATAGGCCTCCTCTAAGGATTTCTATTTCTGCTTGTCTTTGGCTATTCGACCATATTGGACCAGAAATTTGTTTTATGTCATCCTCTCATCCCTAATTTTGTCAACTTTTCGTCTTTTGCCGTCTCATGGGTACCATTCTGTTATTATTCTCCATTTCCTCTTCTTTCTCAGCATTTGAATATCAAAGAGAAACATCATATATTGAATTTTAAATTCTGGCTTCAAAATAAATATTTCCAAAAACAAGAACAGAACTCGACCACACGTACGGGTTTTAAAAGCACTAATGAATGTGTTATCGAATATAATGGACTAAGACGAAATGTAAACTTAATTAATTATTGTTTTTTACACAATAAACGGAATCATAATATTATAATGTTCATTATAAAATAAAAGGAAAATTATATATTAATAATTATCAGTGGCTGGAAAAATTGGCAAGGAGTAGCATTCTCGCTGTAATTTTTCATTTGGCGAGAGATCGCTGGAACTCTAGCAGTTCCTATTAACCCCTTTGTCTCCTTTCATCCTCACTCTCTCTCTCTTTCTCTCTCTCTGAACATGGGCCCAACATCCCCATCCAATTTGTATAATCAGGTAAGTTTTCTTGCTTGTTAGAATTGTACAACAAAAACATTTTTATTCATGGAAATGCGCTATCCTTTGTCATCGACCTGTTAGAAATGGCATAGCTTAGGGCTATTTAATAATAAGCTACACGTTAAAAAAGTCGATAGCTAAGAGAGTGCGTGGAAATACGAGAAATAAAGATATTCACGGCCCTCAGGCAGCCATCAAGGTATTGATGAATAGTTAAGCGCGCTGATATGTAAAATGTCGAAATGAAAATGTTAATACTTTATTGAAACTTTAGAAGGTATTTAAAGTCAGTCACATTTAAAAACTATGAAAACACAATGTATTTTTTTGTATAATTACCAACTGAAGTAATAAAAGTGGTCAATTAAGTTACAATAATAAATTAAAACAATCTATACTCAGCTCGTCTATATAATAGATAAAAAGTAAAGACTATAGAGTACCTACCTACTTATAACTTATCTTTTCTATATTTATTGAATGCCACATGGAAGTGATCTGTGATTGAGTCCCTATCAGTTACAAAATAAACGTCAATCTTTTATTAAATATAATAAAATTTATTAGTAAAATTTACTATTGCTATACTAATATAGAGTAAACATATTTATCTGTACATCCACTACCTGGGTGGCGCGGTTGTACTACGCGCCTCGGGGATGGACAAATATCTCGAGAACTCCCGAGGTGAGAATTCTCGAGCAGAAACCTTTTACGGTTTCTGCTCGAGAATTTTTTAACCCCTTTTTTCACCCTAATTATTAGGGTGGAGCATGAGTTGTTGGTTTACGAGCCGGTAAAGGCTTAAAAATAGATAATTATATTTTTGTAGTAGTTAACTTTTATCATAGGGTTTTAACAGACATGACATTGAATGACAATCCTTGATAAATTCAAACACAATTTCAATACAGATGTCTAGAGGTGGCTATTTATCGCGTGTCAACACTATGCTGGTTTTATCGATATCGATAATACACATGCAGGTCCAACTTACGTCTCAGTGTAATGAAGGCTGCTTAAAATTTCATTTTTATAGACTGAGCTCGAAACGAGAAACGATGCGTCATTCATTAACCGATTTGCCAACATCCCTTATTTTGAATCTAACTAAGGATATACGAGTACAAGTATGTTACCGACATGACTGTCCCGGTAGCGCAGTATTGGTATTACGGTATGATTGCAAAGCTTAGGTCTCGGTTGGGTCGAGCCAAGTGGTACTGGATTTTTCTATTCATTTTGTCAGCCCGGAGTCAGGAATTTGTGTCCGAAATGGCGAAAGGCTCACCATGCGAGGCGAAACGTGAGTGTCCAGGTAGCATCTCTGCCTATTCTTGGAAAAAGGCGTGAGTTGTTTCTTCCTTCATTGACACTTGAAAAGGTGACGATTGTGTGAATTCGATCGGAGTAGTAAATACCGAACAACGTTAATTGGTTCCTGTTTACACTTTCTCGCTCAGTTGAAATGGCAGGAGCGTCCGAGGCGACTATTGACTGCACTCCACGATTTTAGGGATTAACGAGCCAAACCCGTGGTTTATTTTCGCTCTGCGGACGAAAGCTGTTTGAATTCCCCTCATATGGCTCTATTTTCGGTCAAGAATGTTTTGTCGAAGATCATTTGAAGGATGTTAGTCCAATTGTAGTACTTGAACATTTGAAGTTAAGCGTAGGTTTACTGTTTTGACCGACTTTTAAAAAAGGAGGAGGTTCTAAATTCGATTGTATGTATTTTTATATATTATTTTTTTAAATCCAAAGAACTGACAAAATCTGAATGTAATACAAATACTTCCTGTATTTGGGTTTGATTTAGCGGTTGAGCAAAATCTTAGTTATTAGTTTATAATACGAGTATTGTGTAAGTAGTTACAACTTATAGCTATTCGTTGTTAATAACCAAGTCACGGGTGGTACTTTAAGGAATGTAGGCATTATTTAAACTGAGAAGCTTACGCGAAAATATTTTGCCAAAATAAAGTAATTAATACATGCAATTCTTAAGGCATCATAAGCAGCGTACCTGTTTGTTGCACTCGCTGAAGTTAAAGCACTAATCAATGTTCCTCGTCTTACCAATGTGGTTCATTATGTTTTAGAATGGCGAGTGCAGTGGAATGAAAAACATAGGTTTATAATTCTTCGTGTAGTATGTTATTCCTACGTTATTCCTCTGTCCATGTGCGGTCGTGTCGCTTACCATCAGGTGAGTGGCATGCTCGCCATTCCTTGCAATAAAACAAAAAACTACCCCTCTGAAGCAGCAATTTCAATTAAACTTCAGAACAAAAACATATTGTTTACTATGGTGTGGTGCCGTGGTTTGAAAGCCAGCTAAGCAACAAGAGCCTGCGGCATCTTTCACGCACAGACAGATATTTTTGTGGCCAGCACGTATTTGTTTCGGGCATTACACGGAGATTAAAAGTCTCCCGTAATTCTAAAAGACCACGACACAAAACTGTATGTTTCTGTGGGATCCTGATGGGATTTTTTTATTGCGTTACATCGTGCGACGATCGTGCCATTTGCCTGATAGTAGCTCATGGACAGTAGCAAAACCAAATAATACCATGAATTACAAAGCAATGCTTAGCATTCTACTGCGCTCACAATCCTGAGACATGTAATGTTGTGATGTCAAGTCTCAATATGACCAATCTTTACTATGATTACAATGTCTTTCAATCCTGAACACAACAGTGCACTTACACTTCTGTTTGGCGGGAGAAATAGAGGAACTGTCTTTTATGTTTTGCTTTCAGTTTATTGTACGTAGTTAGCAAGAAAGTTTTACGATGAAAAGTGTGCCAATTGAGTAATTATTATTTACGTGGCAACATTTACATTTGCCCTAGTGATCTTTATTTAACTCCTTAAGCTGCGTATCCATTATGCGCTCCTGGCGCGCGTGCCATGAACACCCGCGCCAAGAGTGCGTTCCATGGAACGCGCTCCAAATATTTGAATGATATCAACTAAGCGCGCATGGCGCGCGTGGCAACTGTTCCAGTGTTCGGTCATTCAACATGCAGGCCAGTCTGGCACGAGCAGACGCAGCGTTTATAGTTAGTTCCGTCTCAACTGGCGCGCGCGCCACAACTGAGCTTCCTTTGATGCGCGGTAAAAAACCGACTCTAGATGGAACGGGCCGCTCTAAGTTCGGGCGTTCCAACAAACACATTGGCGCGCGTTCCAAAGTGGTAGCAATTTCGCGCGGCCGGAACGCGTGCCAATGTTCGTCCTCTTGGAGCGCGAAGTCGATACGCGGCTTTATATAAATTCTCCCCCGGGACCCCTAAAATATGCAACAGTTGATTGAAATGCCATGTTTCCTCGCCTGGATATCCGTACCAGAATAGCTAACAGCCGTTGTTCCGACGAGAATATTTTTAGTTACATCAAACAGAAATGCGGATGTCAATAATACGTCTAATATTCCGTGCTATTATTAGGTAATAGATTAGATTAAAAGCACATAATGGAAGGAGGAGGTTGGCTAGATTCATAGTCATTTAGCTGAGCCAATTCAATAAGAAGGACGAGTTTTTGAATCGTCAGATAAAAAAATGTCGAGTATTTATCATCATGAGCTAAGTAAAAATGTTGTTTTACTTTGTGTATTTAATCATGTCACTTGTAAATTTTAGTTTGACGATTTAAAAATTATTTGTTACTTTTAGAATTGGTTTGATCTATCAACAACGTAATTACAGTTCTCTTTCTTACATTAGTTTGATTTCACTGAAATGGCGTGAAAACACGTATTTTTTTTAAATGAGACATATATGTACGTAATCAATATTTCCTTTATAAATATGATGTGAAATGCCTTTATATTTCAAAGTTGTGATATTTCGAGAAATTCTTCTTTATTACAAATATATATGAATGCCCACTCGCGTAATAGCTATTTTAATTCCTTATAATATAACGGTTTCTAAGTAACAATCATAATATAGAATCTTTGATAGACTCCGTGGCGCTTTATGGGAAATGGCTATGATAGAAGGGCGGCCGGGCCTGTTTTTATTTCCCCTGGATATGTAGATTTTATTAATACCTACTGTTAATGTTACACAAGGGTATTGATAAACATTCTGACTTATATTTCGTTTGTCAAAACTTATATGTAAACATATTTTTGTCGTTCTCATGTTAATCAGGACACCCACGTTTTGTTTGCGTGTTCATTCCCACGATGTGATACGGGGCGAGCATATCGCCATACCGGGCAAAAATTCCTGATTCCGAGCCGATAATGAATTGAAAAATATAATATAATTTTATCCGAACCTCAGCATTGCAATGATACTGTAGTACAACTACTCCACCGAGGCAGTCATAAACAAATCTTTAAAACTTTAACGCAACATAGTGTAAAGTGAAACAAAATATCAATAGAGTTCAATTAGTTGTTTACTGCGCGATTTTCAGTATTGTTATTTGTACTCATGCATTCAACTTGGAATTCAGTAGTGTCTCAGCTTAATTAGGTAAGTTGAATTATCTGTTTCGATTGTTGGTTGAATCGATGCCTAATTTTGTTTTAGAAAATTAAACAGGTTTAGATATATTTGATAGCCTCCGTGGTGCAATTGTTTAGACACCGGCTGTTAAACGTGAGGCCGCGGGCTCGATCCCAGTACTGAGACAAATGTCTGTGTGATCCACGGGAATTTCTTTTGGTGGTTGTTTGTGACACCGAAAAGTCTTTCGCCTGATAACGTCACAAGACTTGATCTTGTGGGGTCAGAACTATGTATGAGACTGTTGGATGTATTTTTTTAGAGTTGAATGACGTTTAATTGTTTTTTCCAATCAAGGCTAAGGATATATAAGGGTAACTAGCCTTTGGACTTTGGTAATTTCTACGCCAGCTTTGACTTAGACCCTCTTAGTTCGCTTTTTTCAATGACCAGGGTAGGGACACAGTGGTATTTTAAGCCTAACCCTTGCTGGAATGGTTGTCATGATGATCTGTCTTATCGATGCATTAGATAGAAATTCGTTGGATGCAGCCTCCAGGTCTCGTGGACTTCATGGAGATAATAATGATGAAACAAATCGCGTCGATTTCACGGAATGTGAGATAGCAGCAGGATATAAGGATTAATTTAGATGTTAGTTTCATGTCCCTTTCATAATTATAATGTTTTTTATTGTATAGGTTCGGATAACGAGCAAAGAGGTCAACTGAAGGTAAGTGATCACTACCACCCATGAACTTCCATGGCTTGGATGAAAGATGTATTGCCGGCACCACCAAATCGGGAGAGTAGCGGGAAGGAAAAAGGATGGGAAGAGGGAAAGGGTATTGAGCTTCCGGCAATTCACTCAGCGAACGAAATGATGCAAAGATGTCGCTTCACGTTAATCTCCTGTGAGATAGTGTTACCACCCTGGACGAGCCTGCTCAGTGCTCATTCATGTAGAGTGAAAACTGACAATAGCGAAGCTCTACCACTTTTTAAATAAAATGATAGAGATATGTCAATATAAAAATGACAATCATTAATTTTGTTCAAACCTTAGATATCTGATACTAATCTAAAAATAAGATGATAATATTTTGTGGTACTTTTTTTCTAATAAAATATTGTTTTTGTGCTTGTCTACGGGGCCGATTTCATCATGTTGAGGACATTTTTGAATGAGGCTTATATTACGCCTGGTAAACAGCTTTAAACATATTACAACATAATTGCAAATCACATTGCAAATATAATAAGTCTTACGATATCGGGAACATCAGCTAGTTCGCTAACAAAATGACCTCTCGAACAATTTTAATATAATCTAGATGGACATCAAATCAGATGAAGTGAAGTAAATGTCAGATCACATTGCGAGCTAACTTAATTAGATCTTTCCCATTCAATGACTATTTAGAATTCTAGATAAAAGTTTATTCGCTGAGGGAATATTTCTAGTTGACCGATTTTATTGGTTCTCGGTAATGTAAATAGGGTTGCTTACGAGCTATAGGAGAGCTAAAAAAGTGTTTTTATTTCATGCATAATTACTTCCGCCTATGTCTACTTGGGATAAACAGGGAATATAGATCGCCCAGTCTTCCAATCCAAACATACCTCTTTCGTTTGATCAACTGTCATTCATATATTCATACTCAATTGTCGGTTTCTAGGACTCCGTATTTTGCGTTTCTAAGTAGGTACTGTCCTGTACTTTATTAGCCAATATATATACAAGTACGTCCTACTGCAAGGCATGGGCCTACTCTAAAGTAAAAAGTTTGATTGAGAGTAGTTAGGCCATAAAGTCCACTTCGCTGCCCTAGTGCGGGTGGGCGGACTTAACACACAATAGACATTTTACAAATTGCTATGGTATGCAGGTTTCCTCACGATGTTTTTAAGCAGGTGTTCGATTTTAATAGGATCGCCTGAGACTTCCTCACCCATCGTTCTTTTATCAAAATATCATCATATATATACAAGGTGACTTTTATTTTTGAAGGAGTTAGCATAAGTGTCACAGTTTGCGTAGTTTAATTTGGTCCCAAAATTTGGAAGGGGTGGATTTTATAATTATGGCCGTCACGGCTTTCAATGCACACAAAGACTATCTTATGATTCTCTAAATATATTCAGTTATTTAATTTAGGCCTTCATCCATACTGAAGTGTGACTTCATAGACTTCTTATAACGTTTAACAGTCTCAGTAGCGTAGTTTATTGAGAGCTGGCTGTGAAATAAGACATCGCGGGTTCAATCCGCATAATGAGGTAAATATTTGTGCCGCTCGCGAATATTTTGTTTCGGGTCTGAGAGTGGTTAGGTCGAAAGTTTTTCGTAGTTCCTTATTCACATAACATAAGACTGTATCTTAGTGTGGGATCAGGACTATATGATTGACTGTATGATGTATTTATTTTTAAATATATAGGTATATATACATACACTCACGCCATTTACCCAGAAGGGGTAGGCAGTTGTGCAACCAAGACACGCAATTTTCGCCTTGTATTTTCTATACTACAATATGATAGGCAGCGAGCCTATCAATGCCTATAACAAGCAGCGCGTTATTCGCAGCGTATTGTCTTGATGTAACGGTAGTTAATATAAATAGTCTGGCTTCAATCATTGAGCCGTTTCGCCGACTTGCGAGCTTGCCAAAGTACAGCATGTTGTACACATTCGTTTTATTTATGTATTTATTGGTTTATGGGTTTACAGGTACGGGACTTGTAGGCGAAGAATCGAATGTAAAATGCCGAGAGTATCAAAGTATACTGCTTGCTTTTTGGAGAATTCGATCGGAGTCCTTAATAGGCACGTACATTTAAGGGGATACTTCGAAAAATATGGCTTTTTTAAAACCTTACATATCATAAATTACTAAGATTAGATAATCTATTTTCAGATATCTTTTAATTGATCATATAATTAATCTTTTCATGAATCAAAACACAAATATGCTTACGACACTGCCTTGACAAAAATCAAGTCCAAACTAGCAGCTGTTAAGTTATTTAAAAGCTTTAAACTCCTAACTTACCCCATTTAGAAACTCAAGATTTATTTGACATAAACACATTTTCATAATATATATTTTTGCCAGAAAAAAACAAGAATTATGTAAATAATACGATGTCCATAAAATAAAATATGGTTTGGCGCATATGTACGTTGTTTTATTTAGAGAAGCGCACGGGCCATACTATCTCATTCTTTTACGTTACGTGGTCATAACGCTATCCCTTAGCGGCTATCCCATCATACGGCCGCGGGCCTTAGTGGACGTTGGACCTGTGCGCGACGTTTCAAGTATATTTATATATTATAATTTTACATTCAGCACACAGGCAGCCACAATTTCCATTTCTGACTCTGAATTTAGTCAAACGGAATGAAGGGTCTTTCAGATATTTATGTGGAAATCAATGGGATCAATATCTAAAAAGTTGAAAATGATAGTCAATTTTCAATTCTAACCACCAATTTAGATTATCGGGGCGAAAGGTTACTCATATTGAATTTGAGACCAATCGGACTACAATATATCGTTATAAAATATATAATTAATATTTTTTAATCAGAAGTATTTACATTCTGATATGGAACAACTTCTTTCAGGCAGACTTCTCCGTTTCATAAAATTTCAAAACACATCTATTGTATAGAAGTATTCACTTCAATAATAAATAAAGACACGTAACATTCACATACATAGTTCTGACTCCAGACTAAGATCGAGTCTTGTGTCGTGGGTATCAGGAACTAAGTGTGGCGTTTCGGTCTCACAAATACCCAGACTCGAAACAAATACCTGTGATTCACACAAACATTTGTCTTGATGCGGGGATCGAAACTGCGGTCCACCCAACTGCCCCACAGAGGATGTGATTTTTATTTTTACTATCTACTTTATTATTTGTTTATTCAAATAAATATAAAACAATAGTAAACTATAATAAATATACGTAGGTCTACATTAATTCATTATTACTAATATTTATAATACGAGAAGTTAATATTTTGGCGGGGAATGCGCGCCAGTGGCGCATTGCCGCGGCGCGATGTGACAACTTTACGTAAACCACGCCCCACACGCTGCGAATATTTTTCGAGGTAGGCCCTTAAGGGCTAAGAAAATATCGAGAGGTGTGCAGGTGCACACCTGAAATCTTCCCATTTCTCTTAAACTTAGACTCATCTCCATGTGTATCTTACCAATTCTCGCATACGGAGCTCAAACCTGGTTTTTGACCGAACTTCAGAGGTCCAGGCTCGGGGTTTATCAAAGAGCTATGGAGCGCAGCATGCTAGGCGTAACACGCATGGACAGAGTGCTCAATAACACCTTGAGCTCCATCACCAGAGTCACGGATGTTGCACAGAAATCGGCCGAACTAAAGTAGGATTGGGCGGGCCACGTCACCCATCACGTCACGGAGGCATCCAAAGAGTTGGGCAAAGATTGCCACTCAATGGGTGCCTAAGGATGGCATGAGGCCACGCGGCAGGCCTCGGAAAAGGTGGCGCGACGACCTCGGCCATTTTAGCAGCACTTGGATGGCATCAGCAACTGATAGGGATAAGTGGAAGGAGTTGAGGGAGACCCTTGCACAGCAGTAGGGCAGAATAGGGTAATTAAAAAAAACATTAATTTATACTTTCAACGGCCATATGCTATCCTTTATATTTTAACTAACAATAAACTTGTACCGGCAATGAGTTGTGTGCTTCGGGCTCCAATCGACAACCTTTATTTTCCAATCAGATTAAGAGCAACTAGATTTTATTTAATTTATTTCTCCCATTCATAATGCCTTAGGTTTCAAAATTACAGACTACATCGAATCGTAATATTAAACATAGAAAAATACAAGATGAACTATTGGAAGACAAGACAACTTAAGTCTCTTCTAGAAAAATTGATTAGAAAACAGGAAACTTCGTTGGCGGATATTCTGGGAAATTCTCTTTACAGAATACGAGCTGGAAGTCAAATCATTCTCAGTCCTAGACGTCTGAGCTTAACTAAAATTACCTCGTCTTTCTATCAAGGAATAAGTTGAAAATTTATCGGAAGAGTTGTCATTTCCTGGAAGAGACGTCCAATATGCTATCTGGAATAATTTATCACAGCTCTGGTAAAGGAAGCTAATTTACGAGTAACACCTTAATGGAAATTGCTAGAAGAAATTACAAAAAATATTGTATTACATCTTAGAGTATTTTTTTAATATAGCCGCTTCCGCTTCTACTTCAAAAACGTCGATAAAACAAAATTGGTTGATATTTGGCAGGTTGTCCAACATGCACGAATTACGGGGAACAGAAAAATGAATGAAAAAATTATGGCTATTGAATCCCACTTAAACTTATTTAAAAGGATAATATCTAAACATACACTTTTGGTTATCAAAGGAATTATAGCAATTTGTTGTTAAATGGTTAGTTCAATTTTTACTAATATTCGTATAACGCTAGCCACATTACAAATAATAAAATATCTACGTTTTTAAAGACGAAAATGTATAACAGCGCTCCCTCTATACGAGTATTATAAATAGTCAAGTATTAAAGTTGAAGGGCTTATCAATTTATTGTTAGAACCGAATAGTTTAGGCGCTCTGTAGTGCATTACTATGCACTACCTAAACTAAGTACTTACTAGTACTTAGTATAAGTCCGTGGCTCGTGGAAGGCCAGCCAAATTTTGATGAAATAGTTTAGGGATTTTGCACTACTACCACACATTGACGCATGCCGCTCTCCTATGAATATACTCATGTATTTCTGCAGTTTTAGTCATGACAATATGTTATTATCATGACATTTTTAAATTTAAAAGCAGACTGTCGTGCTTTAGAGGAAAAAAAAGCGACGAGTCAATGCCGACATTTTTACTAAAATGCTGAATTTGTTGCCCTTGGTTCAAGAATTTATCTATTGGCAACTTTTTTCTGCTCTTATCCTATATTACACGGGGTTAGTTTAGTAGCTTTTTAGTTATGTTACATTTTGCATTGGCTTATAATTTTGTGATACTTGTTTGACATCAATTCTTTTATGAGCAAACCTACTAACCACACTAAAAGCCTCCGTGGCGCAGTTGGTTGGACGCTGGCTGTGAAACGAGAGGCCTCAGGTTTGATCCCCACACGAAAACACATATTCGTGTGATCCACATTTAGTTTCGGGTCTGGTTTGTATGACCAAAAAGTCTTTCGTAGTTTCTGATACCCACGACACAAGATCGATATTAGAGTGAAGTCAGGACTATGTTTTTAACTATTGGGTGAACTCGTATATACATATATGTACACTAACAGAATATCAAATTCCATGTAGTTTATAGCTTTCACATATCTTCGAGCTTATTGCGCTAATTTGTCATACATGCAGTTTTCCTTATAAACTTATTCTTTATTATTTATCCACTGTCAATACACCTATTAATAAACACGATAAACAGCTTCCTAAAGTTAATGGCATGTGCTGAGATTGTGAGTCGTCACCGGTTTAGCAGTCGTTAGAATCTTGTTAGAAAAGAGCAGTGTAAATGCACTGTTGTGTTTCGATGATTATGTGACTACTGGACATATTGAGACTTAACATCTTATGTCTCAGGATGGCGACCGCAGTGTAATGTCAAGTATTGCTTTGTAATTCAAGGTGTTGTTTGGTGTTGCTACTGTCTATGAGCGGCCGTATCGCTTACCATCAGGTGAACGGCATGCTCGTCTCGCCATTCATTGCCATAAAAATATACAGGGTGATATTGACACATTGTACTTATTTTAACCCACATGTTTCTCATTACCCCAGGTGACATTTTACATAATTAGAAAAAAATATGAGAATATTTTTTGTCAAAACTACTTTACTTTACTATTTTTGGGCATCCTATATAGATACGAGTTTTTTTACCGCTTAGCTGAACTTCAGTTCAGTTCAAAAATTTATCTGAGCTGTAAGAGACTCGGTATCTATAGGGGTTGATCAATAGCCTTGAAACCTAAAATCGCGATTTTTGACAAAACTATCACGCAGTTTTTGTTCAAACTTGGTACAATGTTACCTGGGATGGTGGATGTGGTTTAAATTAAATACCAGATGTCAATATCACGCTGCATATACTTTATGGTTATTAATTCATGATTAATAAAGGCTTGAAACTTATTACGGTTTAAAAATTAAACACTCGAATTTTCTCATCATTTCTACCTTCGGCTTCTAAACGAAAATCTATTCGTTGAGTGAAATTCAATAAAAATACATTTATTAAAGGGTAATACAAAAGTAATAGCGTATAGGAACTCAGTACTACACGTAGTACAAATTGAAACGTCTGGTACACTGATATTGAATGTGGAGTGCAAGAAATTGCCTCCAGTCCTACGCTGCGGTTAGATCAATATTGAACTTGAGAAACAATTTCTAACTTGTATTTTCTATAATTAAGTTTGACTTTAATTTTATTTTCTTGCAAGAAACCTGCATAGCGAATTGTAACAAAATTTATAGTATCTAAAGACTGCTAAAGAGTACAGGCTCTTCCCGGGTGGTGGATTGTATGGCCTAACTCCTCTCAATCGTACTCTCGATTGTAGAGAAGACTAGTGGTTTGCAGTGGGATTTATGTGAATGGGTTATAGGTTTTATTGTAACTCTAATAAATATTATTAAAACTTTTTGTATTTTATTGCAATGAATGGCGAGACGAGCATGCCGCTCACCTGATGGTAAGCGATACGACCGCTCATAAACAGTAGCAAAACCAAACAACACCTTCAATTACAAAGCAATGCTTGGCATTCCTCCTTGTCCTTAAAACCGAAACACAACACACAGTTATTATTATTATTATTCTTTTTATCTTTTTTTAAACATATTTTTTCTATTTTTACATATATAAATTACAAAAAATATACATATAAATTATTTATTATTTATTATTATTATTATTTACACTGCTGTTTCTCGGGAGAAACAAATATTTCGTTTGTACCTTTCCAGACGGCCTGTCACATTTAAGAGACCCACCCCCAATGTGCTAGTGTGGTGAGTCATATTTGGAGTCGCAAGGTGGGTGATTAGTGAAAAAAGTAAAAAATAATTGTAGGTGATCATAGGATACTATAATAAAAAAATTGTCACAGTCGCCTATGATCACCCAGGTGATCATAATCGCAGGTGATCATAGGCGACAATTTAGTGTCCTATGATCACCCAGGTGATCAAAGTGGAATAGATTAAAAAAATGATTATAGCAATCCGTCTGAAAATGTTCTTTACGGGTAAATTATTATTAGTTAATAGGAAAAAAAAAACATTTTCAGAAGGAAATATGGATGCATCAAATTTTGAGACCATTCTTAATATGTTAAGAAATTATACCGATCGGTAACATAGCAATCTTTCTGAAAATTGTTGAATTTGATGAAATGAATTATCCAGATGTAAAAATTATATCAGAAGAATTCAGTGTAGCACCTCCTTTAACAGACAACTTTTCGATACCGACCGTGTTGAAGTGTGACTGATTGCAAGTCAGGCAATTATAAGAGCCACAAAGTTATCTGGCCCGGTGGCCAAAAGTGGAAACAAATACGTCATTTGGAATTGTCAATCTACCTGCCAGTCGCTGACATATCGGCCATTAGTTGTTTACTCAATGTATTTATTTTTCCTGCATTATTTAAAACTAGTGAAAATTGCTGAAAACTTTAAAAAGTGATGCTAAGAATGTTAAACTTCAGGTATTAAATTTTACGTAGGAAGAAAAGCGGCTTCAGATACCAATAATACCCTTCGAAAAATTGTATCATCGCGTAGCTGCCGCCACAAGTTTGTGTTGTCAGCTTTTCAAAATAAATTCCACGAAAACAGAACTTTGTACGTACTAGTACAATAGATGTAAGTTCATATCATAAACTAAAATTTATCGTTACGTGCGTGGTGGCCTGTTGGTAAATGGACCATCAATGACCACAACCACATTTCACGGTGGCCACGGGTTCGAATCTCAGGGCACCCCTCTGACTTTTCGGAGTCATGCGTGTATTGATAGTCAATAAACACACTAAAACGGTGAAGGAAAACATCGTGAGTAAACCTGCATACCATAGCGATTTATAAGAATTTCTATGGTTCTGTAAGTCCACCAACCCGCATTAGGCCAGCGCGGCGGACTATATGGCCCGTGATATGGCCTAACTACCCTCAATCGTACTCTCGATTGCAGAGGGACCCATACCCTGCAGTGGGACGTGTATGGGCTGATACAGATACACTTTTTTAAGGGTTTTCATTTTTTTTACGGGGGAACGATTGGTTAGAAATCTTGTGAAGGAAAAAAACATGCATATGAAACTGGTCCACTCATTTTCCCGACACTATTGATCGGATTGAAAAATCTTACTTTACCCACTTTATTGCTATATCTATTTTTAACGGCAACACTAAATTCGATTACAGCGACTCTCTCACCGGGTCAGATAACTTTGTGGCTCTGCTTTTGTCGTGCCAACATAGAGCGGGGACAACGTATCTATGCTATAAAAACGTCTATTATAATTGATAATTTTGAATTCTTAAAAACCCACTCTTCCATCCCTAAAAACTTCTACAATGGCAGATGAGCAAACCGTGCCTTGTCATTGGGAATAGAAGAAAAAAAACGTCCGCGAGCCCTCGGACAACCAGCGACACACCCACTTAACTTATAGTTTGTTGTCACCTTAAGTGAGCGTCATTTTAACGGTTAGGACAGCTGGTGAGTGACTATGTATTGTAAGAGAGTGGCAGGAGAGTAACATGCAAAAACCATTCCCACCGCACCAGGAGCGTAAGAAGCGCTCAGGCATCGGCCAAGCGACTCCAAAATGTTCTTTTCTCTTTTAGAAGTACATGCGACATCTAAAATTTCTGAAAACAGTTTTTTTGCAATCCTACCAAATACACGAACGGTTGTTTTTTTTTTATTCGGATTGCTATAATACAGATCGGCTAAAGTTGACATTTTCAAAAACTCGCTTCAGCGACATACTACGCGCAAAATGTCTGAAAACCAACTTATTCGTCATAAAATTATAAAATCTATGTACATTTCCAATATCAGACGTATTGCTATGATACCGACAGCATTTTTGGACAGGGCAGAAATAGCCTCACATGCAATTGCTACACTATTGACTGTTACTACCTACCTAGTCGGGTTCAGAATCATATAATCTAACGATTTTATACAGTTTCGACCGTATTGCTATGATACATAGTTTTGGTCGTCATCTCTGGGACTATTGGTTATTGAGTAACCTATCTTTGTACAGAAGTATTTACTTATTTTATTTATCAAAGATTTGAATATTTTGCTTCTTTCGCATCGTACGCAATACATAATTATACATTTAGGTTAGATCAACTGTGTGCAGAGGTACGGCTTCAACATTGTCTCTATATCTTCCTCTCATAATATCATTATAATCAAAATATTATCGAATCCAAAATCCCTTAAAATTATTAGCCCACCTGAAAACCAAAAACAAGACTCCACATTCTACGACCCTTCAATACCACACCATAACAATTTAATCAAAATAACTTCAAAATTCGCGTATCCATAATAAGCCGGCTTCACAGGGTGTTTCGAAAAGTGTTAATTTATTTTAACACGTCTGGATCATGTTGACGGACGAAAAAATAATTTCAACATCATTTCGTATCACTTTATGGAGCTTACTGTCGCTCAAATTTTAACGATTGTTTCCGTATTAAAATATCAATGTCGATGTGACTTCGTGAATGTTTTATACATCGCGTCGTTCTGGTAAGTAGTACTTACTAAGTAGTGACAATAAAACTAGGTTGAAAGCTCTAGGCTAGGGTTTTATATGTTTTTAACGTAATGTAGGTAACCAATTATAAAATCATAGGCCAAAAAATATAGATCCAACTTGAAAAACAGACATGTAACATCATCTGAGGTACATTGGGTTTAGAGACAAAGGGAAAGACGGCAGATTCAAATTAATATTTGTGTCATTGACAAAATAATATATTGATGATGTTCGGTCTCTATGTAAAGATAGTCACCATCGCTTGCTACGTGGTCTTTAAATACCTACATTTCCTGACGACCTTGCTGAAAAAAGGCTACATGCAAATATATCCGCGGCGCTGGTTTTAGAATCGCAAACGCGCCGTTCTATTTGTATGTTATGGGCCAAGTGATTAATCGGGCATTATTCATAATGCCGGGGCAATATGACTAATGCCCAATAAGAGCGGGCAATGTGATTATAACCAATAAATTTATCACATTGCCCGGGCATTATGAATAATGCCAAGTGCCTATTGGGCAGAGTGATGTAAAGCGAATCGAAATCAAAACAATGAGCCGAAGTGGCATCGTGCGGCTATTGCAAGGTCACGCACCTCCACTGGTACCACTCCCATGAAAAGGTAACGCATAATTCTTGAGAAATATCAATTATAGTAACCTAACCTCAAAACACTTGTTGTCAATACAAATTTGCTTCTGCAACGTCTCCGACGCTACGGGAAATTCAGCCTCTTCGCCCTTGCGTAACAAAAGATAGGCAACGGTAGCGGCTGAGGCTGGTCGCCGGAGGCGGTGGGCTGCTCTCCCTCCGCGCCTCCGGCTTTTTATATACACTCTACTCTCTCACTCTTTTTATATACTCTCTCTCGGGGTGTCCCGAGTCGGTTTTGGGGCACAGTCGACCTAACTGGTCCATAAAGTGGGTACACTAATTTCCTTCTAAAGATAATGTTTCGGACGTTAAAAAACAACTAAACATAAGCAGATCAATTCAACCTTTCTAATTTATGGGTCTATCGCAGATGCGACAATGCGGCAGCGCACCACGTAAAAAATTACCTATGAATCACATTGCCCGATCATCATGTAGCCATATTCATAAAGCCCGGGCAATGTGATAAATAGGTGTTTAGATTGTAATTAATCACTTGGCCCGATATGGCTGGGCATTATTCATACTGCCCGGGCATTATAAATACTAACCGTATTAATCACTTGGCCCATAACATATATAACCTTTGCCAAGTTATTCATAATGTTGTGGCATATTTGCCTTAATATCTTAAATTAATTAATTTCATCTTAACACTAATGATCAGCCTGTGTAAATTTGCGCTCGTTTTCGAAACGGCTGATCCATTTAGTTACAAACCGGCCTTGCGGCGTAGACTCGAATTGTTGCACGTCTGCGTTCGAATCACTGAATTTAATAACCAACGAATACCAATTAAAATGGCAATGTGGCTTTTAATAGAATAGCGATAGCGCCTATGATGGTACAGGTTTATTGTGAATTCCTGGTTTAGTGACATCTAGTGGGATAATGAAGTAATTCATTTCAAATATCTGCGGTAGAGACGCCTGCATTTCAGATGTTGATTTATAGATCTTTTGTTTTCAAATTTTACGATAGATGGCTCTGTAAAAAATTGGTTTTGTGTTTTTCTTTTTAAAAGTCGTTGGAAGCATTTGGCTTCTAACACGTTACTAACTTTGAGACGGGTTTATTACCGGTGGATTACCTGTATCTGAAAAGTGAAAAAAGAAATGTAAGATTTGTGTTGTGTCTGAGAATTAACAATGACAATATCACAATATTGATATTGTCCATAGGGATTGCAATCCGGAAAAACGGATCCGGTAATCCGGCGGATCCGGCATCATTTAATGGATACCGGATCCGGTACCAATATACCGGATCCGAAGACCGGATCCGGTGCTAGCAGTTTGTGGGAAAATAATATAGCTGTTGCATGAGTAGGTACTTTAATACAATATTTGTTTTCTACGATCTCATTTTCAAAATCAATATTGATTTTCTTTTAATTCTTATATTTTTTTACATATATTACTTAAAATAATTATTTATCGTAAGTTGATTAAACTAAAGAGTTCTAAACTCATTATTGTAATAATTTTTGCCATTCATTCGTTCGTTACAGATTCATCAAATCATGATGGTATCTGTCATAATCATAAATACCTGTAAGACTTGTTTGTTAGCATTCTCAAATACTTTAATAATGATTTTGATCTCATTTCAGTTAATTACGTAAGGTTAATTGTATCTATTAGATATTATAGTTACTTGATAATTAATATTGTTACTTATAAATTGATCTATCTGTGAAAGTGAAATCTAGAAAGACTGAGCTACTCGTTACGTCGTAAAATTATTACTAGTTACCTACACTACTAAATTTTAATTGTTTTCTGGTTGTCTATTTGTCTTAACATTGGTTAGGAAATAAAGTCGATTTTATATATTTGTGATTTATTTTTTATAAACTACCTACATACCGGGTATCTCAAGACTGCTACCGAAAACGAAGCCGGGTTGTAGTTTTAGTGACTACAAACACAATGGAACTAAAAATTTCGAAAAGAAACGCGACGATATTTTTTTATGATTTTTTAAATATCGTCATGTTTGGGTGGTAAATCCATAGTTGTTGCTAAAATAATAATTTAAACACTTTTATACCTTAGATTATTTATAAATAAAAGGGTATACACTATTATTTTAGGAAAAAATGTATTTATCACCCAAATATGGTCATAGTAAAAAAATAACAAAAAAAAATTGACGCTTTTTTTTGCAACTTTTTCTGTTGCATTGTGTCTGAAGTCGCTTAAACTACCACCCGGCTTCGTTTTCGGTAGCAGTCTTGATATACCCTGTATTTAAGTGCAGTGACACTTGATTAACTCATTTATTTTGTACTAAAAAGCGAAAATCATCTTGATTTAATCAATCCGGCCGCATCCGACCGGATCCGGCCGGATTGATGGGAATCCGGTCGTATCCGGCCGGACTGAAAATGACGCCGGATTGCAATCCCTAATTGTCCATTGTTTCATAATACTGGTTCTCTCTCTTCAGTAAAATATTTTGGGCTGTAACCCGACAGAAACAGTATCTACATATGTATGTTTGTAAACGTTGGTAGTTACAATTTTGTAATTTTTTTTAATACATAGTTTTTTTAAAACTAGTGCAATACTTAAATAATCATGAACACTGTTATAAAGTTAGTTTTCATAAAATTTATACAAAAGTGACTTAATAGTTCGTGATTAATTTTAAATATTAAATTTCAAAGACATATTACAGCAGTCAAATTATTTTGATATTAACAAAAAGTTTCGACGTTAATATAATGTATCATTCAAATTATTCTAAGCCTTTATTTTAACAAAGCAAGGATTATAAAACTATTTGCCTTTTTTTCTATTTTAGTCGATTTATATTTTGAAAAATGTACTGTTGTATCATGTTCAAATTTTCAAAATTCAAACTGCATTGACCCTCATTATTTAAACATTTTCTACACCCGAGAGATTTAATGAGAATTAGTTCATACCACCGCGCCATGCTGGCATTTTGTTGGTTGACGAATTTCTCATAGAACAGAAAGTATCTTAAACATCAATTGGACGTATCATTACCATCATTAGCCAGTTGAAATCCACAGTTGGGTAAAGGCCTCTCCCAAGATAACCGACAGAACCCAGTCTTCTACTTGCATCTAGTCGCTGCCGGTCCACTTATGCAAGTACTCCATAATTACGGACGCATATTTTTCCACTTAGTTTTTCTTTAGTTTAGACCAGGTGACGGCAACCTTTTGGGTTGTAAGAGTCAATCATTACGATTTACAAAATGTCTAAGATTTTAAAGAGCCACATTTTTTTCTGAATACTTTGATGACGCGTGTTGCAGGGGAGGGGTGCGGTAAAAAGCAAGCACAAGTGGCTAAAAGATAGAAATGGTGCCTATTCCTCATTAAGCATTCAAAATGTATTTTAAATATTTATTTTTTCAAACAAATAATGTTAGTGTTTGGACTTAAAGAGCCGTAGCCTCAAATCCAAAGAGCCGTATCTGGCTCGCGATCCGCAGGTTGCCGACCTCTGGTTTACACACATTACTCTGCAATCAGAGCCTTGAAATCCACTACCACCGCCGTGACAGATTTTGTCCGATCAGATACCTTTCTTTAGTATTCCACGCACTTACCCAGACACTTTAAATTTCATTCGTCAACAGCATACTAATTATTACATTTATTAAAACAATATGATAAATGAATTGAAACGTGATATGGAGTGGTTAATTAATATCATTCAATGGGGCCCCGGGCGGCTCGTCCAGCTAACCCTCCTATCCACCCTTGTTTTCGCAGTCGCACCGTAGCATCATCCCTTATTTTAAGCTCGGCGTTTCAAAGGGTGTGTAAATATTGAAATCGTTTGTTTACTTACCTAGTTTACAGGTATTTTTGTTTGTTTTTTAAAACTACCAGATTTTTTAATTATTGACTACCTCACTAGTCCCAATGTGTAGAATAGATATTAAAAAAAAACGTTAAGTATAATGGATAAACATCTATAGCCTTACTTATCTACTTATACTAGTTTATAAACCTATTTCAAGTATCGCATATTTTATTTACTTCGTTCAAAATGAATACAAAAGTTGTTTGAAAGTAACATAACATTCGATAAATAAAATAGGTTAATAAACTGACTATGAATGACGCCGCTAGAGTAGAAGACAAAAGTTCCTTTTGAGAATTAGCCACAATAACTAAAAAGTCCACTACTAAGTATAGACTACTTACTGTCATTCAATTATATTCTACGTTTTCACTTTTAAGCGCACTCATCACCGCAGTCGTGGACCCGCCAGCATATGTCGACAACTTTTGTTTGGGTGCTAGTCGGCGACTTCACTTATTGCAAGTCGAAACACTTTGTTGAAAACATGTCGGCGGCTTGACATTATATTTTTATGAAGTTGTTGAGTGTCGCCGGGCAAGTTAGCAGATCATATGCCGTCAACATTTCAGCGGGCAACACTGGCGAGTGCTTGTCGCCGACATGATACCGGTTGTGACGGTTGGTTATGTCGCCGGGCCGGCGGCTTTATAGTATAGTGCCATTTAGGTATTTTTAAATATAAAGATTATCACGAGATTATTTTAACTTTTAAATTGTTCACAGAATTTTTGAATTTTGATGTGACAGCTATTTTATTAACTTTGAAGTATTTAAATTGAATCGCTTTGTAGTTTCATATCGTTATGTCTCCTCAACCTTGCAAATATAAAACGTGTTGTGGTGAAGTTTCCTTGAACACCCACTCGTTTCTAACTTAGTCTCTAAGCATCTAAAGTTTCTTGCCTTGAAACTGTTCCATATTAAGATATCTCTCTTTTGTATTATTAGTCTGACTGCCCTAGTCGCGTAGCTGTACTACGATGTGGTTATAAAGCTTGGGTCTCGGGTTTAACTCCTGGGACGGGAAAAGTGGTATTGGAATGGCGTGAGTTTATGTATGTTGTATTATTAGCATGAGTAATGCAAGTATCTATCGCTTGCTGTAAAAATATTATGCGTTTATTTCAAATATCTAATAATAATTACTATAACAAAATGTCACACTCATCCTGAGCCCACACTAAAGCGCAATACACATCAAAGCCGCCGACCCGGCGACCCATGTTGACAACTTTTTGCCGGCGGGATTTTTGCCACTTCACTCATGGCGTTTTTGCATGTCGCCGGGCAACAGTTGAGCGCTTACGTGCGGGTACTTGTTGCCGACGTGATTATTTTCTTATAGGCCGCCGGGTTGTGCCGGCGAGTATATAAGTATAATATCGAATTGGACTTGATGTGTGCTGGCATCAAAGCCCGGAAGGATTTTACAGCAGAATACAGCAACGCATATTCGACTGCACCCTACGGCGCTCCGCCTACGGTTGTTCATCATGTTATTTAATGTAGAACGCGTGAACAGTTTTGATACTTTCTTTAAACACTATCATAGCCAGTGGCGGGGTCAGTTCTTCTGTTCGACTCTAGTAATTTCGCACGGCATTTTTTTCTTGACGACATCCTAACTGTGCTGTTTTTAATCAACTTTTGAATACAAATGTTGTTTTGTTTTTCTGATTAACTGATACTTAAAGCTCCACCAATCTTAATACTTCTATGTATGTAATTGACAGTTTTGCTAGCGCATTTAGCTAAGACGCTAGCCGTGAAACAAGAGGCTCCATACTCAGATTTTGTGAGCCCGTAGTATCTCGTAATTTCCGACATGTTCTCATGACCCATTTCAATATTAATTCTATTTGTGGAGATTAAATTTCGATAAAAAATATTTCAAATTATTTCGCTGTTTATAATTATTGTACAATGTAAACATTTCTAACATGAAATATTCTCGAACAATAAAATTACTCAAAGGGCACGCCTTGTGTTCTTTGTATATTTTATATAAGTGGGAAATGACCCGGGGCCTTTAGTCCCGTCAGAGCAAAGTACTCTTGGGAGTGCAACTATTAGCACTTTACACCCAGAGGCGTCCACATTCCAACGTTCTCTTTTAAATACTGCCATATATAACCAAATATCTTTGAGGCACTTATTATATTTATGTATGTTTGTACATTGAACTCAGCATAATTTATAAATAGAATAATGAAAAATAAATTATTTGCCTCTCTAGAGTTTTATTTTTATGGATAATACTGGCAATTAAAATTTGGAGTATTTGGAGTACTTGTAAGATTTTGGATCTTGATAATTTATACATAAATAGTAATATGGCGACTGATCATAAAATGTACGGTAAATAATTCTGCAAAGTGAAAAAGTTGTGTGATATGATGGGTATATTCACCTCAGGTAATTGTAAAATAAAGCTGGCGGAGGAAAATCAATATTATTGAAGCTCTACATGTTATTTTTTAAATATATGGAATTTCTAGAAATAACGTTTGCATAAAATTCTCGGAAATTGTTTTTGCCATTGACACCAAACAAGTTTTGAAACGGTTTTCGAGCTGAAACCATACACAATATGCGACGTATAACCGGGAATTCCGAGTATTCCGAGTATCATTTTTTCAACTGAACCCATAAAACAATATTCCATATCCTTTTCAGACCATCGGTATCCCGAGTAATTTAAATACACTGTACTATAAAACATAATTATACTACTGAAGGTAAATAACACACCGCCAACCTGTAATACAGTTGAAATACGAGTGCAGTGTAATGTATCCAACCAACTGAGTGTTTCAATAAATACCAATACACTTCGAAATAAACTATTTATATTTTAATAAATAAAAACAGGGAAAGCGTTTTATTCTATACAAGTATAAAAAAGAAATCCACTCGATCATTGTACATTGACAAGAACACGCTTACTAGCAACTTTATCTATCTTATGAAACTCACTGCACCCCGAAAAATTGTGTGAGTTGGGAGTGGGGTGTTTAGAAGGTGACTTGCTTCTTCTCCTTTTCAGATCGGATGGATATTTTAGTGGAGGCGACGGTGGTGTCGGCGGTGTCAGAGTCGGCGACGAGTGCTCTCAGGCGAGCGGCGCGTTTCTCTCTCGCCGCGCTTCGTTCGTTCAGCTCAGTCATTTCGTCTTCCAAGTCGGTGAGACGCGCTCTTGAGGCCTTCGCGCGCTGGGCGGCCGCGCTCTCCTCATCGCTCTTGAGAGCTGTCCATTTGGTGAGTGAGGACTCTTCATTGAGTCTGCGAGCGATGCGTTTCTCTGTGCGCTCCTCGTTCTCCTGCAGAGCTCTTCTGGCTCCGCTCATTTCGGCCTGGCCGATGCCGACGGTCTCGAGAATTTTGTCGGAGATTCTCATGCGGTTCTCGAGGTTGGCGACGCTGGTGTCGAAATCGATGTCTTCAGCGAAACGGGAGGTCTTCTTACCGGCGCGCAGGCGCTTTAGAGATTCTGCGATCTGAAAATTTACAAACAAGGAAATTAATTTCATCCTTGTCACGTTACAAAGGCGACCTGAAAACAACTGCAAAAAGATACAAATACACGTGCCATTAAAAATTCAATTCCATGATGTTACCAAAGACTAATGGATATTGTTTTCGGACGGCGTTGTGGTTTGACCGTCAAAGACATTAATTAATAGCTAGCGATTTGATTGCAATTCTTCTATTCGCTTCGTCCTAGATATTTTCATGACAAAGAAATTTCATAATCCTTGTTTTCGCAGTCACAACAAAACCATATTGATGCCTATGGCCAATAAAAAATCTATTTGGATTGAAGTAGTATCTGTGGGAGTAGGTTATGTCACGCGGACTGGCAGCCCTATCGTTTCTAGTGGTCAGTGAGTTATTTCGGGCTAGATTCGTACTCGACGCGTGGTTATCCATCTCTCGGATTTCAGTTGATATAAATGTATTTTTAAGAACATTCGCCCGTAGGGGATCGTTTAATATTTTGTTGAACGGTATGTCGTTTCCATTATTGAGCAGATTTAGAATGTTTTCTCTTTTGATACTACTTTTAAAGTGATATGGATATAAAATAGGATTATTTCAATTGGAGCAATTTCTTGGATATTTTATTATTTTATTATGGCTTTAAGTTCTATAGAGATTTTTTTCATCAAGAGAAGAGCGCATTTGTCATTTGCAAGATTGCTATATTAATAATAATTTCGACAAAAACATATTTTCACTAAGAAAAAAAAGTGACGGATAAACTAAAACTAAATTAGTCCGGATTTTTTTTAAGTCAAGTCCCGAGTTCACAAGGAGCGTTTCTCGCCTCGAAGATACTATTTTGGTAAGGGTATAAAACAGTTCTCATATACATCTGAGACGCCACCTGGGTAGGTCCACCGCAATGTCTATTTCTTTCGCCAAACAGTAGTGTAAATGCACTATTGTGTTTCGGTTTGAAGGACATTGTACCCAGAGTAGGTACTGGACATATTGACACTTAACATCTTATGTCTCAGGATGGCGATCGCAGTGGAGTGCCAAGCAGTGCTTGTTGTTCTTGCTACTACTCATGAGCGGTCGTATCGCGTACCATCAGACGAAAGGCATGCTCGTCTCGCCAATAAATGAAAAAAAAAAAAAACAACATTGTCAGACTACGATAATCTTTTGGCGGTTATGTTATGCGATAATGGCATACGATTATCGCGAGAAACGTTCCCCGTGTACGGGGAATGTTTCTCGCGATAACCGTGTATTGACAAGCGCTATTGGCGCTTTATGCATAAATTCGTTGATTACAATATTTCCCACTTTGATAGTGAAGGAAGAAACATAAACTGCATATCCAATTCTTTAAAAATATTTCATAGATGTCAGGAGAATTTCCCGCCCTCACACCCGCCACTGCAACTCCTGTCAGCCAGGATCAACAGTGGCACGCAAAGATTTGACACCGAGCTCCGGAGCTCGGCGAGTCTCTCAGGGACACTAGCTTGTCTTTAAACCGCATCGAAATTAATCAGAAAGAAAAACAAAAGGAGGAGTTGGAAACAAATAGTTGTCCACTTCCCTCCGCAGCAAAGCGGGTGACAAAAAATATGCGCCGGAGATGTCCAAGAAAATAAATGTCAGGAGTCCACATCCTCGCATTAGTTCATTATCTTGGGCTAAGACCTCATATATTTAATCATACAAGTCACATGCCCAACAGTGGAACTCAAGCTGATCAAAAATAAATAATCCGTATAATGCAGCATTCATGAATCCTTATGAAGTTCATTTCAATGCAGTTATGAAATAAGTTGGGAGTTTTTGAAAAATAAAGATTCTACAGCGCAAAATGAAAGTTGGTAGCGGTTGAAAGACTGAACTCAATGCATATAATGTTTGTGACCCTACCTCGCTAGCTCGTCTATCCACTAACTGCAAAGTTCAAGCTACTACTATTCGTAAATTAATTTATACTTAATGCAAATGGAACCTAAAAGCTTTGAGGATTTATTAAAGTTGACTACTCTTTTATGTTTCAGGTACTACGTGCTCCAAACTACGATTTCAATCTCGAAATGCGTAGTTTAAGATTTTAAACTTATAAATACAACGTGTAAAATATAACTAACAAAACTTTGGGAAATGCGTATAATTTAATGAAGAATTTTAATATGTGATAGCTCAGGATTTAATCTGACTAATAAGGTTTGAAAATAACAGAAAAAATCCTCAAATATATGCGTGTTTCCTCCTATACATACGTATGAACTGCCGTTTCTATTACTACCCATTTATGGTTAGAAATAATACCGTACTAAAAATGAAGGCTTATTACCAAACTTAACACTAATTTCCCGCAGTAAATCATCAATGTATTTCGAATTCTCGGTAATACTAGCGATCGAACGCATTGGTCCGTGCATTTGTGATTGTATGGGCCGTGAATATTGTTCGGCGCAACTCGCCCGCTATTACCGCCGCGTTAGGACATTAGTAGCTCATAGCGCAATGTACTCGGAATTATCAATTATTTGATATTTCCTGTTTTGAATTAGTAAGAGCCCTACTTACTGTGTTGTGTTATTGGTAATAACATAAGGAGATTTAAAAGCCTAATGTGTACTGGGAAATTGTTAATTATAGTGCATCATTTTGCTACTTGCATATGTGAAAGCTTTGTTCTAACATTGCTATATGAGCGGTACAATATTCATTTTTGTATAGATCGTCTCCGGTTTTTTGTATAGATCGTCTCCGGTTTTGGCGAGGGAATGCGGTTGTCATACTGTTATCAAAATATTAGGAATATGTTCTCTTTTCAAATTTTATTATACTGGGTACCGCCTGAGTACCTAATCACCTCCGCAATGTCTATTTATTCCGCCAAACTGCGGTGTAAATGTATTGTATTTCGGATTAAAGTAAATTGTAGTCTGAGTAACTATTGAAAATATTGAGAATTAACATCTTATATCTCCAAGTTTTGTACTACCCGTAAACTTAAGTCGGCGACGGCATGCATTTGGCTGTTACTCTTACTATTGTTCTGTCAAATACTCGTAAAAACCCGTAAATAATTATATTTCTTATAATTTCTATTACCTGATGTATTTAAGCTGTTAATTTTGTAATAAATATAAATAAATAAATAAACTTGTTATTATTCCAGTAAATACGAATAAAAAAAATAAGTCTCCCACCCCATTTAAAAAAAACTTCTTCGTATAGCAGACTTCAAAATCAGTTGAGTGGTTTTAAACTTGTTCTTATGATTCAGTTTATTCAATATGCTGAAGCAAAATTGTTTAATTACCCGCCGTTGAATTTTCGTTCGGTAACCTAACATTCTGGGGTGGGTACAACACAATTTAGGGTTGGCGAACCAACTCCCCCCTTTCCTCTAACCCCACCAATAGCCCATTAGAATTAAAACATTTGTAGTGCAAGAGCTTCACAATGAAATAATTCTAAATGAATATTACAGTTTGCTCTAAGCGTGCTCAATGAAATTTAAATGAATTAAAAGTAATATAAACTTATAAACAATTAATAGTACGCAAAAATTAATGCTATCTATCCATGGGCTATAATATGTCTTAACCACTCTTAATCGAACTCTCGATTGTAGAGTAGGTCCGTGTCCTGTAGTGGGACGTGTATTGGCTGATACACATACAGATAAATAATATAATACAAAACTGTAAGATGTAATTACAGCTATAACTATTAGATCCTTATAACTAGTACTTTCAGGGGTCTACAAACTAAGCATAGCCTTTATCTTAAGCTACCAATAAAAGAATCAGAATATCTGAGTACAAGAGAATTAAGTGTGTGTAGTTGCGTGTGGGAAAATCGCGGAATGTATGTTTTAAAAAAAATGTTCTTGTTATGAATAATTAGAATCTAGATAAAGTAGGTGACAGTCTCCGTAGTCATTTCTATATTGCAACCAGTATTATGTAACTATTATGTAAATAAAGATTGTGATTAGAATTAAACGTAATATGATTTAGTAGCATTAACGTATTATATTTCAACAGCGTTAATAATAAACATTTTGATTGGATGTTTTAATTACAAAGACAAACAAGAATTTAGTTTGGAAATCTTAAGTTTTAGAGCAGGAACGTGGTTTAGGGTGAGTGTAACTAGATGGCGCTACGTGTCTACACAATAAAACTAGTAAGCTCTTTGTTTGATCACGTTCGCGTGGGTCTTACTCTCCATCAAAGATAATACCTAGGAAACAAAATATTATCCATATCATGATAAAACTTATAATATACAGCGTAAAACTATGGTTTTACGCTGAAACTTTTGATGAAATGTACACTAGATTTTAAGTAACCGCCTAAAAAACGGCAAGAGAAATAAGAGCACAAATAAGCTTGTGGTCTTATTTGTTTTATTTATGGTCTAAAAACACAATAAATTATAATTTAAAATTATAAGGTTTATTGTTAACTGAAGTTGATTCTAATTAAAGACTTTGGTACATCTCGTAGTTCGAAATTGAAATGTATAAGTACAAGCTACCTCGATCACTTTTGGCGTGTGATTTTTGTCTGGACCCTGCATCTAGTATATATGTTATGGGCCAAGTGATTAATGCGAGCAGTATTCATAATGTCCGGGCAGTATGAATAAGGCAGAGCCGTATCGGGCCAAGTGATTAATTACATTCTAAACTCACCTATTCATCACATTGCCCGGGCATTATGAATATGGCTACATGGTGATCGGGCAGTGTGATTAATAGGTGATTTTTTACATGGTGCGCTGCCGCATTGTCGCATCTGCGATAGACCCATAAATTAGAAAGGTTGAATTGATCTGCTTATATTTAGTTGTTTTTTAACGTCCGAAATATTATCTTCAGAAGAAAATTAGTGTACCCACTTTATGGATCAGTTAGGTCGACTGTGCCCCAAAACCGACTCGGAAAACCCCGACTTCACGTAGTCTTTTGGCTACCGACCCTAGAGTGTATATAAAAAGCCGGAGGCGCGGAGGGAGAGCAGCCCCCGCCCGCTGTAACGAAGGATAGGCAACCGTGCGAGCCGCAGCGGCTGAGGCTGGTCGCCGGAGGCGACCAGCAAGTCGAAGCTGCGAAGGTGAGCATGGGTGCCTATCTTTTGTTACGCAAGGGCGAAGGGGCTGAACTTCCCGTAGCGCCGGAGACGATGCAGAAGCTAATTTGTATTGACAACAAGTGTTTTAAGGGTTAGGTTGCTATAATAGATATTTCTCAGGAATGGTGCGTCACCTTTTCATGGGAGTGGTACCAGGGGAGGTGCGATACTCCCCCTCCACCTCCACTCCTCTCAACCCACCCCCTCGTGCTGCCCTATTCTACATTCTACCACTTCGGTTCATTTTGATTCGCTTTACATCACTCTGCCCAATAGACACTTGGCATTATTCATAATGCCCGGGCAATGTGATAAATCGATTGATTATAATCACATTGCCCGCTCTTATTGGGCATTATTCATATTGCCCGGGCATTATGAATAATGCCAAATTAATCACTTGGTCCATAACATATACAGGGTATATCAAGACTGCTACCGAAAACGAAGCCGGGTGGTAGTTTAAGCGACTTCAGACATAATGCAACAGAAAAAGTTGCAAAAAAAAGCGACAATTTTTTTTTTGTTATTTTTTTCCTATGACCATATTTGGGTGGTAAATACACTTTTTCCTAAAATAATAGTGTATACCCTTTTATTTATAAATAATCTAAGGTATAAAAGAGTTTAAATTATTATTTTAGCAATAACTATGGATTTACCATCCAAAAATGACGATATTTAAAAAATCATAAAAAATAATTGTCACGTTTCTTTGCGAAATTTTTAGTTGCATTGTGTTTGTAGTCACCAAAACTACCACCCGGCTTCGTTTTCGGTAGCAGTCTTGAGATACCCAGTATGTGTATTTGATCGAAGGTTGAAACCTACCAAAATGTTAACAAATATAAAACAATGGAACAAATAAAGCATCGATGAAATTGTTGCGCTATTGAAACTAAAACCAACAGTTCTGTTAAAAAATTGTACGATTTCTAAGGCTCATGTTTACCATCGGCGCATACACGGAAATGTAATTGAATGCCAGGGAGAACTTTTATGGAATGAAACACAACCCTTCATTATTTTTATTGAACGTTTTGTTATTTTTAAAAGATTTTTGGTATCGTAGCGTGCTTTGTTTATCAATCAGGTAGTTTTTATTTAGAATATAAACTGAATATATTTAGTCGGAATCGATAGTTTATGCTATGAACTCACTTAGGTAAATTTGAAATTATCCTAGAGATATTAGACGTATTTTTTTAGGTTTAGTTTTAGTTTTCCCAGGAGGGTTCGATAGAAGTGCAAACCGGACACCCACATTTCCTCTTTTGTGTTCCATTCTACGGTATGACAGACGGCGAGCCTGTCGTCATATCTAGTAGAATTTTCTAATTCCGTCTGATTTTGCCCAACCCGGGTTTCAAACCTGAGACTTTATAATTGTAATGGTACCATAGCACAACCGTGCTTGCAAAATTTGCATTTATGAAAGCGCACAAATTATTTTGTTTGTTTTATTTTATTTATTAAGCTTCATATACAAATGTATACAAGGCGGACTTAATGCCTGTGGCATTTTCTTCCAGTCGACCTTTAGGTGATGCAGAGATGAGCTGTAGTAGGTGTACGAATACTTAATTAAAAGATAAAGAGAAAAAATACAAGTAATTAAAAATTATATTACAAATATTAATATTCGATTTACAAAAATATATATTTAAATTATTAGTCCATTTCTAGATTAAAGGCTATGTATCACACAAATAACTTCCTTTTAAATCCTACCGTTGTTTGTATGAGAGTAGTAAACATGTACTGCCTTTTTTATAAGATAACTGTAAGGGTCCATTCCCCACGAGAAAATCTTCATTAATTTTGCTTAACAATATAAAATTAGAACTGGTCTCCCAGTTTTAGTTCAAGATAAACTTTACTCTAGAGTCTAGGCTCTAAGTTTATTTATTGCTTTTGGCACTAACTTTCCCAGAATGTCTAATAAACCATTCTTATTACATAACATATTGTTAGTTAACATTACGGAATGGCTAAGTACTGCGGACCTGCGTGACGTTCCCAATTAGCAAGCGAAATTTGTTTCCCAAGAGTATCGTTGGCTTCCACAAATGTACTAGTTTCGCTAACTTCTTTACAGTTGATTTATGTATGTACATTGATCAGTGGCGGATTGCCATATAGCACAAATTGTTTATCCTACAGGACCACCTTTAGATGTGATAATAATCTCGAAAATATTACAGCTTATACCGGATGTATTCATATTGCAACTGAAAACGAAGCTCGGTATTTTTAGTGACTACAAACATTTATTTATTTAACATTATGAATTAAATAAAAATTTTCAAATTGTTGCTGAGCGTGAGACTTTTTTACAAACCCAGTTCGATTGAAAGGGTTTTGGTTGAAACCTATCGCGCTGACCTCTTCCGGGTCGGTGGACTTCACATGATATATAATTTTTTTGAGGAAACTTTCAAGGTATGGAGGCTTCTTCGCTATGTTTTCCATAAACGTAAACGTATATGCTTTGAATTTAAAATTAAACTCACAAGCAAAGGGTCGTGGCTTCAAATCGAACTTGCAACTGTCATGTTGTTGTCACGCTGTAGAACCTTGCTACCTATCCTTGCTCGAATGTAATTTTGTAGATAAAATTTCATTACTGGTCTAGCTATTTTTGCTCTTTCAATTTAAAAACCTTTAGCAATGCAATTCAAGGCTCCTCAATGGAATGCGGTACGGTCCCGCGTTTTAATCCGGTGCTGACATTGATACATAGGATCTCTTTATAAAATAATATGCGTTGCAACTCCCTAAGTGCGGAGTTTAGATGCATATCCCGCTGGAAGATTTGTTATTAGCTATTGATGGAGTTAAAAGTTGTGCCCTTAAAGGAGCTGAGTCTGAGCAGATGTTGCTTGCTAACTAGCACGGAAATTTTGATGTCATTTCATTTATTGGTACCAATGTTGATTGAAATGCAAGTTGAGTAAACTGAGGCTTACTATGTTATTAACTCAATTTCGCATCACTGATGCATCACAAAGAAGGATTGGATGTGACTTGCTGTTTACGAAGCTGGACAAAATTTCTATCATCTATTTCGGAGTGGTTCGCTCTAATGATGAGGTTGTAAATTGAAGGTATAAGTAAATGTCATGTTTGATAGTTACGTTTATTTATGACTGCCTATCCTATGCAAAGGCAAAATTAAACTGGCAATAACCGCGTAGGTGATTTAAGGGGCATTCTACCATTACGCACGGCAGTGGCTATCCAAGCAGCACCATTGCTGCGTATCATTTACTTAATCAATTTACATGCCAAACACAAACCTCTAACATCCCGCACAAACATGACGTACTAACTGAGCGAATCACGCAGTTCATTCAAATTCGACATCACATCCATTGACTAATGGGTGTATTTTGTCTGTACGTTGCTGTGATTCCGGCCGGCGTAACAAAGGGCCCGGGAATGCAATATTGTGAATACCTTCATTGAGAATGGTTGGGGGCCGTTGCAGCTTCGACGTATACGTATAACACTGGGCTCTTGTTTGAGGTCCCATCTCTCACGCCACCGTTTCGATTCCATCCATTGTTGAACCAACATGTTTTGTCAACCTTATTGACTAATTTGTCACGGAAATATCTTTCTACTTCAGGTATTATAAAAATACCAATGATAGTCTTTGCGGTGTAATTGGTTAAGCCACCTGATTGTGTGGTAAATTCCGGCCTTAGATTCGCAAATATATGCTCGGAGTGTGGCAGTTGTGAGACCAACATATTCTGATTCTGATGTTAATTGAAAAATGCTTGCATCGTAATGTAATTTCAGGATTGAAGGCATTTCAAACTAATTAAATGCGAGACTAAAGCGTTCTTAAAGATTACAGGAAGTCGCCGAATACAGGCCGTTTCCAACAGGTCGCCGTGTGCTTTGTACGCCATTACATCGTAGTAGACGTTGCGCCTCTGATTGCAGAGGTGCATCGATAGCCTATGACATTTTGAAGCTTATATACTTACTCAAAACGTCAAATAAACAGTTTGCATTGCAATGAGTTCCAGCACACTTAGGTTTGCGAGGCAAAGAGGAGCCAGATCGTTTGTCAAAACTTGCAGGCGAATATGGTATTGATTTCTCATACCTACCAGATTACTGGGAACACTTATCGTTAATTAAGCAGTTTTGCTTTAACAAATGGAAAACGCACTTCAATCAAATATCCACAACGAAAGGTTTGTGGTACAAAGTGATCCCGAGTGAACCTACCCCAAGCCCTTGGTTTGATGATATCGGTTTAAGTAGAGGGTATGTTAAATTAGCACTAAGACTACGCTCTGGGCACTATCCAACAGCACAGTTCGCTTTCTTAATGAAAAAGACTGCATCACCAAATTGTGAAACATGCAATAAAACTGAAGATGTGCAACATCTTTTGCTGGAGTGTGTTAAGAACAAAAAAGAAAGGGACGTCTTGTTTAAAAAAAATTACATGAACATTCTAAACGTTGGACTTATTCAAAATATTTTAGCATCCCCTAAATCCGACATTGCCAAACAATTATGTAACCTAGTTAACCTATGTAATTAAATACTTTGTCTACTTATATTTTCATCCGACCTATTATCCATCTCTACTTTTATTTATTTTTATTATTATTGTAATACCTTAATATTATCTAGCTCTTAAGACAATTATGTAGTGTACAGTTGATAAGGTACAATGGGGTCGGCGTATCCGTGTGGATAAGAACCCCTAACCAACAAAGAGAAAAAAAAATCGTAGTAGACTTCATGCGGTTAATGATAGTATATTTCTCTCCTCCACACATTTTTATTTATCTCTATTCGGCCCGCATATTTCGAAGGTAATCAACAATTATCTGCATCACCAATGCAAAAAAGCCACCGGTCGATTGTCACATATCATTTGCCTTCCATCTATTTCGCTAATTGGATGTTTGAACGAGACGTATGTATATTAATTTTGTAGCATTGCGCGATACAGGGCGGATTTGTTTTTTTGATACTTTTAACTGACATTATTTTTTGACAGGTAATTGCTATTTTTAGTAACTTTATTAATGAAAAACTATGAATTTCAGAGGTATACTTTAAAATTACGCGAGGTGTTGTTGATTTCACAATAGTGATTTTATTTGGTTTTATGTATTCGCTGGGTGCGAAGTATAAGGTGGGGGAACCACGAAACGATCGCAGCGCGCGTCATGGCCAAAAAAGGAACTATCGGTGGCGGACGCTGTTACTTTTTTACTAGCGAGATTTACGTTTTTAGTAAATAAAGATGAGTCACGAAGTTAAGTCTTCATATTTAATTTCTTTCACATCTTGCACGTGTTGAGCTAAAACTAATTGTTTTCCTTTCAATGTTGTTTGTGGTTGGAAAATGATGTCGTGTGTGATTGGTCGGAATCCAGTTTTTATGATTAATTCATTAATTTGGCCATGTTTAACTGAAAATACATAAAAGGATGGATTATTGAGAGCACAAGCACTCATAAATAATCGTCTGCTATTTATATGAAATGCATTATTCGATGAAATTTGCTTATTTCTTTACTTACTTCTCATGACGACAGCCATGAAAAATCCGTAATGTACTAAGCGAAATCTATTGATTGTGCCATTTTAGACGAAAAATAAAAAAGACTTACCTTATATAGATTTAGAATATTTATTGGAATAAATGTAAATTACAATATTTAATTAAAATTGTTCGTTTGTAAATAACTCGTCGTCATGACAGCCGGGCATTTGACATTTCGGAGGCCACCGTAGTTGCAACCGCTAGTTGGCGCTGTCGTCGCGCACCCAGCGAATAGCCTATAGGTAATATTATAACGAGTAATGATATGATTATTTTCATTAAGTAGGCTCTGAAGCTACTGGACCGATTTGAAAAAGTCTTTGACCATTAGAATCCTACTTTATAGCTGACAAATAGAAGCGACAGAATATTTTCATAAAAGTGTATTTTTCCAGGCGTGACTTGGCCGGGCCACTATATATTATACTTTTACGGGAAAACAATAATTTTTCTGAAATAACAATTCTCACCACGTCACACTATATCGACCTATTCCAACTGAATATATCCCACCATCAGCTAATTGTCACTGATTCTCATTTTGTTTGAAGCCATAGACCAATAACTTTAATCACGGATGACGATGTAACAGTATTCAGAAATCACTTCTAATCTCTCCCTATTACAATACAAAATAATTATTTCGGGTCTGGGTGTTTATAAGACTGAAAAGTCTACGTAGTTCTCGACACCCACGACAAAAGTAACAAGACTCGATCTCAGTGTGGGGTCAGGACTATATATGTGACTGTTGGATGTTATTTATATATTAAAAAGCGACAAAGAACAGCATAAATGCTCGTAATATCCTTTTATTTTATTCTATGATTTCAGTGGATGGGTGTCGAGAGTTAATTATAAGCTGAGCATTGTTTTTATCCGGGCTGTCCTGTGACAGGCGCCGATTGTTTTCGCTAATTATTACCGGCGCGCTTTGTGTTTGCACACTTAGACCGGCGTACTACGATTGTTTTTATATCCGCGAGGTTAAATATTTTCGACGTGCGCGCTTTGGGACTATTTGTTTACGAGCCAATTTAAAATATCGGCAAAAGACCGTCTGACATTTTTTATTAACAGTCTGCTAACACGTTATTACGGCACGCATAAAGGCACTAATTAAATTGAGCCACGAATAATTATTAGTCTGCAACCGTTTTACTTTCGTATCAATCGCCTTTGTCTGCCTTTGACAAAATACTTTTTAGAATATTGGGTGTGTACCGGACGAGCGGCGTTAGCACTCTGCGGGCCTCACCTTTGTTCTTGAATTTTTCATTTCAAAATGTTGGGCTATAGGAAAACACTGAATATTGTAAAACAGAAATGTAAATTGAATGAGGATATGTTTTATGAACGTGCGATATTATTTTAATTGTGACGGGCGGGAATGCACCGCGCCGTGTTTATATTGTGTAAGGTGTACAATATACATTGAAAATTCCGGAAAATGTGAGCACATTGATTCTGGGACCGCACGCATCCCAATATTTACGCTTTGTAAACCTTTTCATTTATTCCCGAAAATTGTGCGTTTCCCGGGGTATAATATGTTTTTAATGATGAAAATTCGTATGAAGTTCATAATGAACTGTGATCTTTTAATAAGCTCTCAAATGAGCATGCAGCATAGCAACTATTCCATCTATTCGTGGATTCATATCTAACAATGTGAGTGCATTTTTAAAATGCTGTCATATCAAGAGGCCAAGATACATAAGAACTAACCTACATATGAACCTACTCTTTGGTTGAGAATAATCCACATATTGTTTAACAAGGTGTTTTTATGCTAGCTAAACTAAACTTCAAACTCTCTGATATGCAGGGTTACTCTTATCCTTCAATGTTAAATTAAAAGACCCAACCACCTAATAGTCCATAAAACATATCTACAAGTTACAATATCCAGATAGAGTATACGACATCTAATGAATCGTAGACAGATTATCGATCTTACAGCATATTCTATGCGAATGATCTCCCTAAATTGCTTGCAGTACATGAGCAATATGTCCGCCGTCTGCCCTTTGAAAGGAAATACTATTGATAATAGCTTCCCTGCTGCGTTGCATTGATTAATCTATTTGGTCTTGCTCTCCGATATGATGTAATAGGTAAATCTTGTAACATGTGTACTGATATTTCTGTATTGGCTCTATGCTATTGGCTGTGAGAAGTCAATTGTATTGTTCTCTAGGAAGTTATTAGCGTATATTAATGATATTGTATTGTTACTTGAAATTGAAATGTAGTTGTTTTAATCATGTGACATCATTATACATAATATACAGTATTATAGGCTTGCTAAAACATGATATTTAAACGCGACTAAATTTCTGAATCCCTTATAAGAAGTAACTTTATAGTTATAGTTGAACGTAAAGAAAACGATTTATGAGTAAAATATTTATGGGATTTTATAATATGCGTTTGAAAAAAACCCAACCCGCACTAGGCCAGCGTGGTGGACTATATGGCCTAACCACTCTCAATCGTATTCTCGATTGTAGAGTAGGCCCGTGCCCTGCAGTGGGACGTATATGGGCTGATACAAGTTTGAAAAAAACATCTTCACGAATTAATATTTGTACCTTCGAGTACATTATGAATAGGTCGTTAATTCTTATCCGACCAGCATTTATTCCACTCTTCAGTGGATTAGTGTAACTTTTTCTATATTGCATAGTAATTGTTTGCAATATCTTAGGCATCAATCTGATATTTTGTCTACATATCGACGCAGGAAAGACATTTTGTCGTATCTCAAAAAATGCGTATATGCGTTTTGTATATTATTTAATTCATAAAAAAATACCGCATTGAATTTCCTCGTGAAAATGTAAGGTTTTATTTTAAAATGTTATTATTAATGAAATGTTATTCCTAAGTATTCTAGTTGAGAGGTGATTCATTTTTAAATATTTTTGGTTTAGGTGTAAAATTGCTTGTCTCGAGATACGGAAAAATCGCTTTCCTGCGTCGGTATAATCTTATATCTAGGAATTTATTTCAATTAAAATTGACGCTGACATCATTACGGAGTGAAATTATTTTTGAATCATTAAACTCTAAGTAAGTTAATGAATTAGGGATGTGCATATTTGCTTTTTCTCGAATATTTCATGAAGTTTGATGATCTATTTCTACCACTACTTATATTTCAGAAAAATACAAGGAAAGACGTAAACAGATAGAAAATTAGTCCAAATCAAAGTTATAAAATAAGTCACAAAAAAGTCATCTACCATGCTACATAGAAAATACACATTCATTTCATACACTTTTTAATATATGAGAGAACCACGCCTCAAAGCAACGAGTGAGATTTAACATTATTATTTTCGATATCGGTATTGCCTGTTCGTTCACGTGGCGGTGTTCCTTCATGTGTTTTATTGGGTGTGTAACACTAGTGAACTCTATATATTTTTCTGATTTCGTGGTCTAGACACACATTACACATTGGAGATTGTAATCCGAACGAAATGAAGTGTGCTGAACTTTATTCTATAACAAATATCGAATATGAAACAGACTTGGTGTTATCGAAATATGGATTGAAAAAATGGTAAGAAGTTTATTGATGTAGCGTTTGGAGTAATGATATAATTGTAGTATTTACTTGGGCTATGATGAACAATCGTTTTTAATATGTTTTTATTAGCTTCAGACGTATGTATGTTAGTATGTAACGGAATCTTTGAACATGATTTTTGACCCCCTTCAAAACGTTGGATTGACTCGAAATTTTGCATATTTATCTAGTAACGATGACAATACAATAATTTAAAAAATATATGACATTATCTTATCCAAAATCTTGAAAATTGTGCGCAGCTATCTTCCTTTGATATTTAAAAAAAAAAACTAAAAAAAACACCATTTCATAAAAGATCCAACTAAAAAGTAAATAATTGCTTATCTTCCAGCACCCCACGCTTTCAGCTTCCAATTTCAGCTTTCTAGCTATCGTGGGTTATGAGATACAGCCTGGTGACAAACAGACAGACATCGGAGTCTCAGGAATAGGGTTCTGTTTTTACCTTTTAGGTACAGAACCCTAAAAATATGCGAAAGTTTTAGTTGCATTGTGTCTGTAGTCACTAAAAGTACCACCCAGCTTCGTAGCTGTTATATTGTTATGTTTATATACCCTGTTCTCTACAAGTTTAATCTGCAATGCGAAACTCTGTTAAGACTCATGTTATGTATATCGCCATGGAGATACAATAAGAATGCGTACAAATATGTGATAAAAATCATGAAGAACCCAACAATATCAAAACTTGGAGTCTTCACATTAGCTATGTATGTAGGGCTATCTCATTTCTTTTTTAATGTTGCCGCACTAATGAGAGGTATATTTTTTTTTTACTGGAAATTGTAGGGTTACCACCTTGCCTGCGGGCATTCGAGGGCGCGATGGACTCGCACGAGTCTTATAGTGGCTTTATTCCGCAGTATGATAACCCTATTGCATAAAGACTAGGGTATTCACAGATTACGTTAGTTTGTCTATTTTTTTGCAGGATTTTAGTTAAGGTTTTTATAGAACCGGTGCACCTAATTTTTTTTATTAATTATTGATTGTGCTTTATCGTTATGATAGGTGTATTAATTAAAAAAAATACTTTCATTACTATTTGATATACAAAAAGATTTTTTTAAAATACCGGATGCTATAAAATTGTACCTGTAAATACTAATAATAATTATTTTCTTTCAACTACATTCCTAAGGTATTACTGTGCTGATTTTCTCTAAACAGTAACTTAAAAAACTGCAGACTACTCAAGTACCGATATATTTTTTTTCTTTGATCATAGATAACAATAAAACTTAGATAGATCATTAGCGTATACAGATAAGATAGCAATGCGTTGATACAACTCTGTATGTTAATTAAAATTTTAACTTATTTATGTAACAGTATTGTCATAACAATAGCTTACTAGTTACTCAAATAAAGACACCAACGACATTTATTCGAAGAGAAATGGGTATCAGCTGATCAACCCTCACATAGTGTTCAAGATCTATTAATTTCGAACGTTAGAGACTACGCTTATGATTGAGAGCTGAGCTTAAATATGGACGTGTTCGGTAAGTAGTAAATATTTGTAGAGCTACAGGTATTCGTGGCGGTAAACGTTGTCTAGAATATGGGCTGGAGTGACCGAGTGTCGGAGGCCATGTGTGTTTTGATCGCGGACTAACTGATTTTTAGTTGCTTTATTGAAATGCTCATTTTGTCTATAGTTTTGGAATTGATTTTATGTATTTTTGTATTAGGAAGGATGATACGATAGCCGAAACTGAATATATTATGGATTAGTACATGGTATTTATTAAGCGGGTTTTCATATTTTTATGGTAATTATTGCATTTATTTTATGTAAAAAACGTTTCTCGTGCACTCTCTGCAGTTTGTCCAAGGTCATAAAACATCAAACTGACAAATCAATATTGAAGTCGAAACTTAAGAAGTACTTTTTAGTCGTGTGGACTTAATATATTTTATTTAAACGTTTTACTTGATGCTGCAGTCAAATTGTTTGTACAGATTTGCAAGACATTTCATTAATTGTACGTTACTTTTTATATTTTGCCCTATTGTTATTAGTTTAAAATTGTTCATGAGACTTTCCTGTGATGGAATGCTGATTTTGAAAACACAACGACCAATTTTGTACACGTTACTCAGTACAAAATGCCTAATGTGTTTTGCGTACAGAATAAATTTCTCGGCTAGAAGCATAGTCTGGGGACAATACGTTCGCCGAATAAAAGCAGGCTAGTGTATTGAGTCCGCTGAATCTATATAAAGAGACTTTTTTGACAATCCGTACTGTATCGAACGCTTCGGGTTTTGGAAAACTAGTTTCATGAATATGTCCGGCAAAGTTCGTGGATGAATTGGATAAAAAATGATGTAGGAATATGTGAATGATTTGAAAAAAAAAACAACTGTTTCGATATCAAGTAATATACATTTGCATGATTTTGAAAATAAATAATAATAAAAAAACGATAAGTAGTAACATATGGCAAGTAAACAAATGCACAAATTTTTTAAATACATTTTGCCGTACATTACATTTACAGTACATTACACAGTTTCAGACAATATTCCATCAATCTCTGATTATGAGGTCATCAAGGAATTACGAAACATGAAATTTAACAAAAGTCCAGTAGCCGACGGTGTAACAACCGAGCTACTAGAGGCGGGTAAATTCCAGTTTAAGAAATCTATTTGATTCTATACTGTGAACAGGTCAAATTCCCGATAACTTCTGCCATTATAACATCATACTAATCCATAAAAAAGGAGATAAGAACGATACTAGCAATAATCGTCCCATAAGTCTTGTCTCACATATATATAAAATCTTTATAATGATCATTCAAAACAGAATTGACAGTAAACTAGATTCCCACCAACCTCCAGAACAAGCAGGATTTCGCCCTAATTTCTCCACTGCCGACCACCTTCATACCCTGAACTAAACAATTGAAAAATACAACGAATTTAACTTACCACTATATATAGCTTTTGTATGTACATAAATTACACCAAAGCTTTTGATAATCTCAGACACCCATCAATATTCGCAGCCCTTCAAATCCAGAAAATAAACGATTTATATATACATCTCCTTAAAATAATATACCAAACCAGCACAGCCACTATCAATGTTTATGAACCTGGACATCCGTTTCAAATACGAAGAGGAGTAAAGCAGGGAGACCCACTATCCCCCAGACTTTTCACAAGAACTTTAGAAGAAATCTTTCAGACCTTGGCGACTTCGTGGACCGAGAACGGTATAGCCGTTGGTGGTACAAGACTGACTAATCTTAGGTTCGCCGACGATATACTTCTTTTCGCCAGTAATCCAACTGACATACGCACAATGCTCGAAGATCTGAGCCGGGCAAGCCTTGAAGTTGGGCTTCAGATGAATGGGACAATGACAAAGTTAATGACCAACAGCATAACACCTGCAGTGGTGCTAGGCGGGCAAACAATACACTACGTCGACGAATACGTTTACTTGGGCCAGATAGTTTCTTTTAGGAATAGACAAGACTGGGAAATTTCCAGACGAATCGAAGATTCTTGGAAGAGCTACTGGTACTTAAAAGAGTATCTAAAAGGTGACCTCCCGCTCTCTCTTAAACGCAAACTCGTCGACATGTGCATTTTGCCCGGCCTAACCTATGGCGCCCAGACTTGGTCATTGACGACGTCTCAGAAGCTCAAACTCAAGGTTTGCTGGCGGGCAATGGAGCGCAGTATTCGCGGTGTTAGGCTGACCGATCGCATCCGAACCACTGAACTGCGCTCGAAAACTCGCATTGTAGATGTCGGGCGCAAGGCGGCCTCACTAAAGTGGAACTGTGCGGGACATGTGACTCGAATGCATTCAAACCGTTTGGCCAGGCTGGCTACAAGCTGAATTCCTGAGAATGGCCGGAGAAAACGCGGAACACCAAAGATGCAGTGGAAAGACAAGTTGGATGGATTCGAGCTAAAATGGCAAGAGCTCGCCGAGGACAGGGTCAAGTGGAGTGATAAAGGGGAGGCCTTTGCACAGCAGTGGGACACAGTCTAAGCTATTAAAAAAAAAAAACATTTTGCGGTATTATCTAACTAGGCAATTGTTTTCATCAATAATTACGCGTTAGTTGTTCGCGCCTCAAAAAAATATTTATTAGCAATTAAAAACATAAGAGTAAGAATAGTATCGCAAAATGAAACACAACGTAAAAGCCTAGTCGAGAACCCTCAAGAGGAACTTCGACTCCGAACTACATCATGCAAATTTAGTCCGGAGCGTATCTGTCACGGTTATTTCTGGCGGCATTGCCAACAATGTGTCTGTACGTCCATTTGCCTGCGAAGTCCCACAAGGGTCCGCAAACATCACTAAATAATAGCCTTTATACAGTCTTTACTTGTACACCTACAATGCGCGACTTTCATAACAAAATACCATTAATATCGTTTAAATGGGTGAAGAGGAGTATAGGTTAACATAGACTAGAATTATTAAAAAAACAAACACTATGTTGAACCGAGTTATCAGTATTTTAGGTTTTAGAAATATTTAATGTATTATTAGCTATTTAACTCATAATTTTATTATTTATATAAATCAACGATTGAGAGGAGTTAGATATCCACCACGCTGGCCTATTCCAGGTTAGCGAACTTCACATACCGTAGAAATTCTTACAAATCCCTATGGATGCACGAGACATAACTTTTTCTCATGATTTCTCATGATGATGTTTTCCTTCACCGTTACAGTGCATTCTTTTGGTTGTAGAGCCGATCGGTGCCCTACAGTATATGGGCTGATGCAGAGGCAGACAGATCATTCAAACATTTCAACAAATATTAGCTCTTCACGTTTCTAAACCTAATAATTTACCAGGCTTTCATGACTAGTTTAGTTTCTTAAATTAAAGGAAGAATGCGCAAGGAAAGCATCAGTTCGAAGGGGATTCCGGATTGTAAAACGGTCTTACACCTGAAAGATCACTCTGCCAAGAGATAGTGACTAATAAGAAGAAGATTGATAGATGAGACAATACAAGTCACAAACGGGTTAAAGTATGGTGTTCTCATATCTATACCAAACAGGCTATGAAATATTTAGGTGCAATATTTGTGCGCTGGCGTTTCAACCACGTTCAATTTGGATTGACGTTTATCCTACAGGAACCCTCGTTTTTTCGGGATAAAAAGCCTATGTTTTAATCCAGGATATAGGCTATATCCATTTGGAATTTCAGTCAAATCCGTAGAGCGTTTGCGGCGTGGAATAGTAAACATACAAACTCGTCGCATTTTTAGTTTTTATAATATTTGTGTGATTTATTTATATAGGGGTCTTAGCCACGTGATGGTATGTGAGAATATTAAAGCTCTAGGTTCGATTTTCCTGTCGGTTATTTTACTATGAACTACAAAACTATTTGAATTGAGTGTTGAAAAAGGGCTTTAGGCAGTTTGCGACAAAAATAAGATTTTGCGGTCTAGCATTTATCGGTTTTAGAAATAGAACTACATGAGCGGGCGTGAGTGCACGAATACCAATAGTGAAAGATTGTTAGTTATCTTAAACTTTATTGTAACGCTTTTCAAGTCTTTCATGTACCTCTCCATTCAAGTCCTTTACTCTACACTTGACCTAACCACTCTCAATCGTACTCTCGATTGTAGAGTAGGCCCGTGCCCTGCAGTGGGACGTATATGGGCTGATCCAGATCCAGATCCAGACTCTACACTTCAATCCCTTTTTGGCACGACATTTTAATTATTAACCCTTGCATAAATTAAGTCATATTTGTACATAAATTGTTATTTTTGACATATCGTACAAAAAAAAACAGTTATCAACAAAGGTTACAAAGGGCAGGCTGCGGTTTCGCCAATTGTCATTATAACTGCGTTTACGATCTGGAAACGTCCCATATAATTGGCGTACGTTTATTAATATTTCCCAATAGCTGTGCCTTACTAATTGATATTAATTTGAAGGCGCGCGCTTCATTACATCTGCATGCCAGTGGAAATATTACTGCGTGGACACTGCAAATAATCAAAGGGTCGAACCAAACACGTGTACATCATTTAATTGGAGTCTGTGTAAAATTGGACGGGTATAGGATAGATATAAGACGCGTTTATAAAAATACTGAACGTGTGAAATCTACCAATTTTTCATTAACGTGCACAAAGACACACACGAATTGACAAACTGTCAAACAATTTAAAATAATTGTTTTGGGTCCTATTACGTTAAAACAGCGTGCAGCAGAATTGCGTGGTGGCCTGTTGATAAACGGACTAGACGCGACTGCTAACATGTTCACGGTGGTCGCAGGTTCGAATCCCAGGGCACATCTCTGACTTTTCGGAGTCATGTGTGTATTGATAGTCAATCACCACGCACTAAAACGGTGAAGGAAAACATCGTGAGGGAACCTGCATACCATAGCGAATTACCAAAAAATATTATGGTATGTAAGTCCGCCAACCCGCACTAGGCCAGCGTGGTGGATATATGGCCTAACCACTCTCAATCGTACTGTCGATTGTAGAGGAGGCCCGTGCCCTGCAGTGGGACGAATATGGGCTGATACAGACGTTAAAACAGCCCGTCCATAACAGTTTTTATTGTTGTTTTTTTTTCTATATATAGAGATCGATCAGTTGCTTTATTATTTGTATAAATAATGATGGGCTAAAAGGAATATACATGAAAGAGTCATTCGGTTGGTTGTATATATGTGTATCACTCTGCAATGTGAATATCAACTCATGTTACACTTTCCTGGTGCTAGTGCTGGTGGTGGTGAAAAGAAAGGACGTGCTATACCTATTTTCATTCTTATTTGTTTTTTCAACACAGATCGTCGCGACGATCGAAGCCGCTGTTATTCTTGAGAGTTTGCTAGAGTTATCTAAGTCTGAGCGCTGTAATCGCTTCACTGTAAAACGATTCGGTTCCTAAACGTCCTAGAATAACAATTGGCGGGTCGTCGCTTTAACAGCTGTCCAAACCTAGTCTCCAACCTTTCATAGGTGACTTTGAGTTAGTTGGTCCCAAATTGAAATTTTATTCTGGCTAGCCTGCCAAAATTGCTCGCCTTCGGTGAAGCGGTAAAGCTATCACAAGGTTTTACAAAATATATAGAGAGAAGCCGCAGTCTTTTACCAGAATTTGGGGCATCGAGCGAGTTATAATAAATTGAAGGTTTATTGGGGTATTGATTTTGAAAGTCCATTAAAATTGGACGCGGAAGACATTATGTAGAAATTGAAGTTAATTCAAAATGGAGTGATATTAAAGCGTCAATATAAGACTAAAAATGTATACAGACTGTTAAACCAACGATAATATAAACACAAATGAGTCAAATAATATATCTCAAAATACAAACCAATATTTATAAACTTTCCCACAGATTCAAAATTAAAGGGTATATCCAGACTGCGACCGAAAATAAAGCCAAGCAGTAGGTTTAGTGATGTATGACACAATTCAACTAAAATTGTTGCAAAAAAATCGACGATTTCTTTTCCTATCGTCTTTTTTGGGTGGTACATGGTTTTGTCCTAAAGTATTAATGTTTAAATAGTTATTTTAACAAACAAGATACACCTCTTCTTTTTGCATCATTTTTAGTTGCATTCTTTCTGTAGTCACTAAGACTACCACCGGCTTCATTTTCAGCCGCAGTCTGGATATACCCTGTATACAATCAATTTACAATAAAGAAGTATTTGTGTATCATAATATTTAATCGGTAAGCTGTCTTACAGGCACTTGACTCGCGTTCGGAAACCGCACTCGAATAACAAACTACTGCATACTTGAGCCTCAGCTTAATGGGGCTCATGCTCTACAATACAACACGTAACGCTCAACAGTGCACGCGCGGTCTTTGTCTCGTGAAAAACAAAAAATAACACTTGTATGCGCTTTTTGTATTATTTTCATGGAGCTGAGAGCTATTTTTATTTGAGCGTTAAAGCAGAAGGTGGAAAACGGAGATCAAAGGACAGACGGGCGAAGGAAAAGTTCCTGTCCTAACCGCTCCGCGCTATATAAAGATAATGGAGGTCCGTTGTTGTCCGCGCGTCACGTAAATACTAGGTTCTAACTATTTTTTCTTGTAATATAATTTGTGTGGAAAATATTAATAAATATGTTTTCATAATATAAAACTAATCAAAATCAAATACAATGTTTTTTTTTGTAATATATCGGATATAAGTATTCTGTGGCCGCAAAAATCGCGCAGTTTTAACACCCACAACAAAATGTCATCTGTGTGTAGTTTTAACTCTCCGACAGTTGGATTAGTTTATTAAAGTTTTATAAAATTGATGTTTGGCGTTTGATTCTTTACATACTTATTAAATAAAAAAATTAAATGAATTTATATTAATATATTGGACTTATTAAATCACATAAACAAAGTGGGGTGTCCTAGTTAGTCGCTTTATAAAATTAGAAACACTTCATATCGTTCATTCGTCCATTGTGTTTGGCGTCGCGCAACTTCCTAATATTGCGCATATTTGGACGTTCCGGTAAAATTCTAGAAACTTTTTGCCACGTATTAATTTCCGAGGTGTTGCAGGTCAAAGCAAATTGCTTTTTGCCCTGACATTTATATCTACCTGTTTATTTGCTAAAGTATTTTCATAATTTCATATTCCTGTTTAAATATGTTTAATATGAACTTCAATGTACTTTTTCAACACATATTACAACCCACTGCAGGGTATGGGCTCCTCAACAATCGAGAGCACGATTGAGAGTGGTTTAATTTAACATGTACCTACGGGTTTAGTCAATGAGCCAACAGTCTCTTTTTATAGTATTGAATCTTCATAATTTTAAAAATATATATTTTTTAATTTGATATATTTCAATGAAGTGCGAGGCGAGCTTGCCAATCGCCTGTTGGTAAACGATACGATCGCTCATAGACAGTAACAAAACCAAACAATACCATGCATTACAAAGCAATGCTTAGGCTAAGAAGTCAATTAGGAACACAACATTGCATTTACACTGTTGTTTGGCGAGAGAATACGCGGTGGTACCTAACCCGGCGGCCCTTACATATAAAAGACCGACAATGTAAATATTAATTTGAAAGCACAGTGCTCCATGGCAGACTAACAGACTTTAGTGACAGTAGCAGAGTTGTATTGTTGTCTTGTATAATCGCATTATTGTACCTTCATACTGAAATAAATTGTAAAGAAATAAGTATAAAAGCTATGTTGGAACTGTTAAAATCGTGTCGGATCCACTCTTGTAGGACTTCACAGGACACTGCTCAGGTTTATTGGAAGTCGAATTGTACACATACACTGACAGAAATTAGGTCCGATTTTTATCGGGTCCGATTAAATAGTTGGTATATACAGGGTATATCAAGATTGCTACTGAAAACGAAGCCGGGTGGTAGTTTTAGTGACAATGCAACTAAATTTTGTGCAAAAAATTGTGTCGAATTTTCTTGTATTTTTTTTTTCTATCGTCGAATTAGTGTGGTAAATACATAGTTTTTTTCTTTAATAATAGTGTACACCCTCTTATTTTTAAGGACGCTATGGTATACAAGGCTTTAAATTATTATTTTAGCAAAAACTATCGATTTACCACCCAAACTCGATGATATTTAAAAAATAATTTAAAAAAGTTCACTGTGGTCGCGGGTTCGAATCCCAGGACACACCTCTGAATTTTCGGAGTCATGTGTGTATTGATAGTCAATCACCACGCACTAAAACGTTGAAGGAAAACATCGTGAGGAAACCTGCATACCATAGCGATTTATAAAATTTCTATGGTATGTAAGTCCGCCAACCCGCAACAGGCCAGCGTGGTGGACTATATGGCCTAACCACTCCCAATCGTACTCTCGATTGTAGAGGAGGCCCGTGCCCTGCAGTGGGACGCATATGGGCTGATACAGATATAGATTTTTTAAAAAATGTCGCGTTTCTTTGCGGAATTTTAGTTACATCGTGTTTGTAGTCACTAAAACTACCACCCAGCTTCGTTTTCGGTAGCACTCTTGATATACCCGGTATATATATAACCAGGCAATGTTGTATGTGGCCGTATGTAGCATGTACTACGCTTTGTAAGGCTGGCAGCAACGTGTAAGCATTGTGTTCCGTTTACAGAACGCAGAAGCCGCTGAATAATGGACATTAAGAAACTCGATACCCTACGCCTCGGGGTGACGTGCGCACTGATGTGAAATGCACTGTCTGTCTGATGATATAGATCTGTAGATATAGCTATATGTGTATAGCAATCATCACGTTGACTATAATGCGAGCGATTTGATTTTCTTAACCTCTATGGGAATAATAATAAAATACAGAAAATACAAAATACAATACTTAGCAGGCCGGCATAATTGTCTCCATTGGCATGGGACTGCCGTCCAATGCCAATGGATACTCTGCCTGGGCGGCATTGACACTTTCCATCAGGTGCAATGCCGCCACAATGCCAGGCCAGTATAAAAAAAAATACAAAGCTTTCGGATTCAGCTTTCTGTATGAGCCCATATACGTCCCATTGCAGAGTACGGACCTCATCTACAAATGAGAGAACGATTGATAGTGGAGATGGAGTTTCAGGATTCAGGTTTGCTAATTCTTATTAGGTTTGTATCATCTCATAATCTAAATCCCTCCATCGTACCACCATCTGATTCGATGCTTTTTATAAACAGCATGATGTTCACCATCAGATGTAGCTTTACCGTGCCAGAATAAAAATAAAAAGAACCTAATCTCATCATTGGAAATATATACTATTTAAAATTTCCGATTATTGAAAACGATATCCTAAGTGAAAGCCAAACGTATTGGACCAGCATTGTAACAAACAATCTCGAATATCGCATTTTCGGCTTCATTCCAAGAATTCGTTAACATGAATAAATGTCTTTATTTAGTATATTTATAATTACGAGTATGACTTCATATGCTATTTATATCGTACACGTTTTGGCAATAGTATTTGTATGTAGCAGATTAGTACCGTGACAAAGCCGTGATTAACTGTTTTAATTTTGGACTTGGTTTTGACGTCTTCTGTTTTGGTCGATATAAGGCTAATATCGAGAATTACGAATTCAGTGTTTTTTTTCTATACAAAAACACTTTTCATAGGCGAACTTAATGCCCGAGGCATTCACTTCCAGTATATAAAGCTTTTTACTCTTTAAATGTGATTTTTCGCAGCGTTGCGTGTTAGAATCCTGGTCAAAGAGTACTAAATAATTATATTTCACATGTATTCAAAGTATGTATTTATAATACCAGCCTTATATTATTTATTATTGATGAATGGTAAGACGAACATGTCATTTGCCTGATGGTAAGCGATTGTAGCAAAGCCAAACATCACTATGAATTATAAAACAATGCTTGGCATTCCACTGCCCTCGCCATCCTGAGATATAAGTTGTTAAGTCTCAATATGTACATTTGTTTGAGTTACTCTGGCTACAATGTACTTCACACCGGAACTCAACAGTGCATTTAAACTGCTATTTGACAGGAGATATATAAATTGTACCACATTTATGAAATACCCAAAATTTAACTTGCGAAATAAATTGTGTAATCCTTTAGTTAATCTTTGCGACTTTTACTACGCTATTCACCTCACGTCAAATAATATTTAAAAGCAGACTTTAATAGCGGTGTGTAACATGGCGTCTCGGGCTCATCTGCATGAGCGTAAAGTTTTCGCTGCGAAAATTATCTTGCTTATCAAAATATGTACGAAAACTGCATCTGACAACGTGTCTAGTGAAACATCGTCAAAACATTTCTGTTTACACGAGAAGTATTCATATACTTTAGAAAAACTAATATGCATGAGGCATTTTTTATGATAAATAAAATTATATGTGAAAGGCCGTCTGGGTAGCTACCACCACAATGTCTATTTCCCATGCCACAGCAGTTGTGTTTCAGATTGAAGGACATTGCAGCCAGTTGGCCTAATTCGGGTTGGCGAACTTTACATATCATAGAAATTCTTGTAAAGGCTATGGTTTGCATGTTTCTTCACGATGTTTTCCTTTACTATTTTAGTAATGAACTTGATGGTTCTACTACAAGAATGCATGGCCCATTCATGTCGATAAAGACGGAACATACTACTGAAATGCCACGCAACGTAGCTTCACGTTTACTTGGTGGTATAGAAAATACGATTTGATTTGACTCAACATGTGTCGGGTCAGGTGGCGTGGCGTTTCAGCAGTATGTTACCAGCTTAGTTTTCCAAATGCTGCCTCGATTACACATTGACTGTAATTCGCATTTCAATTCATTTAGTTTGTTGTTCATTTACGTCAGTGTTCGACAAACTAATTTTATAAATTAGATGTAATAGATCCGTGTATATTCGTATTAATTAACAACATTTTGAAATGGTTTGTCTAGCATATTTTCCATGTAAAATATTTTTTCTTTTAATGACTATTTAATGATTTTGATCATTCTACACTGGTAAATGTTTTGTGGCTATTTTAAAGAAAATTACCTTGGATAGCGAAAAAAAGAAGGTTAAAACATATTAATTTAATGACGAGTTATGTGACAATAACACAATAACACACATTTATGAAACTTTTTCTATCTTAAATAAAATTTTGATTAGACTTAAATCTGGTAAATGTAATATCATTCTCCATCCGTTCTAATATAGATACAGACGGATAAAAAATTGTTAGCATTTTTCCATATCTAATGAAACACTCGCAAAGGCATTAATCTCGGCTTAAGTTGGATTTAAGAAATATGCGCGTTGGTAGAAAATTGCATGGATTTCTTTTTAAAAGCTGAGTCTACATTTAAGACCTTAGAGGGGACATTGTAAACAAAATGTTTGTAACAAAATGAACTGTACCGTACCACTCCTTCTATTTCCGTCTCTGTCACACCTACGCTCGCGTATTATCTTCGCTCTCGCTTCACTGGGTTCTTGTGTGCACACAAATTAGGCAGAGATTTTGTTCCCGATATCCACTCTAGTATGATACCTCAATGTCTTTTTCACTCAAAATGAATGCTAAAGTTGTCCGAAAGGTATAAAACATTCAATAGCTAAAACAGATTTTTAAAATATCTATGAATAAGGGCTCTAGTGAGAGCTAAAAGAATTGTCATAATTTCATTTCGTAATTGTAAAAAGAGAGATGAAATTGAGATTTATAATGTCAAACATTGAACAATAGCTAAACAACGAAATTATTTAGATAATTTGCTTATGTTTGTAAAGTAATTCTACTTATTATTATGTCTAAACGATGTAAGAGACAGGCTACAAATATCAATTAAGGCAGGGATAACTTCTTTTGCTTCTAAAACTTTTCCATTCTTTATTCAGTAATTTAATAAGTCTTCGTTTCATTCATAATGAAAATCCAATCAACGCAAAACTTTAATAAGATATGAAAACCAGACATGCTCAAACACTTTATTGATTTGACAGCCTCCGTGGCGTAGTCGGTTAGACGCCTCTGTGATACGAGAGGCCGCGGGTTCGATACCCGCACCAAGCTTGTTTGAGTGAACCATAAATTTTTGTTTCATGTCTGGGTCGGTGAGAGACCGAAAAGTCTCTCGTAGTTCCTGATGCCCCCGGCACAAGACTCGATCGTAGTGTGGGGTCAGGATTATATGTGTAGCTGGTTGGTGCATTAATTTATTGTTATTATTATTATACTGGGACACGCATACTAGCCCTAATTATGTCACTTAACCGATGACCAATGACAATTTACATGTAGCCTTTTTGACATCGTAACCGCCAAATGATTCATGATTGATGATGATTTTTCAGCGTTATCTCGCAATGAAACAGTTTTAACATTCATGGGAAAATAATTTAAATTCACGCAATTTATATATTTTTACATCTTAAAAAAAATACGTTATATTGGAGAAAATATTCTACTACGAGTGCAAAATATAGTATGTTACAATATTATTCCCGAAAAAGCTCGATACGTTTAATCCTTTACGTTTCGCGGGTATAAAATAAAATACAGGTTTACAGTTCATGGATAGAATGTTTAATTTCCGTCGACACATCAAAGGGGATCGAACAAATATTCATACAGTTTTATTAATTGGAAGAACACTATTTGTGTGGAATGAAACGGTCTCGCATCGCTTCTGATTCCGCGTGTCCGTTTGAAAAATATTTTTATGTCATAACTCACTTCAGTATCCGGATTTACCCTCGTTATTCAATATCTGAATTTCTATTTAACACTTTCCTTGATTTTAATTAGTTTTAATTTACAAATTACTCCAGATTTACATTTTAATAATAATAATTTTCTTATATTTTTATATTTATATTATTATTATAAAAATATAATAATTTTCTACTATAATTTACAATACGGACACAATTCTCGAGACTATAAATATCACAAATCCTAAACCAAGAGTTGATTTATATGTGAACAAAAATATATCAAATTCATTGAAACTTGCCTTCATTTACTTGTAACAAGCATCCAAACTGGCATTTAGTAGTTGTAGATTTTTGTTTCCATCGCGAGGTATTTGTGTAGTTTGATCAAAGTTGTCGCCAATGTTTATTCTGCGCGCTGTCAGAGGCTAAAGTCTATATTCATTTCGATACCAGTTTACCGAATTCGATATTGCGCTAAATTTGGGATATAATTCGTACATTCATGTTCCTAAATCCGCTTTTCGTCAAATCCACACCGAGCGTGGGTTTAATTACGTATATGTTTTCGTGTGTTTATCTGTATATGTATTCATAATTTTAGAGGAACCAATCTCTTTGTATCTTCAGGAATTCTATGAATTTCATTATGGATATTATCTTGGTGGTGGAAAACTTGTCATAATGAGCCACGCGATATTGTTTCTTGATCAGCGTGTCTGCATAGTCAGATCCCATGGTTTATTACGAGTTGGCGGAATCACACAATAGAAAAAAATCTCAAAGCAATACAAGTTTTTTTTAGGAATTTCCATCAGCTTCTCTGTCATCTTCTTCGTAGGTATCATCTTACCTATGTGAGTGATATGGCATCTTGCTTAGTATTTGAAATTGACATTAGAATTTATAATCTCCAGTTGCACAATTGTCATTTATATAGTACTCTTTCCCTTATGACGTAGGGACATGACTCATGATATTCTTCAAGTTCTCGTCTAGACTTCAATTTCAGGACATCGAACGCTACCTGTATCTATTACCGTTGGCTACTAGTATAATATTTCAGTTGCAGTCTGTTGACAAATTATGAACTCATAATTTTGTCTATAAATCCGTAATTTTTGTTATATAGCATTCATAATTTTGATGACAAAAAACATAATATCTCAACTTTAACAAAAGTTTTGAATTGGGCCCTTTTTTAATTTTCGACAAAAATCCGCGCATCCCTCGTTGCATCAAATTTTGTTTGTTATTATTGTGTTCTAGAACATAATTAGGGGAAGCCTATGTTCAGCAGTAGACTTCTTGTAGCTGAAGAGAGGGCGAGAAAGAGTCAACCTTAATTTATATAATCTGTCCACCTTATTTGTCTCAGTCCTTCAAAATGCTTAGTTTTGAAAAAAAAAATATGTTTATATGGAAGTTTCGAGTGTCATTAAAAGTTTATCACAAAAAGGAATTCCAAAATCATTCTTAGTTTTCTAACCTTGCACTTATAGTCTATAAATTGAGTACTGTTCGATATTAATCCCCATCAAGCCGTTTGATGTGTTTAAAGTCCCAATTCCCGTCTTTATAAATATTGACGAATTTTCTACATTGCCGCCGACTTCTATAACAGTATTTGCGAGCATCGGGAGACGATTTCTTGATTTGTTGACAGAACGACAAAATTCGAATGGGAAGCGCGATTTAAATTCGATGTGTGGAACATTAAGAACGGCAGTTGTGTAAAGGTTTTTGAAGTTATAATTCTTATGGGGCAACGAATTTAAATACATTATTGTACTGTATAATCTTCCAAACTCAAACGGATTCCATTGGATATACCATAGGGAGTCATGGAACAGAATGAGACAGGACGGGATGGGACGAATCGGGAAGTGATTGGAATAGCAACATAAAGAACGGTAGTCACGTTGAGCTAAAATATAAATTAGTACGCAATAAATTATTTGTCTGATGTGAACTGGACTCAAAAGTTTTCTGCATCCAGGCGAAGGAGACCCGTAATATTTAGTAATCTTTTTTCGTATTAAGTGGTACTGTAATCCCTTAAATTTAAGCAATACGTAACACATCATGGTTGTATATTTTAGTTATTATTCTTCATTATCTCAGCTCATAGCATTATTTGAGAAGTTGCAGTTTATTAAAAACATTCTGCATCGTTATTGAATACTTAGAGCGGAAAAGTTAAAGTTTTGACACCAGGCGTTATTTGATTTTTATGTAGACGGCAGGTTTCTGAGTAATGTTGCATCTGATATTTTCAACATTATTATAAGTGAAAACTTACTAAATTGGTACGGTTCTTGGTGCTGCTTCTTTGACAAAGTTAACATTTATTGGAATTGACGCCGAGGAGTTGCAACGGTTTTTTTAAAAGTACAAAGATTTTATGAGTCAGCCTCCGTGGCGCAGTTGGTTAGACGCCGGCTGTGAAATCAAAGGCCGCGGGTTCGATCCCCGCACCGAGACAAATATTTGTCTCTCTCTCTCTCTCTCTCTCTCGTAATTTTCTGATACCAACGTAACAAGACTCGATCTTAGTGTGGGGTCAAGACAATGTATGTAACTATTAGGTGTATTTATTTATTATATACATGATATTATAAATAAACATACAACATCTTTTAGACTCTACATATGTATAGTGGTTTAGGTATAAAATTGACAATTCGCGACGGTCCTTAAAAAGCTATGTAAATTGGATTGCTGAAAAGAATTTATATAAAACTGTTAATAAGGCATTATATTATTTATTAAGTATTGCTGTTATTAAACATTACAAGGGTGAAGAAAAAAATAATTAATGACTCTAATTTAGGAAAAAAAATTAACCATTGGAGCGAAGGTAGGCGCATATTTACCATTCCCGATTGGTTTACTTTCGACATTGAACATTGATAACGAGAGGATATTAATTGCACATAGAAATTTCATGATACACCAGCAATACAGCATTCGTCTGTCACAATGATTTAATTTCCCCTCTCACGGTGTTGTAAGCAAATACCCATCCAGAGTCCATTAGTAGCCGTCTGGTCAGTCCAGCAAAATGTTATAATACGCGTCGAACAGCAATGGGTTTTGGTTATGTTAATGCACCGATATTTGCCAAGGCTCTATTTGTGTAATTAAAATGATTGCTTTGATATCTATTAACTCACAATTCATGTTTATTTTGTTCGTTTTAATTAATTATGCTACGGTATTAGTTTATTTTGTGATGCAAAAAACTAATGTGGATGGTGTTATGAAAAGGTTTGGAGTTAATTTGCGAAATTGCGTTTATGAACGATTCATCATCATCATATCAGCCACAGGAAGTCCACTGCTGAACATAGGCCTCCCCCAAGGATCTCCACAATGACCTGTTGGAAGCGGCCTGCATCCAGCGACTTCCTGCAACCTTAGTCAGATCGTTTTTTTTTTTTTTTTTTTTTATTGCATTGAATGGCGAGACGAGCATGCCGTTCGCCTGATGGTAAGCGATGCGACCGCTCATGCACAGTAGCAAAACCAAACAACACTTTGATTTACAAAGCGATGCTTGGCATTCCACTGCGCTCGCCATCCTGAGACATAAGATGTTAAGTCTCAATATGTCCAGTAGTTACTCTGGCTACAATGTCCTTCAATCCGAAACACAACAGTGCATTTAAACTGCTGTTTGACGGGAGAAATAGACATTGCGGTTGTACCCACCCAGGCAGCCTCTCACATATGAGAGACCTACCACCAGTAGTCCGTCCACCTTGTAGGCGGGCGTCCGATTCCGTCCGATATGTACAATTGAATACGTTTAATGCGTTACGAGGTTTTAATTGCGAATTTGTGTGTAACGTATTTTTATTACAGGTATTTTTTGACAGGCATGACTAAATTTTCAATGTTCCTGGTCGTAAGTACACTATCCAAGTTTCCATTTTCAATCAGTGGATATTTCGCTCCGATCGAAATAATTATGCGCATTTAATAATTGTAGGTTGCACGGGCTAAACCAAAATGCGAAAAGCCTGTGTGCAAGCTCTATGATGTATTTTTCAAATCCAACAATTCTAGCATTGCCGATCGTAGACTCAACTGATCAATCAATAACTAATTAATTAAGAAACTAATAAATAATTAAAAATACTCACATCCTCAGAGAATTCGTCGTTCTCCAGAGCAGAGGAGAGAGGCCTGCCTCGCTGCGCACGAGCGCCCCTGAAGTCGAACAGGTCATCAGTGGACGGCGACTCGATATCTTCCAGGGCGGTCTTGATGCGGTTCTCGACGTCACTCCTGATCCTTTCACGCTCGGGCTCAGCAACCACGGGCACTTTGCCGTCCAGACGATCCAGAACAGGCCGGTAGTAGCTCTCGCCTTTGTTGTAGTTGCAATCGTAGACGCGGGTGCGTCGTGTCCGACCTACGCGACTCATTGTGATTGTCCTGTGGAAATTACAATTATAAGTTTGATTGCTAAATCGAAAGTGAAGGGTGTTACTTCATCGATTACACTGGAATTGTTATTAGTAGTTCTGTGAGTAACTAAATTGTCGAGCCGTGTCTAGTTAGCATCAACTATAGGTTTATTGACAGTCACGTTCTACTCCTATTCACTGTCTTTGATTCACTACGTGGACGTTGAGGATGCACATAGGGGCGCAAGGCTGTCAAACAATCTAGACACAATCCCTTAATTGCCGTTTCGTGATATGGTATAGAAAAAACAACTGTTATATTATATAGAAATCTTTGACTAAGTTACTAAAATTAAAAGAAACAATTTAAAAATTTCCTAACCTGAAATTCGCGGAGCACTATCGACGTAGAAATTCGGTATTTATTTGACGAATTTAGAATCAACGCGTCTTTATAAAGCTTGTTGTGATAAATTTGTTTATTTATAACACCATGATAACATGAAGCGGGCGGGCGGCAGGTGATGACACATTGTGAATGACGTGTGGAGTGCACACAACTAGACCGAACAACCCACCAGATGGGAGAAAAATATTAAAGTCACTAAAAATAGCCAGTCTCGTCAGTGCAACGGTAGCATAACACGAAATGATGAAATTAGGACAAGAGTAACTGAAATTTGGAACATAAACGCAGTAATTAGAATAAGCGGGATATTGGTATGATAGTGGCATGCAAATATCGATAACGAGCATGCTATGTGCATTGTTAAAGCAATCTGTATATTGAGCATAATTATATATACATACATACATACATACATAAACTCACGCCTTGTTCCCAGAAGGGGTAGGCAGAGGTGCCAGGGCACCCACATTTCGCCTTGCATGTTCCGTCCCACAATGTGATAGGTGGCGAGCCTATCGCCATTTCGGGCACAAATTCCTGACTCTGGGCTGATACTGAATAGAAAAATCCAATATCACTTTGCCCAACCCGGGATTCGAACCCGAGACCTCAGCTTTGTAACCGTACCGTAGTACAACTACGCCACCGAGGCAGCGATAATTATATATTATAGTATAAATTCCAGAGCCGCCGCATATGGTATATAAAGGTATGGATATTTGCTAGATTTAAGGAGTCATTTTTGATGTTATACTCGTACGTCTTTTGGGACGTTTGGAAATCTGTGCTAGTAATATTTTTGCACTGGTCTTTAGGATTGGGCTAGCTTCTGAAGGGGAAATCAAAAACTATTCTTAATAGCGTAGGTTCTATGCGAACTTGATGCTTATATTATTCACTAGATAGTACTCATACTCCCTGAATTTCATATTAGACTGCTTAGTTTAATATTCATAAAATCTTTTAGGTTTGGCGGCTCTGGTAACTTAGTCTGTCATAATGAAGACGTCCTTTGCGATTGACAAGTGCCTAATAGCAATTAGATAGTACGCACATATACAGTAGCTCCGAACGACGTTTCATTATGCAATTTCAACGTACAGTAGCAAAACCAAACAACACTGTTCTATATTTCCACGCGATGCGTCGTTTAAAAATAGTTATCATCGTTCATAATGTTCTATAAAAGTTAAGTCGTTCTCGGAAATCGGTATTTCTCCTCTATATTGATTCCTCATATATTAGTTATTAGAGCTTGTGTCAGAGGCTTACGTTTGCGCGGCATCTTTTCTCATACGCTTCCTCCTTCCTACGTTGCAAACGTAATGGTAGGTACTTGTTGATTCCGCTACTTTTTTTTATTGCAGTGAATGGCAAGACGAGCATGCCGTTCGACTGATGGTAAGCGATACGATAGCTCATGAACAGTAGCAAAAAAAAACAACACCTTGAATTACAAAGCAATGCTTGGAATTTCACTGCGCTCGCCATCCTGAGACATAAGATGTAAAGTCTCAATATATTCAGTAGTTACTCTGGCTACAATGTCCTTCAATCCGAAACACAACAGTGCATTTAAACTGCTTTTTGGCGGGAGAAATAGACATTGCGGTGGTACCCACCAAGGCGGCCTCAGACATATGAGAGTCCTACTACCAGTATGTTACATTCAAGTAGATGTGCATAAAGATGTTGTTCTGAATAACAGGTCATAAGCATACATGGACGCCTAATTATTTTAAATACATAAACTCACGTCTTTTTCCCAGAAGGGGTAGGCAGATGTGATGGCAGGCAGTGTACGTTTCATCTTGTGTTTCGTCCCAAGATGTGATAGAATTCCAAATTCAAAACTCAAGAATTAACAGAAATATCTATTACTACTTTCCTGACCTGGGATTCGAACGCGAGACCTCAGCGTACCGTATCAAAATGCGCCACTGAGGCAGTCTGCGTAATTGTTTTCTGCGTAGGAAATTTCTGGATGGTGTGTGTCAGAAACCTATATTTGTGTATAATTTGGGCACTCGATATTACGTAGTACATCCTACTTTGGCACGAAAACGACGCTTAATTAATCGCCAATTTGACCTTATATTGGTTTATACATTAATTTATTAACATTCTATGATTATCCGCTTTGGAGCCAAATTAATGTTGACTGGAATATTAATATCGTTTACGGTTAATATTCTTTAGTACTGCTGGTCTACTAATGCTAACTGGCTGGTTTACGTTTAAAATGTGAGGTCTTATGTAGGATTCCAGGGGGGGTAGTCGATTTAATGAGAGTCTGCGGTATGAAAAACCTCATGTATTATCGTGGATTGGAAAGTGTACACGTCATTGCATTTAATTTATTCCTGTTATTAATAGACTATTGCATATTGAGACGGAAATAAACTTTGCTGAGTGGGACTCATAACATCTCTGAGTAACGCTTCAAGAATATAAGCAGTTTTAAGCATACCATTCGCCTGATGGTACCAAACAACACCATTAATTACAAAGCAATGCTTGGTATTACATAACGCTCACCACCCTGAGACAAATATGTTAAGCTCAATATGTCCAGTAGTTACTCTAGCTACCTACCCAGGTGGCCTCTCACTTACGAGAGACTTATCACCAATAAATAGAAGTGTCAGATTTCCGTATTTTCTTTTGTATGGCTGTATTTTGCAAAAATGTCTAACTAATAAATCTTAAGTAAAAAAACTCCTTGGCTGAAATTTTCTCCCCTCCTCCCTGCTATTATTAGGCCTTTTCGCGGAATTAGATATTCAAATTTCCAATGGCAACTCAAAGTAAATAGCAAATAAAGTAATGAGGAAACAAGTGATTATTTTTGTTTCATAGGCGTGTCGCCTTTGTAAGTGGAAGCGGGGGGGTGGACAAAGGAGGCGTTGTAAAGGTTGTTAGCTCTACGGATTTCTGATCGTACATTTATGTCAATTTGGTATTGCATCGTGTTCTCGCAAACGAACGCATGCACGGAGATTCGTGTATTTGAATTCCGAAAGTAAGCACAGGTTTGTACCTGTGAGTTTGTACTCAGAGGCGTTTTTAAGCTTTTGGAATTGTTATTTCCTTTGGTCGAATACATATCGATAAATTACAGGTCTTATAATTAAACAAAAAAAAAAACATTATAGTAAATATTAGCCAGTCTCCAAATAAAAGTCTGATTTTGACAGTTATTTGGTGACATGATATTTCTAATATATTGTTAGTGCAAAAAGTTTTCGCGATTCCCAAAAAACGTTTTTACCAATATTTTAAATCTAATTGTACAGTCAATATTTGGTTTGCTTTATTGTCTATTCATATATGTATATTAAATTGTATAAACCCACATACACAGCGAACAGAAAAATTCAATCGCCATTGTTCGTCAGTTGAATACTCGGCGCGAGACAAATAGAAGCCTGAATGCAGTGAATTTTTCAAACGTTATAAAGCTGTTTTGAATATTCCTTCTGTTGATACGTGGAGCGTAGACGAGGTCCTCTCGTTGCTTATTGTCGATATTCCAGCGAAGAGTCGGTACAAATGTGAAATATCTTCACTTTTGTACACTTTCTTTTGTAAATATATGACAATAGCCAAAGGATTTCTCGGAATCGAGTAGTTTCGAAGGCCAATTATGTTCCGGTATATAGTTTATTCGGGTAAATTTGAATGTCAGGGAATTCTGATAATCACTAGATACGGCAGTATATTCTGCTCCAACAACATTCATCTAACCAAGCCAATTAACACGCAATTTCATGACTCAGATTTCTTTATAGTGATACCAACTTAGTGATTATAGGAATTCTCCGACATTCGAATTTACCTGAACATAAGATATACTAAACTTGGTTATTTACTGGTGGTGGGACATTGGTTGCGCTCGGAAGGAATCTTCGTACACATTGGTATAAAACCCCTCGTAGTGAACCTTGGAAGTGAGTTGGGTATCGAATTCAACATGTTTATATCGAAATGAAAATGAAATTAAATGAATTTGTTTATTGGTCATGTAGCCATTAAAAAGCTCTTATGACAAGTCTATACACATAATACTTAATCTCTATATACAATTTATTTTTATAGTATTATTTTATTATTATTTATATTATAACTTCTAATATTATATTATAACTGATATTGGATTTTTCTATTCATTATCAGCCCCAAGTCAGGAATTTGTGCCCGATATGTCGATAGGCTCGCCACCTATCACATCGTGGGACGGAACATACCGGGCGAAATGTGGGTATCCTGGCACCTCTGCCTACTCCCTTTGGGAAAAAGTGAGTTTATGTATGTATGTATAATTTCTTATTATTATTGTATATAAGTAATAATTAATAATAAGTAATATTAATTACTATCCAGAAACATCTACTTAATATGTATGTATTATTATCTATGTATTCTTCTATCGAGAGCAGTAGTTATATTATAATCTACATTTTAAGTTTTAATAATATGTCCACCAAGAAAAATATATAAACGTAAATGAATTATCATCGTATATTAACTCTTACTTTAAATATAAAAATACGAGTACATTTCCGAATTGATTTAAAATATCAATTCAATCGTTTCAGTACAAAACCGTCACGGCACGGTAGTTAAAAGTCATTTGTGACATTTCATGTTTATTTCAAGAAGATGTTCCAAGATCAAATCGACATAAAGAACATTAGTCCAGTCACCTCATTACGAGCAGAAAGCATTGTTTACTATATCAAAATAAACCTATTGTTTGATTTTTCAACATTTTAGGCATAACCTCATGAATAACATTGGACCCTAATCTTTACTGATGGTTCAAATTTCTTCCATAGCGTTCAGCATCTTTGAAATACGTGAAACGAGACGTCACAGCTGTAAACACAGACTGGTGTCTTTATTTTTATATAATAACATTATTTCCTGCTGCGATTTGCTGTGGAGGGGCGCGAAATATTGTTTTTTTTTCCAACAGACGAGATACATTCGATTAATTTAAAACACAGGAGATTGTGATCAATTCAAACACCGCCTTCGAAAAATTGCTGCTTTAGTGTCTGCGTTTTATTGCATAAATTACACTGATTCAATCGTGTAGCGATGGGACTTAAAATGGCCTAGAATAATTAGAAACATGGAATTTTACGTGAATTAAAAGATTGTGCGTTATCTTGCAGTAAACATCACTGGTGCTAGGTTTCTCATATGTGAGAGGCCGCCTGGGTAGGTACCACCGCAATGTCTATTTCTTCCGCCAATAAGCAGAGCACAAAACCAAAAAATAAAATAAAAACTTAGGAGGAACTTCATAAAAGTAACAATGACGATTGAACATCAACATTTTGTATTTTATAATTTATTGATCATTGTTGGTCAACTCGTGGTATAAATGAAGACTCTAATTACAATATTAAATAATTAATGTACATAAAATAAAAACTAGCTTATCTACGTATAAGAAAAACGAACCATCAACCGAATCAATTCGGTATTAATAAGTGCAAACCACGCAATATTTTGCAAAGAATAACATAGTTTCCATTCCGACTATTAGTACTCCCTATAGTTGTTCAAAAATACACAATACACAGTTATACTGAGCTAAATTGGCATTCGCAAAACTTCATACTCGTATATATTTACATGTAATGGTGTTTCAGCTGCAATGCATAACATTTTTCCGTGTATTTTAAAATATGGACTATCAATCGGGAATGAACAGAGATGTTCGCTTATTTGCACAAAATAAAATTGTAGTTTTGAATTGAATAAAGTGAAAACAAATATTTACTTTGACTTACACTAATGAGGATTTATATTTTTCTACCAATATCAATCGTTATGTAAATATAATGCTGTGTTTTTTTAAAGGGGAATTTAAAACGCAGGTTGTGGTCGGTATAATCGGTGAGGTAATGCTTTTCATTGAAATAAAGATAATTTAATAAGAAATCGACTTAATATTGAAACAAAATTTCGTTGATTTTAATTATTTTTAAGTATATTTACTAGCAACGTAAAAAATTACACAAATAAATTAAATTCGCCAGCAAACATTCATATGAACGCGAATGCCCAATTTCTACACCCCAATAGGTTACATCCGAAAATAAATTCGATTTAGAAGTTATTACTTAGAAGCATCGTCACATTCGTAAAAAAATGATTGAACTAAATCTTGCAATATTGAAAATCATGTACCATACTTTACAATGTAAATTAAAAGGTTTGTCAAAAAGTAAAATATGTGAAAAAAATATTACTTTCAATAAATGCGAGATACAACATTGTTCTATATTTTCAACTACACGTTAGGGTACTATTCTTCGATATCTTAGCGTTGCTAAAATACCGTAAATCTAGGTCTATTCGCCACTAGATTAATAAAGAACCAGTTTCGAGCACCGATATCGGCCGAAATTAATAATAAGCGATCTTAGTCGCAATCTAAGGATTGATCTCGAAAATAAGCCAATCAAGATATTATAAATGAAGGCGTCTCGAGGAACCCTTATCCCGATTAATACTTTATTGATTTCGACTGTAATTATTTTAAGCGAAACAGCAGTGAGATAGAACATGTTTTAATTTAGAAGTATCGTTTGCCGAAATGTATTCGTTTCGACCACACTGGATATATCGGTAAAGGCCGATGTTGATAGCGCTCATACACGAAAATCAATCTAAAGGTATGACCGATGGACTTATTGGATATTGGATTAACATGGAAAGGGTGCAGTTATTAAATCCACGTTAATACTTCCCCTCCTCCACTTCTTATTGCAACGCTAAAACCGATCACTGAATAGTTTGTGATAGCTTTACCTAACACGGCAAATGTTGTGGGCTTTCGTGGAATCTTTACGTTTAGTTTTGTTACTAGCAATCTAATAAAATAATAAAGTTGGTACGTACTTGCAAATTTATCATGAATAAATAAATAAATAAATAGGTGTTTATTAGGTATTTGAGGTGATATTAATTTGATTGTCATGCAGGTAATTAAATAACACATCTGACAAATCAGTATAATAATAACTACATAGCAACCAAAACGTTATTCCACTTTTTTTTTGCGATTTTATTTTTTTACAGTTATATTGATAATAGTTTCGAAAAGTCACATAGAAAATTATTACGTCAGACGATACCAAGAAAAGCGTATGTACAATCGGCTTAAGACTGCGAACTAAAAGTGTTGAAATAATTAAATCAATGGGTGACACGACGACGGATTTTTGGATGCGGTGCCAAACCATTTTTACTATTGTGTTATTTTTATTATTTTGTGCGACTTTTTTTCCTCTGAAGACCGATGACCTGCTTTTGTTTGAAATCGCTTAAATTTTTTATCCACTACTTAGGATGATAAAAAATAAAATTTAACGATCCCTTCATGGCGAAAACACTGATTATGAGAATGTGAGGATAAGTAACTATATTCTGTCCTTACTTAAAGTATGATGGATTATACTTTAAGATAAGTTTTTAGTTTTTTCCGTATAAACTCTGCCACCTGTCATCAGTGTATCTTTTTTACTTACGTATTTAATATCGAGGAACTATTATTAGCTATTAGCGCATAAAATCTTATGTTTTATATATAGTATGGTAAACGCTGTTGGTCTTTCACATAAATAAAATATAAATATTATAATTGTAATTCTATTTCGAAAATTGTCTGTGTCAAATGACGTCACCTCATTTATTCGTCTCTTCTTGGATAGAACAACCGTACAAATTTATGGAAAATTCGTTATTATGATCCACGCAAGAGAGTCGCGATGGGAATGCGTGGCAAAAGAGACTGACGTACTTATTTTAACCCAGTTTAATGTTTATAAACCTATTTTAACCATAGAATGTTTTGTCTTCTTCACTCATACCGAATTCAAAAGGCGTTAGAGAGGGACAAAACATTCGACCGTTAAAGTAGGTTTATAAATAAGATCGTGAGAGTTCATCTCGGTACACAATTTATTTTCAATACAGTCAATTTGATGTGCTGTATAGAAAGTATAATATGAAAGTTGTATACGTCTTTATGTATTTCAGACCTAATCCTGATTTGTAATATTTTTTTTTTTTTTTTTAAATAAATAACACCCAACAGTCACATACATAGTCCTGACCCCACATTAAGATCGAGTCTTGTGTCGCAGGTATCAGGAACTACGAGAGACTTTTCGGTCTCACAAACACCCAGACCCGAGAGAAATATTTGTGGGCCGCACAAACATTTCTCTCGGTGCGGGGATCGAACCCGCGGCCTCTCGTTTCACAGGCGGCGTCTAACCGACTGCGCCACGGAGGCTGTCAATATGATATTTTTTTGAGTATATTGTTGTAAAGAACAATTTAAAATATATTTTTAAAAAACATTTTATTGCTATACCTACAGCCCTACTGCAAAAGTCGAATAGTTAATTAAAATGTACAATTGACACTGTTTCTGGTTGCCATACGGCCGATGCCAATAATCAATCGAAAAAATTAGATTGAAGTCAATCTGGATTGTTTTCTACTTTTCGATTAGTCTCTTGTCATGTTGCCATAGTTTTTTCACTATTGAGATTGATTATTGGCAATATAGTATCAGAAAAAAGATTGAGCTGTCAATCTAAAACGGCAAATATTGGATTGGGATTGTTTATTGGCAGCGGCTGTTAGTAAGGATTTAGATTAAACCGCCAATGTTAAGCTTCAGAGTACATAATTGTGACAATCGAACCACAAAACTGAAAAGCAGATATTCAAATTGATCTAGGGAAGTTTTGGCACTACGAGAGACTTTTCGGTCTCACACACATCCAGACCCGAAAGAAATATTTGTGGGCCACACAAACATTTCTCTCGATGCGGGGATCGAACCCACGGCCTCTCGTTTCACAGGCGGCGTCTAACCGCTTGCGGAACGGAGGCTGTCAAATGTTAAGTAGGTTCAGATAAAGTGTCAACGAGTGGCAGATTTTGTTTATAATTCGACATGTTTATGCCAATTTGTCATAATTGATTAATCAGACAGGACTCTAATGGTCTTATTCATAGACAGCTTAAAACCTATTTTAGCTATCGAACGTTTTGTCCGTTTCTAAGAAATTTTGAAATGGTAAAGGTCGCGGGACGTCGCTGGATGCAGGCTGCCGATAGGTCACTGTGGAAATTATTGGAAGAGGCCTATGTTCAGCAGTGAACTTCCTCTGGTTAATGGATGGATGATGGATGAGCGAAGAAGACCAAACACTCGATAGCTAAATAGATTTTAAAACTGTTTATAAATAATACCGTACACGCGATTCTTGTATCGATCATTTTGACCACGAATATCCTAACATTCCAATGTATATGACACTCGCTTTTTCACTGCTATAAATATAGTAACAAAATACATGCTATTATTCTTGCAAGATGCCATTATATCCTTTGATCATACACTGTTGTTTAGTTAGATATTTCTATTTTATGATACATAGTGACGAACGCAGTGGAAAGTGGGGTTGAAAGAGGAGATAATTTTTACACGCAAATGCATTTTATATGATGAAAAAGTTCATTTATATTTTTGAACCATAAAGTGCCTTTTCTATAAAATTCATTATTTTAGAGGGTATATATTGAATAAGTTATGAAAACTTACATTTGTAACAGTGTCAAAATGTTATTGTCACAAAAAAAAGAATGAAATTACGTGTATAACATAGCTATATTAAATATTATGACTCGTTATTTCTTTTAATAAAGACTTCATTTATTTTATTTCTAAAATTCACTCAAATCGATTCACCCGTTTTTAAGAACATATTTATATGATCTTTATTTTTTTCGTTCTATTATTTTAGAAACCAAATTAAGTACAGAGCTTAAATACGCAGAATTGAAGGAATCTTATCAGTACACACATACTCTCACAATATTATCAAGATATTGTTCCGGGGAATTGTAGTACACTTATTGGGTTATGCCTTAATAAAGACTATTGGATTATTTTTTATATTCAGTATATACTCCACGAATAATCTGAACGAATAATTTAAATGCAAATAAGAAAAAAATATTGACTACGTGGTGAAATAGACAAAAGCAAGATATTAATATTATTCATAAAATACTTGTAAGCAGCCGTAGAAAAAATAATTAAAAAAAGTACTTAAAATTGTATCCGCATATTTAAAAAAAAACGTTACCTATTTAAAAACCTACTTAAATAGCAAAACTTTAATGATATCTTATATAACCGTTTTTCGGTATATTCGCTGATTATTTATTGTCTTCTTAAGTTCTTTAAAAACTGCGGTCACAGCACATTCTTTTTTTAACAATTAATGTTCATAAAGATTTATTTGATGAAAAAATCAAATAGCTGTTATTAGTGCTACTTTAGGATTAAATAAATATTAAATACTTGCACATATCAATTTAAAAAAACTAAGAAAAATGCTGTCTGGACAAAATAAGAAAAAGTTTTCTTTTATTTTACTGAAAAAAATATTTAATTCGAAATTCAAATAAAAGAATCTGTTTCTTTTGATTAACTTCTTTCATATTTTTATGTCTGGCAACATTTTTGATTTCTACTGGTTATAAGTCAAAATGGGAGCTTCAGATTTATTAAATTAATCAATTATTCTTCAATTTATGTTTAATGTACATAAATTCTTTCTTATTTTTTATTCTTCAGTTCAAACGCGTTGGCCAGTAACTCCTTATCCCGATGTCACATAAATTAATATTTATTTTGTTTGTACTCGTAGTCTACACTATCGCGGCTGTTAGATGCAGGTAACGTAGTCGAGCTCCGATGAAAATTTAATGTAATTTGTTTGTGAAGCTATAAAAAGCCGAGCGTTTGTTTTATGATTACGGCGTTAGTACAGAGTTAGTCGTAAAAACAATATGTTGAAAACATTAAAAACAGACATTGCGCAGGGGCAAACAATACGTAACATCCTGTTGGCGAAACTGAACTGTTAATGTAAACTAATAACACCAGAAAACGTACGAAAATAGAGCCAGAGCATTTTTATATGACAAGATAAGTAGCCGGCAGTTATGTCCTGACGTAATTCCACGTATTAAATGTGCATGAAATTGATTTGTTGGCACGCTCCAGCAGATAATATTCAATGAGATTCCACTAACGTTTTTATACACGGCTGGATGTTTACTAATGCCGCGGCCACAGAGTTGTCGCGGCGTTTCGCGCAACGCATTAATTATGTAACCAACCCCAACGATACCCAGCACCAAAACTCTATCAATTCACTCCCAATCAATTATACTTAACAGCATCGTACACGTACCGCTCGCACTGGTACAAATTACAAATAGAATTCGCAAACATTCGATATGTGGATATTTTTAGTATCGAAAACCCGGTTTTTGTTCGCCTGACTTGGGGTATTGTAATGTGCACTGCTTGTGTTGAACGGCTGAGCTAAAAATAGTAGCACATTTGATATCCGAACGCGCATTACCGGTAAACCATTCTGAAATTTAATTTCGTAATGGAACGAGTTGACACAAATGCCGTAAACAAAACACTGGCTAGACAAAAAATAGCGGCGCACAGCAACGAGTGGTACATAATTGGAATTCGCTTAGGTAAAGTTCACAAGATACTGGTTAAAATATGGACTGACCTGGAGCGTGTATAGGCGTCGAGAAAGCAAGTAGGACTGGCCGACGAGTAGCGGCGATTCAGCGCGTGAGCAGCGTGGGCGAGACTATGTTTAAACGCGAGCGACACCGAAATATACTGACTTTTGTTCCGAATGATTTCCTTGTCTGAAAAATGAAGTACCGCATTTACAGGAAGTCGCGACCGTTGCTCACCTAGAACTGTCAAACTTTTACTAATGGAACGCAAATAAATTGCTTAAATACCGAGAAATTGGCACATATGAACCACTCTATATTAAAAGTCAGTTCAATGTGTATATGTTCGATGCTGGGTGCCTCATATCCCAATCCCATTACGTGTCCTTTATACTGCACCAGCTTCAGAACCATACGAAATTGGTTTAACTATTTTTCCAATTCTAAGTATATTCTTTAATGGAGTCTGTACTTTTAAATTACCAATATAAATGACGCTTACGTCATTTATTGCTATCAAAGAAACTTAATGTAAGAAGATTATCTATCGAAAATACACGCAAGGCGATACAGAAAGTATAAAACCATATTCATCTGTACTGTGTATAAAAAAATACACAAAAGCTTAGCCTTTTCATATATATTTTCAGTTTAGAAAGAAAATATTTGTGTTATTAAATCGATTTTTAAAAGTACACATAATGCTTTAGATTTTTTTCTATGAAACCTATGGAGATGCGATCATGAAGTTGAAATATTTATTTTATCTCCGCAATTACTTATAAAAATGAATACAAAAACTACATCTCACTACTTACTACATTATAATACTATTATATATTAGTAAAAATAATCGCATTTGAATTCAATTTGGCTACGCTTGAATTCAATTTCATTCTGTCCCATTCAATGCAATAGCGATCAGGTAAAATTGAGTGAAAAAAGTACTGGAAGGCTAGTACTATTTGAAACTGTGTGTCTATAAAAACTGATTTACGAGTATACGAAATCATGTACACGACTACAACCAACTACAACACTGTGTGACATGTGACAAATTTCGAAGTTGACATAACAAAAATGAGTCGTATGCATTGCGTAGGAACTTAGCATTCGCGTACATTGTATAAACGCGTAATCAGCAATGTAAATTTTTGATATTTCGTCTATCATATCATCGAATTCTTCATAATGTCGTAATTATAAATCGCAATTTTTGGAAATAAAGATGAATAAAATCGAGTTTAATAGTGGTTTAAATTCTTCCTCTATTGATATTCGACGCATTAGTATTGGAACTGCAAATTAAAATAACACAAATCTGCATTTTTACTCTATTTTGCCGGAGCATCACACTCCAAGGCATTTTGACAACGACTGATTTGACAAATCATTCGTTCCCCGGCAGTGATGCTTTTTATGCACCACCTTGCGACGCGTCAAACGCTTGTATTTCCCTTCTAACCATATTCATCTGTTTTGTGGCGATATGATTACCCATTATACTATTTTATTATTACTTATTATGTTTAATCACTGTGTATCATTTATACAAATAAAATAAGATCCTAATCCTAAACAAATAAAATCTAAGATCAAGAGCAGTAGTACAGGCAACGAAGCAACGGGTTACTCTTGTCCGCAATGCATAATTTGCCAGGAGTTTTTTCTTTTCATGAAGAGGTGGCATATGACCCCACTAAGTTAAAAACCCAAAATACTTACAAAAATGGCGTCCGCTAGAGCCGCCATTTTGGAAAACGCGTTTGAAGCCATATCTCCGGAACCGTCCACTTTAGGCCCATCATGCTAAGGACCTTTCTTGTAGATAATTAAATTTCCCATCTTTTTTGTTCAATATTTTTTTTTGTACCATTAACCGTTCACGATTTACAATGTTATTAATATTCGTTTCATGCCTTTTTGCCGATATCTTTGTTAATAATTGTTTAAACAAAAAATTGTTAATAACTAAACTTTTTAAACGATAAATTCTCTACAACTTTTAACCTATACTTTTTTCTTCTAAAATCCATATTTTCAAAGTTATCGCGCATTAATTTCGAAAATCCTATGCCTAAGCAGTCGACGCCAGCTGCACGCCTGAACACGTCATCCATTCCAATAGCATCAAAGATGCCATTTGCACCACCTAGTTTACTGGAATGCATTTCATACAAATGCAGAACAGGTTGTGGTAGAGCCTGTGGGTGCCGAAAGGCAGGCTTGGACTGTACTGTAATTTGTGAGAACTGCTCTGAAGAAACGTGCAGTAATCAACCTGAGTTCTTAGTGAACGATGCAGAATTGGGCGAAGACGATGAAGATGTTATGAATCACCCCAATGGAAAATTAATGGAAGCATTGAAATCTTTGTATGACATTGAAGAAGATGAAGAGGAAGAGGACAACGTCATCGATATAGAATCTTCACCACCTGCGAAACGGACGAGAGTTGAAGAAGATGATTAATTTTCATTTTATACCTTTTTTACAATAAATTTTACATGGATTTTTAACAAAATTTACTATTTCCTCATTGCTTTGTTCCCTTATCATCATCATCATCATCATCATCATATCAGCCACAGGAAGTCCACTGCTGAACATAAGCCTCCCCCACGGATCTCCACAATGACCTGTTGGAAGCGGCCTGCATCCAGCGACTTCCTGCGACCTTACTCAGATCGTCCGTCCACCTTGTAGGCGGGCGTCCGACACTTCGCTTGCCTGTACGTGGCCTCCACTCGAGAACCTTTCGGCCCCAACGGCCATCGGTTCTACGAGCTATGTGCCCGGCCCACTGCCACTTCAACTTGCCAATCCTATGGGCTGTGTCGGTAACCATGGTTCTCCTACGGATCTCCTCATTTCTGATTCGATCTCGTAGGGAAACACCGAGCATAGCCCGCTCCATAGCTCGTTGAGTGACTTTGAGCCTTTTAATGGGGCCCACAGTGAGAGGCCACGTCTCGGTGCCGTATGTCATCACTGGTAACACACAACTATCGAAGACTTTCGATTTTAGGCGCTGAGGTATTTTGGACGAGAAGACGTCGCGAAGTTTCCCGAACGCTGCCCAACCGAGTTGGATTCGCCGATTGACCTCTCTCTCGAAGTTGGACCTGCCTAACCGGACCACTTGTCCTAAATAGACATATTCGTCTACAACTTCGAGAGTCGAGCCCCCAACTCCAATGGCGGTGGGCACAACATGGATATTCGACATGATCTTCGTTTTATCCATGTTCATTTTAAGACCCACCTGTTGGGAAACTCGATTAATTAATTACGTGATAATCATGGAGAAATCATTGGATTTCATAATTACGCTATACATGCTTCGTTTCCATTGACCTTGATTCGGTAGTACACCATTCAACGCGCGATAACTTCTAAAATATTGATTTTAGAGAAAAAAAGTATGGGTGAAAAGTTGTTAAGAATTTATTGATTTAAAAGTTTAGTCATTAACAATTTTTTGTTTAAACAATTATTAACAGAGATATGGGTAAAAAGGCAAGAAACGAATATTAATAACCTTGTAAATAGGGAACGGTAAATGGTACAAAAAAAATTATTGAACAAAAAAGATTAGAAATTTAATTATCTACAAAAAAAGTCCTTAGCATGATGGGCCTAAAGTGGACGGTTTCGGAGATATGGCTTCAAACGCGTTTTCCAAAATGGCGGCTCTAGCGGACGCCATTTTTGTAAGTATTTTGGGTTTTTAACTTAGTGGGGTCATATGCCACCTTTTCATGAAAAGAAAAAACTCCTGGCAAATTATGCAGGAAAAAATGCTTCGTTGCCTGTACTACAGTAGGTTTAGAACATTTAAATAAACCGCGTGACCTATAAACATCAAAACACCGAATTTAATTCAAAACGTTTAATATCAAACATTATACACGATATATTTACATTATAATTCGTTAACGTCTTAATTAATTGGTCGTGAAATTTTATTTATACCCCATTACGTATATTTGACGACTTCAGATGTTCAAATTATTCAGTTTGAATAATTTCTATTTCTAATTACATCCAACGATATGATTGTCATTCGCATAGGAATATTTTCCGTATTCTAAGCCCTGGTATACGCACTTATTTGTACACTTATTTTTGTTGTCTTGGGATCTTCCGCCAGAAGGCATTCTTTCGAACCACATGGCATTATAATACACTGCTGTGGCCATCAGTCGGGTGTCTATGGGAGGCCACCGTAACAAGCCTAAAACACCACCTAAAGAGAGTTTTCGTTGAACAAAAATTGACCTTTGTGGAGCTTTCAATTCTCTTATCACAGCTAGAGGCTTGCCTCAATTCAAAGCCTCTGTCTATTGTCGGAAAATCTTGATGACTTAGATTGCATGATATAACCCGATACCCCCACACTTCTTACCTGGCGGACTAACATTAATAATGATTGAGACTGATAATGTTTTAAAGTCCGGCGAAGTTGTGACGATTGATTGGAGATTATTACCTGAATCCCAGTCATTTTACTACTTAATGTTAAAAGAAAAATTCTCATTATTTTCTTACCTCACATCCAAATTTATCTACCGTGCATCTTATAATAAATATAGTAGTATTGATCATTTTTTCGAGCAAAATAATCATGTTGGCACATATCCTATTTGTCTTGTGTTGTGAATATCAGAAACAACGAGGAATTTCTAGATTTCGCATCACCGCGACACGAAGTAAATATTTATTTCTATACGACTTGTAGCTGGTATCAAACCAGATGTTTCTTTTTTAATGTAATGATACCGATGGAGTTTCATACATGAAAAAAATACTTAATAAGATCCCTACAATATTGGTAAATTCGCGTGACTTTATTGTGAGTGGACTTCCGGTATTAAGCTTGAGGGTAAGAGGTCTACACAGTAAATAGAAGCAAATAATTCCATACTTTAAAATGTACTAATATAATATGTATGTAACCCCAATATTACAATTAATAAATGCCAACAACGTTGTTAGCGTCGACTCCACTAATAATGTCAATAAATCTTCTGAAATTTCTAGTATTAGAACTGAAGAACACATCATTAACAAATGACGATTTATCACCCATCTCCTTATTTGCACCTGTGTACTCACAACGCCAGTTGTAGCAAAAATAATCATGACACTGAAAATTCTTGCCAACAAATATACAATGAATGAATAACACTGCTGATAGTGGAATCCTTCCTACGGACATAAATGTGGGAATAATTAGATCATAGGTATATACATTATACATATTTAATATTTATATTACATTTGATTCCAAATTAATTTTTAATGAACATATTGATAATATCATAAATAAAGCGTCTCAAGCCCTAGGGTTTGTAATGCGATCCACAGCTTGTTTCAAAGAGGTCAAGACTTTTAAAATTCTTTATTGTTCATTTGTAAGAAGTATTTTGGAATACGCATCACAAGTGTGGAATCCAAGATATGATAAGTACATAGACAGAATAGAGCGTATTCAGAAGAGATTTATTAAATATCTTTGTTTCCGCACCAATCACACATACAAAAGTGATGATTATACTAAACTCTGCGCCAAATATCTTTCTTCCCCTACGTGAGCGACGCCAGATAGGTGATATAATTTATATGTTAAAAATCCTTTCTAACACTATACACAGCCCTGAACTTCTCGCTAAAATTAAAATTAACGTCCCTGTTGTAACCACGCGGCAATTTTCCCCTCTTAGCTTGTCTGTGGCCCCATCAAATTATAGGCAGAACTCTTTTATTTGGAGAGCAAGTAGAACCATTAACACAAGTTGCAAATCACATGACATTAATATTTTTAACGTCAACCTAAAGTCTTTGAGGCGGGTGCTGAGTCGTGATTTCTTTCTTATGCATGATGAGTTGAATGATATTAGTGACCTATAATTGTGTAACTTTGCTTATGCTGAAGCAAAGCATGTGAACGTGTTGTTATTAAGTTAACAATCAATTTATTGTTGTGCTTGCACTTAGAGAAAATTTGTCACTTAACAGTGGAGACCTTTATTTGGCTTTTTGTTACTTAAATTCGTGTGATTATATTGTTATTAATGCTGTTGGTCTTCTTAAAATAAATAAAATAAAAATAAAAATATATGTATTCATATAAGATGAAATCAGAATGTTTCTTTGTAATGTATTTATACCCGTACGTAATGTATTACCTACATTATGTTCTTTATGTCATCTTTTTTCAATTTTATATGTGATAATTTTTAATTTCTTGTTGTTTACGTTTACGTTTACCCATCTTATCTCATCTCTGCATCACTTTAGATTGACTGTTAGAGAATGGGTCAGGCATTTAGTCCACCAATACTATAAATTATAAAGCTTAACAACAAAAATATTCCGCCTCGAGTCAAATTAAATAAAATTAAAATAATAATTAAATTAAACAATGATTGGCTTAATAATCTTGGAAATAACACCGTATTATTTATTTCGTTTTAATAAAAAGCGTCTTCACCAGTCATCTTCCGTTGCTTTCCATGAAGTTCTGTCTATTCCGTCCATTCGTTGTTCAACATTAATTTAATCATCATTTATAAAGCGCACTACACAAAGAAGCCGCCGACCCGCTGGCAGATGTCGACAACATTATGTTGGCGGCCTCGTTGCAAGACGATAAACTTTCTTGGGGAGGTGTCTTCGGATCGAAAGGACATGAAAATTTTATGATGTCTTCGAGTGTCTTCGGGCAGCTCAGTAGAGTATATGCTGCCAACAAGTTAACTAAAAAGTTCCACACGAAATTACTTCAACAAAAGTTATTCGTTTAACATTTCATAATTTATTCTATTTATCTTTCTTTATATTATTTTTCAAATCGTACAAAAATGTGAAACGCGACGATGTTTGGCTATCTTTTAGAAAGCTGACGTCTTTAAATGGATTTGATTTAATTTTGGAACAGTTCTACCATGTTCTAGGTAAACATATTTATAAGCAACTTTTGTCTCAGTAATATGTTCATTTGGGATACATAATTTTTTCGTGGCATACCCTCATTACCACGATTCAGTAATTGACATCGTTCAACGCAATTTAAAGCAGAAGTATAAAGATCCTATTAATTTATGTTAGAAATGTAATGCGCGACGAAATTGTTTCAGGTATAACCACATTGGATCGAGATGGAAAGAAGTAAGGCGGAGTAGTAAACAAATTGCTCTCGGGCAGAACCAGGCCGGCTGCTATTTATAAATAGGCCAAATTATAAGGACAAGTTTGGAGTAACTTGCGATGCCAATCTACTTGCAACCAGGCGAAGACGAGTCGGACTTCTAGTGAAGTATAGATCTAAGCTATTTATATAAGGCCTGAATTTTCAATCGTCAAATAAAAATGCGTATGAATGCTACAGAATTAGTAATTATTTCTGCAACTGCTGTTTCTTTCTGGGAAAAATACAAGCTGAATCCAAATCACCTTGGTTCGTAAAAAAGTTTTCACCATCATGTATGGTGGTTACTCAACAACCCTGCAGCTTAATTAATTGCAAATGTGTTATATAAACCTTCCTAAATTATTTACTATTCACAATTTCAAAATAATTTCCCTAAGAGAAATATAATGAATTAATTTGATATGCGGAGCGTGCTACGCTTTCTAATTACAACATTGCATTATGCCAAAATGTATTTCTATTCCATAATTACAACACGGGGAATAATTAAAACGGGTATTTTTTATTTATTATACACTCGCCGGCAAAATTAGAGGAACACGCGTTAAATATTGAATTTCTTAGAAAATATTATTATAACTGAATGTTTTTAATTTTTAAATATTTAAAGTGAGGCAAAATTTATAACATATTACTATAATTGAGTTAAAAATACTTTAATTAATGACGCAAATGCAATTAAACGGAAATATAGTAAAATGAAATTTGTGTATTGTCAAATGTAATCATGTATTTTAAAAAGTTACCGAAATAAGGTAAGAAAATTAATAAGGCGTATTGCTACCACGGGCTCTAATAAGAGTCTGGATATGATCCTTCATGCTTTTAATGACATCATCAATTATTTTTTGCAACAAATTTTCCCACTCTTGCACTAACATGAATTTTCATTCTTGGACGATCTTAGGGGCTTGGTTTCTTACATTTATCTTTCTTCCGATGACGTCCCATACATTCTCCATCGGATTCATGTCTGGTGATCCTGCTGGGTAATCCATTTGCGCGATTTGGGCCTGATTTAAGTAGTCGCGAACCATTTGCGCTGCGTGGGGCTGCGCATTATCAAGCATAAATAAAAAATATTCGCCTATGGATGGTGCAAAAAACAATACATGGGACTCTAAGACTTCTGAGACGTATCTTTGTGCAGTTAAAGAGCCATTTTCTATAAGTATTAACTCCGTGCGTGCTTCCAAACATGTACCACCCCATACCAAAATTGACCCTCCACCATAAGACACCTCTTTCAGTAAAGTTTGCTCGATTAGCGTTCTCCTCGATACCTCCAGATACTCTCCCTTTTTTCTATGCAATTCACACCAAAACTGCTTTCATCACTAAACAAATCTCGGCTCCACTCATCTGTCCAGTCGCGGTGTCGATGAACAAAAGCTTATCTGGCTACTTTATGTACCACCTCAAGTTTTGGAGCTTTGGGCGGAACGAAAGACTTCAGTCCAACTTAATTTAAGCGTGTTCTCACTGTACGCTCACTGATATTAACATTATGGACTTCATGTGACATGTTTCGGGTCTGAATAGATGCTTGAACACGATTTCTCAAAGTTTGCAGTCGTATAAAACGATCATCCTGGGTACCGGTTCACCATTTTCTGCTATTGGTTCACCATTTTCTGCCTTATTCTGGCCTCCGCACATAAGAGCCTATGTGCCTCTAACGTTTAACGTTGCGAAAGACGACAGATACCGACACAGCCAATGCGCGACTTACTGAACCCTACCGTTGACCATTTTCAATCATTGTTACCGCTCTGGCAACTTCAGTGGAAGGTAAGCCACTCATTTTATATCCTACAAAAAAGGTACTCTAAAAATAATAACAATAAAAATATCTTAAGTCACACAAAATGAAATTAAACAAAATTTTGTGAAACCACTTGAAAGTGAAAAAATCTTTAAAACACTTAAGAGCGTATAATTAACGATAAAACTCTAAATATCCAAAAATCTTTTTGCATCATTTTGTTTTTTAAACGTGTTGAAATATTAAAACTAGGACTATTCAAACAAACAGCAAACAAAATTTAAAAAAAACTAATTTTTGTGCGTGTTCCTCTAATTGTGCCGGCGTGTGTATATTTTATTGCATACACTTTGGTTTCCTTAATTTTAATTATTAATTATCGCCCACTGCAATGGTGGAAGAAAACATTTTGAGGGGATGCATACCTGAGAAACGGATTTGTTAACTTTCGTTTCTTTTGTTCAGTGAATATCTATCAGCCTTGATATGCATGAGAAATTTAATGTTGCTCGGTGAAATGATTAAGATCATTAAGCTTAAAAAGCATACAAACAAAGGTTGGTTAAGGGAACGGTGCACTTACCAATTAATATAAAATAAAAATATCACAATAAAATTGAACAAATCAAAATCAACCAAAGCAATAAGTATCTAGGTACTAAAAATGTGCACATCACATAACTAAAAAATAAACAAAAACTGAAATATAGTTCCTAAACCAAAAAGGATCCAGCTCTGCTCAGTGCCGCAGCCAAACAAAATCATTTTCAGATTTATATAAGGAGAATGTAAATGCAACGTTTGGTCCTTCACGCCGGATATTTTCAATGAACAGATGAGTCATAACATCTCTCAAATACACAGGCTGAATCCGAGACACCTGCGTCATTCCGAGATTTTCATCATCTAGAATAGTCATTTTCGGACCGGATATGAGCATGATACCACTAACTAAATGACGCCTTAATATGTGATTGCTCTGGCGATTGAATGCAATTATCAGAGGGAAATTGTCAATACACTTGCGGTATTGTACCGTACGACGGCCAATCATCAAATTTCTATTGCCATTAATCAGCAAATGTACGTGTTTCTAGGGATGACGTGTTATGCTTACAAATTAATAGAAAATACCTTAGTATCAGCCCATATAGGTCCCACTGCAGGGCACGGGCCTCCTCTACCATAGAGAGTACGATTGAGAGTGGTGAGGCCATATAGTCCACCACGCTGGCCTAGTGCGGGTTGGTGGATTTACAGACCGTAGAAATCCTTATAAATTGCTATGGTATGCAGGTTTCCTCGCGACGTTTTCCTTCACCGTTTAAATGCGTGGTGGTTGACTATCAATACACACATGACTCCGGAAAGTCAGAGGTGTGCCCTGGGATACCTTAGTGTCACCGTCATTTCCTCTGCGTTGTTACCGTAATTTTTTTCCTAAAATATTTAACCATACAATATTTTTTTATAAAATAAAATTTAAATGAAAATGATAATTTTATCATATAGGCAGATATCAGTACTTCGCATTAAAGAACTAAGGTAAAAAATGTAAAATTGTTTGATCAAAAATTAAAGATTTAAAAAGAAAATACTTTAAAAATAAAAAGATCGCAAAAGCAACATTTAAAAGTTGAAAGCCAATTACTGATTTTTGAGTTTGCTTTTATATATTTATATCATTATCTAGCCCTGTAATATCTAAGCTATATAAATACCCCTTTAAGTCACCATTTTCAGAAAACTCCCAATGTATTCATGTTCCACCGACTTCGTGGAAGGTATTGAGATCAAAACGTACAAAGAATGAAAGGATTTCTATTCATTTCTATTCATTATTATCGAGACGCTTGTGCAAGGCTACAGCTTTATGCAAAGAGGAAATATTATGAAAAACTTTTCCTTCCTAAATGACACTTGAGCTATCGAAATTCAGAATTTAAGATTCATTTTGTATGATTTAAATGCATAATGGACAAAATGGAACTGATATTGAGTGCTACGTAATTCAGTTAGAAAATACTGGGTGGCAAGATCGTAATTGCTAGCTAAAATTAAAAAATACATATATATATATATATCAAAACATTGATCGAACCACGATTATTATTTGAAGTAGTTTGTTAATTTTACACCATCATGTACCGTGGTCATTATTATCCAGACGAATAAGCATACTCAACCACCAACTAAAATAATTTATATTGTTCATATTATTTTCTTTCTTCGGCAGATACCTCTAAAACGATATAAGTCAGCCCATATACGTCCTACTGCAGGGCACGGGCCTGTTCTACAATCAAAATTACGATTGAGACTAGTTAGGCCATAATATAGTCTACGCTAGCCTAGTGCGAGTACGCGTGGCTTAGTGCGCCAAATCAAATACATTAATAGTTACAATGTACGAATTTAAATTGCTTTAAAATAAAGTGAACAAATCAATGATTTTACTTCCACAATGTAACCATAGGTGTTCAAATTGTAGTTAATTTATGTTTGAACTGTGGTTACTACCGACCTGAAAATTTGGCTTGGTGATTGTCAAACGTGTTTAAATTCCATTCGGTGCGAAACCGAACTGAATGCGTTCGTTGAAAAGACAGGTTTTCAATTACAGTTGCAACTTTGGGTTTAAAAAATTTGAAACTCGGTTGAGCGAGAAATAATTAGTTGGCCAACTGTAGTTTTGCTGCGCTTGTAAAATGTTTACAGACGAAGTCCGCTATATTTTACTTAATTTACTACATTAGAGGATCATAGCTTTTGTATGTAACATTTAAATAAAACGAATTGTACCTATTTTACCAAGATTTGGTTTATTATCTATACTTAGCCTCGTGACCATGAAGGCTGTAAAGTCTTACAATCGGCATGCCGCGCCGGGAAGTTAAAAATAAACGAAATTCGGGGTAAACTGTTAAATGGGATTTATTTCGACATTCAATGATGTGGATAATTAATTAGGACACGATGTTGTTTTTCGTCACCTATTCGATTTGATGTCGGTTATATTTTCAAATTGGGAAATGTATTATACCTTGGGTGATATTGCTTTCTTTTTGAAATAACACCAAATGGAGACGAGCATTCCGTCCACCTTAAGGTAAACGATACGAGCACTCATGGAAAGTAGCAAAACTAAGCAACACCATGCATTGCAAACAATGCTGGGCATTTCACTGCGCTCGCCATCTTGTCATCTTGGCTTAAGATGTTAAGTCGAAATATGAAATATAGGTTTGTATTTACATACTATCATGTAAAAAAATATAAATTAAAACAGCATTTTTGCCAAATCCTTTAAGGAAATTGACTTGCCAGTCACCATTTAATTAAATCCGTGATGCTTTACAGCTAGTTTCTCTCGTAAAAAGTCTTTTTGTCTGGGGTTATTACCTCCCTAGTTCATAATTTTATCTACGGCGGGAAGTGGACAATAATTCATATTAAGAGCGTATACACCTTGCGCGCAAAGTCAACTATAGGTATTTCTTCGTTAATTTCACGCACACATAAGCGACCAAAGCTGTGTGCGTAGAGCTGCCGCGTCGGCTCGCTATACAATCGGCTCAAACAACTTTGATCCGTGCGCTTCAAATATTCAATTGAAATGTAACTGTAATATAATATCATAAAAATATTTTATTTGCATTATAAGTAGACAAATATTACTGTGCAAGCAAAGAATAATACAAATTTTGGATACTAATCATATTTTCGTTATTATTACATTGTTAAGTTGCATTCAAATCAGTGTTCAATCAGTAGACACTACGGACGTTTTATTAATCATTTCGTGTTCGAACACATAAATAGTGTTAGGGGCCTTACAACCCCTTACAATTACGAAATATATTTAATTTTATATTACAATACATAACATAATTTAGCCTCGGAATTACGTCCCATTATATTACCTGAAACATAATTTATACTCACTACAAAATCATTGTAGGTAATAAAAATAATTAAATATTTTACTACCAAAGTACTAAGATGTGGTAATCGCATTCCGCGCGTGGCTACTTTTACTACGCGCGGCATAATCGACTGCAGCCAGGCCGGAGCGACGAGCGATACGTCCTCCCTCTAGAACGCCTTGCGGCGGTCTGATTTGATCCACGTCGGACAGCGTGTTTTAAAGTGGTTTTTAAAATATTTGTAGAAAACATGAAAACTAATTTTGTTGAAATATAAAAATGGTAATTTATTAATAAGATGTTCTTCTATTATAATATGCAATTGCTATAAAAAAAATATGTACGATAAGTTGGTGAAAAAAAATATGTTCTTGACGAGAGTTTCTGAATAATTTCGCATTGTTTAAATTTTTATTTTTCAGGAACTAAACACAAAAAGATTATTTTTCTCAGCAAAATCCCTCCATAAGGGTCTTATTAGTCTGATAATATTTTTACTTTTATCTTATATTTAGTGGTTTCTGATATCTTAAGCTTCTAAATTGTCATTTAAAGCCTAAATAACGAAACTTGTGTTCAGTAATCCTTATAGTGCTCACAAATTATCCATCAATCTATAATGTTTTCCACCAAAATCTCTAGATGATAACCTTTTCTAAAATTAGTAATAATTATTTTTCCTTTAAATTGTTTATTGGTGGCTATTAACTCATTTGAAAAGTCCTGTTTTTAAGCCAAAAAGCGCGTGCAGGGTATAATCGCTCTTAAACTCCTATTCATTTTACTATTAGATTAATTTTCTTGCAGGTCGAAGACACCTTGGAGATTTCCAGACACTCGCTGCGCTTTGATGCTCGGTGTTATTAAAATGCTTCCCGCTGTTGATTCTTACAAGCATTGCTGTGGCGGGATGTGAGGCGGGATAATCTACGGTAGATATACACACATATGGAGCAATCGAAGCAATTCTCAAAGAAACTACGTCATCAGCCAAAGTTCCAAAGTCCGGTGGTACCGACTTCATTCGAATGAAATATTTATTGTTTGTTTTCATATCAATTATATAAAGATTTTTTGAAGCAAATAAAAGCGCTTTCTGGCAAACAGATGAACAAAATTTTCTATTTGTATCGTTGAAGACTTTGGTAGATTTTTATTGCACAGGTGGCTAATGATAAAATGGTTTATCTGAGGCGAAGTTACCGATGCCGATGAATATCTACAAAACTTACAGATGGTCTTCAGCCACCTAGATCGAGAAAAGGAAAAAAATAAAATATTTTCCATCCGATTTATCAGGACATGAGCGCATTGCAGGCAATACAGTGCAACATTATCAGTTCCAAGTGGTGGTACTCCTCATTTCGCTTGGTGCCAAACCATACGGGTGAGCTTTCGATACCTGCGGCCCGAAAAAATGCATTGATAAACACAAATTGATCCTTATGTAGAATAGAAATAAGCATTACTATACCACACCAAAAATCCATGACACATGAAATTCCAAAATAAGATTCGGTATCTGATCTAATAAACAACGCGAAATAAACAAATGTAAAATATTTCAGTCGGTTGTGCTTCGGGAATGCATCAAGGCTTATCGCATTGCTAATACACATTTCAATTTGATTTAGCTGAACGCATACCATTTTGAAGTGGAGTTAATTTGAATTGCAGTAAATACCGCTCGTCGTCACTATTTTCATCTGGAATATGTTCCAATATTCGTGGGAATATGCTTTAATAATAAGTAAATAATTAAATGTATGTATCTTGAATGGGCAACCAGGCCATAAGCATGTAGTGGTGTAAACTGTTAGTTACGTAAATGTTAGTTTCAATTCACTTTAATTTACATACACTCACGCTTTTTCCCCAGAAGGGCAAGGTTAGGGCAGAGGTTCTATGAGCACACCCACATTTCGCCTTATGTGTTCCGTCATGTTGTGATTGAGGCGAGCCTATCGATACATCATGCACAACTCCTGATTTTGGGCTGATAATGAATAGAAAGTCCAACGTCACTTTTCCCGACCGGGGATTAGAATCCAAGCGCTTAGGTTTGTAACTACCGCATTTAGTGCGTTCTTCATTCAGACATATTAAATTTAACGTAACAATATTCGTATCATAAACATTTATTGTCAATTTAAAACAAATGATTAATGAACTGCTCTGATTTAAATCAACTTATATTTGTAACAACCTCTACATTGTAAATAGGTTTTGAAAATAGCAACACTAGAGTTTCTTGCCTGCTCTTCTCTAGTAAAAACTGTTTTCCGAACTGGGTGGTAGATTAAATTAAATAATAGTTAAAAAAAACTAAAATACACGCTTTAATAAGATATACAACTAAAAAAGTAAAAATAATTGATACTGAATTTAAGATAAGAAAATGGAGTAAAATACATATATTTTATTGTTACAAAGCGTGGGGTGCAGGAGGATAAGTAATTGTTGTGTATTTTAGTTTTTTTTAACTATTATTTAATTGTTTTGACTAAAAACATCCATCTACGGCTGTATTTCCAATCAATAACGCCATCTGTTGGTCAGTAGTAACATCTGACACTTGAAGAATACAATGTTAACGCCATTTAGCGATGAATAGTGCAAACATGCATTATTGACGTGATCACGCCATCTATTAGTCAGTAGCAAATTATGTTCATCTATACGCCACCTAGTGGTCAGTAGCAATGGTCATCAATTATAAGAATAATTAATCCTGGCGAATCTAATCAGGATAATTACATATTTTAATCGAATTATTGTATTGTCATCGGTCTTTGACAGGTGTGCAAAATTTGAATGAAATCTGTCCGTTTAAAGTGGGTCAAAATCGCGTCTTAAGGAGTCGGTTACAAACATACAAGTGAAGCTTATATAAAGCGTGTAAAAATGGAATAATTTTATCAAATTAGTGTATTGTCATCGGTCCTCAATAAATCTACAAAGTTTGAACGAAATCTGGCCGTTTAAAGTGGGTCAAAATCGCGCCCAAAGAAGTCGGTTACAAACAAACATACAAACATACAAACATACAAACATACAAACATACAAACATACAAACATACAAACATACAAACATACAAACATACAAACATACAAACATACAAACATACAAACATACAAACATACAAACATACAAACATACAAACATACAAACATACAAACATACAAACATACAAACATACAAACATACAAACATACAAACATACAAACATACAAACATACAAACATACAAACATACAAACATACAAACATACAAACATACAAACATACAAACATACAAACATACAAACATACAAACATACAAACATACAAACATACAAACATACAAACATACAAACATACAAACATACAAACATACAAACATACAAACATACAAACATACAAACATACAAACATACAAACATACAAACATACAAACATACAAACATACAAACATACAAACATACAAACATACAAACATACAAACATACAAACATACAAACATACAAACATACAAACATACAAACATACAAACATACAAACATACAAACATACAAACATACAAACATACAAACATACAAACATACAAACATACAAACATACAAACATACAAACATACAGGTGAAGCTAATAAAAAGCGTGTAAAAAAATGACTGAATCTAAATGATGTTGAACTTTTTATTGGAATAAATAAATTATTTTAATTTTCATTTTCCCGTAATACAACTATGCCACCGAAACAGTCTAGTCGTTTAGGGATTAAAAATGTCATATTATAAGATGTTTTGATGACAAAAAAAAAATCTGCCATCCCGCTTAGCTTGCTTTCTCTAAATCATATCGAGATTGAAATAAAATCGATAAATTTTAAGTGGAAATAGTGGTGCCTTTACGTAAATTTTGGGAGGTATATAAAGAAAAACAAACATACAAACATACAAACATACAGGTGAAGCTAATAAAAAGCGTGTAAAATAGGAAGAAGTTGACAAACATGTAGGAGACCTATGCCCAGCAGTGGGTATAACGCTATGGTTTGCAATAGATATAACTATATACCTATATTATATAATGTACAAATATATCATCTGGAATCAATAGGTAAATGGATAGAAATTATTAAAACCATTAATTTATATAAACACTAGAAGTTATATTATAAAATGAAGCCTAAGCTTATTAGAAGACATTAGACTCCTTATAGGATATACTCTAATTTGACTATCAAATTACTGATAAATAGATCAATCATGTACTCCATCTTCAATCTAGACAGTACACTGAACTGTACATCTCCAACACAGGTGTCTGCTTTCTGTGATGACATCCATCAACTGCACAGCAATGGAGTCTCAATGATCAATCATCGACCATCGACGGTAGCTGCAGTCGTGTTGACAAAGGTGCATTGGGTATAGAGTAAGATAGCAGATGTGTCAGAGGTGTATTACGATAAAATAGAAGTTTTTAATGGACGCATGTATTAAAAAAAAAATTAAGGTGGTGGCAAGTGTGATCAAATAGTTGCTTTTTATTGGAAGGATGAAATAGATCCTTGAAGGTGGTACAAAATCAGCGTTTAGTTAAATATTTGAAAATATGATATTGTAATCATAAAGATAGTTATCGGTGCTTCATGACTAACAATAAGTGTAATTTTTTGATAGAACTTTCCTTTTTTGGAGTATTTCGTTGTACTATTTTATTATTGATATGGCTGGTTACATAAATTCCTAAATAACTCGTAGTATCCTAAATTTTAATGTAACGGAGGAAACCGTCTGCCAATATCTTTTTTGGAAACAGATTACTTTTTAAGTTCATTCTGGACAGTGATTTCTCAAAAGCCGCGTTCAAAAGTTGCATAGGCTTGGCGGTTCTGGTGTGTTGGGCTATAAGGGCTTTTAGTGATGGCACTAATTCGATATTTCACCATCACGTTGCACCAATAAGTAATACATCAAAATGATTTTGAAGTGCGAGGGCGGACTAATAAATAACGGATGATGTTCGATCAATGCAAATAGTATGAAAGTTAATTGTACCGGAGCTTATAAATAAATATTTAAAGGGTATTTAAATACGTAATTTTTATAGTTCAATAGATCCTACTAATTTTATAAAGGCGCAAGTTTGTGTGGTTGCTTCTTTATACTTAAACGGTTGGACCAATTATGACGTCATTCGGTAGGGAAGTAGCTTATACTCTCGATCACATATTTTTGATTAAAAAAAGTGAAATGTTTCTGTGGGATGAGTAAGGTATTTAAATATATTTCCTATTCTTTGTAATTCAATTGAATGGAACGAATCAAAAGCTGGGCTCAGTCTGTTGTAATAAAATTGTTTCCATAAGAAATCTAGATAGACAACGTCGGTGGTGCAGTCGTTTCGATACCGTCTGTGAATCAAAAGGCCGCGAGTTCGATCGCCGCAAATATTTATATGGAGTTTGGTTACCATTACCTCATCATGCCAGTAATAAACGCAAAATAAACATTATCGCACAATGAACTGTCCTGTAAATGATTTGAGTAGCTTAAATATCTGTTGAAGTATGCTTTTAAATGTCAGTATGCCATGCTAATGCGTTTATACGGACTATTCCATCAAATCACAAGTAAAGGAAACCAGTCCAGAGAAAGCAGTCATAGTCGATCCTAACAATAATTGCACACAAAATAGCACAAGTGTGGTGCATTACCGTATTAAGTATGTACCGTATAAATATGTACAGTTCTTACGGCAGAAAATGCTAATCTGCAATAAAGATGTAACAAATTAGGATTAATAAATTAAGTTAAATTAAGTTTGCAGGAAGTCACTGGATGCAGACCGCTTCCAACAGGTCGATGTGGAGATCCTTGGGGAGGCCTATGTTCGGCTGTGGACTTCCTGTGGCTGCACATTATTGCTATACCTAAAACAAGTCCACTGAGTTTTATTCGCTGGATATATTCAGAATTCAGGCCAAGTAGTTCCTGTGGTAATGTAAACCCACTGAGTTTGTTTCGTCGTGTATAAGAAGACTACCAAAAACTAAATAAATCTAATTATCTAAATTAAGTATTATGTATTGACGTGTCATAAAATCTATTTAATTGCCTACAAAACCAATAAACCAATTATATTTCATTTCATACATTGTCTTGTATCATTGTATGCTTTACAAAATATACTAGAGTTTACATTATAGAGAGATTAAGTTTACCAACGCCTCAAACACAAAAGGCGTGTCTGCCCAGGACGCATGAGGAGTCTGTTTATTGATAGATTTAAGTGTCTAGTCTACACCTGTTAGTAGCCACGATGAAATCAAACATGTTCTTTGTGAGCACAAACATAATCCTATGTTAGTCTCCGACGGGGTTCATGTCATAAGTGCCACTCACAGAAGAATATTTGTTTTCGTCTCGAGATGTCATAGCGGGCAATGTACCTATGAGATTTTTTAAGAACATTCTTGAATTCAAATAGATAGAATAGATATAGAGAATAGATAGATGTTTTTTCCATGAATGGTGAGACGAGCTTGCTGTCCACCTGACGGCAAGCGACATGACCGCTGGTGTTCTTTACACTATGACTTACAAAGAAATGCTTGGCATTAAATTTTCATTTCATTTCATTTCATTCCATTGCACTCGCCATCCTGAGACATAAGATTTCAAGTCTCAATACGCCAGTGTTTCTCTAGCTACATTATTACCTATATATGGTTTTTGGGTAGAGATAAGCTGTTACGTTTCCTTTTAGGAATCTGGGGTACCAAAAGATCTTTTGGTGGTGTGACAGAGATGATAATTCTAGAAGTAACCTAGTTTCAGACACGCGGACATATCGGTTAAAACATTATAGATGGCAAAAATTCCATGGACAGAAATGCCTTCCTACCGTGTAGCCTACCATGTACCGCCCAGAGTATTATCATTAGTCGTTACATAGTCACGTTAACTAGGATGCTTGGATGTTCTACAATTGTAATTGGACGTCCATTTGCGATGTTTCAAGCAAAGTCGAACAGCGAAGAAAGTTCACGAATGATGAAAACTGTAGTAATAAAAAAAAATCTGTGAAGTCAAATTCGGAGTTAAAAGGGGTCCCAAGAACCCAGGACTTTGCCGTTCAAAACTCACAGTGACGGAACCGATGAGGCTGCGGTATAAATAGAAAATTGAGTAAATAAACATCGGCTATGTACACCAGCGCGTGTTGACTCGCTTATGTTTGTAGAACGTGTGCCGTCTGATCGGCTTCCCGCCATTATTATTTGTTATGTTTCTGTCAGGGATGTTTTGGGTGTGAAATTTCTGAATGCCTACGGATATATTCATATTGTACTGATTTTGCTCATCGTTGATAGTTATGAGTTTATTTCTAATCATTCGGTTTCAGACAATTTCACGGATATTAGAGTTATAGGAATTGATAAAAATAGTATAACATATTTTAAATAACATATACAGTACGACAAAAAAAACCCTGTCTGTAAAACTGTAATTTAATTTTAAAAAAATAGGATAATATTATATATACAATAAGGTTCAAAATTATTCTTAACTTTTACATCAGCTTCGTTTTTCGGACAAATCCCTCGGATAGTAGATAGTTTCAGATATGATTTCACACCATCCCTGGTTATCATTACGTGACAGAAATTTGTATGTGTACACCACGTAACAGAAATAGAATGGCTAAATGGCGCAAGGATTAAGTTGGAAGATATTGTAAGCCTCTCGTATGTAGGTAAGCTATTGATCTCCGACTGCCGGACTTTACTTGTCAATAGACTGGTTTTAACTTGTCAAGTCGGCTAAGGAAGGAGACGCATAAATCCTTGATATTCAATGAAAAATTATTAATCACTTTAAATAAAAAATCTAACAGAATCCAATTTAACCATTACTCACTTATCTTCGCGTGTCAATCTATGAACACAATCAACTTTAACATTAAGACGAAGTGAAGATGGTGTACTGTATGAGGTAAATAAAATAAATTAATACACTCAACAGTCATAAACATATATAGACTTAACCCCACATAAAGATCAATTTAGGCTTGGGTCGTGGATTGGGAACTAAGAGAATCTCTTCGGTCTCACAAACACATGTAGAGGTATGCAACATGGGTTCATGATAGTAATGAAATCGATAAATTTTTTCGTCTCGTTTCCATTGTTTTATTTTAATATTTAAATACATACTCATCACTATACATTGAGACTAAAATCTTGTTTGTCGGCATGTAAATTTAGTAAAGACTTTTTAGTCTCACATGCAGTCCCGAAACAAGAAATAACGTAAACATTTTCGTAATTAAAAATATATATATATATATTGCTCGTTCTTCTCCAGTGACAGCCGTTTTCACAACCGGGCAGCAAATAAAAAAATGACTGCATCCAAATGATGTTGAAAATTTTAATAGATTCATTAAATTATTTTTATTTTCATATTCATATTGATCAAAGCAACTTTAGTATTGATGATTAGAATTCAAAACTTCTTGTTGTATACCAAACCTAAAACCACAGAACAGTTGAAGTAAAAACCAACATAACCCTTATCAAACGTTGGCTCATAAAAAGATATACTTTTATTGTCAAAACAACTGTTGCCTAGTAACCAATAATAATAAATAACACCCAACAGTCACATACATGGTCCTAACCACACACTAAGATCGAGTCTTGTGTCGTGAGTATCAGGAACTACGAGAGACTTTACGGTCTCACAAACACTCAGATCCGAAACAAACACCAGTGGTTCACAAAAATAATTATTTCGGTGCGGGAATCGAACCCGCGGCCTCTCGTTTCATTGCCGGCGTTTGACCAACTGCGCCACAGAGGCTGTCTAATCTACCGACATCGTTCCATATGAAGCATGCGTGACGGCAGCGCGATTTTATCAATTCATACGACATCCGTACGGACTAATTGGAAAGTTTCGCGAACAAATTCTACGGATAATGTGTATTCATTCGATACTTTGACATTTCAATTCAAAGCTTCTCGTTTAATGGGTGAAATTTGATATTCTTTATGAGATTGTCGTGGTTTTGATGTTGAAATATCTGCATGGGTGTATGATGTTCTTTGTAAATAAAGGTAAAGAATATAACACTCTTTCGCCACTGCAAATCCTGTAAGACAGTGCCCGCATTATAACGACACCGATGCTTTGCAAAGAATTTAAATTGCCTTCAACTGAAAAGAAATGGGAGTAAAATTAATAGATTTTGGAAATAAAGGTAGCCTAGTTAAAATAATTAAGATCCACCTCAACTAGTATTTTTTTGTATCAACCCATATACCGGGTATCTCAAGACTGCTACCGAAAACGAAGCCGGGTGGTAGTTTTAGTGTCTACAAACACAATGCAATTAAAAAATTCACCTAGAAACGTGACAATTATTTCTTATGATTTTTTAAATATCGTAATTTTTGGGTGGTAAATCCATAGTTTTTGCTAAAATAATAATTTAATCTCTTTTATACCTTAGAGTATTTATAAATAAAAGGGTATACACTATTATTTTAGGAAAAAAATTATTTACCACCCAAATATGGCCTAAGGAAAAAATTACAAAAAAAAATTGTCGCATTTTTTTCCAACTTTTTCTGTTGCATTGTATCTGAAGTCGCTTAAACTACCACCCAGCTTCGTTTTCGGTAGCAGTCTTGATATACCCTGTATGTACAGGACATGGGCCTCCTCTACTATCTAAAGTACGAATGAGAGGGGTTAGGCCAAATAGTCCACCATGCAGGCCTAGTGGCGGATTTTACAAACCAAGATTTTTTTACAAATTGCCATGTTATGCAGATTTCGTCATGATGTTTTCCTTCACCCTTATATTTTATGGCGGATGATTGACTGTTGATTTGAACCTGCGACCATAATGAACATATTGGCAGCATCCTCTGGTCCGTTACCAACATGCCACCACGCACTCTTAGCAGAGTACTATTCAAATATATTTCAGGTTTATCACAAGTTAATGACGTACGGAAGCCAGTAGAACTTTATTCCCCTAAAATATCGATCATACTATTTTTGTCATGCAGCCTACACAAGGTTTTGCTCCATGAAACTTCTTTGAGCAATCTTCAATCGAATGAAACGAGCTAACGTATTCAAGTTGAAATTTTTATTTACAAAGACTAAAATAAAACTATTTTTGTGTCCGTTGAAGTGCTGGTAATGTGTTTAGGCCGGTTTTTTTATATACTTTATTGTAGAACAAAATTTAAAAAATATAATAATTAAAAAATATGTAGAACTACCAATCTACACGCACGAGGCCAGCGTGGTGGACTATAATATGGTCTAACCCCTCGCAATCGTGCTCTCGATTGTAGAGGGGGCCCGTGAAATTTACTTTCCTAGTCTCTTTTTGGTCGCTCCCTACAAAAATATTGGTGTTCATCATCATATTATTTAGCTTTAAAAAGTCCAGTGCCGATTTATTTCTTTCTTATAAGAACTTATACCTCATTTAGTAGTCAAAACATCATACCTATAATTATACGGTGTATTGATTTCCATCCCCCCTCTCGGGCGAATGGATGAAGATATGCTGTAATGACCGGCCTGCGCTAATTGGATATTGCCGTGAATAATGCGGTGATTCCGATTGTAATATCATCCAGGCACTGAGATACATTACTCACGAGTCCTAGACATTTAGATGTCTAGTCTATCTAACAAATAAATGTACAAATCAAAACTTGTACATAAAACATTTCATGTATATGAATAATAGCATTCGTAACGGACTGGGCTGACAAATTGGAAATTGGAGATTCTTTTGGGATTTTCATGGTGGTATGTCTATCATAGTATCGAAGTGCGTGGTGGCCTGTTGGTAAACGGACTAAACGCGACTGCCAACATGTTCATGGTGGTCGCAGGTTTGAATCCCAGGGCACACTTCTGACTTTTCGGAGTCATGTGTGTATTGTTAGTCAATCACCACGCACTAAAACAGCGAAGGAAAACATCGTGAGGAAAACTGCATTCCTTGGGATTTATATTAAAAAAAAACTGTGATATGTAAGTCCGCCAACTCGCACTAGGCCAGCATGGTGGACAATATGGCCTAACCAATCTCAATCGTACTGTCGATTGTAGAGGAGGCCCGTGCCCTGCAGTGGGACGTATATGGGCCGACACAGATACAGACAGATAGATGTCTATCATATGTGAGAGGCCGCCTGGCTTCGGACAATTGCATTGTTTATTTCTCCCGCTAAAGATTAGTGTAAAGGCACTATAGTTTTCCAGTTCGAAGGATATTGTAGCCAGAGTAACTAATGGAAATAATATTGAGACTTAATATGTTATGTCTGAGGATGGTGAGTGCAATGAAATGCCGAACACTGCTTTGTAATTCCTGGTGTTTTTTGGGTTTTGCTACTATCAACGAGCAGTCGTATTGCTTAACATTAGGCGAATGACAATCTCGTCTCGCCATTTATATCAATAAACGAATCGAGCCATTTTAAGTTCCTAAGTATTAAACTAGTGCGGTCGATGATTCAAATTCGGTCATCATCAAATAGATTTTAGTCACTTTGTTGTGATCATATTAAAAGTCTGTCTTAGTTTCTAATACACTCGACTTAACACATTATGTTAGTGTAATGTAACAATATTCATTTTTCAATATACATATTATCTTCTTTTCGGAATTGTAACTTTGTGAATTATCAAGTAATATTTATAGAAGCGCTGCGTGTGGTTTTTATGGAATGTCCATGTATTATTAGATAGTTTTTGTTCGTGTTTTGTGTTTAGTAGTAGTTTGTGTTCGTTGTGCGGAGTTCGTTGATAACTCTCAGAAGCGAACGAGCATAAATGTTACTTTTATTTTGAAATAAGCTTTCAGCGTCGTCTTTTCTTTCTTTGTACTTATTCGGCGAATTATAGTCCATTGAAATGTTACATGAGCTTTGAATTTTTTATAGGAGGCAATTTTATTTTTGGGATGTGTGTGGGCGGTCAATAGAAGCTTAACCTCAAGTTTGTGGGGTCGCCACCCTTGTCCCCCGGCCGCCATCATGGAAAAAGGGGTGAAAACACTTTTTTCGCGATATCTCGGAAACTATGCGTCTTACAAAAAAATTTTTTTGTCTACAAATATGATTTTATAACTTTTTGCCGTAAATTAAAAATTAAAGAAGCTATAAGCAAAAAAGGTGAAGAAGAAATTTCTTAAGGGAAATCTTCCCAATTCTCTTAAAAGTAGACTCGTCGACTTGTATCTTACCAATTCTCACACGTACGGTAAATATATTCTCAAAATAAAATACAGACACATGACTAACTTTTTTTTTCCAACCCACGCGTTTTTAACTTTCACGACATCTTCTCAACCTGTTTCTTTCCCGCTTCTCTCCTGAAGGGCTGGCAAAACCTTCATAATCCAAGCGTCGTGGATGTTCAAGGGCGGCAGTGATCACTTACCATAACCTGTCATTTATTAGTAACCTGTATGCTCGTTTACTGGACCTAAAAAAATACACACATACAAATTGAGTGCAAAGCGCCTGATGTAAATGGAATGATGTAAGTATAATTTCCATCGATGAGGAAACTTCTATTTTGGTCAACGGCACAAGCACAGAACAGATGTATATGGTTAGAAGGGATATACAAGCGTTTGACGCGTCGCAAGGTGGTGCATCAAAAGTATCACTGCCGCGAAACGGATAATCTGTCAAATCAGTCGTTGTCGAAATGTCTTGGAGCATGGTGCTCCGGCGAAATAGAGGAAAATTGCAAATTTGTGCTATTTTATTTTACAGTTCCAATTCTAAAGGGTCGAATATCAATACGGGAGGAATTTCATACCACTATTATACCTGATTTTATTGATTTACACCATTTTTTCCAAAAAATACGGTTAGTAATTACGACATTTTGAAGGATTCGATAATATGAGAGACGACAAATGAAAAATATACATTGCTGATTACGCGTACATACAATGCACGCGAATGCCAAATTCCTACGCAATGTATACGACTCATTTTCGTTATGTCACCTTCGAAATATGTCACATTTCACGCAGTGTTGTAGTCATGTAAATAGTAACTATATCGATATAGCTATAGATTTCGTATACCTGTAAATCAGTTCGCATAGGAATGACACAAAGAAAATTTGATCAAATCCTTGAGTAAAAACCATGGAAGCTATTGACGTAACAAATCTTGTACCCTTATAATAATTTGATTATAATAATTGCATATATGTCCCTTTCCAGTAATAAAAATGTTAATAATTCACACAGCTGAAAATGAAATGAAATTGTAGTCGTATTCATTTTCTGTCTATCGACACAATATTAATTAAATAACTTTATCAGGAAAAATCATTAGGCATATCGATAAAATAAATTCCAGTCTTATAACCAAGACATATTTCCATAATTTTATCGATAGTTTAAATCGACTTTTGCAAGCTTTCTATATTAGATTAGTGGAGGTTTTGTGTTTCGAAAACGACAACACTGGTTTTGATACATTTTGACGGCTAATGCCTTTCTAACCATATTCAACTGTTCTGTGGGCGCAATTATAATTTTCTGCGTAAATTCGGATATACTTTCTTGAGTCACTACCAAGTCACTACACTGCTTTCAAACCGTGACGTTTCTTTTCCATGTTACGTAAAAATATTGCTTAACTGATTGCAAAAATCTTACAGCGATTTGTTGGTTAATCGAAATCTGTATGAAGATTATGAAGAATTGGTAAGGAAATCTTGCAACAATTAACGTCACTCCCGCTTGGCAAATACGCACTTGAAACGATGAAAAGTTAGAAGAAATTGGGAAAAACTTTACTAGGCTTTTCGGTCTTCCGCAATGAAATTACAATGAGGTACATCAGTAAAACGTTTCTTTACAAAACTGCCACGTGAGGCCGGTAAGGCAGAATTGCGTAGTTTGGAGGAATAATCTGGCTATGAATCATGTGAAGCTTCTTAAAATTTGCTGTGGTGTCTGTCCTCTTCAGCTTATTCGAAGACATAGATCTAAGAGTAATTTTGAAAGATACATTTTTAGAGTGCTAAGGAAGCTAAATCTTACAATGGTTTAGTTGCGGCAGTCAAAATATGTGACGTCATAGAAGGCAGGAAAATTATGGGTGTTATATTTTACTCTGTATCTTCCCATATACGTCCCGCTGCAGGGCACGGGCCTTCTCTAGGAATTAAAAACTAACAGTTTATTAACATATTTTAAACGTAATTATAATTTATTTTTGGCCAGTTTGCTTATTGGTTAATGTTTATTTGAATGGATAATAAACTGCATGATACTAAATAACAATTCTATAGCTAATTTTATCTCAACATATTCCATTATTACCATCTGCAACCACAAGAAGGCAATTATTAATAATAGTCATTGTTCAAAAAACATTAATATACAAATACTCCAAATAGTCTCATACATAAAACCACCCATATTAAGATAAATAAGGTCTTTTATCGTTAATATCAGAAGCTACAAGAGACTTTTCGGTCTCACAAACACCCAGACCTGAGACAAATAATTACTTGTGTGCCACACAAACTTTTGACTCGGTGAGGGGATCGAACCCACGGTCTCTATTTTCACAGCCGGCGTCAAACCAACTATAACAGAGAGGCTGCCAAAAATAATAATAAATAAACCTGAATATGAGAAAAAGAATACACTTCCGCTGTTATATTTAAAATAATGCCCGCAATTGACTATAATGTACAAGAAAATAGGCTAGCATTCCCAGGAGAGACATGGGCCCACCTCAAAACTTAGTTGGAAAACAGTAAATTATTCCAGTATCTGCGAGACCCTCGGGATCCTAAGAGTAACAGAAGAATATAAGGCGGTGAATAATCGATTGATTTAATATCGATAGCATATTGATTTGGCGTAAAGTGCGTGGTGGCCTGTTGGTAAACGGACTAGACGCGACTGCCAATATGTTCACGGTGGTCGCGGGTTCGAATCCCAGGGCACACCTCTGACTTTTCGGAGTCATGTGTGTATTGATAGTCAATCACCACGCACTAAAACGGTGAAGGAAAACATCGCGAGGAAACCTGCATACCATAGCGATTTATAAAAAATTCTATGGTATGTAAGTCCGCCAACCCGCACTAGGCCAGCGTGGTGGACTATATGGCCTAACCACTCTCAATCGCACTCTCGATTGTGGAGTAGGCCCGTGCCCTGCAGTGGGACGTATATGGGCTGATACAGATTGATTTGGCGTGGGATACATAATGATATCTTCCAGGATAAGTTACTGGATACAATCAAAAGGGATAGGAATGGGCTGACTTGTTCGTAATGGAACAACTATCAACTATGATATACAGGATATATCTAGACTGCTACCTAACACGAAGCTAGGTGGTAGTTCAGACACAATGTAACCTACATTTTTGGAATAAAAGTCTCAATATTATCGTTATTATTTCCCTGTCCTCGTATTTGGGTGGTAAATACATATTTTTTGTACCATAATAGTGTACACCCTTTTATTTTTAAAGACGCTATGATACGTGTAGTGTATTGATAAATTCATACTCTTAGCATCTGTCGTCTCGAACTATACACTACGCGAACCAAGGGTGAGTGAGATAGATATAGAAGGAAATAGATCATAGACGTGGAGGACGGAACGGGGTGTGAAGACGTGGTGTATAGCAAACGAGCCGATAAATATAAATAATTGTATTCTACTACAATGTTACACATATTAACCGTAAATAGTGACTATTACAATACGCAAGCGGCTTAATTATTGTAACAAAAAAATATGGATTTATACCCAAACACAAGAAATATCATCTATTTAAAAGATCACAAAAATATTGTCTCGTTTCTTTGCGAAATTTATAGTTACATTGTTTTTGTAGTCACAAAACGACCACCCGGCTTCGGTTTCGGTAGCAGTCTGTACATCAACATTGCTGTAGAAAATTGATAAAGCGTCGAATTTGACGTCATCTTTCATTAGCTCAATCTCATTGTCGCATAAGACACTGTGTCGCCTTCCGTGATCATCCTAAACAGTTAAGAAAAGACCGGCAAAATTGTGACTTAAAAGCCAGCAGAATCTGGCACTTAAAATATTGTGAGGTTATATTTGACCTGTATCAGCCCATATACGTCCCACTGCAGGGCACGGGCCTCCTCTACAATCGAAAGTACGATTGGGAGTAGTTAGGCCATATAGTCCACCACGCTGGCCAAGTGCGGGTTGGCAGACTTACATACCATAGAAATTTTATAAATCGCTATGGTATGCAGGTTTCCTCACGATGTTTTCCTTCACCGCTTTAGTGCGTGGTGATTGACTATCAATACACACATGACTGAAAAGTCAGAGGTGTGTCCTGGGATTCGAACCCGCGACCACCGTGAACAGGCCACCACGCACTTACTTATATTTGACCATTGCATATAAATACGTCGTAGCCAGTGTCGACCAATAGATGCATTATAGATTGTATTAGCTATAAGGTACATAGTATAAAAAAACAGCAAATATTATTCATTAATTATCTATTAAGACATTAAAAATGTTCGCAATCCTGATGTCACCTCTATTTAGTGGGAAGTTAGAACCCCGCTGTGATATATGGATTGAGAAATAAAGATCAGACAAAAATTAACAATACCAATTATAGACATTTACAAGTGATCTATATTCTATACATAGGTTATTAGCTACTTTAGGGATGTAAAGGGTATGGGGTTGAAATCCCCTCGAAATAGGGAGGCTCCTGTTGCCGGATTATTGACACACATACGTAAACGTCCGTCATGGACGAAATATTACGCCACTAATACCCGATACAATAGTTTTTGCTGTATATTTATTTAATTTGTTATTGATACGAAAATTATAGTTTAACCGCGACGGTAAAAAAAGTTGCTTGGAAGAAATTATCTAGTGTGATAAGGTCGCCTCTTGAAGTATTATTATGTGTTGTTTTCTATTTAGTGCAGAAAAGGATTAATTATTTATTTATTTATCAAATCGATACACCATCGGTGCGCCACCGATAAAATTACATGTTGTTTTATATTCAGGTATTGTGCAAGGTGACGAGCCTTTATAGGTGTATACAGACAACATTACAAATTATCTTATTTAACAATACAAAAGCACAACTTAATCTAAAACAAATAAACTAAAATTGAATAGAACGTATTACAAAATAAAAATAGAAATAATGATTATAATCTTGAGACATTTTAAGTATTAGATGATAAAATTTTCGAAACCATATAACATAGTTAAAATAAAGAAATTAAAATAAAGAAATTACATCAAACAATGAGATCTAAGCGAGCCTTAAAATAAAACTATAACAATTATAGGAAACATTGTTAATTTGTTTCCTATAATTAAAAACTAAATAAACAAGTAAGTGAGATTTTTTTAAATTCATAAATAATATTCATCATCATCATCATAAGCCCGTTGTAGTGCGCTGCTGGACAAACTCTTCTGCCAAGATACGCCACAGAGCCGCGGTCTTTTTGCAACCAGTCGCTGCCGTTTCCAGTCCTGTGCATATAATATTAAGATTATAAAAATAAAAATAATGTTTGATTTGTGTCATTGATTTTTAGCAACGTTCAGTTATAACTTCCTACTATCTTAATGTAGAAAAAAATAGACACAACCTAGTAGCCAAGATCATACATCAGCAAATTGCTCTTCGATATGGACTTGTGACTCCTGAAGTGCCATATTACCAATATGTGCCCCAACCAGTTCTCGAAAATGGTCATGCAACGCTGTATTGGGATCGATCTATTATCACAGACAGGACTATTCTAGCCAATAAGCCTGACATTGTGATAATAGATCGATTGGCGCGCCGGGCTATACTTGTTGACGTCACCATTCCGCATGACGATAACCTTGTCAAAGCCGAAAAAGACAAAATGTCTAAATATTTAGATTTGGCACACGAGGTTACCGACATGTGGGATGTCGACTCAACAATTATTGTCCCGATTGTCGTTTCTGCTCATGGGTTGATACCAAAGAGCCTCGACCAACATCTACAGAGGCTCTCAATCGGTGTTTGGGTCAGGAGTCAGATACAGAAGGCAGTATTGCTTGACACGGCACGTATAGTGAGGAGGTTCCTCACTTTGGGGTCCTAACCACCGGTGGCTTGGGTCTCGAGCCTCGCCATTGTTGGATGAATTTTTATATTTTTATATGTATTTTGTTTTTATACTATATATATAAAAATGTAAAAAAAAAGATTTAAAATAAAGAGAAATAATAAAAATAATGTTTGATGCTGTGTCATTGATTTTTAGCAACGTTCAGTTATAACTTCCTACTATCTTAATGTAGAAAAAATCTGTCCTCAAATAAAGAAAATTTTCACTTTCACATATTTTCTGACTCATGTTTTGTCGTAGGGCTGAAAGTCACTTTAGAGGTACATAATTATAATAACTGAGGAAACTACGTAAATTATATCTATGCAAATCCAGTTCTCACTGGTGATATAATTGAGGGTTGAGACGCATTAGACCGATACAGCTCTGTGTCGCACCGCATCTGATTCTGATGTGTATCGGGCATTAAGTATGTCTGCCCAAAGGGTGGTGCAGGACGAATAATCTGAACACAATCGAACAATGCACAGCCGGCCACTCCACCTGTCTACCCGACTAGTAATTCCATCACGCTTCACTTAAACTAAACTCGCGGGTACACGTAAATCTCCAACCTGGAGTAGGCTAGAATTCGATATTTTATAGGTCTATTTTTTCTCTTTTACCCTAAAATGATTTTTTTAGGTGAGAGAAGTGAACTGAATCAATCTAATAAAACTTGACAGAAAGAAACACTCAATTACCTTGTAAGATTTTCCTCCATAGGAATTAGTCGTAAAATGCTGAGTCATCATCATCATTATCATCAGCCTATTCACGTCCACTGATGGACATAGGCCTCTCCTATAGCACGCCACTGGGCTCGGTCTTCAGCCCAGTCTGCATCCACTAGGCGGTACCATCCATCTTTCGAATATCGTCACTTCACCTGGTTGCTTTCTTCTCTCTCTCTCTCACCCTGCCGTGGTCTCCTCTCGAGAATACGTCTACCCCAATGGTTGTCGGTAAAATGCTGATTGCGTTTCGTTATTCACAAATTTTGGGAACTTTGGTATACTCCTGAGACATTAAATTAATTAATAATAAAAAAACAATAATTTGATACAATTTCCTTTTCAACCTTTACACGTGCGCTCTATTGAAGTGCGAGGTGGCCTTTTAGTAATGGACCATACGCGGCTGCCAACACATGTGGGTGGCCGCGGGTTTCAATCTTCCTGAAGTTTCTTCTAGGATTTCAGAGTCATGTCCGTATTGACAGAAAATTACCACGCTTTTTAAAGGCCAAGAAACAATACGAAGAATCCAGCGTACCCCACGTTAGAACCCCACGCCCTGTTGTTACACTATGTCCTTTTCGTATTGCAATAAATGTCAAGACGAGTCTGCCGTTCGCCTGATGGTAAGTGATACAACGGCTCATGGATAGTAGTAAAGCCAAACAATACCTTGAATTACAAAGCAACGTGGCATTCCACTGCGCTCGGCATCCTGAGATATAAGATGCTAAGTCTCAATATGTCCTGTAGTAACTCGGGCTACAATGCCCTTCAAATGGAAACACAACAGTGCCTTTACACTTTTGTTTAGTGGGAGAAATAATAATTTCGATTGCACCTATCCAGGCGGCCAATCACATACGAGAGACATATCACTACTTCTTAGACAGTAACAACCACATAGTCGTATAGAAGCTCTTAGACAATATTGTGATTAATATCTCAACTCTAGCGGCATTGTGATGTGTGTAGCAAATGAGACAAAGGCAAATGTATCTCCTTACAACTAGGAGTAACATAACACAGATAATTTAATACCCTTTGATGCAATGCTCTGATGCTTTGACGCAAGACATTCTGTAGTGAATGCTAGGGATACACCCACGTCAATTGATTAAATATACTTAATAAACGAGTTACGAGGGGATTGCAATATTAACCTTTTCAATAAATAATATACCTATAGAGCTGCGATTTGACACTGTTAAATAGGGTCTAAAATAAATACTGACATCAAACTAATTTTTTTTGTGTTATTTGGTTTCAGAAACCTCCAGACCTGAAACAAACACCTACTCATATATTTACAAGTGCGTGGTGGCCTGTTGGTAAACGGACTAGACGCGGCTGCCAACATGTTCACGGTGGTTGCGGGTTCGAATCCCAGGGCACACCTCTGACTTTTCGGAGTCATGTGTGTATTGATAGTCAATCACCACGCACTAAAACAGTGAAGGAAAACATCGTGAAGAAACCTGCGTACCATAGCGATTTATAAAAAAAAATCTATGGTATGTAAGTCTGCCAACCCGCACTAGGCCAGGGTGGTGGACTATATGGCCTAACCACTCTCAATCGTATTTACGATTGTAGAGTAGGCCCGTGCCCTGCAGTGGGACGTATATGGGCTGATACAGAATATTTACATTAACCTTTTCAGCTCGTTTTGCAGCTAGTTTCTACCGACAGTGCCACGTAGATTTGTAGACGTTTTAACAGTGGTACAGCTATCCTGTTGTCAATATGGAAGGTTCGTATAGAACGGTACTCCTATTTCACCTGAGGTCAACGCAAAGTCACAGCTATACTGATCCATTTCGTTCGGTCATTGAGATTGCTGGATGCACAATAACCCTTTTCTCTTCCCATTATTCATTTTCATTCAATTTCGCCTCCCGATATGATGGCAACACACCTATGAATTGTGGATGTTCATGGGCGGTACGCGGCAGTAAACACTTATCATTAGGAAACTAGTTTGCTCCTTTGCTGGACATAGAAAAAAGAAGTAAAGAAGGCGATGTCAGGTTTTGTACTAGCCTTAAAAATATTTTATTATTGAAATATGTAGCTATTGTAATACCCTCATGATAGGTATTAGTTCAACTAGAATATCGCCCGCTTGACCCCACGTAGATCTGAGGCAAAATTTTAAAAGTTATAACTAGTCTTGGAGATATCTGTAATTAATATAATTTCGGTCGTTGCCTCCAAAAGGGTTTCCATGGCAAATATTACGCATCATTTCAACTGGAATTTAACAAAACATATCAGTAAAAGTATTATAAAACTTATTTCTACAAAATAAGGTCTATGGCGTATAAAAGGAAACAAAATTTGACATGCAGAACATTTTTGTGACAAATAGTTGAAAGAGAATTAATCGGTGTAATATTTTATTAAATAGTAGGTTTCTTTGCCTACGATTATTTTAGAGTTTAATTATTTAAAATCATTATATTATTATCGTGTTAAAATAAAGGTATTTATTTGTAAGTATTTTTGGATTTGTAGAATGATTTTTGAAAGAATATAATTGGCGCAGTTGCTTAGACGCCGGCTATGAAACTAAGGACGCGGGTTTGGTCCCCGCATTAAGACAAATTTTGTGTTAACCACAACTATTTGTTTCGGATCTGGTTACTTTGATGTCAAAATGTGTATGATATTTCTGATACCCTTGATGCAAGAAATCTTCGTGTGATTTCAGTGTATTTATTTTTAAATATACACTCAAATTACTTATTACTAATTTATTATTATATAGGTATTAGGAATTACAATATACCTAAAGAATTCACGGTGTCAAAATTACCCAGATCCTAAATCTCCTATCTACCTCTGGTTCATACAAACATTTGTTTTCGAAAATTGAACCCGCAGTCTTTCGATTCACAGTCGGCGTTCAATCAATTATGCTATGGACCTGGCCAAAGATTTATATAATTCTCTGCTAAGCTTCAGTGTGTAAATTTTTTAAGAGCGCTATGTGAAGTTGATCGTTCGTAGCTGGTTCAAACCCCAGAGCACACCTCTGTCTTATAGGAGCCATGACGTGTGTAGTCATATTCAAATACCACCCACTTTAAGTTTCAGAAAAGATCGTGACAAAAAAAGCATACGGACACCAAACATTTTCGTCAATTCATATGGTTTTTCGGAGGGTTTCATTCAACATTTTTTAACGATTCTGATTCAGATCAACATGGGTACGATGCTGAGGAGCGATCGCATGACCTTCTGCGAGATGTATCTACAGCCAGAGGTGGCGTATGACATACTATCACAGATCGGCGAGATGAGCTGTGTGCAGTTTTTGGATGTGCGTATCAAAAACTCTACCAATTATCGAATTCGATTTTGTTCTTTGTAAATAAGACTGCGTCGTCTTTATCTTAGTGTAGCTTTTTTACTATGAAAAAATATTTTACTAGGCAAGGTCTTTTAACCTTGTAGTTTGAGATATAATGCTAAGATTCAATATAGAGCCACAAAGTTACCTGGCCCGGTGGCCAAAACTGGAAACAAAGACGTCATTTGAAATTGTCAATCTAGCTGCCAGTCGCTGACATATCCGCCATTGGTTGTTAACTCAATGTATTTATTTTTCCTGCATTATTAAAAATTAGTGAAAAATGCCGAAAACTTTAAAAAGTGACGCTAGGAACGTTAGACTCCAGGTATTAAATTTTACGAAGGAAGATAAGCGTCTTCAGACACCAATAATACCCTTCGAAAAAATTATCAACGCGTAGCTGCCACCACAGCCTTGTGTTGTCAGCTTTTCAAAATAAATTCCACGTAAACAGACTGCCTCGGTGGCGTAGTTGTACTAAGGTACGGTTACAAAGCTGAGGTCTCGGGTTCGAATCCCGGGCTGGGCAAAGTGATATTGGATTTTTCTATCCATTACCAGTCCAGAGTCAGGAATTTGTGCCCGACATGGCGATAGGCTAGCCACCTATCACATTGTGGGATGGAACATACAAGGTGAAATGTGGGTGTCCTGGCACCTCTGCCTACCCCTTCTTGGGATATAGGCGTGAGTTTATGTATGATGTATGTATGTAAACAGAATTTTGTACGTACTAGTAAAATAGGTGTAAGCACATATCATAAACTAAAATGTATCTTTATGTACGTGGTGGCCTGTTGGTAAATGGACCTAACGCGGCTGCCAACATGTTCACGGTGGTCGTGGGCTCGAATCCCAGGTCACAAATCTGACTTTTCGGAGTCATGCGTGTATTGATAGTCAATAAATACGAACTAAAATGGTGGAGGAATATATAGTGAGGAAACCTGCATACCATAGCGATTTATAAGAATATCTATGGTATGTAAGTCCACCAGCCCACATTAGGCCAGCATGGTGGACTATATGGCCTATGATATGGCCTAACCACCCTCAATAGCACTCTCGATTGTAGAATAGGACAGTTCCCAACAGTGGGACATATAGAATATGGGCTGATACAGATACACTTGTTTAAGGGTATGGGAAGCGATTTGTTAGAAATCTTGGGAAGGAAAAATAACATGCAAATAAAACTGGTCCACTCATTTTCCTAACACTATTGATCGAATTGAAAAATCTTACTTCACCCACTTTATTGCTATATGTATTTTTAATGGCAACACCAAATTCGACAACAGCGACTCTCTCACCGGGTCAGATAACTTTGTGGGACTATATGTCGCTCTGATGATCATTCAAGTTAAACCTTAATCGCAAAACTAGGCTTACCCTTACTTCAACTTTTGAAGCATTTATTCCAAATTATTACTAACTCATAAATTACAATTCAATTTCTGTCAATATACTCGTATATGTTATGGGCCAAGTGATTAATGCGGGCAGTATTCATAATGCCCAGGCAGTATGAATAATGCCCAGCCATATCGGGCCAAGTGATTAATTACAATCTAAACTCACCTATTTATCATATTGCCCGGGCATTATGAATATGGCTACATGATGATTGGGCAATGTGATTAATAGGTAACATTTTACATGGTGCGCTGCCGCATTGTCTCATCTGCGATAGACCCATAAATTAAAAAGGTTGAATTGCTTAGTTGTTTTTTAACGTCCGAAACATTATCTTCAGAAGAAAATTAGTGTACCCACTTTATGGATCAGTTAGGTCGACTGTGCCCCAAAACCAACTCGGGAAACCCCGACTTCATGTAGTCTTTTGGCTACCGACCCTAGAGTGTATATAAAAAGCCGGAGGCGCGGAAAGAGAGCACCCCCCGCCCGCTGTAACGAAGAATAGGCAACCGTGCGAGCCGTAGCGGCTGAGGCTGGTCGCCGGAGGCGACCAGCAAGCCGAAGCTGCGGAGGTGAGCATGGGTGCCTATCTTTTGTTACGCAAGGGCGAAGGGGCTGAACTTCCCGTAGCGCCAGAGACGTTGCAGAAGCAAATTTGTATTGACAACAAGTGTTTTGAGGTTAGGTTACTCTAATTGATATTTCTCAGGAATGGTGCGTTACCTTTTCATGGGAGTGCCCTTGCAATAGCCGCACGATGCCACTTCGGCTCATTGTTTTGATTTCGATTCGCTTTATATCACTCTGCCCAATAGGCACTGGGCATTATTCATAATGCCCGGGCAATGTGATAAATTTATTGGTTATAATCACATTGCCCGCTCTTATTGGACATTATTCATAATGCCCGGGCAGTATGAATAATGCCCGATTAATCACTTAGCCCATAACATATATTTGTAACGTTACCTAATATCAGTTAGAACGCACGTCAGTCGAAAGGCCCAAGTGTAAGTTGAAAGTTCGATTGCATGCAACCAGGTTATTCCGCTTTTATGGATATACAATATTGAATTTTGAATAGCCCGCCCATTACCGAGCGTTTCCATTCATTCCATTGAGAGGTAATTGTCAATTTCAGCTGAACTGGCAGTTGCAACCTTTTCAAAGGAGTTACGTGGCGGAAGTATGTCGTTGTGCTGAAATGGAACGCAAACTCAACTTTATGGAAGCTGAGATGTCGAAGGATGATATTTGTGCTGAAGATCTTGTGAGAGAGCCGAGGGCTTTGCTGCCTAATGAAATGGTGATGTATGAGGTAATGATTTGAACGTTGTATCTTAATAAAGCATTAATGGTGTGTTTTCTTTATAAAAATTATAACGACTCGTTAATTAAGTCAAATAAAGGATGTTTTTAGTGCACATAACATGGAATTTAAAATTATTAGAAGGTATTTCCGTTGAATTATACATAATATATACATTCTTTGCTGAGTTCAGAATGTTATTATGCTGTCAAAAATTCAGATCTGACAAGTTGTTTTACGTTACTGTACAAAACCTTTTTCAAAAAAAAAATTTCTTTGCACATCAGAACTTGCTTGAGAAATGGGAGGAGGATATATCCGAGATGTCTATCAATGAGACGAACCTGATGAAGAATTATCTGGAGATCACTGAGATGAACTACTTGCTCAACAATATCGGTCCTTTGCTTGGCGATGCTGAAGTGACGAAAGAAACTATGGTTTCTAGGTATAGTTTTCAAATAATTCTTCTAAAACGTTTACTGGTGGTAGATACTACCGCAACGTCTACTTCACTCACCAAACAGCAGTGTAAATGAATTGTTGTGATCCGCTTTGAAGGAAATTGTAGCAAGAGTAACTACTGGGCATATTGAGAATTAACATATCATGTCGCAGGATAGCGAACGCAGTGGAATGCCAAGCATTGCTCTGTATTTGTAATTCATGGCGTTGTTTAGTTTTTCTACTGACCACGACCGGTCGTTTCGCTTACGGTCAGGCAAAGGGCATGCTTGTCTTACCATTCATCAAAATAAGATAAAAATAGGTCATCGTTATAAAGAGGTCTATTTTGCGTTCATACTTAAGCCCTTTATTGAAAGATAGCAGAGTGCTAGTACCATCCACAGGAATCTATTTCTGTCCCGAAATATGATACAAGCCTTCTTTACATTCGACGTTTCTACTAACCGATAAAACAGAAAATCTCACGCAAGATGGATTACTCGACCTTGGAATAAATCGTATTATGTTAAAAGTATATACTTGCTAGCACTTGACAAAGAAGACATATCTATTTATATAAATACATTTTATTCAACATTCTTATATTTTCAGTTGAACATGTTGATTTAAAAGCATTCATTTATACGAAGGATTTTTTGTTTACCAGGTCGTCAGTAGGAAAATATTAACTAAGGATATAAAAAAATAATCAGTTATACAATAGTTTTAATGATTAGCTTATCCGTTGACCTATACTAGGCTATTGTGGTGAACTTAAAACCAAGGCCTCTAACCGTACTCTTGTTTGTAGATGAAGCTTGCGATTTCCAGTAGGGCGTATATGGACTGGATTTTTAGAATTGAGGATGAAAGTTTCTACGAAACTAAATCTTATCATTTTTGCAGTAAAAAAGGCGCAGGAGACATCGGCCCAGGAGGTCGCTTGGTATTGATGACGGGAGTGGTAAAGAGGTCCAGAAGTTTCCCACTAGAAATGATGCTTTGGAGGATATCCAGAGGGAACATATACTACCGACAAGCACCAAAAGACCAGATTTTAAAAGATCCGTGCACTGTTAGTTTGCATGTTACTGCAATGATCTCGTTATAGAACAATAATGTAAAAGTACTTAAAAGATCACAAACAAAAAATTAAATTGTAAATTTAAGATCATCACTAGGCCATTATGAAACGCCTGCTTTAATTTTGACTATAATGACAGGCAAGCAGTTATTTGTTTAATTGAAATAAAATCAACTTATCATAAGGCTGAATCACCACGCCGGCTTAATATAATGGTTAAATGCAGACATAAAATATTGTATGAACGAATACCCAAAATTGTAAATAATTGCTCATATTATATCAACCAACTAAAATGTTGGGATTTCTAGGGTCAAGAAATCAGAAAAGTGGCGTTTTTAGCCATTTGTCAAGGGGAACAACTCGAAAACCGAATGCACAAGGTGTTCAGTGGCTTTCGGGTGAACATATATCCCTGCCCGGAAACGACGAGAGAAAGGGAAGACATGATGTTAAAATTGGACACGAGACTGGAGGATTTGGAGCAGGCAAGTTACACCGTAAGAAGGTATTACCGTAAGAATACGAAGGTTGGATTAACGTGTTATGTTTTATTTTAATTGTCACTCTCTCTATTTATATCCTGGATTTGTATGGTATCGATGTACTATTAGCATGCATGACAAATCATTAAAGTGCAAATTTCCAGTACACTTCAGACCATTGAATTTCACACACACCATCAATATCCAACTAATTTGTACGTTTAACTAGATACGTTAGACTTGGATCTATTGTTTACGCGCTGTCTATGAGATAGGAGATAGAATTACCTACATGTAATGCCCTATTGAATGCGAATTGGTGAATGGTGGGCACAATGAGGCGAGTCTGTAGGTAAGATTGCATCAGTGGTCCGTCTATCTGACTGCACTCCCCTTGATTACGTCGCCAAAGGTCATTGTGTAGTTAATGTATTTCAATAATGGATATTCTATACTATTTACTAATGTTCTTGGATGAAAAAAGGAACTGCGTCTTGATTGCGTCATAATTAATACTTTTGTTCTCGATCAATCATCAATATTTTAGTACGAATCTATTTTTACAACCGATGTGGTTGCATTTGCAGTCTTTGTTATGAAATTAGATAAATTTATTTTTGTACAAATTTTAAATAAATAAGTCAGTGATCAGGAGCACAATTTTCTTTACGTGTATGTTGTATGGAGTCATACAATGTCATTTCAGCTGTCGTTGTCGGGCTAAATTTTCAGTTCATGCCACATATTGTACCATAAAAATCTGAATCTAGTCGTGTTTTTGCGCGAATCGTCTATCATTTGTCAGACGCAATTTAATTTCGCTGTTCCGTTTATTCGTACTGTCGTAGTTGCGTTTTATTCAACAATGCGAAGGATTAAACATGAAATGGGTTCAGATTTACCCTTTTCGTTTGCGTTCGGATATAGTAATTGTTCAAATAATTTCCTCGTAAAATAGTCACGTTCTGTGACGAGTTAGTGTGTAAATTGAAAGGATCGCTAATTCTCTTGCAATTTATCAGCGTATTTGCATTGTTAGTTGTGTGATGTGTTTATGTTATGCTTTGTAGTGGATATTATCTTGATTTCATTGATCAATTGTTTTGAAGTTATTGAAGAGACTAACTGGTAGTTTTCCCGTATGTGAGGGTTATTAATTGAGAACCTACTATCGCTTTGTCTATTTCTGCCGCCATATATTAGGATGTAAGCATTATTGCTAAATGTTATGAAATACTTAGTAATAAATTTTGAGTGAATCAGACAAGTGAAATAATCGATGCGTCATTCTGATAAAAATCCTTTCAGACAAATTAATTGTTGACGCGCCAAAATAAATACAAGTTTCCTAGTTCCTTCGATCGATAAAATCATAAATGTTTATCAAAATTTCTCTGTATATACTGGTAATAATATCATTTTAAATTCTTAGGTTATGAAAAGAACGAGGTACCACCGATCGAAAGCCCTAGAAACTGTCAGTAAGGAATGGAGGTACTGGATGGTTCAAGTGAAGAAAGCAAAGTCTGTATACTACACGATGAACAAATTCAACATGGATATTACCAAGAAGTGTTTGATAGGACAATGCTGGATACCAGACCTCGACTTGTCGAGAGTCCAAGACACTCTGGAGCAGTGTTCGGTAGGAAAAATCGTTTCTTCTTCAGTTGCAGGGAGCTTATTGATGGACATACCCTTGGGCCAAGATTTCAATAGTGATCTGTCTTATGTCATAGTTGTGACTTCTCGCAACCCATATTATGTCATCGATTAGATAATTTTACTGGTACCTTTGCCGATCTCTAGTACCGGTGTAGCTGACACTCGACTAACAAAATGGCGGCTTTTTATTTAGAAAAATATGTATATGTGCGTTTGTTTATTCTTACATCTGCTTCGGAACGCAAAACAGCTATGGATCTTTGATTTTTTTATTGGTAATAATGAGTACTATCATTATTGTAAATTGTGGGAATTTTGTATGTATTGTGGAATTGCATTTCAGCCTTTTTTGTCTAGCACCAAATTAACAATACTTAGGTTTAGTTTTTGGGAGTATTAAAATCAATCACGTATTTCATTTAAAAATCTAATTTAAACATTGCATGAAAATGACATTGTTTGATGTCACTATGAAATTTGAAGGCAATAATTTGCAGGAACCGCTGGGTACGAATGTCTCGTCGTTTATGTACAAGGCTGCGACGGTCTCCAACCCGCCTACGTACCACCGCACTAATAAGTTTACTCACGGCTTTCAAACGCTAATCAAGGCTTACGGCGACTCCGCTTATCGGGAACTCAATCCAGGTACAAATTCTTAATTAATTTATTTGCCGTAGACTTTAAATGTTTAAGGATGTATTTACAATCGTTAATTGGATTTGTCGGTATACAAGATGAACGATTTGAAAACCAAGATTTGCGTCGATAATGTTGTCTTGTTGTTAATTTTATGTATAGTCAGATTGCATATTATTTTGATGGTTAAGTTTTAAGTGTACGTGGAAAAAAATTGGCCTTATGTGCCAGCTTTGTCACGGTCGTCGTTTTAAAAATATTTTAAACGCAGTCTTGTCTCGACAAAATATTCATATTTAGCCTGTCCTCATACGATACTTACATAAGGCCAGTGCGATATGACTCCATATATAAAACTGCAGCTTGATTTCAGAACACAGCCCACGTACGTGGGTTTCTATGTGGTCGCTATATATGCAACCATCGTTTTTGGTCGTGCCTTTTCATGCTTCTTAAAGATGTTTTTTTTTTATTGTGATGAATATGCCCAGTAGTTACTCGTGCTACTATGTCCTTCAAACCGGAACTTAACAGTGTATTTTCACTGTTTTTTGCACCAAAAAGGTGGGAGAAATAGACATAATAAGACGTATGTTGGAAACATGAAGATTTATTTATGATTTCCTTTGCCCAGTTGTTTAGAAGACAGCTGTAAAATGGGCGGCCGTGAATTTGATTAACGCACTGAGATAATTTTTTATCCAATCCACAAATATTCGTTTCGGTTCTGGTAATTTGAAACTTTAAAAAGTCTTACCCAGTAAAAGATACAGACACAGCCTTGTATCTGCGGGCTATATCTATGACTTATGTGTGAAATATTTATTTCCCAGGTCTGTATACTGTGTCGACGTTTCCATTTCTATTTGCGGTGATGTTTGGAGATGTGGGTCACGCTGCCATCATGCTTGCGTTTGGCGCGTGGATGGTGATCAGCGAGAAGAAATTTATGACTAAAAAATCAACTAATGAAATATGGAATATAATGTTTGGTGGTAAGTTATATAATCTTAAACTCACTTTTAACATTATGCTGTTTCAGGAAATGTTTAACATTTAAATTCCATTAATTTGATGAAATTGGTGGGTAAATTTCGTTTTTGTTTAGTAAAGTCGGTATTTATGTAGGTAGGTCGGTGAACTATATGGCCTAATTACTCTCAATCATACTCACGATTATAGAGGGGGCCCGTGCTCTGCAGTGGGTCTTATATGGGCTGATATAGAAGGTCAGTATGTAGCCGGCAATGAACTCAAAACACCACACAATTGCGTAGTTCTCTATGAAAGATTTCTGTCACCATATTTGTCAACAGCATGGCACTATATTTTTCTTATCTAATAATTTGCAAATATGTTTAAACGAGAGCAAAACATGTAATTATGGCTACCAATAAATACGCTATATTACCTTCTTAGATTTTACAATCATAGGCCAATGTGAATCCCTTACATTGGCCTATGTTTGTAAAATAATAAAGATAAAAAAAAGACGGGTTGCACTCCGGGAGTGCCGGCAGAAGTGAAAACTTGATTATTAACGTTGAGCATGTTTGATATTTTGGAATGGTTAGGGAATAATTTTGCACCAATTGCTTTATCAGTATGAAAGTACTATCATTTATGTGGTAGAATACAATATTCATTTATTGCGCTATCGTACACAAACATGACAATTTATATTACATTAAAAATTTAACACTTTAAAACTATTACAATTATTTTACATTAAAAAGTTTATCTCTCCGAAAAATCAACTTTCATCCATAATTTCAACGACTTTTTCACCATCATCATTACCAGAACTGTCATCGCCAATCTCTAAAACTGATACGATAGGTTTATGGTAGCTGAAGTAAGAAACGAACAGTTTTGATTTGAACCTATTTAAATGTCTAATAAAGACCGCATCAATAGTAGTTTTGTATTTCGTTGTGCTAAGATTGCGATCATTCGACATAGTTAAACCAAATTCATTATTTAAAAATTCAATTAATAGTTGATTTTTATCGTCTGCGAAGTTTATGTTGAAATCTCCACTCAAAATCATTGGCAATTCATCAAAGCTTTATAAACTGACAGCTAACTGACAGCTGTCTACTCTCCATCCGTCTTACGCTTTTTCGATCAGGTCACGTGTCCTGACGCGAGTTTAAGATTTTATACCCATTACAGAAAAAGTGCTCAACGCCGCTAAAGAAGTTTTCACTTCAAAAAACGTTGCTATACGATACGTCTTGATTTTATACTTCTCATCAGAGAAATCTAAATACCTTGCAAGTTTATGTATTGAGAGGATTATAAGAAAAATGTGCATAATATTCAGGAATACATGTCAAATGAAAGGTCGTTTATCAGTGAATAATAGGAGGTTTTCAAAACCTAATGTTGATGTTCTAAATTCAAATTTTTATACACATTTTTCTGATAATCATCACAAAACATAAACTTCAAGGTGTTTCGTTTTTTTCTGATGCAAAATAAATTAACTCCCAGCCTTTAAGATATACGTGAGCACTGACAGTTTCATGAAATAAGTTGAACAATACAGCCGCTGCCGTTCAAATTGTAAACTAAAGAATAATAAAACATTTACAATTTGAAAGTCAGACGTGAACCTCAGAAGTTTCGCCACTACTATCCTATTTCATATAAATATGGCAAAAACGCCGGAAAGCGCGAAACTTGTTTCATAATTTCCACAAGATCCAAATATTACGAAACTTTACACGGTATTTGCATAGTCGGGATGGATAATACATATTTACTTGTACGTTGAGTTTTGTTCTATTCAATAAATAATACGGCCTTCGTGGCGTAGTTGTACTGGGCTGGGCGCGAATTCTTCTTTAAAATCGTCTGCTACGTAGTGGTAGTTTGGGTTTAGGAAAAAGAAAGAAGTTGGCTGGAATCATATCCGGTAAATAAGTAATGTTGGGTCGAAATTGACTCGTTCTAGCATAAATGGGAAACAGTGGTGCCAATTAAACAACAACAACAAAAGAGACCATTAAATTAGGAACCACAAAAAATACTTTAATAGCCGATTGTATGTTAAATAAATACACCCGATAGTTACATAAAAAAGACCCACCATTGCCATGTGCAACATACCCCACACATACATTATTCTTATCACAAAATATGACTCTTGTCTTCTATTGTGGGTACAATAAGCTTTTTGGTCTTAAACACAACAAATAATATTTTGTTATTCTCGCTTTGGTAATCGACTCAACAGCCTCTAATATCATAGACAACTTGTCAACCAGCTACGTCATGGAAGTTGTTTAGTACATAATCGTATGTGCTTGTAGCTTTATCTAGATATACGAGTAGGTATCATCATCATCGTCAGGCCGTTGCAGCCCACCGCTGGACATAGGCCTCTTCCAAGGGACGCCACAGAGCCCGGTCGGCTGTTTTATGCAACCAGTTTTTGCCGGCCCTCTTGTGCAAGTCGTCCCGCCATCTGCCTAGAGGACGTCCCACTTTACATTTTCCAAGACGTGGTGGCCACTCTTACTCCTTACACGCTTACTCCAGCGGTTATCCGTTCAGGGCATCATTCATTGGCAACATTCAGAGCTTTCAGACATAGTATTGAATGATTATAAAGGGTTTATATATTCATGAGCAGACAAATCACCATCTCCAGAATACCTATTGCTTAAAAAAGACCAATTCTCAAGATAACCTGATGGAAATGGTCCTCATCCAGCGACCTCTTACGATCTTTATCTGAAAAATGCTCGAGATCGTAACGAGACCAGCAGGACGTCGGCTGATGGTTATCGTCACGCCTGCTAATAAATAAGAGCAACGTCACTAAGTATTTATTATTAAGCAGTGCCTCGTGCACCATACTGTGTTCGTTACCACGATACCTAATGTCTTGTGATTAAGTATCAACTCTTAGTAATTGGTTTATTCGTTTATGACTTGCTATTGGAAAATAGCAAAATGAAAAAAATACAAACTGCCTGGAGGCCGTTCTATTATTAAGCAGTACGAAGTACTACATTGTCATCCCAGCTTACGTCTTGCGGTTAAGTGTCAACTGTAAGTAATCAGTATTTTCGAGCTCCCACCTCATATGATTGGATGGTGGGAAATGAAAAACAAACTGCTGAAAGGTTGTTCATTTGATACAAAACGACTATCTAAAATTATTGATTGGGAAATACATAAAATTACATACATGCGTGTCATAAAAATTGCTCAATCTTGACATATCGCTATCGCTTCGTACTTAAAAATAAAATAATCCATAAAACACATTTTCACAGGTCGGTACGTGATACTACTCATGGGTATTTGCAGCATGTTCACTGGTCTTATCTACAACGACGTTTTTGGCAAATGCATGGCGCTGACAAGTTCTTATTGGGTTAATCAGTTCAATCGGGACGAACTCATGAAAAACAGTTATTTAGTTTTAAATCCGAGCGGTTCGACTAGGAGACCGTATCTGTTTGGCATGGATCCTTTGATTATGGTACGTAAAAATATATCTATCTCTTCAGCTACAGGAAGTCCACTGCTGAAAATAGACCTCCACCAGGGATCTTTACATTGGTTTTAATGCCTTCATCCAGCAACTTCCTTCATTCAACCTTAACCAGATCGTTCGTCCATCTTGTAGGTGGGCTTTCGACACTGCCCTTACCTGTACGTAGTCTCCGCTGTAAAACCTTTCGGCCTAAATCTATTAAGATATTAGATATTCCCGGAAACTCGCTGGGTTTTAATGGTGTTGCGAGAAATTATAGCCGATTATGTCGAAAAGTTGTCAAGTTGATAATGAAAACGTTGGGGTTGCCAATGTTTAGCAGTGAACCTACCATGGCTGAAGGGAAATTAAAAATAAATTTAATTTATTAAAATTTTATATTTGTTTCTTGAAATCATAATCTTAATTTTTCTTACCTAATATTGTGCCCGCAAGTGACGGATGTACATATTAGATCTGATAAAAAAACTTCTATGAATATTCTAAGCTACCAACATTTTCTATGCTTAACTGAAGTTTATTTTATGTTACAGCTCTCAAAAAATAAGATAATGATTCAAAACTCTGTTAAGATGAAGCTCGCCATAATAATTGGAATCGTGCACATGTTGTTTGGTACTACTCTCAGTCTATTCAATCACATGTAAGAATATTTTAAAAGTTATAAAATATCAGTTTAATTCATGATGCACTAGGCAAGCGCCTGTTCCGATAAAAACTGTTCACAGCATCCAAGGCTTTAAACACGATCGTCAAACGAGCACGTGACAGCTTTCTATCTGACTAATCTTTAACATTTGTATTAAATGTAAATTGTAAGACTCCTAAGGAAGCATTTCCATTGGGATGAGTGAAATGGGGAGTGAAGGCAATAGGGATTGACCAATCGCCGCTATTGACTGCGCTTCAGCAGTCAAGGAGACGACGAGGAATGTATCAAAGTGTATGAGAGGTTTATAGTGAAGCACGCACCGACTTGCCGTCAGCATGATTTCTTTGAGCTGTACAGCTACTGTCTTCGGTTCAGTGGAAGCATCTTCATCATACCGTACCGCTTATTTTCGCTTCAATGAAAATGCAGATTTATTGGTATTCCTATTATTGTGATGAACTAGATAGCGATTATATCGCTATGGTAATTTGATATTAGTGGAGTGTAAAGGAAGAGAGATAGTAACTATTACCAGAATGAGAGACTCTGGATCCCTATGAATAGTATTATGACATTTTGTAAAGTGGTCGCTAAATTATCCTAATACGATCAGTGCCCTGAAAATAATTAAACCATTTGTGTTTCAGATTCTTCAAACGTTATTATAAGATATTCCTGCAATTTATACCTGAACTATTTATTCTACTATGTCTTTTAACTTATTTAGTGTTCCTTATCTATTTCAAATGGTTCAAATATGGTCCTAAAGAAGGTGAGTAGCTAGAAAAACAACATTCAAAATAAAAAAGTATCAACAGTATGATATAATGCAATACATGTGACACGTAGTCTTAAGTAACATAATAGTTTTGGGCATGTTATAGAAAACTAAGCAAATACTAAAATAAAATAATGCTTTTGCTATCGATAAAATTATTTTGAAGTTTTTAAAAACCTACCAACAAAATGGAATGGGCTGGCCATATAATTATGTCACATATGGACCGCTAAAAATGAAATGAAATGAAATTTATTGAATTCATTAAGATTTTCTTCATCATTAAAATTAGGCCTTTTTTATCTACCACCCGGCTCGGAAAGCGGTTTTCACTAGAGAAGAACGGACACGAAACTCTAGTGTTGCTCTTTTCAAAACCAGTTAGTGTGTTCTGGAGTGAAGACCACGTCATGGCAAATGTACGGTGGAACACAGATTATTCTCTGCTCAGGGATGACTTACACAAGGGTCGGCAGCAACTAGATTTTTATGGCAGCAGATCGAGCTCTGTGGCGTTCTTGAAAGAGGCTTATATCTAGTAGTGAACTTTCACGGGCTGATGATGGTGATAATGAACCAAAATATGTTACATGAGTTACGTCTATTTCTCCCGCCAAACATCAGCGTAAATGCACCATTGTATTTTAGTAAGAAAGACATTGTAGCTAGAGTAACTATTGGACATATTGTGACTTAACATCTTACGTCTCAGGATGGCAAGCGCAGCCAAGAACCTCTTTGTAATTCACGGTGTTGTTTGATTTTGCTACTATCCATGTGCGGTCATATCTTTTATCATCAGACGATTGGCATGCTCGTCTCGCAATTCAAAGAAATAAAAAATTAAAAATGGTTGGACCTGAATGTCCATATAGTCGATGGTAATGGAATACGAAGCATGGACAAAACACGGATAGACGAAGTTCAAATATTCCTTTACGCTTAAATAACAGTTGCAACGCTATCGGTATTCCGGCAAGGTGTGACGGCTATGAACCGTGCGGTGTCGAGTTTCAGTTCCAGCGATGCTTTTGTATGAGTTTTCGGCTCAAAAAACACGGCTTTGCACAGGATTGCTTTTGCATCTGATATTGCGACACTGCGTTCATGTTAATTTTGTTAGGCTTCGATGAATTTAAAAAATGATTGGTTTTACTTCACTGGTTTGAAGATATTTTGACAGGCTCCGACGCGCAGTAGAAGATGAAACGAGAGTTCACCGATCAGATACAAATAGTTTGGTTTTGAACTTTGAGACGAAAAATCTCTTATAATTTCTGATACCCACGACATAAATGGACTTTTGTAGTGAGGACTATGTGTATAACTATTGTGTATATTTAGTATTCGTCCGGATATTTTTTATTACGTGCTAAGGCGGAGGAGCCTAACAGCTCGCTTTATGGTAAACGGTAACCGCCGCTCGTGGTTTTCTGCGAATCCAGGAGTCTCTACCGTTTCCACCATTTTTACAGACATCAAGCACAGTCCAGGCTGCGCACCGCAGATCCTGATCATCTTCATTGACATGTTCCTGTGGGCGGAGACGAAGCCAGTGGAAGAGGCATGTGACGCGTATATGTTCAGCGGGCAGCAAAGGTTCCAGAGGCTTCTGGTCATAGTGGCCGTGCTATGCATACCGATTCTATTGCTAGGGACGCCCGTGTATCGATACTATTATAACAGGAGGAAATATCGGGAGGTCCAGGTGAGGTTACTTTAAAAAGATAAGTTTTTTGTTTTAATACATTTGTTTGCAAGGTGTGATGAATGACGTTATTATGTAAACAGGCGACAGTGCATGATTGCATGTCGCATAAAAATTATAATGTTTTTGGTGTAATCATCATCATCATCATCATCATATCAGCCACAGGAAGTCCACTGCTGAACATAGGCCTCCCCCAAGGATCTCCACAATGACCTGTTGGAAGCGGCCTGCATCCAGCGACTTCCTGCGACCTTAGTCAGATCGTCCGTCCACCTTGTAGGCGGGCGTTCGACACTTCGCTTGCCTTTGGTGTAATATCAGCCTTTAAATTATCAATTACAAATTGCCTTCTAGTGTGAAAGTTCTAGTGGAAAACAAGATATTCTTCAGATATAACTAGTTAGGACGAGTTCTCGACAGCCCATATCGACCGAGTTGTTAAATAATTATTATACCGCAAAATTGATGGCAGAAAGAGTTGTTGAACAATATCTAGTTCTAATTTCAGAGCTTGGAGCGAAACTGATAGTTAACCGGATACTTTAATACTGAAATTGTATTTGCAAGTGCCTATATTTAATATTTTTCGTGGTGATTTCGTTGCTTTTAGTTCCTTAATTCATAAAATATGAGGGCACTGATGTACTACAGTATGATTGCAACGATGGGCGCTCAGGTTCGAATCCATGGTTGGACTAAGTGATATTGTATTTTTCTATTCATTGTCACCCTGGATGAGTAAGGAATTTGTGCCCGGTATGACGATAGGCTTGCCCCTATCACTTCGTCGAACCAAACACACAAGGCAAAACGTGGTTGTCTTGGTTGCTTGCCCGCACCGAGGCAAGTGTGTGACCCAGAAAGACTCATTTCGGATTTCAAATAAGTTAGTTTATGTGTATGTTTCATTATTGATTAATTTGAGGATTTATTAGTAAAATCATATTCTGTATTAGCTTATATAAGTCCCACTATCCTCTACAATCGAGAGTACGATTGAGAGTGATTAGGCCATATAGTCCATCGCGCTGGCCTAGAGTGGGTTGGAGGACTTTACATACTATAGAAATTCATAAAAATTCACTATAGAATGCAGGTTTCCCCATGATGTTTTCCTTCACCGTTATAGTAAAAGTCAGGGCTCACCCTGGGATTTGAACCCGTGACCACCGTAACATGTTGGCAGTCGCGTTTGGTCCGTTTACTAACTGGACATCACGCACGATCATATTAATATACAGTAATATTCATTAATATTCTTAATTGCAGAAGAAACTCGGCTCGTTCCGAAAGTATCGGAACAGAGAATCGGAGATATGTCGCGATGACACGGTTATGGCCGAAGCTAAAAAGTACGACATATCGTTCGGAGAGCTGATGATACACCAAGGAGTGCACACGATCGAGTTTGTGTTGAGCACCATTTCACACACTGCTTCGTACCTTCGTTTGTGGGCTCTGTCACTGGCTCACGCTCGTAAATATAAATTCTAAACTATATCAATTGTAAAAAGAATTATTAGCAATAAGCATTGGGGAGGGCTATGCTCGGCAGTGGACTTTCTGTGGCTGAAGAAACCGAGAAAGAGACCAAGAAAGAGAGACTAAGGGAGAGAGGGGGGGGGAGAGTTAATAAACACTTTTATCTTTCTTTTATAGTTCATCAGTTGAACTTTTCATTATCTTGATTTGTACATGCTGGCTTCACTTTAACAGGTTGTAAAATGTCCGCATGTTTATATTGTTGAAACTTTGTTGTGTGGATTTTTATATTTTGTAAGCGGTTTGTGAAGAAAGTAAAAGTATCTGTTGATATAGACGACAAATACTCGATGCATTGTGAGTAGTTTCGTTTCATCTCCCGTATAAGGATTATTGTGAGTGTAAGACCCACGCTGTTGACAGTCGTGACTCAGCATGATTGGGTCTATGAACCAAGCGTCGTGGACAGTGGACAGGTGACCTGTGTCCTCGTTTGCAAGACTTATTTAAGAAAAATAAGAAAATGTATCGCAAAGCCTATGATTCTACGTCATTTTATGAAATATATGAGTACAATTTTGAATGTTCAGTTGCCCCATTCGATTAGTAAAAACTTGAGCATAATTTTCTGGATTCGATTACCATATGCCATACTTTTTAATCTATCGTCATATCCGAACGTTCATGATATCTATTAATATGATTAATATGGTTACACACATGGATCTATGTGTATGTTATGTGTATATGTTATGGGCCAAGTGATTAATTTGGCATTATTCATAATGCCCGGGCAATATGAATAATGCCCAATAAGAGCGGGCAATGTGATTATAATCAATCGATTTATCACATTGCCCGGGCATTATGAATAATGCCAAGTGTCTATTGGGCAGAGTGATGTAAAGCGAATCAAAATGAACCGAAGTGGTAGAATGTAGAATAGGGCAGCACGAGGGGGTGGGTTGAGAGGAGTGGAGGTGGAGGGGGAGTATCGCACCTCCCCTGGTACCACTCCCATGAAAAGGTGACGCACCATTCCTGAGAAATATCTATTATAGCAACCTAACCCTTAAAACACTTGTTGTCAATACAAATTAGCTTCTGCATCGTCTCCGGCGCTACGGGAAGTTCAGCCCCTTCGCCCTTGCGTAACAAAAGATAGGCACCCATGCTCACCTTCGCAGCTTCGGCTTGCTGGTCGCCTCAGCCGCTACGGCTCGCACGGTTGCCTATCCTTCGTTACAGCGGGCGGGGGCTGCTCTCCCTCCGCGCCTCCGGCTTTTTATATACACTCTAGGGTCGGTAGCCAAAAGACTACGTGAAGTCGGGGTGTTCCGCGTCGGTTTTGGGGCACAGTCGACCTAAATGATCCATAAAGTGGGTACACTAATTTACTTCTGAAGATAATATTTCGGACGTTAAAAAACAACTAAACATAAGCAGATCAATTCAACCTTTCTAATTAATGGGTCTATCGCAGATGCGACAATGCGGCAGCGCACCACGTAAAAAATCACCTATTAATCACACTGCCCGATCATCATGTAGCCATATTCATAATGCCCGGGCAATGTGATAAATAGGTGAGTTTAGATTGTAATTAATCACTTGGCCCGATACGGCTCTGCTATATTCATACTGCCCGGGCATTATGAATACTGCTCGCATTAATCACTTGGCCCATAACATATACACATTGTGACAAAATAATTCCATCCATCCATCAGCCAAAGGAAGTCCACTGCTGAACATAGGCCTCCCCCAATGATTTCCACAGAGACCTGTTGGAGGCAGCCTGTGTCCAGCGACGTCCCGCGACCTTTACCAGGTCGTCGGACCATCTTGTGGGTGGACGTCCTACGCTGCGCTTTCCGCTACGCGGCCTCCATTCGAGCACTTTCCGACCCCATCGGTCATCAGATCTCCGCGCTATGTGCCCTGCCCATTGCCACTTCAACTTGCTAATCCGGTGGGCTATGTCGGTTACTTTAGTTCTCCTACGGATCTCCTCATTTCTGATTCGATCTCGTAGGGAAACCCCGAGCATAGCCCTCTCCATAGCTCGTTGAGTGACTTTGAGCTTCCTAATAAGGCCCATAGTGAGAGGCCACGTCTCGGTGCCGTAAGTCATCACTGGCAACACACAACTATCGAAGACTTTCGATTTAAGGCACTGAGGTATTTTGGACTAGAAGACGTCGCGTAGTTTCCCGAACGCTGCCCAACCGAGTTGGATTCGACGATTGACCTCTCTCTCGAAGTTGGACCTGCCTAACCGGACCACTTGTCCTAAATAGACATATTCGTCAACAACTTCGAGAGTCGAGCCCCCAACACCGATGGGAGTGGGCACAACATGGACATTCGACATGATCTTCGTTTTGTCCATGTTCATTTTAAGACCCACCTGTTGGGAGACTCGATTGAGGTCTTCGAGCATAGTGCTAAGGTCTTCCAGCGATTCTGCCAAGACTACAATATCGTCGGCAAACCGAAGGTGAGTGATATACTCGCCGTTGATGTTGATGCCGAATCCTTTCCACTGCAAGAGCTTGAAGGCATTTTCCAGCGCGGCAGTGAACAGTTTCGGAGATATGACATCTCCCTGTCTCACGCCTCTCTGTAGTGGAATAGCCTTCGTACTCTGATCCTGTACTCGGACCGACATGGTGGCGTTGTTGTATATACACTTCAATACTTCGATGTACCGATAGTCGATATGGCACCGCTGGAGAGACTGTAGAACAGCCCAAGTCTCGATCGAATCAAGGGCTTTCTCATAGTCCACAAACGCTAAACAAAGCGGCAAGTTATATTCCTCGGTTTTTTGTATAACTTGCCGAAGCGTATGGATGTGGTCTATGGTACTAAAGCCTTTTCGGAAACCGGCTTGTTCGGGAGGCTGGAAGTCATCAAACCTGCGTTCGAGACGATTTGTGATGACCCTCGAAAACAACTTATAGACATGGCTCAGGAGCGAGATGGGCCTGTAATTCTTCAGCAAAGTGTTATCACCTTTTTTGAAGAACAGTACCACCACGCTCCTGCTCCATGCCTCTGGCGTTGAGCCCTCGAGGAGAACGGAATTGAAGAGCCTCTGAAGGACTTTCAGTATCGGCGTTCCGCCCGCTTTCAGAAGCTCTGAAGTTATTCCGTCCTCGCCCGGCGCCTTGTTGTTTTTAAGTTGCTTCAGGGCCATCTCAATCTCACACAGGCTGATGTCCGGGATATCATCGCTAAAGTGTCGGATCAACTCGGCTCTCGGGTCTTCGGCCGAGCTAACAGCAGGTTTGGCAACCGAGGTGTAAAGCTGTCCGTAGAACCTCTCGATCTCCCTTAATACCTCTGCTCTGCCAAAATAATTTACTACTAGAAATTATATAAGTTAGTTTTTCTACCTTCCACTTCTACCGTCAATTAACCACGAAAAACAATCCTGTAAAATTTGCTCCATTATTCCAAAATGTCCGCATCACTTTTTATAAAACTTTCAACGCGCCTTCCCGTCGTACGCATGCACGTCGAACCAATTACCGTTTAAAATTGATTAAAAACGATACGTGTATTTACCAGCGTTGGTGCATTCACTTCAAATAAGTTTACACAGTGTATAATGCATTTAAGCTGGCCCACATCACTTCCGGGAAACTCATCATTAGCTCCAGAGTACGTGTATATGTATAGGCAGAAAATGCAATAATTTCACATAAAGTATAGAAGGACGGCGGGTAATTCGATAGAAGTGGGTTCCTGACTTGTCCCATGGTTTGTTGTGTGTTGCGTTCAGGGGTTTACTCTGTTCTCCGATACGAGGAATATTCGAACATCGCTCGTAAAACTGGTCGAATATGCCTAATTTTGTTCGTAAAATGTTCGTATCCTGTATCGTACGTCGTAATTTTGGACTAAGCTCGGCGTGAATCATAAGTTTCATAGAAAATAGTATTGATTTTTAGAAGGGGTAATATTTTGTTTTATATGCATATGGCAGCCTCTTTGCCACAGTCGATTATATAGCCGCCTATGTAAGGAGAGGCCGCGGGTTCGATCCCCGCCTCGAAAGCAATATTGGTGCAGCCCACAAATAGTTCTTTCGAGCCTGGGTGTTTGTGAGTCCGAAAAGTCTCTCGTAGTTTCTGAAACCCACGAGACAAGGCTCGGATCTTAGTGTGGGGTTAGGACTATGTATGTGTTTGTTGGGTGTTATTTATGTTCACGTTCATCGCCCTAACATTCAAACTTCGGGTCGAGCATAGAGTAACCCCCTTGGCATTGATAGTTTTCATAAAAAATAGTGGTTGTTTTCCAGCGCCTGAGACCCGTCCACTCGCTCTGTCGTCAGTTGTAGTGGTGAGGGTGGCTCGCATACTTTTATTTAATTAACATGTTTGATCTACCTTGAAGTTTATTAGTCTGTACACTACATTGTGTATTTACTTTTGTCGCATGAGCATACCTATTTATCTTCTTTCTGGTTCTTCCGCATGCAACTTAAAGGTATGTTGCCTTGATTACGTGTGCATATTTCTATGGGTCTTAGTTAAAAGGAGTTAGTGCTGGTTGAAAGTTTTTAGCTGAGCCCTACGTCGTGATTTTTGAGAATATTGAAAAATCTTTTTTCTCCCACTCCAAACTACCTTCGACTAATTCTTCTTCTCTAATGGTTGACTGTCTATAACAATATACGTACTTAAGAGAAATGGTTTTGTGTATTACTTAAAGTTTATGGTGGCGTGAGAATAGGGCCCAGTATCAAATGGTTTTCCATCATGTAGATTGGTATAATGACAATGCCAGAAAAACCTTTACAGTAATTTTTGCACTTGAGGCAATTATTTATGAACGAAATTTTTGTTCAAGCATAATGAAATATAATGTTATAAAGAGAGCCTACTAAATGCAATACAGTTATAACTAATGCAGTTATTATGAAATAATTTTTATTTTATTTTTTTATCAATCTTATTAAATATTTTTCACAAATGGCAAGGTTTCGCCCTTGTACATTAATGTACGCTCGGCCGCCTAATGCATATTTCTTCTCATTGTTGATACAGCGATACATAATATTATGTCGTAGACAACACGACCAGTTTATATTTGGCTTCCATCTCAAACGTTTACGCCGACAAAACAGTTTTTATTTTGTTAAAAGTAGCCAAGGCTTCTACGTTCTATTTACAACCTACCTTCTTTTTTAAATGCCTTCTTTTGCTCCGTTTTCACACATAAGTTTGTTTAAAATTCAGTGAAATAACACTTTTTAAATAGATCAGACTGAGTCGCCTCTATAAATGTTTTATTGGTTAGTCAAATATTTGTTATGGAGATTTACTTAAAGTTGCAAATATCCGCTTTGTATTTACTTGTTAATTAATTCATATTGACAATCTGAATAGTTATGTATCCGATGTGTTCATGTGTGTGTAGATTGCAATAAAAATCTAAATATTTGTTGAAAAGTCATTCACACGGGCTTATGAATCGTCAATCCATACTCCCACGATTACAGGGTGTGCTACGGCTATTAGAAGATATAACACAATGAACAACCTTAGCAATAGAAGTTGTCTTGTTACTTACACATTTTTTAAAGGAAGTACACCTTTTATTTTTCAGAGCTCGCCGACATGCTGTGGGTGATGACTCTGTCCAAACTGGCACTGCACGAACACTCTCTCGCTGGGTCTGTGAAGCTGTTCGTGATCTTCGGAGCCTGGGCCACCTTCACCGTCGCTATCATGGTGATCATGGAGGGACTGTCAGCATTCCTTCATACCTTACGTCTACACTGGTCGGTATATACATGGACTTATTTAGTGCAATAATTATTGGAGATGACGACCTACATCTCCAGAGACACTCAATGGGCTGTTGGGTCAAAAGTCAGACTCAGAAGGCAGTATTGCCTGATACGGCATGTAAAGTGAGGAGGTTTCTTAATTTAGGGTCGTAAACACCGATGGCTTGGGTCCCGAGCCTCGCCAACGAGGGGTCAATATATATTTTTATACTTTAATACTATATTTTATTATGTATATATAGAAGTGTAAAGAAAAAAAGGACATAATATCAAATAAAGGCAATAATTGGAGATTATAGTTTAATGGGGGAGAACATTGTGATTTGTGAGATCTGCATACTTTAGTGCTGGAGGGGTGTATAAAGTATGATTACAGTTCCGCATAGGTCCCATATATGTATACACAGGCTGGACCCGAACGCCATAAACTAGCTGGAGTGTCTATGGGTTTTTCATTGTTACTGGCATGACCACGCTAATTCAAATATTCTACCTAGTACTCTGATAGACCAAGATTTTATTCTCTCTGTTTTTTAAGCCACAATAGCCTTTTGCTGGTAATATGCAAGGATAACCCATATATCACTTTAATTAGGTCTGTTGGAGGTTGCCTTATTCCTTTATCCACCTTGTAGATTTTTCTACACTCCTTAGTAATAATTGATAGCCTCCGTGGCGCAGTTGTTTGACCCCGAATGAGAAATAAGAGGTTGCGGGATCGATCTCCGCACTGATACAAATATTTGTGTGATACACAGGTATTTATTTCGTTGGTTTGTGAAACCAAAAAGTCTCTCGTAGTTTCCGATACCCAGGACACAAGACTCGATCTTAGTGTGGGGTCAGGACTGTGAAAGCTACTTCTTATTCTATTACTTTCAGGGTGGAGTTCATGAGTAAATTTTACATGGGCGAGGGGTATCCGTTCCGGCCTTTCTGCTTCAAAACCATGCTTACGAGCGACGTGGACAAAAATGAAGCAACGCAATCTCAAATACATGGGCCAGTTTAGCGTAGAATTAATTACATATTAGCTTTATTATTACTTATCATGTATTAGATTATATGAATTTTAGTTAATAAACACTTAATATTATTGTGTTTTTTCTGCCACATTTTTCGGTAATGGAACAAAGCTTTTGTAAACTGTAGCGACGTTAATTAACTAGCTGGCTAAAAACGACAGCATGTCTAAACTTTTCCCGGAAAAGCGGGTTGAAAATTAAACTTTGTTGATTGGAACTGCATTGGAAAAAAGAATAATATCCGTTTCCGTTCGCTTTGTTAATAGATGTGCCGCGGGCAGGCGGTCAGCTAGGGGTGAGAGGGTGGGGGTGGGAGGGGTGAATGACGATCTATTGGCAGTGTAAGTACTTGTTTATCATAGTTGTTTATTGAATGTCTAGGTCAAGTAGATCGTTCTGTAATCTAGTTTTTATACATATTTATGATAATTGGCTCGGAAAAGTAATGTATGATGGATTTTTTATTGTGTCATGAAATATTTTAATGAAAACGGCATAAACTGCTAGTAAAATACATAAAAGAAGATAGGTCTATTTAAAATCCTCCGCTCTTTCCGAAGTGGGTTAAAAGTCTCTACTTAGATAATGGTAACGTGTCATAGTTATTATAACTAGCAAAATATTATGATCTAAATTAGTTAGCGGAAAGTTGCTTTATGCATAATAAAATGTAATCATAAAAATTCTTAGACTAAATCTGTGTCCAGCAATGGGCTTGCCGTGGCTGTGGATGCATCAATAGGCGTAAGGCAGCTCTTTACTGGTATAAATTAAATTCTTTTGTTGTGAGAGCAAGTAAAAACTTTAATAAATTAAGTGATCAATTTAATATAGATTTATTTCATACTAGTATAAGTGCGGCAAGAGGGCGGTTGGCTAATAATTTTTTCAACTAGTTGCAGTATCTCTTTGTATTTTTTTTTTAATGTTCGTTGATATCTTTAGTATTTATCATTCTTCATTTGAACTATCAAGTTTCTAATATCTAATATTGTATTCAGTATCTAGTTTTAATATTACTTAATATTTTGCTACCTTTGTTTGCTTGCGTGTAATGTTGTATATTATATGTATTAGTCGTGTAGATCCTTAAATGGCTTAAGCTGCTTTTTATAACCATATATTTTATTGTATTGTGTAGCTGTGGATCCTCCTAATGTAAATATAAAATAAAAAAATAAAATAAAATAAAATTATAAACACGTATAATAAAAAAAGGCTTTATAGTAAAATGATACTTTAAAAAAAATCTTATGGAGGATTGGTTGAGATGATAAGTTACTGTTTAAGATGAAATCGCTTTATTTTACCGTTGAACCTTATCTACCCGCATAAATGGAGATTTTTATTCATCTTCACTTTTCTAGATTTTCTACCACGCACATGCAAGCTCTGAAGTGAACTTGCTGCAATTATAATTGAGCGCTATGGTGTCGCCTTCTTGAGAGTTTAAAAAGTATTCAACATGATAGACAGCTGACTGTACTCCTGGCATTATGGCTTAATATACAGCAAGATTCATTTGATGCAGCGGCCTGGGTATTTTTCCTAGCATTGTCTAAGTCGGCAGCCCATGCATGATTATAAGGTTATACGGCACTAGCCTTGTGGAGGTATTACTCAGTGTGATAGTACATTTCTTACGTCTCTTATTAAAGGCAAACAAAATAAGGAATGACTCCACGGTAAAGTACCATCATCCGTTAAAGGCCGATGCGCACGGGGACGGAATGGCAGGGAATTTTACCACTGGCCAGCCGGTTTTTTTTATAGCATTGGTCTGGCAAATGAGCAAACAGTTCACCTAATAGTAAGTAATCACTGTCGCCCATGAACATTCATAACACTTGGAGCATGGATGTAATGCCGGCCCATCAAATCGGGAGACGAGCGGGAATTATAAAGGATGGGAAGAAGGAAAATGTGTTGGGCATCCGGAAATCTCACTCACCGAATGAAACGCGACAGCTAAGCTGCCTGCCCATTCATGCTGTCATGACTGAAAACGACGTGGCTCTAAAATACTGGTTACATACTGTGGCATTCTGACGGCCTACCGGATGCCTTGGTATAAGTCGTAAAGAAGCAAGCAAGACAAAGCATGTACATATGTACTCTCGCTAGGGCGGCCCTGTAGGACCAACTCATCCTGCAGTGTATCACGGCATTCTTCGGTATGCCGTAGCATAGCGCAGTGTGCTGCGGCATCCCGCTGGGGATCCCTGAGTGCTACTTATTAGTGCACAATGCCGCGTCAAGAAATGCCTTTCGATACCATGGCATCAATCTAATACACTAGAATTTATTTCATATTCCTACCAGATAAGTTTGATTATTAAAATCCTCTGCCAATTCGTCCTGGTCTGCGTAGGCCCAAAGTGAACACCTACAAAAGTCAGCGAAACTTATACAGCTTGTAAAAGAGACGCAACACGTGAACGACGTGGACGACAGTGGAAGGGCTTCACATCTGGAAAACTACGTTTTTTACTTATGAAAATGAAGTAAAACATAAATAAAAATAATACTACTATTGCAATAATTATAACGACAGTTTTCTTTATCAATATCTACATCCACAAGAATTCTGCTGTCAGTACCGGATTACCATTAATAATAAATATATCATTTGCAGCCTCTTCACCTTCATCAGCCTCATATTGTCCACTGTTGGATTTGCAGCATATCTAATAATATTATGGTTCCGCTATGACGCAGGTGTGGCATTATAATATAACCCCAATAATAAAATAATGTATCATTACGCGCATCTAATGGCATCCTGTAAGCGCCAAATATTTCCGCCAACTTGGCTTGAAGGTGGCCCTTGAGAAGACCGAGGCCCTTTGCTTTTATGGGCCTCGTAGGAGGCCACCGGCTGGTGCCCATATTGTTGTGGATGGTGTGCGAATTCCTATCGGTACTACAATGAAATATTTAGGATTAGTTCTCGACGGCCGATGGGAATTTCATGCCCACTTCAAACAGCTGGGGACAAAATTGTCCCGGGCAGCGGGTACACTTAGTTACCTGCTGCCCAACCTGGAGGGTCCTGGCAGCTCTTGCCGAGGGCTATATGCCGGAGTTGTACGGTCCATAGCTCTATATGGTAGTCCTGTATGGGCTGAGTCTCTGAGCGACCGATGCGCCGCTCTCCTGCGGAAGCCACAGCGAGTAGCGGCGCAGCGAGCGATCAGAGGCTACCGTACCATCTCTTTTGAAGCATCCTGCGTTTTAGCCGGTTATTTACCTTGGGACCTTGAAGCCAAGGTTCTCGCCAGGGTATTTAACTGGCGAGAGAATGCTTTAAGACGTGGGCATAGACCGGCCCGTAGAGAGGTTGAAGTTATTCGTAACTCCCTCCGCAGTGATGCCGTGGAGGAGTGGCGTCTCAGGCTGGACAACCCTACTGCGGGTTTGAGGACCGTTGCGGCAGTGCGCCCTGTTTTTAGTCAGTGGCTAGACAGGCGCAACGGCGCAGCGACATTCCGATTGACGCAGGTACTCACAGGCCATGGATGCTTTGGCGAGTACCTGTGTCGAGTTGTCGGCGTGGAATCGTCAACCGTGTGTCACCATTGTGACAACTGCCCGCGGGATACGGCTCAGCACACTCTGGAGGTGTGTCCAGCCTGGGACGGTGAGCGTAGCGCTCTCGTTGGTATCGTCGGTCGGGACCTCTCGCTGTCGGCCGTGGTGTCATCCATGGTTAGCAGCCCGAGATCTTGGAGGGCGATGTCCCAATTTTGCGAGAGGGTGATCTCGCAGAAGGAAAGAGCAGGAAGGGAGAGAGATCGATCCGATCCCTCTCGTCGCACCAGGAGACATAGGAGACGCCGGGGGGACGATTAACCGGTGACTCCTGCCCTGTGGACTGGGGGCTATTTTAAGAATTCCACCACGGTATCCCCTACCTGTCGTAAGAGGCGACTAATGGGGGCAATGGTAGTCGCGGGCACGCAGCGGGGGGCTGCGTAACGTCCACTTATAGCGACTACGTGAAGAAAATATGTGGGGTGTGTCGTGTCGCGGCATCGTGCAGGATCGGATCCGGCGAGGCTAGGGCGCCTAAGCCTTAGGAACCCGGACCCGCTCCAATGCGCTGAAGAGGTTCACCGTGGGGTTTTTGGTTGGTATGCCGGTGTAGGAATTTTGTTAGGGACGCGACTCAACGGTCGCCTAGATGTTAACATCCATTCCGGGTGGTTCAGCGTTGAGTCGTAAGACCGGCGAAACCAACATAACCGCCTGCCTTTCCCCCCAGGCAGCGGTAGCGATAAACCGTTTTCCCCCGCGAAAACAAAAAAAAAGCGCCAAATATTTGATGATCTTTTTTATTTAAAAAATGTATGCATTTACACTTCTACACTAATATTATAAAGAGGAAAACTTTGTTTGTTTGTAATGAATAGGCTCAAAAACTACTGGAACAATTTTAAAAATTCTTTCACCATTCGAAAGCTACATTATCCACGAGTAACAGAGGCTATATATTTGCCTAAAGGGGTTGAAATAAGGGTTGAAACGGAATTGGAAAATATAAATTATTGAAGATCGCCTGGGTTGAGATCTTCTTTCACTCCACTCCACACCTGAAATTTCTAGTATTACATCTATATAAATAGTGCATTATCCCGATATCTCGGTAAAATACAAAATTTGAATTTCTTAATTTTGTTAGGACGGTAATGGTGCAATTCGGTGCAAAAAAACATAACAGGAATTTGTGATCGATATGGCGATAGGCTTCCTCTCACAACATGGGACGAATACATGACAAACCGTGGGTCCTGGTTGCACCTCTGCCTACGCCTTCTGCGAAAAGGCGTGAAGTGAAATCATGCATGCTCGTCTAGCTACTCATTGCAATAAAAAAAAACAATCCGACCAATAAATAAATACTTCAAAATGGCGGCCAAAATTTTCCGATTCCAACTGTGAATTCAGATTATTTAAACGAAGGGTTCCTCAGATATCAATTTTGGAACCAATCGGATCAATAGCAAAAAAGTTCAAACCACAAAATTTCGATTCTGACTCCGAATTTAGGTTATTCGAACAAAGGATGTCTCAGAAATTGATTTCGAGACCAATCGGATCAATAACAAAAAAAGTTCAAAATGGCGGCCACAAATTTCGGTTTTGACTCCCCTCCGTCCAGTCTTTCGGTTATTTTCACAAAGATTAAATAATTACAAAGCGATACGTACCGATACGTCCCGTCCTTTCTCTTCATTATCCATCCCGCACGCACGCACGCACGCACGCACGCACGCACGCACGCACGCACGCACGCTCGCACGCTCGCACACACACACACACACACAATTAATGTAGTAACAATTCTATTCAACGGGTTTCTTAAGACACAGGCAACTTTGAAAACTCCTGCAACATTCTCCATAATTATGTAACATTGTTATTTTAATAAAGAATTTTCATTTTCAAGTGACATTCTATCTTGAAAAGAAGTAAAACTTCTTACGTGTGAATATTATTTATTTTATTGTCCTATATTTATGTAGCTTCATAATATATTCTCTTCAGTTTACACAAATTAAATTTCTCAACGCATGCATAAATATTTGATAAACAATTTAAATGTCAATCGTCATTACTGTCATTTAATTTACATATATAAAATTTAAAATACGCCATTAATCGAATATTGTGGATATATGTATGTCGTTGATTGAATGATATTAACCTTTATTTAAATACGTTATTTAATTTTAGGGAAGAGTTTACCGTATCGACGGTATTGGGCAAAATGTTTTTTTCCTTTTTTTTATACTTTCGTCAATTTAATCGAGATAATAACTATCCCATCTTTAAGTTGGAACAAATAACACATATCTACTAAATTTCATTATAATCAGTTGAGTGGTTTAGGAGTCCATCGCGGACAAACAACGTGACACGTGAATTATATATATTATGATATATCACAGATTTAAGTGGATCGCTGTTATCGCCCGACAAGATTGTTTTAATAATCTATCAGTGCGCACGTCCGGCGCTATTCCGTCAAGCAAAACAATTATGACAATACCAAAATTATTATTTCTCGGATTCTACTGACAGATTTTTTGTACGTTGCCATGGGCAACCGATAACTTAGCAGACGTCAATCAAGTCGGACTGTGTTGCTATTCCAATAAAATCAATGAATAAAACTAATGACCTATGCAAAGTGATATTGGATTTTTCTATTCATTATCAGCCCAGAGTCAGGAATTTGTGCCCGATATGGCGATAGGCTCGCCACCTATCACATCATGGGACGGAACATACAAGGCGAAATGTGGGTCCTGGCACCTCTGCCTACCCCTTCTGAGAAAAAGGCGTGAGTTTATGTATGTCTGTATGTATCTATATATCTAATCTAACTGTATGTTTGTGACGCATACATATGTATATATTATCACGCCGTTTCCCCAGAAAGGGTAGGCTGTTATATAGTTGCTACTCGGCCTCCCACGTTTTGTCTTGTATATTCCCACGATGTAACAGGAGGCAAGCCTATCTATCGAGTACAAATTCCTGACATCGGGCTGAAGTTTTATAGTTAAATACAATATCACTTTGCCTGACCCGGGATACGTACCCTCAGCATTGTAATGATTTCGTAGAACAATTACGATACCGAGACAGTCTGCGATTGTGGAACATTTTGGTTTTGCACGATAGGCCTCGGATACGAGAATCCTCTTGACGTCATTTTTTTGGGATATAAGCAGTGTCAGACGATTAGCCTTCAAAGATTTAAAAATATTTACCTACATAATTTGATCCTGGTTTGACCCATGAATCTCACAGCTTGAACGCTACAGAGAACTAGCTGCCATGACTAGTTGGCAGTAGTCAGAGACGCAAAGTAAAAAAATGTTAACAAATTAATTTGATATTTTGCATGGATGTTTTTGTATATTCCTCTATCTGTGATGCTAAATTAAGTAGACATTTTTAATAAAAAGGTCTTTATCAATATCATGAAAACCTTGATGAAAACGATCCTTCAATTAGAAAAATAATACTGACAAATATCTTTCATGAATAAACATTTGAAGGTGAGACAAGAACATTGTGATTTAATTTCATTAAATGTACATATTATGGAGTATCTTGTTAGTTAGGTGGTAAGTAATCTATACAGTTTATTTTATTTTTATATCTTCTGCTTACATGGTGGAACTATTTGAGGTCCCAGAATGGGAAGTTCCCAGAATAGGCCGCTTCCAAGAGCTCCTAGATATTCTTGAAGGAGACGTATGTTAATTAGTGTATTTTCTTTGGCTGAAGAGAGTGAGAGAGGTAGACAGCAAGATAATTATTGCTTGCTTTGAAAGAAAACATCGTGAGAAAACATGCATGACTGAGAGTACTCCCAAGAATTGCATAGGCGTATAGTCTTTAAATGGCATTTGACTTCGCGGTAGACAAATAATCCTACTTCCGAAAAACTATCTTATAAAGTAGTAGATCGAGCACGCAGTCGATTGATAAATTATAGCTAAATCAACTTTATGCCTGAAAAACATGTTGCGCCTACCCTATGTACGTATGACATAAGAATAAAGAGAAAAAAAGTTACGAGTTCATAATTATTATACATATATAACTATATTTTTCCTTCCAGTGACTGTTTCCAATTCTGCATATTGTAATTCATAGAATTGGTTGAGAGACTGATCCTCCCGTAGTAATCCGGAATAATTATTCTAAAGGTGCTAATTTCTTCAAGTCTTTTTAAATAACCACACATTCTGTGGCGCTATTCCAATAATCGTTTAAAACAGCATAACAACACAAACAACATCAATCTCGCAACATATCAATTAATGTACACAAACCGCGGTAATGAGTGGCACGACGGACGTTGTTAATTTCCCATAGGCACATGGTTAAATTCATTTGAGAAACGCGAATTTTGTGAGTATCCGTCTGTTGCACATCCGCCCACAAAGGCTCTCCACCCACGATAGATGAAATTACCTGTCTATCAATAGGTAGACTTTGTTCCGAGCCCTTTGTAGCAATATGAAATTATTTCGCAGAAAAACTGACAGATTAAAAAAGATCCGAACAGACGGATTAGTGTCTGCTGTGTTTTCGCTTTAATATTTAAAAACTTAAATGGAAAACGAGAAATAAAATTCACAGTTGCGTGCGATGAAAAAATTGGTATCTTTTTTATAGTGTTTGTTTATGGATTGTTACTAATTACAAGGGACTAGCAACACAAAATTATAAATTATTATTTTGTCTTGCGCCAGATATTTATTCTTCGCCGGTGAATATTCAATCTGAACAGCACTAAACTTATTATTAGGTGCGATGTGGATATTTTATGTGACATTAAATAAAAGTATGAAGTGAGTTGGCTTGGTAACGGATTCAGCTCCTGAGTTGGTCGATGCGGGTTCGAATCCCTTGGAATTGTTGGGGTCATGTGGTGTATTGATAGTTGCCATGCTCTAAAATTATGAAGGTAAAAGTCGTGAGGAAACCTACACACTACAGCGATTTGTAAGAATTCTCATGGTATGTAGTCAGCCAACCAGCAGTAGGCCTTGGTGGTGGACTATATGACCTAACTCCTATTAATTGAATTATCGGTTATAGTGAAGTCCCATGTCCAGTAGTAGACGGTTTTGGACTGTTATAGTCTTCGATCAAATATATTTGATCGGGCCTACTCTACAATCGAGGGTACGATTGAGAGTGGTTAGGCCATATAGTCCACCACGCTGGCCTAGTGCGGGTTGGCGGACTTACATACCATAGAAATTTTAATAAATCGCTATGGTATGCAGGTTTCCTCACGATGTTTTCCTTCACCGTTTTAGTGCGTGGTGATTGACTATCAATACACACATGACTCCGAAAAGTCAGAGGTGTGCCCTGGGATTCGAACCCGCGACCACCGTGAACATGTTGGCAGTCGCGTCTAGTCCGTTTACCAACAGGCCACCACGCACTTCACTCGGTATAGATGTGAATAAAAACAATACCGTTATCTAAATTGGTTGATAAAAGACTTGAAAAGTCAGTAAAATATCAAGATTTTTGACAAAGCCACCAAAAAGATTGTTTTCAAATTTCGTACTTTACTGGAGTGTTTAGGAGCGTGTGGTTTAAATTAAATACCATACTTTTGTCAATATCACACTGTATATTAAAATAAAACGAGTGGTATAATAATTTGAAATTTGTTTTCAGTAGTCTACGCCACGATGTTGAGGAGCGATCACATGGCGTTCTGTGAAATGTATTTGCAACCGGAAGCTGCGTTCGAAATACTCTCCCAGCTTGGGGAAATTGGTTGTGTTGAGTTTTTGGACGTGAGTTTGGATTTTCATTCGTTGTATCAGTAATGCAATATATATTATCATTTCACTTTCATGACAGGCTTCTGACTATTGTCATTGACATCGCAAATAATCACGTGCACTACTTTATTCTAGTGTAATATGTATATGATTATAATAATTATTATCAGTAGTTTGTTATTACTGTATCTTGCGCGCCAATTTTTCCGTTGCATGGTTGTTGCATGTCATGTTTGTTTTTATGTAACTTAATATACAGACATTTGATATAGGCAGACTTAATGCCTTAGGTATTGTCTACCAGTCTACCTTGAGATGGTGCTGAAATGACAGAAGTAAGGTAGATATACTTATTTGATGCGCATATTCATGATTTAAGTAGTAAAAACTTTAATTTTTGAGCTTAAGAAATACCCATATAAAAATGAACTTATAATTTAATTTTTTAGACACTATAAATAAGATTATGCCAAAATTGATAAAAAGCGGAAGTTTCTAATTTGAATTTAGAGGAAAAATAGAGCAAAGATAGATTTAATACATAAATACATTCTTAGATCTCCGGAAGTATCTTTAAAGTTTCAAATATATAGCTATAAACAATTTATAATATATATTACGGCGTGTCGCAGTTAGTTAGACGCCGGCTGTGAAACGAGAGGTCGCGGGTTCGATCCCCGCACTGAGACAAATATTTGTGTGGCACAAGTATTTGTTGAGGGTTTGTGAGACCGAAAACTCTCTCATAGTTTCGGATACCCACAACACTCGATTTTGGTGTGAACAGGACTATGCATGTGCCTGTTGGATGCATTTATTTACATACAAACATACATAAACTCACGCCTTTTTCTCAAAAGGGTCGGCAGAGGTGCCAAGACACCCACATTTCGCCTTGTATGTTATGCATTTATTTATTTTTGTTCGAATACAGGCACAGGTGAGGCTAAAATAATTTCACAAGTCAGTCCAGAAAATTACTTGCGCGAATGTCAATCAATTTTCGAAAACCTTATTAGTTCGGCATCGGCAAAGTGCTATTTTGCATTACCTACATGTCCAAGTAAGGACCCATCGAGGTCCGCTGACGGATCAACTCTGAATGGACCACTCATATCCGGCCATCAGCTGTCAGCTATCAAATATCGCGCCAATTAATGACGATGGATGCGTCAATATGCATGATTTTGATAGCGCGTCAGCTACGATATGACAATTTTGGAGTAATTACTATTTGAGGTTTTAATTAGTATGATATGGTGTCAATGGCTGGATGCACGTCGCTTCTAACTATAACATCCAATGACTACGTTATTAAGTTTTAGGTTTTGTTTCATATTATGATTAATTAGTTTCGGAATTAGGTTTCATCTGTAATGGTTAATTATGATTGTTTGTTTTTGAAAGCGCAACTGTATATTCGAGTTTTGCTAAAGTATTTGCCGCTAGTTAAAAATAATTTCATTTATTCAGTGTGATGGTTTATATTAATTACTCTATAAATAGAGAGAGAAATGTTATTACGTATGAAATAAAGTTGTTACAATTAAACGGGTTTGGATTTCCTTCCAATTGCTCCTTGAATTAATGCAGGGTATATCCAGACTGCAACCAAACACGAAGCCAGATAATAGTTTTACAGAAACTACGCAACTGAAAATTTCGTAAAAACATGCGTCGATTTTTTTACTATTTCTTAAGTATTAACGTGTTTTCGTGGTAAACACGATAATATTATTGGTGGTGGTATTTAGTTTTTGCTAAATAAATAATGTAAACACTTGCTTAGCATTGCGTCTTTAAAAAAATAACATTAATATTTAAGGAAAAAATACGCATATACCACGCAAACATGACGACAGGAGAAAAATATAAAAAATGACACTTTTATTGGGAAATTTTTACTTGCATTGTATTTGAAGTAACTAAAACCACCACTAGGCTTCATTTTTGGTTGCAGTCTCTGTATGTTTGGATAAAAAAGATTTTTGACTAAGTTGATACGGAAGTTATTTAATTTCAGACGAATCCTGTAGAACAAACTTTTCTTAGAACTTACGTGGCAGAAGTGTCTCGATGTGCTGAAATGGAGCGGAAACTTAGATACATGAAGGTCGAGATGAAGAAGGACAAGATATTCATACCCCGGCTAAACATCGAACCGAAAGCGATGCAACCAAATGAAATGCTCATGTATGAGGTATGAACTAATGAATTGTCAGTATTTAGAAATAAAAACTGCCCAGCCTTCTTATCCTTTTCTTACATCCATCCAAAGGTTGTCTGTAAGAAATCGCCTAAGGCGATTTGACCAGCCAAGTGTACTCTTTAATTTTATTTATAGAATATTGTGTGCTATTTGTTCTTTTTTGTGTGCAGTAAAGAATAAAATAAAAACAAAAAGCTCCTTAGTATGCTAAACTTGGCTTGATAATATAAATATTTAATTACCTATTATACAGGGTATCTCAAGACTGCTACCGAAAACGAAGCCGGGTGGTAGTTTTAGTGACTACTAACAATTATACTCGGAATTTTAAATGTATTTGAAAAGCTTTCATCGGGTCTGGACAAAATTAATGGACCAACTAATGAATTGAGTAACCATTATCTCATCGAGTAGTATCGAGTTTAACCACAGTGCGTCAATTACATGTATCCATTCATTATAATTACACATGGAGGTCCCACTGCAAAATCAATATACACTTGCAGGCGAAATTTCGACCCATATCGTACTTTGTTTCCAATCATAATAGATCGCGAAAAATTTCGCAAGGCCGGCGAAGTGGTCTATGGCCTAACCCTTCTCAGCCTAACTCTGGATTATCGAACAGCCCTCGCGAAGTAATATACATTTATAGAACAATACAGTAGATAAAAAAATATAAAAGCACTGTTTTTTTGTATTGAAACAGTTTGTAGCCATTTAAATAATTAGGCATTAACAAAGGGTATCTTTATCCTGTCTAACTTTGACAAGAAGTTAAAATGCCTACCATTGGTACAATTCTGTCGATATCATTCGTGTAACAACAAATTTTAATTCGTAATAATTCATATTTTACATTTTACTTTAAAAACAAAACATTTTCACTGTTAGGGTAGGAAATTATTAATTTTCGATGAGTTTTTGTAGGTTCAAGATTTCTACTTACATTATACAGGATATATCAAAAATGCGACGGAAAACGAAGCCGAGTGGTATATTTAGTGACAACCGATAAAATACAACTAAAAATTTCGATAAAAATAGCGACATTTTTTTTTTTCGGTGTTACGTATTGGATAAAGTTACATGTATGGGTGGTAATGGTAGTTGCATTGTGTCTGAAGTTACCAAAGTAACCTCATGGCTTCGTTATCGATCGCAGTCTGGATATATACTGTATAAACCAAATATTATAATACCTGTATATACCTTATTACCATTTAATAAAATAAAGACAATTATATGTACATACCTGTTACCCGTAGATTGTTTGTTACAAGATTTTGTAAAGTAATAACGCGGCAACCCACGCACTTTGATAAAAACTAAGTGACTTTTAGGTCATTATTCCCAAAATTCTATATGTACCTTGAACAGTCCTGTGACGGCAATAAAGTGTAACAATACCTATGTAATTGTATATATTTTATTAAAATAATTTATATCTATCGCAAAACTACGCTTTAATGGACCGTTTCTACCAACAAAATAATACTGGTTAGTGGTTGGTTAGATAATACAGTTAACAGGAAGAAAACAGTTTCCAGGTCAAAGAATGAATTTAAATGATGTATAATTACTCACAATAAAATATCAGACTTGGTGACGTTATAGAAGAATTTCTTCGACAGCTCTATCAGAGCCGAAATAGCTCAGCGGTCAGAGCACTAGGTTGTAAAACTTAGAGGCCCTGGTTCAAATCCAGGTTTCGGCGTTTCCGAGGCCAAGGTCAAGATAACATTTTGCTTTCATTCTTTTGCTATTTTTATTTTTTAATGTAAATATTTATGAAATTAATATTATTTTATTGGTTTATATCACAATCGACTTTCCATGTCTAATACATAAATATAACCATATAAAGATCTTTTTCAAGGTAGGTATATAACGAAAGATCTATCGAGAAAAAAGTGTAATTTATACAGTTTTATAATAATAATATTATAAGTAGTCTAGTATGGTCGATAAGAGAGTTTGAATTTTGTTTTTTGTTTATAGAGTTATTAATGTAAAATTATAGGGTAGTTTTTGTTGCTCTGAAGTATATGATATTATGCCAAATAGTACCTATTGTACGGTTGGTTACCACCCCGTCACCTCGGAACGTGTTATAGCTATGCTCAAAAAACACAAGATAGTCTTTCATCAAAACGGTGTACGTTTTTCTTTTTTTAAACAAGTTCAAAAAGGAGGTTCTCTATTCGAATAGTATTTTTATGTATTTTAGAAACGTACAGAACAATACAATATAAGCACAATACAATTAGTTGTACCTGGTTCAGTGAAGTTTCCACAGTTTAATTATACATAAAAAAAGCATGTGTACAAAACCAAATTAAAATTCATAACAATTATTTTAAAATAATGTAATTTGCATGTTATGTAATTTTTAAATAAGCAAGTCAGTAGCCATAGCTAATGTTTGTTTGTGACTGCGGGTTCGATCCCCGCAGTGAGGGAAATGTTTGTGCCGTCTACAAATATTTCTTTCGGGTCCTGGGTGTTTTTCAGACCAAAGAGTCTCTCGTAGTTCGTGATACAACGTATATGACTGTTGGGTGTATTTATTTATTTAATTACAGAATATATTTGAAAAATGGGTGAACGAGATATCCCAGATGTCTCAGAATCACGTGAACGTTCTGAACAACTACCTGCAAATAAACGAGATGTATTACATGCTGTCTCACGTTGGACCCATGCTGGGAGACGCCGAGTTCAGGGAGTCATGGGTTTACAAGTAAATATTATTTTAATAGTATAGAAAAGTCATAACCAATGATGACCTCGACAATTTAGCAGACTTTGGATTGTATTAGCAACCGATAAGGATGACAGGAAGGAGTTGAGGGAGACCTTTACCCAGCAGTGGGACGCAACAGATTTAAAAAAGATAAAAGCTTTTTAGATAATGGTTGTTGGGATCTAACTTTGGCGGTTTGCAGGCTGCTTCCAAAAGGCTATGGAAATTCTTGGGGAGGTCTGTATTCACCAGACTTACAGAAACTATGAAATAGAGTTGCCATCTACACTTAGTTGAAATATCGTTCCAAAGATTTTTTCGGTTGAAAATATTTTTTCTTACGCTAAGGACATTACACCACTTTTCACCACGCATTTCAATCCAGGTTAATCAGATGATCTCCGTTAGTCATCATCTCTTCTGGTAAATATTGTTACGGGCCATTTATACAAATAACTATTATCATATTGTTATCCATTCGGGAAACGAACTGAAGTGTTAAACACGCAAAAAAGGACACAGAACAATGTGTCGACATAGGGAGTGTGTGTTCCGATATCATTCACTGTGTATCCGGCCTTAAGCAAACTGTCGTAATTGTGTTTATTTGCGAGGGGAAACTTTGCTTGTGGTTGGATAATCCCATCCGCCCGAATGTCGGGACAGCCAAGCCATCATAGTATGTCACGCAAGTGTGTCACGTTTCGAGTTTTGCTTACGCATAAGTGGTTACGCAAAACTGGTATAACTGTGAACATCGGCGAGATACACATCTTTTGCTAGTGAATACTCAATGTGGGCTACACTGCACTTTTTCGTGCTAGTAATATATACGCAGGCACTATCATCATCATCATCATCTCAGCCTCAGGAAGCCCACTGCTGAACATAGGCCTCCCCTAAAGTCGCAGCAGTATATCGTATCGATAAATAAATTATGTTCCAACGGATTAGCAACTTGAAGTGGCAGTAAACCGGTCACATTTGTCAGAAAACCGACCACCGTTGGTGACTTGTTCTCGAGTGGCCACACCTCGGTAAGCGTAGTGTAGGACGCCCTCCAACCAGGTGGAGTTAACATATTATATGTAAGATAGCTGGTAGCGGTTAGAGACTGTAACATACGTAGTTTAGAGCATGTTGCGTATATAATACATTTTTTATTGTAATGACATTGTAAGAAGCAAATAAAGACAAATTATAACTAAACATAAACTCCGCAAAGACTATAGGCTGAAGATCGATTCATGTCGTAGATGAGTTCTAAGTCATGCAGTGAACGCGGAAGCGTTGATGATGCTTTATGATGGTGATACACACATACATAATCGTCACGCCTGTATCCCATAGGGGTAGGCAGAGCCTACAGACCGCAACTTTGCTGATGATGATGAAATAATTTATAGCCATTACTTACCATCAGATATTGCAATCATTCAATATAAATATTAAAGTCATTTACTTTATCCATGGATTTCAAAGGGCTGGTGAAGGCGGCGGCGACGTAGTTGGTGGTCGACTGGTCATCATGTCTGGAGTCGTGCGAAGATCCAAAAGCTACAACTTCGAGATGATGTTGTGGAGAATCTCAAGGGGCAACATTTACTACCGCCAGGCGTCGCGGGACACTGTTTTGCAAGATCCTCATACGGTAAGATTGAGCTAAGTATTTTGTGGCAGGTCATACATACATATACTCACGCCTATGTCCCATTGGGGTAGGCAGAGACGATTGAGCGCCAAGTGCTACGGTCCATACATATCTCTTTCGCTTCTTCAACTGGCATTAATCTCTTCATACACGCTCGTCGGTTTCGAGGACTCCGTATATTTCCTTTCTTTAAAAGGTCTCCTATTTGATTTTTATAGGACCGCCTGGGACGTCTTCGACCGACTTCATCATCCATTCTCGCATTATAAATCTCGTTTGTCAGTCTCCTTTCATCCATCCTTTCAATATGGCCAAACAATCGAAGCATCCCTTTCTCAATCATAGTCACTACATCTTCTTTTAACCCACATTTCTCCCTTATCACACTATTTTTAACTCTAGCAACCAATTTGACCCCACACATAATCCTCAATGCTCTCATCTCTACGGCATTGATCCTGCTTTCGTGCTTCCTCTTCCACACCCAAGATTCACTGCCAGATAAGTGCCAGATAAGTGTTGGCACCAAGACTCCTTGGCGTATTGCTAATCGAGCACGGTGTGAAATATTTTTATTTGCCGTCGTCGAGTACAAGGCGCCATTTACACTATTTCCCATTTTAGTCTTCTTTCAATATCCCTTTCACACTTTTCACCTCTGGTAATCAAATGGCCCAGATACACAAATTCATCTACTTGCTCCACTTCCTCACTCTCTATTGTGACCTTGCATTCTGTTCTCGATTCATCCCTCTCCAGAACCATAACTTTCCTCTTTTTTACATTTACTTTCATGCCTCGCCTTCTAAACGCATCACATCATACACCGATGATGCAAGAAGCACCTGATCATCATTTCAGCAGGTCATAATATTCTATAATAATAGAAACAATTATAAATGTCCGAATCCTGGGTCGGACAAAGTGGTATGGATTTTTCTGTTCAATATCAGCCTGGAGTCTACAATTTGCGTCCGATATGCTGATAGGCTCATATATCACATCGTGCGATGAGACGCATAAGGCGAAACGTGGGTGTCCTAGTAGTACTACTGCCTACACCTTTGGAGAAAAAAGGTGTGAGTTTATGTATGTATGTCCTGGTAGAACCTCTGTGTACCCCTTCTGGGAAAAGGCGGGTTTATGTATGAATGTATGAAGTTTAGCAATGGCTAATTTTAAGATGCTGATTCTACAATCTAACTCTCGGTTGTAGAGTAGTACCATGTACTATGTGCGATTATGGGCTAAAGTACAGATTTCTTCACAGCGTGAGGATATAAGGAAGGTGGCATTCCTAGCCGTGTGTCAAGGGGAGCAGCTAGCCGCCAGGATGCGTAAGGTGTTCGCTGGATTCGGGGTCAACATTTACCCCTGCCCCCAAACTGAAGAAGAAAGGGACGCCTTGACACTCAGCCTAGATTCCAGGTTGACTGATTTAGAAAAGGTACGTTATTAACACAAAGTATGTAGTATTTTTAAGCGACTTCAAAGGAGAAGCTTATCAATTAGATTTTTTTTTTGTATTTACACCGATTACGCTGAGATTTATGATCCGATTTACGTGATTCTTCGTTAGTATGGTGTAGAATAGTTGCCCTTTGGTCCCATAAAAAAATGTGGAGATCTGACGAATATCTTCGGACCTAAAGAGTAGAACTCCTTAACAATGAGTAGCATTCCAATAGTTCTTTTTGCAATAGCTTTATAGTAATATCTGATTGACACACTGACAGTGCGTGGTGGCCTGTTGGCAAACGGACTAGACGCGACTGCCAACATGTTCACGGTGGTCGCAGGTTCGAATCCCAGGGCACACCTCTGACTTTTCGGAGTCATGTGTGTATTGATAGTCAATCACCACGCACTTAAACGGTGAAGGAAAACATCGTGAGGAAACCTGCATACCATAGCGATTTATAAAATTTATATTGGCGGACTTACATAAGTCCGCCAACCCGCACTAGGCCATCGTGGTGGACTAAATGGCCTAACCACTCTCAATCGTACTCTCGATTGTAGAGGAGGCCCGTGCCCTGCAGTGGGACGTATATGGGCTGATACAGAATATCTGATTGCACTGTTAGCCCCGCAAGCGCGAAGCTTAGTTGTCCTGCGACATTTAACAAGGTCATAAAATTGTTTATTATATCGGGTCAAAGATTTTTGACATGCAATGAGTGAAGCAGCCTTACTACTTAACCCGCCGTCAAAAACATGCCGATGTAGGCCGGCGAGCCGATGTCTTTGGTGTGTAATCCCGCCAAACAATAATGTAAAGGCACTGTTGTGATTCGAATTGAAGAATATTGTAGCCAGAATAAATACTGGGCATCATCATCATCATCATCATATCAGCCACAGGAAGTCCACTGCTGAACATAGGCCTTCCCCAAGGATCTTCACAATGACCTTTTGGAAGCGGCCTGCATCCAGCGATTTCCTGCAACCTTAGTCATATTGAGACATATACTGGGCATATTGAGACTTAATATCTTATGTCTCAGGATGGCGAGCGCAATGGAGTACAAAGCATTACTTTGCATTTTAAAGTTTTGGTTTTGCTAATTGTTTATTAGCGGTCGTATCGCTTACCATCAGGCGAACGGTATGCTCTTCTCGCCATTCAGTGCAAAAAATGTGGTTTACACTTCGTGCAATGGCTAATGTTCCTTGCGAAATTAAATATCCTGCCTTTATTTTCACAGGTACTGTCTTCAACAGAATACCATCGCTGCAAGGGCCTATACACTGTAGCCAAGCAGTGGCGAGGTTGGATGGTGCGTGTCAGGAAGGCTAAGGCGATATACCACACCATGAATCTCTTCAACATGGATGTTACTAAGAACTGTCTGTTGGGACAGTGCTGGGTGCCTATTCTGGATCTCAAGAAGGTTCAGGATGTATTGGAGAATTGCACGGTAATTATTGCCACCACATTTTTTTTTATTATTTACGGTTAGGTGTCTCGTATGTGAGAGACCGCCTGCGTACCACCGCAATGTCTATTTCTTCCGACAAACAGCAGTGTAAAATACACTTGTGTTTCGGTGTGTAGGACATTGTAGCCAGAGCGACTACTGGAAATATTGACACCTAACATCTTGTGTCTCAGGATGGCGAGCGCAGTGGATTGTCAAGCATTGCTGTGTAAATCAAGGTGTTTGGTTTTAACACTGTTTATGAGCGGCATTCTCGTCTCGCTATTCATTGCAAAGTGAAGAGTGTGTGAAAAACTCGGTGTGAAGAGGCACCTTAGCAGGCCGGCATAATTGTTTCCATTGGCATGGGACTGCCGTCCGATGCCAATGGATACTCTGCCTGGGGGGCATTGGCACTTTCCATCAGGTGCAATGCCGCCACTATGCCAGGCCAGGATAAAAAAAAAAAAAACAAAAAAAAAACTACATATAAACGTTTACAAGGCGGACCTAATATCAACCCTTGCTCGTACTATTAAGGATATCTCAACCAAAGCCAGGTTTTGCTGTTGGACGAGATGACGTTTTCTTTTAGTCTTCGATATTTTATCATCACCTGATGTAAATACTTTTGGTTTGAAGGATATTGTAGCCAGAATAACTATTGGACATATTATTAATACTTAACATCTTATGTCTCAGGATGGCGAGCGCATTTTAATGCCAAGCATTGCTTTTTAATTCAAGGTGTTGTTTGGTTTTTCTATTGTTCATGAGCAGTCGTAACGCTTACCATCAGGCGAATGGAATGCTCGTCTTGCCATTCATTGAAATTTTATATAATCTTCCCGTTTACTTTTTTTTTTTTTATTGCAATGAATGGCGAGACGAGCATGCCGTTCGCCTGATGGTAAGCGATGCGACCGCTCATGAACAGAAGCAAACCAAAAAACACCTTGATTTACAAAGCAATGCTTGGCATTCCACTGCGCTCGCCATCCTGAGACATAAGATGTTAAGTCTCAATATGTCCAGTAGTTACTCTGGCTACAATGTCCTTCAATCCGAAACACAACAGTGCATTCAAACCGCTGTTTGGCGGGAGAAATAGACATTGCGGTGGTACCCACCTAGGCAGCCTCTCACATATGAGAGACCTACCACCAGTAAAACACTACTATCTTAACATGTTTATTACCTTAACATGTTTTCATTATTCCTGCCTTCTTATATGTATGATGTATCTCTGCAAAATAATCTTCATAATTAATATTGGTGCATATTGGTACGTCAGATCACTTAGAAATTATCGTATATTTATTTATCAAGAACATATTACAATACGAAAATTTAAGTAAATAAAATATGAAAAAAAATTAAGTGGATAATTTACGCGCCTGCTGGCGTCCTTGGATATGTTAACCGTCTTCACTAAAAATAAATAATAAAAAGCGCGCTTTAGTAAAGAACCCAATTAAAAAGTAATAAATAATTAATCTATTGTTTAAATTTAGATAATGGCGTTAGTAATCACGTGATTTAATTATTCAGCGTGGGGTGCTAACAACAATTAATTATCATCCAGCGCCCTACACTGTTTCTTTAACACTAAAACGGATGTAATTTAAACTCATCGAAAAATGCAGTTTAAATGCACTGTTGTGTTTCGGATTGAAGGACATTGTAGCCAGAGTAACTACTGGACATATTGAGACTAAACATCTTATGTCTCAGGATGGCGAGCGCAGTGGAATACCGAGCATTGCTTTGTAATTCAAGGTGTTGTTTGGTTTTGCTACTGTTCATGAGCGGTCGCATCGCTTACCATCAGGCGAACGGCATGCTCGTCTCGTCATTCACAGCAAAAAAAAAAAAGTATTCTTTCTTGAGCATTTTTTTTATATTAATAATACCATTATTTATTAAATATGATTGTAATAACTTTAGTCTAATAAGTGAACTGCCTTGAGTTGGGCATTATATATCAATATCTCATACAAGAAATTTCATATGACAAGTTTTTTATGTTTTTTTTTTTAAGGTTTATTTTGCTAGTTATTCAAATAGCTAAGAAACAGACTTGCCTCCTGTAGCCAATAGAAACATATTAAAATCGGCATTCCTAACATGTAAGTGTTGGTATTCATTTGTTTTCAATATTAAATTCCCTCCCGGTAATGTGACATTCCGTGGCAATTGAGATCGCGGCGTGGTCGCTTCGATATGTCAATTATTTCCATGAAAAGTTTTCCGCGCGCTCTATAGTGGCCCTGTGGTTTCCTATTGAGACATAGTGGTACAACTACTTTTTAACGAGGTATTTTGCGCAGTATTTTCTGAAGCTGAAGGTTAGTCAAAGGAATACAAAAAATTAATATCCTCCCTCCTCCTTGAGTCGATTTCCTCATTGCTGATGGTCGTGACCTTCCCCCCCATGGGATTTTTTAATGATGTTTCGCCATCTGGATCTGCTTTTTGCGGTGAGTAAGGCTTCCTGTATACTGGTGTCGAGGGGGTGGTGGTAATGAATTCGGGCCTCGTGGTCTCTTTCCTTCGATTTTACCAGTCATGACGAGCTTAAGAGCATTAATAAATAAATCCACCCAAAAGTCACAAATATAGTCCTGACCCCACACTAAGATCGGGTCTTGTGTTGTAGGTATCAGGAACTACGAGAGACTTTTCTGTCTCACTAACACCCAGACCCGAAACAAATAGCTGTGTACACACAAATATTTGTCTCGGTGCGGGGATCGAACCCGCTGCCTCTCGTTTCACAGCCAGCGCCTAACCAACTGCGGACACTATCAAATACATGGAATTTTTTTTTTTTTTTTTTCGTAAATTTGTTTTATTATTCGCATCCGACAACAATGGTAAAAACTTATTACTATACTACCTCGTCGGCGTAGCGGTACTACGGTAAGATTGCAACGCTGGGTTCTCGGGTTCAAATCCCAGATCGCGCAAAATGATATTGGATTTTTCTATTCAATATCAGCTTGGGGTCAGGAATATGAGAACAATATGTAGATATGATCGTCCCCTATCATATCGTGGGACAGAACACAGAATTTGGATGTCTTAGTAGTAGTGCCTTTCCCTACCCCTTCTGCGAAAAAGCCGTGAGTTTATTATTTATTTATTTAAATCTTTACTGTACACATAAAAAAATACAATATACACAAACAAAATAAAAATATATATAAGTTCGGCTTAAACTTTTAAAGCAATGTCTTACAGACAACCATGGGATGGGTTTAGAAGAAGGAGAAAAAGGACAGTGTTAAATAAGTAAAAGAGAAGAAACTAAATAATACTAATGCCAACTAAGCAATGTACTTTAATGGTATGAATGTACTTTAATGGAAGCTTCTAGAATTTGTATAATAATAAATCGTTATCTTAAGGAGCAGGACGGAGTTTGGTAATAATTTAATTACTTCACATCCCACTAGCGTGTTTATTGCTGTACTAAACCATAATCGCCGGTGACACACCGATCCGCAACATATTTCAGTTGCAATATAATTCTCTTGAACCTCCAATGCAAAAGGAATCGACGAATGAGTTTTACTAGTATAAGTAATAACAATAATAATAACACCCAACAGTCACATACATAGTCCTGACCCCACACTAAGATCGAGTCTTGTGTCGTGGGTATCAGGAACTACGAGAGACTTTTCGGTCTCACAAACACCCAGACCCGGAAGAAATATTTGTGGGCCGCACAAACATTTCTCTCGGTGCGGGGATCGAACCCGCGGCCTCTCGTTTCACAGGCGGCGTCTAACCAACTGCGCCACGGACATGACTGACAGACATGTTGAAACTTAACATGTTATGTCTCAGGATGGTGAGCGCAGTGGAATGCTAACCACTGCATTGTAATTCAAGGTGTTTGGTTTTGCTACTGTTCATGAGCGGTCGGTTTGCTTACCACTGCGCGAACGGCATGCTCGTCTCGGCATTCATTTTAAGAATAAAAAACATTATTTTTACCTTGACAGCCTCTGTGGCGCAGTTGATTAGACACTAGCTGTGAAACGAGTGGCCGCGGGTTTGATCCCCGCACCGAAATAAATATTTGTGTGAACCGCAAGTATTTGTTTCAGGTCTGGGTGTTTGTGAGGCCGAAAAGTCTCTGGTACGGCCTGATACGACACAAGACTCTATCTTAGTGTGGGGTCAGGACTGTGTATATGACTGTTGGGTGTATTTACTTATTATTTGATATTTTATATCAAATTATTGTTCGCAGGAGACGCTTGAGACGAATGTGCCGTCCTTCATCTACAAGACTGGAACAACGTTGGAGCCTCCCACGTTTCACCGCACAGATAAATTGACCATGGCTTTCCAGGCTCTCATGTCTGCCTACGGCGACGCTGCGTACAGGGAGCTCAATCCAGGTATATTAAAATCATCATCAATAATAAAGGCCGATAATGCATCTCCATGCCCTATGATGTTGCAGATGTTTATGGGCGTCGTGATCACTTACATCAGGTGAACCGCATGCTCGTTTGCCCCCTATAGCATAAAAAAAAACTCTTTAATTCAAATTAAATATGAAAATGTTCATTTAAAGCAATTTTACAGTGTAGGGTGGCGTTTGAATCTTTTTGCAGTGACTCATGCTTGTTTGGACGAGTGAAGATGTATGACTGCAATGCATGTGTTATTGGTTCTTTAATCTGTGTTGGAAGATTGAAAATATAAAATTATTTTTATTTATACATTTTGATTGATATAATAATAAGGAGCAGTACGCAAATTTTGTGTCTGTCTGTATCAGCCCATATACGCCCCACTGCAGGGCACGGGCCTACTCTACAATCGAGAATACGATTGAGAGTGGTTAGGCCATATAGTCCACCACGCTGGCCTAGTGCGGGTTGGCTGCACTTGCTTTGCAAATTTTGTGTAGCTATGTAAAATGTCCATCTCCCAGATCCGATGATCCAAATAATATAATAATACCAACCATTAAAAAATATGATTGCTGGTTCCTAAACTAGGATATATCTTAGGAAACCAGTGGCTTCACAAGTGGCTTCACATAAATACGCTCGTTTGATTTCATGAATTTAAAATAAAACCCATATTTTATGCGAGCACAAAAGCGTTATTTATAGAATTACAAAAAAAAAGTTATAATATGAAAAGTTTATCTATAAAAAAACCTAAAATCATAAACAAAAATTAAATTAAATTAAAATATGCGGAAAATGAAATATGTAACTTAAAATATGTATATGACTGATAATAATCTGTGTTTGTGTACGTGTGTGTGTCTGTGTGTGTGTTTGAAACCTGTCTTTGAATACAGCTGTTGTTCCCAGGTCTCTACGCAGTAATGACGTTTCCGTTTCTATTCGCCGTCATGTTTGGCGATCTCGGACACGCGATCATTGTCATTGGTGTGGGCGCTTGGATGGTCCGAAATGAGAAGAAGTTTATGGCCGAGAAGTCAGACAGTGATTTATGGAATTTGATATTTGGCGGTAAGATTTTTCAATGGCTTATTACGTAACACATTTGATAGTTGTTAGTCATCACTAGGTAATTCCTATTAGTTTGTTGTTTGAGTTCAATAATATTTCATATAAAAAAACAAATGTATTAAAATTAATAGTCACGTATCAAATACCTGTCCCTAAACTAAACTTAAGAGAATTAAAGCAAAATGTGATTTTGACCTTGGCCTCGGAAACGCCGAAACCTGGATTTGAGCCAGGGTCTCTAAGTTTTACAACCTAGTGCTCTGACCGCTGAGCTATTTCGGCTATGGTACAGTTGTCGAAAAAATCGTTCAATACCATCACCAAGTGACATATTTTATTTGGAAGCAATACATTATGTAACTTCATTCTTTGGCCTGAAGTTTCCATACTGTTTAAAAATACGTTGTTTAATGGTGAAACGAGCATGCCTTTCGCCTGATTGTAAGCGACACGACCGGTAATGGACAGTAGCAAAGTAAAATAATGCCTTTAATTATAAGGCAATGCTTGGCATTCCATTGTGTGTATTTCACCAATCACCGACATAATGTTCTGTGGAAATAATTTTGTATGAAGTTAATCAATAACCACTTCAATTTTTTTATGAAATTATGTATTAACTACGACTGCCTCGGTGGCGTAGTTGTACTAAGGTACGGTTACAAAGCTGATGTCTCAGGTTGGAATCCCGGGTTGGGCACAGTGATATTGGATTTTTCTATTCATCATCAGCGATAGGCTCGCTACCTATCACATCGTGGGACGGAACATACAAGGCGAAATAATAAAATAATAATAAAAATTCTTTATTTACACAAAATGATTGGCGTACAGACACAAAGTATAATAACATTAAATATGGCTTGAACAAAAACAATAAGTCATTGTCAATGAACTACGGCGTCCAAATTAAGAGTTAACTTGTGTTATGGACACCGTTGCTCATATCGAGCGAATTATTGAACTTAATGGTTTCTGGCGGTGTGGAGGTATTCAGAGAAAGTTAACTTTGCGCAAGTTAGTATGTCATTACTACAGGTAACATAGTTAAAAACGACCAATTTTTGAATATAATTAATATTAATATTAATATGGCTACCTAGATGTGTTGTATGTAAAACTGTATATATTTAAGTGTGGGCATTTGTATATGAATGAGTGTATGTGAGTGGGAGCGCATGTAAAGTATTCTGTAATCTGTCTAAATTTATTTAAGTAATTGTTCGATGTCCAAGTAACTTTTTGTAACTAGCCAGTCCATTACTTTACGTTTACAGTCATGCCGATTTAAGGGATAAATATTGCAGATACTATTGATTTTGTTGTATATATGGCTACTAAGGTTTGTGTAGTGATTTTTGGCGAAGGTAGTTCTTACACTGTTGGCCGGGCAAACCGCGTGAACACGGCGTTTATGCATTTTATTTATGTCAAAAAGTAAGGACGAGTGTCTACGTAAAACGGTGTGAAGCACAAACAACTGTCTTACAGAAAAAACCTCACAATCCTTGTGTAAAAGATGAGTGGGATATCTGAAAGATCTAAAAGTCATCACCTTTAGGACTGCCCTTTGGGCACGTTCCAATGCCAAAAATTCAGTTTTGTTTGCACCACCCCATATCGGAATACAATATGTCAAAATAGATTGGCATAAGGCTAGGTACACAGTTCTTAAAGTATCAAAGTCGGCAGAATGTCTAAGTTTTTTGAAAACAAATATGAGTTTTCTGACACGACAAATTGTACTTTCCAGTTGAGATTTCCAGTTCATAAGACTGTCAAAGTAAACCCCAAGGTATTTGACATTATCCACTCTGGTTATACGATGGCAATTACAGGTGGAACCGACATCAAAGGAACAAGAGTGGGCCATAAGAGTAAAATATTCCATTGAGGGCAAAGACCCAGACTGCATTGAAAATGGTACATAACAAGTCTTATTTAAGTTTAATGTTAACAAGTTGCAAGAAAGCCAGCTCATAACAAGACGAAGTGCATGTTCTGAGTTGTTAAATACATCCTTCCAATTTTCACCATGTACAAGTAATGCAGTGTCATCGGCATAGGTGTAAATAGAACAGTGTGGTATTATAAGGCGACAAAGGGGGTCAATGTAAATTAGAAATAAGGTAGGACCTAAAATGGAACCCTGAGGGACTCCATGGGTAAGACGGCTATCGTCACTTATATGTGCACCAATTTTAACGCGTTGGGTTCGTTCCGAGAGGTAATCTTTGAACATATTCAGAGCAACGCCCCGTACACCTATATTTTCCAACTTGTTTAGAAGGAGCGGTACTGACACAGTGTCGAAGGCTTTGGACAGGTCAAGAAAAATACCTAAGCACTTCCTTTTCGAGTCCAGATTTTGGACTATGTGGTCAGAGAGGGCTGCAACGGCGTCTACTGTAGACTTCCCTTTTCTAAACCCATACTGACTAGGTGATAAGAGATTGTGGGTTTCAAGGTATTTGATCAAACGTTTGTTAATAACTCTTTCGAGTATTTTGGATAAAGCTGGCAGCACAGAAATTGGTCTATAATTATTGACGCAATCTTTTTCACCATTTTTAAATATTGGATGGATAATAGCTTTTTTAAGTAACGCCGGAAATATTCCCGACGAAATGGATATGTTACATATATGAGTGATCAGAGGGACTAAGGTATTTGCGCAAGATAACAATATATGTGGTGAAATCCCATCCCAACCAGTTGCAGAATTTTGTCGCAAGTCCTTAACTATAGTTTTAATTTCAAACTCATCTGTTGGAAGGAGGGCGAAAGAGTTAAAGTTTTGCAAATATTTATGAGATTGAGGACAGGGCGTCATGGAGGGGGTGATCCTTTCTGCCAGTTTTCTACCAATGTTAGAGAAAAAATTATTGATGTCATTCAGGGAAGAGTTAATATGCGGATAAGGCTTTAACAGTTCATATGGCGGGGAGGCTATGTTATATGTGTCGGTTATAGTTTTGATGACATTCCAAGTACCTTTCAGGTTGTGTTTGTTTTTTTCAAATTCTGTTTTCTCATAGGCACGTTTGAGTCTTTTTAGTAATTTATTACAGAAATTACGGTATCTTAAGTAAGTAGTTTTAAGTACGTAATTACGAGGATCCTTCTTCATCCTAAGATGCATACCGTCTCTGTTACGTATACAACGAAGTAATCCATTAGTAATCCAAGGCTTAATAATCTTACATTTCGAAGGTGTTTTGACTACCGTTGTATGATTCTTAATAATCTTCTCAATAGCGTAAACAAAAATTGCAGTCGCCTGGTTGGCATTAATAGATTTGGTAACAGAACTAAAATCAAATCTTTGAATGTCAAGAAAAACAGAGGGATAATCTATTAAAGACCGAGTTGTATTACTTTTACGATAGGTTTTGGAATTGTTAATGCTTAGTAGCACGGGATAATGGTCAGTAATGCAAGTATCGATGACGTAAGTGCAGGACTTGACTTCTGATTTCAAAAACACATGGTCAATGCAGTTCTTACCACGAGTAGGTAGAGTATGGGTGGGTGAGAGCCCATGAGATGCAGTTAAATTAAGATATTCATACTTGTTACAGCTAGTTTCATGTTTGTCAATATTAATATTCATGTCACCCATCAAAACAATATTATCAAAGACAGAAATTGCGTTAAGCACTGCATCCAGGCTAACTAAGAACTTATCTAGGTTGTGAAAAGACGGTGATCGGTAAATTGCAACTACAGCTAAATTATTAGGTTTGAGAGTACATACTAAACAGTTACCCTCAACGAACATGGGTTCGCTAATATAATGCACAAGGTTTGACTTTATATACAAAATTACGCCATCATTTTGATTATTATTATGTTTCGTTGAATACGATGAGTAGCCTTCAAGAGAGGGTAAGTTTTGTGTTTTTCTTAGCCAGCATTCCGAAAGAATGACAAAATCTGGAGCAAATTGGATGTTCACAAGAAAAGCCCTAAGATGATCAAAGTTGTGGTTTACACTGCGTATGTTTAGGTGTAATAAAGTAATAGAAGTTCCATTTATTCGGAGCAAATTTGGACATTGTTCTGGTTTACAAAAGCGAGACTGGGTGGACCGAAGAGAATCGATTTCGTTACAAACAGAAATGTGGGTGACCTGGCACCTCTGCCTACCCCTTCTGCGAAAAAGGCGTGAGTTTATGTATGTATGTATTAAATACCGAAGACCGACTCAAATTAATACTAGTGCAGCGCCTGGAGCATTCAAAAGTAACCACCTCTGATGTCTCAGGGGAGGATGAAATTTAATGATTTTTGCGGGAATGTGTTCGGAATAATATAAATAACAATCTCACCTATTTAAAAGGTGTGCATAAAAAGAAATGATTGAAGTAGCATTGTATAATAGTACGAACGGTCCGGCCCGGTTCCGCTCCGGTGCAGAATAACTTTTCAAAATGGCTGCTAAAATGTTCAATTCCGACAAATATTTTATGTTCAGTAAGAAAAATAATTAAAAAGTATTCTATGTTACTTCTAATACCTCCTAATTAAGTGTATGTGTACAAAGTTTCATTATGATCATTATGATAATATATAGTATTTATGATGATGATCGGTTAAATAGTTTTCGTGTGAAAGCGTAACAAACAAACTTACATTCACATTTATAATATTAGTAGCGATAACACGAATTATGCTATAGATATATTTTTAAATGAAAATGTATACATCTATTATAAAAAAATAAATAACATACATATATAAACTCACGCCATTGTATTTATTGGAAAACAAGGAACTCAAGATTATAAGTTTAACAAAGTGTATTTGCCGGTAAAGATATTACAATAATCAGTAAAAAAGCTGACATGACAAGTAAAAACACAAGCGCCACAAGTGGCCAGAATGCACCACTCGATATTCATATAGAAACTATTTAGTATAAATTATTTGATGTTTAGTATTCCAACAGTACTTAATGCCATAATGAAAACGGGATATCGTTTCGAGTGTAATAAAATAGCACTTTTCTTAAATATCAATGTTATAAATGGTCTGTCAATGTCTCTTTTATATAAATGCGCTAATTGTCTTGCTCACCCCATTACACTTCTGTATAATAAATCTTTAAATGAATGTGTATTTCCAAATTTATGGAAAACAGCGCACATCATTCCCATACATAAAAAAGGATCTAAGTCACTTATTAATAATTACCGTCCCATATCTATTTTAAACTTAATAAGTAAAACTTTTGAACAAATTGTCTATGACGTTATATACCCCATTATATCTCAGCATATACCTGAACACCAGCACGGTTTCCTGCGAGGTCGTTCTACCACAACTAATATGGCAACGTTCTGTGATTATGTTTTGTGTGAAATGGAAGGCACAGGTCAAGTAGACGTGATCTACACAGATTTTGAAAAGGCGTTTGACAGGGTAGATCATAATATTCTACTATTAAAGCTTCAGAAGTTAGGCATCAATGGAGATCTGTTAAGATGGGTTCAATCGTATCTTTCGAATCGCTCACAGGCTGTTGTTATCGGAGGCTTTAAGTCAAATTTCATTAAAATCCCGTCCGGCGTCCCTCAGGGATCACACCTTGGGCCTCTATTTTATTGTGCGTATCTATATGACATTGAAACCTGTTTAAAGTATTCCAACCATCTATTATACGCCGACGATAAAAAAGTATACCTTCGCATACGGTCTAGAACAGATTGTGAACTAATACAACGTGATTTAAACGCCTTACATATGTACTACATAAAAAACAATATAAATATTAATATTAATAAGTGTCAGGTTATAAGTTTTAGCCGAAAAAAGAAGCCTATTATATACGGTTACAAGTTTGGTGACGATGTACTCGAAAGAGTAGACTTGGTAAAGGATTTAGGCATATATTTAGATCCAAAATTAATATTTTCTAATCATGTAGATTATATAGTAAACACAGATCACTTCCAATAGATACCGCATTACGATAGTTTTGTTTTGAATCGAAAACGCCAACGAAGGGAACTGCGCGGGGGGTGGGCGGATTGCAGCGCGGTTACGTGGACATCACTTGAGAGATGAGGCATAAGTCGATAAATAAAAAAATGTATCGAGAGTTCGATTTGCCAGTATGTTCATGTGTTATGATATCTTCTATAACTTGATTACCAACTTGTTAAATGTTTGATATTATTTTTTCACCGGCCTGATCTGATAAATTATACCAACCGGCAACAGCTAACTACGAATAAAATAGGATTAAGATTTATACTTTAGTATGTAACGGTTTTATTTCTATTATTCAACGTGTATTTTTGTATACCATAATGGCGAAATACCCAAATTAAGTGTTAATATAAAAGATCAGATCAAAATATGAAATAGTACATAACTAAACCTCATACCCTAAAGGGCTACAATAACTTATTCCGTTTCTTGAATTCTGACGGCGGCTGTATTAAATGTAATACCGACAAGTGACGATGAAACCCACTTGACGAACTATGAATGTTTTTGAGACGATATATACAACGTATGTTAAAATTAGTGCAATAGCTTGCTACTGATTCTCAATAAACTTAGTATACTAAAACTTATAATAAATACCCTCCCATTATATTTGAAAACGTATACAACTAGAGGAAAAAAAAGGAAATTTAATTACGCCAAAGATAAAAATAAATAAAAAAAATATTGTAAAATTACCTAGTTAACAAATTTAACTATTTCAAATTACATAAAATAACGTAATTATGGTAATTAGCAATTTTTATTTAAATCAATATATATTTTGTGACATTGTCATTTAATAAAATTAATTTACATTATTGTTTAAAAATATCGATATTTCTGGGAATTATATTATAAACATGCGTCAAACACTAGAAGAACGCGTGATTTCGCCAAAAAAAGATGGCTTATTACGGTTATGCTATGCGAAAAAGAGACGGCTGATTCTCCATCCGAACTCGACTGTTTGACATTGATACTTTAACCAGTATAAATTGAGCTCGCTCGGGACCAAATTAATTTAAAGAATATTAGTTATCGATGAAAAATTATTGTGTTTTTCTAGATACTTTATTTTTTTGAGGTTTTGGACACCATTTTATTGAACTAATCATTTTTAACTGTAACATTATGTCCCCAAAATGTAATTTTCGCCAACGTGCGACGATATGTGCGGGTCCACTACTTGGACGACACTGATGACGCGACATTTGGCATCGGTTTATATATTTCTGATAGCTTATAATTATGTGTGGCGCACAACCGCTGCCTTGCATTAGGTATCTATTGGGAGTGATCTGTGATAGTAAATAAAGCTTTTCGACAGCTAGGATTTATTATTCGAACTTGCGTCCCGTTCAACAACGTCAAAACCTTAATAACTTTATTTCATACATATGTTCGATGTATATTAGAGTTCAATAGTCAGATCTGGTTTCCTCAATATCATATTTATAAAGATAAAATCGAACGAATTCAGAAGTTACTTATAAAACACCTAAATATAAAATCTCGCAGACGCCATCACAGTTATATTGGAGACTGCAAACACTACCGCCTCTTACCACTTGTTGACAGACGATTAATGCTTGATATGAGTCTGCTTTATGACATATTAAGTGGCCGAGTGAGTAGCTCATATCTCTTGAGTAGAATTAATTTTTTTGCCCCCAAAAAGCGTACCCGAAACACACCTCTATTCTCTGTTCCTCACCATCGTACGAATTATGCTCGAAATTCTGTTATTGCCCGTTTGCTTCGCAGTTATAATGAGGAAATGTCTCATATAGACATTTTTCTTCTATCCAAGAACAGCTTCAAGAGGCATATATGCCGTTGCTTAGCTAATAAGTGTTAATTTAATAAGTATGTTAATTTTTAGTTTGAGCATATAAACTTATATATAGAGTTAACTTCATTTTCTGTTCATATCGTGTATATCATGAGTTCTGAATTTTATTTTTACTTAGTAATTATTAGTTTCTTTTTTTTAGTTTGCTTTTCCATGTACTCTTGTTTTTGTTGTAGTCGTAAGTACTCTTTAACTATTGTTGTTATATTCTTTATATATATATATATACATAATCTACAATAATGTAACATAGTTCACCTCGTATTTGTTTGTTATAATGTCGTGAAACTCTGTTATTGGCTTTAGACATTTATATAAATATAAGACTAGAAATAGCTGTTTTTGTATAAGCTGTTGAGTTTCCAAATAAATAAAATAAAAAATAAAAATACATATATCTCAATGACTCTTTTTAAGTAACTTAGTTCTAAGAGTATATCAAAACTGCTACCGAAAACAAAGCCAGGTGGTAGTTATAGTGATTACAGACACAGTGCAACAAAAATACCACCTGGCTTCGTTTTCGGTAGCGGTTGATATACCCTGTATATTTCCCATTCCTCACAGCACATACATTAGTTCACAATTAATACAGTTGACAAACTTTCGGTTTCGTAGCTCAAACAGAACTAGATAATTTATCGGATTATTTCTACATCATGTTTGATTTCAAAAGTTTTACTTTTTCTTAAATCATCTTTGAGGCTAACCGATTTATTTTTTCATTTTCGTAAGTAATTACGTTTTGTAAGTTTATTTTTCAAAATCATGACGCGCTCGACAATTCAAACTGGTTGAACTTACCTGACGTCACGAGAAAATCGCGAGAACCGCCGTTAGTTCATCGTGAACATACACAAGGAACTCATACGTTTGATATTGTCGCGAGCTCGCCCGCGACTTGCACCGCACGTGCGATTTGTACGTGAATACTTGTGTGACATACTATGATGGCTTTGCTCTCCCGTCATTCAGGCGGATGCGACTATCCAACCACAAGCAAAGTTTCCCCCTCATAAAACACAATTACGACAGTTTTCTTAAGGATACATAGTGAATGATATCGGAACACACACTGTCGACACATTGTTCTGTGTCCTTTTTTGCGTGTTCTACATTTCAGTTCGTTTTCCTTTTTATTTAGTAATGGATAACAATATGGTAACAGTTCTTTGTATAAATGGCCCGTAACAATATTCACAAGAAGAGATGATGCCAATACATAACTAATGGAGATAATCAGATTAATCCCTAAGAAGAAGATTGTAAGAAGAAGAAAAGGAAAGAAGAATCACTAAGATTAAAATCTGCGTGGTGAAAAGTGGTGAAGGTCCTTTTCGTAAGAAAAATATTTATAACCAAAGAACTTTTTAGAACGATATTTCATCTAAGTGTGGTGGCAACTCTCCTTGATAGTTTCTCTAAGTGTGCTGGACATAGACCTCCAACAATGATTTCCATAGCCTGTTGGAAGTAGCTTAAGTTAGATCGTCGGTTCCTATAGCGGACGCCAAGGCTTCAATTCCCAATAACTAGTCTATAAAAAGATCTTGTTTCTTTTTTTTTAACCTGTTCTATCCTACTGATGGGTAAACGTCTCCCAGCCATCTCATCCTTATCAGTTGCCGATAACATCCAAATGCTGCTAAATTTGTCGAGATCGTCATCGGTTATCACTTTTCTATATTATAAAATACTATTTACTTGTAAACCCAAGACTCCCTGAACTCGGCGTCTCCCAGCATGGGTCCAACGTGAGACAGCATGTAATACATCTCGTTCATCTGCAGATAGTTGTTCAGAACGTTCACGTGATTCTGAGACATCTGGGATATATCGTTCACCCATGTTTCAAATATATTCTGTAATTAAATAAATAAACGGGCACAAACACAGTTTCGACTAAGATAGAGTCTTATTTCGTATAAGGAACTATGAGAGAATTATCAAAATCACTCATTCCCAGAGACTCGAAAGAAATATTTGTAGACCGCACAAACATTTATCTCACTGCGGGGATCGAACTCGCAGTCACAAACATTAGCTATGGCTACTGACTTGCTTATTTAATAATTACATAACATGCACGTTACATTATTTTAAAAGAAATTGTTTTAATTTTTAATTTTTGTACACTTTCACTGGATCATGTGTTACTAATTGTATTGTGCTTAAATGTTTTATTGTTTTGTGTGCATCCAAAATACATTTAAAAAACTAATCCAATTGAGAACCGCCTATTTTATGAAGTCGGTTAAAAAAAAAAACGTAGACAGTTCGTGTAGATGGTAGACTATCAGCCCCTCTCTGTAAATCCGAAACGAAGTTCGAAACTTCAGACGATCGAAGTTTATATACGATACGAATGTACCTACTCTGTAAAAGTTAGAATTTGTATAACGTACATCGTAACCATAAGTCTATGGTAACGACCACAAGTCAATAACGACCATAAGTATATGTAGGTACATTCGTATCGTATATAAACTTCGATCGTCCGAAGTTTCAAACTTCGTTTCGGATTTACAGACTAGGGCCCTTTGTGTTTTTTGTGCAGTTATAACACGTTCCGAGGCGATGCGGTAGTGACTAACCGTACAATAGGTACTAATTGGTATAATATTATCACATACAATGAGGGCAACAAAAACTACCCTGTACATTTTCATTAATAGCGCTATAAAAAAAACATACTCTCTGATAGACCATAATAGACTACTTATAATATACACTTTTTTCTCGCACACTTGTATAGTATACACTTTTTTCTCGATAGATCTTTCCTTATGTATCTTGAAAAAGATCTTTAAATGGCTATTATTAATGTATTAGACATGCAATAACGATTGTGTTTCATAAACCAATAAAATAATGTTGATTTCATAAATACATAAAAATATAATAATACTACAATAAAAATAGCAAAGAATTAAAGCAAAATATATTTTGACCTTGGCCTCGGAAACGCCGAAACCTGGATTCGAACCAGGGTCGCTAAGTTTTACAACCTAGTGCTCTGACCGCTGAGCTATTTCGGCTATAGTACAGTTGTCGAAGAAATTGTTCTATAACGTCATTAAGTCAGACATGTTGGATGCGCGCGCATCGTAAAAATATTACCCTCCTATTAAAGGAGAACGCGCATCCCAGGCTGGAGTCCATACTAGTATTTTGATTTTGGCACTATCTTCACATGCCCATTTTTTTTCCTATGGGGATTTCACACTTATCGCCGTAAAAGAAGTTCAGATATTTTAAAAAACTTTTTTTTTAAATATCTGAAATCTGTTGAAAATTTTTAAAAATGATTTTACACAATATCTTGTCAAGAGTCAATACAAGTACATAGCGTAACTTTTATCCAGAAAAACAAGCATTTCTGAGAGATAGACGGTAGTCTGTCATATCAACTCGTCCCACCAAGAAGCTTATACCCAAATGGAGATTGCATTCCGTATATAAAAGTGAAGCACAAAAATTTGACCTTGAATGACGTTGCTGTTGCCTGCTATCCTTCTCTTTAGAGTGACAATGAATGAAAATGACTTTTTGTTCATTCATGGTCAGTCGAAAGAAAAGGATAGCAGGCAACAGCAACTGCGTTCAAGGTAAAAATTTTGAGCTTCAGTGTTTTATACGGAATGCAATCTCCATTTGGGTATAAGCTTCTTGCGTCCCACCAATACGAATAACTAGCAACATAATGCCTAAGGTACATACATACATACATACATAAACTCACGCCTTTTTCCCAGAAGGGGTAGGCAGAGGTGCCAGGGCACCCACATTTCGCCTTGTATGTTACGTCCCATGATGTGATAGGTGGCGAGCCTATCGCCATATCGGGCACAAATTCCTGACTCTGGGCTGATAATGAATAGAAAAATCCAATATCACTTTGCCCAACCCGGGATTCGAACCCGACACCTCAGCTTTGTAACCGTACCGGAGTACAACTACGCTACCGAGGCAGTCGGCCTAAGTAATGCCTAAGGTACAAAAATATATTGTGTGATATAAAAAAATCTATACAGCGCTCGAGTGAAGCTGCACCAAAGTACGAGCATAATAGATTCTTAGATTTACGCGAAAGTTAAATATTAAATTAAAACAATTATTTACGGATTTTATCGCGGGTTTGGTTTAACTTTTAAAACTCTTGGCGTTTCGATTACTTTACGGCTCTCGTGGTCTGCCCCGTGACCACGTAAGATACCAAGTCATGTCCACGACGAAATCAGAAAATAATAGTTTTATTTTAAAAACTACTAAGAAGTAAAGTTAGAAAATAATTTCATAAATTAGTTAGAAATGTGGTAAAATTAGTTACTTAAGAGATTGGAAAATGGAGCCTTCAAAGGGTTATTCTGGTAAAAAGAAAAAATCCACGCATCGTTGCTTTTCTTGAAAGCGATCGTCATCGCAGACTTTTGAACGCCTGCTGATATCTCAACTCCAGTACGTAATTTGTAGGCAATGACATTTTAAAAACATCTTAATTTGTATGTCGGTCTCTCTTATCTGAGAACCTATGTAGGTAATGTCTATATCTCCCGCCAAACACCTGGCGAAATTCAATTGTGTGTTTCGGCTTGAAGAACATTGTAGTCAGAGTAACTGCTGGACACAATTAGACTTAACATCTCATGTCTCGGGATGGCGAGCGCAGTGGAATGCCAAGCATTGCGTTATCATTCATTTGCGAAGCATTGCGTTTTGCTACTGTCTGCTATAATTGGGTGAATCATAGGTATCTGTTTCGGGTATTTTTGAGACCAAGAAGTCTCTCATAGCTTCTGATACCCAGGAGGCAAGATTGGATCTTAGTGCGGGGTCAAGACTATGTATTTGACTATTGGGTGTATTTTTTTCTCTTTTAATGGCATTTTCGCCGGTCCTTGTTAAGTACATATGTACAATTTGAAATTGACGCGACTTTAGGTCGTACAAGAAAATCAAGTTCCTAGATTACGGTTTCGACCTCTGTTTTCACAGCATGTGTCTAACCAACTGCGCCACGGAGGCTGTCGGATAATATTTGAGAAGGCCCGCTCACAGCAGTAGGTATATGTTAATAGAAGTAAATGGGTCCCTTTGATATTGTCTCACAATATAATTATAGCAGTAAGACCGTTTGAATACGTTGATGCAGCGTTGAGATTTCCTAGAACATTGTGCGCGTGAATTTAATCTGCCCTTTGTGTATCTGAGTCTCGATATTAAGACATGCTGCATGCACTGGCGCAGGGAGCTTAGAGCAACAGTATACCATTGAGGCAAACCCTATCAAATGTTCATTAATTTGCGCCATCTCCAACCGTATATCTAATATTTTGAGTATACATGCTCTACTAAAGACAGAACTTAGGTATTTCCTAGTAGCAGCACGTACTAAACATTGAAATCATATTTGAAAAACAAATCAAGTTTATAAAATAAAATCGTTTAAGTTTCGCATGAGTCAAGGTAAAAATTTGTTCCTGATTCAGCTATAGACTCTTTCCCCGTCGTATACATACCGGTTGTCTGGAAGAGATCGCTTAAAGCGATAAGACCGCCAGTTATATCACCAACTTTATGTTTCTATAACTATTGTTTTCTTCTTTTTTCTTTTGTTTTTGTCTTTTGTTTATCTTTTGTATATGGTGTTATAATAAAGAGTTATTATTATTATTTTTGTTTCAATTTCTATGAATCTCGCCTCCATAGAGCCGGCTTGCTAAATGCAGACGGGCCTAAGCCAAGTCTGCAGCAACATTGGGTTGGTTATTGTCAGGGATATCATTAATAGTAACTATTTCTTGTTCACACTGCAGAAATTTCCTCACTATGCGGCAAGTATTAAGAATCACAGCCTTTTGAATGGTACTATATGTAAATTTAGGCAGATTTAAACTTTCTAAGGAGTGGTGGAGTTGTATAGGGATGACACCCGTGGTTGACAGGACAATAGGTACTATAACAACTTTCTGAAGACGCCACATTCTGGTGATTTCTTCTTTCAGTTCTGTGTATTTAGATATTTTTTCGGCTATGGTGGACTGTAAATTATGCGTGTTCGGTACAGCGATATCTATAATGTAAGCTGATTTCTGAGTTTTATTTATAAGTATTATGTCTGGTCTATTGTAGTGGATGGTTCGGTCAGTAAGTATAGCGCGGTCGTAGTAAAGTTTATGAGTGGGATTTTCCAAAATAATTTCTGGTATGTATTTATAGTAGGGTACTGAAGAGGGGAGAAGGTTATGCTTTATAGCAAGTTTCTGGTGTATTATTTGGGCAACCTGGTCATGTCTGTACTTGTAATCTGTTTGTACGATTGATTTACATGCCCCTGTGATATGCTGTATTGTTTCGGAGGAACTATTGCATTTTCTACATATGTCGGTTGGTAGGTTTAGGGGTTTAATAATATATCTCTGGTAATTGCGCGTTTCTATTGTCTGGTCTTGGATGGCAATCATGAACCCTTCAGTCTCAGGGAAAAGCTCACCTCGAACGAGCCACTCGTTCGACGCATCTTTGTCGACGTTGGGTTGACTCAGATCAAGGCGATGTCTTCCGTGCAATGACTTCCGGGTCCATTCAGCTATTTTCGTTGAGTATTCAGTTATTATTTCGTTTGGTTGGGTATCTGCATCATGTAAATTAAGGGGTGTGAATTTAATATCGTTATAAACTATTGCTTGGTGTAATTTTGAATCTTGCTGTTTACTATGGAAGTAACATCGAAGTGATGTTACCTGTTTATTATGAAGGTTATGGATATCGATAAGGCCTCTCCCTCCCTCTTTACGCGGTAGTGTCTGTCTTTGGACACATGCCCTCGGGTGATGTTTCCTATGTTTCGTTAAGGCTACATTTATCTTGCGTTGAAGGTTTTTAAGGTTAGATTTTGTCCATCCAATCACTCCAAATGAATACGTTAAAACCGGGATAGCATAAGTATTAATGGCCTTAAATGAGTTTTTGGAATTCAATTGAGTATTTAATATGGAATTTAAACGATGTTGGAATACCTCTGTAAGTTTTATTTTAGCTTCTTTTACGAGAATCTGGCGTGCTTGTTGGAAACCTAAATATTTGTAGGTTTCGTATTCATTTAGAGGTTGGATGATCTCGCCTGTTTCTAATTGGTAGGGGTGGTGGTGGATCTTTCCCGCTTTTATTGTATTGGTTTTGCACTTATCGATACCAAATTCCATTTTAATATCTTTTGAAAATTGTTGGGTTGTGTCCATAAGCAAATCTATGTCTTCAGAATTTTGGGCATACAGTTTAATGTCATCCATATAGAGGAGGTGATTCAGTTTATAGCTTTGATCGGTGTGCTCATTTGTGTCCCTGTATTTTAGCGTGTATCCGCAATCTATAGAGTTTAAAAGATTCGATAGTGGGTTCAAGGCAAGACAAAACCACAATGGACTAAGCGCGTCTCCCTGGAATATACCTCTTTTAATTTGGATGGGGTCTGTTACTATAGGGCCTTTAGATGAGTTAAGATGAAGACGCGTTGACCATTGCACAGCTATTGTTTTAAGGAAAGATATTAACTGGGGGTGAATTTTATAAAGGTGTAATACTGAGAATAGCCACGAATGAGGAACAGAGTCGAAAGCTTTTTTATAATCTACGTAAGTGCTATACAAATCGGTTTTAGTTTTATGTACCTGTTTAAGAATTACTGAGTCAATAGTAATCTGTTCCTTACAACCTTGGCTGAATTTCCTACATCCTTTTTGTTGTTCGGTAAGGAGATTAAACTGATCAACATGGTTGTATATTAGGTCCGACAGGCAAGCTGTGATTATTTTATAAATGGTCTGTAGGCAAGTTATTGGTCTATATTTTGCGGGATTAACCATGTCGTTCTGGTCTTTTGGAAGCATATAAGTAGTACCCGCTGTGACATATGAAGGCATTTGTTCTGGATTCTTAATAAAATTATTTATATGTTTGTATATGTATGGGTGGATGTATGTAAATTTTTTGTACCAGTAGTTATGTATGTGATCGGAGCCAGGGGTTTTCCAGTTATGCAGATTCCTGATAACTTTATGAAAAGTTTCAGTGGGGACAACTTCATATTGCATAACTGGGATATTAATATTCTTTTCTTGTTCAGTGTGTATCCAGTTAGCTTCTGCATTGTGCTGAATAGGGTTTGCCCATATTTCAGCCCAGTAATCTCGTAACTGTTTTGGATCCGGTGTTAAAGTATCTAATTGGGGGGCTCGGTTGCTGGTCAAGGACGCTAAATTACGGTAAAATTTCTTTTCATTACTATTGAAATCGTTGTTTTGTGTTTTTCTCAGTGTACACTTTTTGTATCTGTTAAGTCGGTTACTAGATATTGCAAGTTTCTGCTTCAACGTATCAAGGAAATGTGAAAGTTTTGAATTTGGTTCTTCATGAATAGAGTGTACTTTGTATTGCTGCAATATGGATTCTATTTGCTGATTTAAGTAATTACTTCTAATTCCTCTCATATACTGCGTAAGTTTTCCTATTTTAGAACGTAGGTCTAATATTTTGTTTTCCAGTCTCTTTTGCCAGTGGGGTTTTGGTCTTTCAGCGCGGTTTCCCATAAAATTAATGGATCTAGTTATATTTAATTTGCTACCATTTATTCGGGCTGCTGTCCATGCTGAGCAATATAATACTGTCTGTAAAACTTGGAAGTCGGTATTTTCATTTATTTTATTAGGTATTATTTGGGTATTGATATAATTTACTACATTAAAAAGTTTCTTAGAAGATTTTTGTTTTGGAATAAATTGTCTATTGACTGGGTCGGTGTCTTTAAAATGTTCATAGGCCTGATTAAAAACATCATCTATTTCTTGGTTGTTTTGTTCAGCAGAGCGAACATTACTTTCTGGCGGTAATTGTATATTAATATTAGTTTGTATGTTATTCAAGCTATTAGTTTCAAAAATTGGTGAATTATTATAAGCTGGTTCTTGGGTTTGTTGTTCTGTGCCTGGAGTCACTGCACTATCAAATGGAGTTACGTGTTCATTAATTTGAAGTTCGCGGGCAACTTGATTTTTAATTTCTTCTATCCTATCTGGTGAAATCAAGTGGTTACTAATGATGACTCTCCTTTGGTCAGAGACACGCTGTTCACTAATATGAGCTAAATGGGGAAACTTTGTTACAAATTGTTCGTGCAAGAGTTTTCTATAAGCTGTTTTATCTCTTTCTAGTTTTGTTATTTTATAATATGTGCTAATAATATGTTCGTTGTATTCCTTGGTCCACCTCATACGTTGCCCTGGTTGCTGTGTATTCTGTGTATGTGATTGTGTTTGAGTTTGTAATGTTTGGTAGTGTAAATTACGTTCATGTACATTTTCAAGATCTTCTTTAACTTCTCTGTATATAGTATCTATTGTCTGTTGTGGGAGTAGTTTTCTGCGCATAATTGCCCTCCTCTGGTCTCCTAATCTTTGCCTACTTACTGTCATGTACGGGAAGCGTTCCAAAAATTTAACATGTAATGGTTCAAGGTAGGATTTAACGTCAGTTTCCATAGATGTCAGGTACAGATATGTTCGTAGGATGAATTCGTTCATATCAGAGCTCCATTTCCTACGTGTTCTCGAAGCGGTAGTGGTGGGCACTGGGTTATTGACAGATATTGTCTCCAATGCAACACCTCTCGAGGTTATGGAACTGACTGTAGAAGCTGTAGGTGAAGTCGGTCGAAACGATTTGTCAGATATTGTAACCTCTGAATATAAGGAAAGCGTTGGTTCTGCTTCGCTGTCATCGCTTCCGCCTCCGGCGGTATTATATTTCCGCACAAGAGCCCGCCGGTTCAGTCTCTTGCCGCCGGTGTTCACATTGCTGCTACATCCAGCGCCGGCACTGGACGCGCCCCAACGACCTTTGGGTAGCGGCTCATCGGCTGTAGTATATTTATCGACTGGGACCCGCCTGGTCAATCCCTCGTCGCCAACGTTACTCGAACTGTAGCACCCAGCGTCGGCTCCAGGTGCGCCCCGGCGACCCCCGGGCAGCGGCCGTAAATTGTACTTCCTAGGTTCCATTATTCATATTTGGTTCACCCTAGCCACGTTAGCCACGCCAGTAATATTTAATCGTGTGTCCGCCCCCCACGTGATCAGATGGTCGATCAGGACGTGTGGTTGGATTTTGAGGGGCTTATTATTATTATTATTATACAACACGAATATGATGGAGTATAAATGCGTACACATAAAAAGCACTCTTGTAATCTATATCCCTCAATTATGCTTATATAATAATTTTATTTTTTATTTTATTTTATTTATTCGGACGACTTACAGCAAACTTATAGTAAATCAAGATAATACAGGTATAATTATAAAGCCATTTACAAGTTTTCACAAATATGTTAGTACTTAAATAGCGTAACGGTCGGTTAGGTCTTAACTTAATGAGATACAGAGTAGAATACAAAGAACAATATACAAATAAATAAAATTTATTACTATACGTAGGAAAAAGACACATAAAATAAGCATCGTAATAATAATTAAACGTTAAAAAACTTATTAGAAAGAAGGTATTTGAGTTGAGACACACACGTAAAAAAAATCTAAGTTGAGCTTATCGGCAAGTTGATTAAACGATTTACACGCACGGATTGTGAAGGAATTCTGCTTATAACTTGTACGGGCTGGGGGTATGCACAGTATACTTGGTTTTCGCAACGATATATGTCGCGATACGAAGCCCAGCTTTCCCAGTAATTCTGGACAATCAATTGTACCATTTGCGATTTTAAAGAGATAAATAAGGTCGGCTATGCGCCTGCGTTCCCCTTACGGTAAAATATGATTTTTTTTACATCGTGTTACATAATCAGTTGAATAATTTTTGGTTTTAAATTGAAGAAATCGCAGGAACCTTTTTTGGATGCGTTCAATTCTATCATTATAAATGCTGTAACTCGGGTTCCATACTTGCGAAGCATACTCATAGTGGCTGCGAACAAAAGCACAGTAAAGTATCTTTATAGTTTTTATATGTTCAAACTCTGCTGATAATCGCAATATGAAGCCAAGGGCCCTATTAGCTTTCCTCATTACATAATAATGCTTTATTTCGAATGTTTAGGTCTTTTTGGTCCCATTTAGAAATACCACCTTTGTTTTCGTAGAAATAGGCATCTTAGGTCTGTAGGTCACGGGTTTGAATTCCGGGTCGGGCATATTGATATTGGATTTTTCCATTCATCATCAGCCCGGAGTCAGGAATTTGTGTCCGATATGGCAACAGGCTCTCCCCCTACTACATGAACGAAATATACAAGGGTAAATGTGGGTATCCTGATAGCACCTCTAATCTTTCTAGGAAAAAGGCGTGAATTTATGTATGTATGTATCGCACCTTTAGAATTAAATTGACCTACGCCCGAATACTGGAACACCATTCAAATAATAAATTGCTCTTAACAGCGCACGGCCCACTTAGCCAGTACATTTAATCGGGATAAACGTAGTTAAGCGCCATTTATATTTAATAATAATAATAATAATATAACTTTATTTCCGACCATCGATCCATATTTTTACATTAAGAATATTAATTAATACTTATTTAATAACAATATAAACATTATTCATGGCTTATTACAAATTTCACCCAGTGCTTTCGAATAGGACAATCAAATCTTGCAGCAATCGCTTTCAAGATACTATTGGTACTCGTTCTCAAACGATGCAACATAGAAGCTGTTTTTTTACGCATTAATGCGTGAAAGCCGTCTGTACGACTTTCAGTGAACATATTAGAGGCACTACAGTACTTTAGTAGTCCCAACAGCATCCTGAAAGCGTTGTTGTATTGCACCCGTAGGACGTTGTAAGCTCGGCGCGTATATGACACCCACAGGCCACTAGAATAGAACGATTGACAAAAAGCTTTAAATAACGTTATTTTGACGTCAGTGGTACATCGAGAAAACCTGCGGGCAAGCATATTGCTCCTTACCGCCAACATCCTACGCTCCCTCTCTATATCGGCATCGTCCGTTAGATTATTAGTAACAATGTGACCCAGGTACTTAAAGCTATCAACAATATCTACAATTCCACCTTTAAGATGGACCGGAGGCACATGGCGTGGTTGCTGATTAGGTGGTTTAAAGACTACGATTTTACTTTATTTAAGTTGCGTTCCAGTATTTGAGCGTTAATCCAAAAAAAATAGTTGTTGGCTTTTAATCATATATTGGCTCAAAATGACCTATCGACTCAAATTATTAAAGAAGGGTCTATTGACGCATGAAAGGCGTTAAGATATATACTTCGGTCTTCTAGATATTATATCTTCCATAAATACAAAATTTCTTATGTTACAAAAGGTTTAATGCGTTCATTAAAGCTTTTGTTCCTATATAAGATTTTTAAGTAGGTGTCTATAGTTTTAATATATATATATATACCTAGCTGTATTGTATTTTTTTAGGACGCTACGTGATATTGCTACTGGGAGTGTGCAGTTTTTACACTGGTTTCATATACAACGACGTGTTCAGTAGAGGTTTGAAGATCACAAGGTCGTTCTGGCTCAATACTTACTCAGAAACGGAGCTGTCACAATCAGAATACCTCGTGTTAAATCCTGATAGTGATACCAACCCGCCGTATATGTTTGGCTTGGATCCAGTGTGGCAGGTAAGTGCTTTGATATTTAGAATTCTCTCTTTGTTCCTAGCCAAGGAGGGATATTACTGGACATAAACTTTCCTTAAGGGCTTCCATAGCCAACTGTTCCTAGTGGCCTCCATCCAATGACTTCCTGCAACCTTAGCTAGGTCATCCGTCTACGATGTAAGAAGTCTGACGCGTCAGTTGTTTGGTGATTAATTAAGAATTAAATATAAAAGCAACAGCTTTATACAGGCGCTTTTAACAAGTGGCTATAGAAATAGAAAGACTATGTTCAGTTTTGGACTACTCGTAGATTCTAGCTAGCTTAAAATGATACCATTTCGTACTTTAAATATTACACTTATATTCATAACAAGTTTTCTATAAATATGGAATTTTATAAATATCAGTCTCACGAGTTTAGTAAGTAGTTTTTGTTTTTGTAGCTGTTTGCTGATTTTATATTATTGTTACAGCTAGCAAAAAATAAAATAATGTTTGAGAACTCTATAAAAATGAAATTGTCAATAATTATCGGCGTGATTCACATGATATTTGGACTCGTATTGAGCGTCTTCAACCACATGTAAGAAAATATTATATTATTCAATAGCCCCGAATTTATAAAACTCATGTTGTTGACACTTAAATAAGGAAAGTATTATGTCCTTTAAAATAGTTTTAAGGCAACTTATGTACCTATAGTTTTGTGAGGAGAAAATAAATAAATTCTATTATTATAACTCCTAAAATAAGTACCATTACTTTTTCATAAGCGTAAACCAGAATTCAACTTTGCCAAATTAATTTTAGTTCCTTTTTCATGTCTTCAGGACTGAATTTACGAGTATAATAAATTTTCTATGTTATATTTCTCGTGAATTTAGTACATATATTTTTATTATTAGTTCCAAATAACCCGGGTAAGTTAAGAAAAAATACCTCATTATATTTCAAAAAAGGTAAAATATCCCTACGATTTTAAAAAAAGGTAGTTTATATGCAGTATTTTATAGAATCGAAAGAAGTTCACATATTGAGAAATGTAGCTTTGGGCGTTCACCAACAAAGCGCGTAGATGATTCGTGGATAGTTTTTGGGTATCAGACGCTTTCAAGCATTGTTTATGGACGTAATTTGGGGGTATATAATAGTTATTTATAATTTTATAAAGTGGGCGGTGGACTGTTGATAAACGAACCAGATGCGGCTGCCAACATATTCACGGTGCGGTGGTCTCGGGCATGAATCCCAGGGCATACCTCTGACTTTCCGGAGTCATCTGTGTTATTGTATAGTTGATCACCACGCACTATAACGGTGATGAAAAACATCGTGAGGAATCCTGCATACCATAGCAATTTGTAAGAATATAAGACCGCCAACTCGCACTAGCCCAGCGTGATGGCATATACGGTCTAAACACTCTCAATCGTTCTCTCGATTGTAGAGAAGGTCCGTGCCCTGCAGTGGGACGTTTATGGGGTGAGTACATTAAATAATTTTATATCTATTTCCAGATACTTTAAACGCTACTACCGCATTTATTTGCAATTCATACCGCAAATTCTGTTTTTGGTTTGCATATTCTTTTGGCTCGTCATTCTCATTTACCTCAAGTGGTTTAAGTACAATGCGAAAAGCAGTAAGTAAATTCTTTATAGTACCTATTTTCTTTTGTATATTTGGGTAAACTTCGAAACAACAAAATATGAACTTAAGCATAATAAAATTGCTGACACCTGTAATTAATAAGTGCAATGTAATCCAAAGAGTATTTTCATATTCACAAGAATGTATGTGTGCGAAGTCGGCCAACCAGTGATAGCCCAGCTTGGTCAAATATGTTCTCAACTGAAGTTTCGGTTGTAGGAGTCCACTCTTCAGTTATAATAAATAAATACACCTAATAGTCACAAATATAGTCCTGACTCCACAATAAAATCAATTAAGTCTTGTGTCGCGGGTATCAGAAACTGTATAAGACTTTTCAGTCTTATAATTGTGGGCTTCACAAACACTTGCCTCGGTGCGGGGATCGAACCCGCGCTCTTCGTTTCACAGCCGGCGTCTCACCGAATGTGCAACGGATGACGTCAAAAGTAAAGGATTATTATAATGTATCAACTATAAATAAATAAACTATAATAGGTTTTGCGTATTCATTCCGCGCTAGTGAACACCGAGACTGGCCACAGGCAAAGTTTGATGCGCTTTTGCACTTTTGTTTGAAATATTTATGTATGAACATTTCCATGTCTGCGCGAACCATATGCGGCAACGCGACGTAGTACCAAACTTGACCCTTAGATAGACGTGGCGCAAAGAATACTGGTTCCTTTGTTTTAATAGAGAAAATTCGATCTTTAAATTATTTTGTGAAGGGTGATTTTTATGTGAATGTATTAAAGCAGAGTGAATACTCATTAGAATTAACATGATTATATTGTAGGCATTCAAATATGCGAGTTGTACTTTGTGGAGTGATTTACTAATGTACATGATGATGGAAAGAATAGAGCAAATATAAATACAATTATTAAAAAAAAGCCTTACTAGCTTACACCAAATCTTAGAAGCCCGTTATAACATGCAACTATACAATTAATTCATTGAAGCCTATGTACACACGTGGACTCACAATTTTATAGACTCGCCTCTTAGTGGCAGGCAGAATAATGTGTGGCTAATTTTTTTATATATTTATATTAGGCACCGCTTAGCGTAGACAATTACACAGCACAGCAGTAAACGAGATATTGTCCAGAAAGAGTGTCGATTGACAACAGACCATGGTCTCTTGGTACTCCATACAATTATGCTGACCCATGTATCTGCTTCTTTACACTGCTGTAAAAGCACCCGTGATATTCGAAAGGTGGTAGATCTTCCGCCAAACAGCAGTGTAAATGCACGGTTGTGCTTCGAATTGAAGGAAATTGTAGCCAGAATAACTACTGGACATATTTTACGCCAGACTTTACACCTTATGTCTCAGGATGGCGAGCGCAGTGGAATGCCAAGCATTGCTTTGTAATTCAAGATGTTGTTTAGTTTTACTACTGTTCATGACCGGTCGTATCGCTTACCATCAGGCGAACAGCATGCTCGTGTCGCCATTGATTGGTATAAAAAAGGCACTACGTTAGCCATGCTTTTACAAATTGTCCATTCATAATTTCAGCGGTGAAACTGGGAAGCAGTTGTGCCCCTCAAGTCTTGATTCTGTTCATCGACATGTTTCTGTTCTCGAAGTCCAAGCCTGTTGGAGAGGAGTGTGACGCCTACATGTTTGACTCTCAGGAAACAGTGCAAAAGATACTCATTATCATCGCTCTATTGTGTATTCCCATTTTATTATTCGGCACTCCTATACGCAGCTACTATTATAACAAGAAGATGAGAGAGGACGTTTTGGTGAGTTGAATTTATAATGCTTATTTGTTTGACCAGTGGACGAAACATTTACTGAGCTTTTGTTACTAAAATATGAAGTTTTCACGTTCGTGTATGCGCTAAAAGCGTAATCGGATCTTCAGTTTCCGCGGATATTCGAACTAAAATATTAAAGTATGTTTTTCTAAAAGGAGTGTACAATCTGTGTGTGAAATTCTGCTTATGAATTGCGCTCTTGGATCGAAACTACACCTTTGTACTTTTTTTATTTTATAACAATCATATACAGTAATTAATTAAAATAATTTACATAAATTATGTAAGTATATATTATTTATGCAAAGGTCCCACGAAACCATATTTCGGTTTGACCGTGGAATCACTTGTCAATGTGAGTCTAACTTTCTTTAATCTACATTAAATAACAAAAAACAGTAAAATCAATCCAACATTATTAAATCACTTTGTAAGAAATAAAATTAAATAATTCTTACCAGTCCGCATCGTTCTCAATTCATATATATTTGGTTTTTAAATAAATGAACCTTTCAGAGCAAGCAGAGCCACTTTAGGAGGTACCAACACAGAGACTCGGATAGACTGTCCCAGGAGATTCAAGCGGAGGTGTTGAAGTACACGGTCTCCTTCCCAGAGCTGATGATAGGCCAGGGCGTCCATACAGTGGAGTTTATACTGGGAACCGTGTCCCATACCGCTTCCTATCTCAGGCTGTGGGCGCTGTCTATAGCCCATGCGCGTAAGTACACAATAATGAATTCATCCAACAGTCACATACACAATCGTGACCCCATAATAAAATCTCGTTTTGTGTCGTCAGTAACAGAAACCGACTTTGCTCGGTCTTAAAAACTGGATCACACAAACAATTTGGTGCGGGGATCGAAACCGCGGCCTCTCATTTCACATTCGGCGGCTAAGCGACTGCTCCACGAAGGCTATAAAAAATACATCTGAAGGTCTATGTTATCGTTAGATATAACCAACTATCTGGGGGCACGGCAGTGCCCCCTCCAAGTCGAGCTAAAAGCGGCACTGCCGCACCATCCTTTTCTCGAAGCAATTCAGACCATTTTCAACACCCCATAACTTCGTTGTGGTTAAAGCAAGAAGCCTGAATTTTCAGCTACTAAGCAGGCATTGTGTAAACACAGTATATTTAAAATTTCATTCAATTTGAACTAGTAGTTTAAGAATTGTAACTTGTCAAACTTTCTTAATTTTGTCACTCACTGACTGACTGAATGACCGATCATCAAATGTCTAAGGCACTTTTAGCAGACATAGAACCTTCAAATTTAGAATATAATTAGTGTTTAGTGTCTAAATCAAGGGAAAACTTAAACATTTCATAATTTCTGTCTAGTTTTCTAGATACACTAACTGCGTGAATAACTTTGTAATCTTCTATACATATAAATAAAATTGAAGTGTCTGTTTGTAAAGTGAAAATAAATAAAAATGTCCAAGTACATATCGTTATATACACGACTAGCGGCCCGGCCCAGCTTCGTCTGGGTGCATATATTTTTTGATTCCACTCCACACCAAATACATGTTATTTTTCGTATAAACTCTTGTATACCTACACTTGACGTAGCTGTCCTACTGTCCGGCTCAATCCCGTCTCATCCATCTGTTCAGTCTCTTCCCAATCCATCCCGTCCTTTCTCTTTATTATCCATCCCGTCTTATAACGTGCATTTATATTTCGTCCTATCAAATCTGTCAGCTATCCCAGCCTTCTCCCGTACCTTCCACTCTATTATATCCCGTCTCACCATATACATGTACATATAAAGATTGCCTTATGAAATTTTTGTGCAGCAGAAATCGTAATATTTTAATTTCACCACAACTTCAAAACCAAAGGTCCAATTTTAATCATTCAAAGACCAAATATTATCAACATAAACTGTACTTATTGATGAAATAATTTATTTGGTAAGGATTAATAGCATGAGTAAAATAAACGCGTTTAAATATAGTCCAAAAAAAATTCAAGATTTTTAAATAAAAATGTGGTTGTTGTGCCTCACTCGACATAGATAGGTATAGTGTGTCGCGGACTTTTTTGTAGATATTTATAAGATCTACAATTAATTATAACATTTTATGGTTCTATCTTTTGTAGTTTAGGCAGCGTACGCAAAATAAGTAACTTCTTTGGTTGATTTTTTTCAGTTTGTGTCCGAAAAATCCAAATATCTTACGGAACCCTATTTTTTCCAAAATAAAATATAGTCTATGTTACTCGTGGATAATGTAGCTTTCGAATGGTGAAAGAATTTTTAAAATCGGTCCAGTAGTTTTTGAGCCTATTCATTACAATTAAACAAACAAACAAACGAACAAAGTTTTCCTCTTTATAATATTAGTGTAGATACCGGTGCCGAAAATGATATTTAAAAAATGTTTGTCTGTCTGTCTGTCTGTCTGTCTGTTTGTTCCAGCTAATCTCTGAAATGGCTGGACCGATTTCGACGGGACTTTTATTGTCAGGTAGCTGATATAATACGGAGTAACTTAGGCTACAAAATTTTTTAGAAAAATTCTTTTATTTAAAAAATAACTTAAAAAAACTAATTAACTTTTTTGTTAAATTCCAGGCGAACGAAGTCGCGGGCACAGCTAGTCCCATATAAATGTATAGGATTACAAAGTTACATTTGCAGTTAATGAATCACCCGTATAACTACTTACGTATAACGACTAAATAGCTCGAAATTATCAATTACCATGTAAGAAAGAACACTAATAATCATAACCGCTATATTTTTGATAAATTGATACCTACAAAAATAAGAAAAAAAATCACAAGAAAATCATTATTGATATTCTAGAAGTAAAAAGTACTGAAAAGGAAAAAAGTAGGACTACAAAAAGACGTGAGATCCAATCAAAAACATTCTGTAAAAAATACCAAGTCTCGCAGCTCAGTTTTTCTACCGCAAAAAGTTGTGAGATCCATGTAATACCAAGTCGGTTAATTTATTTAGTCCTTGCTTAAGGGACCTTCTGCATAAAGTTATTACGTAAGTTATTATCATATCAATATTAAAAATCCTTTACGTTTTAAATAAATAGATTGACTTGAACAGCAGCATTAAGTATAAATAGTACGATATCTTATGTTTCCATGCAACGGCCAATTAAACAATTAATTAGTTAAATCGCACCTTAGAATTAGAGTAATCTAATTGAAAAAATCTTATTTTTGGGAAAGGTTCTTCAAGATTTGTAACATAAGAAATGTTGTACTTATGGAAGATACATCTAGAAGACCGATTTTTACATATTTTTGCCTTTCATGCGTAAAACGTGTCGATTGGTCATTTTGAGCAAAATATGATTAAAAGCCAAAATCTATATTTTTTTTTTATTATTTCACTGTTATTCTGAAGGTGCGATATTCTTTCTCAATTTCTCAGAACATTCGCCATGACAGACACGCTTAGAGAGGTTACATCCCTTCGTGAGTGTAGCAACTGTAAAAGAAATAAATATTAAATACCTGTATCTAGATACATATAGGTACAAGATGGATAGGATAGGTACAAGATGTATTTAGTATGTACGAGTATACTGCCATGACAACTAAAATGTGCTACTTGGAACAATAATCATTCCATATTTAAATCCAAATTGCTATAAGAAGTTTAGAGACGTTTTCGACATATCATTCCACGTAAAAAGTTTTCCTAATTACTCTAAGGCCCGTATTCACAAACAATACTTTACTCAGTGTTGAAATAACCCTATGCTAAGTAAGACATTTCTCATAGTGATCGTTCCGCTCAGCCTTTTTATTCATAAACAATACTTGAGTCACCCTTTTACTATGGGAACGCACAGTGTCCAAAGCGGATCAGTGATTGGTCAATTACTGTTGCTAATGTCTCTCCGGTGTTTGACAATTGGTGTCCGCGCATGTGCCGCGAATTAATCGTGAGTGACGCCTTTGACAACTTCAAATATTTACTTTCCAAATATTTAATAAAATATATTTCCCACATTTTTAAGCGGTAAATTGTGGGTGTTAACATAGGCCTCCCCCCTTCCCAATGATTTCCACAGTGACGTGTTGGAGGCAGCCTGCATCCAAATAGATGATTACTAACCTGAAAACTCCCGTATCTGTATCAGCCCATATACGTCCCACTGCAAAGCACGGCCTCTTCTACTATCGAGAGATCGATTGAGAGTGGTTAGGCCATATAGTCCTCCACGCTGACCTAATGCAGGTTGACGGACTTACATACCATATAATTTTTTATACATCGCTATGGTATGCAGGTTTCGTAACAATGTTTTCTTTCACCGTTTTAGCGCGTGGTGATTGATTATCAAAGAATCAGTACACACATGACTCCAAATAGTCAGAGGTGTGCACTTGGATTGGAACCCGCGACAACCGTGAAAATGTTGGTAGTCGCATCTAGTACGTTTACCAACAGAAAACAGATGAATAAAATCTTAAGGCCACAAGTAATTGGTGAATAGGCGGTATTGAAAGGCCTCTTTCAGACTAGTGGCAAAAGTGCATGAAGAACAATATCCCTAGTAAATAGATAGCGTCTTCTAAATTGTTTGTCATTGTAAAAATCAAAAGGATTTTGTAAATCTCGAATAATATTTCTTGCACCTATCGTCCTGCGTTCGGTGTCCTTACCGAACGCAGGACGATAAGTATCATCAATATAATTGTCGAACTTCTCCTTGCTGCTGTAATCCATTGTATTGAAAATGGAAAAAACCTAACAGAAAACCGTAGTGCAAAATACATAAAATGAAATGGTAATTTACATTCACAGCTGTCACTATTACGTTTTCAATCGACACTATGCTTTGCGTAAAATAGCTTTTGAGTTTCTTTAACTGAGGGCCTCTTTAAGTGAACGCATAGTGTCACTCATCACTCAAGTATTGTTTATGAATCAAAATTGACAATTCTGTGCGTTTGGCTACACTATGCGTCCTCATAGTATTGTTTGTGAATACGGGTGTAATACTATTTGTTTTATACGCACAATACAACGCTACAAAATTGGATAATATTGTAGTACGCATAATAATCTAAAAACTACAATTATCACTATTTCATTACCTAATTTTATTAAATGAATATTTCCATACATATTTTAAAACAATGGTTGCTATGAGAGATGAACGCAAAATATGTGGATGCATAGTTTTCCAGTTATTTGCGATTATTAAAATTGGTCATAAAAATGTAATGTGCCAAATAATTGATGATTAATTTGTATTGTTTATTAAATTACAATTTTTCAAATGGTCCACTGCCATAGAAATGTTTGGTAGACGTACAGTCAGCGACAAAAGTCGTTGAGCATATTCATAACGCCAAAAGTCATGCACACATGAAGCAACAGAAGTGGTTGACCAGGGTCGGCCACAAAAATTCGTGAACACCTTAAGGTTACAAAAGTTTCTGAACAACAAAAGCAACAAAATTCCTGAACACGCAAATTGTACAGAAGTCAGTAATTTTTTTGATATCTTTGTATTGCGCTCGCCCACCGACTTCGATATGAACAGGTCAGCTGATAACTATCTGCCGAATTTCCGTGACAACTCGTAACTATATTCAATGTAGTTTCTCAAAATATTCCTAAAGCCTCAACGCGTGTTTTATATCAGCGGAGACAATTAGAATAATTATTATCAGTCAGAATGGAAAATACTTTTTTAAAAGTTTCTGAGCAACAAAATACCTGAACACACCAATGATACATAAGTTTCTGAACACCTATAAAAAGCAAGTTTGCCGCAGATGTGTTCACCTATTTTTGTCTCTTTGTTATGCATTTATTGTAAAATATTATCTCATAGTTTATATTTTTTGATTTTCTCTGCATTTACTTATTGTTTTCTGTTTTTGTGAAACAATATTTATTTATGAGAAGTTTTAAGCGTGTTTTATACCAGTAGCGTAAATAAATAATAATAATTAATAGATCAAAAAAGAAAATAGTAGCAGCAATTTTGAACTTTTTAGATTCATTTGGTCAATTGGGTTCAGAATACATATCTGAAAGACCCTTTGCTCTGATATTCTAAATTGATAGTCAAAATAGAATATTTCGGCCGCCATTTTTTACTTTTTAGTTATTGGTCCGATTGGTTTTAAAATCAATATCCGCTGGGTTCTTTGCTCCAATATTCGAAATTGTAAGACCAATGGAAAACGATACATATGATTTAGAGATAATAAAGAAAAACCACAAGACAATAATAGGTCCACATAAAATAAGAGTACATAAGAACACAAGAAGTTAAATAATTTATCGTATCTGTAATATTAAATATTGATTATTTACATAAATTCAACACTTGCCTTTTAATAAGAAAAATAATAGTAAATAAAATTAATTCAGATTTAACCTTTCAAAATAAAAAAGAACTCTGACTTAGAGTACTTAGAAATTCAAGTAAAATTTGTATGCCGACACCACGCACAATTTACATTGGAAAAATTATCAGATATGAAGGAGCACAAATGTATTACGACTTGCCAACAATCATATAATAAAAAGATATCTTCCGTATTTTAAAGACCAAAATTAAATTATTTACACAAAAATCAAAGCTTTGAATGCGGCCCAGGCAGCAAGTCTAGGTTTGTGAATTGACATGTGGGTATTTTAATGTGTTATCGTTCCAATATAAACACATTGTAACTGTCTTACCCACATTATTAAATTATAGATTAGTACTGTCTGATACCTAACCACTCTGAATCGTACTGTCGGTTGTAGAGGAGGCCCGTGCCCTGCAGTGGAACGTGTATGGGCTGATACAGACTGTCTGATACTAGTATAAATTTACCAATAGAATTATTATATCTCATGAAGTGAAATTTAAAAAAAAACTTTTGAGATAAATGTTTTTTTAACCTAAACAATTTATTGTTTAATATCACGTGCCAATAACAGACGAACAAGACATTAAAACTTCTCATAAATAAATATTATTTTACAAAAACAGAAAACAAGTCAATGCAGAGGATAGCAAAAAATCTTAACCTTGAAATAAAATTTGAGACCAATTGCCCAATATCTAAAAAATTCTAAATTGCGGCCACTAGTTTCATTCTGACTAAAATTATTGTTATTTATTATCTCCACTGATATTAACACATGCTAAAAACTTCTCATAAATAAATGTTATTCCAAAACACACTGGTGGTAAGTCTCTCATATGTGAGAGGCCATCTGGGTAGGTACCACCGCAATGTCTATTTCTCCCGTGAAACAGCAGTGTAAATGCACTTTTGTGTTTCGGATTGAAGGGTATTGTAGCTAGAGTAACTACTGGACATATTGAGCCTTAACATCTTAAGTCTCAGGATGGCGAGCGCAGTGGAATGTCAAGCATTGCTTTGTAATTCAAGGTGTGTGTTGTTTGGTTTTGCTACTGCTTATGAGCGGTCGTATCACTTACCATCAGGAGAACGGCATGCACGTCTAGATACACATTGCAATAAAAAGAAAAAAAGAATACAATAAGTTAATGCAGAGAAAATCAAAAAATATAAACTATGAAATAACATTTTTCAATAAATGCATAACAAAGCGACAAAAGTAGGTGAACACATCTGCGGAAAACTTGCTTTTTATATGTGTTCAGTAACTTATGTACTATTGGAGTGTTCAGGTATTTTGTTGCTTAGAAACTTTTGAAAAAGTATTTTCCATTCTGACTGGTAATAATTATTTTAATTGTCTCCGCTGATATAAAACACGCGTTGAGGCTTTAGGAATATTTTGAGAAACTACATTGAATATAGTTACGAGTTGTCATGGAAATTTGTGCGTGCGCAATACAAAGATGTCAAAAAAATTACTGACTTATGTACAATTTGCGTGTTCAGGAATTTTGTTGCTTTTGTTGTTCAGAAACTTTTGTAACCTTAAGGTGTTCACGAATTTTTGTGACCGACTCTGGTCAACCACTTCTGTTGCTTCATGTGTGCATGACTTTTGGCGTTTTGAATGTGTTCAACGACTTTTGTCGCTGACTGTACCTTTTGAAATGTGGCTTACTTTTTTGTAAAAAATGTTCAAAGCAACAGCCGCCTTACGGCGTATAAATATTAAGACAAATATTGGTAAATTGTTTAAAACATTTCGGAATTGAAACCGGGTTCGTGCCGTTTTGACGCCTTTTTAGACATTCATTCTGCTTTTTAGACCTATTCATTTTAACATTGTGTTGATACATTTGGCCACGAAAAATAATAAGGAAATATTTTGATCGGTAAATACTACTAAATCTTGATATACATCGATTGTCCAAAAACAATTATTTTACTTTGAACCGACACCTATTTGTCTAATAACAATACGCATTAAAACATTCTTCCTATGCTTTGGTTCGTTTATTCGTAGTCATGAGGTAATTAATATCCGCTCATTATCTCAAAACTACAAATTGTGAGGATTTGGCATATTTATATATAGGCCCATACAGTTTTAATTTTATTCATTGCTTATGTTTAATTCAACAAATACGAATTGAATTGGCTACAGATAACCTAGCTTACGAAATATTAAGTAGGCAGGTCAAAGAACGAAGTTATATAATACAATATTTCATTAAGATATATGAGACTTGGTGACAAACTAGAACAATTTCTTCGACAACTATATCACGGCCGAAATAGCTCAGCGGTTAGAGCACTAGGTTGTAAAACTTAGCGACCCTGCTTCGAATCCACATTTCGGCATTTCCGAGGCCAAGGTCAAATCACATTTTGCTTTAATTCTTTTGTTATTTTATTTTTTTAAATAACGTCTTGCTTGGATGGTAAACCCATAGTTTTTGTTAAAATTATAATTTAATCCTAAATAATAATTCAAAATTAAAAAGGAGCAGACTATTATTATTGAAAAAACTGTTTATGTGCCACTCAAATATGAATAATTTTTTTTTTGTTAAATCGTAGCTTTTTTTGTTGCGTTGTGTCTGAAGTCACTAACACTAACATCAGACTACATTTTCGGTAGCAGTCTTGATATACCCGTATACAAAGTCACGACTATAATTATGATCTACTATGCCTTCTTCTGTGACTGTCAGAAAGTGCGAGAAAACTATTTAGAAATAAACATACATGGAAGCCGTAATGGAAACCGACTTATTGGGTTTCTGTTTAAACAATTCTGCTCTTATAGAACAATAAGTTTTAACAAAACATCATTTAAAAAATAAAACATATTGTTCGTTTCATGACTGCCTCGAAAGCGTAGTTGTACTACAGTAAGATTGCAAAGCTGCGTTCCCAGGTTCGAATCCTGCCATCCTTTTGGGGGTTAACGTCACTCGCGTCCGTAGGCTTTGACTCTAGATACCCTACACGTGACCCCTGGGTAGTGCCAAATGAGTGACATAGTGGTGGTAGGACTTATGTGTCCGCCCGGGTAGCGACCACCGTCCATGAGGCGTAAAGACCGCCATAGTGATCTCCGTAAGGGGATCGCGTTCCGGGATCAGCCAGTGGTTTTCCGGTTTCTTCGAGGATCTTAAGTCCGGACATGAGGTTGTACCGTGTGGGTATTTTCGGTCCTCTGTCGAAGGGAGGAGAGTTGATCCGCCGGCCAGGGAGACCCGTAGAAACGGTTGTCCGCTGGCCGCCCGCGGTATAGTACAGGGGCCCAATCGGGGCTAACCACCTCGAGAGGCTGCCTCACCATGCCGCGCATAATCTTGGGTGGGTACGTCGTGCCGGTTGGTGACCGGAAGTGGGGTCCCGGCGGCCCATCCCGGGAGGGTACGGGGGCCCTTCCGTCCGGCGAATCAATTCGCTTCCTGCCGACCCTTTCGTGCCGGTGCCCATTCAGCCTTCTTAGTGCCCGAACCTAAGATCCTCGTTGCCTCTTCACCAATCCCATCCTTTCTATCATGACAGTGCAACTAAACAGAGCAGGTCCTTCAGCGGTGCTTAACCCCACCACCGCGTTCACTATGGAGTTCACTAACATCCGCGGACTCCATACGAACCTCAATGCCGTCCACCACCATCTTGAGACGGCCCGGCCTGCTTTGCTCTTCCTAACGGAGACGCAGATTCGTTGTCCGACCGATAATTCTTACCTGTTGTATCCCGGTTATTCGCTTGAAGTAAACTTCAAGCCTAAAGCCGGGGTATGCTTGTATGTTCGGTCGGACATCTGCTGTCGCCGTTTGCACTGCATGGAGGACCCCTCCTTCTCCGCTCTGTGGGTGCACGTGGATTTAGGTTCCCTGAGCCGCATCTACGTGTGCCTTTACAGGTCTCACAACGGGGACGATGAGACGACTCGGCTGTTCAGGTATCTTAGCCAGGCGGCTGATGACGCGCAGGCGCAGTTCCCGTCGGCCGAAATGGTGGTCTTGGGGGATTTCAATGCTCATCACGAACTGTGGCTGGGCTCCTGCAAGACTGATCATGCTGGCAGAGCTGCCCATGCATTCGCTCTGACTCATGACTTGACACAACTGGTGAACCAGCCCACCAGGATCCCGGATGTGGCGAGTCATGCGCCTTCTTTGCTGGACCTTCTGCTGGCGAGTCACCCAGCCGGGTATCATGTGACCGTTAGTGCGCCTCTGGGCACTTCCGATCACTGCCTGGTTGGGTCGTCAGTACCGATCGCATCACCTCCACGTCCCGTGCAGGTTAGGCGAGGGGTCTGGCATTACTCGTCGGCAGATTGGGATGGTATGCGGGAATATTTTGCATCCATCTCTTGGAGGCAGCGCTGCTTTGAGGGTAAAAATCCCTCAGCGAGTGCCAACGCTATTGCTGACGAGATCAGACTTGGAATGGAATATTACATTCCTTCCTTTGAGATCGCCAGTAAGGGCCGTGGACGCTCCTGGTTCAATCGTGCATGCGCCGATGCTGTCGGTGACAAACAGGCGGCGTATCGCGCTTGGATCAGGGGTCGCGCCATGAAGGATCCCAATATCAGTTCCCTCAAAGAAGCCTATAACCGTGCCTCCAAGGCCTGCAAGAAGGCCTACGTTAGGGCGGATGCCCAGCGCGTTAGCAGGATTGGGCGTGCGTTGGCCGATCACCCAACTAGCAGTCGTGCTTATTGGAGGTTGGCCAGGGCCGTCCAATCTAACTTCTGTCGTCCAGCGTTGCCGCCGCTGAGGTACCCAGAAGGGTCGCTGGCCCACAAGCCGCAAGAGAAGGCTGCCTTGCTGGCAAATCTCTTTGCGGCTAATTCCCGCCTCGAAGACCGTGGTTCCCAGTCGCTGCCTACGCTGCCTGATTGCGGTTTCTCAATGGCAGATATTCGCATCAGGCAGTGTGATGTGCGGCGTGAGTTACGGTCTCTCGATGTGCGGAAAGCCAGTGGTCCGGATGGGATACCAGCGGTGGTTTTAAGGGCTTGTGCAGCTGAGTTGTCTCCAGCACTGACTCGCCTCTACCGAGCGTCCTACCGCACAGGTGTTGTGCCGGAATCTTGGAGAGAGGCCAATGTGCAACCAATCCCCAAAAAGGGTGATCGATCGGACCCTACCAATTACCGCCCTATCGCTATCACCTCAGTGATATGTAAGGTCATGGAGCGGATCATAAACGCTCAATTGGTCCGCTACCTGGAGGATCACTCGTTGATCAGTGACCGACAATACGGATTCCGTCATAATCGATCGACGGGTGATCTTCTAGCGTTTGTCCTGCATCGCTGGGGTGAGGCGATAGACCGGCGTGGCGAGGCTCTTGCTGTGAGCCTCGACATTGCCAAGGCGTTTGATAGGGTCTGGCACCGTGGTCTTCTGTCCAAGCTTCCAGCATACGGTCTACCCGGCAACCTGTGTTCGTGGATTTCCGGCTTTCTGCATGGGCGTAGAATACGTGTAGTCGTAGACGGACACGCTTCGGCGCTCATGTCGGTAAATGCCGGAGTTCCTCAGGGCTCGGTGCTGTCGCCCACCTTGTTTATTCTGCATATCAATGACATGTTGTCGCTTGGCAACATTCATTGCTATGCAGATGACAGCACGGTTCATGGGCGATACCACTGCGGGCCTCCAGGTTGCCGTGTCGAAACTGTGAAGGGACGCGAAGATCTTGTCATTGAGCTCAACCGGACCTTGGATCTCATTTCTACATGGGGTTCCAGGAATATGGTTGAGTTCAATGCCAGGAAAACCCAGGTGTGTGCGTTCACGTGCAAAAAATCCCCGTTCTCTCCCCTCCCCATTCTTCAGGGTACTCCCCTCTCAGTGCGGAATGACCTGTGTATCCTTGGTGTGGATATCCGCTGTGATCTCAATCCAAGGAATCACATCGAGGGCGTAATATCTGCCACATCACGCAGGGTTGGAGTCCTGAACAGAGTGCGTCGGTTTTTCACGCCCGGTCAGCTTTGCCGCTTATATAAAGCGCAGGTCCGGCCGGGTATGGAGTATTGCTCGCACCTCTGGGATGGATCCGCCCAGTACCTGCTCGATGCCTTGGATGGATTGCAGCGGCGGGCCATCCGCATTGTGAATGATGCAGACGTTACGAGCAACTTGGAGTCGCTACAACTCCGGAGAGATGTCGCCTCTCTAAGCGTGTTCTACCGCCTGTATCACGGTGAGTGCTCTGAGGAATTGTTCAACTTGCTCCCCTCCTCTCCATTCCTAACCAGAACCACGCGTGCTGGCTTGCGAAGCCATAGCTTGACGGTCCACACCATCCCGGCGCGAACCAAACGGTTCTCAAATTCGTTTCTGTGCTGCACCGTCAGGCTGTGGAATTGTTTGCCGGTGCACGTGTTCCCTCCTTCCTACAATCCCGGGTCCTTCCGCCGTGGTGTGAAGAGGCACCTAAGCAGGCCGGCATAATTGTTTCCATTGGCATGGGACTGCCGTCCGATGCCAATGGATACTCTGCCTGGGCGGCATTGGCACTTTCCATCAGGTGCAATGCCGCCACTATGCCAGGCCATTATAAAAAAAAAAAAAAAAAAAAAAACCTGCATTATCAGCCCTGAGTCAGGAATTTGTGCCCGATATGGTGATAGGCTCATTAACATTATTCGCCCTTTTATATTCATCGATGGGACCGCATAGATGATGTGGGATGCAGGAGATTTCTGTTCCTGAATACCATGCAGAATTATTAGTTATTAGAATTACCGGGAAAAGATGTGTTTCTGTGAAGTAGTTAGTTCCCACACCCAACATGCTGTTTAACGACTTACACCCATATTCTAAGACGTTCCTCGAAAATTTCTCGATTCCACTCGGGCTTACTAGAGGTAATCTGTATTCATAATAGATAGTATGATTACTTTAAATAAAGAAAAAATATTTTATTTAACCTATTTTGTTTATCAAATAATGGAGAAAAGTTAAGTTAATAATCTGGAGTAGGCATCCCTAAACACACACACCTTGACAGTTGGATTACAATCATTACACGACCGGTACTCACACATATCAAAGAAAGTGGGGACAGTTTTAGCGCATCGTTTGTTGGCATTGCTCAATCTAGACGAGTATATAATCTAAGCTTACACCTTCCTCTGGTTTGATGCATTTCATCATACCTTCTAGAACTAAGAAATTTCCGCTGTAAAAACCCATTCGCAATAATTTTCTCTGCCTTTTAATTTTGGCACATTGACAATGTAATTCGCCATTGTTATATTTCTGCACAATATTGAAGTCGGTACCTAGGCTAGCTCTCTAATTACTCGACTGCGATTTGTCTATTCAACGTTTATCTAAATTTACTTTTGAATAATCGCGAAATAATTTGCTAAAACCCTAAAGGCCATAACGAGGCCCGTAACCTAATAAAACGACATGCTAGACCGTTTGACTTGGAATGAATAGTGACAGACCAAGATAGATTTATTTTCATAAATCTTACATCATTCACAATAGGTGTACAAGGAGTTCATATTACTTTTATTACTAACACTAATAAATAAATAACTCTGACTTTTCAGAATCATGTGTGCATTGATAGCTAGTCAATCAACACGCACTATAACATCGTAAGGAAAGCTTCATACAATAGCAGTTTTAAGAATGTTATGAGTGTAAAGTCCGCTCACACGCACTAGGCCAGCGTAGGCCGTAGCCTAGTTTGATGCCTTCCCCAAGCCCCTCTTAGTAGTACTCTTGATTGCAGAGGAGGCCCGCGCCCTGCAGTGGGACGTATATGAGCTGATACAGAAATAGAAATGAGTCATATAAAATGCTTGTATGCGAACATTTCCGATTGAGTGCGTCTATTATATTTCTTAAAGTTGGAACGGATGTGTTTGAAATTCAGGATTGGCATACTAAGGTTATAAATAGCAATGAAACTGAACAAATATTACTACAACTTAGTATTTTTAAATTGGAAAAAGGGAAATTGCCAAAAGGGAGAATCAATCTAAAGTTTATATGAAAAATACATATTAATACTTTGTTTTAATATTGTTATACGTAATATGCCAGTTATGATACGAACTTCAGCTAGTTCGATTCCCGCAGCGAAATTAACCATTACACATTTTTTAAATAAATACACCCAATAATCCCATGCAATATAGTCCTGCCCGCACATTAAGATCAATTAAATCTTATGTCGTAGTCTTTAAGGAACTATAAGAGACTTGGAGAGAGAATGGTTGTGCCGTATATAAGCTTATTGATATACTCATATTGATATTGTTTTGCAAAATTTTTATATGAAATGTGTCTGAAGTCGCCAAAACTACCACCTGGCTTCGTTTTCGGTAGCGGTCTTGATATACCTTATATGAATTCAATTGCTGGGGGTTACTCTAAAAAACGATACGTACTTCGAATATTCGGATGTTCGACGTCCGGAATAAATCGTTTGAAACCAACTTAAAAAAAGAGGAGGTTCTCAATTTGACTGTATGTTCCTTTTTTTATAGAGTAAACCCACACCCCCTGTTTTGTTGTTTTTCGGATACACTCTTGACCTTGTCATTTCCTGTTTCAGAGCTAACTGACATGCTGTGGGTGATGTTGCTATCGAAACTAGCTCTTCGAGAGCACTCATTGTTGGGTTCAATAAAGTTATTCATAATATTTGCTGTCTGGGCGACGTTCACAGTGGGAGTGCTGGTTGTAATGGAGGGGCTCTCAGCCTTTCTTCACACCCTACGCTTGCATTGGTTAGTTCCTGTATGAATTTTATCCTATAAGTATTTTTTTCGGCCGTATACAACGTACACTTCGAAAACCCATCGTGAATTCGTGATTATTTATTTATTATGCAACATTAAAATTATGCTACAATTTTTTAAAGAATATTAGGTATATATGTATTTTTAGTGGAAACATAAAAATTATAAATGTTGACAAATTTACTAAATACTTAATATAACATAACTTGCTTAATATAATATAACATAATATTATTCAAAATGTATTCCGTTTAAGGCACAATCTGTGTGATTTTATGAGGTATAATCAAGTCAACTTGGTGAATGATAGTTTATGTGAACTGCACAGTACAGATCAACTGTAGCTTTTATCGATGCGTACTATTTTAACTTCACTACCAAATGTAACCAGAAAAATCAACTAAATGACCAATAGCTCAATAATCGAACAGCCATTGTATCTCCAGGCAGTATACGCGTCTGTCGACTGTCTCAGGTGTCTTCCGCCCAATTTTCGCATATCAAGTTAATTTTTATAAATAATAGGTAATAACACACAACAGTCACATACATAGTCCTGATCCCACACTAAGATCGAGTCTTGTGTATCAGGTCAGTATCTACGAGAAACTTTTCGGTGTCACAAACAATACAAGACCCGGAGGAAATATTTGTGGACCGAACAAGCATTTCTATCGGTGCGGGGATCGATCCCGCGGCTTCTCGTTTTACAGGCGGCGTCTAACCAACTGCGCCACGGAGGCTGTGAATTTACACGATAATAATTGGTTAAAACTTTCAGGGTGGAGTTTATGAGCAAATTTTACGAAAACGGCGGCATACCGTTCCGCCCCTTCTCCTTCACGTCCATGCTGTCGTCAAACAACAAGCCTGAGGCTGGCCCAGCAAGGAAGTTTCGGAAATAATCTACGCTGAAAAGTTAGAAGTTCCCTGTCTTACGCTGTACGATGCATGCTTAAGATTAAAATATACAGGCGTAAATTGCGAATAAGTGGGGTAAATAGTGACTAAACGCGCTGAGCAATTAGTTATGAAAGATGACGTCATATTTGCATATTGAAAAAACTTGTTTAATGTCATAAATAGTGATTGTTTTACAGTGGGAGTCTAAATGAGTAGGTCACTCGCCTGCTCAGAACTTATTTTGCTTTATTTGACACTGCATTGAGCTCGTTTCTCTCAAACAGATGGCGCCTCTTAATCGCTAGTTATGATTCTCTAGAATATATCATGTATAGAGGGTGTATCAAGACTGCTACCGAAAACGAAGCTGGGTGGTAGTTTTAGTAACTTCAGATACAATGCAACTAAATGTTGTGCAAAAAATTGCGACGATTTTTTTTGTTATTTTTTTTTTTCTATCGTCGTATTAGGGTGGTAAATACATAGTTTTTTCTTAAATAATAGTGTACACCCTTTTAGTTTTAAACACGCTATAGTACGCAAGGCTTTAAATTATTATTTTAGCAAAAACTATGGATTTACCACCCAAACTCGACGATATTTAGAAAATAATAAAAAAATAACTCGTTTCTTTACGAAATTTTTAGTTTAATTGTGTTTGTAGTTTCTTAAACTACCACTCACCTTCGTTTCGGTAGCACTCTTGATATACCCGATATATTCAGCCTATCGCCGTCTACTGCTGGACGTAGGCCTCTCTAACTAAGTGTTAGCCATACAGGTCTTGAGCGGCTGTATGAGATATCCCTCCGCTACCCGCTAACTTTTTAGCTATAATATGACTCGCGAACATTTTATTAGGTATAGGCTTTTCCACACAGAACGTTTACCTAGCGTATTGCAAAGCTCGTGACCACGCTCTGTTTGACAGTATGTTACCGCAGTTTAGGATGATGATAAAACGCAGCGATATTGTTCAGTGCCCTGATGTATTCTGTATCAGCCCATATAGGTCCCACTGCAGGGCACGGGCCTACTCTACAATCGAGAATACGATTGAGAGTGGTTAGGCCATAGATTTATAAGAATTTCTATGGTATGTAAGTCCGCCAACCCGCACTAGGCCAGCATGGTGGACTATATGGCCTAACCACTCTCAATCGTATTCTCGATTGTAGAGTAGGCCCGTGCTCTGCAGTGGGGCGTATATGGGCTGATACAGATACAGAGATACAGGCCATATAGTCCATCACGCTGGCCTAGTGCGGGTTGGCAGACTTACATACCATAGAAATTCTTATGAATCGCTATGGTATGCAGGTTTCCTCACGATGTTTTCCTTCACCGTTTTAGTGCGTGGTGATTGACTATCAATACACACATGCCTCCGAAAAGTCAGAGGTGTGCCCTGGGATTCGAACCCGCGACCACCGTGTACATGTTGGCAGCCGCGTCTAGTCCGTTTACCAACAGGCCACCACGCAACAGTGCCCTGATGATGAACATCATATAACCCGCACTTAGCGATATTTTTGGTAAAGCCTTTAGTCGTACATTAAGACTACTAGTTTTATCCCTATTTACCCGATTTGACGGTGGTTAGTACTTTTTATACGAAGAATTGAGTGTTCATGACATTCTAACTTTTTAAACGTGAAACGTTAAGTGATGGACAAGGAAGTTTTCGACATTTCCTCATACGCGTTTCTTGGAAATAGAGCTTTTGTAAAGATTTGGGTCATAGTGAGTGAGACCATGGACAGCAACGAGGCGCATGGGCCACATCATTGCCACGAGCGCTACGTCAGTTTACACATCGACCCTTTGTGTCTTGAACAGTTTTTAGTTATAAGATGGTTGCCTTTTTGAATAGGTCCCTGAACATTTTAAACTGTTTTTATATTTACCCCATATTATCTGTAGTTTGTTTAGAAATAGTTATACGGTTACTCGTTAATATTTTTCTTGTTCTTATTACAGTATGTAGGTATATATACAGGGTATATCAAGACTGCTACCGAAAACGAAGCCGGGTGGTAGTTAAAGCGACTTCAGACACAATGCAATAGAAAAATTTGCAAAAAAAAAGCGACAATTTTTTTTTGTTATTTTTTTCCTATGACCATATTTGGGTGGTAAATACATTTTTTCCTAAAATAATAGTGTATACCCTTTTATTTATAATTAATCTAAGGTATAAAAGTGTTTAAATTATAATTTTAGCAAAAACTATGGATTTACCACCCAAAAATGACGATATTTAAAATATCATAAAAAATCATTGTCGCGCTTCTTTGCGAAATTTTTAGTTGCGTTGTGTTTGTAGTCACTGAAACTACCACCCGGCTTCGTTTTCGGTAGCAGTCTTGAGATACCCAGTATGTATATGTAATTTTAAGTTACAACAAAGGCGAACAAGTTCCTTGGGAGCATAATATTGTCAGTAATTATTATATAAGTGGCATTAAAATACGTAAGCGGAAGTTTTAGTTTATTTTAAGTTTTATTAATTTAAAGAAATAAACTAGTACAACCTTTCACAAAATGTTTTAATTTTAATATTGTCCTAAAAAGTTAATATCGGCTAGCTATATTCGTCAGATGAGTTTTCAGTTGGTGATTTTTTTGTACAATATGTTCGGCAATCGAGCAAACAGGTCACTGGACATTTGAGACTTAACATCTTATGTTTTAACATGGTGAGCAGAGCGGAATGCCAAGCATTGCTATAGTTCATGAGCGGTCGTATCGCTTGACATCAGGCGAACGGCATGCTCGTCTCGCCATTAAAAACAATACAAGTCTTGATGGTATGTGATCACTGCCGTCCCCATCCACAACATGTGTATATAGATGAGTTGCCGGACCATAAAATCAGAAGGCGAACACTTGCCGGCAGCTCGAAGACCCGTTGACCTAGTCTGTAGGAGGCATCAGTTTGTGCAACTGAAAGATTTTGACCTTCTATCATACGCTAAAAGTAGCCGAGGTTGCTTATACTTAAACATTTGAATTTCGGACTACGAGATGTAGTAAAAAGTTGAATTATAATCAACTTCAGGTAAAAATAAACCTTATTCCTTTAAATTAAAATTTATTTTGTTTTGGACCATACTAAAATCAGACCACATGTTTATTAGGGCTCTTATTTATCTTGCCGTTTTTTAGGCCGTTCCTTATAATGTGTATATTTAATCGTATATAGATTTTGACGTCTAATAAAACTGGACCCGTCACTACGGCGCGCGCAACCCGCTGATTCAACCCTATAAAAGCAGAAAAATCTTTTCATCTCAAGACAATACGTTTACATTTTGACTGAAGAATAATACCGGACAATTTGCAAAATAGATTATTGCTTTCTTTTCTCTTAAAGACCAGTCTATATCATTTATGTAAGTGCTGTGAACCTGTTTCTTTGGCGCGATTAATTGCAAATGATTATTCAATGCCACCGGGATGTATTGCCGCCTTTAATATTTCAACGCCGGCAAAATATGGATATTAATTTGCTTAGCTTTTTCTCTGCCTGATTTAGAACAATTGTCAGACTGCGCCCAGAACTACGCCTGATTTTCGGCCGATGCCAATAATCAATCGAAAATATATTTATTTATAGTTATACTCAAATAAATACAACAGTAAACACAGTTTTTTCAGGACGGTAAAGTGTTGTGGCGTATCTAAATCACAAAATGCAAGAATCTTCCGTCACACATCACTCGATTCTGAAAAAATATTTGAATCTGCGGCCTAACGTTTCTCTCAACCAATTGTACCACGGAACCTGTCAACCTGCTCGTGAATGTACTTTAAATCATACCTATAATATTATAATCAACTGATAAGTATGTAAGACAGCCTCCGTGGCGCAGTTGGTTAGACGCTGCCTGTGAAACGAGAGGCCGCGGGTTCGATCCCCGCACCGAGAGAAATGTTTGTGCACAAATATTTCTTCCGAGTCTGGGTGTTTGTGAGACCGAAAAGTCTCTCGTAGTTCCTGATACCCACGACACAAGACTCGATCTTAGTGTGGGGTCAGGACTATGTATGTGACTGTTGGGTGTTATTTATTTACTTATTTATTTATTTATGTATATGCGTACGGGTCGACGCCCGCACCGTTTGTTTGTGTTTCCCAAGTCGCTACGTACCATCCAAGCTGCTAATGCTGCAACAGCTAGAACACCTAACTTTATTTAATAGACTGGTGGCAGAGGTCCAAAATGCTGATCTATTCATCAATCCATTTGTTATTTTTATAGGATTTAAATTCATTCATTTCTCCAAGATTACATAGTCACTTAAATGAGAAACGTTCAAATTAATTTAAAAAATATTGTATATTATTTACAAACATAAGCGCACGTCAACACCCCAGAAGGGGTAGGCAGAGGTGCTACCAGGACACCCACGTTTCGCAATGCATATTCCGTCCCATGAATCATGATATGACAGAGAGCGCGCCTATCGCCATATAGTCACAAATTCCTGACTCCAGGCTAATAATAAATATAAAACTCCAATATCACATTGTGAAAACCAAAATAGTTATTTTAGAAAATAATTTTAAAGGATATTGTAAAAATAAATAATTCTAGTAATAAGTAAATTCCAAATCGTTAATTTTTTTTTAATGTTTATTAATAAACGTAACATGCATAATAATATAATATGGATATTTTATACAAATTATTTTATAGACAAGCTAATTAGTGGCTTATTAGTGCCGTACTAACGTTATAAGCTACAATATCTCTTTTACATATTCCTCGATATTATATTTCGTAAAGAAAATATGGATATTTGCGATAGTGGATGTGGAATATCTGCGGTGCCGTGGGTGCTTTCATAAACCTCCAGACCAGGACGGAACATTTCCAAATCGTATTAATTTCCGAATTACAGTTTATTGTGATATCACCAAAAACAAAGGCATCAGTAATACTAAAATCGCCTTTTCACCAATAGGCAGCCGAAATTGCCAGCCATTTTTGTATGGTTAACAGTAATAATTACAGACTTTTTTATTTTTTTATTGCGACGAATGGCTGAGAGGAATATGCAAAAACAGTAGCAGAACTAAACAACACCACGAATTACATAGCAATGCTTGGTATTCCACTGCACTCGCCATCCTGAGACTCCTACTCGTATAATATCCATTAAACCGAAATCTATAGTAGGTACGTAATTAATTTTTGCTAAGACGTTAAGTTTTCTTGCTGACAGTGCTTTTGCCTGACGTAGCTGACTTCTTGCTGACTTGCGATTTCGCGTCAGCTGTTTTTTCTTCTTCCTGTGGTTCTACAGCTAAATCTTCTACGGAGATCGCTGGAGTGACTGTTACGTTGAATTTGCTATATTTCGTCTCCTGTGGTAGGTAGATGCCGAAGCGATCCTGAAAATATACTGCAAGTTACATAAACCTTTTTTTATATACTGGCCCGGCATAGTGGCTGCATTGCGCCTGATGGTGAGCGCCAGGCAGGGTATCCATTGGCATTGGACGGCAGTCCCATGCCAATAGATAAAATTATGCCGGCTTGCTAAGATGCCTCTTCACACTACGGCGGAAGGACCCAGGATTATAGAAAGGATATACATCGTGAGGGAACTGTTTTATATATATATATAAGATTAAAACGAGTAGAGGATAAGGTTCCGCCTTGAATTTTTTGTGTGCAAGATTCACTTGACTGCATATTTGTTAACATTCAGTCTAAGGATGACTCAATAAAAATAAATTGCAGAAATTCATCAGATATTACCCATCATCTTCAATCAAAGGTGGTCTATTATTGTAAATAGTACTTCTCAATGTTTCTTCTCAAAATTTCCACAGATATTTCGTAGAGTTCGGTATCCTGCAACTTTAGTTCACCTGTCCACTTTGGGTGAACGTCCGATACACTGTTATCCATAGGGCCTTGTCTGTATCAGCCCATATACGTCCCACTGCAGGGCACGGGCCTCCTCTACAATCGACAGTACGATTGAGAGTGGTTAGGCCATATAGTCCACCACGCTGGCCTAGTGCGTGTTGGCGGACTTACATACCATAGATTTTTTTATAAATCGCCATAGGGCCTTGACTCGAAGCTAATTGAATTGCTAAAACAACTCGCCTTTGGATAACGATTGTAGGTGGGATGAGGATGACAGACGCAGGGCTTGGGAGGAGGTTTCTTGTAGCTCTCGTGGGATGAGACCACGCTCTTTGGTGATGGAGGGGTTTCCCAACCTGCAAATTGTATTTAAAAATCTGTATCAGGCAAGGAGCTTTAGGCAACACAGGCATACGGTATAATTCGGATATACTATTGATCGACTCTTATGAGCTCCCCTGCAAAAATAGTATTATACTGTATTACGATGATTTATAGCGGCTAATATTGATTATCTCTGCATTTATTTATGTAGTAATTTTTCGGGATTTTTCTTTAAACTTCAACAGCAACAGTCAAATATTAGACTAAGGCAATCTCTGAATCGAGGAAACTAAATTTAAAATAATTCCTTTTGGTATGACAAAATAAGAAATTTGAACCACAAGACTCCAAAGCCTGCCAACTCAGCACAGCAACTCTCTTAACATCAGTCGCAGAACAATAACTTTGCTTTGCTCATTGATTCCTTTGCTCAACATGATCTCCAACTATTCTATATCATCAATATGAAACTGTATCCCAGCTTCCATCAGTTACAGTTGGTTGTGTGCGCGACATAGTTTCAGTATAATTGAGAGCCCTACGCAGCGCTCGCTCCGACATAGTCTGGCAACACAACTCACTAACTCCTTCAATTATCCGCTTTATCGAAATGTATGTAGATAATTAATAGTTCCGTCGCTACTTGCATCTGTCAGTACCCGTTTGTAAAGTGGTATTGCTGTGGATGTATCTTACAGTAAAGTTTAATTTAGCATTTTTATGCAGTATTTTATTTTATTTTCTTACGGACTTATCCATAGACTGTTTTAAAACCTATTTTAGCTATCTAATGTTTTATTACTTTCGAAGTTATGATTTTTTTCTCTTTTATTTCATAATGTTAAAATAAGACAAGCAATTAAAATCTCTAGCATTGCTTTAACTTTAAAATATTAGGAGATTATTTCATCACTGGATTATTTAAATTATTGTATATACCTATAATTATATAGTGATAGGAATTTATACAGCTTCCTTGAATATATGAATATATCCTTTATTTTTGTTGGTTATGAAATATCATTTTGTTTATGAAAATCTCAGCAATGCTTTAACCTTAAAATATTAGGAGATTATTTCAGCATTGGATTATTTTAATAATAATTAGATCACAATAGGAGTTTATTTAATTATCGTCAAAAGGTATTAATGTCGTCAAAAGCAATAAAAAAAGAAAAAAACACCCAGCAGTCACATACATAGTCCTGACCCCACACTAAGATCGAGTCTTGTGTCGTGGGTATCAGGAACTACGAGAAACTTTTCGGTCTCACAAACACCCAGACCCGAAAGAAATATTTGTGGGCCGCACAAACATTTCTCTCGGTGCGGGGATCGAACCCGCGGCCTCTTGTTTCACAGGCGGTGCCAAACCGACTGCGCCACGGAGGCTATCAATGCAATGCTTGTAAAGTAGAAAAAAAAATGGTGGAATTGAAAATCTAAATATACGTATTATAATCATTTTTTATAATGTTGGGTAGGGGTTTTTTGTCGCTGTCTACAGATCTGATTGTATATGTGGAATAACTTATTTAATGATTTAACTAGCAAAGAAAGAGCGTTTGGCTGTTAGAAAAGACACATTTAATTCAGTTTGATAAAACAAGACAAAATATTCGATAACTAAAATAGGTTTTAAACCTGTCTCTGAATAAGGTCCTTGATGTATGAAACTATATTTCAATGTCGCCTTTACTGTGATTTCTAGATCTTGAACTAGTTTAGTCCTATGATTTGTTGGTGCCAAAGTTGTACGGGGCTACATTGGAAATCTCAGGATTACTCTTGAATTAGTATCTTATAATCACTGAGTGACGTTTATTCGTAACAAAAAAGGGACGGGTAATGGATTATCGGTTTACAATATATATATTTTTCATAATATATTTACATTAGGAACGAATATTTATCGATTAAAATATTAAGTTAATCTTGAGGAGGTGGTTTTAGTCTAAATTCGTATTACAAAGGTATATAATCTGCGTGCAGTCAGACAGTAATCAGACTTGCGAAAGGTCACCAATATTATAAAAAAATTAAAATAATGAAATGTATTTAACACTGCTTTACAATTTTACCTTAATAGCTAATTAGAACAATTAACAAATGTAACTTAGCACTGTAACTAATTCAACTGTATTAATTTATAATACTTTTGCTCTAAAAGCCACATCTATCAATTATATGGTGGTTTTGTGCAAAAAAGAATAATTCAATCAGACAATTACGCTCAGCTATTTTAAATAAATTCCTAATTTAGTGAACATTTATGGTTTAGAAATACCTTTAAAATTGTTCAAGCGCCGTACTGTTCTTTTCATTTTCTTTCTCATCCTCTTCTCCCAAGCTATTTCAGCGGCTAAAAGTATAAAATTATTTAAGTACTTTACTTCAATGCAACTGTACTATAGATACTGCACTGCAAAAATATATAGGTTATAGTAAGATTTTTTAATATTATGTTGGCATCAATATCGGTGAAGGTATCCTATATTTGACAATATCCAGATCTGCTACTAAGGAGTGGTGACTGGTTTTTCGTTTTACAATATTTTGTCCACTCAGATGACTAACAATCTGACGAGGGTATCCCTAAATAGGCAATAGCGATTTATAATTCAAATACCGCCATAAACATCCAAGTGTTACATTAGATAAGCCAATGTCATAGCATTAAGAATTCAATATTGTAGAGGTTGCATATTAAACGTTTGTGTCTCTCAACTGATCTTACATAAAATACAATACTCACACTACCTTATTAAGTACATACACAAGATAAGGTACATTACCAATCCTTTCCTTATCCATGATGTTAAGCTCAAATAATTTATAGGAATTAAAAAGGAGGTCGGCTATGTCTTCCCTTATTTCAATAACAGGTACTTCCATTGCCTCTTCGACTGCCTTCATGAGTTCCACATAGGCAGTGTCGTATTTGAGAGCTGGTTCGTCGTATCGTGAATATATCGCTTTGTCAACAGTGTTGGATACGTAGCCGAAAAACGTCTCGGAAACTGTTGGTTCGGGTGTTGGTATCGGTTCTGCAATAAAAAAAAACATATATGTATAAAGTCTAGCCTTTTATTCTTGAAAGGGTAGATAGAGGTGCTACCAGGTTGCTCACGTTTTGTCTTGTATGTTCCATCCAAAATTATAGGGGGCAAGCCTATCGCTACATCGCGCAAAAATTCTATGTTGAAAATTTGTACGAATATCCAATACCACTTTTCCCGACCCGAGATTCGAACTCGAGCCCTCAGCGTTGTAATCGTACCGAAATAATCATATTCAGAGTATTTTGAGTGTGTTCACCTCATTATAGTAAGTGATATGTGAGTGCACATGTTTTAATTTTGATTCGATATTCTTATGTCTGTGATGACGATCGATATAGTAACAAATTAATGGTTACAGAATGACTAACAGCAGTGTCTGAAGGTTCAATAACTTGAGGATATGTTTAATATTCCGTTTAAAATTACACGACAACTTATATACGTGGCAATATATGTAACAGTCATATATATGGCATTGATAGGTTCAGAGATCTTAAATATTTTAGTAACCAGCAGACAGCCTCCGTGGCGCAGTTGATTAGACGCCGGCTGTGAAATATAAGGCTGCGGGTTCGTCTCCCGCACCGAGACAAATGTTTGTGAGGCCCACAAATATTTGTCTCGTGTCTGGGTGATTGTGAGACCGAAAAGTCTCTCGTAGTTCCTGACCCACCACACAAGACCCGATCTTAGTGTGGGGTCAGGACTATGTATGTGACTGTTGGGTGTATTTATTTAACCGCACTAATAGACATGGAGCCCGTGAGCGCAAGACCTTCATTATTTTATAAAAGCTGACAATTTGTCTGCGTATGCCTCTAACATAGTCATCAGACGATCAGAAATTATGAAATTTCAACCGCAGTTGATTTGAGAGATATAATCTACATGTGTCTGACAAGTTGAAATAAATATCAAAGTATCTGGCTGCCTAAGATCCTTTGATGGTTTCCCAAGAAACATAAAAAATCAGGTTATAGCGAAATCTATTCTTAATAATCTAAATAGTCGCCCTGACAAAAACTAGTGCGTGCAAAAGCAACACGTATTTTTAGAATACATATGTAACACCTACATTATTTATAATAAACTAGACTCTGATCATTGTGGATAACTTGTTGCATTTAGTAGTGACTTACAGAAACAATCACTTGAAAAACTTACTGTTGTTCCGATAGGAAAGACCTGGTTAGAAAAGTTATGAACAAAAATATCAGAAAAATGTACCACATTTGTATAGGGTAATGACCCTAATCTACTATATAGTTGTGTATATAACATATTTTATGAGGAATTCAAGTAAATTTTTGCATCCAGGTCCATTTCAGCTGGCAAGAAAATATGCTTTAACAGTTGGGCTTCTGTAGGTAAAAATACTCTAGAATATTTAAAGAAGTTTGTTTGAAAGCAAAATCACTATATTTAAGCAATAAAATAATTAAAATGACTTGGAGTGTGATTAGTAAAAAAACTGGTAAAACTAAACCACGTAATACAGAGTTTAGTCTAAATATTAATAATAATATAATTAAATCTAACCTTGAAGTAGCTAGAGAGACTTTCGAGAACTTTTTCTCAGATGTACCAGTTACTATAACAAAAAGTTACTGCAAGAAATTATGCCTGGAGGCAGAGGTCATTTGTGTTCCATTGCGTTGACAGTATGGATATAATAAAAACATTTAAGTTAATTAATATTAAAAATACATGTGACCTTTGGGGAATCTCAACAAAATTACTAAATGTAATACTAGTCTTAGCTCCCCAGCTAGCTGTAGTTTTTAATGCTTTTATAAACAGTGGTATATTTCTAGATAAAATGAAGTTAAGTAAATTAATACCTCTTTTCAAATCTGTTAGTACAGATGACCCCTCCAATGATACACCTATCTTAGTACTACTTTCATTATGCAACATTTTTGAAAAACTTATTGTTTTACAAATTCGAAATTTGTTTTCAAGAAATAAACGGCTACATGGTAAACAATTTGGTTTCACACCATGTCGCTCCACTGCTAGTGCTGGTTGAGCTTGTACAAAATATATTTGATGCTTGGGAGAATTCTCAGGATGCCTTAGGTGTATTCTGTGATCTATCCAAAGCCTTCGAGTGACTTACCCTATTTGTAAGGGTAACTATGAGGTAGTGTTGTTTGGAGATGATACTTCTCGAATATTTTTAAACTGAATCGACAGAGACCCGCTACTGACGATGTAAACTACACGCTCTCAAAAATCGTACATTGGTTTAACCTCAGATCATGACAAATAAGGGAGATGTGGCATCGGTGCGTGGCGCTTGCAACGCATCTTGCCTCACACAGGCCTGTTATGAGTTTTGAAATTTTGCTTACATCAAGTAGAGATGTGGTCTTACATTACTTTGCCATGCGTATTGTCGATATTCTATTCGAAGCGATTATAAAGCAGTATCCATTTAATTAATAATAAGATATATTTAATTAGAATACCAACAAAACAGAATAAGTATAGATTTGGGATCCTGAGTAAATTGTGTGTACATTATTTTTTCTCAATATTATCAGTATAATATGTTATATGATATTCATGAAAACGTGGAATTAATTACTTCTATACGCTTATATGCAATTACATTATATATTTTTGATTGATGTTAAAAATTGTATCCATGTCTAAGTTACATAGTGTAACTAGATCATTATTTTTGTCTTATTAATAAATTACAGGTACAATAAACAGGTATTCAAGTGACCTCAATGAATTTTGACGGTTGTCGAGCTAATATCATCATGGTAGGGGAGCCCAAGGGATTTCGGGATTTACTAAAGCGCGGCAGATTAATATACAGGGGGATACCTTGTACCCGGTTAAGTACCTCCACCAAACATGAGCCCCATATATAAGGCCGCCCGTGAAGGATACAGGATCAGATTAGTTAAAAAAAAAATTGACCATCAGAAATCCTCGAGCGCGTGAGAGTAAGGTAGTGTGAGTTAATTACATCCTAAAAAGTATATATTCCATTTATCTGACAATTTGAGGGTGACGTAAAGAAAAGGGAGGGCAGCAAAGTTGTAAAAAAAAACGTCACCTCGATATTCTCGAGCGTAGCAATTTTTTTTTTATTTTGTAGTAAAAAATAAATAATAATAAAAAATAAATATTCCTCTCTCACTCTTTCTCTATCTATTACTCTCTCACTCCGTCCCTACCCTGGTTTCTGCTGCCATGACATCATCACAGCTGATCATAGAGACTCGTTCGTGGTATATAATTTACAACGTGTTTCCAACGTTTTGGCTTTTTTGCTATTTTAATATTTGTTGTGTGAATTAAAGTTGATAAATATTTAATATGAGTGATATTAATTTAAAATGTGTATTTTGTGGTGAAAGTACTTTTCAAAAAACAATTCAATTTACAGTAGAAACACTAAAAAATGTGTTTAATTAATTAAATAATTAATTAATGAATTATAAAATATATTTTTTTTCAAGCACTTTGTTTTTTTTTTTTTTTTTGTAAATACAAGTATTTTACTTATAAAACATACACTTATTTATTTGCATGCTATTTCCTGAGCTTTTCAATTAAGTTCGATTTTTTGTTTTGTCAGATTAGTCGAATCCCTCTAGATAATCGTCAGATTATGAGACAGCACGTTTAGAACATAAAGATGAACCATATTGACGCAGGAAAGCGATTTTGTCGTATCTCAAAAAATGCGTATATGCGTTTTATACATTATTTACTTCGATCAAATATACACTAGATACACAGTTCCCTGTAAAGGTTCTGTTAAAAAGTGGCACCGATGCATGGCATGAAAAAAAGTAAACAAAAAGATCACATATTCCAAATATATTAACACAAATTCCACCTTATTCCTGGAGCTTAAAGTAGCTTTTCACCTAATATTGTCTAAAGTTCTGCGACGTTTTAGAAGCAACGGTTGATGCATGACTGAAGGCGAAAGAGTGCTTAAAGCACTCTTTTTCGGTGCCATTTTCTAAGCGCTCATGTTGTATCTAGTGTATATTTGATCGAAGATTATTTAATTTAAAAAAACGCAATGAATTTCCACGTGAAAAAGTAAGGTTTTATTTCAAAATGTTATTATTAAAAAAATGGTATTCCTAAGTATTTTAGTTTATAGGTTATTCATTTTTGTCATATTTTTTTTTAGTTCTGATGTAAAATTGCATTTTTAGAAATAAGACAAAATCACTTTCCTGCATCGATATATATCTTAATCTGACGCGCTTGAGTATTTCAAAATGGCGAATTTTTTTTTGCACATTGTCATAATAGCCGCGAGTTTGCGTCACATCGAAATCGTTAGATTCGTGAATGAGAGCTTTTTTTTGGTGCACTTAACAATCCCTTAGAAAATCTGACGCACTCGATTTTTTTTTTAATTTTCAACCTTTATGTACATCCACCCACATCATGCAAACGATCAGATTAACATGCGTACATTATTAAAAATACGTAGGGCGTTGATGCTATCAATATCTGACGCGCTCGAGGATGTCCATGCGACCAGTATTTTTTTACATATTTAAAAATCTATGGCCGCTTCCCCCACCGATGAAAAGGTATATATCATATAACATTTTTTTCTTCTTATCATCTAAGCTTTGCAACCCAATAGGTCTCTATGACGCTCGAGTAAATCCCCATTTAGTATCGTGGGCTCCCCTACTATCATGGCCAAAAGCTCGGATGTTCTTTAGATCCAGATACCTTAACTCACTCAACAACCTGTTTGTGTATTTCTCGATCCCTGAAATATGGAAAAGTTGCTTAGGAATGCTTTTAAAGCATATTAATTTTTTATAGATGATAAAAATGGTATATAAAATGGAGCCATTTTAAAATTTGTAAATAAAAAAACATCATCACATCTTTTTCAAAAACAAAAAAATGAAAGTTCGTTCGGCATCGCAATTATTTAGCAACAGCGTAACGGATGCCTTGACTTTGTGTAGTAATCTTAAAATGCCAGGTTTAAAGGATAGATGGCACTGTTGCCCATTTAAAAATTATCAACCACTTATTTGATGCATTAAACTCAAGATATGATGCCCAGCTTCATCATAAAGTAAAGCTTCATTTTAAAATGTGATTAAACAAAAAAGTATGTGTGATTAGTTATTTTCTTCTTAACATTAATTCCTGAAAGCAATTACCTTGTGATACAAAATTTCATCGATATTTTTTTATCGACACCAACCTGTGTCTTGAGATGAAAAATATTTTAAAATATAGATTTCGAATTCCTTAACAATTATTTCTTAAAATTTACTATTGTAGCAAGCCTAGGAAAAAAGATATTCCACTTTAAAGTTTTACAGATTTTCTATATCTTGTCAAACTCTGTGGGTAGTTAATGTTATTTTGTTGCATTTATATTAGCGTGAGGCAAAGTTATGATGCACAAATAAAAGTAAAAAAATATATTTTACACGTAATTTAAATATCAAGTACTTATTTATTTTATTAATCTAATAGTAATATCATGTGCAATGTAATAAAAAGGAAACAGGGGACAACTATATATTATTATTTGCACAATAGCGCTTTCGGGCGACAGAAACAAATTGTTATTCCTTAATTAATTAATCAGTGATTATTTTGCTGTTCTCACTTCTCTGCACTATTTTTTTACGTTAATTATCTGAGAAAGATAATGCAAGAAAGCCAGTCAAGCTTATATTTTTAAAATGGCAACATTGAAACGACATAACGCTTCTCCAATAAAAATAAAGCAAATATCAATAGAGTTTTACGAAAAATGTGTTTTCGTAATTCAGGCTTAGGTACGCCGTGAGCTAGGCACCAAAATTACTTAGAAAATTAATTATTAACATTTTTATACATGAAATTTATAGACGCTTAAGAATTGCATTAACAATGATTTTGCCAATGTTCTTTAATCTCTAGTTGTCAATATCTGTTATATTCTGTCTCCGTGGATACAGAGCGAAGACCTGCCCATTTTATACATGTATTGTATGTCTACTGTATTGGCGGTAATAGACTTTTCTCTAGTATGCGTGAGAAAAATGGGTATGTGTGCTGTACTAATTGTTTTTGTCTATGAATTAGTGAAAATAGCGGGAGTAAACCGAAGACAGCCGTTCTCGAACATTTTTTTGCCAACGCCACATCTCTCTTGTTTGTCATGATCTGAGGGTTTCGCGTTAGCAATTTGTTACTAAATAGTCAGAAAACAAAATGTGTACGGTTTGTGACACCTAATGTCAAAAAAGTTAACCATAATATTTTTTTTCGAATGGGGATGTGTTGAGCCCTGTGAATACAACGAAGTTCTTAGGGATCACATTAGATGCCAAACCTCAATAGGGTCCCCGTATAGTCACTTTAGCTAAAAAGCTGAGCGCCGCAGTTATTGCGGTGGGTAGGATTCGCCAATTGACTGATATTGATAGAGCTCGATTGGTAAATTTTGCCTACTTTCATAGCCTGATAAGTTAAGGAATTTTACTGCGGGGTGGTGCTGCTGACATGTACACCATCTTTGTCCTTCAAAAGCGAGCTATAAGATCATTTATTCGCTAGGGTCCAGATATTTCCTTAGAGAGAAATTTAAAGAAATAAATATAATGACAAAAATTTAATGTATGCCCATAAAAATAAGGAAAACTTTCGAATGGTTAGCGATATTCACAACAAAAATATTAGGAATAAGAACAATCTACTATTCATAAGACCAGACTGGATAGGAACAGCAAATCTTTTAAGGGTTTCTGTATACACTTTTATAACAAAGTTCCCACTCATATTAAAGTCTTAACTATTGAAAAATTCAAATCATGTTCGCAATTATCTCTTTCATTCAATACTGTAAATGTATTGATTGTTCTTTTCTCACATCGCATTGGAAATGCTTCTCCTACCACATTTCCAGATTACCAGGTATTATAATTTCCATTTTGCACTTTTTCGTCATTAAAACGATTGCTTTTAAATAAATATAACAGTATCAGCTCACATCTAAACAAATGTATAACATGAAATAGGTATAATGTTTTCTAGAACCATATAAGAAAAGTTTTTGTATCAGCCCATATACGTCCCACTGCAGGGCACGGGCCTACTCTACAATCGAGAGTACGATTGAGAGTGGTTAGGCCATATAGTCCACCACGCTGGCCTAGTGCGGGTTGGCAGACTTACATACCATAGAAATTCTTATAAATCGCTATGGTATGCAGGTTTCCTCACGATGTTTTCCTTCACCGTTTTAGTGCGTGGTGATTGATTATCAATACACACATGACTCCGAAAAGTCAGAGGTGTGGCCTGGGATTCGAACCCGCGACCACCGTGAACATGTGGGCAGCCGCGTCTAGTCCGTTTACCAACAGGCCACCACGCACTATCTAAGAAAAGTTAGACATAAATAATTTTAATACCTAAGTTTCCTAAGCGTGTAAAAGTAAAGTCCCAATAGACGCTACATCTCGTGGTACTTAGTGGTTCCCGAGAAAATACAGCGTCATATTATGTTCAAGGCACTTCTCAGAAGACAGCTTTAAATGGATAATAAATTTGTTTTCGAATCAGCTGTACCTAACTTATATTTACCAATTTTGGTATGCCGTATTGTATGGTAAATATAAAACACCATTATATACTGATAGAATAAACTGAAAATTAAATGTAAATTATTTTTGAGAATATTTTTATTATAATCTACTTAATTAGATCTCATTTTAAGTTCCGAGTAAGAATAACAGCGTAGGTTGTTCATTGACCATAAATTCTGCAATTCCTGAATCTGATACGTCTGTGTCGAAAATGGTAAGGTTTACTACTATCTGGCCATCGAAAATTCATCCTGTCTGTATCATTTGTATGGCCACATTTTAGTATTCCAGCTATAACAGTTTTAATATGAGAACGAAACAAGTGATTTATAAATCAATACAAGTAGAGGTTCTGAATATAATATATGTAAGGAAATAACAATTCTTTATTTCCCTTTGAATTTACACATTCTTGATTATTATCGGTAAAACAGGAATAGTTTGCTTTTAATATTAAAGAAATGGCGTTGTGTGAGTACAGATGTCATCGCAGTTCTAGCAAAATTGTGAATTAATTTCAAAGATAAAAACTGTCAAATATTAGTGACAAATAAAGAATTCATATGGTAAGGAATCGACAAATTAATATATCCTGATACTGGCTGATATATCCATCTAATACAGTAACAAAAATCTGCAGAAGATCGGACCAAATTCCTCGAAGTTTTATAAATAAAGATTCTCAGAATCCGACATTATTATTACTAATTATTACTTAGAATGTATAAAGATAGGCTACAGCTAGGGACCCAAACTGTGGAAGCACACGTACTTGATTTTTATTAATGAAGAGATGTTTCCCGAAATACATAGACATCCAAACATCCTGAAAAGCGTATTTATTATTCCTTTCAAAAACACATTAGATTATTACATCGTAATAATTTAATAAAAATAAAAGCCCGTACAATAGTTATACAGGGTATATCAAGACTGCTACCGAAAACGAAGCTGGGTGGTAGTTTAAGCGATTTCAGACATAATGCAACAGAAAATTTTGCAAAAAAAAAAGGGTCAATTTTTTTTGTTATTTTTTTCTTATGGCCATATTTGGTTAGTAAATACATTTTCTTCCTAAAATAATAGTGTATACCCTTTTATTTATAAATACTCTAAGGTATAAAACAGTTTAAATTATTATTTTACCAAAAACTATGAATTTACCACCCAAAAATGACGATATTTAAAAAGTAATTAAAATTAATGTCGCGTTTCTTTGCGAAATTTTTAGTTGCATTGTGTTTGTAGTCACTATTAACTACCACCCGGCTTTGTTTTCGGTAGCAGTCTTGATATATCCGGTATTTAATCCATCGAAAATATTATCGACATAGTTTTATACCCTATTCTATTTCGTTCACATCACTACGAGCCGCAGCCACGTCCCCCGCTTCCTCATTAAACCGGCGCTTTTGGATTCAAACAAATTTAACATTATGCGGTATATCTATTATGAGTGATCTGTGACTCAGCCATATTAAATGTAACGTACACATGATCGTATTTAAAATGTTGTAACAAATTATTAATGAACTGCTCTGATTTAAACTACTTGTATTTTTTTTAATAATCACTAAATTGTAAAGTGGTTGGAAAAGACACACTAGAGTTTCTTGCCCGTTCTTCTCTAGTGAACACCGCTTTTCGAACCGAGTGGTAGATAAAAAAATGACTGAATCTAAATGATGTAGAACATCTAATGCATCCAATAAATTATTTTCATTTTCATTACAGTTGATTGAGTTGTTTTCTGAATAGAAAATCTTCTCTTCCGCGCTTCCAATACTTAGCCTAGATGGAATTGTCGTCAATAATAAAATAAAATGTGCGTTTCTAATACAATATTATTAATTTTAAAATATACTCATTGAGAAATAATATTGGATACACCACGGCAATGTTTTTTGTCAAGTTGTAATTTCAATTTAAAGTCAGAGGCATGTAATTTTCTTCTATTGCTATGAATGGCGAGAAGAGCATGGCATTCGCCTGCCGGTAAGTGATAGTACTGCGTACTGGAATGTGAACCCGCGACCACCGTATCTGCAGCCGTATACGGTGCGTTACCAACATCATCATTCCCTGCTATTGATGGTTTTGTTAATTTATTAATTTATTTCGTATCATCATCATCAGCCTGTAATATATGTGTAACTATTCCGATAGTCTCAGGTGTCAAATTGTAACCCAGAAAATAGCGATACCTGGTGTCGGCAGCGTGGTGACAGAAGTCAGGACAGAGAGGAATGAAGATGACATGGTGTCTGGCGTTGGTGCCGGAGGGGTCCGTACATCCCACTGTTCAGGCGGGAAGTGGTTCGTCACGATGTCCTTTATGTTGTTCTCCAGGTCGATGTCTTGGAAGCGGAACGGTGGTTTTTCACGCTGTGAGGTGAGACAGGTAATAAATTTCTGATGTATATCATCAAATATTGTATATATTATAATTTATCTTACTCTTTCAGTCTTCACTTATAGTTCACTACTGGACGTAGGTTTTCACCAATTCTCCAATAATTTTATCCATCCATCCATCCATCAGTCAAAGGAAGTCCATTGCTGAACACAGGCCTCTCCCAATTATTTCCACAGTCACCTGTTGGAGGCAGCATGCATCCAGCGACGTCCCGCGACCTTTACCAGGTCGTCTGACCACCATGTAGGTAGTCGTCCTACGCTGCGCTTTCAGGTACGTGGCCTCCATTCTAGAATATATTTTTTTTACTTTTTCCAATGATTATATTCTATTAAATATAATGCTTAGAGCGTTAAGACCGCCATATGTACTTTTTTGTTAACTTGTAATATCAAAGTGTTTTTCCTACTTCTGTGCAGTTAAGAATCAAATAAATAAATATTATATCGGTCTCTACTATGTCTATACACAGGAAAGTCATTAGGTTTCAGTAATTGTTCAGTAGCCGACATGGAGTTTATACAGTCATATTTGCGTCAACCCAAATACGGAAATGACGCAGATAATCTAAACTAACTCATACATTTATAAGTTCGCTGTCCGAACAAACTACAATTGCGTCGGTCATACGTAGTTTTTACCCTAATTTATGAACCGATAATAATAATTGTCGCAAGAGATACATAAATAGATAAAAAATATTATAATAAGAAAATCTGGTTATAACATGAAAAAAAATATACGTGAATCCTACCACAATTATGGTCTAAGCCTACTACAGTATGTTGTGATCTCTTATAATTAAATAAACATACACAAATACATACATAAACTCACGCATTTTTCCCTGAAGGGTTAGGCAAAAGTGCAACCAGCATACCAATATTAGTTTTGTATGTTCCTTCCCACGATATAATAGGGGGCCAGCCTATCGCCAAACCGGGCCACTAATTCTTGACTCGGGGCTAATAATGAATAGAAAAATTCAGTATCAAGTCACCCGACCTGGGATTTGAACCCGGGACCTCAGCTCTGTAACCGCACCGTAGAAAACTACGCCACCGAGGGAGTCCTTAAACAGGTAGTAATTCAAGAAACACAATGTTTAAAATGTTACAGTACATTAGCAGACATTCAAGTGTATACTTTATTGGAGACCCTGATTTAAAAAAAAAAATAATTAAAAAATAGGGGTTATACTAAAAAAAAGCACAAAAAAAAATCAGACAAACTTATAAAAGCATGTGTGAATCACAAATAAGAGATTGATTAATACCTTAATATACGGACTGAATGAAGGCACGGCGATCCTTTCCTTTACTTCCCTCTCAAGTTCTTCAGCAGGTCTTGTAAAATGAAGACCAGCTTCCTTAAATATATCCTTTCTTTTTGTTTGTTGCGTCATCTTGCTTATAAAAATCTCTAGCATCGCTTTAACCTGAAAATATGTGGAGATTAGTACAGTATTTGATTATTTAAATTGTGTGTAGTTAGATCACAATAGGCGTATGTTTAATTTTTGTTTAAAAGCGACTTTGTCGTCAAAAGTAATTATTTTGAAGTAGAAAAACATGAGCTGAATAGAAAACCTAAATATTCGTGGCATTGTCAGTCGTAGCCACCAAAAATTGCAATGGCAATGGTGCGGTTTATCCCAATAAGAATATATTTTGACAGCTGCCGTCTTGCAGATTTGTGAGACTGAAAAGTCTCTCCGTCTCTCTCGTAGTTCCTGATACCCTCGACACAAGACTCGATCTTAGTATGGGGTTAGGACTATGTATGTATTTATCTGTTAGGAGTATTACCTCATTATCAACTCTGACAACATGAATATGACCTTAATGGTTTTTCGTTGTTATACGTATTTTCTTTTTAGTATGTTAAATACAAAGATAAAACAAACTATAAGAGCTTTGGGTCTGCACGAAAGCGCAGCAGATTCCATTTAAGAGAAGATCGTATAGAAGTAGATAAACCTCAGGATGCTGAGACAGGTAGGCCTCCTGCTCCAGCTGGATGTGCATGCCAAGCCTGACGGTGCACTCGTGCTGCGCTGACGTCAGCGCCGTCCAATCCTGCTCCAACAGCCCATCTGCCGCCAACCTGTCTGAAGGCAGGCCCTTCATCTTCCGTTTCAGCGGCATGTTTTATATATTCAGGTCCAATTCTAGTCAATTTATTTTCTAAGTGATGGCACTGTCGATGATTAACTATATCAGTTCGGACCTATTAGTAAAAATATTGGAAAATATATTAAATTTGAATATAATGACGGCTCAAATTCTGTTATGATTTTTATTGTAGCTATGGCAACAAATATTGTCGGGACCATAGATTTAAAAACTATTCTGCAATTTATAATGAGGTTTAAGGTGTTATGCGTTACAGAAATTAATAAACGTATTAAATTAATTATTAGGTAACAATATTTAACACCACGACAAATTAATTACCTATAAGTTAGCAATACCTAAGTTTTTTAGCAAAGGGATACCTCAACTATAGGCAGTGCGATTAAGTACCTCGATTAAAACGTTTAAAGCGCATTCAAATGTAAACCTTATTATTATTCAAATATTACAATTACATTTATTTTTGTTATGATCTCTCATTAGATATATCTGTTTCTTAATTAATTAGATACACCCATACTTCAATCAAATATACACCACCCATAAGTTACATACATAGTCCTGACGCCACACTAAGATTGAGTCTTGTATTGTGGGTATCAGGAACTACGAGAGACTTTTCGATCTCACAAACACTTAGACTCGAAACAAATATCTGTGATTCACACAACCATTTGTCTCGGTGCGAGGATCGAACCTGCGGTCTCTCGTTCCCAACCAACTAACCAACTGTACTTATGCGTGTAATATATCGTTGAACTATAATCCTGCATATGAAACATTCCTTATTAGGTAGTTCCAGCTTATTAACAATGACTTCATAAAGTTAAATAGTTCATATAGATAGTTGTTCGAGACGTCATGTAAATGCGGCGCATTCGTACCAATATGAATTTATATTTTCTTTCAATAAGATCTTCACTGGGGCAACATATTGGACGGAAAATATTGCAAGCAATATTGAATGTCGTTGTATTTGCATATAACGTTGGACAATCTTTAGTTATTTCGTTCCGGGACATCTTTGTACAACTATTAGCGTGAACATGCTTGGAAGGACTAGTAATGAATAAAGCTTGACATGTAGCAATGTACTTTCAAATTATGTGTGCAAATAAATGATCACAAACTATTGATACAAATGGGGTAGAATATTAGTGTACAAGTAAATACTATAGACACATGCATACATGTATAAATTCACGCCTCTGTCCAGAAGTAGTGGGCAGAGATGCCAGGACACCCAACTTTTCGCCGTGTATTTTCCATCCCATGATGTGATAGTGGACGAGCCTATCGCCATATCAGGTGTATTTTTAACTACAATATTATTAATACCACTTGTAATTAATAAAAAAAACCAATACCACTTTGCCCTTTCCGGGATTTGAAGCCGAGACCACAGCTTTGCAACCATACCATAGTACACCGGCGCCACTGAGGCAGCCTATTAAAGCGATTTTACAAAATTATCTACGTATAGTATGTGAAACCTCTCAAACCGCAATAGGCCACCATACCCTAAGGAATATGTCCTAAGTCCTCTCAATCGAGTGTTTTGATGTTTTATGCGATCATCGGCTGGTATAGTACAATACAGTATCTATCGAGATAGCGATCTGCCTAAACGATGGTGGAAAACTCGTCAGATTGACTCAAAGTGTATCGCGTTTCAAGCTCAGGTCGGTTCCCGCCAGACCAGCATATTTGTGTCGACAGGCGAGATTTTAGATGAAGATAAATGTGTCGAAGTGATGCTGTCTGAATTCGATGTAGAATTTACTATACTGTTTCCATTCGTTTATTTTATTTTTGACAGTTCACGCCTATAAAGTACGACATTACAGTAGAACAATATTTTGAAATAAAAGTAGATACTTTCTTGACGGGTAACGCCCACTTAGAGTTGTGCCATTCGTAACGAATGACCACAGATAACAAAAACGATTTTGAATAGAATCAATCAATCGGAATCATTTGAAATAAAATTACTTTAAAATGCTAATGAAAACAGTTAAACGTAATATAGTACCCAATATTAGGATCGAATGTATTTGCTGCAAATTAATTAATATGAATAAAGGTATACGTATTGAAGTGACTTTTAATAAGAGTTTAATTTAAAATAATTACAATGATTACAACGAAAATAAATGTTTAGTACCTACTTGTAATAAACAGTTAAACCATGTTGGAATTCATAGTACTTTAAGGATTAAATAATTAAAACAACTAAAAGGTAATTTGTTAATATTTTTATTTATAAACAATCGTCTGTTTCGTCGGAATCGGCGTCGTCGTCACTCGTATCCCCAGTAACACTAATTATTAATGAGTGCATGGGTAAGTTGTCAAATGCGACATCGCGATCCCAATCAGACATTATTTCTTTCTTCGTCTTATCTACGACACTCGCCCAGTTATGAGGCGTCACATTTTCACACGCATTTTTAAGCAACTCCAGCATTTTGTTTGCGGTGAAAGGAGGAGTTGTATTTATTCTCGCAGCATATCCTTTCACTTGCGCCCATATTAGCTCTATGGCATTATACTGGCAATGATATGGAGGAATTCTAAGGACGGTGTGCCCATGTTCTGCAGCCATTTCATCTATAACGTATCGTTTAGGCTGCTTCCTCATTTTTAATATTTTAAGTAACTCTACTTTTAATAGGGACTCGTCCACCTCCTCGCCATTGTTACGGAGCCAGTTTATTATTTCATTTTTTTTACTGGCTTGCGTTGGCATTTTGTTAATTTGCCGAGAGTGATAGGACGCATTATCTATAAATATTGTTGATGGCTGTTCGAGTGACAATAACATTTCCCGAAACCATTTTTCATATACTTCGGAATTCATTTCTTCGTGGTAATCCCCTGTTTTCTTTGATTTAAAAGCTAACATAGCATCTTGCACAAATCCTTTTGCGGTTCCTGCATGACAAATTATAATTCTTTCACCTTTTCCCATTGGCACTGCGGTCGAGGAGCTAGCAGTGTTGTCAGTCCAAGTTTTTGATACCGTGTGATTCGCATTGAGCCAAGTTTCATCGGTGAAAACAACATTCGACCAGTCTTCTATTTTTTTAGCTTGTCTTAAAAATTCGCATCGATACAAAGCAACATCATTGCGTTCCATCAATATTTTTCTTTTGTCACATTTTTTGTATTGGAATCCAATCCTATTCAATACCTTCGCCAAAGAAGACTTTTGACCACGGAACAAGCCACTAGTTTTCAGAGATTGTACTAGGTTATGTAAAGTAGGAATCTCTTTTCTTTGGTAATAATCGTATATATGATGACGAATAGCATCACCATCAAAACTGTCAATTGCTGTCACTTTAAAGGGCTGACGTTTTTTCTTAGGTGTAGATGGCTTGTTTTGTTCCATGCCACTACTGCCGTAGCCTTCTTTAATTATTTTTGAAACTGTTGGAGCAGTAATACCTAATGCTGCTGAAACACGGTCTCTGATTTGAGTCACTGGTATAAGAGGTCCACCATTACGGTTTTCCCTTTCAAAGTACTCATGAAGTCGCAACACAAACTCCCTTGTTTGTCCTTTAAGCACCTTTCCTTTAGGCATTTTGAAAGTGATGAAGGCAGGTACGATGTTCTCAATTCAACCAAATGTAGGAATTCACGGGTAAAACAATACGGAGGAATATAAATACTCAACTCGACGTATGAAAAATGTGAATTAAAATTCAGCGAACGGAAAACACTAGCACGGGCGCGGGCGTCTCGTTGTGAGTGACCACAAAATGGCGGCGCGCGTCACCTGTCTGCCCAGTGTTGCCGTTTCACAATTTGTTTTTAACAACATTACTATTGCCGACGGAAGTGATAAGAATATTAACTTAACATGAGTAAATGGTTTATTTTAATATAATTATTAAATCAAGTAACTTAAATATCCCTGAAGTTTTATAAAACAATGCATGGAGCAAAAAATAAAATATGTATTAAATCGATTAAAACTTGTTCAAAAATAAAATCGTTTGTTATAAAAAATTGATTCGATAACGCATCAGGCCATCACTATTTGATTCAGTACTCGATGTGTCAAAAATAAAATAAACGAATGGAAACAGTATAGTATTAAGGTCTAAGCAGTGTTGCTCTTGTTCTAGATCAGGCGTTTATTGGTGGTAGGTCTCTCATATGTGAGTGGTCGTCTGGGTAGCTACCACTGCAATGTCTATTTCTTCTGCCAAACAGCAGTGTAAATGCACTGTTGTGTTTCGGATTGAAGGACATTGCAGCCACAGTAACTCAGTAGTTACCAGTGTCATATTGAGACTTTACATCTTATGTCTCAGGATGGCGAGAGCAGTGGAATGCCAAGCAACAAGATTTGTTATTTAAGGTGTTGTTTGGTTTTGCTACTGTTTATGAGTACGACCATATTGCTTACCATCAGGCGAACGGCATGTTAAATCGCCATTCATTGTAATAAAAAAATGGCGTGATGCTGTACTTGGACGTCTAATTTTCGCCATAAAAACTTTTTTAAAACAAATGCCTTTAGTAAAACTAGGCCAACAACTTCACAAAAGCCTACGAAAGCTGAACTGTATTTTATGTTGAGGTATATATAAGGAGATTTTGTAAAGCCTATTAACCATCAAGTCCACGTCAGAGTCAATAAATCGTCTGTTTCCCTGTTCCACGTATTGTCGACAAACTAATATCCCTTTGACAAAACCGTGTTTTGCCTGCCATTCTGTTTACATGGGATGGAGCGTCGATATTTCGGATACGTTTCACAGTTCCAAAAAGAGGTGAAAATTAGTATTGTTTCACGCTTGTCGTAAAATTAAGTTATTAAAAAGGATTCTGAATAAATACTGTCTGCCTGTAATAGCTACGTTATCGTTGCAATTAACAACACTGCTCATTAAAAAACTCGAAACACGTTGCAAATTTATGTTTTGTAAGGGTTATCAGAAAAATGTGTATTTTTAGGAATATGTGTCAAAGATCGTTTAAAGGTTACCACTCCTCGCCTCGCGCATTTAATTTTCTTTATACATACGCTCACTACATTAAATCCGTAAGGTCACCTACTCGCATGCTTCTCGCCACCGCGTCGCAATGTCGCAGGTGGAACACGGGTGGACCACGTGTGGTGGACTCGGTGGCAACCCGCGGTTAATTCCAGGCATTGTGAATTTTTAATGCGCAACAATGCAAGCAACCATGCGAGCAACGAGTTGTCACCGAGTAGTCCACGCGTAGACGCCAGCGATCCGGTGACGTTACGGGGTTGATGTAGTAGGCATATATCCATACAATTTCATATAAAGAATTACGGTCAATGCGAGACGGTGCAGGTTGGGTCTTGTGAGTGGTGACCTTTACAGTGAATAATATGAAGTTTTCAAATCAAATCCTAGAGTTGATGTTCTAAATTCAAATTAAATTTATACACATTTTTCTGCAAAACATAAAGTTGCAAGGTGTTTCGATTTTTCTGATGAAAAGTTTATTTTACTTTCGCCATTATAATTATTCTATATTTATATCATATTAGAACGGAAGCTAGAATACGGCATTACAGCTCATAAACTTATCAGATAATCACTGAGGCGTCTCTTGTGCCTTACCAATAAATATAATAAGCTCCGTGGGGCCAATATTGAATATAAGCGAACCAATAAAAAGGGGACTATTCTAATGAAATCGCCGATTTATTGCCAACTAATAAATCCGGGTCAAGACATGATTAAAAAGTGATATTACAAAACGCATTCATTTCCATCCGATCATGTCTATGACGATAACGAGCTGGAGAGTTGTAAAGCGAATTATTTTATTGGAAATTCAATTATTTCCTGTTCATTGAGCAAAACATTAATATTCCATTTATTTATTTACTGAACTCTTGTGCTGTCTGCAGGGTGCATTGCAAACGGTACGGCTGTATTACACGGTGGAGACCGATTCAAATTAAATCTGATTTTGAATATTTGCATAGAATGAAAATCTAATGATGTAAAATTTAACTGCTTTGTGTCTTGAGTAGCAACTTATTCTTAAAAGACACATTTAATTCGGTTAAAAATAAGTTAACAACACTTTCATTCAAATGTTAAGATTACATAAAATAATTAATAATAGTTAGTACATACATACCATACATGCATTATTAGTTTTCTCATATTTAGCTTTATTCCGCGTAAAATATTGTCTTTTATTTAGAAAGAAAGAAACGTACGTTCTTTCTCTATACTTTTCTTTTATTTATAATACATTCATACCTGAGACATAGTAAAATATGTTTAAAATACAAATATACAATAGGATAACCTTTCACTACTATTTACTTTTACAAAGTATAATTGCTCCAAAATCAATAAAAGTAGGTATGGCGATAGGCTTGCCCCATCACATAGTGGGACGGAACATACAAGGCGAATCGTAGGTGTCTGCCTACACTTTCAGGGAAAACTGAGTTTATGTATGTATGAATGTAAAAATACGGGGCGTAATGAGATAGAGTAGATTTAATAAATCTAACAACAGACTTTAATTGAAGGTATACTGAACTTATACGTACATACATATAGGAAAGACTTGTGGACAAGATTTCAAAGAGAAAAACACGAAAACGGGGTATCAATGTAATTTCTGAATAAAATCTTATTTATACTTAATTACGATGGGTCGGAGAATATGGATTTTAGACTGTAGCTCGATACTTAGTAAATGAATATAGTACATTGTGCATTTTTGAGTCATAAAGTACTCATATTGGCAATGATTTCTCGTTGATCGACAATATCAAGCCGACCTATTAAAACCGGTTTCACTCAGGTTAAACACGAAAAGCGACACTTTTCATATGACAATAATATTTATTACTTGTGTACTAGGTAATGAGCAAGCAAATCACTTGATGGTATGCCATGTGATCACTGCCGCCCATAAAAATCCAAAAGCGTGTATCATGATTCATGGACGTGTTGCCGGGCGATCAAATCTGGAAGAGAGCATGACTGGAAAAGTGTGGGGGATAAAAGGGATACTCGGCTATCTCACTCACTGAACCATACGTGAGAGCAAAGCTGTCATTTCACATGCCGCCCCGGACGATCCTGCCCATGCATGCTCATTTATGACGATAAGATCGTGGCTCTTCGACAAGAAATTATAGTAAAAACTATTGCTATCCAGCGTCATACCACTATTCTATCATCAGTTCTAGCTTCTCCGGCAATCTCACCAAGATTTACTAATACTAGTTACTACTACTAATCAAGGGTTATATCCAAATTATGTACTTGCTGTGCCTCTGCCAACCCCGTTAGATGCAGGCGTGATAATTCCACATTATTATACAGATTTTGGAAGCTAGTCCGGCACATACCGACCCAGTAGGAATATTTCGATGCGGCCCACTGTCGGAGGCTCAAAAGCTCAAGTGTTCGGTGAAAGCGATATTAAGCAAGCGTCTAGTCTTGTAGCTTTTTTTTAACAAAAACAATGGTAATAACGAAGAGCTTTCAAATATATTTTACTACTTTAATAATACTTTATTGATGTATAGTTTTGTAACAAACAACACTCAAATACATTAAAGTTGGAACTAATAAAATAAAATAATAATAATATTGATTCACTCAAAGAAAATCACATAACATTATTTCTTAATATTAGGTCACTTATGATTAGGTGCAGTATTCACTTATACATCTGCCCTAGAAATAAAATATCCAAGTTTTCATATTAACCGATACGTGGGACCAACAGAAACAATTTTTTTTATAACTAATATGTAGATTAAAAAAAACCTAAGTCCAAAAATGCTGTATTTTTATTAGTAAGGAGTCGGTTCATTTACGTTATTTATTTACGAGATCAGAATTAAGACATTAATAATAATAAATAAATAACGCCCAACAGTCACATATATGACGCCACACTAAGATCGACTCTTGTGTCATGGGTATCAGGTACTACGAGAGACTTTTCGGTCTCACAAACACCCAGACCCGAAAGAAATATTTGTGGGCCGCACAGACGTTTCACTCGGTGCGGGGATCGAACCCGTGGCCTCTTGTTTCACAGGCGGCGTCTAACCGCCTGCAACACGGAGGCTGTCGAAATGATATTACCCTACGTTATAATTATTATTTTATTTGTATAGATTGTCTTCGATCAAAATATAAAATAAAATAAATATTAGAAAATATAAAAACATGAGGAACAGTTTTTATCTCTTCGCGTTTTATTATAATAAGCATGATTGCAATTAATACCATTAGATTACATAATATACAGGGTATATCAAGACTGCTACCGAAAACGAAGCCGGGTGGTAGTTTAAGCGACTTCAGACACAATGCAACAGAAAAAGTTACAAAAAAAGCGACAATTATTATTTTTTTGTTATTTTTTTCCTATGACCATATTTGGGTGGTAAATACATTTTTTCCTAAAAAAATAGTGAATACACTTTTATTTATAAATAATCTAAGTTATAAAAGAGTTTAAATTATAATTTTAGCAAAAACTATGGAATTACCACCCAAAAATGACGATATTTAAAAAATCATAAAAAATTATTGTCCCGTTTCTTTGCAAAATTTTTAGTTGCATTGTGTTTGTAGTCACTAAAACTACCACCCGGCTTCGATTTCGGTAGCAGTCTTGAGATACCCAGTATACAATGTTGTTCTTAATACTATGAAAACATATCTTACGGAATGCGTAAATTGGAAATTTTTTAAATTTTGATTTTAGTTCCTAATTTCACCGCATGCTAATAGACGAATTATATAAATAAAATAACTAGTAATCAGCGACAACAAGAATTTGTCTCACATAGACGTTCCAAAAGCCTGTTTCAAAAGTGACCTCTTCTTGTCAGTTCGTCTGACTTTCTAAACACAATAGAATATTTATAACGAGCTCCAAGAAGCCTATCGGTTACAGCAAAGGTAAAAGGATTCTTCTGTTCACAGCAACTTTTGAATTAAATAACTTTAATTAACAGTTTTCCAAGAAAAGTCGAGTGTTCATGTCGATTATGCCTTAATCTTCACTATTATAATATTCTAGTTTATTATTTCTTAATAGTTAGAAAGATGAGGAGGCGTCGGTTTTAGGTTCATTATTTAAGTATTTAATTATCAAAGTTCTAAGAAGTGACTGGCAGCCAACCAAGTTTCTTAAACCTCGTTAATATTGATGGAAGTTTGTCTTAGTATTCCATATATTATATAATATAAGAGAGTGCACAATTTTATTTTTTAGTACGCCTGATAAATTTAAACGAGAAATTATATAAAGCATGAAATTTCTTCCTGATTAAAGTTACTACAATATTAATTAGCGTTAACTTCTTCGGTCATCTTAGGACAACATTTATTTACATACAAGTAGTTTTTTAAGTTCATTAAATCATTTAACTTTGAAATTATCAACAAAAAATTGGTCTCGAAATCATTTCGTAGCAAATGTCTACGTCGTAGCAACTACACCGTAGTAGCTTTGTAGACCTCGTACCTGACTGACCAACGAAAGCTCAAGATTCCCTTTTTCTTTACTCTGTTCTCTCTCAAGTGCTTCTCCATTTGTCTGCTTTCTTGAAAATGATAGATCATTGTACTCCGGTGACCTCAGGAATCATAAAATCTACATTGACATTATACTTTCACATCAGTCGCTTGCTAATTAATTGCACTTTTGGTATAAAAGTAGGTTTTTTGCATTCATCCGCTACCGATTTTCTCTTGAGCCACTACTTCACGGGTGTATGAACGAAATCGCTGACATTCTCTCGTTCTATCATATTCGCATATGGCTGCAAGGAATATTTTTAGTATTTATTTTATGTACGTTGGCAAGGGTTTACCTCAGTGCCTTCTCTGTAGGCTTATCCTTTACAAAATCCCTGACGGAGTAAAAGAATGGCTTTGTAAAATGTTAAGGAATAATATTGAAGAATGGTGAACTTGCTTTTGCTTCAAGAAGTTTGAATACTACTAGCTATTCTTATTCTAACGCTAGGATGTGGAGTTGTATATAAATAATTACTAGAATGTAAGTTCGTTATCATGCTGGTTGTTTGCTCGTCGTTATGCTTCACTGGTAGTTGTAGCTTAGTATCGTGGGCGTGTGTGGGGATGCATTAGATCAAACCATTGGAAATCATAATCTTACTCACGGAACGCGAGACAGTCTCCACGCTCTAACATCACTATTTTCCTTCTATTTTCAGATGATCATATTATTTGCTCTCTTGATCGCAACAAACCGTACTGCTAGCTCACAGACGTCGTTATCAAGCGTAGATTCTGTCGAACGCCTACAGATGGCGTTGGCATTCCGTATTTATAAATCTACTCGATGACGACATATAGGCGTACCAGAATCTCATGGCATAAAATTAAAAACAAACATAATGATTTTTATGTGGCAATACCATCAGTCAACTGCTGATTCAAAACTTGAGTTATGTCATTGGATGTAAATATTTTAAGATTGTTATACTTTCATAAGATTAAAATTGCGACACATTGTTTACAAGGTTTACCGCCAGATCCGTGAATAATTTGATTAAATTTAAACAAAATCGCCAATTTTAAAATCGACGTTGTTTTAACAAATAAGTCGGAGTGATTCGTTTTGATACTTAAATTTTTTTGGTTAGTGTTAGATATGAACATGTGTTTTACCGTATATACCTATACTTTGATATAATTTTATAAAATAAAAGACTCAAAATAAAATTATACGTTTTATTTTACAAACTGTTGGCTCGGTACCACCATTTTTATCTACGTTTTGGAAATGCCAGCGCTCCCTCTATATTATGAATACTCGTTAGGCACGTATGTATATTATAATTTAAAACTAAAAAAAATCTTATTTACCTATTTTAATTGAATTGAATTCAATTTTGAAGTAATTGTAATGTTTAAATAACCTATATATTTATACTTAAAACATTATGTACTTTATTTGCAAAGTTGTACTATAAAAACTGCCTCGGTGGCGTAGTTGTACTACGGTACGGTTACAAAGCTGAGGTCTCGGGTTCGAATCCCGGGTTGGGCAAAGTGATATTGGATTTTTCTATTCAGCCTAGAGTCAGGAATTTGTGCCCGATATGGCGATAGGCTCGCCACCTATCACATTGTGGAACGAAACATACAAGGCGAAATGTGGGAGCCCCTGGCACCTCTACCTACCCCTTCTGGGAACAAGGCGTGAGTTTATGTATGTATGTATGTATGCTGTACTAGAAAAAATCATGTCAATTTGAAATAATAATTAATTACAATTAGTGAAAGTATCAAAATATGCTCATCCAATTACCCCGTGTTGCAATGCGTAAATATCCAATTTCTAATAATAGTATAATTAAATCTGAGAATTCAATATATCTCTCTCGCTTTAGCTCTAAGAAGCTTATTGCTGACTTTAAGCCTACCCCAAGGAATTCATATAACTTTTAAAGTAGTTTGCGTCCACCGAATTCTGGCAACCATTGCATAGTATTCATCTCGTTGCTTCATGCAAAGGCTAATACTTCGCTTTCTTCAACGAGATGCAACAATATAAGTAAGCGTTGATGAGGTTATGCACGGCTGAACTATCCGCATAATTTGATATTACTTAGAGTATTTCATGCATTTTGTAACATGGTTTAGTAAATAATGATTGATAATGGTATAATGAGCTACTGTCCTGGGGACAAGGCAATACGACCCACCGTATTAAATAAACTTGGATGTTTAAACGATTTCGGACTTTTTCATTATATCCTATTGGTAAACGGACCAGACGCGGCTACCAACATGTGAACGGTCGTCATGAGTTCGAATCCAAAAGCACACTTCTGACTTTTCGGCTTCATGTGTGTATTGATGGTTGATTACCACCCACTATAACGGGGAAGGAAAACATTGTGAGAAATCCTGCACATCATAGCAAATTGTATAAGTTTCTATGGTATGTAAAGTCCGCCAACCCGCACTAGGCCAGGGTGGTGAACTATAACTAAGGTCTAACTACTCTCAATCGTGCTCTCGATTGTAAAGGAAGCTCGTGCCCTGCAGTGGGACGTATACGGGCTAATACAGATACAGATCTCAGAGCGTATTTTTGTTAGACTTTTATAAATAAAAATAAATAAATACACCCAACAGTCACATACATAGTCCTGCCCCCACACTAAGATCGAGTCTTGTGTCGTGGGTATCAGAAACTACTAGAGACTTTTCGGTCTCACAAGCACCCAGACCTGAAACAAATACCTGTGGTTCTCAAAAATATTTGTTTCGGTGCGGGGACCGAACCCGCTGCCTCTCGTTTCACAGCCGGCGTCTAACCAACTGCGCCACAGAGGCTGTCAAATTTATAATATATTATTGCTATAGAAAAAGCAGTTGAGAGGACTGTCACGTTGAATTGAAATATTATAAAACAGTTAGTACCCGAAATAATATGTTCCTAATGTAGTCTACATTCAGTCAGTCAAATGAATTTGCGACAGAGTGGAGCCGGGCCGGGCCACTGGTAATAATATAGGTTAGTTATATCCAGACTGCGAACTGTTATAGTTATGTAATGTTCCCTTACCTGCACACCTCTCTATTCATTTCTGCTACCTCAGCATTCTCGATCTAATAAAAACGTCCATCCATCATACAACCCAGTTCAGTCTCATTCCATATCCCAGTCCATTCAGACGTCCTAATTGACGGTTGTTTAATTTCTATTTTTGTATTTTCCTTTTTTAAAAACCTTTAACTCAAACCCGTCGTAACATTTTTGGTGGCAGCGGTGGGATTTAAAGTATCCCTGGTACGTCTCTGGAACTATTAAAAACTCAAACCTGTGTTGCGCGACCCGTAAGTGCCAACCCCATTGTACACGGAACTTTCCTCACCGAGTTCTGGTCCGGCCCACTTGGTTGTGAATCGCCGTGTTCCTGCTAGAAGACCATTGCTGAGCAACGTTGTACTGCAGCCATCTGCGGAAGCAGAGCGAGTCACACCCTCTGTCACGTGTTGTGACCGGTGTGAATTCTCCAGGCAGCGATACCACACCCCGAGGCTTGTCAACGAACACGCACTACTACACCCCAAGTTCCAAGACATCAAGACTTCAAGAAATGTTCGTATTCGTACTTCCCGCATTCCTGTGAGTAATATCTTAAAATTTACTTGGTCATTGCTATACTCATACATTAATACAAATCTCGTGTCCTTTAATAATTTTACAATTGTCACATATTACTGATACTTGCAATCTTCTATTTCCGTGTTTTACACATAATCATTGTTTAACAACTATCTTATATTTGTCAAGTACCATTGTAATTTTGTAAAATGGCTGAGAGATCGCAGAGTCCCAAATTTGAAAAACCAGAAATTGCCATCACTGATACTGAAGAGGAAGGACAATATAATTACCCTCCTCTTCAAGGACCTTCCACTAGGGCAGCGTCCAAAAGGAAAACAGTAGCAACCAAACAAGAAGTAGATCTCACAACATTATTGAAATTTATCAAGCCGTATGATGGTAATAGGGAAAAGTTAAATTCATTCCTAGTCAACTGTAATAACGCGTTCGATCTGGCCACAGAAAATCAAAAGGACATTATATTTAAATATATTATATGCCAGTTAGAGGGCAAGGCAGAAACAGCCTGCTCTATAAAAGAGTTTACCAATTGGCAACAATTAAAAGACTTCTTAAAAACTCAATTTAGTGAAAGAAAGCACTACGCCCATTTGATAATGGAAATGCAGGAGTGCAAACAACAACACAATGAATCTGTCAGTCAGTACGCTTTGAGATTAGAAACGTGCCTATCCCAGCTCTTGACCGAAATTGCTATATCCCACGGGCATAAAAACAGAGAAATGGTGGGACGCCAGGCCTCTATGGAGGAACTGGCCCTTCACCAATTCCAAATGGGACTATCGCCCAGAATATCCAACTTCGTTAGATGCAAAAGCGTAAAAACGCTGAATGAAGCTATCAATTTGGCAATTTCTGAGGAAAAGGTTCAAACTTCTTTATCTCGACAAAGCTCATCCAATAATCCCCATCAATCCAGGCCGAACTTCCAGAAACCCATCCGTCGCGATCCTACCCGGTACAATCCCAACTATAACCATAACCCAAACACACAACGAAACCCCAATTTTAACCGTCCAACAAACAACTCACCCCCCGTAATATGCCGGTACTGCAAAATCCCCGGACACACTATAGAGCAGTGCCGCAAACGGGAGTACAATAATAATAAATACAACAACTTTCAACAAAATTCACCCCGTACACCCCAACGCGTCCACTTTGTCTGTGACGAGCCCGCAGACACAAATGACACATATTCTGACAACCCTGAAGAAGGACAAGACGTCATTGATAACTCAACAAAAAACTAATCAATGTCTCGTCCCAGTGTCGTGCGAGGCTCCAACAGTCCAAAATCGACACTAATAACTCACTTCCTAAATCCACTGTTTCAAGACAAATGTACAACAAACAGGGTAACCAGCCCCAAACTCATGTACACATTCCAAATCCTTCCAATTCCAAAAAAAACATTACCAAATCCACTGTTTCAAAACAAATGTACAACAAACAGGGTAACCAGCCCCAAACTCATGTACACATCCCAAATCCTTCCAATTCCAAAAATAACATTACTAAATCCATGGTAGGGAAATCACTCTATCCAAACAAATCGAAATCTAATGTTTTTGAAATTACTAACAATCCTGCAAAAACCTTACTACCTCATGTCCTCATCGACACCGCCGTATCAGATATCCCATTATCCCTCCTAGTAGACTCAGGATCATCCGTAAGTTTACTAAAACACTCGTGCATCGAAAAATACCCTAAACTCATAAACGAAACCATCCAGTTAAAAGACCCGGCAGATCAACCTATCCACACTCGAGGACATATTCTATTAAAAATGCGAATTCCCAAATCCACAATAACCCACAAATTCCATGTCATTGACACTATACACCTACCTTATGATGGAATCATAGGTTCAGATATGTTAAACGCCCTTAATTGCAATATAAATTACAACGACAACCAACTCCACTCAACATTGATAAATCATCCCTGAAATTACATTTCCATGATCCCGCATACTTAATCCCTGCAAGAACTGAAACTGTTATAGAATGCTCCGTCTCAAATCCAGAGGTAAAAGAGGGTTTAGTACTTGACCAGAAACTTTCAGAAACCCTCTTAATCGCAAATTGCCTAGTACGTGTTAAGGATAATAACAGGATAAATATATCCGTGGTAAACACATCCGAGAGAGCCACAACAATTAAATCAAACCTTAACCTAAAACTTGAACCCATTGACATCTCCAAACTCAATAACCCCATTCATCCCGCATCAGTAAATACGATCAATAATAGTAAAAACAGTTTTAATTATCGCATCTCAACGAAGAGGAAAAAAATGCACTTCTACCGTTGTGTTCCGATTTTTCCGACATTTTCCACCTTCCCGGAGAAAAACTCTCCTATACTAACGCCCTAAAACACGAAATTAAAACTACAACCTCAGTTCCGATACACACCAAATCTTACAGATTTCCTGAAATCCATAAGGTCGAAGTCAAGAACCAAGTCAACAAAATGTTAGAGCAAAATATAATCGAGCCTTCTGATTCCCCTTGGTCTTCACCCATATGGGTAGTTCCCAAAAAACTCGACGCTTCAAACGTACAGAAGTGGCGTGTAGTAATTGACTACCGAAAACTCAATGACGTCACCATTGACGACATATACCCTATACCCCAAATTACTGAAATACTGGACCAACTCGGCAATAGCAAATATTTCTCTACCCTAGACCTCGCTTCAGGATTTCACCAAATCAAATTAAACGAATCTGACAAAGCCAAAACAGCCTTCACCGTCCCGGAGGGACATTTTCAATTCCTACGAATGCCTTTTGGGCTCAAAAACGCCCCCTCAACCTTTCAGAGATTAATGAACTCTGTGTTGTCTGGACTTCAAGGTATACGGTGTTTCGTCTACCTTGATGACGTAGTCTGTTACGGTCATGACCTTAAATCCAGCATCCAAAACCTTGAAATGATATTCCAAAGAATTCGAGATTTTAACTTAAAACTACAACCAGACAAATGCGAATTTCTACGACACGAAGTGTGTTATCTAGGACATATCATTACTGAAGACGGCGTTAAGCCAAACCCCGAAAAAATTAAAGCAGTAATTGAATTTCCAATCCCAAAAAATCCCAAGGACATAAAATCATTTTTGGGCCTCGTCTCCTATTACCGCCGTTTTATCCCTGATTTTTCAAAAACAGCAAAAGCCCTTACTAACCTCCTGAAAAAAGATGTATCATTTAAATGGGAAAATCAACAACAACTTGCTTTTGACACCCTAAAACATAATCTGACCTCAGCCCCACTACTTATCTACCCCAATTTTTCCGAACCTTTTACCCTATCCTGTGATGCTTCCAATCATGCTGTTGGTGCGGTACTTTCACAAGGCACCATCGGCAAAGATCAACCTGTAGCCTTCGCATCACGAACTCTCAATAAAAGTGAATGCAACTACAGTACCGCTGAAAAAGAGCTGTTAGCCATATTGTATGGATGTAAAACATTCCGCCCTTATCTTTACGGTCGTAAGTTTACTATCGTAACAGATCATAGACCCTTAAAATGGCTTTTCAATCACAAGGATCCTAGCAGTAAACTTCAACGCTGGAGGCTGAAATTAAAGGAATTTGATTATGATATAGTTTACCGTAAAGGAAAATTAAATTCAGCCGCGAACGCCCTTTCCAGATATCCTGTAAACCCTATTTATCCTGAAAACACAAACACAGATCGTAACCCTAATAATGACCCTCCTGTTGACAACTCCAATAGAGATCTAGATGGAGATCTCATGGACCTTTTAGTCACTCCTCCATCCTTCAACCCCGACGATCTGATGTCACTAAATCCACTTGATCCACTAGACGATATCTTACCCTTGCCAGACATTAATCCACTCTCTAACATCCCTGACATCCTAAGAGAAAATATTGAAAACGAAAACTCCAACTTACCTCATCCTGAACAATCCCTCGAACCACATGCCGAAATAAGCCTGGAACAAACAGAACCTCAGCCTTCCACGAGCTGGCAAAATCCTGAAACCTTACCTGGTGGTATGACTTATCCAGACGAAACTTCCCCAATACCTGAAAACTTACCTATTTCTGCCGAACCTCACCCGAGCGCGTCTCCCTCAGTACCTGAAAACTTACCTTTGCCCGACGAAACCTAGACTAAATTTCTTAAGTCATCCGGAACACCCTGTGACACATCCATTGTAGAACATAATGAAAACCTACTTAAAGGGACACACAAATTAATAATCATACCTACCTCTACAGATACAGATGAGTCCATGCCCTATGTCCAGGAAGTCCTAAATAACTGCTCAGAACCCGAACGTGAAGAATTCCTGAAATTAGAAAGAACGTTATATACCTCTTTACCACTCAAAATCTCGGAAAAAACATACTTATTCCTATTTATAAAAGTACATCATTTCGACGACTGTTTCTATCCCGATATATTTAAATCACTCAAACATGTGCGTGACGAAATAATGATGTCATACCCCATAATAAACGAAGTCAGCACTTCCGATTTCAAAAACCCTTTTGACAGACATTCCTTCGTAAAAATCTATAACATGTTCGCTTACCTATTTGATGGCACTAACATAAAGATACACATCTACCACAATAATATCCTATACCCATCCTTGAGTGAAATCCCCAAAATCCTAAAAGACAACCATGACTTACCTGTTGCAGGACATCTCGGTTCAATCCGAATGCTAAACCGCATTAAGGAAAAGTATTATTAGAAAGGAATGCGCAGTGACATAGATAACTATATTAAAAAATGACAATCCTGCCAAGTAAATAAAAGCTTACGTAAAATTAACCGAGCGCCTATGATTATCACTTCAACATCTACGTCCCCATTCGAAAGATTATCCATCGACATTGTAGGTCCTTTACCCGAATCTGGAACCGCTAAATTGCGATACATCTTGACCATGCAAGATGATCTCACAAAGTACTCACTAGCATATCCACTTCGTAGTAATACCGCCGAAGAATCTTGCGAGTGCCTCCTTCACTTTATATCTCTGTTCGGAATACCGAAATTAATACTTACTGACCAAGGCACAAACTTTACCGCAGAATTATTTAAGAAAACGTGTGAGTTCCTGAAAATTAAACAATTATGGTCCACACCTTACCACCCACAAACGCAAGGCGCTCTAGAGAGGTCACACTCAACCCTAAAAGAATATCTAAAACCTTACGTTAATGAAAACCAAGACAATTGGCCGAGCTATGTCTATACCGCAATGCTGGCTTATAATACAGCCATTTATAGCACTACACACTATTCTCCTTATGAACTCCTGTTTGGACATAATCCACACATTCCAGATTCCGTTTACAACGAATCATTTACTACAACATACCCTGAATATGTTAAAATGTTGCAACACCGTATGAAACATACTCGTGACAAGGCTCTCGAATATATACAAAAATCAAAAGCAAATTCAAAACAGTATTATGACTCTCATACTCGACCCGTCGAATACAATGTTGGAGACTATGTTTTGATAAAAAACCACGTAAGATCACGCAAAGCCTTATCGCCGGTATGGAAAGGTCTTTACAAAGTGGTTAAGGTCCACGGTAACCACACATTGTCAATACTCATCAACAGAAGACATGTAAAACACCATTTCGAAGAAGTTAAACATGCCAACACACCAGATGCAACATAAATCTTACATTATTTTACTATATACTTTATACTTACCTTTATATACCTCTTATACATACCTTTATATACACATGAGCCTTATATACATTATATAATTTTACAAGAATATACAAACCTACCTTTTATACAAAATTAAATATACGATCTATATTCATGTCGAACCAACTCCTTATGTGCATGTTTCCTTTCCAGCATACCGGCTTACGGTCATGCCGAATATATCCAACAGATCAACGCGAGTTCTGGAATCTACTTTGATCCAATTGGTGAACTTAATATTAGAGTGAGCTATTTAGACATAGTTACGCCTTTCGATATCTCTCATATCGAGCCCCATATCCAAAATATAAATGCTATATTAGGCACTATACGTTTCATGTGTGGTCAAATCGAAATCGAAGCGTCCAATAATTTAGAATGTCATAACATTTTTCAACCATTAACGGTCAGATTTAAAGATATAGTTACCAGTTACTCTGCAATATCTCACCTTGTAACAAAAAGACAAAGAAGAGCCGCATGGATAGGAGGTATAGGCACTCTATCCAAAACCATATTCGGTACTCTAGACGAAGATGATGCTGTTAAATATGATAACGCTATTAGAAATATTGAGGATAATGAAAAAAGATTGAGCTCATTAATAAAAGACAACATATTAGTAACATCCTCCTTTTTGACTAAAATAAATAATACTTTACACGAAATTAAAATTAATGAGGGCAGTCTTAAAATAGCTATCGACGAATTCTCCTCTAAGTTAAAAAACGTGACCTTCGTTACCAACGAATTAATAGTCAAAACAAACATCAACTCAATCTTAAACAGCTTAGAAGCTTGCGTACTTACTTTATCGTTCCAACTCGAAGACATAACAAACGCCATCCTGTTAGCTAGTCAAAACATTCTACATCCAGCTATATTACCGCCCACCGCTATACCAAGAAATCGTCGATAACTATAGACACTTACCTGTAGGTGTTAAGCTTCCTGTTAGCCTGTCAATAAATAATATACATACCTTAATGAATATATCTTCCGTAATATGTTACAGCCTCGATAGCAAAATAATGTTTGTTTTAAGAATACCTTTAGTATCTCCTAAGGATTTTGAATTGTTCCATAATATCGCCTTACCAGTACCACATGATGACGTTAACCCAAATTCTTATAGTTTCATTGTACCTAGCCATAAGTATATAGCAATGACCAGAGATAAATCAGATTACTGTAATCTAGACTCACTAAAGGAATGTATCATAATAAGTCCACGGAACCGTATTTGTGATGTGTCAACCGTTTTCGTGACCGCCGCAAACCCGAGCTGTGAAAGTGAATTCATGACGAAAGTGATAAGTGCTTTACCAACGCAGTGTAAAACAGACTTCATATACGGACATATAGATTTGTGGAAGAAACTGTATAATAATAATTGGATTTATGTACAATCTCAGACCAATAAACTCTATATAGAATGCCCTGAAAAAGAAATGGTCGATATAAATATCGTAGGTACTGGAATGCTTAACATTCCAAATAACTGTATCGCATACTGTAAAAATACAAAACTAATTCCAAATTTCAACAGTGTAAAATTAAATATAACTTTAAATGAATCAGACTTTAATCTTATAAATGATTCTTGCTGTAAGTTAGATAAGATCAAATTGTTATTGAATAATGAGGCTCCCGTAAAAATAGAAAATTTAGACTTAGATATTTTTACAACAGAATTGAAATCAAAATTAAAATCCATGTCGGACGAAGCCGACAAATTGATAAACGAGCCACATTTTATTAACCCTTAGTTACTCGCACGAGGAAAATCCCACAACTGCTCGCATGGGGTCTTCACTGACCCCAACTTACTTACGATGATTTCTAACGTAATTATGTAGGAATTTAATAATAAAAGAACATATTATTAAAATACAGTATCTGGGGGCACGGCAGTGCCCCCTCCCAGTCGAGCTAAAAAGCGGCACAGACGAACTATCCTTTTCTCGAAGCAATTCAGACCATTTTCAACCCCCCATAACTTCCTTGTGGTTAAAGCAAGAAGCCTGAATTTTCAGTACCTGATTAGACATTGTGTAAACACGGTATATTTAAAATTTCATTCAATTTGAACCAGTAGTTTAAGAATTATAACTTGTCAAACTTTAGCAATTTTGTCACTCACTGACTGACTGACCGATCATCAAAAGTCTAAGGCACTTTTAGCAGACATAGAACCTTCAAATTTAGAATATAATTAGTGTTTAGTGTCTAAAGTAAGGAAAAATTCAAACATTTCATAATTTCTGTCTAGTTTTCTAGATACACCAACTGCGTGAATAACTTTGTAATCCCATATAAATGTATAGGATTACAAAGTCAATCTATTTATTTAAAACGTAAAGAATTTTTAATATTGATATGATAATAACTTTATACAGAACGTCCCTTAATCAAGGACTAAATGAATTAATCGACTTGGTATTACATGGATCTCACAACTTTTTGCGGTAGAAAAACTGAGCTGCGAGACTTGGAATTTTTTTACAGGATGTTTTTGATGGGATTTATTAATACATTATGAGTTTTAACTGAAGTATAAATTTAAAGGAAACCTTAAAAAAACACAAAATAAAATTCTGTTCAGAAATACGACAAAAAAAATAGACGCTTAGGGATCAGTACGTATGTATTACTTTTTACAAGATAATCAGTATAATTGTCACCACAATTTTGGAAATAAACCTCGAAATGATTATTGCATACAAATTTATTGCATCTCATGCATATTTGGTACTTTTTGATCATCATGACGTCATCATGATCATGACATGGTTGCTGTGAATGATGTCAACCTCATAATTCTCTGAATTCGAGCCTCCAACAAACTGCATCTTCATCTTCTGACTCCTCATCCAGCTAAAACAAATAAATCTTCTTTTTTATCTAAAATTCTAAAGTCAAAATCTATAGCAATAAAAAATATGAAAACCATCAAAAAACATGTAATAATGCAGTATCTAATACATTTCACATAATAGAAATTCATGATAATATATATTACAATAAGCGTAGTATACTTGACATACAAATACAATAAGAAAACTCAATAAATATAAATAATATGTAAACTTACCTCGCGCAAAAAGAGTAACGCAATTACTCGCACGGGGTCACGCGCTAAGAGTGCAAAGCACGCACCCTGACCCTTGACGTCCTGTTTGGGACAAAAATGACTAATTTGGAGGGATTATGGAAAGTACTATTGGTGGGAGCACGTTGCGACCAAGCGAAAACAGATTTTTAAACGCGCAAAGATCCGATGACCCCATGCGAGTAATTAAGGGTTAAATACGAGACTCATTACTCAATCCTAACTATAATTGTAACTAGTTTAATATGTATTTTTTGTATTCTCAAATTATATTTCTTCATTAAATCAAACAACCGTCTAACCCGTTTCCTTCCTAAAAACTCAGCATCCACTCCTGTAACCTTACCTGAAAACCCATCTCCTGATCCGGAACCTATCATCCCCGTTAGAAGTATTAGAAATATTCCCGAAACCAATAATACTCCATCTCCTAGCATCAGAACTAGAATATAAACATTCCCTTCCTACTTCCACCCTCAAACTTCCTAAACATCGATAATAATAAATAATAATAATAACACCCAACAGTCACATACATAGTCCTGACCCCACACTAAGATCGAATCTTGTGTCGTGGGTATCAGGAACTACGAGAGACTTTTCGGTCTCACAAACACCCAGACCCGGAAGAAATATTTGTGGGCCGCACAAACATTTCTCTCGGTGCGGGGATCGAACCCGCGGCCTCTCGTTTCACAGGCGCCGTCTAACCAACTGCGCCACGGAGGCTGTCGATAGATATACCCCGATATTTAGTCCACCCCAGGGAGGTGTTATAGTTATGTAATGTTCCCTTACCTGCACACCTCTCTATTCATTTCTGCTACCTCAGCATTCTCGATCTAATAAAAACGTCCATCCATCATACAACCCAGTTCAGTCTCATTCCATATCCCAGTCCATTCAGACGTCCTAATTGGCGGTTGTTTAATTTCTATTTTTGTATTTTCCTTTTTTAAAAACCTTTAACTCAAACCCGTCGTAACAGAACGAAAAGAAAGCCATGTGTTAGTTATAGTGTCTACAGACACAATGCAACTAAAAAGTCGTTGTAAGTTCATCAGGTTTGTTAATTGTGTAATTTTTTTATAATTCCAATGGACGGCCAGACGAGAACGTACCGCTTACGATCAGGAGAACGGCATGATCGTCTCGCCATTTACCGTAATAAAAAATAGATAAATAAACAACAGAATATCTATTTGGCATAACTTTTATTGATTTTTGAGACATTTTGCGTTATGAATTGAATTATATATTGTAGGATTAAAAATAATATCGGCTGTCCATTCGAACAAAGTCACCATTCGTCACTTATTTACATTACTATTTGACGGGAGAAAGAGACATTGCAGTGATACCTACCCAGATAGCCTCTCAAATATGAGAAACCTACCACCAATCTATCGATATGTCGTCGGCCCGACGTTACATGAATTTATTTATGACTTTGTTGAGTGTCGCCAGGCAACTTAGCAGAGCGCCTGTTGCCGGGCAACACGTGCGGGCGCTTGTCGCCGACTTCATTCTTTTCATAAAGGCCGCAGCTTTGGTATGTAGTGCGATAAAAACTTCCTTTACCTAGCTTTTTTATCGGTCTTAGTCTAAATATATTTTTTCCCTATACACGGTTGTATAAAAGAAAAAAAAATTGTTGCCGTAAATAAATTGCATTTTCCAGCTAATGCGATTAAATTACTGTCGACTATATAGTCGAATATTCTTGGTAGCATAATATGGTAAATATTATATATAGCGGTTATTCATTCGTTTTGTGGAAGATGCTCTATGTGTTTCATTTTAATTTCACTGTTTTAACCATATTAATTAAAAAATGCACATCAGTTACAACAAACAACAATAAGGACTTCTGTATATTTATCAACCCATATACATCGTATTGAGTGCATATTTGAGAGCGGTTAGGCCATATTATAGTCCACCACGCGCGCTGGCCAAGTACAGGTTGGCGAACTTTACATACCAAAGAAATTCTTACGAATCGTTTTGGTATGCAGTTTTCTTCACGATGTCTCCTTCACCGGTATAGTTCGTGGCGATTGATTTTTAACACACATTAAATACCGGAACACACCTCTGGCTTCTCGGTCTCATGTTTGTATTGATAGTTATAATGATTTATTACAACCAAATGCAAATATTATAAAAATCTAAATTACCCTTGAGTCTCATACAATGCTGCATCAAATATAAGACAGGCAAGTTTCGGTAATATTCGTGAATAATTAAACATACTAATAATAACTTAAAATAGGGTGGGCTTAAATAATGTTTTGCATATTTGACTAACTAATTTGGCATACCCTGTTGATCCAATTATGAATCGTCGGGAAATGTCCCCCATGCCTGCCATTCTGATACGCACCCCATTGAAGCTCTAAAAATTTGATGAATTTTGATATCGTTTCTAATTTATGCGGATCGATGTGGGGCTATTTTTGGAATATCAAATTAAACTTTGACGGTAACATTGATATTAAAGGATCACTGATTGTATTCGATATGAAGTCCTCTCCTTTACCATAAATAAAAAAAATGATTAGTGTGTTTTTTACTAATATGTTAACATTGGGTAAAAGAATGAGATTTTCTACTGTCCAACTTTTTCTTTATAGAACATAATACCTTTTTATATAAGGTTCTGAACAGTTTTTTCTGGAGTCAAACCCCTGGACCGACATTGAAGACTGCAATGTTTACCCAGCTTCTGAGTCCGCCTCGCGTCACGTCTTGGGAGGGCAAAAGCGACTGCTATAGCGATTAATTGTACACAATCTTATGTATAATATAATTATCGATTATATCTTGATTATATCTATGTATTTTGTTTATTTGTCTAATAATAAGGAGTTTATAAATAGCTGACTGAGCTGTGTTCTAGGAAAGACGGAGTAAACAATATCAAATATCTATTTTAATATAACATTATTACTACGACTATGGAAATCTTTAGAACTCAAAGGATGCCCGTTTATACATACATGCATTCAAAAACTCACGCCTTTTCCTACAAGAGGTAGGCACAGGTGCAACCGGGACACCTACGATGTGATAGGGGCGAGCCTATCGCCATATCGGACACAGATTACCGACTCCGGGCTGATAATGAATAGAAAAATTCAATGTAATTTTGCCCGACCTGGGATTTGAACCCGAGACCTCAGCTTTGCAATCATATCGTAGTTCAACTGCGTCACCGACGCATGACGTATTATATTACTATTGTATATAATCTTAGTCGAACTTTTGGTGAAATTTTTGTGGAACTTGGCACCTTATGTTTAGTGCAGTCCAGTATACAGTATCCACCAATGTCACAATATCTCTCACCAGACATTATAATACACTAATGGTCTGGGGTAGTAGTGCAAAGACGAGCGAAGTGCTAGGACACTACGTTCCTATAAGATCTATTGTATTACAGAAAAGTAAAGAACAGTTATACATTTTTCACCTAACACCTATGTGACTGTAGCGAAATGACCAAGCCACTTATTAAAGAGTTAGTAAAGTTGGCCTTATAGAATTAGGTCTTGTACAGTTAGGACATGAAGAGTAAGAAGCTGGACATGAGATCAGATGGTATATGGTCTCGCCAAGTAGCATTTTACATGAAAATGTTTTTGATTAGTTCTATTTATATACATAATTCACGAGTGTCATGTGTCTATTTTATCTCACGGCACGCCGACCTGATTTTGTCTATTAAAATTTATTTCCATACTAAAAGTTGATTCCGAATGTTGTAAAACATAAATTGAAATCAAAGTGGTATACGTCAAAACTAGCCGGTTTGACTGTAACTAAATAAACTCGGCGCTCGTCTGGCTTAATTATGCTATTGAGTAGGCTCAGATATATTTTGGACATGCGTGTGGTATTTTGCTTTATATCATACATTTTCGAGTATGTATTAAACAGACAATTGGAATATTGTGTTAATGTGGGTGCAGTGAAGTATTGTGGGTAGTTACAGCCTCCGTGGCGCAGTTGGTTAGACGCCGCCTGTGAAACGAGAGGCCGCGGGTTCGATCCCCGCACCTAGAGAAATGTTTGTGCGGCCCACAAATATTTCTTTCGGGTCTGAGTGTTTGTAAGACCGAAAATTCTCTCGTAGTCCCTGATACCCACGACACAAGACTCGATCTTAGTGTGGGATCAGGACTATGTATGTGACTGTTGGGTGTTATTTATTATTATTTATTATCTCACTGGTGGTAGGTCTTTTGTATGTGGAAGCCCGCCTGGATAGGTACCATAATGCCTATTTCTCTGTAAATGACTGTTGAGTTTCGTTTTAAAGGACCAGCCAGAGTAGCTAATGGACATATTGAGACATAACATCTTATGTTTCAGGATGGCGAGTGCAATGGAATACCTGTTTATGAGCGATCGTATAGCTTACCATCAGACGAACGGCATGGTCATCTCGCTATGCATTGCAATACCAAAAAACCTTGTATGGTAGTTTTAGTAAGTTTTAGACTGTCTCGGTGGCGTAGTTGTACTATGGTATGATTACAAAGATGAGGTCTCGCGTTCGAATCCCGGGTCGGGCAAAGTGATAGTAGATATTTTTATTACCAGTTTGAAGTTAGGCATTTAGGCCCGGTATGGCGATAGGCTCACCCCCTATCACATTTTAGGACGGAACAGTTAAGTAGAAACATAGGAGTACTATTTGGTTCCAGCACCTCTGCCTACCTCTTCTGAGAAAAAGATGTGAATTTCTGAATGTATATTATACCTTTATGATAAGTTGGATTAAATACCTCTCTAAAGTAACGTTGATGATAAAAAACTGAGTAAATTTTGCATAAAAACGAAATACAGATCTATGTTACATTATGGATATGGGAGTTTTTTTTAGTTGATGTATTCGTTTATTGTTGGATTTAAGATAGTTTAATAAGGTCAAAATATATAGTAGATATTGATAATACTAAAAAAACAGTACAAAATAAAAAGGCTAGCGTTTGTGAAATTAAATAAACGCCCACCATATTTCTATATTCGCATCTTTTTTCTACGATGAAAGCTCGAGTGCTTGTCTATAAAGTCCTTCAGTTCTATGATTATACAGATACAATGTAGATGAAAGCTTGCTGAGTGGTGCGAGGCAGAAAATTCCGCGAAAAACATACCATTAAAAATTTCTATTAAGCTAGATGTTTACAATGGAATTTCTCGAATTGAAGAGTGAGAGCAAAGCATGTAAATATAATCTTAACATATTAACTATTCTCACTGTAACTCCGAAGGGTTGGCAGAAATGCCTTTTGTGCTACTTGTATTTTTACTTTTTAAATTCTTTGTACTACCCCATAATTCTTTAATATGAAACTCCAATCCATTCAAATCATCCAAAATGGAAGAGATCACAGGTGGCGATAAGGCTGCTGCTAATTGTAACTATTAGTTTTATGTAAATTATCTATTGTGTAATGAGTTTCTCAGAAACAGTAAAAAAGTAAAGTCTAGCAAAAAGTTCTAGAATGGAGGCCACGTAGCGGAAAGCGCAGCACAGGACGTCGACCCACAAGGTGGACGTCCTGGTCAGACGACCTGGTAAAGGTCGCAGTCGCGGATGCAGGCTGCCTTCAACAGGTCACTGTGGAAATCATTGAGAAAGGCCTATGTTTAGCAATAGTTCCCTTGGCTGATGGATAGATGGAAAAAAAATATTGTATTGTGGTGTACAATAAAGTATGTAATTAAGTATGTAAATGTATGAGACGGACGACGATTCTCTTGGAATATTAGTTCCAAGCAACCCAAACGCTTTTTTCTGATTAAATAACCTATAAAAGTCAAAAGCCTGGTCTGAATACTGAACTAAAATCCTCATGATATACTACACATATACAACACATATAAGTTGAAGAAAAACGAGACGACCTAAAGTTAATATCAAAGTATGAAATAAAACTAAAATCCTTCCGTAGACTTGTTAATACACGGTTTTCATGTACAGAGTTCAGTTATTGAAGCAGATATATCTCATATCCGTTATTTCCGAGTACCGACCTACATTTTCGCATACACTCGGCAAACGAGTGTTAATGTAAATATTGTTACACGCTTTATTTGCGGGTCATAGTGCTTTAACAGTCCCATTTTTGATACAAAAACGTTTTATCGCTGAGTAAATAGTTCAAATATATTTACTTAACAATTATAAAATGATACGTAAAAGCTCCTTAGCTCCTCAGACTGCGTCCGTGGCGCAGTTGGTGGATGCCGGCTATGAAACCAGAAGCTGTGGGTACCGTTCCCGCATTGAAATAAATATTTGTGTGATCCACAGATATTTGTTTCAAGTTTGGGTATTTATAAGACGGAAAAGTCTGTCGTAGTTTCTGATACCCACGACAAAAGACATGATGTTAGTGTGAGCTCAGGACTATGTATTACCAAGTTGGGTGTATTTATTGATTAGTTACAATTGGAAGTTACAACAATCACAGGTAAATTAATTATTGGCCGGCCCAACTTTGCCTCGGTGCAGATAATTTTTGAGTCCAGTCCACTTCTGCAAAAGTCATATTTTCAAAATATCTAGTGAATTTTTCACTCAAAAATTCCAGCGCTGGGTCACTAGTATATAAAATTTAGAAAAAAATTAAGATCATAAAAACTGCATTGATACTAATCACAATATAATCCATTATCTATAGCTAATTTAAATGGTAGCCAAAACGTTTGTATTGCAGGGGTGCGCAACCCTTCCTGTGAGGGATTATTTTCAGTACGTTAATAAGCCGGTGTCCCGCCTCTAGGTTTAATACCCATATTGCATCGCGGATTACTTTGAATAATTACAAAATGCCTGTCGCATCGGTAATGTATTGCGATACCTATTATCTATTCTAAATTATAAGGTTTTGTTATATTGGAGTTTACATATTATAGCCATTATAAAGTGGCAATAGTGAATCAGTAATCAGGACAGCTTTTAAACCTTACATGTCTAACACATCGTATCAAATCTACTCTCTTCTTTTTTTTTCTTAAATTCGGCTATTCTATGGTATGTTAAAACCGCCAACTCGCACTTGGGCAGTGTGGTGGACTATAATTATGGTGTAAACACTCTCAATCGTATTTTCGATTGTAGAGGAGGACCGTCGGCCGTATACTAGAGTGAGACGTATATGGGCTGATGTCTGTAAGAAAACGCCTAGAGTGATAAGACCGCCATGTGTAGACTTTTTAGAGCAGTTAGGAATAAACTAAATAAATCAAATAGCGAGGTCCCTCCCCTTTGTCAGATAATCCCACCTTATATGCTCACACACACACATATTCAATATCCCTGCAGAATAAAACACTACGAAAAGAAAATACATTTCCAACAAACCCTACATTAGGATGTCACGTACATGTTAATTGCTCAGGATGATGATAATCTTCATCTTCTTTGACTGCTTATTCAGACTTCTTCAGTATTGAAGGTCGGCCGTCAGCTTCTTGCATAATCATGACAAAGAGATAATTGAAAGCAATGTTTGCCAAATAGAGTATGTAGCAGATGATTGTCATAGTACCTTCTTTTGGAAGACACATCAATATCAATGTTACACTAGATAAGACATTCTTTATGAAAATGTGTGTCACTAGGTGCGGTGCATGCACTACCAATGAATCAGTCAAAAACGCGTAAGCGCCTTGTAAGTCCGGTTTCGAACTTTTGGTTGCGAGAAAACTACATACTGAAAGCGATCTAGCGCTGCATGGTTATATTGTTAGGTTATATACGTCTAATTATTTGTTCCACTCTGCAGCGATTACGTTTCAACTTCTACCAAAATTGAACACGCATTTCTATGGAATAGCTTCTGTATACGTAGTAATATAACTCAATGGAACGACAAAATAAAATATTATGATTAATTTATCGCTTTGTCTTGAAATCCATTTTTGAATCGCATAATTTCCCCAAGCTGTTGGCGGCGGTAGTGAAAGCGCCAGACATTTCTGGAACATGCATAAAAACTTTTTGCTGTCGATGTAAGTTGGTAAACTTTACAAACGACATTCTTGTTGAAAACTAGGTGTGCTTCATGTTGAAATTCTTTAACGTCAAAGCGAGTGACAATTAGCCGTGAATACACGTGTGAATTTGAATCCTGGAAGATGTGTGAGCCTTTAATCTGACTATAGAGGATACTAAACAGAGTATGACGGCGAAGGCTTGGTAGTAAATTGGCCACAGTACACGACAAGGTTCACATTAATCACAAAACCTATTTAATAATTTTGGAGAGCAAAATAATAATTGATTTGAAATCGATAACGATAACGTTTAGTAGAACGTGAGAAACTTTCAATGGAAACTTTCAAAATTTTAAGACGCATGATTAAAGTTTATAATTGCAACATCCCTACGGTCAAGCCTTATTTTTCAGTAAGCTACGTACCTCCCAGCTAGCAGTATTATCCAAAAAGTACTTAAAATACTAAAGCGGTCTGCACAGTAATACTGAACCGTACAAAACCATTTCATCGGGTAAACAAACACACTACGCGCGTTTCCGGTCTGAAATCCTCCCATTTATCCAAATAATTATTTTGTAAGCGCTTTGAAGTCTGACAAGTTTTAATTACTTCATATTACCAGCAAAATAACTCGCGCAAAAACAGAGACAGGTAGTATGTACAGGGATTAATATCCTGTCCTTTGTAAATGAACTACAGTGCCAACAGAGGTGTAATTATTACACGATAATACAATATCATGTTGTTGTCGTTTTAATGTCAGTTCATTTGCATTTGGAACGATACGTTTTGGTTTTTTTATTTATTTATCAAATGAGTTTGAATATGGAATGAAGAATTCAATACAATATTCTTTAATTTAATGAGATACTTGCATGTTAGTCGCGATGATAAGCCCGTCTTATACATACTTCCCCGCAGTTGCTTATGATGCACGAGTTGAAACGAGATGTTGCGGGTTCGATCCCCGGAGGAACACAATTTCTTATGCGATCGACAAATATTTGCTTTAATTTTTGGTGCACCTAAGACAGATATTTTTATATTTTTTAATATCCACAAAAAATAATCTTTAATATTAACAACTGTAGAAATGCGAATAAATATAATAAATAAACACCCAACCGTCACATACTCAGTCCTGAGCCCACACTAAGTTCAAGTCTTGTGTCGGGTTAGAAACTAAGAGAGACTTTTCGGTCTCACTAACACCCAGATCCGAAACTAGTACCAAATCATTTTTTCGGTGCAGGAATCGTACCCACAACCTTGTATTTCACAGGCGACGCGAAGTCTAACCAACTACGCCACGGAAGCTGTCTAAGTGAATGGTATGAACTGACACTTTCATAGTTGTGTCCTATTTCTGTTTTACTGTACCTATTAACTTTAATCAACCTCGACTAAATGAGAATGACTGGTGGTAAGTCTCTCATATGTAAGAGGTCGCCTGGATAAGTACCACCGCTATGTCTGTTTCTCCCACTGAACAGCAGTGTAAATGCACTGTTGTGTTTCGGATTGCAGGATATTGTAACTAGATTAACTACTGGACATATTAAGACTTAGCACCGTATGTGTCAGAACGGCGAGCGCAGTAGAATGCCAAGCTTTGCAATGTAATTCATTGTGTTGTTTAGTTTGTTTATTTATTTAAAATACTAATACTAAAAAACTACGAATACACAGTCAATTTCGGCTATTCAGAACGCTAGTTTAAATTATTTTCCAAAATGACCCTTAGTATTGTGAATTAAAAACCCTATATTGAGGGTGGAATGAGGGGACAGTGACTCCCTAGTCATCAAGCGATAAAATGGAAGCTTCAATAAATAGCCCTAGGATAGTAATTACACAAATTTTGTCTGAATCACTAAACCGCGAAAAAATTAAGTTAAAAAATAATTTCATAAAAAATTTAAGTGGTTATTGATTACGTTTATACAAAATTATTTTCACAGAACATTATTTCGGTGATTGGTGAAATACACACAATGGAATGTCAAGCATTGCCTTATACTTAAAGGCATTATTTTGCTTTGCTACTGTCCATTAGCGGTCGTGTCGCCTACAATCAGGCAAATAGTACGCTCGTTACACCATTAAACAACGAATTTTTAAAACAGTAGGGAAACTTCAGGCCAAAGAATGAAGTTATATAATGTAGTGCTTTCAATAAAATATGTGCTTGGTGCTGGTATTGAAGGATTTCTTCGACAACTCATTCATAGCCGAAATAGCTCAGCGGTCAGAGCACTAGGTTGCAAAACTTAGAGACCCTGGTTCGAATCCAGGTTTCGGCGTTTCCGAGGCCAAGGTCAAAATAACATTTTGCTTTAATTCTCTTTAGTTTTTTTTCTTTCATATATGTAACATAGTATAATATAGGTTAACAAAATCTCTGTCGTGGATCGGACAGAGATTTTTGTTAACAGGCATCATGAATGTGTTATACTTAGTAAATCCAAAGTAAATAATAAAATTAAAAGATGATATAATAAAAAAAAATATACTTAATGAAATAAATTTCAAAAAAAGTAACTGACACTACACTGCTTACCTCCCTTTCCTGCCTTAGTCTCCATAGCAGAAGAGGCCTGTGCCCTACAATAGGATGTATAATTATGGGCTATTACTGCAAACATAGACGAAGAGCCAGTGGCCGCCAGACTTTCGTCATTTTGTAAAATCGGAGAGTTTGTATGCGGTTGCGTCTGATATAGGCGTCACACGATCAACTATTATGAAATTCCAAGCGTGTTGACTTTGGAAGTTATCAGCTTCAAAGTGTCTGGTAAGATGAAAGAACCATCAAAGTGTCGGTCTGCTAAGGAAACATATTTTAATAATTACTTTAATAACAAATATATAATTCAGCCTTTATACTTTAATGTTGGCGAAATTACATATAATGATATCTAAAAACTAAAATTAAATGTTTTGCCGGCGCTTTAGTATAAAAGCTGAATTTTATATATGTTTGTATTTTATTGTGTCCTTGTTATTCAGGCACTTTTAATGGTTCTTTTTCAAAATGACGAAAGTCTGGCGGCCACGAGCTCTTGGTCTAATAAGATTCAATGAGAAAAAAGAAAGAAACATTTATTTGTTACAAACAATGGTTTACATCAAATATTTTTATAAGTTGGTGGAAGTAGTCAAGATTTGGTACTTATTACGTCGAGGCAAATATTTGGAGGATCCACAAATATTGGTTTCAAGTTAGAGTGACTTAATACATTCTCTTAGTTTCAATAGCCATGGTTTTGTATTCATTGTCACGACTATGAGTGTAATTATTGTAAATTCACTATTTAATCATCCTGATAATTAAAAACAGCATCAAAACAATTTGTACATTTGTTACGCAAACAAACCAGCTCACAAATAACAGTTAGTCCTAAGAAAAGCAATGGCGGAAAGTTTAATCAAAAATCATTCTCTGCTCCATTGCAGTTTCAATCAAAGTTTTGGAAAGGCGAACTGCAAGCGAGATACGTCATAATTTCATAAGTATCCAATTTCTTATTATGAATGGTATTGTTCTTATTATCTATGTGTATAAAAGAAGTTAGTTTTGTTTCTACAGCATATTGTGTAAAATATTGAATGATTTCTTCTTTTTTAGCCACAGGATTTCACCGCTGTACATGTCCCTGTCTCCAACATTTTCTGCTCTCTCCTTTCCCTAACAGAACCACGCATGCTGGCTTGGGGAGCCATAGCTTGATAGTTTAAACCATTTCAGCAATAACCAAAAGTGTTTTCAATCCTTTCCTTACCACACCGTCAAGATTAAGCTCTGCCATCACACATTTTCCTTCCTTCGTATAATATTGAGTCCTTCCGCCGTAGCGTGAAGAGACATCTTAGCGAGCCGGTATAATTGTATCGAATGGCATGAGACCGTCGCCTGACGCCACTCGATACTCTATCTGGGCCGTATTTGCACTTACCACCAGGTGCAATAAAATCATTGTGACGTCTAAAAGAAAAAACAAAGACATTACAGCAGGGAGCAATCAATATTCAGTAGTTTCCCTCAGCCTCTATTACCTTGTCTGTACACCTTGTGGATATCAGTTTATGTACTTGTCATTTCATGCTTCCAATAGCGAACTCTCAAGTCTTAGGCATGCATGGCCAACAATTTTTTTTTTAACTAATTGAATCTGACGAATATTACTGCTCTGGAATAAAATACTTAGTATCAGGTTATGTACGTTCCAATGTCCATTTACACGGTCCTCTTTCATTCTTTTATGCTTCAAAGGAGTTCAAAGCCTTAGCCTATCGTGGTTATAGTGCGAGTTGTTGGCTTTCAAATGCCTTCGAAATTATTAAAATACTTTCAGGATAAATATATTGCTTTATACAGAAAATTCCACAGATATTGTTACACTTTTGGATGACTGACAATTCTTTGTACAAAAAAAGATTATTCAATTGAAAATGTACCTAACAAAAATATCTTCACTTGAGTCAAAGTGTTGCATCTCCTTGTTTGTTTTTCAGTGGAAAAAATCTAACTTCTATTTGAATAACAAAGACTAACATCGGATGGCAAAAAATGGGCATTGTTCACATTTGAAATCTTATTTTTAATGTCTAGTCTTTTAAGAGACCAAACCTCCTATCGTGATGTTATTTTAATTGTATCAACTTTATGTTTCCTTAATATTTTTAAACAAAACAGATTTGAATGGATGTGAGCGACTGCCTACTTGAGAATACACAGGTCTGCCAAAATGCGTATCGCAGGTTCAAATCAATAAACACTATTAGAAGTAATATTGAGTATTCGTAATTTGTTATTATAGACCACTTTAATAATAATCCTAGTACCGTTGTAATTAACCATTAGCTACGATGTATTAAACTAGTTGCCAATAACTAAGTTTGGGTGTTTGTGAGACCGAAACGTGTGTCGCAGTTTCTGATACCCACGACTCAAGAATCAGGACTATGTATGTGACTGTTGGGTGTATTTAATTATTTGTTATTTATAATATTGTTTTTCCACTTTTAAATATACATACATACATAAACTCACGCCTTCTTCCCAGAAGGGGTAGGCAGAGGTGACAGGGCACCCACATTTCGCCTTGTATGTTCCGTCCCACAATGTGATAGGTGGCGAGCCTATAGCCTACTTTTAAATATAAATACCTATATTATTTACTGAACTTGAATGCTCTTTAAATTTGATCAAAACATTTTAATTGTAACAAGCCTATTCCTTTATTTTTACCTGAATATCACCCACATTCAAACCAACATTCGGACCAATTTGAGGCACGTAATCCCAACTATTAATTAACAATAGCGTAGCATTAAATATTAGCCCGACAAAACCCTGAAACTATCATAATTCAGGCGGAAACAAAAGGGAACAAAACAGATTCCTAAAATACCCGACGCTAATTAAATTATATTCTCAAAGGTGCTGTTTTAATTAAATCCGAGCACCTTCGCTTGAGACCAATGTGTTTGGGAAAATTTTATTAAAATATTACTATATTGATATTAATATGTACTTTAAACAACAATTTAGTGGATGTACCATGAAATAATGATAAAATTAATACGAACTTCTTTGTATAACAAATTAATATTTAAATAATAATACTATTTGTATTATACCAAATGTTTTGTAATAGAGAATAAGAACTATGTGTATGGACTTATCGTAAGTAATTTAAGTGCCTACATGACCAATAAACGAATTTAATTCCATTTTATTTCATTTCATTCTGTAGAAGTGAGTCATAAATTCGGTACATAATATTATAATAAAGTATACTTTGACTATTGTATGGTGATGAGAGTAGAGTAGAAGTGAAATGAAGACTAGAAAGTTAATTTATTGTGGATTGTCTTTGCGTTTGACTCGTAAATTATGATTATTAATTTGGTATTGATTGATAGACTAATACGAAGCCAGGTTTTAGTGACATCCGAAACAATGCAACTAAAATTTTTCCGAAAACAAGCGATGATTATTTTTTGTGTAATTTGACACCAATATAGCTAGCGTACGCCCATGTAGGCCGACTAATTTAATTATTTGTGCAGCCATATATTATTATTTCTAATAAAGTCAGCTAAATTAATTAATAAGAATTATTCAATCAAAACCAATCGATAGCCAAATGGGCATCGCTTCAAAAATACGCCTACGGTAAAAACGGGCAGTCGCGTTCCGATGTCCACAAGCAAACAATATCCACCGGGCGAGCGTTGGCGAAATTGAGCCGGAATCATTTATAAATAGGGGGATAAACTGGCGCCTGGAATAGTCGGGCGAGGAGCAGCGCTGCATTTTGCATGAGCTCCGTGTACTCGCCCCACCTTGCCATGGTGATAGCCAAACGTATACGCTGTTTGTTGACGCGAATAGCGGTAATACATCATTAAATATAATGAGTTTGGCAATTTGTGTGCAAAAACAGTGAATGATCAAAGGATTTCTGATTTCCGTATGTTTCGTTGTTTTTTTGTCTTATTTTCATAATCTAATCATGTATTACTGAGCTGTTTTCTTTAATACCTTACACGTGCCGTTGGAATCTTCGTTTGTGTTTATTTGACTAGTACCTTTTGTCTGCAAATACACATTTGAAAATTATTTTATCCATTAATGGAGGACCTTAATAATTTTGCGTTCGATAATTAGTATTGTCAATGATTGGCATTACAAGAGATATAAATAATAATAATAATAACACCCAACAGTCACATACATAGTCCTGACCCTACACTAAGATCGAGTCTTATATCGTGGGTATCAGGAACTACGAGAGACTTTTCGGTCTCACAAACACCCAGACCTATAACAAATATTTGTGTGAACCGCAAGTATTTGTGAAACAATACGGTCGGTCGGTGCGGGGATCGAACCCGCGGCCTCTCGTTTCACAGCTGGCGTCTAACTAACTGCGCCACGGAGGCTGTCTATATTTTTTAGACATGCCTAAAATTATTAATTACTTTTTGAATTTTCAAAATGTAGCGCAAAACCGATTTTTAGAGTAAATTAATCAACCACGCGTACTTCTGTTAAAAATTAAATTTACTAAAGAACAGTTCGCCAAAAGTAAAGCGCGCTTCGTTGTTGCTAACAATATAATCCTCAGGATATGAATTTAGTAGTGCGTATTGTATGTAAGGTGGGCTGAATGCTTTGGTCTCAGAATTAGGGTGAATTTTTTATAAGCAGGCAGGTGGACGGGGTGGAAAAACGGGGTGTTTTGGAGTCCCCAGCGTAGTCTGCATATTGTATTACATTTAAATTGTTTACGTCGTTAAGAAAGAAACTTTTTCCGAACTGGGCGAGTAAGAAATTTCAACTCAAAACTCACTCTTTTAAATTTTCGTATATAATCATTATCGCGACTCCATCTGCAGCGTATTTATCAATTAACACGAGCGCTGAGTTAATAATATTTAATATTGCAATCAAATGATGTCAATACGGACGTATAGATTATGCACACATTAAGTCATTGTAATAAAGATACTTGAATATACACTGTTTAAATTATGACTACTCTTCTATTGTGTGGGTTCGTAAATATTGGCGCGTAATCTATTCGTGGCCGTAGTATCGAGTAACTAGTCTGATCAGTTAAGCGTGCGCGTTGCTCAGAAACGTGCGATCATGAAAATCCTCGTAGCTGTAGTAATACTTTTCACAGTAAATCAAGTGAGTTGTTTCACGCTCCTCGACTACGTTTCCGGCAAATTCAGTGAAGTCGCCAACACATTCGTGGTCACATTCAATGATTTCAGGCACAAAGTCAGAAACTTCATACTCAACAAAGTAATGCACGAAGTGGACACCCCTGTACCTGTCGAAGCAGTGAAAAGAGATATAAAAATATATCCAAGTGAAATAATAAAAAGTCAGCAAACCGAGAGACCTGGGATTGTGAATACGAATTCCGATCCAAGCGTGCTGATGTCGACCCCGCAGCTGGCCATTTTGCATGGTAAGAGGATCGAGTCACACGTAGTACACACGTGGGACGGCTACCTCTTAACTTTACATCGAGTGGTATCGGCCGCGCTGCGACGTGACGGCGCGGCGGCAAACAAAACGGTGTTACTCCATCACGGCTTGCTCGGCAGCTCCGTCGATTGGATCCTGCTCGGTCCTAACAAATCGTTGCCGTATCTGTTGTCCAACGGCGGCTATGACGTATGGATGGCCAACGCCAGAGGAAATTATTATTCAAAGGGACACACATCGTACAAAGTGAATTCGCATGAATTTTGGAACTTCACGTGGCAGGAAATTGGGGAGCGCGATTTGCCCGCTTGTGTTGAATACATCAGAACTCTTAAAAATACAACGGAACCAATCAATTATGTTGGACACTCCATCGGCAGCACAGCGTTGTTGGTGATGTTGTCAGGGAAGCCCATCTATAATTCGTATTTCAGAATTGGTATATTCCTCGCACCGTTAGCCTTTATGAGTAATGTGGAAGGGCCTATAAGAAAAATAGGTTTCTCGGCGTTAAATCCAACAGAACAGCTATTTAAGCTGATTGGAAGAAACGAGTTTTTTCCTAAAAGAATAGTTCCGGCTTGGTTGGCTGAGAAATACTGTATCGGTCCCATGGTTTTTTGTGCTAACCCATTATTTTTTCTTTGCGGTAGCGCCCCAAACTTCGAAAATTGGGATCCTAGTTTCATTGCGAGACTTTTGTACCACATTCCGGCCGGGACGTCAACTAACACGATTTTGCACTATGCCCAGGCAGCCAACAGCGGGAAATTCCATAGATTCAACGACGTTCAAACCGAGTTCCCTCTATACAAGGTGACGCTACCAATTGCCTTGGTCAGTTCGAATGAGGATCACCTAGCCACTATTGCAGATGTATTGAAATTATACTTCAATATTGGTAGCCCCATAGACAATCATGTTATACGGAACAAAAACATGGGCCATTCCGACTTCGTTTGGGGACCGGACGCGGATGTTCATGTATTTGGTCGGGTTATAGAATATTTAGAAAATGGGTCAAATTGGAATTTGACGAAGAATAATGAAGTTAATTCGAGCGAAATATTTTAAATGTAACTGAGAAATGATTGTGTACACATTATGTTATTGTGAAAATGTATACGAGAATGCATTTAATTTTATATGTTAGAATATTTTAGAAGAAAGCCTTATATTAGAATGTTAAGATGCAGTATTGTTTTATTTATGTTTGATATAATAAATATTAAATGTAACGATTGTATATTTTTTGCCAGTGAATCTTAAACTTATACCCATATTATTTTTTGATTTATTTATTTTATTTTTATTTTATTAAATTGAGGTTCTCCAACGGTATATACTTTATCACAACTAATACATTCTTTACTATAGTTACATTCTGATGCATAAACCACTTAAAGGAGTACACAACACTTATATTATTACACACACGTAAACGAAACCAAGAAAAATATATGTAGTAAATATTTAGAGTAAAAAACAAATCAAACACTACTGTTACAGATTAGGACGAATTAACAGAATACGAAATAAATCAAAACTAAATAACATAATTAAACCTTTTTCACAAATGTTACAATAAAGAAAAAAAAAATCCAACTAAACAAAATAATTATACTTCTTACAAATCTTACTTACAAAATCAACAATCATATAATAACCAAATATATATAATTAAAAATTGAAAAAATCTAATGTAAATCGTTGTGATCGAAGTGTTTAATCAGTCTTTGCCAAAACGTTTTGTATGAGTCTGAAAATATATCGAAGTTATTGTCAGATTTGTAAAGAGAATTATATGCATTACACATTCTAGAAACTGGCGAGTGCAGACCAAGGTTGGTTTTAGACGGTGCAGGACGAAATATGTTAGTGATAGGATATCTAGGAGTCATTACGGGCTGAAGACTCCTAGATATCCTATGATAATCTGAAAGTACTTTTATATACTTTATAGGTCCATGCAACATGATGTCAATCACATAATAACTTGTAGGTAATCTTAATTTTTTTCTGAATACATACTATTTTTATAAATTAGGTATTATAGAAAAACAATTATGGCAGCACCAAGGCAGCACTATTTTAAACGTCATTTTGTTCGTTGAATAATTTTATTCGTAGGTATTTCTAAACACTTTTGTTCGGTTTTTGATTGTTTCGTGATATCATAAACTCATTTGCAAAAAAAACGGGCACCTAAGCAATGAACCATTTCAAATGTTACTATGTATTGGTTTGTTTGATAATTATAGGTATTTTTACTTTCACAATTTTGTAAATTAATAAGCGAATAATCGTTTTCGTCAGTATTATCATAAAATTTTGATCAAATTTATGGGTTTTAATGCTAAAGTTCACTAGTAGTGTATGCTCGCTAGTAGTGCATATGCTCGTGAAGTAAAAGTTAACAAAAATTTTTGTTTGTTTTTTCTACACTAATATTATAAAGAGGAAAACTTTGTTTGTTTGTTTGTTTGTTTGGTTGTAATGAATAGGCTCAAAAACTACTGGACCGATTTTAAAAGCTCTTTTACTATTCGAAAGCTACATTATCCACGAGACTATATTTTATTTTGGAAAAAAATAGGGTTCCGTAAGATATTTGGATTTTTCGGACACAAAATGAAAAAAATCAACCAAAGAAGTTACTTATTTTGCGTACGCTGCCTAAACTACAAAAGATAGAACCATAAAATGTTATAATTAATTGTAGATCTTATAAATATCTACAAAAAAGTCCGCGACACACTATACCTATCTATCTCGAGTGAGGCACAACAACCACATTTTTATTTAAAAATCTTGATTTTTTTTTTTTTTTGGACTACATTTAAACGCGTTTATTTTACTCATGCTATTAATCCTTGTCAAAATAAATTATTTCATCAATAAGTACAGTTTATGTTGATAATATTTGGTCTTTGAATGATTAAAATTGGACGTTTGGTTTTGAAGTTGTGGTGAAATTAAAATATTACGATTTCTGCTGCACAAAAATTTCATAAGGCAATCTTTATATCGCACACCCGGTGCAACAATGTCACTTTTGCAAAAATGCAACTTTTCAGAAAAAACATTTGAAACTTTGACGTCGTATAAAAATATGATATTTCAAGACATAGACAAGTTGAACAACTTCTATTACAATATCAACTTTTGATTTACCGTTAAAAAATTTATGACCACGTAATATTCTAAAAAATATAAGATTATTTCTTTATACCTTCCAACCATGTAATTTTTGCATAAGTGACATTGTTGCACCGGAGGTGCGATATGTACATGTATATGGAGAGACGGGATATAAAAGAGTGGAAGGTACGGGAGAAGGCTGGGATAGCTGACAGATTTGATAGGACGAAATATAAATGCACGTTATAAGACGGGATGGATAATAAAGAGAAAGGACGGGATGGATTGGGAAGAGACTGAACAGACGGATGAGACGGGATTGAGCCGGACAGTAGGACAGCTACGTCAAGTTTAGGTATACAAGAGTTTATACGAAAAATAACATGTATTTGGTGTGGAGTGGAATCAAAAAATATATGCACCCAGACGAAGCTGTGCCGGGCCGCTAGTCTTTAATAAAGTAAAAGCAGACCATCAAAAACATCTTGTAAAAAAATTCCAAGTCTCGCAGCTCAGGTTTTCTACCGCAAATATAATAACTTTATATAGAAGGTCCCTTAAGTACTAAATAAATTAATCGACTTGGTATTACATGCATCTCACAACTTTTTGCGGTAGAAAACCTGAGCTGCGAGACTTGGAATTTTTTTACAAGATGTTTTTGATGGTCTGCTTTTACTTTATTAAAGACTAGCGGCCCGGCCCAGCTTCGTCTGGGTGCATATATTTTTTGATTCATTGCTTAGGTGCCCGTTTTTTTTGCAAATGAGTTTATAAACAAAGAGACTATTAACAACAATTAATAAAAATAACAGATATCTAAACATTTTCCGTATTATATCGGGTTACGATATTAATAATAAATTCGATCTTACGTCCCCATTAAAACCAGATTCTTTCTTGCCAAGCTATATTTATTTATATTTATGATTTGGATAGTTTATCTCTGTGTATGTTGTAATAAAATAAAGTATTATGGATATAAAAAGGATATAAATAAAGTATAACAAATTTAATGAGGCCCACAGTGAGAGGCCACGTCTCGGTGCCGTATGTCATCACTGGTAACACACAACTATCGAAGACTTTCGATTTTAGGCACTGAGGTATTTTGGACGAGAAGACGTCGCGAAGTTTCCCGAACGCTGCCCAACCGAGTTGGATTCGCCGATTGACCTCTCTCTCGAAGTTGGACCTGCCTAACCGGAATTAACTAACCTAATTTAATTAAATAACCTAATTAATTAACCTAATTTGTTCTCGAGTGGAGGCCACGTACAGGCAAGCGAAGTGTTGGACGCCCGCCTACAAGGTGGACGGACGATCTGACTAAGGTCGCAGGAAGTCGCTGGATGCAGGCCGCTTCCAACAGGTCATTGTGGAGATCATTGGGGGAGGCCTATGTTCAGCAGTGGACTTCCTGTGGCTGATATGATGATGATGATGATGATGATAACAAATTTAATGGGCTTAAATGTGAGCAGTGTTCAATCAAACATGCTCTTTGTGTATTGTCTTTTGATAGAAATTGATATACAGATTTTATCACACTGTCGAATAAATTAACGACGTCTTGGTATAATATATGCTTTTTAATTATACCTAGGAGTAATGATTTAAAAACGTGCTTTATTTTGAACTTTTAAAACCTGTATCATATTATGAAATAAAATAGTTTTTATAAACAATAATGATAAAAAACTTGAAAATGAAAATGTCTGTAACATGGGCGTTACACAACCAACAACCTCGAAGTTTGGATCGTAGTATATTGGCAAATATATATGTATATCATGTTCAATATCAAAGGAACCGTCAAGTCGAAGAAACCATCAAAGATGTCTGTCGACCAAGTAAACCTTTGATAGTTCCCTAAGTGACATAAATAAAATACCGTTTTTATACTATATCGCAGATAGCAAACATTTTGTTTAATTTTAAAGATACATTTTGTGTAATTTTTTTTTTAGTTATCCAACAAATAATTTCACAGACCATAAGTGTAATTAACATACTTGTCATTTTGATTTTCCTTTGCATTTTTTCTTAGAACAATAATTCACACAAACGTTTATATTGTGTAAACTATGAATTAAATAACACCCATTTACACTCGCCGGCAAAACTAGTGGAACACGAGAAAAATTGCGACTTGTTCCTTTTTATGTTATTATTTACCGTTGGGACTACAAACTTGATATTTTAGCCGTTGATATCTTTATTTGGGAGGCTGCAATAGAAACGTTTTTTTAAATATTTCACCTTTCAAGGGTTAAAATAGAGTAGTAACAATATAATGGTAGTCCATATTTTTTGTAGTAAAAGTATAAAATTTATTTTGTTAATCGCTAAACAAATCTAGTTTTCACAAAAGAGATTAGAAGCTGCCTCGTTTTTCTATCGCTCGGTCTAATCAGTCTCTTTGTAGAATGTACGGTATGTGGATATCGTGGAGTCCTTGGATCAATTGCTGAATCGGGCACATTTCTTTCTATATGAATTTGGCTTGAACCCTTGGGACAGAAATAAATGCTGTGAATTTTTAAATTTTTAATTTAGAAATATGTAACATACATACATACATACATACATAAAGTCACGCCTTTTTCCCAGAAGGACGTGAAGATCTTGTCATTGAGCTCAACCGGACCTTGGATCTCATTTCCACATGGGGTTCCACGAATATGGTTGAGTTCAATGCCAAGAAAACTCAGGTGTGTGCGTTCACGTGCAAAAAATCCCCGTTCTCTCCCCTCCCCATTATTCAGGGTACTCCCCTCTCAGTGCGGAATGACCTGAGTATCCTTGGTGTAGATATCCGCTGTGATCTCAATCCAAGGAATCACATCGAATGCGTAATATCTGCCACATCACGCAGGGTAGGAGTCCTGAACAGGGTGCGTTGGTTCTTCACGCCCGGTCAGCTTTATCGTTTGTATAAAGCGCAGATCCGGCCGGGTATGGAGTACTGTTCGCACCTCTGGGATGGATCCGTCCAGTACCTGCTCCATGCCTTGGATGGATTGCAGCGGCGGGCCATCCGCATTGTGAATGATGCAGACGTCACGAGCAACTTGGAGTCGCTACAACTCCGGAGAGATGTCGCCTCTCTAAGCGTGTTCTACCGCCTGTATCACGGTGAATGCTCTGAGGAATTGTTCAACTTGATCCCTTCCTCTCCATTCCTAACCAGAACCACGCGTGCTGGCTTGCGAAGCCATAGCTTGTCGGTCCACACCATCCCGGCTCGAACCAAACAGTTCTCTAATTCTTTTTTGTGCCGCACCGTCAGGCTGTGGAATTGTTTGCCGTCTCACGTGTTCCCTCCTTCCTACAATCCTGGGTCCTTCCACCGTAGCGTGAAGAGGCACCTTAGCAGGCCGGCATAATTGTTCCCATTGGCATGGGACTGCCGTCCCATGGATACTCTGCCAATGGATACTCTGCCTGGGCGGCATTTACGCTTATCATCAGGTGCAATGCCGCCACTATGCCGGGCCAGATAAAAAAAAAAGAAGGGGTAGGCAGAGGTGCCAGGAAACCCAAATTTCACCTTGTTTGTTCCGTCCCACGATGTGATAGGTGGCGAGCCTATCGCCATATCGGACACAAATTCCTGACTCTGGACTGATAATGAATAGAAAAATCCAATATCACTTTGCCCAACCCGGGATTCAAACCCGAGACCTCAGCTTTGTAACCGTACCCTAGTACAACTACGCCATCGAGGCAGACAAAATAACAATCCAGAAAAATAATTTAACATGGATTGTTCAAAACTTTTTTAACGTGACATCGAATTATTAAACGTTTCGCAATAAAAGAAAATGGTTGATTAATACACAAGTAATACCAATTGCAATGGTCGCAAAACTCTAAAACAATACCTCTTTGTGAAAAAACAAAGAAAACGAAGGACCATCGGGACGAAGTAGACTACATAAGAAACCCGAAGACGAAAAAAAAACGGGAATAATTTGCAAAACAAATTTGCATTTATTCCAACCGGGGTACATTAGCCGGCCCACATTGTTTAACCGGGGATCCTTTATTTTAATTTGCCGCTCGAAAGACGTATTCTAAGGCAAATAAAACTAAAAAATTGAGAACTTTTATTAAGGTGACTTACGAAATTAAATTCTAAAACTGATTTAACATCGGTTGAATGAAGTTTGAATTAGGGATGTTGCGGATGTCGATTTTTTCACATCCGCGGATGCGGATGCGGATGCGGATTTTCAAAGGCTCACATCCGCGGATGCGGATGCGGATGCGGATGTTTAATATCTTATATAAATATAGTATATGAATGAATATTGTATCAAACTATTACTTACGGATTTTATCGCTTACTAATATTTATCGATTTATCTATGTTAATTTTTTATATTTTTTAACCTCCCGATATTTCGATTACTTTAAAGGATTCATGGTCACGGGGCGGAATTTAATTACCCGCAATTTACAATTATTAAATTAAAAAGTTAATTTAAAAGGTTAATCTGTTTTTGCATTTCAGTCTACGCAGAAGAAGCTAACTGTGTCTGGATGTCGGGCAGTTGGTCTTTTGGGTTCCGATATAATTAAGTGTAGAATTCGATCCCATGCTTGAGCAAGGTTTAAGCCATCTTCTCTATTGATAATTAAATGCATTACCTTCGTTTTGAGTAGCCCCAAGAGCTCGCAAAAGAACACCGTTTCATTTATTAAGTACAACGCCGGTCCGCCTTTTATGATAACAAGGCGTTTAGGAAGAGGTTGGTAAATTAAACCCACGCTGCAAATAATTGTTCGCTAGGATTACTACTTAGTGGAGTGGATAAAACTCTTTGTGGTATCGGCAATAATATCTTTAATTCCTCTCGATAAACACCACTTAAGAGGATTTTCATCCACATAGACTCTATTTTTATTGGGGTAGGAAAGAATTTTTTTAGAGTACAGCTTCAGTGCTACCATTTTCTGGTATTTCTCGACTCTCATTTTCACTAGAAGAATCTATTATCATAGCAACAACAAACGCGTCGGATCATGTCACTATTTATTTCGCTCCCATTGGTCAATGTCACGTTCGAATAGCGTTGCCAGGTTTAGTTTTTGAAAATTCGGGACAGGACATTCAAATAAGCGGGATTTTGAGTTCTTCAGCGGGACGCCTATTAAAGAAGAGAAAATTTTATTTCTATTGCTTTCACAAATTATAACTCTCCGTCTTTCTAGCAGCATATACTTATTACATAGAAAAACGTCGCGTCTTTGGAGGCTCTCAAAGACAATAGTCGTTTTTGGTTATTAGTATAATAATGAAAGCGCAGCTCAATCAGACCAAGTACTGTATCTCTCGAGGCTTCAATTCATAAGGCGCCATGGTTTCTTAGCATGCATACATACAAAAACTCACGCCTTTTTTCCAGAAGGGATAGGCAGAGGTTTCTTACCTTCCTCCAAATATTTCAAAAATTTACTCAATACGATTTTAATTTTTCCTCTAGCGTTTACTATGGGTGTACATCAAGTTATTCCTTAAATTCTCAGACTAAAACTATTCGATTTCCCAGAGCGATCTTTATCGCCAAGATGAAAATTTATATTTTCCGACACGTCTTTGCACATGAATTTTGACAAATTATGCTCGCTATAATGCTCGAAGAGAATTATGTGAAGTTAAGATGCATTTTTCTTTTGAATTACATCTACATATACATGTCGTAAAAAAAAATCGCCAGTAATGCTCTCTAAGCCGCATGAAACTTGAAATTGTTACTAAGGAATTTTCATTGGAGCTAGCTAATATTCACTAAGACATAAATAAGTTCACTAACAGTATTTCCTTGCACATGTTTTACCATCTAAAATAAGAAAGGAATTCGTGAACAAACCGCAAAAACTTATTCAAAGCCCTATATTTTTTTGGAATCAGCCTATCGAAACTACTTTAGAATCGAAATAGATACTAAGTAGGTAAATAATTGTAGGAAAACGCGAAATACAGTACGGATTATAAATAGAAGTGTGTAAGATTTCGATTTTTTATTCGTTCTGAGAACGGTGGTCAAAAAGCGGGACATTTGGCGTCCCGCCGAATGTTCAATCGGGACGCGTTACCAAACCCCTGAAAAGCGGGACGTCCCGCGTAGAGCGGGACACCTGGCAACACTACTTCCGAACGGCACGCGCCATTAGCCGGCACCGCCAAATTTCTGTCTTGTCTCATTTTGTATTACATCCGCATCCGCATAAAACATCCGCATCGATTATTGCGGATGCGGATGCGGATGCAGATGTCCAAATTTATGCGGAAGTTCCGCATTTGCGGATGCGGATGCGAATATTCGCAACATCCCTAGTTTGAATAGCCCTCAGGTATATTATACCAAGATAGACAATAGACATAGACGTCCTTAACATGCATCATATAGGCATCCATACAAAGAAATCAATCGATGAATTTATGCCTCTCCTCCTCCAAAAGGCATGTTAGTATCCTTACAGTGTTTTAACCATTAAATAATGGTATAATTACATACATAAATAAAGTCACGCCTGTTTCCCAGAATGGATAGGCAAAGTTGCAAACAGGAAACTCCATTTTGTCTTGTATGTTCCGTCCGAATTATACATAATTAAATATGATGGTATTATGATTACACAAGTCATTTCAAATAGGAAGAAGTGTCTTTATTCTGCACATTAGTAACTAGACTAAAACTTAATTATTTGATGATTACTGCACAATTAAATAAGTTGAAACACCTTCATTCTGCTAACATTTTTTTTCATAAAGACATAATAATTATAGAATCACGGATCCTTTCATCATTTATGGAATGTCATGAATGTTAACAAAATAAACTTTAATTAATTCGTTCTAGTTTTCAGTTGTTTCGGCTATTTTATTTCTGAGTTAAATTGCTAATTGCTGGCTACAACGGAATTACCGATTGTTAGTGTAACTTTATCCAGTAACCATTACAATTTCTTAAAACAATTGAGTGACTATTACGATATTAATTACACGTCGATGAATGCCTCGGTGGCGTAGTTGTACGGTACGGTTACAAAGGGGTCTGGGGTTTGAATCTCGGGTCGGTTAAAATGATATTGGATTTTTCTATTCATTTCAGTCTGGAGTCAGAAATTAGTGCCCGATATGGCATTAGGTTCGCCACCTATCACATAGTGGAATGGAACATAGACGGCGAAGTGTGTGTGTCCTGGTTGCACCTCTGCCTAACCCTTCTGAGAAAAAGGCGTGAGTTTATTTATACATGTATGATAAAAATCTCGAAACACAAAAAAATACGTAAACAATTAACAAATAAACTTTTAGGTATATAAAAATATGTGTAGGTCATAAATCCTTTTTTAAAAAATTTCTAACGCAGGTTTAAATAAATTTCACTTTTATTATTTTTGAATTGTAGATAATATTCTATAATTAGTAATTAACTATTTGAAAATTAATTATAGGTAATTGAAAGTGTGTTAAATAAGACGTTTCTTCATATTTTGGTTGATACAATATTATGCTTTCAAGTGACAATAAAACGAGTAATCATAAAATTCTGGAACAATACTTGCCAGAATAATAGTATTCAGCCTTCGATTGACGCGTATTATGTTTGCATGACAGACTCAAATAGAATTTCTGGATTTATACCAGCTAATCAGTATTACAGATTGAATGTCATGTTCTTTTTAATGTGTCAGTGTTTGTTTTTATATAAGTTTTGTAACTATTTTTCTTTATCTTAAGCTTTTAAATACTATTACTTTCCTTTCTAGTTATTAGATTATTAGAATGTAGTTAATTTGAATAAATTCAATTAATACTTATAAATTTAATTTTACCTTTTAAGTTTAATTATGAAAAATACTAAAGGATAATATTATTAAAACAAATAGTTAGACAATGGTCTCATTTGTTTAAATATTCATACTCGCGATACAAGTCGTAATATTTGAATGACGATCTAACATAACACTCTATCACTTCAAAACAAAGCCTAAATGTATTAGAATGTTTTGACTACAACAGATAACAATGTGACCATTCACATTGATCTATTACGACGTCGTACAATTCTGTATTCATCCTTTGATCTAATCGTACATCAGAACAAAGTAACTGAAGATATGTTACAAAGAATTATAGTTCTTTTGTTTTTGCTCATTCGTTGTCAAGTTGTCTCTGGCGACGACGAAAGCTTGGATTGCGCCGAGGAAATTTAAAAGTATTAAAGATGAATTTGTCAGCTCTTTTCTATCTTTCAAAGATAAAGTTGAAAATTTTTTCTCCGTTTCATTTGACAAATTAGAAAGGCGAAGAATAAAGCTTAAGAAAGCATTTCATAATTTTATTGGCGAAGCAATAGCAGACCTCGAAAAAAGGCATTTAATGCAGTTGGTTCGCGGAACCGAGGAGATCATGACGGCACCCCAAATGATAGCCGCACACGGACATAAGGTTCAATCATACACCATTCTCACGGAAGATGGATTTTTATTGACGCTACACCGAGTTGTATCTAGTAATCTGGAAACTACATCTTCAAGTAAAATCGTTTTGCTTCACCACGGTTTGTTCGGGAGTTCAGATGATTGGCTGCTTCTTGGAAAAAACAAAGCTTTGCCGTACCTTCTGTTAGCTGCTGGATATGATGTTTGGCTGGCAAATGCAAGAGGAAACAAATACTCAAATATCCACATCAACAAAACTGTCGACACATCCAGCTTCTGGGATTTCTCCTGGCACGAAATCGGTTTGTATGATTTATCAGCAATAATTGACTATTTTATCGCAATGACTAGTAATGATACGGAAATTCATTTTATCGGCCATTCTTCGGGAGCAACGTCACTCCTTGTGCTGTTATCAATTTCACCTCAATATAACCGAATATTGAAATCAGCTACTTTCCTTGCGCCTCTAGTTTTCATGTATAAAGTTGAAGGCCCACTTAGGACATTAGCAGATTACTATAAAATTTACACCAAAGATAATTATCTAAAGCCCACGTTTTTACCATCGGAGAAAATGTCATCAAAAATGCTGGAGAGATTTTGTAAAGGTGACGTGAAGTTATGTCTGAATCCTCTTCTGTTGCTCACTAATGGTGGCCAAGATTTTTTCGCTTCTAATATTACTAAAGCTGTTTTGTCCCATGTCCCTTCTGGAGGATCAAAAAAAATTCTAGTTCATTACTTACAATTGGTACGGAGTGGTGACTTCCACATGTTTGACTATGGATCGAGACTGAATGCTCAAAAATATGGAAAACGTGTGCCTCCACATTACGATCTTAATAAGGTGACAGTGCCTATTTCAATATTTAGTTCTTCAAGCGATTGGTTGTCTACGGTACCAGACATCGTCAATTTATTGAATAAATTGCGTACTGTTTTAATCCATCATGTAGTTCGTAATAATGGTTTCAGCCACACAGATTTTTTGTGGTCAAATAATGCTCCGGAACTGGTGTACTATTTGATATTAGATGTATTACAACATCTAGGAAGAAAAACTGCATTAAAAGGCAATGATACCAAGCTTTAATTTTGTTTTCTTTTCTGAACATGATAAAGTCTACCTAGCACCACATTGATTTCACACCCATATTAATTTCCCCACAAATGCAAGTCGTTCCTTGTGTATCAGAAATTATATTTATGGCCAGCGCGTTCACCATCCTGAGACATACGATGTTAACTCATAATATAATGATTAATATGTTCAGTAAGTAGTTACTGCGGCTTCAATATCTGACAAATCGAACATAACAGTACATTTACATTGCTATATTACATCTTGATAAATGTTTGTTACACACATATTTACATCGGTACGTTGAGAGATTGAAAAGTTTTTCGTAGTTTTAATAGCTTACCAAAATACGTGGTTGCTAGTGAAAGTATTAATTTAATTCATAAAATAAATTAGTTTTTACGAGTAGACGAATGGAGTGCGAGTGACATATTAATTGATATAAACAGTATGGATATAATTTAGACTTGTATTTAGTACGATATTATGCCTATGTTTGTATGTATTGGTACTAATTTAACACATACGAAAAAAATGTAGCAAGCATACATTTCTTTAGCAAAGCAGCAGTCTCGTTATAATACCTGTTTTGTAAACATTTTCCATCCTATTAATTTTCTATTACCCATATTATATTTTTATATCAGCATTTGCATTATTACAACAACTACTCTTAAAGTGATTTCATAAGTTTAAAGTAATTAAATTATTTGCTGAGGTGTTAATTTCCCTAGCCGCTATAACAAGTCTCGCCAAGTATTTATCCACAAAACTACACAAAGCTAATTAAAAATGAGCTCGAAAGGTAACATATGCAACAGATATAGAACCTGGTACCAGTGGCAGCAATTGGGCATACAAGTCTGATTTCCCGAGTGGCCGATTCAACCGCGGGTCGTTAGCGGGACGCACTGTCGCCCCACTCCTTGCTATATATTCACGCCTGCTCCCTGAAGAGGTAAGCTGAGGTGTCGATAGTGGTAACTACTTATACTCGTAATTAACTAATATTTGAGTACCAAGATATAACAGGGGAAGCATTATCATACTAATTGCTATCCTAATACTATGAATTTTTCAATGGGAAAATCTGCAGAAAATGGATTCACACTTAAACAAAGGCGTAATGTAGAAAATATATCACTGTTCATTATTTTTCTGTTACACAATAAACCTTGCAGTAACAAAAAAACAATAGTTTTTTTAGTAGCTTAACGGCCAAGCTTCGTATTTTAACTAAGATGTTTTTAAGAGTTTACGACTTTAGGTCTTGTAAAGTTAGAGTGTAAAAAATAATAAGCTTAGCTCTACCTACATTATACCTGATAACTTATTGACAATGCGAGTCATATGATTTTGTCTTAAGTTTCCTTATAAGAATGTTTTGGGGGGGTTTCAGTTCTTTTCGGGAGCACTACAGTGTCCCCGAATAGTAATAAAATTATTAGCCTTAAAAGACTGCTGAACGGACCTTCTTTACCATCAAGAGTACTATTGAGACGAGTTGGCGAACTTTATATACCATAAAAATACTAATCGACATGGAATGCAGATTTCCTCACGGTGTTTTCCTTCACCGTTGGTTCGTGGTGTTTGACTATCAATACACACATGGCTCCGAAAAGTCAGATTTTGCCCTGGGATTAGAATCCGTGTCTACCGTAAACTTGTCCGCCATCATGAGGAAAATCTATGACACTTTTACATAATATATTCAAGAAAAAATGCAATAGTCTTGGCCTTGGTAAAACGACTTTCACATTTGCACCAGGGTCTCTAGGTTTGTTCACCTAGCGCTCCGATCACTGAGTTATTTCGGCTCTATCAACGCTTCCGAAGAAAACCTTCTATAGCATCACGAAGTCCGTCTAATATTCCGATGGGTATAGGCTATAGTCCTCGATGAGTTACAACTATTCAAAAAATACGTTAAAAAACTGTTGTACTTTTGTACTATTTAATAATTTTCGGACACCATATAATTTTTAAAAATAATAATGTTAATGAATTTATATTATAATCCTACTCTTTACCGGAACGGGAGTGTATAACCCAGGTCATTATCCTTTAAAACCGCAATTAGTCTATCCCCAAGTCTCGCCATTCACGTAATACGTAAAATTACATCTAAGACTGTTCGTGTGATAAGAATTTATGCATATTAAGTTTCGCAGACAGCATTCCTTTTTTGTTTAGATTTCTGTGTCTGCAATGCTACTCTTGGATTTTAAGACAGTACAAAGGAACATCGTTTATACGTCTAGACCATAGAGTTTATATTTGTGGAGCAGTTTATACATTACCTGTGGTCCGGATACGTTGTGACGCCGACGTGACGTGGCCCATGACAAGGTTTCATTTAACCATGTTGTGGAGGCAAACTCGATTCACGATGTACCGAGTAGGCTATTAATATTTAAAAATAATTTTGCTGTAAACCGCTCCGCCCTTCAATCTTTCAAGCTATTTTTTAATATTAAAGCTTCTTGGGTGCGCTGTGTAAAGTGGTATGGAAACATTTGCCAGGCAGTAGTGGTAAGGAATTTGAAAGTCTATAACGATAGAAACGTTAGTCATATATAATATATAATATTCAGTAGAGCAATATGTTTGGTTAATATGTAAAAAAACACAAATTAATGAAACATTTGACTATACATTTTTATATATCCGAATAAAAACTGCAGTGGGACGCCCTGTAAACGAATGTACCTGACTATCTTCTAACAGAGATATATAGAAAGTTATCGTGCGACTTTTCAGTCTCACAAACACCCATACCCAGAAGCAATATTTGTGGGCCGCACAAATATTTCTCTCGGCGCGGGAATCGAACCCGCGACCTCTCTTTTTCATAGGCGGCGTCTAACCGAATGCGCTACGGAGGCTGTGAGTCATTGAATCTGTAAAATGCATTATTCAGAGTCAGTCTCGTGCGAATATCCAACACGTGGTCTCTCGTCTTACAGCTGGCGTTTTAATCCTCTGTGCCACGAATGGTGTCGATTGGACTGCTCTTACCATAATCAATTATACTTTCGGGAGAGATGGTGTCTCGGTGGCGCAGGTAGAACCACCATAAAAACGCCTGAGGTTCAAAACTGAAACTTATAACAATAATAATCATTCTTGCTGGTGGTAGGTCCTCCATATGCGAGATGTTGCCTGGGTAGGTACCACAGAAATATCTATTTCTTCCGCCACACAGGTGTGTGAATTGTGCAGAGTAACTACTGGACATATTGAGACATCTTATGTCTCAGGATGGCGAGCGCAGTGAAATGCCAAGTGTTGCTTTGTAGTTTAAGGTGTTTTGGTTTTGTTTTTGTTTATGAGTGGTCGTATTGCTTACCAGCAAGCGAACGGTATGCTCGTCTCGCCGTTCATTGCATAAAAAAAGTATTTCTCTATCAGACCATATACGTCCCACTGCAGGGCACGGGCCTCCTCAGGCCTCCTCTACAATCGAGAGTACGATTGAGAATGGTTACGCCATATAGTCCACCACGCTGGCCTAGTGCAGGTTTGCAAAAAAAAATCTTTATTTACCAAAATTTTACATTAAAGCAGTATCACAATACAACATTTATAAAGCTACTAACATTCAGGTACATAGAAATTTCACTGCGCTACTGCACTAGACTCTTGAACTGTATCATAGATACATAAAAGAATTATCATAATTCAAGCAAAGTGATATTGAATTTTTGTATTCATTATCAATCCAGTCAGGAAATTGGGGCTGATATAGAATATGCTCGTCCCCTTTAAGAGCGTTTATACCCTGCACGCGATTTTTGGCTTAAAAACAGGACTTTTCAAATGAGTTAATAGCCACCAATAAACAATTTAAAGGAAAAATAATTATTACTAATTTTAGAAAAGGTTGTCATCTAGGGATTTTGGTGGAAAACATTATAGATTGATGGATAATTTGTGAGTACTATAAGGATTACTGAACACAAGTTTCGTTATTTAGGCTTTAAATGGCAATTTAGAAGCTTAAGATATCCGAAACCACTAAATATAAGATGAAAGTAAAAATATTATCAGACTAATAAGACCCTTATGGAGGGATTTTGCTGAGAAAAATAATCTTTTTTTGTTTAGTTCCTGAAAAATAAAAATTTAAACAATGCAAATTTATTCAGAAACTCTCCTCAAGAACATATTTTTTTTCACCAACTTATCGTACATAATTTTTTATAACAATTGCATATTATAATAGAAGAACATCTTATCAATAAATTACCATTTTTATATTTCAACAAAATTAGTTTTCATGATTTCTACAAATATTTTAAAAACCACTATAAAACACGCTGCCCGACGTGGATCAAATCAGACCGCCGCAAGGCCTTCTAGAGGGAGGACGTATCGCTCGTCGCTCCGGCCTAGCTGCAGTCGATTTTTGCCGTACGTAGTAAAAATAGCCACGCGCGGACTGCGATTACCACATCTTAGTACTTTGGTAGTAATATATTTAATTATTTTTATTACCTACAATGATTTTGTAGTGAGTATAAATTATGTTTCAGATAATATAATGGGATGTAATTCCGAGGCTAAATTATGTTATGTATTGTAATATTAAATTAAATATATTTCGTAATTGTAAGGGGTTGTAAGGCCCCTAACACTATTTATGCGTTCGAACACGAAATAATTAATAAAACGTCCGTAGTGTCTACCGATTGAACACTGATTTGAATGCAACTTAACAATGTAATAATAACGAAAATATGATTAGTATCTAAATTTGTATTATTCTTTGCTTGCACAGTAATATTTATCTACTTATAATGCAAATAAAATATTTTTATGATATTATATTACAGTTACATTTCAATTGAATATTTGAAGCGCACGGATCAAAGTTGGTTGAGCCGATGGTATAGCGAGCCGACGCGGCAGCTCTACGCACACAGCTTTGGTCGCTTATGTGTGCGTGAAATTAACGAAGAAATACCTATAGTTGACTTTGCGCGCAAGGTGTATACGCTCTTAACTTCTGGGGATGGAACACTCAAGGCATAACGTGCCGTGATAGTAACACACCGCCTACCATCTTATTAATTTAATACTTTATTGTACACAGTTAAGAAATAATAGTGACGGTCTTACCGCTAACGGCGGCGATCTCTTCCAGACTACCTTTGAATGGAGTGAAAAGAGCAGTAGGTAGAAATAGAGGGCAGTGGTTAAATAGTAAAGGAATACAGAGATATATAATTAATATGAACATTCAACTCAAAATAAATAATACATCTTAGTACCTACCCCTCCTGGAAAAAGGCGTGAGTTGATGAATGTATGTGTTGCAGTACGATGTAGCTTACGATTTCAACCTGACGCTTGCACGTCTACCCCTACGGGAAATAATGGAAACCGACAAGAATAATGTATTTCGTATTGGAAAATTCATTGATTTGTTCGAAACTCACAGACTATGGAAAATAATCGCAATGTTTTAATATGAACAATAAGATTTTATTGCATCTAGCTGCTGCTGATCGGGCTCTGTAGCGTGCCTTGGGAGAGGCCTATGTCCAGCCGTGGGCTGCAACGGGCTATTGACGATGATAAATATCATTCTTGACTGCCTCGGTGGCGTAGTTGTATTTCGATACGGTTACAAAGCTGAGTTTTCGGGGTCGAATCCCTGATCGGGAAAATCTATTCAGTATCAGCCCGGGGTCAGAAATTTGTGCACGAAATGGGGATAGGCTCGCCCCGTATCACTTCGTAGGGCGGAACATATAAGGCGAAATGCGGGTGTGCTTTGCACCTCTGCCCTCTCTGGGAAAAAAGCGTAAGTGTATGTGTGTATACAACATTTTATCTAATTACGAAACAAGGTGCATAGTCTTTGCTCCAGAACCTTTTTTTATACCATAATCTAAATTCTAAACGAAGACTCTTAGAATAATAAGAGTCTTCGTTTAGACAAATCTATCAAGCCATGAGCGGAAATCCATTGAAGGATAAAAAATTTACGTGTTCTTTCAGCCTAGCATGCCTGGCTGTCTACCAGTCGGAATTGCCCCAGCCCCTATGAAAAGACTAACATCTAAATCCAATCTTCGGGGCGGATAATAAATTAAAATTGTGATTGTTGTTTTTGCTGTTTTGATTTCAATAAAAGACAGTATGAAGGTTTTATTTATTGGTATCTGTATAAATATTCTTCTCAAATAAAATAAAAGTGATTCAGAGAAGTGCGTGTTTCCTCGTTGGTAACGTATTAGACGCGACTGCTAACATGTTTACGATTATCACGGATTCAAATCCCAGGATACACCCCTAACTTGTTGGAATCGTGTGTTTATTGATCACCACGCATTATAGCTTAGAAAATGTTGTTCATTACAATGAAATAAAATAAGTATAAAAATATTAGACTTTAGACAAGGGTTTATTAAACTTTTTGCACTCACGAACCACCTCAAAAAATATTTTAGGAACAAAAACAAACCTTGTATTGAGTACATGACAGCTTCTGTGGCGCAGGTGGTTAGAGGCCGCTCTGTGAATCGAGAGGCCGCGGAATGTTTGTGCGGCCCACAAATATTTCTTTCAGGTCTGGGTGCTTGTGAGACCGAAAAGTCTCTCGTAGTTCCTGATACCCACGACACAAGACTCGATCTTAGTGTAGGGTAAGGCCTATGTATGTGATTGTTGGGTATTATATATTTATTTTAATACTCTTTTTATTGCAACAAGGACTTTTATCGGTAGTCTACAATAGTATGTAAGAGGAGGGGAGGTTCGATGATCAAAACCACGCTCTTCACTCATATTTGTTTATTTGAATCACACCAAATTTATAATTGACAATCAAACAATCAACTGATATATATTTTAATACTAACAATGATTACCAGTGGCTTAACAGTGCATATATTGCTTTTTCCTTTGGACTGCAATGGTTCCTCTATTTGCAGTAGATGTCGCTTCTCTCAACATCGCGTAATTATTGTAACTAGTGGTCGCCTAGCGGTCGAAATTCGACCAAATCAAGAAGAGAAAAAGTTTTTACCTGTATGATGATGATGTTATTCTGATAATTCGTGCACATTTAAATGTACGTATCTCTCAAAATTAGTTATATATCTTGAAGTATATGCAATTACTAAAATCGTAAACTACATTAATTGCTTTAAACCAGCAATTAGTGTTGCCCAAATGCAAGAACAAGACGAGACTTAGCCAGTCTTGGTCTTGGTCTTGCGCCAATACACCTGATCTTGGTCTTGGTCTTGGTCTTGCGCTCCCAGTCTTGGTCTTGGTCTTGGTCTTGCAGCAAGAGTCTTGCAAGTCTTGCAATTACCTATTAGTCTATTACTATTTATTAAAGTTTACTTTAAATCTTAGAAAAACGTATTAGAATTGGAACATTGTGAGCTTGAATTAACATAGCCATAGTAAAGATCAAGCAGATTAATAAAATAAATTAAATTATTTTGCATGAGTATACCTACGCCCTATGGCGGCAATCAAATTACAAATAGTGTCAAATGTTATGATTTCGGCGTGGCGACAACGATTGTTTTAGATTTCAAAAGAAGCCGCCGGCGCGTGTATCATAACCATGTACTTCCGAAAAGCGGCAAATTTCTTTGAGAAGTAAGTACAAAACCTTTGATGCCGCATTATCAAAGTGCCGATGGTTAAAACATAACTATGCATGCACTCAGTTTGATTTTAATAGATATTTTTTTATTCGCTATGTTTATGGTATTAGTCGTAATGCGCATAGGTCCAGCTTTTCATATTCTTTGATACAGTTTTTTGCGTCTCATAGAATTCCTAAGCGTACCTACCTATACACCGAACTGTTACACCTAACTACTCAGTGAAATAGCGCTAAGTCCTAGCTGCAAGACGCAAGAGTCTTGCAGGCTATGTCTTGTTCTTGCTCAAGTCTTGCACGGTCAGTCTTGGTCTTGGTCTTGCTAAAAATACGCGGTCTTGTTCTTGGTCTTGGTCTTGCAAAAACGCAAGAACAAGACCAAGACTGCAAGACCAAGACTGAATTTGGGCAACACTACCAGCAATAGCAAAATATATATTTTTCTGTACCTGAATGTTGTTATTGCAGATTGCTGCTACAGAACTTTCTTTATACATATAATAATTAATGATAGCGCTCAGTATTTCACGTAGTATTCGTCAAATAAATCTTTTCTGTTTGATATTCAACAAAACCACAGTAAACATTTTTTTCTGATTGACATTCAACTACATATATGTAGTTGACATATATGTCTATAATAAAGCAAAGAAACAATTTGACCAAAGAGTATGTATACGTGTACAAATACTTGTGTATGCGTGTGTCAAATGCATGCTGGTTTATTTATTGATTTAATGTACTTTTTATGCATTATTATAAAAATCTTTTTTTATATTACATTTAATATTAGGCCTAATATTAATATTATTGCCTCATTTAATATTAATATTATTACCTCATTAGGCAAATAAAACCTTTTTTTTATATGTCTATGTCAGAAGAACAAAATGAAAAAGAAAAGAAACAATTTGACACCAAAGTATGTATACTTGTGTATGGATGTGTGTGTGAAATGCATAGCAGTGTGTGTAATGTTTTATTTTTTGATTTAATGTACTTTATAAGCATTATTATTGAAAAATATTAGCATTCTCAACTTCTCCTACACATAAACTTTAAGTGTGCCAAATTTTATGCTCCTGCGTCCGCGCAATTTTCGTAAAAAGGGATCCAAAGTTTGTGCATCACGTATTAATATATAGATTAAGAAAAAATAAGAAGAGAGAGAAACAAAAGTATCTGCATATAATTATAATCATAAGAGAAATCATAATAAGAAAGAATGCAACCGCTAAAATATTATCTGGGGGCGCGGCCGAGCCCCCGTCCAAGTCGAGCTATAGGCCGTAACATCCTTTTCTCGAAGCAATTCAGACCATTTTCAACCCCCTATAACTTCGTTGTGGCTAAAGCATGAAGCCTGAATTTTCAGTTACTAAGCAGGCATTGTGTAAACACGGTATATTTAAAATTTCATTCAATTTGAACCAGTAGTTTAATAATTGTAACTAGTCAAACTTTCGTAATTTTGTCACTCACTGACTGACTGACCGATCATCAAAAGTCTAAGGCACTTCTAGCAGACATAGAACCTTCAAATTTAGAATATAATTAGTGTTTAGTGTCTAAAGTAAGGGAAAATTCAAACATTTCATAATTTGTGTCTAGTTTTCTAGATAGACCAACTGTCAACTAGTAGTTGACATGACGTGGCGCGTTTGGATGCATTAGAAATCCGTTAAATATGGCCATTTCGGTCGCACTAAGGGCAATTTGTATTACTATTTTAACCTTGACGGGCATGAGCGGCGGTGCGGATAACTTTGTAATCCCATATAAATGTATAGGATTACAAAGTTACATTTGCAGTTAATGAATCATTGTACCCGTATATAATGGAATAATAGTTGTAGATAGATATCTATATATATGAGGCATAACAGGAGGGGATATAGAGAAGGAAATGGTGTATTCAGCATGTCACATGCCCTTGCAAATAAATAGACTAAATAGCTCGAAAAAAGTAGGACTTTACAAAAAGACGTGAGATCTCATCAAAAACATCCTGTAAAAAAAATCCAAGTCTCGCAGCTCAGGTTTTCTACCGCAAAAAGTTGTCAGATGCATGTAATACCAAGTCGATTAATTTATTTAGTCCTTAAGGGACCTTCTATATAAAGTTATTACGTTAGTTATTACCATATCAATCTTAAAAATTCTTTACGATTTAAATAAATAGATCGACTTGGCCAGCAGCATTATGTATAAATTGTACGATACATTATGTTTTCATGCGATGGCCAAGTCGACAACTTTTTGCGGTAGAAAACCTGAGCTGCGAGACTTGGATTTTTTTTACAGGATGTTTTTGATGATTTTATTTACTTACAAAGTTTTGCTTATCTCGAGTTTTGTTTTCCGTAAAGTAATTTCCTAAAGCCTACTCAGTGAATATTCTAGGCTTTGGAAATTACTGGGGGAAATTATAATAATATAATAATATTAATTGAATATTGATAAGAATTATGTCCTATTCGATCGTCGTATGCCAACAGTGGGCGCTAAATGCTAATGCCAATAACCTGACTGTTAACTCTATCTCAGGATATAGAATGTACTCTGTGATTATTACTTATTCACTGATACTGACTGATTATATTAAAATAATAATATTTCGGAGCTGTTCATAGTTGTAGTAATATCAACAAACTGTTCACTTGGCAGCTGCTTGCGCTCCCTTTATAGTACTGAACAAACAACATGAACCAGACACTTATTTTTGTAAAATTTTGTAGACTACCCACATCTTGCGCCGACAAGTATAGGTCATAGAACCTATACTTTCATTAATTAATTATTTCTATATATTTCCTGAGTTCCAAGAAAACTCTTTTTAATAGTTGTCTTAACAACATGTATAAAATTCAGCTTTTATTGTATACAGCAGTTGAAATTTAAATTAATTAAAGTTTGAAAATATCGTTATATATAATTTCACCAACATTATATTATAAAGGCTGAATTTTATGTATATTATTAAAACTATTATTGAAAGGTGTTTCCTTGGAAGGCCGATACTTTTGATGGTTCTTTCATCTTAACAGACATATTGAAGTTAATAACTTCCAAAGTCACCACGTTTGGATCTTCATAATAGCTAATCGTGTGATGCCTATGTCAGTAGCAAGTACACACAAACTTTCAGATTTTACAAAATGACGACAGTCTGGCGGAAACGGGCTCTTTGTCTTTATCTGCAGTAACAGCCCATATACACGTCCTACTGTAGGACATAGGCCTCTACAATGGAGAGTACGGCTGTTGGCAGTGTGTTGTGAGTTTCCGTATTTTTTTAATTTATTTGCTGAGGATTTTTTTTATAATATTATCTCTTAGTGTTTCATTTTCCTTAAACTTTTTAAGGATATATTATTATCAGGCAGATAATTTTGTTAGCCTGTATTATATTATATTCTGTATCAGCCCATATACGTCCCACTGCAGGGCACGGGCCTCCTCTATAATCGAAAGTACGGTTGAGAGTTATTATATTATATACAGGAATGGAAAAAAAAAACTAAAGAAAAAATAAAAAAATATATTTATTGACCTTGGCAAGGAACGCCGAAACCTGGATTTGAACCAGGGTCGCTAAGTTTTACAACCTAGTGCTCTGACCGCTGAGCTATTTCGGCTATACATGAGTTATCGAAGAAATCCTTCAATACCAGCACCAAGTCACATATTTTATTGAAAGCAATAGGTACATTATTTATGTAACTTCATTCTTTAGCTTGAAGTTTCTTTAATGTTTGAAAATACATTATTTGATGGTGAAACGAGCATGCCTTTCGCCTGATTGTAAGCGACACGACCACTAATTGATAGTAGGAAAGCAAAACATTGCCATCTATAATATAAAAATGAATCGCTGAATGTGTTGCTAAGAGCAAAACTCCAGAATGAATGGACCGATTTAGCTAATTTTAATCTTGAAATATTTTTGGAAGTCCAGAGACGGTTAAAGGTGTAAGAAAAAATGGAAAAATTGCGATGTACATACAAAAAAAATACCTATATCTTTTTGGAAATAGTTCAAGCGTTATGCGTCTAGCAATATAAGATGATCTCTGTTGGGTTGACGAAAGACGTAAAAGACAGTGAAGCTTCAACGACCAACCAACGTAAAATGATCTATCTTTCTATTGTCTTTCTTTGACGGCAGACAAAATAAATCAAAATTCAAAATCTGCATTTATATATAATATCTAGATACGACGTGTTTCGCGTAATTTTGTTAAATGTCAAATAAAACAATTTCCATATCTACATAAATTGTCCCTGGTAGTTTGAGATAAATGCAACAGTTTTGCCGGAGTACTTACACCAAAATATATGTAATTATTATTTTTCGTTTTCATTAAGTAAATATATTGTTTATTGAATTGATACTTTTAGATGTGCTGGGGGACAAATTTCAATTCCGCGTCAGTATTGTTTACAGACACCATAATAAAAAATATTGGTACATTGATGCCGTGTCTAGACACGACCGTTTTTACACGCAAGTAAACATTGTCTTGTTTGCATTTTTTTTTTTATTGCAATGAATGACGAGACGAGCAAGCCGTTTGCCTGATGGTAAGCGATACGACCGCTCATAAACAGTAGCAACATTCCACTGCGCTCGTCATCCTGAGACATAAGATGTTAAGTCTCAATATGTCCAGTAGTTACTCTGGCTACAATGTCCTTCAAACCGAAACACAACAGTGCATTTACGCAGTGTTGTTTCACGGCAGAAATAGACATTGCGGTGGTACCCACCCAGATGGCCTCTCACATATGAGAGACCTACCACTAGTATGTAGTAGCATGCAATATTCCCGCTACAAACTAAATTCTTTATTATAACACCATGTAATACTCAAAAGAAAACAAACAATAATGGTATTTAGCAAAACCTATAGATTAACCCAAACATGATGATATTTAAAACATCCCAAAAAATACGTATTTTATTCAAAAATTTTAGTTGCTTTGTGTTTGTGGTTACTACAACTACCACCTTGCTTCGTTTCTGATTACAGTCTTGATAGAACCTAGTTAGCTATGAAGTAAGTTTAGTATAATTTTTATCTTTCTATTGTAAGTTATGTCAGTAATAAAAGCTATTTTTATTTTATTTTGTGTTGTACGGCGTCATCAATTTGTCGTATATTTATGGTACTAATACTACTATTACAGTTTACTAGCTTAGAGCTGACACGTCTCATAAATAAATTCACACTGCGTGCTAAACGCTTCTGATTAACAGCCGCTGCCAATAAACAATCCCAATCCAAAATTTGCCGTTTTAGATTGACAGCTCAATCTTTTTTCTGATATTATATTCAATATATTCAATCAATCTCAGTAGTGAAAAAACTATGGCAACATGACAAGAGACCAATCGAAAAGTAGAAAACAATCCAGATTGACTTCAATCTAATTTTTTCGATTGATTATTGGCATCGGCCGTTAACAGTGACATAACGTGGGTATTAGAAACTCAGTATCAAAAAATATTTTTTATTAGCTCTTAGATGGTACAGTTCCGTCCTGATTATCCACCGACACTTAAAAACGAAATTAAGTATTATTACTGAATCTTTAAAAAAATGGTTGCCTGTAAAGTCGGTTTTACGGGCGAAGATTTTACGTGACAACGTCTTTTTCTCGGTAGAATATTTATTGATATGAATATAATTAAATTGCACAATAGGAACAAGGAATTGAATGAAAATAAGAATTGCACAAATTTTAACTATAGAAATATATTTTGTTTACTAAAACATTGTACATGTAATGACGAATCTAAGCACTCCATATTTTCACTACAGACACAGCTGACGATACTTTAACCACACGTGTGAACTTGTATTGTGACGCTTTCTTGTTTTTCCAACGCCAAGAACGTTCGAGAAAGACAAAGACAGAGACACAAGCATGCGCCGATTCAATGCGCCTAATTCTCTAGTGCTGCGCGCGCGGCAGACCGATCATAGTTGAGTGGGAGAGAGACGCAAGGCATTCGGCGGGCCTCTCTCTCGTTCGGTGACTCATCGTAACGTTACCGGGCGTTACACTTTTTCATAAGTGACTCCCAGCCGCAACCTAATTTAAGACGTTGTCACGTCAAAATTGTATACATCATTTAGATTAAGTCACTTTTTTCTCTATCACGCCGTTCGCAGGGCTGTTTTCTTTAAAAAAACAATACATGGCTCGCAGTTTAGTTTAATTATGCCTGGCTTTCACTCGGTAGTTGACAACAAAATGCCACCCTACTTGTCCCGAATATAAATAGAATAAAACGAAAACCGGACGCACTTACATGTAAATATGAGCCTTGATCTTGTATTCCATCGTAACAATCCACGTGAAAATCATATCTGCAGTCTAATTTGCAACCTCACCTCACGATGCCTTACGCATCGGCTCATAATACCTAAACCCACAACGCAGCTGTTATCAATGCATAAACCAATTAATTTTTCTATTCATTATCAGCCTGGAATCAGATATTCGCGCCCGATATCGGAATAGGCTCGCCCCATATCACATTGTGTGACGGAACATACAAGACGAAATGTTGGTGTCTTGGCACTTCTGCCTACCCCTTCTAGGAAAAATGCGTGAGTTTATGCATGTACGTATACCGATTACACCCGTTTTTTATATTTTTTGCTATGTGTTGACGAGCTTGCCGTTCGCCTGATGGTAAGTGATATGACAACGCAAGGACAGTATTAAAACCAAACGACTTCTTGAATTTCAAAGCAATGCTCGCCATTCTACTGCGCTTGCCATCCTGAGACATCGAATGTCAAATTTCAACATGTCCAGTAGTTACTCTGGCTGCAAAGTCCACAACAGTGCATTTACATTACTGTTTATAGGGTGAAATAAACAATACGGTGGTACCTACCAAGGCAGCCTATAAAACTTACACATAAATTTATTTCCATGCATACTGCCCACGTTTACAGCACTCGTGACCTTTTAGATAATCTGTTTATTTACTGGGGAGCATCCTACTCGCTGCAGTATTGATATTCTACAACATTTTTAATCTCCATCGGCCTTCAACATTGTAAAACGTGCTCATACTTAGAGTAGTGGGATGTTTAGTATTTACTCGTACTGGTTGATTATCTTGTAAATCCGATACTCGTTTGTTGTTGTGTATTTTCAAGAGTAAACCTTGGAATAACATAGATGTGGGTTTACTGTATCAGCTCATATACGTCCCAATGCGATTTCAAAATACGATTAACGACTTTTAAGTAATGTCAACCGCGATGGCCTAGTGCGGGTTGGCAACCTTTACATACCATAGAAAATATGTACGATTTCATTCGATGGTTTCTTTTACCGTTATAGTGAGTGGTGATTAACAATCAATAATACATGACTCTAAAAAGTCAAAGGTTTGCCCTGGGATTTGAACTCGCGACCACAGTGAACATGTCGACAGGTGCGTCAGGTCTGTTACCAACAGCCCACCACGCACTTGTAGTAAGCGAACAGAGGGTTTGTTTAATGATGATTTACTGATGAAATATTTTATAAGAATATTATATAAGATTATTTTTCCGACCCAAATTTCGACCAATAGAATTGCACCATTCGACGTCACGTGGTACAACCTACATGGTATTATACTGATAATTTTTTGAAAATTTTCTCTGGTAGTTGCTATATATAAAAAACAAAACATGATCCAGTCAAATTAACCACACGTCAAACTGACAGGTTGAATTCAATTGTGAAAATTGGAGATTTTGCATGAAAATGAGTTTGAAATTAAAATTTGGGACGGAAAAATAATCCCCCGAATACCACACGAGCTTCAAAATTATCTGGCATTTCCCTCAAGGTTCCCTGCAAACAAATAAAGTCGTCAAGTTTTGACTCCTTCATTTGTTTGCAACGAACCTATCGGGAAATACCCGATAATTTTGAAGCTCTTGTGGTATTATAAGTGAATATTTTATAAGAATATGAAATATTTTGTTTTGTCTATTAGGTACTATTTAGACATCTCTAAATAGTACCTAATAGACAAAACAAAATATTTCATATTCTTAGAAGACTTTATCAAAACACTGAAATATTTTGATGGTATGCTGTTACAATTATAAAACTAAATGATATATATGTATTTCATTTCGTAGATAACAAATGGCTATGATAAACACATTAGTCCCGATTGACTTCGGTAGTACCAAAACAACCTGTTATATTGCACATACGCCTGTGATATCACGAGGTAAATGCACCGCAAACCGTCCATTACCTAAACAACAGCGTAACACACCACTAATGCATCCATTATTGCGTAGTATATACACACAGATCGATTTTCATCTCACTGCCAGCACGCAATGAACGGAAACCGAAGTCAGAAACAAGATGGACTGTTCATTAAATAAGGCTTATTGACGTCATCGCGGCATTTACCCTATTCGCTCCAGTTCTACGTATTAGACCAATTACAGAAAGTCAGAACTGTTTACCTTTGGTAAGTGCAATCGCATCAATACGATTAAGTACTTCCTATCAAAACGAATGTAGTGATGTTTCGAATAATCTGGTTTTCAATATAAATGGTAATCTATACATATAATAAATTTGTAACCGATCGATGTCTGTAGATAGAATATTTTTTTATTGCTATGAATGAAGAGACGAGCATTCCGTTCGCCTGATGGTAAGCAATACGACCGCTTAAAAACAGTAGCAATACTAAACAATGCCTTGAGTTACAAAGCAGTGCTTGGCATTCCACTACGCTTGCCATTCTGACGGGTGTAACCGGTATACGTACATGCATAAACTCACGCATTCTCCTAGAAGGGGTAGGCAGAAGTGCCAAGACACCAACATTTCGCCTTGTATGTTCCGTCACACAATGTGATATGGGGCGAGCCTATCCCGATATCGGGCGCGAATATCTTATTCCGGGCTGATAATGAATAGAAAAATTAATTAGTTTATGCATTGATAACAGCTACGTTGTGGGTTTAGGTATTATGAGCCGATGTGTAAGGCATCGTGAGGTGAGGTTGCAAATTAGACTGCAGATAGATAGATTAGATTTTCACGTGGATTGTTACGATGGAATACAAGATCAAGGCTCATATTTACATGTAAGTGCGTCAGGTTTTCGTTTTATCCTATCTCTATCCGGGACAAGTGGGTAGTGCGAAATAAAAATATTATCATCGTCTCTGTATAATTATGCTATTTTAAATTTGAAACTCTTACTGTAACAGTGAAATTACACGGTAAAAAGTTGAATCAGTGTCCAATAGTTGCTGTCTATCGTTTGTGAACAATTCCGAATCATAAATTGCCTTAAAAAGTGAAAAACAAAAGTGCAGTGTAAAGTGCTATCAGACGCTTAATTGTCAATAACTTTTAATATTAAAAGACAGTGAAAAGTACTCGCAGATTTTAAAGCAGGAGTTATAACGTGTAATTAGAAAAACAAAAACTGTAACAAGCGTTTTTTACCAACCAAAGATAAAATAGAAAAAGTACCTTTAAAGTCTCAAACAACAAATAAGAGCAATCGTTTAAGACCCCTAATTTGGCACAACCGTTTGATAGCGGTTCTGGCCTCGGGGTTTCATCATACGAATTCAGCCTCGCAAGTTCGAATCCCAGCGTTATAAATTGCCGACTTCTTTAAAATTAATTTCTAATAAAATTATTTGTATATTGTGATCGGTCAAAATGAACAACTTTGACAATATTACCATGCGTAGAACGCGAACTCATTCCATGACAGAATATTTATCAGACTTAAATAGTTCCAATAATTCCACGTTAGATGGCACCACTTGTAGTTTACCTAATATGTCAGATGACGACGACGATGTAAAACGTGATTTAAAGGCGCAAGTAGAAAAATTACAAATCGAGTTGTGTGCAGCACACGAAGAAATAAATAATTTATTGACAGAAAATACAAAATTAAAAAGAAATATTAAAGAACTAACCTGTAAACACGATATTGTCATCAAAGCAACGAAAAAACTAGCGACAGAGTTAAGTACTCCCAAAAAAAACATAACGACTATGCAATCAGGTGATTTACCCAAATCAACGCAAAGACAACAATTTTTAAACAAACTCCATACCGAAGATAAATCACTCAAAATAAATTTAACACTAGATAATAAACAAAGTAGTAAGACAAACTTAGAACCAAAGCAAGAAAGACCTAAACTATGCATTTTAAGTAGTAATAAACTTAACAGGATTTCAAAGATTGCCCAAAATACATTTATAAACTATCAAATTTGCCACTATTTGACGCCCGACTGTGGGATACAAAGACTCATTAAAGACATGGACCTAAAACTGAAAGAATTTACAATGAATGACTACTGTGTAATACTCATCGGTGATGAGGATTTTAAACAAACCAATAACTATTACGAAATAATAATTAAAATCCGTGAGACGATATCAGCAATAACACACACAAATATTATACTATGTGTACCTACCTATAAATATGGTTCTATGATGTTCAACTGCAGAGTAGAAACTTTCAGTAACTTGTTATATCTGGATATCGGCACACATAATCATGCCGTATTATTTGATTCAAACCTACATTTAACATGTGATTATAAAACTTTCTTAAGAAGCTCTGGTGCTCTTAGCAACCATGGTATGACAAACATCTTTAGAAACCTATTCCATGCAATCAACAACGAAAAAAGGTATCTGCCTAATCGAGTTGCAAGCTTAACACAACAACTTACTCCCACATCAAACTATAAACGAGACACAAAAAAGCTGCTTTTTCTTTAATAAATATTTAAATATAATACACCAAAATATAGCCGGTTTAATAAGGAAATCAGATGCTCTCACAGTGTGCTTGGATGAACTAAAGGAAAAGAACATAAATGTAGATGTTATATGCATTACTGAGCATTTTATCAAGGAAGGCTATGAAAACCAATTACACGTGTCGAATTACTCTTTGGCTGCTAGTTACAGCAGAAAAGACAAAAAGAGAGGTGGAGCCTGTATCCTTGTCAAAAAAGGACATCACTGGAAAGAATTGCCGAATATTATGAAGATGTCAACAACAGGCGTTTTTGAATGCTGCGCTATTGAACTTATCCGGTATAAAATAATTGTTGTATGTGTATATAGGATACCAAATGTTAATAATTTAAATTTTTGCTTACATAAATTTGAAAATCTTCTTCTAGAAATATCTAAAGCACGAAGTAAAAAAATTGTAATTGCTGGAGATTTCAATATTGATATTCTTAAATCAAACAATGATTCATTTGCATTCGAATGTCTGCTATTAAATTTTAACTTAAAACTAGCATTTAAACAACCAACACGTATGGCCAGTTTGACATGTATTGACAATATTGCGCACAATTTTGGCAAATCTTGTAAGACCGACGTATTAGAGTTTGCATTATCAGACCACACGGCGCAACTTCTACAATGCCCGGTACAAAACCTATCTTCCATTGATTATTGGTTCATAATGAGACATGACTATAGTAGAGTTAACATAGCAAAATTTAAAGACTGCATAAAAAACCTATCTTTCTCGGAAATTTATGATACATGTGACCCTAATTTAGCATATAATTCTTTTGTAGATACTTTTAGTTTGTTCTATAATCTATGTTTCCCTATCATTAGACTGAAAAAGGTAACAAATAATAAACCTAAATGGATATCTAGGGGTATTAAAATATGTAGTAAAAAGAAAAGAACACTTTTATGGCAATTAAGAATGAAGCCGAATCATGTTAATAAAACTAATTTTAGTAATTATTGCAAACTGTATAAGAAAATAATCTGTATGACACAAAAGGCTCAGAATAATTATAAAATAAAACAATCAACCAATAAAACTAAAACTACTTGGCAAATAATAAACAGATCAAAAAATAGTATTCCTGAGCATAAGCACATAAATGAAATTATGGTAGGAAATAAATGTATCACGGACCCGTACAAAATTACCAACGCTTTTAATAACCACTTTGTTGATAAAATTCAGCCAAAACTAAGTGTTGAGAGTAGCATCAAAAAACATAACATAAAACCAAAATTAAATTCAATGTTCATGACGCCTTCTGTCCCTTACGATATATATAAGATAATAATGTCTTTGAAGAATACGAACAGTGTAGGCTATGATGGCATCTCCACAGAAATATTAAAAGCAACCGCCAATGAGATAAGTGGTCACATAAGTCACATGATAAACCTAAGTATTAGTGCTGGTATATATCCTGATGCCTTAAAAACATCCATAATAAAACCACTTTTCAAGAAAGAAAAAAGAGAGTTATTAGTAAATTATAGACCTATATCACTCATTCCAGTTATGTCTAAAATTTTTGAAAAATACATATATAAAGAAATATATAAATATATAGAACATAACAATGTACTGTGCGATGAACAAAAGGGATTTAGACAACATAAAACAATTAATATGGCAATATATGACTTTGTGCACAATGTCATCACTTATATGGATAAACGAACACCAGTTTGTGCTATATTTTGTGATATGACACAAGCTTTCGATTATGTTCACTACCCAACACTTTTGGACAAATTAGATGCTTATGGCATCAGGGGGAATATACTTAGTCTCATAGAATCATATCTGTCCAATCGAAGGCAAAAAACTGAAATTAGCAAAATAAATATTAATAATAAAACGGAACAGATATACAGGTCCTTGGAACGCAAAGTTACATACGGGGTACCGCAAGGGAGCGTTTTGGGTCCCTTATTGTTTATACTATATATTAATGACTTACCTAAAAGCATAGAATATCCTATCACTTTGTTCGCCGATGACAGTACTATGACAATACATCGTAAACATGTAGACACGTATGAAAATGAAATTAATAACACATTGACATCTGCTATTACATGGTTAAATGATAATAATCTAAAAATCAATTTAAGTAAAACAAAAGTTATACAATTTAGTCAACGCAATTATAGAGAAAATAAGCTTAATATATGTTATAAATGTGAAAATATTGAAGAAGTAGAAAGCACAAAATTTTTGGGTTTAGAAATAGATAAAAAGCTATGCTGGAAGCCACACATAGACTCTCTTTGCAAGAAATTAAGTAGATCCGCATATGCTTTACATAGACTATCACCAATTGTTAATGCAGATGCACTCCTCACTGCTTACTATGGTATAGTTGAATCCCACCTGCGTTACGGTATTATATTTTGGGGCAACTCAACAGACAAAGAAACTGCATTTAAAACCCAGAAAAGATGTATAAGGTCCATGTTCCAACTGAAAGCAAATGCTAGTTGTAAGCCATATTTTAAAGAACATAAAATACTGACTCTGCCCTGTGTTTATATATTTGAAATGGCTGTATTTGTGAAGTCCAACCCAGAACGTTTTGAACGCCTAGAAGATGTAGTACCCAGGAACAGACGCGACAAAAGCAGACTACGTCTTCATACTGCTAGGACGAGCCTCATGCGCAGTAGTGTCTTCTGTATGGCACCGGTCATTTACAACAAACTGCCTAAGACTATTAAAGATTACAATATGGCATTATTTAAAAAAAAATTACGAAATTTTCTAGCAGACAAAGTATACTATAGTTTGACAGAGTATTTAACGGAAAGACTTTAGTTATGATGTAAACAACTAATACTAAACTATTTTCTTTTAAACCTACATTGCATTGACATATTTAATAAAAAAATACTAATGACATAATAAATAATATACTATAATATTAAACTTAATAACTATGATACATTTATATTTCTGTCTTTAAAATAATATAATTTTGCATACCATGTAGATGGTTAAATATGGCTGTTCGAATTAATATATGCTTCCACCACATTGTAATACCTGTATTTGCAAAATAAATATATCTTTATCTTTATCTTTATCTTTATCAAGTAGGGTGGCATTTTGTTGTCAACTACCGAGTGAAAGTCAGACATAATTAAACTAAACTGCGAGCCATGTATTGTTTTTTTAAAGAAAACAGCCCTGCGAACAGCGTGATAGAGAAAAAAAGTGACAGAATCTAAATGATGTATACAAATTTAAAGATTCAGTAATAATACTTAATTTCGTTTTTAAGTGTCGGTGGATAATCAGGACGGAACTGTACCATCTAAGAGCTAATAAAAAATATTTTTTAATATTGAGTTTCTAATACCCACGTTATGTCACTGTTAAATCAGAAGCGTTTAGCATGCAGTGTGAATTTATTTATGAGACGTGTCGGCTCTAAGCTAGTAAACTGTAATAGTAGTATTAGTACCACAAATATACGGGAAATTGATGACGCCGTACAACACAAAATAAAATAAAAATAGCTTTTATTACTGACATAACTTACAATAGAAAGATAAAAAATATACTAAACTTACTTCATAGCTAACTAGGTTCTATCAAGACTGTAATAAAAAACGAAGCAAGGTGGTAGTTGTAGTAACCACAAACACAAAGCAACTAACATTTTTGAATAAAATACGTATTTTTGGGATGTTTTAAATATCATCATGTTTGTGTGGTTAATCTATAGGTTTTGCTAAATACTATTATTATTTGTTTTCTTTTGAGTATTACATGGTGTTATAATAAAGAATTTAGTTTGTAGCGGGAATATTGCGATGCAAACAGGACAATGTTTACTTGCGTGTAAAAACGGTCGTGTCTAGACACGGCATCAATGTACCAATATTTTTTATGATGGTGTCTGTAAACAATACTGACGCGGAATTGAAATGTGTCCCCCAGCACATCTAAAAGTATCAATTCAATAAACAATATAAATGAGGAGATCCGTAGGAGAACCAAGGTTACCGACATAGCCCATAGGATTGGCAAGTTGAAGTGGCAGTGGGCCGGGCACATAGCTCGTAGAACCGATGGCCGTTGGGGCCGAAAGGTTCTCGAGTGGAGGCCACGTACAGGCAAGCGAAGTGTCGGACGCCCGCCTACAAGGTGGACGGACGATCTGACTAAGGTCGCAGGAAGTCGCTGGATGCAGGCCGCTTCCAACAGGTCATTGTGGAGATCATTGGGGGAGGCCTATGTTCAGCAGTGGACTTCCTGTGGCTGATATGATGATGATGATGAAACAATATAAATTTACTTAATGAAAACGAAAAATAATAATTACATATATTTTGGTGTGTTGTACTCCGGCAAAACTGTTGCAATTATCTCAAAAAACCAGGGACAATTTATGTAGATATGGAAATTGTTTTATTAGACATTTAACAAAATTACGCGAAACACGCCGTATCTAGTATATATAAAATAAATGTATATATTTTTTTTTTTTTTTTTTATATGTGTCCGTATATTTTAAATAAATGCAGTTTTTGAATTTTGTTTTATTTTGTCTGCCGTCAAAGAAAGACAATAGAAAGATACATAGTGTGACGTTGTGAGAGTGTCACCTCTAATATTTGCGGTCCATGGTTCAACAGTCGGCATAAATCCTATTGTCTATGCCAATCAACGCCTCCGTTGCGCTGATTGGTTGATTCAATTTCTGACATCTGTCAAACGTGACGTGCGAACTGTCATCGGCGCTCGCTTAAATACGCGTGTAACGGCGCTCGCGTCCTTTTTCTATAACCTATAAGCCGCGTGCTACCAAGCGTCTTTCCGAACCCGCTGGGGTGAGTGTTCAGTGTTCTATTTGCTAACCGCTTTTAACTGCTTGTTTGTCAGTGTATTCTGTCTGCCGGGCTTGTGAACTATCACGAGTCGCTGGCACGGAATGCAAGCCTAGTTTGCATTCCGGTTTCTTGGACGCTGATTCCAGGTTCTTCGTTCTTCTTCTTGGCGTTCTTCTTCGCCTACTTCGCTTCGTCACCCGCACGGCATAGAGTGCTAACTCCGTGCACTGACATCGCTGCCCGCTTTGCTTCGCACCGCTGCCTGCCCGTGCTGTGCCCGAGGCTGCGCCGCGCTGCTGACCTGCGCACCGTTTCCGGCCACGTGGCAGCTGACTTCGCCGGCGAGCTGTCGCCGGGTTCCGCCACGTGCCGAAGACCCGGATCAGTGTCCAGTGAAGGCCAGTGACTCCTGTTGCATACCACCAGCAACAGTGCCGGGTGTTAATAGTGATGCGAATTTAATAAAGCCCGAACCACGTAATTACCCTGAGTACTTATTTATCTACCTACCCCTACCTGCGGGCGGCCTAACCCGCAGCAATAGATCATTTTACGTTGTTTGGTCGTGGAAGCTTCACTTTCTTTTACGTTTGTCGTCAACCAAACAGAGATCATCTTATATTGCTAGACGCAAAACGCTTGAACTATTTCCAAAAAAATATAGGTATTTTTTTAGTATGTACCTCGCAATTTTTCCATTTTTTCTTACACCTTTAACCGTCTCTGGACTTCCACGAATATTTCAAGATTAAAATTAGCTAAATCGGTCCATTCATTCTGGAGTTTTGCTCATAGCAACACATTCAGCAATTCATTTTTATATTATAGACTAGCGGCCCGGCCCAGCTTCGTCTGGGTGCATATATATTTTGATTCCACTCCACACCAAATACATGTTATTTTTCATACAAACTCTTGTATACCTAAACTTGACGTAGCTGTCCTACTGTCCGGCTCAATCCCGTCTCATCCGTCTGTTCAGTCTCTTCCCAATCCATCCCGTCCTTTCTCTTTATTATCCATCCCGTCTTATAACGTGCATTTATATTTCGTCCTATCAAATCTGTCAGCTATCCCAGCCTTCTCCCGTACCTTCCACTCTATTATATCCCGTCTCTCCATATACATGTACATATAAAGATTGCCTTATGAAATTTTTGTGCAGCAGAAATCGTAATATTTTAATTATTTATTCGTAATATATTACTTCAAAACCAAACGTCCAATTTTAATCATTCAAAGACCAAATATTATCAACATAAACTGTACTTATTGATGAAATAATTTATTTTGATAAGGATTAATAGCATGAGTAAAATAAACGCGTTTAAATGTAGTCCAAAAAAATAATTCAAGATTTTTAAATAAAAATGTGGTTGTTGTGCCTCACTCGACATAGATAGGTATAGTGTGTCGCGGACTTTTTTGTAGATATTTATAAGATCTACAATTAATTATAACATTTTATGGTTCTATCTTTTGTAGTTTAGGCAGCGTACGCAAAATAAGTAACTTCTTTGGTTGATTTTTTTCAGTTTGTGTCCGAAAAATCCAAATATCTTACGGAACCCTATTTTTTTCCAAAATAAAATATAGTCTATGTTACTCGTGGATAATGTAGCTTTCGAATGGTGAAAGAATTTTTAAAATCGGTCCAGTAGTTTTTGAGCCTATTCATTACAAACAAACAAACAAACAAAGTTTTCCTCTTTATAATATTATTAGTGTAGATGGCAATGTTTTGCTTTGCTACTGTCAATTAGCGGTCGTGTCGCTTACAATCAGGCGAAAGGCATGCTCGTTTCACCATCAAATAATGTATTATCAAACAGTAAAGGAACTTCAAGCTAAAGAATTAAGTTAAATAAATATTGTACCTATCGCTTTCAATAAAATATGTGACTTGGTGCTGGTATTGAAGGATTTCTTCGACAACTCATGTATAGCCGAAATAGCTCAGCGGACAGAGCACTAGGTTGTAAAACTTAGCGACCCTGGTTCAATTCCAGGTTTCGGCGTTCCTTGCCAAGGTCATAGATAACTTTTTTTTACTTTTTCCTTAGTTTCTTTTTTTTTCATTCCTGAATGAGACGGGACGAGGCGGAATATTACGGGACAGGACGGGACGGAAAATCACAAATAAATAATAACGTCATTCGTGGTCTTAGATTTTTCTCCTTTTGAGGGGGGAAAGGTAGGTGAAATAAGGTTTAGGGTAGTATCTGTCGATTTCGAATTATATAAAATATATTGTAAAGTACAATTAATCTCGCAGACGAAGTTGCGGGCAAAACCTAATCTATATTATTTTTCAGTAACTTCATAGCTATATATTTATTGTACACATTAAACATACCAGTATACAGAGATAATATGACAACAAAGTACAAGTGGAGGTCTTATCGCATCAAGGTAATCTCTTTCAGACAACCATTGCATCTTGGGATAGATTTGTAAGAAGGAGAAAGAAAGGACAGTATATTAAAATAAGTTTAAATGTATGATACAACTGTTTTTCGAACTAAATAAATAATAACGAAGTATAAGTAATGACTCTCTCGGTGGCGTAGTTGTACTTTGGTGCGATTGCAAAACTGAGGCCTCGGGTTCGAGTCCCAGGTCGAGCAAAGTAATGTTAGATTTTTCTATTCATTATCAGCCCCTAGTTATAAAGCTGTGCCCATATGGCGATAGGCTTGCCTCCTATCACATGGCACCTCTGCCTACCCATTCTAAAAGGCGTGAGTTTAAGTATACCGGGTATATCAAGACTGCTACCGAAAACGAAGCCCGGTGGTAGTTTTAGTGACTACAAACACAATGCAACTAAAAATTCCGATAAGAAATGAGACATTGTTTTTTTAATATTGTCGTGTTTGGGTGGTAAATCCATAGTTTTTGCTGAAATGATAATTTAAAGTCTTGTACACCATAGCGTCTTTAAAAATAAAAGGGTCTACACTATTATTTACGAAAAATCTATGTATTTTCCATCCTAATACGACGATAGAAAAAACTTAACAAAAAAAATTCGTCACAATTTTTTGCTCAAAATTTTGTTGCATTGTGTCTGAAGTCACTAAAACTACCACCCAGCTTCGTTTTCGGTAGCAGTCTTGATATACCCTGTATATGTACATATAAATAAAAAATAAAAATATCACTTTGAGTTATCAATTATCTTTAGCTATGGAATTTTCAGTGCTAAACATGGACTTCTCCAAAAGTTATTCGCCAGCGACCTGTGGAAAGCTGTCTACATCCAGCTACTTCTGACTCTCAGCAATCTACACATCATCAGTCCACCTACTGAATTGGTACTTCTATTCCTACAGGCAAAAAAATGAAATGAAATGGATTTAATGGTCATGTAGGAAATTAAAGAGCTCTTATGCGAGTCAATACACATACAACTTGATCTCTATTAACAAAATATTTTCTATATTTTCTATTATTTATATTAACTTCTTAATTTTATTTATTATTTTATTTCTTATTAGTATTTTATTTAAAGTATTACATAGCTACTATTTAATGGTTTATGTTTAAAAAAAAATACATAATTTACATTAATCAAATTAAATTAAAAGGACAGACCATTTTACTATGAAACTTAGTATTGGTGCGAAGATTGGTGTGTCATGATGAAATATTTTTTTTTGTGTAGGAAAAATACATAATTTTCAATAAATATAATAATTGAGTCCCAGGCCCGAAGTTCTTGAGAAATGAACTTGAAGTGGAATAAAAAATAGTTTTGTACAAAGTGTAAAATTTGATGATAATTACTTTGTTTTATAAAATATGTCACCCGGTATAAAACAAGAAAATGTATAAGGACAAACCATATTTTTTTTTATTGCAATGAATGGCGAGACGAGCAAGCCGTTCGTCTGATGGTGAGCGATACGACCGCTCATAAACAGTAGCAACATTCCACTGCGCTCGCCATCCTGAGACATAAGATGTTAAGTCTCAATATGTCCAGTAGTTACTCTGGCTACAATGTCCTTCAATCCGAAACACAACATTGCATTTACACTGCTATTTCACGGGAGAAATAGACATTGCGGTGGTACCTACCCAGATGGCCTCTCACATATGAGAGATCTACCACCAGTGCAATGGTATAGTTAATTTTAAGCAGTATCGGTATCGGGATCATTGATATTTTTTACCGATACTATGAATGGGATTTCTGCTTTGTTACTAGCCCGCAAGTTGAACCATCAGTTGTTCATCTATAGTATACTAATACTATGAAGCTGCAGAGTTTGTTTGTTTGTTTGAACGCGCTAATCTCTGGAACTACTGGTCCGATTTGAATGATTCTTTCAGTTTTGGGTAGTACATTTAGCGAGGAAGGCTATAGGCTATATATCATCACGCTATGACATATAGGAGGAAAGCAGTAGTGATATTTCTAGCAAATACGAGGAAATTTTGTTCGTTTTTCGTGGTCCGCTTGGTCGATATTCTAAACTGATAGTCAGAATTAAACATTTTGACCGCCATTTCAAAACGTGCATGCATGCGGGCGGTGCCCGGCCCGACCGCTAGTACTTCATACTTATGATAGGCCCTTTTAAACGGAGTGCGGTCGAGATAGAGAATTAAGTGACGAGCCATCATTTGATTACGCCGATCTATTCAATTACTACTTAGCGCGCAAGGCCTTAGGTTTTAAGAAATCAAAAATCTCGTGAGAGGCTGCCTGGGTAGGTACCACAAGGTCTATTTCTCCCGCCAAACACCAGTTCATATTATATTGTGTTCCGGTTTAAAGTATGTAACATTGTAGCCAGAGTAACTACTGGCATATTGTTACTTCTTAAGTCTCAAGATGGTGAGCGCAGTGGAATGCCAAACATTGCTTTGTAGTGAATAGTATTGTTTGGTTTTGCTACTGTCCATGAGCGATCGTATCGCTTACGATGAAGTAAGTGGCACGCTCGTCTTTCATTCATAACAATAGAAAAAAGTTACACTAAACTCCACATCCAATTTAAAATAAAGAATTCCTTAATTTTCTTATATCAAATTTTCTTAAATAACTATTAATGATATATCCAGATAAATTATACTACAGTCTACTTCGACTCAAATAGCCTTCTAAAAATCGAGACTGAACTACATCCACCGTTAAATAAACAAACCAATATTTAATTAGTTGTTATTAGCTGCGGCGAAACTTTTATCCCCGAGCGGCTGAGGGATGAAAAATAAAAATATATCTTACACTAGCATGACTAATGCATTGCAGCTGCACACACCGTTTTATTGCAAAATAAAACATTAAATAAGTAACCGAGGGGAGAATTTCAATGATTCCATTTCGCGTTCATTACACACAAAAAACTAATAGATATTTGACAGCCTCCGTGGCACAGTTGGTTCGACGCCGTCTGTGAAAGGCCGCGGGTTCGATCCCCGATTCGAAACAAATATTTGTGTGAACCACAGGTATTTAGGGTCTGGGTGTTTGTGAGAGTGAAAAATCTCAGAGTTCCTGATACTCAAGACACAAGACTCGATCTTAGTGTGGAGTCTGGACTATGTATGTGACTGTTAGGTGTATTTTTTTATTAAATATTATTCGCGTTCAAAAGTTGTTCGGTTTGAGTAATGGAAGGTATTGGGTACTGAGTTTCAAGTTTTAAGAAATGTTACATTTTGGTTTCTCGATTTACGCGAATGTTACACATTGAAATAAAACTATTTTATAAATGTTTCACTTTCCGACGTTTCGATTACTTTACAGCTTTCGTGGTCAGTCCGCTCCGTGCAAAACGTAAAAATTAATTTTACTTCAAAGTGTTACATGAATTGCCTGGGATTGAATTTGTTCCCCAGTGAAAACGTCTTAAAAAATTATAGGAATGTGTTTGAAGTATAGGTTTGCTTTAGCTTAGGTATATTGAAATTTAGTACGTAAAATAAAATGATATAATACACAAAATGGGAATAAATGCTCTTACCTAGAGAAGACATGTCTTGAGCCATCAATACCCTACGTATTGTGGCATCTTTTGCCTTTTCCTTCATTGTGATATCAAGTACGCAAAAATATCAATTTTTACAAATATTTTAAGCCGTATTATACATATATTCACAGAACAGTTGAATATGGTTCTACACTCGTTACCTATGCAACTGAATAATTTGGTTCAAAGAAGTGCTGCTTGTTTTTACACGCTTTTTATTAGCTTCACCTGTATGTTTGTATGTTTGTATGTTTGTATGTTTGTATGTTTGTATGTTTGTATGTTTGTATGTTTGTATGTTTGTATGTTTGTATGTTTGTATGTTTGTATGTTTGTATGTTTGTATGTTTGTATGTTTGTATGTTTGTATGTTTGTATGTTTGTATGTTTGTATGTTTGTATGTTTGTATGTTTGTATGTTTGTATGTTTGTATGTTTGTATGTTTGTATGTTTGTATGTTTGTATGTTTGTATGTTTGTATGTTTGTATGTTTGTATGTTTGTATGTTTGTATGTTTGTATGTTTGTATGTTTGTATGTTTGTATGTTTGTATGTTTGTATGTTTGTATGTTTGTATGTTTGTATGTTTGTATGTTTGTATGTTTGTATGTTTGTATGTTTGTATGTTTGTTTGTAACCGACTTCTTTGGGCGCGATTTTGACCCACTTTAAACGGCCAGATTTCGTTCAAATTTTGCACACCTGTCAAAGACCGATGACAATACAATAATTCGATTAAAATATATAATTATCCTGATTAAATTCGCCAGGATTAATTATTCTTATAATTGATGACCATTGCTACTGACCACTAGGTGGCGTATAGATGAACATAATTTGCTACTGACTAATAGATGGCGTGATCACGTCAATAATGCATGTTTGCACTATTCATCGCTAGATGGCGTTAACATTGTATTCTTCAAGTGTCAAATGTTACTACTGACCAACAGATGGCGTTATTGACTGGAAATACATCCGCAAATGGATGTTTTTAGTCAAAACAATTAAATAATAGTTAAAAAAAAACTAAAATACACGCTTTAATAAGATATACAACTAAAAAAGTAAAAATAATTGATACTGAATTTAAGATAAGAAAATGGAGTAAAATACATATATTTTATTGTTACAAAGCGTGGGGTGCAGGAGGATAAGTAATTGTTGTAAACACTCCACGCTTTGTAACAATAAAATATATGTATTTTACTCCATTTTCTTATCTTAAATTCAGTATCAATTATTTTTACTTTTTTAGTTGTATATCTTATTAAAGCGTGTATTTTAGTTTTTTTTAACTATTATTTATTTAAATATTATTAAGTTTTATATTGTCTTCTTTTAAATAGGATTATTTAAGTTTTATTGTTTGTATTTCTTTATATTTGTTTTTGAAGTGTTTGTTTTCTTTATATTTGTTTAGAATTTGTAACTAGTTCATATTCAATTTATGTGTTTAAAATTTATTAGTGTTATGAATAGTAAGTACCTACTAAGCTCATTTCATGAAAACGTGTTGGCATATTATGCTGTAAGTTTGCATTGTACATTTTATAAATAAATAAATACTAATATTATTATGAGAAAAAAACTGACTGCATTGAATAGGCTCTGACACCACTGAACCTATTTAAAATTATTTCACTATTAGGTTCCATAATTATCCTGATGAACATAGACTATAAAAAGTGTAAAAAATTTATCTTCACCCGGGTGGAGCCGGGCTGAACCGCTAGTTAATATAATTTACTCACGATTGGATCATTCCTCGGTGGGGTTAGGGGAGGGCGGTCGTAAAATCATAAACTAATATTTCCGCGACAGACGTTAAATTTATTTAGCGCCCACCCCAAGCACGATGTACGTACGTGAAATATTTAATAAAACAAACAATAATATCGGTACTTTATGAGCAGTCAGTATCTTTAGATCTAAACTGAAATATGCATACAAAGCATTAAAAATGGTCGTAAAAAACGTACATTTAATTTATGTGACCTTTGCTAATCCTGAGCTCAGGGGTTTAATATATAAAAGATGTTAGATCAACGCCAACTTGGATTATTGAAAGCAACTACCATACACAATGGTGAAAAAAACATCCTGAAAACCAATGCAAGTATGTCTCGAACACACTCTTTGTCTCTTCAGCAACAGAAATATTGGTGAACCTGCAATCTGTGGCGTACATATATATTTATTTGATTCATCTTCTACAGCTGTCTCTCCATTATTGAAGGTTGACAGTCAGTTCCTTAAACCTCTCCTTGTCCGTGGCTAGCCGGAACAACACTTCAACCGTTTTTATTCCAATGTTGCGCAGCCAGGACTTCCTTCTCCTTCCTACACTTCTCTTTTCGGGTATTTTTCCCATCATGATAGTTCTCAGCAGATCATATTTATCATGTATTTATTATTAATTCGATACGATATGTAATTCAAATTCAAAAATAATAGTTTCTTGTGAGTCTCTGCCATGAAGCCGTATCACTTGGACTGTATTGTATCAGCCCATAATACTTCAAACTGGAGGAAACGGGCTACACAATCGAGAGTACGATTGAGAGTGGTTAGGCCATATAGTCCACCACGCTGGCGTAGTTACGTTTAGGCAGGCTTTACATACCATAGAAATTCTTACGAATCGCTATGGTATAGAGGTATCTTCACGATGTGTTCCTTCTTTGTTAAAGTGCGTGGTTATAGACTATCAATACACACATGATTTAAAAAAGTCAGAAGCGAGCCCTAGGATACAAACCCGCGACCACTGTAAACATGTTGGCATCTGCGTCTTATCCATTCACTGCCACCACTTACTTTAGCACTTGCCTTTAGATAATTATCTCACATTGTAAAATGTAATTGATTTTATACTTTTGTATTATTTTTATTTAATTTTGTTTATAGTGTACCTAATTTACCTAAATATGTAATAAAGAGCTACCTTTAAACAAGTTATAAGTGTCTTTATTTACAAAAAAAAATAACTATTAGACATATTGAGACCTAACATCTTATATCTTATTATGGCGAGCGCAGTGGAATGCCAAGCATTTTTTAGTTCTAGGTATTTGGTTTTGGAACTGTTCATGAGCGGTCATATTGCTTACCATCAGGTGAAAGGCACGCTAGTCTCGCCATTTAATGCAAAAAAAATATCATCTGACAAATTCTAAAGTTGCATCAATACATCTAAACGCGCCCCTAACATTTGTTAGCCCGCAGCTGTGTGCAATATGTGGAGGAGATTATACAAGGGATTAGAGTATCGGTCAGCCGTGTGAATCGATAACATTTATTGCGCGTGACGCTTCGTACAAACTTATTGTGTCGGCCTGGGGTGCTTTTTGTGCATTAAACAAGTGATGCTAACAGGTTGGGGTGTCGCGAATTTTAATGTGCGTGATATAGAAAGCATTTTGGCAATTGAATTTGTTAAAACAATATTTTAATGAAGAATGCAGGTATTTGTTTTACAATATTAATTTATTTTTAATTTAAATAATAATTTATTATAATTTACGATTAGTTCAGTGGCGTAATGGCACTACTGTACGGTATAACGCTCAGGTCTCAGATTCGAATCCTAGGTCGGGAAAAGTTATTTTAGAGTTTTTTATTACTTATCAGCCCGGAGTCAGGAATTTGTGTCTGATACGGCGATAGGCTCGCCCCCTGTCACATCGTAGGACGGAACATACAAGGCGAAATGTGGGTGTACTGGTTGCACCTCTGCCAACCCCTTCTGGAAAAAAGGCGCGAATAAAATCATATGTAGGATATGGTCATTTAAGGAATTTCACTCTCTATTGAAAGGGCGGATTTTTCAATAATCAAATAAAACAATATTAAAAAGTAATTTGAAAATTTGAAACATTAAATCACTTATTCAACGAGTTTATAACATAGTTTTTGATACCCACACACATATGACTTAATTGATTTTATTATAGGATCAGGACTATGAATTTGACTGTTGGGTGTATATACATATCTAATTAATAAGTCATTTATTCAACTTTAATGTGGTAATGTTAAAATCATACTTAACTAAAATAAAATCACGTATCACTCTTAAAAATGAAACACAAAATAACAAGCCGGTCCAGTTGCTGTCTGAGAGCCGTCTTGCTAAAACCCAGCGCCGGCGCAAGGTCTAAGCATGTGGGTCATATAATAATAAAGTCGTATTATTGATGCATTTACATTATTATAATAATAACATTTATTTATTTCAGATAGAACATCCATACAATAAAATAACATTTAATACAAACAAACATTTAGAACAGAATTTTAATCTATAAAAAAACTTATAAGATACGAGACCAATTTTACTTGAAGCAGAAACAATTTATAATCAATAATTAATACTTATTTTAAGAATTTGGTACTATCATGGGGACAAGCTATTGCACATATCTAAATGCCGAGGGATGAGTTGTCATCCAGAGGCACACTAATTTGCTGTCGAGCCTGTGCCCCACAATAGACACTATACTGATGGGGCTACTGCGCCTTAGCCGCATTAAAGATGCGATTCTTTGTCGCAGTATGGCTTAAAATTATTAATTACATTGATTTATTTTACACTTTTTAATGTTTTATTACAAGTTCGACTAACAACTGAGCATCCGAACGACACTTGGTTCGCGCATTAAAAATCAGCGCTGCGGTACTACTTATGCATTACAAAAGCATTTAGCTGAATGCGAGGTCCATTGCTAGCGCAGTGATAATTATTTTATATATTCATGTTTCACTTGTGTTACCTTCTTTGTTTGTATACCTTTGTCACTGTCCAACAATAAATTCATTCTTTCTCTCTTCATAAATTTGTCTGATTGCGTCACTATTCCATCAAGCCATAATAACGTATTTAACAATAAATTATTTAAAAAACAGGTACTAGCCAAAATAAAATCATGCATCACCAAAACTGCGACAAAATTCGACGTTCGTAAGTAACTGAGATGAAACCACAGATCTTTAGACTCAACAAACAAATAGAAGAGGCCATGATCTGGGGCTAAACCGATCCAGTTGCTGTCTGAGAGCCGTCTGTTGCTACAACTCAGGGCCGGTGTTAGACTTAAAGATGTGGGTAATATAATTACTATTATTAAAGTATATTTAAAACGTGCAAGGTGGTGAAACTGTATAATATTAATTGAAGCAAGCGTACTTAATGTCACATGGGGATTTTGTATACCAAAAAAAAAACTACTTTATATATGATATGTCTTTGTATTAGTTAGATTTCTTTAAGATATTTTTTATTGAGTTTGTACAAAAAATGTTTTGATATGACAGCATTACTAATTTTAAAGTACATACTTTTCTTTAAGACTTGTATTGGTCGTTTGAGTGTAGTCATCATATTCTATCCAATATGTATTTGATGGATCCATGTATTCTTGGAAGTTGGTGATATTTAATGTTTCTTATTTAATATTGAACATTACTAAAAATGAATTATTTCATAAAAGACTAAATTTATATATCCTACTGCGGCGGTCGTGGATTAAGTCCAAGGCACATCTATAACTATTACAAGTAACATACTTAAAACACTTATAGTAAATCAATAATACATTACGATCTGTTTTTATTTTTTTATTCTTTACGAACTATGTCTTTTGATGTCTGCATCACCCTAGTTTCGACTGGTACAGAAAGCCCCAGGCAATAAGGTGCACTATTCGTATAAAGTGTTGAAAATGAAAAATATTATACATACAAAATATGTAGTCTACTAAACTAGCTATGTTTTAATAAGTTAAAGAATTCTCCTTTTACCTTTTAAGATCTTTAGTGCTCGGGGTCTTTGTCGGAGATCCCCGTCTCCCACGCCTTAATTGGCTCCTATAGCAATTGAATTTGTTTTGCTGTCGGTAACAAGAAAGAAGCCGCGTAATGAAAAGATACTTTGAAGAAAGGACGCGAACTTACCTTCAATTAGTACACTGATGTAGTTTGAGCTTCGGAAATGTTATAATATTTATTGTGAGGTGTTTCTTAATTATCAGTATTGAGTAATAATTTTAGATAAGATATTTCCCTGTTATAAGTAATCATAAACCCATTTTACGTTTGAACTTTTTTTAGGGGCAGTCTCTAAATGACTTTCACTGCTATAAAAAATAAAATAATAATTGGATTAAAATATAGCTAGATGTATATTTCTGAGTTTTTATATCTCCTGTATTTTATAGTATCTTGTATACATAATATATATAAACACAACACAAAAACAAAAAATAAAACCAATATTTTCCGCAAATAATGTCAGATCTATAATGCGAAGTGTCCAATACTTCTATCAAAATACACTACTACAATTTATTACAAATAGCCGGTCATAAAAGACAATTTGTCGCCCAGCCGGACAGTTGGTAAAATAGTCTTTTTGCCTTGACGTAAAAAATCGTATCACCCCAAGGAGGAAAATAAAGACGCGCCAAGAAATTGCCGATGTTAAAGCAACAGGTATTTTTGTCTTCACTTTACTCTTGTGTACACACGGCCCTTGGAGACACTATATTACCTCATTATTCTCGTATTGTGTATTAAACTTCAATCAAATGTGCATTCGATTATAAGTATCTAACGGCCTAAAAAACGGCAAGAAAAAAAGAGCACAAATGAGCGTGTGCCCTTATTTGATGTTAGTATGACCCAAACCCATGGACGAAACCATAATAAATCTTAATTTAAAGAAATAACATTTATTGTTAACTGCAGTTGATTATAATTTAAGACATTTTGCTACATCTCGAAAGTATAAAAGCAAAACGAATCTTTAAAATATTAGTTTTATTGAAAGTGTAATTACTGAAAATTAATAACAGCAAAAAGTAATTGCGTGGGATGATTAAATTAAAAATTACTACGGCTTAGAAATTGATGAAATATTTTATTAGGTGAGTGATATTCATTTAAATTATCTATTTGTATACACCTGAAGTGCGTGGTGGCCTGTTGGTAAACGGAGTAGACGCGGCTGCCAACATGTTCACGGTGGTCGCGGGTTCGAATCCCAGGGCACACCTCTGACTTTTCGGAGTCATGTGTGTATTGATAGTCAATCACAACGCACTAAAACGGTGAAGGAAAACATCGTAAGGAAACCTGCATGCCATAGTGATTTATAAAAAATCTATGGTATGTAAGTCCGCCAACCCGCACTAGCCCAGCGTGGTGGACTATATCGCCTAACAACTCTTAATGATACTCTCGATTGTAGAATAGGCCCGTGCCCTACAGTGGGACGTATATGGGCTGATACAGAAATACACCAATATCTATAATAGATATATAACGACATGAGTGGTGCAATAACCCATTTGAATACAGTTAAAAATATTTTTGAACTCATAGTCGAACCTCAGGTTCTCGGTAATATTTTTCAAACCAATTGAAGTTTTATAAATTGTACATAAATTCTTAACAATAACCACTTATATATTTGATTAATTGCTTATTTTTTGAGCTTTATTATCTCCTTTTTTAAGTATGCTACCGTCACTTTAACAGAATATAAATTATTGGCATGTTCGTATTGTTGAAACTGTTAGCATGTGTATTATTTTATATAGTAATCAGTTTGTGTAGGAAAAATTGTACCCGGATAAACAACCGTCAAAAAACCCTACTGTCGCTCTTATAAATTGTAGTTTATTCTCTGTATCACCCTTCTTGGTATCACCTGTAATGTATTAATATATTCATACTCTTTGCATCTGTCGTCTCGAACTATACACAACGCGAATCAGGGGTGAATAAGAACCGATATGGATGTTTAGGACGGAAACGGTGTGAAGACGTGGTGTATAGAAAACAAGCCGATAAATATTATTTATTGTATTCTACTACAATATTATACATATTAACCATAAATAGTGACTATTTTTCCACCAATAAGTATGCATTTGATGACGATTTGTGTAATAGTTAAGTTATGTTATGTATAATTTCAACAATATTAATTAAAAAAAAACATTCATAAATAATATTAAATGAAAATTAAATTGCTTATTTGATTTGAGGTGTCGATAAGGTTTCGTTTTTTGCACGGTATATGTTTTCGGGACGGAAATTAAGAAACACCCCTTTGCATATTAAGCATTGGCAAGCAACAAGCCGATAAATATTATTTATTGTATTCTACTACAATATTATACATATTAACCATAAATAGTGACTATTTTTCCACCAATAAGTATGCATTTGATGACGATTTGTGTAATAGTTAAGTTATGTTATGTATAATTTCAACAATATTAATTAAAAAAAAACATTCATAAATAATATTAAATGAAAATTAAATTGCTTATTTGATTTGAGGTGTCGATAAGGTTTCGTTTTTTGCACGGTATATGTTTTCGGGACGGAAATTAAGAAACACCCCTTTGCATATTAAGCATTGGTTTGTAACGGGAGATGGGGTGCCGTACAAAGACTTTTCCAAAGTAATATTTTTGAAAGCTTTTTTCTCCGTACAGTACCAGTAATATAATTATATAAAGCTTTTCTTATATATAATCAAAAATAATGAGAATTGACTAAATTATAAATGGCGACAATATTATTGATTCTCAGTGAGTTTATACAGCGTGTTCCATGGGACTGATAATTTTGTGAAAACGGTGGTTTTTAAAACTATGTATTTTCTAATCTAACGTACATTATGAGAACATCAAATAACTGTACTACTCACAATAAATCTGGGTTGTAAACTGTAGGGTACTGGGTTCAATAATTCCCTAGTTAAGAAATCAATTTAAAAACGTTTGATATAGCAATGGGTGCGCTCTCACGACATTTGCGACGCTTAAAAACACAACCAAACGTGCGTGGTACTAATGTCACCTCCACCTACCCTTCGAAGAAATAGGCGTGAGTTTTTTTACGTAATATCAAAATAAATTAAAAACTTTAATCGCCCTTTAATAGAACCTATAAATTCGTTTAGAAGACTAATTTTATGGAATCCTTACAATTCATACGCTTATTAGTTGAGACTAAAGCCCGCTGCACACGACGCTTGTTTTGCTGCTGGATTGCTTGCTATAATTTGCTGCTAAGTTCAAAGTTGGCTGTGGCGCTGGGTGCAATGATGGCTCTTTCGATATGTTGGCTTCACACGGTGCTTGCCACTACACGCGGCTAGGCGTGCATGCGAAGCGACGTCGCCATTAAAGACACGAGTATTCATAACATCTGCAGAACATAACCACGAACGCTCGAGTACAAAAACTATTGCAGCTAAGATGTTTTATAATTCGACGTAGAAAAACTATTATTGTAGCAGCTGCAGTTATTGCTTTTAAACGGAAACGAGAGCTTGAACAACGAGAATGTTGATTGTGGAGTTGCGAGTGGCTGTTACGGGGTGATACAAGACAGAATGTTCTACTAAACATGGTATTAAGTGAGCTCAGGTAGGAATGGATCTATAACATTTCAACTTTATTTTCTACTATATGTATAATTTGGATTTTTAATTTCATACTTCAATTTTTAATAGATTTATATTACATTTTTGTTTAAGCCCTGAAGATCCTTCCAGTCTCACTAATTACGAAATACGAAAAAACAAAAAAAAAACATCAAAACTCCAAACACGCAAGCAATCTATCACGAAAAATAGCACGCGTTCGATCACCGAAATCCAGCACGCGACCACGCTTCGGAGACAGCAGTGACGTCACTTTCTTGCAGCGCTGCCAGCAGAGCAGCCATCGGCGAACCCCGCAAGCAATCCAGCAGCAAAACAAGCGTCGTGGGCAGCGGGCTTTAATTTAAAATTTATTTTTATTTATCATTTTGCTGTTGTATTTAATTCATAATGAAATGAGTGAAATGAAATTTGTTTATTGGTAATGCAGGCAATAAAACAGCTGAAGAGAAGTCAATACACATAGTACTTAATAATAAATAAATAAATAACACCCAACAGTCACATACATAGTCCTGACCCCACACTAAGATCGAGTCTTGTGTCGTGGGTATCAGGAACTACGAGAGACTTTTCGGTCTCACAAACACCCAGACCCGGAAGAAATATTTGTGGGCCACACAAACATTTCTCTCGGTGCGGGGATCGAACCCGCGGCCTCTCGTTTCACAGGCGGCGTCTAACCAGCTGCGCCACGGAGGCTGTCAAACTTAATCACTATTCACAAAATATTTGTCAAAGTTATGTTTATAAATTTCTTATTTTAACTGATAAAACGCGGCGAAACAAGGAAGAAATAGGGGAAATCGGATTTTTTTGTTTCGTAGCAAAACCAAATTACGCTTGTTGTTAGTACATCGTGTACTGATGTTTAATTAACACAGTTTATTTATATGATTAAGTTTAAGAACTGTGTAGTCCGATTTTCGCATTTATACCCGATCCAGGCATGCTTAGCGGGGACCAAGTTAAATATTGTTTAGAAGTGAACAAAGAACTAATGCAAAAACTCGATCTATTTGTATGATTTCATATTTTAAATTAATTATGTTATAAATTTTATAAATATTTACGAATATAATTATTTTTATTTCCATAATGCGTAAAGACGATATTTGAATTGAATTGTGTTTTACATTACTTTTTGGGTTGTATTTGAATCCTTTGTATGTGGTTAAATTTACACAGATCTTGCCACGGCGCTATTAGAGTAAATTTTGAGTGTTTTAAATAAAATAAACTACGCTTTTTGTTGCCATGCATGCCGTTCGCCTGATGTTAGATACAATTGCTCATCAACAGTTGCAAAAACAAACAACACCGTGAATTACAAAGCAATACTTGGCATGTCACTGCGCTCACCATCCCGAGACATAAGATCTAAAATCTCAATATGTCCAGAAGTTATTCTTGCTATAATATCGTTCACATCATACCGTTTGCTTACAGTATGAATACAAATAAGAATATAAATCCTTTTCTATTTTCATATGACATGTATACTACTCATAAAAACAAAACTAACGTATTAAGGAATGGAGTTTCGACTCCAAGAGGTACCCTTGATTTCCGAAAGTTGTTGTTTACCGCTCCTGACTTCGCCAATATAACAGAATAGCGAAATCATTTGAAAACATTAATGAATCTTCAGTTCAAAGAATGAAGTTAAATATATTACTTCGATTGTAATAAAATATTTGACTAGGTGATGCTACAATAGGAATTCTTCGGCTGCTATTATAGAGTCGAAATAGCTCAGCGGTCAGAGCGCTAGGTTAACAAACTTACCTAGGTTACCAACACAAAATCATATGAATCGCACTGTCAATAAGTTATCAGATGTCATGAAGAGCTAAGCTTATTATTATTTACACCCAACTCTACAAGACCTAAGGTCACAAACTCTAAATCTTAGTTAAAATATGTGACTTGGCCGTTTACTTGGTTTCGGCGTTTTTCCGAGGCCAATGCCATTTTGCATTTTTTTCTTCATAATATCATTAATCATTATGTGTTTATACATATATAAATGAAGGAAAAACGTTGTACTTATACATTTTTAGGATAAAACGCAGACGGAGGAGTATAAAATTTGGCACTATCAAAGTGTACTTATGTGTTGAACTCGTTTTTCCGTGGGCAAGAAATGTTTATGTATTTATATTATTTTAATAATAAATAAGCTTATTAAAGTTCGCTGCAAGTATCTCTTTAAAGAACATCTTTAGTTTAACTATACTTTTTTCAAACATTTTTAGTGCTTAAATATTATACGACAAACCCTTAGCATACTTCACTTTTAAGGTCCCAAGTGTCCTCTATAATTAAGAGAGCGTAGGTGATCAATAGTAATTAGTATGATCTATCCATGATACAAACCTTCATTGAATAACTGTAGGTAAAACTATTCGGCCAACTTCATTTTAAAATTATCACCTGTAACTATTTATTTCTCACTAAAGCTTTGTACCTACTTAGGCCAGTCAATAAAGCCTCAAACCCCTAAGTAATTCGTAACTCGTTCAAATTTTGAGGGTTTGTTAAGGAAGGTAAAATAACTTACCGTGTGATTTTGCAGCGTTCTGGGGTGTACGGAAAGGGTTGAAAAGGGGTGAAAAGTGTTTTTTGTTAATAACATTGCCAAAAAATTACTAACACGCTGCAAATTTGTAAGTATGTTGGTCTTACCATTTTGTAACATGTATTAAATTTGCAGCGTTCTGCAACATACGGAACATTGTTTATTATCAAAAAACAATAAAATTTGTTAATAACATATCCAAAAAAATTACTAACACGCTGCAAATTTGAAACTATGTTGCTCTTACCATTTTGTAAAATGTATCAAATTTGCAGCGTTTTGCAACATACGGAACATTGTTTATTATTAAAAAACAATAAAATTTGTTAATAAGAGGGGGTAAAAAAAATTAGTAACTCGTTGTAAATTTGGAACTATGTTGTTCTTACCACTTTGTAACATGTATCAAATTTGCAGCGTTTTGCAACATACGGAACATTGTTTATTATTAAATAACAATAAAATTTGTTAATAAGAGGGGGTAAAAAAAATTAGTAACTCGTTATAAATCTGTTATTACCTTGTTTACACCTTTTCAAAACATTTTTTAACTTTGCAAAATTACTGTTTTATATTAACAATAGTATCGAACAATAAATAAAATATTTCAATAATACTTTTCTGAAAGAAAATTTATAACGTCAATAGAATGTTATCATTATTATTTAATCAAGGTTTATAATAAGAAATTTTCATTGTTGTTATAGTATATTAATAATTTTTCATAATTTTGAAATAAGAATAATCATTTTAATAAGTAATAAATCTTAAAATAATAGTAATGTAAATATAGCAGTGAAATTATAGTTATACAACAGAACTTATCAAAAATTTTTGGAGATGTTTTATCTTGGGCCGTTTAGTGTACGTCTAATACAAATTCTAGAAAAAAATATGGAATTCAAATAAAATACATTTAGATTTCTTGGACAACAGGGGGCTTTATACAAAAATGTGATTGTTTTAGTACAGAAGCAATATTTTCTTCGATAATCTGTCCTCCATGATGCCTAATTGTCATTTCGTTCAAAAATGCGCGAACACATTATCTTTAACTTGAATATGTCTTATTTTTAAAAACCCCCTACAAATTATAATTATTGTCTATATTTATTTTTCTATATTCTTCGCTTTTTAAAAGATTGCTAGTAAGTTCTTTTACTAGACATTAAGGTATAGAAATAAACATGGCTGCTATCAGATTCGATTCCATTTTTATAGCATATTCATTTGTATGGACTATAATAACTAAGATGCCTAATAATAAAATGATTATTTATTCATATGCACATAGGGCACACTGCTGACTTTTCGGAGTCATGTATGTATTGATAGTCAATCACCATGCACTAAAACGGTGAAAGAAAACATCGTGAGGAAACCTGCATACCATAGCGATTCATAATAATTTCTATGGTATGTAAGTCCGCCAACCCGCACTAGGCCAGCGTGGTGGACTATATGGCCTAATCACTCTCAATCGTATTCTTGATTGTAGAGTAGGCCCGTGCCCTGCAGTGGGACGTATATGGGCTGATACAGATGCTAGCAGTCGCGACAAGTGATCAGTCTGTGCCGTGCTGTATCTCATGCCTAGCAGATTTTTATTGTGGATTATTTAAATAGGTTTGTTAGCAGGTATTATGCACCGCACTTACGGCCAGATATAGGTACACTTTCTTAATATTAAATAACTATAAATATGACGAGATTCTGACAGACTTGTTGCAATTTATTGTATAGACATTATGTTATATTAGATGATCAATAAAGTATGATACTAATTCCGTTGATGTAAACACATTTACGAGTTATATAGAGTACAGTAATTTATAGCACAGACGACTAAAAATAATATTTGATTTATAGGAAAACGAATTACGACTACATATTTCATAAATGTCAAGTTTTGACATCGGTTGTCAAACATGCCGTATCAGACGCCATATTGTCCCGTTGTAGTGTTGCTGTTCTTGGCTTGGTATTTATTTTTGTATAAAGCTAAGATACAACGTATACGTAGTAGTATTTCATACAGAAATCGAATGTCAATTTCACTAAGTAAATTTGGTGTAATGTACTACAAACGGCCCAAGGTTCATACATTTCTGGCCCATCTCCTTTGGTTGAAAATTAAGAATAATTTATTTGGTTGAAATTTAAGAATAATTTAAGAATAATTTATTCGATACATGTTACAAAATGGTAAGAACAACATAGTTTCAAATTTGCAGCGTGTTAGTAATTTTTTTGGATATATTATTAACAAATTTTATTGTTTTTTAATAATAAACAATGTATGTTGCAAAACGCTGCAAATTTAATACATGTTACCAAATGGTAAGAACAACATAGTTTCAAATTTGCAGCGTGTTAGTAATTTTTTTGGATATGTTATTAACAAATTTTATTGTTTTTTGATAATAAACAATGTTCCGTATGTTGCAAAACGCTGCAAATTTAATACATGTTACAAAATGGTGAGACCAACATACTTACAAATTTGCAGCGTGTTAGTAATTTTTTTGGCAATGTTATTAACAAAAAACACTTTTCACCCCTTTTCAACCCTTTCCGTACACCCCAGAACGCTGCAAAATCACACGGTAAGTTATTTTACCTTCCTTAACAAACCCTCAAAATTTGAACGAGTTACGAATTACTTAGGGGTTTGAGGCTTTATTGACTGGCCTAACTCTATAAATTCCGTATGTTGTGTGGAAAAGACATTTTAATGTTTTTTTCAAACTGTATCTTATTTTATTCCTACACACATAAACACACGTTTTTTACCAGAAGGGGTAGGCAGAGGTGCAACCAGAACACCGACGTTTCGCAATATATTTTCCATCCCACGTGAGAGGAGGCGAGCGGATCCTCATATCGGGCATAAACTAACTCCGAGCTGGTAATTGATAGAAAAATCCAATATCACTTTGCTCAACCTCGGATTCGAACCCGAGACCACAATTTTCAATCATACCGGATTACAACTGCACCATTGAGGCAGTCCTTATATTGAATTTTATAATAAACAATCTAGTGAAATTAATATAAAACAGAACAAGTTCTGTATGGTCGAGTACACACCAATTTGCAATACCAGCCTACTTTAACACTTAGCGTCGAGTAAAACATTTTTTTTTTCATATCCGTCCGCGCTCGAAGAACAATAGAGCCTTGCTTGAGATCTAAGCGCAGTAATATTAACCCTGGATAGATGCACAAATGATAATACCACCATTTTTTTCATTATACTATGTTCTAATTTAGAAACGGCAATTATACATAAATTACGGAACAACAATAGTATCAAAACTCTTTGTTGTAAGCTACGACACAAAATGTCGGTTGAATTATTTGGGAACACTATATACTTTGTCTGTTTTTCTTTTTTAGAATATCCATTCCTCTCTATTTTCCGCAAACCTATATTTGTACTAATCCAATTTCCCACTTAATTAGTTATATAAATTGCACTTTAAGATAATAAAAAGGGACAGTGTCGGAATTTAAACTAAATGCGTACTCTTCACATACAACATACACAATATAGTTATTATAGCATCAGTTGCTGCTTTTTTAACTAAAAAGTAGCAAGTATTCATTGGATGAAATAAACGCCACTAATTAAACTATTAGCCTAGTTAGTATTTTTAATGTTTATTCGGGTAATTGTTATTTTATTGAATTATTTTTGTCTGCTTAGACAATAACGTACTTAAATATGAGAATGCAGAATTCAAATTGACAAAACGTTAGAATTTACAACATTAAAAAGCAAATAGACATCAACTGAACGCCAGTCATCATTGAACCACTCAAGCGCGATATAAGAAAAATTACAGATAGATTTTCCCCCTAAAATATCGTTGCGAAGCATTTGACCATCCCGGGTAATTTGGGGCTGGTAATGTGACAACTTCGGGTGCGTTTACCCCAAATTGCTTGCCCGGTATAGCCCGGTACAACAATTTCGCTCCTATTCCCGACAAACGTGAATAGTTTTTGAACGATTTTGTCAATATAAACGTATGCACACATTTTTTTGAAGCGGCTATTTTGTTCGCGAAATATTTTTTTACTGCTCTGGTCAAGTGGCATTATTTATGGTGATTAAACTTGAGATCCAGAATTCGGCTTATCCACTTTATTTTACGGATTTATTAGTTCGGCTAACTAAAACTTAACTTAAGCTCACCTAATGATTAGTGATGAACATTAAAAATAATATGAAAAATGTAACATTTTAAAACATAAATAAGATTGGGGAACTGGGAGTAGCAAGAGTGGTAATTCGGCATACGGCATATCCGGTGATGGTGAAGACTTTGCTGTGGTTAAATGAATACTAAGAAAGAATTTTCTTTCATGCGATCGGATGTGACTAATCAAATACGCAAATCCAAGTATGCTCTTAAATAGCCTGTTAAATGATATTCAATATAACTGATAGTATGATGTACATACATACGTGTACGCGTATAATTATCCGTATCAATAGAATCTTTACATCTATCAAAATACTGTTGATACTTTCACACTTCTACCGACTGAATGGGCTACCTAATTGTCAAAAATATTTTGTTACGAATATTAAGCTGAATATAGTTAATTTGGGCTTTTGTCAGCCGTCCCTCTGTGATTCGGATTCCCGCGTATATCTATATGTCCCGTGTTCAGCCGCGAGCGGTGACAATTCACTGCGGCAATCAACAGCCGACTCGCGTCCACCACCGGAAAAATCCCAGTTCAAAACACTGGGCTTGAATAAACAATACTGTACAAACGTGATGCCTGAATAGAACGAGTTTTCTAAAGTTTGGTTATAGAGGGGTAAAAGTTAAATAAAAAAATACTGTTTTAACTTTCAACTATATGACAGCCTTAGTGGTATAGTCGGTTAAATGCTGCCTGTGAAAAGAAAAGCCGCGGGTTTGATCCCCAAAAGAGAAATGTTTGTGTGGCACACAGATATTTCTTTCAGGTCTGGTTGTATGTTAGAATGAAATGTCTTTCGTACTTCCTAAAATCCACGAAACAAGACTCAATTTTAGTGCTATATGTGTGACTGTTGGTTGTTATATGTTTATTTGTTGATCTACTAATATACCGTCCTGCTACAAACCATCTTCCCGAATGAGTTCCAAAGGAATCCAAGGGAAGAAAAATACAAAACACACATTTTTTTTTCACAACTTGAGATGCGATCATAAAATATAAATACACAATAAAATAGGTGAAAATATTTAACTAATGAGTCTGATCTTGCAAGTCACACCTTATTTTATATTACATCTGTGACTTATTAGCCAGCAAATTAATAGTTCTTCAATCATTACTTTTGTAACCAGTAGCATCGTTGCAAATTGTTTCGTCCCGATTTTTATTACCACTTTTGAACTCAAGTAGCTCTTATGTTAGATTATATTTTACACAAGATAGTGATTTACAGTTACCTCACAAGCTGCAAGGGTACTTCAATCTTCAGTATTCTTATACTCTTCAGACTGCAAGGCAATGCAATGAAATTTTATTTCTTAAGAAGCTTTTACAGTGTGTTTACTTTGTGCTCTGAGGAATTCATTATAAAAATATTACAAGTATTTCTCTTGAAGTAAATAGAATGTTAGAGCATGTCGCTTTGTAAATTGTGAATTTCTTGGTAATGACCTTTCTATTTTTGCAATCATGCTTGGTATTTTCGTCGAATTAAGTCTTCATTGTATTAGCTCATGTCCGTCCCACTGAAGGGCACGGGTCTAATTTTGAATTGAGAATACGCTTAAATTGAAGGAATTAGGCCATATAGTCCACCACTCTATCCTAGTGCGCTTGGCAGACTTTACATGTAATAGAAAATTCCTCTGAATCGTCATGGTATGCAGGTTTCCTCACGATGTTTTTCTTCGTTGTTATAGTACCAACATGGTAATTTATTTAATCATACACGCATGGCTAAGAAAAGTAAGAGGTGTGCCCTGAGATTTGAACGCGCGACCACCTTGAACATGTTGGCAGCTACACCTGGTCCATTACCAACAAACCACCACGCACTTTTTGTTAATTGCGTTTATTGCTAATTTGGGCTAACCCCTACCACATCGTGGAGCGAAACATACAAGGCGAAACGTGGGTGTCCTAGTAGCACGTCTGCCTACCCCATCTGGGAAAAAAGCATGACTTTATGTATATACGTGTGTACGTATGTATGTATCTGTATCTGTATCAGCCCATATACGTTCCACTGCAGGGCACGGGCCTACTCTACAATCGAGAATACGATTGAGAGTGGTTAGGCCATATAGTCCACCACGCTGGCCTAGTGCGGGTTGGCGGACTTACATACCATAGAAATTCTTATGAATCGCTATGGTATGCAGGTTTCCTCACGATGTTTTCCTTCACCGTTTTAGTGCGTGGTGATTGACTATCAATACACACATGACTCCGAAAAGTCAGAGGTGTGCCCTTGTATGTATGTATGTTTATTACCAAATTCCATGTTCTTACAGGCTTCTAAAAACATACGATACCATTTTTAAAAATATCATATTATTTATGTAAATAGGTATCAATATTCCTTCACTATTGACTCTATACTTTTTGCTCATAATACACATTACACACTTAATAAAACCAGGAGTGGGGCAATACAAAAAAGCGTTTATAGTCTGCGTTTTTTTCGTCTTTTCAGAATTCATTTGGCGGAATATAATCAGTGGCAAATCGTGCAGAAGCGAGTGAAACTTATCACGAAAGGAATCCGGACCGAATTTGCCTTGTGTGCCTTACAAATTCTATCAAAACCCGTGTAAGCGTTTATGGAAGTTGTTTATACGGAATCTGAAAATTTGGTTTTCAATAAATGTTTATTATGTACCTATATATTTTGTCACCATGCCTTTGTTATAGCTTGTGGACGTATGACTGATATGCATATTAAAGCTATTCAATTGAGACTATGCGCTTTAATTCATTGTGGTTTTTTACCAAAAATCCACAAATGCAACTTCAACTAAAATATAAATGTACAGGGGGGATAATTATGTCGATTGAGTGAGATTTTCTACCAAAATTGATTATAATCGGGACTTAATTACCTACCAATAGGGGCAGGGGTCCCTTACTATTTCTGTTATAAGCACAAATTATTTGAGTTTTATATCATTATAATAAATTTAATGCCAGTTATGGAAGTTAAACTCTTTACTCAAAATAGAAAAAAAATCTAACTTACAGATTTCCTAGAGACAACACATATTCATTAGTCCTGATGTCACTCTAATATTGAGCCTTGTGTCGTGGATAATAGAAACTACGAGTAACTTGTTGGTCTCACAGACGCCTAGACCCAAGCAAAGACCTATGAATCACACCTGTACTTATATTTTATATGTTTCGGTGCAAAACACATATTTTATGATATAGGATTAACGTGAAAATATCTCAAGCTCTTTATTAAACAGAGTCAATTAGTAGAATAATTAGTAATGCTGTAACAATGGAGTATAGAAAAAGAATGCAACGTAACAATAAAGAAATAAAATATTCTTTGTAGTTACTGCTTTTAAAATGAATATAAGCGGTATTTCCGCATCAAAGAATTCCTCTTTTAATATAATTGGTTCTTGTTAGTTAAAAGTTAAATTAAGTTCTTTATATAATATAATGTCCGTAACAAGAAATCTTGAAAGTGTATTATGTTTTACAGAGAATGTAAAATTACATTATACACATTCAAACACACGTTTTTTTCCCAGAAGGGGTAGGCAGAGAGAGATGTGAGCAGGGCACCAACGTTTTGCATTGTGTTTTTTAAATTGAATTATATTATGCTTTTGATCGCTACGGTTGCGCTACGGTATATTATTCATACAAACAGAAAAGTTTTAATGATCTAGATATTCATGAATCAAATAAGTTTGGTATCCAAATAAGAAAATCCAGGTTTTGTAAGTTTTTTCGCTCAATGGCATGATTTTCCCGAAAGGATACAGGCACGTAAACAATGTCATAAAATTATAAGATAAGTTATTTTTTTGTAAAATAATTATTACCATTTGTATGACAATTCCAGTTTTTCCATTTCATATTTTTTGGTTTAACTGGTTGGTTTTCATTCAAGTCCTAATGTTTTTAAAAAGTTTTTTAATAAAACCTTAATAATACTGTAAGTGATGTATTCGTAAAACATAGACACGCACACTTACAATCACGCACACAGAAACTTCACTTAGATCTCATAGTACTTAATGTTTAAGTGTTGTTATATAATATATTTTATTGTTTTAAATTTTTATGTGGTAGGTTTTCCAAATGTTAATTATCTATTTTTTTACAGTAAAATTTTGCGATAGTCGATTGTATTTTCACCGTTGTAATCGTTAATTCACGATGGCCACATGACAAGCATAGCCTGTTGTGGGCGTCATAGTTGACTCTTATTAATGTAATTATGAAAGTATGATAAAGATGATTATTCTATTTTTTTTTTTTTTTTGTTAAGATCTGCTCAAGGCGTTTATTCGTCAAGAAGTAACAAACACACAAACATTCGCATATATAATATTGGTAGGATAAATGCAAAGACAGATAAAAAAGGTAAATAAGAAAAAAATATAAGGTATAAAATGTGTACAAAGTAAGTCCAAAACATGCATTTTCTCTCACCGCGGGGATTAACCTAATTGAGTAGATTAAAATATATTTATTTTTTCACGCGGGTATTTCCTAAATTCAAAATGGTTTGGCTAACTTTACAGGAAGTCGCTGGATGGAGGCCGCTTCAACAGGCCGCTGTGGAAATTCTTGAAGGAGGCCTGAGTTCAGTGCCTTCCGGAAAAATGCAGGATTCTACATGTAATTGTAATTAATATGAAATGAAACGTGATTTGTGTTTTGGTCATGCAGTATATTCATGTAATTGTAATTAAATGTATCATACGCCGTAGTGTGAAGAGACATCTTAGCAGGCCGACATAATTGTGTCGATCGGCATGGGACCGCCGTCTGATGCCAATAGATACTCTGCCTGGACGGCAATTGCACTTACCTTCAGGTGCGGTATGGTCACCATGCCGAGCCAAAAAAAATCAATTCACAAATGTGTATGAATCATTGAACGAGAGTCCTTTTAAAGACTTTTGTATAGGAATGATTGACGAGGCAGGTGGCCGTTTACCTGACGGTAAGCGATTCGGACACTTATGGCCAATAGCAAAATTAAACAACACCGTGAAAAACCAATGCTCGGCATACTGTGCTCACCATCCTAAGACAAAGATGTTAAGTCTCAATTTTTCCAGTAGTTAAGCTGGCTACAATGTCCTTCTAACTAAAACATAACTGTGCATTTAAGCTGCTGTTTGGCGGGAGAAATAGACATAACATACGTAAGGGTACTTTGACGTTGCCACCCTGAAGCCCCTGTAAGGATCCGTCGCCAAATGTCTCTATTGGATATGTCGTGGTACAGTATAATGGAGCCATCAGTTGAACGATTTTTGCACCCTCTGATATTAGGGAGGACATTGTAACAAATGTAAAGAAGAAGAAGAATTTATTATTTTAGTATTATAAAATAAAACTACTAAAATATGTTTTTTGTCTAAAAGGTAAAAGTAACTATAAAGCAAATATTTCGGTACCTCGAGAGAGGTCGCTAGGTATATCAGTATCCCTGGCCTTCCAGCCCAGAACGCTGCGGATGTTGTGGGCGAGATGTTTTTAGAAAAAAATCCCTGATCAAACCTGAACCTGAAACCTGACGGTTCATTTCTAAACTTCTACTAGATCATAACACAAACTACTGCCAAAAATGAAGGAAGTCTTAAAATACTTATAGTAATTTTTTTTTCTCCTTCTTTTAAATCTATCCCGTGGTTGTCTGTAAGACATTGCTTTAAGCGAAAAGACCGCCATTTGTACATTTTGTTTATCCTTTTTGTTTCTGTATATCATTTTGTTTTATGTGTACGATACAAATTTAAATAAATAAATAACAGTACAGTACATTTTTCCTTATTTACTTACAGTGTGAATGAAAATAAAAATTGAATTATTTTTATATTTACTTATAACAAGATAATATGTACAAGTTAGTTAAACGGGTCTGAAGTATTAAGGAATGCAGGTTTGATTCCAAGGCGTATCCTTGGTTACCCGAAGTTATGCGTTTTCCACCCCTGACTTAGCCAATATAACGGAATAGGCCCTAAAACAGTGTTTTACAAATAAATCGTGACAATTAATTTACATTTAAGTTTTCAAGCTAATAAATGATTTCCACCAATCAAAGGTGTTTGAAGGATTTCCCCGATTAACAAAATTTTATGTTTCTTGTTTCTTCAGATAGCTTACAGATATATTATGTTAAATGTATTTAAATATTTAATACATTGATTCCTATGTAATAAGATAACGTTGCCTGAAAATAAAATCTTCATAATTTATAAGTAAACAAGATGGAGTTAAAAAAGCTATATCGGATTTATCGATCCTTACCTTATTTTGAAATAGATTTATTATTTAATAAATATAATTTGCATTATTAACCCCACACATTTTTCACTATTATTACTACTGAGCATTATAAAAAATAGAAAAAATGCCCGTGAAAAATAACCCAGTGAATTCTCAATTATTTTGAGAAAAAATAACTAAGTATTTAAAATGCAATTACTCTTTAACCTCCAGCGTGTAATTTTTCAACAAGGAGTATCAATTTAACGCACCTCGAAGGTTCCTATTACAATAACAATGTTATCTGGTCTCGCCAGGAAATCGAATCTTGCTATGCGGATATTACGTCGGTGCGTTTCCGACAAGCTTGTATGACATCCGGTAGTATATTTATTGCATTAATTATAGTGTTTTTGTATTTTGATGTAATTTTCATAAATGTAATTGACATACTTTATCATTTTATGTCGCTTGAAAGATAGGTAAAGATGCCGCTTGTGACATTCATAAATCATCTTGCTGATACAATCCAAAGCTAAAATCATATGGTGAATTTTATATGATGAAATTATTTTCAAGGAACATGACTATTAATTAATATTCATCCAGGACATACGTCTTTTGAATAAATTTTACCGATATAAAACTTTTTTAAGGTTTCTTCATTGTCTCTCATGAACAAACATTTAAACAAAAAGTGATTGCTGGTAATACCACGCAACACCAAATAAAATCTCGGCTAGCTTGAATCCGCTTACATAGGGTGAATTTTTCTAGTGGTCTTGAATAGATAATTGCCTAACAATGTGAAATAACGAAAAACCACGTGCTGTATTATTATAGCATTCTATAATGTTGCTATTCAGGAACAAATTATAAGATTCTTCAAACAAAAGGAAACCAGTCTTTTTAAGCAAAAAAATATTTTATCTTTCCTTACCTCGTGACGCGTTTCAGTATTTTTCGCTATTCCTCACAGTATCGGCTTTGGCCATCAACGTATAAATACAAACCTGTATACAGGTTAAATTTGTAACACGACGCACTTCCTTGTCACTAACTGTTACCATCAATAACCCATCGTCTTAGGACCTCATGTACAAATAGAAAATTCTCAGATTTTACAAACAGATATTAAAAAATGGTATGCAATATGAACCTTTCATCTTGACGGACATAAAAAATCGATAGGCACGGCGCATCACGAGCAACTCAATAAATTCCCTTTCACGTATATTTTGAGCGAGTTTGTAGATGTTTTTCGACTTTAATGCAGCATGTTTGTAGGGAAAATTTTTAATATATTAGAAAAGTTTAGCGGGACGAAACACGCCCGGCGTGCCGAGGTAGCAACTTTAAAATGTGTTCCTCTATACCTTGTTTTATTTTTAGTTTAATAGGATTAGAAAAGGTTTTAATGCCAGATACCGGTTTGAAATGTTGGTCAAGAATGGGTAAGGTGAAATGCTCCACATTGTTTTTGACTGCCTCGGTGGCGTAGTCGTACTACGGTACGGTTACAAAGCTGAGGTCTCGGGTTCGAATCCCGGGTTGGGCAAAGTGATATTGGACTTTTCTATTCATTATCAGCCCAGAGTCAGGAATTTGTCCCCGATATGGCGATAGGCTCGCCACCTATCACATTGTGGGACGGAACATACAAGGCGAAATGTGGGTGTCCTGGCACCTCTGCCTACCCCTTTTGGGATATAGGCGTGAGTTTATGTATGTATGTATGTTTTTGTATTTTATTAGTGATTTACAGGTTATTAGTATAAAATTGTGCAGGACGAAGACTAATTTTTAATAGTTAAGTGTATCATGTTACTAGTAAATAGTTATCAGTTTGTAAATGTTCTTATGTTGTAATGATTAATAAATAAAGATAGAACGTTCCCTTAGAAATAAGCTTACACATATAAGCTGTATAGAACTATAATTTGAGTATATACTTTGTTATGTATCATGTGTTAGCCTAATGTGCAATATTATGTGAATTGTTGTGTAAATGTATAAAGTCTCATATTTGTTATAATTTAATTATGTGAATTGTTGTGTTAATTTATATCGTTCAGAGTTGTAATAGTTTGATAATTTAATTTGTCATGAGTCTGTATACTAGAGTGTTTATGTACCTGGAGATTATATAAAGTTTTAAGTAGTTAGAACAATATTGTCAGACCCTAGTTTATATACTGATTTAAGTATAGTGTCGGGTGCGGGGTCCGCCGAACTTAGGTGCCTCCCACATATTCGGTGCGGAGTTACACCTCGCGGCCCCGCACCCCCCGCAGGACCGAGCTACCGCCCCGCAAGTCGCTACAGCGACACCCCGCAGCGCGCGCTCTCATTGGCCGAGCGCGCCTGTGATGATCGCGGGCCCGACCCTAGGGATTAGCCCAAAATTGGGAATATAGATCGGCACCCTGGGTTATCTCCAGGATTACTTTGCGGAGCCGATAACGCCCGCAGAGGATCCGCTCTTCTTCTCCCCCAGACAGGTCCGCGATATGATCTCTCGGACCAAGCCGAGGAAGGCCCCGGGTGCGGACGGCATCCCGAATAGTGCGCTTCGACACCTGCCACACAAGACTGTGGCGGCGTTGACGCGCCTATTCAATGGCGTATTGCGCACGGGGTACTTTCCTCAACGGTGGAAGTCCGGGAGAGTCATAATGATTCCCAAACCCAAGAAGAACCCTCTCAAACCGGATAGCTATAGGCCTATCACTCTCCTCCCGAACACTTCTAAAGTGTTCGAAAAACTTCTGCTTTCGCATCTCTCCCCAATTCTCACTCCACGGCAGGAACAATTCGGGTTCCGTGCCGACCACTCCACGACTCTCCAGTTGACCAGGGTACTGCACCATTTCACGGTGGCCAAAAACAAACGTGAAAACTCGGTCGCAGTATTCCTGGACATGGAGAAGGCGTTCGACCGAGTCTGGCACGACGGCCTTGTTTACAAGCTCGCCTTGTCGGACTCATCCCGGCGCGTCTGCAAGTTGATCAACTCGTTCCTCACGAATAGGTGCTTTCACGTCATGGTAGAAGGCAAATTCTCCCTCGACCGTCCCATAGCCGCCGGTGTCCCGCAAGGGAGCTGCCTCTCTCCAACCCTATACGCGCTCTACACCGACGACATACCGATAAGGCATGACGTCAAGTTGGCGCTATACGCGGATGATATCGCGCTATTCACGGCGTCGATATCGGAGAAGGGTGCAGCGGGTAGGATCCAGCGTAATCTCGACGATCTCCCCGACTGGCTCTCCAAATGGAGGCTAGCGGTGAACGTCGGGAAGACGCAAGCCCTCTTGATTAGGCGCTCCAGAATGAGGGCGAAGGGTGGGAAAACCGTCCCTCCCCTCAATCTGCTAGGTCAGTCCATCCCCTGGGGTTTTCAGGCCAAATATCTTGGGGTCACTGTTGACAAATTTCTTCGCATGGCAAAACATGCGAGGGGAGTTGTCAACAGTGGCAAAATTGCCAATGGCAAACTACGTCCTATACTCGCGTCGAATCTTCCGTTGAACGTGAAGCTGGGCGTGTACAAAACGTACATTCGCCCCCGCATCACGTACGCGGCGCCTTCCTGGTACGCGCTCATAAGCCCGACCCAGAAAGACGCTCTGCGGAAAGTCCAATCGGTGGCTCTCCGCAGAATCGTGAACGCCCCTAAAGGTGTCAGGAACTCCACAATAGAGAGAGATCTCCGCATCGAGTCAGTGGACGACTTTATCCGTCGTCTCACTAAGTCCATGTTCTCTCGTGCGGACGCCTCGGACTGGAGACATCTCCGGAACTTGGCCCCACATCACGCGAGACCACCGGACGGGCGGATGCTCCCGCGCGAACTCCTCACGGAAGTGAATTCCGGAACCGTGGTTCCTGACACACCCGCACAACGACGCGACTGAGACGTCTTCGGTCACCTGGTGAGAACCGGCGCGGGTGGCTAACACCCGCCCGGTAGCGGACGAGGTCCTTAGAAGGTGCTGCTGAAAGTTTCTTGCGCCGCTTCTTCTACTCAGCCATAGCACATTCCGAAGCGGTGGTAGGGTTAGGGAATCAGTCCGACCTCGCCTGCACCTCACTCAGGCCCGGGCCTCTCCAGTTGCACGTTGCCTCCCCCGTCAGCCGACCCTCCCATAACGGATGGGCGGGCCGTCTGCGGGTCCCGGTAGCCCCAAGGAAGGATCTCGCTCCGAGCGAGATCCGAACGCGAAGCCGCCTAAAGTCCGAACTCGTTTCGGACTTCACCAAGGAACGACACCGTGTTTACGGGTCGCTTGGATAGACCACAATCAGAGGGCTCACGCCCCGGTATTGTTTCCACAACGCGGGACCTCCGCTATCGCGGAGGTCCTGCGTTCGTGAAGGTCTGTTGTGGCGGGCAAATCAGTTCGGTTCCGGCCTACAGTGAAGAAAACATCAAGAAGTCAGCAAGTCAGCAAGTAGTCAGCAAGTCAGCAAGTAGTCAGCAAGTTTGAAGAGAATAAGCAGAATCGCTGCCGGGAGGACCCAGTACGCCGCTCTGCAAGCTACAGTGCCGCAGTTACGTCACGACGGTGCCGCAATTACGTCAATTACGTCACTGTATAAAAACGTACTTCTCAGTGCGAATAAAGTTTCTACTTTCTAATCACTGGTATTATTTACCACGCAGCCAGCACCCCCGAGCATAAACACATTGAACGAGGCTGTTCGAAGGCGGTCTCGTTCATTCTGGTCCTTCAGTTCGCCGGATTTGCGTGGAAATATGCCAGTGACTAGATCGGTGGGAAGGCACACCGCCTCGGCCTCGGCGTCTGCCACGGTGACATCCGCCACTGCCACGACAGACGAGACGGGTGCGTCATGCACTACGACGACTGTCACCGGCACCGGCACCGATGCTACCACCACGTTAAACTTAGAACAGTCAAAACAACCCGCGGCGAACGAACCTATGGTAGCGGAACCTACCATCGCCGCCGGTATCGAAGAGAAACCGAGAAGCAAAGCGCCGTCAAGATCAAGAAGCAAGAAAACGTCGAAATCTCGCCGCCTTGCCGAAGCCCGAGCCGAACTCGCTCGACTGAAAGTCGAGCTCGCCGCCGCCCGAGTCCAACAAATTGAAGCGGACTCGAGCACCGAAGATGACGACAACACGACGGTCGCGGAGATTGAGCAAGAACTCCGCGTCCACACATGGCTACAAAATAGCCAACTGCTCGCCATCGATAGCGAGCCGCATCAAGCGCCGCACACCGAAGCCGCCGCGCACGCACCGGCGGGAGTCACCGCCGCACACCCGCCGTGCACACAGTCGTCACTTCACCCGCAACAGACGTCAACAGTAGAGCGCGCACCCGCGCCTCTACTCGCCGACCTGCACGCGCCTCCACCAGCGACCACTGCCGCGTCCTGGGGACCGAACTTCGGCGCTGCACGCCTGCCGCCGACGTCTACAGTAGAGTACGCACCCGCGCCTCTACTCGCCGATCTGCACGCGCTTCCACCAGCGACCACTGCCGAGTCCTGGGGACCGAACTTCAGCGCTGCACATCAACCGCCGCCCGCCGTCGCCGCCTGGCTAGCCGAACAGGCAGCACGCGCCCCTCCGCCAGCGACCACTGCCGCGTCCTGGCGACCGAACTTCGGGGTCGTGCAGCTGCCGCCGCCGCCTACGCAAGCCACGCCGTGGGACTCCGCCGCCGCCATCACCGCGGCCGGCCTCGAAGCCGCCGCGAACGCCAATGCGTCGTGGCATCAAAACCGCACCGCGCCGCCGCCGCAACCGCGGCCGCCGCCGCCGCCGCTGAACACTGCGCCGGGATTGGAGCCCGGCGCTGCCGCTCCGCTCGCACCAGCTATGTCGGACGGAGCACTTGCCGTCCCGCCGAAGAGGACGGAGATGCAGCAACTAGCTGCAGCGATCACCAACGCAGTACAAGCTGCGCAAGTAAAGCAAACAAGGTATGTGGAATTACCATTTTTTAACGGTGATCATCAAGAGTGGCTAACGTTCCGTGCTTCGTATGAAGAATCAGTGAATAATTTCTCGAAGTTAGAAAACATGTCCCGCCTGCGCCGGAGCCTGCGCGGGACCGCCAGAGAGGCAGTGCAAGGCCTCTTAATAACGAACGCGGACCCGGACAGCGTCATGCGCACGCTCGAGATACGTTTCGGCCGACCAGAGTCCATAGCGACAGCCGAGATGGAACGTCTCAGAACATTACCACGCCTAAGTGAAGCGCCGCGTGACACCTGTATGTTTGCCACAAAGATTAGTAATGCAGTGAACACACTTCGGGCCTTACGATGCATGTACTACATGTACAATCCGGAGATAGCACGGGCCGTTGTGGAAAAATTAACACCCACGCTGAAACATAAGTGGTACGAGTTCGCTGCACTGCAACCGAGGGAGGAACCAGACCTCCTCAAATTAGAACCCTTCATTCACCGGGAAGCTGAAATCTGCAGCCCATACGCGACTGCAGAGATGGTCACCGAACGACCACGAACAAGTCAAACAAGACAAAAAGTGTTCAACACAGCCGCCACCCCGAGATCTAACGCCACGTGTATTATGTGCGACAAAGAGGGACACGCGATCACAGAGTGCTACAAATTCAAGAACTTAACCGTTGACCAAAGATGGGACGCAGCCAAGAAGCACCGCGCCTGTTTCCGATGCCTGCGACGCCGCACTCAACAGCACACATGCAAGACGAAGAAGTGCGGCATAGATGGCTGCGAACATCCCCATCACCAGTTGCTGCACTCAAAAAGAAGCACGCCGCCGAAATTAAATGAAGACGCCGAGGAAGAAAAGGTGAACTCGACGTGGGCATCAAGCGTGTCATACTTGAAGATCGCCCCAGTACAAGTCTCAGGACCGGCGGGAGCCCGCGACACCTACGCGTTACTCGACGACGGGTCCACAGTAACGCTGATCGACCAAGGCCTCGCGGACGACATAGGCGCAGTGGGACCGGACGACCCACTACGCATCTGCACATACGACGGGAACACTAAGGAAGACCACTCCTCACGTCGTGTGAAGATACTGCTCCGAGGCAAGAACCGACACAACCAACACATACAAGCCCGGACAGTACCTGACCTGCGTCTTGCCGCACAGAAAATATCGCCAGAAGCGATAAACAACTGTCCGCACCTAAAGGGAATCACGAACACTATAATCACCGACCAAGTGATCCCGAAAATATTAATAGGTCAAGACAACTGGCACCTATTAATAGCTACCCGAACAAGATCGGGTCGAAGAAACCAACCAGTAGCCTCACTCACACCACTGGGCTGGGTGGTGCACGGCAGCAGAACTCGAACGCTCGGACACCAAGTAAACTTCGTCAGTCACACATCTGAAGATAACATAGAAAAAATGGTGGCTGAATATATAACGACCGACAACACGTATCTGAATCCGAAACGTCCGGAAAACGACCCCGAGCAAAAGGCGCTCCGAATACTCGAGGCGAACACAACGCAGCTGCCAGGAGGCGGGTATCAGACCGCCCTCCTCTGGAAGTCGGAGGAAGCTACACTCCCCGACAACTACGACAACACCCTGCGAAGGCTCCACGGCATCGAGAAGAAAATTGATAGAGACCCGCTGCTGAAAAAGAAGTACAACGAACAAATGAACATGCTACTTCAAAAGGGTTACGCGGAACCAGCACCTGCCAAGAAGATGCCAGGAAGGACTTGGTACTTACCGCATTTCGCCGTAGTCAACGCCTTGAAACCTGACAAGCTGAGGGTGGTCCACGACGCAGCCGCCAAGACCAGGGGCGTGTCACTGAACGACATGCTCCTGACCGGTCCCGACCTCCTGCAACCACTTCCAGGGGTGCTAATGCGCTTCCGGGAGCACAAAGTGGCGATCACCGCAGACATAACAGAAATGTTTATGCGTATCCAATTACGCGAAGAAGACAGGGACGCTCTGAGGTACCTGTGGCGAGGAGAACGCCGGGACGACGCTCCACCTGAAGAATATCGGATGAAGTCACTTATATTCGGGGCGTCGTGCTCACCCGCCACAGCAATTTTTGTGATGAACAAAAACGCAGAGTGTCACGCGGATCAACACCCAGAGGCGGCAGCGGCCATAAAGAGAAAACACTATATGGACGACTACCTGGATAGCTTCATGGACGTCAGCCAAGCAGAAACAGTCGTCAAACAGATACAGAAAATCCACGAGAAGGCCAACTTCCAGCTACGCAAGTGGGCCTCGAACTCGCCCGAACTCTTGGAAAAAATCGGCGAGCGCGTTGGAAGCAACGCAACAGTGAACATTGAAGGCGGACAAACTGAAAGGGTGCTCGGCCTCACTTGGGAGCCACAGGCGGACACCTTTCAATTCAACCTGGATGCAACCCGCATCCCACCGAGCCTTCTAGAAGGACCCCCCACAAAGAGGGGGGCACTGAAGATAGTGATGTCGATATTCGACCCACTTGGTCTCATCACTCCTATAACAATACAGGCGAAACAACTGCTACAAGAAGTGTGGCGAAAAGGAGTCGACTGGGACGATCACCTAGAGGGTGACTTAGCCGCAGAATGGGGAAAATGGATAAGCTGTCTGAAAAATATAAACAATATAATAATTCCCCGTTTGTATCTCAATTACAGCGCGGCTCAACGACTGGAGCTGCACGTATTCTGCGACGCCAACGAGAAGGCGTACGCATCCACGCTATACTGGCGCGCAGTGGACCACAGGGGAGCTGTGTCCACCACTCTCGTCGCCGCGAAAGCCAAGGTAGCCCCTCTGAAATTGTTATCGATCCCGCGCCTGGAACTCCAAGCGGCCCTATTGGGAGCCAGGATGGCAGCCGCAGTCAGAGAGGAGCACACCAGGAGGCCAGATGCGACGACGTTCTGGACGGACAGTCGGACCGCGCTCACGTGGATCCGGACCGGGGCCAGGAGTTATAAGCCCTACGTGGCCCATCGCATAGCGGCCATCGAAGAGATCACAAAAACGTCGGAGTGGCGGTGGGTACCAACACGCTGGAACGTGGCGGACGACGCCACACGAAACGTCCCTGAAGAGCTGGGCTCGAACCACAGATGGTTTCAGGGACCGGAGTTCCTGCGACACGACCCAAACATATGGCCGATGGAGACACCGAGCTCGCCGCCACCTTCAGGTGAAGAACGCGTCAACGTCATCTGCACCAGTGACCAGTCGAGCGTGATACCTGACGTCACACGCTTCTCGTCGTGGACGAGATATCTCAGGGCGACAGCAAGAGTGCTACAAGCAGTCGCTATGTTCCGGCGCAAGATTGAACAAGTCAATTACAAGCGAACAAAAAGGGGTCCACGTCGCGACCCTGATTGGCGAGCCGCGAACACCAGAACCAATCCGACAGTCAGGACACGCCAATCCGCAGCTACGGACAAGTTTATCACGTTGACAGCGGAGTATCAACGAGAGGCAGAAAAACTTATAACAAAGAACGCCCAAGAAGAGGCGTTCAAAGAAGAACTCAAGGCGCTGCGAGCCGGCAAGGAGGTCGGAAGACATAGCCGACTACACCAGCTCAGTGTAAGACTCGAGGACGACATCATCGTCCTGAAGAGCCGAATTAACGCCGCCACTGGAGTGCCGAAAGAAGTAAAAACCCCTCCAGTCATAGATGGAAACCACCGGGCCACACAACTATGGATCCTTCATGTACATAGGACTCTACATCACGCAGGAGTGGAGGCTACGGTAAACCAAGTAAAGCAGCACAAATGGGTCGTACGACTGCGACCGACAGTGAAGATGGTGCTGTCAAAATGTCAAATGTGTCGCGCAAGGGCCGCGACACCTCCGAGGCCGGCCACAGGGGACCTGCCGACATGCCGGTTGGCGCACCACCAACGACCATTCACCTACACGGGTCTCGATTATTTCGGCCCGCTCACCGTGACCGTCGGGAGAAGCACACAGAAGAGGTACGTCGCGCTGTTCACATGCCTCACCGTGCGCGCAGTGCACCTCGAAGTGGTGTCCTCGCTGAGCACTGAATCAGCCATCATGGCGTTGCGACGAATGATCGCACGACGCGGTTGTCCGACCGAGATCTGGTCGGACAATGCGACGAACTTCCACGGTGCGGATGCGGAAATCCGCCAAACTCTTCTCTCCGGTGCAAAACAAGAAGCGTCAAAAAGGGCTATAACATGGAAGTTCATCCCTCCAGGAGCTCCATTCATGGGAGGCGCGTGGGAGAGGTTGGTGCGGTCCGTGAAGACCGCGCTGACCACGGTGCTCCACCAGAAGAGCCCCAATGAAGAAACTCTCCACACCCTGCTCACCGAAGTCGAACTCACACTTAACAGTCGACCACTGACGCATGTGTCGGTAGATCCTGCCGACCCTGAGTCCCTGACGCCTAGCCACTTCCTGCTGGGCGGTCAGGGACACTTCGCCACTACGGGCCTGCCAGCGGATCACACCGCTAGCCCGTACGCCAGCCTGCGTGCGACGCAGGCGCTCGCCGACGCCTTCTGGGCGCGTTGGCTAAAGGAGTACCTGCCCGAACTCCGTAACCGGCGGGAGCCCCATGGACGGGGCGCTGAACTTCGTGTCGGCGACCTAGTACGGGTCGTCGACAACAACCTGCCGCGCAACACCTGGGTGCGCGGGCGCATCTGCGCCACGTATCCGGGACCGGATGGCGTCATCAGAACCATCGACGTCGCCACGAGGGGCGGCGTGCTACGACGCCCATCCAAGAAAATCGTCGTAATCCAGAGCGTCGAGAACGACGAGTCGCCCTGCACCCCATGAAGATGCACCGTCGCGTCGCGTCGCTACGGTACACGGCGGGAGAATGTGCAGGACGAAGACTAATTTTTAATAGTTAAGTGTATCATGTTACTAGTAAATAGTTATCAGTTTGTAAATGTTCTTATGTTGTAATGATTAATAAATAAAGATAGAACGTTCCCTTAGAAATAAGCTTACACATATAAGCTGTATAGAACTATAATTTGAGTATATACTTTGTTATGTATCATGTGTTAGCCTAATGTGCAATATTATGTGAATTGTTGTGTAAATGTATAAAGTCTCATATTTGTTATAATTTAATTATGTGAATTGTTGTGTTAATTTATATCGTTCAGAGTTGTAATAGTTTGATAATTTAATTTGTCATGAGTCTGTATACTAGAGTGTTTATGTACCTGGAGATTATATAAAGTTTTAAGTAGTTAGAACAATATTGTCAGACCCTAGTTTATATACTGATTTAAGTATAGTGTCGGGTGCGGGGTCCGCCGAACTTAGGTGCCTCCCACATATTCGGTGCGGAGTTACACCTCGCGGCCCCGCACCCCCCGCAGGACCGAGCTACCGCCCCGCAAGTCGCTACAGCGACACCCCGCAGCGCGCGCTCTCATTGGCCGAGCGCGCCTGTGATGATCGCGGGCCCGACCCTAGGGATTAGCCCAAAATTGGGAATATAGATCGGCACCCTGGGTCGGGCAAATCAGTTCGGTTCCGGCCTACAGTGAAGAAAACATCAAGAAGTCAGCAAGTCAGCAAGTAGTCAGCAAGTCAGCAAGTAGTCAGCAAGTTTGAAGAGAATAAGCAGAATCGCTGCCGGGAGGACCCAGTACGCCGCTCTGCAAGCTACAGTGCCGCAGTTACGTCACGACGGTGCCGCAATTACGTCAATTACGTCACTGTATAAAAACGTACTTCTCAGTGCGAATAAAGTTTCTACTTTCTAATCACTGGTATTATTTACCACGCAGCCAGCACCCCCGAGCATAAACACATTGAACGAGGCTGTTCGAAGGCGGTCTCGTTCAAAAATTATTGATCGTTTTACAGAAATATTATTTATAAAAACGGTGAGTGCAAGAAATAAATGAATTATAAAATCTCTATAATATTTAAAGCAAAATTATTTCAACTAAAGGTTCTTCTGAACTAATATACTTACCATCAGATCAATTTTGGTCACCTTTTCATTGTAGTACAGGTAGTTATAAATCGTTTATACCATGTTTCACATTCATTTTTATTGAGTACGACCCCTAAATACTGATTGTAATAGTTCTGAAATTTTGTCTAAACACTCTGTAACGACTAAATTCGTCAATAAAAATACACATGAAGAGCTTTCAATTTTCTTGCAATACCTTCCTTCAATATTATTTTTCTCGGTACTTATTAAGAGATATATAAACTAGTAAAAACAAAACAGCCGATACCGAGAAAACGGTACGCTTTATTTTTTTCAAGCTCAGACTAAATAATCACGTTTGTGTATACATAGTCCTGTCCTTACAATAATATTAGAAAAGCAAGAATGATTTGTCTCAACAAAAAAAGCACCACTACTCAAGGAGTTTCTTGTCTCGAAGATACGACTATCGTACTGATATAAGAAGGTTGCATCGTACAAATATTTTCTTTTCACGAAGAGAGTTTTTAGCGGCGGAAATCGTGTGCCAGTGTCGTGTTCTGACAAATGTTTATAAATGTATTTTGTTTAATCAGCACATATAGGTCGCTTGGCACGGGCCTACTCTACAATCGAGTATACTATTGGAAGTAGTTAGAGCATACAATCCGCTAACGTTTGCAAGATGTAACTTTTTTATATCCTTACGATAAGGTTCTTCAAACTTATAGAGATTATCGTAACCTATTATATTCGAAATAAATATTTTTCAATCACTCGAATGTTTTCAATGCGGGGCCCATACCCACGGCTCTTCTTTTCCCTGTATTTTTTGACACTGTAGTACAGCTCCGATAAACTAACTTTGAGGTATTATTACTTCTCAATGCCTCTCTCAGTCTATCTGTATCCCTTCTTCTTCAGCCACAAGAAGGTCACTGGTGAACAAAGACCTGCCCAAGGATTTCCATACAGACATGTTGTTTGAAAGAAGTATTACATTCACAATTGTTATATTATAATATTTTTCGTGTTTATTCTACCATTTAGTTACATGAAATATAAATTGGCATAAGAGGACCAACAGCATATTAATAGTAATTATTAAGGCCCGGCGCCCATTATCGGCATCGGCAAGGAAAAGGATCCTTCGGCATCCTACATGCAAGCGCACACTATCGGCAATTATGCTTTGGCATGCTGCAAAGTTCTTAGGGATGACGAGGCGTCCTTAAGGATGCCGCACTATTATCCCTATATTATCACAAACTATACCCCGAGTGTTGCCTCGGCGCCGGCGGCGTACCGAAGGTTGCCGAAGGATGCCGAAGCATCCCGAAGCATTCTCAAGGCTGCCGATACACCAGCCTCAAGCATACCGAAGCGGTATTTTTTCTACTTTATTGCCATTATATTATAGTATATTACTATTTGCCACCTAAAATCCTCAGTCGTACCGATGCCGATAATGGGCGCCGGGCCTAAGTGGTTATGGCAAGGGTATACGGTCGGCGAGTGACCTTAAGGCAGGGGTATAACTTACCATCGGCGACTGATCTGTTAGTCTAGTCATCTAAATAAAACAAAATACTTCGAATGGAAATGACCCAATAACCCGATAAAGACGCGGGTTGAGAGTTAAGTGTAGCTAAAACACAGATAGCGACGCAAAATCCTTGTAAAAATATTGCAAACGAGTGATATTGAATCCAGAGCATTTTCACATCGATTGCATCTTTCTAGAAGTGGATTGTTATGAGAAACCTTGTACGCCGAGCTAAACATCGAAGACATTAAATAAACACTTTGTTTCACGGGATGAGTCCTTGTAATATCGTTTCTACGAACGTACGATACGTTAAAGCTAATTAACTTAAAATTCTCGCAGTTTTTCCAGTAAATTAAAGAGGTTTACCTGTTCAATATATAAATCTACATAATATGATAAAGATGAAAGATTTGATTGTTTAGGCTCTAAAACTAATGGTCTGATTTCTAAAGGATCTTTCACCATTATATTCTTACAATAATATAAGCGATAGAATACTTTCAAAAAAGGGTAAATCTGTTGTAATGTTACCACAGGATCCAACGCCGCCCTACCTGAGAAGACCCGGAGAAACAAATTCAGTGGGATGATAGTGGAAAAGTGGTCATAGTAAAACACAAAAGTGTTCTTGTGTCGGACTTAGTCTGTGTGCTTCAATTATACCGACAAAAATAATTATGAGGGATTTACAAACAAAAATATACTGGGTTTATATTTATTTATTTATTTATTTATTTCAAGGAAAATGCAAGTTTACAGTATTTTAACCAATACTTACATTCTAATTAATAAAAAATGGAAAATATACATTATTACTATTATTCTAAAATTTTAACAATAAAAGACATTTATATATTTATCAGTACAAAATAAAAAAAATTTAGTTAACAAATTAACAACAAAGTAAAATTAAACATAGTAGTTTTAGTTAACATAAATTGAAATACATTAAAATAATCAAAAACTTAGCATCCATAAATACTTATCATTTACAAAATGCGGTAATTAAAATTTTATGAATTATTTAAAAAACTAATCATAGATGAGTACACAAGATATGGTTTGTTATATAAGAGGTCTAGACCTTTGTGGTAAGCGAGCATCGAATTGAGTAGCGCGACGGCGCGGACGGTGGGCGCGGCGACGCGTGCGCACCCCGCGTCGTATTACGAACTCTTTTTTATGTCTACGCGGACCCTCACCTCCAGTCAGAAATCGGCCCGGAACGCAAGTCAAACCCACTTGCTCCAATGCTATCGGAGTGTCCACCTTGTTGATTAGAAGATGGTAGTAGTGAACTAAAAGTATTTGCTTACGCCTATACTCCAGAGTGTTTAGCCCCACCATTTCAGTTATAAACAATGATGGATATAAGTAGGGATAGTACCCATACTTTCGCTTGTATATGTATCTGCAAAATTTCTTTTGAACACGTTCAATTATAAGGGTATATGTGCTTTGGCAAGGTAATATGTAATCTGTATGGAACTATGTTATTTGCTTCTTAAAAAAATGCAATCTTTCTGGAAAATTTTCGGGATGGATAATAGATAAGACGTTACAACTACTTGGATAGTAGAAACTTCGATTGAAACCGAGTCTTAGAATAAAAACACATTTTCTTAGACCGACTGTAAGAATTCTTCTTTAAAAATCCCCGAACATTCTCAGCGTATACCAAAGGGATTATACAAAAATAACTCATAATCCCCTTTGTAGAAATAAGAGGGTTTATTCTTTATAAATTCATTCAATTGATACAAAACGCGTTGTCTAGACAAGCAAGAACGGAGAGGCAATAAATTTAATGTTACACATCAAATATTTAGAGAGCTGAAATCATTTTAACCGTATCCCTTGGAAATGTGCAGGTAGAAAACAATGCACACTAAATTATACTTATGAATAAAATGCTTTTGGGTCGTTTTGTTTTTTTTTTTTTACTACTTTTTAACCAAATTACTATAATCCGTGTTTGATGCGTGGTGGTAAAAGCGGCTGCCAATATTTTTACTCACGCACATTCCACCACTGGGCCGTCACGTCAGGCGCCTTCCACCACTTCTCCCACCAACGAATAAATATTACAAAGGCTGCCTTCAGGTGTGGAGTGGAGTGAAAGAATATCTCCACTCAGGCGAAGCTGGGCCGAGCCGCTAGTTCTCAATATGTCCAGTAGTTACTTTGGCTACAATGTCCTTCAATCCAAAACACAACAGTGCATTTACACTGCTGTTTGGTGGGAGAAATAGACATTACCGTGATACTTACTCAGACAGCCTTTCACATATGAGAGACTTACCAGCCGTAAAAGTGTACTACCGTCTTAGCTGCCCATTTGCAATGAGCTGTCTAGTTCTGTTTGATTTAGATATAAGATAAACTTTTGTATTAAATACAAATTGAGACGTTGTTTGAGTCTAACTTTCTGGGTAATTAATCAATGGTCGCCAAGTTTGAGAATAATGGGAGTTCTATCGTAAGTTTATATATCTTGTATATTTTTGCCGCAAGCCCATGTTTGTATTTTCCTCTCATGACCATATTAGAGTATAAGTGATGTACTTCAAGTTTAAGAGTAGTACGCTTATAAAATTAATATTTTATAAAATCTTAATTCTTTTTTTTGATTTTCTCTTTAGAACAATTTTAAAATTATTGTTAATCCAAAAACTTGTGACAACAGTTGATTAGTTTATATGCAAAATATATAAAGCGAAGATCATGTTTCTTTTTATACATGTCCAGCGAACAAGCAAACAGGTTACCGGATGGCAAGTGATCACTGCCACCCATCAACAACCACAACGTTTGAATCATAGGATGTTCCCGGCCCATCAAATCTGGAAGGGAGCGGAAGAAAAAAGGATGGAAAGAGGGAAGTCGTATTGTGCATCCGGCAATCTCACTAACAGAACGAAACACGACATCAAAGCTATGTCTAGCAATGCTAAGTTGCTATGCTATATATGTATGCTACCATTTTTCATGTGAAATTAAAACACCTGTCCAAAGTAAGCTTTAGTCCCATACAAACTCGACATTTGATATGTTCTGTTAAATATTAGTTGTAAGATATATCATTTACACATGGAAATCCGATAGGAATCAGGTTGTATGGACACTTCGGCTCTGAAAGAATGTATTTCTGAAACCAATAAACCCGTTCAATTATACAACCCGTTCTGCTTACTTTGACGACAAACACAACTTCGAATGAAAACAGCCAATGGACATCAAAGCTAGCGAACTCCATAAATAACGATCGGATGAATGAAATGATCCCAAAATATACACATAAACTTTATTCACCTGAAGCTTTGTACCACCGTACAGATTTGCTTTTGGATTATTGACTACATACCAATCGGGCACTCCAACAAAGCTTTGTGATATCGACCCCGAAATAACAAGCGCGGTGCGACCCGGCTGGTCAACAATACCTTAGTATAAAAAAGTGCCGAACAAATACACAGCGTGAAACCCACTGTCTATAATTAGAGGGATGGCGAGGGTCAAAACAAAGCAGAAACACGTACGTAAAACCAAACAGAGGGACATCCGCAGCGAATGGAAAATATAAAAAACATTTTGTTATTTACACTTTGTTTATTTTCATTGGGACGTGCGATAGATAGCCACCTGACGTCGGTGGTAGTCGCTTAGCTCGTAGTATAAACAATACAGACTCCCTTTTTTTCGAAGCCTGGGTTCCGTTTATGCATTGTCTTCACCTTCAGCGACCTCTGTTGTAGGACCATTGACTATCATATCTTCGACCGCTCATATAGTTATGAAACAGCTCGACATTAGCAAAAAAAATCAACACCTTGAATAACAAATCAATCCTGAGACATAAGATGTTAAGTCTCAATATGTCCAGTAGTTCTCTAGCTACAATAGCATACATGTACCTCCAGTATGTTTATCTCCATGTTGAAGTTCGTGTTTACAATATTGCCGAAGTAGGTACTGTGATTTTCTTAAGTTTTCTTTTTATAGAATTGTTGAATAATATCGAAGTGGATAAGTACTTACATCTATTGTTTGTTTTTTCTTTTGTGCTAATTGGTACCAGCAATCTATAAATATTTCTTTATTACTGGTGAAAAACGTGACACAGCTGACGCAGAAGCGTATCACGTTTCGATCAGACCCAAATAACTGCGTATAATATTCACTACTTCAGTCGCGGATTTGTAATAATCGTACGTTTAAAAGGATCGTCTTGGGTTCGAATCCCAGGTCAGGCAAAGTGATTTTGGATTTTTATATTCATTATCAGCCCGAAGTCAGGAATTTGTGCCGAATATGGCGATAGGCTCGCCCCCTATCACATCGTGAGACGGAACATACAAGACGAAATGTGGGTATTCTCGCAACTCTTCCTACCCCTTCTGCGAAAAAAGGCGTGAGTTTTTGTATGTATATTAACTACTAGTTGCAGTATAATTTGTATCTGAATTTGTAACATAGCATTGGACTCCTCTACCTTCTAGAGTACGATTATTTTTATTTAACCTTGTCATTGTAGTGTGTACCCGAAAAAAGTTCATAATTTCATACTTTGTCAATTTAATTTATTATTGTTTTTTTCATTTTCTTAACGACTGTTACATGTTCTCATTATGTTTTTAAGGACGTAAATGTTTAGTACTTGCATTCTATATCCATCCGACTGAAAAATAACATTTGTGGTCAAATTTTATGCAGGGATTTTCTGTATCTTATAGTTACACCAATGCTAATCAATTAAAATATATACCACAATTAAAAAAACAATCAAAATCTAATAAACAAATATAAATTGCAAAATATTTACTCACTGCAAACTGGTTGTGCGGCCCCGTTCGTTGTAAGAGATTAGTGTCGAACTAGTGCGCGGAGAGACGAACTATTTACTTAAATAAAAATAACTAGACAATGGTTATCCATGAGATATCTCTCGCATAAATGTTTAATGTGGGTAAAAGTCACGCACGTCGAAACTAGGGGTTACTCTAAAAATCGACACGAACTTCGAATGTTCGGATGTGCGACGTCCGGAGTAAGATATAAGATATCCGCTTCTAAAATCAATACTATTCTCTATTATACTTATCATTTTCTCCGAATACAGTCTATTTTTGCGATATACGATAGAGGAATTAATCATTTTGTGGAGTCTAGGCACATTAGTGAAGATTTACTTACAGCGTCCGAATATTTGAATTCGTATCCTTTTAATAGAGTAAGCCCCCAGCACGCACGTGAGTTTATCGATGATTGCGCGATAGGGAAAATGTACATGAAGAATAATTGCCGCTTTATGTCTATATTCTCGTAATGATACATTTGATATCCATCGTTGTCGAAAAGGTCTATTTGATGGGTTGTTGCATAACCCACCGATAGGACGTAGGATTTGATAGGAGCCCAGAGTAATTAAAATGTCCATAAGCGGTCTGGAAAGCCTAAATTCCCCTTTTACTTCCACCGAGGCACCGGCAGGAGAGTTAATAGCACTCCTCGTTGAAAAATCTACCGGCAGCGCGGACAGCCCGATAATTATAAGCCAATTTCCAACGCAACACGAATATAGACGACAAAAATCATATTGTGGACATAAGTCAATGTGTAAACGATAAAGGCAGGAAAAATAACAGTTTAATGTTATCGATATTTTGGTGCTACAAATTCCAACGTTCCGAGGCAGATAAAGAAAATCTCGGTTAATTTCGCCAGAGTACATTTTTACAACATAAAATCGCATGGAAAATATATCAAACCAATTTGTACCACAAAACACAAACCTTATTTTACACTCACTTTCCCTTAATCCTAGTTCAGGCAATATAAAAAATGTCTTTCACATTTTCATCATTTGGTTTACTAAAACAAAATTATTGAAAATGCAATCCGTAAGCAAAGCACGGCGAGGGTAAAAAGGGGAGCGGCTAAAAGGCGATCCATAATTGATCTGTACCGGTAATTCCGCTTTACAAAGAAAGCAATGGCGAGGTTTTGTGCTTCTACGCAGGGGCGAATCAACGTCGTCTTTTTATGTCTAATCGTCTGCGTTTCATCAATTTCATATCGCTTTTGTGCACTTTGAGAGCCTACAGAACTGTGTGATGTTTCTAAGCTCGGGTACTTAATTTGAGGGCTGTTACGCACTCAAATAATTGGGCTTCGTTGAAACCAATTAGCATTTGTTTCTTAAAACGTGTTCTTGAGTGGAGAACGCGTCTTGGCAAGCGTGTAGGACGCACTCCAGGTAGGTGGAGTGACGATTTGCGAAAGGTCTAGTGGTAGGTCTCTCATATGTGAGAGGCCATCTGGGTAGGTACCACTGCAATGTCTATTTCTCCCGTGAAACAACACTGCTTAAATGCACTGTTGTGTTTCGGATTGAAGGACATTGTAGCCAGAGCAACTACTGGACATATTGAGACTTAACATCTTATGTCTCAGGATGGCGAGCGCAGTGGAATGTTGCTACTGTTTATGAGCGGTCGTATCGCTTACCATCAGGCGAACGGCTTGCTAGTCTCACCATTCACTGCAATAAAAAAAAAAAAAAAAATGTCGTTGGCAAAAGCTGGCTAGACAAGCCGAAGACAAGGTGAAGTGGCGCAATTTTGCGGAGGCCTATGTCCAGCAGTAGACAACAGTATAGGATTATATTTATTATTTAAAAGGGATTTTGTATACCTATTTAATTCTCTTTATTTAGGTAAACAAACAATAACATAATACAGAAGAGACTAATAACAATTATTAAAGTACATAATATGCTAATCATGCCACCAACATCATTGACCCCATATTTCATTAAAATATACAAAGCAATGAGAAATAGGTAGATACAAAGTTAAAATTATATTCACTAGCCATAAAGGTAATGAGTATTGCAACCATTTAATATGAAATTAAAAACTAACATTTTTAGAATAAATACTATTTACACAGAAATAGGATAAGTATTACAATTTTCGTTATATTTATATGTGTTGACGGTTGAAGCGTGTATTGTTAACATTTCAGACAACTAGTTTAGTTAATAAAGTGTATTTTTCAAATGATCATCCACTCCATATGCAACACTGATGCTGACCACGATCTTTAGATAGATTAGATGAGGGACCTACCAGAGAGTGAGAGAGATACGTCCATGACATGCGCAGTCTAGTCTACTTTGTGAGTGGTTCTGGATGCAAGTCGCTACCAGTCAATCGCTTTGATTTTTATATGAATAATAAAAAAGATCATCGAAATTGATTTAAGGGAATTTGATATCCATCAGTCAGCTTCATACACTTGTATATAATAAATATAAATTATCAATCATTTTGTTATTATAAATAACTTTACAAAGAATTTAGCACGCCATCAACAGCTTAATTTGAAGATGTAGTTGTGTCTATTGGCAAACATTACAATTCGAGAAGGAAAATATAATTCAGTAAAAGCTCTATATTCGCAGGGCATACGCTCCGTAAACAGACTGCAAATACAGAATCCGTAAATGTACCATGACAATTTGTTTGGGATTAATATATATGGGTGAATACATTTCTAGGTGGCAAAATAAAAAACAACACTAAAAACAATTAAAATGAAGTTTTTGACACTATTTATTATGTAATTATTATTTTCAGGCTTAGGCGAATGTAAAAATGTAGTGTTTTTTCTTATTTGGTAGTCTCGGCAATGTTTGCAGTTAAAGTTTTAAAGCACAGATTTACCGAAGCGTTTACAAAGGGTGATGAATCATTTTTATTAACATAACATAATCGGTCCGATTAGATCCGCGATTAAAGGTATCTGTATTGGCGAATTAGGTCGCAATTATTTAATACGCGAATTGTGAAAACGAGAACAAAGGACGCTTGAATTTACTGTAACCTTAAAACTTCTCTGGAAACAATCTTTGAAAACGCTAGTGTCGCTTACCTGTAGTTATCACTATTCAATTATTTTGATACAATAGTGTACAGTCACATTTTATGAATTACATTTATTTTTTTCTAATCTGCATCAATAGCATAATATTTCTGATTAATGCTATCTACTTATGTATTAAGATTTTTTTTTTAAAATCATTAATGAAAATCATCATGTGGCGCTTACTTTCAAGATTTCAAACGCCAACATTTAAAAAATATTATCGTGTGCATCGTGACAAGTGCATGATACTACAATTGAAAAATATTCATTAAAATTAACCACAACATATCTGAATAATAAGCGAAAAGTACCATTTCACACCTTCAGTTGCCAGATTTATTTTTGTAATTTTTTTATGGAAAAAGCAATTTTACTGCAGACAATTTTGGTGTTAAAAATGTATTTTTTCTATCAATTTACTCAATATAAAAGCATATATACCATGGTAAGTTTTCCTACCAATATTTATTCCCAACTCGAAAAGATTTATTTGACGCCAAAGTTAAAAACTTTTTGTCCCAACTACTTTTGTTTGTTAACAAATAAAACGCAAACACTCTTTTTAACAAAATATAATATTAAATTTTAAATTAAATTTAAATAAAATTCCATTTTTCTGTGAGTAAAGTTTTGTATTTTGCACTTTTTGTTCACTTTAAGAGACAAGTTAGCTGTCTTTGTGTTGATACATTGTACCGCTACTCCGTACGCTACTCGCGGTATTGGCAGTGTCAGGGATCGCGGTTTTGGCAATGTCAAGGGCACAAATCGCTGCCCTAAATACAAAAGATACTTTCCACTAACATAATATAACATCGTAGCGGTAATGCAAGGCCCTTGAATTTTATGATTTTTGATTGGATAATTTTGCATAATTACTGAAAAATGTCCCGCCCTCACTGCAACTCCTGTAAGCCAGGATCAACAGTGGCACACATTGTAATGACGCCAAGCATTGAAGCTTGGTGGGTCTCCAGGAATGTCTAACTTGTCTTTAACCCGCAAGAAAATCTATGAAATTTGATTTCGTTTGCATAATTAGTATTAAAAACTTTGAAGATATAATATAATATTTTTTCTCATTAAGTATATGATAATAATATTAAGAAATTCGCTTTTGCACACTCGCTGCTAAGCATCATATTATTTCTTTGTTCGTTAAATTCAGCCCCAGGAAGTTCACTGCTGAACATATTATGCCTCTCCCAATTATCTCCACATCGACCTGTTGAAAGGGCCTTCGTCATATTATTGCTAAGTCTCAATAATAAAATTGTCACCGTTAATTTTCTCTAAATTCGCAATAGCTTATTTTTTTTGTTCATGTAAATATATTTTCAGAAATCAGAATTAATTATATAATTCGCTACATCAACATTCGCTATATGCTGTTATATGTATCGGATGCTGTTGTTGTGTTCTCATCTGTGCGTCAAACGGCTAAGTTGATATAAAATCTATAAAATATTGTTAATCCGATTCATTGTTCCTTATGTCAATTTGTTAACCATACATTTTAGCAATTATTTTTACCCTGAAATTACATACCTAATTAACTAATTCATCAGACAAACATTAAATTTGATGTATTTTTAAGCATATAAAAGTCGTAAAATTATACAAAAGTGCAGTAATATCCACATTCCCTTAAGCAAATTCAATATTTTCTGTAACATTTTCGAGTTCTGTCTTCAAAAACAAAACTAAACCACTCACCAAAAAATTTAACTTAATTACAAAACAAAAATCTTTTAAAATTATGTGTACTTCTTGAATAAAATATAAGAACATTTACAATACTAGAATTGCTTCTACCATTCGGGAAATTATTCAGAAGTTCTCTTCATATGCATACTCTCACTGATCGACTTGATAATTGGCAAGTCGACAAATAATGAAATTAACAAATTTCTGATTAGAATCTTTTTTTTTACTTGTAGCATTTTAAGTTACACCAATGACTTTATAATTTTAACTCTCTCTAATTTCACCTACAAATACTATAACAAAATCAACTTAAATATTTCTTCTTACTTTATAAATAAATAAATAAAATGTGTTTTTGGTTTAATTAACATAATAAAATAACAAATAATCACATTTAACATGAACAATAATTATTTGAACACAATCTTACCTGAGTGACAAACGACTAACGGCCGATGCCAATAATCAATCGAAAAAATTAGATTGAAGTCAATCTGTTTTGTTGTCAAATGTTTTCTACTTTTCGATTGGTCTCCTGTCATGTTGCCATAGTTTATTCACTACTGAGATTGATTATTGGCAATATAGTATCAGAAAAACGATTGAGCTGTCAATCTAAAACGGCAAATTTTGGATTGGGTTTGTTTATTGGCAGCGGCTGTTAGTCAATAAAAATACAATTCTCTCCAATTTTTTTCTTATACCCACGATTAGTCAATATTTTTCGCTGTTTCTCATTGCGTCTTGAAATTTCAAAACGAATCAGCCAAAATGTTTGTTTTCACATAATTTCGAAACCAAAATAATTATTTGTTAATTTAATAGTAATTTTAATTAATAACTAAGTAACAATACAAACATCACCACTTACAAAAACCGTGGTTGTTTAAATAAAAACTTGATTTTCTATTTTCCGGCACATTTACACCTGACCGTCAATTGGCTAAGTCGATGAAACATAAAATTCTCACCAATATTTTTTCTTTCCACCCTTGATTACTCGATATTTTGTGAAATATCTAATTCTGGCTTCAGATTTCAAAACAAACCAGTGAAAACATCCGTTCTCACCTGAGCACACGCGAAATATTTTCTAAGTTGAAAACCGACCGGCGCGGCGGAGTGCCCGTCTCGATAACTCCCATAAATTATTACCTCGATAGGCCTCAAGTTTAATGAAAATTAACATTTCGCCGTTGTTTTGGCTGTAATATTGTCTCATATTAAGATTATGGGATAACTTCGGGGATTTAGAAAACCAGCCGCCAAATACCTTAATTATTACGATGGTCTTATCGAATAATATGATTTTAAGGGAACCACAGGGGAATTACTAACCCTCCCCCGCGGCGTCACTGTGGCAAAACTTGTTACAGCATCTAACTTAAACATAAGTTTTTTGATAAGTCAGTGTTTAAACGTTAGGGAGGTGGGCTGTTACAGGTTGCCAGGGTGTGAGGGGAGGTCACGCAGTGTTGTTGCCAATGTGGTTATCGATAAACGTGGGCGGATAGCGATATAAAATTTCTATCGATAACACAACTTTGACTCGTCATAGCTCTGTAAATACTGACTCAATTTTAATAAAACTTCATTTTCCGCTTCTGCTGAGTGCTTATTAGTGTTATTGTGAAAATTCATCTGAAAAGTAAAAGTTTGAAAATTAAAGGAATTATTTTGTTTTACCAACGGTAATACATCCTCTACTTTTCTTAATATACTTTATCATTAAAACTAACACGAAAACCATGTAAAAATCGGTCATCAGTGGGGTTAATTCAATATTTTTATCGACAATCGACTGGGAAATTCTCCCTTACTGAGAAGCAACAGGGTGCTGGACGCCTGCGCGTTGCCACCCCACAGGGGATAAAACGCCGGTACGGTCCGCTCCGAGCTCAAACTCGCGGCAGAATCCGACTGAAGAGGCCCTCTGAAGGCTTGGGCCTCCCGCGTACCTCATAGTCGAGCTATGTGCATTACACCTGTGCTGCAAAAACTTTTGTGCTGAAACTATAACATTTAAAAAATGGGAACTTTTTGTGACGGTGGCTGTGCGGTACAGTATTAGTGTCAAGTGCGCGACTTACAAGGTAAGTTTGCTAATGATATTTTTTTCAGTATTTTTTTTATTTTATGAGCCGTCCATAAATTACTGTGCAACGCGACGGAGGCGATTTTTTAATTTTGTTCTGTTTGTTTTCAGCTCGTTCAAAAATGACGCTGAATTTAATTTTTAATCAGTAATTTTTTAATTGTGCGGAAAAATTTTAATGCATTTTCACGGCTTGTGTAATTTTTGCCAAGTGTTAATTTGATATTTTGACGCCCTTTTTTATGGGCTAGTTAATATTTTTTTTTAATGTTTGTCTTGAACATTTTTTGTGTCAGTTCGCAATGTTTGTAAATTTAACTCAGTGTCAATGACATGTCCGCTGAATGCCTTGACTTAATTTCGCCATTTATCTTTTTCTAGCTCCATAATATTTTTACACTGTGTATTATGAGAAATAAGATATATTTTTCTAAATTGCTATTTTCTTACTGAAATATTTCATCAAATAGAAAATTGTACTTTCACATCAATATTTTCTATAGTTCTTAAAATTATTTATGTGGGTAAATTTCAAATAATATTAAGTATCGTCCATTATTTTTTTGCGTATAAAATACTTATGTGTATGCGTTATAAAAATATTTAATTGAGATTGCCAGTATCGTGATGCTATAGAACACTTATATTTTTCCCTGGACTTCTATGTATTTTAAAAGTATTAAATATATAATCTAGTCCATAACTTTATCAAATATGATCCTTCGTAATGATAAGTTGAAATATTTAATCAATTGTATAGAAACAGATGAATACTTAAACTGTAAAAGAATAGACCAGAAAATTGCCACGATGAATTATGTGTAAATATACAAAAAAAAAATGAAAAAGACTTTTTAGATAAAATACATTCGTCTAAAAAAAAGAAGAAATCAGCCATAAATAAATGTATAAAAATATCGACATTATTTTTTAATCGCTTAAAATTATCGTATATAATATTATTTCCTACGGCCAAATAAACCCGTATCAAAATTCAATTATGTGAATCTGAAACTTTAGAATCAGCATTGCAAATTAGGATAACGAGATATTGATATAAATTTAATGGGTCTATCTGTAATCCAAAGGTAAAATACGGACCGTTTGCTATTCATTTATTAGACCCGTACAAACATTATCAGCCCTATGTAAATTGACCTCATCGCGAACCATACTGGACTAATTTCAATGTTACCATTCAATTACACCAACAATCATGTCTCAAAAGTAAAACATAAAAGCAACTAACTGAAATACTCAAACATAAAAATACTGCTCCCCTCCCCCCCTAACTTGCCCCCCCCGCAAATTTGCCCAATCGCATGCATCTCTACTACCCAACCATCTACTCCCTTACCCCGTCTTGCCCCCAACACCCCCTCCCCTTGTCCATAACCTACCCTTTACTACCACTGGTTCATCACCTCTCCTCCTTTGTTCATCACCTCCCCTCTTTGTTCATCACCCCCTCCCCCCTGTTCATCACCCCCTCCCCCTGTTCATCACCCCCTCCCCCTGTTCATCAACTCCCCTTTCCCAGATCCAGTCCACCCCTCCTATGGTCTCCCCCTCCCGCCCCTTCCCCATACCCCGGACTCAATCCTCCCCCTCCCCCTATATCACCTCGTCCCCCCAACCGCATCCTACCCCTTCCTCCACCCCCTCTCAAGCTCTATCACGTACGCGCATGCGCCCTTTTACATACTGTTGCACATGCGTATTATATGCACTCACTTATGACAAAACGTGACAATTGGCGTGAACATTTGACCATAATATTTTTTATAAGATTAGGAATTTTTTCATAAGATGTTAGGTAATAGTATGATAATAAACCTCGTATAGGATAATAAGACTAGTTAATAACATTTTATATAGAGGCTTAACAATGACATTGCCACAGTCCAAAAAAACAATAGAGATCATAATAGATAGCGATTTTTAAAAAAACAATGAGGTACTCATGTTATTAGAAATTCAATAATCCTAATTCCTACTAATATGATAAAGATGAAAACTTGTGGATTTATACTTGAAGCTGTAACAGTTGGACCAATTTAGATGAAATTTGGTATTGACGTATCTATAGGTATTAGCCATTAGGTACCAGAGATTAACACGTACGGTACTTTTAATATTTTAATATTCCCGCTCGAACAGCAGATAGTTTACTAAAAATTGCTATACAAGTAGCTGATATCCTGGAATTTTGCATAGGCTATTTTTTATCCAAAAATGTATTGTTTCTGTGGAATGAGCAACGAATTAAAATGTATGTATTTGGTACTCTTTAACAAATAAAGGGTTGATTTGGGATAGAATTATATAGGATGAATAAAACGGGATATACGAGGATCAAATGTAACGGGACGGTACGGGAACAACAGTGTAAAGGACGGCAGTCACGTTGACTTTAAGTATACAACAGCTAGTGCGCAAAATAATATATTGTGTCTGTTATAGAATGGACTCAAATATAATTAAAAAGACAATCACAATTAGATTAACAGAATCTAGGTAAAAGTAATCATAATAATTATTGAAACAAATTGTATTATTTAAAAAAAAATACAAAAAATTAAATACACATTGTTGATCTTGTACAGTGCCATATTATCACCCGTATAAGACTAGATCACAAAATAGGGTGTTCCCATCCCAAAATCAATTTAAACCCGGCAATCGCAATTAAAGGGCTTAGTTCACTTAGCAACGTGGAGGGTGTACACCACAGCTGTCGAGTGGTACGGAATCGATTCCCGGGTAGGGCGCCATGGTTACCTAGGTGCAGATAGATAGAAAGTTACACACATAAATCATATATAACATACATACATCAGCCTATGGGGCGCAGTTGGTTAAACGGCACTTGTGCAATGAGAGGCCGCGGGTTTGGTCCCCGCACCGAAACAAATATTTATTTTTCACTTATGATCATGAATTCATGACTTTATGATTTGCGCTCTACTTCAATATTAATAATACTCAGTTAAATAATGCTGAGTTTTGTTTAAATATTTTTACATGTATTTTGTTATTTTTCACAATAACATAAAAAAACTTAAAAAGAATACATGTAAAAAAGACACATTGTGGACTAAATTGTAAGCAATGTTAAATTAACCAATTATTGAAAAATTCAGTCATTCAGAATATTTTTTGGAGACAAAGAAAATCGGGTAATTGGAAAGAAACGTAAAAATATGGCTAATCATGACAACAACCAATTAATGACAAAAACCATTTTAAATTAAGTCTATTTGACTGTTACAAAAAGAACAAACCTTCACATTTAATTAAATGATCTAATATAGCTGAGATACGAGTATAAAGAGATAGTTGTTTTCTCAAACTGACTGCCTGGATGGCGCAGTTGTACTAACTACTACGGTACAATTATCCTGAAGTCTCGGGAACGAATCCTGGGTCGGACAAAGTTATATTAGGTTTTTCTGTTCACTATCAACCTGAGGTTAGAAATTTTTGCTCGATGGGGCGATAGGCTCGACCCCTATCTCACTGTGGGACGGCACACACAGCGTGGGTTCTGAGAAAGTCTTTGCTTACCGTTTTTGGAAAAAAGCGTGACTTTATATAATTATGTATGTATGTAGATTTTCTTAAACAAATAAATACTTACTTACATATTTTTATGCTTCCAAACTATTTATATAATGTTCACCTTTTACGTAAACTTTTAATGAAACATTTTGGTTCTTATGACTTTAACTTATTACGGAAAAGGGATAAAATAGGATTCTGTCATACGAAATTGCAACCCCTTTAGAGCCCCCAGGGGTAATTTTCAAAAAGCGCTAAAAAGCGTTTTTTACGACATGCATTAAAAGTTACCTCAATATAACTGGAATCACCTATTATCCTTTTTATAACGGTATCAACATTTCATGTATTATGAGAGTTTATAATTAGATCATAATAATGGTTCCTTAGATTTGCGCGTATATTACATATTGAAACAAAACAATGTTTTGGCTGTCTAACCACAGGACCACAAAAGCTGCAAAGTAAAGGAAACGTTGGGAAGTTAAAAAATTTTAATCCAAAACAATTTCCCTGTCCTGATCCACGGTAGGGTACTTTGTCGAGCTATCAGAAACTTAAGACAATTTTGGTTTCAAACTAATATTTTTGTTAGTCCAGGGATTTTCCTTTGGCCTCTTATTCCATCTCCGTCTCAACCAATAACTAGCACATAGGTTCCACAGGGAAAAGCCCGGTCAACATTGACCCTTGCATTAATTCACAATAAGCGGAAAATTTACATGCACATAAGGGATACTATCCTAATGAAATTCTGAAAAGATTCAAAAGTGGTCAAAGTCGCAAAAATATTTTTTTGGATGTTTTGGACCAAACGGTTAGTTTCAAGATATAGCGGAGATTAAATTGAAGATCATTCTCATCTTATATTATTTTCTCTCAGATTTACATATGACACATATTAATTCTATTAAAATTTCAACAAATGTACACGTAGGATCAATATGTTAAATTAATTTGTTTCTAGTTTACATATGGACCTAACTGAGCGCCAACGATACATCTGCAAGTAGGTAATATTCAAGTGTGTTACATTTCTTGAATTTGTTCTCGTTTGGCACTTGGCGACCCGCCTTCAAAATATTACCTACGTATTTAAGATTTGTTGGCTAGTCTAGTCAATAAGAAAATTAATCAATGTATACTAGCACAATGAAATATACTGGGTATATCAAGACTGCTACCGAAAACGAAACCGGGTGGTAGTATAAGCGACTTCAGACACAATGCAACAATTTTTTTTTTTAAATGTGACAATATTTTTTTTGTTATTTTTTTCCTATGACCATATTTGGGTGGCAAATACATTTTTTCCTAAAATAATAGTGTATGCCCTTTTATTTATAAATAATCTAAGGTATAAAAGTGTTTAAATTATTATTTTAGCAAAAACTATGGATTTACCACCCAAAAATGACGATATTTAAAAAATTATAAAAAATAATTGTCGCGTTTCTATGCAAATTTTTTAGTTGCATTGTGTTTGTAGTCACTAAAACTACCACCCGGCTTCGTTTTCGGTAGCAGTCTTGAGATACCTGGTATATTATTTATTACTTTGTAGTGCACATTGAAGTAGGCCTTTTAATTTTTAATTAAATTATTTTATTTATTACTTTTTAGTTTTCATAAGCATTGTAATGATGCCAAAGGTAATCATATAATGAAAACTGGAATCAATGTATATAAAAAATGAACCATTGTGATACTTTATAATTTCAAAAAGGAAAATTAATATTTTATGATTTTTAAGGAAGCTACACTGTTCGTTTTTATTTTTTATTTCGTTTTTATGATAAAGAAAATACTAAAATCTGCTCAACCTGCTGGAGATATTGAGTACACTTATGCGTGGTAATCATTCGCTACCCCCTCACCTCTACCACCTTCTTCACTTCCTATTTGTAATAAAACACATTTACTTAACCTAATGGACGAAAAATCATTGCGTTTCTGCAAAGTTTTGTGGAGGTCTGCCCTCCAGATATGTACATATTCATCAGATTGTCACCATATTTTATGTGACCAACATTATGTATAATTCGTGGCGAAGGCCACCCCACCCTTTACCTATTTTCACCCACCCTTTGTAATAATATACTTATACTTAATCTTACGCAAAAAGAATTAATGCTGGATCGTTTAATTTTGAGGAGTTCTGGTCAGCGGATCCTAAGATATTCATCAGATCTTCACCAATTTTATATGGGACCAACCCTGTATATCATGCTTTCCGACAAAAAAGAAATTTTCAAAATCGGTTCACAATTGCCGGCGTAATCGCGTAACAAACATACAAAAAAAAACAGTCGAATTGATTACCTCCTCTTTTGAAGTCGGCCAAAAAACTATGGCAACATGACAGGAGACCAATCGAAAAGTAGAAAACAATTGACAACAAAACAGATTGACTTCAATCTATTTTTTTCGATTGAATATTGGCATTGGCCGTAAGCCAATGCTGCAAATTAGTTAACGATCCGAATATAATTAGGGTCCTAATCAATGATATTACCTGTATCTAGAATTGCCGTATCGCATATCAATTAGGTCTATTAATATAGTGACTAAGCGCACGGCTGGTTATTGAATAGTTAATACAACTTACAAAACTTACTCATCATCATCGGCTCATCCGCGTCCACTGCTGGACATAGGCCTCTCCTATCACTGGGCCATCACTGAGCTTAATCTTCAGCCTATCTTCTCTAACCGCTAACAGCCATATGTCGAATATCTTCACTCCACCTGCTTGGAGGCCGTCCTACATTACATTTGCCGATTCGTAATCTCGAAACACAATTGACTACAAAAATCTAATTAAAAACCACTAAAAGCATAAGCTATAAAAACTTCTGAAATGTAAGATCAAATGGAAACTTGTTCGGGTATATCCAGGCGAGAATAAAGTATTGTGGTAGTATGTAAGTTTGCAAGCGTAAGTTGGTGTGCTATCCTACATGCCACCAGTGAACTTTCGCCAACTTTACTATATATGATGCTTGGCAGATTCGTGTTGGCGTGAGTAATTTTGGTAAGGCGCGTTTCAGTTGGGCCGTGTGTTTACTCCAATGCTTGGGTCCAAAGTTGGGATTGGGGATTTTTTGGTGTATTAAGGCAAGGTACATAATTTTCATAACAATCTAGCCTTATGACTAATAACTGATTTGACTAACAGTCCAATAACACTTTTCCTATTGTCTCTATTAAGAGGAAGACACAATGGTCGCCTGTTCTTTTTCACTAGCACTCACTACACTGTAACCACAGATCACTCCCAACTATAAGTAACTAACTTGAAACTTTTCAGTCCTCTCACTAAATCCGTGTTTCGAGCAGCTCGATTGCCTCGACGTTTACATGACGATGAAGTCCTATGTTCATGAGACCATCCACTTTGTACCCCATGCTATTGTATGGCAATATTGTCAATGTATATAAAAAATAGGAGTCAAAGACAATTTAATCACGCTGCTTGGTCTATGAGTCTTAAAATTGTCTTTCAGAATTTTAATATAGGCAGATTTGTTTTAAAATATTTTAGGTAGAGCGTATATTATATCAAATCTATACTTAAAATATAGGCAAAAACGTTTCCCATGTTGAAATATAATTGATTAAACTACGTTAACATGAAACTACAAATAACCCCGTTTAGGTTTTCACCCATAATTACTTTTAAACTGTAATAATTCTCTAAATAAACAAATTCCTTTAATCACATCAAATGAGAACGAGATAAACTAAAATACCAATTCAAAACAAACATAAAATATGTTTAAAAATTCCTCGCAAATTCCAATAGTTTCGAACTCTCTATACAAATGTATTTAATTAAAACTTTACTATCATAATTTTGGCGCAAATTCTGAATTCGCCAAAAATCCAAAGTTAGTAGACCCTTGATATACATTAATTGCATCTGCTGAATTCTGTGGCAATTAAAAGCTATAAAACTGAGGCAATGTTGGCCAGATGCTTCCTACCAACGAACATCTAAGCAGATTCATAAAACCACTACTTTGGTCATATGTTTTGTAATTTCGACGTCATTTCGTTGTCTGTCTGGTATACAAATAATGAAGATCATATTTCCTTTTAAAATAGTATAGTAGAATAGCATTGAATTTCTCAATGTCAAATAAGATATGGTTGAAATAAAAAGTTTAAAACGTCTGCGCTGGAATTTTCTAAGGTTGTTGAAGATGATTACTAGGCTTGGAATTTAATATCAATGTCCCCAAATGCTTTGATTTATGTAAAAATACAAACTAAGTACCGAGCCAATTGTGTGTAATTGTTAGATTAGCCAGTATTTGTACACAAATATTTATTAAAAGTATAAATTCCTCACGCCTTTTCCCAGACGGGGTAGACAGAGGTGCTCCCAGGTCACCCATGTTTCGCCTTATGTGTTCTGTCCCAAGATGGTATATAGAACAAGCCTATAGCCATATCGGTCACAAATTTCTATCTCCGGACTGATACTGAATAGAAAAATAATCTAATAATTATCACTTTGCCTGACCCGGGATTCAAACTAGAAACCTCACCTTTGCAATCATGCCGTAGTACAACTGCGCCACGGAGGCAGTATAATTACAATGTAATTAATCACATAAGTAATCTATTAACTATCACAAATATTTTTACAAACAGAGATAAAGAAGAAGGAATGTTCATTTTAATTTGACGCCAATAACCGAAGTTAAACAAACAGAAACGTAGAATTCGGGGTGCCAAGTGAAATTTCATTTTCATAAATTTTAATCTCGATAAATTATTTTCAATTGGACCGGAGGACAAGCCGGCCCGACAGTCAGGGAAAGGTAAAGAATTAATCTAATGTTAAAGCACTCCCAAATATAATGGGGGGACAGAGAAAACTTTTTTCATTTCTCGAACCGGCTTGTACCCAGCGACACCATTAACAGACCGAATTAGCGGACCATATATTAAGGAATTATTTTTCAGGGGTTTCCCCTCACAATGTTGTGCCCTTGTGGGATATAGTCAGCTATATAGGGCGCGCAACATTTTTATGCTGATGCACTGATTTAGATTTTATTATTTGTTGCCTTTCCACAGCATTTGACCATCCAGAAAGTCCACTGCTGAACATAGACATCTTAAACTAATTTAATATTTTATACAATTTTTATTATCGAATGGAGCTGAATTACATGAGTAAAATTTTATGAAATAATGGTGCGTTTTAAACTCATAGAAGAGTTTTAGTCCTTTAAAGGAAAATTATTAATTTTCAATTGTTATTTCTATTGCTATTTTTAAAGTTCTAATTTAAGACACATAATAATATAATAATTATCATCGACGTTTTTCATTTATTCAAAAATAGAATAAAATTCACTTCACACAATAATAGTAACTAGTGGTCGCCTAGTGGTCGAAATTCGACCAAATCAAGAAATTCGACCAAATCAAGAAAAAGTTTTTACCTGTATGATGATGTTGTTATTCTGATAATTCGTGCACATTTAAATGTACGTATCTCTCAAAATTACTTATTTATCCTGAAGTATATGCAATTACTAAAATCGTAAATTACAATAATTGCTTTGAACCAGCAATAGCAAATTACATATTTTTTTTGTACCTGAATGTTGTTATTGCAGATTGCTGCTACAGAACTTTCTTTATGCATATAATGATAGTCCGTGTACATTTAAATGTATCTTACTGCTACACAATTTGTATAAGCGCTCAGTATTTCACGTAGTATTCGTCAAATAAAACTTTTCTGTTTGACATTCAACTATGTCTATAATAAACAAAATAAACAATTTGACCAAAGAGTATGTATACGTGTACAAATGCGTGTGTGAAATGCATGCTGGTTTGTGTAATGTTTTATTTATTGATTTATGATGTACTTTTTATGCATTATTATTAAAATCTTTTTTTATATTAAATGAGGCGAATAAAACCTTTTTTTTATATGTCCATGTCAGAAGAACAAAATGAAAAAGAAAAGAAACAATTTGACACCAGAGTATGTATGCGTGTACAAATACTTGTGTATGTATGTGTGTGTGAAATGCATGGTAGTGTGTGTAATGTTTTATTTTTTTAATTAATTTACTTTATAAGCATTATTATCGAAAAATATTAGCGTTCTGCACTTCTCCTACACATAAACTATAAGTGTGCCAAATTTTATGCTCCTGCGTCTGCGCAATTTTCGTAAAAAGGGGTCCAAAGTTTTTGCATCACGTATTAATATATAGATTAAAAATTGCCAATGAAGTCAATAATACTGAACCAGCATAGTATGAAATTGTTCGTCATATTTCATACAACATTGAAGTTATAGTATATAAAATAAGATACATTATAATATAAAATCGAAAAAGACCAAAAACTCCGTTTGCGGCCCAAACATTGATTGATTTATCGAAACATGTTTAGGAACTTTCTGAGATTAACCCGAGATTGGGGAAGGCCGCCTCAACCTTTCGGTCTTTTAGATATTTTAGAAAACAATAAATATTTTTGTTCGACAATAATTTAGGTACGCTTTTATTTAACTTGGTTTATTGGTTTGATACCTAAACAGTTTTTAGTGGTTAATTTTTTCCTTGTATATTTTAACTTACATATTTCAAACAAATAGATGTATAATACTCTCGCTGTTGTATATAAGGTAGTGGCCAGACGTGCAATTGTGTTTTCGACGAGAATCAAATCCAAGACTTAAGTACTCACATGGTGATGCCATAAAACCACAGGCCTACTGCGGGTTGTACTCCCAGAAACCTAGGAAACATTTATATCAAACTTAAAATATAGTTGGAGACAAATAAAAGAGTGGCGCATTTCCTTTCCTTTTTATACATAAGGCGTCGAATTGATTTATAGCCGCGCCGAGCGGAGTTCTGCCACGGCTCTTGATCGACGAAGCATTTCAATTTATTTTATGAGTCGACACCTTCGCTGGCTGTTCAGTTCTTAGTAAAACATTCCTGCTCGGTCGAGGCGACATTTATTCGAAGAAAAGATTTACTACTGTTTTCAAACATTCACCTTATTGAGCGTTTTCAAATTACTCATTTGAATGTTTGTAATGGGTGATAATTGACTGGTCTGGAAAGGCAGACATGGGCCGTCCAACAAAGGTACATACATTCATGTTTTTTTAATGAATATGAATACCCAATGTTGTAACTTAGAAATATTATAATTTTCAAAGTGTATCAAAGTGACAAAAAACTAAATTCTCATTTTATTAGTTTAATTTATGCTACAAAGCTGTAATCATACATACATAATATGTGAACTGTAAATCTGAGAGTTGGGACATCACTCAACTAAACATTTCAACTTCCCCATTCCCCGTTAACTTAACAGGTGAACAAAGAACCTTTGAATTTTCTACATCACATTGTGACGTTCAATCGATAACGCTTCAAACGATATAATATCATGATCAGGATAAGCTTCCAATATTAAAATCAAATTTTAAGTAAACCAGTTACGGAGTAAAACCCGACAGGAAATTTCACGGGCGATGCGGCAAAAAACTTTGGAAAAAATGTGCGGTGATTAAATTATTCCACAGTTTTGCCATCGATCCACTGTAACGCGTTTTTGAGTGCATATTGAGATCAAAACATTTTTTTTGCCAGGAATTTGGTTTGCAGCGTACGATTTTAGGCAAGGAATATTTTTCAATTCAGTTTTTGTTGTGTGTGTAGATTTGATAGGTGGGAATTGAAATAAAAGCGTAGATTCTATGTTTCCTTGGGTAGAACAAATGTTCAAGTATTTTATTGAGTACCCGATAGTCTCAATCCACCCCGTGGGTTCATGCCGTGAGGATGTAAGTCATTATTAAAATACTAAGCCATGTAAAAGGTACAAGCACAGGATGACAAACCAAAACTAGTCTTTAAATTCTCTCCAAGGGATTCGTTTTTTACTTTTTTGGTAATAAATCTAATTCATTTTACATTTTTATGCGAACTTTATTACCAAAGAAACAGTGGTAATTCAACTCTACCGTCCCGTTATTAAATCAAATTTCCCTCCTTTAAGACCTTAAAGTAATGTGATTGCGAAAGTTCTATAGTTCTTTACAGCTTTGGACCAAGTTTAAAATGTTCCACGCTTTTAGAATAGCTCAGATACTTGGAATGGAAGGAGTGATGGCAATCTATTAAATGTTTACTTATGTAACTCCGAATAAAACGACTCACAAGAGAAATAAATTCAATAACAGTTAACGTACTGTAAAATAATTGTTGCTAACAAATATTTGTCTCGCGTCGGCATTGAACTCTTATACTTTATCATGCATACATTGATTTGGATATTTAGACCTTTCCAAAAATAGAAAACGACTCCATATTGGTCTCAGAATATAGGGTATATAATGACTGCTACGAAAATCGAAACCAGATGGTAGTTTTAGTAAAATCAAGCGCACTGCAGCTAAAAATGGTTATTTTCCTGTCGTTGTATTTGTGTGATAAATACATAGTTTTCCTAAAATAATAGTGTACAGGGTGTACACTATTATTATTATTTTTAAAGACGCTAAGGTACAGTAGGTTGCAGGAAGTCGCTGGATGCAGGCCGTTTCTAACAGGTCATTGTGGAGATCCTTGGGGGAGGCCTATGTTCAGCAGTGGACTTCCTGTGGCTGATATGATGATGATGATGATGAAGGTAAACGAGGTTTAAAATTATTATTTTAGGCAAAACTATGTATTTATCATCTATACACAACGATATTTAAAACATGACAAAATATTAATTGTCGCTTGCGATTTTAATTGCGTATGTTTTATTTGGATTGTAGTCATTGAAATAAAACTATTATTTACGGATTTTATCGCGAATTTAGTTTAATTTTTACATTTTTGACTTCCCGACGTTTCGATTACTTTACAGCTTTCGTGGTCACGGGACGGACTGAGGTATTAGTCATCCGCTCTGTGACTGTTACAATTGAACCACCCTTATTTTGCAATTATTAAATTAAAAAGTTAATTGGTTTTTGCGTTCCGATCTAGGCAAAAGGAACTCACAGTGTCTTGAGGTCTGGCAGTTGGTCTTAAATGTAGAATTGGATCCCATGCTAGTGCGAGCTTCAAGCCATCTTCTCTATTGAAATTTGGATGTTTTTTAATTTCAATAGCCTCGCGAAACATCCTGGGCAGGAATCGGTGTTCTTTTGCGAGGACTTGGGGCTGGTCAAAGCGAAGGTAATGCTTGGAGCCTTCTTCTATATGTTCAGCAACTGCAGACTTCGTTGAGCGTCGATGTTTAACTTCAGCTATGTGTTATTTTACGCGGGTCCCTATGCTTCTTTTGGTTTGACCTATGTAAGAGAAGCCACAGTCGCAATTTATTTTGTATACGCCCGGTTCTTGCAAAGGAATATGACACTTGACAGGTGGTAGAAATTGACTAAAATTCTTGGCCGGCTTGAAGTAGGTTTTAATTGAAGCACGCTTCAGGATATAGCCAATCTTGTCTGTGACTCCTTTTATGTATGGCAATATATAAAAGGAGTAAATAATAGTTTTATTTCAATGTGTAACATTCGCGTAAATCTAAGAAACCATTATGGATTGTTATCACTACTACCACCCGGTTTCGTTTTCGGTAGCAGTCTTTATATACTCTGCATAAGTTCCTACTCCAAAATTCCTCGCACACCTCATTTTAGTTCAAACTTAGCTAGAAATTAAGTAATTCCAAGCGGCAGCAAAACGCGTCTGCAAATAAACACAAGAGAGCCAGTTATAAATGAATTAACAATTTTTCCATCGACGTCGCGCTACGTGTAAATGCATGGACACGAAAAACACGGGGAAAAGGAAAAAATCGGGCCGTGCCACCAGTCACGGTCAGTGTAAACAAGTTAGCGCTTTTAAAAAGCAGCGTGAATTTTAAACGCTGTGACGGAATTCCTGCCACGGCCCGCTTGTGTTACAGGCCGGCCGAAAAAGTAAATAGGTCATAAACGGGCACCAATATTGACCGCGCTGCTCCCATACAACGTACATCAGCCGGTTATATTGGCTATATCTCACTTTATGCGGAGATGCCTTTTTTCTCCGCTAATTTATGGACGTGCGCGTTTTTAGCGCCAATGTCCTATCGATATCGAAATGCTCCGAACTGCGGTTTGGGGAATGATCGGACATTATGCAGCGCTATAATCGCCGATGGCCGCCCACGTTAAATTGTAATAAAATAACCGTAATTAAAAATCAATTTATAATGTAGGGCTCGGTTTGGTCTCGTTTCATGGAAACCACAGAAGGTATTTTAATTAGTAAGCCTCGCCAACCAGGATACAAAATGTTTATAAATTTTACAATACAGTAATTTTACAATGTAGTTTGAGCATTGCGAAAGTATTTTCATCCGTTAATTATAATTTGAGGCTTCTTCTCCGCCAAACTAAATAAATAAATAACACCCAACAGTCACATACATAGTCCTGACCCCACACTAAGATCGAGTCTTGTGTCGTGGGTATCAGGAACTACGAGAGACTTTTCGGTCTCACAAACATCCAGACCCGGAAGAAATATTTGTGGGCCGCACAAACATTTCTCTCGGTGCGGGGATCGAACCCGCGGCCTCTCGTTTCACAGGCGGCGTCTAACCAACTGCGCCACGGAGGCTGTCAAAAACTGATATAACTGATTATCCATTTTGAAAAGTAGATACTCAATATAAGAACATTCAAATTTTTTTTTTGGAGATACATCATATCTGCGGTATTGAATCCGATATAAAGAAACGCGGAACTTCACGATAGGTGTATCCCCAGCATCGAACTTAATTCCTTCGTCTCATCTATTCCAACTCACACCTGAGCTATCTTTCACTCTAATACCATCAAAGATTAATCAGAATTCGGTATCCAATTGAAAGAGATGAGACATTGTTTGACCTGCATTTCGCAGCATTAATCAATTGTCGCTTGTCGCCAACTTTGAGCGAAATTGATCGGTTTGTGTTTGGTCAGCCAAATTTTCACTGCATACTCACGATAGATTAGGGATATTTTAGGGAAAATGTAGGCAATTAATCAATCGAAAAAGTACTAGTAGATAATGATTTTGAATAGAAAATTTGAGAGCTCTTCAGCAATCCATTTTAACTAGACCCTCGCTCTGTTTTACTGAATAAAAGATTTGAATTTGATTACTCTGTGTGATGAGGTAGTTTAGTAGAAGCTTAATAAATAATAAAAAAGATACTACGCCTTCAATATTTTATGGAGCAGACGAAATAACTAAAGTTTATTTTTGAATTTAGCAACCCACAACACACTAAGCCTACAAGTCAAGTGGAACAGAATGCGGTTGGTTTACGTCTATCTTTTGTACGGAATTAGTGCAACTAAGTAACAGCTACGCGGAACTTTTTAAGAGGTTTAATATAAATTTATTTTTCAAGTTTATCGCCAAGTTTTCTTAAACTGTGTCTCTGAACTAATTTCAGAAGTTAAACTCGATTTGATCAGAGCTGTATTCGAAATGATACTCTATTCCTTGTATCCCAGCAGTGTAATGTTGAAATTATCAGCCACTTTTATTACTTTTTATTTTTTATCACTTTTTTAGTGATGAGTTTAAATTTAAATTAAGTAATAAATAATAAAGTAATTTTAAAAGTGATTATAACATAGATTGAATATAACATAATGGAGAAATAATATAGGTAACATAATGGAGAAAGTAATGAATTAAGTTTATAATTAATTATTATTTATTCGATACTCTGCCTGGACGGTATATGCATTACCATTAGGTGCAGTGCAGTTATTTTACCGGGCCAGTCTAAAAAAGAATTTAAAAAAAATATACAGTCAAGCCGCTACCACAAAAAGATTGATATAAATAAATCAAACCCAATTACTATTTCCGAAAACAATTTAAATAATAAAGCATTACATTAAAGCTCGACGAATTCTCTTTCGTTTAGGGGTGATACGTAAATAATTATAAGGGGTAAAAGCAACGCTATAATTACAAACGACCGGAGCCTTATTTCAGTGAATAATTAACAAAGGACATCCTTGACAGATCAAATCTTCCCAATTACATAAAAAATTTAAGAATAAAAATTGTTGAGGCAATTAACTGGGTCGTTAAAATAGTCCTTCTAGTTTTTTTTTTTATGTATTTCAAGGGCTATTAACAACTCATTAAGAGGGAAATAATCGATATATGATTTTCTGGTGGTTTTCTATGTGTAATTATTTAAATTATACAGTAAGACTATCATTAAAATCAGGCATATATAATATATATGAACATTAAGCCAGACACAATTCTATCGAAGGTTGAGAGGCACTTGAAACCAATCGATACCAAGATGGCATGCCACTTACCATTCAGACAATAATGGTTCTTCTTTACGGATAGAAAATGTTCGACAAATTGGGTACTAACTTGAGTTTTTGTCTGGCTTTGAATTAAGCTGGTTATTTCTGTAGTTAAGTTGTATTTCACAAGTGTAATGGCAGTTTTGAATATAGAAGAAGTCTAGGATAAGTAAATATCTTGCAGGTTCTTGCCGTTTTCAAATATTTAAAAGCGTACGTTTTAAAATATGCCGTCATAATATTTGAATGGAAAGCAATCTGCACGGCTATACAGCGTTTACACAGAACGCAATAACCTATACTTTTCATAAAATGGTTGATATTTCATCGAATTGAATATGATATTCGTGTAGTAGTAACTGGACTACTCTGAAATTTAATTTAATTTATAATTATTAAATAACAGTCATATACATAGTCCTGACCCCACGTTAAAATTAATTAAGCCTTGTATCGTGGGTAAGAGAAACTACTAGGGACTTTTTGGTTAATATTTGTGGGCCTCTCAAGCATTCTTTTCGGAACGGGAATCAGACCTGCGGACTCACGTTCCATAGCCGGCGTCAAATTACCGCGCAGCAGAGGATTTCAATGTAATTCATTCAAATGTCTATACATAATTAAAATAGACTGAAATCGCACTATTCTAGCTTTCAAAAATGACATACTGAGATCTTAACTCTGAATTCAAATAAAATAGTGTAAAGATTAGACCAACAGGTCGATACCACACTATTATAAATATTTCTGTGAATGCAAACACTTTATTTTCTGGTGGACACAAAACGAAATTTCTCAAAACTGTAATCATTCTGTAACTTCGATCTCCATACCAAAATAATTTACACGTACCTTTTTGGGCTCAGGCTTAAGCTGCGGCCTATATGTAATGTATTAATTCGCCACATTGTAACTCACACGTTGCCATGACAACGAGGTGTAAGAATATTCCACCCAGATTCAGTAAACATGTTGTTTTCACACAGTAATCGGCTCTCGGATATCTTGCGCCCAATCCCCCAACGTTACATTGTAAGCAAACAATAAATTATTCATTTCACTACTAAAACACTCGAGTACTTATTTTACTTAGTGCTGAATCAAATTTGGAATACTCGCTCGCGGATGATAATCCGAATGTATTTTGCTTGGAATAAAATTTATTTCGTTTGTTAAATCGGTGTATTTTTTCTGATTCTTTTACAGATTTAAAGAAAATTTTACTTACATACATAAAGTCACGCTTGTTTCTCAGAAGGGGTAGGTAGATGTGATACCATGACACCCACATTTGTACATTTGCATATGCCTTGTATGTTCCGTACCACGATATGATAGGGGGCGAGCTTATCACCATAATTATCAGGCTCCTGACTTCAGTCTGATAATGAATAGATAAATCTAATATCACTTTGCTCGATCCGGTTCGAACCCGAGACCTCAGATTTGTAGCCGTACTGTAGTAGAACTACGCCACTAAGGCAGTCAACATTTAGCTTGTAGTAGGTTATTCGTATTTGCCTCTCTCTCTCGTTCTCTCTCTCTTTCTCTCTCTCTCTCTCTCTTCAACAAAGAGAAGTCCACTACTGAACAAAGGCATCTCCTAAGGATCTCCACGTAATCATTATCTGCCTACATAGAGAATATTATGCCAAATAACCGTAATATTATTATGAACCATGCATGTGCCGTCTTTTCCACTCGATCTGAAGTGACCTGCAGTTACATGAATATGCCATTTGAAAGAATTGAACTCTGTACTAATCGGCTTAAAATAACTTTTCCTCTAAGCCAATGGGGCGATAAATAAAATAAATAAATGCATCCACTATATCACAGCGCCCGGGTCGAGGCAGAATTTAACACTGAATTGTCACTTTGAGTGATTTTGCTCCTTTTACAATTATTAATTGACGACAATTTACCATCGCGCCACTTCTCTTACTAATCATTTGCAAACGAAACCTGATTTATACGGACAAATCTGTGTCATTAGTCCAACAATAAATAATGCATTTATAAAAGCTATTTTTACACAGATACCTTGGAAATTGATTCTGAAAATAAATATGGTTTGAAGTTTAGGAGGAATTATTTGTTTTATAAAATAAATCTTGATTTTGTATGCATGTAGACCGCTTCAAACAGGTCGATATGGAGATCCTTAAGGGAGGTCTATGTTCTGCTGTGGATTTTCTGTGACTGAAGGAAGGGGGAAAACAAATGTTGGAACTTGAAACCCACAGACTTCAATCAAAGCTCGTCAGAATGGGTCAATACAAAAAGTCCTAATTGCGTCGTCAATTAAAAATAGAGAATTTTATGCTTTAAATTACACAACGAATAGTTGTTTAAACATCCTTCTTTCCAACAAAACTGCTATAAAAAGCGTATATTCCACAATTTACCCAACCACATCAATTTCAGACCTCCATTAGCCCATAAAACGGGAGACAATTTATAAATCTCCCGTTCTAAATCAACAGGCGGCAAAAAAGCGAACGAGAAAAAATTCTTCATTATCTATTTAACTCCAAGTCATTTAGCTGTGTTATATCTGTTTGGTTATTTAGCTCTCGGGGTGTAATTTGCGTTTATTTATTTACATTCGCCGGAGCATTGGCGAAGATTATCCCTAGAAATAAACAATTGACAGAGAGGTTGCCGTGGGCCGGGGCGCGGGTGCGCGGCAGTGATAAGCCACAGCTCCGTGTCAGTGAATATGTTAGCGATACGGTCATTTTTAGCTGATCACACTATTCTTCATTGTTTGTTTGGAGCGTGTGTGTTTAAAATAAAAAAGGGAAACACCGAACACGGCCAGAGCATAAATTCAAAGTATTATGTAAATCCTTATTTACTGTGTAAAAATAAATTCCAAATTTAAATATTTACGATGTTATTCATTTTAAAAAATTCCGATTATGAATTGTTTACCGCCTTGTCTATGGTTGCGTTTTATGTATTCTATTTTCGAATTACGTATATAATATCACAAAGGAGTTTATAACTAACTCTTGAAAACTTACTAATTAGGGGATTATTCCATCATAGTTTTACACAACCAATATGACCTATATTATTATTATTGCGTTTTCGGGCTTGAAGAACAGTTTTTCCGAAAATTATAAAATTTTTAAGAGTCCTAACAGACGTCAGTTCTAGAACATCATACCAGGCCGAGATAAATACAAGTAGAAGGAACTATCAACAAAAAAATGTGAATTGGACCCGTCAACTCCGGCTGAACCAATAGTCATCCATGTATTTGATTGTTTTTTTTTTAACAAATAGCACGAATAGTGTTAAAAATTCTATCTCTATACAAATTCAATTCCCTGGGGAAAACGTTGGAATACGTACGAGAATCTAAAAACCTTTTTTTAGTGCGGGACTAATTTTAAAACGTTTTGCATACACGCTTAGTTTGTTTCTGATGAAACAAGCCATACGATTTATATGGAGTAAAATATATATTTCCAATTTCTTGCTCATTTGATAATTATGTCCGCCCTTTTATATCGACACAGGTCATAGAGAGCCGCGCAAGTAAAAAAATATATTACATTATGACGATACTTAAAATAAAAAATATATAATAAGCTTAAAATATAAAATACACAGATATTCTTAGTCGTGCCCTTATTCCATATTTTCATGTTTAATTTAGAACTATCTTAAAAATAGGTGCACTATTCTTATGCTGCCATTCAGGATGTATGGATCCTTAAATGCTCTTTATCGTAGTTATTGTGGGACTGCTCAGAAATTAACTACTTACAGCTGAAAACACCGATCGTAGTTCATGTACTTGGTTCTTTTCAACCAAGTGCCACTTACTATCAAACTTATTCTTTAAAAAAAAATTAATATTTCCGCAAACTCAATCTTAACGGACAACGTTCCCACTTTCCAATGTAGGACGAAACTTTAATAAAAACTGCTCCTTGTGATTTTTCAATTTCTCCTGGCGTAACTAATATACACATCCAGGGTCCTTTTGTTAGAGAAACGTTTCTTCCTATACAACGAATAGCAGTTCCAATTGGACTAAATCAAATTTTTCAATCGCGTAGTTCGCTTCATTTGTATGCAGACAGTCTGAAATTCATACACGCTGCCGTTTCAAACGATTTATGCACAATTTTTCATTTACCGCCTATTCATCGATTGCTATACGGCCGGCTGAAGACTGCCCCGGTAATTTGTTCACTGCCTTTCACTTCGGATAAGCCTTTTAGAAAATCGAGCCTATGAATGGCGTTGTTGTAAATGGCTTCTGAGGGCCGTGATTTTATCTATGGCATTGTTTATTGGAATATAATCAAATGATGGATATGATATATGTAGATCTTATTCAATAATTAATTTCCAACTCCTTCTATTAATTTTACTTTGTGATTGATTTCGCTGCGGGATAAAGACAAGTTAGTCATTTTTGGAGACTGTCCCGCCCTCACACCCGCCACTGCAACTCCTGTCTCGCAGGATCAACAGTGGCACGCAATGTAATGACACCGAGCATTGAAGCTCGGCGAGTCTCCGGGAAGGTCTAACTTGTCTTTAACCATACAAGTTACAAACGTAACATAAAAGTTATTTTAACCTTACAAGTTAGTCATTTCACACAGACACACGGTATATGGTATTTTTTGTAAAATCTTCCCGCTCCGTCCCGTCTTTTATCGTCAATTACCATCCTGTCACATTCCGTGCCTTATATTCCGTCCTATGAGCTTTCCAATTAACACTAGATACTAGACTCGCTGAGCGTCAATAACAATGCATACCACTTTTGATCCTGGCTTACAGGAGTTCCAGTGGTGGGTGTGAGGGCGGGACAGTCTTCAAAAAGATCCTATTCGAGACAGATTCCGTAACTTGGTTAAACCGCCTGCTGCGAGACGTAAGGCTACGAGATGGATTCTAACAAGATACTCATACTTATAATGATCCAAAAGAAACTGCTTTGAGTTTCAGTATTCTACAACCGAAAAATACCTTGTAATTCCTGATATTCGCGACACAAGACTTGCTTCTTGATACGAGTGTGTGTAAATATTTTGTAAACGACTATAATTTCTACATCTCTTTTCCATACAAAAGCCCATCCGTGCTGGCTAAAAAGAATGGAGTAAGTTCTTATTTCTGCCGCTTCATCAAGCTTTAGAACTATTTACTGTCTCACATGCTCCTCACATTAGCGTATTTAGGCACACCGTTACAAAACCGTCCTGCACAATTAGTGTGGACAAACAATCGACTTCCCAGCATTAACTTAATGTACTTTATCTTGCCAATTGTTCTTGCCTGTTATTGCAATAAAAAAGACAATGGCGAAATAAAAGCCCTTGAAATATTTAAGAAACTCTTATATCAATAAAAATCTTGGCTCCTTTGAATTAAATTAACAATGATTATTTCAATTTGTACCCAGTTTAAACACCTTTTGATATCTATGTTGGTATGGTAATTACTGTCCGTATTGTAGAGGAAGTTTTCCGCGCCGCTTCTTCTCCGCACCGCTAACTTGTAAAACGATTTAAAAGTTCCGAATAAAATACGACTTAAATAATATTCTTACTGTACTAATAAACCAAGAATAAACATAAAATATATTCTCATAATTACAGTAAAAGAGGATTAAGACTCGCTAGGTAAAAATATAAAAGGTAAAGGTAAAGTGAAGGGGTACATTTTTATTCCGAAAACAAATTGCGAGTAAGACTAGTCTCAAGATAGAGGTTCGGTAAAAGCGATGCATTTTTTGACTGCAGCTAGAATCGCCTGAATCTTCAAACGTGAAGATTGCAAATCTAACTTTTCACCGTAAAAGATATTGCTGATCGCTCTCTCAAGAGCACGGAGGAACTAAGCAAAGCGTCGTGGAAGGAATTTTATTCCCCCGATCTAGTAATGAAATTATTTTTATTAAGAAGTTTTATTTATTGTCATATTATTCAACTGCAGTGTCGCATATGAGTTTAGCGTATCGCACGAACATTCCACTTATAAATGTTTAGATTAATAAAGCGAATTCTTGTATACAAAATAACCAACTATATTTAAAATGCCAATAAGAGTATTTTTAAATGATACAGTACTATAACTAGAGTGTAACACTATAAAATAAAAATAAACTGTCTTAAAACAAAAACATCGTCTTCAATGTCGTTAAAAACCAATTAGCTATCTATAAATATTCATATGGACTAATTAAAAGATCGCGAACAATTTGCATTAATGGATACAATAGATCTTTTCGCTTAAATATTTTTTTGGGGGTATATTTTTAAACTTATTAGCGTGGTAAACTAATTAGTGCGTGGTTGCTTATAGGTTAACGGACCAAACGCAGCTGCGAAAATTCTCACAGTGGTCGTGGGTTCGAATCCCAGGGAAAACCTCTGACTTTTCGGTGACATGTGTGTATTGTTAGTCGATCGTCACATACTTTAACGGTTCAAAAACATTGTGATGAGACCTACATACCATAGCGATCTGTAAGAATTTCTATCGTGTGTAAAATCCGCAAACCCGTCGCTAGGTCAGCGTGGTGGAATAAATAGCCTTCCCACTCTCAATCGTACTCTTGATTGTAGAGGAGGCCCATGCCCTGCAGTAGGACGTATATGAACTGATGCAGTTTGGTAATCAAAAGATGATACTTAAACATTGAAATGCATGTCATTAAAATAAAAATAAAGTACTAACTTTGTAGAGCCTATGCTGAGCTGATATCCTTTCTACACGCATATAACAATTAACAGCAAATATTTAAGAAATCATGTCCCCTGTTATTTTATATATAGTCACAATAGGGAATATGCACGAGACTCCAAAATAAGTCAAAATATCTTTTTTGTAATCTTTTCTGGTATAGAAATATACCTTAAATATATATTTTAAATTCATCAACTCTAACGGCCAATGCCGATAATCAATCTAAAAAATAGATTGAAGTCAATCTGGATTGTTTTCTACTTTTCGATTTGTCATTTACCATGTTGCCATAGTTTTTTCACTACTGAGATTGATTATATTGGCAATATAGTATCAGAAAAAAAATTAGCTGTCAATCTTAAACGGCAAATTTTGGATTGGGATTGTTTATTGACAGCGGCTGTAAATCGGTATGATAAACACTTAAAAAATGTCATTTCATATTTGCCGCGCAATTTTATCGAAATGCGGGGCTATTGCTTGAAAAGGAAAGTGACGACATTGGTCACGATCGTATGAAGTTTTAGCTTGTTGAGTGAATTGTTTTACGTTTATTTATGAGTTATTTTGTGTTTCCTTTATATTATTAAAAAAATGGTTTATTTTGTCACGAAAAACGGTTCTGTAGCAATTCATGAAAGAAACTTAATCCAAATATGTACTACGTTGTTCATATCGTGACCTCTGACGTCACAGCGAGTTCGCGCCAAAATGGCGTTTAAATGCTTCAAAACTGATAGCAGTTTTGATTAATTTTTTTTTACTTTTTTAATTGATATTTTCAAAGACTTATATTTTTTACGGTAATGTAATAACATACAGAATTGATTAAAAATATAAAAATATGACATGCATTTTCCTTATTAAGTGACAATGTGTCCATTACCAATTTGTGTGTAAACAAATAAATATCACTCATATCCGTATGTTCGTTGTATCTCCGACCGGTCAAAAAAATTACACCATTCTCGAAAATGAATCTACAGCTCACCCCTAAGGACGTTGTAGCCAGAGTAGCTGCTGAACGTATTGAGACATAACATCTTATGTATGTCTCAAGATAACGCGCAGTGGAATGCCAGGCATTGCTTTGTAATTCGTGGTGTTGCATGGTTTGCTACTGTCCATGTGCAGTCGTATCGCTTATCATCAGGCGAATATGTTTGTTTAAAGATACATAACAATAAAAAAAACTCAGAAACATGCCATACTTACTATGTCTACTGATTTTACCGTAATGATATTTTTGTACTAGCAGGGCATAATGATTGCACTGCGTTTGATTGTTCAGAGAGAGTATATGTATATCGAGTATATGTACAACGCTAATCAATGTAATATAAACACTATCCAGTCAGAAAAATATTCACCTCTTTTATTTATTATAACGTTCGTCCAAATAAATCATACTAGTTGAACAATTGTAACAGCGCCATCGAAAGCGTTCTAGCCAACGAATTTGAGTGCGTATAATTTTTAAAGTGGAAAGATTTAACGTCCGATGTCGACGATGGCTGAAACATTTCCGTGTCTATATTTTACAATGACGCAAATTAAGACGAGGAATTCGATTTCGCACCGCGCTCGTGGAATATTGAACTACGTTTTTATCTTCCACGCCAATTATGACGTTAATGTGACACTGGATTTTATGCGGTGATAAATTACTTGAATTACGGATATCTCTAGTCGCTGCATTGGTTCTGTGGCAGTTTTAATAGATGAATTGCGATGGCTGCGATTTAAATAAGAGCGTTTAGTACATAAACTACTACTGGATATATTAACACTTAACATCTTATGTCTCAGAATAGCGAGCGCAGTGGAATGCCAAGCAATGCTTTGTAATTCAAGATGTTGTTTGGTTTCGCTACTGTTCATAAGCAGTCGTATCGCTTACCATCAGGTGATGGTATGCACATCTCGCCATTCAAAGCAATAAAAAAACCCTTGAAAAGAGGGAAATCATTCAATAGAGGCATAGAAGAACACAGACAAAAGAAGTGTCAGACGCCTACCCACAAGGTGGACGTCGACCTGATTAAAGTTGCAGGAAGTAGCTGAATGCAGACCGCTTCCAGTTCTACTTTTTTGGGCTGTCTTTGCTTCCGTACGTTACTTAAGGTGGCCACTAAAAACCAGCGCTGTGTCGTGGCTTCCTCATTGAGGTCACTTCACAGCTTTATGCTAAGATGGCCACCTCAATCCCTATCGCGACAACTACACCTAGTTGTCGCGATAGGGTCGTGCAATACTACTTAATTGTAGTGAATAATAATTGTAGCTATTGTTTTTATTTTTTAGTTCTTTTATTTGGCGACTTCTTTTTTTTTTTGCTGCTCATTACATTTTATTAAATATTATTTTACTTCTAGTGTTGAACCCCTATTGTGACAATAAAGATTTTTCTTTCTTTCTTTCTGTATTCTTCCTGTGGCAGAAGAGAGAGAGAGAAGGATAGAAATATCAATATTTTGGACCCTAAACATTGCTCTGTTCTCACATCAGCTTGCAAATCAGGACCGACGGTGGCACGCTCTTAAACACACCGAGAACGGGAATTCAGCATATCTACGATCGTCTAACTTGTTTCGAACCCGCTTCCCGCAAAATTACTCAAATGTCAATAAATAGGTGGAGTTGGAAACAAATTATTGTCCACTTTCGAAACAAAGCAGGAAACAAAATGATGAACTAGAGAAGTAATATCCCGGGATAAGACTTCTACTTTCTCCTCCTCTTGTGCAAGTCGTACCATCATCTGGCCCGAGGGCGTCCTAAGCTACGTTTCATCCCGGGCTCTTTGGCGTATCTTGAGAGAGACCTATGTCCAGCAGCGGACTCCGACGGGTTGATGGTGATGATGATAGACTACAGCCGGAGAGGTCAGTAAAGCACCTGGCAAAAGAGGAACCAACATGCGAGCCGTTGCGTGTTTCAGCAAAAACGGCAGTGTTTATTTATGAAATCCTTTAAAAACCTGAAACAAAACTACACTGTGGGGATTGTTAATGGTGTTTTATGGTTCGGTACACGGTGTACAAAGCGGTTACACCTTTTAGACAACGCTTCCGAACATCCATTAAAGGATTTGTAGGATTAAACAAGTTCCCAAGCTCAAGCGCTTCGTTTTTGCACTCTAGCGTATTAACGTTCTGGTGCAGGTACATAAATCATCTATATAATAAGGAGATATGGCAGTTGCACCCACACACAAGATTGTGAGTGATTCGTACACTAAAATATTGTATTGTAGCCAATTTAATAGCTAGATGCAGGCCGCTTCCAACAGTTCAATGTGGAGAGCTTTGGGGAAGGCCCATGTTCACGTGGCAGAAGAGAGAGAGAGAGAGCTAGTTCATTTGATACCAGACTTTTTTAAGAAATATTGTTTGCTGCCCACGATTATTTTGTTACATAATACATAAAAAAATATATTCCAGATTTGAGAGCCGTATAGTATTGCAATTGATTCGTAGCAAATGTTATAATTATTATACAAATCTGTCTTCAATATATATGTATAATAGATATATTATTACAAATATGTATTATCTGAAGTTCTTGATCAGGTAGCTGAATTTATTTCCAAATATGTGATTCGATTTCTAGGACAGATAACCCATTTCTGTATCTGTATCAGCCCATATACGTCCCACTGCAGGGCACGGGCCTACTCTACAATCTTAAGTACGATTGAGAGTGGTTAGGCCATATAGGCCACCACGCTGGCCTAGTGCGGGTTGGCAGACTTACATACCATAGAAATTTATATAAATCGCTATAGTATGCGGGTTTCCTCACGATGTTTTCCTTCACCGTTTTAGTGCGTGGTGATTGACTATCAATACACACATGACTCCGAAAAGTCAGAGGTGTGCCCTGCGATTCGAACCCGCGACCACCCTGAACATGTTGGCAGCCGCGTCTAGTCCGTTTACGAACAGGCCACCACGCACTTTAACGATAACCCATTTATTGTTCTTCATTCCAAAAACACTTACTATTCTAGTGTTGCCTAATTACTTGACAGTGAAAAACTATGAAAAATCATAGTTAAACATGCAAGCATACAACAATTTGTGTGGTTCAAGTTAAGATAGAAAACCAACAAGAATATCTAAACATTGGGCAAGTTTCATAAAGCGCAAGGTTTTATCTTCGTGTCAACCGAGCTTAATTTCGCGTAACGTGACGTGTTGAGGCAACTTAAGCTTCGTGCAGATGCAGTTCCAGGACAGTTTTCCAATAAATTTTATATCAAAAATATATTAACTTAAAATCACGTCACATTAAAATACGTATCTTCAACGGAGAGTTAACGAGTTTATGCACATATCAGGGAGGTATTAAGTAATTAATTTAAACGTTAAAATATGAAAACGTTGGCGGAAGCTGATCTTCCGGCGACTGTGACGGTTCGCGAGACGCAACAAGCGGCCGCCATCGGCTCGCTTTCCTTTCATAATTAAATCATTTATTAAATTCGCACTCATTTTTGTAATTTTTTTGGCTATAGCTGACAATGCTAGGTCAATGACATGACTCGACACACAAAAAAGCTTAAAAACATTTTGATTTCAGTTTTAAATATTTTTAATAACCTCACACTCCAAAAACCTGCAAAAAAATTAACAAACACCCAGAACACTCTGATTTGCAATTTCAAACTGTCTCTTACACTCCATTACTGTTACAATATAACCCAATAAAAAACCGCGGCGCATAAAAAATCCTTTGCCAAGCCCCGCAAATATTAACCTCCACAAAAAGGGGAATTATTAAAAGCTACATCAAATAAGGAAAAAATGTATAAACACATCGAGATTATGCGGATTAAACTGGAAATTCTGGAAGATATGCAGTCTCACGCGCTGGACCTTATCGTCGCCTCATTGCCAATCTCGGAGGGAAAATGTACTCGTAACAATCCAAAAAATCTTCTAATTCCCTTTAAAATTGTGCAGAATATAATCTTTGCGGGAACGTTTGACCCGACGGCCCTTAGGGATTCCTGATATTTCTTAATATTTTAATATATTTTTAAAATCTAATAAAAAGCACAGAGTTTCATTAAAACATCTGATAAGGTATTTTATGCAGAAAATGACTCACTCCTGTGGTATTAAAAGCCAGTAAAACCATTTTTTTTATAAAAATGTTAAACACGCAAATGAATCACGTGATGCTTTACCATAGGAATTTGTAGGTATTTGAAAATGAAGGGGAATGATGTCTAGGGGAGTTATAACCAAGGTTATAACAATTACTGGACTATTACAAAATTGACAACTTCAAGTTTGCTACAAAATCGTCTTTTCTCGTCATTTAATAAGGTACAACCACGGATAAGGTTTAATTATACGCCCTGGTGTCAAGGATTTTCAAATTAAATAATTTCATTCACCCTTCAGTAAAATTTAAGCCTTATGTCATGGGTATCAGAAGCTACAACACTGATTAGTACAACACTGAACCAAAATGAATAGTTTATGACTCAAAGTAAAAATTGTACCGATGCGTAATCTTCTTCGTTTCAAAATCTATAAATTGACGAACCAAATTGAAATTCTTTCGTCACTTTTCCCACACGTTGACACACAATTGTCACTTATATCCCATTTAATTATCATAATAAACGTTATGCAGATATCGTTCCGCGGTGAACATTTTTCCCGGCAACATTCCGTCGCAACCGCGCATTCAACTTCTCCCAATTTATGTAAACTGCATGTTCCATAAATGTTCGATTTTTCAAATTACATTACTGAGGACGCATTCGGTATTCCAGTAGGTACATCGTGAATCGATTCGGAACACATGCGGGCCGGACAAAGGATTCCGAACGTTGTATTATGGTAATCGATATACAGCGGGCCGAAAACGAACGATAATCACAATAGTGCTCGCAATTATGTGAATGTTGTTGGCACGGTGACGCGGTGATAAGACACAGCGTGTCGGCGTGGACGGTGACTTGGCAACGGGAGTGCTCGCTTGTGAATCGGTCAACCCATTTCGCTGTTTTTCTCTGCATCAGCTTTCGGTATTTTTCGGCAGATAATTCGGGAGCACGATTGGGCACTATTAGCTTTGTTGTCACTTTTAGTTGCATACGTTCTTTTCCAGCTCGTCCCTGCTTTCTTTCTTCATTCTTTCTCGCTGTACCGATCTAATAGCAGTATAGATAGCTGTAAGCCATGTGATAATAGAGCAATTTTAAATATCTTATACGAGCTTCCTAGAAATAGAGTATATTACCTCATCCTTATTACATCTTGATACAAAAATAAACTCAATATGAAGGCAATATTACAGGCAAATCAGCCTACGTCTTCCGGTACAAAAATCTGTATCTGTATCAGCCCATATACGTCCCACTGCAGGGCACGGGCCTCCTCTACTATCGACAGTACGATTGAGAGTGGTTAGGCCATATAGTCCACCACGCTGGCCTAGTGCGAGTTGGTGGACTTACATACCATAGATTTTTTTATAAATCGCTATGATATGCAGGTTTCCTCTGGATGTTTTCCTTCACCGTTTTAGTCCGTGGTGATTGACTATCAATACACACATGACTCCGAAAAGTCAGAGGTGTGCCCTGGGATTCGAACCCGCGACCACCAAGAACATGTTGGCAGTCGCGTCTAGTCCGTTTACCAACAGGCCACCACGCACTTTTTTTAAAAAATATATGTACAAAAATAACCTGGTTGTATTTACAAATATGTAGGCCGTAAATGCTTTCACAATTCTATTAGTTTTTATAGCTCATTTGACATATTTTAACAACAAACTTATATCAAAATGTCTCCAACAAAATCCAGTTTACAAAAATTCACGTGGTGAATAGAGAACGGGCTAAACAAAAGGAGCCCGCACATAAATAGATAAAAAGCTTTTAATCACAGAGGGAGTTGGCACAGCGTTTACAAAGCCTGCTTCATGTTGCCTTTGATCTACAAAAGGCCCCGCTGACGTCGATTCCACTTTGCAAGTCACAACTGAGTAGGTGCTTTATTTTAATTTAAATAATTATGAATGTCTACGGGCTGAATCGGTTGAAATGAAGTCACACGGCTATTACGCTTTGAATATAGTTTAATGTTATTTTAATTCGTAAAATACGAGAATGTATGTTAAATCTCTTGTTTTATCTCTAAGTGCGACGTATTTAAGCTGATGTTAGTCATGTTTTACTATTAATTGAAGTTTTGCTGCACTAGCACCTGAGCAATTTTCCATTATCTGAAATATTTTCCTTGCTATTTTTCGAAAACATAGGCTATTCTAAGATGATAGTCTTGGCAGTTTTTCGTTTCGCTTCTTCGGCTATTTACCACATAATCTTACAGCCTTTATGCTTAACAAATACCAACAAATGATGATCATTGAGCTCTTTCCTTCCACTTCATGCGTCGCGTGTAGTACTGATATAATAACTTACCAATGCTCCTGATTTATCGGAAAATATAATATTACTATCGCAACACAATACGCGGTAATTACATAAGTATCCACGGATCTGTGTGGAACAATCACGCAATCACTATTAGTCTGCTACAAAGACAAATACTGAATTTTCGCACGCAGCAAACAAATTGTGTTTACCCTTCAGTCTATTTTATTTATGTAACAATTCACTAGGATTATTCTGCTGATTGACTACGCCACGATCTTGATGTTTTGTTTACATATCACTGAAACTTGGGTTTTGGAACATAACCTTGTGTCTACACGCGTAAATTAGTTACTGCTCTGACACAAAGTTCAAGATACAAGTTGCGACAAGTATTACTGAGTCAGAAAGTGTATACTTGGATGTTATAAATTTGATAAAGCTTATTTTAAATTAAATTTAAAATATATTAACCGTAAAATAATTAATTTACTCGTACGCATAAAATAAAGCTGAGATAATCCCTAAAGTTGGAATCACAGCTACACGAAGCGTTAATTAAAAATACGATACATTCCGTTGATTGCAATCGAGATACGTAAAAATTCAAGTATTTTCACATTTATACACCAATTCAATGACAGTCAAACAACGAGTTATTTTTACAATTTGATAAAATAAAATAATTCCGCTCGGCTATAATATCGATCACCGCGCCGGCAAAATTAAGACAAATAATGTAGGCTTCATAACGATGCATTGTTTTAAAGTAACGCTTATTTTGCAGAAAATATCATTGTAGCAACACAGCGATTCATGGAGAATTAAATTAAAAATTATCTACCATTATCGCATTATTGTTAGCACTTAATTTTGGTAAAATATATTTTTGTGTTATTAAAACGGATATCAGTATAAATTAATTTATGTTCATTAAATATAAACTGAGCCTTGCTTATATGATAAAGTGATGCGAAGAAATAAAATTAAACGAGTGAGTCACAAAATTTCTTCTTGCGTAGAATCTGCTTACTCATAATTACGAGAGTTTTTAAATACAAAAAATAAAAACATGCCCGTATAAAGTGGGACCGAGGACTTAAGACCTCTGAAAAACGAGCCAACATTATTTATTCGAGGCCCTCTTTAGGTTTTAATTCGGATTTATGTATGTACATTAAAGAAAGAGGCTTAGACCTCTCAACCAGTGACATGGACGCTCTTGTGTTCTGGTACATTTATTTTTTTATACACGTGTCTACATGCTGTGTTTTGGACAAAACTGAAATAAAGGTTGTAACTTTATTACCACAATAGCTGGCTAGTTGAAAAAAGAGTAACGTGTTATTCTTCTTTCAATTTTTTTTGGATGTGAAAATCAAATTTTTTATTTAATCTCTCTAATAAATTTGGAAAATTCCGTATAGTTCTGAAGTCCATCGCGAATCCTTGGACTCTTTCAATGATGTCCACAGCACAGCCTGCAATATTTCTCTGGTTATCTGACTTCATAGTGACTATGCAAGCTTATCGTGTTTTGGGTTGACTCCCTATATAATTACATATCTAGTTTCGAAAACGCCGACATAACTGTGTCGATCGGCTAAAGATGATCTCTTATCATAACGTTGTAACTTATGGCATCAGCAATTTTGAACCTGTTATAGGTAGAGATTTATTTATTATTAGCTTTATGATATTAGATACCTTTATGTGTATCTAAGTAACAGTGAATCTGTTTCTCAATATAATATTAAAAAATAAATGTTCAACATAATTTACACCAACGTATAGACGTCTATTTTTCTTAATATGTTTATTTTTTGTTTATTATTAGTTCTGTGATATTTATGTGCAAAAAATTATAGTGTTTGTCAACCCCGTACGAAAAGCGAACCCTTGGATAATTAACCGTGCAAAACTTCGTGACGGAATTTTAGTATTTTTTTATGAATACACGACGCCAGCGTGCGCATAATTAGACCGTGGCATTGCTATTACTCACACTGCGACCCACCAAGTTTATCTGAGTCAAGTGCAAAGTTATACTTAGACATGTGTACTGCGGCGTGGGTCATTAAGCAGTTAGTTTTCGTGTATGTTTGTGATATTCACGCGAAGAGCACAAGTATAATGTTGAGAATCATTTACTATTTGAGTTTGGTGGTTGTAGCTCATGAAAGTAGTAGGCAAAGGTGACGAATAAAGATAAGTATTATATATCAAGACTGCTACCGAAAACGAAACTGAAAAAAGAAACGTGATAATTTTTTTGTGTGTTTTTAAATATCATCGGTTTTGGACAGTAGCTCCATAGTTTTTGCTATAAAGTACGCAAGTGTCTTTAGAAATGAAACTATTATTTAAAAAAACAAAAACGATTTGTTTACCACCCAAATACGAAGATAGGGAATATAAAAAAACGTCGCCTTTGTTTGCAATTTTTTTAGGTGTTTTATGTCTGTAGTCACTAAAACTACCACTCGGCTTCGGTTTCGGTAGCACTCTTGATATACCCTGTATATCGTAATTATCTTAGATTTGGGACTTTTTATTTCATGTTTAATTATTGTAATATTTTCGTGAGCCTATTCAAAGTTATGACAGTCTTTGTGAGACTCATTTAAACTTTTTGGTTATTGAACATCCTTCCCACAATATCGACTAAGAGACGCCTTAAAATAAAACCAAAGCTGAAAAATATAAGACAGAATTTCACATTCAAAAATATTGAGCGTGAACGAATGCAAGACGTAACAATAGCCTTTCGAAGCATGTCGGAGTGTAGTGCCCGAACAGCGTTGCATCTAAAAATTTCGTGCGTTATTCGATTTGGTGCGTCCTTTGTGTCACCTGACAATATTTTTTGAGCTAAGCCGCTGGGACGATCGTTCGGGAGCACTCAGCGCCTAACACCATACACCCTCTGGTCTTCGGCTCTCGATGCGTCCGGTAATAAAATTTCTCGATCCGCGTCATATTTCGTCTTGATTTTTTCATTGTTTTGTGTTTGGTTTCAACAATTGTAGTTTTAGTTTTTGGAGTGACTTTCTCTGTGAATATACTAATAGAAAAATTTTGCGTAACTACAATGATTATTGATTATTTATTTTTGTTCTTGTCGTGAGAAATTAGCTGCGAAATTAATAGTTCTTTAACTAAGATGTAAAACTATTTGTGTATTATTTATAAACTACAGCACTACAATAAATCCAACATATGTAAATGCAAAAACGGTGCGAATCAAAACATTATTCAATCAATTTCCCGCGAGAGGATATCGGGGCGAAATCACGCAGATAAGCGGAATCGAAGGGTTCCGGGACCCTAATCCCGCGGTTGGTTACTTAAAATCGCATGTATAATTTAAAAGGAAAGTATCATACATTCCCATCCCGCAACGCACCTTTTAAAAGCTTAGCTCGGGATGTCAGATCAAAATGTTCGATGCATTGTTGATAAAGGTTATTGAACTATTGTATTCGCTTTCATTTATGTATTAGTAAGAACACGGAGATTGTGAAAAAATATAACACTTAAAATGATTTTTCATCAACAGATTTAAAAAATATGAAGAGTTTTATGAGCACGAAGTTTGTGAAGAAAAAGCACTTGTGCACTTAAAAAGATCTTAATGATCATCTCAATAACTGTTTCAAATAACTAATTAGGTCTAACAAACTTATAATATATACTAAATATCACAATATAGTTGAATTTAAATTAAATATTTCTTCCATTTACTGAAAATAATTTTCCAAATTAGGCAGTTGTATTAAAGCCGTCGAAAAAACAAGCTTTATTTCGCCGTCAAGCCGGCACTGAACTGAACGACTGAGCCATTTGAGAAAAGTGCTTGAAGTGATTCCAAAGTGTTTGCAAACAATACCAGCCAACCGCAAAAATAGCCGAACTGCGCTGAGATTTATCACCCCCGTTACAGCTAAAGGGTTCAAATCATTAATTTACATTTCGTTGCTCGTTGTTCGGAGTGAACTTTTCGATCTCACGTGTGATACCGTTGATGTACAGTCAAAAAAGGTCTATAGACGTTCCGGTGATTTATGTCTGCATTTACGAACTATTGTTATGGTTAGTTTTTATGGAGCGGGTCAGATGAATGAATGGGGTCGACGGACGGTAAGCGATCACCTGAGAATTGATAGCGTCTTAAGATATCTTAAAAATTTACTCGGTGGTAGTGTTAAGTAAAAGTTATTTTTGTGGTATCCCTTTCTATGAAGATAAGTGAATATTCTTCAATGACCTTTCTGGTATTATATATTACAAACAATTTAACAAGGAAGACAACTAAATTGCAATATTCACGAGTATACAACAATAAAATATCAAGCACATCTCGTGGTTTTAGATTCGACGAAGAAATTTTTAACCTATGATATCTAACGATAAAACTAAATAAAAAAAAACGATTGAAAAATAATATTAATTAAAGTAGTAATAACAATACTGAGTAAATACACATCATAACATCAAGTCGAGACAACTATCAAAGTAGGTAATTAATAATAACAACATACATTTTGATAGCCATCAAATATTTGACCTTATTTTCCGGAATATCATCTACCCTTCGATGCTGATCTACATAAACTATCCAAAGATACCAATCATGTTTGCAATGTCAATAACACAGTTCACAAAGATATCACTACAAATACATTACAAAAGTCAAATTAGTGTTTAGCACGATAAAGTGATCACTGGCGTTTGACCTAAAATAGGATAATTGATTGCACCGCACAGAACAATGCGTTGACATCCAACTGGTCCCATTTAGGTTGCGGTCGCAATGTGCGTAACAAGTCCAATTGGCGTGACCGTATCGAACAGAATTTCCATGTGCGTAATATTGAGAGCAACGTATTCATTAATTCCACCAGTTGGTTTTTCGATGATGTATGTAAAATTGATGGGAGTGATGCAGAGTGTAGTTGTGTTTTATTCGCATTTAACCATGAAATGTGGTCTCGTTGATCTGGAGCAACATGCATGCCTGGATGTGGGTTCTGGACCACTAGTTGGAGTAATTTTGGATATTTAAAAATATTCATGTGCTTTTCTAAGGCTTTTGGTTCGGTGGTACTTTTAACCTACAACAATTTTTACAAAAATCTGCAACGTATCTTGGTTTAATTTAAGGTCTCACAATACTAGATTGAATCAAGTTAATAGTCTGTTCCACATACGCTTATCATCAAAATATAAGTTATTTATCGACAAATTATAGGTCTTATAATGTTTAATCCCTATCGAAACAGTTGTACGTTGGAAGCTAAATCCAAATATATTATATTCAGAAAAAATATGATTAAACACTTCAATTTCTATTCTTAGTACTAAGAGCCAACCCTAAGTCCCATTCTTCGGCGAATCGTTGGGCGTATTAACACAAATCGAGTGCGTACTTGCGCAAAGACATCCTCGTTAAAGCAATTTACATAAGCGTTCCAGCTATGTATTGATGTTCGCTGTGCATTCCTCGCATTGTATGTAGCTTGCGTTTACCATATCACTAATTTATCTCAATGTATATTGAACCAGGAGTGATTGTTGATGTCATTTGGTAATAGGAATGTAATGGAAATGGATCTTGTGACTTGATTACTTCCTTTATTGATCTTTGTAGATGTTGATATTATTGACATTATACATAATATTATAGTCAGTTATTGTATTTCTATTGCTGATTATTGTGTTATTATGGTAGTATTTTTATTTTTTTTAAAGTTGTTAAGATAAATTCCCTAACTATTTAAACTAACCATCCAAAATATAAACTTGACATTAAACTCAGTATAAGTTTTTTTTTTATATTATAACATATTTTTTTATTTTCCTAATTTAATGGCACTCATGTAATATTTCTGAATCTTGTATGACTTTTGTTATTTTTTTATTTCTAATTATTACGATTACGAATTATATCAAGTTTAGTAATAAAATTTACTAAAGCAATATCGCAAAAAAAGCTCCGCCATCTTTCACTCCCCCCTACCTTCTCAACATTATTTCTACACACAAATGGAACAAAAACATGGCGTCTCGTTATACGTTCTACAGGTAATTCATTAAAACAACCCTCTCTGTATTACATTTAACAATTTCCGAATAATTACCGGATGTTTTCGTAAAGCGGAAATGACGTAGCGAATTGACAATAATCCGACGAAGACAATGTCGCGTTCGCAACGCAATTTCCGGGAGCAGTGGGATCAACGGCTCAGCTTTTGGCCGAGTACTAAAAATTTGGATAAAGATTACTGAAGGATTATCGTTTTCATTAAATGCATTTAGGGAACTCTAGTTCCAATAAATTAAGCGCAAGTGTCCAGCATCAGCAGAGTATTAAATGAGGGTTCTCTGAGAATAATACCAAAGATGATGTTTAAAACCATATGGAGGTTCTCACAGTTGAGGGAGCTACATCACCAAAGATGATTTTTAAAAATGTACGAGACTCTCATCTCACAGTTGAGGGAGCTGAAGATCGTATCAAACAGTGAAACTGCAGCATGAAGACCGACACTGCCATATGTGTAAACGCTCGGTAGAAAACGTTCAAAAGGAAAGTTGTTTCATTTTCATAGCTGAGAACATGCCATGATGTAACTCCTGCTCCTGGCATCATTTTCCTCGTTGTTGAGGGTCGTGATCCACTTAAGATGGAGTAATCTCTGTTTTGAGTATGCTTCGTCACCTGATGCATATAGATTTCTCTACTATAATATGCACGTATTATACACACAAACCTTCCTCTTAAATCACTCTATCTATTTAAAAAAAAACGCATCAAAATCCGTTGCGTAGTTTTAAAGATTTAAGCATACAAAGGGACATAGGGACAGAGAAAGCGACTTTGTTTTATACTATGTAGTGACGATACTCTAATATGATGGTACTACAACTATAACTACAACGATAGTAATACCTCCGGAATATTACACAATCCGGAGACGTGTAACAAACTATCCTATTTCCCGTTCATTAATATTAATTATGGTGCGACATAGGCCTATTGATATTAAGAATAAATAATGGCTGGCAGCAATTTGTCACGTCAGTGGTATCAAATATTTCTGGTTTTCCTCGTACAGATATGAAAACACATCGAGAAGTGAAAATTATGTCTTTAAATATATATTTTTTTAGCTTAGAATTTTATAAAAATGTAACCATAAATATGGTTTTTATTACATATTGAGAATTATGCATTTTTCACCATTCTATTTGCCATATAAGTGCGTGGTGGCCTGTTGGTAAACGGACTAGACGCGACTGCCAACATGTTCACGGTGGTCGCGGGTTCGAATCCCAGGGCACACCTCTGACTTTTCGGAGTCATGTGTGTATTGATAGTCAATCATCACGCACTAAAACGGTGAAGGAAAACATCGTGAGGAAACCTGCATATTATAGCGATTTATAAAAATTTCTATGGTATGTAAGTCCGCCAACCCGCACTTGGCCAGCGTGGTGGACTATATGGCCTAACATCTCTCAATCGTACTGTCGATTGTAGAGGAGGCCTGTGCCCTGCAGTGAGACGTATATGGGCTGATACAGCAGCAGCAGTACAGCATTTGCCATATAGATAATCATTGTTTTATTATTAAATTTATTAACTAAACAAACCCTTCCTTGATTTCAGGTAATGCGCTGTTTTGGAGCTACCAGTAAGTAATTATGATAATCGTTTTCAGCAATAATCAGTGCACTGTTGTATAGAAGCCTCCTTCGTGTAAATAATCGGAATCCTATAAAACATTTTAGAATCAGCTAAAAAATAAAATTACATAACTTTTTAATCAGCATTCCATTTTCAAATTTACAAAACAAAACACAGTTCGATTAGTTCACTAAGCTGCAGTTGAAGCTTTCCGAAGTAGATTTTTATATTTATTAGGTCAGAAAATTAAGCGAATTCAGTCGTAACGGCAATGCAGCCAGATCTGATTCGGAACGAGTCGCCGATATTAAAGTCGGATTGGTAGCACGGCTTGGCTTATTTTCAGCGCCGAATTTGTCTTTCCAATTCAAATTTCTTCGGAGGAAATGCTCTTAAATTTTCACATGCCGATATGAAATAGATTTTTTATATTGTTCAATATTATTTTGTAGTAGTCGAAATATGGAATTGAAAATCTTATTTTTTTGTAAGAAAATTCTAATTGTAATTAGTTGAGTCGTATAATTAAGTTTTTTTTAATATATTCACTAGTCACTGCTAGGAGGCCATATATGGATTTTTATATATCTCAACAACAAAATCTCAAAAACAAGTCTTGCAATTATTGTTATGTACCTCTAATAAATGATAAACTTATTAATTACTTTCTCCATTATGTTATATTCTTTCTCCATTATGTTATATTCTTTATCAATTATGTTATATTCTTTCTCCATTATGTTATATTCAATTTGATCACTTTTAAAATTACTTTATTATTTATTACTTAATTTAAATTTAAATTCATCACTTAATTTCAAATTCAGTCTTAATTATTTTTATTTTTAATATATTTTGTCATTGTATAATTATTTAAATTTGCATGCTGTGGTCTCCTATAATTGAAGATCACGTCGAAATGTAAACCACAACAATGCTATACCATTGTCTTCATTATATGTCGTGTATCCTTCGTTGGAGGTCCTCAATTTAAAAAATAAAATAAAATAAACAATTTATATTTAGCAATGAAAACGATGTAAGATATAACAATAAAAATATATAATTACATTTAAAAAATAATGAGGTTGTAATTTAAAGATATAATTCTTCATCACATTAATTGAAAGTCTCCGTGCTTAGCTTAAATTCTAGTTAAAATATTTTTCTGTACTTTAGTATTTCAGCGACGTTCACATAACTCTAGCTTGTTATTTAAATGAAAAACTATGATATCAATTGTTAAAATAACTAGCAATTCTTTGTATTCATAAACATGAGACTACTTGGGTAATAAGAATTTAATTTAAGTAAACATCATATTATGATAGATGCCATTATGCTTTCTATGGATATTTAGTGTATTTTTTCTATGAAATCTTCCCTCTTCCCTCTCTCCCTTTCTCTGTTATATTCTTGGCTGTATACACAAATGACGTCACAGCATACCTTTGAGTCACAGGTGTGACAGCAAGTGATAACTACAAAGGGAGTTAAATAAGGATGAAATTAACTTTTCCCCACGTGAATAAGTAAAAGAAACCGCGGCTGCAACAGTACGTAATATTTATATTTGTACTTAACCCAGTGTAAAGTGTATACACAGCTTTAGTTGAATAACACTTGTGTTTTGGAGAGCAACTTGAAAAAGAGCAAAGAATTTAGTTATTTTTCTTGTGGCTACGTAACTGGGTTATTAAATTTCAGAAGGGTTTTTTTAATATCTCGCTACGTGTGTACATGTTTTGGTTTATGTTGCTTTATTAAATCTGTCCATCTCATTATGTTTCTCGTTTTAATACTTATAGAGCTATCTTTTTTTATTGCATTGAATGGCGAGACGAGCATGCCCTTTGCCTGCCAGTAAGCCATACGACCGCTTATGAACAGTGGCAAAACCAAACAATACGATTAATTACAAACCAATGAGACATAAGATACATAAGATGTTAAGTCTCAATATGTCCAGCAGTTACTCTAGCTACAATGTCCTGAAGGACATTGAGTTCACACCAAAACACAATTAAAATCTGATGATACTGTCCAGTTCAATTGACGTATCTATGCATGAAGGATTACCCTGTCTGTTTCTATTTCTTGAGCCACTTTCATAAACTGGGAATAAATTTTCTATTGCTATTATTGGTCATTTATCTAATCTTCAACATCTTCAGCCTATAACAGCTGACTCCCACAAAGATTTCCAAAGCTTACCTTCTTCATGAATAAATTTAAAAAAGCAAATAAACATCTCACAAATGGTTTTTTGCTTTCATTAAAATAAACAAGGCCAGATAACAAAATATCTCTTGTAATCGGCTTCGGAACGGTAATATTCTTGAAAAGAGCGTCAACGTCGGGGAATAACGCGTACAAACCAACTTAAATGATTGATACCATTTAGTTCCACCTCGGGGATGGAAAATATTATTTAACATGATACAGAATTCTTGGTGAAATTAATACCTTCACTGGGCGGATTGAAAAAGTTGTATTTTTAGACTATAGACTTGAGTATGAGAACGACTTCATTGGAGATTATTATAAAAAGCGCCTTAGAAACTCTTAAATAAATAAATCGATGCTGTTATTAAAATATTTGCTATTATTACTAGTAATAATTGACATACCTATTGACGTAGATTCTCTCTAACAGACCAAGTAGATCTTCAAGATGATTTAACATTGCTCTAAAAGTCCTTGGTCTATTTCTAGTAGTAAACTTCTTTCCACTGAAGATTAGGAACAAGAATGCAAAGAGAAATGAAAATCCGAACATATTATATACTTAAGCCCACATTTTATACACCTTAGTGATTACTTAATCACTCATAATCGTACTCTCGATTGTAGAGGAGGCCCGGGCCTTACAGTTGGACGTATATGGGTAGTACAGACATACATCAGCATTCATAAAGGAGCAATTGACGATGAAACACTCCATGATGTATATATACCCCAAGTGCGAGCGAACTTTATGACTGCTGGCCCCTGATTCCATTCGCACATGACATGCTATCTGCACAGGCATTCATCTGCAATGACATTCTCCCGGTTGAATACGCGTGACTACCGATTCTACAACTATGCTCGATATTCTACCGTTTATGCGCGTTTTCCCCACGCTCCCCCATCGACCCCCGGTTGTTATTATTTAAACATACGGGATTTTTCATGTTCATGCGGGGATATTTTGTTCAGCCTCACTCGGGATCGACACGTGGATGTATTTAAAAATACAGGAGCTGAAAAAATGAAATTGTATAATAGATGGAATAATTGCATAACTGTGTTTGAATGGAGATAGGGTTAAGGGTGAATATAACTTTAATATATTTTCAAGCCAATGATGCTAATCAAATAAGAGCTAACCGATAAGTTTTACAACTGATACACCTTCAATCAATCTTTTTACACAGGATAACAAAAGAAGACATTTTTTCCGATTGGTGAATCGGTATACCGCAAAATAAAACGGGCGGAGTAAATTAGGAAAGAAATGTTGGAATAAATCTCTTAAATATTTCATTTTATGGTAATCTTACAATTTAGTATAGAGTGGATACTTAAGAATGGTCCTAATAGTTTAATTGAAGAACTGAGCACCGCGGTCCAATCTCAGACGTACTTCAAGTTGAGGACTGTTAAGTACTGTCAAGTGTTCAGTTACTTGTTTAGTATTAGCTATCGATCAATACTTTCACAGTAATTATTGTTATAATACCTTCTTTAAATTACCATCGTTTTATTATAATTCTTTGTTATAGCATGACAATGTTCACTTGATGGAAATGTAGCCCCATGTATACATTGGAAGCTGAAACGCAAAATATTTGTGTGTGGTCAATATGAACGGAGGCATCCTTTGAAATGTTGAAGAAATCCTCACAGAAGACCTATGTATAACAGTAAACTTACTAAGACACGAGTTTATGTAGAGAGTAGCCGTCTATAAAATAACAAATTTTCGATTCCTACGATACTATTTTTTACAATCAACAATCATGTTTGTTGTTGATAAAGAACTCCTAACTTCTGATATAAATCTCCCTGGATGCAGAGTGAGCAATGATGCGATAAAATAAAAATCTATTAATCCATGTTTATTAAAAGCTATCCGATTGTTACGTTGAGGTTGGAAATCAACCGCAGCAAACAGGAATAATCATTGACTAATGTGGCGGACGTTATGCAAAACAGTAGCATTTAGTTTTGTTTGAAGTGCCAACTTACTAATAGAGCTATTTACATCGTGTCACCAATTATGGCACATACAGCTTGCATGAACTGTAACTCGTGATATCTTACGTTCAATTTCGAAGTTTGATAAACCTCTTGAAGTTTTTCGGTTTGGATCTAAACTGGTTTTTGTGTCCTACAAGGCGATATGTTCTGAATATCTAAGGATAGAAATAAACTGAGCGAGGTGTAGGTCTACCCCTGTGAGGTTTATATTACATGAGTGATGCAAAATACGAAGCTAACACGAGATGTAACCGCGCGTGTCACTCGCTAACGTTTGACGTGACGTATATGAGGAATATAAGATCAATGTCTGTATTACACGCTGTCTCCATTCGAACGGGATCCGCGTGACGTATTTGTGACGTAAATCCCTTTTTTATTTCGTTTTGTTTCACAGTATGCAATCAGCAATAAATTGGAACTGGTATGACGCATTTGACGAATGAAATTGGACTCAGCATGGCGGGTTGAACATGTGCTATGGAGGCTGTAGGTTCTATTTTAGGACATTTAACGCTGTATTTTACTCCTAATTGTGTATTCTGTATCAGCCCATACACGTCCCACTGCAGGGCATTGGCCTACTCCAAATATTTAGACTAAAAATTTACGGATACACTTAAAAATATTTTTCGTAACCATTGAATTAAGTGATGATACTAGATTGTAAAGTAAGATATTTGATCAAGAATTCCTGACAGGCGCCATAAAAATCCAACCAGTGAGAAATTCAAAAAGTTTTCTAATTTTCTATTTAATGATTTATGTTGGCGTTTTATTATTCGTTTCACATTAATTTGTCTGAACCCTTGATACAGCAAGCTATTATTCATATACACGCGGGCCCTTTGAACTGACAGATCCTTTATTATCTACCTGTAATCGGAATTTTAATTAAATTTTATTAATAATGGGGTTGCTGTCTCAGCCAAAGATTGTCTATTCTTTGTTATCTACCCTCTGAATATATTTTTCCTTAAAGTACTTGTAAAATTTAATGATCAAATAATTTTATGCTTAATTATTAACATTAACTTTGACTCTTTTAAGTATACGTAATATGAATATGTGAAAATTTGTGAGGATGTGGAGATTCTTGTTACCCTTTAACGAAAGACAACTTATTAGATTTAGATATAACTGTGCTGTAAAATAGTTTAAGAATAACATAAGGACAATAATCTAAAAAAAATGTTTTTTTTTGTAGCCTATATGAGTCCCACTGATGGGCAAAGCCTTCTTTTGAATCTGTCCTCGGCGACCTGTATTCTATAGCTCTATGTATAAATATTATAAGTTATATTATAAATATGTTGAGTAAATTGACCAAATTAGAACTGCATATATGAACTGTTTTAATATCACATAACCTAAGCCTTTGCAATTAGAATTCAAAATTCAATAGCACCAAACTTTACACGCAATATACTAAGCAAATAACTCAATCCTTGCAATGATAACTATACAAAAGAATTAGCATAAGAATCTCCTTTTACGTGTTGGGCACGCACATTGGCCAGGGGGGTTGGGGACCACAGGGCCTAGGGAGGGGAGGGGAGGGTCGGCACCGATGGCATTTCAAATGAATAATTGCCGCGCAGATTTGACACGGGACATTTATATTGCCCGCCGAGCCGCACTAACATTACGTAAACTGTCGAAAATATTTTCAGATGTGCGCCATTTTATATTCCATTGTGAGTGTTGCATTCTATTTTAATATTTGAATAGTCAATTTTGACTACGGACCGGATGAGCCGGTACAACACACACACACACACACACACTGTTCCATAGTTTAAAATAAAGGATTTTCTCGCGATAAGCTTTAAGAGTCTTTGATAAAATATGACTTGATTGTAAGTAAAATGCAGTTCAGTCACCAACGATTGATGCATATAACATGCCAGATTTTTTAAAACTTATTTATACAAGTTTTGAAGTTAAAAAAACTCTCAAAGGTTTCGAATTGTTGATTTATTCTAAATATCTAAATTCGTTAAGCCACAATGATGTCATGCATGGGTAGGCTGGTCCGGGATGGTACCGCTTACGGCCGGTTTCTATAATCTATCTATCTTTAACAAGAGATTTCTCTCAAAATTTCGATACATTTTTGCTTCAGTAAAGAAAGACAGAGATATTAAGATAAGGTGCATATATTTATACATATCTAGGCAAGATAATATTGTATGTCTATCTTTGTTTATTGAAGCCTACAGTGGTATCAACATAGTAACGATATCCATTTTAACCTCTTGTTAAAGATAGATAGGATTTAGAGAACGGCCGGAAGTCATAGAAGATCGACGTTAAGTGACAACTTGGCTGTCGCGTTTCGTTCAGTGAGTGAGATTACCGAATGTCTAATACATCTATCCTCTTCCCACTACCCTTCTCCCTGCCGATTTTATGGGCCACACGTCTATGATTCAAGCGTCGTAGATGTTCATGGGCGTCAGTCATCACTTACCATCAGGTGATTACTTACTTACTATTTGCTCGTTTGCCGGTAGCTATAAACTTCGTATAAAAGAAAATAAAAAAATGTTTACTATGCACTAGTCTGGAACATAGGTTGGCCTTGGACGACAATCATAATTTACCAAGTACAGCAAGCTTAATATATTTTCATTGCTGGCGATATTACCACGGTATCTCAGGTATTGTGGATGAGCATAACCGGAATGCTCTTTGTCCATCAGTCGGTAGTTCCTTTGCAATGAATCTTTTGTGTCCAGAGTTCAGAACTACGTTCTTTGCATACAGACAAAATTACGCAAAACCTACTGAACATAGGAAATTGAACATATTTCAATAATATTATTTTGAACGATCGGAAGTATGATTAAAATGACAAAGGTTCGACAGGGAGCCGCCAGCTGAATTTTAAGGTGCACAAGCGAATTTAGACCTTAACGCCGCACGCATAGGCTGTAAGGTTTGCAAATTTCCTATAACAGCTTTATTTATAACTTAACTTATGCTCTTGTCTCACTCTAGCGAACGCATATTCGCATACTAAAGTTCTTACTTATGCCCTTTGTGCCATAAGTTTAAACTTCTCGAACCGGTCTTGAACTTTGCGTGTTTCAATTTCTGATTTCATTTTGCTTACGCTCATTCAATAAGAGACACAGAACACATAATACACAATCAATAGGAATAGTTTTAGAAAATAGGAAATCTATTTTGTATATTTTTTTCAATCCAGTTTTTAGTGAACGAATTGTAAAATAGCGGTTTTAATCCCTGCCTTAATTTGAGATAAACCTAAAATTTAAAAGCGCTCTGTAAACTGAAAACATGAACTTTTTTTGTTGAAATATAAATTTAAAATATTATATGGTAAGCTTCTATATACATTTATCATGATACAATCTGCTGCAACTAAGCGCACACCACGTAAGGCTAGTGCTCGTTATTATACTTCACACACAGGCTCTTTTGTGAACAAGTATTTACAATATTTGTATACTCCATCTTATGCCTATTCTCAAAAGTGTTAGGCATAGGTGCAATCGGGACACCCACGTTTCGCCTTGTATTTTCCGTCTAAATATGTGATAGGGAGTGAACCTATCGCCATTAGGTATTTAAAATCTATTTATCCATCACTCTACAGATTTAATCATCATGAAAAATTCCACATGCCTGGACTTCTCTCACTCAGAGTTCGTAATCAGTGAGACATCATTTATAGACTTTTATTATATGCTCATAACAGAATAATAACTAGAAATAAATATGTACATACATATGTACACGTCTACAGAACACACACATTTCGGATTGTATGTTCCGCCCCACGACGTGTAAGGGGCGAGCCTATTGCCAGAGGCTGATAATGAATATAAAAATCCAATACCACTTGAATCACAAGCACAAGCAATAAATCCTCTAAAAATATAAATATCTGTTTTGTGAGGCCGCATCCCTACAACACCTTGCAAACGTCATCTTTGACAAATGGTTCTTCGTTGATTTTTCACCACGAAACAGCCATTCACACATTCATAGACGGCATTACTGAGCGAAACGGGACGTGATTTCAATTTTCGCAACATTCATCATAAGCCAAGGGGAGTGGGCAATTTGAGCCACTTGAAATACTTTTACTTTGCTTAAAGGTTACTGACTTAAATCGGCCGTAATTTGTCTTGAGGAAATCGAATACTTAAGGTATTATCATATCGAAAAACCGTATCAAATCTTGAAACTCAACTATAGTAGTCATCAGCTGTAGTAAAATCGTTTATAAAGCCCAGAAAGAAAACAAAAGCGTTAACCTGTGATATAAGTTTTTATTTTTCTGTTCCGTACTTTGCCTAAAGTATGACTTTAGTAACAATTGTATGAGAAATAACATAATATTTTTCTGGTATCTCATATGTGAGAAGCCGCCTGGGTAGCTACCACGGCAATGTCTATTTCTCCCGCCAAACAGCAGTGTCAATGCACTATTGTGTTTCAGTTTGAAGGATTCATGGCCAGAGTAACATCTGAATATATTGAGGCTTACATCTTATGTCTCTGGATGGCGATCGCTATGGAATGCCAAGCATTGATTTTTTATTCAAGGTGTTGTTTGGTTTTCCTACAATTCTTGAACAATCGCATGACAAACCATCAAGCGAACGGCACGCTAGTCTCGCCATTCATTACAATAAAAAAAACTTATGTAATAAACAAAACAAAAATTAAATGCACAGGTAAGAGAACTAGGGCAAAGTCATTACTTTTAGATACATTCGAAATATTTATGGCATTTGATTAGCCGTACCTGATAGAACTGATATTAAACTGTCCTAACAATATATAGAAACTATAAAATAAGAGTTCGTTCAGTTGCTTATGTAAGTCATTGTTTTCGCTGCTGAAGATAATCTTAATAAGTCTGGCGAATGATATGAAGAAAAATGTAATATAAATAACATTCTTGATATTTTGGGAGTGCTTCACGTGAACCTTTGGCTCCGTGGCGCCTTGTTTCAAATAGATTATATTTTTAATCAATTTTCTCCTTTTTTATTGATGACATAAATAGTCTTAACGCTGAAGTTCTAAGATTAATAAACTAAGATCGAGTGTTGTGTCGTGGATATCAGAAACTACAAGAGACTTTCGGTCTCCCAAAACCCAGGCCCCAAACAAATACCTGTTAATCACAACTGCGCCACGGTGGTTGTGAATGAAGGTGACTTTTCCTAAATGCAGACCCTAGGGAAAGCCGAAATATCATCAGATAGAACGAACGCAATATTTATTGATAAAATAAGGATCTTTCGGAGGATATATTTTATAATGACGATTCAACTTAAGCGTATGTTGTATAAAGATTAATCTTGTTTAATGAACCACCTGTCGCCTCCAAAACTCCCCAACAACAGAAAGAACTTGATCCAATAACTTTACGAGACACCGTTTTGTTTGTTATGACAGTCACCAAGCTAACCCGCTGAGGATTTCTAAATTTTAATTAAAACTATCTCAGCGCAAGGCAAAGCACAAATATTAACCGAGGGAAGTTAACGGCGTTAAAATAAAGTATAACTATCGAAGTTACTGCGTAGGAACAATGAGCAAACAATATATAAGTTGTGCAATTGTTGCAACGACAAACACTCGGCTAATGCACGACGGTCTATTGGCAAATATCCGCCTGTTTCTAACTCCAACCACTAGATTGTGATTCGTGACAATACAAACATATTTCTCAAAACTATGCGCATTAAATTTACAAGTTTGTGAACTATATACGATAACTTCACTGTTAGTACGCTGAGCGGGTTTCTCTTCAAATTCTTCATTAATTGTACGTAAACTAGTGGATATTTGCATTTGTGGGTTTCGCGGTTCTATATAGAACATTCTTTCATATAATTTTTTCTATGACTGTATTGGGAGTGATCTGTGCTGTATGGTTAGGGAAGCAAATTCAAGAGATTACAAAACGCTGCAAACTCTTCCGCCTTATTCAGTGTCATTGCTCTTCACAAGTCCCCCGTCGGTTACAAAACGTCTTTTTGTCTGTTTTCTAGGACACAAGATTCCTTGTCCTACATTTATACATGCACAAAAATTTGTCTTCAATTTTCGACTAAATTATTGTCACTTTTTCTATGTCATTAAATAAGCAATTTGGCCTTGCTAACAAATTGCTTTGAGAAGATAGAAGAGAAAATTACTTTGAGATCTCAATAAATCTGCGAATAATTATGAAAATAATAGTCCACTGTTATCAGCTAGATCATTTCAAACCAGTACTCTGGTATGCAGCCGAAACATTTTCCGAATATAACTTACATATATTCTGCAGAAGTGCATGGTGGCTTGTTGGTAATCGGACTAGACGCCACTGCCAACATGTTCACGGTGGTCGCGGGTTCAAATCTCAGGGCACACCTCTGACTTTTCGGAGTTATGTGTGTATTGATAGTCAATCACCATGCACTAAAACGGTGAAGGAAAACATCGTGAGGAAACCTGCATACCATAGCCATTTATAAAAAAATCTATGGTATGTAAGTCCGCCAACCCGCACTAGGGCAGCGTGGTGGACTACATGGCCTAACCACTCTCAATCGTACTCTCGATTGTAGAGGAGGCCCGTGCCCTGCAGTGGGACGTATATGGGCTGATACAGAATATTCTGCAGAAAGGGTAAAATTTCAACAATTTTATACACGTTACCTTCATAATTACAAAATTTTGTTAAACATTTTCCACAAACTAACATTAAATTACATTTGGAATACTTCGAAAAGTGCGCTCCATAGTTAGGCCAAGAGGTTCTTTGGGTCGTAAACATGAATATTCAGCAACAAACTGACAGACGAATATGAAATATTGCAGAAAATCTAACAACTCACGTCAAACACACGAAATACGCGAATATTATCATTGAATATGAAACATAGAGTGTAATCGTACAAACAAATCAAAACGATGAAATTGACAGCGGACGAGTAAATAAGTAGTTTATGAATTCATATGTAGCTGGGGTCTGTGTCTTGGTGAAGTGAGCATAGCTACAATTCCGCAAGGATCCCGATTGTTTTAACACAGCACCTTTATGAAATTCAAATGAGGCCTGAGTGAGGGTTCTTGGGTGGCACGTATTTATATATTTCCCAAACATGAATCGCAATGCTAACTTGTGTGATTTATGGCTCGGCCCGCCTATTTCGGTAGCTCGTTTGTATTGCAATATTGTCCGGTGAGTAAGCAGTGGTTTTATCCCGCTCCTCGCTCAATGCTGAGTTGGCCGGCTGTTTTATTTCGCGACAAGCCCGGCTTAGTTGACGGGCTTCGGCATTAATTACAGATTTGTAACGCTGTGACTCTACTTGATTTATAACTGTAGATACTGACTTTATACACGGGTTCGATCCTAGCACCGAGAGAAATGTTTTTGCGGTCCACAAATATTTCTTTCGGATCTGGGTGTTTGTATGACTGGAAACCTGTCATAGTTCCTAATACACAAGACTCGATCTTAGTGTGGGGTCTTTGCATATTCCTATTATGTGTTATTTATTTAGTTATTTATACTGACTAAATTACTACAAAGAAATTTATGGGCTGCAGTTCAATCCAGATGCACCTTCCATCCACTAGAAGTGTTTATGTGTCGTATTACCAAATTCCCTCTTTCTATGATCACGAAAGATTGTTGCCTACCCTCACTTAGGCGAGACATCAAAATATATTCCGATAACCAGCTTGAATTTGCCAATTACTCGTAGGCAATAAGAGGATATAAGAATATCAAACAGATACGTAATCTTATTTTCTAATCAGACGTTTAACAATAATTTTCTTGGTGTTGGCTATTCATTTCCGACCACAAAGCAACACCGCACACGAGGTATAACACGGTGGGTTCACCACACACGTTCCACTATAAATAGATAGCACTGAACCACCGGGCGACTTGTGAATTGTATTCTACCCTGGCTGTTTAAACAATATGAAGTTAATTTCTCTAATCAGTAATTACATATTCAATTACCCTGACCCACTTGGAAATATTTTGTATTACACAAAGCGTGTGAACATTAAATTCGAGTCAAGTAATGAACGACTATTTTATTAGAAATTACTTATTTCCTCATTCCGGTTCGGTAATAAAATCCGTCGACTTACAATAATAAAACTTTATAATGTTGATTTATTATGTTTTGGTCGCAACATAAACAAGTTTGTTATTAAAATCTGTTAAATATTCCACGAGACGGGAAGCTTGTGGGGAGTGAGGTCACTCGGAGCTCTGCGGAGGGTATTAGAGGGTTAGGGGGTGGGGGGAGGAGAGGCAGACACCTTTACGAGTATTGCACGTGCGCGCGACCGCCAGTAATTTTTGATAAAATTGTATTACACTACACTTAAGTGTGCGGAAGGTTGTGTTCAGTATTGCCGAGGCACTCGACTGTAAGGCTAGATTACGATGCCTGGAGGCTTTATGTCTCGCCTTTTGTGACTTATATGTGAATAATAACTCACGTTACTGCGGATACACTCACCGGTTTACAGCGGTGGGAATTGACTCGAATGTTCGAGAAAAAAATCTTGCTAAGTGCTTCAGCGCGGAGTACTTTTCGTTGTTCTTGCGTGTAACTCCTGAATTTACCTTATCATAAGACGGGTTTAATCAGCAACTTCTAAAGCAAATTTTTTTCTCAAGACTTGCTAGTATAACTTTTTACAGGTAATGTAAATATGAATCTCTTTATTCTGAATTGCAGCATTTAAACTGTCACAGGTACTCTCAACGGACATCGAGACGACGCGACGCGACGTGACTTTCGCTCAGAGAGACTATCGCAGTCCCTTAATCTTTTCTTGAATTGTACTCTTTCATAATTCTTAAACCGCCTCGCATCTAAGTAGATTTGTGGATATTTATAAAGCTGTGATCATTCTTCTATACCTGGTTTTATGAGATGTCTCTTTTTTTTAGAAGCAACTTGAATCGCGTAGAACATATCATTCTTATTGTACCCACCATATTGACCATACTGTACCCACATCCTTATTGTAGATAATTACCTTATTGTGATATAATATACCTATGATACTTATTTTTATTGTTATTTATTCAAGTAAAAGAAGCAAAATTAAGATAAATAATTTAGGTTAACTTAAACCAATAAAGTTTCCAATATCTATGTTATTGTAGGGAGTGACACATTTAATATTATTTAATACTTTAAAATTGGTTAGAAAATCCGGTGCATTATTCCGGAGTCATAAAAATACAAGATTATATATTTTGCTCCGCGTATGTACCACCAAATGTGGTTAGTGAATATTTGAACAGTTTGTGGCAACCTCTCGAATACGTCATACCGTTAAATTTGCACGGATAAATAAATATTTAATGTTACTTTTAAGCCATAGGAACAGTAAACCGTAAACGTAGATAATAAAAACTAATTATTTATTCTTATTTATAAATAATATAGGCGGATACAGAAACTAATAACGTAATAAATATACTAGCATGACAAGTATTCATGCAATAGCAAAATAATAAAATATAATACATCCAAAGAGTTGGCTTCTAACCTATTGAGACTGAAATCCAAATGAGAGTTTAAAAAATAATATGAACCTGATAAATTAAGTACAGGATAAAGATAATAGAATTCATCTTCATTATCTCTTATTTGACAGCCTCCGTAGCGCAGTTGGTTAGACGCCGCCTGTGAAACGAGAGGCCGCGGGTTCGATCCCCGCACCGAGAGAAATGTTTGTGCGGCCCACAAATATTTCTTCCGGGTCTGGGTGTTTGTGAGACCGAAAAGTCTCTCGTAGTTCCTGATACCCACGACACAAGACTCGATCTTAGTGTGGGGTCAGGACTATGTATGTGACTGTTGGGTGTATTTATTATTATTATTATTATTTATTATTATCTCAGCCACAGGAAGCTCACTTCTGAACATAGGCCTCCCCCAAGGATCTCCACGTCGACATAATAAAATTGCTTTTGATTATTTAAATACAAAAACATCCAAAAATCACACACGCAGTCCAAACCTTCAGTTTGTATCAGAAATTACGAGGTATGTGTTTTGCTACTCTACTCCAGTAACAAATTATTTTGGGTCACACATAGGTTAATCATGCGAAGATCGAAACTGTGCATTTGATTCACTACCAATATATAGTATATCAGCTGTATTATTTGGTCTGTCAAATATTATTTCGACTACTGTATTCTATTGTAAGGTCTCTAATGAGCATATAATTCCGAGCATCGTGCACTCAGTATTAATGGCCAGGCTCGTGCGGTATTACTCTCTAACAGAAGATGGAGCAGCCGCTTTGATACCACGTTTCTTTCGTTGAGTGAGTTTGCCGGAAGCCCACTACCCTTTCCCTCTTCCCATCCTTTTTCTATCCTGCTGCCCTTTCGATTTGATGGGCCGGTAACACATACATTATCCAAGCGCCGTGGATGGTCATGGGCGGCAGTGATCACTTACCATCAGGTGACCTGCTTGCTCGTTCGGACAAAGGCAATAAAAAGTGCGATACACAAGTCAAGGCCTACCATAATAAATAAATTAAAATAAAAAGTTCATTGCATTTGATTATTAGAGATATTCTTAATCTAAGTATCACATTACATTACAATTACAATTCAATTAATGCTGTTGGTGAATACTCCATTGCAATAATAAAAGTAAGCCAAGTCGACACACGCAGGTATCGACGGGCAGCATTATTTTGTTGATAGATATTCCATTTGCACTGCCCTGCACTTACATCACGTCATTGTATCCAGTCGTGTCAATAAAAAAACAAATTTGCGCTCATTTCAATAATGTAAATATTAAATATTATTTTTCGAACAATGACGTTCATTTTCTGCTGTACTGCCCTCAATATGAACATGGGATAAATAAACTGAACATTTCTGACACACCGCGCCATCACTCGTGAAACAATGGGGGAGGCACCAGTAATTTTAACACAATTATTACACCAGTACCGCCGAAATTAATTATGTATTTTTAATATTTCGTGTAGCGGATAGCTTTAACAAAGGCATTGTTTAAAAATATGTCCGCAGTATCGTTTTAATTTCATTAATCATTATGAGTACAAACTGGTTGATTTTATTGAGCGACAACTTATTTCGCAACCGACATATTTCGTATGTCGTAAGTTCGTGTCCAAGTAACACACATCTGAATTTTCAAAGATATATTCTCATTCATAGGTTACAGTAACTTTGAAGGAATATACATACAGGGTATATCAAGACTGCTACCGAAAACGAAGCCGGGTGGTTGTTTAAGCGACTTCAGACACAAGGCAATAGAAAATTTTGCAAAAAAAAAGCCAAATTTTTTTTTGTAATTTTTTTCCTATGTCCATATTAGGGTGGTAAATACATTTTTTTTCCTAAAATAATAGTGTATACCCTTTTATTTATAAATACTCTAAGGTATAAAACAGTTTAAATTATTATTTTAGCAAAAACTATGGATTTACGACCCAAAAATGACGATATTTAAAAATTCATTAAAAATTAATGGCGCGTTTCTTTGCGAAATTTTTAGTTACATTGTGTTAGTAGTCACTAAAACTACCACCCGGCTTCGTTTTCGGTAGCAGTCTTGATATACCCTGTATAGTGCTGAAACCCGTGGATCTGAGAATCCTGCTCAAAAATTCAAAAAAGTGTTCAATTCACCTATTCGCACTAGGCCAGTGTGACATCCTAAGATCTATAGTTTTCAAAACGTAGAGGCGAGCTGTGTCTTTTAATCGGAGAAGCATGTGGCTGATATAATGTTATTTGAATAAGTCTTGGGGTTAAAAAACATACAGTGTTAACTTTGTTAATATAAATACAAAAAATTAACCAATTACCTAAGTGCTCACAATCTAATCTACAAATTTACAAAAAGCATAATTACACTAAAAAATAAAAATCATACCTTTACTTTATAGATATCCATTCACAAAGGGCAAACATAACCTGTTGGTCGAAAACCCACGGTAGTAATCACAAACATGACCAGAATTGAAAGCTACAAAAACAAAGTGAGCAAACAGTAAAACAATAGCACTAGTATGGAAAATGCAAACACGATACGCCCAAAATCATACCACCAGTTAAAGCCCCGTGCGCTAAACACACCTTTAGCGTCCCTCTCTAATGTACCGTTTTGGTTTATCCATCTCTCTCTCGCGGGCTCCCGGGCTTTGCAAATTGAAATCGCAAAGGGTTCATGCCATCACGTCAATAAACATCGAGAAAAGCGAGACGTATCATTGTTCTCTGTATATTTTAATTATTAGACATGGCTGAAGGGCCGACCGTCGGGGCGCGAAGGACCCTTAATGGGAGAGACCTTTCGTCGAAGGGATGAGTCCGTTGTATTATTTCACCTTTGTTTCCTTGCTTGTGATGTGTTTCACAATTACGCTGCTATATTTAAATACATTTATTGCCGCTCTGCACAATGGTCTGTTAGGGATATTTATTTTATTTTACTACGCGTGAAACTGTTTGCAATCGGTGTTAATGTTAATTGCATTGTATTTACCGTTACATAGATTTTATTTGCCAACTCTCACTAGCCCAGCGTGGTGGATTATATAGCCTAACACATCTCAATCGTAATCTTCATTGTAGAGGAAACCCGTGCCCCGCAATAGAACGCATTTGAGTTAATATAATGGAGTACATTACAAATTGTATTTCTTATATTGAAATGTAAAAAATATTCAGTCCCGATTTCGTTTCAAGTTTTGCTCGCGGCATAAAAACATTAAGTTCTCTTTGCATATTAGATTTTTTATAAATTGGTCTGAGGGTTAAAGTTCATAGATGATTTATTTACGAAAAGATACTATGACAGCATTTGTCACAGAATATGACTCGGAATTCCTTAACTATAGATCGTCTACGATCTTTTGACGTCCGAATCCGATGTTGTCAAAATATTAACACAGTTATTCTCCCTCCAATGTGTTATTATATTGGGCATGTTGTCGCTATTGGATATATAGTATAAATCCTAAATGTTTTTATTATAAAATCGTACCTCAAACAATGCGTTAACTAAATATTTTTAAAATGTGATTTGCAGTTCCAAATTTCGCTACGCCAATAGAATTTATTTGAATTATATTATTAGTTTGAAGCGATTTAAAAATATAAACATAGAGCGGATGATAGATTGAATGAATAACTCGTAATAGGAACCGAGTAACTGCAAGTGCTAGTTATAATTTTATTTTTTAATTTGCGATGGGACTAATTTACAGTGTTTTAATAGTTTTTTCAGACATTGACTTTTAACGCACAAAGAAGGTAAAGAAGTATAATTCTAGTAATCATTCTCATCGTTCCCTCACTACTGAGGATCGCTAACAGTTGTGATTTTTCATCGTGTTAGTCTGGCAATTCCATCTCTTGCGTACTATAGAGCCTTTAAAAATAAAAGAGAATAAATAATAAACAATTTGTTAAATTTTTCGTTTCATTGTGTCTGGATTCGTTTTGGCCTGTAGTCTGGATATACCCTGTATGTGACCGACATTATAATAACATCAGTCCACCATTTTGTTCCTTCAATACTTTTGTAGCAAATATTCATATTCAGATGTTCATGTTTTCCTTTTATCATAAAGCAAGTCATATTGTATACTCAGGATAACCGCCGAATTTTAAAAAGTTTCATTTATAAGGCCGGTTTGAACGAAGATTTTCAAGCGACAGACTATTAATCCAATCTAACCAAGATATAGGTAACTTCTTGGATGAAACATATAATTGAACATTTAGGGCCTTAATCATAGAAAGCATTAAAATAGGTTATTTTAGTTTTCAAATATTTTGTTTTCTTGATTCCAACTGAAGTTTCAAAACCCGTTCAACCGGGACAAAAAATTTAAATATCTTAAATAGGCTTTAAACTGTCTATGGAATAGGCCGTTAAACTTCACCTATTTAGCCTTTTCTAGAACCACTAACAATTCGAAAATCTTCTCAAACTGAATTGCCTAACCCAGTAAATAGACCCAGTACACGCTACACCATTTATAAACGCTTCCATCGAAACCATGTCTTTTAAAACGCATAGAATTCAAAATGAATATAATCTCTTAGAAAAATTAGCTCCGTAAAAAGATTAATTTAGTAAAGGTATTAATTTAAGGTACATTGTGCGGCGCTGGGGAGCGAAAGCCGAAACCATTTAATTTACATTTGTGGCAGAGAGACTAGGCACATTTTTGGCTAACGTTTTAGCTGTATATAGTTTTCCTATTAACTGTTCATGCTATTGTAATTTAAATAAATTAAAATGAACCATTATACAGGTTGTGTTTAATATTAATGAATGTTTACACAGTAAATTAGTACAATACTATTCCTGGCTCGTTTATCATTTACCTTTATGTACTAACAAGTTTTAAGAAGTAAGGCGAAAATTTGTACGAATAGTTTAGAAAACCATACAAAATTGTATTCGGAAATACAATATTCTAACTTTAATATGCGCAGTACATTAAAAGCGTTGTATGATATCAGGATGTCTATTATTTTCACAATGTTAAAAAACAACATACAGTCAAATTAAGAATCTCTTTCTTTTTTGAAGTCGATAAATGCAGTCATTTTTTGGTACACAATACTAATACACAATATTATCCCAACAGGACTTATAACCAGATGAATTTACAAAACATAGTCTCGATACCAATTCCTAGTGTACAAACCTGTCTGCCAGAAATTATAGCGAGCCTCCAACTCAAAAACGGTTTTACGAAACATCGAATTATAGTTCAGCTGAGACACTTTAATGAATGTTCACATTAACATACAGCTGCATATCGTGACGCGAGCAATGCAGAACTTCCCTTCAAGACAATAACATCCAAGTTAATTTACAACTGGTCCCGTAGTTTCATCTCGATAACACAATTTGTGTAGCCGACAAACATCGTGTAGGCGTACACTCAATTACGGGCCGAAATCGTCGCGACATTCCACATACAACGTACATTATATCTCATAGTTTCAAGACGTTTTCTATAAGAGCCCACTTTACTAAAAGGGCTCTTAGAGTACAACTGGTAGAAGATAGTACTGTTTGATGTAAATAGAAATAAAAAAAGACAATTCAGATAAATGTTTTTATTATTCCATACTACGAGACCTTTATTGGTGTCACAATACCCATAATTAACAAAGAAAAAATCTTGACTAAAAGTAGCTTTACAATATTACTGTATACCCATATTTACATATATAAATATCTGTATAAGAAATCTGACGAAACCAAACAACCCAGAGCGTGGGGTAAATGCAAACTAGAATTTTGCAAAAAAATACCTCATTCCCTTATTTTTCCGTATGTGATTATATTACATGAATATTGATTTTCAAGAATTCCAGTATGTATGCAGTTTTAGTTTCATTAAAATAGGGCTCGTGAATTCTTTTAGTATTTTCCCTACTCCCCATAGTTTCAGATCCCACCCCCACTTTACAAAACCCTGTAGACTCAATTATTCGATACACAAACCAAGTATTTTCAACTTACAAGACAGTTACCGTTATCCACAATAGGAACCACATACCACATCCGGGCATAACATTCAGTAACTAAATTTGAATAGTTCTCAACTATGTCTGTATATATATTTCTTACAATGTATATATTGCGGTGTTATTAGGTGACCGCAACGGCACGTAGCTATGCACAATCCTCCATAACTTAACACATACAATTTATGGCATTTGGGCAAAATATTTTATAATAATCGGATGTCGTACTGTTTACTTAACAGATGATATTATAATGCATAATTTTGGTAGTATATCCAAATTTCGACCAAAAACGAAGCCAGACGGTAGTGTTGGTGAGTTCAAACGTATTGAACCAAAAATATTGAATAAAAAAAAGTCAATTTTTTTAATATCACCTTGTTTGGTTGGTAAATACATACATTTTGCTATTTTTCTCAGACATGATTTACTAGGCTTCTGTCTACTCCAATTATGATATAAGAGCCCCCTAGTGCCAATCGTAGCGCCCGAGATCATTGACATAATACATTATAGTCACGAATAGGTCCCCAGATTTTTAAATTTAAGAACCTATAATGAGTAGTATTCTCCAATCTGATAAACAGAAAAAAAATTAAAAAATTACGTATCGATCATAATATTTCCACTTTCCTCTATTGTAGGCTAGAGATTTATTATTGCGTTAAAAATTATTCTCTGATGTAAGTTAATAACAATGGATATAAAACGCCTTTTTATAACTTGAAACTAGTCTCACCAGTTTCCTTAACGGAAGACACATGAAACGTCTATACTTGTATTGAGTATTCGCGGATATAGACAGCAATGCCATTTGTAGTGTAAGATCCCGGTGCCGACTGACCTATACAATTTGTAAGTAAATTTTACATAATTATGTATTGTATCTCTCTATATAATGCCTGGTCATAAGGATTGATTTCCATACCACCTGTCAGAAACGTCCCACCAATCCCCAAAATTCAATTTTAAAATATCGTAGTTCCAACCGCACCAGGCTAAAGTGTCAGTATCGAATATGTTTGCTGAACAAGTTAGCTGTGTGACTAACTTATGAGCAAATGCGTATGTACAAATCAATTAGGCTGAACGCAGTCAGAGACAGCTGCCGTGCGTGCATTCAAAAGTAAATCCCACAGATTAACACTGGCATGATTTCACCGAAAACTGGAATTTATTAATACGGAGAAGGCTTAACTGTCCATCCCAATTACTTTATCTGACGCCAATCCTGGAATTTCAACTTTTAAAACGGCTTATCACTAACTGCACCTGGCTCCCGCACTACAGTGTCACTATCGAGCATGTTTGCGGAACAAGTTATCTGTGCAACTGACTTGTGTGCAAGTGCGTGTGTACAAATCAATTAGGCTGAACGTAGGCGGAGATAGCTGCGGTCGCATGCATTCTAAAGCATATCCCGTAGATTTACACCGGCGTGATATGACCGCAAACGTAACGTGTATTAGCTTGCTCAATTGTGCCGAGAGCTTATGTCTCAGGATAGCGAGTGCAGTGCAATGCTAAGCATTTCTTTGCAAGTAATTGTGTTGTTTGGTTTCGCTTCTCATGAGCGGCGAATGACATGCTCGTCTCGCTGTACGTATTATTAAAAAATGGTGCTAGATTTGTCAATTACCGCTTGTCAGTTTTTTACTGCTTGGAAGCGCTCCTGATGGTCAGATAGTAAGGTGATAGATTAAAAATGTCTCCAGAAATTTGACATAATGATGTAGTTTAATAATGTATTGAATAAGCCTTGACCTTACCATCTGAAGTAATACTAATAACTTGTAACTTTTTTATTCAAAACTAAATTGTAAACTGATTTTGAAAATACCTACACTAGAGTTTCTTGCCAGTTTCCAACTAGTGAAAACCGCTTTCCGAACCGAATGCTAGATCAAAAAATGACTGAATCTAAATGACATTGAACATTTCAATGGATTTAATAAATTATTTTTTATTTCAATAAACATTTAAAAAATCTTAATTGAATGGGAAATACCTAATACTAATACGAATAAAATAATATACTAAAAACAATGAATATACGCGTTCACAGTTTTGTAAAAGCTGAATTTAAAACCCATGGCTTGTAAAAACTGCCTGAACACAATTTTTTGTGAAGCCAAATTTTTTTTTAGGTACGTTATAAAAATATTTATTGACAAATAATGTGGCTTAAGATATATCTCTGGATTCATAAACACTACAAAAGCAATAGCCAAAAAAACATTTAGAAAACGCAAGCAAGTCATTAAACCGGCCGTTAGTTAAAACCAAAGTTCCGCTAATTACATAAAAACCTAGCTATACTGAGACAAGGGCGGCCATTAATCATACCTCACCTTATCTCATGCACAGGGGCCGTGAGTACCGTCTGTCACAACGCAAGGAAACCAACTAGATGTACAGAATAAATGTCCGTAAATTATATATTATGTAGACGTTTTCAGCCGCCAAATGGTTATACCCGTCCTACAAATATCATTGTATATTTGCGTGTAACGATCTTATCTTATTATTAGATTAGTAAGAATATGACTTAGGTTAAGTTTACATAAATACACAAAATATCAAATGCTATCGACAATAAAAAGAATATTTATAAACAATCTTATTCTAAGATTGATATGAAAAATATATTCTAATTATAGTAACTAAGACAGGTCCAAAAAATCTTGTTGATCTTGTGATCTAGGGCTTTGTTTGTACAAAGCCCTGAACCTACAATTTTAGTTTCAAAGCCTTTCGATTCAGCGCCCCGAAACCTGTCAATAGCAGTCCTAAATATAAACATTATAAGTCCTACCTTAGACCCTTAGTAGAGAGCCTTTCATTTTTTCCCTGCAAATTGACATGATCGGATTATAATACCGCCCTTACGTTGATACTTTCTTTAATATGAAGTTGTGTGTGGGCCACCCCACATTCCACCCTCCCAATTTAATACTAATATTAAAAAGGCTGATGTAATACATAAAACATAATATACATACATACATAAACTCACGCCTATATCCCAGAAGGGGTTATCAGAGGTGCCAGGACACCCACATTTCGCCTTGCATGTTCCGTCCCACAATGTGATAGGTGGCGAGCCTATCGCCATATCTGGCACAAATTCCTGACTCTGGGCTGATAATGAATAGAAAAATCCAATATCACTTTGCCCAACCCGGGATTCGAACCCGAGACCTCAGCTTTGTAACCGTACCTTAGTACAACTACGCCACCGAGGCGGTCAGTAAAACATAATATATTTACTGATAATACCATAAACATCCTAATTCTACCATCTTATGACGAAAAAGCCCGGCCCTAATTGTACAGAATGTGGTATAGATGAAGATGTTCATCACATATTGTTGGAATGTGCTTAGGCAAAATCTGACAGAGAGATCTAATAAAACCTTAAGGTATATAAGGTAATAAACCTTATGGATGTCAGTATTGTACAGAGTATTACGTCGAAACGTCTTTCTGACTCAGCTATCCTACTATAAATTAGCAGTTAAGGTCTAGTTATAAATATTCGTAATGCAATTTTAGGCTATGATGGGGCTGGAATAGACTCTTCTGTATAAAACTACCTAAACATCTTTTTATTTAGAAAAAACATCTTAAGATGCTACACTGCGTTTTTTTAGATCTATAAGACTTTTCGCAACTAAGACAAAAATGAATAAGTAAATCATTGCAAAAGTGGCGCATAAAAACAGAGAAAGATAGAAAACATACAACACTAGCCTAAAAGGTTATATATTCGTAATTAATAAAATTAATTACTTGAACACTGTAAAGTTTCATAAAACAATATACATCTTAATTAAATTCAGACTCAGAACTAATTTTCATTAATTTAATGGTACGTGTATGGACTCAACTTTTAGGTCCTGGCTTTAACTCCCAAGACAATAACATTTCTGTATAATTTTTTGCTTAAATATATTTCATATATTTGCTCAAGAATACTATTTATACCCAGCATAGCAATCTTACCTTCTACCATATCTATAGATTGATATAATTTCACGAAAAAAATAATAAAAATATACAAAATGTTCAATATTGTATCAACCCATATTCATACGTCCCACTACAGGGCACGGGCCTTCTCTACAATGGAGAATACGATTGAGAGTGGTTAGGCCATATAGTAAAGAATTTCAATAAATTATAAAAATCAAAATACAATGTGAGATTATACGAAATTAAGTTCGTACTTTAGTTACTTGCATAAATCTGATATGGAATATATTGGTCATGTAGGCAATTAAAGAGCTCTTATGACAAGTCAATAGACATAGAACTTAATCTCTATATACAACATATTTTCTATGCTTAGTATTAACTATATTAATTTCTTAATTTAATTTATTTATTTTTACTATTTTATTTAAAGTATTAGTTACTACTTTATGGTCATTTTTTATTTGTTTATCTAAACATGTTTACCATAAGCATCTATCAAGCTTGCTTGCCATATAACGCACTAAGAATGTCACAAATCTACATACAGTTGTGAGCTCAACAAATATTACTGACCTCTTTCGTGCAAGGGAAAAATTAAAAAAAAAACATCGAGGCACATGTAGCCGCTGAGTCAACGATTATTACGAGTTTGTCATTAAATCAACGGCTATTCCGTGCCATGAATATGCATAACATTCGTGTTGACGATTAATGCCTATGCCGTCGCGGCCCAGGGTTCGATGCCACGTTTAAAACCTGTTGACTTTTAATTATAGTAGTTACTTGTCTTGTTATATTAAGGTGCGGTAAGTCCGGAAGAAAGAACTTGAAAAACATGAAGGAGGGCTTGGCCCAGCAGTGGTTGGATACGGGATGAAAATTATGTTTTAAACTGATAAATATATATTTAAAATACCATCCAGACTGAGTATCGTTTGGCATAAGACGACAGTTACATTTTATTTGATACAATAATGCCAGCCTGCTTAGGTGCTTCTTCTACGACAGAAGGACCCGAAGACCCAAAGAAATATAGGAAATTAACCATTTTTGTTATTACTAGTAGAGTAGTTATTACTACTAGAGTAACGTCTTGGTAAATACCGCCACTATATCTAATTTTCCCGCCAAACAGCAGAGTAAATGCACTGTTGTATTCCAGTTTGGAGGTTGTAGCTAGCGTAACTATTGAAAATATTGCAATTAACATCTTCAGGTGAATGGCATACCCGTCACCATTCATTGCAATAAAAAAACACAAATACCATGACAGACAAGACATCCAAAATAATCAAAGGGAAATTTCGGTCTTTACCTAAACAGGAACAGGAAACTCTATATTTCACATGCCATACATTTAAAACCTTATCTGACCTTATAGAAAACACGAAAGTGTATTCCGTATCCGTATCAGCCCATGTACGTCCAACTGTAGGGCACGGGCCTCCTCTACAATCGACAGTGCGATCGAGACTAGTTAGGCCATATATATATCCACCACGCTGGCCTAGTGCGGGTTGGCGAACTTACATACCATAGAAATTTTTATAAATCGCTATGGTATGCAGGTTTCCTCACGATGTTTTCCTTCACCGTTTTAGTGCGTGGTGATTGACTATCAACACACACATGACTCCGAAAAGTCAGAGGTGTGCCCTGGGATTCGAACCCGCGACCACCGTGAACATGTTGGCAGTCGCGTCTAGTCCGTTTACCAACAGGCCACCACGCACTTAGAAGTTAGAAGTAGAAAGTGTATTACAGCGTCTACAAGCAAACAATTCCTTAACCAATAAACAGGCATAATCTGTATATTACATTTCACGTACAATAGATTGCAAATAACGCGTATAAGAACAATAACACTCGGCCGGCTTGCCAATTGTAATATTATCGCAGCCTTACGGTTTCTGCCTACGTTCACTTAATTTATGTTTGAATGTGATTTTATTTGGGAAATTGTACTTGGTGGTAGGTCTCTCATATGTGAGATGCCGCCTGAGTAGGTAGCATTACAATTCCTTGCGCCAAATAGCAGTGTAAATGCACTGTTGTATTTAGTTTTGAAGGATATTGTAGCCATAGTAACAACTCGAAACATTGAGACCTAACATCTTAGGGGCCGTCCATTAATCACGTGATATTTTATTTAGCATTTTTTGACACCCCCTCCCTTTTTGTGATATGTGGTGAGATTTAATACTACCCCCACAAACGCATCCAACATCACGTGTATTTTTAGTACATATAAAGAAATGGTATTTTATTTCGAATATTGTCTTTAAATACGGGCTTAAAGTATAATCAATTTTTATTCTGAAATTAAGGACCATACTATAATAAAAAATCGTGTAACCATGCGAAAATTATATTATGCATTTTATTCAAAATTATGAGTAAAAAAAATACACGTGATATCTCACTAGACCCCCCTCCTCCCTTGTGATATTTCGTGATTTTTGTCCAACCCCTCCCTCCCCCATTCAAGCCTCACGTGATTAATGGACGGCCCCTTATGTCTCAGGATGGTATGCGCAATGGAATGCCAAGCATGACTTTGTAATTCAATTGTTTGTTTTACTACTCTCCATGAGCGGTCATATCGCAGCATCATAGCGGGCATGCTCGTCACGCCGTTTATACAAATAAAAAAATATTTAAAAAATTGCTATGGTGTTTCAAGGGACATTTAAAGGTAAATATTGATCGTACCAATACTTTTATAGAATCAATAATATTTATCACACTTACTTTAGTGTAGCTAATGGAAGGAAAACTATTAACTACAGCCTTGGACGGAACGCGTTGATAAATGGTTTTAAACCCCGCTTCCCTCCAATAAATCGAATGAAGCGGATTCAACATTTGATTAGTTACGGTGGAAACTAACTGATCCATTTCTTTTATATTGTTTATAAGATTTTATTGGACATCTGCGATACAGATGCGGTTGCGAGCCAAAAGAGATTATCTAAATAGCACAGACACTTACGCTTTTATTGAAGTGAAGGCTATTTCGTTTTCTGCTCCCCTTATCCCATATTTAATGGGATAACGGAAATATGATGTTTCAGCTTTGTCAATGATTTTGTTGATCATTTTACATCCGGCCTGAAATTAAGGTAGGTAAGGTTTCTGCAAAATAAGTTTTCAGACATTTTGATTAATAATTGGCACTAGGTCAAGCAAGACTTACGGGTCAGTCAAAGGGCGATCGACATGTACTCGTAAGTACGTGTATACCGGAATAGTTCAAAGCGGTCGACGGGTTGATTAGGCCAGCCTAATCAACATCTTGAACAACACAGTTTGGTACCAAGACGAGATGCCTGAAAGTGAATGGGGCGGAATTGCCATGTTATGATCATAAAGTGGACATCCACATAATTCCACTGCTCTTTTGTAATAAACGTAATTGACAAACTTGATCGATTTACTAACTCAAACTTTGCAATTTACTTTACCTTACCGTTGTAATTGTGACTACTCAATCCACCTCTTCTCTACAGGCGTGAACAAATACGAAAAATATACATATTGTATGAAAATATTCTCATCGAATAATTTCGATACTATTTGTATGCATACGTGTAATTTCAGTTCAATTTTCTCTTATACACCAACTTTAAACAATATTACCTTGCCACGTTCAGTTGTAGAAAATTGTTCTTGATCTAAAGGTCAATGCCCAGCAGAGCAAAGGTACGAACACGTTATATATTTTAAATTGAGCGAAACGATTGAACTCTCACAAATTGGACACGATTTTTGCCGACACTGTTCTACTGCTGTAGGTATTTTGTCACAAATACACTCGACAGTCACATACATACACTTTACTAGTGACAGGTCTCTTACATGTGTACATACAGACCGCTTTGTAGGTACCAATTTAGGTAAACAGCAGTGTAAATGCATTGTTGTGGTCCGGTTTAAAGGACATGGCTGTCAAAGTAACTACTGGACATATTCATCATCATCATCATCATATCAGCCACAGGAAGTCCACTGCTGAACATAGGCCTCCCCCAATGATCTCCACAATGACCTGTTGGAAGCGGCCTGCATCCAGCGACTTCCTGCGACCTTAGTCAGATCGTCCGTCCACCTTGTAGGCGGGCGTCCGACACTTCGCTTGCCTGTACGTGGCCTCCACTCGAGAACCTTTCGGCCCCAACGGCCATCGGTTCTACGAGCTATGTGCCCGGCCCACTGCCACTTCAACTTGCCAATCCTATGGGCTATAACCTTGGTTCTCCTACGGATCTCCTCATTTCTGATTCGATCTCGTAGGGAACCACCGAGCATAGCCCGCTCCATGGCTCGTTGAGTGACTTTGAGCCTTTTAATGAGGCCCACAGTGAGAGGCCACGTCTCGGACATATTGGACATATTGAGACTGGACATCAGGTAATCTTATGTAATGCCAAGCATTGCTTTGTAATTCATGGTGCTGTTTGGTTTTGCTGCTGTCTATGAGCGGTCGTATCGCTTATCATTCATAGCAAGCTCGTCTCGCCATTCATTGCGGTCAAATAATGTAATAATAAGAATTATGTCTTCATATAACAACGTCGATAACAAATTCCAAGTATACGCCATTCGAACGTAATGTTTCACTCATCGCAAATATAACACTATGGCTCATTTTATAAAGGCTGAACACGAAGCCCTTGCAAATAATATTGTAGTAATTGTAGAAATATTTTAAACGGTCAGCTTTATTGTCGGGCCGTATACAGGTGAACACACGCATTGGATGATAAACAAAGCAATGAACCGCCTAATGGTTACTGGCCGGTAGAGGCTTCAATAAAAATATTTTATATCTCTCGTTTGGTATACTCGGGCGTCACGCAATGTGCCACTGACGTCCATTTGTCCTAATTCCGACGGGACCAGAGTGCCACGGTTACGACCGATCAATAAATAAGTATTCAACTGAAGTTTGCAGGAACACTTCTTGCGAACCTCTTCTTTGGAAGTGTAACACTTGGCGAACTGTCACAGTTTTGTTTGCATTTAAATCCGTATAGTTTTATAAATGTGTATAAGTTATATCTAGTTACGTGTTTGCGTTGGTGACTTACAAACGGTCCTGAGTACAATGTGAATTTATCTTCTATTCGGAATGCACGGATTATAAATTAAGTGTAGAATAAATAATTAATGAATACACCCAACAGTCACATACATAGTTCTGACCCCACAATAAGATCAAGTCTTGTGTGGGTTTCAAGAACTACGAGAAACTTCGGTCTCAAAAACACCCAGTCCCGAAATAAATACCTATATTCCACACAAATATTTATTTCGGAGCGGGGATCGAACCCACGGCCTCACTTTCACAACCAGTTTCTAACCAACTGCACCATGGAGGCTGTCAGAGAAAACTAGGTGAAGCCATTTGGTCTGCAAAATTTTTGATTGGTGGAAACTGAGACCGAAGTTTCTATTATTAGTAATTTCTCGCCACAAATGGCACAGTTTTGGAACATATCCCAGTTAAGATACTTCTTTGTCCGAGTTTTCAAACTGATTGTTTAAAAGGAGTTGCGTAGATCTACGTATCCATAACATACCCTCAATAGGTCAATGAAATCGTTGAAAATACCCTCATTGTTACTTTACAGAGTTAAAACAACATTCACTGCTAATAGTTAGGTGTTAAATAAGCACTGAATAATTAAACTAGACACAAATACAGTAACATTTAGTTGATTTTAAGTCCACAAGTTTCATTCACAACTATTTTATTGCTAGGATATACATATGACTGCCTCGGAGGCGCAGTTATACAGCGGTATGATTGCAAAGCTGAGGTCTCGGATTCGAATCCAGGGTCAAAGTTACATTGGATTTTTCTATTCAGTATCAGCCCGGAGTCAGGTATCAGTGCCTGATATGGCAATAAGCTCACCCCCAATCACATCGTGGGACGGAACACACCAAGCAAAACGTGGGTGTCCTGGTTGCACCTCTGCGTACACCTTCTGAGCAAAAGGCGTAAATTTAAGTATGTATACATATTATATTATAGAATAAATAAAAGGATGAGTAATAAATCAAATGTATGGGTGTCCTGATGGCTGATAGCACCTCTGCCTACTTCTTCTGGGAAAAAGAACGCATGTATGTATCACTTTACACAACGTTTAAGGACCGATCCTAGTGACGTATGTCACGTAGACCGGTAAGAAATAGCCATCACATGTCGGTGGATATTCTATCATTGTTATTGATATTCAGTCTTAGAGGAGTATAAAAAAAATATGTGAGAGGCCTGGGTTTGTAGGTAGTACCACGGCAATGTATAGTTCTCCCGCCAACCGGCAGTATATGTCGCATGGCGAGCACAGTCGAATGTCGAGAGTTACTTTGAAATTCATGGTGCTGTTTGGTTTACTATCCATGGGAAGTCGTATCGCTTACCATCAGGCGAATAACAAGATCGTCTCGCCATTTATTACAATTAAAAAAATATAAAACAACATAGCATTTTCAATATAAGCAAGACAATGTCGCGAGTTTCCCCCGCAAATAATGAGTTCGCGCCATTTTGTTTACCGCCCGTCAAGACACGCGGTTTCATAGCGAAATACCGGTGATACATAGTGAAATTATTTGATAAACAACCTCAGTGGCGGAGTTAGTAAGACTATAACACGAAAGCCGCAAGTTCGAATACTGCCCCGTAACAAAGGTTCGTGTGATCCATGTTAATGTTCTGTTGTGGTTTCTGATACCCTGGAATCAAAACCCGAACTTGTGTGGGACCAAGACTATGTATGGGAATGTTGGGTATATTAATTTAATGTATGAATAAGATTTCTTTGCTGTGCGGTGGCAGTCAAGTGACAGGGCCAAGCTACAACGGCTCGCGGACCTCCTTATCGCCACGAGAGAAATAAATGAGACGAATTTTTCCTACTTTACGACCAACTCACTGTAAATTTCGCTGTTCGCTTCATTTTGGTGAAAACATGCTTTATTTTTTCCGACTTGATTACATTCATAACGGACCTTTATACACGGCGTAATTGTTAAAATAAAAATTCTTTGTAGGTACATTTCAACGTGAAGTTAATTAAAAGTTTATGAAAATACCTACTTGCATACATCAAAAGCGCTTGGGAACAATAATTGCACTATAAAAATAATAATATTATTATTTTAAATAATTTATGGACGTTAATTATTTGCAAATACCTAACATAAAGTGCTCCTAATTACGATGCAGACAACCAACTGTACTAAACATTAAAGACAGTATTTGTTATTCTTGCTTGGAGTTACATTCTATTAATTCTCCATATTTATTTGCTCAGTCGAGTCGTATTCAAGCAGTTGACAATTCGCATGCCAGTTCTGGGTAAAGAAGCGAGTCGGTACCACGTTGTACCGTCCGTCTTGTGACAACCACGTCAAATAGACCAAATTTATCGCCTCCGAACACGAAGGAGCGTTTCTTTAAATTTGTCCACGGTCTATTCAGTTCAACAATACGGAATGTAAAAAGATTTCATGTTAGCGTGAAGACAATTCATTCCGTTGGATCATGAAATTTTATTTCGTATTGCTTAACATTTTGCGGTAATGCACGCGACCCACTTTGATATTTTTCGTGAAGAAAAAGTTTGGAGGAATCATTACTTTTTATTTAGGTAGAATGAGGATTTTTCTTACACGCTCTGTGATACGGCCAATTATATGAATTTCTACTACAATAAAATGTTTACACGCTTACACCTAATCAAAAACTAATCTTCTTAAACATATTTAAATTCATTTTTTAATTAGAAAATTACATAAAACATGGCAGGAACGTATGTTCAAGTTATAATAGAAGACTTCACATATTTTGCTTTTATTAAAGCGTGCAATATTTTATTAAAAAGTAACGTAGATAACATTTTATATTAATTTGTATTATCAGATAAATTTTTATGTTAGTGCTATTTGTAGATATATTGAAATGTTAGAAAGATGCGGGGCCTCACTATGATACAGAAAACCAACGATAAGCCATGGCTTTGTTGTGGTTTTACGTTCGGTAAGGGACACCGTCGGAGACCCCAGTACCCCTCTTTCACTCCCATCCTTCCCTCAGCTTAAAAGACTGGCGAGGAACCTAAGGTACAAATTGTGTAAGTTAGAAATAAAAAAAGAAAGACCAATTTACTGTTGGTACAAATAGCACAAATGTAAAACAAAAAAAAACAACAACAAAAACCAATCCAACACAAGAAAATAGAAAATATTTGGTAATTGAATAGTAAGAGAAAATATCATTGTCTTGTATTATTTTATAATAACATTTTGGGTTGGGTATTATAATATTTACTGGTCTTTCATATGTAAGAGGCCGCCTGGGTACGTACCACTGCAATCTCTATTTCTGCCGCCAAAGAGTAGTGTAAATACACTGTTGTGTTTCGGTTTGAAGGACATTGTAGCTATAGTAACTACTGGACTCATTGAGACTGGACATCTTATGTCTCAGGATAGCGAGCGCAGTGGAATGTCAAGCATTGCTTTGTAATATAAGGTGTAGTTTGGTTTTGCTATTGTACATGAGCGCTCGTATCGCTTACCTTCAGACGAACGGCATGCACGTCTCGCTGTTCACTGCAATAAAAACAAATATAATTCGGATATTCCGAAAAAAATTGAAAGAAAGAAAAAGAACACTCGTGTAGGCGCTCAATTTGTTGCCACTTAAGGAAAATAATATAATTTGGTTCCGAATCAATAATAGTAATTGCGAAAGATTGTCCTCTTAGGTCCGATGGCTTTCTGACGACTGCGATTCGTCATTTTTATGTATTCTTGATCGTTTTCGGTCGCCTTATTTGTTAAGAGTATTGAGCTACGAAATGAGAGTGCGGGTTCTGTTCCCCGGTGAGATTTTAAGTTGGATCGGTGAAATGATGTTTGATTGATAAATATAATAGTCATCTTACAATCTATTCGTACCTCAAATGAAAAAATATGAAGTTACTTAGAAAACAGTTTGGTTATCCGTGTTTTTATGAAACCACTGTTATCAGGAACGGGTTAAAGTATCAAGTTTAAATAGGTAATTTTATTTTCCTATACGCTACAAATAAAAATATCTTCAAAGTAACCGCAATACTAAAACACGGTCATTTATGCCATATTTTTTATTACACTGAAATATTTTCATAACATTATTTACTTAGCGTTGAAATTCCACAATTTTCCCTTAGATTAAGTATGTGATTGCTGACATGGCCGACATTTTGGAATAGTTAAAAATCCATTAGTGTTTTACGTCCAAACTGGAAGTAATCAACGACCATAATATTTAAAAGGGTATATAATGGCGTTTCAAGGCGGTTCGTGCGAATTGCTTTCCTAAAATGTTCATTTTAAATGTCCACGGGGATATTATGACAACGTTTATTTAGCTTTGGAGTTACACGGACAATCACTGTTGTCAACGTTACACGAAGTATGAGGAAATCTTTAATGTCTAAGTTTAGTAGAGGACTTTCTGTGACAAAAAAAAATAATGTTACACAATAATTGGTGTAAAGGATATGTATATATATATATAGGTAGGATGTATACAAGGTGGCATCGAATTCATGACAAAGTATAAACAAATAAATGCACCCAAAAGTCACATACATAGTCCTGACCCCACACTAAGATCGAGTCGAGTGCTTGAGGTTCAAACATTTGTCTCGGCGCGGGAATCGAAACCCGCGGCCTGTCGTTTCGCAGCCGGTGTCTAACCAACTGCGCCACGAAGGTTGTCAAATTTATGCCCCCTATAATACTCCAATCCCATAAAAATATATTCTAACGACCTTATAAATACAGTTTATAAACCTATTTTAGCCATCGAATTTTGTCTACTTCGCTCAATAGAATTCAATAGCTGATCGGAAGGGGCAAAAATTTCAATAACTAAAATGGGTTTTAAACACAATCTATGAATAAGGCCTTAAAAGTAAAAACCTAAATTAAATATGTATAAACAATAATGACAAAAAAATCACGTAAACACGAAACTCTAGCAAAATTATTAATTTCGTGCTTGGTATCCACGAATGCTTCGTCAGTCGTTTCCAACCAGAGCAATTGCTTTACGAGATCCCCCGACTTTTTCCGAATAATTCCTCCGTATAACGAGCGAAATTAAATTAGCTCACCGGCCTTAGGTGAGCAAATTGGAATGTTCGCGTTGTCACCGTGTTTTAGGTGTTTTGTAGGCGGAAGTACCATTAGCGAGGTAGTTTGAGCTTATTTCCTGCCCATAATGGCATGTATACCAGGCACAAAACTAGTCCACGTATAATACCTATCGTATGTCATTTGTAAAACTTAACAACACACAGTAAATTATAGAAACCTAGAAAACTACACAGCCGTACAAAACAAAACTGAGACAACTTTAAAAATCTTCGATTCCCAAACATATATTGCACCGAAAACAATGCAGGTACATGTAACTGACATAGAATTATTATGATCGGCCCTCGCCCGGCGGAATTAAATGTCGCAAACAGATATCCGATCTACCAAGACCAAATCCTATAAACACACTTAAAAAGCCACAAAGGTACGCAATAACGTAATGTTACCTCACGGTAACCCGAAAACAATTCATTTCTGTGAGCCTCCCCCTCCCCACCTAGCCTTATAACCCACCCCGTCACGTACCTTCACCCCCACCCCTCGTGAAACCGCGGAATGTTAGCCGATCCGTAAAAAGCAATTCTTCCCGCGCCGTTTGCCTTTTTCACCGTACATTTAATGTGAACCAATGTAATAGTTTATTTTTATTTTTTAATGCTGACCTTAATTAGGAACTTGGTGGTGGAAAAAACTTTATACACTTTGTACAAGGCATAGGACATGTTGTAAGATCCATTGACATAAATATGTATATAGACAGGGCAGAAAGCGTGTAAAGTGTTCGGACGTAAATGGTGGCGCGCTCCAGCATATCTCTAGTGGAACGTTACTGAAATTAGTCCTCACTTGCGACAATTTTGAAAATACTTGCTTCTATTACAGAAAGTTTAATTGAAAAATAATATATTACTTTTTATCACCGTTTAGACAAAATTTATTAAATTAATTTAATATTTTTTCCAGCGCGATTTTCACATTCATCTTTTTGAAACTCTAAATATACTGAAGGGCTTTGGCTTTCCTTAGCTTATAAAGCAATTTAAAAAATCACTATCATTTACCGAAGATTCTGCTTCTAAATAAAACTACCTTGTCGATTCTAAAAACATTTTATATATGATATGAATTATGTAGGCAATATAATAATTATTTATATCTCAATAGTTATTATCATTGTTTTGTGTCCATAAACAAACAAGAACATCGTCGCAAAGCGTAGGCGACATGGGTGACCACAAAACACGTAAACTATATTCATTTGTTCTGTATGGGCGACTGACCACAGTACCGCAGATGAAGGGACCCCACGCGTTTAACATATTTTAATATAAGTATCTCTCATAGAATGTTGAAAAGTTTTAACTTATGATCGATAAAATCCTTGACTTCAACTGTATATTCTACCGTCTTTTAATAATATTAATAAATAAATAACACCCAACAGTCACGTACATAGTCCTAATCCCACACTAAGATCGAGTCTTGTGTCGCAGGTATCAAGAACTATGAGAGTCTTTGCGATCTCAGAAACACCCAGAACCGAAAGAAATATTTGTGGGCCGCACAGTCATTTATCGCGGTGCAGGGATTAAACCCGCAGTCTCTCGTTTTTCAAGTGGCGTCTACCCGCCTGTACCACGGTTAATATACTTGTACACAACGTTTTTTAAAAAGTCGTCTATACTATGAGGATCTTGCAAAATCAATATACCTACGTCAAAAACTCTCCCGCCACTTCAGACATCCAATAATTTGAATGTGCTATTTTTTAAGCAGTTCTAAAGTTATCAACCATTAATAGAAGAGGAAATAACGTCAGTGATTTCGGAAATTATTTAATAATAGGTTTGCACCTGTGTCATCCCCTTGTACTTCGTGCGATAAAAAAATTGTCAACGAAACTTGTTCGAATTTAAACGTAAATGACAATGTACGAACGCAATCGTGATTGAAATTCGTATTTAATTATCGGTTTTCGAGTAAGGGAATATTGGGTTGCGCTGATGGGACAACGCAGTGGGAGGCAAAATGTTCTATTTCGTAGCGGTTACTCTAAATAATGATTTGGTTAATTTTGTGTGCGGTTTTATCATTGGTGGAGAGCTGTTAACTAAAACTGATTTTTAAACAGGTACAGTTGTTAAAGGCTGCATACAACAGGTCACTGTGGAAATCATTGGGAGAGGCCTATGTTCAACGTTGGAATTTTGCTGATGGATGGACAGACAGATAATGTGTCCTGATTTATAAAAGTAATTAGTTAATTATATGTATTAGTTAATTATATATTATATTAGTAATTATATGCATATCCAGTCAATAGTCATTCCAGTATTGACACATACGTGATTTCTTTAAGGCAGGATTTACATCCAAGATTCAAAGAAGCCGTAGGTGTAGACATGTAACTAATTAAACAATTTAAATTCTAGGAAATTGAAAGTCAATTCACTACTCCGTCAATAAAATTTAATTTAACACTGACAAATCATTTTGAACAAAATACGAAATACGTAAAAGTAATTGCGCTCAGAAACATCGACGTAATCATTATTTTTTCCTCTTTAATATAAATTGCAGCGTAAAACTTGAGCAATACATTATTAAATTAACATTCCGTCGCGCGGTAACACCTGGTGCCGCTTATAAATAACTGCAGAATAAAGCAGAACATTATAATTAGGCTCTTATACTGCGTGCTACTGGAATATAGGATTACCTTTTAGTATGGAAAATTCTAAGATTCAACGAAACTAATTTTCAAAAGTATAAGTATCAGCACCGTTGAACAACTGTTCCACCTAGCTAATGATAAAGAAGAATACAAGAAGCTAACGGCCAACCCTCAACACTGAAGGGGCACTTAAAGCTAAAAAATAATTTTCATAAGTGTAACTAAAAGACAAAAAAATGTGATAATTATTTCAAAAACTACAGATTTTTTTCCGTATTTGACTGCCTTTTGGTTTAGTTTATTAAGACGTAAGGCTAAGGGGTTATTTGGCCTAACCAGTCTCAATCGAACTGTCGGTTGTAAAGGAGGCCTATGCCCTGCAGTGGGACGTGCATGGGCTGATACAGATACAGAGTGGTGCCGACCCGGTCAAGTCTGCCCATTTAGTCTGAGTCATGACTGACAGCGTGGCTGTAGCACTTCCATACGTATGACTCTTTTATTTATTATCTGTTACAGCAAATAATGATTTGTAGATAGTATGTGTCCCTTAGATTTCTCCCTTATGTAGCACTCGCAACAAAGCTTTGGCTCAAATAATGTAAAAACAACATTGTACAATATACAGTAACTTGAAGGATATATTGTTAGCTTTGAAAAACATATTCCATATTGGAAAGGGTAACGTTACGTTGATTTGTTATTCTGAGAAAAGATTGTTTGAAAAGAAAACAGTACTCACGTATTTATGTTCTTTATTCTTGGACAAAATAATATCAAAATAATTACTCATCATGTTTGCGCATAAAATATATTTTCGTAATTTATTGGTGGATATTTATTATCAATTAAATTCTTAATTACTGGTATACAATCTCTTATACAGTGTTTCTTAATGGTGTTCCGTGAAAGCATCTCAAGTGGACACCGGAGATATTCTGAGGCCATCCTTAAAATAATTCGACGTATGTTTTATTTATGGATGGATTTAAAAATCCTTTGTTCATGTATATTTTTACATTATATTAACATACAACAAAACCAGTCAATAAACTGAGTGGTCAATGATTAGACAAGAGGTTAAATGGTCCCTCATGACTAAGGCTAAGAAACATTGTTCTAGAATCTAGAGTGTATCTAAATCAATGAAGAAAAATATCGTGAGATTTTGCACACTCTCGAGATCTTGACAAGAATTTATATTGTATTTTAATTCCTCCGACCCGCAATTGGTGAACGTGAGGAACTATTTTCTAAATTATTTCAATGCAACTTTCGATTGTTTGGAAGTCAAGTTATCAACAATGGTCGGTGGTAGGTCTCTCAGATGTGAGAGTCCGCCTGGGTAGGTACCATCGCAATATTTTTTTCTCCTACTACTATTTGTATTGTACATTGTAGTTGCTGATTGTTGTGATTGTTGATAGAGTGTTGTGTTCCGATTTAAAATACATAGTAGCCAAAGTAACTACTGGACATATTAGTAAGACTTAACATCTTATATCACAATATGGCAAGCACAGTGGAATGCCAAGCATCGCTTTGTTTTGTTCGATTTTGCAGGGTTTTGTTTGTCATTGCTACTGTCTGTCAGCGGTCGTGTCGCTTACCATCAGGCGAATAGGCAACTCGTCTCGCCATTCATTGCAATAACATATCTGATTCAATTCATCATTCAACACGCTTAGAAACAAACAAAAAAACTCATACATTTACCATACACAACGTACGCGAGCAATAATAATGATCAAATCCGTTGAGGAAATATCTATACCTTTACAACATCCAATTTGATGTATTAGGCTGGGGTTGTTACATAATAAACGAAACGTGGTCCTTGTACGCTTCGGGGTGAACTAATTTTGATTCTGGATAATTAGCTGGTATACGAGATGAACTTTTACTTCGCTCACGGCATTTCTGCTAATTAATTGGTCTACATTCACGGGTTAGGTTTGAACACGTGTTGTTTCAGCGGATATTAATTAGAACGAAAATCCTTTAAGCGCTGGAAAGGCAATTGAGCTGGCCCCCATAATTATATTGAACTTCGATTAATTATGTGATCTCTCCAGTTTTATGTGGGCTGCACTTAGTGTTGTTTAGTTACTTTGCTGTACCACTTTTTTATGCCATATATATATGAATAAACTTCATGCCTTTTTTTGAGAACGGTAGGCAGAGGTGCTATCAAAACACCTACATTTAGTTTTGTGTGTCCAGTCTCGCGATATGGTAGGGGCGAACCTTTCGCCATATCTGTCACAAATACTTGACTTTGGCCCGATAATGAACAGAAAAATCTAGTATTATTTTGACCGACCCGGAATTCAACCCCTCAAAAATCTTCGAATAACTCAGTGTTGAAATCGTACCACCGAACCAGTCACGTACAATTCAGACACCGATTTTTAATATTTATTGAAAATAATTTATTGAATCCATTAAAATGTTCAACATCGTTTAGATTCAATTATTTTTTGATCTAACATCCAATCTACATCCTGTTCCTCATTTTCCGTGCACGATGGTTTTCGACATATTATTGGAGTGCCTAAAATGGTCATAGGACGATCTAATAAAAATTAAAAAAACGAAAATTCAAATAAAATCCTTTTTAATTTTCTGTACTTTGTACCTATTATTCTGGTACCTGCCAAATATACGTTTTAAACTACTTTCTTCGCCATGTCGCCTGATCTATGGCAACCTCGGTTCTTTGAGGAGTTTTATAAAAATAGATGTAACTATTTTAAATTAAAAATATTAAAACAACTTTCCACAGCGAAAATGTTCAACACTACGGATACATCGGAAAATAATAAAATCTGAGATGTTTACTTACTGAAGGAGCAACAAAAGGTTAATTTTTTTCTCAAATTATGCGCCTGGTAATGGGCAGCTCTTTGTTCGATAGTATTCAGTGTTCCCTACAACACTAACTTAAGTACCTATACATCATTTGAAAAGTTCTGAAAAATAGATATTTGAATACTTTTTATAGTTATATCCTATATGAATATTATTCTATTGCGCCATTTCCAACTATTTTTCTTTTTAAACTTTATTTATACTGACACAGAAAAGTGAACAGACTGCCTCAGTGGCACTGTTACAACGCTGAGGTCTCGGGGTCGAGTTCCAGGTCGGGCGAAGTGATATTGGATTTTTCTGTTCAGTATCAGCCCGGTGTCAGAAATTTGTGGCATATGGCGATAGGTTCACCCTCTAATACATTGAGAGACGGAATACAAAAGGCGACATGTGAGTGTCCTGGTAGCAGCACTGCCTATCTCTTCCAGAAAAAAGGGCGTGAAATTATGTACTTATACGAGTATATTATGATAAATACTTTTATTAAATGTGAAGGAGAATGCTAGTATATTAAAAACCCCCCTGTATACCTTTAAATCAATAACATTACATGATAATATATCCGTAATTGTTGGACTTGTAATCTTTATATAATGCCTGTTTGGGAGTGGAATGAACTGGATGGCGAGACTTACATCTCGGGTTGGTCCCAAGACACGCCTCGACATTCGTAGTCACGTGTGTATCTATAATTACCGTTCGCTTTAAATGTAGAGGAAAACGTTGAAACACTGTTTGAGAATTCTTAATAGATAATTTTGTGGTAACATTTAGTTTCTGTAGGCTTTTCGGTTGGATAAGATCTCTTTTCTACCTTGGCCTAGCGATATTTATTGAATCAAAATGAAATTGAAAGACATGTGCTCTAAACGGCCTTCAAGTTAATTTTATAGCTTTATGATTAGGACTGTTCACATGATATTTATAAATATTAAATACTATTATGATATAAAGATAAAAATATTTTACGTAATTTTAGTTATTTTATTTAAGTGCGTGGTGGCCTGTTGGTAAACGGACTAGACGCGGCTGCCCACATGTTCACGGTGGTCGCGGGTTCGAATCCCAGGGCACACCTCTGACTTTTCGGAGTCATGTGTGTATTGATAATCAATCACCACGCACTAAAACGGTCAAGGAAAACATCGTGAGGAAACCTGCATACCATAGCGATTTATAAGAATTCCTATGGTATGTAAGTCCGCCAACCCGCACTAGGCCAGCGTGGTGGACTATATGGCCTAACCACTCTCAATCGTATTCTCGATTGTAGAGTAGGCCCGTGCCCTGCAGTGGGACGTATATGGGCTGATACAGTTACAGTTAGTTATTTAATATTGTTTATCTATTTTTGCTCCTAGTCTGTAAGTCTTCTTCACAATAAAATATATAAATATTTTTGCGTAGCTATTTTACTACCCAGCAAATTATTGTCATTGTTTTTACTGTATTAATTTTCTTCATTTTCTTGTTCTTTTAAACATATATTAGACAAAACATCAATGGTAACGTATAAAAAACGCATCTATTTTTTTAATTCCGTACGTATCTCCAAATTGACTGTAATGAACGTTTTTAAAGCTTTCCCGTGAAAATATTAGCTTTTTCACGCGTGAGTTAGGGGTTTTACAACCCAATGTAGAAAATGAGTTCAGGGGAATTTTCTTCCTGACTTGAAGGGAATTTGCAGAATTTATGAATAGCCATATATTGAGGTGGTCTTTTCCTTTTACTGGTCTATGTAGGTGACTTTTTGCTAGATTAACTCACGGTAGATATCTACAGTTTTAATACAGACGAGTATAGATACTTATATTTATGGTGACAAGAATAAAAACAACCAATTTTGAAATCCACTTTGTAGTCTTACTTTAACAAATTTTATAGGAACTGCCTAGGAATGGAATCTAAGAATTGAATTATTTAAATGTTGAATTGTAATGTAGTTTTACGGTATTATTAATCATAACCCAGCACCATTGATTAGAAAAAATCGCAGGGCCTGTCTCACAGGAGATTGACGAAAATTTCGTTCTGTAAATGAGATTACCGGGTGCCCAGGGGTATTAGTTCTCTTTTCATCCTTTAACTTTCTGCTTCCCTCCCAACACGATAGGCCGAAAACACATCTAGAATGGTCCAAGCGCTATGGATGTCCATGTGTGGCCCTAATCACTCGCAATCAGGTCTAGTCGTTTGCCAGACCTATGCAATGGTATAAAAAAATATCTATAATATATTTATAATATTATCTCATTGAGATAATATACTAGAGGGGCACTGCAATCAAAATATTTGTAACATAATGAAGGGTACATTATATTTATGTCTCTGTCACGCTTACGAAATAACATATCTTCCCTCTCGCTTCAATGTGTACCCGTGTGCACGCACCATACGCAGAGATTTTGTTCCCGATGTCCGCTCTAGTATAACCTCAATGTATTATCTTGATAAATTCAGTGGTATTGGTGATATGTCTACCTACCTTCAGATAAAAGTATGAACTTAAGTATACAATAATGTTACTAATCTTCTCTGTTATGCTGAGTTTATCTATTATTTCCAGTGCAGTTGTTTTAATAACTTGAAGCGGTTTAAGTATCTTATTCAAGTAAGTGTAAATTAAGATTAAGCAGTCGTCTTTTATATATCTTTTATGTTTCTTTTAAAACTAAAATAGTTTATGTCTTTAAATATTGTTTGAACTAAGAACCCAATTACAAACGCACTACTCAAAATATTTGCGTGTCAGTGACAGATATTGAGACTCCAAAAACATGAAAATGTTACCACAGTCTTACAAATATGTGATTATTATTATAATAAAAATAGTGTACCCAAGTATATTTTAACGGCATTAATGTGTTAATACGTGTCTCACCAAATAACATACTCAAATGTTTTCTGGTCTAAACACACCCGTTATTCAGTTCGTTGGTGTACTTTTCCTTTTTTATATTGTTCTGAGCCAGTGCATATATATAGATCCCACTGCAGGACACACGCCTCCTCTACAATCGATAGCACTATACTACTATTGAAAGGGGTTAAGTCATATAGTTCATAGGTTCATTCAAAACATTTAAAACATATTTAAAGTCTTTGGCAACCCCTGTTTTCAATAAATTGTTCAATTATTAAAATATAAACTGTAATATCGATAGTTAAAGAAACTCTTATATTTTATACTAATGTTATATTGTTATTTACTACGAAATTGTGAAAGTTTAAAAAATATTATATTATTATTATCTATATTGTACATTGATAATAATTACTAAAAACTTATCTTCTTTATTATCATATTTAATTCAAATGTGTGTGTTAAATCTAATAAAAAATACACCCACGCTATACTGTATTTAGCATCTGTTGCAGTGTTAAGCTTAGAGCTTATGGTATAGCTTAGTCTCAATCCCCGCGACAATACAACAATACGTCTAGATAAAGACCCAATCAAAGACAGTTGCACAACTGTTTAAAGGTTGCTGAGAATCGACAGGCCCAGAGTTTGATTAAATTAACTTTTTAAGAGTAAATTTTCGTTAGAAAAAACACATTGTTATAGAATAGAATTTTCACTCGTCCTGGCCATAGTTTCACCCCCTATCGCTTCTTAGGATTGTTATTTATGAAATATAGATAGTGCCACAGAACAGCACCATATTCATTTGTTCTGTGGGTAGTATTGCCTATACCAATTGAAGTGCTTTTGATGTGTAGATGTTATTAATTTTCTTAAGAATGTAGATTTATTTGAGCACATGGTTTGCTCACGTATATCAGCTGCCTGTACCTTTGACATATCTGCCTACCCTCTCGGGAGTAAATGCAATATGATAGAACCTCACTCCACCGCCCGTCGAATGTAATAAAAGGGTATTTGGTCTAATACACCTACCCACATCCAGAGAATAAAGGGCTTACTTATGCGGTTAACTTTAATGGAATTTTCTTTAAAAAAGGTATAAAACCCACGGTAATAGAATTCTATCCAGCCGCGTTTACTTTTGTCTGAAAAGCCGATTAAATTAGTGATTTGATTTCACCTTATTTATCTCTGATTCGTATACCTTGCGGTGGTCAATGCCCTTCGCAATTGAATTTTACGCGACTGCGAAAGGAGGATTGTTTTTACCATATTCAACTGTGCTATGGTTTTGTTAATAGTATTGTAAATATGGGCGATAGCTTTTTATTGTGACATTAACTGTATCAGCCCATATATGTCCCACTGCAGGGCACTGGCCTCTATCGACAATTTGCGAAATTAAAAAAGTTAAAAAGTGCATAAGCAAGGGAGATAGAGCGTTGTGCCATCTCTCTCACTTTGCCACAGAAAGTTGACTGCTGAATAATGGCCTCGCTGAAGAATTTCTTTATACTAATGATCTTTGTAACAATAATAGAAGCCTTGTTTTATTGATATTATAACAGAATATAATAAATTAATTGTGCAATATTCATATTATCCACAACGATCACATCCGATTAACAAATCAAACTAGGCGATATTCCCAAAGCACGAAATAATCAGTTGCGCGTCCACGTGAAATCCGAGTGACACAGCTAATACCTCCCCGGTGGAAACACATCAGAGCCACTAATTCGACGTCGTCGATAAACTTGCGCCAACAACGTTTTATAGTCGCTTTGCATTTTGATTTCACTTTTAATTGGATCGGCTCTTGACTTCTAACTTGGACTGTTATTTATTAAAGTCCAATCCGGAGGCTCATTGACACTCCGCTGAGCAAATGACACGGAAATCGAGCCAGTGTTTGTTCACCTTTTTCGAGTGCTTTAACGGACTTTTTATATACGGAGTTTTGTTGCTGTTACGTGTTTTGCTGTGTTTTACGAGTAACATTGTGCCATTTGGCATTTGGTAATAGGAACACATCGATTACTGGATTTTTGCGAGGTGCTTTTGTCACTAGTAACTAATGGTCTTGTACTAAAATATAAATCGCCTCCACTACCAAAAGTAGTTTATTTGATAGCCTCACGATTACCTGATCTATCCTATCAAATTGATTAGTTATATTTCTATTTGATAACTATTTCATTTTTTTGATATAATATACGCCAAGATGTCGTGACAGCAAAGATATGGATTATAAATGGTTACTTTGTAATACCTTTCTCTATTGCCATATCAGAATTTATAATTTTATGTATCTCTTATTCTTCTGTCCATTCCTAAATATGGACCTCGTTCAATCACAGTGAAAGTTGTATAAGATCGGCTATCACCCTTGTGAAATGAGACATAAGATCATATAAATAACTAAAACAGAAGAAAATCAATTAGTAAAATGGCCCGTATTCCACGAACAACATATTATCATGGTGATGCATGCAAGTTTTGCGTTAATTAAACTTAGCCGAGTCTCCGTCGGTATCAATCGTAGTTAGGCGTTGCTCTAACTTATAGACCGAGTTAAGTTTTAGCCTGAACCTATTGTTCAACAGGCGACTTAAGGTGTTCGTAATTTGGTACGACAGGAGTTTCACTTTAATTGAATTTAAGTAGTTTGCCGGCGCTAAGCTGATGTTGTGGCTACACTACTAAATATTGTTGCGTTTAGCTGTGAGAAAATGCACCTTAAGCTTGCAATTAGATCTTTCCATCCTTATCCCGCACTTAGGGTTGCCACTAAGGTATAATTTTGTCTGTGATTTTTTAGGAGTTTGAACTTGGATACTGCTAGTGGCTTTCAAATAGAAACTTCACATTAAATGATTTAGTTTTTTACTTTGTAGTTTTTGAAGTGATTGAGCCTTAATTTAGCTAGTTTAAACTACAATGGGTCGTCTGCTTTGGTAAAATCCATCATATTGATTCATCAGACTCACTTAAGGCATTAAATATCAAGCCATTCCACAAAATTCGCGGCCACAACACCAATAATGATGATGAAGCAATCATGAATAGCAATAAGTTTATCTAGCAGATGACAAGCCAGTCGAACGCAGTTATAATGAACGGTAAGGCGACGTCTAATCGGTTCGAGCCGACATGGCCATTATAATTAACGTACACTGATTTAGATAACATATGGCTGCTCAATAGAACATTCTGAGCAGATTACACGAGGCATCGGGCCCTTAAATGGATGTGTAAAGGCCTGGTGTGATAACGGTTTACCGAATTTCCGATGTTGACGACAGTGCTTCTATTAAGGTAGATTGTTTTGTTGCTGTCCTCGGGACAGTAATTCGGTAGAAACCACACGGATTTAGCTTATACTGACTAAATGGATAGAAAGCATTTGCAATAAGTGGTTGCTTAATAAGATTACGTGTCTGTTTAAGGTTAATTAGTGTCAGTGTGGTCTTTACTATTTTCTGTTTCGCCTTCCGGTTGATATCTTATTATTATTATTCGATTGGTGTATTAGAATTTCTGGTAATAAAATTAATTCCTAGAATGCCTATTAAAAGTCTTTTAGTCACTAGTGATCCTTTCATGTTTGTACATTTCAAGATTAGCTAATTATCTCTAAATATTCGATAGATTAGTCAGCACAGCACCAATTATAATAACTAATGAAAATAGCTTACTAACAAATTCAATATTCTATTTTAACAGAAGCGCTTTGCCACTCCCATTTGCAAATTGATATCACTTCCACTATACATGATGTTTATAACTTAATCAAATAAGGGAGTGACAGTAACCGAGTTATTGCGTTGCTTCAGACGTAGAACCCCACGCGTGGGGTCCCCACTATTGAAACGATCTAACCAGGTTCCATCGCAAAGTGAAAAATAAAATTATAACTTGCACTCGTAGCACGCCACTTGCTTTCTATTACGAGTTATTAATTTAATATATCATCCGCTCTATGAACACGATCTTTTTAATTCATTTCGCACTATTTTTTACATTTAGTGCCGGATTAAGATGTTTAAACTGGCTCTGCAAAGACGGAATCGCACCTAGTAAATACATATTGAGTATCAAATAACATGAGATAATTATCTCTTGATATTTACATTTATTCCGTCTTAAATATATAATTCTTAGCATTAGTAAAGTCAGGTTTCCCAGTGATTCTGACATCATCATGTCCTCGATGTAAAAAATGAATTCAAAGACTTCTAAGAATTAACCCAAAACATCAATTTCCAGTCCATTCTGCCTTCAATTTTTTTACCTTGAAATCATTGACACAAATATGTCAAACAGCAAAGGCGAAAAATTGCATGGTTAGTAATATTCTCTCTGAAATTCGCTAAAGGCGTTCACGAAATACGTAGAAGGTACCGCACACGTCGGCATGCCCCTTCTAATCTCATAAAGCTTATTTTGCCGTCCCACGGGTTGGCCGGCATTATATTGTGACGAGTGCATATGACCGCAGGTAAAGGGAGGGACGACCGTTCCATACCTGAGCAAATAAAATGTACAAAGTGCTCGGATTTCAAGTGGATTTTTGTTGGTGACATAAAACAGATTTCACTTTTGTTAAATAAAAACTTGTGTTAGACAAATTTACCTTTGTTGCTTTGTTGGTGTTGATAGTTTTTGTATGCCTTTTTAAAAGGTTTTGGTGTATTTGTATGATATTTTTGCAGATTTTATTTGATTTTAGAGGATTGTCTAAAAATATGCAGAGATTTTAAAACACACTGTTACAATTTAACACAACGGCTTATCGTCTAGCACGTTTACGCAATCAGGATTTACAGATATGTAGATGTAAATAGAACTAATAGCTAGTCCAGACTCGATATTTGTTTCGCACACTACACAATTCAGATGCCTAGTCAAAATCACCCTGATATTTACCTCAGTGCGGGCATCACACTCACAACTCAATCACATAACCTCTACAAATGATACCTACAACGTCATGTCGAAAGATGTCTCCAAAAGGAAGTAAAAGCAAATCCCAAAATCCCTCAGAGTCACGCAACTCGACACTTCTAACGGCATAAAAACTACGAAAAAAGGCATTTTATACACCGCACTAAAATATCGGCCGAAAGCCGAGATTTATCGACAGCGACGAAACTGCCGTCTACAAAATACGTATAAACCGGCACATTTAATATTTAACAATGTGACGGTATGTTGTAAATCCTAGTTTCTTGTGGAGTGAATAAACTACTGCCAATAATCCGCTGATCCTTATTTATAAGCAAAGACTTCAAAGGAGCCGGCTTATCCCCAGCCTACTTGCACATATTGAACCTCTGACGTCACCTTCTTAAACATCCCTTTATTGTACGAGTACATATACACACTAGTATGACGAAATGAAATACATGAAATCTAATATATTTAATAAAAAGTTTATTAATTACTCTGTAAAGGTTGTGGAAATCACTATTGTTTTAATTCATTTATAGTATTTTAACTCGTATTAGATTAAATTGGTAGACAAAAACCTAACCCTAATCCAAAAATAATTTAAATCAATAAAGGATGGAACACGTGGAAAGAGGACACATAAAAGGCGTATTGTCTTACAACTCAATTTGAACATCTTAAACGTATTTACACATATATTTAGTGATAGAGCCTTGAAAGGAAATATCAAAGGGTCGGTACGATCAAAATACTACCGTCATCATAAAATACGTGACGTCATAATTACAGTGACCCCTGAGAGTTAAGAGTGCAAGCTTCTTGGTTATGGACCAGACGTGATTGCCAACTTGTTGACGGTGGTTGCGGGTTCAGATCCTAGGGGACGTTTCTGACATTTCCGAGTCATTTTGTATTGTAAGTCAATCACCACTCATCACAAAGGTGAAGGGAAACAGCGCGAGGAAACCTGCATACTGTAGCGATTTGTTAGAAATTCTATGGTATCTAAAGTCTACCAAACGGCACTTGGCCAGCGTGGTGGATATAGCCTAACTCCTTTCAATCGCACTCTCGATTGTAGAGGAGGTTCGTGACCAGCAGTGGGGAGTACGTGGGCTGATACAATACAATAAGAGATTCAAAAATTCTATGCGACTTTTATTCGAAGAGGATAAAATTCATCTACCATATATTCTAGCCTAAAGACCAACAGACTAAAACTAATAGTTTTACGCATACAAATTTCAATGAAGTTTCCTGAAATGACACAATATCCAAAACCGTCTTTTTTATTGCAAGGAATGGGTAAGCTAGACCGCTTATGTACAGTAGCAAAACCAAACAACACTTTGAATTACATCAATGCTTGGCATTCCACTCCGCTCGCCATTCTAAGACATAGGATGTTCAATCTCATTGTCTAGTAGTTATTCTGCTATAACGTCCTTGAAACTGGAACATAACAATTTACACTGCTGTTTGGCGGGAGAAATAGACAGTGCCGTGATACCCACTAGGCGGCCTCTCACATATGAGAGACTTACCAGCAATATAGTTCCAAGAATTTGATAATACCGAATACATTTATGCAGATTGCAGTTACAATCAAGTCATTTTGTTAGATTAGGTTATAGTCCATAATATCTAGTTTTCCAAAACTCAATACACAATATTAGTATACCGGTAATACTTATTCCTAGCAATAATTTGCAATTAACATCTATTTCACCGATACACAACGATCAAGATAAATGATTTAATTCCACGCCCTAAATGAGTATTTTTACATTGACTCAATAGCATTTAAACATAATATCAATAGAAGAATCAATGCAATTGTTTGAACGAAGCCAATAATACATGAATGTTTTTAAATTGCTCATATTACATTAATAACTGCTATTTGACAATTAATTGGAACCACTAATGGATATTTAAATGTTACAATTTGAAATAAATAATGGTTTTAAATTAATTGTGGCCTTTCGTCGATGACATACTGTTCCTGTTAAAACCCTATTTTAATTAGTCTTCGTGCTTTGTAACCCGTGAAATCTTGCATTTAAATCCTAATTTGGGCAAAGCCCAGTATGGTATGGTATGATTGTAGTTATCGAATGTTTGTCCTTTACGAATGACTGTTGCATTCAGTGTGAGGGAAGAAGACAGAACAATTAATAGCTTAAATAGGTTTTGCATATGTTTATGAATAAATCTGCTAGATCACTTTGTATCTACGACAACTAACAAAATTCAAACAAAATTCAACAATAGAAATTGTTGCAAAAAAAGTAATTTTCGTAAACATATTCCACATCAATGAATGTAACAGCGTACATCTATTCTCGCCAGTTCAAGTCGCACGCTTCGTTCACTACACAAAAGGTTCCCAAAATAATAAAAACCAGCAGACGCAACTCTCAAACGCTGGAAGTGATTGTTCCGACACGCGTTTGGGAGGAAATATCAGCATGTCATTTGTTTATATTGCAAAATTAATCCCCCGAGGCAGCTTGACTGATGAGCCGAGTCAAACGTTGCTTGCCAAACAAAGAAACACCGAGGTATTCTATAATCGATGTTCACTTAAACGACAGATGCTACAAACGGGAACCATCAATCTACAAGCACCTCCGTGTACCCGACCCCCATCCAGGGCCGAATTGTTATTCACGTTCCATTACTCCAATTTTTTAGAGCGGTGGCTGAAAAAGAACCCTTTCGGTTATTGTGTCTCGTCCTGAATAGACCATTGCGAAATTAAATTTCTTTAGATTACTCATTTTCTTTGTTATACTTCGCAAATAGGAGGTTTTATGGTGTGATTTATCATAATATGTTCCTGTGAGGTAATAAATTCAAAGCAACGTGACGCACGGCTGCATCGGATGGAGCTGGGGCGCGCGACAAGAATCATTCAGGAATCGATTAAAGTCAACCGCTCACGTATAAGGATCGGCAAACATGAGACCCGTGCGGGCCGATCCTGCGGGCATCGGTCACGTCCTGCCGACCAATAATTCAATAAGACGCGATCCAAACGGCGGGAATCATTGACTAGCTCGCTGGAAAATAATGCGCCCTTGTTTGTATACACGGTTTATTTTACATTTGCTTGGGATATTCAAGTAGCTTTTTCTGGTTTTCGATGGTGAATTTAATACAGAAAGTGGTAGGAAAATGTTTCTGATAACTAAGATATGTTACGCACTACATAAAAAAAGAACCGATGGTAGAGTATTCGGGTTCGTTCGAAGGGATATTTGGACTGTAATGAGCTTGTAATAATTCTATTTTATCAATTTCAATGTCAATGTCATATTTGAATAATAAAAAGACAATGCAAGTACAACTAGATTCAAAACAAATAATTACCCACTCAAAGACCGACTGCAACTCTTAGCTCCCCTATTCGGCGTCACACGACATCCGAAAATCGTTCTAAACAGCTCTGACCTACTAGCCCTGCTTAAAACAAGCCTTAATCTTCGCTAAATTGCATTATATACTTGATTATACGCTTGTTTAAAACCGAATAAAGACCAACAGCTTAGCTGGCCGAGCGTGCAATTTCCTCCATACAATACAATGGCTTGCGGCAGCTTAGCTGGAACAAAGCTTCATTATGCGTTTAGCTCATTAAGTAAATTAATGAATTCGACAAAGGGGTTTTGGCACGCGCGCGCCTGATGAGCTCTCATCATATTGATGGTACTAAAACGTTGTGACAATATTCTTTGTCTGTCGACATCTTTGGATTACATGACTAGGTGATACTCGTCCCAGCACTTTTTCTTACAGATAATAATTAATTTGCATAACAACATTACTAAATATTTAAAGTATAAGTGATAGCTTAGTGAAAAAAAGTGCGTGGTGGCCTGTTGGTATACGGACCAGACGCGGCTGCCAAAATGTTCACGGTGGTCGCGGGTTCGAATCCCAGGGCACACCTCTGACTTTTCGGAGTCATGTGTGTATTGATAGTCAATCACCACGCACTAAAAACGGTGAAGGAAAACATCGTGAGGAAACCTGCATACCATAGCGATTTATAAGAATTTCTATGGTATGTAAGTCTGCCAACCCGCACTAGGCCAGCGTGGTGGACTATATGGCCTAACCACTCTCAATCGTACTGTCGATTGTAGAGTAGGCCCGTGCCCTGCAGTGGGACGTATATGGGCTGATACAGTACAGTACAGATAGCTTAGTAAGAGGCTATGAATGGCGAGCAGATCATTCACCTGGTGCTAAGCGATACCACAGCTCATGGGCAGTAGCAAAACCAGACAACGCCATGAATTACAGAGCATTCCACCGCGCTCGGCATGCTGAGACATAAGATATTAAGTCTCAACATCTCCAGTAGTTGCTCTGGCTTTAATGTCTTTTAAACCGGAACACAACAGAACATTTATACTGTTGTCGGGCGGGAGAAATAAACACTGCGTTGCAACCTACCCAGGCGGCCTTTTAAATATGACAGACCTATCACCAGTGGTTCCACCAAGTTGAACGACGCGACATCTTTGACTTTTGGGGTGTACGTAAGTACTACCTTTCCCTTATTTTAAAAGGCTACTAACGCACACGCGACACAAAAGCAACAAGGGATCCTAAGAGAGATAATGATTTTTAATCAGTCCAACATTTGTTCATTTCTTAGTCCTGAGTTTTGTGTATGGTATTCTGTCATATCAAAAGGAATACAATGCAACAGGCAACCAATACTCTTAGGAGTATATAGCTTAACCACTCTCAATAAGGTAGACACAAACTTGTTCTAAACACAAAACGAGCATCACAGTTGATGTTACATCAAAAGATAAAAATCTAAAGATATTAACATTATATCAAAACCTTGACAGCCTCATATTCTCCAAGATTTTACAATGTAGAATTGTCGTTTTAATGCAAGGAATTAAAGTTCCACTTTAATATTTAACGCGAGACGCTATTCCCTCCGAACTGTTTACGCTGCTGCAAATCGCACGGGAGTCAACGAACTGAAGTGACAACAAGTTTAGTTTCACTACGAAACTAAATTGAAACACTTAAAGTGTTTAAACCAAGCACACATTTTTGAACCACTGAGGAATTCTTTACTGCTTTGTAACTGATATTCGATTGGTATATCTGAAAGTGCTATATATTCCGAATAAAATTTGATAATTTTTCCATACCTAGATATGGTTACATATTTGAGTTTACACTATCAAGACCGTATGTACGATTGGAAAGGGCTAAATTTTTAATATGGGTATGAAAAACAATAATAAATTTAAAAAAAAACATGTCAATGTTTGAGTGTTGTAGTGTAATCAATCAATTTTCCAAATGTTACTCCTTTACTAACTTCCACAAAACACCGAAATAGCACAAATCCAATGTAAAAGCCGGGCTGAGTGCAATCGTAGGTCGGGCCAATAAGTGTAGTATCTCCATCTCTGTGGACACAACACTTATTAGAGGCGCTCGCTGCGTCGCCTGCAATCAAAAGTCGGCGCGTCGCGTCCTCGGCCCTCGGAAAATGTTCCAACATTTACCCGCGACAATGTGCTGTAGCGAAATTTCCCCGCAATGTTTTGGTACAGTTTTTAACATGAAATATTGAGCATAGAAATATTTTTTGTCCACGCTCTCGCGCACTGGTTGCTGCAAAAAATTCTCGCGTTAAAACTCACGGGTTAAGCGGAAATGTACCCGGAACGAGTGAGCGCAATTATGTGCCGGAATATTTTTAACTGCAGACCAAATGTCCGATAAATATAAGCAAAAATTTCTGTGTGAGACGCCCCGTAACTGTAGGTTATTGACAAATCGCATCAGCGCGGCTTTCAGGCAACACAACTGCACTCGCTGAGTAATTGAATATGTAATGTTTGTAATTACTTTAATATTATTCTGAATTTGAGTGCACTCCCGACCATGGACGTTATGCGAGCTCAATTTATGTAGTTTAAAATTGCATAATGAAATTAGTGCGGCGCATTCGTGTCCTGACGCCGCAAGCTTCTGTGTGGACACTTAAAATTGATAGCAGAGTAAACTAAGTTGAACTTAGTGGCGCAGCTGTGCGCCGCTGCTGCTTTCTTTCCTTTGAATGCCGACACTGACGTAACTAAATTATTCTGCGACTATATATGATATGCACAAGTATCCTACTTCAGTTTCTGTCTGTGTATCAGGCGTAGAGTATGCCGGCATTATTGTTTGACCGACGAATGATAATTATTTTTGCTATATCCGGAGTCCATTGCACTTCAATCAGTCAAGTTTTAAAAAAAACATAGAAAGATTAAAACTCCCCTTCCATTCATTTCTAATTAATAAACACCGCATAGATACCTCAGTTCTATTAAAACAGAGAAATAGTAGCAATACATTTACTTGACTATCAACTTTGTGCTATTATTCTTAGTGCAAAAAGCAAAGCTGAGTATTATAAGCTCGCGCACTCCTTTCTATCTCAAATTCAACGCATGTAAATGTATTAAATTGAAAAGCGTAGACAAAAACAAAGTTTAAATAGCAAGAAGTCGATTGCACATGTTGGCGCGTGTTTTCAAACCGTCGGCTAACTCAAACGAGGTTTTAAACTACATCCGATGTTAATTGCACAACAGCTGAACGAAAGTTTTGTTGTGCAGATGAACCGCGGGATTTTAGCTGATAAAAAGCACTCAGCACTTCCAAAACAAAACGTACTTTCTTTTTGGTACATTTCACAAATGGTCTCTTCATTTCGCCGAGTGTAGTGCGGCCATGTTTAAAATTTGGTATACATATATGTGATTTATAAGAACGGTTCTCGAAACTCGAACACTGCATTAACATTCAGTCTCACCTGTTTGGAGTTAAGTTAAAAATCGTGTACCATTCGCGTCCCATGTGGACGCTCGCTCGGCTAAAATGGGGGACTCAGGAAAATAAGGAAAACCTTCAGCTTTTGTGTAACTCGAATGCATTCGCTGCATGTTCAGCGAGCGTGCTATCTCGATCACACCTTCACAGTTTACAATTTCAAGTATAAAAACCGTTTGAGAAGACTGCGGGCCGGGAGCATTCGCACTAAGTTACTTTTCAAAGCATTAAAATAAAACCGCGAGGGGATTTTTAAATGTCGTGTCACTCGTACGTGCTCAGTGGTGCGCGAATGATTCCACTGTTGTTTGTGTGTGTGACTGTGAATTTTCTGTTTCATTGAGTATAATCGTTTTCCAAATACGGCACGTGATGGCATCCGCGACCCAACGGCGCATCGAAAATTAGGTTAACGTCACTTCACATCTCGATCTGCAATTCCAAAACATCCATCCGACCGAACGTCATTCGGCATGTACGACCGAGTTGTGACATTTCATAATTTAAAATATCGACTCGTGAATTCTGGGTAGCAGCGAAAATTTTATATCGTCAACAGAAGAGATTGTTTTGAAAGAAAGGGCTTCTACCATTTTTACCTTGCTTTTTTCCGAGGTCGGTGGAGTTAATTCAACTTTATTCTGTAATTTACTTAGTAAATATTATCCACTTATTTTCCATGAAGTGAGACAAACGAAGATGCACGGTAATCAAGTTTGCGACTGTTACTGTCAACAAACTAAAGGGCGGAGTGGCCTCATATAAACAGAGAGTGTTTATTTTATAGCCGTCAGAGGAACTTTACCTGCAACAACTCACAAACGGTACAGGAAATTAAATATTGAAACATTTCAAATGGCGTTCGAGATGGCTCCCTTACTTCATTAACATTACACGCCTAGGGATCGGACTCTAGCGGAAATTGAGAAATATATGTTTCTTTAAATCAATTTATCAAGACTATACGGTTGCGTTTTAATATAATTCTAACCGATGACGACAAAAAAAATGTATTTTTTTTTTCAATTCTAACTTAATAAAGTTTTCTGCTTGTCATTTTCCTATGCCAACAAGACTCTTAACAAAATATTCATTGAGATTAACACTTTCTGTTACGTTATCACTTAATCCGTGAGTAAACCTTTATGCCTCTCAATCCCGTACAATCACCCAATAACACGCAACACCGACAAAGGGACGAAACTAATTTATTGCCGACTTAAAAACTACATACACGTTACGTCGACTTTGCATACCACAACGGCTCATTGTATACTCTCGTATAAAACGTTTGCATTGGTTTTAAACCCTCATCACAGTAAAGTTGACGCATTGAGACCTTAATTACACGTAAAGGGACCCTTTTGGGGCCCACCTTGGTAAAACCATCGTAGAGTTTTACATTAAAAAAACACAAACGCAAAGTTAGAATGTTTTAATGAGAAGAATATGTAATGTGCGTCGTTGTTCAAATGCCTGTTATGTGAATAATTTATAGATTTTATAAGATCATTTTCGCGAACCAGGTAGAAAATATAAACAAAATAATTTTGCAACACGGATTAAGAAGACGCGTGAACTCCATTTAAGTGTGAAATTAAAGCAGGTAGAAGATTCCTGAAAAATAAACAGTTCGATTTATTAAAATTATGCCAATATCTTCTATCTCCTTTCCTTTGTTTCAGCTTAATAAATAAAGTAGATCAGTGCATTTACAGTTAACAAAGGCTAAAATACCTAAATATTCAGCATTTCCACCCATCCAAACGTCGAACATGCGTCAGTCAAAATGACGAAGACTAACAATAGCCGTGGCATCGCACCTCTTAAAATTCTCAGTGGCTGAAAGTCGCACAATAGAATTTCTCTTCGCATTTTTTGCGCTTCTCTGACGGACGGCACGTTGAATAACATCATCCCTTTGTTTCGCCACGATTATTCCTTTATAACATGTATGCTCTAGCATTCGTAGTAATAAGCTATTCTTTTTTGGACGTCATTTTCGTAAAGAAACATCGGCTTGGCTTAACAAAGAAATATAAATTATTTGATTAGTGCTTACTCCATTGGCATAACTCGAACTTTTACACCAGCTAAATTAATATTTAGCTCATGAATTTAAAGATAGTCGCCAGTTAATTACGCTCGCCTCCTGTTAATTATTTCGTGAAATAGGACCGACCAAACATGGTTCATTCGAAAATTACTACCTATATACAACATACAGTCTTTCAATATTTGAATATAGTTATTCATTTCCACACAATAAATATTTTTCAAACATATTTTTCACAAATTGAATAATTCCATTGTGTAATAAACTGACTGCACTTTAGCATCCATTATTGGGCATTGGAAATAAAATTTAAAAAAATACCATGCATACTGCATTCCAGTTAGTTTTTGGCATGTATGTTATAAATTTTTCGGTTAATTGAATAATGCCGGGCTCGGCTACTGGTAATAAACTTTTGGTATGAACACCGGCCATGAAAACCGTGGCGTGCGTCCGATAATTGCATTCACTCCGAAAAACAATGAGTGCCCAAACTTTTGTATACCTGTTATTTTTATATAAAACATAATATTAACAATGTCCACATAGTCACACGCACAAGAGACAGCTAATGAACTCGATTGGCCCCGGAGGGTACCCGCATTACATAGTACCGCATCCGTTATTTTATTGAGATTTCATATTGTGTTACCTGAAGTATAACAGTGATTTGATATAGAAGATAGTGTATAAACATATAGTAAATTAATTTAAGTAACTTCAATAAACTGAATGTTCAATGTTATACAGTGAAAATTGCCTTTCACAATATTTCCCAAAAATAACATAACTGATTTAAGGGTGCCTGAACTGCCTGCAAATCTTGTGAGATTTTAATATAATACGTAGTGTGCAGATACAAATTTAAAAAAATATTCTGTTGTCTATATTTATCAGGGATAATATAGAATTCAAATGTTGAAGGAATTGTTCAAATCGAACCAGTAGCCTCAGAGCCTATTCAATGCAAACAATCAAATATTTCCTCTTTATAAAATCAGTATAGAATTAGACAATGCAGAAGCCACGCCCTAGAAATGGAACCAATGCATCAGATACCAACGGTTCATGTACTCAGTACATAAGTTTTTTGTAAAGACATAATGTGGATTTTAAATGGGCAGGGAGAGCGCACGTGTGAATTAACTATGAATAGCGGATAGCGCTTCCTATTTAAATATTCTTTTTACAATTTATACTGGTGCTGGGCCGGGCATATCCGTTTTACACTCAAACATAATGTGTTCTGCATAATAGCCCGCGTATAAAGATATATTATAGAGACTTTATCAGGTCTTCTTTACACATTATGGGTAGACTCCCACTCAAAATATGTTTGGACCTGTCATCAATTTTAGGTTCTAATGGGCATACTCACAATGGTTGTATCGAACCTTTCCAATAATAGGATTTTTTGCTGGCATCTCTACACACCCCTTCGAAATACAGCGAAGAACCTATGCATATTTTATTGTTATATTTTTCCACTAACGATATCGCTTACTATGAACATTAAGGAAGAACAAAGAAATGATTTACCGTCTTTATATTTAAAGCGGTCTGAACAGATGTCAAAGAGCATTGTGTAAGGCCCGCAACCCTAGAAATTTCGTTAAGCTCCTTAAAAGTTACAAAGGTAGGTAATACTTCAACAGGTAGGCAATATCAACTGAACAATGGTAAAATGATTTCTTTTTTAATTATTGTTAATTAATAGGAGGAAAACACCTTTCATGTTTCGGTAATGTTTTCTGTGGGGTCCTTTGAAGTTCCCTTTTACTTAATTACCTACCCTGTAGAGATGAAACGTGGCCCATAACTAAAACATTTTTCTTGCCCCGCAGGGTGCTTATTGATCGCAAGAAAACAACCTCTTAGCGCCTGAGTACTTATTCTACACGCCTTCATTTCAGACTAATAGTCGATGAACGAAATTAAGACGTACAGTCGACTCTCGTTAATTCGAAACTCGAGGGACTCTTAAAATATTACGAATTATCGAGTGTTTGAAATATCAAATGGTTCCCAATTTAGGAGAGACACTATAAAACTTCGAATTATTAAGTGTTTATCAACTATTATTCAATCAATACCAATCATCAAACATAATAAATAAATAAATACACCCAACAGTCACATACATAGTCCTGATCCCACATTAAGATCAATTAAGTCTTGTGTCGTGGGTATCGGGAACTACGAGAGACTTTTCGGTCTCACAAACACCCAGACCCGAGACAAATACTTGTGGGCCTCACAAATATTTGTCTCGGTGCGGGGATCGAATCCGCGGCCTCTCGTTTCACAGGCGGCGTCTAACCAACTGCGCCACGGAGGCTGTCAAAAACATTTATACATTCTCTTTCTCTCTCTGCAACTTTGAATTGTCGTGTGTTGGTAGCCGTTGAGTTCGAATTAACGCGTCGTTTTGTTATATGGCGATGATTTTTTAGTTCGAATTACCAAGTGTATACAAATGTATTGATTTAGTTCAAAATATAAAGAGATTTTGTAGGGAACTCGTGATAACTTTGAATTATAGAGAGGTTCGAATTATTGCAGGTTTGAATTAATGAGAGTCGACTGTAATACATTACATAATAATTATTTGACAGCAATTGAATCAATACGGTAAGTTCAAAATGGCGCCTACGTTTGGAAACAATAATAAAAATGACGGCTATCATTTTGATTCATTGATTTGACTAAAGCTTAATTAAAATAGGTCTGCTAGATTATAAAGATCTTTCAGAAACATAGAATAGTTCTGAAATGTTGCGTAGCCTACTAAAATCTTAGTATAGATACAGCGCATAACACGAACGGTTCAAACAAGTAAATCTTACAGAATTTCTAATGAAACATAAATATAGAGGATTAACTCGTTTATATCTGTTAAAACTACCCTATTAATAATAAATTTCGTTGTATATTCGGCGTTTGTGTTTGAATACGATTTTATTAGGATTTTCCTACTTTATTTATTCAGGCCAAGATTACGGGTTATATTCTGATATGAATTTTAAAATTGTTTCAATGTGTATTTGTGTTAATTAAATGGATGTTATTAAAATTTATTATTTGATTAAATTGAGGAGATGTTTGGATAGAAGAGTCTGCAATATCGTCGCTGATCAAAAGAAGATAGACGGGACACTCACCGATTATTTAATGGGGCTTACCCTGAATAAAATCCACTTGATATGGTTTTATTATAGTTAATTTTCTTCAATGCTGTATATTGTGACCGCCTTAAATAGGGGTTACTTTTTTGTAGTGCATGTAAAATTTGTAACTGCTAATGCTGGTCGTAATAAATAACCAAAATAACCGCACTGCCTGTCCATCCTAATTAACATAGGACCCTCCAAGAATCTTTAAGATGACTTGTTGGAAACGGCCTGCATCCTGCAATCTACATAGTACATATCTTAGATTTTGTTTCTGAACACACCATAGCACGACAAAAACCTTTATCAAACAGAATCTGCCTTTGTAGATAGTGTCACATTCAACAAGGAAGATGTTTAAAGGGGGTTTCGAGCGAGTTCAATGCTTAGCGGTGCAAAACTTCACTGATAAGAATGGGAGTTTGTTTGTGATGCTGAATGATTTGACAGCCCTTTGATCAGAAGTGGATTAAATGCGGGGTAAAGTTTTCAATGCAAAAATCTAATTATATAATGAATTATTTCGCAGTAATTTGCGACAAACCTGGTGTTATTAAAATCCTAAAAAAAGTATTGCAGAAATTACATATTTTTGTAATACTTAAAAACGGTACATAACATGTGAAAATCTTACTTTGTTGTTTGAAAGGCATGCGCAAAATCAAAATCGATAAGATTTTTAAAAGGCAATTTTTTTATATTTTTTTTAGACTGCTATACACGTATAACACGTATACATATACATATACATCACGTAATTCAAATTTTTGTGAACTGAGTAAGAAGTTACCATGTAAAGTATTCAAAACACAAAGCTTTATGGCATGCACGCAAATTTTATTCAAAAATTCCGATCCAACATCGGCATCTAAAGCTGAACGGGTGCCGGTGTATGACGATCTATACTCCACACCTACCCCCAAAGAACGATGCGAAACCAATCCCTGAGTAAAATGCAAATGTCGCTTTGATGTACGTTAATATCTTATTCTGTTTCAACAATATTCCAATGTTAGTACGACCAAATTAAATATACAAGCACCGTACACTTTCTTTGATCGTGAAACTATCGAATGTTTACAAAATGACAAGAAAATGTAACCTAATCAGGCATGACAGGGAATATTATATTTTACTGGCTTTTAGCAGCGGGAGCGGTACGATAAAAGTATAGAGTTACTTAGTGACGTCAAAGATGTGGCCAAGACGGTTCAATCCATACCGCGGAACCAATTCGGTCACCTTGATGAGACAGAATTGTCTACAGGGTGGACTTTATTTGGACACAACTGCGAATACGTGTCCGCCGTAAGATAAATAAAACTAAGCTTATAGTACAGGTTCCCCAGAACAAATTTCATAATTGATTACTAACAAGTTGATTTTTCGTGAGTAGCTTCCTTTCGACTAGACGCCCAACTTTTTCCTTACAGTAACTTTAGGAAATGGTAGCTTAGTAGGGTAGCAAGGATAAAACATGTCGATTTGACGAATGTTTAAAATTTATTAGTAACCGAATTTTTCTTTGTTAATTATCGAGATAATTATCTAAATAACTTGAAAAACTATTTGTCCTACAAAATATAAGGTTTTATCACAACAGTCCCCCCTCTCCAACATGTATCATAAACAAGGTCATGGAAAATAATTACTAACCAGCTGATTTTTTTTTTATGGGTTAACTAATATTTGTATAGTTTACTACCCACAATGTCCTACAAATTGTGTGGTATGTCATCTTGGTCCTACGCTCAAAAGATGTAGTACTAATACATAATGTAAAAATAATTACTATCAAGCTCAATTTTCGAGAATAGCTTCATCTCAATGAGACGCCCAAGTAATTCTTGTACGAAAATTCTCGATTGTGGTTTATAACTAAGATAATAGGGATGAAATATGTTGACTTGACGAATTAAAAAAAATTATTACTAACCGATTTTTTTTTTGTTAATTATCGAGGTAATAATCTAATTAACGTAAAAAAATATTTGTCCTACAAAATATAAGGTTTTATCACAACAGTCCCCCCTCTCCAACATGTATGATAAATCAGGTCATGAAAAATAATTACTAACCAGCTGATTTTTTTTTTATTGTTTAGTTAACATTTGCATAGTTTACCACCCACACTGTCCTACAAATTGCGTGGTACGTTATTCCAGTCCTCCAGTTACAAAGTTGAAATTCATGAAATTAAAAAAAATATTTTGTATATTTTGCTATTGTAGCTAAGGCACACTGCTTTCCTTGCTCACAAACGCATCCGCACAGCATGGTTTACTGTGGACCACAGACGACTAAAAATACAGACAGCCAACACACAGTTACATTGTTTTTGTAGTCACTTAAACTACCATCCGGCTTCGTATTCAGTAGCACCCTTGATATACCCGGTATATATTTAGATGCCTTTCGCACCGGAGCTGGAAATAGGTATTTTACCGAAATAACTATTTTGTCGACCTTTTAGAACTTGTCTTAAGTGACAAACACTAAGCATGGATTCATGCACTAATAAGGAGAGGTGAAGCGCGCGGGGCGGGGTAACTTTGGGGCACCGAGGTATTGGTGCATAGGTTGTGCAAACAAAACATTGCGCGTCGTTTTAACCACAGAATACTAAACTAACAGAAGTCAAGCTTCATACAAAGCGCGCTTAATCAACGCCCACATAGACAGCGTTCACCGACATGATATTCCAAACCAGTCGAGACCACTGCGAGAGCGAGTTTCAACTTTTGCGCGAACGCCGAGCGTAGTTTGACAACAAAAGTGAAGTACATACACAAGGTTGACTTCTGTTAGTATTCTGTGGTTTTAACTAGACGTAATTATTGGTCGCTATAAGCAGTTGGTCGCTTAAACCGGGGTCGCACTAAACGGTGATATTTTCTCAGTACCATACTATGAAACCTAACTTGAGTAAACATTATCGTCGTTAAAACCGATTAGTCATTATAAGCGAAGTCGTTGTATACGAGTACTAGTGTAAGTATAAATGAATATTTCATTTTATTTTGTATACTCAAAAATTACAAATTTTGTAGGACTAATATAACATACCTTTATTTTTGTAGGACATTGTTTTGTTTGGATGAAAAATATATTAACCTATCACGTGATATATTTGTCCTACAGTTACTAATAAAAAAAAAAGTCTTGCGGTATTGACAACTTTTGAGCGTAGGACCAAGATGACATACCACACAATTTGTAGGACATTGTGGGTAGTAAACTATACAAATATTAGTTAACCAATAAAAAAAAATCAGCTGGTTAGTAATTATTTTCCATGACCTTGTTTATGATACATGTTGGAGAGGGGGGACTGTTGTGATAAAACCTTATATTTTGTAGGACAAATAGTTTTTCAAGTTATTTAGATAATTATCTCGATAATTAACAAAGAAAAATTCGGTTACTAATAAATTTTAAAAATTCGTCAAACCGACATGTTTTATCCTTGCTACCCTACTAAGCTACCATTTCCTAAAGTTACTGTAAGGAAAAAGTTGGGCGTCTAGTCGAAAGGAAGCTATTCACGAAAAATCAACTTGTTAGTAATCAATTATGAAATTTGTTCTGGGGAACCTGTACCATTATGTTACATGAACTAAATCGCGAATGAATCTTAGAACATTGTGTTGTTGTGTTGTGGGTAAATATTTTTTTTGTAAATGCTGTTTTGTGAATAGTAGTAGAGTCGTTTGTGTGATAGCCGTAGGTTCGATTCCCGCATCGAGACATTAATGTTTGTGTGATTCAGAGATATTCGTTTCGGGTCTAGGTGTATGTATGACGGAAAAGTATCTCGTAGTTTCTGATACCCTCTACACATGGCTCGATCTTTGTGTGCAGTCAGAATTGTTTATGTTACTGTTTGGTGTGTTAATTTAATCATGTTTTTGTACTTACGCCAGTGGGCTGTAGACGGCACCCACAGCTTGAGATAGGACGCGGTATGGGACTGTTAGGGGTATTTTATGTATAAAGGGAGCATGTCAAAGTCCGGGATAAATTGCGATTATTGAGCAATAAAACCGTCCCTGGCACCAGCCAACGTAAAAAAGTTTCCACCATAATTCACGTAACTAATGGAATCTATATAAAGTTGTGTCACACGTACCAATTTCCTAAGAACACGCTGGAATGAAAATCTCAAGAATTTAGGAAGAGATTTGATCTGTCGCTAGGTAATATCGAAATTGTCAAGTCACCCATAGGGCTTTGACACGAGTTAATAAATTCCGCCAGCATCCAAAACCACTCGGCTGAGGTGTGACGCCTTGGATTAAGCTAGATTTTAGTGCACAATTCGATCTAGCTTTCACTCAAGAGTAAATGGAAACCGAGATTATCGTACCACCGCGCTTGATTTAAATAGTAAGAGAATGCACGGAAAAGTAATAACAGAAAATTATGAAACTGAAATTTTCTGAATACTTCTCCATAAATTACATGCAGTTAGGGAGTTTTTATTAGATGGCAGAAATATAATGTTATCAAACTACAACGAGTTAATCACAAAGAGTATACATATTACTTATTTTCAAATCAAAATAATAATTTTCGTACACTTGAAAAAAAAATCAGTAAAAATATGTATAAAAGTAACTTTTATTTTTATTTTTTTGTATCAGCCCATATACATCCCACTGCAGGGCACGGGCCTTCTCTACAATCGACTACGGGTTGAGAGTGGTTAGGCCATATGGTCCACCACGCTGGCCTATGGCCTAGTGCGGGTTGACGGACTTACATACCATAGAATTTTATAAATCGCTATGGTATGCAGGTTTCCTCACGATGTTTTCCTTCTCCGTTTTAGTGCATGGTGATTGACTATCAATACACACATGACTCCGAAAAGTCGGAGGTGTGCCCTGGGATTCGAACCCGCGACCACCGTGAACATGTTGGCAGTCGCGTCTAGTCCGTTTACCAACAGGCCACCACGCAATTAAAGTAGCTATTATAAAACGCTATTTATTTACATATTCAGGAAAATCAGTAGCTAGAGTAATCACTGGACATATTGAGACTTACGATCTTATGTCTTAGGATGGCGAGCACAGTGGAATGTCAAGCATTGCTTTGTAATTAATTGTATTGTTTAACTTCGGTCCATGAGCGCACATATCAGTTACTGGTTACGGGCGTATAGCATACTCGGCTCACAATTCATTGCAATAGAAATAAACCAGTGGTGTATAGAAAGTTACGTACACCAAAATAGTACAAAAAATATTAAAATAAAATTAATAACTTTTGAGGCTACCTTAAAAGCGGTTCCGTCAATTTTCCCCTCTCTAAACAGTCACGTAGGCATATCACAATTCACAAGTATCACAGACTCGCGGCCCGGCCTGGGTCCGCCTGGGTGCAGATACACTTCAAAATGGGGGCCACAATGTTCAATTCCGATGACTATCAATTTAGAACATCGTCCAATCGTACCATGAGAAATCAATAAAACTTCCTCGTATGTGCTAGATTTCTCAATAATGCATCCCTCCTATTGGTCATAGCGATGATATATAGCCTATAGCATTCCTCGATAAACGACAAAAATAATGTATAGATTTGAACCGGTAGTTCTTAAAATTAGGGGTAACAAACAAACAAATAAACCAACTGTTCGGCTTTATATACTATTATAGATAAATAAGACAAACTCGTCAATGTGTTTCATAATATATGCGCTTAAAACCTTATGTCACGATACATCCTCTCAACAGGTTGTGCGCGGAGCTCTACATGAAACTAAGCTTTGTCTCATTTGAATACATTACACTACATTTAATGTGCTAATGGATATTATTAATTGTACGGCTAACGTTTTACATTTTGATATTAGTTTGTGTTTTGAATTATAAATAATGAAGGCAGTAGTAGTACCAATGCTCACCGTATTCAAAGTTATTTGTAATTTGATGATTTGATAAAGGAGATCCTATAACCATATTTGGTACAAATTCCAGTTCTGAACCTTTGTGAGATTTTTCAAACAACAGATACAAAAGATCAAAGAGAATACAAAAATAATACAACCGATATAAAAGATACAAACATCAGGTCTTGCATGTCATAATCTACAAGAGACTTTTTTATATACCACTTACATAAACCCACGCCTGTTTCCCAGAATTGATAGGCAGAGGTGGTACCAGGACACCCACATTTCGCCTTGTATGTTCTGTCCCACAATGTGATAAGAGCGCGAGCCTATCGCCATAATTGACACAAATTCCTGATTCCGTGCTGATAATGAATAGAAAAATCCCATATAATTTTGCCCGACTGGGTATTCCAATCTTTGTCTGAGTCCTGAAAAATGTCCAGATCTGATACTAGTGAGAAAGAAACAACCATTAGTAATGCATAACTAAAATCCGCGCCTAGTTTCTCTAGTATCAACTTCACTCGAAGACTGTCAAACAAAACATTATCCAATGGTATAAACTTCATCATAAAAGCAATTTCTAAAATCTGAACATTGTGTACATTATGATTATACAAGCGGCGCTAACTGCACAAAGTTCCACAGCATATGCATATACCTCCGAGCTATAATTAGCATGCGGCAACTAAACGCAACTGGAGTATATTTTAACATATTATGACGGCCAACCCCCGGAGGTTTTTCGAATACTGTTTATTGTACTGTGTTGGATTAAAATATTTATATTGCGCAGAATTTTTGCTGCTTTGTCTCGGTAAAAGTAACTTGGCAATGGATGTAAATTTTTGGTTAAACAAAAACTATTTGGAATTATAAGCAAATTAATTATAAGATACGAGTACAAGGGTCGATTGAATTCGAATAAGCGCTGTTTAAGTTAAATACAATTTGGAAGGTATTATATTATGTATGTGGCGTAGCGTATCGTTACAACAATAATATCCATAAAAGAGACTTCTTGAAACTATACGTATATAATACGAATATAAATAATTTTAAGCCTGAGGTACAGCCTACCTGTACTTTAATTACAAATTTCCATTCTATCAAAATCTTTGCGGAGATTTATCAAATACGATTTCCTTATAATATTGTCTTTCCTAATAAGCGAAAATTCACTACAAATATACGTATACTACAGCACTAATTGCTTTTTACTAATAACCAAACACGGTCTCCTCTTCAGATAGCGAGATCTATGGGCCGGGGCGCTGCCATCAATCATTTTCACCATTCGATCGGCTAAAATATCTCTGGTGTATCGACGCTGGTTGGCTAACAGATTGTTACAGCCACGTCCCCTATGCCCCGCGGATTCATATGACATACATAAATTCACGCCTCTGTCCAGTTGAAGTAGGCAGCGACTATGAATAGCTACAGGGCCGAATATCGTGGGCTAAGAATTAAAACAATTGATTTCTTCTTGTGCGTTCTGTAAATGCAAAATCATTATATTGACTTATTATTTTGGAACTTATTTTAATAATAAGATCCAGAACCCTTATTGATATTAGAAAATCTTACTTCATCTTTGATCATTGCATAGTCTTGAACCAAAAAACTTATAAGCAGCTCTATTACTTATTGGCCAATTTTATTAAAATTAATCCAACAATTCCGTCATTCAATAGTCAATACCAACGCCTGTCACGTCTCCAACTGTCATTAATCTCTTTAATAACATTAGCTACTATTACTTCAAAAATAACTATTTATATATACAAGAATAAAAAGACATAATCATAAACAACTATAAGACCGCCAATGTTACACATAATGATAGGCTCTATGTTTTTTTCGTTTGTGATTGTTATATACAATATCCAAACAGAACAATGAATTAGTCAACTAATTATTTAAAACGGCGTCAATCAATAGACGTCATCAATTTGCTCTCCCACCGGCACTAGCGTTTTTGAAGTTAGTAACGACTCCAATAAAATTGGGACAAGCTACATTACTGAAGTTTCGCCGACGGAGTTACGTATCTAAGTCTTTCAAAGTATTTATAACCAGAGAATAGTTGAGACGTGGTATTGCAATACCGCTCGCATAGTTTCACTATGTATTTCATTTAGCTGTTATTTATTATGTTATATTAGTTTGTATTTTCAAGCTTGTACATTCTTTCGACCTTATACATAGAATATAAACATAATTAAGTTATCAAAACTAAATATGTATGTTTATATACAGTCCATTGACAAAGCCGTATGTAAGTAAATATTGAGTATGAAGTATTTTGGTATTCAATCAAATGTAGTGATATTTTATTCAACCTAAATTTGACCAGTGGCAAAAGAGATCCGATTGGCTAAAAATAACCATTTCTTGTAGATGAGTACTTTATTTACATTTTAATAACTTTATGCAAGTATTCTGTATCAGCCCATATACGTCCCAGTGCAGAGCATGGGCCTCCTCTACAACTAAAATACGATTAAGAGGCAAGTTGGCTTATTACATACACGTATAAAATAACTTTAATTACGCCGAAAGTAAAATCAAAACACCTTATACCAGTACTCAAACTTCCCTAGCCAATACACAATAACCATCAAATCAATTATTACCCATACAATTTGTACCAAATATCAAATGACTAAAGGCAATGTTCTCATGATATTCGAAACAAACAGACGATAGAGAGGGCATTGAACCACGGTAGCTGTTTACACCGTCTGCTGTGTGTTTACGATACCAATGCCTTGGAATAATCAAACTCAGGTAACAATTAATCATAATTAAAGTCAGCTTTACATTAATCAATCATTACACAAAAGCAAACTTTAGATTAACCATCGTAAAAAGGACAATACAATATGCTGGATAAACAAAGAAAATTAAATTTGAGACTGCATACTGATAATGAATTGAAAAACCCAATATCACTTCGCCCGGCCCGGGATTCGAACCCGAGACCTCAGCGTTGCAACCATACTTTAGTAGAACTGCGCCAGAGGGGTAGACTTGCAATAACTTTATGTTCCATTATTGCGTATCGTAATCGCTATCTAGATTACAAATATCCAAACATATGAGAGCTTTCATCATATTTTCTGAACGGGTTGCACCGAAATCCAACGAGAAACAAAGAAAATAACTCCAAAATTTCAAATTTCTTTTACATTGTAAAACAGACCAAAGTCACAGATGATTTGTAACTTCATACAGCGGAATCAATACTAGACACGAACTACGTCGAGGCTCCATAATCCAGAGCCGCCACAAATGTCACCATTTGCATTTTATTGGCAAAGTTTCTGGCCTCAGAACGCCTATTTTTATGGTAAACTTATTCAAATGCACGACGTCATAAATTGGGTAAAGGGGTATCCTGGCACGGCAGGTTCGAAGAAAGTTAGCGGGCGAACGCAGCGAGCAAACTTACTGTCTCGTCAGAGCCTCTGTATGTGATGTGAGTGAACTAGACTGCAGCTTACGGATTTCAGATGTAGATATTGCTAAAGGGATGGAACTTGGGAAGGATTTTGAGTAATACCGTATCGATAAACAAGTGCGTATTATTGCCTTATAAAAACTTTGTTTAACGTAAAACGATAAAGTCTTTACGTAATTTGGTTTGAGGTCTTCGAATACCATTAAATTTGGATTTTAAATGTAAATGACAAAGATTCTTAATTTATCCACCAAACGGAAACTATCTTCATCCAAAAAGTAACGTCTATCTATCACACTACCTACAAATGAGTTCAAAACTAAACCTTCGTAAAAAACAATACAAAAGACACTAGACATAAAACAAAGCAGCCAAGCAAAGGCACAAAAACTGCGAAGACGTTACAAATAAAAATATAATTCCAGGAGTGAATTTTGGCATTCCCATCATAGTAATGAATCAGGAAGTCCCACTAAATAGACAAGTAACACAGTAAACCTATCAAGTAATAAAGCAGTCAACTGAAACTTTTTTAATTAATATCATACCATAGCAAGTCCATGCCGACAGGTAATCCAATAATAGCGTCGAAAATTGAATGTTAAAATAATAACTGCTACTGTTGCCGAATCGTTACGCAAACTTGAAAAAGTACACGCGCTCTATCATTTCGAAATGTTCTCATTGAAATGTATATGACTCGAGTTGAATGTAATATTAAAATGCGTAATAAATAACAGACAGACGATATAATAAAAGTTAGACTATATCGCTGGGTGAATACTTCAACAGGTTACTGTGGAAGACTTTAGAGAAGACCCGTATTTTACAGGAGACTTCATGTCGCTGACGATAATGATGTAAATAATAAATGACAATACAGCAGGACTCAAAAACATACTTCACTGTAAATTATTGGAAGCGGTAGACCGCTGAAATGTTGCAGGATCCTAGAGGTCCAATGACTTCCTGCAACATTTCAGTTCATCAGCCCACCGTAAGATGGACGCCTAATGATATTCTCCACGCGGGAGTGGAATATATAGAAATAGCTTATTAAGTGAGAAAGACAAAACCAAAACAAATTTTAGTAAATATTTTCCAATAATGAGCACGTTTGCTTATAGGAGTCGACTTTACCAGCATAATAGAAGGAAAATCTGTCGATTTTCTCCCACTGAATGAAAATCAATTTCCTACAGTTGGGAAAATTCATTTATCGACCACCTGCGTACCGCGGCCCGATGAACCGGATATCTACACAATGAGCTCTCGGATCTAATCTCCACGGAGAGGCTTTAAGACTCGTGACAGATCACCAACTCCATACTTTTATTGTGATATTGTAGTATTTTATGGGGGGTCGGTGCTGACTGACAGTCACTACAAAAGCAGACGTAGTCAACCTTCCAGTTTTATGAAATATTATAGTCGTAAATCCCGTGCGATCTAAAGATTGGATGCGGCTAATTTGCAATGACAAACAGCCGCATAAGAGCTAAAGCGAGCACTCGTTTGAGACATCACATATGGATTATTTTACTGTATATATCCATAGATTCAATGATTATATTTTGTACATTCCCCAGACTTACCAGCCAATAATGTCCAAGGAATATTAAAATATGTCAATATTCCAATTCATGCCATTTCAAAACGGCAGTAAAAATCCCCAAAGCTAGATTTTTAGCACCAATCAAAAGACCTAAATTACCAATCAGTGAACCAGATTTAGGCTAGGGTTATAGACTAAGGTTCATATTCATTCAGCGTGGTACCTACAGGCCGGCAGTGAGGCTGATAGATAGCTTATATATCCTATCGGTGGAAGGCGGCGCTGCTACTTTTTTCTCGCGATAAAACGCTGTGATTAATTGCCTCGGTGCGTATCACTTAACATTTCTTCCACACACCAGCACTTTATAAAGAAAGGCAGAGATTTTTCATGAAGCTAGTGAAATAGTCGCTGCCACATTGCTTATTACAGTAAGTGGCCATAAATTTTGGCCTTTACGGTTGGCGTTCATGAAGGCGCGGTAATGAGATCGCATTACAGGTATTCATGTCTGTAACTGTAATATTTTTCAATTGAATCCACCCGAAGATCTTTTTTGTTTACCGTCGCTTGTAAATTGTTTGTGATTTATTGTAAATATCCAAGGTAATGTAATAACATGTGATGCACGGCACAAACCGCGGCACGATTAACAATTATTGTCCTTACACTGTTTATGCTCTCAAAATAATGCTCTCATTTATACCCTCACATTCGTGTTTAACAAAGGGAAATGTTAAAAATAACATTTTTTTGTCATTAGGATGACCTACTTAAATTAAGTAGTTTTTGTTGGTCGCAACAATGAGCTCCTCTGAGCGGGCTTAAGATCACTTTGTCTTTGCAACTTTCTTATTGTGATTCTCTACGCCGTTCATTTGGTCGCCCCGAATCTTTGAAATTGTGCTTCTCGTGGGCAGACTAGGCATTGTACGTAAAGCATTAATGAGACAATACGTTTAGTCTCAGCCGCAGTTTAGTCCGGGGTTAGTGCAGACTGTGGTAATGCGCAAACCGCACATTCAGAGCAAGATGCTTTATCATTTGGGTTTGTAAATAACTTGAGAACAGCGGTGTTCAAGAGACAGGCAATGTATTGCGAGTGCACTATACTTGTCAAAGTTTCGTTAACCGCGGCTCACGTTGGCAAACTAAGCAAGCCAAGGTTATAACTGTCTAAGTTATTATTGCTCCGTGTGTTTCCGTTTCCTTTACAAAAGCGTCGGCACAGTCGCCGCTGCCGCTGCTAACACTCCTCGCCTCCATTTATTCAATAGCTAAATGAATTTAATTAAAGTTGGCACGACATTGATCTTTGAAACGGAACTCGATTCAAACTCCAAATTGTTAATTTAAGAAGTAATAATATTTGGAATTTATGTTTTCATATCCTTCGGTTTGACATTTTATGTTAATAAATATCGGTTGGCCGAGTGTACAGTGTTCGCTGGAAACGAAACTCTACGGGAATTTAATATTTTGCACACAATAGAGTGTTCTATGAATGGTTTTTCGTGCTGAAATGTTTCCCGTTCAAATTGTTGTAAATCAATACCAATTCGCGCATACCAGAAATGAAAATGTCATTTCTCTGTACATGGACAACCTTGTCATTTATTTGTCAGTTGTGAAAAACGGAAAATAAGGAAGGTGTTCCATGTTTGAGATATTATTGGCAGCAAAGTGAATCGAGTTCCCTGGGGAGACAGGGGAGAAACTGCGCGGACGACTGAAAAATACACTAGCTAGATTCGGATACTTCTATTAATACATTAATTAAACTCAGCGATGTTGAAATATCTAACAATGAAACTATATTAAAAGCGAGTAACATTAAATTACGTTGAAAGTACAAAGGCACAAGTCTGTACAAAAGGTTCTTTTGCCTCTCATATCACACTCAATTTAATTTTCTTAGATCGGAATAAATTGTTCCACGATACTTCACATATTATTTCGTGAGCAACTTTAGCTGAAATACAGCGAAACTTCAATTTAAGTCTTGATGTCGCGTTACAGCAAAATTCCATTTGCCGACGTAGGTGAATTGAATGCTATAAAGAATTTACAATGGCCCTTTTGACCCGGCCGACATTAACCGCTGAAAACGGCCGCATTAGTGTGAGGACAGATGTTCTCGGTCAAGTGCCCCGCTGATATTATTTTCAAACGATTTTGCAATATTGCGTGATAGCCCGCAAACAACGGATCGTATTGCTTCCGACTTTTTTTATTCTATACTTAATATCCACAGAAGCCTTGTTACAAATTATATGCTATTTGTCTGTACTGCTATCAAAATGCTTTGTTTTAGCCGTAGTTCATAGACTATATTGTAACAATTAAGATATCATGGATATGAAGCAGGAAAATCTTCGAGACCAAAACCAAACGAGCCATTATAAAATTGTAATTTCGCCTTAAATACCACTATACCACACTACCTTATCAAAGACTAAAAATTTTCTTCCGTATTCAGCAGTCCACTACTGACTGAGGCCTTCCCGAACACAAGTATCTAAGTTTTGAATCGAAAACCTTCTCTTAATTTATACCCTCGACACAAAACTCACTTAATTTAGTCAGGACGTCATATCCATCCTGTCTGTATCAGCCCACGTACGTCCCACTGCAGAGCATGGGCCTCCTCTACAATCGAGAGTACGATTGAGAGTGGTTAGGCCATATAGTGCACCACGCTGGCCTAGTGCGGGTTGGTAGTCTTACATACCATAGAATTTTTTATAAATCGCTATGGTATGCAGGTTTGCTCACGATGTTTTCCTTCACCGTTTTATTGCATGGTGATTGACTATCAATACACACATGACACCGAAAAGTCATAGGTGTGCCCTGGGATTCGAAACCGCGACCACCGTGAACATGTTGGCAACCACGTCTAGTCCGTTTACCAACAGGCCACCACGTACTTATCCATCCAATATACTCATTATATATTTCTTTCCAGGCACAATGCGGTGTGCAGCGCCACTGGTGATACGGCTGCTGGCCGCGTCACTAGTGGCGCTTGCCTTTGCCGACGACGGCACTGGCAGCGGCACATCCATGGTTCAGTCCTCGTGGAGCACCGCGCCCCCTCCCGCGCCACCAGCGCCCCCACCCCGCCGGCAAGGACGCCAGAGGAACAGGCGACGAACGACCACCACCACCACCACGACAGCAGACCCATACGAAGATGAAGATGATGTCACCACAGCTTCAACCACTACGACCATTGATCCGCGGACTTTGGACCACAGTAAGTTTTATTTCAATTGTAGACATACAAGTGTGAAGGTATGCTGGCTAATGAAGGCGGAATGGCGAGGGTTGAGGTGCAAAGTAGAGCCTGGTTCAGACGAGGATAACGAATAAAGAAGTAGAAAGATAATAATATAATACAAATATGATATCCACGGACAGAATAGACTCAGACTGAAATTCAAAAGTATTCGATCGGCGAGTTCTTCTTAGCCGTAAGATTTGATAGAATACGCACCAGATCGGTGGAATTTACTCAAATTAAAAATCAATATTATATCAATTCTTTTAATAAGTAAATAAATAACTTTGTCATGTCAGGTCCATCCGGAGCCAACTGATCTACACCTTACTTAGGATGGACTTTTTTTAAGCTACACTTAAATTTTATTTTACAATCTTAAAGCTACTTATTACAAAAGCAACAATTTGAAATTATAAGACAAAGAATAAAACGTGGATGGCATGCGGTGTTAAGAGGCGGCATGCTATTTGTTTTAAGGCGAATAGTTTTGTGAGGGTTCTCAAGGAATGTCCTCCATTGAAAACGTGAGGACATCCAAATTGTTTTCCCCAAACGGACGGGTGTAATTTGAGAGAGTATCTCCCCGGTCATCGATGGAATGCGCTGAGTTAACTCCCTATTACCGACCCTGGTGCAAAACATTCTTAATACAACGACACAATCTTTATAAAAATCTTTTGTAAGTTAATTTTCATGATTATTTACACGAATTCACCCGTACGCAATTTCATTATACGAAAAATTTGCGGTGATAAATGCTAAGTAGTAAATTAAATAAAGTAATGTCTGAAAACAACGTTAAATTCCGTTTATTGAGAAACTTTATAAGCTATATCACTTCTCTATATAACTCAAAAGAGCAGAGTGATCATAAACAAAGAAATAAAAAGTTCACATTTACACACTAATCCCCAGTACCTACTAACATGGGCCCACATACCTACACATTTTAAACTGCAAACACGCGGTTTCATAACAGAAACCATGGAAACCCTAATAAAAAGTTTTTGGGCTTATCAGGGCCAAATTGCTGCCCCGAGGCACTGTCGCCGACCTATTAAAACGGACCTTGGAACTAGTCATCGTTGTACGACTAAAGGTCTCGTCAAACAACGGACGAGACGGGAAGATCACGCGACGCTGACGAGATGGTGACGTGTGTGGAGGTGTTATAATATATTGGTTAATATGGAACATAACACACAGAGCCGACTCGTCGAGTGCCACAGTGCTATGTAACTCTCTCCGCTCTCTATGCTCTTTAAAGGCTACAAAGCGTGGCCATATTTATTCTATTTTATTTTATTTTTTCTATTTTATTATATATTATATTTCTATTTTATGATCCTATAAAGGGCGCATACATAAATATTTTATGAAATAATCGTAAATATCTACTAAAATTATATGTGTCGCCTACAACCAATACATTACAACCGATCACGTCGCGTGAGCGTCGCGTTGCCGTCCCGTCCCATCTACTGTTCGACGCGACCTTTAGTTTTTCCCTGAAGAAAATAAAAACATGAAGGTCGGCGATGGTCGCCCCCCCCCCCCCCCCTTCTCTAAGGCGGTATCATTTCACGGCTCTTGGGCGCGTATCGAACCAATATAAGGTTTATTAGATAGATGAGCCGTCGAACACCCAAATTTTCCTTTTAATTTATCCGCTTTACGGCGCTGTGTGTCCAATGATTTTACGCTTTCAGGTGTTATTTATTTAGTTTTAATGTTAGGAATGCGCTAGCATACTGGCAGTGTGTACAGTGGGGTTCTGAGTTTGACTCCCAGGAATGGAAAAAGGTTTTAATTTTTTCTGTTTTGGTAATGTCACATTAGTTCCTCCGGGTTAGAATTTGTTCCTGATTCGACAGTCGACTCCCAGTCAACTAAATCTTAAGAACAGTGCAAAAAGACATAGGAAAAACGAATTGAAATTCATTATTATATATTATATTATATTTTAGCATTCATCAGAATTTCATTCTATCAACTTACAATTACGAGTTCGACTTTTAAAAGCTATACACTCTAAAATTAGTGTTATAATAAAAAACACATCATATGAAGACGCAGTGTTCGTTTAACAATAAAATTATAGAAATAAAAGTTGCCATTTAGATTAACTAGCAATACCCGCAGCACATTACAATAAAACCCAACACTGAAAATAAAATAATACTGACACTCAAAATACTAACGCACCTGTAAAACAATAAAATATATTCACAAATTAACTGAATGCTAGTTTCAGTATACAGTATTCAAAAACAACAATAATTAAACCGTTAAAATGACATAGGATATACGACCTAATTAATGTCAAATCTTCGCTGATTTTCTTTTCATTGCAATGAATGGCGATACGAGCTTATCGTCCGCCTGATGGTAAGCGATACAACCGCTCATGAACAGTAGCAAAACTAAACACCTTGAATTACAAACCAATGCTTGGCATTTCACTGCGCCCGCCATCATAATATCTTAATATAGTTATATTAAAACTATCAATTAGCTTCTTAAAATTTCTAGAATGGTCCGTAAATGAGTAACAGACGTATTATTATACCACAAATAAGTAGAGAATCAAATTAAAAAATTCGTTATAAAATCAAATCTACGTTAATAAACAGATAAACCCAAAATCTCTAGAAAAAACATGTTAAAACTCCCGTTGATAACATCCTGATTTGTTACAATAACAACGTAGTGGATTTAAACTTAAAGAAAATATTACAAATAAGTATTTGCCGGGCGCTGGCACTTTGCCAAGAGATACTATCTACCGGCAGGCGTCGTTTATTCATCTGCTAAAATATGAACTGAATTTTAATACGATAAAGCTGGTAATTGAATTATTCTGGTATTTCCCTTATATATAATCTTGGCGTGGTGGATTTGTTCTTTCAATGGGCGCGGACTAAAATGATCTCGGTTGCGTTCTAGAATATTGTATCCAATGAGATGGTCTCTATGGTCTAGTTTTCTTCACCTGACTGTATCAGCCCATATACGTCCCACTGCTAGGCAAGGGCCTCCTCTACAATCGAGAATACGATTGAGTGTAATCAGGCCATATCCACCACGCTGGCCTATTGGCGCATTGGCAGACTTTACCATTGAACTTTTGAGGAGTGCAAATAGCTATGTTATTCAGGTTTCCTCACAATGTGTTTGACTATCAATACACGCATTGAATAGGCACTGAAACTACTGCACCGATTTGTAAGCTCTTTCACCATTCCAATCCTATTTTATCTGAACCCGATTGGAGCAGGGCCGGGCCGCTATCAATATACAAAAAAAAGGCTTAAAACAGTGACCACTAATTATCGCTTACGTAACTGTGGAGTGAACGCATTACGCGTGTCTTTTAATCAACAAACCAGTGAAAAGTGATATCAATTAAATTTTTAACCGACTTCAAAAAAAGGAGGAGGTTCTCAATTCGACTGTATATTGCTTTTTTTTTTTTTATGTTTGTTACCTCGTTTCTCTGTACTGTGTGAACCGATTTCGACCATTCTTTCTTTGATTGAAAGCTGATGCTTGTCATTTGGTCCCATAAAAATATGGTGAAAATCTGAGCAATATCTTCGGACCTGGAGAGGGGAACTCCTTAAAATTAAGTAGGATTCCAATGGTTCTTTTTGCATTAGGTTCATTATAAAAGTTAATTTACAGTGAGAGAGGAAAAAAGGGGTGGGGCTAAGGGGGGGTAGGTGATAAAATTAAAATACACGTAAATTCTAATATCTTCGGCAGCTTTTAACCGATTTTAGTGATTTCTTTTTCATTGGAAAGAATGTATTGACAGGTTGATCTCAGGAACACAACATGGAGATCTGATGATCATTTTCGGACCTGGAGTGTAGAACTCTTCAAACTTTAGTAGGATTCCAATGGTTCTTTTTGCATTGGGTTCAGTATAAAAGCTAAGCTACAGTGGTGGTGGAAAAAGGGGGTAGGGGCAAAGGGAGGGGGGGGAGAAAAAATAATAAACATATGAATACTCCAATATCTTTAGCAGCTTTTAGCCGATTTTAGCGATTTCATTATCATCGGAAAGAACATATTCCTTGTGGGGACCAAATCTTCTTCATTTTGATTCCTATCAACACTAAAATGATAAAAATAACCAAAATTTTTAATAAAAAAATAAAAACCGACTTCAAAACAAAAAACCGCTAAAAAACAAAAAAATAACTAAATAATAAGTACCACTGCAAAGCAAAAAAATAATATTTGTTTCATGGAACTTGCGCTTGTTGATTAATTTGCTTAATGACTTGACTAGCCAACAAATCAAAATATATGCATAACATATTGAAGGCGGGTCGCCCAGTACTAAACATATAGATATTTAAATTAATATAAGGCATAGGTCCTACATGTTTGGTACTTGGCGGCCCGCCTTCGATATGTTCTGCATATATTTTGATTTGTTGGCTAGTCAAGTCATTAAGCAAATTAATCAACAAGCGCAAGTTCCATGAAACAAATATTATTTTTTTGCTTTGCAGTGGTACTTATTATTTAGTTATTTTTTTGTTTTTTAGCGGTTTTTTGTTTTGAAGTCGGTTTTTATTTTTGCACAGTTAAGTGCTCTATTATGACGTAAGTGCAGTATATTATTTCAGATACAAATTGTTTTAATGGCATTGCTATTTAAGGCATCATTAAATAAATGCGAGCAGAAGTTATTTTTAAGTAGATTATTCTTTATTTCTTTAAATTTGAGTTTTATATTAACTTTACTCATATGATAAAAATATTTTTTATACATGTTACTACTTGTGAATGACTTGGGTTTGTTACTACAACTATAGCACACATGACATCAACGCGTCAGTTTTATGAATAAAAAAGCACTTTCACAAATAGGCATCTTGGAAGACCTCACATAACTCCAAAATTCTTTCCGAGAACCTTGAGGCATATAACTTTATTCCCTATAATTTATTTTACCCTGCCAGTCAGAAAAAATAACTAGCAGTTACTTGTATTCAATGGCTAAGCGCTCGTGGCGAAATTTTCCTTTAATAATACAAATAACGTATGGTTTTAATAACCTAAGTCTAGTCAAAACACAGACTAATGAATGTGTACTATATGCAAGACATGGTCGGAAACGCGCACAACAACGGGCGTTGTAGAAAAAAGCCACCGACCACTAGTCGGTTACAACCGCTTCAAACCGATTCAACAAAGAGCTGAAATTAAATTTACGTGGCGCAAAGAAAAAACTAGTTACAAGAGGAAATTGGCGGAGACAGTGACAAATTGTTCCCGCAAGAGGATAGTCCAGCTTCCCGCTCTAACATACGGGTGGGAGCATTCTCCATCCCTCTCTAGTCCTGTTGTTATGCAAAACCATAACATGAATGTACTGGAATAACTGTCGCCAATTTTTATTAATACAGAGAGTGAGAGAAATTAAATTAATTAAGTTGCACATCGAAGAGCAAAAAGCTTTCATTATAAATGGAGCGTTTGGATTGGATATGATAATATTCTTTAATACGAGTCACATAGTGTCCTTAGGGACGCTCAAATTGAACGATTGGATACAATAAGATTGGAACAATTTCCTTTTATCTCACATATTGAAATTAAGTTTACCTCACAATAGATTTCCAGCTGAGTACAAATCATTTTATTGTTATTTTATTTGTAGGCGATCAACTATTTTTCTAATGCCTACATTTAAGGAAATCTCTGTCACTTTTTACTATTTTTTTATTGCCTTGAATGGCGAGACGAGTATGCCGTTTCCTGATGGTAAGCGACTCGACCGCTCATGAACAGTAGCAACATTCCACTGCGCTCGCCATCCTGAGACATAAGATGTTAAGTCTCAATATGTCCAGTAGTTACTCTGGCTACAATGGTGCTAATGCTCTGGTAACTAATTGATTATGAGGTAAATGCAGTGGAATCCACATAGAATGTCCACCGTTACCACCGTCCGTGACAATGTCATACCGGCATCCTCCTATCCTCATACTAATACTTAATCCCTTCAAAACATTAGTACCCAAGGCGAGGAAAAAGAATTTTACAGGCGAAAAGCACGTAACACCGTTATAAAATATAAGTTTGCTAATGTGTGAAGGTCGGTACCTGGAGCATTCGCTATATTGCCCTAACCCCTGTACATATTTGCAGGGTAGCCAATTTATACTCGGCATTTTCGCTAGGTAAACACAATTTTAACAGTCCGCAATACAGAAGTGTGGGGTACGGACAATATTGAAAACAGCAACGTAAACGCGCTTTTCCAACACCGGAAAAATAATAGCGATAATTATTAACAGGTTTTAAACGCTGGTTGAGTTTGTTTTGTTAGGCCTTTATTGTTAATTGCTGGGAATATTGATGAAATCTGTATTAATAAAACGTCTAAATGGTGTTGAAAATGCTGAAGTCAGCGATATGTTGTAATAAAAGACTTAAAATAACGCCAAACAGCAGTGTAAATGCTCTGTTGTTTTTCGGTTTGAAGAACATTTTAGTAACAGAGTAACTACTAGAAAAAATGAGACTCAACATCATATGTCTGAGGAGGGCGAGCGTAGTGGAATGCTAAGTTTTGCTTTATAATTATTCTTGGTGTTGTTTGTTGTTTCTTGCTACTGTCCAAGAGCGATCGTTTCACTTATCATTAGGTGACTTACATCGCAATAAAAAAATAAAGATCCTATGACAACAGGTTTCCATTATGTCCAATTATGATATATTTACTTAGCAATGCCGCTGTATCAGTTTAAAAAGCAAAGACGGACTTTAAAAATACAATATTTTAGAAACCTGCACACACTTGCATAATATGTACGGTAGCTTAAAATGGAAAAGTCGAAAGATATTAGAAGCAGTAAAAATAAAAAAGGCCACGGCTTCGAGGTAAGAGCACTTAAATTTATTTTATTTAAAGCATCTCGGCTCAGTAGCAAGTATGTAAACACTTCATGCGAGCGAATTATATACAATGGTTATGCTGTCTACGACATTTCTTATTATTTCCTCGTAGATTTTTACAACGTGTTCCATTTGTGCAAGTGCTTTTCTTATTCTCTCATACTGTTTATTTCATTCTCAAATCTCGTTTCCTTGAAATACAGCTCGCAGGCTAAAAGTTAAATATACATATATTTTTTTAATTTACTTGAGTTCTTTCTGTCCGTAATAGACTTCCTTTCAGGCAGATTTTAAATTTTTTACACACAATATTCCCGCATCCGCGTTTTGTTTGGGACTTGTACAACGAATTCTTTTTAAATTGCAGTAGTGTTTCCTTGAGTAGTTAATAGTTTCGTTAAGAAACGTAACTGAGCTAAAGCTGTACAACAATCGATCCGATCCACAGTGAAATCGTTTCTCGGTTACTTTTTAACAAGCTGTTGCTATTTATGATAGAACAGCTCAATAATAAGAATCACTTTTTGCCGGACTACAAAATTCAGGCGAGCTGTACTAGGAACAAATCGAGCAGAAAAACTTACGACGCGCAATGCTGCGGCAAAAGATATTACGGGAACTAATTAATTGACTTCGATTCAATTAAAACACTAACGAGCTGTATAAAATATTGATGGTCTTCCTTCACCACAAAATTACACCAAGTAGCACGCTGCGACGCGCCCGCGGCTCATAATTTTTCTACGTTACTAATATTAGCGGAAAATGTGTCACATTATATTTTAGTAATATAAATTTTAATTAACCTGAAACTTGCTTTTGCGGTTAACTTAACTTGTAATGAGACTGCCTATTGAAAACACGAAATATTATCGACAAAGATTTGCTCCAGATTTCACTTTTGGAAATAAAGAAGAAAGAAAAAAAGTTTTATTAGTCATTAACACTGAAAACGACTAACAAACACAGGTGTAGAACTCAATAAAAATAAATGAAAATAAAGAAGAAAGAAGAAGTATAACGTCGTGGCTGTGACAAGTAGGTGACTCAGCAATAAGGTTGCTACCACCATCTTCAAAAGCCACAGAAATTCCACTGGTGAAAGTAGTCCCATAAAGATTTCTTCAGCGCCCTGTTCCGAACGATCTACATCCAGCGACTTCCTGCAACCTTCACATGATTAATTTTACTTCCTTTCAAACATCCTATTAGTATTATCTCTCTTTCTTCTTAATTGTTTGCAATTAGTCACGCCAAGCATTTATTAGCTCTTTTTCGAGAGTAACAGTGATTTTAGACACTCGTACCTTAATTTCGCTTCGTTTATTCTCGTTCCTTTGATCTTAGAACAATGAAGAACGGGTTATTCAACTGAATTCTTAAAGACCGTTGTATATACTTGAATATGTTTAGAAATTACATAAGTTGCTTAAAATAAATTTTATTTTTATTCATCCTTTTATTTATACCATAGTATAATACATAAATACATAAACGCACGCCTTTTTCCTAGAAAGGGTAGGCAGAGGTGCTATACCAGAACACACACGTTTCGCCGTGTGTGTTCCCTCCCACGAATTACAATGTGATAGTGGGCGAGCCTATCAACATATCGGCACAGATTGTATGTCCAGGCTGATATAGTTAATGAATAGAAAATCCAATATCACTTTACCCGACCCCGAATTCGAACCAGAGAACCTGAGCTTTGCAATCATACCGTGGTACAACTGCGCCACCAAGGCAGTTTATAATTTGTGAAATCTAAAATAATGGTACAAAGAGGAAATATTTGATTGTTTGTTTGCATTGAATAAACACTGAAACTAACGGAATGATTTAAAAATATATTACACCGTTGGAGTCCTACATGGACCATAGAGTATTTTCAAAAAAGTGTATCAGCAAAGGGCGAGGCCAGACGAGGTCGTTAGTCAGATATATTCAGATAGATCAAGTCTTTAACTTGCCCTTACCTTACCTTACATGGGGTAGACATGATTTTTCAGCCTAGTTGCACATTAATTTAGATTTCAATTTCACGACCGGCTGCTTTCCCATTATTTACATATTACCTTCGTGAGTTTGTAGTTTAGACTCAAAACTCGCATATTGCGTTGTCTATCGGTAAACTGCACGCACCTCCGAAATTCTTGAGAAGTTTTAAGTATAATTTCAATAATGAAACAAGGACACAATATCAGATATTACTTAATAGATATCTGGTAATTGAAATCATTGACTCTCAACGGATGGGTGGACCGCGGGTGGTCCGCCGAGCCATCCATAAAATAATTTTATGGATATCTTACTTACGGGTATATAGAAATACCCTTTATGTATTTTCGGCACTGTATTAACTTACACCAAAACCATTCAACCAACTGAGTGGTCTGGTGATGGCTAGACTAAAATCATGTCTAAATGTCTTAGAACCACTGATTTAAACAGACCTATTGTTTAGCGAGGCGGCAAGTAAACCGTACCAATTTTGCGTGGAATATTCCTTAGTTAATGTTCACATCGGATAATTTACCCCGCGGGGAGTGCGAGTGACGAACGCTCCTTTCCAACAGATGAGCACGCAAACTTCTCTCCGATAGTTTAAATTGTTGTATTGGAAAATTTATTTTTCCATGCGGACGTTAGAAAAGTATGGAATACAAAGTTAGACGCTTTTATATCCAATTAGTGTACGTACTCGTGCGTTAAGCGATCTCAAACGTTTTTAAGAAGTTATTTCAAGTCAACTTGCTTGCATACTGTTCTTTTGAAGTCAGTGGTTAAATAGCACCGAGTATGTAATCAAAGAATAACACACACTTTTTTCAATCCAGTCGAGCATAGACAAGTCGTTCTTTTTTTTTATCTCTTTAGTTTTTCGAATCGGTTTTGTAGTCCCTAAGCTACCAGTTGATAGTAGTGAAATAAAAAACTGAATTCAATCACTGATATATTTTAGTGTGACCTATTCTTTTCATATCTGAATATTTTAGTATGAATAATGTATTCATTGGGAGGCAACTGAAGATATTGAATCCCGAAATTCATTTCCTCAATATAATAATCTTTATTATTTTTACTCTTAATTTTAACTTAATCATCTTCGCATGAAAATAAAAAACTCCAATCTACAATCTTTCTATGAGTTAGAAAAAAAAAACACAAAACCAATCACTCAATTCCTCCAGTACAAAGTGTATTGAGTTTTACTGTCTCCGTCTGTGTTTAGTTCGTTTACTAATTTGTTATCAAGATTCCCGTAGACAGCGGCAACCAATCTCCCGGGTGGGGGAGTTAGACAAATGTTAAGCGAGCCGGGAACAAGTTTACACTACTGAACCCGCTGTACCTATGAATGGAGATCGACTGCGCCAAAAACGAACGCTTCTGAGAGCTACTTAAATTAAAGACGGACACTTAATCTCCGAACAAAACTGTGTCTGCATACGTATACAGATTTATGCTAAGGTTCTAGTTGTAAATAGTTTTGAATATTGCATCCTGCATATTGCATCCAGATTTATATTTGAAAGTTTAGTTCTTACTTAAATAGCCACGGCCATTGACTCTCTTTAGCGTTACTCTTTGATATTACCTTGATTTAGCAAAATCAGTGGAAGAGCTTGTATGCTAGTTTTTAAGAAGAAGAAATCCATTTAAGGAGAAATCTTTAACAAGTTTAATATTTTTCAAATGATATGAAATTTGTTTCTTGGTCACATAGGCAATTAAATATATATTTTATTTATTTGTTTATTGGTCTTTTTAACAAGACAAGCATATAACATGCATATTTACCGAGCCTTCTGTCCAAATCTGTCACTCCTGCTTGTCTTGCTCGCAATTTCCCGCATAGCTATCATCAAACATCACACCTCATCACAATGCAGACGATAACTGAGCAAGCGATTGCAAGCATTACGAGTAATTTCGAGTCGTGAAGCTCAACAATGCGGATGAAACAGTAAACAAACAATTACAATGGTAGTAGAAGGGTTGGTCCTGCAAAGTTCCCGTGCTCTGACCTTAGAAATGCGAATTTTCGGCAATAAATAACACCAACTTCGAGAACGTAAGGGAGCCGTTTCGGTAATTAGTAATTTAAATACATTAGACTTTAGCGATACGTAAATTTGTGTTTTATATTATGATAATGGCAGTTTAATATTGCTTTAGCATAAGATATCTTGAACAATGAAATTCGATGTTCTAGTTACGAAATGCTTACATTTCACGAACTGCTTAATTGATTTCTTTAATCATAGTATTTTCCTACAATAAATATCCTACACATACACTATTCAAGAATACAAGAAAGTGCACCAGTAATGAAATAAAATTAAATGAAAATATTCTATTGAATCCATTGACAGTTTCAACATCATTTAGATTCAGTCCATTGAGGTATTTTACTGGAGCGGACATCGGTAATAAAATCTGTGCGTTTGGTGCGTGTACACGGGTACACAGTAAAGCGAGAGGGAAGATATGTTTCTTCGTAGGCGTGACAGAGACAGAAATATAATGTACCCTTCATTTAATTACAAAAAATTTGTTTGCAGTGTCCCCTCTAGTATATTATCTCAATGATTCAGTCATTTCTTTTATCTACCAACCGATTCGAAAAGCAGTTTTCACTAGAGAAGAACGGGCCACACAGAAACACTGCCTATTCCAGCAACATATTTATCAATTTAAATTCCCTCTTTTTCAAGTATCCAAAAATTCAATCATAGCTCCACCTGGTATTCAAACCCGTATCTTACATTTCATTACAACAGACACGACTTCGACTTAACATTACATAACAATACATCAGGAGGCAATCGCGTTGTAAGCCGTATGTTTAGCAAGACAGGGTAATGAACCCCAGTCCTCACGTCTGCGAGCCGCGTCGGTGGGTGCCACATCATTAATTTCTACCTAATGTCTGAAACGGGGATGCGACGTTACTTACCACATTTTGTGCTCGTACAAAGCTCTAACACAACTGGATTAGCCAAAACCACATTTGTTTATATGTACGAAATGCTGTGGAGCTGAGTTTGTACTTTATGCAATGTGGTATGAAATGAAATTGGTTTTTGGTGTTGTAGGCAATTAAATAGCTCTTGTAACAAGGCAGTAAATAAATAACACCGAACTGTCACACAGTCCTGACCTCACACTAAGTTCTAGTCTTGTGTCGTGGATATCAGGAACTGCGAGAGATTTTTCAGTCTTACAAACAGCCGACCCCTTATCATTTCATAGAATCAAACCCACAAGGCGAAATGTGGGTGGGACACCTCTACCTACCCTTCTGCAAAAAATGCGTGAATTTATATATGTTAATATATTACTGAGTGCGTAAACAAAACAAATAAAATATTGATTATAAGGTTTGGAGTGTAAGGATTGTAGCTTCGCTAACACCGCTGGTCATTTTCCGCGCTAACCTATAAAAATAATTTATGGGGAATAAACATTCTCAGATGGTAAGGGGAACAAATGGGGTGCGGGAAAGGTAGAATCGCAAACAGTGGGCTGTTTTTGACAATACAAAGCAATATAATAAATATAAATATACCCAAGAGTCGCATAGTCGTGATCCATTAGAATCAATTAAGTCTTGTGTTGTAGATATTAGTAACTACGAGATACTTTTAGGTCTTACAAACATCCTGACACGGTACCAACATCTATGTTACACAAAGATTTATCTCGCTGCGCGGATTGAACCCATAGCCTCTTGTTTCACAGCCGACGTCTTACACCACCAAAGATCTTGACAGGTCATATACTTTAAAAGTGAAGGAAAATATCGAGAAGAACCCTGCATGAAAAAAATCTGACAATCTTATTTATCGACGACAGTTTTAAATACTATTTTATTTTATTTCATCAACATCATGATATAAGCCACAAGAAGTCCACTGCTGAACATAGGTCTCCCGTAAGGGTCTCCACATCGGCCAGTTCAAGCATTGAATGCAGGTTTCAACGACTTCCTGCAACCTCCGACATTTCGCTTGTCTATATCCCTCATTCTAGAACCTTTCAGGCACAATGGCTATTAATTCTAGTTTTTTGTCTTATTTACTCAAACTGAATTCTAAAGTCGTTTGAAAAAGACAAAACATTCGATAACAATAATAGGTTTTAAAATGCCCATGAATAAAGCCGTGCAAATCTCGAAAGGTTTATCATATTAGCTAATCGCTCGTTTACCGTCGCTAGAGACAAACCCCTCAGGACTCGTAAATGACAATCAAACAACCATTAGAGAATCCTCAGCAACTGTAGATAAAATTAAAAAGAAATCCTAGTGTGAATTGTTTTTAAACGGTTTTTTAGCTTGCCCCGTTTATTTGTTCTTTGGGTCAAAATTAATAATTGAAGTTTGACCGCCTTTCCGTTGACAGATTAATCTGATATTCGGTACACACGTACATACTTATGTTATAATGAAAAACATTTCTCTCACTTTATTAAATACAGGATTTCGTACATTCAAATATAATCCACTGATATAATATTTTAAATGTATCCACGACATATCAGAATATTTCATAGCGCACTATCGGGGATTTCATTAATGAATATAGGACTTTTGAGGTTTAATGAATGCCATTGACACATTTTCCATCCCACCTACGATACTTAAAATCCGTTATATTCAATTATTTTGTTCTACTTGAAAAGTTTTTCTCAGTCACTACACAATGTTTTTTGCAGATTTCAAAATAATGATTTAGGTTTTTTTGTACATCTACCCACGCATAACTTATTTGTTTGTAGATTTATTTGATCATATTTAGGTATATAAAATCACGCCTTTTTCCCAGAAGGCGTAGGCAGAGGTGCCAGAACACCTACATTTCACCATGTATGTTCAGTCCCACGATGAGGGCGAGCCTATCGCCACATAGGGCACAAATTCCATATCCCTTTGCCCCACTCGGGATTCGAATTTCAAACCCGAGACTTCGGCTTCGTAACCGTACCTTACGCTACCGAAGCAGTCAAGTAGAGAGCAGTAGTTCAATTTAACATTTGTTATCGATCCAAGTCTCATGGGCGTTAGTAATTACGAGAACATTATTAATTAGTAATTCAAAAAGCAAATAAGCAGAGTAAATGTCGCATCCATCACACATATTTCTAAGACAACAGACGCAGCAGCCAGTAAACCCCTGTTTGTTTCACACTTTGAACATCTAACCGCGCCTCAGAATGTTTCGAGGCTTGCACCATATTCCGTTAATAACGTATTCCTAACACTGTTGCTAACTAGGACGAAATATGGAACATGTTTGCACTGCGTTCGAGTATTCTGTTGCAGAAATATGAACTTGAAATTCAGTGTAGTTTATGCCTTTTGTTATTATTTGGGTGTACGGATAGATTTCCCGCGATATATTTTGGGCGGAAAGAAGCTGATCGAAATGTGGGTGGAACTGGTAGTAACTCTGCCTATAACCTAGTGGTAAGATGAGCGTGAATGTCGATGTATGTGAATATGGTATATTCAACAAAGTATATAACATTATCGAATTTAGTGGATAGGACTTTCTCAAATATAAAGTAAAGAAGATACAATATATTTACATTTCATCTGAGAGATATGGTTAGTTTAAAATACGTACAATTGGATGGAGAACCTCCTCCTTTATTGGAAGTTGGTTAAAACATAATAGAACATTATCGATTAAGCTAATATGGATAATTAAAAGCGTGATTTTTTTTAAATCTGTATGCGCCTCGTGTCCCATTAAAATTTTAGTTTAAAAACTTTAATCTACTCTTGAAAAGGTAATGGCTCGCTTTTACTAAGACCAATGTTAATAATAGATTGAGCCTATCCATAAATAGACTAAACGTATTTAATCAAGTTAAACACCGCTCCAAACACATACTCGTATACATCACTAAATATTTCCAATTCAAATATGAATAGAAACTGAAGCGACTTGTCCCAAATCAATAAACATCTACAGCAAACAGTCTCATTAAACTCGCTCGTTAAACAACAAAACTTTGTTAACTTCTTTAACTCCCTGAATGATTCGGACCGATCGCACTTCAAACCATCCCGATATAGACATCCAGACAGGACCATTCAACGGCATCACTTCTTCTGTGTCGTTCAAACTTTTTCTAATTACACTAAAACAGAAAACTCCCTGACACTCAAAGCATTACAGTTGAAATATTGCACGCTTCCAATATAAAATTGCGAACCATTTCTTCCAGTTATATATCAAATACGAAAATAAAATACAAATCAATATGAATTTGCATTAATACCCGCTGAGCCCTTCGCACCGGCGCTGTTCCATTATACCATATTACTTATTTTATACGGAGGTGATACCCCGCGGTTGATTACATTATACTCACCGTCGATATTACAAGGTAATCCTAAAAAATAAAAGTCACAAATATTAACGTCGCGCGGTATTCCATCGCGTAATAAATTCATATAATAATAAAATAGAAAGTATTAGGACACATGTTACGCGCACCGGTCGACAGAGATATCCCATTTTTTCCCCGCGTATCTACGTATACATGTGCGTAGTACGTATCCTCGCAGAGTCGTGTACCTAATGTTCAACATAAGGTTCCTTCCACATTTTTATTTGGCACCGCAACACGTACGAGGTACGGACGTCGTTCCAGCTACTGCGGTTCCGATGCGGTACCGACGGAAAATTTATGTACCACTGAGCGTGCAAGACTGGTCCCCTCACCGAGTCACGCCGTGTGAATACATAGCCCGCGAGCTGTTTCAACAGCGCGCTTTATACTGCTGCTCGCGGCCGACCAGTCCCGCCGCGTTTCCTACATACGCAGCCGTGTAAAGAAAACCGCTGCGAATAAACAAAAAATTCAATACACTTTCAGTAGGCACAATATCCTTAGGGGGCCCGGGCCGCTCAAATATTAAGTTTGGTAAGAATTTTAAATTAAGAGCATTAGGCGCGGCGTCTCGGTAGTATTAAATATTAATAATGCTATCCGGGAGAACTTGGCGGAAGGCTGAAAACAATGAATTTTTAATAGTTATTCTCCTTTGCGACGGACAATTAATGTAATGAGGTAGCAAGTTTAGCCCACCCTTAGAAGTCTGCACGTCAGTTAATTCTCTGCTAGATTGACTTGACTATTTTAGACGTTATTGTTACTAAATTCGCGAGTAATAACAATTAGGCTTGACGTTGTGAAACGGCAACTCATCTTTGCAGTCTTCTAGATTGGGGTGCCACACTGTAATATCTATATCGATGTACATTGTACATACATATGAGGGTTGTAACTTTTATGCCCGCCGTAAAGGAACGTTATTATCTATAAATGTAGTCCGTGTATGTACTTGCCGTTTTAAACGCATCCGACGCGACTGCAGTGCGAAATAAGAATTAAATTAAAACTAAAACTCTGCGACGACAAAAAAGCTTACCTACTAACTTGTGTTAGGAGTTTGTATGCGCTTACGAGTATAAGCACCCTATAACACTAGTGGTAGGTGTCTCATATGTCAGAGGCCGCCTGGGTAGGTATTACCGCAATGTTTGTTTCTCCCACCAAACAGCAGTGTAAATGCACTTTCGTGTTTCGTGTTATTTGTGCCGGGATTCGAACCCGCAACCACCGTGAATATGTCGTCAGCCGCATCAGGTCCGTATACCTACTCACACGTACAAATATGATGTAATTGAAATCAGCCGGGGACAGTGTATCCGCGGGCCATTCGTCTTCCTAATAAATTGTTTGTTTTTCTCACGGCAGTAACACGTAATTTGTTCCAGCGTAATATATCTCATGTCCCCGCGGTGATGTGGATTAGGCACGTCTCTCACTCGTCTCTTACACCGCTTTCTGCCATTGTTTTAATACTAGTCTGTTGAATAAAGTAAAAGAAAACAGTCGCGGAGTGTAGGTTTCCAACAGTCGCTATAGACTCATTGGGGGATGCAAACCTACTTAAGGGGGAAGTCCATGTAGAAGCCTCAAAATCGGTCATTTTTTAAACGGATTTTTAAAGATGATAAAATAGTTATATTGTTTTGAAATTTTAGCACAAGTTTATTTAACCTTTTAACAGTACAAAATGTATTTATTTATTTTCCAAAATGGCGGCTCAGGATCATTTTCTGTCGGCTGCCTACGGCGCGAGGTCCCAAACTGCTGCATTTATCACTCTCAATCTATCGATTTGAAACAGAAAAATTGAAGTGTTTTCTTTTTATAAAATATTAACGGAAAGGATATTAAAAAAAGTAAAAAATAATAGTAAAATTAATTATATAAAATAAGCCTTTGAAAAAAAGTTAGTTTTTAGGGCTATTTTGTGACATTTTAACCCCTAAAAAGTAATTAATCAACGCGAAATACCAAAAGTTTTAGGTTTATCCTTCCGGTAGTAATGTAGAGAAAGGCTTCACCAAATTTCAAACAAATCGGCCAATAACTTTTTGAGTTAAAACACGAGGAGTTTTTAAAAATACAGTTTCGAGATAATCGCGTTTAAAGTTTTAGTACAGGAAAATAACTAGTATAATTTACTTACCCATTACTCCATTCAAATAGCTATAACTCAGCAAATAAAAATTCGAATTTTTTCATCCCCCTCTCGTCAGTACACGCTCAATATACCATATTATTTTCAAATAACAGAAAAAAAAAACGATTTTTTGAAAATTTACATGGACTTCCCCCTTAAGGAAACAAAGGTTGTACGCAGACCGATTCAAACACTTCACTATAAATTAAATATCTGTGAACTTCCTATCGCTATTAGTTGTATTCGCCTTTAGTAAGAGATTATTTAAATAAATGTTTTCTGATAAATAGCGACTTTTGGCGAACCCATAATGTCGGGTGCCATAAGTTATAAAACAATATGTATCAGCCCATTTACCACAGGACACAGAATACGATTGATAGGGGTTGGGTCATATATTACAATTAAATATCAAAAAAGCAGAAAAACACAAAAAAGACTGGCGAATCTGATATTTAAACATCCCGGTTCGTGTTAATTAAAAAAATATCAAGATAAATTAAAGAAACAAAGGCGCAAAGATTAAACACAAGCATAATTGAAATATCAAAACAAATTAGCGAGTAAATAGAAAGTTAACATGTGTATAACTTCCGTCCTCAAAGTGAATTTGTGAATTTCCCTTTGTGCCCGGAGTCCCGGCGTCCTGTATTGTATTTATTAAAAGCAGGAAAAACAAACAAAAATTCCTCTACCCTCCCTTAATACACCTGCTCGTTTTAAAGTGGATGTATTCCTTTAAGGTTGCATCGCCCCTGGCTTACACGACCATTTCAACTAGACACGTAAATGGGAGGAAAAGGAATGAGAAAAAGGCTCAATAAAATTAATCCACGCTACGCAAGCGAACATTTGCTTTTGGAACAAAGTAATATTAGTATAAAGATAGATATTCATTTATTTGAAATGCGTACAGTTTAATGAAACAGAATATACCATATTCATCTGTTCTGTGAGAATATATAATATATAATACTTTTGGCAAACATTATTTGCTAATTGGTATATTTTATGTTAAGTTTAACACAAATATAATTACACGCTGATATATCGGGTATATCAAGACTGCGACCGAATACGAAGCCGGGTGGTTGTTTTAGTGCCTACAACCACAATGCAACTAAAAATTTCACGTATTCACAGTAGAAAGAAGTTTCACTAGTACCACTCATAGTCTACCATACTTATGTCCGGCTCCTCATATAAAATAATTTCATTATATGCACCTTAAATCTTTATAAAATCATATTTTCTGTCCAAACTCTACATGTACGCGTTCGTCACAGCATGAATTTAAATAGATCCGTCAAAATGTAAAAAGTCTGGATATCCACTTTCGAACTTCCCTAAGGATTTTACTGACCTGTTAGAAGCGGCCTACATCTAGCGAATTCCTGCGATCTCAACTAGTTCGTCTGTCCTCGAGCATATTCATATTTAATACAAAGTTATAACGCGATACCTAATTTCTACTAAACTATCCAATTTTCGTGGCAAAGTTTTTATGATATCTAAGTGGCGAAACTTGGGAAAATCATGGCCCAAATAGAGGTTATGGCAAGGACTTAGTCCCTTTCTAATGAAACACCAACAGTAATGGTGCAAACATTTTTACGACGCTTACTTTTTGGGCACGAGTGGGAAATACAACGATTAAAGTATATGGAAAAAGACAATGGTGTAGGCCAGATTAATTTTAGTATACGTGTGGGACATTTTAATTAAAGTAAGTTGAAACTCAAATGCATGATAAAAACAGATAAATTACGAGCGTGTAAAAGGTCGTATTCAATTGAAAATACTTAAACTGGCGATATTTAAGTATATTGCTAACTAATATTATACAGAAGAAAGATTTGATTCTTTGTTTGCATTACATAGACTCTGAAACTCCTGGACCCATTTGAGAAACTCTTTTACATTCCATTAGAATCCTACATTAACCTTGATAAATATAGGCGATGAAATATTTTCAAAAATTTCAAATGCTTCTTGGCGGAGCCGGGCCCAGCCGCTAGAATGTGATAAAACTAACCTAAAAATAATTTACAAAAATAATACTAATTAATGAATTAATAGGGTCAAATAATAACATAATAAATACACAAGTGACGCCTACATTCCGGGAGTGGTAAACAGGGGTGACACTGTTATTTCCTTTACAAGTGCGGTGGCCGAAGCTTTAGCTTTGCCACGCACTAATAACTGTAATCCCAAGAAATTCATAAAGATAGAGATATATTTATTAAAATAAATAAAATTTCAAACAAAGTTTTTCCTATGTGGTGGAAACATTTATTTTGCAAAATTAATAAATTATAATATACAATATACAGTCCGCCCCGTGACCACAAAAGCTGTAAAGTAATCGAAACGTCGGGAAGTCAAAAATGTATCATCAATAATGTCAAACTAAATTCGCGATAAAATCCGTAAATAATATTCAAATTATAATATTTTAAAGACAAAAGTTTGTATATATAGCTATGTTCATGTGATAATTTATACCCATTAGTAACGTATTTTAATACATCTAAACTAATATTATAGAGAGGAAAGATTCGATTGTATGTTTGTATGGAATAGGCTCTGATAATACTGCACTGATTGCAAAAAATATTTTACCATTTGAATGCTATATTATCGCTGATGAACATAGGCGATAGAGTATTTTTAAAAGAGTGTATCTACACCCCGGCTGAATCAGGCCAGGCTGCTAGTAGAAAATAATAAGCCTGGACTATCTATAGGCTACTAATTTGTGTGTCTGGCAATCGGAAGACCCTATGATCTAATTGTCTTATTAGATTTAGACTTAACACAGCGACTTACTAAAACCTTAGCTAAGCCTTTCTAAAGGTCTTTGGAAGGTCTACCCTTCGATGTTTAATCAATGAGCGACCTAGTAAATCTATGTAGTAGTGATAAGTCTGACAATACTTAACCTAATCCTTTTGTTGCAGCTGACGTGGGTGTCTGCGAAGTTCCCCTGGGAATGGAAAGCGGGATGATATCCAACGAATCTCTGTCAGCAAGCTCGAGCTATGATCAGAGCGTCTCGCCTCTTAGCTCAAGGTAAGTGTCATCCGCAGTCTTTTAATCTTATTGACTGGTGGTTGGTCTCTCATATGTGGTTAGGCACCACCGCAATGTCTATTTCTCCAAACAGCAATTTAAAAGCACTATTGTGTATCGGATTGTAGGGCACTGTGGCCAGAGTAACTACTGGACATATTAATACTCAATATCTTATGTCTCAGGATGGCGAACGCAGTTGAATGCCTAGCTTTGCTTTGTAATTTGAGAGGTTGTTTGGTTTTGCTACTGTTAATAAGCGGTCGTATCGCTTACCAACAGGCGAACGGCATGGTCGTCTCGCCATTCATTGTAACAAAAAACATATATCTCTCTGCCTCTCATTTACTGTTTAACATAATGTTGCCTTCATCAAGTTGCAGTCTCTAGTTAATTTCTATCCATTTTATGTTTCTTCTACTGTTCTATTCTTGTAAATCATTATCTTGTAATATCATTAAATGCAATGCATGCCTGCAAAATGCGTTGTGCTGTGTAATATGTATAATGGAGCGGTTATTAAACAAATAAAGTGACATCATTAAGATCTGGTGTCGTTCAATTACAACCTGATTGTTTACTATTTCATAGCCATTAGTCGCAGCTCCTATTCTTCTTTCGCAAATGGTGGACATAATATTACTTTTTGTATTATGAAATTTATTGACTTATAATTCATAATTCAACCTGCTGGTTCCTCCCTTTAATGAATTCAGCAATTCTTAGATCATGGTATACAATAGTGAGATAACCCTCAATGTAACCCACAAAAAGGAGAAATCTCTCTTGATCAGCCTGTGTTTAACTGGTTTGACCCGCCAAATTTGTGTCGACCTTCGAAAGAAAACAACACCTCGTACGGTTCTTTAAGAAACAAAACTCAGAAAATAATTCAATATCCCCATTTGCATAGCAACAGCTGCTGTTTGAAATGCAGTTTTATAGTCAGACTAAAGCAACAAAGGTCACCTGAGGCATAAAGAATGCTAAACGTTTCTCCAGGTTTACGGTTATTACTTCAACGTAGTCTCGTATTATGTTCCGGAATATAGTAGATTTGAATCCAAGAGATGAGTTTTCCAAATCTTTTACATCATACTGAGCAATGGCAGTAACTGCTATGCTGAATCATGTCGTAATAGAAACATTCTCTTCAACTCAACGTTGGCATTCTTCATCGTCGTTGTTAAAGTCAAGGAGGAATGTATATTTGGAGGTCTTAATAATAACTGATTAATGTGATTCTTAAGTCTTGTTAACGGTGAACTAAAGCCCGCTATTAACCCACAATTGATAATGAATATTATGTCACAATTTCGCGTATAATACGTATCACTTTTAATAGACTCACCCAAATTAATAAACAAACACACAATATGCAAAATATTTGAAACAAATGAAAACAAAAGACACACAAACGCCGTGTTCATTACTAATACCCTCACATCCTAGCAAACCCGGAGCAAATAGCTTTCAAATCGATATAATGTATTTACGGCACCATTGTTTAACCTTCATACGGTCTTCAAAATGACCAACGTCAACGGGCCTCGGGTCTAATTTGACCCGTAACATATATTGCCTACATTTATGTCAAATAATTGCATTACAAATATTGTTTAGGTTTATATTTTAATACATTTATTTATTGACAATGAAAACAACAGCTAGTTAATATAAATTTTATTAGAATTAATTAAGTTTCGAACATATACCATTTTTACTTATTAGGTGCGTAGTAGGTATTACATTACTCTATAATAGCAAAATAACATAATAATCAAAATCAGTTATTACATTGAGAACACAAAGTAATCGTTTTAGAATGCTGTTTACATATAAATTTTTTGCATGTGAGGCAAACCAATCCTGTTTTATTATCCGTTTTTTGACACAAATGACATCGGCCTCTCTTGGTTGTTTTTTTTCTCTGTATTCCTTTCAGACTGGGATGAGGTTGACGATTGTGGATCGTTTTGAGAGGAATCTCGTATACTCTTTGCAATTTCAAGTGAAAAACATGCTCGAGGTAAAGTTTGTCGTTTTTTCACAAAGGGAGTAACAAGCTGCATACCTAGATTTTCTAAAAAGTTACGACGCTTAGCAAGGTTGCCTTCTTTCCAGGCATGATTAGCAGATGTGAATAAAACAAAAGCATTATATGCCGATATATCAACCATATTACCGAACACCACTTGAGGCCATCGTTTAGTCTTTCTTCTACAAGTATAACAAGATACAGATTTATCCAATGTATCTACACCACCTTTACATTTGTTATAGTCTAATATTATTACTGGCTTCTTATCTGTGCGATTACTAACTTCTGTGTCATGATGCAATGTGCTCAGAAGATTTACAGTTTTTTTTTTTTAGGAATATAAGACACGAGAGTGTGCGTGGTGGCCTGTTGGTAAACGGACTAGACGCGACCGCCAACATGTTCACGGTGGTCGCGGGTTCGAATCCCAGGGCACACCTCTGACTTTTCGGAGTCATGTGTGTATTGATAGTCAATCACCACGCACTAAAACGGTGAAGGAAAACATCGTGAGGAAACCTGCATACCATAGCGATTTATATAAATTTCTATGGTAAGTCCGCCAACCCGCACTAGGCCAGCGTGGTGAACTATATGGCCTAACCACTCTCAATCGTACTCACGATTGTAGAGTAGGCCCGTGCCGTGCAGTGGGACGTATATGGGCTGATACAAGACACGAGAGTAGTATCCTTGGTAAAAGCAAAGTTAGATGAAAAAATCGGTCTATTTTTTATGTTCACAAATTCTGGTGGTAATTCAGGCTTATTTTTACTAAAGTGGGGTGTGGGTAGAACAATGTAAGCATTATACAATAAATAGTGGGTAACACGATACCAAAAGTAAACAAAATACAATCGTTCTATACTTAATGGTCAAATGTGACCCGAAGGCCGTTAGAGTAAAAAAATAAATATATTGAAATATTTTATATATTTTTATAAAATATTCATATATTTATATTAAGCTAAGAACTTTGAAAAATGTCACGAAATATCAAATGTCAAAACAAAATACTTAAAAAGAAAACTTTGTTTCAGTCCTGAAATGGGTCAAAAACGACCCGAAGACCGTATGAAGGTTAACAACAATAAACTGCTATGATATGGCCGAGTTGTTACAATAATTGTGAATCCCCGACCGCAAAACGCTCACGCTCAGTTCAAACAATTAACAGAGGGTCTCACATTCGGGTCTTAAGCCCGTATAAGCCCCACGCTAGACAATAGCTCGAAAACTCGACTCTCGTTCGAGAAATTCACTATCACGAAATTTAATTTTCATACAAATTCGGCAACAAGCGTGATCCTACAAAAGCCGTTCTGGGCGCCCCTCCCTGAAGATAACAAGATATAAGTAGTTCCGGATGTGCCGAAACCTTATCATCTGGACCACTTTACACAGGGTCAGAGGCGATTTAGCGAATGCTACGTTAATTCGGCGTTTAGCGCGCTTTGTTCCCGCTGTTTGCGCCGGGCCAGTGCCTCCTCAACAGATCGCCTCGCTAGATATTCAAATGAAACGACCGGCAGACGCACTCCCGTTCCCACCTCTATCTGTTGACACACAAAACACAAACGCTTTAGACTATTTGCACCGACTATTACGCTAATTTTATTAACTTATGCGAGAACGTGCCTTAAACGAATATTTATGAATTTGTCGCGGGGCTAATGCCACTGTTACGACTGCCTGAGTCCACCTTGCAACAGTTTTAATGTAAACATAAATATTATAATGGTATTTTTTGCGTCAGCCACTTAGCTCTGAAGCAATTTACCTGTTTCGGAAATTAATTAACAATTCTCTTTCTGTGCTCATATTTGTTTGCTTTGTTTTATATTATAAAGATATTTTCTTCAACAGGATCCGTACTGAAATACGTGGCGGCGCTTGGTGTCCGAACGGGCTCATATCTCCGAAGAGCCGCCAATATTTGGAGATAGATTTGCACGACGAATATCTCGTCACGGCTACAGAATCCCAGGGACGGTTCGCCAATTCCGTCGGAGTAGAATTTGTTGAAAGCTACTCGGTGGAATACTGGCGCTCCGCACTCAACCGTTGGGTCAAATACAAGGATTTTAATGGCAGCCGTGTAAGTAACATTACTTACTTTAAAACAAAAGAAGTTAAGAAACTACCGAGGAAATAGAAAGGTCATAATATTGAGACTTAACAGTGGAGTGCCAAGACTTGCTTTGTAATTCAAGGTTTTTTGGTTTTGCAAGGGTTCATGAGCTGTCGTATCGCTTAAAATTAAGCGAATGACATGCTCATCTCGCCATTACATGTTTTTTTATTGTTATTCAGGATGCAATTGATTAAGCAATATTAATAAAAATTCGCTATACAGCCTCGTAATTAAACTTCGATGTAATTTAATATAGAACTTTGCGTCTGTAAAGCGTGTTAGAACGTTTCAAATGGCTTAATTTACTTAGCAATTAGACAGAAATCAGTGGCCTCAAAGTTTTGCTTTACATATGGCAGATCACAGCGAAGTTTACGAGTCTCGGTTTACGAAAACATCGGGATCAACTTACGCGAAATTAGGCCCGCAGTGTAAAGTAACGATACACTTTCACGTCAAGGGCAAATCGGACATAATTAATTGGAATATACAGGGTGATATTGACATATGGTATTCAATTTAAACCACATTTTGAACAATCCCTGGTAACATTGTACCAAGTTTGGAAAAAAAGTAGTTTTGGCGACAATTTATTTCTCGAGGTTTTTAATCAATCGTGTTAAGAGTTACGAGTCTTTTTAAGACTTAGTTTAGTGTCTGACCTTAACTGAAGTTCATCTAAGCCATAAAAATACTCGTTACTACACAGGGTGGCCAATAATCGTGAAAACTAAAATCACTATTTATACAAAAAGTATCTCGGATTATTTTTAAAATTGTACAACGTCCCCTGGATTGATGAGAAACATGTGGATTAAATCAAATACTATGTATTAATATCAGCCTGTATATGGAGTCACTGTGAATCTTCACTAGATTCCAATGGTCCAATGGCCCTTTCTAAATAAATGATTTGATTTAATACTATTCAATGAATTGAAACCACAAACCATATAGGTCATATAATATAATACTCAACTGTCACATTTAAATTTGTATCATCATAATTAGTCTCATCGATAAAGATCACGTTTACAGTTCGAATTTCATGGATTATGAAACCATTCGTCTCTACCATTAACATACTCGTTAAACGTGACTTTAAAATTTACGTGTAATTTAATTTAACATATCTCGTTTGTGCCAATATTTTATGCTCCATCTCAATAGTAATCGAGGATATTTGTTGCAGCTCATACCTGGCAACGTGAATACCTATACCCCAAGAAAGACTACATTGGAAGCGCCGTTTGTGGCTTCGAAAGTGCGATTTTTCCCGTACGCAGCTCACCCAAGGACAGCGTGTATGCGCGTCGAGCTATACGGATGTCGATGGAAACGTACGTAGCCAAGGACACGGTTTCTAAGCTGGCGTCCCGGGACATGCATTGCGATGGCATTGCTCGCGTATATTGCAAAGCGATCTTAAACCCGCCTACTGGCGGTATATTTAATCATAACTATTTTCCACAGAGGATATTATATCGTATTCCGCGTCGAAGGGCGGCGATATGCAGGCGATGACAGGCGGCGCACGGTTCGAAGATATGTCTTACGACGGAGTGTTCCGCGGCGGTAGACTCCTCGATGGTCTCGGACAGATCACTGACTCATTAGTCGGACCCAACGACTTCGAACTCCCCGACCCGATGGACACTAGAGGTAGATATAATTAAGTGGCTCGAATAGATAAACGATTTAGCCATAGACAAGCAGCGTGGCGTGAAAGCCTGCTTCACGTAATGCTGATTAACAAAGTTAAGTAACGCTCGCCCATATTAGGATTACTCCCAGTGCGGAAAATTAACTGATCGCCCGTCGCCGTTATGTATTTATATGTGGCGTCGGTTATAAATAAGGATTATATGATGCCGCCAATGTTTGTTAGTATAAATTGTTTCGCAATACTGTAATAATACGGTTTGTTTTAGGCACTCGTTGGGTTGGTTGGAACAGATCTATGCTAGTTGATGACGAAGCCGAAATGACTTTTAACTTCAGCTCGCCACGACTCTTTTTCTTCATAGATATACACACGAATAATATGTTCACCAAAGACGTGCAGGTATGACAATATTTTATTTCAGACCTTGATAGATAGAAGTGAATAATTAGTATCACTGGATTTCAAATATCTTTTCCCTGTTTAGCTTTTCAAAGAAGTGGAGATATACTTCTCTCTGGAAGGCGAGAGATGGCAAGAGGACTACGTCTCCTACGAGCCGAAGCAAGACAAAGTATCCGAACACGCGCGCGTCATCCACGTGGACCTGCAGAACAGAACCGCCAAGCACATCATGCTCAAGTTCAGGTTCCAACACGAGTGGATCCTCATCAGTGAGGTCACCTTCAAATCCGGTGAGTTCATTTACAGCCTGTATTTTTTAGCTGAAGTATCCGAAGGTCCGCAAACAGCAAACCAATTCCAATCACTAAACGATTTCGAGGAATGTACAATTTGACAGCCTCCGTGGCGCAGTTGGTTAGACGCCGCCTGTGAAACGAGAGGCCGCGGGTTCGATCCCCGCACCGAGAGAAATGTTTGTGCGGCCCACAAATATTTCTTCCGGGTCTGGGTGTTTGTGAGACCGAAAAGTCTCTCGTAGTTCCTGATACCCACGACACAAGACTCGATCTTAGTGTGGGGTCAGGACTATGTATGTGACTGTTGGGTGTTATTTATTTATTTTATTTATTTAATCACATGGGCACGTGTATTTAATGGCGGCTCCAAATTTAATGGCCCTCTTTAAAAATAAATAAATCAACCAGAACGAGGGATAATTTGTCTGGAATTCGTTCGCAACTGATTTTACACAGTTCAAATAAACATTCAACTCTCGGGACAAACATGCTTCAAATTCGCAGACGAGAATCCGAAACAGTTTATCGAATCAAATGTTTTGTACAAACAAATTATTTGGCCAAATTACTCGAATAAAAAAGTGAGCAGGAGCGTACGATTGGGTGATTTTTCGCGCGAACAAAAAGAGGGAGTCCCAGAGGGCACAGGACGGCCAGGCAAGCTAATAGATCCATTACTCCTCATCGAGCCCCCTTATCTGTTCCGAGCACTCGCAACCCTGCGGCTATTTCACAAATTTTATCTTTCTGTAATTAATCCACAGCTCTTTTGAGGAAATCGCCTCTTAAGTGATAAATCGCCACCCGCTAAATGAAGAACTTGTAATTAAAGAAAATCTTTGATCTGGATTACTCAGTTCCTCAATTATATTCGAGATGGCCGCGAGTGGCGTCGAGCTCGTCGCTCGCACACCGCACCGACTGCGTCCATTATCCGGCTCAAAATGAATTTTAATTAATATCGCCAAACCCACCGAGTTCCGATACACAGATTGCGTGTGCCATTCAAATTCTGGCGACGTTTATTTCCCTAACAGCGGGCGGAATTATCTTTTCATTCCCCTTCGCAACCAACTTTGTTTTCAACGCAATCCTATGATGACATTGAAAAATTCTATCCTATTAATATTTACACATTTTGTTGTTGGTTCGTCTTTTTAAACAGCCATTTATTCGAACAGAATTTATACTATTTTCTTACCTCTATTTCTACTTGTGCTGGCATCGTGGTGTTATATTTAGAACAATTCGCGCCTTCAATATTCTCCAAATCCGTTTATATTTCAAACCGTCATTACCACATACCCTGTATTTGTGTCATTTGACATACACGTACACAAGCCATAGTAGGAAGTTGACAGAGCGAGTACATAATTAAGGCGCTGCGGTGTGACATCCAACTCAGCATTACGCCTAATCTCCTCCAATTAGTAAGCCATACAAATCGTAATTGGTCTCTTATTACACATGAAGCTACTGAACGATGTACATCCTTTTATTTTGTAAAAGCAGAATACATAGCCTCCGTGGCGTAGTTGCTCAGACGCCGCCTGTGAAACGAGAGGCCGTGGGTTCGATCCCCGCACCGAGACTAATGTTTGTGAGGCCCACAAGTATTTGTCTCGGGTCTGGGTGTTTGTGAGACCGAAAAGTCTCTCGTAGTTCCCGATACCCACGACACAAGACTTAATTGATCTTAATGTGGCGTCAGGACTATGTATGTGACTGTTGGGTGTATTTATTTATTATTATTATTTATTATTACATAATACGACTGCCTCGGTGGCGTAGTTGTACTAAGGTACGGTTACAAAGCTGAGGTCTCGGGTTCGAATCCCGGGTTGGGCAAAGTGATATTGGATTTTTCTATTCATTATCAGCCCAGAGTCAGGAATTTGTGCCCGATATGGCGATAGGCTCACCACCTATCACATTGTAGGACGGAACATACAAGGCGAAATGTGGGTGTCTTGGCACCTCTGCCTACCCCTTCTGGGATATAGGCGTAGGTTTATGTATGTATGTATTATTACATAAGCTGTATGGCAGAAGATAGGAAATGACGTCACTCGTGCCATACACACTTTGCGACCACTTTTCACCCGTCATAGTGTGGTTTATCAATTCACGGTGGTCGCTGGTTCGAATTTCCGGGCAGACCTCATTTTTAGATTTTCCGGAGTCATATGAGTACTGATAGACTACCACCACGCTCTATGTCGGCGAAGAACAAATCGTGAGGAAAACTGCACACCATAGAGATTTGTATAATTTAAGGATAATTCAATAAAATAAGCATTTCCCGTTTGTGAATATATTTGGTTCGAACTGCACAAATCATCAATAATTGTAGTCACCTTTGTGGTATAAAAATCATATTACGACATAACTTTCACAACATTTGATGATGTGTTCTAATTGCTTCACATACTTGTAATATTTTTATTTAATCGCAAGCAAGCTTTCCACAGCGGTTAGCAAAAATGGCCAGAGGCGTGGACAAACAAACCCAAGGGTTTCGTACAAAAGTTGTTAGATATTATTTGATCTTTTAACCTCCATTGTGGATACATGATACATACGTATTAACTTTGATGTTAAATAAATACATTCCAGATGCACATTTTGCTAAACAAAATTAGAATTTTGATATAAAAGGCATTCATTTTGAATTCAACGTTGAATCCGTGATTTGACAATCATTCCATTATTCGAACTTCTATTGTTATCATTTATTACGAAACTCACATGGAGTAAAAGCCGTAATTTGTACAATTACTACAAATACAGTAAAGATAAGTGATTGTCCGACATAACTAAAACACCAAACAATGATAATTTATTTTAATTACCTCAAAATAGTTTTAAAAAGAACGTTGTCAACATTTAAAAAAAAATTGTTTACCTATTTCCACCAACCATGATTAATACTGCTTTTTCCTAAAGGCGGGTATTTAGCACTGGGCAATTACAATAACAGTAATGGATGGATATTGCCTAACTACTCTCAATCGCACTCTCGATTGTAGAGCAGGTCCGTGCTCTGCCGTGGGACGTATGTATACAGGGTATATCAAGACTGTTACCGAAAACGAAGCTGGGTGGTAGTTTAAACGACTTCAGACACAATGCAACAGAAAAAATTGCAAAAAAAAGCAACAAATTTTTTTGACATTTTTTTCCTATGGCTATATCTGGGTGGTAAATACATTTTTTCCTAAAATAATAGTGTATACCCTTTTATTTATAAATATTCTAAGGTATAAAAGAGTTTAAATTATTCTTTTAGCAAAAACTATGGATTTACCACCCAAAAATGACGATATTTAAAAAATCATAAAAATAATAGTCGCGTTTCTTTGCGAAATTTTTAGTTGCATTGTGTTTGTACTCACTAAAACTACCACCCGGTTTCGTTTTCGGTAGCAGTCTTGAGAAACCCAGTATAGGCTGATACAGATTACAGTAATGTTTCTTCTTCTGCGATTTCAATTATAAAATGAGTAGGTTAAGGTACGACCCACGTTTCGCCTTATGAGTTCCGTCCTACAATGAACTATGGTGCATGACTATCACTATAACGGGTACAAATTCCTGATTTCGGCCCGATATTGAATAGAATAATCCAATATCACTTTGCCCGAACTGGGGTTCGAACCCGAGACCTGAGCTTCGTGATCGGACCGTATTTAAACAGCGCCACCGAGGCAGTCCCGTATTCAGTATTAAATACTAAAAGCACTCCCATATAAAACCCATAAGATTAACCTCACAGGCACCGAACCCCAAACGTAAATTAAATTCCAAACACGTAATCCATTAGTACATAGGTGCCTAATACATATAAAAAGCCTTTATGAATACAATGATGTGTTTCAATGTTACATTCCGCCGCGGAAAAACCTTAGCAAAACATTTTCTTTCAACAAAATATTACGTTTTAGGCTCGTTTTGAACTGTTTATGTTACAAAATAGCTGATTTAAATATTTTAATTCCAGTAAATTCGTGGTTTAGATAACAAAGACGACGTTATAATGCTTATAAATTGACAAACTTAGCTTTCTAAATCTAAAAGTTCTAAAATATCTGACATTTTGTACATAATTCAAATAATTCTAACGTATCTTGAAAATAGGTTCAGATAAATAAAGCGACTGCTAAGCTCCACGGGAATTTGTAAAATATTTGATATTACTGTTCGTATAAACAGCTATTTTACACATTTAATATTTCACTACATACAAGGTATACAAGGAACTGGAAACGACGCCAGGTGGTAGTGTTAGTGACCAAAACCACACATATAAAGATTTCTTTTTTTGTGATGTTTTAAGTATCATTGTGATTTTATGGTAAATCGATAGTTTTTGATAAAATAATAATTTTGAACGTTGCGTAAATGAGTGTCTTTATAAATAAAAGAGTGTACATTATTATATTGGGAAAACCATGTATTTACCACTCAAATATTATAGTATCGTGTCTGATATACCCTGTGTTCAGTTTTAACAATGTATCAACTCCATCTTTTTTTCTCCGTGTCTCCTACCATCATCCATGGCACACCGAATATTTTAACATTTCATAACACTAGTTTATAGACAGTGAGTTGGGTTCACACTTTCCTTATTATTAAAGGTAGGTTGCCTTTCGAGCAAACATCATACAAGACCATTTAGAGAGATCGATTTCACTGGGCTATTAATAATCTTTTGTATAAAACCTTTCTACAAATTGGCATTATCTGAAAGAGTCAAAGAAAATACAGAACATTTACCAGAATACTGATATTACGTGGCTTTATTTTGTTCTGTGCGAATTCTGTCGCACTTGAGCTTTTGTGCAATGTATTTTTATTGGAATATAGCGTGTTTTAACCGCTTATGGTTGAGTGTTTATTACTCGGTGTGCGACGTAAAAATTGATATTTTGCGGCGTTTAATATTCAGACCACACAAAAATTATTCAAGACTTTTATAGACGAATATAGACTTTACGTGTACCAAGCTTGTTTTAAACATGTATTGTGTTTTACGTGACAATCTCAATAGACACGTTATTAGTGTATTAGCTTATTTCATACGTTATCGATTAGTTCTCTCCAACCGAAAGTTTGAGATCTAATTCAAACTGCAGTCCACTACACGTTTCTGTAGAGGATTAGAAGATTTGCAATTCTTTTCTTCATTTCATTCACTTGGTAATTGACAATCAATACACTTATATTCACAGGTGCCTCCTAAGATACGTATTTAGAAATCGTATGTTGCGTATACCTGTACAGCATTGCTCCAACCACCAGGTGCAATACTGCCAACATAACAACCTTTAATTAAAAACCCAACATCCGTACACATAGCATGGCGTCTCCCCACATTTTTCTCCTCAAGGCGTTCCAATTTACTTCTAATAAAACCGGTATTGAGACCGACAGTCGCTGACCTGATACACTTAATTAACGGTACAATTAGAAATTAGCTCAGAATTAACTGACTCTTGGCACCTACTCACAGCTACTCTGGCAGCCAGCCATCCCCGCTTACCTCAGTTCTAGTTTGAGCTAGTTTCGACTGGTTTCGTCGAGTTTTTGTTTGTTGTACTTGGGACTTGGTGACTTTTCACACATTCGAGATACCTGATGGTAGATCATGCTTATTTGATTTACAAAACCATTTGAAACGTATACGGAGGCGATTAGGTACTATTTCGTATCATGACATATTATTTTCAAATAAAGAGATAAACTGTAAAGCACTTTATAGGATACCTTTAAAAGTTATACAGGTAGCTCAAAAATAGCTACCAAACCTTAAGAGGTAATAATATATCATACACATAAACTCAGATTGTTGCCGTTACTGCTGGACTAAGCCCTCTTCAAGTAACCACCAACCATCCCGGACTTAGGCATCTCTCATCCATTCGCTAGTCTTCCCTTTTTCAAGTCTTTAGTCTATCGTGCAACAGGTTGTGCCACTCTACATTGGACTAAAAGTGGTCTCCACTCCAACACTGTCCTGGTCCACCGAACATATGTCGGTCGACAAATTGAACTGCCCACTTCTACTTCAGCATGCTAATCCATGGTGGTAATCCTGCGGAAAATAACCGTGACAGAATTTCCTCCTTAACTATTTGCTTTCTCCAATTTAAAACAGCTATGTGGCAACTAATGAAATGTGGTGCCGTTAGAAGACGCTTCACAAATTCTTTTAATTAATGATAATAACTTACATAAATTCACACCTTTTTCCCAGAAGGAGTAGGCAGAGGTGTCAGGACACCCACATTTCGCCTTGCATGTTCCGTCCAACAATGTGATAGAGTGGCGAGCCTATAGACATATTACATAATGTTTTTTTTTTCATAACCTATGAGGTGTCCCACTGCAGGGCAAAGGCATCCCCTTTGCTACTCCACTTGTCCTCGGCGAGCTCTTGACATTTTGGCTCGAATGTATTTAACTCGAACACGTCATGTAGGATACCAAAAATATATTACAACTATAAGTTAATGACGTTGATGTTCTGTCGTTGTTCAAAGCTTGAAATACAAAACCCACAGGTTCAGTCCCGTACCATTGTGACCGAACAATTAGTCCTGCGCGCGACACCCATTCATTTCCCCGCTTTGTCTTAGCAGCCGTTGTTTTCCCTTATTCGATGCGTGAAGCTGCTTTTATGGGACTAAAAACACCTACACGTCCTGAAATAGCAAATCGGTTGGAAAATTTGCATAGTTTACACTGGCAGACAGATTTTGCTGCTATTTTAAGATATACCCTAGATCTCGGGTTATTTAGTTAAACTAAACAATAGCTATGCATTAAATTTACCACTTTAGTAATTAAGTAAACAAGTGAAATGTACGTGTTGTTTGATAATATTACTAAATCTACATTGACGTTGCCATGGACTTCTGTAGGAACAGAAAGTCTACCTGAATCGCCTTGCTGAGTGTGAGTTTCCAGGAAGGGGCAACCGGAAGCCCAACTAACCCTTTCTTCAACCCCTTCGACTCCCTAGCGAGGTCGGAACGCACCTCCGACTACAATATGTTATAGTTTAATTGGTATCTGTCGGGACTTGCCAATAAGTGGGTCTTTATTCATTTCCTGGACATTTTAAACAAAAACGTACGTAAATCATCGCTCAATCAACAAGTACTCCATAAGCCGTTCACATAATAATTAAAGGACCAAAATTGACGGAAATCCCTGAATATCGGATATCAAAGGGTATCTGAAAACGTTCCCTATATTATAAGCAGCCTTTATTGAGGTCGTCGGGTAGTTTCGAAAATTCGACACACTGATAGTGGGCGACTCGCATGCCCGACCACCTGACCTCATCTTGAACCACAAAGCGATGACCTATGACGGATTTCATAACCTCAATACTTAATTGGAAAGAAGGGGTGGAAAATAAATCATTTTTGACAGAGGGAAGTAAAGTAATTATTGCCCAGTTTATACTGATAAATATTACTAATTAAAAACTGCTCTAGTTGATCCCAGATCCTTGAAATAACATCTTCGAACTTATAAGTAATCGCTATTTTCTAGATGACATACACAAACATCATTTCTCTTATTCAACGCAAGTTGCATAAGAATCTGACCCTTTACGATTTCCTTTCCTTTGTCAACAGTTCCAACCGTGGTGAACGCGTCAGTGGAATTCCTGGAGGACTACTACAGAACAGACATGCCTCCATCTTCGAGAAAGAAACGGAACTCCTCACTCCGAGTCTCCGTGGGGCTGGCCTGCGGAGCCCTGGTAGGAGGCGGAGCCTTCATAGCAGCCACAGCAGTCGTCCTTACCAAGAGAACAAGGCGCAGAATCCCTAACGTCCTTAAGAAACCGTTCTGCCCTTCTTTGAGACACGGCAATTCTAGTTCGAGGAACAATCGACGGACTCCGAGACTTGCACTGGCCTTAGCCAACTGTCCACCGATACATATGCTTCGGTAAGTTAACATGCATAATTTCATTTTAATTGTCATAAAAAAATGTTCTTTTTTTATTGTTTACCATAATATTGCATACCGTGGTCACCTATAAATTTAACGGCATTAAGCAAGCGATATTAGTATTGTGTAATTTACTTGTATTTGTGAATGTTCGCTACGTTGGTGATCTAAAATAATAAATCAATTTCACATGCAATATAAATAATAAAAAGGTATGTATACCGACTTACTTCAATGTTAAAATGCGGGCTAACAATACATTCTTGTGTTTATAAAAAGTAGTCCCCTGGGATTCAAACCCGTGGAAGTCGCAAACAGCTTCCGTTAAAACAGACAAACCACCACGTTTTTTTAAAACCAATACCCCATTAATATTCATTACGTTTGCAAATAAAATAGTTTGCTGTTAAATTAATTATACCTCTGGGAATATTGCGATGAGCTGAAATATTATTTCGAAGAATAAATGTTGTTTCTAGCGATTAATTAAGTACGCTTGTAATATTGTGTTGATGTAGACCTGCTGTGGTGGATGAAGACTACAGGGAGCCTTACAACATATGGCGAGAGACACTCGGCCGTCGAGACAAACGAGAAGTGCACGATCAGAACGAATATAATGGTAAGTTGATTAATTCATACTTAAAACCTCATAGACGGTTTGAAACCTATGAATATTTTGTCTTCTGCGCTAAAACGAAATTTAAAAGTAGTGCGAAAGTGACAAAATATTTTTAACTAAAATGGGTTTTAAAACCGTCTATGAATTAGACCGTTATAATATTACAGTCTATGAATATACAAGTCTTGTGTACTGGCTAACAGTGACTATAAAAAATGTTAGTCTCATAAAATAATATATACAGATCTTATCAAATCAAACTACTAGGGACTTCCTCTCAAATAACAAATATTTGTGGATCAACATGTGATTCGGTGCCTCAAAGCCGCAACCCCTCGTCAAACTGATCTCCAACTGCACCACCAAGGCTTTTATAACCTTATGTAATCACAATCGATATGTGTGCTCTATGCTCCCTCACATCTCCAGACAGAAATACAGAAACAAGAGCCCTCGCCACCTGTCTCCCTCCGGCCATAAACCAGCGACTGTTTATTTAACGTACTTTCTTTGAACAACCTTTACAAATCCCGACAAAAGTTAGACCCTTATTTCGTTCAACTAGTTTAACTTGAAAATTAATCAGTCTGATGCCATTTACATAAATTCGTCTGAATAGTTTACAAAGAAAACATAATTATTTTAATTAAACGTTTGGTAATACTTTATTTGATGTTTTATTCAAATAACCGGCGGGTTGAGGTTTAAATACATAGATAGGAGTTAAAAAAACGTAATAATACCGCGTTGTTTAATCCATGGGGGCTGACCCTAATTGCAAACAATACTGCTCTGACAAATGAACAAACTACAGTACAGTTTTTTTTTTTGCTTTAATAACAAAGGCCTGGTGCTACGATGCCGAACAGTTAGGAGCATTTTGATGATCTGATGATCAAATTATGATATTTGCCCTTGATATGAATTTTTAGATGTTCGCATGATTGATACTTTGAAGACCTTGAAATGCTGCAACTAAAATGTATGTTACAATATTCCAGTTTTGATCTAGAAACGGCTAAATATATTCATGGTTGAAATATATGTACGTCTTCTGTGTACTACTTTTACACACACACTATACACCCCTATACACCTAAACGCCTTTATAAATACAGCACGTAAATCTTCTTAGTATATCCGTGTTTTTTCCGACCGCTAGTTAGCCGTGCCGCGACACTCATGCTCTCCACAGCACTCGTTAGCTTTTCAAGAGCCCTCCAGGCTAGATTGTTACTTTTCCTAGCCCCGCTTACGTTCGAGCGCCTAGTTATGTGACACACCTTAATTATCCTTAGGTGTTAATATTTTTACAGAGCGTGAAATAAGGGAGGGTTTATTGAAAAAAATGTATTACGGGATTTTTTGTACTTGGTTAATTATTTAAATACATCCAACATAGAGATTATTATACAGAAATTTATTGGTGGTAGATCACTCATAAGTCAGAGGTCGCCTGGGTAGTTACCACCACAATTTATATTTCTCCCGCCAAACAGCATTGTAAAGGCATTTTATTCCGGTTGGAAGGGCATTGTAGCTAGAGTAACAATTGGATATATTGAGACTTAACATAGCGTAGTGGAATGCCAGGTATTGCTTTTTAATTCAAGGCATTGTTTGGTTTTGCTACTGTTCATGAGCGGTCGTAACACATACCATCAAGTGAACGGTATGCCCGTCTCGCCATTCATTGCAATAAAAAATATATATTAATATGAGCTAGACATTGACATACTACGTAAATATTGTGAGAAATCTTGTTAATAGCCTCCACCAATACACCCGTTATAACCTTTAAAATTACCAATAAATATACCAAAAAAACTTCATCCACTTACAAAAACCCTTTTGAATTACGTACAATGTTAGTTTCCAATGGCGGAATAGTAGCGAAAATATACTTTAAAAATAAAACTGTGATGGGATGTGTGCTCGTTACGTCGCCCGGACGTCCGGGCCGGCATTGTTCCCTGGCCATATTGAAAAGATGATGTGCCCAGAGTAAAGGATAATGGGCTTCGGTTGTTGAAAAGCGAAGGATAAGATAGCGTAAATTGTGGACAGGTTTCACGTCTCTTATAAATATTTTTCTTACGATTTATAAGGTAAACTGTTAGCTATTGTTAGGAAGGCTTTCAGTGAAAATGCACTTTATTTATTACTTTAACACTAAAATATTGTAAAGATATTTAAAATCGGAGGGGACGTGATGTTTTACGTTAAGACTGTAAAAACATGCAGTTATTGCCTCAAAATTATTTATGAAACAGAAAAAAAACAAGTGTCTTTCAAGAGCATTCTTCACTTAGTAATATCGACAAGTGATAAATCTTTTCAATTCTTTTCTGATCGAGACTGAACTTACCACACTTTATAAAGAAAAAGAAAAAAAATACTCATTTTTATTTAGCCTGTTAAAAGTTGTCTGGAAATATGTTAGATAACTATATGACCGCCGTGTTACCTAAATTTAAAACGCTTTTTATTTTCAATGGTTTTATAAATGTCTTGAACAATGGATAATTTATAAATCAATAAATCCCATTGCTGATAAAATGTAATTTTCTCTCTACAACTGTCTGATATTTCCAATTTTTCTGTAGAAATCTGCGAAGACACGGAGTTCCCTCGGCCCTACATGATGAAGCGACCTGACCCGCACGAAAGTTTCTACGCTGCTACTGATATTATACACCATGTAAGTACATAGATTCCTATACATATATACTTTCTTTTTCTCAACAGGGGTAGGCAGAGGTGCAAACAGGACATCCACTTTCCGCCTTATATTTTCCGCGCAACGATGTGATGAACCTATCGCATTATAGGGCAAAATTACTGACTCAGGCTAATAATGAATAATATCACTTTGCCCGAACCGGGATTCGAACAATAGACCTAAGCTTTAAAACCGTTTTGCAATAATACCGTAGTACAACTAAGTCACCGATGCAGTACATAGATTCCCATTAAACTAAATTGCACCGAGACGTGGCCTCTCACTGTGGGCCTCATTAAAAGGCTCAAAGTCACTCAACGAGCCATGGAGCGGGCTATGCTCGGTGTTTCCCTACGAGATCGAATCAGAAATGAGGAGATCCGTAGGAGAACCAAGGTTACCGACATAGCCCATAGGATTGGCAAGTTGAAGTGGCAGTGGGCCGGGCACATAGGTCGTAGAACCGATGGCCGTTGGGGCCGAAAGGTTCTCGAGTGGAGGCCACGTACAGGCAAGCGAAATGTCGGACGCCCGCCCCCAAGGTGGACGGACGATCTGACTAAGGTCGCAGGAAGTCGCTCGATGCAGGCCGCTTCCAACAGGTCATTGTGGAGATCCTTGGGGGAGGCCTATGTTCAGCAGTGGACTTCCTGTGGCTGATATGATGATGACAATGAAACTAAATTGCATCACTTCATTGTATAAAACAAAGTCGCTTTCTCTATCGCTATGTCCCTTTGTATACTTAAATCTTTAAAACTACGCAACGGTTTTTGATGCGGTTCTTTTTAATAGATAGTGATTCAAGAGGAAGGTTTATACGTATAATACGTACATATTATTGTACAGAAATCTATTTGTACCCGGGCGAAGCTGGGCCGGGCCGCTAGTAATTAATAATTAAGAACATTATATGATAAAGGAGACAATGGATAGAAGCTATGTCCTTCATTGATAAAATATAGTAGAAATATGAGTATTTAAACTAATGATAGAGAAGTACCACGCCAGCTATTCGTACACCAGATAATATTTTATTCAATGTAGACATTTGTTACTAAATATTTTAGTACGGAATATGTGTTTCCTCGACTAATTTTAATAACATTGATCATTTTTTTTTTTTTTTATTGCTGTGAATGGCGACACGAGCAAGCCGTTCGCCTGATGGTAAGCGATACGACCGCTCATAAACAGTAGCAACATTCCACTGCGCTCGCCATCCTGAGACATAAGATGTTAAGTCTCAATATGTCCAGTAGTTGCTCTGGCTACAATGTCCTTCAATCCGAAACACAACAGTGCATTTAAGCAGTGTTGTTTCACGGGAGAAATAGACATTGCGGTGGTACCTACCCAGATGGCCTCTCACATATGAGAGACCTACCACCAGATATTTCAATGTGATACGTAGGCAATATTGTTTGGATATCGTCACGTTTGTACCACTTTGTACTTCTATATTTTATACATGGCACTTTTTATGGCAACACTTCAGCTATATAATATCTTTTGTTGATTTGAATATCTGTATTATACGGTCTACAATTTTATAACAAAATATTCGTGTAATAATAATAATAATGCTTGCAAATGAGTTTCTTGGTGTTTATTCTCGTTAAGGCATTTATGAAAACCCGTAGTATTATAAAGTATTTTATGAAGTTAATCTGGGTTGAGAAGTCACAGTACCTTAAAGATATCAGCCAAAATATGCGAAAACAGAATCTGATTATCTTTTGTGTGTTATTATACATCCCAAAACTTTAATCGATTCAGTAAAACAAATTAAAAAATAATAATTCAACCATAAATTCCCTTTCGCAGTCCCTTCCGACCCGCGAAAATTAAAAGTTCAGGGACGAAATTAATTTTTACGCCCCAAAAAATTTTGCTTAATTCCACTCACCCACCTTGGCCGGTTTCCGTGGACCGCAATCAATCACTGCCCTCACTCAATGAGTCTAGACACTTTTTTATATCTCACGCAACTTAAAATATGAATTATACATGCCCCAGATCCCGTAACCGGCTATTTTCCATAAAGCCCGTAGAAAAAACAAAGTGAGTGCCTAAAGAGTTTTTGTGAGGGAACTGCGCAAACAATAGTTGAAAGTTTCCTCTTTATCGTGTTCCAAATTTATCACCAGTCTGTCCTGGACTAAGTCTGCCAGTAGTCAAACTTTGGCTCATTGTGCCCGTTCCGCTTTCCTTCGCCGGTATTCAGGTGAGTTCACATTTGAGAACGTGGCGGTGACAAAAGACGATTGGGACGTCATTACTAAGGGACGGAGCCAAAGAGAAGCCCTCGTAATATGTTGATGTGGCGACGTGGCACAATACGGGCTCGCGGGCTACGGAATCAATTATTGCCTCGCTGAATGAGCTATTGTTTGGTGAATGCGTTGCCGTCCATTAATGCCGGAGTTAAATCGCCATGGATGACGAAGTCAATTGTAATTAACGCGGTTTAGCTAAGTATACGGTATTTGACCCTATTGTTTATTGTATTTATCAAAAGTTTTCTATATCCAAAAAGTAACAAAAATTTTGAAATTCGTTTAGAGGTAAACAAGTTACAATAGTTTTAAATCTTGTGGGAAAACAAGAAATGGGATTAAAAACTAGTGACGTCACTAGGCTTAACATGCATTACAGTGTGCGCATGTCAGACACGTGAAAATCGCGCCTTACCTATAGCTCTAATACACGTTTGAGAATTATCCAGTAATTTCATAGTATGTAACGCCTACCAAGTCGCCTTAACATATTGGTTACAATACCATTCCATTAAATAATTGATAGTCAAAATAACATTGTGTGTTTAGGTAGGTAAACAAACCGTCCTTTATTTTAAAAGATTGCTCTCCTTTTTATGCTTGTCATGGGGTCAATCACCTTACAATCCAATAAAAACACCTATAAACAAAAGCAAAGAAACACATAAAATTCCATTCCGATGTAAGTAGCGTGTAATTTCGCCATTTCGCCAAAACACCGCAACGGTTAGTTAAGAGGTAAAAACAAAGTTGAATAAACAGGTATTGTGGTCTTATGCACCCGGGGGAGGCACGCAGATCCTTTGCTGATTTCCCAGGGGTGCGTCGCGGTCTCAACCCCCCACTAAATATATACAGCCAATAGAATGTCAATTTCTAATGAGCTCCCGGATAGCGTTGGAAAAACCTTCACCTCCGCTAGTTTATTACTTTTTAAAAGCACTGCAATGAACTCTTGTTACTGGTTTACGGGATTTTTTATTAATAAATAGATTCATGAATGTGTAGTCCAAAGAAATAAAAAATATTTTCATTCTTTATTATGTTTTTTATAACATTTTAAAATACATTGTTCCAAAGTTAAATACTTGTCTCGAGCACAGACCTACAAGAAGATATGTTAGACAATTAAGTAAGATGGCACATTCGTTTTTATAACTAAGTAAGTACTTAGAATCTGCGACATTTCACATCACGCTTATTTTACACCTCAACTATCAAAACAATACAGTAGGTTATTAAAAATAAATAATACAAAAAACAAAATAACAAGTAATTGAATCACCAGATAGAAACCAACACCGCAGTGGGCCACGTTGCTGTGACTTCATCACGACCACACGGTGACCGCATTAGTAGCCAAATTGCGTTGCCAGGCAATGATGATGACAGGCCACAGAGCTACTGACCACTGGCATTCATCAAACCTACGTCAGTGTCACTTGAACGAGATTAAATTGCTTTCATTTATTTATTAAAAGGATTTCCCACTAGGAATACACATAGTATTAATAAAATAATATATCAAAGTACACAATCAACATGTTTCCTCAGTTATAGGAAATAATAACAAGTTCAAAGTATGCTCAACACAAACTAAAATTAAATTAAAACAAATTAACAATCTAAATAAAAATAAAAATTGGTATTAATGTAACAAATAATAAAATTTAATAACACGATATATGATATTTTATAAGTACATATCTATCATATTTATAATTACATATGATATATATGTACTTATAAATAAAACAATAATTAATATAATTAGGAGATTATGATCACATCAAAGAAACAGAAATACAGAAAACATCCAAATATGCAGTTTATGAATTTAGTAAACGTGCGTCCAAATTTACGTTTACGCTTCTTGTCATCCGTTATTAGTCTTTAAATAGCTATTGGAATATCACTGCGCTTTGTGCTACACAGAGAGGGTGAGATTAACTATTTATGAATTTTTAGTTATACTCGTAGTTTATGTTCGTGTATGTTAGAGTTGTTTCTGATAAGTAAATTAACTCATGGCATAAATGTCACAAGAGAAAAGATGCTTTAAATAGCTTATACTTAAACATTTAATAGCAATTTTGGACAACTTTATTAGCGATGTTTATACATCAAGGCAAGATATATTTAACCGCCAATGTTATAAAAATACATTAAATACGTAAACTTGACGCATTATCATTATAACGCATATCTTATTATAAAATAACTTCAAAATAATGTAGTATCCTGTGGAAAAATTACCAGGTTACTCCAAAATTTTGTCTCCTGCTGTGACGTGAATTGGGATGGACAATAATTTGTTTCCAACTTCTCCTATTTAATGTCTGATTCTATTTGATCTGTTTGATTAATTTCATCGCGGACTACAGATCAGCCAATGTTTTTATCAGACTCGCCAAGGCTGGATGCTTGAAACCGGGCCGGCCCCTAGTTACAAATAAATCTGTAATTATTCTAATTACACGTTTATTAAATCAATCCTGTAAACTCGACGCCAGCTTATCGCAACAAAAACAATAACTAAGAGTTAAAAACGGTAGTAAAATATCCAATGAAACAGTTTAATCAACAACAAGCGCACTCCAAAACGAACCGAATAAGTTGGAAATCAAATTTCAGCAGTGAACACTATAAATCAATTTCACGAATGATTGGCTGCCACTCGAAAAGTGAAGTACTTAATTTGTTCAGAATCTGATAATTAAACTTGCAAAACAGCAATAGGATTTATTCAAATCAACATAATTGAAATTCAAGCGCAAAGGTAATCCATTAACACACATTCTGAACCAAATTAGGGCTGTGATAGAGAGGCAATTATTGCCTCGAATCACTAACAGACCAATCGGCAGTAGTGTTGACGATATTATTTGATATTCTCGATATTATTACCATCTTGGTACAATTTCGGATCCTTTTGATGCGGTAATCGTTGATGTAAAGGGAACATTCGTGTAGTAACACCCGTGTTATGATTATGATTATGACAAGTTTGCTTTTAGCTAATTGATTCTAGCTATAATAGCATTAGCAGATGAGACGATTGAATTATTCATAATTAGCTATTAGCACGCATTGAATATTAAATACGAAGCTTAATTGTACCCGTTACTGTCAGCTAATGCTTCCGCGTGTTACATTATTAATGTTATTTGAATACTAACTTGATATTGTCTGTAATTGAGTCAATTTCAAAAGCCTGTTTCACGTATTTGGCAAATAATGATGCGTTATAATTATATTTGGACGACTATTACGTTGTACAGTACTGAAAAATTGTGTACTGATTCTACGGTATACAATTTTTAAAGCATTGTTATATACAAGAGATGCTGCAACTATTTACGATGGAGCACATTTTCCTTTATTTGTATTATCTGTTTGTTATATTAGAACTGACTAACGGATCACCTTTTGTTAAGTCTAAAAGCATGGTTAAATTAAAGATAAAATATTGAAACAAAACATTGTCTATATAAATAAATCAGTGAGCTGTAAAATTGGGTTTCAAAATTACATTTTGCTAATAAACTCACCTACATTCGTCAATAAAAAATCCTAACAACTAAAACGTTTACAAATCACCTAACGTTTCAGGTTTACAGTGAGTTAATACTCAGTATGAAATTGCTTTCCTGTCCTCTGTACCGTCCCATCAAAACAGCGGAATAATCAGATGTCTCCGGCAATGGTTTATGATTGACATGTTAAAAGGGTACATACAAGGTTCCCCCAGGTCATCGGGAAACAATCACGTTACATACAACCTATGTGCAACAGACAGGTCCTTAATCGACTAGTTTGCAGATGTTCGAAGCTGACCCGAAGGGCTTGTGCAACCGTAATTACTGCACTGGAGATTCCTTTGATACGGGATGTTTTATATTGTGGGTTGGTCTTTATGAAATGGTAAAATAATGTAATTATAGCGACAAAGTAAAGTGCTCTCAATGATGCTTTGATAACCAGAAACATACAGAATAGGAAGGTGAAATCTATATTATAGTATTTGTCTTTCCTAAACAACAAAATTAAATGCCATTCAAACGCAAATTTATTAAGAATTATTAAGCAATAATAAAAAAAAATATTTGAGGCGAGCGCATGGAACAAAGTATAATACCATGTTCAATCTAGAAATTCCTTGCCATAAAAACCAAGTGTCAACAAAAAGAAGTAACAGATGCCAATTGAATAACCACAGCTGACATCAGCGTAGAAATATTAAACGCGACCGAAGCTATAATTAAATAGCTTAAGCAGTTCACATTGAAACTAAAATCGTTTCTATATTAAATAGGCGAGTGCATCCAAAAGTCCGAAGTTGATGACCTTTTCAAAAGGCAATAACGAACTTGATGGAAATTTCAATGCAAACTCTATGCAGTACGCGCCAACCACAACTAACTTTGTTTCGTTGCCATAGCTCCGTCAAAGACAATGGGTGACTTTGAACCAAGAGTTCGCAGGGCTGTCTCAGACATTTTAAATAAGGTCTCATGCAAGCGTAATGCCTTCGGTTGGAATTTTCTTACGTAATGCCACACGTAATGCATCTCACGGTTTAATTGGTTCTTTAATATTTGATTCTTTTGTTTTATTTGCCGAATAAAACATTATATTTGTTAAATTATTGTCCAGATAAGATCAGCTCTAATCTGATAAACGAATGTTGAATAATTTCTTTAAAATCTTCTGTACAAATGTCATTCTTCGGCTCATAACGACTTACTTATTTCTTTCCTCGGATTAGGACATGTATATTACTCTGAACAATTCTATTCTAATATCTAAACACTGCAAAAAATACCTCTGTAATGACCACTGCCATTAATTATGATAGCCTCGGTGGTACAGTTGGTTAGATGACGTGTGAAACTTGAGGCCACGAATTCGATCCCCGCACCGAGAGAAATGTTTGAAAAACACAAATACTTGTTTCATGTCTGGGTGTTGAGACCGAAAAGCCCCTCGTAGTTTTTGATACCTACTGCACAAGACTTGATTGATCAATATGGGATCGGGACTATATGTATGACTGTTGGTGTATTTATTTTCTTAAACTTTCCAACTCTTTCAACAAATAATTTAGGTATAATTTCTCAGATTCCATAATACAAATTAAAGCTCATCAAAACCACACCATTTCTTTTAAGTGTTATTTATTTAATGAGACAGTTAAGGTAGAAAGAAATATAAAGTGCACAAAAGTTGAGCGGCTTGCAATATGGCGCACACGTAACCCCGCCTTTGTACAACAGTTATCTGAGCTGAAACTTGAATGCATCATTAGTTCCTTTTTATAAACTCCATTTCAACAGGCAACGAACTTTGTGAATCTTCTTGTATTTGGGTTAGCAATTAATTTTTCGGGTCACAAATAAGCTAAATTATGGCACACATACCTAATTCAAAACAAAAAATAGAAATAAGAAATTTGAGGCATGTTTTGAAGGTCATATCAAAGAAATCTTTAATAGATTTTGAATTAAAAGCAAATGTGCAGAAATATGTTCACGGTAGTCCCAGGGCTCACTTCTGAAATTCTGGGTCATGTGTATTATAAAAAGGCGAAGGAAAACATCGAGAGGAAACCTGCATACCATAGCAATTTTATATAAAAAAAATCTATGGCAAAGTATAAATGTAAATGTAAAGTCCGCTAATCTGCATTAGACCAGTGTGGTGGACCATTTGGCCTAACCACTCTCAATTGTAGGGAAGACCCGTGCCCTGGAGTGGGACGTATACGGCCTGATAGTCAACAAAAATATACACATGTTTTAAAAAACATTGAGCCCGGCTCCGTTTAATAAATAAACAAGTGTAAAGAGGTCGTTTCAGTGACATTTCACTATTTCACTGCCTCCAGAGGTAATAAAAAGACGCTACAGTGTATATTCAGGACTTCACTTCATGAATTTTTAAAACTACAACTGGATAAGTCCACATTGAATTCGCTTAACGCATACCTTATATTAATATTTTAACACCGCATACTTACTAGTATCTGAATATTTATTGCTTTATTTATTATTATTTTAAAAAATGTTTTATTTTATTAACGATGTTCCAATTCTCTATCAGCTCGTATACGTAAACACTGGCTCCCAATCACGTAATCAATCTATACAATCACATCAAAGTAAATCAATTCAAAATAAAACAGTACGTATACTCCAAAAATTGATCCTAAACAATTAGAATCTCCGTAGCAAAATCAATAAACCACAAACAGATCATTCCCGCGAAGTCCATCAAAGCCAATGGTTCGTGAATAAGAGCCATCGCCAGGCAAATGTCGGATCGTCTAAGGATGGTAATTTTCAATAACACGGTCCCACTTAACATCGGAATAGGTGTGGAGCGGGTATCGGCGGTGGCAGCCCTGCGACGTCACAGCTCCACGTTAGTGACGCTCCACTAGAGCAAGGGAATTGTATCGTCTTCCGTGCATCGATACTTCGCCACGCATAAATTTACAATGCTTCACAAAAATGTAAGATTGTTATTGGATTACTGTGAAGATTTTTTGCGTATTTCTTCTTTCTTATTTCTAGACGTACTTCCAAAAAAATCAGACGTAGTCGGGAAAATTTCTTTGATTTAAAAATAATTTTGTCGTTCAAGCATTTTTGAATTTAGTTAATTACGTATACCAATTTAATGGAAATATATTACAACTTTGCTAAGTGCAATAAGCATTACGAAGAAAAAAGCAGCTTGTAAAAGAAAATTTAATGAGTAATTTAACTCAATTAGTAAGTCAACTCATAAAGGAGATACAGCTTAAAGTGAGTGCTTAATCCATTATTCGTAGAAATCCACAAATCTTTTACTCCTTCAACTTGTCTTAAATCTCATTTTCAATACAACAAACCCAACAAAAAAGTCTAACTCAGATTCATTTAAACAATTATACGAACAAGATCAAAATGCAGACAGACTCATCAAATAAAAATCAAGCGAAAAGCCTTTACAATTCATTGGTCGTTCACAGCGAAGCGCACATAAAGGGAATACGGATGATACGTATCAAAGATGCATTTTTCAATTCCATCAGAGCCAATACAACGATAATCGAAACATATTACGCCATCCTCGGGCCGTAGCGATTAAAAAAGTTGTAAAAAAAACCCTACACGTATCACTTTGTCCGCAGGGACACGGGAGATTATAAATCGATATTATAACGATACTAAAACGATATATTGCACGTACAGTAAAATTTGCATAATGACTGCGATGGAAAATAATGTATATTGGAAAATAATATGTTTAGCTTACGGCTTATGGGTTTTAAAACGTTTTATAAATATTTTAATCCTTTAAATACCTAATACAGTATCGTGATATATTACGGCAGTGTTTATGTGCGGTTGAAGTACTTTTCTATACTGTTTTATTTACTGCGACACCAAATTTATTACAAAGCACGTGATTGCCAATGCAAACTCCAGTTCAATTGAAATAAGACTTCCACTAGAAAGAGATGGTAATCTTTTGTTAATGGATTATGTCAGACTGCTCAATTCCGGATAAATACTGTGTGTGTAATAAATACTTTACTGGTGGTAGGTCTCTCATATGTGAGAGGCTATCTGGGTAGGTACCACCGCAATGTATATTTCTCCCGTGAAACAACACTGCTCAAATGCCCTGTTGTGTTTCGGATTGAAGGACATTGTAGCCAGAGCAACTATTGAGACTTAACATCTTATGTCTCAGGATGGCGAGTGCAGTGGAATGTTGGTACTGTTTATGAGCGGTCGTATCGCTTACCATCAGGCGAATGGCTTGCTTGTCTCGCTATTTAATGCAATAAAAAAAATATAGTTATAAAATTCTAAGGGTTCACAATTGCTGGCTCATTACGACACGCATTCTATTCTTCTTTATGGCTACGCAGACTGTCACGTATATAGCTTACTTAATATTTCTGATAGAATGCGTTCTAAGATCTAGGGTAAAAGTTATTCTCATACTAAATCAGTTAAGCAAACTGCACCTTATGGTTATAGACTATTACTTTCATTCGACACAATTATTACCTTACTAAAAGATGTAAAACCCGTCCAGTAAAACGTTATTAAAGTAAATAAAACTTGACGTTTTCATATCGTTTCATTATCGTGACGCGGCATAGCGCGCTTGGCTCGACGTTAGTACAATTTATAACTGCAGTGTTCGCTCGGCAGCGTTCATTAGTCGCTCCTGCTCTTACCTACATATATGATGCCGTTCTAATAAACCTGGGAGGTCTGATTGTTGCCATTGTTGATGCCAAACCAGAGATATGTAAATAAATATGTAAACTGTCAGCTTGTCATTGTGATTTATACATGTGTGCAGTTTTCGCGTAGATATTATGTTTATTTTCTCTCGCTCTCTCTCTCTCTTTCTCGCTCTTCAACAACAAAAAGGCCAATACTAAACTTGTAGGGATTCGAGAATCCTTACGTTACAACTGGTCCAAAACCGTATCGATGGTTACTTTACCATACCATTACTATGCCATGTAATTCTAACTACAGTAAATCTTCGTCTTGGCTCGGAATCACAAAGTACAAATATCTTAAGACTCACCAACAACCAGAATTTTTTTTTTTTTTTGTGATGCGAATCCTTCTAGAACGAGGTTCAATTCGTTTTAGAGCTAGCTTCTCACTATTATACAGCAGTTTTTAAAATTATTATCATAAAATACCTTCAACTATTTTTAAACCGTAAACTCACGCCTTTTTCCCAAAAGGTATAGGCATAGGTGCAACCAGGATACCCGTGTTCCGCTTTGTATTTTCCGTCCCACGATGTGATAGGGGGTGAGGCTATCGCCATATTGGGCACTAATTCCTGACACAGATTTGCGATGTTACTGTACTTCTTACTAAATATTCTTTGTCTCAAATCCATCCCATGGTTGTCTGTAAGACATTGCCTTTAAGCGATAAGAGTGGCAATTTTTTTATACATGTCATTTCCAATTATTGTATTTGGCTCTCTTTTGTGTGTGTTTAAAAATACAATAAATAAATAAAAATAACATGACAACGCAGCCTAATTAAGCGTCCATATTCACGTGTCTTGCCTGCTCGATTCGATATTTACACAGGCTAAGCCTGAAAAACTACACTTAGATAATATTTAGGTCTTCCAACATTTTGTACTGCTATCCGCTACCTTAAATACACTTATTACTGTTGAAATTAATAAACTTTTTTTTTTGCTTTCTAATCCAAATAAGCACATTTATAATATCTCAACTTTAGTATCCTTTAAAATAAAGCAACAGGTACCTATAGATTAAACTCAAATTGAGGTCACCATCCAAAGTTGCTGTCACTGCAAGATTTACGTAACATTGCAGTAAGTCGATTTTTATTTACAAATTAAAGAACAGTTCAAACAATGGATACTGATTTTGATGCTCTATTTTACTGTAGATATGTTGTCCATAAATACATTGTGAAATATTTTTTTTTTTGTCAATGTTCACACGTATGAGTCATACAATATACCTTTTAAATATAATAATACGACGGGCCCCACGGAAAAAAAAACATTGTATAAAATAAGATCGTAACTATCTTATTAATCATGAGTATTTTCCGTTATTGAAATACATGTTCCAATAATTTACTTCCTGAAATAGCCATAACATTAAAGTGTACAACTTAATAATACAAGATGTAACACTGAAGTCATGCCTGGATGCAAAAAGCACTAAATTATAATAGTTAAAACCACCTACCTACCTAATTTATATCTTAAGACAGGATAGATGTGATCTGCTAAGAACCATCATTATGGGAAAAGTAGTCAGAGAGAGAAGTCCTGGCTACAAAAGATTTTAAGTGGGCTGGATTAAAAACGGTTTAAGAGTTCTTCCGTGTTGCCATGGACAAAAAAAGGTTTAAGAAACTAATTGCTAACCTTCAGTAATAAAAAGGTACCTGAAGAAGAAGTTTAGGCAATATTTCGAACCGCATTTTCTTCATGACATCCGTAAAATTCAAAATAATCTAAACAACTCATTTCCCATAACATTACAACCTAAAACCCTATATATCGCCAACAAAACTATCAACTAGAACAAAGTACATGCAAAATAGCCCCAACACTACAGCGGGTAGAAAAATTCAATTATTCAGAAAGTATTCATCGAATGCGCACCTGCGCTCTTATTAAAACTTGCCTGTGGAGCGAGCACTTTAACGCCGACCCAACTTTCTTACTTCCACGATCAGTCGTCAATACCGAAGCTATACAGTTTGCCCTACAAGTATTTCTATTAAAATGCTTTTAGAGATAATGCAGAAATACTTTTTATGATTGAATTGTGCTGTGGTGCATGCGGGAAAAGAGTAGGTGAAAAATACGTTTATAAGGGTTGAAGGTATCTTGTAGTTTCGTAGAACCCTCACTAAAGACATTCACACACACGTCTTAGAACGTCTATACTGTTTCCATTCGTTTATTTTATTTTTGACAGTTCACGCCTTTAAAGTACGACATTACAGTAGAACAATATTTTGAAATAAAAGTAGATACTTTCTTGACGGGTAACGCCCATTTAGAGTTGTGCCATTCGTAACGAATGACCACAGATAACAAAAACGATTTTGAATAGAATCAATCAATCGGAATCATTTGAAATAAAATTACATTAAAATGCTAATGAAAACAGTTAAACGTAATATAGTACCCAATATTAGGATCGAATGTATTTGCTGCAAATTAATTAATATGAATAAAGGTATACGTATTGAAGTGACTTTTAATAAGAGTTTAATTTAAAATAATTACAATGATTACAACGAAAATAAATGTTTAGTACCTACTTGTAATAAACAGTTAAACCATGTTGGAATTCATAGTACTTTAAGGATTAAATAATTAAAACAACTAAAAGGTAATTTGTTAATATTTTTATTTATAAACAATCGTCTGTTTCGTCGGAATCGGCGTCGTCGTCACTCGTATCCCCAGTAACACTAATTATTAATGAGTGCATGGGTAAGTTGTCAAATGCGACATCGCGATCCCAATCAGACATTATTTCTTTCTTCGTCTTATCTACGACACTCGCCCAGTTATGAGGCGTCACATTTTCACACGCATTTTTAAGCAACTCCAGCATTTTGTTTGCGGTGAAAGGAGGAGTTGTATTTATTCTCGCAGCATATCCTTTCACTTGCGCCCATATTAGCTCTATGGCATTATACTGGCAATGATATGGAGGAATTCTAAGGACGGTGTGCCCATGTTCTGCAGCCATTTCATCTATAACGTATCGTTTAGGCTGCTTCCTCATTTTTAATATTTTAAGTAACTCTACTTTTAATAGGGACTCGTCCACCTCCTCGCCATTGTTACGGAGCCAGTTTATTATTTCATTTTTTTTACTGGCTTGCGTTGGCATTTTGTTAATTTGCCGAGAGTGATAGGACGCATTATCTATAAATATTGTTGGTGGCTGTTCGAGTGACAATAACATTTCCCGAAACCATTTTTCATATACTTCGGAATTCATTTCTTCGTGGTAATCCCCTGTTTTCTTTGATTTAAAAGCTAACATAGCATCTTGCACAAATCCTTTTGCGGTTCCTGCATGACAAATTATAATTCTTTCACCTTTTCCCATTGGCACTGCGGTCGAGGAGCTAGCAGTGTTGTCAGTCCAAGTTTTTGATACCGTGTGATTCGCATTGAGCCAAGTTTCATCGGTGAAAACAACATTCGACCAGTCTTCTATTTTTTTAGCTTGTCTTAAAAATTCGCATCGATACAAAGCAACATCATTGCGTTCCATCAATATTTTTCTTTTGTCACATTTTTTGTATTGGAATCCAATCCTATTCAATACCTTCGCCAAAGAAGACTTTTGACCACGGAACAAGCCACTAGTTTTCAGAGATTGTACTAGGTTATGTAAAGTAGGAATCTCTTTTCTTTGGTAATAATCGTATATATGACGACGAATAGCATCACCATCAAAACTGTCAATTGCTGTCACTTTAAAGGGCTGACGTTTTTTCTTAGGTGTAGATGGCTTGTTTTGTTCCATGCCACTACTGCCGTAGCCTTCTTTAATTATTTTTGAAACTGTTGGAGCAGTAATACCTAATGCTGCTGAAACACGGTCTCTGATTTGAGTCACTGGTATAAGAGGTCCACCATTACGGCTTTCCCTTTCAAAGTACTCATGAAGTCGCAACACAAACTCCCTTGTTTGTCCTTTAAGCACCTTTCCTTTAGGCATTTTGAAAGTGATGAAGGCAGGTACGATGTTCTCAATTCAACCAAATGTAGGAATTCACGGGTAAAACAATACGGAGGAATATAAATACTCAACTCGACGTATGAAAAATGTGAATTAAAATTCAGCGAACGGAAAACACTAGCACGGGCGCGGGCGTCTCGTTGTGAGTGACCACAAAATGGCGGCGCGCGTCACCTGTCTGCCCAGTGTTGCCGTTTCACAATTTGTTTTTAACAACATTACTATTGCCGACGGAAGTGATAAGAATATTAACTTAACATGAGTAAATGGTTTATTTTAATATAATTATTAAATCAAGTAACTTAAATATCCCTGAAGTTTTATAAAACAATGCATGGAGCAAAAAATAAAATATGTATTAAATCGATTAAAACTTGTTCAAAAATAAAATCGTTTGTTATAAAAAATTGATTCGATAACGCATCAGGCCATCACTATTTGATTCAGTACTCGATGTGTCAAAAATAAAATAAACGAATGGAAACAGTATAGTAAGACTACAGCCATGCAAAATGAAAACATTTCTACTGTCCATGTGCGTTCATATCGCTTACCATCGGGCTAATGCCATGCTCGTCTCGTGATTAATTGCGATTTTAAAACAAAGTATGATAGTTCACGAGCTGAAAAGAGTTGTACCGCAATAAAGTGTTTAAGCAAAGCGGAATTATGTCTAATAGATTACATTCGTCTATCCTTAGTCAAAAACCTATCACGACATCATTGTTTTTACTATAACTTGCGCTATACTTATTATGCTAAGCATAAATACAATATCATGCATCACCACCAAAAGATAAAGGAAATAAGACACAAACAAAATGAAATAAAAACCAAACAAAATTCCAAACAAAATAAAATCACAAGCATTACGCGATCAGATTCACAAAGTAAACAAACACCTTTACCGTAAACCCTTGAAGAGTGAAGCACAGGCTCATATTTGGCCCGAGATATTGTTTGAAATTCGACTCCATAAAACATGCACGCGCGCTCAGAAAGGCGTTCGGAGGAAAACTCATAATTAAACCGAGGCGACACGGTGCGGTGTGCCGCGCCGCAGATATGCAACCAGGCTGGGTTTTCATAAAACACCACCGAAACACTCAGCCGACTGCGTTTTAAAGCTGTAAAGGATGGGCAGTTTGGTGCACTTTTTGTGGAAGTTAACTCTGCCGAAATGGTTTTTTTACTGATACGGAATGATTATGATGGTAGCGGGATATTTGCGATATTGCTGTCTCATGGAGAATAGCAGTTGCCAAATATGTATGTATAATTTGTATTAAATAAACCACACATTTTTGTGCGTTCGTTCATTGAAATATAATTAATATATCAGTCAGGCTCCACATGAAGTTGAAGCCTTAACAGATTTTAGTGCACAAAACTAACTGTCCTAGTGTGAGCTGAGCTTAAAGGTTTCCATATATGAAAATTAGTGGTAACATTAATCAATCATTAATCTCTTGACAATATTATCCATCACTACTAAAATATATTTGATACCTACATTACGTACATGCATACCTACTTTAGTCGAAAACACGTTACAAGAAGTAAGGGCACTTAAAAAATGAACTGGCTGTCATAACCTTGACTATGGGTGAATGTCTTTTCCACACTATCCAGACTGCATTGTACTTTCGATGCAGTACAGTATAAACTACAAAAGATAATAAATATAAACAGAGCTCCAACTACGCACCTGTCGGCGCGGCACATTTGGCGAGCGTAAAACGCGGCACACGACAGTGGCAAACAAATTAGAGGGCGCTATTTGCCCGCCCCGCATGTAGCGACAACACCGGCCGGCAAAAAGAAACAACCTGCGAGCTACGAGTTGCCACCATCCCACCTGTCACGCGCTTGCAGTGCCGTTTGTAATCGGTTTGTTCTGTAATCGATTTAGCGCGTAATCGATTTGTTTTGATATCGATTATTACCGATTTTTGAAAGTTATAGATTGTCTACGATCTTTGGCGAGCGAATGCATTGTTGTCATGCTGTTGTTAAAATATATTAGAAACAGTTTTTTTTTTCTCCTTACACTTTCATAATTTGGGCAGCATAATATTATTAGATTGCGAATATCAATGTTTGTTGTTTATAATATAAAAATATATCTCCAAAATGCGTTAAGTAGACATTTTTAAATGTGAATTATAGTCCTAAATTTCGCGACACACCATTAGACTTTAGATGAATTATAATTATTAATCTTATCACATCTGTAGTGGTTGTTTTTGACGGTATTAATATTCAGATCGTCTACAATATTACAGCGCCCGAATGCGAGGGTGTCAATAAAAATCTCTTTTCACATTTTAATACATTAAAATTGTTAATATTATTTCATTACTATTCAATTATTTTACAAAAACATATACCAAATAATGCGTTAAATAGTTTTTTTTATTTTTTTTTCTAGTTCCAAATTACGCCACAGAACAATAAAATTTTGGTAACCTATATTTTTCTCTGAATGTATTTGAGAATATTAAAAATTTGCACAAGATACATAACACGAAACTGCAACACCGATTTCTATTTTTCTGTTAAAAGAATAAAGTCTTATTCCAATATTATAACAAGACATAACCCTCAAAACTCCAAGTGAAAAGCCAAGATTTCCTGAGCAAAACATTTTAGCGTAACGTTCACAGAATTATAACATTACAACTAACGACCTACTCAGAGTCTAATGCACACGGCACATAACCACGACTTGTCACTTTAACGCACTCGATAATCATAATGTAAGTGAGTTGGCTAAAAGTTTTACTACAAAATAACAGATGTATACAGTGTAGCGAGCCCAGGTGTTGCGAACCCTCCCTCCATTTCTCAAAGTGAATCCACATCGCGGCCCGTATTTTATAATGACACAGGGAGTTTGCCCAAACGACGTATGCTCGCTGCCCATTCAAGGATTACGTGTAGGGTTGTGCCTTTTGTTGAAAAATCTTTTTTACTCCCAAAAGTGGATGCTTAGATGTCCCTGTCTGCTGTTTTGTTACTGTAAATCTATTGTGTTCTTTAAGGCCTCGCGATAATAACAAGTTGCCTCTTGATCTATGAATGTGTTAGTACAAAACTGTAGAGTAGTGACTATTTTGACTATATGGCCTAAACCCTCTCAAGTGTATTTTCTATTATTGAGATGAAATTAAAATGAAATGAAAATAATTTATTGAAACCATTAACGTCGTTTAGATTCAGTATTTTTTTATCTACCACCCGGTTCGGAAAGCGGTTTTCACTAGAGAAGAACGGGCAAGAAACTCTAGTGTTGCTCTTTTCAGAGAGAGTTCTCTTTTATTGAGGAGACTGGTGCAATGCAGTGGGGCATATATGACTTGATAAAAGTTTCTTGTTTTTGTCTAGAAACATGTCAAATTCCATGCTTTCATTGCGTAGTTCCAAGTCGTCTGTAGCGATTTTTGTCCATACTAATAGGACATCCACTGTTGGACATAGATTTGTCTTATCCAATAAAAACAGCCGAAACTCACACACATAATTCAGATCCCACTTTCAAAATACGAGAATGTTTGTTCTGCTCCACTCACTAATGATTGATTTAAAAAACATACAGTCGAATTGAGAACCTCCTTCGTTTTGAAGTCAGTTGAAAACTGCTCAATCATTTGTCACAACACGATGGATATAAGCTTCTTGCAACACGAGCATCAAATATTCACTTGTAGTTTCTGTCTTCATTAACGTCAAAGACAAACGGTAGCTAAAGAACTCAGCTTATTCAGACATGAACCCCAAACATAGACTAATTAAAATTCTTCATATTTGTATTCTTTGTACTTGTGCCAGCCACTTACGTTAAAATAGCATTGTTGGTACTACATACGTTGTACTAAGCTAATTACTCCGTGGCGAGGCTGTTGAAGGTTTTTACAGCCTTCTTAATTAATGCATTTAGTGAGGAACACCTGAGACAAGCGCGGTTTATTCTTCATTACGTCATAGTGCATGAGTGTTCGTTGTTCTAATAAATAATGATGTGAATACTAGTCGCTTCCTTTACATTATGTTTGAAAACATACTGTTTCATTATATATTAATAACATGTTTGTACAATAAATGAAAATTACTTCAATTTAGTTCATAATTTTAATAATCAATTATTATTATTTCGACAATTCGCGGTGAGTTTTTTTTTTACTATTTTTATTATTTACTTCTGTTTTTTGATTTTCTAAATATATTAGTATAGCGTTTACGGTACTGCTGATTTTTATATTATTTTATTCACGAAGAGGTTGATGAAAGTGGATGAAGCTAATTTAATATTATCAGGATACTATAGTATATAGTTCCTGCCTACCCCTATGAAATACAGGCGTGACGATTATGTATGTATTTTATTGTAACATACAAAAATATCGTCATCATAAAAGTCTGTAACCTAGTAATAACAAGCGCATAGCTACTAGCGCCGCATGCGGCATTATTAAAAACTACTTCAGGCAAGTTACCGCCCCGTCCCGCCTGCACTTATTGTATAGTAAGTTACATCTCGATTTGACAACACCGTTTCCTTTTTAAAACTTTTATAATACCCGGCAACAAGTATTCACTTGGATGCGGAACGTGGAGTTACAGCACGGAGTTAAGCCACAGTTTTTCAATATATTTATTAGTTATTGACTTTGTTACGTGTTCCTGGTGATATTGCGGTAATGCCGGGTATTGACGTGGAAGGATATCAGAGCGCTTTTCGCCTTGTATAGGATTTGTGAAGAAGCCATCTCGAACGCAATACGTATAGGTGTGCTGGAATGCAAAGCTTGTAACATTGGCATACTTTTTAGACTCACGAAAAGTAAGAGAAGGGGAAAACAGCTTACCTTGCGAAAAAAAAAACATTAGGCGAGAGTACCAATTATAAGTAGACAACATATTCAGTCATATTTTATGACAACTATTTAATGAAACTATGTAATTTATCAAAGCATAACCAGCAATGTGGGGCTAAAAATTTCTAAAATCCTAAACAATTTTAAATTGTATTTCGCTTCAAAACTCCCACAATATACGCACGATAAATCACGTACATATCGGTCGGACCAACATTTTTACATATTGTTTATTGAACATGATCGTGCGTGAAGTTTAAACTAACAACGGTTAGTTAAACGACGTGATTTAACCCGCTCATTCGCACTGACAACCGGGCTTTAACTAATATGTTTGTATGGGGACTTTAGCATTTATCCACATTTATTTGGATTTTTTGCGTTCCCTTTTTTATCCGCAATTGGCGAACTTATTGCACGCTTGCTCGTGAATGCCATAATAGTTGAAATATGATTAAAGTATATGTTGGGGAAATTACTTTTTCGACATAATATATGTAAAAATAATCGTCAGTGTAGTCTACTAAATAGGTATATAATATCATGGACAAACTTTCCATATTTTTTTAATAGACAAATAGGCTTCCCTACATTTTTAGTTTCCTTCCTTGGATAGTGTTCCTATACAATGCATACGAGGACGGCGACAAAGGCACACAACAGAATTATATTTAATTCCATTCTTTCAAATACTTTTCTACAGCTCACAGACTATATCCCTTGCGTCAAATGTTGCCATGGATGTTTCCATGGCAATTGCTCAGCAATAGACTTTCTGTGGTTGTTTCTGTATCTGTATCTGTATCAGCCCATATACATTACACCGCTGGGCACAGGCAGGAGGCCTCCTCTACAATCCAAAATACCATTGAGAGGAGTTAGACCTTATAGCCCACCACCCTGGCCTAGTGCGGGTTGGCGGACTTTACACACTACAGAAATTCTTCATCGTATGCATCCATGGTATGCATGTTTCATCACGATGGTTTTCTTCTCCGCTATAGTGTGTGATGATTGATTATCAATACACGTATGACTCCGGCGAGTCAGGGGTGTGAACTGGGATTTGAACCCACGACCGTCGTGAATTTGTTAGTATTTAATATTGACATGTGGTTATTATTTTATTTTCTATATCATAAAACATATTAATACAATAAATATGCTATAAGTATGCTTCTAGTAAATAACTTATAAGATATTACTCGATACGTTGTTCTTAAGTAGAATAAATTCGTATACAACGATATGTGATATGACAAGGACACTTGAAAATGCATTCTACCTTAAATGTTTTTTATGAGAAAAAATAGTAAAGTGTGTTCTTTTATTACTCATATTTTATAGTATTGCATTTCACTTGGGCTTTTAAGAACCTTTATTAAAGCATCAATGTTTTTTCAATATACTTGTATTTTTATTACAAAGCATTATAAATGTCCTTGGCACATACTTAGGCACTTATAACTAGGTTATAAAGAATACGTTTATTTTTTATTAATATTGATTTTCTCCAACCATTATTAAGATACGTTCACATTATGTGAAGGTCAGGTCTGTGATCAGTGCAGGCCTTAGTTTGACTGAAGATGATAATGATGATGATTATTTTTTATGTTAATAATAATTAAAAGTTAAGAATTATCAGGTAAAACTAATTATTTGGTTGGCGTACGGAATACAGCAAACTTCCACTTCTTCGTGACAGTATATAAAATAAAATGTAACAAAAATTAAAATTAGGTACACTTATGCAATGGTTCTCAGCTTATGTATTATAACCACATATTATAACCCACAATAGAAAACAAAGAAATGTCACATTTAAAATATATTTATGGCGTAAATAACAAAGTGACTGAAACTTAAAATGTGTGTGACACGGGTGAAAAACATTGTTGGAACATATTCTGTGACACTTCATTACATGTAATACAGCTGTGGTGTGGCCGCAGCACTACTGTAAGTGCCCCCGTGTGCACCGGGAATATGTCACTTGTCCCCTAACACCCCTACCCCCCCCCCCAACCCCCTAGAAGACCCTCCGCACCCCTCCCACCCCGCCCACACTATTAGGGGTGCAACTCGAGCTGAATTAAATAATGTTACTCGCCTTATTTGATTCATAATTCATAAACATTTGCATTGAACAAGTCGGAATTTTAGTCGTTATTTTATGTGACATCCAACATTTCCGTAATTTAAGTGTTGTGCTTCCCCTCCCGTTCCTTTATCAAACCCTTGGGCGTTATAAATCAAAGTTTGTTTGGTTTTTTATCTTGTTTTTGCCGGAAGATTTTTAGTGAATTGCGAGTAACTCTGGTAAGTGAACTGGTAAAATCGATGGAATTACAAATCCAACCGACTATTATTAGCATTTTGGAATATTTCGTCGTAACACACCGACCGCAGTCCCACGCAAATTCCTGGTAAAACTCTGTATGAATGGCCAAATATTGGTCCCAAAATAGACAATACACTCGGAACTAAATTCATTTATCGATTTCAAAGTACACATTTGTGGACATTAATTAAAAATCCACCCCATACACGAAATTTGTACCGAGTAGCGAGGCGCGTCTGTCGGGGGGACAGGACCTTGTAATATTAATGATAGAGACCAAGGCATGCTTGGATTTTACTCATTATGGGTATTATGTGGCCGTTTGCGAAATGATAAATGCTCACAAAATACGGGCGGGCATCATGGTATTTTGTTAACGGTTTGCGAGTCTTTGCGAGAAGCCATTTTTGGGGTGGAATGAAGCCCGCGCTTTGCAGTATCTGTGTTGCTGTAGGCACGTGGTATACCTTTTTATTGTCAAGAGTTTCAATAGAAGCTGTAGGTACCTATTGTTGGCACAATTAGCATAAAAATATGCCTATAATAATAATAACTATGTTATTTTAAATGTAATAGTTTTCTAGTTTTTTATTTTATATAGCAATAAATAAATCTTTGTTTCTATCAATATATTTTACCAGATTCATCGAATGTGATTAATGTATAATGTTTCTCATTTTCATAATATCCTTTTGAGAATGTATAATTTTATGCTTCAAAATAATAAACAATACTTAAGCACTCTATAACGACTCTTATGAATACCAAAATCAATAATATATTTAGGTCAAACTGCAGTAAATTTAAAATCAATGGCGCTTAATGATTGCAAAGTAAACTCTAGAACTTTATCATTTTCATATTCTGACAGAAATATTTTACTCATGCCGTTATTTCACATATTATAAAGACTTATCGGAAACAAATTATAACTGATAGTAGATCTCTCATATGTAAAAGGCAGCCTGGGTTGGTACCCAGGGATTGGTACAACAACGTTAAAGCACTGTTGTGTTCCGGGTTGAAGGACATTGTAGACAGCGTAACTACTGGACATATTGAAACTTAACATATTATGTCTCAGGATGGCGAGCGCAGTGGAATGCTAAGCATTGCTACTATAAATGAGGGGTTGCATCGCTTAACATCACGCAAATGGCATGCTCGTCTCACCATTCAAAGCAATAAAAAAAAGAAACCAAGAGAGAATTGACATCTCTATGCGGGAACCGATCCCGAGGCCTTTCGTTTCACAACTGACGATAACCAATGCGCCATGAAGACTGTCAACATAATCTAACCGAATGGCTATCAAAATTCTCCCTAACGAATCAACTACAATGAAAATATTTGTCTGTGTTTCTAGAATTGTACTAAAATGTGATTTGGCAAATGAACAAAAAGCTTATCTAAACATAAGTAGATACCACCGCTCATAAACATACGAGTATTACATTCGGATCGTAGATAGGTTACCGGTCTCTCTTAATGGGAAGAAAAACAGTCTGAAAAACGAATGGAATATTAGGCCACCAGTCTCACTGGCCGATCGATATATACATCCCATTGCAAAACACGGGCCTACTATACAATCGAGAGTTCGATTGAGAGTGGTTACTAGTTAGGCCATATAGTCATACATATGGCTGGCTAGTTTGGCGCACTTTATACACCATATAAATTTTACAAATCGCTATGGTATGAAGGTTTCCATACGATGTTTTCCTTCACTTTTATTGTACGTTGTGATTGACTATGAATACACACATGACCCCGAGAAGTCAGAGGTGTGCTCTGGGATTTGAACCCGCGACCACTGAGAATATGTTGGCAGTCGCGTCTGGTCCATTACCAACAGGCCACCACGCTCTTATATATATATATATATATATATATATATATATATATATATATATATATATATACCTATTATATTATGTTATAAAAACCTTATTAGTTTGGCATGCGGATAAGTACGATAGTGTGTTCTTACTCTGAAATATCTTAGAGCATTCTAGCACAAGAGTTGTCAGATCTTCATATATATATCATATCATATTATTTAGAGATATAACCATCATATTATTTAGATTGTTATAATATAATGAAACAAAGGGAATAAGCACTTTCCAGTAACGTACGTAACATAAACGATATGCTATCTACGTAATAACACACGCACACAATAACACAGTATAAATTATACCAACACAATAAGGGGAATAGCAATTAAGCAGGAACCTTATTTACCTTCTCATATAAAACATACATTACCTAAATGCGATATTACTTCAAATGTAAACGGCAATAACTAGTTATTATCAACATTTGTTAATCATTCGTACGTGACGGGTGTACTGATTTTGCTTGGTAAATATATATTTAGTGGAAATTACGAATTTAATACTTAACTTAGAAATGTTTTGTTTTATATTTAAGGCAGACATATTTTTAAGATCGATTACCTGGTAGTAAAAAATACATAAAGAACTAATGATCGTTCTGTAGTAATAGGAATTTGTAAGTACTTAAGCTTTACTGGGACAGGAAATAGTAAGAGAGATACTTTCCATTATAAAAATCTTAAAATTCCATTTAAAAATTGGACGCAAAAAATTTTTAAGCATGGACACTAATGAGACTTATTTATAGGCCTTAAAAGAAGAATAATAATATAATTATCATTTACTAATGTAAGGAAACCGTATATTTATCTTTGGCAGCATGTACTATCTCTAAACCGATAGCTCCATGATTTAGATTCCTAGGTCATGCAATACAGTTTGTTTTTCGTTCGAAAGAGCCAATAGACACGCCTCCCATCCTTTATCATGGTTAAAATAGACTCTGTGAAATGTGTGGCACTAATGACACCACTGAATACTCTTTAGTACAAAACTACAAATTACCTAAAATTAATTAGGCGCAGCATTACCCAAGAAAGTAAAACTAACTAACTACTGGACATATGGAGACTTAACTTTTATGTCTCAGGATGGCACTGGAACGCCAAGTATTGCTTTGTATTCAATGTGTTGTTTTATTTGCTACTGTTTATGAGCGGTTATGTCGCTTACCATCAGGTGAACGGCATGCTCGTCTCGCCTTTCAGTGCAATAAAGAAATCATCTTAATTTCTCAACTATATGGTGTGTTCATACAATATAGTATATTATACCGGGTATCTCAAGACTGCTACCGAAAACGAAGCCGGGTGGTAGTTTTAGTGGCTACAAACACAATGCAACCAAAAATTTTGCATAGAAACGCGACAATCATTTTTTATGATTTTTTTAAAATCGCCATTTTTGGGTGGTAAATCCATAGTTTTTGCTAAAATGATAATTTAAACTCTTTTATACCTTAGATTATTTATAAACAAAAGGGTATATACTATTATTTTAGAAAAAAATGTATTTACCACTCAAATAAGGCCATAGGAAAAAAATAGCAAAAAAAAATTTGTCGCTTTTTTTTCCAACTTTTTCTGTTGCATTGTGTCTGAAGTCGCTTAAACTACCACCCGGCTTCGTTTTCGGTAGCAGTCTTGATATACCCTGTATTGCGGTTATTTGTTGTACAATTTTATTCTATTTTATCGTTTTTATGCTTTTACTGCATACCGAAATTTATTCTTATAATTCCTATCCATACAAAGGTTGCCTGGTAGAAATCACTATTAGTGATAAGGCCGCCCATTGTACATATTTTTGTGTGATTATTCTGTAAATGGTGTGTTATCTTGGTGTACCATAAAGCATTTTTTTAAATTTAATTTATATGGCCTAACTACTCTCAATTGTATTGTCGATTTTAGAGGAGGCCCGTGTCCTGCAGTGGGACGTATTTCTGAACAGTAGATAGTTTCGCTCACATACAGACACTAGGTCTAATCAAAGGCATGTTCTATTTTAGCTTGAACACGTGCATCCGATGCTCTGCTAACCTACAGTGTACACACAGCCTTAACACAGCTAAAAGCGGCAGAGCATGGCCGCCCACATCTGCCGCCTTCAAGTTTTAAGCCTTTCTTTAGCTCTTGAATATTGTTTAGATGGAATTATTAGAGCATGAAGCTAAGGCTAGACTTTGCTTATTTTAAAATACCTGACAGATTTATAAAATTACTGACAATATGTGGGTGGATATTTTAGTTTACTGTATAAACCGTACCAACGCGCCATTTTTATTTGGTCTAGCCAGTATAATAAAAAAATGATTCTGCATTGCAGCACCATACTCGTAAGATAATATCTATAATATACTAACAATATAATTTATAGAAATAAATACTCCCAAAAAAGACCACATAACAATACAAAGTAACATCTGACCAACCTTGGATATGTGGTCAAGGATATTTGTCTCCTCAGTTTGAGCCATACTTTGGCCATCGTATCTTTATTGACATTCCAAATGTTGGACCTTGCTTTGGCAATACCCGATTGGCAATTGCTGATGTTCTGTTTGTCCTCAGACGTACCCGGACGAGCGAGCATGCCGCCGCGAGCGACCTGCGCCTGGACTCTTCACCTCTATCAAACTACCTGAAGCCGAGCCCCCAAACGGAGTGGCGCCCCTGCTGGATTTCCCGCGGGGGCGCATGCGACCTGTCACCTTCCTCGGAGAGGGCCCACACGGCAATGTAAGTACTTTACTCTTTTATACAATACAATACTCTTTATAATAAACCAAGTACACGAACAAACAAAACATCAGACAAATTAAACATAGGACTTTTGGTATTACAATGAGCGGCCTTATCGCTTCTCTTCCAGACTAACTTTATTTACATTGTATCTGTATCAGCCTATATGCTTCCCAATATAAGTGACGGACCACAAGTACAATCAAGAGTAGAATTGGCAGAGGTTAGGCTTTAAATTTCATCACGCTGGCATAGTGGTGGTGGACTTTACATACCATAGAAGTTACACCAATTTTTTATAGTCATGTAATTAAATACCTGATACGTTATTTATTAAAAACTTATAGTCATAAGTCTGCCTGATGTTGAGTCAATACACATTGTACTTAATCTCTATTTAAATTGAACATGTATTTGTGCATATAGGTGTACTTAAAAAAAAATATTATGAGGAAACCTACATCGCAGTCTGTTCAAATATACTATAAAATTCTAGGGTATGTAAAGACCACAATCCTTCACTAGGCCAGCATGGTAGACTACTGCATAAGAACTGTCATTGAATTCAAAATATAACAGCTGTTGTGGCAGAGTTGGTTAGGCCTTCTTAGGTCGTCCTCCGAACCGCAAGCATATTTTTTTTATTGCAATGAATGGCGAGACGAGCATGCCGTTCGCCTGATGGTAAGCGATGCGACCGCTCATGAACAGTAGCAAAACCAACCAACACCTTCAATTACAAAGCAATGCTTGGCATTCCACTGCGCTCGCCATCCTGAGACATAAGATGTTAAGTCTCAATATGTCCAGTAGTTACTCTGGCTACAATGTCCTTCAATCCGAAACATAACAGTGCATTTAAACTGCTGTTTGACAAATAGACATTGCGGTGGTACCCACCCAGGCAGCCTCTCACATATGAGAGACCTACCACCAGTAAAATGTAATTAGTAAGCATATTTTGTAATTCTTGGTAGTTTTGTGTATTTAGCAATATATGATAGCATTTGTGGTAATAAGAAGATAGCTTTGTAACCAGAATCCTCGGATGCAGTTTTTGCACAGACATAAAATTTAGTTGTCATATACATAAGCGCATACTCCAAGTATCCCCGAGAGATAAATAGGAGATGAGACTACTGCCGCCTAAAGTTTAACACACTTATGACTGTCCTAAAATGTGATTGGGGTGCCTATTTATTGCCTTTCTGGACACATAATATGTCGTTAACTGCAATTAGCTTATGTAAGAATTATTTAACTATACACATAAACATCTGGACTATCTAACTTGGAATTAAACCCAGATTGTGACAATTCAGCTGAATTAGAAGTCACTACCAACAAAAGTATACAAACAATGGGCTATTAGTAATGAAAATTATACCTACAGACATCCAATACAGCAATTATGTTTTCATGCACAAATTCACAAAGCCATAAAAACACATCGCCGATATTCCTCAACAATTAAGTCTTTATTGAAGCGGTTCCAACAAATTGTGGTGATTTCTGCGCCCGACCACTTATTTTTAGTTTTATAGCCTCAGCAATGCATTAAGGTGTTTGTGACGTGAACGAAGTAGATGCCAGCGAGTATTAAACTTTTGGAAAATCCATGCATAATATTTCACATCACTCCACTTCCATTTATATCAGAAATCGTTTACTACAAGTGTTCATGTTTTGAATGAAACACCAGGTTTTAAATCATTTGTTTACTTTTAATTTATTTCTTGTGGGTTCGAAACAGTTTTGTGATTTTTATGTCTAATGCAGCTATGGTGATAAAAAGATCAGTCTAAAAATGCCATAACGTTGTCAGACTTGTATGGCTCCTCTTCCTCTCCTGTTTTTTGCAGGACGCTGTAGTTGGATTTCACTTTGTCGGGTGGTTTGCTTGACTGGCCGCTAGTTTTCACTTCCTCCACAACAGTCTTTGACAGTTCGGTGATTTCGTTGAATTTCTCCGCGATTTCATCCACGTGAACTATGTCGCTGGGGTCGATCTTGGCCAATGTTTTGCGGACGTCTTCATCCTTGTTCATGGGCTCATCGTCTTTCCCTTGAAAACCAATTGTAAAATTATTACAGGAAGAATACCATTATCCACCCAGGAACCTGTGGAAACGATTACATGACTTACCCTTGAAAAGGTTGTCGACGGACAATTTCCTTTTAAGAGTTTTAAAAATGCTGTCCATGATGGTTTATTTCGGCTTTGTGGTGTTGGAAAGGTATTTCTAAAATGTTGCAACCATAGTTTTATTGTCAGGTGTCACGACTGTTGGAATTTCTCGGTTGTTTTTTCGTACAATGACAGCGCTGATAGAAAATCGACCGTGGTTTTTATTGAAGAGCAAAAAGGTTGTCTTAGATGTGGCGTAGATCGCATCAATCTTTTCTGCCCGTGTTTTCTACACTTTGATTAATTTAAAAAGGAATTGTTTTGAAAATGGAACACAAATGCAGGGTTGTGGGCCGTATGAATACGAAACAAATATGAAGACCGTTTTAGTGAGTAAATATTAATGTATATTAATCAAGCGGCTCGCTGATAGTAGAGTAAACTGCGGCATACTCGTATAATTATCATCTATTGCCAAACGGTTTAGCTTAATCTGGTGGCCAGCTGTGACGGCCCGGCGTTATTAAATTTATATTAACGTGTTACAACTGAATCATGCGAGTTTTAAATTAATATTAGGTGACTTTGTTCAGCGTAGAATCGGTAGTTAGCGGTGAACGGAGAATATTAAATTGAAATGTACTTTATTTGTAGTTTACCATTTGAATAATTTGGTAAAATATACAGGCAGATATAAATAACATATCGCAGTTAAACACATAGTGCTAAACAGCCAATAATATACCACCGTGTTTGATTTTGGATATTAAATACTACGAGAGACTTGTCAGTCTCACAATATACATAGCTTTATTATAGTTTACCTACACACAAAAACGCTCGGTAAGGTGATCGAAACTATCTCTCATTACACAATATCCCAACAAACTGCCTAATAGCCGTAGAACCAACAAAATTTCCACAATTCTTGTAATCCAAGTTCCGTATTTGGCGCGGCATAAAACTGCTAAATGAGAGGTGTGTGGGCGGATGTAATACAAGTGGCTGCGGGTCAGTAATTCATTGTGTTTGTACATCCCTAATGAAAATACAACACGGCACGTACCTCTGTTTGCTTTACATTTCTGCGGCGTGACAGCGGCCCGCGGCGTCTCACACACACCAAGATTTTAGTAGACGTACGCTGCGGTCAAACGATACCGTTTAATAATGTATTTATCGAGAAACACTGGCATAACTAAATTGATGTTAGAAAATAAACAGAATATTAAAAGTGCCCTGTAAGTTTAAGAACAAAATGTTATTAACCCTGCTTCATAAACAAGGATATCTAAAGAGCCAGACACCAACGACGCCTTTTACTAAAATTTAATCTTTCAAACAGCGTATCTACACGTTTCTAACTTTAAAAGAAACACTTCATCATATAGGTGACTTTGATCCTCAATTTACTGATAACACTTCAAAATCGTCGCAGATTAATAAGCCTCAAACCAGTCATAGAGACCTCAGCAAACAGCCGGATTTGATCAATGTTAGTTCAGTATCGTCACAGATTGACTGGCGGAATTATGGACGTCTCAACGCTTATTGACCGATCAGTCAAACGGTACGTAATTGGAAACGTAGCGTAATGACCGAATGATCGCCACCCGCTACGCTCCGGGCCGAATCACGGTACATCATCGAACATAGCCTTAATACGAATGTGAATTTGTTTGTTACACTTTTAAGGGTTAACCACTGAACCGATATTTACGAAATTTGAAATACAGACTGTCATGAGTACAGAAAAGAATATTGGGTACTTTGTACCCAGGAATTGAGCTACTTTAACAAAAGCAACAACGAACAAAAAAGTAATAAATAAATAAGTACATTCAATAGACATGTCATGTCTATTGAATGTACCATGTCTTGCTAGCCATAGCAAGATACAAAGTGTCGTAACAAAAACTAAATGAGGCTTTTCGCTCTAACCCAGACAAAAAAAAATTATGCCATTTAAACATTTGAGGTGATCCGACGGCCTCTCGTTTCATAGTCAGATTTAAAACATCTCCGCCACAGGGACGGTACTTGTGTGAATTCAGATACACCATGTATAACATAATTTCAGGCGGCTTAGCGTTAAATGTATAATGAACGCGCCTTTGATATGGATGTGTCGGGTAATTTGATGTATTAACACGTAAATTATTCATAGATGCGACAGAAGCGCCTATTTCTATTTGCTTTATGAATTAATTGATGGTGACATGTACGGAACAATGGTATATCTTTCCATTTTAATTATGTATATTCATTACTCGACATTATTATCACATTAATGAACCCAAGCAATCGTTTGCTGTCAAACTATATATTTTGATGGTATAAGTATTTCAGATATCTGTATGTATCTGTATCAGCCCATATAAGTTCCACTGCAGGGCACGGGCCTCCTGTGCAATCGAGAATACGATTGAGAGTGGTTAGGCCATATAGTCCACCACGCTGGCTATTTCAGATATTATTTGTTGTATTTTTATTCTATAAATCCGATAATGAAGTAGTTTGCAAGAAACCATAAAATAATTTTGGACCTTTATTAATTATTCAAGTTGTTATTGAGTATTTGTATAGATATTTTTTTACCCATCACGGGAAATGACATACCTGATGGGAAATTCAATACAGAATGGCAACTTTTCACTCAACACTAATGTAACTCCTTCACGCTTCGGTCCCAGTATTATAGAGAACATATTCCCCACAGTGTGCAGTTTCACAGTGAAAGTATCAGGAGTAGTTCTTAGTGGGCTCATTTTACTTTTCATGTATCGATTCTTGCCCTCGAAATTAACCCCCACCTGAATGAGGCGGACGATTAGACCGGGGCTTACCGTTGTAGGGTTGCCTTTGTATAACACGCTTTCCGGATAATCCCATTTTTGTTTGATCATTACTCCGTGTGACATAAGGGGTCTGTTCGGCCGCAATGCTGTATTATTTTGTATTAGTTGTGTTTTGTACGATGAAATTTATTAAAATTGTCTTCAGGAAAATATGAGCATTGTGAACATCAGTCTATATACATATTTGAACAGGCTAATTGGGTATTGCTCTAATTTCGACTTTAAATAATGATTATAAATAAAATTATTGGAAAAATAAATTACTACCTCAGTGACGCAGTTGTTCTACGGTATGATTGCAAAACTGTGGTCTCGGGTTCGAATCCCACGTCACCACGACGATCATAGAATAATCAATTTGAGTTTATTACATTCATCTAACCCATTTGCAAATCTCAGGTGTAAGAAAAATGCTCTACTTAAAATTAAAATAGGATTCTTATAGTATCTAATTATTGGATTTAAGCTTTTTTTGACAACGTCTCCTAAACTCCTCAAAGAGAATCCACAAAACCACGCCCTATAACTAAAATAGATTTATGCAAAATTTGCTTTAATCTTTATGAACATGAATGAAATGATAACGACCTCTATTGTTTTACTCATAAAGTGAAAATAAATGTTTAATTTCAGTTCATCTTTATATAAATTGCATACGATGTTTTGGCTTCCGAATCTGTTGACGTGTAGAGGAAGCATTATTCTTCACATTTTATTAATACAGTTGTAATACCTCAATAAATGGACATGTCAATACTATTAGATTACGATTATAAATGCTTGTTGTATATTATAAAAACATCTCAATTCCATGCGTGAAATAATCATTTTAAAGTTTATTTGTAGTTCCGAATTTCGCCATATGCCAAAATAATTTAGATTAATTATAAACACAGATGTTTCAATATAAATCCCAAATTACCACACAAAGTAAACTACTCATACAATTTTGAAAAATAAAGGGTCAATTGAATCTTTATAATAGTAGGAGTATATAGGCAAACATATGTAGAAGGTACGTAAAGTACTTTGAAGTACGTAAGTATGGTGACCCTATCTTCCCCGCAGACATCCCTCGCCGGCCACGGCTCGTAATTGCCGCCCAAAGCGAACAACACCACCCGAAATGGATACATTCACGTTATAATAACAAGTCTATATAACGATACACTTAAATATTCTTTTTTAATTAAGCGAGAGAAGGTGGGAACAAAAATTTCAATAAAAATGGAACTCCTAAGCCCCGGTAGAGGGAGAATTTTTCACGATATTTTTTTATATATTCTTCATGCGCCCGGCATTTTAGAATTTGGAATATTCTGTGCAAATTGTTATGAGATAATATGATTTTACGTCTGATACGTCTTGAGATAGGTATTTGAATTATATAGCGTCCGCCTTGCCTCTTTTATACTTCCAATCTTACAGCAAAACCTCTATTTTCGTGAACGTAAAATACTACGATAAAACTTGCAATCCCCTACCGCACCACAAGCTATTTTTCTCACAAATATTTATCCCACAACGGACATTGAATCAAATCATACTTCTACGCCAATTCATCTCGGATTCAACCAATCAATGACCATACAGTATAACAATATTCCACGTATAATTAGGCCGTCTTATGGTAGTATTCACACGAACAAATGTGGCATACCCTCAACGGTATTGGTATGATGCGTCCGTAATCTTAGCCATTGATCATACGCATTGGCTGCGTTTAATTAACGGAAATAATATACATTGCGCTATTCGGATGATTGTGTATTAGATATTAATTCACCAATGCAGCTATGTATGCAGATATATCCTGTTGTATTGTGATTCAGGGAGTTTAGAGTGAATAATAAATAAACCGTGTGGTCACAACTCACAAGTCTTAGTTAGGACTATTCCTCAACCCCCAGAAAGATTCCTTTTTTTTTCAGAAACTACCGATTCAGTTGTTTGTTGTCTTACAATATTCGGACACGAAAAATATTTTTTATATCAAATAAACATTTGTCTCAATGCGAGCCTATCATTCCAATTGTAAACACTTTTTAAGCCATTTTGCGTTGGGTTACTTGCGAAAAATGAAGTTTACATCAAACGAACAAATGTAATGATATGTTATAACAAACAATATTACATACCTTTGTACGAAGAGAATGCAGGTTGAGGAAATGAGATCCACCACAAAAAAGTAAATGAACCATTCAGATGCAATTGCAATATCACTGGCAATATTCTATTTTCGAATCTGATTCATAATCTCCATAATTAAGCACGATAAGATTATGATCGCGTATATCCCATAAAAAACAAAAAGGTATTTTTCGTTCAATAAATTTAAAATTGCGATTGATATCTGGCCTCACTGATTTTTACGGCAAAAGACGGTAAATTTATCGGCAGTCTAGCTTTTAATCTGCAGCTTTTAAAATAATTGCTGCCATTACTTCACCTTTCCCGACTCGCAATAAGCACTTTTATTCACATCCATATTTGTTATTGCGATATTACATTAAACGACGTATTTCACTTGTTTTGCTTACGATTGCAATTAGTAACTTAATGGTGTTTTGCTATTAAGTTGTAACTATAGAATCTCCTGGATCTTTTGACGCTGTTGTCGCGGTGTCAAAATATTAATAGCAGTTTTTCTCTCTTCACATTGTACTATATTAGACGTACATAAACTCACGCCTTTTTTCCAGAAGGAATAGGCAGGGGTGCCAGGACACCCACATTTCGCTTTATATGATCAGGCCCACGATGTGATAAGTAGCGAGCCTATCACCATACACTACATTATATCTGTTGATGTTTAAAATAAGGATAAAATTAAAAATCTATTATTTATAAATATATATATGTGGTTACATGAAGTTTTATAATTCATTTAACATTTTTCTTTATTGTGATTTCTCTCTTAACCTGTTGTTATTTTTGTAAGTACTAAAGCAATACATAATTAAAGTCAGTATATACATCAAAACTCAATATAACTACCGATGAACTTACTCCTCTTGACACCACACCACCTTAAGCATTCCTGAATATCCGCTACGCAGGTATTTATCAACTAAAATTCCCCCTCAACTTTGATCAGGGACACGTGCCTTACGTGCCAACCCTACACGAGCCTACTTTTCATCCACCTGTGATTAGCTGACGACAGCTACGTCATCACTCATGACGTAGATAACGCATGGCCGCCGCTCTAATCTATTAAGTGTATCTGGATAATTAAAATCTAGGGTGTTCTCTTTTAAGCATTTTTAGATCCTCAATACGAAGAGACTGCGTTAAAAAAACTAATTTTATATAGAGTTGGCACGTGGATAAAAGACATTTAAATAAATAAATACATCCAACAGTGATACATAGTCCTCACCCCATATAGAGTCTTGTGTCGTGGGTATCAGGAACTACGAGAGACTTATCGGTCTCACAAACACCCAGACTCGATACAAATACCTGTGGATAACACAAATATTTTTCTCGGTGCGGGGATCAAACCCGCGGCCTTACGTTTGACAGCCGGCGTCTCACTGCGCCACGGAGCTTTCTAAGATAAAACATATTTTTAGAAAAAAACATTGTTTTAGATAAGCTTAATAAAATATACATATTTAATGCATATTCAAATTATCGATCACAATAAATAACATTCATCTACTTTGGTCCATACCAATGTAGAACCTTATGTTTACTACTAGCTCTTTTAAAATAACGTAATTCATTATAAAACAACATCACGATTTTTCAAATGCTATAAAATATCGTATAATACCGAGACCGCATCCATTATTTCCGTGAGAGGGCCAAAGAGAGCGTTGATCTACAAAAATACCCATAAAAATTGATTACTGGCCGTAGCAAGAAAATGCAATCTTGCTCACACCACGGCAAACCAACCCACTCCCCTGTCTCCCCTTCACGCCCGCTCACAACACCCCTTATAGTTTGCACTGTTTATTTTCTAATTTTACTATAATTAACTATACACCTAATATGCTGTTATAAAAAAAACAACGTAGAATACTTTTGTTGAAAAAATACCATTTTTGAAGAGAATATGACACTTTTATTTTGACAAAACATCGTCACAATTGAAGCTCTAATGGAACACAAAAAAGGGGAGATAGACCACTCTACTTTCTGTTAATGGTATGATATTAAAAAATAATTATCGTGCGAATAACGAGCTTTTGAATGAAAGTAAAAATGCTAATTTCATACGGGCGTCCGTGGAATGCAAAATGTTACAATGGCTTGGAATATGGGTTGTTGTATGTAGTATGCACAACATTTACGATATATTGGATACAGGAGAGCCCGAATTTCAAATGTTCATTTATTGAGTTATTGATTTACCTATCCATTTTGCTTGGATAATTTATCCATTTATATTTCGTTTTAAGTTTAGTAGATGATTTAAAATTCAGTTATAATTCACGATATTAATTTATATACGCTACGAGTATAAGAATCAAGACAAATAAGTAGGTAATATTACAAAATACAAAATTTAATTTTAAGAGCGTTTACACCTTGCGCACAAAGTCTACTATAGGTATTTCTTCGTTAATTTCACTCACACATAAGCGACCAAAGCTGTGTGCGTAGAGCTGCCGCGTCGGCTCGCTGAAAAGTCAGATGAACCAACTTTGATCCATGCGCTTCAAATATTCAATTGAAATGTAACTTATGATTTATATATTGGTAATATAATATAATAAAAATATTTTATTTGCATTATAAGTAGACAAATATTACTCTACGAGTAATTAACAATACAAATTTAGGTACTAATCATATTTTCGTTATTATAATAATACATTGTTAAGTTGAATTCAAATCAGTGTTCAATCAGTAGACACTACGGATGATTTATTAATCATTTCGTGTTCGAACAGACACGCACTTGTTCGAACACATGAATAAAGTTACGGACCATACAACCCCTTACAATTACGGAACATATTTAATTTTATACTACAGTACATAACATAATTTAGCCTCGGAATTTGTCATTTGACAGACATTTGTCGCAGTGTATTATTTCAATCATCTACTAATACCTATGTTAGAAGAAACTGTGTCATAGGCATAGCCCAGTTGTTAAGTGACGAGCTGTGACGTTTTCGATACTTTTTATTCCACGTTAAAAGATGTCATAATTATCCTGATACAATTTTGTTTATACAGCGCTACAAAGTAAAATATCGTAGTACGCATATCTAATAACAATAATTTTGTATTTCTTTAAAATTATAATACTAATCTTTCTAATTTAGTGGCAAAAATATTATGAAACTCATTATGAAACTATGGTTGCCATGATAATGGAACGCAAATTATTAGTGCTGTGGATGCTTTTTTTATTCTATTGAATGGAAAGACGAACAAACGTAACAACTTTTATAATGAATGTGAATGTGTGAACGATATGAACATGCTATTATACAGGGTTGTTTTATTCAGAATCATGAGTATAGTCCATTAGTGAAATAAAATATATATTTTTTCACAATATTCCATAATTCTTATCCTCACAGCAAAATACTTAGACAATACACACGACCATAGTAAGCCCATCAATAAACTGCACAGTACAGACAGATACACAAAAACGCGCGGGCCCGCGTATGTGTACAAAAATGCTTGTAGTAGATGTTGAGTAAAATTTTAACATTAATTAGGATATCATTAAATGAAAATAAATGAATTACTACGTGTAAATTTTAATGAGTATTACATAATATATTGTATATAGTATTATTCTCTTCAGTTCAATATAAAAATTTGGTCGGACCCCAAAAATAACTTTGTGTGTATACAAAATAACGTTAATGCTTCAGTAATTTAAGTAAATAAAAAAAGCAATACACAATGGATCAAAATACAAGACCGCCACGAAGCAATCGTTAGGTGAGATAATATTATTTTGTTTTATTTAAACTTAGACATACGCATTTAAACGGTAATTTTACAAATAAATTTATTGACAAGTGAAGTACATAATATTTGCATGCAAAAAATAACATTCAGTTAAGAAAGGCGCACTAATGCAATTATCTTATATAGGAATGTTGAAAAATGTTAGCATTTGCTTTTAAACAACTTAAAAAGTCTAGAAAGCACTGAAATAGGTCTAGAATAATTAGTAAAATATAAATAAATAAACTTTATTATTATCGTAGGCTACGTTTCTTAAGTTGCTCTTGTGCCGTTTGTGAACTATGTAAATACACACAATTTGTTTTCTTAGTAATTAGTGCTCCTTAGTAGCATCGATCTAAAAAAAACATATTGACAGTACCAGGTTTATAATCCGAGTGATAACAACAGCTGAATAAGGGCACAAATGCATGACACATTATTGAGAAACTATAGCTTTAATTTTGATTTGATGCATGTTTCGGTTAAATTTTCTTTAGGGTAACAGCTATGTTCATGTTTTTTGTAGGTGTATAAGTGCATCGATAAAAAAAAAACAATCACATATTTTCCAAACGGCCTTAAAAGTTACAAACATAATTATAGTTTCACGCTATAACATTAGTATACTAACCTTTTTTGCTCTTGCTTCATTCAATTTTTCAAAACGTTGTTTCCTTTTCTTGCTTAAGGCCTGGTCTGTCGAAGGATACGCGCGGCACTGCGGTAAGCGGCAACGTCGTGACGTCATACAACGTAGTTCACATAACAAAAAAGGTGGTTCATATAGGTTTTACTCTGTGCGTAAAACCGTTGACCAATAGCAGAACTTTTCATTGACAACCAACGTTACTATGACAATTTCACATTGAAGTTTTCTTGAATTTCCATGACAACAAATAACAATCATTTATGTTCGAAAATATATATAATTTCTTTAAAAAAATGTTTTTTGCGTCATTTTAAAAAGACTGGGTATATATGTTTACGAGATGATTTACGCAATATTGATATGTGATAGAAGTGGTTCGTATCATTCTAATGAAATACGCGTCTGCTGTATACATCTTTTTTCGCCTAAACAACTTATTGTTCGATCAAATTAAATTTCACTGGATTTATTTAGATATCCATTCTTAAATTATCGTTATCGATCGTACCGTAATTGGGTAAAAGTAAATTACATAACGGTTAAATTATTTTCCTATAAAATTTTCACAAGCAAAACCTGGAACAATACTGATAGACAATTTTTACAATAATAATTTTATTTTAGTATTTAACAGAATTCATAACACAGAGCTCAAAATATATATGCATAGGTGTAAGTAGCATAAATTACAATATACATAGAGGTGGTTCTGATGGAGTGAGACTGGAAAAACGGGGAAAACAGAACTTAATACTACATTGAGGAACTACATATTTAAGATGGCACCATATCGTAACATGATGCTCTCTAGGTGCTACTAGAGTGGTGCTAATTGTGTCGAATGGCGATAGTTCTCTTGTAGTAGATCTTGCAGGTGGATTTTTTAAATAACTACGACGATAATATACAACCATTATGCATCGAATGTATGTATATGGGCTGATACACAACTCATATAAAAAGCGGGTGCACTTAAACGATTGATGTTTTTATTGGGTTTGTTGTTTGTATTTCTTTCTATGCACATATAGGGATAAGGCCAGCTAGCGCAGTGGACTATAGTATGGCCTAACCACTCTCAATCGTATTCTCGATTGTAGAGGAGACCGGTGCTCTGCAGTGAGACGTATATGGGCTGATAAAGTGCCCTGCGAATACGGATAAAGACTGAATTTATATAGATACTTACTAATAAATCGTCTCCAATTATACTCCAATTGTACCCTGATCAGTTGGGAACTAATTCCGTTGCTATATTTTAAGTACTAGGTACTTAGAACAATTAACATACAGTTCCGTATGCCATGTTTATAACAATAAAATAAATGTAATTGACTCCATTTTATAATCATATACTTATTACATTCTAATTATTTCTACTTTTTAACTGTATTTTTTTTACCAACGCAAGGTTTTAAAGTTGTATCCCTACGTGATTTTATATTGCGCCATTGTCATTGGAAACGCACGTGAACTGTATTCAACGTACTGCGCGGCAGTACATAGTCGATGGACGCGCCACAGCCTAAACAAAAGTTAAACCAAACGAAAATTGATAGAAATATTGTCTTCAAATAAATCCATTACGCAAGTACGCTTACCGCGACGAAATGATGAGAATGACGGCACGTTGTGCGGTGTATCCGCCCCGCACTTCACCACACTTGCCCCTCTACACCGACGCATACTGTGACAGTACCAAAGACCAGTCTACCCGTCACCCGGTTGACCCCTTACCGCAGACGCTGGCTGACGCATACTACGGCGGAACGTCATGTAAATGTCAATGTTTTTCATACAAAACCGAGTTTGACACCGCATTCCGCGCAACGCAACGCTGTGCGTAGCTTCGACAGACCAGGGCTTTAGAAATGACGTTGTTTTATTTCCCATTATATTATCTGAAACATAAGTTATAGCCACTACAAAATCATTGCAGGTAATAAAAAATAAAATACAATACTTTACTTACCAAAGTACTAAGATATGGCAATCGCAGTACACGCGTGGCTATTTTTACTACGCACGACAAAAGTCAACTGCAGCCAGGCCGGAGCGACGACCAATACGTCCTCCCTCTAGAAAGCCTTGCGACGCGGCGGTCTGATTTGAGACAGGTCGGACAGCGTGTTTTAGAGTGGTTTTTAAAATATTTGTAGAAAACATAAAAACCAATTTTGTTGAAATATAAAAATGGTAATTTCTTAATAAGGTGTTCTTCTATTATAGTATGTAATTACTATATAAAATTATGTACGATAAGTTGGTGAAAAAAAATATGTTCTTGACGAGAGTTTCTGAATAATTTCGCTTTGTAAATATTTTTTTTCAGGAAATAAACACAAAAATATTATTTTTCTCAGCAAAATCCCTCCATAAGGGTCTTATTAGTCTGATAATATGTTTATTTTCATATTATATTTAGTGATTTTGGATAACTTACGCTTCTAAATTGCCATTCGAAGCCTAAATAACGAAACCTGTGTTCAGTAATCCTTATAGTATTCACAGATTATCTATCAATCTATAATATTCTCCATCAAAATCCCTAGATGACAACCTTTTCTAAAATTAGTACTAATTATTTTTCCTTTAAATTGTTTATTGGTGGATATTAACTCGTTTGAAAAGTCCTGTTTTTAAGCCAAAACTCGCGCGAAAGGTATCAACGCTCTTAACATTTCCTGTAATTCATTTCCGACTTGCTAACTCGAAGGGGCGCAGCTCTCGACCCCATAAAAATTGAGTGAAATGGTAAAGATGTTTCAGTGGCTCAAGTAAAAACCTTTTTATTGCACATCTTAATAAAACAAACTGCAGCGAGTATAAAAACAAAATTTCTTCATGCGTAACACGCGACGAGACGAACCATTAATTATTTATTAACCACATTCAAATAACGAATATAAAAAATCTTAATTTCAAATTCAGCAAAGACATTCATAATTCATTATTTAGTTTTCATTTCAGCTCGCACGTAATGCCAACCAAACAAAACAAATTCCCGCCATAAATATTTATAAACCGTTTTTTTAATACCATAAACAATCCATGTCTTGGTTAATAAAAAAGTTTCTATAATTTTTAAGAACATGACATTTTACTTCGTTATGCCTGGGCTGATGAAAGAATAACAATGTCCGCCATAGCGCTGAAACGAGAGCAAATTTAATAAAAACACACAAAGATTTTTCGATTTTGTTTATGATGCAGACAAACGGTTTTTATGTATCAGATCTTAGAGTATTTATATATAGAGGGAGCGCTGTCATACATTTGCAACTTCAAAAACGTAGATATTTTCTTGTTCGTAATGTTGGTAGCACTGCTATATTAATGTTACCGAGAAATGACATTTCCACGAAAAATATATAAATAAATAAATAAACGGAAATTAACATATTCACGTTACATTGTTTTTAGCTATCATAATACAAAATATTAATAATAAATGAAAAATAAAACTCACCCTCGGCTTATTATAATTTATTTCGCTCTAAATTTAAATATTTTATATTTTTTACCTAAAAATTATTCCGGAACTTTTTCGGAATTTCAACAATTTAATTACTTGCAACATTGAATAAAAAGGCGTTCGAAAATTCAAAAATATGAATGTTTTTCTGTAAAATGATTTTAATTATTTCTTGTTAATTAATAACAAATTGGATTTATTATCGATGATAAACGAATACACAGTAAATAATTAACCCCTAAAATAAATTTGTATAGTATTCGATAGCGCTAAACTACATTTTTTGATTTTTCTTTTTCATGTAAGTCATGCGTATTCCAAGCTGTCACAATTCACACTGGATGTAGAGAAGAATAAGGTGGCCCCGGCACCACCATTTTTATCTACGTTTTTAAAGTGCTAGCACTCCTTCTCTATATATATACTCTAAGTATCAGATGTAGATTATAGAATTCAATAAACTACATATTACTTATTAAAAACAGAATTCTGTTCTAATTAGGCACGCTTATATAGTACAGTAATATATACTTTTTAATTGAAACAAAAAAAATGTGCCCTCCCCTTAGAGTATATATATATATATATATATAGAGGGAGCGCTGGTACTTCAAAAACGTAGATAAAAATGGTGGTGCCGGGCCACCTTTTTCTGCCTTCCTATTGGCTAATATTTGAACAGGTTGTGCAACATACATAAATTAATGGAAAAAAAATACAAATAAATAGTTTAGGTATATTTAATTTCACTCAAACTCGTTTTAAAAGGATAATAGCTAAATATAATTTCGGCTATCAAAGGAATTTATAGCAATTTATTGCTAAATAATTAATTCAATTTTCACTAATATAGGAGCGCTACCAACATTACGAACAAGAAAATATATACGTTTTTCAAAACGCGAATGTATGACAGCGCTCCCTCTATATATATAATACTCTAAGGCCCTCCCATAGAACGTTTAAAGTCTGATATTATATTTTATATTTAATCTTAGAGTATATATATATATATAGAGGGAGCGCTGGTACTTCAAAAACGTAGATAAAAATGGTGGTGCCGGGGCCACCTTATTCTTCTCTACATCCAGTGTGAATTTTGACAGCTTGGAATACGCATGACTTACATGAAAAAGAAAAATCAAAAAATGTAGTTTAGCGCTATCCAATACCATCCAAATTTATTTTAGGGGTTAATGATTAACTGTGTATTCGTTTATCATCGTCAATAAATCCAATATCTTATTAATTAACAAGAAATAATTTAAATAATTTTACAGAAAAACATTCATATTTTTGAATTTTCGAACTCCTTTTTATTCAATGTTGCAAGTAATTAAATTGTTGAAATTCCGAAACAGTTCCGGAATAATTTTTAGGTAGAAAATATAAAATATTTGAATTTGGAGCGAAATAAATTATAATAAGCCAAGGTGAGTTTTATTTTTCATTTATTATTAATATTTTGTATTATGATAGCTAAAATCAATGTAACGTAAATATGTTAAATTCCGTTTATTTATTTATTTATATATTTTTCGTGGAAAAGTCATTTATCCGTAACATTAATATAGCAGTGCTACCAACATTACGAACAAGAAAATATCTACGTTTTTGAAGTCGCAAATGTATGACAGCGCTCCCTCTATATATAAATACTCTAAGTATTCAATATAGAGAATTTTGCTAACGAAATATTCATTTCCAAGCAAAACACCACTGATCTATTTAAAAAACGATGAAAGAATTGCTTGCGAGATAAATGATAATATTCTCCCCTCATATTTCATACTAAAGCATTTCGAATCAAAAGCGGCTTCGTTCTAAACAAAAATGGGTTGGTTTTTTTTTCTCAAGGCCTGAAAATCCGGTGCGCGCGAAAGCATTTTCCACGCTCGGTAAATTTAGAAACTGGGCCAAAGTGGGCCTAGGCGAAATATGCAGGAAACTCCCTACCTTGCCTCACTACATTACGTGCTTAACTACTATTCCGACGAAATATCCAGCGTGTCTTTGAATAAAAATGTAAATTTACATCCTTTTTTCTAGTAAATCTGATAGTAAACTCGGCAAATCGGCAATATGTTTGTGAAAAAATCTAGCGACTCCAAAGCACTAGAGCTTGTATCGTATGGAATAGGCGGTATCTTTACAGCCTAGATTGTCATAGCACTATGATTTCTAGACATGTACACGCATAAAATCTTGTCTCTGTTTTCTTGCTTAGCTTTATTACGATAAAATTTTCCAAATGTATGAGATGGTTTATTGCGTACAAAGATCCTTCTCGTTGCGATTTTGGCGGCATAATGCTTTAGCTTTTCAGTTATATAAACTTCGAGAAATAAAAAATACATTTTGCACTAAACCATTGCTGCAAAAAAATGAAATATAACTGTGAAACTAAATTCAGAAGATAAAGTTACAAAATACACCTAGTATTGTAATTAAGAATGGCATTAACTGTGGCTGTAGATTCACACAACGTATGTCTGTCTCTGCCTACTCTCTGTTTACTCAAAAATTGATGAATGATGTGCCGTTTATTTTGTCCACCAGCTCCAGATTTGCGAGACAGATGGGATCGAAGAATTGAGCGACGAGGAGTCTCCGAGTGGGGGCCGCCGACGACTTGTTGTTGTAAAGACTCTGTGGCGCGGCTGCCATAACGATATCAAGTAAGTAATAAATACACCCGACAGTCACAGAGTCCTGACCGCACACTAAGATCGTGTCTTGTGACGTGAATATTATGAACCACGAGAGACTTTTCGGCCTCACAAACACCCAGACCCGAGACATATATTTGTGGAGCTTACAAATATTTGTCTCGATGCGGGGATCGAAACCCAAGCCCCTCGTTTCACAGACATATTTACAGAGTAGAAACGCCATAAATAAAAAAAACGTCGCACTGCGTTTGGCTGGGTGAAAGGCCTTAAGATAAAGGTATTAAAGCGAGCCCTTTAAATTTTTCAACGCAGCTCTATTAACCTGAAGGCATTAGTGGTACTCTTATCCCGTAGTGGAGATGTATTGGTCGAGAGATAGGCCAAACCATAAATTTCAAAAGCAAATACAACGGATCTGGTCTTATTGATGTTGCTGTAAGCAGCAACTGGAATGCAAATTCGGCAACTTTGAACGTTGAGTAAATGAGTTTCGGAGACCGTCAGCCGAATTACAGACGCGTTTATTGCCCAGATGGATACCTGTGGAATGATGCTTCATCAAACAAACGATCGGTAATTGTGTAGAGAAGACAGTCCTTTGACTATAGTAGGATACTCACATCTGTCTGCATAGCTGCATACGTAAACGAGAAATACTCGGCTTAATGAAGCAAGCAAATTATTTTTCGGGTTGAACTTCTAAAAACTACTTTCAATCTTAAAGAATAACACAAAAAAATCTTTATCATTGGAACTATACGTTCTACATTTGGTTTTTTCGCATCACTTCACTGTACATTCGACTCCAAAATGCGCCTTTTCATCCCGTCTTTATCCTGTACTTGTCGCATCCGGCATCTCCCAGCGACGTTTCGCAAATCGTCATTCCACCAAGCTGAATCCTAGCTCCTACACATTGGATTTCTCAATAGAACGCATGCACTGAACCTTTCGTCTTAATCATTTAAAGTTATTACGTTACCACACTTAAAGTCCTCATAAAGTAAATCTATAAAACTAAGCATAATATACATATTTGTCTACAGAACGGCGTTTGCCCGCGAAGCTACGTGGGGCGCCGGTTTGAAACACCCTCAACTAGCCAGGGTGCTCGGTCTCAGCCTTCTCGAACCCCCGTGCGCTGCTCTCGACAGGGGCGAAGCAGCACCCCTGCCCACCGTACTCCGATTAGACAGGAAATTGAGGCAAGACCACACACCATTACATTTCAGTACATTTTACAGTACACGTCAACTGCCAGCTGTTCTTGCAACCCAGCGCGGTCTCAGCGAAGTACAAGCGATGGTCACTAGCGAATTAATCTAAGATTGCTGTACACTGTATATTTCTAGGGTTGCTGCAGCTGACTGGTACCAGATTTGAAACGTGAATAACTAGCGTGTAACGCGCCCTAACAGTTTTTCGTGTTTCAGCTACTCGAGTTTGATTCACATATGCTGTCAGATAGCAGCCGGCATGAAGTATCTGGAATCATTCGAGTTAGTGCACCGAGATCTCGCAGCTCGGTAATTATTTATTTAATTATTTACTAAAGATTTATTGTATACCTGTGACATAGATAAAGAACACAATAGAAAAGAATAAATAAAGACGTAAAAAAGGCGGCTTTATCGCTCAAGGCGATCTCCGAACCATGAAATGGATAAGAGGAAACGACAATTATTGCTCTTTTAATACATAATACTTAAGTATATTAATACACTGAAATCCTTAGTTCCTTATATCTGCGTATAAGATTTTGATGGTTTGGATTCATTTGATGTCACCATTATGATCATCAGGCAATTAGCATTGTTTATTTAAACTCACATAAGATCCTCACCAGTCCTTGAAAAAATAATAAGCAATAAGGTTCATGATAAGGTTTCGACTTATTACTGACTGGAGTCATATTTTTAGGAATGTAACAGTGAGTGAAGAGCTCAATGTGAAAGTAGCTGACTACGCCATGTTCTGTGAGGAGTTCATAGGAGACTACCACGTGATGCCCGACGGATCCAGGCTGCCTCTCCGCTGGATGGCCTGGGAAAGTCTGCTTATGGTAAGTCTAGATTTTTCAATGATTTCATCGATCAATTTGTGTACGAGCATTAGCTATTTCTCTGACAAAATAGGAATATAGCTTACTTGTATACCCAATATTGCAACTCCAGGGAGAAAAGTTTAACATTAAGACATAATAAAAAAAACCGAGGTTTCTAGGGTCCTCGGTTTTCTTTAGATCGCAAAATAATTAATCAGAAAGAAAATAAGTAGGTATAGGACACACAAAATACGATTACACACCCAGTATTAAATCGAAATGTAGTGGTTGCTATAGAGCGTCTTTGTTTTTCCACGAATAGGGCATGTGTTCCCCGGCGAGCGACGTCTGGTCCTTCGGCGTCACCGTGTGGGAGGTCCTCACTTATTGTATGGCGAAACCCTTCGAAGAAATGAACGACGACCAGGTAAGACTAGCATAATTTTTTTATCTTAATGAATAACAATTCTAAAATGATGCGTAACTGTTTTTCTGCGTTCTGAATATCATGTTGAGTTCCCAGCCTGATTGAGGCGTTATAGAGATGGGAATATGTAGGCGATAGCATACAATGAGGAACACCACGTGGTTGCAGGTTGTAGCAAATGCCAGCGAGTGGCGGTGCGGGGGACGTGGCGCCCGCGTGCCGGCCGCGCCGCCGCCGCGCTGCCGCCGCGAGCTGTACGACCTCATGCATGAGTGCTGGCGTCGCGAGCCTATGCAGCGCCCACGCTTCCACGACCTCCATCGCTTCCTAGAGCGAATGACCCACGGCTACAAACCCCCTTCTAACCGTTAAACGTACACACTACACAGACAATCCCGGTGCAGGGTCTCCTATACCCGCACTACTGGGCCTAACGAAAGCTGTTTCGTGCGAGCTTCTCATATTTTAATAGGAAACATATTTATTGTAGTTTAAGATGATATTTAGCATATCGATAGCTTGTATCTCGCCCGAAGGGTCGGTTTGACTAAGTGGGATATTTCGAACAGACTGCGTAGAGGATACGATAGGGAAGTCGGGCAGTATTATAATCAGTATTACTAAGATATGTAAGTAAAGTACTTAAGATACATCACGTCCTAATGACGTGGCTTTGCACTGTTCTGTTCACTTGCTGACTCCATAGTTTTTAAGCATCTACGTATTTATGACTTATGTTGGCAAGCGTTCAGAACACTCTACATCTAAACATCTACCATATATCGATGATTCCGATATAAATCGGCATCGATGTATAGAGCGACAAAATAGATTTCTGATGAATTCGCTCACTGTCTACTAGCACGAGCGCGCTTGTGAAGTTCGCATTGGTGTCACGTCATCGAGACTTGAGTGTTGATGCGATGGTGAATCGGAAATCGATTTTTCGCGACTTAGTCGATGTTGCTCCCAATGTCTGTTGTCATCGTTTCTTCACTTGTGTACATTTCAATCTGTACGACGGGGTTGGCAGGAGCATCGTTTTCGCGTACCTTCTCACGCCTAATCCCAGCGCCCTTCGCCTCGCGCTCCCATGTTCTTCCACTATCATTGCCTTTACGGCAAGCCCCTATTTTAAGTACTTCTTCAATGTACAGTAGAAACATTTAACACTGCCGCGGTCGATGTGGTAAAAAGAAGTCAACATTTTTCAAAATTATCATTATACCATGAATACGAAATCCTAAAACTAAATAACAAAGTCCTTCAAGTTTCCGTAAATACAACCATACAATATTTCAAGGTCCTGCTGTACTCAGCACTGTGGCCAAGTCCTCCAATCCTGCAGTGTCCCACATTGCATAGTTCTTGAAGTGGTAGAGCATCGCTGCAGTGTTCATTGACTGTGGCATGAATGGGCAGCTCGACCGGGGTGGTACCACTGTCTCACAGAAAACTGACGTAAAGTAACAGTTCGACTGGAGCATTACGTTCGATGAGTGAGATTGCCGAGCCCAATTCCCTTTCCCATCCCAAAGACTCACTCCCTCCCTTACTGAGTCCAATTTCAAATAAAATCAACAACCCTACAATATCAAGTGTTGTTTGTATTCATGCAAAGCGGCAACTACTTCCCAACGGGTCAGCCATTTGACCATACTATCTGTTATAAAACACAGAGTACAGACATGATGACACAAATCTACAACAATGAGATCATTAAAAATACTTTATAAATATTCAAAAATCACTCTCATCATTAATGACACAAGAATCCATACCAATCTTTCTAATAAAAACTAGTTGACCATACCGTTGAATATAATTCAATGGTTTTTGTAATACAAACTGCCGACGCAATACCCTGCATATGATTCAAAAACAACATCATACCAACTAAAGTATAAATCCTCAGTATCGGATTATATTTAATTAATACAATGCATCTAAATCTGACGATCTTTTACCACACTCTCCTCCAAAAGCAGTTGTTTTTATTGTACATTTAAGTGGTAACCTTCTAGGTCCTTGGCTGGCCGTGTCACGAGTTCACACTTCACTCAAACCAATTTAGTTATAAAAACCGATGTCAAGCCGTCAACACTACTCGTATGTGTTACCTATGGCACTTCTCCCGAATTCGTCTCATGGTCGGCCGCCGATCTATAGTATATCCAAAGTCTAACTCCTATTTTTTTAACCTGTTTTAAAAGTATAAGGTTGTATATTTCGGGGGGGTGTTAAGGGCCCCCAGGGCGTTATTCGCCCCCTGTGCTTCTTGTTTTCTTCGATCAGGCACACATAAGGTTGAGGTCACACTGCATCCGCAAATATCGATGTAACGAAGTGATTTTACGAGAGAGATATTTTAGTAACACGAATGTGATCGACATTAGATCTGAAGGGCCAATTTTATGGAGGTGATGTTTTGTTTGCTTTTGTATCAATATTTTCGGATGCGGCGTGTCATCTAATGTCACGGTGTTGACTAAAACCGAATTACTCACTTAGCACTAGCCTTCAACCTAGTCTTTGATGCCACCCCACATAGTAATCGTAAGAACATATACATTAATCAATCGATATTTCAATAGTACATTGTGTATTTGGTGTCACGTAATCTATTATATATAAGTAACAATAATCAATATTTACTGGAATCTAAGTGGCCGCGCCCCGCTTCATTGCTTGATGACTTGATGAATTATGGATACAACTCACTCAATCAAATATTAAGGATTCAACTCTCAATGACAATATCTAAATTGCCTCAAACATCTACCAATTTCAATTAATTACTCATACAGACAGCAGAAAAATGAGAACCCTTAAGATTAACTTACAGATTTTGCAAAACTAGACGTGGTTTGATACACTGAAGAACTTTACTAAAAATACGACATCCATAAAACTACAGCAATAACTTCAAATACCAAACAGTCAGATGGCAATAAGACGGGGCTCGGTATTTCTTCAAATAACATAATGTAGCGCTTTACTGATAACCGTGGCATAACCAGCAACTTTGTCTTCTTTCATCAAGTGACTTAATCCATACAAGCAACAGAGACACAAAATTCTTTCTGGCAACAACAAATGACAGATTTTGTTGGCTATTCTCCTCCGAAGTTTGTCAACGTAACAATTATCTTCCTCACTATTCTATCACAGCTCACCTTCTCTTTTTTCCAGTTATTTCTTTGTATCTATTCCATGGTTATAAGTAAAGCGTATTCCCCTTCAAAATTATTCCCTTCCCCTTCAAAAGAGCTAGCAACCGACAAGAAGTCACACGTACACCTCAGCAAATTCATACTCTTCGCTTCTATTGTAAATATAGGTTACGATCATCGCTGACATCGCAGTGGTGAAGCATTTTTATTTCCAAAAGATGTCCTTAGAATAGCTGAAATTGTAAATCTGTTAAAAAGCGTGTATTACTCTCAAAAATATTAAAAATGGACAATTACATCCATATAGCATAAAATATATCTACAAAAAAAAGAAAGCAAAATTAACCACGGAATAAATAATATGGAAACATCAAACAAGTACCAGAAATTACAAACATAACATTTCATTGATATAAAAAAGATAGTACACAAATTATCATAACCATCTAGATAAAAGAAATTTATTACAACCATTTCATAATAAAGATTCAATTGCAAAAAATACTTGGAAAAAGGACACAGTAATAAAATTGGCGACATTAATCTTCTTAAAGGCAACTTATGGAAATAATGATGCTTCGCCACTGCTTGCCACGTCTTCTGCGCGTATTATGATCTACATATACAAAATAACCTACATATATACAAGGTGATATTAAACTATGGTTTTAATATAACCCACATGTTTTTCATCACCCCAGGTGACATTGTACATTGGGAAGAAAAACGGGATGGTGTTTTGACAAAAGTCGTGATTTTTGTTTTCACTTTTAGGGCCACCCCGTATATATACGAGTATTTTTACAGCGTAGATGAAAGTCAGTTCAATTTGTGGATTTATCTGAGCTGCAGAAAGACTCTTACCTATACGAGATAATCAACAGCCTACAAAGCTAAAATTGAGATTTTTTTAAAAACTACTAGCTTTTCAAACTTGGTAACATATCACCTGAAGTGGTTGTGGTGAAGAAAAATGTGGTTTAAATTAAATGCCATATGTCAATATTCTTGTATAACTTTGTTTGGGTCCTATATTATAGGCAATGTCTGCCCAACAGTGGACATCATTTAAAACTCACGTGAAGAAAGACTGATATTTCGTAATACTCGTTTTAAAAACAATTTAACACATAATTTTAAACAAGACAAATATCTGCTGGCACAACATAGCATTCCATGGCCGTGTTATGAATGTATAAGGCATGAAAACGGATGATTGGACATGGAACATGAGCCGTGACGGTATAACAAAGTGTGAAGCGTTCCATAGTCATATAAAGATTATTTTTGTCTAATACTATCATAGGACCGTCATTGTGACCTTGAAATAGGCGGACTTATTCATATTCAGTTCTAAAACATACTTTATTTCGCGAATATTTTGTTTTCTTTCCTCAAACTGAATTTAAAAGTGATTTGAAAAGAACAAAATATTCGATAATTAAAGTATATTTCAGGTTCTCTCGACATTATTCATAATAGCAATGAGATTAAAAAAATACTCACACAATAGGATGTTTGTTTTGTAAATAAAGAGTTGAACACTAGTATAAGTTGCTAAGTGGGTGAATGATTGTTATTGTAGGTGTTTTGTTTGATGATTAAAGCAAAATGCACGTAGAAGTCGTGGCTCCAGCATTAAGCCGCGCAGGTAGCTCTCTTACGAAAAACAACTGAATACTGTCCTAATATGACTATTTTATATCACTATAGTACTATTAAAAATCTAGGTAGATTTTTCACAACAATATTAAGTCTATTTTAAAAAAAACACTACCTGCATGATTTATCACTTCAGCAATCAATTACTAAGATAAATAATAAACTATAAAAAATAAAGAAGAAATAACACTACAAGGTGTTGCTCTGCGCGTCTTAATAATTTCATTTTCGCATCATGCTTCTCTTTCTTAGAATATAAATTATAAGTTATTACTATGGTTTGATTCCCGGTCCGGCCGCAAAACAAGATCTGTAGCGACCACTAACTAAACTAGTGATTCACTGTGTCGTTTTCGGATCTAGTCAACTTGCGTCCAATTAATAGTTGGCCTGCATAACAAGCATATAACAACCGATGTAATTGTCAACTTTCGTCGGCAGAGCAAAAGTTATCACCAACACGCTCAGTTTTCGTCAAACCATAGTTTAGAGTTGAATTGTACATAAAAAAATGTAAACACAGAAGGGTAATTAGGTTTTACTTGTAATATATAATAGGGGTAAGTTAGCATGTAATCAAAATGTAAATGATAAGAATACGCTCACCACCATCGATATAACTGAATAAATAGGCAAAGATTATTTTTATACATGTCGTTAAAGTGATAAAAAGGCTATTATTTTTTTACGGCACACAAAAACACTCAAACAAATAACTAATTTATAGGAATTTCATTTTCAAACGGTAATATTTTTGGTTATAATTATTTATCCTGTTAAATGAGACACTAACACTATAGAGCGTTGGCTCCCAATATTCTCAAACATCAAACCGCAGTTTTAAATATAAATAAATAAACCTAACGTTGAAAGACCGTTTTATTTTACAGAAGAAATCATTAAATTTTTAATTTCCAAACAGAGCATTAATATGACATTTTGTTACATCTTCTCATGAATTTCATTTTCATTTTATTTTGAATTAATGAATACATTATAATACGATATTATAGCGGAAAGAAATTAGTGTCTCTAAATGGGTTTAACATTTATTTATTTGTTCCAAATTCAAAAATCATTCCAACTCTATTCTGTCCATCTATAAAGGATGATTTATTTCGAGTAGTTTCTCGACGACATAGATATAAATATTTGGATATGCCAATCCTTTAAATAATGCGCTTTGTAGGTCGTAAGATTCTGCCTGGTGGTAGGGCACTTATGCCCGACTGGGTGGCGACCACCGTACACGTGGTGCTAAAGCCCGCCATAGTGACTCATATGGGTCGCGTTTCGGGATCAGCCTGTGTATACCCAGTTACTTTGTAAGCCGGTATAATGATTGCGACTGAGGAGAGTTGCTGGATTTTAAATAGCACTCTTTTCTTAGGCCGTGTCCATTTGTCGATGTCGAAGGCGATGAAATGTCGAATGTTGCAGTGTCAAAATATTTTATGAAAAGAAAACTACGTCATGTGGTCTTGATCAACTTTATGTAAAATATTTTGAAATTAGAACATCAGATATGATGTCCGAACTCAAACACGACAAATCTTCACGAGGCCTTTCTACCACCTAGTCTACGTCATATACCAGGCTTGACTTAATTATGTGCCATAAACCACAAAAAAATATCACAAATAACCGGGAAATATTAAGTTCATTCTAAACTTGAAATTATGATTACCCATTGGCGATTATATTTCACATTATTGTTAATTTTTAAACAACGTCATACGCTTCCATAGGTTAAGATAGTTCCATATAATCACAGAGATATTACTGTTAGTAATTCTCAGCTCCAAGTCACTGCCAAACACCTCATAGTAGATCCCCGTAGAGTCCTCTAAATACATTCCCTTAGTATGGCAATAGTTGTCTCTCTGTACGTGCATACACAACCGCACTCATTTCGTTATTAGATCCGTCGAGCTATCCAAATAATTACAACTGTGCAGAGAGGTCTAATTTTAGGAGTTAAGTCAGCTGTCGATGTACTTTCTTGTATTTACCAAGCCAGTAGTAAGAGACAACCCTACGAGCCCTAGGGTTGTCTATCAGTCAGATATTCTAATCCGCCCGGCTTGTAACAATTTTAAATTTACACCAATGTTACACATTGAAATGAAAGTATTTTTTATGTATTTTTTCACGGATTTGGTTTAATTTTTATAAAAATTCCCGACGTACGTTTCCTTTACCGTAGTCACAGAGCGGACTGACGACTCGGACGGGGAGTACAAATATAAAAATAAAACATAATCCGCGATAAACACCGTAAAAATTAGTTTCATCTGACATTAGAAAACCCGTCGACGGGACCCAAGCAAGTGCGTCGTGTTAAGATCAGTCAGTTTATATCGGGTTGGGAGCAGAGATGGTCGGCGAAAAAAAAACATTTTACAATGGTGGATACTCAAATTCTATTGCACGGCATTTACAGATGCAGTGTAATCTTGCTGTGAGCGCAGATAAAGTTACCATCATGAATTAAAAGCGGATTAGAATATATCGGTCACCATTCGAGGAAAATACCTATACACCTGTCCTAAATTGAAAATGCCAACACACCAATGATGGGATTAAGTGAGAGTGAGATCTATGAATCTAGGGCACATTTGGTTACTTAGCAACTTTACAAAAAAACATGAAACAATATCGATGACAGCTTAAATTTTCCGTGGACTACGGCGGCTTGGGCTCGATTCTAAAGTCGAGAAAATATTTGTGTAATGAACTTAGGTTATGACCGTTAAAAACAAAACATCGAATTGGCATACTACACATTTTCAATGACAGATTTCCATTCTGTTTGAAGACACATTTCAAATCACTAGCAATATTCAATAGATTTAAAACATAGACACCAAAACTAAATTGGGAAAAATACTGGCTTTATTAAATTTAAACAGAATCACCTGAGACTCATAAAATAACAATAAAATTAAATTTAAACAAAATTGTACACTAATGATTTCCTAACAACATTTTGCCGCGGCTACCAAAATATGTCGGCAAGTAGATCGACAGCTGAGCTAACAAGCGCTTGTACACATCGCTTCTACATGTTTTTTATTTCCCGTTTTATGATTTTGTATATTTTATGAAAAATGAAAAAGTTACGTGCTATTCTCGTAGGAAGCAATAAAAACAGTAGTGTTAACGATCGATTATCGCCGATAATGATGCGTTATATACATAACTATGCGTTGTAAACATAATAATCAATGCAGTAATATACCATCACTTACATACTGCAGTCTTGGTTTGCCAAGAAGACGAAGGAGTTTATCTGCATTAAATATGCGAATAAGCAATAATCTTGTAAATATAGCCGATAGGTAGGATTAATTTTTACGTTCGCATTATAAAAGCTGTTATTCGGGATCTTGAGTTTTACTGCCAATACTGCAGTATGTCATGAGATACCGTTCGGAAACTTTGTACATATTCGCGTGTTGAGGGCTTCCTCCAGCGGTGTAAATTTTATATTACTGGATTTTTTGTTGTGTTTAACTATTATAATTACCGTAAGTTAGTGTTAGTTTTCTTCTATGTTATTATGTTCGTTTAGGCCATTTCAGTTCGGCTTAAATTTCATAAGTTTGTACCTCGATTATTCAAATTTTTGACACGTAACTGTCACAGCATTTCACTTTTCAGAACCACATAAAATATCGAATGTCTTCAGTACCTGACATATTTAACATACAACAACAAGTTTTTCAAATAAATACAGTTAAGTCCGGCCTAACCATCTGATTCAGGTCGCAAATAATCAGAATAATCGAGGGTTTGTTATGAATTCATTTCAAAATTTCAACTTATTTTATGATTATAAGTTGTTAATAATTTGTAATTAATATTTTTTTATTTGATTTAAAACTCCACTTATTTATTCCAGGTTTGTGTATGTTGCCGAGTAGCCCACCGATTTTTTAACCGGTTATTATTTTGTCCATAATTGCAGTATTTCGATTTGAGTTATTTTCATTATTTTTGAGATCATCCTAGGATAATGTCATCATTAGATAATAAATTTGCTGAAACGACTGTGTGTTTGTACTGGAAATGTTATTTATTCGGTTTTATATACAATATTTAGTCGAATTTGATCAGATTAAGTCTTATATATAAAAACGAACTCCATACATTTCCAGTGACGAACCCACAATGTTATAATTTGCAACAATTAATATTGTTTTACGAATTTTAACAATGATATGCGAGCGCTTCCATTGTTTTAATTTTTTGCGCGATTTCAAAGCATTCAATAAGACACTCAATGAGATTGGCATAAGATAAAATATAGAGTAACGTAAGGGCACAGCAGATAACCTAAGTAGGAGATACAATTTTAGGCAACGTTAGGGCTAAATTAAGAATCGTGACCATCAATGATTGTGGGGGTAAGGAAACAAATAGGAAATAATTAGGCATGAGGCGGGTCAAAATTTAATATAATGGTTAGTTAAAGTTAAGAATGTAAATTAAGAGAGGGATATTAATGTAAGGGTATAGGAAGAAACAAGTGCGCAAACTGATCAGTCTCAAAGTAGATGTCTGTTCTAGACAACAGGAATGCATCCTATCACATATACCTAGACATAGGACATGGCCTGCATATTCTTCGGAGCTGACAAGTGTGCGTGAGAGAGACAAGACGAAATTGCGGCTAACTGACTCAGTCTTGGCAGTACAATCGTCATGTCTCTTTCTACGAGTGATCAAATCCGTGAGGATATTTTGCAGTCCACTTTCTATGTTTATGATATATAGCTCAGGAAAAGGTTTTAAGTTTTCAGTGTCAGCTGTATCGTCATTCGTGGGAAAATGTTAAAGGCTTTAAAGACAGTAGTTTGATAAGTATTCTGCTGAGCTTGTAACACACTGGCGTGAAAAGCTTCCCGCATTAAGCAAATATTTAGCAGTCTATAAAAAGATGATTGACTAACGTCAGGCACTAAATCTTCATAGAATAATAACTAAAATAACAAGCTGCATTACTCTAAATTCAAAATGGACTGGTTTAATACACAGGTTATGCTAATTGTGGATAATGACGTTACATGCTGCGTAATTATTTTTTTTGCATCACACCATTAGCACGTAATCGATGTTGCCACATAGTCGCAGCTAGATCATCTTAGGATAAATAAGATCGGCCAAATCGATCCAAAGACTGTACAGATAGAATAAGATCACGCAAGCTTCCAAAATGTATAGTGTTTATTTTTATTTGTCAACGTTTAAAAAAACGAAAAAGAAAAAATCCAAAGCTATCACAATTCGGTTCAATTTGTTCACATCGTGTTTACCAACAATAACAATAGTAACAGGTTTTGCTTTCATTAGAAAGTCAGTGACAACAACAGGTCTGGAATTTTTGTATATGTTTTTATATTTTTCAGTTTATAGATTAGGTAGTAGACATAACATAGATTTATATTTTTGTAAAATAAAAAGAAAAACCAAAAAAAGTTAAGTTTGATTTACTCCTAAATTATGTTGTGTTTACATGTAAATACGAATAACTCCTTGCAATTGGTTTATTTTTTTTATTCTATTATCCCCTCAGTGAGATATAACGAGATAGTGAGAAATAAATTTAAATATATAAGGTACGTTACAAAAAAAAATAGAAACACAAAAATAATTGACTATTATTTTCATCACGATTACTTTATTGGTTTGTAAATAGGTAAAATTCCCAGATTTTATTTTATGATTTAATGTTTGTCCCAGTATATAAAATACTTATTTAGACATATACAATATATTATCTAATTAATAAGGAGTTCGTTACACAAAAAAAATAAAAATACAAAAATAATTACGTATTATTTTCATCACCATTATTATATGTTTTTGTAAATAGGTATATCTCCAAACATTTATTTAAGAGTTAATTAATTTGTTCCCGTAATATATTATAGAGATATGTAAATACTTAAAGATTGTTACGCAAAAAAATAAAAACCCAAAAATAAATAATTATAAGGAAAATAAATATACTTAATTAATAAGATGTTAGTTACAAAAAAAATAAAAGACAAAAAAACTTATTATTATTTTAACGTCCCATTTTTACTAGTTTTTTGTAAATACATAGTTACAAATCCATGATTATTTACAATTGTTTATTGATTCATTATTTTACACCCAGACATAATATATGTAGGTTTAATAATGTTACACAAATATGATGTTTGTTATTCAAAAACATATAAAACAAAAAAAACATTTTAAATTGTTTACACCAATGTTTTATTATTTTTGTAAATAGGTACAAATCCTAACTCTTTTTTGAAGATTTATTGATTTATCCCCCGAAAAATACATAAAAAAATGTAAGTCTAGGTCTAAATGCATAGAGTATATATCTCCACTTAAGTACATCTGCTGTAAATTATTTAGGTTAATGTTGGTTACATAAAAAATAAATAACCAAAAAAATATAATTTTTTACACCACGATTATTTTATGTATGTGTAAATAGTTACTAACTGAATACTCTTTTGTTAATTTGTTTTAATTGTATTAAGGGATTATGTATAATAGGAAATATACTTTTTGAGGTGAGGCGGAGTATTTTTGTTTTTGCTAGGATTAGTCGTAGTTAAAAGAGGAAACAGAAGGCACAGGCAAGATGGCATTGGCTGTATTGTCACCAGTTTCAAACATTCAACTATTATTCCCAACTTCTTCCACAAATATCAAATATATTATGTCTACAACATCATAAAGAAATCAAAGACATTTGTCTCGCGAATAAATTGATATCACAAATGAATAATAATATAAATATCAAGTTAAGAACGAAAAATACCAATTTACGAACCAATAACTTACTGCTCGCGGACGAACAAAACCACCGTTAATAACAAGAAAAAAGGCGACACCAACTATTAGCCAGTTTGTGAAATAAATAATGACAAATTACCAAATATCAATAGCCACAAATGAGCCAATGCCTTCTAAGTTAAGAGGCCTTTTGCTTTTCCTAACCTGAAGTTAATGGGTTGTGTACATATAATCAGTGCGGTAGCAGGAGATACACAAAAGAGTCAGTTAACATCAGTGGGATATTACTTGAAGTTTTATTCTTTTTCCCAATGAGTTTAATCTACGTATTGGTTCACAAAGTCCCCTGGCTGAATTCTTCATCTACAGCACTGATTGTATTTAGATTTAATAAAAAAAAATAAGTGGATAGACAACAGCGAGAGTCATAATGCCATTAAATTCACATTAACAGTAGTTTTTTTTTTGCCGGAATATATGGTTTCAGTACATACAGATCATACCCATCCTTCTGTACGATTTTTTGTTACGACATAGTATGATTTGTATTTTACGACTGAATGAGCACAACGAATATAGAAGTTCCACTAGAATTGTAATGTCCTAATGGGCCTCGGTGTTGCCCATTTACTATTTTATATATTTGATAATAAAAAATAAAAACCAAAAAAAATATATAAAAATAAAAAATACAAAAATAAACGGCGGCGACAACTTTTATAAACCATTTACGTAAATATAAATGTCTTGATGGTAACAATTTTTGCGCTTTCATATCACGTCCAATATCATCTGTGGACTTACTCAAGATTGACTATAAATTGCGTAAAAAGGAAATTCATAACGAGTAACTAAAATACCACTAGATTCCCTAATAAGGTTTCGCCTTTATATATTCTGAAGCGAAGACGTGCCCTACAAACCTAGAACTCGCATAAGTTGGAGTCCTATCGTCTAAAGATTTCCTGTTCACTTTACCAACTCGGATCAGGCCTGCCAACTTCACTACAAATAAAATTTACTTCAACAAACTGGACGGTTATTCCAACAAACATTATTCATAGTATATCAGCCTATATAGGCACTGCTGAATATATGTATGTGTCATCTTTCAAAATCTTATCATCAAGCTTTATATTTATGTAATCCTTTGAATAAAATCACAAATAGACTAGGTCGTGCTAAATCACAAATCCGAAAATCAACAAATTAAATACAAAGTTAGTCATAAAAGGTAAAACCAAAAGGGGGGTGCTACACTCATAATAATGAACAACTTTTACTATGGAGTCAACACTGAAAGCGCGAAAAAATACAGCTGTTACAAAAATAATCGATACAATCAGCGAAGTGTAAATGCAATTCGATTCTCTTCTACCCTGGATTCGAAGTGGCTCAAAGTTCCCTGGACGTAGACCGCTCAGAATGGCCCAAATAAAGATAAAATAAGTGGACTCTGTGCAAAATATAAAGACATCCCGTTGCAGCAGTGTTGTATATTTGTGATTTTATTTTTTCTTTAATGTGTAATATGTAAACATCGTAATTTCACTAACACTTAACTCATGCATCGTATCGGCAATAAAAAAAAATCAAATTAAATGACATATTTTGTAGTAACGGAATTACTCTTTTCCATACAAATAAAATCTACAGTGCCTGATTAAACATTTCACTGCGATGTTTACAAACAAATTGATTTTTCATAGGGGGTTGAGTCTTTAATCATCAGTTAAATTGTATCAAATCAATTACTTTAAAATATAGACATATTCTCTATAGAGAACTTGTCGTACACTCAAAAATCAAAATGAATCTGATGGTTGAAAATTCAGCCTATCCATTTCTTAATTATTTATTTTTGTTTCTTTTTTATTCCCGAGGGATATAATAGTTGTCGCCGTGGACATAGCTATAGGTTATGCTAAATTAAAATAAGTTTTCCAAGCTAGCATTCTATTATGTTGCTAGTAGTACAAGAACACGGATTGAGTTAGATCAATTAATTTTGAATCTTGACGCTGCAAAATATTTCACCTGTCTCGTGAGCTATTTAGAAACTGTCTAAGAATAACTGTTTAAGAGGAGTACACGTTGCGGCTTGCAGTCTACCTGTACTGGTATAATTGAGAAGCATTCCGGAGCTTGGTCATCTTTTACTGAAACCCGCTGGTGGCTTGTGCAAAACCGATCATCAGATATTTCTTATTGAATTGATAGATTTACTAGTATAGGCAGACCAGGATAGATTGCAACTTGTAAATGAGGTTGACACCATAGGTGTTTGACACCATTTCATTCCAGCCATTGGTGTTGTTAGCAGTTACAAATACTTCATGAAATTCAAACGTCAATCAATATCCCAAGTAAATTCTTCTTAATATGTGTTAATAAACAACTTCAAAATTAAGGTCACTAGACAAGGTGAGAATTTTGATCGTCAAAAGATTTACAATAATTATCATTAACCATTATCAACAATGCTACCAATCCTTTACATTTTACTACAATAAATAACAAAACAAGAGTTATTTTATACGAATCAGTGGTTGGCAACTATTTGGGAAAGCATATTGGCAAAATGGAGTAAAGGCTCGCAGAAACACACGGAGAATTCGTTCGAAACCATACAACGATTGAAACATTTGAAGCCGGCACATTCAGACCGTGTAGAGTCAGCTTAAAGCGCGTGGATTCAGACAGTGATTCAAGCTATATATTTTAGAAATTCGAATTCAATTATCAATACTGGTAACAAATACACTGTTATTTTTTATTACATTCTCACTCTAAATTTCAAATAGAGAATATGATTATGGTTTTTTAATTGTTGATAATGATTATCGATAAATAATGTAAATGTTATCGATTGTTTACAAATAGCGGACAAATAGTAAGCTTATTATATAAATTGCTCTGAAGCCTTCTTCTACCTTGATACGTGGTGCTGTTTAATTCGTTTTTATTTACGAAAAATGTGCGTATTAAGATTTTTATCTAGGTGTACGAGAGGTACAAAAACATTGGCACATACAGGTATACAGGTAGGCATAGGCAGGTAGGCTACATTATCGGAATAATATAAATAATAAATAAATGAATGAGTAGGATAACTCGGGATACTAAGGTCTTACATTTTATGCGTGTGTAACGAAATAGGTGACTTAAGATTTCCAAGAGTGTCCAAAGACTTAATACGCACATTTCGACGTTAAAACGCGAACTATATTTCACCACGTATACTAATTTGGGAACGTCTCCCAAGTTATAATTTTTTCTATTAATATAATTTCTTATAATTATTCTTTATTGGATTGAGGGCACTTTAAAACTGGCTTATTTAGGAAAATATTAAATCCGAATACACATTTAGCAGTTACAATATAACTATCGTAATGCAGACTCTACAAAAGTTTGCCCGAATACTCAAACGCCATTCAAATATTAAGATGCACTTAATTGCGCACGTCCAATTTAGTGAGTACATTTAAGTAGTTCTTGCGTAGTTAAGTTTAACATTATATTTGAGTACCGTTTGAGTATTCGGACGTTAGACAACCAAGTTCGAAGCTCCACAAGTCACAATCATTTATACAAATGATATTTATTACACACTTATTATCACACTTATTACCTCCACTCAACAATGATTCTGTGAGAACATGTCATGTCGAAGGCTTCAATATACCGAGTTTTCAGCCCCACAACACCTGGGCCCGATAAAATTTCGTTTTACAGCAACAACAACAACAACAAAGGTATTCAACATGTGCTCCTATGGAGGGTACATTTTTATATATGATATGATATGATAAACCTGACAGTACAGTGTACAGACATTGCAGATATTTAATAGTCTTTTTGATGTAACTTTTTTAATATAAATTCTCTCACATCGTAAATGTACACGCAGAGCTTTCAACATTACAGGATTATATTAAAAAAGTTATATCAAAGCCTACTTCAAATATTTAATATTGCTGTACAAAACTACTTTACATTGCTAAAGTTTTTGAAATGTCGAATCTATTGTATGATTGCTATGAACCGTCTCTAAACATAAAAACGTTTATGGAGGTTCGAGCCCACAAACGTGTTGCACAGAACTTAACATAAACTTTCAACAAATGCCGTATAGCGAAAGCGAGTTTGAGATTCGAGACCAGGTCGAGACGCGAATGTCGGTTGGAAAGAACATTATAGAGCTAATTTTACAGTGCCCTCTTCATCCTAATTATATATTAATTCATTAAATTACAATAATTTCACATCTTGAGTTGTACCACTTAATAATGCTAAGGAAGCCACAGAACCCGTTAGAACGGGCGATCGCGATTCCAAGCAATCATTAGGTAAGGAAGTGTGTACATAGTTGCTGCAGTAGTTTGTAGATTCTTCTGTACGTGAAGCGCGCTGGTGAACACCAGCCTTTATGCTTAGACACTCGTCGGTGCTAGCTCTTGTGAAGTCGCCCCACTCCAAACCTTCCCGTACCACACCACACCCAAACATTACCCACCCATATTAAAGAAAACAGGTAAGCTAAGGAAACTGTAGGTTAAGTAAGTCCCTGCACGAATGTATTTCATTTTATAGTATAATAATATTTAATAATGATCATTGTATTTAAAATAATTGCGATTTAACTTTTTAACGTGGGTTGCGAACAACGAAGTGACATTTATTTCCCATTTGATCATTCGTACGTCGCTCGTTTGAAAACTGGAGTTATTTGTGTTGTCCGACATGATAAAGTAATTTAATCTAGTGTAATGTAAAATAGACTTCGAACATTGTATCGTATTGTTTTATATCAAAATTGTATGACATAACAAAACATTGTATTATGTAGCAGCTGTGTTACAGAGCCACACTCATTCTTCACTACCGAACCATAACTGGCATCATCTTGTAAAATGTTAAGTAAAATACAATAATCCAGTTTTCGAAAGATACGGAATGCGTGAGGCTTTTTCTATTTATATAAGTAGGTGTTCGGTGTCATTTTTCAAAAGTGTACGTTGTGTTAAATAAAAGGAATCATCACATGCATATTTAATTTATAATTATGCGAAATTGTACATTTAATTATTAAGTTTAGTGATGTTTCTCTAGTCATTTAAATTATACAAATGTTTTATTTTTACGTGTTTATTATTAGTTGCATATTCATGTATTGTAATAAACTTCACATTCCTCTTTAGATTAATGTATTTTGGAAATGTATCGTAATAAACCATCTGTTATTAATCGGTTTCTTACCATATATGTAATTGGTGTTATCATAATATCATATCATCGTCATTATTAAATTGTTCGTTAAGTAACGTCTTAATATTCTCAAAATATTTTCCAAATTTAAAAGAAACTTATTTATTAAATTCAGTATTTCTACCGGCTTAATCGACATGTCGAAGTGTTTATAATGAAAGGGGTTTTCAAAGTGCACACTCTGTTAACGAGGGAAACTAAACTCGATCGAAAACTATGTAACATAATGGACCTTTTAAAGCTAACACCTGTTGTGGAATTAAAATGATTGTCACATATTAAAAGGCGCCCATTATAACTACTCGTTTCGCCGTTTCGAGACCCCTTTAGAAATTGGTGGGACCAAAATTCCTATGAACGAAAGTCGCTGTGTTGGCCGCATACAACGCTAATCGCCATCAAAACTACATCAAAGAAAGTCACATTACACAGCGAATGGAATTGTTGATGACAATATTCTAAAGATGAATTGTCTTCACATTAAATTCAAAATTTAAGACAGACGTCACTATCTTAAATTTGTAACACAAGCGTGTACTTTTGTACTTTAGACTTAAACTAATTGGCTGAACATAATTGGCTCACGAAAAAAAAACGTAAAATTCATTTTTGTGAATAATTTCAATCGATTGCATTGCAACATGCCGCACTTTCGTCTGTTATGGTACATTATTATGTATTGTATAAAATCGCAACGATTTTAATCAGAGGTGGAATCGATCTTTGAGAACGCAATGTTTTATTTTGGTTATTTAAATAAAACATATTGGTGCTGTGAACCAGATAGCTCGAAATGTGTGGCGCAACGTAACTAATGCAAACTGAACGTCATGTAAAATCCACCTAACTCACAACTGTATCTTTAATATTCTTTGACAAACATTGTAAAATTGTGATCCATCCAGAAACATGTCGATTTATTGATTTCAATACTTTATATTCTTATCATGCTGTCGGTTTCCAACATTGAACAACGCACGTCTCTTGGTCTATTACTAATACTTCTAACATTCATAAGCTAATGCCGGACCCAGCAGTACTCTCACCTTAAAAACTTGTAAGACTGTACTATACTTAATACAGCGTATCAAAATTATTATCAACATGTTAACACACGCTTGTCCACGGCTGGGCATAGGCCTCTTTTCCAAAAACTTTATTGGTCTAATGATAAAATAATAGACTGTGCATTATTTAAAATTTAACACCAACTTCGAGTTCACAAAATCGACAGCATGTTCCATTTTAATCTTCTCTTTTACCTTCTAGTCACTTATAAGATGAAATGTATTCTGTATGCGGATCACAATTAATAAATATAATCAAAGACTTTTAAGGCAAAATGCCTTCTTTTTATGTAATTTTAAATGTTAAAATAAATGTTGATTAACATATCAAAATGTTGTTTCATTTCCTACCTTAATCTCCTATACCAACTTTACGAAGCTACACATAAAATACACTAAAGAAACTAATGCACAAAGATAATAATCATAAGTATTATCTAATAAATTATATATGACAGAAAGTAATCTACATGTTCCATTTCATCATCTATATATTTTGTATTTATCAGTAATCAGTTATTGCTAGCTGTTATCATAATTAATTACTCATCAATTAATTATAGCTGATTTATTAAAGTGCAATAATAGACTCTCTAGCATAGGTACTATAAATATTCGACATATTTATTATATCATTCATTTTTCATTTTAAAATATATAGAGAAACTATTCACTTCTATAAACCAATTTTCATGCTAAATTTACTAAGATAAACCAAAAACATAAGAACAGAACGAAAGCTCAAAAAACATCATATCAGGTATCAACCATACATGAACATCTTAAACAAAATATCTGCATGGACACACAACAGTGCATTTACACTCCTGGTTGGCGGGAGAAATTGACATTGCGGTGGTACCTACCCAGGCGGCCTCTCACATATGAGATACCTACCACCAGTAAAAAATATTCATTTTTTTAACCACTCTTAATCGTACTCTCGATTGTAGAGGAGCCCCGTGCCCTGCAGTGGGACGTACATTTAAATAATCAAAATTGCGGCGACAGTTGACAGACATTGTTCACAATAGTACTCCAGATAGGAATCCATCCAGTTCAGATGCAAACAAACAGTAGAGTGCAGTGGAATGCTAAGCATTGCCAAGCATTGGTGCGTTCCACTAAATGTTAAATCGTTACAATCATAAACTCAAGTGGAATGGAATATGGAGTGTGTGGGCGTTGATACGAATGGCTAGTTTATAATAAATTATTTATTGTTATCATTATCCTCTCAGCCACAGGAAGTCCACTGCGGAACCTATATAATAATAGGCCTAAGACCTAAGTGGGGCCACGTACAGGCAAGCGAAATGTCCGCCAACAAGGTGGACAGACGAGCTAGCTAAAGTTTCAGGAAGTCGCTGGATGCAGGCCGCTTCCAATAGGTCATTGTGGAGATCCTTGGGGGTGGCCTATTGTTATATTGAGTTATAAATATAAAAATATGTATACGTATATATTTCTATATATTTCATTTAGATGAGCATTTAATTAATTGGCGATTGAATAGAATCAAAATGTATTTAGAGGCGACGCGACGCGACGATGGTTAGATATCTTTGTTTAACCAAATTCAAAAAAAGGAGGAGGTTCTCAATTCGACTGTATGTTGCTTTTTTTTATTATTAGTATTTTTTATGTTTGTTACCTCGTTTCTCTGTACTGTGTAAACCGATTTCGACCATTCTTTCTTTGATTGAAAGCTGGTGCTTGTCATTTGGTCCCATAAAAATGGGTACTATGCGGTTCAACTAAGAATAGGACTAACCCTGCGCCATAGTGGTTCGTAGTACCTGTCAAATCGCACAGTTTAGATAGGGTGAGCAAAACAAGATTTCTTAAAATAATATTTTTGTTGAATAAAAATAATATTTTTAATATTTATTAATTCGTAAAAACATTAATGAATGAATAATGTCGTATTATAGTTACTTTCTGGCGAATAATTGCATATGAAGTAAATAAAAAATTAAAAAACTACTTTCTTAAGGTATTTATGACTAAACATTCTTGTTTAGTGTCCATACAACATTTTGTAATTTTTTCAATTTATTTAGTTAATTTATGTTCAAGAATTAGGCTATGTGAAAAAAATATGTATTTAATGCGTAATTTTTTTTTTGTTGCTAACGATACTTTTCGTGTGATATTTGACAACTAAAGGTCATTGACGTTCCTATTCTTATTTGAAACGCATAGTAGGTGATAAAATTAAAATACACGTAAATTCTAATATCTTCGGTAGCTTTTAACCGATTTTAGTGATTTATTTTTCATTGGAAAGAATGTATTGACAGGTTGATCCTAGGAACACAACATGAAGATCTGATGATCATATTCGGACCTGGAGTGTAGAACTCTTCAAAATTTAGTAGGATTCCAATGGTTCTTTTGCATTGGGTTCAGTATAAAAGCTAAGTTACAGTGGTGGAGGGAAAAGGGGATAGGGGCAAAGGGGGGGGGGGGGGGGAATAAACATGTGAATATTCCATTCTGCAATATCTTCGGCAGCTTTTAGTCGATTTTAGCGATTTCATTATCATCGGAAAGAACATATTCCTTGTGGGGACCAAATCTTCTTCATTTAAATTCCTATCAACACTAAAAAGATAAAAATAACTAAAATTTTTAATAAAAAAATAAAAACCGACTTCAAAACAAAAAAACTACTAAAAACTAAAATATAACAAAATAATAAGTACCTTTGCAGTGGCAAAAAAATAATATTTATTTCATGGAACTTGTGCTTGTTGATTAATTTGCTAAATGACTTGACTAGCCAACAAATCAAAATATATGCATAACATATTGAAGGCGGGCCGCCAAGTACCAAACATGTAGGACCTATGCCTTATATTTATTTAAATATCTATATGTTTGGTACTGGGCGACCCGCGTCAATATGTTATGGGTCGTCGTGAGTTTCAAGCAACAGCGACAGCGTGAATGCTTAGTGGAACGTGCCCAGTATGAATGCTGGTTAACATTAATTTAAGTACATTTCAAATAAAATGTAGGAATTAAAGACCCTGAATATTATAAAAAGAGGAAAGAATGGGTACAGCCTACCTAATAAATAGTCAAATATGCCCAGCCCAATAAAAGTTTATTTGGGTTGTCATTCGTATCTAAATATTTTAAGATCAAAAATCAATTATACGATCATCTTTAATGGTTCTTTAGATTTATGTCAATGTTACACATAAAATCCGTAAATAATAATTTTATTTCAATCGAACACCTAAATTAATACAGCTGCCTCGGTAGCGTAGTTCGTTCTAAAGGAGATTACAAAGCTAAGATCTCGGGTTTGAGTCCCGTGTCGGGTACCACTGCAAAGCAAAAAAATAATATTTATGTAACCTTCGGCCTGCTTAAATAATATTATATTCTTTTTGCTATGTATTGTCGTTGACACTGACATTAATATTTTAAATTGAAATAATTGAAGTATTTTTTTGTGAATTTCCTTTAATTTAAATATGTGAAAGATTATTTAAGTTTGTACAGTAATAATAGTAAAGCATGGACATTTAATTGTCGATTCTCTGTTTTAGGTTAGTAAGTATTTCAATAGTTGATATTTGATTTGTAAATGTTACTATATTTAATGAATAAAACTCTGTTTTAGATGAATCACATTGTGTTATGCTTTAAGAAGAAATAACTCTTGATCTTATAAATCGACAATTTACTTACATGTGAAAAAATATATATTTACAATGGAGAAATTAAGATTTGAATTTGTTGTAAAAGCCAAACCAGATGATACTAAGACAAATATTTATACCATAACCTCCATCACGGATACACAAAATCAAACTTTTCTTATGCCTAGAGAGTATCAATCAGTGAATTTACACAGAGAAATATTAAAGCATGAAATATTTGACAAAATAAAAAAATCACTCCAGAAAAGGCACGATAAGAGACAGGTTTGGATAACATTAACCAAGGAAATGAGGAAAACATATTTAGATGATGATAATTTACAATTTGATGGGTTTTTACTTGAAAAATTGGAACAAGGTCACGAGTTGTCATCAATGGAACCAACATTATTAAAAAAGGCAGAAAATAAGACGAGATTAGTAGGAGAATTTTCTATAGAAAAGTTTTCAAGCAATAGAACAAATGTTAAACAATGGTTAAATACTTTTGAAAGTGAATGTGCCCGTTTACAAATAGATACAGATTTACAAAAAATAGAAATTCTACGATTACTATTGGAAGATACTTGTATAGATTGGTATACATCAATGATTATTAAACATACTGTAGATTCAGATTGGTCTGTATGGAAGAAAAGCTTAAGTGATACATTTGCTGATAAAGGCTGGTCACCGATCAGGTACGCTATGAATTTTAAATATATACAAGGGTCAATGTTAGAATATGCTCTTAAAAAAGAGAGACTGTTACTAGAAATAAACAGATCAATAGATACACACACCCTTATTTATTTGATTGCCACCGGTCTACCAAACTTCATAATGGATAGAATAGACAGAGAAAATCTTAAAGAAGTAGATGACTTATTTAATTGCATAAGAGGACTAGAAAGTTTAACATTGAAAAAAAACTTAAGTGTAGGAAATAAATACAATAAACAAGAAATAAAACAAACTGAAAAAATACCATGCAGGATTTGTGAGAATAAAGGAAAATTAAGTAGATTTCACCCAGAGAATGTTTGCTGGTATAATTACGGGAAAAAAACAACTAATGACAAAAACATGAATTCTAATTCAATATTAAAAGTTGAACTGAGTAATGAAGATCCAAAAAACTAAACTTCCCTCCACTAATTGAGATTATGGTGATGTTAAATAATACGTTAGAAGTCAAGGGGCTGTATGACCCTGGTTCACGAATAACATTGATAAATTCAAAATTAGTCCAGGTGACGAATATGAAGCCTAGTTATTATTATAACACAATAAAAACAATAAGTGGAGGAGGTAAGACTAAAGGGTTAATAGTATTAGATGCCGAGTTATTGAATAAGAAGATGAAAATAAATGCATTTATCTTTGAAAATGAAAATTTTGAGTATGATCTAATTCTAGGATTAGATTCAATACATAAATTTGGGTTGACTCATGACGAGAATTTAAATATCCAAATACAGAAATATGACATTTTTGAAATAAGTAGTAAAAATATATTTGAAGATAGAGAGATTGAAAATATTCAAACAAATAAAGAGAAAAGAGAATACGCAGTTAATTTTAATGAAGGTATAGATATAAACAAATTTGACATAGATACAAAATACTTAAATACTGAGCAAAGACAAGAGATAAACATATTATTGGATAATTACAAGGAAATTTTTGCTAAAAATAAATATGACACTGGAAAAGTGAAGAAATATGAAGCCTGTATAGACTTGCAAGTTGAAAAATATTGTTATAAAAGACCATATAGATGTTCAATCCAAGACAAGATAGAAATAGAAAATCAAATTTCACAACTTTTAAAACATGAATTGATCGAGGAATCTTACAGTCCTTTTGCGGCACCTGTTACCTTAGCTTTTAAAAGGGATGAAGGAAAAAAAAGTAGATTATGCATAGACTTCAGAGATTTGAATAAAATAATTATACCTCAATCACAACCATTTCCTCTCATAGAAGACTTAATAACAAAAACAATACATTGTAATTATTTTACAACTCTGGATATAAATTCAGCTTTTTGGTCTATCCCATTAAAAATTACAGACAGATACAAAACTGGTTTTGTAACTCAAGAAGGTCATTACCAATGGACCTGTTTACCTTTCGGCCTTAAGACATCACCAGCCATATTTCAACGGATTTTGGGAAATATTATAAGGAAAAATGGTTTGACAGGATTTGCAGTGAATTTTATTGATGATATACTGATTTTCTCTAAGACATTTGATGAACATATTACACACTTAAAAAAATTGCTGGAGGCTATTCGAGAAGAAGGTTTCAGGCTAAAAGTAACAAAATGTAAGTTTGCAAGTGATTCAGTTAAGTATTTAGGTCATATATTACAGAAGAATACGATTACACCTCTAAAGGACAATTTAAAATCAATAAAAGATTTTCCCGCGCCTCAAAATAGAAAACAGATACGACAATTTTTAGGAAAAATAAATTTTTATGGAAAGTATATTCCGAGTGTCTCAATAGTTCTTGATCCTTTACATAAATTGCTGAGAAAAGATCAAAGATTTAATTGGACAGAACAGTGTGAGGATGCATTCCGGAAAGTTAAGGAGTATCTATGTTCCAAACCAATACTAGCCATTTATGATCCACAAGCACCAACATTTATTTATACAGATGCCAGTACCATAGGTATAGGAGCAGTTTTGAAACAAATTCAGAACAATGGCGAAGAAAAACCGGTAGCATATTTTTCTAAAAAATTAAATGAATCACAGAAAAATAAAAAAGCGATATTTTTAGAATGTTTAGCTATAAAAGAGAGCATTAAGTTTTGGCAACATTGGTTGATTGGAAACTATTTTACTGTCTATACAGATCACAAACCTCTCGAGAAGTTAAATATAAGAAACAGACCTGACGATGAATTAGGTGATATGTCTCATTATCTGTCACAATATAATTGTGAAATAAAATATTTTCCCGGAAAAAATAATACAGAAGCAGATTGTCTCAGCAGAAACCCAGTATTGGGCATTGATGCAAATGATGAAGATAACTTAAGAACGGTAAATTTTATTGATATTCATGACATAACATATGATCAAGCACAAAATTTGCAAATAAAAGAACTTCAAAAAAACATTATATTACTAGATGGAATTTACTATAAAAAAAGTGGGAAAAATAAAAAAATAATTCTAAGTGAAGATTATAGTAAAATTATAATAAGAAAGACTCATGAAAAATATTGTCATACTGGAATAAATCAAACAGAATCTAAAATAAAACCATTTTATACTGCACCGAATCTATCAGAAAATATTAAAAATATATGCAAGAACTGCGAGATATGCCTGAAAAATAAAACGAGACTAAATAGAAAATATGGCTTTATGTCGCAATTAGGTCCAGCTAATAAACCCTTTCAAATAATGTCACTGGACACAATAGGAGGATTTGGGGGTCAAAGATCAACAAAAAGATACTTACATCTACTAGTAGACCACTTCACTAGGTACTCATACATCCTGTGTTCTAAGAATCAACATGCTCGAGACTTCATCAAACTTATAGAAAAAATTCCTAAAGAAGAAAAAATAGACATCTTACTCTCTGATCAATATCCAGCTTTTAATTCGAATGAATTCAAAAATTACCTTAAGGACAGAAATATTCAATTAATACTTACAGCGGTAGATGCACCATTCTCAAATGGTTTAAACGAAAGGTTAAACCAGACTATTGTAAACAAAATAAGATGCAAAATGAATGAATCGAAAGGAAAAACAAATTGGTCAAAAATAGCAGAAGAATGTAGAAATAGATATAATGAAACAAACCATTCTGTAACAGGATTTTCTCCTAAATATTTGCTGTCTGGTGAGTCTACAGACTTGTTACCACGTGAATTAAGAGAAAAACAGATATTAACAAAAAGTTTGGAAGAAGACAGGAAAATAGCACTCCAAAGGTCAATAAAATCACACGAATATAATAAAGCTTTATTTGCCAAGAATAGAATACAACATGAATTTAAAAAAGGAGATAAGGTATATGTTGATTATGGAAACAAATTAAACAAAAAAAAGATGGATGAAATTAGGATTGGTCCCTTTGAAATTGAAGAAAAAATATCGGATTCAGTTTTTAAAATAAATACTGGTCGTGGTACAAGATCTATTGGACTATATCATGTTACAAAGCTTATTCCTATGCTTGTTGATATTTAGATTTCGCAGCAAAATTTTACTCAACTAATGTTGAAAAAAATTTGCATTTCGAAGGGGGGAGATGTAACCTTCGGCCTGCTTAAATAATATTATATTCTTTTTGCTATGTATTGTCGTTGACACTGACATTAATATTTTAAATTGAAATAATTGAAGTATTTTTTTGTGAATTTCCTTTAATTTAAATATGTGAAAGATTATTTAAGTTTGTACAGTAATAATAGTAAAGCATGGACATTTAATTGTCGATTCTCTGTTTTAGGTTAGTAAGTATTTCAATAGTTGATATTTGATTTGTAAATGTTACTATATTTAATGAATAAAACTCTGTTTTAGATGAATCACATTGTGTTATGCTTTAAGAAGAAATAACTCTTGATCTTATATTTATTTCATGGAACTTGTGCTTGTTCATTAATTTGCTGAATGACTTGACTAGCCAACAAATCAAAATATACGCATAACATATTGAAGGCGGGCCGCCAAGTACCAAACATGTAGGACCTATGCCTTATATTTATTTAAATATCTATATGTTTGGTACTGGGCGACCCGCGTCAATATGTTATGGGTCGTCGTGAGCTTCAAGCAACAGCGACAGCGTGAATGCTTAGTGGAACGTGCCCAGTATGAATGCTGGTTAACATTAATTTAAGTACATTTCAAATAAAATGTAGGAATAAAAGACCCTGAATATTATAAAAAGAGGAAAGAATGGGCACAGCCTACCTAAAAAATAGTCAAGTATGCCCAGCCCGATAAAAGTTTATTTGGGTTGTCATTCGTATCTAAATATTTTAAGATCAAAAATTAATTATACGATCATCTTTAATGGTTCTTTAGATTTATGCCAATGTTACACATAAAATCCGTAAATAATAATTTTATTTCAATAGAACACCTAAATTAATACAGCTGCCTCGGTAGCGTAGTTCTTTCTAAAGGAGATTACAAAGCTAAGGTCTCGGGTTTGAGTCCCGGGTCGGGCAAGTGATATTAGATTTTTTAACCATTTTTATCATTTTATGGGTGTCCTGGTAGCACTTCTGCCTACCCTTTCTGCGACAAATGTGTGAGTTTATACATTTATGTATGTAAAACATTATAAAAGACTGGCCAAAGTTACCCCAGATGACTGTATACCTTCAATATTAACAAAACTGAAGTATGTCAGATAACACAATGGATAACTGTTAATTCAAATTAAAAATAACATAACAGTTTAAATGATTTTGCAATTCTTAGGTGTTTTGAAATTACATAAATCGACTCTTATTCTTTATTCTTAAAATATACTAGTAATAATGGATTAATTCATCATCAATAGTGGTTGTTAATTCATGGACCGAATTAAACAATGGAACAAATAAGGAAGTGTTATGCTTCAGTCCATCATACTTATCACATATTCATTATCAATCTTTTAAGTTCCATAGGTTATAGGCATAAATCGCTTAATCGGTAAATCAGGACCCTTAGACCCATCGTTGAGAGACATCATAATCGCATGCGCTAGCGACATTATCAATCTTAAAACTTCGAACAGGTAAACATTTACGGGCAAAATAAATTTGAAAATCGAAATGCTTGATACACTCTGTTTGACGGGACACTAGGAATTCTCATCACTAAAAAATAAAAATAAATGTTATTTCTCAATTTTAATTAATTATACAAAACACCCCTTTGTAACTACCAATTTTTGGTACAAAAAGGAAAATTATATATTTATATAATTTAATAAGAAAGTTTCGACATCAACTAAGATTTTAAAGAAAGAAGATAATTTCGTATAAACTTATTATTATATTAATTAGAAGATTGAGTTAATACAAACAAAAAAAACATAACGGATTTTCTATTAAAATGCTTACTTTAAAAAATCCTGAAAATATTCCTACTCGCTCCGTGATTTCTATTCACCCCGTTTTACAGTACTTAAAGTAAACTACCCGCCTTTTGCTTAAATGTTATTTATGTACGAGTCCATAGTTAGAGTTAATATCTTTACAAAATGTGGTACGGATTTAATGAAAACTGGGAGGAAAGAGGACAGCATCTCCCTAACGCTTTATTCAGAGATATATCATGTAAGCACCATCAATAATGATAAGTAGTTTATCTAATCTAATCATCATTTTTGAAATTAAAAAATGAAGCTGCCAGTGCAGGCGAGATCAAATAAGTTTTTACTTCGATTATATATTTTTCTTCTAGTCATTATTCAAAAGTAGCCTTTACCACATAAGTGGACTTCACAGAATATTTGCAATTTAACATACTAACGCCCGAATACTGGAAAGCCATTCAAATAATAAGTTGCTGTTAACAGCGCACGGCCCACTTAGCCAGTACATGTAAACGAGATTAACGTAGTTAAGCGCAACATATATTTAAGTTGCATTCCAGTATTCGGGCGTAAGACGGGCTCATTAACATCGTTGGCTCTATTTCTGAAATTGGTGACACCATCAACTCCTAGTAATATATATTGTACCCATAATTTGCGTTTTTTTAAGAAAAAAAAAACCGAATTACCATTATTTTCAGAATGTATGTAACTTAAAATAATTTTATTCATCGTAAAGGGAATTATTTTTAATGTGTTCTAGTCCCCCATTTTATCCGTCACGTCATCAGTCGTCAATTTCATCTTGTTTTCTCTATTTTGTTTTATTCGAAAAGTAACTATTAGCCATATTTGGAATAAATAATTCTAATTAATTACAAAGCCTTTTATATTCGTATTCGTGTCATGAGAAAGTTTTCTTTCTGTTTCACAAGGTATTGGCTAAGGTAGTAAACTGTTCTGCCAAGTCAATCATGGAAGCTTTGCCGCTTTTTTAAATTATTTATACATGAATAAACAAGAATATACGATAAATCCTTACTATTAATTTCAATTATGTAACTTAAAGAAAAGTTTATCTTGATTTGGTATACGCCAATTACCGACTCTTGTGAATAGTGAGACGCTCTTGCAATCTTTTTAAATTAATACGTGAAGAAAAAGCTTTTCCGCATTTTAACAAAAGTTCCGTATCTAGCCATTCAAAATGGGTTTTAGGGTACTATTTAAAAATAATTATAGTCATCATAATATCAATTGATGAGTTATGGTCGAATTTCGACGGCCGGGCGACCTCTAAAAGTTTGTAATAATGAATTAGAAAGAATAACAACGGAACAGGAGAAAAAAATATCAGATCTAGCTAGAGAAAGTATGAAAAATTATGTTGCATTTTACAAAGTAGATGCAGTTGTACTTGTGGTAGATTTATCATATATTTAACTGTCTGGGTAGGTACCACCGCAATGTATATTTCTCTCTCCAAACAGCAGTGTTAATGCATTGTTGTTTTCCGGTTTAAAGGACATTGTAGCCAGAATTACTACGCCCAGTAGTAATATTAAGACTTAACATCTTCTGTCCCGGGATAATGAGCGCAGTGGAATGCCGGGTATTTCTTTAAAATTCATGGTGTTCTTTCGTTTTGCTACCAACCATGAAAGATCGTATCGCATATCATCAGGCGATTGGCAAGCCCATCTTGCCATTCATAGCATAAAAAAATGTGCCTAAAGATTGGGAACAGGTTATAAGAGTCGCCCGAAAATAACATATTCTGCTGTAACAATGACAAGGAATAATTTTTACTCTACGAAAAATTAGAAAACTATATAACAAAAATTGTATATGGATGTAGGTATATCCACTTAGAGTGAGGTCAGTCTATGTATGTGACTCTTGGGTGTTATAAATAGGGAAATAGCCAGTGAGTGAGGTTAATTTGGATAGTTTAGAATACAATGGATTATGTTTCTACAAATGTATCCGTTTGAATCCACTAATGTGGAAGTTCACTTTCAAAGACTTAATCTAGCGCTTAAAACTTCGTGGACCTAAAATTAATGAGAAGAAAAAAGTATGACCTGTTAGACTATAAAGGTTACAGCTTATTAGAGCCACCAAAGCTCGTTGACCACGCTATGCTTAATGGTGACAACGCGATGTCCGTGGACCACCTGCCGTCGAGTGGATGGTGATGGACGAGCCAGTGCGGTTTGGAAGCCGAGTGGCTCTAATGAGTTCCGACCTTACCCCTCTGTCATTATAATATTATTTTTTATATTAATTCAAAATTATTACCTACCCACATACCTACCTAATTACTAATGAAACTGAGTATGGGATATTAAAAAACTGCGAGTTACAGGAATGTTTTCCATTTCTTAATACCTACTACATTTACTAAACTATTTAAGGTAAACTTGTTCCCGTTTCGGCCTAATTTTATGTTTATATTCATATCAATTAAATAACATAATTTCTCCAAAATAGCTATCACGTGGTTAGACCACTTTTGCACTCACGACCTATTGGCTGATATCATCCTAGACTGCAGATGTGCCAAAAGAAGTACTTGATACTTAATAAAATACTATCCGCGTTTTGCATAAACATAAATTACGACTTAATAGTTCGTTATCGTATAAATGTAACGTGATTTCAATGAAGACAGAAAGAAGAGAAGAATATATGGAAAAAAGTTATTTAAAAACAAAGCACGTAATAAATATGCTTACTAGCTATGATATTAAATTAAATAAGCTTATAGAATGTTTTTTTGTGGAAACATATTCTGCATTATTTTGAGTCCAGTCCACATCAGCAAAATAATACTATTCCTATTGCCTGTACCTATTGTTTTATTTACATATATTCAAAGTCAATGCCATTCTATATACTACTTTTCCTGTCCAGTCCCGTTATATTCCGGCCTATCCCGTCTTATTTTCACTCAAGGCATGTAGTCCCGTTCTATCATTTCCCTTTCGAGTTTAAAGGTAACAAATGCATTTGAATTCCTTGCTCCTCTCTCGAAACACTACATTTTTCGGGACAAAAAGAGACCTATGTGTTATTCCAGGATGTCAGCTACCGCCATACCAAAATTAATGTAAACCGCTCAGCGAATTTTGAGATTAGCATGCAAATCTTGGTTTAATTTTAGAAAGGAATTTTTCCTTTCTTGAACATATTAAGAACGTCGGGGAAAAGTCGAAAAGGAACTTTTTTGCTTTGACAAGAATATCAAAATCAACGTGGGGGCTATCTTTCAATACACTAAAAATCATCTACGGAGCAACTTACTTAGGATGTATCTGTTATGGATCTCCCGTATGGGCTGATAGGGCTACTATCGGTGCTGTGCGAAGAAAACTGCTCCAGAGCCAACGTTTGGCGTTGATATTCTTGTGCAAGGCATATAGAACTGTTAGTACCGAAGCTTTGCCTGTCCTAGCGGGTGTACTTCCAGTCGACCTGGAGGTGCAACGTCGCGCCGCGATGTATTACTCTAATAGAGAGAATATGGATAAAAGGTTTTTCACCGCACGTGAACTTTTAAAAGTTGACAGATTATTTAAACCGGTTTCAGTGGTATATAGCGAACTATTAGATGAATGGCAAAATAGATGGGAGGTATCTTTGAAGGGCCGGCATCTATACCAATTTTTTCCTTGCGTACGTGATCGTTTAACAAAGACGTGGCTAGATGTCGATTATTGCGTATCACAATTTCTCACGGGCCATGGTAACTTTAAGTCTAAACTATACTCTTTTAAGCTTGTTGCGTCGCCTGCGTGTTCATGTTCAACACCTAATTGCGAGTATGAGCAGTCCGCGCATCATATACTTTGGGAGTGTAGTCTTTGGCATAATGAGCGTAAAATCATGCTAGATAGTATGCAAATATCATCTGGAGTTGTATACTACATGGACCTTGTAGAGACTAGAAAGAACTTCCGTGCTTTCCGGCGTTTTTGCCATACCTATTACTGGAATCAAGCATAACAGTTCACATAATAGGTCCCATTTAAATGTAATAATAATTGGATCCGTGGTGCTTCACAGCTGGCTTCTCCGGCTGTGAAAGTCTTTTTGCGAGGTTATTTACCTCTTCAGTTCAATGTTTTGTCACCCGCTTTGCACGGAGGGAAGTGGACAATAATTTATTTCCAACTCCTCCTATTAATTTAACTTTCTGATTAATTTCGTTGCGGGTTAAAGACAAGTTAGACATTCCCGGAGACTCGCCGAGCTTCAATGCTCGGTGTCATTACTTTGCGTGCCACTGTTGATCCTGGCTCACAGGAGTTACAGTGGTGGGTGTGAGGGCGGGACAGTCTCCTAGCATGCACAAAGGCACTGACAAATAGACAAATACCTAAAAAATATTGTTTTGTTTTCTTTTAGCTTAATATAATCCCCTCATATTAGTTTTTCCCATTTAGCTTCCATGTACAGACATCGAGAGGTTACAAAATTATACATACATATGTATAGATGAACAGGTGTAACAACTAAGGTCGCTCCGTTAATTTACTAGAATATTACAAAGTCCATATAAAATAAACCATACATGATCTTAAAAATCGACTGCATCGGTGACGTAGTTGTACGGTACGCATGCAAAACTGGGGTTTCGGGTTCGAATCCCGAGGCGAGCAAAGTGATATTGGATTTTTCTATTCATTATCAACCCGGATTCAGGAATTTGTACCCGATATGGCGATAGGCTCGCCCCGTATCACAGCGTGGGACGGAACATGGGACATGGAACACAAGGCGGAATGTGGGTGTCCAGGCACCTCTGCCAACCCCTTCTGGGAAAAAGGCGTGTGTTTATGTATGTATGTATGTATGTATGACCTTAAAAATTTTGATGTAAGTTCTTACCGATCATCTGCTTGGACTAACGAGTTTGCTTTGCGGGTGGCGTCCTGACCTATTTAACGGTATTCCCAATATATATTTATATACTGGGTATCTCAAGACTGCTACCGAAAACGAAGCCAGGTGGTAGTTTTAGTGACTACAAAAACAATGCAACTAAAAATTTCACAAAGAAACGCGACAATTATTTTTTATGACTTTTTAAATATCGTCATTTTTGGGTGGTAAATCCATAGTTTTTGCTAAAATAATAATTTAAACTCTTTTATACCTTAGAGTATTTATAAATAAAAGGGTATACATTATTATTTTAAGAAAAAAATGTATTTACCACCCAAATATGGCCATAGGAAAAAAAAACAAAAAAAAAAGATTTTTTTTTGCAACTTTTTCTGTTGCATTGTATCTGAAGTCGCTTAAACTACCACCCGGCTTCGTTTTCGGTAGCAGTCTTGATATACCCTGTATGTATAATGTATCATAATATATTTTTTCAATGACTATTGAAGATGCCGAAGATCGGTCGAAATGGAGAACAATTAGCCGGAAGGCGGACCCTGGCACCGGCCGGGATAAACGCCAGGTAGAAGAAGAATAAGAAGAATGTATCATAATATAAAGTGACGTACTTATTTTTCAGTGTTACCTCCGGATTCCGATGACGATTCCCGGAGTAGATCCCCGATACATTTGCCGCCTCCTAGGGTGACAGCGAGAAGATCATCAGCCGGTAAGAGTTCTTAACTAGACCAGAGTGCCACTTATTAATATAGATACCATCATGTCATCATGTCAAGATTATCGGGAAATTAATATTTGGGTCACAATATGTAGTCAATATGTTTTTTAGGGTTACAATACGTAGTAAATATGCTCTTTTAGAGCTTAAGGAATTGCATTTCGCTAAGTGATTCGACAACTTCTGTAGTGAAGTCTTAGTAGACGCGGGCTGCAAAACGACATGCAGCGGGTTCATACCCCACGCGAGACAAGTTTGTCAAAATGTTACTCACTTGTTTGAGGAATGTTGAGTGTGTTTAATTATTGATCAGTTTACTGAAACTTATGAAATACAGCGCTTATTAGGAAAGTCTTATTTATTAACAACCAACTTAACTTTAACAACTGTACTTTATGTAATTGTTATCTCTAGATATTTTTTTTCTATGTGTGTGCAGTAAAGTATTAATTAATAAGCAAAGTCCTATAATATCAAGATTGGTCTCGTTGACAGATGAGCATGAACCATTAGATGACCTGCCGCCATTGATAGTGGAGAGGGAGCCCAACCGACACGACGACTCGGAGGAGATCTACGAACAGCGGGCTCACAGAATGAGGAGACTCCACAAATGGCTGTTCACCGAAAACTACAACCCGAACGAGTCATTCGACGATCATGGCACGTAAAAAATACGTAAATTCATAGAGGTGTACATACTGCGTACGAGATCAGTGATTAAATTATTCCATTGCCAAGTATTTACTAAGTAATTTATATACTTGACTTGTAATTTTATATATATGCTGTTTTTATGTATTAGCCCATAAACTTCCCACTGCAGGGCACGGACATTCTCTACAATCGAGAGGAAGAATAAAAGCGGTTAGGCCATATATCCACCACCACAGCGTAGCCAGCCATGGCCTCAGGGTGGGGCGGCATTCTAAAATAATATTTAATTAGCAAACTATACCCCCTTGTGTGTGGTCTTGCCCCAGTAAATTTTATTATACAAAATTGTGTGTCTATCCTCAGCCGTTTGGGCTCAGGGCGTATGTCAGTTTGTTAATCAGTCAATTTAGAGGTTTATATCTACCTATAGCTAGTACTTTACCTAGATAATTTCTTTTTTTAGGTTTGGTTAGGTACCTTAAAGCTCGTGGCCAGGGTGGGGCAAATGCTCCACTGGCGCCCCGTGGCTACACCCATGTCTACCACGCTGGCCTAGTGCGAGTTGGCTGACTTTATATAGCATAGAAAAAATTACAAAAGCCAGGGGATGCAGTTTTCCTCACGACTCTGTTTACGCAAATAAAGCATTGTTTTAGAACAAATTTGATGACCATTAAAAACTTTATGGTGAGCCAACCTAAGACCAGCGGAGATTTTTAGTTTCCATCATTCTTCCTTATTTCTTTCCGTCCAGACAAATCCATCATACATGATTGTTGCGAACTATAACCGTTTAAGCAGCGCATACCACGAAAGTTCTCAAAAAAATATCCCTATTTATGCAACATTTTTCTTGATGCCCGATCCTATTGACGATGTTATTAAATACCAAAAGATAATTTGAGCCTGGTGGTTACTCCACAATCCGAAATTGAATTCGAATAATCGAACTGCGTACCTATCTTACCTTGGTACTCCACAAAATGTTCGAATCCTCTATAATACGCCGTAACCATAGACTAAGTTTGGAGTGAATGATAAGTTTCATAGATAATAGTATTGATTAGTATAAATGGAAAACTTATAACTTAATTCGGATGTCGAACGTTCGAATATTCGAACTTCATTTCGGGCCATAGAGTAACTCCCCAGTAGATCCTGAGATAACGCGATCTAACAAATTCTTCAGATTTATCTAATTATTAGTGTAGATTTATGAAAAGTATCGGTAACGTTGCCATCACAACTAAGTTATTGATAATAACTTACAGGTACAGATGAAAACTCCGGGAAGCTCCCAAGTGTTCACACTCAGGACCCTGAGGAATCGAGGAATAAAGCCTCAGATGAAAATGTCAGCAAAGGTGGAGAACAGATTACAATTAATTAGATCATCAGGGAAGAAATAGTGGTAATCATTAATATAATTGCATATCTTATTCAACAGGGAAACATGAGGGTGGTATAACAAGAGAAATAGAGATGAGTTTGAACATATAATAAGTACATGACCTATTTTGCTATATTCGTCAGTTAACCAAATTGAACAGTTTTAAGAAATAGGTAGCTCACAGATGTCAGTGCTATAAGTACAGGTTCTTGCTTGGAATACATACATTTTTATTTGGAAAATAATCTTAATAAAGATTTTTTTTAGAGCTTTTACATTTATATTACTGTTTCAGATTATCGTTATAAATTTCAATCCTGGCGTATCCCTACCATCCAGACATTAATTCTATGCAAAATGTCACTCCACAAGAGCGTCCTACGCTTGCCGTGTCTCTGCACCTTCCAGAACTAAACTGATCCTTACATATTATGACTACAAACCAATATAAAAACACAACGACGTTAATTAACATAAATCGCTGCTTTAATTTGATAACGACATATCTCAAAAATGAACTTTTTTCAGGAGAGCAGTTTAAATAAAACAAAATAATTAATTATTTATATATTTTATTTTAATAATGACAACTCTTTGAAAGTTGCTTAAATCAACGTATAATCTATCAAAGATATGAGTTTTATTCACAGAGTATTTTAGATTAATTTATTTTTAATAAAACATTATCATCAAAATACACATTTCGTTATGTGTCACTATCAAATTAAAGCAGCGAAATGTTTTTTGTTTAATGTAATATTTGTATGGTTTTACTTATTTGTAACTATTTTATGAAAAATTAGTAATTTGTTTAAACCATTAGAATATTATGGATATTACAATGAAAACTACTTTTCTTGGTAGCAAAATAAATGTATTCAATTACATTATTTCTTTTCTGATTAAAGCTATAATTATAGGAATATTGAGCAAATCACGGAAATCGCAAAATTTTGCTTATTTATAAAATTCACTTCCCATTTGTGACTGCTATTTCTATTATTCCAACAATAGTATAACCTATAGTCAATAGTGTATCTATGATTTACTGTATTTCGCTTAGATTTGAACAGTTCTTATAGGGCGCCATGGAAGTCTCTCCCAGGGCGGCATTAACTCTACATCCGCTACGGTTTCAGCCCGAAATGTCACTGACTGCGATATTCTACAAACTGGAGCACATTAATTCATAGACCATGCCATAAACACTGTTCCACAGAACCTGAAAAAGAAAGACCAGCAGTACTCAAACTGAAAACCGCAACCTGCACTAAACGGGGAGCTATAAATAAAACACAAATATGCAATTTGTTTCTAATATTTATAAAATTTCTTAATATGTATACGGACATCATTAATCAGTAGAAAACTTACAAGAATTTCAAATTGACAAGATTCCATAAGTAATAATTATCAAAATATACTGGGTCCTATTTTTTAGCTGTCAGCTGCACTATTCACAAACGGATTAAAAGATACATTATTTATTACTAAAATATGATTTTGATAATTTACCTCTAATTCATTGTTTCCAGTGACAATCGTTGGTTTTCTTTTAAACATAAACTGTTTAAAATTAATAAGTTATATAGTTTAGTTTATAGTTTGCGTCATTTTCATATTGATAGAATCATTACTATTGAAATACTTGTCATATAAAAAGCTACATACTTTCTTCTCACGACGATATAAAAATACAAAAAAATATCAAATTAATGTAAATATACTTTATGATTTCCGATGACAAAATACACAATAATTGTTCTAACAAAAATAATACACTTCAAAACGTTTTTGTTTTGTTTTGTTTAAAATATTTATCCAAAATATCACATTTTAGCAACAATGCAAAAAATGAATTAACTTTACAGACATTTTTGTAAAAGTACTCGATATAAAATGTATATTTGAAAATCAATATTAATATGTCTTTTTGTCATTATTTTTATGTGAATTACACACATAAAGTATTAAAAAGTGAACAAAATCATAGTTTTGTATGGATTAATAACATGAGCAGTAAAAGCGCGAATACTCACAAAATACTCGGTTACTTACAAATATGAGTACCATATAGGGTAAATACACCTGTTAGTAATTATGCAAAAGCAACAGTAAATAAACCTGTACAATAAAAATGATCACTATTAAGTAAAATATTAATAATGGTGAAAAAGTTATATTATGATTGTGTCTGATATTTATTTATTTTATTATATTATTAATATTTAAAGATGGATACAAGTGGACTAATTTAAACTGAGTAGTAACGCATTTAATTCTCTGGCACACCCGTTGATGTCACAATTCACATCTTCATTTGATGTATGTTTTATTTAACATTAATTCGCAGTCATCCCTGCTACTAGTTTTAAAAAACTAACTTGCTTGATCAGTTTTTTTTTTCTACTGTCCTATGAGTTTGTTACGGGCACATTTACCCTAGTTGAAACTTTATCCTTAAGTCCTAATGTACAATGTACTTTCTACACAAGCATATTAAAGTACTCCATTCAGCATAATTATTGTCCCCTAATAAATGATGATTATAGTATAAGTATATTACTTGCAGTTTCATGAAAATATCATATATTTGCTACATCCAAATAAATTCGCACAATTAGGGGACGAAAAGCCAAGCGTTACTAAATTAAACGACTAAAAATAGTAGAGGCAATTTCTGCAGTAAATGAAAGCATATTTGTACTAACACAACAAGCTTCTAAGAATGCCAGTAAACGACATAATACTTTACACTACGGAATGGCAACTTCACTAATCCATCAACACCGTAACGCTAAATTTTGATGTTTTGAAAACTTCGCTCAATTATATTCATTTTTTCTTAATAATGGCAAAATTATTAACACTAATTGGTGTCCAACAATTGCTTTACAACTGTGAATAAAACCTTACAACTGATATGGTGCTATAATAAAACAATGACCGCAGTTTATATTTAAGTACACAAGTAGTATAACAAGAGAGTTTCATGGCTCTCTGCCAACATTACGTATTCAATTGACCAATTCCGTTTGTCTATATTCGTTCAAGTTAAATACTATAATTTTATTGACATTTACTCGCTCGCACAAATGTGTATATTTCTTGCCAATTTTATGGCAAAATGACTTGGTTAGAGCAACTAAACCGTAAATACCTTAAATTCTCATAGCTACTGATATATCGGCGTCAATTTTTATATTCGTGCCATTTAATTCTTTTGAGAGAACCAAGTATTATATTATTGATATAAGTATTACCCTATAATGTAAAAGATTTTTTTTCTGTGACATGAACAAATTAAATCCCAACTATAAATTAAAAATGTAGTCTTGAAAAAACCTATAATGAATTGAATGAATGAATAAGACGAAACACAAAACAAATTTGCTCATAACTTATATCGAAACATAAAATATATTTTAAAATAAATGATTTAACTATTACTTTAAGCAGCGATAGCAAAACAAGTTAAACTTACAAACAAACAATAATAGTTTATAACTTTAAGAAATCAAAATGATAAAAATCAGATCTATAATAGGAACAAAATTATATTAAGGACGGTATCAACATGGGAAGCTAAATATAAAAATCAATATAATTTCCTTAAAAACGGAGCAGTAAGCATCAGTTGAGAGCTCTTATCATATTTCTAAATGGCAGTAAATTAGAATTGATACTTAATATACTGGGTATATCAAGACTGCTACCGAAAACGAAGCGGGGTGGTAGTTTTAGTGAGTGCAAACACAATGCAACTAAAATTTTCGCAAAAAAACGCGACAATTTTTTTTTTATGATATTTTAAATATCGTAATTTTTGGGTGGTAAATCCATAGTTTTTGCTAAAATAATAATTTAAACTCTTTTATACCTTAGAGTCCTTATAAATAAAAGGGTATACACTATTATTTTAGGAAAAAAATGAATATATCATCCAAATACGACCATAGGAAAAAATTACAAAAAAAAATCGTCGTATTTTTTTTCAACATTTTCTGTTGCAATGTGTCTGAAGTCACTAAAACTACCCCCCGGCTTCGTTTTCGGTAGCAGTCTTGAGATACCCTGTATTTTAGGTTAAAACACTCCAATTCAGGCAATAAAAGCTTTGGAGACTACATTATTATGAACACTATAACTAATTTTTAGCAAGGGCTTGTGACCACCCTTTAATATGATATTGGCTATTGCATATGACGTTCTGTAATTTTACTGACAAAATATAAAGTTGTGATCGATATCATTAATATGAATTAACATACATGATATTTTTACTAAAAAAAATCATATTGCATATTGCAACACCTATAAGTCATGTCAACTTCACAAATCATTAATATTTTTTTGAGTAATATATAATACATAATGTTAAAACACTTATTTGAAAAGCAGCAAAATATACACTTATAAAATTAATATGGTAACTTATTAAACTAATTTAATAAATTTTATAGTCAATCGTTCGCAATGTAACTTAATAAAACAAGAAAAGTCAGAGTATAAATATTAACCAATTTGTCAGTAATATTGTTTTAAATAGACGACATGTATTTTTAAAAAGGTAAATAAATAAACGTATTGAAAACTCGACGACATAATATACTGTTAAAGCAACTACATATACTTAAGGTATAATACAATTTATTCAGAAAATAATACATTATTATTGATGAAAAAATATTGTTTTAGATCTCTCCACCACTGGATATATTATGTAAAAAATACGATACAAAAATGTGCATATTTTAATAAATACTACACATAATAAGCTATACATAAATCCCTATTTCAGTTTGTGATGTATCTCCAACATTTTTTACAGTAGAGTCAGAGTCAGAAAATAAAATATTAATTTCCAATAGATAAATAATTAATATTACATTAAATAATTAATTTAAAATGATACAAAGATACTATTCGTTTGAGAAACCACATGTTTACATACTTAACATTCGATTTCAATTAAATGACTGTACAATAAAATTAGTTATAAATTAGTGTTGAGTTCGATATGAATATGAGTATTTTAAATTATTTTTTAAGAGTAGCCTGTTTAAATTATTGAGTTAGGCGTACTACACACTAAAGCCGCCCGGCCGGCGACACAACCTTATAAGAAATAAGAATTTAATTATGTCGGCAACAAGCAACCTACTTGTAGCCCGCCGGCATGTTGGCGGCATCGGATCCGTTGGTCGGTAACACTCCACAACGTCATTTTTTTTCTACTTGCAATGAGTACAAGCCCGCCAACAAAAAGTTGGCGACATAGCCCGTGGTGTCGGCGGTTTTAGTGTGTAGTGCGATTAGTATTATTTTTCGTTGTTAAAATAAAATAATATACGGATATCTGACTACCAGAATATGACCATGCTATTACGGATGAACTTACGCAACCGACCCAAAAATAAGCCTTTGCATATTTAAATAGGCTGATGGCAATATTCAGATTGACTCGCGAGGCAAAAGTGTCTCCACATGAGGGGCTAGCTCGCGAGTCATGCCTCTCGAGCCAGCCAATGTACCCAGCATACGATGATTTTAAAAAGTTGAGCTACTCTTCCAATTCTGTCACGTACTTGACAAATAATGGTTTTCTATATCTACTCAACACCATGTATTATATGTAAGTGCTATCTACGACCTGACAAAGTCCCACTGGTTGTTTGAGTAGTTGTCGCAGATGACCATGAGTACGGGTTCGGATCTGTAGGCCCGTTCCACGCCGAGACACATGCCTGCCGCTGTGTTGTATACTGGACTTCCCGCCTGAAATACCAAAATAATACAACATATGTAAAATCCGACAACCCGTACTATGCGCGGGGTAGACTACAGCCTAGTCCCTCTCAATCTTATTTTTCATTATGACTGATACCCTTACCCTGCATAATAATATGGACTGATACAGAAGCAGAATATACTACATGATACCCACCGATCCCTTATGCTTCCACTCCTGCGAGCCGCCCAGCTCGTGGCACTTGCCCAGCGCCGGCGCCACGCTGTTGGACGCGTCCAGGCAAAGCGTCCTTCCCAACACTAGCTCATGACGGTCCGTCTCGAACCACATCTGAAAATAAGACTTATTATATCTAACCCGGGTGATAAACTGGTGGTGTCTCTCATATCTGAGAGGCCGTCTGGTTAGGTACCACCGCAATGTCTATTTCTTAAGTCAAACACCAGTGTAGAAGCACTGTTATGTTTCGGATTGAAGATCATTGTAGCCAGAGTAACTACTGGACATATTGAGACTTAACATCTTATGTATCAGAATGGCGAGCGCAGTGGAATGCCAAGCATTACTTTTTGATTCGAGGTGTTGTTTGGTTCTGCTACTGTTTATGAGCTGTCGTATCGCTTACCATCAGGCGAACGGCATGCGGCATCATTGGAATTTAAAAAAAACTATTTTTAAACGAGACAAAGGCTCCTTCAGCCTTCCTTCCAATACTTGGAGGGGATCGGAAGGGGCATGGAGGGGTCTCCGGCCTTCTAGCCTGGAGCGCGAGGACAGTTGCCGCACTGCACAGATGTTGTATCTAGGCTGGGTCCCTACCGAGATCTAAGAAGATATTTTGCCGGCATACTGACTAAAACCTCTCGGTGGTCAGAAATTCCACTAATACAGGCCCCATGTCTTCTTTATTAACATTATATTTCTATACAAACGAGATGGTTCGCCTAACGTTGAGCTATGTTGACATATTTTTGTCAACGGGCCAGTTGGACTTCACTCATTGCAAGTCGGAAATCTGTCGGCGACATGTCGGTGGCTCTCCATCTTTTTTTATGACGTTATTGAGTGTATAAGGTGAGCGCTTGCGTCGCCGACATGTCTGCAATATGTCGGTGGGCAACACGTGCGGGCGCTTGTTGCCGACATTATTTTTTTCTTATATTCGTGTCGGTAGACTGTGTCACCTGGCCGGCACCTGGCTTTGTTGTGTAGTGCGCCTTAGGTAGATAGTTCCATTAATTCACTATTATTTCTATGACTGTAAATGAAGCCGACTGTTTCCGTGGCCCAGTTGATTATAGGCCGGCTGTGAAAGTGAGGCCCCGGGTTCGATCGCTGCACCGAAAAAATATTTGAGCGATCCACGGGTTTAGGGTCTGGGTTTTTGTAATACCGAAAAGTCTCATAGATCCTTATACCCACGACAAAAAACTCGATCTTGGTGTGGGGTCAGAATATGTAACTGTTGAGTGGAATTATTTAGAAAAAAGGCACAAAACATAGACTTAGCTTCAATATAATAAATACCTGATTTAAGGTCCTGATGCAGTTCGCAAGCACTAATCCGCTGCCTTTAGTCTTGATGTCCTTGGCACTCTGTACGCACAGCGTAGTGTTCTTCAAGCGTATTTGATACGAGTCGGTGTAATTTCGTTTCCTGTAAACAAAGATTTGATTATAAATTCCTTGCAATCGACAGCCAACCTGGTGAAGTTTGTACATCTGCTGTGAAATGAAAAGATGCATTATCGATTACCACACTCACAAAATTATTATATAACCAACAAGTTTGTTCGGGTCTGGATGTCATAAAACAGAACAATCTCCCTTAAGAAATCAGCAAGTTTTTTTAGTGTTAAATTATCAATTAAACAATAGTTTAATTTTGCTAAGCTAGTTTCATGCCGCATTATTTTTTTTAATTGTAAAACGTCCCGAAAGTATTATTTATCGATTCATGTTTGAACTTGAACTCCCTCGGTGACGTAGTTGTACTACGGTACGGTTACAAAGCTGAGGTCTCGGGTTCGAATCCCGGGTTGGGCAAAGTGATATTGGATTTTTCTATTCATTATCAGCCCAGAGTCAGGAATTTGTGCCCGATATGGCGATAGGCTCACCACCTATCACATTGTGGGACGGAACATGCAAGGCGAAATGTGGGTGCACTGGCACCTCTGCCTACCCCTTCTGGGAAAAAGGCGTGAGTTTATGTATGTATGTATGTTTGAACTTTAGTTGATTGTCTATTTCAATAAATAATAAATAAATCAAGTCACATACATAGTCCTGACTCCAAAATAAGATCGAATCTTGTGTTGCTTGTCAGAACCTACGAGAATATTCGGTCTCACAAACACGCAGACCCATAAATAAATGTGGGTCACACATATATTAATGTTGGTGCGGGGTTCGAACCCGCGGACTTCTATTTCATATCCAACGTCTTACGAACGCCAAGGAAGCCAAATATAATATATTGATTTTGGAAAAAAACATTGGAAAATTGTTTCCATACCTAGAATGCCATGGCTGAAACTTATTCTTCTCAACATCATTGAGGGCCGAGATCCTCTTCTTAGCCGCGGTATCATCTCCTGTCTCCAGCTCAGGGTATATATTCTCCAGGTACCATTTGAAGGGTTTGCACTGCAGCCGCTTGCGTAACGCCTCGCGGTCCGATATGTCGCCTATCGATATGTGCGCCGCTGATGGGTTCTGCTCTATTACTTTTTTCTGAAATTTTGTATACAGGGTGATTTAAAAAGATAGCTGTAAATACTTTAGGAAATTTAGTACTGGACTTTACGGGGTTAAAGATAATGGTGGTAAAACTTTAGTGTATCTGTCCAAGATATCAGGGTTGGGAGGGAGTGGGGGGGAGGGGGAAGGTGTCCCATGTCCCCTGGTACCACTCCCATGAAAAGGTGACGCACCATTCCCGAGAAAAACCAATTAATGTAACCTAACCTCAAAACACTTGTTGTCAGAACAAATTTACTTCTGCAACGTCTCCGGCGCTGCGGGAAGTGCAGCCCCTTCGCCCTTGCGTAACAAAGGATAGGCACCCATGCTCACCTTCGCAGCTTCGGCTTGCTGCTGCAGCCTCAGCCGCTGCGGCTCGCACGGTTGCCTATCCTTCGTTACAGCGGGCGGGGGCTGCTCTCCCTCCGCGCCTCCGGCTTTTATATACACTCTAGGGGTGGTAATCAAAAGTCTACGTGAAGTCGGGGTGCCCTAAGTCGGTTTTGAGACAAAGTCGACCTATTTTTCCCACAAAGTGGGTACACTAACTACCATCGGAACATGATTTCCAAATTGTTTAAAAAACAAATAAAACAACAAACATGATATAAAGTTCATTTATTGAAAATAAAATTTATCACATAATTTCTCGGAAATTATACACCACCTTTTAATAAGAGTGGTATTGTTTTAATCAGGGACTCAATCCCTACCACCTGTGATCACTTTCCCCGCTCTCTTCGTGGCCAAATAAACTAAAGTCTAAACTAAAGTTAGGTTACATTAATTGGTTTTTCTCGGGAATGGTGCGTCACCTTTTCATGGGAGTGGTACCAGGGGACATGGGACACCTTCCCCCTCCCCCCACTCCCTCCCAACCCTGATATCTTGGCCAGATAAACTAAAGTCCATCCTCGCAATCAACTGTCAATGTGTCAATAATTTTTATTGTGACATCACTTGATCGGGTTGATTTCCTAGGTATTTTGACGACTTTTCTTTTGGAAAATGAAATGAGTTTCTGTCGGAAACCACGGAGAAAATAAAAACAAAATATTTTCGCCATGATGAAAAGTAACTCACCACAAAGTCGTCCATCCATACGCGGGCCATTCTCATGGAGTTGTGGAGCATGTAGTCCTCTTTCTCGCCGAGACCATAAGGCCGCCTCTTGCGGAACACGTGGCCGACGCGGCTGCACGGAATCAGCTCCAATGAACCGCCGCACATCCATATCTGGAACAAGGGTACGTAGACTTGTACGGAGACTGAAAATGAGAAGCATTTTACTGGGGTATGGACAGTGGCTTATTTAAGTTTTACATTATCAAGTCATTTAATCGCGGTCAGTGGCAATTCGCGGTTTTATATAATAACTAGAAATTCCGGAGCGTATTTAATGAAATCACTCTGAGCAATTTGGAGGTTTGATATATATGTAACTAGCAGTCAGGCCCGGCTTCACCCTGGTGCAGATAGCTTTTGAGTCCAGTCGAAAATCTAAGTTTTATATATTTAGATATAATGTTACGTACTACGCCTTGACTTATCATAAGAGCTATTTAATTGCCCAAATAATCAATAAACCATATTTCATTTCATTTTGTTTCAGTTTGTTGACATTGTATCCAAATACGACGTCATATTTGCGTACAAGTTGGAATCATATTTTCGTAAAGTTTTTTTATTGCAATGATTGGCAACTGGCAAGACGGTTGTGCCATTCGCCTAATGTTAAGCATAACCAAATGCGCAACGTGAATTAAGCAATGCTTGGCATTCCATTGTGGAAAATAAGCGTGTAAATTGACTTGAATAAAAATGTACAAGTTCAAACTACCCACATGCAAGTTGTATCTTGTATTAAGGTTTGTTCACGTTGCATGCAATTTGCAGCTTGAATACACGTAACTTGCCTAATGGAGTCGACACCTTATAAGCTTTTATTAATAGTTTAAAATGGTTTGTGGTTGGATCATATAGCGTTTCTATGATACATTGTTCATTTTCGTACTTAGTTTTTTGCTCAGCTCAAAGCTATATTTTGTTCATTGTTTTTTTTTTCTGGTGTAACTTATTAATTCTATGTATACGATCTCAGAGACTGACGAGCTTTAGCGCTCAGTATCTATAAAATACGTGTCAGTATCTATCCACAATCCTCAAACCACAGGAGTTGCAGTGGTGGGTCAATGACGCAGTAGTTCGAAAAGTAGTTCTAATAAATCGCATATGGTCTATAAATTCGCTTATTTATTTTATCTCCACACATAGTACATTTCCAATCGCGGAGCATTTTCATACAAATTATACATAATTTTTCATACATATTTATACCATTTGGACAAATAACATTTATAAGAGATATTCGCTCTTTGATCAAATATATACTAGATACAGAGTCCGGAAAAAATCACACGCTAAAAGTGGCCGAGGTTGCTAATACTTATACATTTGAATTTCGAACTACGATATGTAGTCTTAAACTATAATCAACTTCAGGCAACAATAAACCTTATTCCTTTTAATTAAGATTCATTATGTTTTGGACCATACTAAAATCAAATAAGGCACACTTATTTGTGGTCTTATTTCTCTTGCCGTTTTTTATGCCATTACTTATAATCTAGTGAATATTTGATCGTAGTATCCGCTGCTATAGCATAGCGACTACTGTACAAATTCACATACCCTGAACGATATCTCTAGGTTCTCGCCGCCCCACACGTTCATCCCCGGGTCGTACTTGCCGATGTAGTTAAAATACTCGCGGTATATAGCAAACAGACCGCCCGCCATCGTCGGCGACTTTATCGGCTTCACAAAATCTTCGTCGTCTGAAATTAAAAAACAAATGTTAGGACTGTACGTAATAAAATAACACCCAACAGTCACATACATAGTCCTGATCCCACACTAAGATCGAGTGTAGTGTCGTGGGTATCAGGAACTACAAGAATTTTCGGTCTCACATATACTATTAAAGCGAATAAAATTTGTCACTGATTCTTAAACTTTTTTAATCAGGTGCCGAGATAATAATACTATTACAGACACCAGACTTTTAAATTTTAAATTAATTCATTATTGAGCAAACATAACATATATTTTCTATTTGACAAATTATCTTTGTTTATTTTTACTTCTATATTCATAGAAAGTTTTAAAACCCATTTTAGTTACGAAATGTTTAATATACACTGGTGGTAGGTCTCTCATATGTGAGAGGCCATCTGGGTAGGTACCACCGCAATGTCTTTTTCTCCCGTGAAACAACACTGCGTAAATGCACTGTTGTGTTTCGGATTGAAGGACATTGTAGCCAGAGTAACTACTGGACATATTGAGGCTTAACATCTTATGTCTTAGGATGGCGAGCGCAGTGGAATGTTACTACTGTTTATGAGCGGTCGTATCGCTTACCATCAGGCGAACGGCTTGCTCGTCTCGTCATTCATTGCAATAAAAAAAAAATATCTTTCAAACGATTTTTTAATTCTACTAAAATAAGTTTTTAGAACTGTTTATGAACGAGGCCATTTGAATAAAATAGCCATGTTTATTTTCTGTACAAATAAAATACTCTAACCCAAATTTAAAACACCTTATTTATATTACGATGAAAACTAAAATCAGCCACATTACCCTTAAGAGTTCCTTTAGGCAGATTATCCCACTTAAAATGCAGGCCCCAGTTAAATCCACCTCGTACTAGAGGGCTGGCGGTGTACTCAAACGTGTCGGCATTGATGACGTCGATGACGGGAGTGACGGCCCTCGGGGAGTACCTCACCGTGACGCCATCAACGCCCTCCGATAGACGAGTCAGTAGCGGCTGCAGCCAATCCACGTTCACCTCTATGTGCGAGTCTAGGAACACTAACACCTGTGGATATAGAACTGGTATCAAAGATATTAAAAAATGGAACAAGAAAAAAAATAACCCGAACTGGAAACGTGAAAATAGACATTATTATTAATAAGGGCAAAATGTAATAAAAATAAAAGGCTGTTGAAACGATTAAATTTAATAGGCTATTTGACTAATTTTTGAAAACCATACCACATTATGAAGCGGGGTCTATAGACCTTACAAATGAAGGTTATTTTTAATTACTATATCTATATCATTTGAAAATAAATTTACAAAATACACTGAAAAATTACACTGTCAAAACGCTCTGTCTGACAATGTGGCGTTTAGTTCGTAAACATCCGTTCCACAGATTCGTTCGCATATATCGCTCATTCTTAAATCATCCATAGATCAATCAATCAGTCAATCGTCCGAATGAGTTTTTGCATTGAGGTATTACAACTGGAGCGGATTATATTATAGATCAAGTCGGCATTGCTGCAGATACGACACTTCATATATTTGTTACATTTGTTACCTAATGTTTCAGAATAAAGTAAAACGAAATATAAAAACCCAATATAATCTTACATTTTTAATAAAGCTACATTATTATATAGATTTTAAAAACAACAAAACCTATAATAGGCTATTTCACTGTATAAAAATATTGACTTATTTGTTTCCATCCGTGTAAATAATTTAATTTTAAACATATTTCATTATCATACATTAAAAATATTGTATATTTTGTCTGAAAACCACAATAATCATTTAATTTATTTTGAGTTCGCGCCACGTGATCGTAAACGATTTTGATTGGCTATGACGTCATGTATTAGTATGAACTACTCACGTACAGGAAATGAATGGGATTGATAACGGCATAGATGCAAATTAAATATTAAAAATACCTTTAAAACGCGTTATTTGTCATTTGTACCCGTGAATTAATAATATTATCATGTCCAATGTAATAAAATGTGAAGAAAGAAAAAAAAATTTTTTTGACAAAACCTCATTCGGACTATTGATTGATTGATTGATCTATGGTTGATTAGAGAATGGGTGACATGCGAACGAATCTCTGGAATGGATGTTTACGAACTGAACGCCACATTGCCAGACAGAGCGTTTTGACAATGTAATTATTCAGTGTATTTTGTAAATTTATTTTTAAATGATATAGATATAGTAATTAAAAATAACCTTTATTTGTAAGGTCTATAGACTCCACGTCATAATGTGGTATGTTCTTCAGAAAATCGTCAAATAGCGTATTGAGTTATCCTACTAAAATATACTTTTGTGTCAAAAATATGGATAGTGAAAAAATATATTTACAATATCCAATGTATCTGATAAATATATTAAATAAAATAAATTAACGAAATTTTCAATATTTACCTATTTGTCCGTAACATTAATCTTATTCTATAATTTTGTTAAAATATGACATTTGTCAAAACGGCTTTGGTACATAATCTAATTTACTAAGCTAATTTATTAATATTTTTGCTACTTTATTCAAATTATCGTTAATTTATAGTCTAAGATCCCGCCATACATCGACCTTCACCGAGATGTTTATTTGATGAAACCTATTTTATATGCAATTTAATATGTCAATAAATATATTGTATATGGGTTGCCTTGCAAATTTCAGTCCAGAATACGATTAATTAATTATTAAAATAAAAAAAATTTTTTTTACACATTTCACCTGTTTGATTATTAAACAAATTCTATACCAATCGAAAGTATGAAACCCATAGAATATGTAAACGTTAGGTTGCCTATTTTTTTCCGGTCACAACCCTCAGGTTGCCAGGTATAAACAGGTAAATCGCTACTAGCATTTTGCGCCGGTCTGATTATTGAATGGAAATTAAATGAAAATAAAGATCATTTTATTATGAACACGGTGGTATAGGGTTGCCTGCGAAAAATCAGTCCCGAATTGCGGTTGTCGAATTTAGAAAAGTGAAATATTGCTCCGAGTGACACAGCATAGCAGCTGTTCGAAGTCCGCTCATAAAGAAAGAGGGTGCGCATGCTATTTATTCTTGAGAATGAAAAGGACAGCGATAGACTCGTATATGCTGTGTTCTGTGTTACCTGGCAACCTGAGGGTTGTGACCGGAAAAAAATAGGCAACCTAACGTTTACATATTCTATGGGCTTCATACTTTCGATTGGTATAGAATTTGTTTAATAATCAAACAGGTGAAATGTGTAAAAAAAATTTTTTTTTTAATAATTAATTAATCGTATTCTGGACTGAAATTTGCAAGGCAACCCATATACAATATATTTATTGACATATTAAATTGCATATAAAATAGGTTTCATCAAATAAACATCTCGGTGAAGGTCGATGTATGGCGGGATCCTATACTATTACGTATGGAATTAAATTCTATATTTTTTTCAAGTGAACTGGAATGATTTTTACATGTCTTCAGTTGGGAGTACGGTATTTTGAAAGCAATTAGAATAAATAGCATAAATGACAACTGACATAGCCGACTGTCAGTGTAAGGGTACATGTACCCTTGCAAATGTTCCAAATTATTTGGTCTAGATCCCCTCCAGTTGTATACCTCAATGAGTTTTTGTCAAAAAAAATAGAATTATATTTATTTCTTCACATTTTATTACATTGGACATGATAATATTATTAATTAACGGGTATTAATGTCAAATATCGCGTTTTAAAGGTATTTTTAATATTTAATTTGCATCTATGCCGTTATCAATCCCATTCATTTCCTGTATGTGAGTAGTTCATACAAACGCTTGACGTCATAGCCAATCAAAATCGTTTACGATCACGTGGTGCGAACTCAAAATAAATTAAATTATAATTGTGTTTTTTAGCCAAAATATACAATATTTTTAATGTATGATAATGAAATATGTTTTAAAATTAAATTATGTACACGGATGGAAACAAATAAGTCAATATTTTTTATACAGTCAAATAGCCTATTATGCCTAATTGAAGCTGATTTACTAGTCATAATATCACAACCATTTATATTTTTATTTTATTTTATTACACTTTATTGTATACACAAAAAGAAAAAAATACACAACGAAAACTGATATATATTTACAACACAATTAAGTATAGTTAGTAGCAACATGTCATTTAAAAATTCAAAGAATGTAGCAAAATTGGGCATTTCATTATCAACAAAAGGGTTCTACTTACTTCTCCTACACTATTGTCAGCTCCATACAACCGAGCACGTATAAGACCTTCCCTTTTACTAGTCTTCAAAAGCCTGACATTAAACCCTTCTTTGAGTCTAACATCATTTTTATCAGTTGTCTTCTTATCAATATTGTTGTCATCATTTATATAATCAACAACATTTTCAACGTCCAAATTATTTGTTTCAAGCATTTCTTCGTCTTTTCGCATCCTACTATTCAATTCGCTCACTAACTTTTGAACATCTTCGTGGAGATTCTCCAAGTCACTATAGTCATCGACAAGTATTATTTCTTTTAGATATCTCTGATCCGTTCTATCTAATATGGAGTGAACGGACCTAGACAGTGTCTCGAAATGTTCATTGTAAAAACAGATAATGACTGATACTTTTGGCAATTTCTCTGGAAACTTTTGTGCACGGCATCTGAAAAATATTAATATTTTAAACCAATCAATAATATTAATTTGTTTCAACATTAAAATAAAAACGTATAATTATCATAACTTTATGGCATAATATTAACGTGATCAATATCTAAGTTAAAAATATAAACATCAGAAAGTGTATCAATATACCGACGGAGGAAAACGATTTTGTCGTTTCTCAAAAAATGCGTATATTGCGTTTTGTATATTATTTAATTCATAAAAAAAATACCGCATTGAATTTTTTCGTGAAAATGTAAGGTTTTATTGTAAAATGTTATTACTAAAGAAATGGTATTCCTAAGTTTTCTAGTTTAGAGGTTATTTATTTTTTAAATATGTTTTTTTTTCTTTAATTCTGGTGTAAAATTGCTTGTTTCGAGATACGACAAAAGCGCTTTCCTGCATCGATATCATTAAATTGTTATTTAATATTGTATAACAAATGACCCATGTATGTGATTAATTAACATGTGCCACTAACGATTTTTTACATAACATGTTTAGCTTATACTCACAATTTATTTCTAGTGTCAGGTAATCCCCGATGATTACCAATTCTCTGTGAGATAAGAGTATTAAATGCATGAAGGTTGTAACCCTTGTCACGAATACGGACATCTTCTGCGTTGCGTATTAATCCGAATTGTTTATCTATAAAGAAATAACTAATTATAAGAACCCAATTATCAAAACGATTATTGTATTCTTGCTTGTATTGATTGCTGGTGGAACTACCATAAAAAAGTCATGTACAAATTCTCTATTGTGGTTTTCCTATTGATCCATGTATTTGAAAAAGGAATAAAATAAAACAGCAAACGCAATAAAATAAATAAAGTAGCTGTTTTAAGCTATAATATCTAGCTATCTACATAATAAGCAGTGTGCTTCCAACAGATCCATATGGCGATCCGGGTTGGAGGTCCATATGTGAGAGAGAAAGATAGAGAGAGTAACGAGGAAGTTCTAATAACAACGCTGAAGCTAAAGCTATTTTAATAATGAGTACTCTTTCTCATTAAATAGAAAAAATACATTTGTATTACCTAAATACTTATCCGTGTTAGCCGACATTTTCATTCCGAGCTGTTTTGCAAATTTCTCTTTCAGCTTCATTTTTCTCTGATAATCAGATCTTATTTTCTGATACTTCCACATGTTGCCGGAAAATTTTTCATTGTCCACCTTTGGGTTGTCATAGAGTAAATTCTTGCCTTCCAAAGCTGCAATAGATTTGTCATTGTTCTTTATACGGTCCTTTTCGTCAGTGTTAACAAGACGATAATGAAACTTGTTCTCCATTTTATTTTTTATGTGATCACCTAAAAAGTTTAATGAAAAAACTTATTGCATCAGTTGATATGTCTACTAAATTACGAAACACAATGTCATAATTTATCGACACTAATCTAAAAAAACGCAGGCAAAGCAGTACTTAGTAACAATATAAGACCACAACATAAATAAATCAACATCAACAGGTTTTCCAAAAGGCGCATGATGAAATAAAATGATGAAATACTTTAGTGACATAATAGTAATGATCTTAAAAATGAACATGCCAAAGATCTGGCACAGTGGACAGGCTGACTATGAAGGAAGATTCTTTAATACTGACTCAAAGTAAGGAAAAGTTGTTAAAAGTATAACATACTATATAGCATCGTTATAATAGCATTGTTTCAAAATATACATCATTGCATGCATAATAACAACTATAATAAGTGAATAATTAAATATCCTTAATTATTTTCTATTTCTAATGCCTGAATACTTGACCACCATTCAAATAATAAGTTCCTCTTAACAGAGCATGACCCACTTAGCCAGTACATTTAAGCGGGATTTATGTAGTTAAGTGCAACATAATATTTTAAGTTGTGTTCCAGTATTCGGGCATTAGTATTGCACTATGGTATAAAACAAGTAGTTTTATTAAGATTAGGATATAAATTTGGGAGTATATTTTTTTATGATTACCAAAATATTATGCTAATTGTGAAGAATACCCATTCATAGTATCATTAAAAAATATTGTTGATTCTGATACCCATACTGCTTAAGATTCATAGCATTATTATATAGCATTTTTTATAGTTTGTCCTTTATCCCAGGCAACAGATTTTTATAAAATTAGGTAATTGCTTTAGTAGGTAAGGTTTTATTTTATAACAAAACATTTTATTAACATTATTTTTAACTGGGTTACATTGTAGTAACACAAACAACTGCTCTACCAAAGGTTAATATGTTTATATCCTAGCATGATGCAAAGAATAACAAGTAAACTAGCAATGATGCCTGGGTATATATTTTAAAGAAATAACAGAGCAAGAAAGTAATAGCTGCAAATTTATGTTATGAAAATATATGTTAAGCATACATACATCAGTGAGGTCCAACTGATAGTATGTATGTATAAATATCAGAGGCTGCGAGTTTGACTCCGCACTGAAAGAAATGGTTGTGCACCCCACAAATATTTCTTTTAAGTCTGGGTATTTGTGAGACCAAAAAGTCACCCATAGTTCCTGATACCCACGACACAAGACTCAATCTTAGTGTGGGGTCAGGACTATTTATATGACTTGTTATTAATAATATCACACTCTTAGTAATAGTAATGAAGCATATGGCTTGTTGCAGTACAGTACAGTATTATTGTGGCTGCCTTCAAACAATAATATTATTGGCTGCTTATTATGAAGGAAATGTAACAAACTAATTATACTATTCGATTTTGTAAGCATACAAAAACATTACAGATAGAATAAGTCATTGATGAAGTAAAAATAGGGCAGTATACCTAAATCAATGCATATTTTATGATTTCATTGCATAATTATAAGTGTATTAAATGTGGAGAAAACAGATCATAAATCATAAAACACACTGCACTTCTTTATAATCCTTATGCAACTTTTTTATTTAGTAGTACATAAGGCTGAGTATATTCTTAAACTTATATAATTCATTAAGAAATAAAGAATTTGCATGTCACAAAAGTAGAATTTTGTGACATAAAATTATCAGCACACAATTAGCATATATTTTGAAAATCGCTTATATAAACGGCGCTAATAAATTAGAATAGATCGGTTAGTAGTTATGCAGTTAAATTAAATATTAATATTCATTTGTCGCTTCAAACTTACCACTCATATTCAATAGCCAATATAAGTACAAGGATATAGTCCATGTCGCCGACGCAAAGATTATTCCCCACAGAAATGAATTGTTAAGTTTTCCCATTGTAAAATATGTCTTTATAACTGGTATATTAAGTTATATTTCGAGTAAACGAACTAAGTGAAAATCATTATTATGAACTAATTAAATATTAATCATGGGACACACAACAACAGGAAGTATTGATAGGTGTTTATTTTATAAAAACTAAAAAAAATTATTTATGCTGGTTATACTTTATAAATAAGTTTACGAATATAGCAAAACAATAGCGACGCCGTAATACAAATTCTAATACGTCGTCGCGCAGTGACAATCTTGACAACTTGACAAGTCGTGGTGACAATAGAGATGTTAAAAAATAATCGATTTTTAATTTAATCGATTATTATTTTCTTATAATTGATTTTTTATAACCGATTTTTAAAATACTATTAATCGATTTTTTATAAATCGATTATATAAATTATCGATTATATAAATCAATTTTTATTAACAGTGCTATCTATGCAACGTATGAAAAAACTCGGATTCAGTTTATACTGTACAATATTATTGCGATGCTCATCATTTCATTTTTATTAAAATAAACATTTAATGGTACTGAAAATTTGTATCAATAAATAAATTTGGTTTCCTTATTCCTTACCTCGAAAGTTTAAAGGAACATTCTCTTTGATTTTTAGTTTTGAATAGGTTTTTTTTTTTATATAAATTTATTTGATTTTTATTTTAAGAAATTGTTAATATGAATTTCTGAGGATTATTATTGGAATGTGAAAAGTAATTAAAATTTTACAAAATGAAAAAAAAAATCGATTTTTCGAAAAAATCGATTGTTTTTAATAATAATCGATTTTTGAACAAATCGATTAATATTAAATAAAGAAAAATCGATTTTTATTTAATCGATTTTTTTCTATTAACCTCACATCTCTAGGTTACAATGACAGTTCGTTGTTGTTGTTTTTTTAATTTAACTCATTGGAAAACAAAGGTATAAGCCATACAGCCTAGTTTTATATAGTACTAGCGGCCCGACCGGCCAGCTTCGCCTGGTTGGAGATATTCTTTCACTCCACTCCACACCTGAAGGCAGCCTTTGTGATATTGATTCGTTGTTGGGAGGCGCCCGACGTGAGGGCCCAGTGGTGGCATACGCGTGAGCTGTGCGCGGTACTGGTCAGTACTTTGACATTGCAATTTTTCTAAAATAAATGTAATAAGTTACTCCTTATTATATCAGCTACCTGAAAATAAAAGTCGCATCAAAATTAGTCCAGCCATTTCAGAGATTAGCCGGGAAAAACAGAGAGACAGACAGACAAAAAAAATCTAAGGTCATTTTCGTTATAGGTATCGTGTATATAACGATATGTAGTTGGACATTTTTTTTTATTTTCACTTACAAACAGACACTTCAATTTTATGTATATGTATAGATTGTACCGATCTGAGGTACTGAGAGTTCGGTCCGTTCATTAACACGTATATAACATGTTTCGTTTTATTTTTCAGCTAAGAACTGACTAAATTCTATAACTATGTCGTATGTAATCAATAAATATGTGTATATTTCATGCAAAACACATTCATTTACAAAAACTTGACGTTTTACGAATATATATACTCACATCCTTTATCCTTAGCCTATATAGAATATTAGTTAAGTAACCTGTTTTCTTTTAAACCGGTGCAGTGTGAACCATGGTGTAACCACTAACCACACGGCAGATTTGAAACCCGAAGAGTAACGTACATGAGAAAGAGTTGAATACATGTTTTAAAAAAACTAAGTAAAAAAGAGACAAGTATTATAAGTATTCATAAATAGGATTCCTAGCCTATGAAAAAATAAAACATAATACGAGGATTCAGTCTTTCCCGTAATCTTTGTCTCCTCTTTCCTTCGTTTGGCAGGCTCCATGGCGTAATTGGTTAGATGCCGGCTGTGAAACGAGAGGCCGCGGGTTCGATCCCCGCACCGAGACATATTTTTATGTGATCCATAGGTAGGTATTTGTTTCGGATCTGGGTGTTAGTGAGACCATAGTTAAAGGCTCTCGTAGTTTCAGAATACCCACGCGCAAGAATTGATTTTAGTGTGTGGCAGGACTAACCGTATGACTGTTGGGTGTATTTATTTATTTCTTTCTTTTTCATATTAATTTCAAGATTTTGAGACCATTAACAAAAAAAGATAAAACTGGTGTCCAAAACGTTAATGCAGATTTTTATTAATTTGTTTAATTTACTTTTAAACATTCTCATATTTCGATTTTTTGGATAGAGCCAAATTATCAGGACTATCATGTGATTCTGAATCTTCTTTTGATGAACTCTTCTGCCGACCAGTTACAAATCTAAACTTTTTTTGTAATTTTTCTGTGAAAGAACGTACTGTTGTTTTTCTTTGCATAGTTAATTCGTGACTCTGGAATATGATCACACATATTAAGTACATAACAACAAACAAATAATTATGTAATATAATTTATAATCTTTGTATACATATTTTATAATTTTCAAATATCTATATTTTTAAGCTATTGCATAGCTTTTATCGCGGCCTTGAGCGTGGAGACCGAATCCAGAAATTCCGTAACGAAAATAACCTAAGTCCGACCGAAAATTAAACTTAATATTTTTTTTTTAATTCAAATATGTGCCAGTGCTTTTAAATTGGAATGCAAAGCTATTGCGTGATTAATTGTAATCTAACCTCTTTTGCTATTTAGTTTTGCCATCTATCGATGAATAGCAGAACTTTTAATGACTTTTTGAAATATCACATTTGTCTCTTTTGTTCTGCAACTCGCCTCTAGATGGCATTGGTTGTATCGGCGTTACTGCGCATGCGTAATCCCCCTCTTCGCCCCGCAATCTGGTGACTCATGCCTGCTTAGAGTTTCGGCGTTAGGGCACCTCCTCTTTATATTTACTTCATGTTACGACTCTACGAAGCTCGCACGTACAACAGTGAATATCTTTACAATTAATATCAAAGAAAAACAAACGAAAAAAATACCGCATAAATAAAAAAAAATTAACATTACATAAGTTGATAAAAAATGCTATGCAATAGCTTTACCGCGGCAGTCTCCGAGTGCCACACGTCTTTTTTTTATTACGATAACGGGATAATGCTTAAAGGAACCCCCTTTGTATGTATAAGACATACCTCACGGTTCTCGTTGATACTTTGATGTCCAGTCGCTAGTTTGAATTGTTTTTCCTTCATGTCAAAATGCTCACTACTATCTGACTCAGAGCATGAGGATGAACTCGAAAATACCTGCCATTAGAACACCTGTAAGTCTTCACTAACTACTTTGACACGGAAATTACCAGCGACACACAGTAAAAAGAAAATAAAATAGTCTACCAAGCAAGTGCGTCACGATCATAGCTATCATCAAAGACTCCGAAGCAGCGATTATAGTATTGTCTAATAATAATAAATGTAACCAGCAGTTGTACCTGCTATTGTCAAGAAGTGGTAGAGCCAGGAAACCAGCTTTGTTGTTGCGTCTCTTTGATGAGTGAGATTTTCCCATCCTTTTTCCTTCCCGCTATCCTACCAAATTAATGGGCCGGCAACACATTCATGATCCAAGCGTCGTAGATTTCAAGGGTGGCAATGATCACTTACCATCAGGTGACCTGTATGCCGGTCTTACGCAATAAAAAAACCTACATACTTAAATTCCAATCCTACACTTTCCAACTCAAGGGTCATACAAATCATATTTTAAGCGAGACTTTTCCATCTCACAACACCCTGATGCACACAAATACCTAGGTATACAGTATACAAAATACAAATAACTCGAAAAATATGGCAACAGCCATTCTCCCAGATTGCTAGAAACAAATTACCGGTATGAGCGACATTTTTTTGGCTCTTTCTATTTCATAGCTCGTAGATTCTGGACTCTTGAAAACCGGATCTATGCACAATCTGTTGTCCTCGTTAGCATTGAATATGAAGAAGGAGTTTGCTAACGGCGGCAAACATCTGAGCAGGATGTGGCAGGCTGATAGCATGGCAAATAGAATGGCTGCGACCACAGCGATCACTGGAGCGTATCCCAACTTTTCAACAGGCAGACTGCATTCCGATTTGCGTTCGTCGAACCTACACACATGGATTAATTTAATCATAAAAGTATTATTCTACAGTACAATTTTTTTAAGCTAATATACCTCACCGTCGTTTTTTTAGAACCGCATACAAATTATTTTTTTCATAGTAGTTTTTCCAACGTAATATTGGCACGCTAAAAATTAAAATAAACCAAGGCACAAAGTTATTTTTTGCTGTAGTGAATATTGAGGCTGATGATAAGCGATACGACCGCTCATGGACAGTAGCAAAACCAAACAACGTCATAAATTACAAAGCAATGCTTGGCATCCACTGCGCTCACCATCCTGAGACATAAGATGATATGTGTCAATATGCCCAGTAGTTATTGTGGTTACAAATTTCTTCAAACCGGAACACTACACTACACAGATGGCAAATTTTCGATAAGCGATTCATCAACTAGCTATATCATTTTCGCCTGATTGAATGATAGGTCAAAGATTATAACTGGTATGATGATTGTATGTATAATATAGTAACATACATTATTTGTAATAAACTAAGCACTTTTATGTAACAATTTAGTTTAAAGCAGAGCATACCAGTCTGATACTCCGCAGTTTTTTATTCCATCGCAAACGACCCCACTGCTGAAGCAATACTCAGCTCCACTAACAATGCATATCGTTTCGTTGCCGTGATTACATCCTCCGCTTGGCTTTCGTCTGGCTGAAGTAGCAGTAACTTGATAAAGATTGGCCTAGAACCAAGTCGAATAAATAATGTTTATCATCATCATCATCATCATCACATCAGCCACAGGAAGTCCACTGCTGAACATAGGCCTCCCCCAATGATCTCCACAATGACCTGTTGGAAGCGGCCTGCATCCAGCGACTTCCTGCGACCTTAGTCAGATCGTCCGTCCACCTTGTAGGCGGGCGTCCGACACTTTGCTTGCCTGTACGTGGCCTCCACTCGAGAATCTTTCGGCCCCAACGGCCATCGGTTCTACGAGCTATGTGCCCGGCCCACTGCCACTTCAACTTGCCAATCCTATGGGCTATGTCGGTAACCTTGGTTCTCCTACGGATCTCCTCATTTCTGATTCGATCTCGTAGGGAAACACCGAGCATAGCCCGCTCCATGGCTCGTTGAGTGACTTTGAGCCTTTTAATGAGGCCCACAGTGAGAGGCCACGTCTCGGTGCCGTATGTCATCACTAGTAACACACAACTATCGAAGACTTTCGATTTTAGGCACTGAGGTATTTTGGACTGGTAATAATGTTTATAGTACGGTGTATATGCCATAATTCCAATTATTTTAAATTAACACATAAAGCTATTACAACGAAGTTGCGGGATGGTCTAAATGGAATATTCAAAGGCAAAAGATAAATAAATATATCTTTCGCCAGACAATACAATTACGCGTGGCTGGGTACCAGGATGTAAGCTGATATACATACATATTACATAATCCTTTGAAAAATCTTATAGGCCTTGCTCGACACTGCAATTCCTACATCAAACTTCGTTGGCAATAGATGAACATCTGCTTACCCCTTTATGAGAACATGTGTTAGATTTTACATATATTGTTTTTTTTTCAATTTACTTTGTGTTTGATTCTCCTTAAAAAATTAAGATTATTATACATTCTATTAACATAATTAGAATAATGTGTTAGAAGTACATTATCGTGTATATTCTACCTTGTAATACTTACGTTTATATCTGAATTTACACTGCTATTGCTTAAAAAGCGAAACCGTATCCTTCCCTTCACTGGGACGACAAAATAAGGCGAATACAGATCGCGTTCTCCTAGCGAATCGCAAAGCCGAAGACACATGTTCTTTTTGATGACGGTAAAAGCGTTTTGATTCACGGCGCAGTTGGGGCCAATGTTACCGGGGAACTTGATTACAACTAGTATGTAATCGTGGTCTGATTGTGACGCTATTTCCACTGAACATTCGTAGTCAACTTCGCTTAATGTACGAAACACCTGAGGAATTACGTTTAACATAAATGTTTTCTATGCGGTCCTATAATTATTAAAATAAGACTATTAAGAATTATGAATATTTTTTTCTTATAATCATAAACAAAATTTCGTTCTATTTTTCCATATGCTATTGTTCTTGGGACCAGCCCATTTCTCCGTATAACATACGTACCAAGGTTATGGTATCAGACATGCCCATTCCAAAAGATATGTCGTATCTGAGCCGATGTGAAAAAGCACATTCGTTGCTGATGTCCCGAGGACGATAGAGCAACAGAAGCCCATGTCCCCATACAATTGAAACGATATTACAAGTTATATACAGATATAGATATAATTTGCTACACATTACTATGTTGTTTGGAAATCTGTTAGGCCATGCACGTACTATTGACATTAGTAAACTCAACACATTAGCACATTGAATTATAGACTTTAATGTCCAAGGCTTTGTTTTCCTGTTTCATAGATTTCGTAAATATTGAAATCAATACGCTACCTCTGTAATTTCAACTATTGCCTTGCAAATTAACTTAATCTCGTTATATAGATTTCTTTCAAGAATACCATTAGTTCCATATATTTTGATGAGCCAAAGCCGAAACAACCTTATTATGAATATGCCATAATATAGCTAATTTGCTATTATTCTACAGGCCCCGCGCCGCGCCGTGCGGGTCTACTTAAAATGAAAGAAGGTCAATGGATATAAAACACGCGAAAAAATCCAAGTTATAAATCAACCAAATAAACAATTATTAATTAACAATTTCCTTTTACTGTTTCCTATAGCGCGTGGCCTGTTAATAGAAGCGCCTACCGATATGAGGTGTTTTTTTTTCCACGGTGGTCGCGAGTTCAACTCCCAGGTAATGTAAAATATTTGAGACTAAAATGTGCGGTATGTTGTGGAATTACCGTACATGCATTTTGGCCATGTGATTTGCTTGCTATAGAATATGTGGATGCAAAAGCTGTAATATTTAAAATATTAGAGATTTACTATCGATTGTGTTGATTCGGATAATCGATGGTATGGGTTATTGAAAATTTTAAATTTCACTCGAAACAAATATTTCAATTTATTCGAAAACTAAATTAGTACCTAACGTTGAAAATCACAGAATTGAAGAATCATATAATTACCAACATACTGTCAATAATAACGTTCTATGTTAATTTTGGTAGTCTTATTGGCCAATGGCCTGTACTTAAATAACAAGTTCTGAATTCAGCTTCTTCTCCTTCAAATCAGAAAACACTTTAAATAACAAATCACATATTTTTTGTACACATTTATTTCAGATATAAATAAAAATATTCCCGAAAGCAGTATACTCTAAAGTAACTTCATCAAATCATCCAACTAAAACCAGTGTGTCGCTGAGAAATTTGTATGGTGGTACTTCGAGGTTCGTCGGTGCCGGGCCTTTCCGAGCCCGTCCTACGTTGTCGAAGTGACTGCCGTGGCAGGGACAATAGAATCCTCCCGACCAGTCACCAGAGTTAGGTATCGGAACGCAGCCTAAATGTGTGCAAATTCCAATAACAATGAGCCATTCTTGCTTTATCATGCGATCTTCAGGTGTCTGAGGGTCACGCAACGACGATAACGGAGTTTTCGCTTCCAGATCGATATCTGCTTTAGTTCTATTCTTTATAAACAGAGGCTTGCCCCGCCACTTGTACGAAAGACACCCACCGGACGGAATTTTGGATATATCTACTTCAATAGTAGCCAGAGCTAGCACGTCAGCAGGCGCTGCCATCGACATAATGTAATGTATGGAGTGTGCTTTCGTGCCATAGGCGCCACAGAGTAAACCAAAAAATCCAATGACATATATGTAGCCTTGTTTCTCTTCCCCTTGGCCCCAATTCGTTCTCCTTACATCTCGAAATTGTTCTTTTCTGTATTTATCAAAGTTAGGGTATTCGATATCTCTGTGAAATCGGTTGCACTCTTTTTGGAATAGCACTTGGGTCCACATACTTAGTCCCGATGTTACTCTAAAATTACCTGTATAGAACTTCAATTTCTCCAACGTTTTACTTCTACTTAAAGTTTTGGTTCGTTTATCTGTCCCAGATGTGGCCGTGACAGATTCTACGCCTGTAGGAGAAACTCTTAATGAATTCCAAACGGACCTGCTTAAGCAGCTTCCTTGTAAGAAATTAATAGTATTTATCATTTTTAACGGTACCACTCTTCATAAATCGACCATTATGTAGAAGTTTCTCCATAAGTATAATAATAAAACTATACAGCCACTCGTAAAGCAGCTTATCAAAAATATACATTGACTTTGCCAAATCTAGGTGGCGTGTATTATGTTTGTTGTAAATAAACCTCCTTAATAATCTGTCAATAATTAAATATTCATTTAAACTTGCATTTAAATCTCAATGGTAGGATAAATTATTATTATTGAGCTTGACCAAGTGGTCAACCTTGACCCCTAAGTGATAATAAATAAATAAAATATATCCAACAGTATATACATACTGAGAACAAATCTTGTGTCGTATTAGAAAGTACCAGAGGCTTTTGGTCTTAGAAATTCCTAGACCCTAAACAACAAACTGTTTGGATTCTGTTATGATAGCCATTTAAATGAATAATATCCTTTTTTTTTCAATGAATAGCGAGACGAGCTTGCCTATCGCCTGAATATAAACGAAACGACCCACCCTAAACAGCGGCAACACCAAACAACACCTTGAATTACAAAGCAATGCTTGGCATTCCACTGCGCTCGCCATCCTGAGACATACATAAGATGTTAAGTCTCAATACGTCCAGTAGTTATCATATCCTTAAACGTATCTCTATTTAGCTCCAACAATTTTGTGTTACTTTTTAAAGTGCACTAAGAAACTTTTTTTATCATATTCGTTAGCTAATAGTTGGAGAAGAGGCAGTAATAGTAAAGTTTACCCTGATATTTTCCTCATCGCATTCAATGCAAATACGTTTTAGTACTTATAAGTTTATTATTTTATAACATGGAGGTAACAAGAAGGCATAAAAGAATATTTTTATTAATAGGCACTACCATTTCTAATTCCAGAATATATTAAAGGTGCAAAATGTAGCACCGTTTAATAAAATATATCCACAACGATATCCGTAAAAAAATAGTTTCGTTTCAATGTTTAACATAATACATATTATGTGTAAATCTAATCAACCAAAATATTTATAGAGAAAGTATACCATTATAAGTCACAATAATGTTACGCTGGTTAAAAAATAAAAAGGTGCACTTTTTATTTTTTATTCTGGCACGACACTGTGACTGCATTGTACCCGGTGGTAAGTGCAAATACCGTCCTGATAGAATATTGAATGGTATCCCGGCCGGCCCGCTAAGATGCCTCTTCACGCTACGGCGGAAGGACCCAGGATTATAGCAAGAAGTGTTCCACGTGTGAGGGAAAATCGTTCCATAACATGACGGTGTAGAAAAGAAAAGAATTGGAGAGCCTTCAGGTTCGCGCTAAAATCTTTTGAACCATCAAGCTGTGGCTCCGCAAGCCAAAGCTTGAATGAAATGAGATTCAAGGACCGGGTCAGCTCAATGACAAGATCTTCGCGCCTATTCACGGTGTATCGCCCATGAACCGAGCTATATATCATCTGCATAGCAATGAATCTTGCCGAGCGGGAACATATAATTGATGCGCAGAATAAACAGGGTGGGCGACCTGTGTTAAGTATACTGAAAACCAATCATAAAAGAAACGCTTTTAAAAAAAATAACTTAGAGAACCGTTCACTAGTCAATGACATGTTATAAAGATATTAATATATTTTATAATATTTGTAATGTGCATGAATGGTGTGCATTAAATTCAGGATGCTTTCGTAACGTGATTTATAATAATAATAATCAGTTTCCTTTAACAAAACTGCGTCGGTGTGTCGTAAGCATAAAAAATACCAATATATTTGTGAATAATATAGTAGTTACCTATATGCATTATTGTTTAAGACAATGCCGATGCCTAATGGGTCATGTTTGCTCTCACAATAATTAACTTACGTTTTTTTGTGCTTTATCATCAGTTGCAACATCTAAACATTCGTACTCATACTATAAGGAGAAGCCTGATGCTGAACAATTTAATTTTATTTGCTTATTTGTGAACTACTAAATTCGAGAAAATAACGCAACTTTATAGTGTAGGCAGACTTCACGCCAGTTGAGACAAGCACGTGACCGGGAGAAGTGGTGTAATGAAGAATAGGCCTATGTCCATCAGTAACTGTAAATATGTAATTGAATGTTATGGAACTTTCGCGTTATAGGTAAAAATGATGAATGCAACTTTTATTGAGGGTGTTATCCTATCACACGATATGGCCTGTCTATAAAAATGTTCAACATATGCTCATAGGATAATCTATTAAACCGACCGAAAACGACGAGCGTGTACGAATATATGGAAGTCAGTTGATGAAACGAAAGAGGAACATGTATGAATCGTAGCATTTGACTCTCTATGGTCTCTGCCTACCCAAGTGGGATATAGGCGTGAGTTTATTTATGTATGTATGGTATTAATGAGCTTGATTTAGGTAACCAGCTGCAATTTATTAATCACAAGGTGTTCGTGGTCACCACCACGCGCGCACTTTTCATATTACTTAACAAGTTTAAGTTAATATTTAACGGCTAGTTTTATAACATTTATAAAACGTATTTTAGTTATCGAATGTGATGTCCCTTTCCAACGAATATTACATTCAGTTTAAGCGAAGAAGTCAAACCATTCGATAGCTAAAATGGGTTTTAAAACTGTGTATGAATAATTAAGTAAACGTAAGTTTCTACACGTCAGTCTCCCTGGCCCCTGGCTGTATAACAGCATGCAACTATTTAACAAAACATTGGTATCTAGTATCTACTATCTATAATAAGATACATCTGTAGCCTCGTAGATTGCGACAGCAAATGAAGATCATGTTGACATCTTCATTTAAAATCCCTAATGGTCGAAAGGACGTTAGGTTACGTTATTGAATAACCCAGCCACACATTCGGCGAGTGCCAAGGCCCTATGACGTAACGCGTGAAAGTGCGCAACTTGCGCGCTATTACATTGGCGGAGCCGTAAGCGCATCGTCGTCTATGTCAGCGTCAAGTGAGTGGATTTTTTAAATATTTTAGCGAATTTATTTTATTTTTAAATAAAGTGTATTACTTAATTCTATGCAAAACAGTGTGTATATTTAAAAGTGCATTTTGTATTAATCCGTTTGTTTTAAACTTCATTGGTCTCCGAATGATTTTTGGCGCTTTGCATAAATGCGTGTACATATTAATTATATTTTGATTATGGTGAATTGCTGTTTGCGTGTATTAACCCACTTTTGGTGTGTATCGTTTGTGTTTAACACATAAGGCGAGAATTTTTATATTGAGCCATCGGAATGCAGCTCGTTGCTTTGATTTTGTATTTACGCACGTATTTACAATAAAATTACTATCTGAATAATCTGTATCAGCCCATATAGAGTGGTTAGGCCATATAGTCTACCACGCTGGCCTAATGCGGGTTGGCGGACTTACATACCATAGAAATTCTTATAAATCGCTACGGTATGCAGGTTTCCTCACGATGGTTTCCTTCACCACAATTAAATTATGTTAAAGTTTGAATATAGCGTAATATTTAATAACATGTAATTTTGCCGGCGTTATAGTATAAAAGCTGAATTTTATACATGTTATTAAGGCAACTATAAACAAATATTTCCTTGGTATACAGACACTTTTGATGGTTCTTTCATCTTGCCAGAAACATTAAAGCTCATAACTTCCAAAGCAACCACGATAGGAACTTCATAATAGCTGATCGTGTGATGCCTATGTCAGAGGCAAGCGCACACAAACTTTCAGGTTTTATAAAATGAGGAAGTTCTGGCGGCCACGGGCTCTTGATCTATTAGCAATCACTATGCACGGGAAATTATAGTGTTTACCCTACCTTAAAAATCTACATAGTCTTATGGGACCCATATACCCATTTCTTTTTCAGATTATTTTTCGTCTATGAATTAATAATCTCCAAAAACATTTTAATTTTAGCCCATGATTTGAATACCACCCTGGAATTGTGTATTGTGATTTCTAATAAAGCTGCATCAATTTAACTCTTATTTAAACTTATTAATAAAACATTTTCTTAATAATATAGTCCAGTAGGCAAAACGTAAATGTTACTTCCTCTAAATAAAAAGAAAATACTAGTGAAAAATGATTTAATCACAATACATAAATGTAAAAAACATTACGTTATAAAATCACATCGAGTTTGAAAAATTATACGCGACCACCATAAAGTAAAGCCAGATATCCAAGTACACCATTATTATTAAATACAATATCACTGATAATACAGTAGATACTTTTTTTATAAGACACGCCTCTGGTAAGAAAAAGCAGGACGTGGGTGCAGCAATAGTCGCAATTATCAAAATGGAACACAAAACAAGCATGATCCACACAAATGTATCCACTGCTTGTTGGGTGTGGAATATTACACCAAAAAACAATAGTATATTGCCAATGAACAGCAATAATGAAGACAGTCCGATTGTGACAAGAGTCGCTTTCTTCAATCCGGGGTCTAGTTTTGAGGTATTCATGAAGTAAGTTAAGACACTGTCCTCCATGATGCCGTATAGGACGATTCCAGTCAAACCTACACCGCCTGACCCCATGCCGAATACTGATATTAAAAAGCATCCATATTTCGGCGGAAACATGCCGAGGCAACTTGTTACTTCCGGCATATCCATTTTGCACACACTACAATTTTAATAACTGCTGAAGATATCTGAACATTTAATTTTTATTTTTGAGGTGGTGACATTTGTAATGATATTCACAGACGTTCACAGATGATATTCACAATGATATTGTACGACAAAATGTCAGACCAGATTAAAGAAATCATCAAGGTTGTCATCAATGATAGAAACTCATTTGAAGATACACGATCCCGGTATCCGAATGTGTGAATGTCCGAATCCAAAAATTAAGTATGTACATTATTATTATTCCTCTTGCAGAATGATTGGATCCCCAGCATTACTCATATTTTTCATCGGCTGCTGTTTATCAGCGCCTATCGATGGCCCCATACAGATCGAACTCCCGATCTACGACAACCCACAAGACAGCTCAACTCTGCAGTTAAGCCAGCCTCTTGAGCCTGAGAATTATCCTGGAGGTGAACCAACTCGAACAGGAGGAAACTTCATAGCATACAAAGTCCAAGCCGCTACCGATGTGATTGGAAACACGATACAAGCTAAGGTACTTTATACTTCGAACTTTATAAAACAATCAAAATATTGATTTACGAGATAGGTGCTGGTTGGCAAAGAATATTGCGAGACACGACAGGCGCATTGCTAAACACTTAACTCATCTACAATAGAAAGCATGAAAGGGAGTTTTGGCCACAGTTCGTCACACTATCATATTACAAGTCTATTTCTCCCGCCAAACAGCAGTGTAAATGCACTGTTGTGTTTCGGTTAAAAGAAAATTTTAGCCAGAGTAACTACTGGACTTAACATATTATGTCTCAGGATGTCGAGCGCAGTGGAATGCCAAGCATTGCTTCGCAATTCATGATGTTATTTGGTTTAGTTTTGTACTGTACAGAAGCTGTGATATAGCTCACCATCAGGCGAATGGCATGTTTGTCTTGCCATTTATTGAAAAAATATATAATAATATAAATGTCACATACCGTGGAAATTCTCTTATGCAGGTTTCCTCAGAAAGTAATCGTTGCATGTTGTTGTAATCCTTAGGCAAACGCTTTCAACTTGGGACCGTTCGCCGGGCAGCCTTCGACGTTAGAAACTGCTTTAGAAGAAACAGAAGGTTTTGGCAGCAAGGCGCTTTCTGTAAAAGAAAATATTCATAATATCGTCGCTGGAATTTTTCAGGTATTTCTTTCGGATTCTTCTCGTATGTTTTATATACATACCTAGTGCACAATTTGCCTTTAAATTTAACCAGATTAGTTGAGTAGCAGCTTGTGTAATATGAGTAATGAAGTCTTTTTGTGAGGTTATTTGCCTCTTTAGTTCAATGTTTTGTCACCCGCTTTGCACGGAGGGAAGTGGACATTATTTATTTCCAACTCCTCCTATTAATTTAACTTTCTGATTAATATCGTTGCGGGTTGAAGACAAGTTAGACATTCCCGGAGACTCGCCGAGCTTCAATGCTCGGTGTCATTACATTGCGTGCCACTGTTGATCCTGGCTTACAGGAGTTGCAGTGGCGGGTGTGAGGGCGGGACAGTCTCCTTGTGTAATATGAGATCTGTAAGATCTTGGGTTCAATTTCTAGATTTATACCAGGTATAGAATTATATTTCTGCCATCCACTACTGGAATTACCTCGTAGATAGAGCAAACATGAGCTTTGCATGTACTAAAGAAAATTGTACGTAACTTTTCCAATGAATTGTTCTTTTTTCAGCCGAAACCCATAGTAGACACCATAAGCGAATCAGAAAAATACGGCAACACCGGTGAAAAATTCCGCGGCGTTGGTGAAGCCTTGGTTAATGGAGCTGAAGGGGTATCCAATATCGTCAACTCTGTGTTGGAGGTGAGAATTCAATGCTATAATCTATAATTTTTATATAGAGCACCATTAAATGACTTAAGACCTTATTCAGAGACAGTTTTTAAACATTAGTTATGGAACATGCTGTCCCTCTCAAATGACTATTGAATCCAGTTTGAGCGAAGAAGACAAAACATTCGATATACAAATTGTCTATGAATAAGGCCGTTACAAAGCACTTTTAAAATATATGCCGCGGGAGAGAAGACCATGCTCTTTCAGTTTTCGCACCTTCCGCCAAATAGTACAAAGCAATAATTATGATATAAAAAAATTACGTGATCCAAAGTTGGGCTATTGAATTTGCGGGTTGGGAAGATGGACGCCTCGCAGGGGTCGATTGAATTTTGCTGGCCTCCTTGAAACCACACAGACATACATATGTAAGCTGAAGTCATTACGACGGGATTTTCACTACGCTGCACTGGTCGCTGTCGCTACCCGGGCATACACCATCACCTTACTAGGAATATCTTCAATTCAAATTAGTTTATATTTGTCATGTATTTCAGATATTAAATTGCTTTATTTAGGTCCTCTACTACACTTAAATAATACTATTTATAGTCACTAACAAAATAAAAGTAATCCGTCCATAATTACAATTTTTTATGTCAGTTGTGCATCATTAATCGACGATTAATAGTCATCATTTTCGTAATTTACATAACTCAAAAATTATGTATATGAAATATTATTGTCCAGTTGTGATAGTCATTGTTAGTGATGCAGAAATTATGACCCACTTGGAGTCGTCTCTACTCGCTACAGAGACGGAGGGAGGTAGCCTCTCTAAGCGTGTTCTACCGTCTTTTAGTCGTCTGTGTGTTCTACCGTCTGTATCTTTGTATACGGTCTGATGGGATATAAGCTTCTTGGTCTGATGTAATTGATCTTGTTTCCTACTTCCCTCTTCATCTTAGGCCTTATGACACCGACTTCCGATTCGCCAGGCTTACGAAGACAATGTTTGGTGGTTTCAACCCCGTTTGACGGTATCCGTGGCGCAATAGATTAGACACCGGCTGTGAAAAGAAAAGCCGCGGGTTCGACCCCCGTACTAAAACAAATCTTACATAAGTTTCTGATACTTAATGGTTATCATCACAGAAACACAGCACTGAATCTTAGTATGGGCCGTGGGTTAGGAGTTAGGACTATGTAACTATGTGACTGTTGGGTGTATTTATGTGGAAGTTTGGCGACTCATGTATTCTCGTTGTTATGTATAGTCCCGTATTTTATTGAAGATCCAATCTAGCAAAGGGTTATAATTGCGTCCAATAGCGTGGATATAACATGCAAGTTTCGTTACTTTGCCGTAAAACTATTATCGCATAAAAAACAAATTTCGGTGTTACTAGATTTTCTACACTTCCTTGGTGGTGTAGTTATACTACGGTACGGTTACAAAACTGATGTCTGGGTTCGCAACCCGAGTCGGGCAGCGATATTGGATTTTCTATTCATTATCAGCTCGGAGTTAGGCTATAGGCTCGCCCCTGTCAAATCGTGGGCGTACAAGGCGAAAGAAAAATATTAGAACAGGGGATAAAAGGGTCAATTTTTAGTTACGTCTCAATAGTTTTAAAAATGGCGCATCTAAAATAATAGAAGAATTTTCCTCTTTTTTGTGAAATGTGTCTAGATACCTTTAGTACCCATCTTAATCATATGTCTTTTTTTGTACAGATTCCTGGATCTATCCTCAGGAAGATAACAAGAGTGGCTACGGAGAAACTGAACAATTTGGGCGGGAAACTCGTCGGGTTATAATTTGTACAATTCATCAAATAATTATGTACAATGTACGTAGTGTATATAATTTAAATAATTTATAAACATGTACCATTTAAGGATATTTTACATATTATGCAACGTTTCGTCATATATCAACTGTTATAAAGGTTCAAACAGTAGGTATAGCTAATTCTAACATTATACCGGGTATATCAAGACTGCTACCGAAAACGAAGCCGGGTGGTAGTTTTGTGTGACTACAAACACAATGCAACTAAAAATTTCGCAAAGAAACGCGACAATGATTTTTTAAATATCGTTATTTTTGGGTTGTAAATCTTTAGTTTTTGCTAAAATAAAAATTTAAACACTTTTATATCATAGATTATTTATAAATAAAAGGATATACACTGTTATTTTAGGAAAAAATCTATTTACCACCCAAATATGGCCATAGGAAAAAAATAACAAAAAAAAAAAAGACTGGTTGCACTCCGGGAGTGCCGGCAGAAGTGAAAACTTGATTATTAACGTTGAGCATGTTTGATATTTTGGAATGGTTAGGGAATAATTTTGCACCAATTGCTTTATCAGTATAAAAGTACTATCATTTATGTGGTAGAATACAATATTCATTTATTGCGCTATCGTACACAAACATGACAATTTATATTACATTAAAAATTTAACACTTTAAAACTATTACAATTATTTTACATTAAAAAGTTTATCTCTCCGAAAAATCAACTTTCATCCATAATTTCAACGACTTTTTCACCATCATCATTACCAGAACTATCATCGCCAATCTCTAAAACTGATACGATAGGTTTATGGTAGCTGAAGTAAGAAACGAACAGTTTTGATTCGAACCTATTTAAATGTCTAATAAAGACCGCATCAATAGTAGTTTTGTATTTCGTTGTGCTAAGATTGCGATCATTCGACATAGTTAAACCAAATTCAATTAATAGTCGATTTTTATCGTCTGCGAAGTTTTTTTTTTTTTTTTTTTTTATTGCAGTGAATGGCGAGACGAGCAAGCCGTTCGCCTGATGGTAAGCGATACGACCGCTCATAAACAGTAGCAACATTCCACTGCGCTCGCCATCCTGAGACATAAGATGTTAAGTCTCAATATGTCCAGTAGTTGCTTTGGCTACAATGTCCTTCAATCCGAAACACAACAGTGCATTTAAGCAGTGTTGTTTCACGGGAGAAATAGACATTGCGGTGGTACCTACCCAGATGGCCTCTCACATATGAGAGACCTACCACCAGTCTGATGTCAGTTTATGTTGAAATCTCCACTCAAAATCATTGGCAATTCATCAAAGCTTTATAAACTGACAGCTAACTGACAGCTGTCTACTCTCCATCCGTCTTACGCTTTTCGTCTTACGATCAGGTCACGTGTCCTGACGCGAGTTTAAGATTTTATACCCATTACAGAAAAAGTGCTCAACGCCGCTAAAGAAGTTTTCACTTCAAAAATCGTCGCTTTTTTTTTCAACTTTTTCTGTTGTATTGTGTATGAAGTCGCTTTAACTATCACCCGGCTTCGTTTTCGGTAGCAGTCTTGATATACCCTGTATATAAATATTCTACACTTTAATATATTAGTCAAGACGTGTTCATTTTAGTTGGCGTATGGTCTAAAAGTCGTAAGATATAAAAAAGATAAACAATGAAATATTGATTTCAGGACTCTAAAAAAACATTTAGATAAGTTTGATGTACCCACAGATCACTCCCAAATTGGGAGTGATCACTCCGAAATTGGGAGTGAACATTTGGTTCACTAAATATGTATATAATTATTTTTAATTCGAAATATGGTTGGACTGTATTTAACAAGTACTTAGAAGGGCAGAATAGTGTAATTTTGTACAATTGAAACAAATAAATCTTTATTGAGAAAAATTTATTTCTTTTTAACCATAAAGACAGTTACACTACATCCATAGCAGAGGTACGTGATGGTGGAAGTGGAAACACAGAGTAATACATTAATCGGTCAAATTGCAAAAGTCTTCTGATCAACATCCGACCCGCTTGTCTCAACCAATCAACCAAACTGACATTCGGAAAGTACACATTGCACGCCTCGATAAATAACAGTACATGAAAAATACTGAAAACTTCTCATCTTCGTAACAAATAAATCACAAATTATATTGTTGTACTCAGTTATGTTAAAATACAACTCGGCAACTGATTCGACAAAATTAACAATCAATAATATCACCCGCGAAGAAACACGCGGGATACATCACAATTTCATTAAACATGTGCCCCTGCCGAGTTATTATTGTTCTCTGTTACACTATTCATTCAGTAAACTATATATAAAAACAGTTTATTCTATCGTAACAAAATGTTCCATAGCGCTGCTTTCAGAATATGTATAACACTAAATGACATAACGACACGAAAACTGTGTATTCCCTGCTTAATTACATTAAAAATACGAAAGGAAAATACTTATTGTAAACAGATTCATTAAATGTACAAGATGTGAATTTCTAACTAATAACAAAATTGTTGCACGCCGGGAATCAACCTCGGCAGAACCTATCTAATACAAATTAAACGTACTCTGTCAACAGGGTCATATAACTAGCTTATCATGTAAATGCTCTATTTACACAATGCCATAAAACTAAACAATTGTATAAGTAATAATAATAATAACGTACAAATATATAATTGATAAAAATAATAATGCTGATATAAAAGGAGACAATTATATAAATATAGAAAAAAATATGTTTTTGTAGCACTTATGACGTCATATTGCAATTCCGGTATAGTTATATTGACTATATATGACAGTTAACAGTTACGTAATTCCAATTAGTAAGTTGCAATCGCATTCCATCGGCTGAATGAAGACATTAAGTGAAGTCGCCGTGGATGGCCAGTGAAAGCGTAACAACTACGATGATAACGAATCTTGCGCAATACATGTTATATTAATGGTTTCCATATCGGCTAACTAGTGGCGCGAACTCCCCTCTGCGGTTCCGTTGTGTCCATTCGCAACTCTAATCCGCCAATGCAAAAACAGACGCTGAAACTAACATCAATATTAATTGATACGATTATTTTATGCATTTATGCAAAGACAATCTTATGCTATAATGGAAAATAGTTAAGTATATCCAAACATCCATTCGCGGTACAAAATCAATACAGCAACCTCTAACAACGTGTTTTATATTCCAATGTTATTTTATTTTAACTATCTCAATTATGTCAATGTAGTTGTCGTTACTTGTCCATTACATAACAAGGCAAGTGACTAATCTATTTATCACTATGCAACCCTATAGGGTACGTCAGGAATTCCTTTCATATATTTTACAATAAAAATGTTATATTACCATTTTTCTCACCTATCACAATTAGAAACAGAAATTAATATCCATAATTATTGTAAATATAGTAGTATACTTTAGTTATCTCAAATGCTTCAAATGGATAAATCATTTGATATGATACCAATGTATATCCAAAAATGAGTCCAAATGTTAACATTACAACCGCCTAACCATCTGATATGAAATAAAATGTTTAAAATGGTTGACGAATATTTAAAATATGTTCTTATTAATTTAACATCCATAAGCATTGTAATAATGATTGTACAACTACTGATATATGTATTGTATATTAAAAGGCGTACAAGTTTCATATGTGTTCCGCAAAATAAAATATGAAAACCAAAATAGAATTGCATAATAATAATCTCGGAGCAGACAAACAAAAATTGCATTTAAATTATATATTCTTGTGAAGAGTTAAAGGTTTGATCAATGACATTTTAATAAATAAAATATATTAATACATAAAAGTTTCTTTGTATAAAAAAATATAACTGAATTAAAATAATATTTACATATTGTTATATTTCATATATGAAAACTATGTACGTATGCAGTACGGTAATAGTACCATAAAGACATTGTATAATAAGATGGAAACACTTAGGTTACTTTAAACCCTACGGATTAAACACATTTAATGTCATTTCTGCGGGGCGGCGTGGCATTGCTCTCTCGCGTTCTCGGAGCGGCCTCGCCTCCACCCGGCCATATCGTGCCCTGTATATTCCATCGTAGAATGTTCTTTGTTTGCAGCCAGCGTTCGGTTTCTTATAAGTAAATATTTTAAACACTCGAGATTACACATGTCGGTTATACACTGCGGCACTTCCGAGTCCACGTTAAAACCGCGACACAAAGTAACCATCACTGCACGTCACGCCGTGTGTAATCATCATCTAGTCCAAATGTGAATGGATCATCCCTTAACTTTAATCACTCGTACTTGTATACATATATGTAACAAATAAGTATGTTTTTACACTGAATATGTTCCTGCGGAAATCGTTTGACATTGTGACCAAACGCTAGCTTTAAACATTCCTCTCACATGATGCTCACCGCTTATTCTTCCGGTAAATCCAATACCGAAAAATCGTAATCCTTATCAGATCTTAACCGTCATGGCCTCGAGAGATGAATGGATCGTACAGTCTCCATGTAGTGCTTGTTGTGTCCGATGACGGTTTCCTGCACTTTGGGCGGCAGGTCTTCTAGAGCGGGGGCGGTTCCTTCTTCGACGTCAGCTCGCCTGTAGAAGAGGATGTAGGGCGTGGCGTTGGGATGCAGCCTGTTGATGTCGCCCTCCTCGGAGCCAGTGACAGTTTCGTCGTTGTATGTGTGCCACTGGTTATTGTCCTTGGCCAGGGTGTAGTAGTGTCCGGAGTCTAGTGTGGTGCCGTTGTGTATGACTGCGGCGAACAGCGAGTACTGCGAGTGTTGCGCGTGGCTGCGTACCGTCGGCAACGTCACCGTGGCGTTGTAGTAGATCGGCTGGATCAGTTTCGTCTGTAGCTGCACTTTGGGCTCGAACCTGTCGAATCGGTTTATGCAAATATTAATAATTTTTTTGCATTGAAACCTTCGATCTAATATATACTAGATACAGGGTACGGAACTAAATCACAAGCTAAAAGTGGCCGAGGTTGCTTATACTTATACATTTAAATTTCGAACTACGAGATGTAGCAAAAAGTCTATAACTATAATCAACTTCAGGTAACAATAAACCTTATTCCTTTAAATTAAGATTTATTATGTTTTGAACCGTACTAAAATCAAATAAGACCATAGACTTATCTGTGCTCTTATTTCACTCGCCGTTTTCAGGCCGTTACCTAAGCCAGTGTTTATTTGATCAAATACTCAAACAGTATTTTTAAAGAATAAACTTATCCACAGTTTTAAATACTTACTTGAAGTTTTTCAAGACAAGAATGAGATACTTAGGAGGTGTCTCGATGAGGACACTGCGTTCGGCGTCCCGTAACGCGGCGCAGTCTCGGCACTGGTACTTGTTGTCTCCTGAGAGGCTCTCCTTGGAGCAATAGTATTCGAGCAGGCTCTGTACTGTGTGCTGTGAGTTGTCGGGCTTGTCTGGGAAGGCTAGTTGGAGGTCGCGGAATACATCACGCGAGTGTGATGAGGAGTGGCACACAGTACATTCCACGCGGGTCACCAGTACGCCGCCGAACATTATATCGATGATGGAATCCCGCCGCAGGAACGACGAGTCCAACGAATGCCGCACGCGCTTCTTAGGCGGCGCTGACGAGTCCGATTTCGGCAACGCACGCTTATTGGAACTCGGCCCTGGACCTGCATTAAGCATATGATTTTTAATATGAAAATCAACACTCTCTATGTAAACGATCGAAACTGAAAAGTGTGATTTTTGGTTTATTGCACCAATTGCAAGTAGATATAGAGATTTATAATTCTTTACAATAAAATATTATATACAATTTTTTCTGCTGTTTTTTAATCGAATAAAATTGAAAGTGCATAATATGAACATAATAAAATATTTAATTTGCCACCTACAATGTTATTGATGTAAAGAAGCGAATTAACAGTTTACGTAGGGAGCGTCGAAATATCTTGAAAATTTATTCTCGGTGTAAGCTTAATCCTAGTATAATTCTACGAACCATTTTCAGAATTCTGTCGTGACGACGAAGCGGCCCTGGTGACTGGCGGGGTGTAGTCATCGCTGGAAAACAAAAAATCACGTGTATTTCCATCCTGGTTAAAAATATACCTACAGGGTATATCAAGAGTGCTACCGTGCATTGCAACTACATTTTGTGTAAAAAATTGTGATGTGTTTTTTCTTTAATAATAGTGTACACCTTTTTATTTTTAAAGACGCTATGGGACGCAACGTTTTAAATTATTATTTTACCAAAAACTATGGATTTACCACCCAAACTCGACAATATTTAAAAGATAATTTAAAAAAATATAGCGTTTCTTTGAGAAATTTTTAGTTACATTGTGTTTGGTGTCACTAAAACTACCACACGGCTTCGCTTTCGGTTGCACTCTTGATATACCCGGTATATCATAGATTGTATAGAGTGCTCACTTGGATGAAGAACTCTGTCCGCTAGAATGCACGACCCTGGTGAGGCGTGACGTGGCGGCGGTGAGCACGGCCGGCCGCGAGTAGTCGAAGTTCGCGTCTGAACAATGCTCGTACGACTGTAGCAGCACGAATAAATATCTGCAACAGAATACATCACTACATAGTATAAAACAAAGTCGCTTTCTCTGTCCCTATGTCCCTTTGTATGCTTAAATCTTTAAAACTACGCAACGGATTTGGATGCGGTTTTTTTAAATAGATAACGTGATTCAAGAGGAAGGTTTATGTGTATAATACGTGCATATTATACACATAAACCTATTATTTACGGATTTTATCACGGATTTAGTTTAATTTTACATTAATATATTATTGTAACGCGAACATACTTCCCTGGGCAGACACCGGGTTACACATTTATGCGTGGTTAGGAACGCACTGATCCTCCGTCTCACTCTAACGCTCCCGCCGGCGGCGCGGGAGTCGCCCCAGTCGCGCCAAGACAACAGACGTGAGAGGCCGCCCAAGCGCGTCGCGAGTTGTGCACCCTTTTTGCATGTGCATGTGTTTTTTACTAACCCGCTTGTAACCCCTGTGTGTACTTTGTTTGTGGACTTTTAATATATATTCTTTACACTTGGAAATCGTGTTTTGCTACCATTAGCGTAGATCCCGCTAAAGTGACGCCCAACTTGCGGCCGAATCCAAGAAGCATCACACAGGGCGAGTCCATTCTACGCGCCATCTTGGGCGAGTCCATTTTTACGCGCCACGTGGTCGGCGCGCTTTTAACTTAGAAAACTGATCTATCCTATAACTCGCCTGCTGGAAACGCACCGTTTTTACACGGATCAAAATGCCACCAAAGAGACGAGGAGATCAAAATGAAGATGACCATTCCGACGACGAGAAGCCCGTCCAAACCTCGACGCCGTCCACAATCGTCATGTCTGAAGACATGCTTCGCAACCTTTTACGGCGCGAGGGAAACCTGTCGAAGTGCACGGCGCGCTTCGGCGGCTCACCGGCAAGTGCCGAGGAAGTGGACGCGTTCATAGACGCCGTCGAGATCTTCAAAGAATGCACGTGCGTCAGCGACGAGCATGCCCTGAGGGGGCTACCTATGCTGTTGGTCGGCGATGCCGCCATTTGGTGGCAAGGTGTGAAGTCGTCCGTCGCGTCGTGGAGCGACGCGCTGCAGCGTCTACGAGGGATGTACGGCGCGCCGCGTCCTGCGTACAAGATCTTCACGGACATTTTCGAGAAAAGACAAGATAGTGAAAGAGCTGATGTGTTTGTGTGCAAAGTGCGTGCGTTATTGGCAAAGTTGCCATACGACCTAGTCGAGGTCATGAAATTGGACATTATTTATGGATTGTTAAGTTATAGAATAAGAGAAAGAGTGTCTCGCGACGCGGTTGTCGACCTCGACCAACTCATCGTCAAGGTAAGGGCGGTGGAGGAGTCGTGGGCGGAGGTAAGTGCATCTTCCATAAGTCCTAATACCACGCATATGCATGACCTTACCCAAGGTCCTTCGAATTTATCGCGTGTTAACCCGTGTGTCGGCCCCGGCAATATTAACCCTAAAATGGTCACGTATAGTACAGTTAACCCTTCCGTGCCGGCGTCGAACAACTTCGATATAGTAAAGAAAGGGGATTTGGCGAGTGCAACCTCCGACGACCACCCGCGGACGCCAAGGGTCGATGATGGTAAACGCACACGACCGAAATGCAATTATTGCAAACTTTTTGGGCATACAATTAGTGATTGTCGTAAGAAAAATTTTAAATATAGTAGCAATGTTTTAAGTAAATCAGACAGTAATACGCAAGTACGGTGTTATGGTTGTGGTCAATTAGGCGTTATACGATCTAAATGTGATAATTGTAGGGGTACCCAAAGTACCAGCACCTCCGATTTTCAAAGCATTCAAATCAGTAATAGTGGTGAAGACGCACGCCCTTTAGTAAAAGTCTATGTGTTGGGACATGAAGGGGTTGCCATTTTAGACACTGGAGCTACGCACTCTATTGCGGGTCCTATGCTGTACCGTATTCTTAGAGACGCTGGCGTTAATTTCAGACAAGAGTCACGTTGTTTAACCCTTGCTGACGGCTCACAGCAGATGCACGCCGTGTTGGAATGCGATGTCCCCGTTACACTCGAGAGATGCAGAATACTCACCACTTTTATTGTACTCCCTGAAGCAGAAACGCGGACACTATTAGGCAGGGATTTCATCACAAAAGCGAAGATCATACTAGATATACCTCAGAAACGTTGGAGTTTTAATCGTGATACGCGACTTTGGTATCCCTTTATCACTCAGTATTCGTTACCTATCACTGAGACGTTGGAGATGATGAAAGTGTCCTCTTCCTTGGTGACCTTGAGGGATGATGAAGGCACTAATTTGACATCAACCCAGAAGGCTCAACTGGACGCCTTGCCCATAAAAAGAGCGCATCTTTTCGCGAAGAAAGGAGTACCAACCGATTTTGCATCGCACCACATAAAAACCGATGTGAAGCAAGAACCCACAGCTTCACCGCCATACCATTTGTCCCTAGGGAAGAAGGAACTCCTTGATCAGGAAGTGCAAAAACTCCTGGATAACAACGTAATAGCGGATACTCTTTCCAGACCACTTAGTACAGAGGACCCGGAATGTGACGTCCGGTACGCCGAAGTGGATTTGCCGTCGAGAGACCCCAAGGAGGTTCGAGAAAACCAACTCAAGGATCCCGAGGTCCGTAAGATTGTTGACGACCTTGAATCTGACCACGATCCATTTAGGGGGAGAGTGTGGGCAGATAGGGGGTACGTTATTTCCGACGGAGTGCTATACAGATACGCACCAGAAGAGAAGGAAGAAGAAACTGCATGTTTAGTAGTACCAGAGCAAGAAAGACCACGAGTATTAGCTGAATATCACGATGCCCCCACAGCTGGGCATTTCGGAGTTGAAAGGACCCTTAACAGAATTAGATCAAAGTATTATTGGCCTGGCATGAGGCAAACCGTTACTATGCACATCAGAAAGTGTGTTGAGTGCCAGAGGTACAAGGCTGACAATAGGAAGCCAGCTGGCCTACTGCAGACTCCAGTGACGAACCGACGATTTGAAGTTATGGCTGTAGACCTTTTTGGCCCATTGCCAGAGACGTCCAACAAGAACAAATGGATTCTAATAGTAGAAGATACTTGCTCACGGTGGATAGAATTATTTGCATTACAGAAGGCCACCAGTTCAGAATGTGCCAAGATATTGGTCGAAGAAGTGTTTTTAAGATATGGAGTACCTAGGCGCGTCATAAGCGATAACGGAGTGCAATTTATAAGTGAAGCTATGCAGCAGGTATGCCACACTTTCGGCATCAGCCAGTCACTCACACCGAAGTATCATCCGCAAGCAAACCCGGTGGAGAGGAAGAACCGGGATCTCAAACCGCAGCTCGCGATCTTAGTGGGTACCGATCACAAGACTTGGGACGAACACTTACCTGCGATACGGTTCGCAATGAACTCGGCAACTACATCGAGCACTGGTTACACCCCAGCTTATCTGACATTCGGTCGCGAAATACGCGCTCCCGCTGACGTCATCACTGACATGCGCGGTATTGTCGAGAAAGACAACGCCGTCACCAGTCTTACGCCTTACCTGCGGCGCCTATCTGCTGTGTTGTGTGAAGCCAGAGACGTCCACGAGAAGGCCCAATCTAGCCAGAAGCATCAGGCTGATGAGGGACGACGACCAGGTCCGGAATACTCTCGAGGTGACCTTGTTATGCTGAAAACTCAAGGTAGTAACGACGCTGGCCCGGGTCAAACACCGAAGTTTATACCCAGACGGGATGGGCCGTACCGAATACGGGAGGCTGCTAGTTCCACGACTTACTTATTAGAGGGCGTGCGTAGTGGGGAAATCCTAGGAAAATATCATGTGTCACAATTGACTCCGTACATTGGGGAGGTCCAGTTACCCCTCAATGAGAAGCGTAGGCGTGGTAGGCCGAGAAAACGTTAGCTAACCTAGACGCGGGGCGCGTTGTCTAGGTTAGAGGGGGAGGTTGTAACGCGAACATACTTCCCTGGGCAGACACCGGGTTACACATTTATGCGTGGTTAGGAACGCACTGATCCTCCGTCTCACTCTAACGCTTCCGCCGGCGGCGCGGGAGTCGCCCCAGTCGCGCCAAGACAACAGACGTGAGAGGCCGCCCAAGCGCGTCGCGAGTTGTGCACCCTTTTTGCATGTGCATGTGTTTTTTACTAACCCGCTTGTAACCCCTGTGTGTACTTTGTTTGTGGACTTTTAATATATATTCTTTACACTTGGAAATCGTGTTTTGCTACCATTAGCGTAGATCCCGCTAAATTATTTAATTATATATTATTTCAATGTGTAACATTCGCGTAAATCTAAGAAACCATTAACTATATATACATTTTCAAAAAATTCTGACGAAAAATTAAGGGTTTATTGTCATATATCGTTTGGAGAGTAAGATAGCCAATGACATAGTTTGTCCCTCGTATTCTTTCTTACTTTTTCTTCCCATTTTATAAATAAATACTATAAACAATTCTGTATCAGCCCATATATGTCCCACGGCAGGGCACGGACCTCCTCTACAATCGACAGTATGATTGAGAGTGGTTAGGCCATATAGTCCACCACGCTGGCCTAGTGCGGGTTGGCGGACTTACATACCATACATTTTTTTATAAATCGCTATGATATGCAGGTTTTCTCACGATGTTTTTCCTTCACCGTTTTAGTGCGTGGTGATTGACTATCAATACACACATGACTCCGAAAATTCAGAGGTGTGCCCTGGGATTCGAACCCGCGACCACTTACTAACTAATTATAAACAATAAATACAACCAATCACATACATAGTCTTGACACTAACATCGGGTCTTGTGACGGATGTCAGAAACTACGAGAAACTTTTTGGTCCCACAAACACCCAGACCCGAAACAAATAACTCGAACAAACATTTGTTTTGGCTCGAACCTGCGGCCGCCCATTGTTTCACAGCCGGCGTCTAACCAACTGCGCCACGGAGGCTGTCAAAACGTTTTGACGAAAGTGTTGTAATGTTTCCACCTCCTCCTATTATTTTTTCTATCTTATAAATTTAATTGCGTATTAAAGACAAGTTAAACATTACTAGACTTGCTTAGCTTCAATGCTCGGTATCATTAAAATGCATCACAAAACGATCCTGGCTAGCAGTAGGCGGGACAGGGTTCAAAGTGTTGTATGCTCATGATCGGCTGTAGTCACTTATTATCTGGTGAGCCACTTGTTTGATTGCCGGGCCTTTGCAAATAATAAACACATTGACTCGTGCAATTTCAGGTGCACCCTACGTAAAAGGAAATACCCATTCCTGGGCTAAGCGGACGGGAATGAACAGAAAATTAATTTTCAAAATATTTTTTCTAATTAAAAAAGAGACACAATGGCAGCATTTTAATATGTTTTTCTGATAGTAGTTGCTACCCTTATTCTGAAATAAACATGGGTTTGTTTGCATTATGATTACAAACAATCCCATTGTAACTTTTCGTTAAAAAACACATCTAAAGAACTAGTATTGGTACCAACCTAATATAGACTTATTCCTGTTAAATTATTAGGCAGGTGATCAGCCACAGAAATAAACCCTTTTCCAAAAAAACGGGCACTTATTTTTTTTAAATAAATATTAGTGAATGTTACAATATTTTTTTATTTATAAAATATGACGATGTTTTGCATGTTATTTAAAGCATCCTGGCAAGAGTATTTACGTTTTAAATTGAAAATATTTAAATTCACAAAAGAAAATAATATTTGTCGTAAAAATTGCTTTACTATACGTCTTCCATTCGTTTATTTTATTTTTGACAGTTCACGCCTATAAAGTACGACATTACAGTAGAACAATATTTTGAAATAAAAGTAGATACTTTCTTGACGGGTAACGCCCACTTAGAGTTGTGCCATTCGTAACGAATGACCACAGATAACAAAAACGATTTTGAATAGAATCAATCAATCGGAATCATTTGAAATAAAATTACATTAAAATGCTAATGAAAACAGTTAAACGTAATATAGTACCCAATATTAGGATCGAATGTATTTGCTGCAAATTAATTTATATGAATAAAGGTATACGTATTGAAGTGACTTTTAATAAGAGTTTAATTTAAAATAATTACAATGATTACAACGAAAATAAATGTTTAGTACCTACTTGTAATAAACAGTTAAACCATGTTGGAATTCATAGTACTTTAAGGATTAAATAATTAAAACAACTAAAAGGTAATTTGTTAATATTTTTATTTATAAACAATCGTCTGTTTCGTCGGAATCGGCGTCGTCGTCACTCGTATCCCCAGTAACACTAATTATTAATTATTAATTATTATTATAGCATCTTGCACAAATCCTTTTGCGGTTCCTGCATGACAAATTATAATTCTTTCACCTTTTCCCATTGGCACTGCGGTCGAGGAGCTAGCAGTGTTGTCAGTCCAAGTTTTTGATACCGTGTGATTCGCATTGAGCCAAGTTTCATCGGTGAAAACAACATTCGACCAGTCTTCTATTTTTTTAGCTTGTCTTAAAAATTCGCATCGATACAAAGCAACATCATTGCGTTCCATCAATATTTTTCTTTTGTCACATTTTTTGTATTGGAATCCAATCCTATTCAATACCTTCGCCAAAGAAGACTTTTGACCACGGAACAAGCCACTAGTTTTCAGAGATTGTACTAGGTTATGTAAAGTAGGAATCTCTTTTCTTTGGTAATAATCGTATATATGACGACGAATAGCATCACCATCAAAACTGTCAATTGCTGTCACTTTAAAGGGCTGACGTTTTTTCTTAGGTGTAGATGGCTTGTTTTGTTCCATGCCACTACTGCCGTAGCCTTCTTTAATTATTTTTGAAACTGTTGGAGCAGTAATACCTAATGCTGCTGAAACACGGTCTCTGATTTGAGTCACTGGTATAAGAGGTCCACCATTACGGCTTTCCCTTTCAAAGTACTCATGAAGTCGCAACACAAACTCCCTTGTTTGTCCTTTAAGCACCTTTCCTTTAGGCATTTTGAAAGTGATGAAGGCAGGTACGATGTTCTCAATTCAACCAAATGTAGGAATTCACGGGTAAAACAATACGGAGGAATATAAATACTCAACTCGACGTATGAAAAATGTGAATTAAAATTCAGCGAACGGAAAACACTAGCACGGGCGCGGGCGTCTCGTTGTGAGTGACCACAAAATGGCGGCGCGCGTCACCTGTCTGCCCAGTGTTGCCGTTTCACAATTTGTTTTTAACAACATTACTATTGCCGACGGAAGTGATAAGAATATTAACTTAACATGAGTAAATGGTTTATTTTAATATAATTATTAAATCAAGTAACTTAAATATCCCTGAAGTTTTATAAAACAATGCATGGAGCAAAAAATAAAATATGTATTAAATCGATTAAAACTTGTTCAAAAATAAAATCGTTTGTTATAAAAAATTGATTCGATAACGCATCAGGCCATCACTATTTGATTCAGTACTCGATGTGTCAAAAATAAAATAAACGAATGGAAGACGTATAATACTAGAAGCGCAAATTGTTAAAATGGAAAAAATATTTTTGCTGATTACTAAAATTTTACATTTCAGAACATTGAAAATTACACAATTAACCTCTGTCCCCACTTCAGGCCACTTGCTGGCATCACTGATGAAGCGATAAGTAAAATTGTGGCCTTACTTGAAGAAGGTTGTTCGCAAACTTATGTCTATTAGCGGTTAAATGTATCATTCATCTGTTGAGAGAACGTGGTACTGGTATCTAGAGACCGGTTGGAAGAAGAAGAAAACCAGGTTTTCTAAAGACCAGGTTCGGGTAGACAAAGCTACGAGATGACCGCTTCTTGGTTATTCAGGCGTTGTGGAATTGTATCGTTGTAGCCGAAAGGTCTAGTGTGTGTGTGGAGTAGTGGACTAGTAGTGGAGGCCACGTACAGGCAAGGGAAATGTCGCCCGCCTACAAGGTGGATGGACGACCTGACTAAGGTTGCAGGAAGTCGCTGGATGCAGGCCGACGACAACAGGCCAATGTGGAGATCCTTGGGGGAACCCTATGTTCAGCAGTGGACTTCCTGTGGTTGAGATGATGATGATAATGATGATGATGATGTGGATTGGTAAGGCGTCAAGGGTGCAACTAAAGAAGAGCCTTGAAAATGTAAGAGAAGTACAAGTTAGCTTATGAAAGGTCTGGAGAAGACTTTTGGGTCTCAATATATCCAGTTATCGCCCGGCCCCGGGCCCAAAATTACTCCGTGAGTACAGTGTTGCTTGACGTCAGCTTACGGAAAACTGTGCTTCATGGACTCAGAGTATTGTTTTCTGATAAAGCTTGAATCTCTCTTTGCGGAGAGGCCCGACGCGACGCCCGAGGACTGGACTGTGGCGACCAGGGGCACGCTATGTGAAAGTGCGTTTCAAAGAAATAACTTCCTATCGCGGAGGCACAGTCATGATTTGGGTAACAATTAATTCGACGGAGCGAAGTTATTTTCCTTATAAAATAATATTAAATGCACGATGGTTTAACAGATGTATAAATTCACACCCACCCTAAAAACTCGGAGCTGTCATGTTGATTGTTGACGGTGAAGAAAGGAGGCCGGACCACCGTGAAGAACTCGTCGGGGTTCAGCTTGGTGCCGTTTGAGAACATCATCTTGGCGAACAGCACGCCCATCTTGGACCAGTAGGGGACCGCTGTCATACGCAGCATCACGTACGTGCTGAATCTGCGGGAGATAAATATATAGATACACCCAACAGTCACATACATGGCCCTGACCACACACTAAGATTGAATCGTGTGTCATCGATCTACGAGAGACTTTTCGGTGTCCCCACCCAGACCCGAAACAAATACACGTGGTTCACACATATAGAAAGAAAAAATTAAAATTGATTTATTTGTTTTATATATTTGTTTCGGTGCGGGAATCAAACCCACGGTCTCTTTCACAGCCGGCATATAACCAACTGCGCCACGGAGGCTGTCATAATATCAGTATATTAGGGAGTTGGTAGTGACAAAACCGTTAAGTGATAAGATGCGTATTGGAACCTTTGTTTTTAATTTTTCGGGTGTAATTTAGAATAATTGCAGTCGGTTGTTGTTATATGCCAATATTCAGTCTTGACCCTATAGAAGTATTGTGTAGTGGATGCCAATGCCATATCTCTCAGATCAGAAACTGCAGTCAAAGCGGGTTACGAATCCCCAACATTTAGGCTGCGGGCACGAAACTAGCGATGGCGGAGCGGTGGCGAGGCGATGTGACGGCGGAGCGGCGGCGATGCATTCAAAAGCATGGACAGTATAGGTGACGCGCACGAAACGCGCGACGGCGGGGCGGGGCGATCGAGCGTTGCACAGGCGGCAGGAGGGCGACAGCGGCGCGGGTGCGACGAATAAGATTAATACATACATACATACATACATAAACTCACGCCTATATCCCAGAAGGGGTAGGCAGAGGTGCCAGGACACCCACATTTCGCCTTGTATGTTCCGTCCCACGATGTGATAGGTGGCGAGCCTATCGCCATATCGGGCACAAATTCCTGACTCTGGGCTGATAATGAATAGAAAAATCCAATATCACTTTGCCCAACCCGGGATTCGAACCCGAGACCTCAGCTTTGTAACCGTACCGGAGTACAACTACGCCACCGAGGCAGTCTCAGAATAAGATTAATGTTACGGACAAATAGGTAAAAATCGAAGTTTTCGTTTATTTACATACATTAGGAATTGTAAATATATGTTTAAATTACCAATATTTTTTAAACAAAAGTATAATCTAATAGCGTGGTGGAATATACTTATGTATAGCCTAACCCAGTGATTCTCAACCTTTTTTTGTTGCGGCACATATTTAACGATGTCAAAATTTGGCGGCACACAAAGAGCGCCTTGAGACATATTCCTATTGCTATGCACGCCGCTTCATCACAATTTGGCACTAAGAAAAAACGCGTTGCAAAGCAAATAATAAAATAATTAAGTTTTTTGTGGATTTAAATACATATTCATGGTAAAAATATTTTTCTATTTAAATGATATAATTTAATAATATTAACATTATATATTTGCAAAATTTGGCGGCACACTTTTGAAATTTGGCGGCACACAAAAGTGCCGCGGCACAGTGGTTGAGAATCACTGGCCTAACCACTCTCAATCGTACTGTCCAACAGCCCGTACCCTGCAGTGGGACGTATATGGACTGATGCAGATATTCTAGTAGAATACATCAATTATAGGTACTGTTGTTTTTAAAATCTATCTAATATTGTAGCCTTAGAAGTAAAAGAATTTATAAGTAGTTAAACATACATTATCATATTGTGTTTTTATATTTTATTTTACATTATTCTGAAACAGTAGGTAGAAATGTAACAAATATATGATGTGTAGTATCTGCAGCAATGCCGACTTGATCTATATTTCCCTGTCATAACTAAGCGACTGATCGACTGTCATGTTTCGTGCCCACGCGAAATACTACTCTTCATCGCCTCGCTCCGCCGCCGCATCGCCTCGCCACCGCTCCGCCATCGCTAGTTTCGTGCCCGCAGCCTTAGTCTCATAGCTAGTTTTAAATAAGCTATGCCACCAAAGCTAAATATAGGAATCATGATTTATCAAACGTTAACTGCAATTTCTATATACAGTAAAAACATACAACCATTTTCTATCTCTTAACGGCTTTGTACAACACAATGATTTACTAGGAGTACTTTTCACACAAAGGTTGAGCATTAATTTCTAATGAAATTAGTGATAAGCAAAAGAATATGACAAAGCGAATATTACTTTACTAATACATAAATGCTGTGCAACAAAATCGCAAAGTTCACAATCGCTCGCGGGATAAGCATTACAAATTAAAAGCAGATTATTTGTATGTATTTTGTATTAATTTTCAATATTCGCAACAAGAGCAATAATTTCGCTGTTTTTGCAATCAAACTAATTTTTTCTTATTTATATACAAAATACTATGGTTTCCAAATATTATGAATCAATGGAAAGTTATTTTACGTTCCTACCACCACTTTTCTACCGACAGTCAAAATACGCGGATTTGAATAAATATATTTTTTAAAACCAGATTGAAATTTTGGTTTGATATTTCGTACGAATGCGAAAATTTGGGACAAAATACATTTAATTTAACGAATCAATTAGTCAAAATAGTGAAGATTTATTTGTATAAACTCCAATGTATTGACTGATTTGACAATTCGGCCAAGGCAAAATGTTTAATATTCCAAAACGATTCGTCATATTTTGTGATTCTGCCAGTGTTGAAATATTCCAATTTTACATATTTTCATTTTCACACTGGTGAGACACAACATTAAGTCCCAGCATGCGAGCCGTATCGACTAACACAAAAGGTTCCCGCGTACGGTCTGTATAGCACGCGTAAACAAAATCCTCCCGCACTCCACACACGGGGTCTTATCGACCAATGTAAAACTGTCACAAATATCACAATACACGCAAAGCGCACGACAAACAACATATTTCTAAAGCTATTCGCTTAAAAGAATTTCAACCTGACACAGAAGCAAAAAGGACGTTATTAGCGCTGGCGGCATTGCATAACTTTATGCAACCGTTCCACATACATTATTGAATAACTTTGTACACAAACAAGGTTTTGCATTCAGAACAATCTCGACAGCTAGAATACGTTACAATTCGCACAGCAGTTTCATAATTCAATCGACAAAAGTTCTATAAATGGACAAACAAAACAAAAGTTAACGCAACTCAAATTTGCAAAGCTGGTACGCAACAGATGAATTGCACGATTAATTACATGTTTATTTGGGATAAACTAAGAAATGGGTTTGCTAATTTTAAGCATCTAAATGATGATCTAACTACATTGTAATGATATACTCACTGCCTGGTGACGAGTAGGGCCTGCATGACGCTGTTCATATAGCAGGTGTTGCCGAGGTTGAGCAGGCCAACCTTCCTGCTGGTGACCTTCGCGGGCAGGGCGGCGAAGGTGACCCCTCGAGCCCGCCACAGTTGCTGCTGCTGCCTCAACTTGGAACCCCGGGACGCCATGTGACATTCCAGGCACGCCACCTGTTAAATATTTAAAATAAATTATTTATTAGTATACCGAATGAGTACATACGTAGTCCCGACCCCACAATAAGATCGAAGTTTCATTAATTTGTTTCGGTGTCGGGAGTGAACCGCGACACTCTTTAAACAACTGAAAATAATAAAACCAATTTGCACCCGTATCCCCAAAAGAGTAAGCAGGAATGTTACTCGAGCTAACCAATTATGATACTGTTATTTCAGTCCCAAAATATGATTGAGAGCTATGCTAGAAACAAACTATAACCCGCGCGCTTGTTATAAGCAAGGAACTTAAACTATAACTGGAATACTCACGAAATAATATTATATATTGTAAAATATACTTTACGGCGAAAATATATTAGGTTTATCTTTGTTTGTACTTTCCAAGAAGGGAAATCGTTTCGACAAGGACATCGACTGAGGGAATATGTCTCTGTCAGGCCACAGAGTTTTTACATGTAATAGGAGACAACCCCATTAAGCGCCAAGAATTACACAAAAATATTTTATTTTATTGTTAATCGTTTTAATCATTAAATGGCTTTATTTCATTCAAAGATCATCTAAGAAAATAACAGTTTAAGAACATTATAGACGTCTTCTATTGTACATAAAATGCATTTCTTCGCTGATAAGATTATTTTGAAACTGTACTCTTCAGAACGCTTTTCAAATGATCGTAATCATTTCAATTAGTATATAAGTTTTTTGGTTATAAGTTAATATCATAAAAATCTTAAATTACCTTCAAGTCATCTCAATTATGAATAACGGATCGCTTGGTTAAACAATTTCAATAAAAGGACATACAAGCTAATGAATAGATTTTAGTGAACTTGAGTTTTACAATCATTCCCCTAACCTTATTATTGAATAGGACTGTATAGTGTTGTCACAATGACTTATGAGAAATGTAATGTAAATGAATATCTATTATATTAAAAAGTGCGTCCAAAACTATACAAAAGTTCAAGGGCAATTTTGTTTTGCCTCGCTACAAGGCTGTTCAATCACTCACTTTTTCTCTTTTTAATTGGGTCTTAGTTTTAACATTTTAGTTTCATAAACTGTTATTTATTTTCAGATACTATGACAGAATCAATATAATTATCTGTGTCCTTGAAGAAAACGTCAAAAGTATTGTTAGTGACCACCCAAAATTAGCTAAGATAATTCTTTTTCAATATGTGATTAAAGGACTATGTCCGTGGTCCTAACCTGGGGGTGATTACCCCCGCGGGGGTAAAACTTGTATTTTGCGGGGGTAACAATGAGCTGGTTATCATCTTCAGTGAAACAAAACCTAATATTACCTAACTTGTAAAAGCTAAGCAGTACCTCGTGGTACTGTGGTGGTATAAAAAATTTAAACTAATATAAATTTCAAAAGCATAATAAGTTAAGTAAATATAATAATAAATGAGGGGGACATATCACACACGGCCATCTGATCTGCCATGTGGCCAAAGTAAACCAGTTAAAGCTTGTGTTATGGATATCGGGCAGATGGTATATATGCAAATATATTATACAAGCAAGATAAATAACACCCAAACACAAGTATGCCTCATACCAATGTATGCCTAAAACTTTTAACTGATAATTGCAAAATCACTCCTAAGTTATTTTATTTTTAGTAAGTATTAATTATTATTTAGTTATTATTAAATATTAGTTATGTGCAATTGTTTTAAGTCTACTGTAATGTATTGGTTACATTATCTGTGCCCAAACCATAGTTGGGAACAGCTTTGTCTATTCTTCCTTTTCCGTCTGTCATTATTAAAATGGATTATGGCTGAAGATGTGTTTCATTATAACTGTGAATAGCAAGTATATTTATATACTTAAATATCTCATTTACGTATAAGCATTAACACGTGTTGTTTGAGATCATCCTTGGGAGGAGGGGTAAAATCAGTCACCCTAGAGGGAAGGGAGGAGTAAAATCAGTCACCCTTAGATCATAGGGGTAACGGACCTAAAAAGGTTAGGAACCATGGGACTATGGCCATGTCAGATCTGTAAAATGAATTGCCTAACTTGTCTTTTCGACGATTCGTTCATTAATTGACCACACCATGACCCAGGAAATTTTATTCCACAATTGACCATATATCCGTCAATATCAAAGAAAATCTCCTTAAAAGTTTTAAAATCCAATAAACCTACTACAAGTAACCATATTTCTGTCAATAACAAAGAAAACCTGCTTAAAAACTTTTAAAATGTAATGGAACAGTTGTTACATAGTAACTACAGGCAATACTAACCAAATCCATGTGTTTCTGTTTGAAAGCCTCGATAGCCTCTCCTTTAAGCCGGTCTTTTCTGTAGTCAACCATAGCAGTGAGCGTGTCCACAACATTCTGCAAGATCTGCCTGCTGGTCTGGTGCGTGTCGGATGCCAAGGTGGTGAGCACTCCTCGCGCAAGCGGCGATACCTGTAAAAAATACATTGTGATAAAAAATTTTCAATTAATCAACGGATGCAAAGAACAATGTCGTATCTGTAATTTGAGGAGATTATTGACCAAAATATTTTACATAATAGTCCTGACAATTAATAAGTTATGTCGTATAGTGAAAGAATAAAAACCAATAAATACAGCAGTTTGTAGTTTTTGAATGCGAACACCAGATGAATTTGAAACTGAATTTCATCTGCTTGAACCATAAGACTTTGTTCATAACATACAAAACAAATTCTTACTCTTTCAAGAGCCTCGTTCGATTCTCGCAATGCAGCTAACACGTGGGCCACAACTTTCGCCACAGACGGCCGAACAGTCACTGGATCATTTAGTGCAGCAAAAAGTCTTTCCAAATGCTCTATCGTCACTTCAATCAGAATGTCAAATCGTTCGTTTTCCTGCAATCCACAAAAAAATATATTTAAATAAATATTATAATAAAAGCTATAAAGCAGATCACATTATAATTCATTTATTGTAATTAAGAAACAACAGTTAACAATTTACGTAAATCCATATTGTTTGTTGCAATTTGCTACTGTTGCAGTTTATGAAAATTCGCATAAATTCATATTCTAAGCAGACTTGGCCTTACAAAATATACTTTATACAATTACCTCCAAAGCCTTGATGTATGCGACGACCCAATCACCGAGTATAGGAGTGCCTCGCCATGAATGCAACCAGTTATACACGCAGGTCAAAGCGACCTTCAGGTCAGCGCCCTTCTTGCCATTGTCTCCTTGCTGCACCAGCCAGCGCGCGATTGAAAGCATACCCTCATTGTCTAAGCTGTGTAGCACAATTAGCACTATCGACGTAGCTGGACCGGCTTTGGATGCTGTATAAATTTAATACATAGTATTTAAAAAACTATTACTATATCAGCCCATGTACGGCCCACTGCAGGGCTCGGACCTCCTCTTCAATCGAGAGTACGAGTGAGATGAGTGAGGACATATAATAGTCCACCACGCTGACCTTTTACCTAAACATTGCATATTTTAGTCTTCCTTAAAATGATCAATAGCATTATATTGGTGGAAGCTGGCAATTTGTATATTTTAAACGACTGTTTCAAAAATCCGCACATGATGGCAATGTAAAAAGTACATAATTTCGGGGTAATTTGTTTTTTCAAAACCACAATGTGGACTATAATTGTGACAGTTTCAGCTCCTACATCATTCATAGATATCCTTCTCGACACTAGAATAGAACTTACATGGATCAACAATAGCAGCATATAATTCCTGCAGCACAGCTGTAATAATCTCATGGCGCAAGTTATCATTCACTGTGTGTACAATTCGGATTAAAAATTCTTCTACCGTTGTCAATAGTTGCCACAAATTGTCATCATCACCTTTGGCTGTAGCTGCAATTAAATGTAAGAACTTCGTCAATAAGGTTAAAATTGATTCAATGTCTACTAGCACATTATAGTTTATCAGTATCAGCTCATATACGTTTCATTGCAGTCACAATTGCAGTATACGGGCCTTCTCTACAATCGAGAGCACGATTGAGACTAGTGCGGGTAGGCGGACATTACAACCCATGGGAATTCTCACAAATCGCTATGTTATGCAGGTTACCTCACGATGTTTTCCTTCGCCGTTATAGTGCGTGGTGATTGACTAATCAATACACACATGACTCCGGAAAGTCAGAGGTGTGTCCTGGGATTTTAACCCGCGACCATTCTGAACATGTTGGCAGCCACCACCACCACGCATTATAGTATTTATTGACTATTTACTCATTAATTGGTGTACATAAAAGAATAAGTATTTGCAACATTAGACAAAATATTGGTCCCAAGAATAAAATAATATCTGATACATTAGAACATTTCCTAGCACATGCATATTCATTCTAACAATCGATTTTTAGGTATTTTAAAATGGACATGATTTCAAAAACATAAAGATTTTAATTGTGGGACCTGTATAGCTGATTTTTACCACTTTTAACAAATACAATACTTGAACAAAAATTAAAACTTTGTACTCACTCAAACATTGAACAATATCTTGGCAATTCTTTATAAGTTCATCAGGTGGTGGCAAATAGTTTAGTTGTTGGTTCATAGTCTGTATATATTTGCCAAGTGCCTTGACGTCCAGAGGGCCATCTTTACTCTGGCCGAGTTCATTTTTCTTTACAGCCATTTTTCTAGAAAAAGAAACAACTGGCCTTAACAACTGCTAGTCTATTAGTAAATATAAGGAGATAATTTTTCCAATCACTAGATTTTATAAAGGCACACTATGTTGTATAGTGCCACTGAAATTTTACTTAAATTATCTCCATATAAGCACAAATAAAAGCTGAAAGATGTTTGACATTGTGTCTAAACTTTATAATCATTGCACATTATGTTATGTTACATATATTTCACACAGGTAACCCCTGTAGTAAGTGCTTGATAATTAAAAATAACCACCGTCATACACAATATTTCTATCATTTACGTTATAATTTAAGTACATGATAATCAATAAAAATACTGTTTATGCAAATATTGTTTGGTCATAGAGATTTGTTTGAATTGTGGACACATTTTTGATTGAAGACCATTAAGATCCTTGATATTATTATTTTTTATATTCACAATTATACATCTTCATTCACAATGATGTATCTATGATAACTTAAGCACTAATTATTCCAGTCAAATGAGACATTCAAGTGTACAATAATTCGCATAGAGCTAATATATAAATATTCGGAACACATTTTATCATGTGGAACCTGATAAATCCTTATCAACCTCGTAATTAGATCACACCTTTGATCTTCTGAATGATGCATATTAAAATTTATAACTATACTATACTTAACATAAAAAAAAAACTCTAAAATAATATCCTTTCACTTTGCTCATTTCTTCATTTAATTATAGGTGTTATACCATTGAATTTCAAGTTATTTAATATTCCTGCCAATATTTTGTTTTGCCATATAAATAATATACTGTGCTCGAAACCTTGAATTATCAGATCAATAAGTTGGTTAGTTCTTTCTTTGATTTATTAAGTGTATTCATTTTATAATTGATTGTTTACAATCTACATATATCTACAGTGATTTATGTTAACAGAGATAAAAAAAAATTAAAGTTTATTTTCATAAATGTATTCATAATTAACCAGCATCATAATACGAGCCCCGATGCAAAATAGTTCGTCTATGTAGTGTGAAATTTTTTCTGTGAGATTTTTTCTAACTTCATTATTTTTGTATATACTTACATACATACATACATAAACTCACGCCTTTTTCCCAGAAGGGATAGGCAGAGGTGCTAAGACACCCACATTTTGCCTTATATGTTCCATCTAGTGTTGCATATCAATAGTCGACTATTGCAAAAGTATCGATAGCCTATCGATAGTATCGATCCTATCGATACTGTTACTTCTAATCAATATTATTTGTTTATTTATGATATCGATAGAATCGATAGTATCGATATAATCAATAATATCGATAGCACTATCGATATTGTTACTAGTTTTCGAGGTCATCTATCGATAGGGAAACTATCGATAGTTGGGCAACTCTAGTTCCATCCCACGATGTGATAGGTGGCGAGCCTATCGCCATATCGGGCACAAATTCCTGACTCTGGGTTGATAATGAATAGAAAAATCCATTATCACTTTGCCCAACCAGGGATTCGAACCCGAGACCTTAGCTTTGTAACCGTACTCTAGTACAACTACGCCACCGAGGCAGTCATTTTTGAATATCTATATAAAATACTAGCGGTCGGGCCCGGTTCCGCCCGGGTGCATACACGTCTTAAAATGTTTAATTCTGACTATCAGTTTAGAATATCGACCAATCGGACCACGAAAAACGAACAAAATTTCCTCGTATTTGCTAGAAATATCACTACTGCTTTCCTCCTATAGGTCATAGCGTGATGATATATAGCCTATAGCCTTCCTCGATAAATGGACTACCCAACACTGAAAGGATCATTCAAATCGGACCAGTAGTTCCAGAGATTAGCGCGTGCAAACAAACAAACTCTGCAGCTTTATAATATTAGTATAGATAGGAGGAAAGCAGTAGTGATATTTCTAGCAAATACGAGGAAATTTTGTTCGTTTTTCGTGGTCCGATTGGTCGATATTCTAAACTGATAGTCAGAATTAAACATTTTGACCGCCATTTTAAAACGTGTATGCAGCTGGGCGGAGCCGGGCTCGACTGCTAGTTATTGTATATTTCTGTTGCTAGCACTTACTTTTTATGTACATAAATAAACACTGAAAGTGATTTTGTATGTGTTATTCTCATTTTGTCATATTATGGTTGCTTAGAAATATTATATTACTTCAATATTGGTTTTCCTTAAACATCACTGCATTTTCTGTTCCCCAAATATAGACATTATATTTTTTTTCAAACACCACCTTTTTAGTTAGGATAGTGCTGTTCTAGGAAGTTTAAATTGGTAACTTAAAACTTTAAACTAGTACCTTTCTTAATATCAGATTTAATATGTTCATTTGATGAATTTACTAAGTAAATAAGTTTTTACAATAGCCCCTGTGTTTATTTAATATAATCATAAACTTATTACGTATTTCATGCCCTGTCACTTTTAAATTTAAAAAATTATAGTGAATTCATAGTTGCATCCAAGATGTTTTTGAGATCATATTAGAAATATTAGTTATATTTAATTATTATCACTTGTAAACAGTATAAGGATTCACTTATTCACTCCTTTCATTAAATTACAGGGGATATACTGTATATTACTAAGTATTCAGTAAATAACCCTTTGCAATGTTCTATCATCAAGAATTCAGACAATTGTATCTTTTCACAAAATTAATGGCACAACAGCAATAAAAACTTAGTTTTACTCACTCTAGAGTTGAATACCTTAAATTGTAGGTGGGAATCTTTATCAAAACACTGTTGCAGCACTTACTGTTTCATAGTTATAACAAAATTTCTAGAAAAGTAAAAACCGTTAGCAACAAGTCGTTGTTTCAATACACAACAACTTTAAATTTGACTCAAAATTTATTCACAGTTTATAAATTTATCCTTGGTTATATGCAACACAAGAAAACCAACTATACTCATTTTCAGAATATAAATCAGAACCCTGAACATAAAATTATTCATCAAAACATTTGAGATTTTATTTACATTCATTTTGTATAGTTGTGACCATTTCGTTGCTGCTTTATAAAATCACAACTTCAATCTTAAGTTTTCATAGTAAAAATGCTACTTTAGGTTTTTAAGAATTAGTATGACTGAGATTATTTTCTATTGCATTTATAACTATTTAAGGTTAAATTACTATCTAGAATAAGATACCACCCTTTCCCTTACCCCAAGGAAAAGTTTTCAGATGTGAGATTTAAAAAGTCTCAGCTGTAAATATCGTTTTAAGGTGACTACTTGTAAGTATATTATAAGATTTTCATTTCATGGTATTGCTGATACTTAGGGAAATGAACTATTGATCTGACACTAATACAGATGAAAGACATAGGATGTCTTTCAGATAAACTGTTCAGAAAATATTTCAGTAACACAGCATATAAAGACTAAAACTAAAATATAGCACAACTACTTGGCCAAGATAATAATTATAGTAAAAATGAAAGGGGCTACTGAACAGTATGTAATTAGATAAATGCTGTGTGATATAGTCCTACTGATGTCCACTGTAACATGCTGTGCTCATGTCAACAAGGGGAAGCAGTGAGCAGTATTGATTTTATTTTTGACTTTCTATTTCACCCATGCATTGCATTGATTGCACATTGATGCACAGCACCACTGAGTACACTGACATTACGGAACACCTTCAATCAGACAGTACATAGGGCTAATAATAACTTCAATATTGATTTACACCAACACATCCATGTCACCAACTCACGCTACCACTATTTCCCTGTATATCTATCTTTTTTACTGTACCAATACACTTACACATATAAAACACGAAATCACTGACCTCAGATCTGCGTGATAGATATCGACTCGCACCTACGGCGCATATAGCGACGCATTGACGGCATTATTCACTAAAAACGTACGGAAATCTCCGATGTCGGAAAATGGCAACCTAATCTCTCCACACTGTTCCGAATACTTACATTACGAACTGCTGATGACAAAAGCCTCTATACGAGAACGGAGTTACAGTCTATATTGAATAAATACATCATCCTCAAAATCTATCTCTTGAATTTATGGTGGTACGCCAGTGATTTCATTGTCACGGCTTACCCGGGAATGCGATTACGAACAAATTTTTCCACTCGCGACTGATTATGGACACATTTCATTTCGTCAACAAATTGACTACCAACTTTCCTGCGCGACCACCGAGATTAGCAATACACGTTCTATGTTATTTTTATGTATATCACACTTGGTTCGTAGTATTACAATTTCAGTCAATACACTTCACAAGGGCGGAACGAATTTATGAAGGATACATTGCCATTACGTTTTCAACAAATAAAAGATTGATTTTTTTATTTCTCGTTTTTCGGCCCACAGTTGCCCACAACGCACGCAATCAGACACACAACTTTAATTTTTCTTAGATATTTTTACAGTTTGGATAACAGCTAAATCTTTTTTGTCTATGACCAGCTAATAAGAAACCTTGTTGAATTCTTTCAACACTAGATGGTGTTTGCGAAGAAATTCGTGTTTCTTACGAAAACAATAATTCTAAGTACATCTTTACAACCGAACTACCGAACTGAATAACATTTTAAAAAGTTTTAAAATTGTAAAAATGTGAAAAGTAGTAAAATATTATTATTACATTTATTTTGTGTTTTCGTGTATACATCTTCCAATAAGATGATAGAAATAATAAAAAAATCCTAGTGTTTTTATTATGGATGCGGCAGTTACTCCAAAATCAGATGCGGACTATAACAACATTTACGGATTCTATCGCAAGATTGAGAATACCGCAATTCCACCACCTATAAAACAAAGAAGTAGAGTTATAAAGTATACAAAACTGCCCGCTTTCGAGTACGCGACAAAAGGTACCTACTTGTGCCGTAACGATCTTCTTAGAGGCTCCTTACGCAGCTTCTGTAGTTTCGGTTGTTTAGATAACTTAGGCGGCGCCGGGGCTGGAGTCTGAACTTCGGCCGCGACAGTTGATGTTGACCGCGGTACTCTCGTGGAGCATTTAGCTGGTGTTATATCAGTGAATTGCTTTATCGTCGTATTTTTCTTTGGCGGTTTTGCTTTCCTTTTGGATTTAGCCATATCGAGTTTTTGGAATATTAAGTTCACTGTACTTGCAGCAGAATTTACATTGCCTCGCGGAAAATGAAAATTCAGGTAAAAATGTTGCAATAACAGTGTGTTCCCTCGAAATAATTTACACTCGCGTCTAGAGATGAAATCTAACGCATTATTTACAGCATCACATAGATTGATAACCATTGGCACTTTACTATCCATAAACATACGCATACATGACATGGCTACACGAAAAACACACCCCTTGTTACATTCAAATGAGTTACTTCTACTTTGAAAACGTAATTTTGTGTTCTGTTTATAATATAGAATGATGTTATTATGGAATATATTATTATTAACACCATCTAGGAATGAAATTGTGGCACAGTGACTTATTTGGCAGTAAGATTTGGTACAGGACTAAAAAAGGAAGTGCATTTGGTTATAACTGATCAATACTTCTGAGTTCAGATTGATAGGGGTCATCAAGCATAGCAGGGAGCATAAATGGATATAGCTTCAGTTATGATTGTGTATGTTTTTAAATATAAAGTGCATACACATATTAGCCTATTTGACCCCAATGCTGGGCAACTGTCCCCTCTATTTGGCTGATACATTTTACTATATCAATTACCAAGACTAGAAGTAGTGTACAGTGTGATATCAATGAATAATTATTATGTTCTCATTGCAGTATCATGGGCAACCAAAGGCAAAGCATTGGAGCCTCTTTCTCGCCGCCTCACTACTCTGGGTGATGACCACACAAAAACCACAAGATCTCTGCAACCCGATCTCATGATACCTTCTAAGATGAATGTTAGCCTGTGCAAGAGAAAGATTGTCACCATTGCTGAAGATGATGAGAATGACTTGCATCCAAAATTTTGTAAGTACTTAAATCAGTATTGTGAATAACATATTAAAAGCGACTTCGAATTATAAATGTGCTTGCTAGGCTAGTGGTGTATTCATCACAGAGCTATTATTTATTATGTAAACTGTGTATAGTATAAAATGTGTTTGCAGCGAATGATAACAATCATGTTAATAATTTATATGAATGTATGTGTTTATCAGTTATACTGTGGCTGCAGTTGATAATGTCCTGTGTAACCTTGAGCCTGTTTATTTGTCCTGTTACAGCTAAAGATATAAGAAAACCAGCCAGTGTAAAAACAAATAGATCAATTAGTACAGATTTGAAAGAAGAAAAGCATTGTTCGGCAAGAAGTACTTCAAGATTATCTACCACATCGAAATGTGAGTGATTTTGTGTTAACTCTATTTTGAAGGCAATTGTAATCATATCTAAAAGTCATGTCTATTAAGAGAAACTAGTCTTGAATAACTAAGGATAAAAAAATGACACATTTTATATTGAACTGTGTTTGAGTGTAGGATACAATCTGAAAATGAAAGTTCACATAGTTAGTGATAAAAATATACAATTTTATTCAGTAAGCTTTCCACACAAATGCAACAGTGTAATTGTAATGTTTTTACTGCACTTTCAGATTCCAAGGACAATAAAACAAGTGCCAAAAATAATAGTGGATTAAGTAAAAAAGATATTAATGTATCAAAATTAAATCAAAGAGGAAAGTCGTTAAGTGTAAATAAAATAACATCAGAACATACTAAATTTGTTAGTAGTAAGGATAAAGGTAATTTAGGTAATATGATGCATTTTCTTAGAATCATAGAAGTTTCATCTGATTCTTTATGCTTTATATACAATATCGTATAAAGGCGGACTTAATGCCTAAGGCATTCTCTGCCAGTCTACCTTTGGATGGTGCAGAGAGAAAACAAAGTAGGTGCATAAATTAACAAAATATGTTAAGGTGGTTATAGTTTTATAAACAATACATAAAATATACATACAGATACATACATGCAAAAGTATATAAATTTATTATATATATAATATATATATATATATATATACATGTATATAATAAATATTATAATATAAAGATTCTCATTTATTATATTATTTATATTTTTTACAGATACATCTAGGAAGGCAAAACAAACAAATTCACATTCTAAAGTTAACGTAAATAATAATTTAGTGGCTCCAAGTGAAAATTCTCGTGAAATAGCAATAATGAAAGGCAGAATATTAGAAAATTATAATAGTAAAATTACACATAGAAGTAATATCGAGATTGCCACAGTGACTGGACAATCTGCATCAAATAAATCTAAAAAATCAATAATAAAAGAAATAAAAAATAAAACCCGACCAGTTACAGTTATACATGTACCAATAGAAGAAAAATATCATAAGGATAATATTGATATTGTTGAGCAAATGTCAAGAAAAACTCTAGTCAATGTAAACAAGCATTTAAATAAAACCGATTGTGGTACGGCAATGGACGATTTTATGACTTTCAAAAATGTAAATGTTGGAACAGAACCAGAACCAGAAAAAGTTGATCGAATAACTGATATGGACAACTTTGACTTTGATAAGTGTAAATGTTCTCAAAATGCTGATGTACAGACAGATGTAATAAAGGATGCATTCGATAGCCTCGAAATCCCAAATGTTAGTTTAACTAAAGAAAAAATTGAACCTAAAGTGAAGGCTGATGACTTCTACAGTAAATCCTTACCTAATCTTCAATCACCTAAACCAAAGCCTACTAGGAAAGAAAAGACGAGCAGCGACATTAATTTTTGTAAAAGTACATCCTACATTATTAGTCATTCCACGTTAACTTATACCACCGAACAAAAAATAAATTTCCATCTGGTTGAGAGTGAAGATGATACCCGTCATAAGTCACCTAGTCCACTGTCGTACCCCATGAATGTCCTGTCCGTGTTCAAGAACGAAATAAAAAAGAAAAGTAGCTTAGACAAAATAATAAATATAGACCGCCAATCTACCCAAGAAAATAAAACGGACATCTTTGAAAATGTACAAAAAATCGACAAAACAAATTCGCCGAACTGTTCGTACGCCTATGATAGCAATAAATTAATGAAACCGTCAGATATAATTAGTACAATAAGCGTTAATAATGGTCTGTTGCAAAGCGACTACATTTGCGAACAGTTCCAGAGGGAACTCAATTTTATAGACTCGTTTTTCGAGTCGCTCCAGTATTTAGAAAGTTGTTCATTATCAAACAAATGTTTCGCAAATAGTCAAGTGGAAAATTTAATCCGAAATCCTATTCTATCGGAATCCGAATACAATATAAAGAATTCCGCCGAGTACAACACGCTTCTGTCGAAGTTCGACGATAGCGCAAATGTCGACGATGCTGAAACAATGGCATCCAAAAGTCTTTGTCTGGTAAGTGTTATTCTGAATAGTGTAAATATTTTGCAAACTTGTTTGACACGACGAAATAGCATCATCCGTAAAGAATTCTTTCATTCCCTAATGATAATATTGTTTAATTGTCTACGGCGTACACATCAGTCGACTGCGCTAATTAATAATTTGTATTGCAAATTCATTTGTTTTCTGTTTCAGCTCAATTTACTCATCCACGATGAGCAAAGAAGAGCGCAGAGTTTGTTGCTTGTATTAAAGATGCGAGAGAATGCACTGAAGCATTTTACGAAGTCTCAAGTTCTCTGGTTAGAGAATAAGAAAAAACTTGAAAATACGGACATATCTAATTTAAGAAAGAAGCAGCGGGGCGCGTTGGTCAAATTGCAGCATGAACGTGGTGAAATGCAGCGTATGCGAAAAGCGTTGAAAGCACTATCGGAAAAGCGGAAAACTGCACTTATGAAGACTAAGAAAAACATAGAGTTGAGACTAAAAGATAACGTCGATGTGGAACAAATACTTTTGGGAAAGAAAAAATTGAAAAGAAGTCCAACTGGAGAACGGAATATTGGCACGCCTCTCAAATGTTTTGATCTATCGAGCAGTGGCTGCGAGGAGAGCTCCACGCCGCGGCCCACCTCCGAGACCCTTCCGGCCACCACTCTCGCCGCCGCCACCAGCGCCGAGAAATGTATTCAGACGAATGACTCTATTTGCTCTCTTGTTGCCGAAGACCCATTTACCGATACTGCCGCTGAAAATTTCGTCGTTGTCGACGGCGGTTATTTGAATATACTATTTCAAAATTTATCCTTGCCACAAATATTTAGCGGTGGCAAACAGTACGAAGTTAACGAAGAAGCTTTAAAGAATATAGTAAATTCTGCTAATTCTCATCACAGTCAGTTGAATAAAACTGATGTTGTAGAAAAGCTTATGGAACAGATTAAGAATAGGAATTTAGATAAATCTAGCGTACCGTCTACAGCTCGAAGTCTCGTTGAAGAGTACGATTATTATTATAAGGAGTTGTCTGATGACGAAAAGTCAGTGATTATATCAGCAGACATCCGGCAGGAAAATAAAACGAATGAAACTAGTGCAGTGTATGAGATCAAAGACACTTCTGTGCAGGTGTCGGAGTGTAATATTGGACAGTTTGAAAACAGTGGTCATCAGAGTTCGTCGACGGCGACAAGTGACAGTAGTAGTGAAGACCTTGTGAACAGTTTTCCTCAGGCGAATGAGCCGGCATGTGTTCATGAAGTGGCTGCGAGTGTGCAGAGTCCCCCGCTGGAGGAGCCGGAGGGGCAGACGAACCAGGCTGGGCCTTTGCCCGTGCCTGCTGGTGCCGCCGCCCCGCAGGACTCACTTGCTGCTGACGTTCCATCGTGGCCACAGTTGAAGACGTCGACAGCTGACACAATTGGTAAGAACAACTGCATTGTTATAGCTTTTGTCTCTTTGTTTGTACAAGGTGGACAAATAACCCAACCAAAGTTACAAGAAGTCCAACAGAGCTCTGCAAATCTACAGGATAGCCTTATGTTCAGCAGTGTATTTCCCGTGGCTCAAAACTTTACATGTGAATGTTGACAAACAGACATTTTATGGGTAACTGATTGCAGTATAGGCCCAGCTTTAGATAACTCCAAATTCATGTATTTATGTGTATATGTTATGGGCCAAGTGATTAATGCGGGCAGTATCCATAATGCCCGGGCAGTATGAATATTGCCGAGCCATATCGGGCCAAGTGATAAATTACAATCTAAACTCACCTATTTATCACATTGCCCGGGCATTATGAATATGGCTACATGATGATCGGGCAATGTGATTAAGAGCGTTTACACCTTGCGCGCAAAGTCAACTATAGGTATTTCTTCGTTATAACACACATAAGCGACCAAAGCTGTGTGCGTAGAGCTGCCGCGTCGGCTCGCTATACAGTCAGCTCAACCAACTTTGATCCGTGCGCTTCAAAATTCTAATATTTAATTGAAATGTAACTTATGATTTATGTATTAATATAATATCACAAAAATATTTTATTTGCATTATAAGTAGACAAATATTACTGTGCAAGCAATGAACAATACAAATTCAGATACTAATCATATTTTCGTTATTAATACATTGTAAAGTTGCATTCAAATCACTGTTCAATCAGTAGACACTACGGACGTTTTATTAATCATTTCGTGTTCGAACACATGAATAGAGTAAGGGGCCTTACAACCCCTTACAATTACGAAATATATTTAATTTAATATTACAATACATAACATAATTTAGCCCCACAATCATCCAACAACATCCCATTATATTATCTGAAACATAATTTATACTCATTACAAAATCATTGTAGGTAATAAAAAAAAAAAATTACTACCAAAGTACTAAGATGTGGCAATCGCAGTCCGCGCGTGGCTATTTTTACTACGCACGGCAAAAATCGACTGCAGCCAAGCCGGAGCGACGAGCGGTACGTCCTCCCTCTAGAAGGCCTTGCGGCGGTCTGATTTGAGGCACGTCGGACAGCGTGTTTTATAGTGGTTTTTAAAATATTTGTAGAAAACATGAAAACTAATTTTGTTGAAATATAAAAATGGTAATTTATTGATAAGATGTTCTTCTATTATAATATACAATTGCTATAAAAAAATATGTACGAAAAGTTTGTGAAAAAAAATATGTTCTTGATAAGAGTTTCTGAATAATTTTGCATTGTTTAAATTTTTATTTTTCAGGAACTAAACACAAATGATTATTTTTCTTAGCAAAATCCCTCCATAAGGGTCTTATTAATCTGATAATGTTTTTATTTTCGTCTTATATTTAGTGATTTCGGATATCTTAAGCTTCTAAGTTGCCATTTAAAGCCTAAATAACGAAACTAGTGTTCAGTAATCCTTATAGTTCTCACAAATTATCCATCAATCTATAATGTTTTGCACCAAAATCCCTAGATGACACCCTTTTCTAAAATTAATACTAATTATTTTTCCTTTAAATTGTTTATTGGTGGCTATTAACTCATTTGAAAAGTCGTGTTTTTAAGCCAAAAAGCGCGCGGAAGGTATAAACGCTCTTAATAGGTGATTTTTTACGTGGTGCGCTGCCGCATTGTCGCATCTGCGATAGACCCATAAATAAGAAAGGTTGAATTGATCTGCTTATGTTTAGTTGTTTTTTAACGTCCGAAACATTATCTTCAGAAGAAAATTAGTGTACCCACTTTATGGATCAGTTAGGTCGACTGTGCCCCAAAACCGACTTGGAACACCCCGACTTCACGTAGTCTTTTGGCTACCGAACCTAGAGTGTATATAAAAAGCCAACAAGTGTTTTAAGGGTTAGGTTGCTATAATAGATATTTCTCAGGAACGGTGCGTTACCTTTTCATGGGAGTGGTACCAGGGGAGCTGCGACACTCCCCCTCCCCCTCCACTCCTCCCAACCCGCCCCCTCGTGCTGCCCTATTCTAAATTCTACCACTTCGGCTCATTGTTTTGATTTTAATTCGCTTTACATCACTCTGCCCAATGGGCACTTGGCATTATTCATAATGCCCGGTCAATGTGATAAATTGATTGGTTATAATCACATTGCCCGCTCTTATTGGGACATTATACATATTGCCCGGGCATTATGAATAATGCCCGATTAATCACTTGGCCTAAACATATACAATACTATATAATATGTGTATGCAAATATTGTTCTCGTTCCTCTGAATTTGTATGGAAAAGTGTAATAGTCCAAAAAAATCTCTCATTTTGTGACTCAACACTGCTATGCGGCTCAACACCTGCAAATAGTAGATAAAATATTATTAGGCTGGGATCTTGAGTTCAGTAGCTACCACATAGTTCCGAATTAGGATCGTCCACAATCAGAGGGCTTAAGCCTTGGTATTTTGGTATTGTCCCCATTCACTATGGCTTCCTATAAATACAAGAGACCCGTGATTGCGGTAACCATGTGATCTGATCTAGAGATTAATACCTAGTCAGGTCATAAATTCTGTCACATGTTTAATATAAAATAATTGAAACAAGTGTATTCATTATGTAACCATTTATATACCAAAATGAACTTAACAAAACATAGATTCTTATGACACTAAAGTTTATTCAAAATGACCTCCGTGATTTTGAATACAGGCCTGCAATCTGCGCGGCTAGTTGTCTATCGCAGCACGAACGAGGTCCATGTCAATATCGGCGGCTGCTTTAATCAATGATGTCTTGAGTGACTCCAAATTGGGATGAGGCTTTGAGCACGCCTTTTCCTCCAAGTGTTGCCAGATCTTGTAATCTAACGGATTCAAATCTGGACTGGAGGAGGGCCAGTCTTCGTGCCGGCTGAAGTCGATTTCACGCGTCGCCAGCCAGTCTTGTGTGCTCTTCGCTCTATGAGCTGGCGCCGAATCTTTTTGGAATACCCAGTGCCTGTTATTGAACATGGTATGAGAAACAGGTTCCACAAGGTTCGTCAGGACTGTATATTGATACACAACTGCATTCGTTTTTACACCTTTCTCACAAAAATGTACCTCTGTTAACCCCAATAAGAAACTCCCAACCATGAGCGAGGATGGAAAATGACCTCGTTGGACACGCGGAATACGGTTGCTCGTTTCTTCACTACTGTGTGTGTACACCTTATCATTTTGTTTGTTGTACTCTTCTACGGTAAAAAAAAATTCCTCTGAAAAAAGAATTTCCCGATATTTTTTTCCCGCGTACCGCTTCAACAAAGCGCGGCATCTCTTCAGTCTCAGGTCCATTAGACGAGCATTCAAACGATGTCCCGTTTTTCTTCGATATGCCCGAAGCCCTAAGTTTTCATTTAACACCCTTTTCACCCTGGTTTTGCTTAACCACATCTGAAGGGCCAACAGTTTCTGCTTACGTTTGGGATTTCTTTGAATTCGCGCCTTTACAGCTTTTATCACTGCTGGAGTCCTAACAGACCGAGGGCGACCACTTCTTGACCTGTCATCTACACTAGAGTCTTATTGTATCGTTTGATGGTACGATAAACGAATCTTTTGGTTATATTCAAATTTTTCAGTATGTCAAAAATTTGAATTGGCGCGTAACCGCAACGATGCAACGCAATAACTGCAACACGGTCTTCTTTAAGCGTCCACTCCATATTTAAAAATGAGTAAAATTATAAAAAGTATACATTTTTATTTTCATGAACAATTCGAAATTATTATTCAATAATATTTTTTGTGGCCAGCATTCTAAAAGAAAAGTTTTTACTGTGTGACAATACTTATGACCTGACTGTGTATATATTGTGGGTTAGGATTACACAAAGTCGCTGGATGCAGAAATTCTTATTTATAAGGACTCTCTCAACAGATTTTTGATATTCTTTTCAGAGGCCTGTATTAATTTTTTATTGGACTTTCTATTGCTAAGTGTACTATATGAAATATATGTTTTGGCTTTGAGGATCAAATAATAAATAAATACACCCCACAGTCACATACATAGTCCTAAACCCACACTAAAATTGAGTCTTGTGTGTTCACACAAATATTTATTCGGTGCGGGGTTCGAACCCGCGGCCTCTCGTGTCGCAGCCGGCTTCTAACCAACTACGAAACGGAGGCTGATCGTAATACTTAAATTGCTGTGATTGGTATTGCAGACAGTAGCGTGAGCAGTGCATCGCTATGTACGAATGCGTCGTCGATATCTTCCTTGGCGTCTCCGGTGAACTACGAGGCGGAGGAACTGCGCCGGCAACAACTCGAAATTGAGAGAGAGGTCTATAATATACATTCTTACTTTTACTCTATTATAATAGATTATTTACTTATATGACATAATACTAAAAAACAAAATCTAGCACATATTTATGCGGTTTGCTTAGAAATAATTACAGTCAATTACATTGAAAGGATATCGATTTTTATATAACCGCACGCACATTCAATTGAGTTTAACTCAATGAACTGCTTTCTCCATTACTTGTATCCAATTAATTAAATTAATGAAAAATCCTTTATTTTAATAATTAATTCTTAGTAGCCTATTTCCATAGTGGCCTATATTGAATATCACCTTAAAATTACAGATCAAAGCATTAGAACAGCAGCAATGCCGTTTGCTGGTGGTCAGGGAGATACCGGACAAGCCGCCGCCGCCGTACACCCCGCCAGCGGATTCCCGAGTGCCGAAACCACCTCGAATGTTCCTCGCTAGTGACAGCACTGATGAGAAGATCCAGAGGCACATCACGGACCCAGCCACACAGGCTTTCGACGCGAGTGATGCCTTCGACATGTTTGTAAAGGACTTCTGCCAGGAATCTCTAGAAAGGCAGCGGCTAGACCAGAGCGATATGCCCTGGGATGCCTGCAACCTGTTGCCCCAGAAGCCTCAGGTCAGCATCGAGAAACTGGCCAAGACAGCGTCCTCGGAACTGCTCGAGGTCTTGACGGGTGTGACGCCGACTGTGGTCTCAGGTGAGTTGGTGGCGAAAATACCTTTATTGTGTACTGGAAATTCAAGCTTCTTGTTTTATCAACAATTAAGTTATAGGAGTCGAAAATGGCCTGAACTGCTTCGAGAAATGGATATTACTGTTATATTATTCTTATTTACTATATTATACCGGTATATCAAGACTGCTACCGAAAACTAAGCCTGGTGGTAGTGTTAGTGACTTCAGACACAATGCAACTAAATTTTGTACAAAAAATTGTGACGAACTTTTTTTGTTATTTTTTTTCTATCGTCGTATTAGGGTGGTAAATTCAGAGTTTTTTTCTTAAATAATAGTGTACACCCTTTTATTTTTAAAGATGCTATGGTACGCAAGGCCTTAAATTATTATTTTAGCAAAAACTTTGGATTTACCACCCAAACTCGATGATATTTAAAAAATAATTGAATAAAAATGGTCGCGTTTCTTTGCGAAAATTTTATTTGCATTGTGTTAATAGTCACTAAAACTCCAGGCTTCGTTTTCGATAGCAGTCTTGATATAGCCTGTATTTATTATACTCGACTTGGGAGAGGCACTGCCATGCCCCCAGATTTGTGTGAATGCTCAGTTACATCAAGTAACTTTGAAGATAACTAAAATAAGATCAGTCATCGGCTGTACACTGGACTTAGTTAATATATTATAGATAATTTCACAACTTTAAGTGCCTACAATTTATAGCAACACTAGAAAGACTAACGAGATATGTGTGTTATAGAACAATTTCTCATATTTATTTGTTAGCCTAATAATATTGCGATGAGAACATGAATTTTGGCTACATAACATAGTCTATATATTTTCTGGTGGGTTAGACTATTTTTGGTGTTGTCAACCTCTAATCCATAACAGAGATTCATTACCACAATCGCTTTTTGTGCTGAAAAATCCTCATTTTGTGAGTTGTGATATACCTAGGCTCAGTAGTTGTTTTAGCTCTAGCGGCGCGACGCTTTGGCGACATGTGTAGATATTCTGTAACTACCATTCAGATGTGAATAACCTGGGGCGCCCCGAGTAATAAAAAATCTCCTTCAAACAACTTTCACGCCATTATAGCTTAACTATGTAAGTAATATAATGATGGCTCTAATATTTCAGGTGTGGGCGCACGTCGCTCTGACCACATCGACGACATATTGTTCGCCGAATGGCGGCGCTGCGAGCCCGAGTGGACCTCCCTGCATACAGACGAAGCCATCGTGAAGAATCAAATCTTCGAATGCATATTCCAGAAAATTCTCAGCGAAACAGTCGACGAATACAAAAAAGTAGTTTTACCGAGAGACAACGCGAGTGATACGTAGTGCGTTGCGTACTTAATTTATTTGTCTTTGTCACAAATCATGCGTGTAATAGTCATATTATATTTTATTATATATGTTAATTGACGTAGATTCAAACGTCGTATATATTTAAATATTGTAATTAGATGGAAATTGTAAAATGCATGTGGGAAGTATTAAATTATTTATTTCACAATATTAATGATAAAAAATATCACATAATGTAGCTTTTACATTTGACAAGTGACTACTTAAGCTATAAATACTTTTAAATACGATATAAAACTGATGTTTTTGTTTACTTTCAATGACCAAATATAAAACGAAAATATGCTCCATTCGTACATATACATTCTTATAACGCACTTCATATGCGCCTTATCTTCGACCACAAAACAATAGGTAAGTAAAATCGGCACCAGTCACGTTTTACACTAATGTATGGTTACAGTAATTGACAGGGGTACAAAAATATTGTAAATTGACTAAGAACTGGTCTTAGAAACATTATTCACGTAAAGCAGAGTATACAGACATTTTTGTAAAAAGCTTGGCATGGAATTATTCCGCTGACGACATTTCGTACACAATACAAAAAATAAAAATTGCAAGACTGCATAAATAGACATACATTATAGTAATTTCCAATTAGGATAATACACAATATTTATAAAATGGAGCCAATAGCCAAAGCTCAGATGCAAAAATAATTGCATACATAAATACAATTTCAAGGCTTCTCAATATGTGTCATGTTTAATAATACTAATAATGATTAGTCTTGAACTATTCCCTCCATTTTACAATTTATACAAAAAAAAACATAAATATATAGTATGAAATTTGCTCCTACTAAATAAATCGCAAATATCACGTAATTCGCGTGATGGAAAACGAAATAACTAATAAAGCATCAGCCACAAATGCTTACTAATACTTTCATCGCAGCTATTACTCCCACTGGGTAATAAAACATATATTACTTGTTTAACACAAGTTCAAGACTAGTGAAAGCCTACATTATTTAAATAAATTACACCAATAGCTATATCTGCACAACACGTTACACTAGCAAGCTGATCTCATAGAAACTCTCAAAATTAGATGTTGTTCAGACGAGGCGAATTCACAGTGATTAGCAACACATTACGACCAGAATATGTCGCGCGAATCTTCATTTTTCGAATGTATAAGATTCTGTCTGATAAAATATCCTTCCCGCATATTTCACCTCGTCTGAACAAGGTCTATATATTGTCTCATCACTCCTATTCATATTCACATAAGGCACAAACACTGGCACTGTATACTCTTAAGTCGTCCAAAGTTAATATTTGCAGGGAACATTTGTTCAGTCGTCCGCTTTTAGGAAAGACTCCAGTGGATTGGGTCCTTTTCTTCTAGGATTTGCTGGCACCTTTGTCGCTTCCGCTGAAAAAGCAAATACATATTTTCAGTTATTTAGTAAGTTTATGTATCATTTATATGCACTATAGCATTTAGATTACGGACTGATAAATGGTACTTTCTCCGTCTTCAACAAATTGCCTTAGTACGGGACTGATTTGCAATCAAGAGGTCGTATTAAAGGACTTAGCCCAGATGACCTTCACGCCGGCCTATTGCATCTTAACATACACATAATTCACTTAGATATTTTAGTTATTTTCTACAAAAAAATCGCTGCAACTGTACTGCAGTCTGCAGGACTAGTTTTAATAAAAGGTCAAAATAACATCCATTAATCTTTATCAAAATAAAATATAACCAACAAGCTTGGACCCAAACTTACTTAGCTGACAAATAATTTAATTTTTTAGTTTTAGTAATAAGAAGTAAAAGCAAAGTACACGCTCATGGCCATGAGTCAACGACTACACTCATAGTGCCCACATTATTATACAAGTCCTGTGTCGTCATCCACATATGCCTACACCCGAAACAAAGACTTGTGGAACACATAAATATTACCTACTCTATGTACATGAACAAACTCTGATTTCAGTGGCAGATCCAATAGACAGATTACTGCCATAAATGTAAAAATAAATGGGTACATAAAATAATTTACATACACCAAATATGAGCGCAGTTAAACTTTATTATTATTTCACAGCTCCTACTTGCGCTCAATTAAGCCCATAAAGTCACACCTTTAGTAATAACGCAAAATTTCCATGAATAACTCAAGACTCAACTTGAAATATTTTATCTAAATTCCAAATTTACTGTTATTGTTCTGGCCATTATAAATAGCTGCAGGAATGTTGCCGATAGCTGAGAAATGATAGGCTTCTGGGAAGGGCTATGTGACTCACTTGTTTGTCCTTGCGAGGCCTGAGTCACCTCCAGGCAGGCCATCCACTCTGTAATACTGATTTTGGTGTCGTGGTTGACGTCGCAGTATCGAGGCAGTTTCCTGCCACAACGTCGAAGGGACTCCACATTGTTGATCAGCTGGTGGAACGCCTTCCACTCGCGCCGTTCCAGAGCTTTGTCTTTGTCCTTGTCTAGCATCACGTACGTCCACGTGGCGGCCTGCTCTTCTTGAGAGGCACCCCACTTTACCATGTCCCTGGTTAATCAAACCAATTAAGTTTTACATCCATATTTATATACATTTAAACATAGATGCATACAAAAATTACATGTCTGTTCTATAGATGTATGCACAGGCTGAACCACTGCTCAATCTTATAACTTTCGCTTCCATTTTCATCAATCTACTCCGGCATGTAATTTTTTTTTTCATGCCCCAAATAAGCTGAGCAAGCAACACAACAATATTTTATAATAATGTCGCAATGCAATGGAATTACAAAGAGCTAAAAATACACTACACTTATAAAATTAAAAAGCTACGATTGTTTCCGAATTACAATAGTATGAGTAATGCATACCCCGGTCCCGTTCCGTTGCCAGATGACGTCATCTTGGACACGAAAAAACTTCGCAGTTCGTGCAAAAAGGTACTCTTCATTGGTTCCGGACAACCTGTGGTGGAATCAAAGATACACACTGTGTTAACCGTCTGTTCTTCTTTAGTTATTAAATAAAAGAGGAATTATATAAGTTACAACATTGATATTTTTGTACGTAGTTAAATTTAACATAGAACAATACTGATAGGCCGGCATAATTGTATCTCGGAGACTATCGCTGGTGTATACCATATTTAGTTTGCACTGCTCTTGCCACCAAGTGTGATTAGCTGTCACGTTGTGGGGCCATTACACAGCGCCGGTCTGTGTGTTTTTTATATTATTTAAAACAAAATAATAACCGCCTAAAATAATTTCTCAGGTGAATGATAACATTGGTTCATCTTGTACCGTTACTATTTATTCAAATATATTTTTAAATAGCCCATAAAATTCAAGTTTTAGGAATATTTAGCAAGTTACCTCTCATAGGACTAGCGTGTTGCGGCGCAGCGTCACAGTCAGGTCGTCTATCTTTGACGGATGATCCCGGGATGGGTTTCCCGGTGTCCTGATGGACGCACCAGCAGTACCCGGTGGATCGGTAGCACTGCGCCCGGGCATACCTCCCGTCTCCGGTACACTCAGGCACGTACAACGCTGCGCCACCCGCCTTCTGTTAAACCAAACCAGACATATATAAATTCGCAATAGCAAACGCATAGCATAGTACATCGCAGTGCTAATTGTGAATTCGAAAAGCAAATCGCATAGCACAATTATACATGACTAAAATATTGCAATATTTTAGATGTAATCAATTACGCCATACACGCACAGATTAGCCCGACAGAGTTCTTAGAATGGATCCGTGATTTCAGCACATATGCACATACGGTTTCTATCAATACATTATTCTCACTTCTCGCTGTACATTAGCACTTAGGAGATTTCCGTGAATGACAGGCAGACCGGTCGGGTAAATCGGTGCGTATGCGCAAGAACTTCGCAGAGCGAAACAGACACAAACAAGATGACATGATATTTGGTGTAGCCTTGGATATCTTAACATATATATTTTTAGGAGGTTATTAATGTAAATATGTAAGTTTTCGCAATATGCTGGGTCCTGTGGCGCACCTGTTCGTCGAGCACGGCCTGTCGGTCGGTGAGGCAGTCGTTTGCTTCGTCTTCTCTACGCGAGTCCGCCTCTGAGCCGTCTGGTGCGAACGAATTCCGCATTATCCCTGGCAACACTGTGAAACATAAACGTACCTTTTAAAGTACTTAAAACCATATTTTATTGCTTGTGCAATAGAGACATATAAAGTAACATTTTCGTATATATTTTATCAGTTATAAGGATCCATAAAACTGAAGGTGGTTTTAGCCTGCGTGATCCGAAGTCTTCTAAAAATATGAATCCCATATTTTTACTATAGATATGTACTTAGATACATTTTTTTGTTCACGTAATATTACAAAATATTTGAGGACCTAGCGACGGGTGGTATCAGTGACGATTACTATTTACCGTTTTAACAGTAAGAACCAGTATATTTTGACCGTTTAGTGAAAAATTCTTTATTGACAATTTTTTTGTACATATTTTATCAATAGACTAGCTGTACCCGCGACTTCGTCCACGTGGAATTTAACAAAAAGTTTTATTTTTCTAAAATAAAAGAATTTTTCTAAAATAAATGTAGCCTAAGTTACTCTTTATTATATCAGCTACCTGACAAAAAAAAGTCCCGTCAAAATTGGTCCAGCCATTTCAGAGATTAGCCGGAACAAACAGACAGACAGAAAAAAAAAATTAAATATAATTTTCGGCACAGGTATCGTGTATATATTGTTAGTTTTAGGTGTAAAATAAAGTTTTAAATAAATATATAACGATATGTAGTTGAACAATTTTTTTTTATATTCACTTTACAATCAGACACTTCAATTTTATTTATATGTATAGATATTGTAATAATTGTACGTCTCGATACATACATACATGTTAAAAAATAAATGACCGAAGCACCTTGACTAATTGGGATCATTAAACCGATGTCCGAAAAATCTTCGTAGTCTTTGTCATTTTTGTAGGATATAATTTAGATAACACTGCGGTGTTATATAGTCATATTCCAAAATATTAAACACTAAAACAGTTGTCTCATTAAAGATACAATATTAAATGTAAGTTTTTTCTTTACTAACTTTTCCCGCAGCTTTGTTTGCCTATTAAGTCTTATTCTCTTCACTGCAGGCCTATATGTAATTTTGACGTATAATACCGAAAAAAATCTTTCGGACTTTTGTCCGAATAAAACAAACATCGTCACAAACTTTAACTTCATATACCTAATGGTGGCATGAATTTTGACCTAATACCAAAATCAAAATTAAATCAAATTTAGTTTTGAAGTACCATAGGGAGTAATTCAACAACAAAGTATTCTAATCACAAAGTCATGAAGAACAATTAAAATATGACCTGTGGTAATGATACATCATTACCACAGGTCTGGTCGTGCCATAACATTGACATAGCACTTACATCAGCGTTAAATAAATACAACATACAAGCGAGTCACATTGGCGAGATTTAGAACAAGCAAAGAAAAGCTATTCCGTCTCCACTTTTAGCTCTATTGTCATGGAGTCGACATTTTTGTGATTTATGCAAGCAGGTGCGTGATATTATGTTGCAAGATTTTTTACGTATGAAATTAGGTCCAATCCACACTTTGTGCCGATCACGGTTCGTTCTAGGTCTGATCGCTCTGATAAAATATCTTCAAGAAATAATGTTGGTATTATTAAGCCTTACGTCCCTGACAGTCAAGTTCTGGTCTTATCAAATTGTAATTACAATCAGTGCTGAAAATACTTTATTAAATGGATCCGTAAACCGAGCATTTACGGCTATCCTGAAAGTGATAATCGTCATCCAAAAACATTTTCAACACTTGAATCTAATGCATTGCCAAAACAAGGAAGGTGAGGAACCACAGCGGGAAGCGGGTATTGAGTCAGATTGTAACCAAAAATCAGACCGAGATCGTGCGAGAAACGAACCATGATCAGCGTTTTAATGTGCATTGAGCCTTAAAGATGTCCACGGCGGAGTATATAAGGGGGGTTATTTTACAAATGCGATGAGGTGAGTGAGTACCTGCGCTGGGGTCTGGCGGCGGCTCCTCTTCGTTGTAGTCGGGCTCCGCTTCCGGACCGCTGTCCTCGTCTGCGTTCAATGACATGAAGAAACGGAGAGAGACTATATATTATTATTATGTTTGCGCACACATTTGCATTGGTCAATTATAAAAGTTCATTAGAACTTGCACGACGCGCGGCTGGGTTAAATGGCAAGTGACGTTTGAAATTGAATCGTAGAAGCCCTTTGCTGTGATGTAATCGTGATCTTTGATATACGAAAATGAACCATCAATAGACCAAAGGCATCATATTTGAATATACACATATTATAAACGTTAATATTGTGATGATATTTTCTGTTTTTAAGATTGATTGGAATTCTTTGAAGCAGTGCTATACTCAGCAATGGACTTTTTCATAAAGGCGACTATGTCCTATGATTCTTAGCATCTTTTTACAATGCCATAAAACCGGCAAATGAGTTAACTTCCTACTATGGAAATGATCATTGAAATGAACACCGGAAACATTAAGAGAAGCGTAGATGCGTTTACGCTGAGGATGGAATACGAAACTGCGTAACGACCAATGGGGATTATCCACATATGGGTGATTATACAAAAGTTGGGTAACTTTTGAGGATATTTTGTTTACTATAATAATTAAATCAAATTATAACAAATTCGGGTGCATATGATGACAAATCTAATGATTATATTGTTCCAAATCGGGCCAGTCACTTTTTTAAGTAAATTATGAGATATTTAAAATTTTCTGAATTTGACTGCCAGGGGACTGACAAGGCTAACATAGTACTGATAAAGTACACAATTTTCTAAGAATTATAATGAAATTTAATAAGAATTAGTACAAATCTCTTAGTTTTAATAATGGCACATGTCTTTTAAGTATTCAAATCACTTAGTAACAATTAAAAATAATTATAAAATTAAAATAAATGTAAATACCAATATCTTCAGCAGCTTTAACTGATTTTAGCGATTTCATTGTCATCGGAAAGAACATATTCCTTGTGGGACCAACTCTTCTTCATTGAAATGCCTATCAACACTAAAAATATACAAATACCTAAAATATTTTATAAAAAAATAAAAACCGACTTCAAAACAAAAACCACAAAAAATATTAAAATAATAAGTACCACTGCAAAGCAAAAAATTATATTTATTTCATTGTACTTGTGCATGTTGATTAATTTGCTTAATGACTTGACTAGCCAACAAATCAAAATATATGCGTAACTTAATATTTTATTATTTTTTGGGTTTTAGTGGTTTTTTGTTTTGAAGTAGGTTTTTATTAAAAATTTTAGTTATTTCCTTAAGTACTGAAGTTTTTGTTTTTCTTTGTATTCCGCTAATTTAATGGGGCACTTTTAATTCTGGCCAAGCGAGCCTTTTCGGCTTCTCTTTTTTTTCTAATCTTCTTCCCTAGTCAAATTGCTTTTAGTGTGCCGTATGATATTCTAAACTGAAATATAAAATAGAAATGCTTATACACGGTAGCAATTAAGATAAAAGTGCTCTAAAACAACAACAAAAAGCAGTATTATGGAGACAATTAAATCCTCTGGCGCGATACCTGACAAAGGACTGACGCCAGCGGATTGACGAAAAAGACATAATTTGAGGTTATAATCAGAACTAATGTTTTTTTTGATAATTTCGAATAGCAACAAACTACATTTTAACAAATGATAGTTAATTATGTATAAATGATAATAAACCTCAGATTAACAAGAAAATAACGACCCACCACGGGACTGAAATTTTGACTGGCTTTGCATGTGTATAGAAGACAAACACAACCCAAGAACTCGTACAGTTATGGCGGCCGTCAAATTGTGCTGTCCGCAACTAACTTCATTACCAACATTAATACATAAACAGGGATTTGACCTTGACTCGGTGATATATGGCGAGAATTTCAAATTCAAAGAACACACAACGGACTGACGGATGAAAACAAACACAAAGTTTCTTATTTTTTTTTAAATAAATTGGAGAACATTGCATTATGAAAGTTGTAGTATATAATACTATGTTCATCACAAATTGTAGTAAATTAGTAAGTTTTCTTAAATCAATGATAATGTTTAATAGATAGTCACTTGATTGTTGGTTTTCGGGATTGTGACATGCCAAAGGACTGACATTTTAAGTATTAATTTTGTTTTTTTATTAACTTGTATTTAAAATGAATAAGTGAAATTGGGTGACCATATAAAGGACTTTTCATTGTTTTAAAATAAGTTGTTATTTCAATAAAATATAATAAGACTTTGTATATATTGGCTGATGACAGCGAGTTACCCAATTTTTGTATATTCACCCATATTTTACTTTATTCTTTTCCGCCACAGTGGTTAACACTAGTAGCTTTTCAAAATGAATGTAATTTTACATAAAATACGTCTGGTACAAAAATAATTTCTTATTATGAAGCCGCGTGACGTGAAACTTAGGCAAGCATACGTCAAGTTAGTATGCTTTTAGTATGGAATCAAGGTCTGATGTGTGCTTGGCAGTATAAAGCGAAAGTGGTATGTCAGGATCGAGACAAATGAACAGTCTCCGCCTGGTCCTATGGGATATATACGTGACCGTTATATATCATGTAACAATAAGTGACGTCATACGTTGGTGACGCCATGTTTCGTGGTAGAACAAAATTACAGAATCTCAATGATGTTGAACATTTTAATTATTTCAATAACGCTTATGTGTCATTTCATTTTAGTGTTTAGTCTTATTAGAAGTTCATTATGATATTATATTTTTATGATATAAATAAGTAATATTTTATTTCACATCATATTAATATTATATTTTATTTATTTGAATATAGATTTAATTTATGCAGTTTACAAAACATTTATCTGATTGCGAATATCTAAAATATTATCTTCCATTCGAAATGAAACTTTATGATTAGGTATATTCGACATGGACAGAACCTCATATAAATATAACAGATACAAAAACGAAAACCGACGAGTCATAGATGTAGGTAAATAATAAATATTGAAGTGGCCAATGTGCAAACTGCTGCTACCGTTATAAGCCATAAATATCAGATTTTAACAACCTCGTATGTGCCACAGGTGTTGATTTAGTGGTTTAGTTTCAATACATCACACACACGGATTTTCTCCTAAAATGTTTTTCTCTCAGATAAATTTAGACCACAAGGCAGATGACATATGGAATTAAATTAAAATATAATATTGGTGGTAGGTCTCATACGTGAGAGGCCGCCTGGGTAGGCACCACCGCAATGTCTACTTCTCCCGCCAAACAGCAGTGTAAATGCACTGTTGTGTTTCAGTTTGAAGGACATCGTAGCCAGCGTAACTACTGGGCATATTGAGAGTTAACTTACTACTCGAAAATAATTACACGAAATTGAAACTTTTTTTGCTATGTATATGTTATGGGCCAAGTGATTAATCGAGCATTATTCATCATGCCCGGGCAATATGAATAATGCCCAATAAGAGCGGGCAATGTGATTATTACCAATCAATTTATCATATTGCCCGGGCATTATGAATAATGCCAAGTGCCTCTTGGGCAGAGTGATGTAAAGCGAATCAAAATCAAAACAATGAGCCGAAGTAGTAGAATTTAGAATAAGGCAGCACGAGGGGATGGGTTGGGAGGAGTGGAGGGAGTGTCGCACCTCCCCTGGTACCACTCCCATGAAAAGGTAACGCACCATTCCTGAGAAATATATATTATAGCAACCTAACCCTTAAAACACTTGTTGTCAATACAAATTAGCTTCTGCATCGTCTCCGGCTTTTTATATACACTCTAGGGTCGGTAGCCAAAAGACTACGTGAAGTCGGGGTGTTCCGAGTCGGTTTTGGGGCACAGTCGACCTAACTGATCCATAAAGTGGGTACACTAATTTTCTTCTGAAGATAATGTTTCGGACGTTAAAAAGCAACTAAACATAAGCAGATCAATTCAACCTTTCTAATTCATGGGTCCATCGCAGATGCGGCAATGCGGCAGCGCATCACGTAAAAAATCACCTATTAATCACACTGCCCGATCATCATGTAGCCATATTCATAATGCCCTGGCAATGTGATAAATAGGTGAGTTTAGATTGTAATTAATCACTTGGCCCAATATGGCTCGGCCATATTCATACTGCCCGGGCATTGTGAATACTGCCTGCATTAATCACTTGGCCCATAACATATATACGAGTACATATCGACGCAGAAAAGCGATTTTGTCGTATCTCAAAAAATGCGTGTATGGGACATGGGTTTTGTATATTATTTAATACATAAAAAAATTCCGCATTGAATTTCCTCGTGAAAATGCAAGGTTTTATTTTAAAATGTTATTATTAAAGAAATGGTATTGCTAAGTTTACTAGTTTAGTGGTTATTCATTTTTTAAATATGTTTTTTGATTCTGGTGTAAAATTGCTAGTTTTGAGATACGACAAAATCGCTTTCCTGCGCCGATATGTTGCATTATGACTACACTGCGCCTGATGGTAAGCGCAAATGCCGTCCAGGCAGAGTATCGAATGGCATCAAACGGTAGTTCTATGCCATTCGATACAATTATGCCGGTGCCGGAGTTCTAAGATGCCTCTTCAAAAACCTTCCTTATATATGTATATGAAATTATCTTCAAATTAATTTACTAAATTAACTTTTTTCTTTGATCATATTTAAAACATTGTGTATTTCCAAGAACGCTTAACTATACTGAACGGAGAGTTAGTTGATATTTCTTTTTTTAGACTCCGTAATAAAGTCTTTGATATTTAATACCGAGCATTTTAACGTCAGATTAAGTCTTTGATGCGGTATTTAAAACTCACAGCATTTTAATCTCCAGTATAATTGTAAAATATAGTATAATATAAATTAATGATGTTCATTCACCTGCTCATATCCTAAGCATCGCAAAACCTACAATATAATGAATTATTTCTTAATTAGTTTAGCATACATACGTTTATTGTCCGAACATGGCGCTTGGAATTTCATTACACTATAAATTGTTGGAACATAATTAAAGTTATGCAATTTTTTAACAAAAAAAAATCATTATTTCAATTCTGTTTTTGTCATATTAAAATTGTGTGTCATTTTTGTTTTGTTTTAGGACTCCATATATGATATTCGTAAGGGCAAACTTTTGCAACTCAGACCTTTATTATTATTCGTTGCAAAATACACATAAAATTATAATAATATACAGCAGTGATTCTCAACCACTGTGCCGCGGCACTTTTGTGTGCCGCCAAATTTCAAAAGTGTGCCGCCAAATTTTGCAAATATATAATAATGTTAATATTATTAAATTATATCATTTAAAAAGAAAAATATTTTTAACATGAATATATATTTAAATCCACAAAAAACTTAATTATTTTATTATTTGCTTTGCAACGCGTTTTTTCTTAGTGCCAAATTATGATGAAGCGGCGTGCATATCAATAGGAATATGTCTCAAGGCGCTCTTTGTGTGCCGCCAAATTTTGAAATCGTTAAATATGTGCCGCAACAAAAAAAGGTTGAGAATCACTGATATACAGGGTATATCAAGACTGCTACCGAAAACGAAGCCGGGTGGTAGTTTAAGCGACTTCAAACACAATGCAACAGAAAATGTTGGAAAAAAAAGCGACAATATTTTTTTTTATTATTTTTTTATATGGTCGTCTTTGGGTGGTAAATACATTTTTTCGTAAAATAATAGTGTATACCCTTTTATTTATAGAGACTCTGAAGTATAAAAGAGTTTAAATTATTATTTTAGCAAAAACTATGGATTTACCACCCAAAAATTACGATATTTAAAAAATGATAAAAAAAATTGTCGCGTTTCTTAGCAAAATTTTTAGTTGCATTGTGTTTGTAGTCATTAAAACTAACATCCGGCTTCGTTTTCGGTAGCAGTCTTGATATACCCGGTATATAATGACATGTAACGTTTGTGGCGGCCCCCGTGGCGCAATAAAGGAAAACTGGGCTACAAAGCAGTGAATTTTATCTTCGCGCCGAACTAAATGCTTGGGTGATCGGTAAATATTTATTTAATTTGAGTAGCGATAATTTAAAAAATGGCGATCATTTGTTTACTATTGGATTGATATTTGTGACTATTCCCTAAATATAATGTAGGTGTGTGTCGTGGCTAGATGGTTAAATCGACAATTTCATAATGTGCTTAAAACGTGAAATAGCGTTACAATATTTGCAGCCGTAACTGATATTGCTCATTCCTAATTAGGGGCTGTGGTTGACGACGAAAAAAATCCCAAAGCCATTAAGAATGGACGGAGAGTAACGTTAAAATCTTGCAATAGATCATGACACGCACGTGGTTGGGTGGGCGACACAAAAAGCACAACACAGCATGCCGACTCGGTAAGACCCCGCCGAAAACATAAAGACAACTAAAACTGCAATAAAATTATGAGAAAGTAACATTATTTACAAATTATGATTTCAAGGTAAATTGAGTTATATTGCAAACCGAATGTGGCAGGCATTATGTATACACCAAAATCCTTCAAAATTCTCAGAAATTGTGCACTCATAAATGGAGCACATATTCATTGGTACAAATTTACCCACTCCTAAAATAAAATTAAAGTAATCATTTTGTGCCTGCGTTTAAAACCTATCCTTGAAAATGACGAATTTTATATTCGTACTCGTAAGTTAGCAAAAATAAAGGAAAATCCAATTGGTGTATTTGACCACAAATAGGACCAAAAAAAGCTAAAGTCGTTTCGCAGTTGTCATGCAACGACTCCTGCCTTGGCCTTGACTCTTAGAACTAGTACTAGTATTTTCGGGTCTCACCGCTCACGAATAGCACGACAACTCGTGAAAGTACTCACAGTCCGGTGCTGGGGGCTCCGGGTTGGCGAGCAGGCAGGCCGTCCACTCGGCCCGCGCGATCTCCCCGTCACCATCTCCATCGCAGCCGCGCGCCCACGCTCGCGCGCAACGCTTCGGCTTCACCACCTGTGGAAGACAGCACTTGTTATGCCTCCCAAGTAGAAGGACGACTTAGCCAAGGGGAATATGCAGTTAAAACTACAAGGATAGAAGAAATTTAAAAAGTAAAGTTCGGATTTACCAACCGTACATTACAAAATGACCAAATCAAATGATTCAATTGACATTATTGTTACTTGTGACATGAACCATTGTTATTGTAATTGGCGATATAAAAAAAAAAAAACAAAAGAAAAAGAAAGAAAAAAGAAGACAGTTCGTGTTGCTGAGGGAGTTTCTTGCGCCGCTTCTTCTTCACAGCTACAACACGTTCCGAAGCGGTGGTAGCAGAAAAAGACGATTCAAAAGATCTTGTGAAAGACTATTTGAATAAAGAATATTTTGATTTTGATTTTGATTTTTGACCACAATACGTTTCTCCCAAAATTTTCTTCCTATTACTACAAATCTCTAGAACCAAATGCCAACAGCAGAATTTCCGGATAACTATGACCTGCGTGGTGATGGTGGTGGTGGTGGTGTGGTATAAGTGCGTGGTGGCCTGTTGGTAAACGTACTAGACGCGACTGCCAACATGTTCACGGTGGTCGCAGGTTCAAATCCCAGGGCACACCTCTGACTTTTCGGAGTCATGTGTGTATTGACAGTCAATCACCACGCACTAAAACGGTGAAGGAAAACATCGTGAGGAAACCTGCATACCATAGCGATTCATAAGAATTTATATGGTATGTAAGTCCGCCAACCCGCACTAGGCCAGCGTGGTGGACTATATGGCCTAACCATTCTCAATCGTACTTTCGATTGTAGAGTAGGCCCGTGCCCTGCAGTGGGACGTATATGGGCTGATACAATACAATACAATACAATGACCTGGCGACCGTCAAAAAAAGAGCGTATTCGCACCATAAAGAACAGCAACGTGTGCATCTCTATATCCTATCGTATCGCTGATGTTCATAGGCGGCGGTGACCACTTAAATCATACTACAAGGATAAACTGGGGCAACAAGGATAGATCTAGGTGAAGTTGCAGGAAGATGGTCGCAGGCTTTTAACAATTCGTTTACGAATTCGGGGAGGAATAGACCTAGGTGAGGTTGCAGAATGTCGCTGAATACGGGATACCTACAGTAGGTTGGGTTAATCTTTAGGAGAGGCATATTATGATCAGGCATATTATGAACGGTGAGCTTCTCATGAGAAAGAGGATTAGATAAATTGTCTTATAGCCAGGAATGTTAAAAACCGGAACCGGAAAAGTAGCACCTATTGGTTAACCTTCGATAGAAAGAAAATTACCTAATATTATATAGGTGAGAAAACATGAAAGTTATGTTTATTAGTGTATGTCTACTGATTTAATTCCTGAGAAAGGGAGGATTACAAAGTTGGAACAAGAGATAAATAGCGCAGATATAAGAAGATCTAGTCGAAGCAGTGGCAGATTCGAGTACTTGAATACTCGTTACGAAGATACAGGTTTGTAGGTGGGTTTTAGAAATAACAATTGTACGATATCGTCTCTTTAATCTATCCGTAAACTATACATAAATCCGACGGAAGAATCATTAATGATTTAAAAAGTTAAATGATTGTTTTTGTATAATAGCACGGTAAAGTGGCTCCATTGCAGATGATTGTAAGTGGTGCATCAAGCGATTACATCTCAATAGTTTACCCAATTAGACAGGTAGTTTCAAATGCCTGCACAAGCTACGATTAAAGGATTGTAATGAAAATTATATTTAAATCGACGAGTTCTCTTGGAACCTGAGTCTACTACGACTTCGTTCTTTCAAAAATGTATGAATAAAATTTTGTGTATTAGTTTTTATTCTTTAGGGAAAAAAATTCTTTGAGAATACATAAAATAACCACTTTTCAAAATGTCTTTTATTATATTAAGAATTTATCTTATAACCTGTAAATAATTTTTACGATGTTTTTTTAGAACTATATGATGGCTGAAAATGCAGTCCATGTATGAGGCCATAGCAGACGTCACGCGCGACGCACAATGTCTGGCCAAGCCTAAAGTAGTAAAGTAAAACAGGGCAGCAATGTTCGTGTCCACTCAATGAAAACCCGTAACAATCACGACGCGGACCTTTGGCAGTCGCAGTGATTGATTCCACGCCTCATGTTACAACCGGCTATTAGATTTGATTTACGTACGCAATGACGTCTGGACGCATTCTGTACAAGTCAAAGCATTTCAGAGTGTTTTTTATCCATTGTTTACTCGAATGACTTCCTGTGGTTGGATAATAATGTTTATACAAAACCTTTTGTATCGCTTAGTAATGATTTTACGAATGACAGCGTGGTTCAATCAAAATTATATGCCATGCAATATCAGCAACCCGAAATATTGCATGGTATATAATTTTTCCCGTATGGCGTCTCACGCCTCGTCAAATTCCCCTAAGATATTATCATTTATGTCTTTGTAAGCATTGTCTCGGTCATTCTTAATCTAATCCTAGCGGTTATTTCCTTAAGCTTGTAGCGAGTTCCAACTCAGTGGAATGACCAATGGATGAATGAATCGCCCTGTGATTCCTAAAAAGATGATTAAACGGAACTATGCATCAACGCTTTGACACGTGTACTTGATCTATTCTATGATATCTGTTACCAAGTGCCTATATCGTATAACTAAGTATACTTGGATGGATGACATTGCTAAGTTTCAAGGCGAATTGTGAATATAACAGTCGCAGGAACGGGAAAAGTGTCGTGATACAGAAGAGAGCAATGTCCAGTGAATAAAAGTCGCCTCAAAACATAATCTATGATGAACTGAAGCGTGACTTCGTGTTAATTAGAACTCTCAAATATTTCTATACTTTCTGCACACACGTTATTAGCGCGCAATGAATGATAGATTACTTATTATTGCATGATTTCGATTGCCGTTAATCAATATGTTCCCAATTAGTGAAACCCGCATATAAGAGGTTCGGTCTTGAATAAATATTTGAAATTTAGTTATTTATGAATCCATCTGAATATTAGCAGCACGCATTTTCGTACATTCATATTATTTAAAGTTTTATACTTAACAAATCTATATAAAATGGTATCGATATATAGTTTTTAAGATAAACGACAAAATGTAACGATGTATGAAGAACAAACAAAAATACCGGGTATCTCAAGACTGCTACCGAAAACGAAGCCCGGTGGTAGTTTTATGTGACTACAAACACAATGCAACTAAAAATTTTGCTAAGAAACGCGACAATTTTTTTTTATCATTTTTTAAATATCGTCATTTTTGGGTGGTAAATCCATAGTTTTTGCTAAAATAATAATTTAAACTCTTTTATACCTTAGAGTCTTTATAAATAAAAGGGTAAACACTATTATTTTACGAAAAAAAAAATATTTATCAAAAAATACGACCATATAAAAAAAATAACAAAAAAAAAAATTCGCTTTTTTTTCCAACATTTTTTGTTGCATTGTGTCTGAAGTCGCTTAAACTACCACCCGGCTTCGTTTTCGGTAGCAGTCTTGATATACCCTGTATAAAATTGAGTTATACTCGTATTAGCACGACGCGACGCCAGACCATGCGCGTATCTCTATAATTTATAAAGATTAAGGACAAATCCCAGGGCACACCTCTGACTTTTCGGAGTCTTATGTGTATTGATAGTCAATCATCATGAACTATAACGGTAAAGGAAAACATCGTGAGGAAACCTGCATACCATAGCGATTTGCAAAATTTATATGGTGTGTAAAACTTTACATTGGGGAACTCCCCAACCCGCACTAGGCCAGCGTAGTGGAATATATGGTCTAACCACTCTCAATCAAACTCTCGATTGTACGTGGCACGTATATGGGTTGATACTACTAGGACAATCAATGAATACCTTTTTAATAAGTCTTCTCAGGCCCCTATACTCTGATTTCTGCAGCGCGTCGCTCCGGTCGCGGTCCAGCTCTCTGAACTTCCACTCGGCCACGACGCGCGGCTCCACCGACCCGCCGCCCTCCGAACGCACTCTCTCGTACTCACCGCTAAAAATCTTGATCAAATTGCCGTTGAACAAAGCGCGATCAGTGCGAGTACAACCTGAGAATTTATCAACACTTAATATTTGGTGCCAATCACCCAAACTGTTCAGATAAGAAACTATTTTACCCGTTCTGTACCGAGCGAAAATAAAACTTACTTCTTTTATTTCGCTGACCACGAATAGAAGAGCGACGTCTCGCATGCGACTTACCTGTAAATAAAGGATTATTGGATAAGTTCGTTGTCAGCAGAAACATGACGGGGCTCCGTAATTATCTGTTTTCTGTCATGAACCCTATAAAACGCTTCGTCAGTGGGAATAAAAGTTCCAGCAGACTGAAATACAATATAAGTTGGGAATGACAAATAAAGTAAGGCAAGTGTTTTTAATTATTACGCGTTACTAAAATCTAGTGGTTAGTTTGTTTTTATTTTGGCACGGCAAATTGATCGCTCTGATACTTTATAGTAAGTTTACATTATTACGCAATGCCCGCCAAACAGCAGTTTTAATGCACTATTGTGTTCCGGTATTAATTGCCATTGTAGCCAGAGAAACTACTGGATATAATGAGACTTTTCATATTATGTCTCAGGACGGCGAGCGCCGTGGAATGCCAAGCATTGCTTTATAATTCATGGTGTTGTTTGGTGTTGCTACTGTCCCTGAACAGTTGTGTCGCTTACCATCATTCGAATGGCATGCTCATCTCGCCACTCATTGCTATAATATGACAATATTCTTCGCCAATCGAAACAATTTATGTTAGTAACCAGCCTAAAACCAAATCAATTCGAATCTCTTTTAAGCTTAAAGCTTTTAAAACCTACTTTAAAATCTTTAAATGAAGTATAAGCAGGTTATGCGTTAAACATCAGTTGCGTCTTATCATCTCAGTCTACACTTGGAAAGGTTAATTCCGCTGTTACCGTTTTTATGTTTACCCGTGTAATTTACTTTTATCACGCCAGCAATAAAACTAGCCATGTCTTATACAACACAATCACATCTCTGGAATGCACAGTTCACTATAGATTTCTACCTAATCGTTAATCGAGTCCAATCAACGGACTGTGCACTTACTCATTTAGCATCATAGCATAACCAACATGTCCAGTAATAAGCAACTACCAATCTTTATTCTCGGTATTGGTTATTGTTGTATTAAATATAAATCTCAATTGTTATAAGTAACAAATTAAGAAATCATTACCCCGCGTCGATGTTTGAAAATCAATTTATCCCGTAAGAATGAACTCGAATGGTATCGCCTGACGGATCTCGGAAGCGTTGATAAAACTGTGTGGTAATACAGATAGTGTTTTAATGAGCATGCCGTCGTTTAAGCGTATGTCGGCACCGCGACCCGCAGCCAATTGTTTTTTGTACGTGTGCGCCACGAGAGCCGAGACAGGGAGAAGGGTCCGCCCAACCGGTCCCAGAAGCAACTGATGTCCATCATTAACCCGCAGAAAAACCGGTAATGATTGCTGCGCTCTTTATACCTAGGTCGTCTATCCATTAAACCGTATTATTGAATTATATAAATAAATTGAGCCTAATGCTTCCGACTGCTGATTATGTTTTATGAGGAACTAAGTAGTGTGAATTATAAAATAGCACGTAAGTTATGAAAGTGATTTTTTGCACATACAGATGACGTTACAAAGCATTACACTACAAGTTACATGTGAAAATGATTGCTAATTAATTTACACAAATTAAATCCATGGAATGGTTTGTCATGCGAAACACACATGCTATTACTGATCACACAATATTTTTTGTTAATGTTACTTATTAAATTGAATTTCAAACATTTTCTTCTTAAATGTTTTTCACATACCTAATCATTTTCGACGAACGTAGAAAATATTGAAGTGAAGGAACTCGAATTTCAAATTAAATTTACGTTGCGATCGGCGGCGGGGAGCGGAGTTGGTTGCAGACCGCAATCGAAGCCAAACTGCACTTTATAGAAAGCAATTTTCGCTCCTTTCATTTCTTAATCCTTGACATGTTTCTTGACTAGACCAAATTGACCGACCATTATAGAATTAACAATCTTATTGAGTGAGTGACTCGACTAATTCTCATCAGTACTAAAGCAAATTGACAAATACACCCATCGGTTACATGCATAATCCTGTCACCATAGTATCAATTAAGTATCTAAGGTCTCGTAGATTTAAACACTACAAGAGATAATGTGAAGGTCAGTCTTGAATAGGGTTTTAAGATGGGGTAATAGAAAATATTGCGCATATAGGTGGATTATAGATGGAAGCTAACTTTTCCCTGGAGTCTGCGACAGTACGGAGTCGTGGTCGTTTGCAATGCTCCAACTATTTTTTATTAAAGATGAACGATTTGACGACTTTTTTGCTGCATAATTTACTGAATAAGTAGAGGGAATTTGTTGAGATATGCATATGCATCCGCAGGTAAAATCTTTACCTTTTCATGAAACATCTGTCAAAAGTAGGTGGCAAACATTTTAAGAGAAAAAGACTAACTTAACTTTGGCATGTGGTAATAATAAAGAAATCGATAGACCTCATAGAAAATAATACTGAACTACATAATGTACGTCATGGCGCAAAAAAATGATGACCATAAACCAGCCAGATAATAGTATAACGATTATCGATCAAACTAACGCGTTCGACACCATGTTATGAATCTGAAATCAATGACGTTCTTAAACCAGTTGAGATAAAAATATAATGCAATAAAAATATATGAGTGTTTCCCAAATACATATAAAATAAAATAAGAAAAAATAATATTTAAACTAAAGCCCAATAATTCTGCGGCATGGATGAAGATATATTAAGTAGACTCCACGCATGTGGGGATCAGGGCAGAAAAATAAACGAGGATTACGTATAAGCACTAAGATGCAGATTATTTAATAATCCTAAACGTGCTTATTGATTTAATTTAGTTATCTGTCAATAGCTGGACGTGTATCATATAAATTATTGTACTCACAATATTGTACAGCAAAATGTTTAGTCAAATAAATTAGACCGAAACTATTAACATTATATCCATTGCAAACACTCACAAGATCAGCTGTACATTATTTCATGTCCTAAAACGATTTGAAACCATTAGTGCATGTCCGACAAGTTATTGGCGAGTATTTTAATCAATAAATATGCTTTGTGCACAGACATAACGTATGTACTACTTAATCATATGTCTATTGTCTGTCGTGTACGATGCAACACCTAACTGCATTCGCAAATAAATTGTTTGCACAAAATAGTGGTGCGTATCACTAATGGAACGGTTGTTTTAACTCTTTTGTAACGGCTTTATTAAATTCGTAGCTCAGGTAGACCATGGCTATATATAGAACTTCAAAGGTGCGAGCGGAGTAACCGAACGTTCCTTTCAAACGACGTCTGGAGCATTTTTTCTAACGACTTATGGTCGAAACGGGTTCTCTTTACCTTTGATGTAGAAAAAAACTGGACCCCATTGTGATCGGGCGTCGAGCTGTCTGACGCGGCTGCTGTTTCTAAGAAAACCACTCGGAGCTTTGTCGCCACTTTCGAAATAGACGGGTGTAAATCAGACGGCCGTCGGATATTTTGTTTCATTTAATTAAGTAGCGCTTTATATGTCATCCAGCAGACGCGCGCGTATACTTTGATATTTCTTTTTTTGTAATCTATTAACGTTTATTTTGAGATGAACTCGATAACATGTTTTTGTGTTATGGAAATAAATACGCACACTCCAGCGCGCTATATGGCCGTAACCGATCCTCTCGAATTGAAAAAATAGTCGAGCACGATATTAAAATTAATTCTTATACTCTATTCGGACTGCGGCTCGATAAAATTTATTAATTGTGCGATAAGTTATTTATGATTTTATTTTCATTACAACAATATTTATTGCTATACCACGATAAATCAATAACGATTGAATTGAAATAGCAGTTGTTTTCAAGCAACCAGGTCAACTAAGTGGCAATAAATGTGTAATTACCGCCACAGCCAGGCGCCAGTAATCTGTTTAATAGAAGAGACCAGTGATTGGCAAATACTGCTAACTAGACGATCAATAAAGTGTCAATTTTAGAGTCTGTGCATGTAAATGGGACCAACTGTGGCCTCGATCCAAATGCTTTTTGCGATTTTATGTGATTAGAAATTAATTGCGCACATATATTCTGTTATTTATTTAGTGGTTTTATTGAGGGTATTGAACGCCTAGAGTTGTGACATTACCATTGCTAAATAAACAAGCGCGACACCTCAGAATAATATAAAAAATATATGATTTAGCGCCGTTTATCCCGGTCAAATCGGCCGATATTAGTATATATGTATGCAATGTAAGTTTTAAATGGTGCGGCCGTGCTAATGAAGTTATGGACATAAATCATGTATCGCGCGACAGCTAATGCCGCCACGAGACCGTCAATTATATCAACAGCTGTCTTTTGATAATTTCTCACTTGGTCACCAACTTGCAGTGCGGCCACAGAAATAACAATTTACACATCAATTAAATGCATACTCGAGGCGACTGTCTAGATTTTTATTAACAAAACAGGAAATCAAAAGAGCGCCGCTTGAATTATTGCCGTATTTAAATTCAATATGTTTCTATCGGACGGCAGATCACGCATAAATTCGTGTCAGTCGCACAATGTGCACTGAGTAACCGATAAATCCTAACACAACTCTCCTATACATAAAAGATTATACCTAATAGAAGACAGATTAAAATAGCCGCCAAGTCGTGTAGGTATTCGAAGAAGGGTTTACTATTATGGCGCCATTTCATATTCCCACTTATGGTCAGGTTTCATACGGGCAACTGTTTAGACATGCGACACGCGACTCCGCGCCGCCTTACGTGAATGCTAAGTGATATCGCAAGGGAAATTTTCGATCGAGAGCTTCGAAGCTTTTATATTGATTTCAAATACTTTTTATCGGGAGCCACCGGAGCGCGTAAGCGTTTACATTTCCAATAAAAGAAACAACGCGCCGCCCACTGCGCTGGACGTGGGCTTCTAATTTCCTTTATAACTCAATTGAGCCAGCCAAGTATGAAAAACAGATAAGCATTGATGTTTTGTAGTAATTACTTTTGAAATTCCTGAGGGCTGACTGCGTGTTGGCTCGGGTTTAGAGCACACTTGTTATCAGCGCCCCTGGCCCGCAGCGGCTCAGATACATTTTGTTCGTACATCGATTTACTTTTAATTTGCATTTTTCGATAGAATTAAGTGCAGAATCAAGTCAAAGCAGGTCTAAAGTTATTGACTCACGCCAGACATTTTTACCTGAGTTTATTTTTGTAACAAAAATCGTTCCCTCTTCACTCTTTTAAACAAACTTGAGACTGAGTCACGTCGCAAGTCAGTCGCAGACGAGTCTACCCAGTTGTTTTGAGATATAGTTGAAGAATTCTAGCATTTCCGGTGTTTTGAATAGCCGTAATATAAAACCACCGTCCGCAGACGACGCTACTACACCGACTTTCGGTATGTAGGTTATAAGTTATTTATCAATCAAGATTTTATGAAGGCGTATAAAGTTAATCGCGGCGGAACGGTGGAAGCGGCTGTATATTGCCCGTGTACTTTGACTACACAAGATTACAGTTTCAAATGATTATATAATTATAGATAGTTTTCGAAGGCGCAACACGGATGAAATAATGCTAGTCTGTTATTAAAATGAGTTTCCCCATATCGAGTTGACCCGGAGTTCACTCGTACTGTGTTATCTGATTGTGAGGTGAGTGAGGTGAGCGGCGCGCTGCACTCAGAGACACATCTGAGATTACATTTCGACTGCCGCATACAAATCATGGCTAATTTATTATACACATTACCCACGCGATTCAATACTTTATTCAACTCTCCAAGCGAATATACATTATATTTTCCGCTCAAACATACAAACTTCATATTTATGAGGCGCTCAAAACGTGTACTTAATTTACGTGATGATTTCGTGTAAAGGTCATAAGAAGGTGTGAGCGTATGAGGAAGCTTAGATTAGGCCGAATGGCGGGCGATGCCCTGCGTAGGACGACCCTTTGTCTGAAGGGTATAGCTACTTATAGCTACACTCGACCTATTTGGGGATAACCAGAAGCTACTAGATCATATGCATACAAGAGCACGGCCCACACATACACGGCAGTCGGCACGACTTGTAGCCGCTATGTAATTGATTGACACTATCGGGACTCGGTACGATGTTCACGACACCACAGTTTAAATCGTACACGCGCACCGTAATATCAACGTATCCATATTTAGCATGGTAATTGTAGTCAAATTTGAATGTTTAATTATTCACTACCGAGACAGGTATCAATTTCGCGTATTATCAGACCACTTTACTATTTAGTCAAAATTGATTTGTGTATTCATTTGGATATCATTATGCGGCCCCCGCAATAAACTGACGTTTGACAGCAGGACACTTCTGATCCACGATAAAATCTTATTATATTTAACGACTAAATGAAATATGAAGGGGAACCGGATATCGACATGTTGACTGTTATACAAATGTCGCAAACTGTATCAAAGTTATTGGCAATATTTGTGTATCTATGTCGTAAGAACGATCTGTATGAGACAAATGTTTATAAATTTATTCCACTTACTGAAATAAAACTATAATATTATTTACGGATTTTATGGCGGATTTGGTTTAATTTTACTTTACTTTTAATTTTAAAAATCAAACCAAATCTGCGATAAAATCCGTAAATTATAGTTTTATTTCAATGAGTAACATATATTCCACTTGTTCAGTATATAGTAATAAAAGTACAGTGGCTAGAAAAGAGCAGACTCGCAAAAACTTCCCAATACGCGAGCGCTCGCATCAATGTCATCTAATTCGATAATAGGCACCTGTCTAATAAACAAGTCAGGATGGTCGCCTTCCTTCACTACGGGCCCCTGACCGCTTTTCTTTTCTGGTAAAGCATGATGTCCTCACAAAGTATGACGTATTTTCAACAGACTGCCGTAGCAACACAAAATTACATTTGCAGAGAACAGAATATCTTGCAATCGATAATTATGGCATTCAATGCGAGTGCATTTATCATTTACGTTGGAAGCATAGCATAGAATGTTATGTGTGTAGGTAATAGGCCAGCAAGTATATGCATCGTATGAACGTATTTTATTTATAAATCTATCATCAATGCGCTCTGTTCTTAATCCCCGCCGAGAATAAACAATTGTTGAAAATATTTTTTCGTACGCGAGATACAACGCAAAATGTTGGCGCCACATCACGCTCCAGTTAAAAAATACAAATTCTTTTAACATATTCCAAGAGCATCGAACGTATTCATTAAAAACGACCATAAACAAGAAAAGGAAGCCAACTAACAAAGAAAAAAACTACGAGTACGAGTTGAACATGTTCGCAGAGTTCCGTACCCGAATTGCTGAATTTAGTCAACATTCAATTAACTTGATGAAATAAGGACTTTCTGGAGAAAAATAATAGTATCTGCCATTGATCATTGGCTATTTTTTGTGTAGATACATGAGAAAAATCAAACATGTAAATATTAATGCAAGTATTCTAATATTATGATCATTTGATGATTCTAGAGATCTCGTGAAACCCATTTATTTAAACGGTGTTTGAAAATAGTTCACATCGTAAATTAATTAATAAAATATAGTCCAAAGAAGCAATAATAAATTGAAACGTGTCGTAGTAAATCTTATTTAATTTCGTTGATTGATAACATAACATGGTACAAATGAGACTTTAAATTTACTGGCGCCATTCTACTAGTCAATGAACCCTAAATTAATATCAAAATAAAATCAAGATAATAAAAGTGATGTGTTTATAGAATTGAATAGTGATACCGGATATTGAGCGTCGGCGCGGCGCGGTGTTTAGTCGAAATCACACCGCTGTTCACTGATTTACATAGAACCATTGAGTCAAACATGTTTAGTGTTGACAGTACACACAAATAAACGTACACGTTTGTGCTACTTAACGATGAATAATTAGCATCCATTTATCTAAACACTGGAACTTACAAAAACCACTCTAGTAGTAACATAAACAAAGGCTTTCGTCTGGATCACTGTTTATAAATTTCGTGCGATGTATTTTCACCCGTATTTACTGCCCGCTGTTAGCTAAAACAGATGTTATGAATCCGGGTGCGAAGCGGCTGTTTCTCTTACAGATACCTAGAATCTATTAGATTTCAATACTTTAACAACACCGCCTTATTTTTTGCCGAACACAATTCCCATTTCGCGCTCTTCTATTTTAGTATTCACGTTATCTGGGCAAATACTCGAGTTACTTATCTTTTATTTGCCATTAGCTCTATGTAAATGTTATTAAAGTGTAACCCACTTACGAAGGAGCAAATGCACAAAGGCTGACCCTTCTTGTGAAAGGTAAAATAATGTCATGTCACGCACATTATAACCCACGAGGCCTTTAATGGTAAAATTAATATGTGCACAAATTGGTACACCGTTTCTCGTGTACCGGCGAATACAGAATGGAAACAGATCGATTGTTATCTAGGAAAATGTCAACTAGCTATGTAGTTTTCAATTACGTAAAAATAAGAACACGATGTTGTTAGTATTCGTTTATCCACCATAAATCCACCTCACAAACCCAATGTGGTAGCTTCAAAATAGGTTTTAACATAACATATTAAACATATGAACGCGAACCACCTTTACGGCATTGTTCCATTATGGCAGGAGCAGCTAGAGCATCGTAATGAGCATAAAGTATAAAGCATGCGATATCTCACCAGTCCTGGTACAGTCGGGCCTGCCGTTCCGGACGCCGGTGTCGGGCAGGCGCTTGCCGTCGGGCGTAACGCACCAGCAGCCGGCGGCGGCGGTGCCGGCCGCGCCGCACTGCACGGCCGCGTACGAGCCGTCGGCGCGGCAGCGCGGTGTGTACAGCGGCCGCGGCGGGCGCTGCGCCGCCTGCGCCGACTGCGCGCTCAGCGCGTACCGCAGCGCGATCAGGCAAGACGACTGCCCTTCTATACACACACGCTACTGTTCACACCACATCCTGATATCACTACTACAACACTACAACACATCCTCTACCACCTCAACGACCGAAACTACACCTCGGCGACTCTTGTTTATCATACAAATTATCATCACCGACCTCAAAACGCTTCGGACGAACTCGTGATGAACCGTGTTTATTTATTTCTCACCCGTTTCACATTGAAGTATAATGGCCTTTAATGCCGAATTCTTAGCCGCCTGCACAAAAAAACAGTACAAGTACGTAGCATTTTATTATAAACACAGACTGGTCTGTAAACAAACAGTCAGCTTCTATGCATTGTACACGCATAACAACAAAACGTTATGGACATTTGAAACGTATTTTATATTCCATCCAGTGGCATTCCGCAAAACTTGTGTGGTTATTGATTCAATAAATGGTTATATTGCGTTATCAATATGGAGTGGACGTCCAGAACAAGGCCGTACCTACACACAAAGGGTTTCATAGAATATAGTAATTTAGGAAGCAAAGCCATGCATTGTGTCTCCTCGTTACACTAATGTATGAACTACTTGCAGTGCAAGATAAATAATTTATGATATCGCGCATATCAACGCTCGATTATAGAATCAATAGGATCACATGACGAGATTCTATAACTGGGAGAGCTTTTAGAAGGTTACAGTTTCAGTTTATGTTTTATTCATGAATACTTAGTCTTTCTTTTAGTTAGTATCTAAAGGAATTTCAAATATAAGAGATGCTGTCAAGAAAAGAGACAGGGTTCAGTCGCTGTGAGAACTTGAATATGTCATGTCAAAGTCGTTTAAACTTATCTACAATCAAGCCCAGATAAGTTTATCAAGTGAATTTATTTTACAATTACGTCGAGATGAAATTCAGGTGTGCGGCATTTGAATGAAATTCGATTTCGCCAAATATTCTTCAATTAACGTAGTGAATGGTGCCGTTTCTTCTAACGTAAAGGGACGTTTGTGTTCAATTAAATTCGATAAAGTTATACATATATGTTAATATACATATGAAATGAAAGATTAAAGACAAGCAAGATGAAGGATTAATAAACGAAATATAAATGTTTATAAAGCGATGGTATCTACACTGTTTTGCTGGAGTTTATGTCAAATATGATCCGATTAACTTATGATGTAAACTTATTAGCCGTGCTGAATAATCCTTTAATGCCTTGTTGGCAGACCGGATTACTTGTGTATTCTTAATTCTTATTAAGGATTGGAAAACCACAACTAATTCAAGCTTGCTTCAAACAAGGATAAAGTTTTGGTTTTAAAAATATAGTTAATGTGAGGTAAAGTTGCGAAGTTAGAACACGCGGTCGATAAATAGAAGGTTTGTGCCGTCGCCGGCGCCCGCAATAATAAACAACTACAAAAGATAGGTGTTTACTGCGACCTACCATGTCTCCTTCTCGGTCATTGTTTATCGCAGCGCTATTTTTATTTCACACAAGTCTGATATCATTTATAAACGTTTAAAATTAGCATTTCAGTTAAAACAGATCTCATTCTGTAAACTCATCAATTCGTTTAATTTGCTTGCGATGTTCTATCATACTATGGAGTCGGATTGAGCAATTATCTTACTCAAAATAGTTGTTTGACAAAAATCTCTTTAAAAGTTATACAGGGTGTCCCAAAACTAGATGATAAAACGGTAAAGGGCGATAGACAAAATTATGAGGGCACAGTAACAACAAAAAATATATAGGACTATATTTACCCCTATTAGTATTATGTAAGTCCGCCAACCCGCACTAGGCCAGCGTGGTGGACTATATGGCCTAACCACTCTCAGTCGTACTTTCGATTGTAGAGTAGGCCCGTGCCCTGCAGTGGGACGTATATGGGCTGATACAATACAATACAATTAGTATTCAAGTTATAGCTATGTTATTTATACATTAAAAAAAATCTACTTCAAGCAACACTTTGTAGCATTGCGACCAGTATTTTCTATATTATTTTAATCGACATTTTAAAATGTGTAATAGATAAGCTTAAGACCTACATACAAAAAAAGTCAATTGTTCTCTATTTTCCCTTTCATGGCATGATACGATGTTCCTTAAAAAAACATTTTTGAGTAAAAAATATTTCAAGTCGATCAATAAATAATTAAAATGTCTGCTATGAGGAATTGGATTATATTTCCTGCAATATACTCGTATATTTGTTTGGATATGCAGGTCTAAACTCAGCTTATTCTACTTAACAATGCAAAACGTCAATTAAAATAATAAATTATACAAATACAACGTGTTGGTCAAAGTAGAATTTTTTGTATGTGGCTGCTAGTATAGTGTGTATTTTTTTATTGCCATATCATCATTATTTGGTCTATCTCCCGTTACCGATATTTTCTAGGACACTCTGTATTACATATATTATAAGTGTATACCCGCGTGTTTCAATGACTACCATGATGCAGAAGAATTTTAAAACCTCAAGGATATGATACAAGCTTCTTGTTGTTTAGATTGTTGTTGTTTAATTTAGATAGAGATGTTGAGCATATTGTTGGTAACCGGGTTTATAGGGTTAATGCGATTACCATGGGCACCCAACTGCTACAAATTCTATTATTCACACTAGAAAATACTGTATACTAAATTGATATTATTTAAATATATATCCCTAATTATGTAAAGCTATTTATAATACACCACAAAAAATATACGAAAAAAATAATGAACAATATCTGTAGCCAGTCTTATCGCTAAAGGTCTGCTGTCCCTGAGACAACTGATTCCTCAAAAAATGTTAGTAATAAATGCAGTAAATAATAAAAGAGAAATATAATACATGAATATTTAATAACTTTTAAAATACATATGTGCACAAGTATACAATATACATATACATAATATACATAGTAGAAGTTGCGATGGAACAAAACTTATATGTACGTAACCAGTACCTAACCTGGATTCACTTCGTGCACCTGAAGACACTTAAGAGAGCGTCAAAGATCTTAGATTGTTTCATAATCTTTGACACTGTTCTGGCCACTGGTCTAATATATATAACACTAGCTCATTTTAGACACCAGAATTTGCCATGTAATGTTAGAGACGGTCTATGGCAGAGTTGGCTTATTGGCTGACATATTTTAGTAGAACTTACCGCCGCATGGCCCTTTCTTGGCAATGGTGACAGGCTCCCCAGCGCACTGGACCTTCATGAGATGGCACCGCGAGGAGTAGGTCCGACCGTCAGTGCCACATACCGCTCTCCGAGCGTTCGCAGCGTTTGCTTCGCAAGACGCCACCCGAGCTGCGCAAGTGTCGCTACTTTGTGTACTAGTCTGGACAAGAAACATACGTGATTAGCATTATAGACAAAACAAAGACCTCACCTCACACCCACCACTGAAGCTCCTGTGAGCCTGGACAAAAGTTTCACGCAATGTAATGACGGCGAGCATTGAAGCTCGACGAGTCTCCGGGATTGTTTAACTTGTCTTAAACCGGCAACGAAATTAATCTACAAAGACCAAGACTGCTTGTACATTTGCCGGGAAAAGAATAGTATTGGATGGTAGTAGCATGTATCCGTTGTTTGATCTCAAAAGTAGTATTTTTATAAGGCTTCCGTGCAACTAGTGCTTTATGTAAGGACAATGTGATGTAACTATTGCATACTCTAAAGTTAATTTTGTTGGTTAATTACCATATGAAGTTTATAGTAGCAACTGGCCTTCATTAAGCACCTGTCACTCAAAGAAACTGGAAATAGGTAGAAGAAGAAAAAGCTTCCGATAGGTCTACGTAAATATTAGATTCAAAATGAATTCGGGTGGATTTGTCTTTAAATGTAAATCTTATTTTGTTAGTTTTATAACAAGTCCCAAAAATGTGTTTTTTTTTTCAAAATGTAACAACTTTAAATTAAGTGTTTCTTTTTCTCTTCTTGACAAAAGTGGGTTTGTATTCGTATGACGTAGCCGTATGAAGTCATAATTGAATAGAGACTGTCGATTCACAACTAAACAAATAACGAGATTGTAATTGTTCAAACACGACAACTTTTTATGATCTCAGTAAATGCACCAAAGTAATGAACAACACACGCGGTTGCATGTGTGCGGTTATTGTATTTAAAAAGTATAGTCATAACATGCATTGTCTATACTTTGTAGTTTTAAAAATCCAATAACGCCCCAAAGGAAACATTTAATTGAGTCAAATTATTCATTCGATGTTAAAGTTTATTTTATTAATAAGGGTACTAATGCCAGTATGTTATACCGGATATATCAAGACTGCTACCGAAAACGAAGCCGGGTGGTAGTTTTAGTGATTACAAACACAATGCAACTAAAAATTTCGCAATGAAACGCGACATTCTTTTTTTATAATTTTTTAAATATCATCATTTTTGAGTGGTAAATCCACAGATTTTGCTAAAATAAAAATTTAATCACTTTTATACCTTAGAGTCTTTATAAATAAGAGGGTGCACACTATTGTTTTACTAAAAATAAAAGTATTTACCACCCAAATACGAACATAGGAAAAACAAATATTTAAAAAAAATCGCTTTTATTGCAACATTATCTATTGCATTGTGTCTGAAGTCGCTTAAACTACCACCCGACTTTGTTTTCGTTAGCAGTCTTGATATACCCTGTACAATCATTGTGTTATTAATGTTAGTAAAAGTGCGTTAGGAATAAGAGAATTACAATCATAAAATTATTTTCCTTATATGTGAGTTAGAACAAATACGAGGTTTCATTTGTATTCCATGTACACAGTCGGCAAACGAGGGAATGTGGTGCTCAAAGCCAATTTCGCTTGATAAAACATATACTTCAAGTAAATTATAAATTACTAAAGTATTATATTATTTATTCTTTGATTCACATTAAACTTTAAACAAAAATAAACATTATAAAACAACACATACGGTATTCTTGGAATAAATTTATAAATAAACTAGCTGTGCCCGCGACTTCATCCGCGTGGAATTTAACAAAAACTTTACTTTTTTAAATAAAAGATTTTTTCTAAAATAAATGTAGCCTAAGTTACTCCTTATTATATCAGCTACCTGACAATAAAAGTCCCGTCAAAATCGGTCCAGCCATTTCAGAGATTAGCCGGAACAAACAGACAGACAGACAGACAGGCAAAAAATTTTAAAGATCATTTTCGTATCGTAAGGTATCGTGTATATAACGATATGTAGTTGGACATTTTTTAAATTTTGACTTTACAAACAGACACTTCAATTTTATTTATATATTATATAGATTAATCTAATATTATTTATTCCTTGGTGCAGACATACAAATAGAGGTAAATACAAGAAGCTTATACCCAAATGGAGATTGTATTCCGTATATAAAAGTGAAGCACAAAAATTTGACCTTAAATGACGTCGCTGTTATCTTCTATCCTTTTCTATCGAGTGACAATGAATGAACATAATGTCATTTTCATTCATTTATATGTGCGATTTTAATATTTACCCAAGAAGCTTATACCCAAATGGAGATTGCATTCCGTATAAAACACTGAAGCACAAAAATTTGACCTTGAATGACGTCGCTGTTATCTTCTATCCTTTTCTATCGAGTGACAATGAATGAACATAATGTCATTTTCATTCATTGACACTCTAAAGAAAAGGATAGAAGATAACAGCGACGTCATTCAAGGTCAAATTTTTGTGCTTCAGTGTTTTATACGGAATGCAATCTCCATTTGGGTATAAGCTTCTTGGGTAAATATTAAAATCGCACATATAAATGAAATAGAATATTATCATTGCTTACAAATTAAATTTTAGGTCTTTGATAAATCGATATCGTAATATAACGGGATGAGACGGAAAGAGACGGGAAAGTCACCAATCCTTACTAATATTATAAAGGTGAAAGTTTGTATGTATGTATGTATGTATGTATGGATGTTTGTTACTCTTTCATGAAAAAACGGCTCAACAGATTTTGATGAAATTTGGTATAGTGATAGCTGACACCCTGGATTAACACATAGGCTCCTTTTTATCCCGAAAAATGTAGTGTTCCCGTGGGATGAGTCAGGAAACCAAATATACATATTTTCTACTCTTTCAAATTCAAATTGTTGGCACGGGATGTCCTCTCCTACGGAAGGGAAATATAGTCGACGGCACGCGGGAAATATAGTTAGTAGACACGCGAAATAATATGTTCTTGATGTGGATTGGACTCAAAAACTATCTGCACCCGGGCGAAGCCGGGCCCGACAGCTAGTAAATAATAACGTCATTCATGGTTTTAGGTTTTTCTCCTTTTGATGGGAGAAATCTTAGCAAAGACATCTTTATTAATCTTGAAGAGACATTTAGCAGGCCGGCATAATTGTATCTATTGGCATGGGACTGCCGTTTGATGCCTATTGATACTCTGCCTGGACGGCATTTGCGCTCACCATCAGGTGCAATGTGGTCACTATGCTGGGACAGAATAAAAAAAAGAAATGAGGCAGAAATAAGGTGGTTTTTAAGTATTTAAAAAATATTGTAAAGTACAGTTAATCACCCAGTTCGTGTTGCGAGCAAAACTAGTATTATAATATTAAAATTAATTTTCTATTTACATATCTCACTGTTAAGTAAATATATTCTTGTAACTGCAAAATTAATTTTGAAGAAGTTTTGAAGGTATAGACAGGTAATACAAAAAGACAAAACGTACTTTTTTAGTAAACTTTTTTATGTGTTCAACGGATTTAACGGTATCTCTTTAATTTATATTACAATAGGAATGCAATAACACATTTTTTTACATTGAAGTTCAAAAACTAGCAAAGTCCGAATTGAATTCGATTGCCAAGACTTTCGTAGGTTGTGTATTCAGTACAAATAATACAATTATTACGTTGCTTACAAGCTAAAGGGTATTATAAAATATTACTTTTGCGTATTGTACTCCCAAAAAATACCGTCAGATTCTGCCGCTTTTATTAAAAACAAATCTTTCGGGCCGTAACATTGTGGGGTAGCAAAGGCCTTTAAATGATGATATTACATCATCAAAATATAGATCGGTGTAATTGAGATATTATGATATCAATGAGATTGTTGTCTGTTTTTATGTATGTTACTGCCTTTTCACGTTTTTGTGTTCTAAATATTGTATATATATATGATGTAACTAATATGTATGTAAGTTTCAAAATATTTATAAACACGATCGCGGATTTTTTTGAGTGAACTGTGAAACATACTAAGAAATGTAAAGCATGTATGTGATCCGAATTTTTAAAAGTATAGCATATGTATATTAGATATCGGATTGAAGTTCTTCTGGAACGGGTTTAATAATTATTATCAATCACCAATGAAATTACAAAGAAAATGGCTGTGGAATGCATCTACTTGCCATTCTACGATGGTAATGCATGTTATTAATTGAACAACCATATACGATTAAAATCTGTCACCGATATTAAAATAAATTATAAAAGTCTATTAGTTTTTTACGCGGAAGTATGTCGAAGAAAAAATCCTATGTAATTCTCTTAGAAACGAGCAGTAGTCAGTAGGATTATACAAAAACACAAAAGAGCATCCATTAAAAGTATTTGAAAAATTGGAATTGTTTAAATAATAACCGCACGAATTTACCATCCGTGTTAATATTGGTAATATTCAATAACATAGCAAAACTTTTAGGTAGGCAGTAAGTTTTTAATTGTTTTCGGTTTAATGTTTTATCAGCAGTCTTTTAGCAAGATTTATAATATGGAGATATGAAATGGTAACATAATTGCTTTGCAAAAAATATATTACAGGAAACAAACAATTCATTTGTTACCTATAATAGTAATAATATGTGTACCTATGGCAAACAAAATTAATATTTATATTGCTATGAAAATAAAATTGATTGGTAACGGAATATTATAAAATTATTTAAAAACTCAGCACCTCAATAATTAAAAAAAACTGTTTCAGAACTATTCGGCGCTTGTTGCCGTTTAGTACAATATAACTTTTTAAGTTATTATAACAAATGCAAGCATAAGCGCACAGCTTAAACGATTTTATTACGACTTATGTCGAACATGCATTTAAAGCGGCCTAATTAAAACATATTTACCTTCAAATCAGATGCAGCGCCATCACCCGAATAAATAATGTTGAAAAAAAATAAATGAAACACTATATCATTGATATTCATAATGCCAGTTGATACAGCAATTTTTATAAAAACAATTAATCGATACTATTATTATTTATTTATAACACTCGTCCGAACAAAAAAACAAAACGGCTATCAACGGGACGGAGAATAAGTAACTTTTTATTGTCATATTGGCATAATACTCTTCTATGGAACGGGCTTTGTTACAATAAGCGGTGAATGTTACGAGAGGGACGTTGTAGGGACGTTCGTCAAGACAGAGAACGAAGAACAGAATAAATACAATAAGGATAAAATCCCGGTGCGCCGCTGCCGCCGTTGCGCCGCACCGCCGCGACCGGGTTGCCACGAGCAAAAAGCGCAGACGCACACAGAGCGCACACCACACACGCATCCTACCCCACCCATCGCTTATCTTGTTAGTTACTTATGTATGTAGCTTCTTCTTACACTGCGGAACCGGAATGTATCTCGTATTTCCTAGCTAGTGTAAAAATCTAATAAGAGTAAAGCCAAATATGTAACAGTTTATGATATGTTTTAAATAGTTTTTTCTATTCAATCTATGAATGTTATATAGGTGTTGTTTCTTAATCTTAACATACCTAATATTTTTGTTGCTTCTTATCATATCGACCAAGTTTAGTTAATTTGAGTACTACATACTGTGATTCAGTGTAACATTACCTATATTCAGAACTCATAAGTATTGCATTTGCGTAGTAATGGTTAAAGGTGAAATATCAGATAATAAGGGAAAAAGAATAGACCACTAGATAAGTGATAAATGGAGTAAAAAAGGTGAGAAGGTATAAGGATTTTACATAGGTAACAAAAATATCAAATATTATTGTCCATATACAGATAAATGTAACAATGGTTGTAGTACTGTTTAATGTTTCATTACATTTCATTGTCAAGTCTATATTATACAAAGTGATACAATAAATATCTGCAACCTTGAAATGAGAAAAGAAATAAGTAATATGAACATTTCGCTACTTAAAAACGAAAGGGCCACAAAACAAAATTGTCCAAAATTACTTTTATTCAAAAAATGGGGCTAAAATCACCTTTATTTTCATATTGCACAAAGACACTAGTCAAAATCGACTTATAAATGACTTATTTACACATACGCCCTTTTGGCATTTTGACCAAAAATTCAAAAAAACTAAATAAAAATTTTCAATCTGGCCTCCTGAACAAAACTAAATTTTGATTTATGGCACTTTAGTTTTAAAGCAGCGATTTGATCGAGCAAAGTTCTCGACCCTAGCAAGAATATTTTTTTAAATAAAAAAATTAAAAACCCCGGTAGGTTAAACGTGTTTACTCGTGTTTACTTCTATTTCATTTCAAGTTAAGTTTGGCTCGGTCAAAAATCAACATTTAGCACATACATTAACTTAACATAGTACCTAAATGAAGTAAACTAAAAACAGATAAAGCTTTTGTACACATTTTTGTCGTAGACAGAAATAAAAAGGACAAAAGAAACAAATATAATATAAATAATAAATTATAAACATTGATAAACAAAAAAAATACAAATGAATATCGCAGCCAAATTTTTATGGCTTGGGCCAAATTTACCCTAGTTAACTGAAAATGGGCTTATTAATTTACAATATGGGCTTTATTCATAGACAGTTTTTAACTTGATTTAGCTATCGAATGTTTGTCCATTTCGGATGATTTTTGAATTCAGTTTGAGTCACAGAAGTAGGTACCGTAAAACGTGGTGATTAGGGATCAAAGGGAGATTAGGGACAAAACTGAGAAAACATTTTAAGGTTGAAATGTGAGCCATTAGTTGCACATAATTTATTAAAAACAAATTGTAACAATAGAAGACTATATATAGTCCCTAGTGCAACAATCAGTAACAATTAATTTGAGTTACAAAATGTCTTATTAGTCTTTTGAAAATAGCCTGTCGATATGCAGTAAAAATACACCTAAACGAACTTCGATCTACTACAAAAACTACACCATTTATGAAGGAGATATTGTTAAACACACAAAGTATAAGTATTGGACTATCGAATTCATAAAAGGTTAGTCTTAATTTCTCTAGTTTAATTCATGTTTTTTTGATCATTTAAAAAGTAAATAAAAAAAATATGATATTTTGGGGGGAATAGAGGCGACTTGGGGGTGATTAATAACGAGACTAAGGTTTATAGAGACATGAAAAGGTACAATTGGGACGAAAAAGGGTGTATAGGTACAGTGTGTGTAGGGTTGTCGCAACAGTTTTTCTTTGTTGTAAAATATTTTGTCGTTTTTAATTAACTTTGTTTGTTAATTATATTTATTTTTAATGCTGTAAGTTACATTGAAAGTACTTCCACTTAAAATAACTAACATTTTACTTCAGTTGTGGTCACAATGGTTAAGATATTATATGTAGAAACTGCAGTAAGAATATTCTTGTTAACAACTATTCCATTTTGATAGATAGATCTAGTACTGTGCGATGCATGGAGTATTTCTTTAAATATAGAAAAAACTGATTTGCCAATTTCCTCTTTCTAATAAGTAGTACACATTAATTTGGGCAAACCGCTAAACAGCAGTGTAAATGCTCTGTTGTGTTTCGTTGTGAAGGACATTGTAGCTAGAGTCACTACTGGACATATTGAGACTTAACATCTATGTCTTAGGATGGCGAGCGCAGGCCTAGCTTTGCTTTGTAATTCAAGGTATTGTTTGGTATTGCTACTGTTTATGAGCGGTCATATCACTTACCATCAGGCGAACGGTATGATCGCCTTATCAGTGCAATAATAAAAAAGAGCATTACGCACTTAAGAAATTTCGTGTGTTATTTTGCCCATCAATTTTCTTTGTAATTTGTTTTGTTAGCGTATCTCATAATTTAGCACATAAGTAAGAAATAATTAGCTCATTCCAAACTATACAGAATACTCTACGTATTACTTCTTAGAAGAATAATAAAACTGCATTATAGAATACCTAACATGTTGATTTTTAAGTTTTTGAAACTATGTCTTATTGAAATGTGTCACTTGATTTGATAAATATCATTTATGACAGTTGTAATCTTTGATTAATTCATTTGTGTCAAAGCAAATTATTACGATAAATAATTCAGAATATTTAGATGTGTCGGTTTAAAAGTAATTAATAAGAAACAATTCGGTGCCAACCCTTGTTAATTTCCCCATTGAACTCGATCCCGCCTCTATTACCCCCAAAATCCCTATTAACCCCAAACCCATATTTTGTGCCCTTTTTTTCTTATTTTCTAAGGGATCTAAAAAAAAATTATAGTTAATAGTCAAGACGCAACTAAAGCTGAAAACACATTGTAGGTTTTTGTCTTACGCATAGAGTAAAGAGTACAAAACTATGGTAAAGAGCACATCTTACATGGTTCTGACATGGTTCGTACGGGTCGTCAGAGGGCCCACGTACGTTTTTATTTTTTTAATTTCATTGACAAAGGACGGTTTTCTCGTCTGCCAATGACTAAGCTTTTAGGGATGGAAGAGTCGATTTTTATGTACTCTTTATCTCATCTCTATATAAACAAATAAATAATATATTTTATTAAATGAAATCAATCCTAGTTGGCGCTTATTATAAACAGTTCTTATCTGTGATAACCTGTGGTACTATCACATTCGTAATCACATTCGAGTTTGCAACTGTTTTATTGTCAAAATCAATGATTCAATTAACATTAAATCACACATCAATCAATTATATAATACTGTGATTGATTAAATTCTGTACACAAACATAGATTACATATTGAGAATAAATTTACTGTGGAAAAATGTTAAGCAACAATGCCGTGTACACATATTAGAAATACTTATGTATAAAATGTGTGAATTCCAAAGTAGGCAAGATCGTGTTTCGAGCACACGTCTTGTTCTTGTTGTCTTTTTTTTATATATTTCTACTACCAGTGTCATTTTAAAAGAAAACAAAAAAGAGACTACCTGAAGACAAATAACAAGGTTAACTTTTTCCTATTATAATTCCTAAAACAGCGCGTGTATTTTGAAATTTTAACATCAATAACTTAATATTTGATTGTATAAAAAATTACTCCGTTATCCTTAGTACGATACTTTATTATCTTTAGTACAAATAGGTACTGACTATTTGTTCCCATACTTCTTACTTTAAGTGAGCATATTTGTATTCTTTACATTTAACATTATAAATAATTTCTCTATTACGCACATACTCTAATCGTTTTTCTTCCATTTTTTAAATGAACGCACAGACGAACTTTTGGCTAATTACTGATAATTAAATAAATAAATACACTTAACAGTCACATACATAGTCCTGACCCCACATTAAGATCAATTAAGTGTTGTGTCGTGGGTATCGGGAACTACGAGAGACTTTTCGGTCTCTCAAACATCCAGACCCGAGACCAATACTTACTGGGTCTCACAAACATTTGTCTCGGTGCGGGGCTCGAACCCGTGGCCTCTCGTTTCACAGGCGGCGTCTAACCAACTGCGCCACGGAGGCTGTCAATTACGTCCAGTCTAGTATTTACAAACAACTGGTCAAAGAACTGCGGTATTTATTTCTGTTAAGTCAAGTTAGATTACCAGCAACACCTCATGTAAATAATTAGAAATGTCCAAATTGTATTCAAAATTTTTAAATTGTATGCAGATTGAATGAAGCAAATTATGCCTTGTATGTATTATAATTTCTAATTTAATTGTAAGTTTTAAGAAATGTTATATTAGTTTGGCTTAAAAAGCTGGTAGCCATATTTACAAAACCTATTTTTGTGTAAACTCAAGTTTGTCCACAATCGGAAATCGCTCAAAAGCGCTGTGGTGCACGGAGAAATTGTTATTTTTTTCTCTCTTCAAATTTCATTACATTGGACATTATTATCATTACTACTATTGGACTACTAGTATAAATGTACATTGTATAAATTATGAAAGAATATTTTAATGAAAGCGTTGTAGATATTTTTTACTTTCATTTCTAGTTCCTAATTTCACTACTTGTCAATTTATGTTAGTTGCGCTGTATGTCTCAGACGTTTTTTGTTTTTGAAGGTCATGCCCTCGAATTTCGACCGACAGTGTGCACACAACAAAAGAATCTATTGTTCAGATCGCTGTAAGACGCGTTGCTCTAGTATTTATGGCCGCTTCTTTACTCTATGCGTAAGACAAAAACCTACAGTTTGTTTTCAGCTTAAGACTTAATGAAATATGCTATAACACAAGAATATTTCTGTATAATACTACACTTCGTGAAGTTGAAAATTGTCCCTATCCACCTCGTTTTACGGTACCCTTCAGTGGCTGCTATGTGAGCTGCTATGTAACCACTGACCGCGTATGAGATAGAGTTAATGTGAAATCACACTATAGGTTTTTGTGTTACGCACAGAGTAAAGAACGGTAAGTAAGTAAACCTTTTGAAAAGCTGAAATAAAATGAATGATGGTTTAATTTACCATAAAACCAGGAAATGCAAATTGTTATAAGCTGGTATCCCGAAACATAATATAATCCAACTAATTTAAAATCATGTACAAAATGGCGTCCTCTTCGAGTAGTATACAGATTGTCATAATAAACAAAGCCAAGATAATTTGGTCGGATAATACTTTTAAAATACGTATTTTTTATGCAAATATAATCCTATTTTTCAATGTATTCTATGAAATACTAATTGCAGATGTTAGTAATAATGAACGTCTACATTTATTTTTACCAATATACTAAATAAAATGCACTTACCAGTGAGAGGTTATATTTTCATATTATCGTTTAGATCGGCTATCACAGCCAATAATAAAGCAGCACACCATACCTTTTGTCTTATAATCAGTTTCAACACTCTTTTACATACATTTTTGACCGCAAATATTCGTAAAATACTCAGTAATTCAAGTTTATAACAAACCGCACGTCTTATTTGTTTGGGTACACTCAAAGTGTTCCCCTACAAAATTATGTAAAACTATGACAAGGACCGCAAATTGTGTTTTGTCACTTTCATTTTTTAAGGTTTATGCATAAGTCTAAGTGAGATGGACTATATATGTCAAATGTATGTCAAGTCTATTGATACTACGTCTATGGCGTATATGACCTATAAGTACTTGCACGTCTCGACCGCTGATTTTGACAGTTGACGTTTGTCAAATTCAATTTGTCAGCCTAATGTAAATAGAAATAGGATATAATTTAAAAATTTGAAATTTGACATTGACAGTGGACGTGCAGGTAGATAATGTGCACACAACAAAAGAATCCATTGTTCAGATCGCTCTAAGACGCGTTGCTCTAGTATTTATGGCCGCTTCTTTACTCTATGCGTAAGACGAAAATCTATAGTGTGATTTCACCTTTATTGCTTGGCAAAAAAGAGTATGTTTTTAATAGAGGCGCGGTGCTAAGATCGAATTCATTGTTAATATGGCAACCCAGTATACTACAAAATATATACCTGTTATTTTTATTTATTGTTATTAGTAGTCTCTATGTTTATTTTAAATTACAAAACAAAGAAATACCATATACTTATAAATCAGGCGGTAATTTTCAATATTAGCCAAATCCACTTTTGTACTAATCGAGAAATTGTACTTTTTTTACCTGGCGTTTCTTATAGCTGATATTAAGCTGGAAGTGCATTACTCTGATAGTTTTAATGTCTGTGGTGAGAATTTCAATATGTAAATGAAAGTTTCCAGTGTATTTAATTAGAAAAACGACATTGAAGTTTGGATTTAGCTACTTTTGATTGTTAGCGTTGGATTTGACTAGTTATGAAAACAAATGAGTTTTATTTGGATATTTTTGAAAATAAGTGTTCGCATTTGGCCATTTTTGAAAGTAATAAAAATATCTGATTATGTAGGGTTGCCACTTGCAAATTTCAATGAAGAACCCGAAAGAGATTTCATAAAGCTGAAAACGCATTATAGGTTTTCGTCTCAGAACATGACATTTCAACGTACACTCTAATTTTGACAACAAGAACTAATTGTGCTGTGATCTCTTCTGATAGTTTATCGATATCGATAGATGAACTTTATTTATAGCAAATTCGTAGACACAGTGGTAGATATTGAAAAAAAAATAAAGAATATAATATGCAGTCTATTCGATTGGTAAAACTACGAGTATATAGCCTACTTTTATGCTTATTTGGGATATCATTATTTCTCTTTCATTCTCTATCTTCAATCTTAAGCAAATACGGTGTTGTTTTTCCCATTGGAAATTTGTACGCGCAACAGCATGAATCTAATTTTGCCAAACGTCGTCATCTATAGAGAATCTGCAATGAAGGCATTTTAATATGAAACAGAAGTTTATATCATATGGCATCCTAGACCACAGCCCTCGCGCAGTGGCCGAGTGCTTTTTACCACTACACTACCGGGTAGGTATTTTAAAGTACCAGTCAATTTATGTAACATGGCTAGTAAACTAAAATATACATTATTTATATCATCGATAAAATGTGCAGCACATCACTATTGAATATGTCGTAACTAAATTGTGTCGGCGCTTTGGCCGTTTGTAACATTTGACATAACTCACAGAACAATGAGGTCCATAGAAAGAGCCTGAAAATTACTCATATATTTATCCTGTTTTTTCCAATGGGCCAAATCATGGGAGAGAATGAGACAAATAGTATGTGCTAAGGACGGCTCATGTTCACTCATGAAACGTCAAATTGCTATGTTTGGTATGATTACGCAGCCGAATTAAAAAGTGAATTTATGTCAAATTTTACAAACCGGCAACGCGCCAACACAATTTAGTTACGTTATACTTTCGTGCGCGCTTGACATAGTCGTCTCCCGATTTTTTAAAATATTTTGTGTTATTTTAATAATTAAACAGTGCCTGTGTACTTTACAATCAAGCCAAGCGAAATACCAATGTCTTGCATTATTGCAAGATCGCGTTCTTCACGCACTCAAAAACAAGCTGAAATCATCAACTTCCATTTGTGAGTAGACAATAAACAAATAATATTTGCTAAAAACTTATACAGGGTTGCAAAATATCTAATTAAACTTAAACTTTATTATGTTGGTGTCATATTCTAATAACCCGCAGGCCATTCGATTCAGTAATTTTTAAATATTGTTCATTTTTACCAATTTGTTAGTCATGTTCAATAGTGATGTGGTGCACATTTTATCGATAATGTAAATAATGTATATTTTAGTTTACTAGCCATGTTACATAAGTTGGCTTGTACTTTAAATACTTACCCGGTAGTGTAGTTGTAAAAAGCGCTCGGCCACTGCGCGAGACCTGTGGTCTAAAATGCCATATGATATAATCTTAGTGTTTCATATTATAATTATTTTTCAATGCAGATTCCCTACAAATGAAGCTATGAAGCAAAAGTGGATTGATGCTGTCGCACGAACAGATTTACAATTGAAAAAACAGCACCGTATTTGCTCAAAACATTTCACCAGTGATTGTTTTATTAACAAAAATCATAAATGGCGTAGACTAAAATATAACGCTGTCCCGTCATTACATTGTGCATTACATCTCCATTCAGAATCCATTCAGAAATGGTAAAATTATATTATGTATTTCATACGTTGGATTACTTAAAATAAATGCACATATCATAATTATATTACACGTATAGTTGATTAGTTTTGTCGTTACCTGTTTGTTAAATTCTATTTTTTCTGGCCTTATTATATTCGTTATTATGAGTCGCTGTGATCATCTTGTTAATAATATAATGTAATAACTTGTTATATGTTAGTTAAAATATTAAACACAAATAGAAAAATATTGAATATGTTTTAATTTTTTTCGTTAAGATTGTAGGAAGTTACTGGATGTAGATCACTTCCAATAGTTCAATATTGAGAGCCTTGGGGGAGGCCTATGTTTAGCAGTGGACTTTCTATGGCCGAAGAGAGGGAAAGAGAGAGACATAATAATATCCCAAATGAGCATAAAAATAGGCCGTATAGTTTTACCAATCCAATAGACTGCATATTATATTCTTTATTTATCTTTCAATACTTATATAATTTAAAAAAAAACATTAATTTTCATACATTTCCTTAATGACCTAATCGCATTTGTTTATTGTGATAAGCTTTTCTAATTTGCCTGGACGACTCTTTTCTCTGCATTAATTTATTAGTGGAAACTACTGGATTCTGTACGACATTTATATGTAATCTATATGTTTAATTTTCTGTTTGTTTCCCAAATAATAATAAATAAACAAATTAATTAATTGTTTCAAAACATTCCTTCTAGCTACCCAACAACCCGCACTAGGCCAGCGTGGTGGATTATATGACCTAAACATTCTCAATCGTATTCTCGATTGTAGAGTAGGCCCGTGCCCTGCAGTGGGACGTATATGGGCTAATACAGAATACAGAATTCCTTCTAGACACTACCTTCCTTTCCCCAAATTTATGATCAGGAGATGGTTCTCCATACATTTATACACTTGATTTAATAGCATATCGAGAACTCGCATTTTTTTGCCAATTTTATAATTTTCGTCAGAAGTATCCACTAACATGTGAAATGGTACCCTACATAATGAATAGCGAAATGACAGAAATCCTTTATTAAATATTAAGTGTCAATAAAGAAGTTCCCACCTTACTCTTCACAAATTTCGATTTCATCATGTTCCTTGCAAAAATTGACTTTATAGAGGCTTTGCGTACTAGCAGAGTAACGCAATCAAACATGTATTGTTTTTTTTTTACATTTACATAATTCATGTATGAATATGTACCGATGTGTTTTATATCAAATTAAAGTTTATTTTATCATGCCTACGAATTTGCTATAAATAAAGTTCATCTATCGATATCGATAACTATAAGACGAGATCACAGCACAATTATTTCTTGTTGTTAAAATTAGAGTGTACGTTGAAATGTCATTATCGTTTCTTCTATGTACCTCATTGTTCTGTGACATAACTGCACTTTTTAATTCGGTCGCGTAATCATACCCAACCAAGAAGCTTATACCCAAATGGAGATTGCATTCCGTATAAAACACTGAAGCACAAAAATTTGACCTTGAATGACGTCGCTGTTATCTTCTATCCTTTTCTTTAGAGTGACAATGAATGAAAATGACATTATGTTCATTCATTGTCACTCGATAGAAAAGGATAGAAGATAACAGCGACGTCATTTAAGGTCAAATTTTTGTGCTTCACTTTTATATACGGAATGCAATCTCCATTTGGGTATAAGCTTCTTGTACCCAACATAGCAATTTGACGTTTCATCAGTGAACATGAGCCGTCCTTAGCATATATTATGTGTCTCATTCTCTCCCATATATTGGCCCATTGGAAAAAACAGGATAAGTATATGAGTATGTTTCACGCTCATTCTATATTATTCATTGTTCTGAGTTTCACACTCATTCTATGTTATTCATTGTTCTGAGGCAAAACCAGAAGAAAAAAGTGTGACTGTCAAATATCAACTGGAGTTTTGGCGGGAAATTCATAGGAATGACTTAGGTATGGTTCTCGTTTTAATTTAAATTTTAATTAATTTGCTACATTTTACAGTTTTATTGCTTATAGTAGAATGCGTTTTATTCTTTAAAAGCCTGTGCAGATACACTAATGAAGTGAAGGCTTAAAAAAAGTGATGTATGTAATTAATTCGATTTTTTCTGGGCTCTATAACATGTTTTGGTAAGGTTACTTTCGCTTTAAAACTCGTTTTATAAGGATGATATAATAGCTAAATATAGTTTCGGTTATCATAGGAATTTATAGCAATTTGATGTTAAATAATGTTTGTTAAATTTTTACTATTAAAAGAGCGGTACCATCCATACCATTTACGGTATTGAAGAGGTAAATGTATGAACATTGTACGTCCCTTTATGATATAAGTACTCTAAGGTAATATTATAGTCAAATAAGAGAACAATAATAATATTTGAAAAAAAAATAGTAACCCAAAAGGACAGAAAAAATGTCATTTATGTACTTTGTATATGAAGTCTGTAAGTCTGTAACTATCAGGCCCATTTGTCAATGTCTGTTCTACTGGGGTCAAGGACGTCGCCAAGGGCAGGTAGGGGGCATGCCCCCCCTAGAGATTAAAAAAAAGCTAAATGTAAAGCAACCAAAATCTTTGACTTGGCTTATGGTATTTTTTTTTTCATATACCATACTAATGTACAATAATATTGACCGTCTGGGGGCCGCCATCAAAATTGTGTATGTTGCAATCACATTTTTCTCATTCTTCATAATATTTGCCCCTCCCTAGGCGATCGGCTGGCGACACCCCTGACTGGGGTTGTAATTGTCTCTCCCAAATCTGTGAAAGGTCGGACAATTATAGCTGGAGCTGTTCGGTATGAGATTGCTAGACATCTGAAAGATGATGGTAAGTTGTTGTAAGTTCATCTGATTGGATATTTGTGACCATTCTACAAAATGGTAAACAATCACCTAGTTTGTTTTATGGCGATGAATGGTGAGAGGAGCATGCCTTTCACCTGATGGTAAGTAGTATAGCTGTTCATGGCAGTAGCCAAAACAAACATTATGAATTAATAACAAAGCAATGCTTGGCATTCCACTGTGCCTGCCCACCTGAGACATAGGATGTTGAAGACTATTTATTTCTAGTATTTACTCTGGCTAAAGCGTCCTTCGAACTGAACCATAACAGTGGATTTACACTACCTACTGTTTAGGAAAGGTGTGGGGGGGTATTCATTATTATTATTTATTATATATTATTTTTCTTCATTGTGGCTAAAGGAAAAATAATCTTATCAGGATAGGTCATTGACATGCACAAGCAAAATAGAAGTTCAGATGAATATTATTTTCAACTATTTTAGAAGCCAGCCATCTGAATATAAGCCCACATCAAAAATGGAGAAACTTGTAAGGTACAGTCTGTATCCAGGTATTTTTCGTTATTTAATTTATATTGAATGCTTTTGTACATGTTTTAGCAATCTGATATAATGCTAATATATTAATGCTATCATAATGGTTTTTGTCAATATCAGGAAGTAGAATGTCCTGGCATCTCTGCCTACCCCTTCTGGGAAAAAGGCGTGAGTTTATGTATGTATGTATGTAGGAAGTAGAATGCCAATTTTTTTTTACTTTTATCTCTGTGGTTTGAATTAATGAATGAGGTATTATATGTCTGACGCCTGAAATGGTTACTGTAACACCGTGTTGTCAACTGCTTGTAAATTATTTCAACTTTAATATAATACTTACAATCAATGTTGCGTCGAAATATCGAACACAATACCCTGTTGACGACTTATGCAAATTGTAAATTACTATGTGCTAACAGTTATGGTTTTGGTATTTGAGGTACCAGGGACGTTGGCGACCTTCAAAAGTAAAGGAGTACGTACAGTAATTTCACTCTTATGTTCTCAGCCGTTACCCATGCTGTTGTCTAAGTCCTCAGTATTTGAAGAGACAATCAACTAAAGGTAAAGCTCCTTATAATTATCTTAGAGCAAAAGCTTTGTTTGAAGATAAAGATAATATTACTGTTGGTATCGGACCATACGCGGCTGTCAACATGCTTACGGTGGTCACGGGTTCAAATCACAGGGCACACTTCTGACTTTGGAGACATGTGTGTATTCATAGTCACTATTTGGAGTCGTGTATAGTCATTCACAATGCTCTATAATTTTGTAGGAAAACCTCGTGATGAAACCCGCATACTACGGAATATACGGCCTAACCCCTCTCAATCGTACTCTGGCCTTATATCCATCACTGTTAAGCCATTCGGCAACTTATCCGCTCTGGAACAGCACCAGGTTCAAACATGCGCACGGTTCACGCTCGTACCGTACTCTCTCAGGTGTTAGTTAGTCAGGGGAGCACTCTTGACCCTCTGGACTTTATCATAATAATAAAGGATCTGTAAGACGTGACAAAGGACGCGGTTTGCTTACTCTGCTGACCTACAACTTTTTCTACGTATATCCGACAAGAGCGACTGCGGGTGCTTACAGTGGCACATTGATTCGGTAGCACAATGGAGTCTGAAGAACAGGCTATTGTTCAATGTCACCAAGTGCAATATTATAATTATGTTGTTCGCGTGCGGTCTTGCCTTGGCACTACCAGTATCAGATGGAAGGGACGCCCATGCCTCGTGTTGCATCTGGCAAGAACCTGGGAGTACGGATCAAAAAAGATTTAATGATGCGTGAGGACATTTTGCAAATATGTTCCAAATAATGTAGGCTTTATTATGCGGGAAACTAAGGATTTCAACAATGAAGCTGCTGTTAAGAACTTATATAAAGTTGGTAAGGAGTAAACTAGACACAAGTGCCATGATCTGGAACCCCCATGAAGTAGCAGTGGCTACTTCAACTTGCTAAGCATTTGTGCTACATCGGTAACCTTTGATGTCCTTTGACCTATCGTTCCTGGTTCGGTCTCGTAGGGTAGAGGTCAAAAACCTGCGGCTCTTTGGAGGTGAAGTTGCGGCTCTTTAATTCCATAAGCCAATACAATTGATTTAAAAGAAAAAAATATTTGAATTTATTTATGAGGTTTAGACATCGTTTCTGTTTCCCAGCCACTTGTCACATCGCTTTTCACTGCAGCCACCAACCGTGACAAGCGTCCTAACAGCTGGCAGAAAATATAAAGGCTCTTTAAAACTTACAAAATTATTACCATATTGAGGTCTTTTCCTGTATGTGTATATTCGGAACCTATAATTCTTTATCGTGGAATTTTATTTACCTATCTATAGGTTGCCAGCTACATCTGACTATCTAATTTATGATTAAAACACTCAGTGTTCTCGCAATTAATTCGTAATATATTTATTCGTGACAATTTATAAATAATAAGTACATTATTAAAGTAACATAAAATAATGTTTAGTTCTATTTTTTTCAACACCTTTGTACTTTTAACTCTCGTTCTTTGCGACGGTGTGTAACATCAAAAAATATGACATCGAAGTTTTCAAAATCTGTAAAATCATTAAAATGTTTAATTCGTTACCCCTGGGTGTGAAATGTAAATAGGATATCCAGACAACCGAGCTTACCGTCGCCATAGTCTGCACCCCGACAGTTATCATATCCATTGCTTTCAAATACAACGACCTCTGTGATTGTCGAAGAAAAGTTAATACTAGTTTTTTGTTATTTTGGTCCATATATTCCCATGGTAGATTGTAGACGGTTTCCGATAATTTATCGCTCTGTAAATGACGAATACCACAATGCTGTATTTAATCAATACTAATATTTTAAATTTGTAAGTTGTAACCTAGTTAATTCAGTATAAAAAAAGAATCATTATTTATTTTTGGTGTTTTTTGGACATTCTCATTTAAGGATACATGTTAAGTTAGTCGAATTACTTATTTAAGGGGGCCACTCAGTATTCGATTCCCATCTCAAATATACACATGTTTATTATAGAACCTTATTTTCTTTGCCGCAATTTTCAAATGATAATATTTACTTTCTTGATCGCAACAAACCGTATTGTTAGCTGGTAGACAGTTGAGATGCTCCTGACTTTTTTTGATGACAAGATGGATGGACGACCTGGCTAAAGTTGCAGGGAGTCGTTGGATGCAGGCTGCTTCCCACAGATCATTGTGGAGATCCTTGGGTGAGGTCTATGTTCAGCAGTGGACTTACTGTGGCTGAGATGAAGATGATGATGATATGTAACGACACGATTCGTCCATATAACACAATCAAACGATTCTCCCGCTCTAACGATCTCTTACCGTTATACTTTTAGACATATATATGGAGTATATTATTATTGTGTTGTTTCTTCACTGTATTTTTATTTTGTGCAATAAAGTATTAAAAAAAACAAATATTAGTCTAATAGGGAAGAGTTAAAGGTGTGTAGGTATCAAATCAAACTTTTTTACACAATTAAAAAAATTGTATCAAATACAATAGGCGGAAATGTGCTGAACTATGCATTACACGAGGAGTTGCTTATATCGAGCAATTATAATATTAGTTGAGGGCGTAAATATCAAATAATGAAAAATATTGTTGTAAATAATGCGCCCAAAATGTTAAAGTGCATAATTGTTTTTATCAGTATTACCTTGTCTTTGTTGGTAAGAATTTATATTATTAAGCAACGAGGTATTTTGCCTGTCTCGAGCCATGTTGGAAGTATGAAGGGAAACCGGGTTAAATACATAATTATAAATAATTAAATAATAACTTGACAGCCTCCGTGGCGCAGTTGGTTAGACGCCGGCTGTGAAACAATAGGCCGCGGGTTCGATCCCTGCACCGAGACAAATATTTGTTTGCACCATAAGCATTTGTTTCGGTTGTCTATTGTTTACTCGAAGATTATATACCATAATCACCATACTCCTGAATTTCATTTGCCCGAATGTTTTGTTTGCCCTAAGACATAATTATGACATACTTTTAATTGCCTGAAACTTAGATACCATAATATACAAGTGCCATACGTATTGGTTTTTCATATTTTTAATTGCCATAATAATGATTAGACATAATATTTAAATGCCATAATGATTATTAGACATCCATCCCTTTCTAATCTAACCTAACCTTTCCGAGTCGGGGTGCCTTACGCCCGTATACTGGAACGTAACTTAAATATAAGTTGCGCTTAACTAAGTTAATTCCCCTTAAATGTACTGGCTAAGTGGGCCGTGCGCTGTTAAGAGCAACTTATTATTTGAAGGGCGTTGCAGTATTCGGGCGTTAAAGTCCCGATTGCATCCAGTTTCTCCTAATATAACAACCGTTACACACCCAATGTCGATGGTAAATGATGTTATGGCATATGATTATTATGGCATGTGATAATTAGGGCATGTGATAATTAGGGCATGTGATAATTAGGGCACGTGATAATTAGGGCTTACAATAATTATGATAAATGATGTTATGGTAAGTGATTTCATGGGAAACAAAGCTTCTAGCACGTGACTAATATAGCAAATAAGAGTAGGGCAAATGAATATTACGTCTAATAATATTATGGCTGTTGACTATTATAGCAAATGATATTAGGGCAAATAATATTCGGGCAAACAGCGGTATACCATTTGTTTCGGGTCTGGGTATTTGTGAGACCGGAAAGTCTCATGTAGTTAACGATACCCACGATACAAGAATCGATCTTAGTGTGGGGTCAGGACTATGTATGTGACGACTGTTGGGTGTATTTATTTATTTAGTGAAACGAAGTTTTGGAACGAAGTTCTTTATCGCGCGTTGCGACAGGGAGCTAGGCGGAAAAAAATAAGACCAAAAGTTGTAACGACACTTATAAACATTTCACAATGGTTTTTTACAATTTTAGTTTGTTACCCTGCTGTCAATCATCCACCCTTCATTTGACTATGTATCTTTGCCAATTATTACTAAAATTGAGCCTACTGATTAAGTTTCTATTACATTATATTAGTTAATAACAAAAAAATATTATTACATATAACTTAAATGAAATAAAAATTTATAACAATTCCTTCACTAATTAATCGAAAGGAACTTCTTTCCATCAAGGGGTACCTTGACACCTCTCTTTTTTTCTAAAACTAATTATGCTTTCATTATTGTTAATTATTTAAAATTATTTGGTTAAAATTAAATATTAATAGTGACTGTATTCATATACAACACCTACCGTCATAATTTTAAAGTGGGCTAAACATTGCACCTAGTAAAAATAACCCTGTATTTGATACACAGGGGATTCATTCCGCTGTTGATTATGAAAGAACAAACACCCGAGCTACCGACTTCATGGATTACATTATTTAATAGTTACATGCAAGCATGATCTGTCATGTATTTAAATAGGTAATTCGACTAAAAACACGCTGAATGTTCCATGTTAATCAGTCGTGCCTAAATTTATTTCCTTTATCAATGAATTAAGTAAATTAAATACCGTGGATCCGAGAACTTCAAATATAAATGATAATTGTATCAGCTGCTGAAATGCTAGAAATGTCAGAGGTCCATAACGTGTTAGCGTGTGAAGATCCTAAAATGAACGGGAAAATGTTAAAATAGGTTGTCTGGTTCGTATTGTAATAAACTTTTTTTCGTGTACATACCATTTGCGAACACTCTAGTAACAATAAACAGCCGACTACTTGATGAAAGGAATAATTAACTGCCAACATCCATCCAAATGCATTAAACATTTCAGTTGCAAAGCTGTGGAAAGTGACTAATTATTTTCCAAGATGATAAAAAAAAAATTGTATTTGATAACTAATAAAACGTACCTGACAATTAACTTATGATGCACAATACTTTTTATTAGTTTACCTTGTACCTTATTCATTTCTTGGTGGGAAAATGTTAAAGGTTCCTCAAAGCTAGACAAAGAAATAGATCTATATGCAGGTCTCGGAAAACATTCCAGATCGTGCATAAGAATTTTTAAATGTCCACAAAGATGAAACACCATCAGATAAACGAGCAAGTCAATTGCGCAGAAAGTAGTAGAAATTAAAAATGATAACCACCAGTTGAAAATGAAAATAACGGAGTACCCTTTTAAATCAGTGATGTAATCGAAAGGAAGGGCATGATACACGGCATGTTCAAATGTAACGTTACTGGGTCTTGGAATGGCAAAAGCGCCGGACGATATGTTGGTGTAAAGTGGCGCCATATTGAAGAAAAAAATTCCCAATACCATCATCGACAAAAGATACACGCTGAAATAGTGAGATATTTTGTGAACTAATAAGTGTATCTGAAAATAAAATTAAAATATTAGAAAATTAGCTGTAGTCAACTTCGATCGAACATACAGGGTATATCAAGAATGCTACCGAAAACGAAGCTAGGTGGTAGTTTTAGTGACTTCAGGCACAATGCAACTAAATTTAGTGGAAAAATTGCGACGAATTTTGTTTGTTATTGTTTTTCTATCGTCATATTAGGGTGGTCAATACATAGTTTTTTCTTAAATAATAGTGTACACCCTTTTATTTTTAAACACGCTATAGTACGCAAAGCTTTAAATTATTATTTTAGCAAAAACTGTGGATTTACCACCCAAAGTCGAGGATATTGAAGAAATAAAAACAAATTGTCGCGTTTCTTTGCGAAATTTTTAGTTACATTGTGTTTGTAGTCACTTAAACTACCAGCCGACTTCGTTTTTGGTAGCACTCTTGATATACCCGGTATATTAGTTACATGATCCGGAAAAAATCACAAGCCCAAAGTGGCCGAGGTTACTTATACTTTAAATACATTTGAATTTCGAACTGCGAGGTGGAGCAAAAAGTCTTAATACTTCAGGTAATAATAACCCTTATTCCTATAAATTAAGATTGATTATGGTTTGGACCACACTAAAACCAAATAAGAGCACACGCTTATTTGTGCTCTTATTTCACTTGCCGTTGTTAAGGCCGTTACTTATAATCTGGTGTATATTTGGTCGAAGCTGGTCAATGTAAAATTAAAATAAATACAACGTACCTTCATATGATATGCTGATTTGTTTCTGTGATTATAAAGGTGAATTGATTGAATAAATCGTCGAGTTGCTTTATGAAAGTACTTAGTATGAATAAAAAGAAAACGGATCTATAAAAAGAAAGATAATTGAAATTAACAGCGTTTACGCTTTCGAATCAATTTTTATCCACCAAAACATTATTTGGAGGAAAAAATAATTAGTACTAAATATAGAAAATTCTGTCATCGAGGGATTTAGGTTTTTAGGGAGAACATTTTAGATTTATAGATAATTTGTGAATACTACATATTAGAATTCTGAACAGAGGTTTCGTTATTTAGGCTTCGAATAGTAATTTAGAAAGTCGAAACATCTGAAATAATTGAAAATAAGACGAAAATAAAAATGTTCTAGACTAAAAAGTCCTTTAGGAAGGGATTTTGTTGAGAGAAGAGACTATAATAGAAGAATAGCCCGAATAGTCAAACGCCACACAAATATTAAGTTTCACTTAACCACGTATAGCTTGGTCAGTACATTTAAGCAGGAGTAGCGTAGTAAAGTGCAACATCTTGAGAATTCGGGCGTAGGCGAATGAAAAATTTAACTGTACATTACTTACCGCACCTACAATGTGCATGAGCGTTGTGATGTAAGAATGCCCTAGAACGATGAACGTTTTTCGTCCTGCATTCAAATTCAGATATTCTATTTCGGTCACTGCACATATGATATAGAATAATATTATTATTCTTGTTTTGTATACATTGATTTTTGATTCAGCACCTTCAGTTAGTGATGCTCGCCATCCGCCCAAGAAATTTAAGCTAGTTCTCAACATACCTATGTATGTTATTTCTTCGGTTCGGGTAACTCCGCTAAAAGGAACACCATGAAAAATAGTTATTAGGTACACTATTCGAGCATCATTGGGAGTGAATGGAAATATATCTAATATTAAAGCGTTATGGACGTTATGAGTCTGACCATAACTCAGTCTATTCCACTTTGATCACCTGAGTGATCATAGGATACTAAATTGTCGCCTATGGTTACCTGCGATTAAGATCACCTGGGTGTTCATAGGCAAATTGAATAAAAATATTATTATCGTATCCTATGATCACCTTCAAATAAACGTCAACACCGATTATTAAACTTTGTTGTACAATTATTATTCATCTACCAAAGTATATAGTATCAAATATGAATGCAATGTTTTGATCCAGTTTGAAGGACATTGTAGACAGAGTAACTACTGGTCATACTGAGATTTAGCGAATGCCAAGGAGGAATGCGCAAAGGCATTTGACGGATCAAAGGAGTGGACGTTACTGAGGTTACGCGTAGATGCACTGCGCACGGGTAAATGTAATAACATTTAAGTATTAATTTTCATGTGGTATCTATTGGGAGTGATCTGTGAGTCGACGTGATAAACAAGCCGATGTGATGCACGAACCGCCGTCGCCACCTCCACCACTAGCTCTGCTGGACCCTTTTAGGTTATTAGCAGAAAAATTTTACTTTGAACGTCAACGCCAATAATGTCAATATAAACATGGAAATGTTGAAACCGCTATCTATGGTCGAACAAGCCCAAGTTGCAGTGCAACCAACCTCGGAAGACATCAAGCAGACTTCTAGCAGAAGAGTCCGACTGCCAGATTTTTATCGCCCGTAGTCACGGTCTGCCGGGAGAATACTCATGCGGAAGAAACCTTTTGTATAAGTTGTATGTATTTTTATGTATTTGTAATTGAGATTACCAAACTACAGCATTTCATTTTTATTTATAGAGTAGTTAATAAGCGCATATGTGCTTGGTGAATGGTGGCATGTTGGTAACGGAACAGATGCGGCTGTTAACATGTTCAAGGTGGTGTCGCGGATTCAAATCCCAGAACACACCACTGGCTTTATGGGGGATGAAATAAGGGATGAAATACAGGGTCCATCAAGAGTGCTACCGAAAACTAAGCCGGGTGGTAGATTTAGTGACTACAAACGCAATGCAATAAGAAATTTCGCAAAGAAAAGCGTCAATTTTATTCTGTGATGTTCTATATATAGTCGTGTCTGGGTGGTAAAACCACAGTTTTTGGTATAATAATAATTTAAGCCATTGCGTACCATAGGCTCTTGAAAAATAAAAGGGTGTACACTATTATTTAAAAACCCAAATACGGTGACATGAAAAATAATAACAAAAAATATTGTAGTAATTTTAGTTGCATTGTGCCCGAAGTCACTTAAACTACCATCCGGCTTCGTTTTCGGTAACACTCTTTATATACCCTGTATAAAATATGGAATATAGAAATCGCTGAAGTTTTTGATATCAATTATTAATAAGACATACTATTTTGATGTGGAGAGACGGAAGGGAGCGGGAAGTGACGAGACTGACGGGACAGGACGGAACGGGTTTCGCCAGGGCGGGTATGGTAGGAATAAAAAGGGAGGGTGGGATAGTTAGGTCGGTGTGGATTGGATCTGATAGAGTAGATCTGGATCTTGTGTGGAGTGGAATCATAAAATCACAACACCAAGGCGAAGCTGGGACGTGCTGATTGTTTACAATACAGGGACTTACGTAAAATCTTCAGCTGATGACCACATTGTGCTGTTGAACTTTTGAAAGAAATAGTAAATTGCCAACTACGTAGTCGCTATATGAATTATTTTAAATACTCCCACGTTCTATTTCGTTGGCATTTTATATAAGTAATCGTATAATAAATTCCCTTTGAGAATTGACAATACCTATTATAAGGGTGTGGTAAGGTTGTCATTAACAGCTTTCAACTGTGTTTCAAGGACCATGTAACAGAGTAGTGTCGTGTATCTTACAATATGGCCGGTGTCTGTATCCGCGTCCGCTGATATCCGAATGGATAAAACCGATCCATCCTCCAATGTATTGGCACATTATGAGGGAGTTTTTGAATTTAATAATATGTAGTGATATGCGCTCATGCTCGTAGCGAACACGATACAGTGGCTCAGTCGTAATGCTTAGCATCAGGCGAACGGCATGCCCGTCTCGCCATTCACAGCAATAAAAAAAAACAAAACCTATCTATGTGATGTAAAGCTAAATTTAAGGTTATCGAAATTTTCCTTTATGTGTGCTATAAAACCTTGCTTGATGCCAAATTTCAAGATTCTAGGTTAACTGAAAGTATCCTTTAGGTTTTTATTCTTTCACGAGTAACTGCGAGTTTCAAAAAAGGCGGCTTAAATTGTTGTTTTTTATTGATATAGAAGTTTGATTTTGTTATAGCTTAAAGGTATTATAGACTGATTATTTGATATGAATTTTAATTTAATGTCCCTTCTCGATACTATGGAAAGGGATAGTAGTTAGAAATTATTAAAAATATTTTTATTAAGTTACATAGGATGTTACTATAAATTTATTCTTTTCTATATTTTTCTATATCTATGCAACGTTACTTCGTACCAAATTTCTAGATTCTGAGTTCACGGGAAGTACCCCGAAGATTTTGATTCCCTTGTTGGTGTCGAAATTTTTCAACATAAACGACTGTATATTTTGAATGCGTTGGCTTAGAAGTTTGATTTTTTCACAGCTTCAAAGGACAGTAGACCTGAGTATTTTATTTGAATTTCAGCGTGATACCTTCCCGCGTTCTTGAGAAAAAGGGTCTTGATAGTAATGGGAATTGTTGCTATTTCAAATTAACATCACCACCTTGTTATATTTGAAGCTTTAGCATGCTCTATATTTCTGGTATTGCTAATTGCCCCTTACAGAAACAAACCTTTTTGTAACTTTTGTAAACGAAACTGACTCGTACAAAATAGACTCTTCAGTTTCTTCTTTAAATGGGTTCGTAAACATAATTCACTCTTTCACAGATTACACGAGATCGTATATAAATATTAGTCAATCTCATGCTTTGTGAATCACAATCGCAAATCGTAAAATTTTGCTAATATACAGGGTATATCAAGACTGCTACCGAAAACGAAGCCGGGTGGTAGTTTAAACGACTTCAGACACAATGCAACAGAAAAAGTGGCAAAAAAAAAGCGTCAAATTTTTTTTCTTTATTTTTTCCTACGACCTTAATTGGGTGGTAAATAATTTTTTTCCTAAAATAATAGCGTATGCCCTTTTATTTATAAATAATCTAAGGTATAAAAGAGTTTAAATTATTATTTTAGCAAAAACTATGGATTTACCATCCAAAAATGATGATAATTAAAAAATCATAAAAAAATAATGTCGCGTTACTTTGCGAAATTTTTGGCTGCATTGTGTTTGTAGTCACTAAAACTACCACCCGGCTTCGTTTTCGGTAGCAGTCTTGAGATACCCAGTATATAACTTGTGAAATGTTATTATCGACTTCACTTGCTATTTGTGTTTGCTATTGCTACTTATTCCAACACTAGGTCTTGATAGACAGAGAAATAGACAAATAACCAAGTGATCCTATAAGAGTTCCGTTTTTTCTTTTTGAATCACGGCACCCTAAAAACTGAGTCAAATTCCCTATTGAGGTCTTTTTCTGTACGTGTATATCCGGAACCTATAATTCTTTATCGTGGAATTCTATTTACTGGCCTTTAAATTACCAGCTACATCAGAATGTCTAATTTATTATTAAAAGACAGCGTTATTAACTCGTATTATATTTATTCGTGATAATTTATAAATAATAAGTACATTATTAAAGTGATATCAAAATAATGTTTAATTCTAATATTTTTTCAATGTCTTTGTCCTTTTAACTCTCGTTCTTTGCGACGGTGTGTAACACCAAAAAATATGACATCGAAGTTTTCAAAATCTGTAAATATATTAGAATGTTTAATTCGATACCCATGGGTGTGAAATTCAAATAGGATACCTAGACAACCGAGCTTACCGTCGCCATAGTCTGCACTCCGACAGTTATCATATCCATTGCTTTCAAATACAACGACCTCTGTGATTGTCGAAGAAAAGTTAATACTAGTTTTTTGTTATTTTGGTCCATACATTCCCATGGCAGATTGTAGACGGTTTCCGATAATTTATCACTCTGTAAATAACCAATACTACTATATTGTATTTATATAACAATACAGCTTGTTTTTGAAAAAGTGTTGTTGCAACTAGGCTGGGATAAAAATGAACATACAACTATTTTAAGTTGTAAACCAGTTCATTCGGTTAAAAATTGAACCCCTAGGTACAAATCGACGTAGGAAAGCGATTTTGTCGTATCTCAAAAAATGCGTATTGTATATTATTTAATCAAAATATCGCATTGAATTTCCTCGTGAAAATGTAAGGTTTTATTTTAAAATGTTATGATTAAAGATATGGTATTCCTAAGATTTCTAGTTTAGTAGTTAATCATTTTTTAAATATTTTTTTTTATTCTGGTGTAAAATTGCTTGTTTCGAGATACGACAAAATCGCTTTCCTGCGTCGATAATTCTTTTGGTTACCTACTGGACATTCTCCTTTAACGATTTATATGTTAAATCTCAACTAGTGGTGCCTAAATATATTTATTTTCCTTTATCAATGAATAAGTGGATAAATACCGTGGATCCGAGAACTTCAAATATAAATGATATTTGTATTAGCTGTTGAAATACTAGAAATGTCAGAGGTCCATAACGTGTTAGCGTGTGGAGGTCCTAAAATAAATGGGAACTGGTTAATATTTGTCGTCTGGTTCGTATTATAATCAACTTTTTATGTTGTGTACTTACCATTTGTGAACATTCTAGTAACAATAAACAGCCCACTACTTGATGAAAGCAATAATTAACTGCCAACATCCATCCAAATGTATCAAACATTTCAGTTGCAAAGCTGTGGAAAGTGACTAATTATTTTCCAAGATGACTAAAGAATTGAAAGTGTATTTGATAGCTAATAAAACGTACCTGATGATTAACTTATGATGCACAATATTTTCTATTAGTTTACCTTGTACCTCGTTCATTTCTTGGTGGGAAAATGTTAAAGGTTCCTCAAAGCTAGACGAAGAAATAGATCTATATGCAGGCCTCGGAAAACATTCCAGATTGTGAATAAGAATTTTCAAATGTCCACAAAGATGAAATACCATCAGATAGAGGAGCAAGTCCGTGGCGCAGAAGGTAATAGAAATTACAAACGATGACCACCAGTTGAAAATGAAAATAATGAAGTACCCTTTTAAATCAGTGATGTAATCGAAAGGAAGGGCATAATACACGGCATGTTCAAATGTAACGTTACTGGGTCTTGGACTGGCAAAAGCGCCGGACGATATGTTGGTGTAAAGTGGCGCCATATTGAAGAAAAAAATTCCCAATACCATCATCGACAAAAGATACACGCTGAAAAAGTGAGATATTTTGTGAACTAATAAGTGTATCTGAAAATAAAATTAAAATATTAGAAAATTAGCTGTAGTCAACTTCGATCGAACATACAGGGTATATCAAGAATGCTACCGAAAACGAAGCTGGGTGGTAGTTTTAGTGACTTCAGGCACAATGCAACTAAATTTAGTGGAAAAATTGCGACGAATTTTTTTTGTTATTGTTTTTCTATCGTCATATTAGGGTGGTCAATACATAGTTTTTTCTTAAATAATAGTGTACACCCTTTTATTTTTAAACACGCTATAGTACGCAAAGCTTTAAATTATTATTTTAGCAAAAACTATGGATTTACCACCCAAAGTCGAGGATATTGAAGAAATAAAAACAAATTGTCGCGTTTCTTTGCGAAATTTTTAGTTACATTGTGTTTGTAGTCACTTAAACTACCAGCCGACTTCGTTTTTGGTAGCACTCTTGATATACCCGGTATATTAGTTACATGATCCGGAAAAAATCACAAGCCCAAAGTGGCCGAGGTTACTTATACTTTAAATACATTTGAATTTCGAACTGCGAGGTGGAGCAAAAAGTCTTAATACTTCAGGTAATAATAACCCTTATTCCTTTAAATTAAGATTTATTATGGTTTGGACCACACTAAAACCAAATAAGAGCACACGCTTATTTGTGCTCTTATTTCATTTGCCGTTGTTAAGGCCGTTACTTATAATCTGGTGTATATTTGGTCGAAGCTGGTCAATGTAAAATTAAAATAAATACAACGTACCTTCATATGATATGCTGATTTGTTTCTGTGATTATAAAGGTGAATTGATTGAATAAATCGTCGAGTTGCTTCATGAAAGTATTTAGTATGAATAAAAAAAAATCGGATCTATAAAAAGAAAACATAATTGTACTTAATATACTCATATTTGAGAGATTACGTGAAAAAAACTTTTTGTGTACATTACTTACCGCCCCTACAACACGCATGAGCGTTGTGATGTAAGAATGTCCTAGAATGATGAACGTTTGCTGGCCTACATTTAAATGCAGATATTCTATTTCGCACACTGCACATATGATATAGAGTATCATTGTTATGTTTCTTTTGTATACATTGATTTTTGATTCGGCACCTTCAGTTTGCGATCCTCGCCATCCACCCAAGAATTTGAAGTTTATTCTCAACATATTTATGTATGTTATTTCTTCGGCTCGGGTAACTCCGCTAAAAGAACACCATGAAGAATGGTTATTAGGTAGGTTCGAGTATCAATGAAAGTGAATGGAAGTATATCTAATATTAAGCATTACGGAAGTTACGAGTCTGATAACTCATTGTGCAATTAAGATCTCGGATTTAAATTTTTTATGACATATTCTTAATTCATAATTTGTTAAGGAAGCTTTATTAAAATAAACCGGTTAACAAATTTCTTACAAATGATTGCTTGAATGATGCTTTTGTTATGTTTTGCCTTACATAGCAACCAGTTATTTTTTATGCCTCCTTGGATAGACTATAATGTACATATGTGTCGGTCGTCGATAAAACTGTTATCTGCAAGTATTGAAATAAAACTATTATTTACGGATTTTATAAATCTGGTATGGTCCGCCCCGTGACCAGGAAACCTGTAAAGAAATTAAAAAAATCGAAACGATTATTTTAGGTAAAAGTAAAAAAATGTAAAAATGAAAAAACAAACCGCAATATGATCCGTAAATAATAGTTTTATTTCAATGCGTAAATATGAAAAACTCTTATCTACAAGTTTTTTTATCGGCGTTCCTTCTCTAATTACATAAATAATTCAACCTAAATTATATGTCACCCACTGCGGATCTTAGGACCGCCACCATTATCTGGAATATGAGATTGATTAGTGATAGAAGGAAGATGGCCCATTCATGTTCTTACTTCTGCTGAAACTTTTCTAATTCAAACGACATCAAACTTACGAAATATTTATTCTGCCATTCATAAAAAATTGCGGTTGTGGGAGCCGGTCAACATTAGCCTTGAATTGATTTTCGGAAATTCTTTTGTATTTAATAAAACATTCTTCACATCCATTGTTTACACCAGATTTTTCCGCGGTTTTCCTTAAAATTACCGTTACTTAATTTTTTGTATCTTTGAGGTAATTGAAAAGTAAGGTGGGCGTTAATTTGTTGCGAATGTTCTACATTCTTCGTCGTTTATGACATATGATTGAAATATTGTTGAAAAAAATATTTTTTTCGGCGCGGTGGACACACGATCGCCGTCTGTATCTGTATCAGCCCATATACGTCCCACTGCAGGGCACGGGCCTACTCTACAATCGAGAATACGATTGAGAGTGGTTAGGCCATATAGTCCACCACGCTGGCCTAGTGCGGGTTGGCGGACTTACATACCATAGAAATTCTTATAAATCGCTATGGTATGCAGGTTTCCTCACGATGTTTTCCTTCACCGTTTTTAGTGCGTGGTGATTGATTATCAATACACACATGACTCCGAAAAGTCAGAGGTGTGCCCTGGGATTCGAACCCGCGACCACCGTGAACATGTAGGCAGCCGCGTCTAGTCCGTTTACCAACAGGCCACCACGCACTTCACGTCGCGTCGTCGATCGCCGTCACGTCATCTTAAACCTGGCTCGAAATAATCTCGTCCTCGGTGACAGTCCGGTGATGGCGGCGGTGGACAAACGGCCTTAATCATTCGATTCCTTGGATTCGTATACTCATAATTGCATACGTGATACGCCCTTGGATACGACCCATGGATACGCCACATAAAAGTTTGACAGCCGTCAAATAATCTAATTTCTAGTTTTGTGCAGCCGTTCGCGTCGTCTTGAGTGCGCCTGTGACCACTCTTTAAGTTTTTAATTCCAAATAAAATATTTTACTAAAAATATATCTTGCGTCGTTGCAATGACTTACCTAGTGTTATTATCTATGGTTACGACCTTATTAACAACGAGAAACAATGGCGTGCGACGATTTTCGAAAACCAATATTATGGGGGTTACAAAGGGATGAAATATTGTATGGAAAATAAAAATCTTTGTAGTATTTGATGTCAATAATTCATAAGATATACTAATTGGATGTGGGGATACATAAAGTGATAGATAAAGTGACAAGACTGACGGGACGGGATTGAGCATAGCGGGAATGGTAGGAATAAAAGGAAGAGGTTGGGATAGTCGAGTTTAGGTATAAAAGTGTTTATACCAAATATAACATATATCTGGAGTGAAGTGGAATCATAAAATATCAGCACCCAGCTGAAGCTGGATCGGGTCGCTTATTTACAATATATGAACTTACGTTAAATCTTCAGCTGATGACCACATTGTGTTGTTAAATTTTGAACGAACTAGTAAATTTCCAACTACATATGTCGTTATATGAATTATTTTTAAATACCCCTCACATTGTATTTCGTTGGCATTTTATATACATATTATCTTATAATTAATTCCCTTTGAGAATTGACAATATCTATTATAAGGGTGTGGTAAGTTGTCATAAACAGCTTGCAACTATGTTTCAAGGACTATTTATGAGAGTTGTGTGGTGTATATATATACTTTATATTATAAAAGAAACATTTGTATTTTTGTATGTATGTATTTTGTTTGTTTCCAACGAATAAACTCAAAAAAATTGGGCCGTTTAACGTTTAAAATTGTACAGTCCTAGAATAACATAGGCTATGTTTATGCCTAAAGGGGTTGATATGGAGAGGAAATATCGAATAAGATCGAAGATATTTCTTTGAAAATGTATATTTTAGATCCTTATTACGAACAAAATAAAGGCGAGCAATAATTTGGGAAAAACTGCAGCACTGGGGGTGAAATAAGGGACGATATGTACGGTAAATCAAAAGCTTGGTACTACTGAACAGATTTTGAAAATTATAGCACTTTTAGAAAACTATGCTATCCACGAGTTACATAGGCTATATTTTCCCTAAGAGGTTGAAATAAGGGTTGAAATGTTATACCGAAATCGTTACTACTGAAGTAACTTCTATTTTTTTTTTATTTAAAATTCATTACAAATGAAAAGTAATAACGTCCAACAATGTTGGAATTGAGCAGGACAGGTCATGGTGGGAAAAAAGGGAAAGTAGGCTGTAATATAATTGCGTTGAGTTTAGGTATACAAGTATTTGTACGAAAAATAACTTTCATCTGATATGGAGTTGAATCGAAAAATATGCTGCACCCAGGCAAATCTGGGACGGGCCGCTAGTCTTACAATATGTCCGGAGTCCGTATCCGCATCCGCGGATATCCGAATGGAAATATCGGCTCATTATGACAGTGATTTTTTTCTATTTAATAAGGGGTCATTACACAGGGCTAACAAAATATTTATTTTGTCCTCATTTGGATAATTTTGCCACTTTATAATATGTTTACTGCTTTCGACTTGTTATTTAAATATATATATAATACCCATGCTTTTTATGAAATTTTAGCTTCAAAAACTTTTTTTTTTTTCAATAGCAATTAAACCCTAAGATGCTGAAGAAGAAGTTATAGAACTTACAATTTTTTTTTATCACTAAGAGTCATTTTTGTACACATTTAAGATTTTAATATAATAAAGCAGTTTTATTGCTAGAAGGATAAAGAAAATGTAAGGGAAATTGAATTATTATATTATAACACTGGTTTTGCTAAGAGCATGTTTTCCTTCTTTGTATTATTGTGCCTTTTTATATTTATTTTATCTAAGTATATGGGTTTGGTGCTTGCGAAATTAAGTGAGGTGATAAAACAAATTAACCCATATACTTTTTATGTGATCTTAGTTTAAAAAACACCTTTTTTATACATTCAAATAGCACTTAAACATATTTTAGATAATTGTATAAATTATGAAAAAAATACGTCAGAGCATATTGTCCTCTCTTTTTCTATCGTTAAGAGCTATTTTTGTAGGTATTAACTAACTAAACTAACTAACTCCGCTGGCTCAGCGACCCGAAGTGAGTCTTGGCCTCCGAAATGAGAGCTCTCCACCTGTTTATATTCTCCGCCACCTCTCGCCAATTACTGACTCGAAGTTGACGCAGGTCACCTTCCACGGAATCGCTCCAGCGAGACCTGGGCCGACCCACCGGCCGTCGACCGGTTGGTCGATCCAAGTATGCTTCCTTTACTTTCCGATCCTCCCCCATCCGCTCGAGATGGCCAAGCCAGCGCAAACGATAAGCCTTTATCTCTCCGATGATGTTAGCATGTGCCAGCAGATCTTCTAGTTCCGAATTTTTCCTTATTCGCCATGTACCATCCTCTTTCCTAACAGGTCCTAGGATTTTACGTAGTACTTTGCGTTCTGCCACAAGGAGCTTATTTTCCTCTTTGAGTGTTAACGTCTAAGCTTCACAGCCGTACATTAGAATTGGTCTTATAATAGTTTTGTAGATACGGATTTTGCTACTTCTACTGATGAGCCTGGACACCAACACTTTATGAAGGGCTGCACTACATTTTAATGTATTTTGGATGCGGATATCAATTTCGTCCCCTCTGGTGTTCTGATCTGTTACAGTGCAGCCTAAATACTTGAATTTGTGCACTCCTTTGTAGACTTTATCTCCAACGTGCAGATCTTCGCACCTGGCGCGGCTGTTTTTGTATCGCCGTATATCATTGACGTAAAATATATGGACGGGGCGGAGAGCGAGAAAAGTGTTGTCACGAAACTGGTCTACAGACCAGTGCAGCGGTTGTGACGTCACAGCGCACCGGTCTGTAATTCGTCGTAAAAATGCCCAATTGTATCGTGCGTGGGTGCAATAAACATGACCGAAAGTTCACAAAAAAAAGATAACATTTCTTATCACCGCTAAGTAAAAATTATATAACTTTAAGTCAATAAACATTTATTTTAGCATTATTGAAAAACGATTTCATGGCCGCCATTGACGTAAAAATCCAACAGATGGCGCGATTTACACAGCCATCTTTTTGACGTACCCAATGTACTGAAGGGCCTATCCTTAGTTTTTAAATCAATGCCGTATATGGAGATATTCCGTCTTTTTAGGAATTATTACGATAAAAACGAATAAAGTATTGCATTGCAGGAAGGGTTAGGAAAATGTATAGAAATTCTACCGATTAAAAACAACAACATAAAAATATACGTGATAGCAACACATGGAGAACAGCCATTCCATAATGGAGATACCGACTTCGGTAACATCTCGAACGACACTCGCGGTGTGCGCCCTAGCATTGTCGTGCATGAGTTAAATCGTTGCCAATGAAATGTGTATAGGGCATCACGTGAGGCTTAAGACATTGTTCGATGTACGGATGACTGTTTAGTGAGAGTCAGACGTGGCCCAGATACGAAGACAAACTATCTTACTGTCATTATTACATAGATAGCTAGCCTAACCTTTTCTTCAATGCAGCATTGTGCAAAGCGTTCTCCTTCTCTTCAGTTGATCTTATACCTTCCGTCGTTACCATACAGCATAATTTACACTCAACAGAAAAGAGGACTTTGTGCCACTGGAGGTATGACCAATTTAGGTGCTCACGCGCAAAGTTAAATCATGCTCTTCGATGGTCTGCAGTTAAATTCGGCCCATTTGCTGGTTTGTGCGGTACTAGTCCACGTTCCTTCAACCTTCTTCTAATTGTAAGAGTCACATACAGCCACCCTATGTACAACACGAAGCTGCTGCTATAGTTGAAAAGCGTTAAGGCGTCGATTACCTAAATAAGCTGTTACAATAAATTGATCATCTCGCTTAGAAGTGACACTACTCCTGTCAGATCCTGAACGGCGCGTGAACAAATCAGTCTCCCTATAGTGTTTGTAGACTCTATGAACAGACGACAGGGTTAGATGCAATTTATCAGCCACAACACGCTAAGTCCAGAATCCAGCAACGCCACCACTTGGGCGGCTTCTGCGGACGAAGTATCCAAATGTGTTACAATAAACTTTTTCAAACGTCCCAAAGTAAATATATAAATAACTTAGAGTATATACATATAGAGGGAGCGCTGGTACTTGAAAAACGTAGATAAAAATGGTGGTGCCAGGGCCACCTTTTTTTTCCCGCCAATCAGTATGGATTCAGACAGCGTGGGGTACACGTGAAATCTTCTAGAAAGAAAAATCTTAAAATGCCTTTTTGCGTCATTATATTGTGCCCAAATTCTACCAAACGCATAATTTATAAGTATATAATTAGCTACCATAGGTAACATTGCATATTTGTTAAAATATCGGGAGATATAATCGACGGAATTTTACTAAAAAAAAAATTAGAATTAGCGCGCTTTCTATAGACATATTTTTCAGTATTGCAAATTTATAAAAAGATAAAGATAAAGATATATTTATTTTGCGAATATGGGTAATAATACAGATGAATATACAAAAAAGAAATACAGTACAGCCATATTTAACCAAAAGATGGTGTGCAAAAAAATTAATAACTCAATGTCCTGGTAAATTGTTTAAACTGATTTTTAATATAAATAAATTTATATGAAAAAAAAAACAATTTGACGTTATATTAAACCGACAAAATAAAATTAATGCCACCACTTATTTAATATGACAATGAGTTAAAATTTACTAAGTTTGTGATAAATATGACTTGTAATATAAATATTTTGTAATTCTCTGATCTTATATAATTGGATATAATTTTTAAATCTGTCTGACTAATCCGGATTGTGAATATTGGCCGCCATTAAAATTTTAGAGCCTTAGCGCGACTTCTGGTTGGAGGTATATATATAATATTAAACGGCCGTCCCCGTGTACCGGTAACATAAATTCATAGACGGTATTGAATATTTTGGCCGCCATTTTGAACTTTTTTGTTATCAACCCGATTGCTCTCAAAATTAATATCTGGCAGTCCCTGGGCACGGATAACATAAATTTATAGTCAGAATTGCATATTTTGGCCACCATTTTGAACTTTTTTGTTTTTAACCCGATTGCTCTCAAAATCACTCACATCGGTCGCTATTTTGAACTTTTTATTTATGAAACCGATTGCTCTCAAAATTAATATCTGAGGGTTTCTCGGTACCAATAAGCCACATTTATAGGTAAAGTATTGTGGCTGCCATTGTTCTCAGAATCAAAATCTAAGGTTCTCTGTCTGTCTCCCTCTCCCTCTCTCTCTCTCTCTTCAGCCATAAAAAACCATAGGAAGTCCACTGCTGAACATAGGCCTCTCCAGGGATCTCCACATTGACCTGTTGGAAGTGGCCTGCATCCAGCCTGTCTGTTTTTATTAATGGAAAATGAGAAAACAAATCACCTGATGGTAAGTAATCACTACCGCCCATGAACATTCCATAACGTTCGGATCAAAGATGTATTGCGTGTCCATGAAATGGCAGAGGAGTGGAAAGGAGAAAGGATGGGAAGAAGAAAGGAGCATTGGGCATCCAGCAATCTCACTTACCGAATGCAATGGAAAAGCTGTTACTTCACGTTGATCATTCATGCTGAGCAATAACTGACAACAGCGTGGCTCTAACATTTCTGTTTGTTTGACAGTCTAGTGCCTGTTAAACTTTTACGCCTAAACCACTGAACCAATTGCCTTGTGTGAGCTGTGTAAACGGGTAAAGTTACGTTATCTATTACGTTTATAAGGCAAAATTTGTAATCCTAATAAATTTCAAAAAATATATCCGTCGTAATTTATATAAGTCTATTTTATTGTTATTCAATATAATCGTTTCAATAATTATTTAAATAATGTATTATTTTCTATTTTGTGTTTATAACCATGATATTAATCGTAATCCAAATAATAAGTTACTTTAAGGGTTGTTCTGGCTATCTACGACGCTCTATTTGCATGTAAGTGGATGGTATGCTAGAAAGTATGAGGCGAATAAAATAGGACAGGATTGAGGTATGGCATCGAATGAAACTTGATAAGACGGGATGTAACGGGAAGGAATCAGAAATGTTTATGATGATTCAAAACAACAACAACTCAAGGGCGATAATAAGGACATATTGTTTTCTTATGTAGTGTAATATATATCCCTAGAAAAAACGCTGTTTTTACGATTACAAATACCTAGTTATGTTGCGGTAAATTCTTAACATCCACCATCTTCTACTTATCTGTTTACTCGGTATTATTTGGTTTTTATATATATTCATAAAACTCGTATCTATACGCGCTTTTTAAATATATGTCGTGGCAACCGCTAATGCATCGACGTCGATCGACGTCCATTTTTGACGAATTATCTATTGACAACTCGCTCGAATACGTGGCGAGGTGCGCAAAATTTGTGGCAATGATGCGCAAACGTGTCATCGCCTATCATCGGCGAACATCGACGATAGTGTGAACGCGCCATAATGTAAGCCATACACACTACGGTCTACCGGAGAGGTCATCTGTGCAGGTATGCCTGTGCAGGTAGACCGAACATTGGTACCGTGTATGGGACGTTACGGTGTACCGGAGCGGTCTTCAGTTCTTTTTGCAACGGCATCGAATGATTACGAATGTTTCCTTGACGTCACTTACATTGCACATTTAATACACGTACTCACTGCACAATAATCATGGCACAAAACATAGTTTCTGTTCACTACAGTATCTGGTAGCAACTTTACTACAAGAAAATACAATAAAATCTATCGACGCATTACGTAATACTTGTGAACAGAAGTTGTTGTAAAGAATCATGGCGGCCCGCGGCGCAGACGCCACCCCAGAGCGATAGGTGACCGCGGGGTATGTAAGGTTTGCGCGAGGGGTGCTAATGTCATGTGATGGTATAAGCATAGAATAAAAAGGATCGCAAATGTTTGAAGGGACGTTAATCGGCCATGCTTGAAAACAACTAACGCGACCTGCGCAGGCGACCGGAGCACAGGCACACACGCACTGGTACGCCCTACAGTGTCACTCGAAAGAATTGATTTTCGATCCTGCTCCGGTCGCCTGCACAGGCTCAAAAAACTGCACAAGTCTATTCCCACACACATTACAGTATACCTGCGCAGGCATACCTGCACAGGTAGACCTTTCCGATGGACCGTAGCATGTATGGCAGCCATAAGGTTTTATAAAATTACGAAGGTCTGGCGGCCACGGGGTCTTGGTCTATTAATGAGAAAGCGCAAAACCTGAGATTAGTTTGTTCAGAATCGTGAGTGATTTAGAATTAGAGTCGTAATAAGACGGGCACGAACACTGTTGTCTTTTAAAAAAATGATTAAAGACCATTTCCTTTCTCAACTAGAGCATAGCTGAGGAATATCTTGTCCATTCGCCTCTTTGGTAAATGTTAGGATAGGTATATTTATTTATGTATATGGTAAATTGTATGTATGTGTATTTTAATATATTTTGTTGGTATGTATTTGTATATATGTATGTATATATTATATCTATTACTATTTTATATACCTTAGACTGGGCTGGGCAGCATTTGGCAAACTACGTCGAGTCTTCTCGTCGCCCCTACCACAATGCCTGAAAACTAAAGTTTTCAACCAGTGCGTCCTACCTGTTATGACCTACGGTGCTGAGACTTCACTCACAGCACGACTGGTCCGTCAGCTCAGTGTCACTCAGCGAGCTATGGAGCGTGCTATGCTTGGAGTCTCTCTGAAGGACAGGATCCGTAACGATCTTATCCGACAGAGAACCAAAGTCGTAGACATAGCACATAGGATTAGCAAGCTGAAGTGGCAGTGGGCTGGCCACATTTGTCGAAGAACCGACAACCGCTGGAGCAGACATGTTCTTGAGTGGAGAACGCGTCTTGGCAAGCGTAGTGTAGGACGCCCACCGGCTAGGTGGAGTGACAATTTGCGAAAGGTCGCTGGCAGATGCTGGATGCGACAAGCCGAAGACAGGGTAAAATGGCGCAACTTGGAGGAGGCCTATGTCCAGCAGTGGACAACAGTTTAGGCTGATGATGATGATGATGATGATGATGATAGCTTAGACTGCCCGCTCATTTTTCCTATTTCAATATCCATCCAAAAGTTGCCTGGAAGAAATTACCTAGAGTTATAAGGCCGCCTCTTGTACTATTATTATTGTGTTGTGTTTCTTCACTGTATTTTTATTTTGTGCAATAAAGGATTAAATAAATAAATAGAATTCATTTGATTCAACTAATAAAAATAGGGGTCAAATTTGAATCAAAATGATATTCGTAATTCTTTTATAATCAAAATATGTTGGTGTGTCTGAGGTTTTGCGCTTTTTCATTAACACGCATATGAAAACTACATTAAAATATTTTATAAAATATATTCAGATATTTTAATAACAAATAGGCACCTAGGTAACTTCGTTATAAAATAAAAAATGATGTCTAGGTACAATAGTTGTAGTAGCGTAGCTACTATAACTCTCGTGCTACTGTAGAGATGTTTCCGAGACTTTGCTGTTGCAAATTCGTAAATTACATCGCTGAAATTTATACCATCAAATAATTCATGTTTATCGGCTAATATTACTAGCCCAGACAATTTTCCTTGGTGCATTGTTGACCTTAAATAATTATAAATATTTTTTTACTTTGAGAAAGATCGCTCGCCAGAAGCTTTAGATATAGGCAATGTCAGAAGAATTCTTAGTGAAATGCTTATATTTGGAGGGTTGGAGGTTAAATTGTTTTCAAATAAAAATCGTAAACTACTTAAAGGGTCACAGTGAGCATAATCAGATAATGAAAACAACTTTAACGCTTTAATTTCATTAAGCAAATCATTGGAGTCTATATCCTTATTATCCTGATCTGTCAGTCGTTCTTCAAAAACAGAACAACGTTTTAAAAGATCTCTGTCACTTAATTTGAATATGTCGCTAAAAATTCCGAAGATATTACCATACTCATTTCATAAGTCAAATCGGTTTTTAGGGAGCTTAAAGTTTGATCTATAATTTTTAAGAATAAACAAATTTTAAAGGCGGTTTTTGGATCACGAAGGATCTCATCTTGGTGTTCATAGTCAAACAGTTTTGGTTCAAACTTCCCCCTGACCGTTGGTAACGGTGGAAAGTCTTCTTCAATTTCGAGAGAGGATCTTTCTTTCACTTGTAAAATATTTTTTGACTTGATTGATCAGATCTATATTGCTGGCAGTGATCAACTAAACTTTTCAGGTAGGTTTTTTAATAACGAAACGGATTAATAACAGTTTGCAATTTAAAATTTGTTTTTATTTCAAAATCACAGACAGACACTCCAATTTTATTTATTTGTGTTGATAAAATTATATATATTTTTGTGCCACTTTTGGCCACACAACCAAATTAGAACCACGGCTGGGGTTGCTTAACTTGCGTTAGCGTAGTATTTTTCTTAGTAATTAATCGCTCCTCAATATACTTAAATTAAATGATAATAATTAATAATGTACCTAATACCTTTATAAATGCCTTTATAGCATTTTACATGTAATTCTTTAAATTGATATAACTTTTTTATAATTTTTATATAAATAAAACAAATACTAAATATTAAGTGGGGCTCTAAAGATTATTTTCATATATATTCTATGTACCGACACCGACCGCTTACGATTTTATTATATGAATAGTTTTTCTTTTTGTCACACTTTTTTTGGGCCTTTTATTTTGGCGCCCCTAAAGGATGGCGCCCGTGTGCATTGCACACTTTGCACATATGGTAGCCGTAGCGGGGGCCCTGTCTTCTTCTATAAGGTAAGGAAGCTTTGGAAAGTTTTGAATTTTAGGTTTCAATGCATGGACATTTCTACGGGCTTTTCCTTTGCAGGCTTGAATATTGTCACGCTGTATTTATAATTTTTTCTGTTTAAATTCTTTAATATGCTATAGCTAATACTCAATTCTAAATTGAATGTTCACACACAATTTACGATAAGCGTCATTTTATCAAGTTTTCTTATAGTATTTTAAACCATTTTAACTATCCGAAGTTTTGTGTCAAACTTTAAGCTGTTAAGAGTTTCAACATTTTTAATTATCATTAGGCGCAGTGTTGTCACTATGCCGGACCAGATAAAAAAAAAATAGGTACATATTTGCTTGTTTGAAGTAATCAATTTCATTTCTAGTGAAATCGCCGCAGAATAACCAATTCCACATATGTATATGTTATTCAGCTTCGGTTATGGTAATATTATTATGTTGGAATAAAGGTTTTCTGGAATAAAACAACATTTTCTATTAATATATGTTTGTTTTGTTTATTATATGAAACACTAAACTAAAACACAATAACAAAATACTACTGAGCACTTAGACTGAACATACATTACGCGAGTCCTGAAAACAAAAAGCATAAATGATTGGATCCCGGTACAATCCAAGTCCGAACATAATACATAATATGTCACAATAGGGAACACGTATGTAATTTTTTTATTTTTCTGTTTAGTCTGGGTGTTTGTGAGACTGAAAAGTCTCTTGTAGTTATTGATACTCCCGAAACAAGACTCTATCTTAGTCCACACTATGACGTTCAGGACTATGTGTATTACTGTGTCACTATTGGGTGTCATTTATTTATTTTGAAAAAATATGTGCGGCCAATTGGACATGTAATTTTTAAGTATTTATTTTACCAATTTAGAGATGATGAATTTCAAAATTATCGTTAAGGTATATTCTATATCAATAAATTCTGAGGCTGACTTAGAGGCTGCCTGGGTGGGTACCACCGCAATGTCTATTTCTCCTGTCAAACAGTAGTTTAAATGCACTGTTGTGTTTCGGATTGAAGGACATTGTAGCCAGAGTAACTACTGGACATATTGAGACTTAATATCTTATGTCTCAGGATGGCGAGCGCAATGGAATGCCAAGCATTGCTTTATAATTCAAGGTATTGTTTGGTTTTGCTACTGTTCATGAGCGGTCGCATCGCTTACCATCAAGGGAACGGCATGCTCGTCTCGCCATTCAATGCAATAAAAATAATAATAATAATATTAATGTCAATGATAACGTAGCTAAACAAATACATCAACAAATTGCTCTTAAATATAAACTTGCAAACGAATACATACCATATTATAAATATAAACCAAAAAGTGTCATAGAAAATAGTCAAGTTAAACTGTATTGGGACCGCGATATAATAACTGATAAAACTATTGCTTGTATCAGACCTGACATCACACTTACATTAAAAGAATCCAAAATCACTTACTTAATAGATATAACAGTACCTAACAGCGAAAACTTAAAGAAGAAACATAACGAGAAATTACAAAAATATATACCGCTCGCAGACGAAGTTAAAGATATGTGGCACCAAGAAAAAGTAATAGTTATCCCCATTGTAATATCGTCAACCGGAATAGTGCCCAAGTCTCTCCACGATTCGATTAAAAAATTAGACATTAATAAAAATATTTACATCCAACTACAAAAATCAATAATTCTCGATACATGTAGTATTGTCAGACGCTTCCTAAATGCCCCTGCTGATTTCCAATAGAGACCTAAAGTGCTTGGTACCCACCCGCACTTTAACCTCTTTAAAACTTACCAGCTTTGCTGAGAAATCAAAATCAAACCGAAATATTAATGTCAAAAGTATTAGGAATTGACGTACAGTTGACATGCACCACGCTCGCAGTTAACGTATAGCTTACGAGCAGCTCACGCGCAGCTAAACAATTATAATAATACCATTTTGCACTAAAACTTTAACTTAATTGCAACTGCACCGCAACTTGATCGGTGCGTCAATAAATTACGTGAATTATATTTTAAGCGCAAACTGCGCACAGCCTCTGAACCTTCCCGGAAGCAACTAAAATGGTACGGAATTAGAGCGCCAGGTGATTGATATTTTAACGGAATATTTCACCTTTCTTGCTATCTCTTTTCTTTACAAAGTTTATTTATTTATTTTATTCTTTGCACACGAGAAGAACACGAAACATAAAATATATTAAATTAAAATAACGAGTACAGATGGCGGTCTTATCGCTCTAAGCTGTTTATTACAGATAATCTTTGGATGGGTATAAAAAACGATAAAGAAGAGAGGGAAGTCTAGAACATATAGGATACAATCAAATAATAAATTTAGATACCTATACGAATTATTTATAATAATTATATACACAAATAAAATATATAAATGGCATAATGTTATTGGTATCGGAACACCTTACCCTGGGAACTTCTAGCCCCGCGCTCCCCTACCAACGCGTTGCATTACGTTGCCATTTTATATGCCTATCGCGTAATGAATTCCCTTTGAAAATAAAATTAGGGTGTGGCAAGTTGTCATGAACAGCCTGCAACTGTGTTTCAAGGACTATGCATCAGAGTAGTGTTCTGCATATAACATGTCTGTATCCGAGTCGGCGGATATGCGAAGAGAAAAGGAATCGGTAAGTATCCGCTCCGATAAATCGGCAAGTATGGTACGAGTGTTTGTATTTCCTCATCGTCTTCACCCGTTGCAGTCCAATGCTGGAGATAGGCCCCGTGCAAGATACGTCACAAAGCGCAGGATGTTGCTTTATGTATTCAGTCCCTGCTATCCATCCATGATCCATCTTAATTAAAGAGATATTCTATTAATTTTATTAAATTAATTTATAGATGTAGCCTATAAGAGATCGTTACGCTTAGATAATTGCTTATTGCCTAGTTGTTTTATAAGACATGTTTAAGAGTAAACAATTGTTGGCTGGCCTTTAAAATAAATCATACAATTCTTTTAAATTTATTAAGTCCTAATTTTTTATCTCGCTCTCATCAGCCACAGGAAGTCAACGGCTGAACATAGCCCTCACCCAATGATCTGCACATTGAACTGTTATCGCTCTACATTTCAATAACTGTTCGATCGGTGTTTATTGTACTTATATATTTTTTAGTATTTTCGATCTAAATAAAGCCAGGAATTGGAAGGGCTAATTATTATCAATAATTTAATTAATTTATGTATAACATCAATAAAATGGTAAAACAAATTGACTTTTTTTAATTATATACTATTAGTTATTATAATTGAGAAAAACTGATAAGATGAAGAATAAAACTATCGAGGCGTCACTCAGACCATATTTGGTATTAATAATTAACACATTAATACCTAATATGGAAATGAAATATTGTATGAGATTTCTAACTGCCGAAGCCACGTTACTACTTGTACTTATCCGATTTAGAAGGTTCTCCCACTGTTATAAAAACATATTATCCTTGAGTGACAAAGGCAAGTTTTTTGCTAAAGAGGTAAAACCAGACTTGAACTTTTAAATCTGAAAATTATAACTGATAAATGCAAAGGCAAAAAAACTATGGATTTTTATTGGAAAAACAGCATTACGCGGTGAAATAAGGGATGAAAAATATTGTATGGATTGTATGGGAAATCAAACCCACCGAAGCTATTGATGACAAGAAATCATAAGGCACACATTTGGGGTATGGAACTATGAAATATTGTTTAAATTGTTGATTTAGTTTATATTTGATTTATTATTGGCCTTTTAAAATTTAAGTATGTATTTTTCTAGCTGTTGGTTTTCCTTACAAAATAAAATAATCTCGTCGGGAGCGTGCAGTCACGTCACATACACGTGGTTCGGCCACTCTATCAAGTACTACCTGCTACGATCAGCACCAGTAGTAGAGTCGACAGGGTAACTCGGCCGAGCATGTCTGTTCCTGCTTTAGACCAAGGTGCCTACAATGTGTCTTCAACACCGAAATATGGGTCTACCAGTGTATCCACCATTTGCATATTATTTAAACAGTGTTACATTTTGGCTCTACCATTACAATATATGTATCTACGGTCTGTGTCTAGAATTCTATGAATTTTTGATTTTCTTTATCACATACAGGGTATATCAAGAGTGCAACCAAAAACGATGCCGGAAGGTAGTTTGAGTGACTACAAACACAATGCAACTAAAAATGTAGCAAAGAAACGCGAAAACCATTTTTTTGTAATTTTTGCTAAAATAATAATAATACACGCAAGAGTATACTCTTGCGTACCATAGCGTCCTTACAAATAAAAGGTTGTAATATACGATTTAAAAAAAAAAAACAATTCATTTACCACCCAAATACGACGATAGGAAAAAAACAACAAAAAAATATTGAAGCCTTTTTTAAAAATGTTTAGTAGCATTTTTCTGTAGTCTGACTAAATAAGTCACTAAAATTACCCGGCTTTGTTTTTGGTAGCGGTCTTGATATATTGGTTCTAAATAAATTGAGGTAACATAGTGTCCACTGGCGAGAGTTAATAAATGTACTGCTCTTACATTAAGATGCATTTCTTTGGAAAACAATTAACCCAACCTAATTCAATTGTTTCTCGATATATTTGAATATACCCGTGAATTACAAAAACCATTTTATCATTCAAGAAATTATTGTACAATATTTTTATTATGTATACGTACATAAAAGTTTGTTTTGTTCAGTAAAAGTAACAAAAGATTTATTGAAGTCATGACTATAATATTTTTAGATTCTATTTTGGATAGGTGGTATGTTTTCGTACAAATATTGTTAGTTATTTTAATATCGATAAGTATTGTGAAATCTAGAGAGGGTAAAAGGAAACCGCATCGTCATTATCATGGACGAACTCAGAATCCATACACTAAGACTATTTGCATGCAGCTAGACAACACTTTACGAGGTAAAATATATTTATTGGTTTTGATAAGTGTTTATTTCATGCTACACGTAATATTATTGATATTCATGTCTATTAAAACTACCACGTTAAATTCATCAGTAATCTGAAATTGGAATAGACTGTAGTGTCTAATATGGATTTTCGTGTTTATCCTTCAGATACTTCATGTATGGAAATAGTGTTCCATGGAATCAGTGTTTCAGATTCTCTAAATACTTTGTAATTCTAGCAACCTTCTATAGGTATTTTTTTTACAGCCCGTCACAAGGCATGTTTCCTACGGCCCGATACCGGTCCTTGCCGAGCGGACATAATTCAATGGTATTTCGATGTGAAACAGCATAGATGTTACCGATTCTTTTGGGGTGGTTGTCAAGGAAATGGGAACAGATTTGAAAGTCGTAAAGATTGTTTGGATTACTGTTTTCTGAACACCACTTCTCCTCCAGGTAACTTGTACAAGCTGTTTAAAATTATACACATAAGACTACTTTAAATAATTTATTAATAATACAAATGTTTGTGCATCAGCGTCGATCCCGCATTTCTGTCAACTTGGATTTGATTACGGCTCATGTTTCGGACACTACAATCGTTGGGCGTGGGACAAATTTGCTAAGTGAGTTTTTAAAGGCGGTAATTCTTATTTATTTCTTGACTTTATTTCGCATTTTGTTTATTTTGTAGAACGTGCAAGCGACGGCTCTACTCTGGATGTGGAGGCAATCAGAATAACTTCGAGTCGCGTGCAGAATGTATGGCGACTTGCCTCACGCCACCGAATAATACTATGTTTAGGTTTCGCCAGTACACCACCTGCGTGCCTTTCAACATCGCTGAATTGCAATAAATCAACAATTTTCTATCGGATATTTTAATGCATATTATATAATCATATATACAGTTGGATTATATTTAAAAGTATGTGGCTGTCATATTGCGCTTATATCTTTCACGAACATGTGTGCAAAACACATAGACCACAAAATGATTTCGTTCCTGGAAATATGGTGAAAACTTCTGTTTTTCCATGTCCAACCATAGAAACTAATGTGCGTTCTAAGCTCGTGAAAATATATCTAAATCGTATGTGTAGAATTCGTTGGTATCTGTAATTTATTTCTATATTTTTTTCATTAATGTAGTTCTATTTACGTTTTCTAATAATATTGTAGTTATATTCTTAGCAGATTACGCATTTTCATTCGTTCACTGCTAGTGTTTTGAGCATTATAAAATAAGATATCGACGTTTTAATTATCTGTAAAAAAGAAAAATCAAATTAGTTTGTAAATATTTACTTATTCCGACCTATACCTTTATTCCTGTGTTCGAAGATGATGACTTTCTTAAACCTCTGCTAGCTTGCCCTTTGCTGGGTACTTATTATGGAACTCCTCTATGATTTATAGGGGTTTTATGAGGCCTGATGGACAGCAAGTTTACTCAGTGTAAATTGTCGAACTTCATTAATTACACATTTAATACTTTTGTAGAGTAGGTAGGTAGTAGTAGTACTCTCATATGAGATCTCAGATTTTTCTAATTACTAATTACACACACACACAAACAGTACAGTAAAATTGAAAAGTCAGCAGTATTGTGCTCTGGATGGTATTGTGTTCGATTTGGACATCTCCTTCAGTTTCTTGACTAGGTTTTCGTCAACTGTATTTTTATTTAATTCACCACCATTATCTATAGCCACAGGGTGCTCGGTCTGTGTTAGAAACGATTTTTATTCAATATGCTCCTGCAACTTTTTTGCCTACAAGTTCATCTGTTCAGTTTATGATTAACCGTGACTTAATTACTAAAATGTTACGCACCGTGGCCATAGTCTGCACACCCACAGTCACCATGCTGCCCGCCTTCACATTTACAGGCCTTTGCGCTTGTCTCAAAAAGGTTAACACCAGCTTTCTATTTTTTGTGTTCATGAACTCCCATGGCGTGTTGTATATTGCGTACGATAGCTTTTCATACTGAAAATCATATTATTATGTAGTTTAATAACAATCGGTATTTCGGTACGGGAAATCATATTAACTTATAATTTTGTACCAGAGAACTCAGAAGCTCAAACACAACTGATATTTGAATTAACTGTTGAAATAAAATTAGAGTCAGAGGCCCGTAACGAGTGAGTGCTGCCGCATCCTGAAATGATATCCTCATTTCATTATGTATTTGTACCTATTTAACATAATATTTATTGACATTTATTTAACATAATATTTACAGCCGCTCTACAAGAAGTTTTTAATAACTTACCATCCAGTTGGGGAGGGAAGGGCATTATTGTGGGTGAAAAAAGATTAACCAATCTACGTTTTGCCGACGATATAGTCCTTTTCTCTTCTTCGGCATCAGAGCTTGAAACTATGCTCAACGAATTACATACTGCAAGCGTCGATGTTGGATTGAGCATGAACATGTCGAAGACGAAGGTAATGTCGAACGCCAGACAATTAAAAACCAAGGTAGGGGGTGTGGAGATTGCATACGTTGATGAATATTTATATCTAGGCCAGATAGTATCCTTCCAGAATAGGCAGGAAGCTGAGGTCAAGAGACGTATTGAAAACGCCTGGAAGAGCTACTGGTCTATGAAGCACTTGCTTAAAAGCGATCTCCCACTCGCTCTTAAACGAAAACTCATGGACGTGTGCATTCTCCCCATCCTTACATATGGCTCTCAGACCTGGTCCTTGACTAAAGTGCAAAAGTCCGATCTCGGGGTTTGCCAGCGAGCTATGGAGCGCTGATGAAATTATTGGATTGAGAATAAACTGATTTAAGCAAAAGACGTTTTATTCAAGAGAGAGATTTACAAAGACAATAAAAAGTATCAAAAACAATTATTGGAATAGAGCACAAAATTCAAAATAAGTTAATCTCTATTCCACAATAGAAAACACAAAGAAGGTCAAATTTAATTATTACAACACTTGCACCAAATTTGAACTTTATATAAGATTTAAATTTTAATTAAAAACAAAAAATCTTATTTCATTTTAAACTTTGAACACCAATTTTCCGTCTAAGATACTGAAATCTATCTCTAGGAAGAGCTTTTGTAAACATGTCAGCATATTGCTCCTTGGTGCATACATAGTTCAAATCTATTTGCTTTTCTTTATACTTGTCCTTGATAAAATTATATTTTATATCTATATGCTTACATCTTTTGTGATAATCAACATTTTTTATTAAGCAAATAGCGCTTTGATTGTCTATGTTTAGACAAATAGATTCCTGTTTAAATTCATCAATGTCCATTAACAATCTTTTTAACCATATTGCTTCTGTGTATGTCTCCGGCACATTATATGGTTCTTGAATTTCATCATCACACATATAAGTGTTCGCTTCTATTTTATTCTTTCTAGTCATCGATCTAGTTGTTATATTTCGTGACAGCTCTGTTAGATCTATTGATTTTTCAGGCTCATATATAGATCCTTCATCGGAATAATAATTATCATCACTTATTCCATCATTGGTTGTTTCCAACTGTTGCGAATTATTCAATGTTTTGTCATTCAAGTTGTTATCATCATCTTTTAACATTGATTCTGAAACAGTTTCTAATGGAACCATGACAAAATTTCTTTTAACTGAGCTTTCTATAAACATTACATCTCTACTTATTAGGATTTTCTTGGTCTTTGGATCTAAAAGTCGGTATCCTTTGGTTTCTTCACTATGACCAACAAAGATCATTTTCGTTGACCTTGGATCCCATTTCTTGACCTTTTCTTTTGGAACATGAGCCATTGCCTCGCAGCCAAAAACTTTCATATGAGAAATATTCGGCTTTATACCAGACCATTTCTCTTCAGGTGTTGAAAATGAAAGAGTTCTTGTAGGACATCGATTGGTGATATAGCACGCTGTTACCACTGCTTCTGCCCAATACTGTTTTTGTATTTTAGCATTTAGTAACATGCATCTTGATCGTTCCAAAAGAGTTCGGTTCATCCTCTCAGCTAAGCCATTCTGCTGAGGAGTGTACGGAGCAGATGTCTGATGTTTGATTCCTGACTTCTTAAGGAAAGCTTGAAACTCATTACTCAAATATTCTGTGCCATTATCTGTACGAAGTGTTTTGATAGTTAAATTCAGTTGGTTCTCTACAGAGGCTTTAAATTCTTTGAATTTTTCAAATACCTCTGATTTGTTTTTCAAAATAAAAACAAATACTTTTCTAGTGAAGTCGTCTATGAAAGTCACAAAGTAGCGAGCTCCTCCAACAGATTGTACCTCCATCGGCCCGCAAACGTCAGAGTGAATGAGTTCTAGTTTACTTTGTGCTCGGTTGCCTGCTGTGGGAAAAGGGTTTCGTGTCTGTTTTCCTTCTAGACATGTAATGCAGACGAATTTCTCTTTGTTTTTTAGTTTCACTCCTGTATTATCTGATAGTCTATTTAAGTCTTCAAAATTCAAGTGTGCCAGTCTTTGATGCCAGAGATAGAAATCGTTGTCTTTCGAAGCAGATGTGTATGCTTGTACACTATGTGTTTTCAGCCTGTACATATTGTTTACCAAATTGGCAACTGCTACTTTTTCATTATTTTTATTGAATATCATACAACCTTTTCTATTAAATTGCACGTGGCATCCACTATTTATTACCTGACTTACTGATAGAAGATTTGTAACCAATTCTGGAACATACAGAACATTCTGAACCATAATTGAATTTATCTTGCCTCTCTCATTGATTACATTCAGATTTACTTTTCCACAACTTTTCACAACAAGTTTCTTGTCATTAGCTACCTTTATTGTACTAATCGGAGGTGCTACTTCGTCATAGAGCCAGTCACGGTGCATTGTCAGATGCATTGACGCTCCAGAATCTATGTACCAACCATTGTCATTGTTTGTAGTTGTAGAGAACACAGCGACATATCCAGTGTCATCCTTTGACTGTTGTGTCTTCTTATTTCGACAATATTTACTTACATGTCCATATCTATTACATGTAAAGCATCTCGGACCTTTGGACTTGTTTGTTTTATCGGTAGCTTGTTTGGCGGACTGCATCGGTTGTCTTTTACCTTTGTTAACATATAATGCAGTAGACTCGGAGTTCCTCACGTCCTGAAGAAGCTTGGTCTTCACAAAATCAGCTGTGATCGCCACACCAGAGCTCTCAAGTGCCATTATCATAGGTTGATAAACTTCGGGTAAACCAGCTAGCAGCAAGGTGCCTAGCCACTCATCGTTTACACTGAAACCAATGTTTCTTAGTTTATGCGCTGTCGAAATAATTTTATTGACATAATCTTCTATGTTCATGCAAGATTCGAGTGTCGTTGTTATCAGATCTCTCAATAAACCAACGCGGCGTGTCAAACCATTATCATCGAAAGCTTTTTCTAGATTTTGCCACACTGCCTTGGCAGTCCTTGCTTCTTGTATGTGTACATAATTAATAGGATCTACCAGCAATATAATTTTAGACTTAGCTTTCGTGTCCTTTTTGACGTCGGGGTTTTCGGTGGTTATACAATCCCACAATTCTTCGTGTTCGAGATAAGTTTGTACTGCAAACTTCCAAGTAGGATAATTTTCTCTTCCTGTCAACTTTTCAATCAGTGCCATCGTATTGGAAGACATTTTGTTGATGAAGCGAATTTTACAACCAGTTGTCACGTATGATTTTTCTTACTGAATACGGAACTTCTTTTTGCTTGATATTTTATATTCTCAGCAATTTATTCACTTTTACTTTATAATGTGAATCAGGTGGGCTGGGCCCATAACCTGATGAAATTATTGGATTGAGAATAAACTGATTTAAGCAAAAGACGTTTTATTCAAGAGAGAGATTTACAAAGACAATAAAAAGTATCAAAAACAATTATTGGAATAGAGCACAAAATTCAAAATAAGTTAATCTCTATTCCACAATAGAAAACACAAAGAAGGTCAAATTTAATTATTACAACAAGCGCAGTATCCTAGGTGTTAAATTATGCGACCGTATAAGAAATAGAGATCTGCGCTCCAGAACGAAACTTGTGGATGTTGGGCAACAAACAGCCAAATTAAAGTGGGACTGGGCAGGCCACGTCTGTCGCATGTCAGGAGAGTTGTGGGCTAAGACTGCTACTGAATGGGCTCCCCAAAACACCAAAAGACCACGTGGTAGGCCGCGTAGAAGGTGGAAAGATGACCTAGATCATTTTAATAAGAACTGGAGGATGAAAGCCTTGGATAGAGACGGGTGGAAGAAGGAAAGGGAGGCCTTTGCCCTGCAGTGGGACAGTATAGGCTAGTAAAAAAAAAAAAAAAAAAAATTATTGAGATATTATACTAGAGGAGATACTGTAAATAAAATGTTTGTAGTAAAAGGTCCATCTATTTCTGTCTCTGTCACGCCAACGCAGTAACATTATCTTCGCTCTCACTTCACTGAATCCTGTACCTGCACAACCTGTATTTTGTTCCCGATATCCGCTCTAGTATAATAATTCAATGATACAATTGCATCTTATAACAAATAGTAACCATTTGAGAACATTGCAGTAAGAGGAAGCAACCACAGACTTGATGAAATGCGTAGTACATCAACACGAACACTCCCATAGTGTCTGATATAGCTGTAATAGACCTGCGTACCAAATAAAATTAGTATTATTATTAATTACGCTTGGAGTAGAAACATCCTCTTTTCTTTGAGTGCCATGATCCGGACGTCGCGGGTTGCGGTATGCGCGGGAATCCCAACCGGTCACAGGAAAATTTCCTTAGCTCCAGGATACTCTTATCTTGCCAGCACGATTGTATTGAAAAATTAACCATCAAATGATTGAAGAAGTCTGCTATTAAACTTGTGTGTTGTATAGTAAGCGTCTAAAGAGCTAACGGCAGATAGGTTGAGGGTAGTAAATCATTTGCCAAATGGAAATATAAGAAGGAATAATATTCCGGAGATACGAGTTAAAAGTCAGTTAAAAAAATAGATATTAACGAAATATCATTAAAAAAAAATACTTACTCCATAATTAAATTGTGGTGTATAATACTCTCACGTAGTTTAATACATATGATGATCGATTCCTGATCGTTGTATGTGTACCTTTTGTGAGTATCGGTGTCCGAGGATTCTGGCAGTGGAAATTGTTCTAGATGCTGAATTAAAATCTTCAAATGACCCCAAACGTGAAATATTAGTAATGAAACCAGCAAATCGAATGCTATGAAGCAAAGTGTCGCTATGTAACTTATGTAGATGTTGGCCATAAAAAGCGTAATGTATCCCCAAATATTAGTTTTGTAATCAAAAGGCAGTTCATAATAAACTGTGTGCTGGAGGGTGACGTTTTCAGGACGCGAAACGCTATATGCGCCGGTGCTTATGTTTGCATACACTGGTATCCCGTGAAACAAAAATATACCTGAAATTGTTAACACGGTCAAATATAGCGTGAAGTAATGCGACATCTTGTGCACCATCAAATGAATCTGAAAACATGCATGAACAATATTATCATTTAGAATTATTCAGGAACCAAGTGCAAAGCATTGTGGTGTACCTTCATTGCATGTTCAGACACATCCTTGTAGTTTAAAAGGTGGATCTTATGGATAAACCGAACAATTAAACTATGATAAGATTGTAGAAATATCAATGTCAGCCTCGTCTGAAACAATCTTTACACTGTAATAAAACATTATATATTCATCATCATCATCATATCAGCCACAGGAAGTCCACTGCTGAACATAGGCCTTCCCCAAGGATCTCCACAATGACCTGTTGGAAGCGGCCTGCATCCAGCGACTTCCTGCAACCTTAGTCAGATCGTCCGTCCACCTTGTAGGCGGGCGTCCGACCTTTCGCTTACGCTTACGTACAGGACGTGGCCTCCACTCAAGAACCTTTCGGCCCCAACGGCCATCGGTTCTACGAGCTATGTGCCCGGCCCACTGCCACTTCAACTTGCCAATCCTATGGGCTATGTCGGTAACCATGGTTCTCCTACGGATCTCCTCATTTCTGATTCGATCTCGTAGGGAAACACCGAGCATAGCCCGCTTCATGGCTCGTTGAGTGACTTTGGGCCTTTTAATGAGGCCCACAGTGAGAGGACACGTCTCGGTGCCGTATGTCATCACTGGTAACACACAACTATCGAAGACTTTCGATTTTAGGCATTGAGGTATTTTGGGCGAGAACACGTCGCGAAGTTTCCCGAACGCTGCCCAACCGAGTTGGATTCGACGATTGACCTCTCTCTCGAAGTTGGACCTGCCTAACCGGACCACTTGTCCTAAATAGACATATTCGTCTACAACTTCGAGAGTCAAGCCCCCAACTCTAATAGGGGTGGGCACAACATGGATATTCGACATGATCTTCGTTTTATCCATGTTCATTTTAAGACCCACCTGTTGGGAGACGCGATTAAGGTCTTCGAGCATAGTGCTAAGGTCTTCCAGCGATTCTGCCAAGACTACAATGTCGTCGGCAAATCGAAGGTGAGTAATATACTCGCCGTTGATGTTGATGCCGAATCCTTTCCACTGCAAGAGCTTGAAGGCATTTTCCAGCGCGGCAGTGAACAGTTTCGGAGATATGACATCTCCCTGTCTCACGCCTCTCTGTAGTGGAATAGCCTTCGTGCTCTGATCCTATACTCGGACCGACATGGTGGCGTTGTTGTATATATGTTATGGGCCAAGTGATTAATGCGAGCAGTATTCATAATGCCCGGGCAGTATGAATATTGCCGAGGCATATCTGGCCAAGTGATTAATTACAATCTAAACTCACCTATTTATCACATTGCCAGGGCATTATGAATATGGCTACATGATGATCGGGCAATGTGATTAATAGGTGATTTTTAGGTGTCGCGCTGCCGCATTGTCGCATCTGTGGTCGCATCTGCGATAGACCCATAAATTAGAAAGGTTGAATTGATCTGCTTATGTTTAGTTGTTTTTTAACGTCCGAAACAATATCTTCAGAAGAAAATTAGTGTACCCACTTTATGGATCAGTTAGGTCGACTGTGCCCCAAAACCGACTCGGAACACCCCGACTTCACGTAGTCTTTTGGCTACCGACCCTAGAGTGTATATGAAAAGCCGGAGGCGCGGAGGGAGAGCAGCCCCCGCCCGCTGTAACGAAGGATAGGCAACCGTGCGAGCCGTAGCGGCTGAGGCTGGTCGCCGCAGGTGACCAGCAAGCCGAAGCTGCGGAGGTGAGCATGGGTACCTATCTTTTGTTACGCAAGGGCGAAGGGGCTGAACTTCCCGTAGCGCCGGAGACGATGCAGAAGCTAATTTGTATTGACAACAAGTGTTTTAATAGATATTTCTCAGGAATAGTGCGTTACCGTTTCATGGGAGTGGTACCAGGGGCGGTGCGACACTCCCCCTTCCCCTCCAGTCCTCCCAACCCACCCCCTCGTGCTGCCCTATTCTAAATTCTACCACTTCGGCTCATTGTTTTGATTTTTATTCGCTTTACATCACTCTGCCCAATAGGCACTTGGCATTATTCATAATGCCCGGGCAATGTGATAAACCGATTGATTATAATTACATTGCCCGCTCTTATTGGGCATTACTCATATTGCCCGGGCATTATGAATAATGCCTGATTAATCACTTGGCCCATAACATATACACCTCAACACTTCGATGTACCGATAGTCTATGTGGCACCGCTGAAGAGACTGTAGCACAGCCCAGGTCTCGATCGAATCAAAGGCTTTCTCATAGTCCACAAACGCTAAACAAAGCGGCAAGTTATACTCCTCGGTTTTTTGTATAACCTGCCGTAGCGTATGAATATGGTCTATGGTACTAAAGCCCTTTCGGAAACCGGCTTGTTCGGGAGGCTGGAAGTCATCAAACCTGCCTTCGAGACGATTTGTGATGACCCTCGAAAACAACTTGTAGACATGGCTCAGGAGCGAGATGGGCCTGTAGTTCTTCAGCAAAGTGTTATCACCTTTTTTGAAGAACAGTACCACCACGCTCCTGCGCCATGCCTCCGGCGTTGAGCCCTCGTGGAGAACGGAATTGAAGAGCCTCTGAAGGACTTTCAGTATCGGCGTTCCGCCCGCTTTCAGAAGCTCTGAAGTGATTCCATCCTCACCCGGCGCCTTGTTGTTTTTAAGTTGTTTGAGGGCCATTTCAATCTCAAACAGGCTGATGTCCGGGATATCATCGCTAAAGTGTCGGATTAACTCGGCTCTCGGGTCTTCGGCCGAGCTAACAGTAGGTTCGGCAACCGAGGTGTAAAGCTGTCCGTAGAACCTCTCGATCTCCCTTAATACCTCTGCCCTCGTCGATACCACGCGGCCATCGTCCGTTTTTAGCCTAGACAACTGGCTTTGCCCAATATACAAGTCTCTTGCAAACACTTTGGAACCTCCGTTCCGCTCAATTGTCTCCTTAATGCTCACAGTTTTGTGAGCACGGACATCGTGTCGCAAGGACTTCCAGATCCGTCTATTGAGCCGCCGATATGCTTCGGCGTCAACGGAAGACTGCAGCGTCAAAGATCGACGTTCGGCCATGAGTTCAAAGTCTGGATCGAGGGTTTTTGTGGTCTATCTCTACGGCGAGGTCTAAAATACTTAGATCCCACCGTATGGACAGCTTCTACCAAACCGCTGTTTAACTCGTCCACTGCAAGGTTTTCTTTTAGACAATCAAAGCGATTTGTCAACTCGAGTTGAAAGCTCTCGGGGTTTTGGATATGGGCGCGAGTAGGTCGGAGCGTAGACTTCATCAAGCGACGCCTTTCTAATTGGACGTTGATATTCAATGTGCCCCTAACCATTCGGTGATCACTACCGGTTTTCACCCTGTTGATCACAGAGACATCACTGAACATCCGTCTATTCGTCGTCAAGATGAAATCTATCTCATTTCTCGTAGAAAGTTCAGGACTCAGCCAGGTCCATTTCCTGTGAGGCGGCTTCTGGACAAAAGAGTTCATCGCGAAGAGTCCCTCTTTTTCCAGAAAGTCGGCCAGCCTCTGACCCCTAAGGTTCCGTTGCCCATGTCCAAATTGCCCCACTTTCAACTCTGCATCGCTTCTCTTGCCCAACTTTGCGTTGAAGTCCCCCATAACAACATTGAAGTAGGTTTTGGAAGTATGTATGGCCCGACTTATGTCCTCATACATCTCCTCTACTTCTTCATCTGGGTGTGTCGAGGTCGGCGCGTATACCTGTATGACCTTCAACGAATATCTTTTGGATATTCTGAGTATAAGGTATACTACCCTGCTCGACACACTTTCGATGGATACGATGTTGTTAATGAGAGACCTGTGGACGAGAAATCCGACACCTCCTCGGGACTGTTGGTCGTCCCCCCGGTAGAAGAGCATGTTACCAGACTTCAGGGTTATCGTATCCTCCCCGATTCTTCGGACTTCCGATAACCCCAGAATATCCCAGTGTAGCCCGCTCAATTCTTCTTCCAGTTCGACAATCTTCTCATCTGTCCTCAAAGTGCGTATGTTGTGTGTTACTTGGGCCAGTCGTCGTCGGTGGTGGTAGCCGGGGCCAACCCGGGGATTCTTAGCACCCCCTGCCCCACCGTAACCATGGCTGCTACCATCACCAGGAATAGTGGGGCTGCCGGGGACTGGGGGCCTGGTCAATATTTGTGTCGCCATTGAGGGGTATTTGCCAATACTCGCCACGCTTGGCAGGCGGGTTGGCAAGCGCAGGAGGGGACTCGCGCTGATGACGCTGCTGCCCATCATCAACGGGGGAAAGGAAATAGGGTTTGTGAGTAGGATTTTGTGAGAGGATATAATGGGAAAGGAGAGTATGGCCTGTAGGAGTGGATACTGCAGTCATGGAAGGGAATGTTTGTAGTGACTGCAGTAGCTCGGGGGCCGAGGTCGCGTACTCGTAGCACCTATTCTAGGACAGGCCATGACCACTAGATAGGAGCATCCCTGACCTAATATAGCTTCATCTCATTTTCACACACTTCTATCGCCTATTCAACAATATTCGGGCCTCGCGAAAAAAAAAAAAATTCTGCAGTGCCTGTGTAAGTGGTGTTACGTTATTGTTCAGTTGTGTAGTTGTCTCCCAAGATTCAATATGCCGCCCCCTGAACTTGCCGCCCGGGGCACAGACCCCGTCTTGCCCCCCCCCCCCCTAGATCCGGGCCTGACAGTACCATTTGTTTTAATCAAATAAATTGTATAAAAATCCCATAAATCTGTCTATATTAATAATAATACCATACCGATATACCTATGTAGGTAGATCGGTATGGTATTATTGTATGTATTTACAAAACACCTGATTATTTTATTATTAGCATTAATGTATAAACGGGGTGTGAAGAAGTAGTTGAACTGGCCGACATAATTTTTTTTATCAAAGGCCGAGAGACATATCTATAGCAAATCAGCACTCTTCTTATCGAAACGAAAAGTATAGAAATCTTGACACATTTTCATCGAAGCTCTTCAAGCGATAATCTTCAAGCTAATATTTTTACAATCACAAAAATATTTATAGTAGTCCACACAGTACACACCGTGTTTGTATATTTGATCCAGACAAATTAGCTGATAGCAAATTATCATTCTTTGGCCCTTTTCCAACAACTCGAATTTAATGGGCACACCTCATAATTTTTTTTCCTTAATCTATCTTCGTTTATACGATACTATTTTCAAAGTATTTTATTTTAGTCACCACTGCATTACATCTCTTTTTCTCTTTCATCACACAAATTCTCACTCTATTGTTAATTTCTCCTTCTTTTATTCTGCTTTAGACCCCGTCTTCTGAATAAATATTACTTAATATGAGCATGTAAACCACGATTAACAATTTAAACATAACAATACATTAATAATTTTACATACGCATTAATTTTAAGGTACATTGTACATTAAATATTAAGAAAGCTTTGTAATAATAATTACATTTTACAATTTTAGTAAGTTACATCCGAAAATTATTGTCACCGATTATTAATTTTAAAATTATATATTATAAATATTTAAATTTCAATATTACTCACGCAAGCCACTATGTTCATTAACACTGTAATACAGGAATGCCCTAATTCAATAAATGGTAGGACCCCAAAATTGTTCTTCAAATAAGCTATACCAGCGACGAGGCACAAATACTCCAGGATAATAATGTAGATTTTTTTAAACAGCGTAAATTTGCAAGGCAAGCCTTCAATGTGCCTGACATCCCATGCGGCTATTCCATTCAAGGCAATCTTTAAAATTTTCATGTATTTGATGTCCAGGGGAGATTTCACAATCCTGAAACGAATGATGTAAATATGATAGTGATGTATTATATACCAATAAGTACTTAAATATATGTATGTGACTAAAGTAATGTGCTGCTTGCAATCCGTATCCACTGCAGTACCTAGATCGTTTTAGGGTAAGTGGTTACCCTCTTCGGTGATAATCAACAGAGGTGAGCTTCTCCATGGCTCCATTGGAGATATCCATGTCGATGCTTCCCACTATCTAGCGCAAAAGCTATTAGTTAGGCTGATTTTAAATTGGCGATAAAAGGTCTCTCAAATGCTCTCCCCTTACCCTCTTCTGGATATTATTTCAAAGGAGGAGAGGTCTAGGTAAAGATGGTGGAACTTTCATAATCCACAGCATCGTCTCTACCTCTTACTATCATGATTGAAAAATAGTAAATTAAATGAAGCTCGAGACATTGACTATTGAATTTAAGGCAGCCCTGAACATGACTGAAGTTCTTGATAGAAGTGGCTTGAACTTAGGGATATTTTCCAGGTTGTTTCTCTAACCTGAGGTGGACGGCCAATCAATAAATGTAATAATTTGACTGGATTGATTTTGCTGATCCAACCAACCACCCCCACTAGGCCAGCGTGCTGGACTATATGACCTGACCACTCTCAACCGTACTCTCGATTGTAGAGGAGGCCCGTGCCCTGCAGTGGGACGTATGTGGGCTGATACAGATCTTGCTGATCGTCTTCTTCTTAATCATGTTCCTAAACTTATGTAAAAGTAACTTACCTTACTTCCACCTACAAGGTGGACCTTAAGGTTGCAGGAAGTCGATGGATGCAGGCCACTTCCAACAGGTCAATGTGGAGATCTTTGGAGGAATCCTATGTTCAGCAGTGGACTTGCTGTGAAATAAGAGAGAGAGTAAAACTTACGTAAAGTCTTCTTCAAGTTTCCACATTATCGTTGATCTTTTAAAAGAACAACACCTTATACTTATTGTTTCTCAATACAATCATTATGTTAAAGTCAGCACATTATATACCTTGTGTTGAAGTTTCTTTGCAAATTGTAGATATTATTAAGGTGTGGCAGGCTGTCACAAACAGATTCTATTCGCAACTACACAATGAATAGTTTATAAAAATAATAATACTACCAATAGATGGATGGATGGATAGATTTTATGACAGTCTAATAGTATAGTCGTTATAAGTGAATAACACACTAGGAGGCAGTTTGAGTAATATTAGTATAGAATACTAATATATAAAGCCAAAGAGTATGTTTGTTTGTTTGTGCGCACTTATCTCAGGAAGTACTGGTTCGAATTGTATTTTTTCTAATTAGCCCATTTATGAGGATCACGCTATATGCCGGGTATATCAAGACTACTACCGAAAACGAAGCCGGGTGGTAGTTTAAGTGACTCCAAACGCAATGTATCTAAAAATTACGCAAAGAATCGTGACCATTTTTTTTTATTATTTTTTAGTTTAGTTTGAGTAGTAAATCCATAGTTTTTGCTAAAATAATAATTTAAAGTCTTGCGTACTATAACGTGTTTAAAAATAAAAGAGTGTACACTATTATTTTCACAATTTTATGCACAAAATTTTATTGCATTGTGTCTGACGTCACTAAAACTACCACCCGGCTTCGTTTTCGGTAGCACTCTTGATATACCCCGTATAATTGTGAACGTTTGTGAGGATGGATGTTTGTATATCTATCACGAAAAAACGGTTTTTATAAAAACCTTGACTATTATATTGGGTACTTTTTACCCCCAAAAATGTAGTGTTCTCGTGCTTCTACCAGGCACGAGTTGAAATATGTACATATTCGCTATATATAAATATAAACAACGCTTTAAGTTCAAAAGATGACAGGATTGTATGCTTTTCGTCATGGGACGGGCAAAGTAGTATAGTAAGTGATCACGTTGAATTTAAATAGAAAAGTTAGTAGGCGAGCTAATATGATCTCGATGTGGACTGGACTCAAAAACTATTTGGATCTGGGCGAAAACGGGTCCAACCACTATTATACTAATGCGTAGAAACGAATATATATTTTTATGAAATTGATATTCAATATAATTAGGACTGGTTTTTGAAAAATAAAACAGTTGCGACAATTTTCATAATCGTGTTTATTTTGTTTAGACGAAATGGCATGGTCACCGGGATGTGCTGGCAGCTTGCACGGACAGCCGGCGCGGCGCGGCGGCATGTTAAGTGAAACTTGGATACACCAACAATTTCGTTCTTATTAACAATTAGAAATACAAAGTCTTTACAAAGTGTATAATTACTAGCAGTCTACTGCTGTCACAACTGAAAGGATAGTCAGTATTCTGCGGCAAATTCCGCTGGTCTGGTGTTAAAGCCGCGGCACAAAGCTGTGCTGCTAGTATTTTTTTTAATTGCAATGAATGGCTAGACGAACTAACCGTTCGCCTGATGGTAAGCGATACGACTGCTCAAAAACAGTAGCAAGACACATAAGATGTTAGGGGAAGCAGGAATGGCGCTCACCTCTGTAACTCAGTCAGACCTGAACATAGCAACACGCTGCGTTACGTGGAGCGTGAGGGGAGGGGGCCTCTAACAGACAGCGACGCCAACGGTCAATCAGCTCACGTCCTGTGACCGTGAAGTGCGTTTCTTCGTTTGCGGCCGCGGCGATGTAATTTTAGGTTAGGTGTTCTTTGTCGGTAAGTCCAAAACATTAATGCTTATTCATTATTAATTTTACATTTCTGACACTAAATATATTCTATCCTTACTAATATTATAAAGGTGAAAGTTTGTATGGATGTTTGTTACTCTTTCATGAAAAAACGGCTCAACAGATTTTGATGAAATTTGGTATAGTGATAGCTGACACCCTGGATTAACACATAGGCTACTTTTTATCCCGAAAAATGTAGTGTTCCCGTGGGATGAGTCAGGAAACCAAATATACATATTTTCTACTCTTTCAAATTCAAATTGTTGGCACGGGATGTCCTCTCCTACGGAAGGGAAATATAGTCGACGGCACGCGGGAAATATAGTTAGTAGACACGCGAAATAATATGTTCTTGATGTGGATTGGACTCAAAAACTATCTGCACCCGGGCGAAGCCGGGCCCGACAGCTAGTTTTTAAATAATACAATCAATTTTCAACAATTATGTGTAAGTTTTTTTTAATTTCAAATTAATCACAAAATGGCCGTTTGGGGTTATACCGCTCATCTGAGCGCCATTACCCCTTAGTATATTTTTTTTTTATTGTTGTAGATATGCCAAGAAATCGTCAAAGGAGCACTGCCAAAGCGGCTTGGACCGAAGAAGACCTTCAATCTGCTAAAACTGCGACTGACGGATGTTTGTCGAAAAGAAAAGCAGCACAACAATATAACATACCATTTACTACTTTAAGAGACCGTTTAAAAAATATATTTGTTAAATTGAAAAAGGCTAATCTTACGTATAGTTGATGCTGCTTTGTGATTATAGATTTTATATTCATTCCACAATGTTGATCTCATTAATATTTCTTTAATTAAAATGTATCTTACTTGTTATATTCCAAATAAAATGTTTGAGCGTTATTACCCCGTACCCTGAGCGGCATTACCCAGTCAGGGGCAATGCCGCTCAAACATGTTTTTTTTATCATTTTTTCCTATTACTCGTAGATTAAATATATTATATGCTTTTTTTGTTAGTTTGTTGATTACTCGATAATTAAAGACTTTGTTATTTTTCTTAATTTTGATTTATAATAAATAATTTGAAAAATACACCATATTTTCCTTAAGTGAACGCCATTCCCCCTGCTTCCCCTAAGTCTCAATATGTCCAGTAGTTACTGTAGCTACAAGGTACTTCAATCAGAAATACAACAGTGCATTTACACTGCTGTTTCACGGGAGAAATAGACATTGCGATGGTACCTACCCAGATGGCCTCTCACATATGAGAGACCACCAGTAATGGTATAGTGTGTAAGAGCGTTAAGTTGTTTTTTTATACAATACTAGCGGCCCGGCCCAGCTTCGCCTGGGTGCATATATTTTTTGATTCTACTCCACACCAATTACATGTTATTTTTCGTATAAACTCTTGTATACCTAAACTTGACGTAGCTGTCCTACTGTCCGTCTGTCTGTTCAGTCTCTTTCTGATCCGGCCCGTCCTTTCTCTTTATTATCCATCCCGTCTTATAACGTGCATTTACATTTCGTCCTATCAAATCTGTCAGCTATCCCACCCCTCTCGTACCTTCCACTCTATTATATCCCGTCTCTCCATAGGTATACATGTACATATAAAGATTGCCTTATAAAATTGTGACATTAAAAACTTTACCGTTTTTTATTGTCCAACCAATATTCTTTCCCTTATTTCAGCACCAAAATGCTGTTTTTCCAAATAATATTGCACGCCATTACTTTTTGTTAGTAATAAAGTAATAATAAACATATAAAAAAAGAATTGGCCAAATTGGTCCAGGCGTTGTTGAGTTATGCGCTTACCAACACATTTTACGATTCATTTTTATATTATAGAAGAAGATATAGTCCACCCCGCTGGCTTAGTGCGGGTTGGCGGATTTTATTTCACGTAGAAATTAATCCGAAAAGTCAGAGGTGTGCCCTGGGATTTGAACCCGTGACCATCGTAAACTTGTTGGCAATCGCGTCCAGTACGTTACCATATACAAATTAATAAAACCTTCATACTGCCTTACCAGGTGACGTAAGTAATAAAACAAATATTTAAAAATATAAAACTGCATATCGTTTCATTATAATGTCTAGATATGGCATCAACGTAACAATATTTTTGACGTGACAACGTCTTAAATTAGGTTGCGGCTGGGAGTCACTTATGAAAAAGTGTAACGCCCGGTAACGTTACGATGAGTCACCGAACGAGAGAGAGGCCCGCCCAATGATATATTATTCAAATACTACGTAGATATCGCACTAGCACTTCAAAAGTGAGGCGTTCAAATTCGGGCAATTGGTGTAATTTCATCTAGTCGCATAGCAACGGCGACAGAGGAAAGACCTCAGTGCTGTCAACATAATTTATTTCGAAAATATTGTCTAAAGTGTCGAATTGTGTGTTTTAAAAGTGTTAAAACAATGGTGCAAAAATATGAAACTAAATTGGACCTACACACCATACGTAAGTATATAAAAATCACACAAAATTTAATTTTTATTTTAAATTAGTAAACACCGCCTTCAATTGTGTAAGAAGGATCGCCTAATACAAAGATTGTGAAGTGCGATAGGGACAAATAGCGTACGTCATAGATTAACAAGTCAGAAGCGAAACTGATCACACAGAAAATTGACGATGAAAGTTTGAATGGATTTAGATAGTATATTTGTTTCTAATTCAACCATATCTAAAACGATTAAGTTATTTGTTATGAATTATTTTCATAATAAATTACTTAATCCAACCTAGTACATTACAAAATACATTAGCTTCCCCATATATTTTGAATAACTATATTTACATATATCATTGAATGTTTCCAGATTTCTACGTGATGAGCTTTTGAGATGTAAATGGATATGCACTAAGCACAGCTCGGACAAAAAGAGGGGATCGTGACCGGATGCCTTTAAAACTTATTAATATTGGTTTAGCACATTTAATTATGAATAAAAATATACAACTACGAAAATATATATATCCACCTAAAAAAACCCTGCACCATCGGTTGTAGTATCGGTTGTTTACTAGTGGCAGATCGCTCATACGTTACCACCATGTGTAGGTACGGTAAGGTGTCTTGGTTTCGTTTATGTCCACGAGCGGTCGTATCACTTGTCATTATTACAATAAAAAAATATTAATAAGAAATCGATTTTTCAGTGCATGCTTACCATAAACTAATATAAAAAACGGCAACAAGTTTTTTTTATTTTATCAAGGTTGTAAGCAAATAAAAATATATTTGTTTCAGGATGGCATACCACAGGTAGACTCATGTAGCAACCTCAAAGTTAATATATTAAATACTTATAAAACCAAATAGGTAGTTTTATTTATCGTCACCCTTCTGTTTCTATCGCTTCGATTCTATGTTTGGATAGCGCAATGCTTTCTCTTTTCATCTCGCACGTTCTGTATAATCTGTTTCATTCACTAAAATTGTCATAAAGTATTAACAAATGAGTATGTATATGCATAGCAGTACAGTTTTTAAACGTCACGCAATATGGATATCTGTATCTGTATCTGTATTAGCCCATATACGTCCCACTGCAGGGCACGGGCCTACTCTACAATCGAGAATACGATTGAGAGTGGTTAGGCCATATAGTCCACCACGCTGGCCTAGTGCGGGTTGGCGGACTTACATACCATAGAAATTCTTATTAATCGCTATGGTATGCAGGCTTCCTCACGATGTTTTCCTTCACCGTTTTAGTGCGTGGTGATTGATTATCAATACACACATGACTCCGAAAAGTCAGAGGTGTGCCCTGGGATTCGAACCCGCGACCACCCTGAACATGTGGGCAGCCGCGTCTAGTCCGTTTACCAACAGGCCACCACGCACTCCAAATATGGATATGCAATATGGATATGCGTCATCTTTATTAAAACATCATTGGGCCCGCCGAATGCCTTGCGTCTCTCTCCCACTCAATTTAATTATATTCATATCAATAAATATTCTACCGAGAAAAAGACGTTGTCACGTAAAATCTTCGCCCGTAAAACCGATTTTACAGGCAACCATTTTTTTTATTCTTGAGTCTGAAAACAATACTAATGCGGAATTTAAATTTGTCCCCCAGCGCATCTAAAAGTATCAATTCAAAAAACAATTTCCTTTATGAAAACGAAAAATTATAATTAGATATATTTTGGTGAACTCCGGCAAAACGCTTCGATAGAGTATATCTTGTTTAAAACTGTTGCAATACTCTCAAAAAACGATGGGCTATTTTTGTAGATATGGACATCATTTAATTTTACATTTAACAAATTACGCGAAAGACGCCGTATCTATTTATTATATACACAATGTACACACTTTTTGAATTTTGTTCTATTTCGTCAGCCGTCAATGAAAGACAATGGAAACATAGATCATTTTACGTTGGTTGTTTGTTGAACCTTGACCGTCGTTTACCCCTCCCGTCAACCAAACAAAGGTCATCCTATATTGGCTGGTCGCATCACGCTTGAACAATTAAAAAATTGGCTTTTCCTCGCAATTTTTCAATTTTTTCTCACCGTTTAGACCTTCCCTAGACCTCCACGAACATTTCAAGACCAAGATAAGATAAATCCGTTCAGCCGTTCTCGAGTTTTAGCGAGACTAACGAACAGCAATTCATTTTTATATATATAGATTATTTTTTGATATTATGATAATAGATAACAGCATAACGAACTTCAATCATGGTTAAATTAAGAAATAAAATACTATGAATTTCAAATTCTTTTTTGTTACCCACAGTTACAGATGTGATACACTACTTCTTTTATTTATTATTATAGTATTCAAATTACTTGTGTCTTCCGTTTATTTATTTCTATCATAAATAAACCCTACTGTGCTAATGACTACATTGAAATCATTACATTAACGGCTACACAGTACCTAATGATTTCTTTACGCGAATATTATACTTTGCAATAAAACTATTTTTTGTGCTATACTACTACCTACATCAAAATGTCTCATTTACAACTCGATGATGTCTAGTTAGATGTGCAATCAATTTATATCAACGATGTGTAGTCCATAGAAATTAAAATTTTAATAAAATACTAATAAGAAATGATTATAAATAAAACAAATATTGTGTGTATAGATTAAGTACATATAGCATATAAGTGCTAAACCATTTCATTTAATTCCTCAAGTAACATACAGATGAAAGTAAGCAACTTTCTTCTTCATGTCTAATCCACTTTTAATTCTCATTCTTTGCGACGGTTTTAAGCATCAAAAAATATGACAACGAAGTTTTCAAAATCTGTAAAGTAAGTAAATATATTTAAATAGATTATAAGGTAATGGATATGCTTATGAATAGGCCATTAAGATAACCGAGCTTACTGTCGCTGTGGTCTGTACTCCGACAGTAATCATATTCATTGCCTTCAAATACATCGACCTCTGCGACTGTCGAAGAAATGTTAATACTACTTTTTTGTTATGCTGGTCCATACATTCCCAAGGCAAATTATATACAGCATTCGAGAGCTTATCGTTCTGCAAATACATCGTTATATAGGTAATTAACGCCCGAATACTTACACGCCATTAAATATTAAGTTATTATTAAGTTGCACGGCCTACTTGTCAATACATTTAAGAAGGATTTGCGTAGTTATGTGCAACATAATATTCAAGTCGCATTTGAGTATTCGGGCGGTAGACAACAATAAAAATTTCAGAGAGTTTGGCGCTGTTTTAATTTAATTATTATTATCATGAAACATTAAAGCCGGAAACAAAATGAATATAAAATGCTTGTAATATTGGTACTTTGTGCTAAAAAGGAGTAATTGCCTCATAGAAGTGAAAACTACGTTTAGCTAGAGAAAACGCGTTGTAATTGAGGAAAGATTTTAAGAGCGTATACACCTTACGCGCAAAGTCAACTATAGGTATTTCTTCGTTAATTTCACGCACACATAAGCGACCAAAGCTGTGTGCGTAGAGCTGCCGCGTCGGCTCGCTATACAATCGGCTCAAACAACTTTGATCCGTACGCTTCAAATATTCAATTGAAATGTAACTGTAATATAATATCATGAAAATATTTTATTTGCATTATAAGTAGACAAATATTACTGTGCAAGCAAAGAATAATACAAATTTAGATACTAATCATTTTTCGTTATTATTACATTGTTAAGTTGCATTCAAATCAGTGTTCAATCAGTAGTCACTACGGACGTTTTATTAATCATTTCGTGTTCGAACACATGAATAGAGTTAGGAGCCTTACAACCTCTTATAATTACGAAATGTATATATTTTTTTTATTAAAATACATAATATAATTTAGCCTCGGAATTACATCCCATTGTATTATCTGAAACATAATTTATACTCACTACAAAACCAATTTAGGTAATAAAAAAAAACATATTTTACTACCAAAGTACTAAGATGTGGCAATCGCATTCCGCGCGTGGCTATTTTTACTACGCACGGCAAAAATCGACTGCAGCCAGGCCGGAGCGACGAGCGATACGTCCTCCCTCTAGAAGGCCTTGCGGCGGTCTGATTTGCTCCACGTCGGACAGTGTGTTTTATAGTGGTTTTTAAAATATTTGTAGAAAATATGAAAACTAATTTTGTTGAAATATAAAAATGGTAATTTATTGATAAGATGTTCTTCAATTATAATATGCAATTGCTATAAAAAATTATGTACGATAAGTTGGTGAAAAAAAATATGTTCTTGACGAGAGTTTCTGAATAATTTCGCATTGTTTAAATTTTTATTTTTCAGGATCTAAACACAAAAAGATTATTTTTCTCAGCAAAATCCCTCCATAAGGGTCTTATTAGACTGATAATATTTTTATTTTCATCTTATGTTTAGTGGTTTCGGATATCTTAAGCTTCTAAATTGCCATTTAAAGCCTAAATAACGAAACTTGTGTTCAGTAATCCTTATAGTACTCACAAATTATCCATCAATCTATAATGTTTTCCACCAAAATCCCTAGATGACAACCTTTTCTAAAATAAGTACTAATTATTTTTCCTTTAAATTGTTTATTGGTGGCTATTAACTCATTTGAAAAGTCCTGTTTTTAAGCCAAAAAGCGCGCACAGGGTATAAACGCTCTTAACTGTACCATATAGGCTTTATCAAGAATGATGCCAAAAACGAAGCCAGGTGGTAGTTTTAGTGACTTCAGACACAATGCAACAAATTTTGTTGCAAAAAAAAGATGGCTTTTTTGCCGTCGACTTTTAGCTAAAACTGTATATTTACCACCCGTATATGATGATAATTAAGAAATTGAAAAAAAACAAATGCAATTTTTTTAGTTGCGTTGTGTATGATCTAAATCTACCTTCTTTTATTATTAATAAATCATTCGTTTTCGATCACTGTCTGGATATACGTGGTATATACTTATATGTATATGTAAAGTAACTTAGTTACCGTGGATCCAAGGAGTTCAAATATTAATGATATTTGGAATAATTGTTGAAATGCCAGCAGTGTCAGAGGTCCGTAACATACTAAGTTGTGTAGATCCTGATATGAATTGAAAATAGTTAATTAAATATATTTATTGGTGTGTTCGTGTTATAATACAATAAAAGTTTTCACGTTGTGTACACACCATTTGTGAACACTCTAGTAACAATAAACAGCTAATTACTTGATGAAAGCAATAATTAATTGCCAACATCCATCCAAACGTATTAAACATTTCAGTTGCAGAGCTGTGGAATGTAATAAGGTAATGATTATAGTCGAGTATTTTAAGATATTTTAAAAAACAACTTACTTACCTGTACTTACCTGATAATTAATTTATGATGCTCGATACAATTTATTAATCTAAATTTTACCTCATCCATTTCTAGTGTGGAAAATGTTAACGGTTCCTCAAAGCTAGTTGAAGAAACAGATCGGAATGAAGGTTTCGGAAAACATTCAAGGTCGTGAATAAGAATTTTCAAATGTCCCCATAGATGAAACACTACCAGATAAACGACTAGGTCTGTTGCGCAGAAGGTAATACTAATTACAAAAGACGACCACCAGTTGAAAATGAAAACGACCAAGTACCCTGTTAAGTCAGTGCGGGAATCAAAGGGAAGGCTATAATACATGGCATGTGCAAATGTAACGTTATTGGGTCTGGGAGTGTCAAAGGCGCCGGCCAAGTAGTTGGAGTAAAGTGGCGCCACGTTGAAGAAAATAATTCCTAATACCATCATCGACCAAAGATACATGCTGAAGAGGTGAGACAATTTGTGTACTGATAAATGTACCTGAAATAAAAAATAATTATAATTAGATTCTTAATTGCAGTTTAAATATAATAAAATTATTACAACGTACCTCCATGTAGTATGCAGATTTGTTTCTGTGATTAAAAAGGTGGACGGAATGAATAAATTGGCCGACTGCTTTCCGAAAGTTTTTCATATGGATAAAGAAATAACGGGTCTATAAAAACAATGTTCGTATCAAACACACAATCATAAATATAAGATATTGAATAAAATTGTTAGCTTTTCATCACTTACCATCGCTACTCCACACATAAGGTTTGTGATGTACGAGTGCCCTAGAATAAGGATGGGTATACGACCTGTATTTGTTGTCACATAAGTTATTTCGCACAGTAAACATCCGATGTAAGATAACATAATTATGTTTCTATTTATGGTTTTGCATAAACTGCTTTTCAATTTGACGCCTTCAATTAGATCTGCTGGCCATCCACTCAGGAAATTAAAGTTTGCTTTCAAAACTTTTATGTAGAATATATCTTCGGTTCGGAAAACTCCGCTAAAAAGATAATAAGGAATGACAATTAGCTACATAATTCATCACTTATGCTGAATAGAAGTATATACGGACGAAATGAGTATTATAATGATGATCTTAATATTTAATATATTTTTCGGAGAATCAATTAGATGACGAGTGATGGCAACACCACTGACATGTGATATTTTTCTTAATGGAATTACGAGTGTATGGTACGCTTATAAATAAACTAAAGTTGGATATTACATTATACAAATAAATAAATAATTTACAATATAATATTTCAGCGACTTCTTTGATCATCTTTTTAGATGGAATATGTAGGCGTTGAAAACTTATCTAGGTGCATTATTTATTTCTCTAAGTTTATTTTTCAACGAAAAGCGACCTCTAATTACATAAATAATGTAAAATATCAAGCTATAAACGAGCGTCTGAGGGACACAGGCCTTACTACTGCCTCCTGTAATATTGAACAGCCTTCGGCCTTGCTTCGGCCATATTTTGTCACGCGAGCCTTTTGCGAGATGACAATTCCTGTAGCAGCTCTAAAGTAAAAAGGTTTCCTTACAATGATTTTTTTCACAGTTTATGTCCGCGGTAATTAGGTAAGAAAACCTATTACTAATATGACTTACTTTAGATCACTACCGTCGGTACGAAGCATTTTTTTAAGATTTTCAGAAATACTTTCTCACATTCAAAGGTTTATGACGGAAAAACTCCAATGCTCGCATTATATATTTGCTGGTTTAAATATTTTTTGTTAGCTAATCATACTATTAAAGTTTAAATAAATAATGATGTTTGCTTTAACATTAAGTTTAGTATTATCGACATCATTTGAAGGGTGTATTACGCTTGGCTCACAATTGGTTTTTTTTTTCATTATTTTTTATTTTGTTTTGTTTCGATATGATTCTTTTCTGAAAAATAATTTCGACTGTTCACTGTTAAAGTGTGGTTAAAACTTTTTTAACCGATTTCAAAAAACGAGGAGGTTCTTAATTTCGATTGAATGTTGTTTTTTTTATACAACCTAATTTAAAAGTGAAAATCCTTTAAATACCAACTTAAAGGATTTTACTAAGCCGTATTTCCTAAACAGTAAAATTGATATTATTAATTTATGTCAATATAATCATGCTTTTATAAAACAACTAATCAATTTTAACAATTATGTTAAGTTATTGTAGGTCAAATGCTAGTATCTACAGTAGCAGAGAATACGTTCCACTGGAGTTTTAGTCAAATGTTATCGAGTATAATAATGAGTCTAGTATTCTTAATTATGGTCCATGATATATGTATGACGGGGAGTTAGACTGATTGCTTAAATCTTCCGCCATCAGTTCATGTGAGTCGTCCATACGTATGTATCGCCGGCGGTCTCCAGTAGTCTGTAGCAGCATAATAAACTCGTTGTTCTATTGCCATGATTAGTTTTAATGTTCCAATATAATTTAGAATTCAAAGTTACAGAGATTTTAAAGTATGAAAACAGATTTAAAGTCAACGGGTTCGCACGAGTGCGATTCCGCCTTGGTTTCAAAATGGGATAAAAATTTTCTCCACACTGTCAATGTCATTCTTTCATTTTGAGACAAGCAAGAAGTGTTGCCGCGTGCGACTCCATTCGGGTGTTGCCCACTTTAAATCTTATTTTCCAAAGACAAATCTATTTCCATCTACAAAGATCAAACAAATCAACACTATTGCCATGTATCCAAATTAAATAAGCCATCTCGCCCCGTCTATCGATCTATAATCATCACGCCTGTATCCCATAGGGGTAGACAGAGATTATAAATAGCACCTTCGTTCAATCCTGACACATTACTATCGCTTCATCCACTTTAATTAACCTCTACAGGCGTTCTCGTTGATCAGACTAGTTTTGCCCTGACCTTTGTTGAGGGTATCGCTGATTTTTAAGGTGTAGTTTCGGAGAGGTCAACCCCAACCGTCTCTTCCATCCACACTCGCCTTAAAAAATATAACAAAGATACAATGACGGCATTAATTCATTCACGATATTTATTCATTCACGAAGTTCATAGTTTCATAGACGAATTCATAGTTTTCCGTGTCTAACATTTAAAGTATTCATAACATATCATAGAGTTAGAATAACAGCTGTGCAGTTCACTTGAAGTCCACTTGAGTACCGTCAGTTATCTGAACTGTTATTATGTTATAACAAATTCATAATATGCGCGTTTAAATTGTCGCGAATTTGAAGACATCGTTTATACCAAATGACATAGATGTTATTCAGTGCCATTTGTTGATGATAGACAAATTATAGTATTTTAAAAATACGGTAATATTTTGTATTGACCGTATTTTTTATTCTATCGGTAGAGGTAACGTTTCTAAATAATAAGGCATCAGCCCATATCGACACGCCCGTAAAACAAGGTAGTATGTGATCAAAAGACGAAACCACTTTTTTTGTATATTATTCTTTAGAAAACAATTCTTTATCAGTACAGCTTGAAAAAATAAAATTATTATGAATACTTTCGGAGATATTCAATCGGACAAAGTTGTATCTCAATATTATTCCGACGTACAATGTCATTATAGCACGTACATTCTTGTCGCCTACCAGACGAAAACGTGTTTGGATCGGTAAGCTTCTGCGTATCCTCAGTTGTAGCGTTGTCTGATGGATTACGCATGTACAATGTTCACATGACTCCAATTTTATTTTAGTTATAAAAAATGTTATTTTTAGGTTTTATAGTCAATAATATAATAAATGTATAAAACCAGGACGTATGTTATGAATCAACATTATTCTACGGAATTCTTAAAAATATATTTATCTCAATACTTTATTTTATATTCCACACTGTTAATTATATCTTATGTATTTATAACATTTAAATTATTTATTAAGTTTTTTAAAAAACTGTGTCGTATATAAGTTATGCCACGTTTTTGTTTGAAATTTCTGTAAATCATTTAGATCATATGTACACATACGACGTCTTACTTCGGGTATTCGTTGTATTTTTTTAGTCGTATCATAGTTTACTTCGTTGTTGTGTGAAGCAAACTAAAATAATACTTTGTTCCGCATTTATAAATGCTTTTTACTTTATTTATATTACACTTACTGTTTATAAAATACTGCAGTTTTTTAGTTCATGGAATTAACTCATACTTTTGATTAAATGTTATTTTCTTATGATGCAGATTTTGATGTTGGTGGTGTGTTGTGGTTTGATACATCGCCTCTACCACCAGGTGTAGAAAATTTTTTATTCAGCTAGCAGGTGTCTGGTATGATGTTATTGGCGATTACAATATAGAAAACTGTGAATATAATGAGAGAAAATATTATATTCATCAGTTATCTGTACCAAATCCATTTATATGAATAAGAAAATCCATAGAATATGATGATCCCAACTTTAAAAATGTACTGCTTTTTGTTATACAAAAAAAATTAAATATAGCATCTATATACAGATAATCACTATTAAATATTGCAACACCAAAGCCTTTTCGAATTACTAATCACGGCCACTGGAATGTTTTATTTTGTGCATTGCTCAAGAGCGGTCGGTTTAGCTTAATACTAACTTCATAGGCAATATAAATATTATTTTTTTATAGTTTACCCGAATTAAACGGTAATCTGTTCTACTCCTCAACATGGAAAGAACGCAAAATATGTAAAGATACATGTTTAGAAATGAGATGGATATGTTTGTTAAATCTGGTTAAGAATCATGTTTTAAAGAAACGAAACGTTATACATTAAGAAGATATGACTGAGCCTTGCAAATATAATTATAAATATGGATATGAAATTTCTTATAAACAATGATTGAATTATTTTATAGTATAGTCATTGATATTGGAACCTAGGCCTTAACGAAAAGCAGTAGGCGTTTGTTATAAAATATACACTTAAGCTAAAAGAGTTTCCGATACCTTAATTAGGATCATCCGAATAGGCGCAAATTTAGCTACTGTTTATATTGTTTTCTTCTTTTCATGTTATAATGATACAACAACTTTGCGCTAATCTTTTTTTTAATTAGCTATGTATGCTGTTAAGCAGCTGTGTACTAGATTTATTGTCCTAAAACCCAAAAAGTGCTTTATAAAAAACTGATTTATCGTGGGGGACAAAATCGATACAGAATTGCTTATTATTTTGTACATTTATGCTGCTAAAAAGTTTAATTTGATTATTTTTCAAAGATTTCTCGAAAAAAAGATTTCAAGAAGTAAAACAATCAATTAGAATTCTAATATGGGCCAAAACAAATTCGAATCTATATTTGGTACAAAATATGCACCACAGGTCTCTTTTGATGTTTAATCTAAAATTTAAAATATGCTTGTCTTGAAAAATATCAGTAACGAAAAAAATATCATGTAACAAAATAAAAGATGTGTATAATATTGATAAAAATGATCCTAGTAAATAAATAATTTATAAATATGTTCTAAATAAAACTACCGTTACCTATAGTTGCCTGATTGTTGTCCACATCTTTACAATTTCATCTTTGCACGTTTGAAATAATACATATATATAACTCTTGACAAACGATTTCGAAGCTTATAATAATGAGGTATAAATAATGATATATTTATTTTGTGTATTGTGACCTCTATTATTTCTGAGCACTTATTCTTCAAATGTTGCATTAATGTTCCCTTTTAAATTTGATGGGTAAAAATATTTATTAAGAAATTAATTTTATATTCTTGTATATGATTTTATATAATATTAACATTTACATTACACTATGAATATGTATCTTTTTTATAATTATGATAAATTATTAGTTTGAAGATCATAAGTTAATAAAGCTTTATGATCGTTATGCTAAATACAACGGGTTGAGAAATATTTATCTATGCTGTACTATTTAGTTTTAAATGGTAGTCTTAAAGATAATTGCAGTTTGGTTTTGATAATTTGATACCAAAAAAATAACTTAAGTACTGAAAAATGTAATAAATATACAGCTATAACAATAATTACAATATATGATTTAATATCTAACGTTAAATATATATATATATTAAAATAAAAGATTTTAATTTATTTTTCAGTTCAAAAACTGAGTTTTGTGCTCAAAACAAAAACATACATCATCATTTTTCGTTCACCATTCCATACAAAAAAGTCGGTAGTGCACATAGGTAACCCTAATTTTCATAGAATATTGCCGTAAGATAACAACTAGCGTTCTCATTTACGTAGTACAACGTGGAATGTTCTCATAAAACACCTATTTTTTAAAATAATTGATAAATTTTCTTCATATTTATTTATAAAAAGGCTTGACATTGGAGTATAAACTTTTGGTAAGTTATATTTAACCGCAATAACTAGGAATAAAATAATTCAATAAAAAGTTTTTCTAAAACTTCAAACAGCTCTCCTGTAAAGTAGAGATTTTGCAAATCCGACTTTGTTCTACGACAGTGTCGATATACGTCCTACTGCAGGGCACGAGCCTACTCTACAATCAAAAGTTAGATTGAAATTTATTACGCCATATATTCCACCACGTTAGACCAGTCCGGGTTGGCGAACCTTACACGCCATAGAAATATTGCAAATCGTTAAGGTATGCAGGTTTCCTTATTATGTTTTCCTTCACCGGTATAGTTCGTGGTAATTGAATATCTATGAACATAAGACTTCGAAAACTCAGAGGTGTGCCCTGAAATTTGAACTCGCGATCGCCGTGAAAATGTTGCCAGCCGCGTCATCATGCACTTAGAAAAAAGCGCATTTAAAAAAAGGATTCAGAATTTCAGACTAGCAAGCATTTAATTCCAAGTGCTGATGGTGCAGGCAGATAGGAACGACCCAATATCTTGGTTCAAGGGACTTACTTTATTCTCCGACTCCAAATTCGAACGATCGAACGTTCCACATTCAAGTATAAGATAAAAGTTTTTCACTTTTAAAAATACTTTTAACCGACTTATAAAAAGCGAAGGTTCTCAATTCGACTGTATGTTTTTTTATGTTTGTTACCACAACTCTGCACTGAGTGACCCGATTTTTATTATTCTTTCTTTGATTGAAAGCTGATACTTGTATTTTTTTCCATAAAAAGGTGATGATCTGATAAATATATTCGGGTCTGGAAGTAGAACTCGTCAAAATGGAGTTATTTCAATGGTTATTTTTGCATTAGGTTTTTATAAAAGTTAAGCTAACATAGGACAAAGAAAATGAATAGATATACATGTAAATACTCAATATCTTCTGTAATTTTACACAGATTAGAAATATCCTTTTCATCTATGTAGGTAACATAACATTTTAACAAAAAATAAAACCTGTTTTCAAAAATATATTACTTCCAAGCGAAAGATTATATTTATTCCACTGTACTACTTGTATATTTTGATTAATTTGCTTATTGCTTGACTAACCAACAAATCAAAACATATGGGTAAAATATTGAAATCGAGCCACCTAGAACCAAATATGAAGGCCTTACGTCAACTTAAATTTTTAGACGTTGATAAATTTAAGAGAAGGGAAGAGGTCTGTTTTGGAAATAAAGAATACAATCTAAATAATACTTATAAAATATTTTATACATAATTTAATATACTGTAGTCTATGTACGTCTTTAACACCAGTAGTGTCACACTTGTGATAGCGATCTAAACAAAGTGTTGTGTTAGTGATACCAAAAAGTATCCCACAGTTTCGGGTACCTATAACATTGAGCTCTCGATACAGGTTCAAAAGAGCAATAATTGTTAAGAAAATTTTTATCGTTAAGAAAAGTAAGAAATACGTATAAAACTAACGCGATTTTGTTGTAGTCAAGGCGATAACTGCATCAGCAATAAAATGTATGACGATATAATTGAAATAAAAATCCTTGTTTCCAATTTTCGCTCAATATGAGCAAACAATAAAAAAATAACATTATTTCTTTGGTGCTTTTAAAGTCTGTACAATTTATTTGTTTGCGTTTCGTTTATTACGTTTTATTTCTTCTTCGGGAAGTCTCGGCGGTATGAAACACTTTGGATCAACGTTATTTATTCTTACTTACATTCTGTTTATTATATGTTTTGCCAGCGCCGTAAGTAATTTTTATTTTACTTTGGAATGTATGTACTCTTATGTTTGTAAATTTCATACAATTTACCTTATTATTCAGACCCCGTGCAGAAAACAAGTTGTCCCCGGTCAACATAAAATAAAAACGGTAGAACCTGCCCAAGATAATGTTTTGCGAGCATTAGACGATTTCCACTGCAATCTTAAGGACATTATTTATAAAGTTAAATGGAATTTAATCACATCGTACAACAATGCGATGTCCTGAGGATATTTGAAGTTGTTAAAAGTATATTTTTAAATTTTGTAGGTGTTAACATTGTTAATTTTATTTTGCACCTTATCGAGTAAAATATATTTATCTTAGAATAATCACCGTACTAACACATGTATGTAAAGTCCCTATCTGAAGAGTGATACGAAGGTAGAGTAGTTATTATCTCATTTGGTTCAGTATTGTCCCATTAGAACTTTTTTTCCAGTGCGTGGTGTGCGCCGCTCGCGGGTCTAAAGATGAGTTCGCAAAACTGATGAAAGTCCAATTACCGAGAAGGAAATTCATGTACAAAATGAAAAATAGCACATCCCCTTACTAACTGCTCACTTCAAAAGCAAATTCATTACCAAAACCAATTAAAACAATAACGAAAAATTGTATCTGCCAGGCACAAAAAACGAATGATTCTGGAAATCTGTATATGAAGCAAGTTAAATCAACAACTATGTCGAAGAAAATAGAGAAAATTATCGCTCAGGTAGAGAACAGTAAATTGCTGAAAGACAAAAAGAACTACAGACAAATACTTCGACAGATGAAGGAGGTATTCCACGCGCCGCCGACTCCTCCGACTACCGTCTGTGCTCGATGCAGGGATATTAATCATTGACCTTAACTTACCAATGTATTGGAAGTATATGTGTAATCTATGACATATCGCTTAATTTATTGCCATTTTATGTACTCGTTTCCCCTTGTCAAAAATAAAGGTTAAACCTCACGGTCAAACTTTGCCTTATGCGCCGTTTGATTCGGGTAACAGTCGAAGCTAAGATCTTACAACTGGCACGTGTTTGGGATCAATCTTCATTTGTGGTAAAAACCATCCAGCTGCCAGATTGATATTTTATTTTACGAACGGCTGTTAGCCTCGGTGCAAGTCTGATATAGTTCGAAGATATAATATAGCAAATGTTATGTTAAAGAATAAAAATTAGTATGCCATTTCTTTTAGTTGTGTATCAGAAAGACGAAAGATTCAGCAGGTTAGTTATAGTAGTACATATTTACTTATCAGGGATACTTCCATGAGTAGATTCACACCATGAAGGTCCCAGGTCAAACTGGCTTGCTAATATCTCATGCCTCAAGATGGTCTTCTCTGCAGTAAAATGTCGTTAATGTATAATACATAATATAATTACTTGAGCTAATAAGATAGTAATTTCTCGATTTCTACAATACTGGGACGTCTGCTAACAATTCCTGCTCATTATTTAAGATTAATCGTACTATTAATTATCCAGTCACATAATTTCTCTGATTGGCGCAAATATAGGACTGTGAGGTCGTAGGTTCAATTTCAAAGCCGAGCAATCCACTTTTTGTGATTTATTTAGTATAGAAAATTTTGTTTCCAGAATTTTATGAACTGGTGCGACAAAACGACTATTATGTACCTTAAGATACGTCTAATCACTAGTGCAATCCAGGTGTGATTTTATTGAATTGACATTTAGGATTCGGTTGAACTGCACAAGAGTAGTATTTTCCTTCAAGACTACTACATACATATTATAGATACCTACTACGCTTTGTGCTTTCAAATTGATGTCCTTCTATCGTCGGTCACTTTTAATAGCCCGATAAATAGTTCAACGTCCTAGGTATTGTCCTAGATAATGTAAGTATTGTTGTACATTGTCTACGCAAGTTTTCACCTTGAGGTGAAGTGCTACTGCACATTTTAAGAATGCGTGTAGATCGTAGAATGCTAAAGAAGTAACAGATTTTATCAATCTGTAAATATTACACATTAATTGCATTGCTAAATATCTACCAATGATTTGTTTGCACTGCGATAAGTTAAATTGTAATTGACTGGACAATAAGAAGAAATAAATACTCTTTGTAAATCATTCTTTAGAAAATGACACGTAGGAAAAATAAATATGACGTGACAGAGTTTGATAATTTTATTTAATATTTTTATTAAAATTTGATGAAAATCATTAAAAAATATAAAATTGCGAAAAAGCCAGATTATATGGGACGAGATGTATTCAAACGAATTCCGACCTTATTTTATTTTGATTAGAAAAGAGGAAGAGAAAGGAGAACGTATTGCCCGAATAAATATGGAAGTGAAGCATCAGGCGATACCTGACGCCATCAATCCATTTACGAAGAAAACTGCCTTCACGCAGACTTACCCCACGAAACTAATCCCCGCCGCCCCTAGGAAGGCCTGCTGCTTTTACTGCTCGTGAACTACTACAAAATATGCAAAACCCATCTGAAATACTCAAGAGAAAGAAGAGACCATTGGTGCAACTGCTTTGCATCGTATGGGTCAAATGTTTTGGAAACGTTCTAGGCGCTTCGATGAGGACCATAAGCTGCCACAAGATGTCTACAAATATATATCTGTTTTGTTTGCAAACGTACCAGCATCTCTCTGATATTCTTGACCTGGAGTTACTCTTTGACCAGTCAGATGTTACGCCCATTAAATGTGCCAACCAACCCCAGATGTCACGCACGTATGTTCTTGATAATTTGGAATAAAAATAAACTAATATACAATTCAATATTTATTTTTTATTTAAGCATAATCTAATCAGTAGAGAGTGCAAACAGTTAACAATTTCTCGCGCCTATGCATACGTTACTTAGGCTGTACTGGATTTAAATATGGCGTTTTTAAAAATAAGCAATCATTTTTAATGCTGATTTGATTTTTTTTTATTGCAATGAATTCGACACTAGTTCTGGACCAGACCTCCTAATGGTAAGCGATACGACCGCTCATAAACAGTGGAAAATCCAAACACCTATGGGTGCACCACACCGCCATATGGTTACAGCACATAAGACCCACCCGCCACCGTTTCCTTGGCTTGTGAACTGTCAATGCGCAACAACACAAGACAAGCATGTGAGCAACGAGTTGTCACCGAGCGGTCCACCTTGGGCTCACCCGTGGACGGCTGCACTGCGGTGACATTACTGAGTTGATGTAGTGAGCGTATGTCCATATAATTTCATATAAAGAATATTAACATTAAAATTTATTCAAGGCGGTGCCGGGTGGGTCTAATGAGGTTACCACCTATACTCAACCGTTCCATCCCACATTCTATTGTAACCAAAAATCACGGTATTCTAAATCGTTGACAGGTATGGTTGTTGTCCGGAACATAGAAGAGTGGAGGAGAGTTATAGGTCTGGTCTATAGATTTAATATAAAGACTATTTACACTCAATGGTGCGGTGAAAAAAGTAGAAGATAGGTGGGATGTGGTGAGAATAGGAGGATGTGTCTTGATTATTTTTAGTTTAGGCATTTAATCAAATATGAATTCATCACATAGTTGCTGAATTGATTTGATCTTTTATATAAATACTATAGAGCGGATCAAAGACCGCATTTATAGCACTCCTTTTTACTACCATTGTTTTCTACACTCCCCCCCCCCCCTTTGCTTTACATTGCTCTATCGACTGTGCACTGCTCGTTGCATTTAGGGGGATTACTCTGTACTCCATCGTTTAATCGTGTAGGAACACGATGACGAATGTTCGAACATATTTTCTTCTTCTTACTTCATTCGTAATTTTACGTTGATTATGTTTTTGTTCGTTGCGATTGACTAATAAACCGTTTATCTTCCTTTCTTTCAAATATTTTAGCAGTACGGCTGTACGTACATCGACTTTTCATCACAAGTGTAAGCCACAAAAGAGAGGCAGCTATGCCTACATTCCTGTGCTGAACCTAGTCACTATTCGGTGACTGGACAAAATTGCCATCATCAGCTTCAGTCATAAAAAATCTACCATTTAACAAGAACCCCCACAAAAGAATTCCACAAGGATTGACATAATACCATATGTAAATAAGGTAAAAAAATATCATAACTTACGACTTTATAGGCTTGAGCCCTCATAAGATACAAATCTCGCGTGATCATAATATTATAATAAGACTAGTGGCTCGGCCAGGCTTCAACATCATAACACATTTACATTAAGTTTAGTTGTACAAAAGTGTTTTACTACTGTAGAGAATAGAATATATAAAATTTATTATAATAATAAAAAATAATAAAATTATAATCCAAACAATATTTACATCCAGAGATTCATTATTTTAACCTGAATCTTAATGGCAAATCGTCGTTAAGTTGTACCAGGAGTTACGAACACCTCTCTCACAGATTATTTCCATGGTCACGTGCCGAATAATGGTACAAGTATTAACTAACAATAAATCTTGTACTATTAAGCTAATACGATGCACAGCATCCCATTAAGACCTGGTGAGAGATTTCCATGATCTAATATACTGCGTTCACACTACAAGCGATCTCCTGACACCACGTATAAAAATTTTGCAATTGAGATAACAAGGAAAAAGAAATGAGACGCACTCTCAGAGGTGTGCATGTCTTTGTTTAATAATACATGTTTTGTTGTTGTGTAAAACTTTTACCATTTTCCGTATTAACAACAAACTGCTGTTTGAACACTTAAGCTTTATGTAAGGTCCCATCTCCTAATTAATATTTGAGTTTAATATTAAAGTCCATGATAGTTACGTCAAAATTAATAAGCCTCCTTTAAATACTTTAAAATCTTCGATATAGTTATACGTACATTTATAGCCAGAAGGTCCAACTTCTGGTCTCGAAACATGCTTCTGTGCCCACTTTGGCAGTGGCCTCACCCCTTTTCACATCTTGGGACGAATAATTCAAGGCGAAACGTGGGTGTCCTAGGTGCACCACTACCTACCTCTTCTGGGAAAAGGAGTGAAATAATGTAGTTTGTATGTATGATAATATTACAACAATACTTACTGGTGGTTTACTCTTGCCAGGATTCCCATAAGAGAGGCCGCCTGGGCAGGTACCATCGCAATGTCTATTTCCCCCACCAAAGGCACTGTTATTTTCCGGTTTGTTATATATTATATTATTATATATCCAGAGTAACTGCTAGATATATTGAGACTTAACATCATATGTCTCAGTATGGCGAGAGCAGTGGAAGGCCAAACATTGTACGTATATTTTATAGTGCTGTTTGGTTTTGCTTCTATACATGAGCCGGTTGTATCGCTTACCATTAAGCGAATTGCATGCTCATCTCACCATTCCTTACAAAAAAAAACAACACAAAGGCCTCAAAAATAAATATTGGTTGTGCATCACACAAATATTTATCTTGTAGTGAGTAGCGTTCGCTGACCTCATTTTAAATGTTTGCTTATCGACTGCGCTACAAAGATATACTGTAGACAACAACGTGCCAATCACAGGTATAAATTATAAAAAAATACAAAAATAATGAATTAAAAACTATTTTTACGGTTTTATTCGCGATTTGGTTTATTTTTAACGTTTTTAACTTCACGAGGCGATGCGACATTTCGAATACCTTCACCATTCGTGATCATGTATGTATACTTACTTTTATATAAAAAGGTAGTTCAAATTCGCGTGACTATTGCAAAGCATTATGTGTTAAAAATGGTAGAGGCACGCTGTTGTCAGTCTTGACTCAACATGAATGGGTAGGCTCGTCCGGGATGGTACCACTGTCTCATAGGAGATCGACGTGTTTCGGCAGCTTTGCTGTCGCGTCTCGATCTTTTAGTGTGGTTGTCGGATGTCCAATACCCTTTCCCTCTTCCCATCTATTTTCCTTCCCTCTCTCCTCCCGATTTTATGGGCCGATAACACATCCATGATCGAAACTTCTTGGATGTTCATAGATGGCAGTGACCACTCACCATCAGGTGTATTGCATTCAGGGTGCCGGACCTATGTAACAAAAAAAAAGTTAGTAAGTGTTAGTTTTGTCTCTTTATGCTAAACAATCTAAATAAGATCGTATTACTTTAGATATAAATAAAAAAAAAAAACTAAACCAAATTAACCCCAACAGTCACATAGATATTCCTAACCTCACACTAAGATCGAGTCATGCCGAGTAGTAAATTGAACTGATCACAGGATATTCATTCATTGGGGGCTTACTATATGGTACAAAAGCAAAGTTTGTATGTATGTTCGGACGTCGTACGTAAAACTGTATGATAACAATAAATAACAATGTATGCTTAAGTACCCTGAAAAATATTCGAATCTTCTATCGTACGGCGTCGTAATCATAGACTAGTGTTGAGTAGGACATACAAGAAGCAGTACATTTGTCCCGTACATTATTTTTATTTTTATTTTATTTATTTATTAAAATATAGAGTTAGAAACAAAATATAAATATTATTTCCACGAAACCGGGCTTCGGTTTGACCGTGGAGTTGGTGAGTCTCATTTACACATGTACGTAACATTTGCATTAGACATAAAACAGACAAAATAACCCTTATGAGGTCAGAATTTTAAACAAAAATATACAAACACTCAAACTTTATGATATATCTATAAAATAAAATGAAACAGGATATAACTTTAAACAATAAAATGTAACAAAATATCACTTCCAAAAATTTAAGTAGAAAATAAAACATCACTTCTAAACTTATACATAAAAAATTAAAATAAAAACACAATATGCATTACAACTACACAAAATAGAAATAAAACTGTAACTGTAAGTATACCTAAAAAGTAAAGTAAATATGCTTAAGGCTACTAGTAGGAACATGTTAAAAGATGGTTTCTTAATTTGTTTTTAAAACTATTGTATACGGGATCATTTCTAATGTCCGGTGGCAGACTGTTCATTATATAGGGTAATCGTTTATTAATAGTTCTGTCGCCATAATAATTGGTAACCCGGGGAACTACAAAACTACCACCGGTTACTGACCGGGTACATGACGTCAAAATGTAAGAGCGGCTCAACTTTTTAACGTGTACTACTTCATATTTGGTGTCCCGGTACTCGTCACTCTACGTAATTAACTATAGGATGAGAGCGAGAGGGAGTGACGCACATGCTAACAATACTATCTTAGTATGGCCAAGCGTCAGTACGCCTCACCTCAATTGAAGTGGGACATTGTACTGGCTTAGTACAAAAATGAGGCTACTCTTACAAACTCTTTTTCAAGTCATGTCCTACTCAACACTATCATAGACTAAGTTTGGAGTGAATGTTGAGTATCATAGATAATTGTTTTTATTTTTAGAAGTGGTAAACCTGTAACTTACTTCGGACGTAGAACGTTCGAACATTTGTACTACGTTTCACATCGTAGCGTAACCCCCCTGACTGACTTGATAGCCGTTCTACGCTGGTGAATACTATCGGCCTTATTCATAGACTCTTTAAAAATTTTAGATATGGAATGTTTTGTCCCTTTCTAACAATTTTAGAATCCTGCATGAGCGAAGAAGACAAAATATTTGATACATCTAGTAAGTTTCTCAATTGTCTATGGATAAGTCCGCCTATCTAAAGCACTCATTTTAAGTGCATTGGATACAAAATTATATATAGTATTATGTATTGGTTATGTCATTACTCATTATCATATTATTTATTACTGCTGGCCACTTACGACAAATCGTTGTGGAAATCCTTGGATGAGACTGATTGAAGAAGTTGAATTCAATGGTAATTGATTTCCATCTGTTTAATTTACCCTCTTCTTGTTCTTTAGGCGGCAGTCTTTATACAAAAATGATATTATTAAAATAAGACAATTTGAAATCAAAAATAGAAAATAAATTAGAGTGACCACGATCGCCTAAAACGTTATGAAAGATATAGTAAAACACATGAACTGAATGGGTTTTCTTAAATTATAATATACTTGGAACGTAAATTTGTATTTTATTAAGCTTTGAGTACGTTAATAACATTTTTAGAAATCCATGTCTTCTATTGTTACGTTCACGATGCCTAAATATAGCAGATTGAATCGCGCCGAAATCCAAATTAAGATTCATCAAATCAATTATAGGCAGAAGTATAATATAGGCCAGTACGGCGGTCTGATGAGCAAATTGCTTTTTAGTTGTGTAGTGTGTTCTGTGTCAGATAGCCGGAGCTCAAAAAATAGCAACTGTTCCTCTGTGATCTCCATTTATAGTGGATATACATGGGTGGCCATGGTCTTTTATCCTCAGGTGAGACTCTTGTTTTGTTGCCATTTCTCTGTTTTTATATGTATTAGTTTCATAGCACTCATTTCGCAGCAGCTATGAGGTTATGTCAAAAAGTCAACCTCATTTATAATCCAAGTTAGAACAATCTTATCTATACATAAATAACATTGAAGTGTCTGTTTTTAAAGTGAAAATTAAAAAAATGTCCTACTACATATCGTTATATACACGATACCTGTGCTGAAAATGATCTTTAATTTTTTTTTTGTCTGTCTGTCTGTCTGTCTGTTCCGGCTAATCTCTGAAATGGCTGGACCGATTTTGACGGGACTTTTTTTGTCAGGTAGCTGATATAACAAGGAGTAACTTAGGCTACATTTATTTTAGAAAAAAACTTTTATTTTAGGATACTAAAGTAATGTTGCAATGCCCGCGCGCAGGTCACGCGCATGCCACCACTGGGCTGTCACGTCGGGCGCCTCCCACCACTTCTCCCACCAACGAATAAATATCACATATACAAAATATTGTATATAAAGAAATTTTTCAATAAAGCTAATACAAAAAACTGAAAATAAATGTGTAACGGGAGTTTACCGCCGCTCGCTAAGAGATGGCGCCACCGTAGAATTAGATCGCGGTACGGTTTCGTTACAAAGGTTGATAATTAAAATAAAAATGCAAAAACCAAAAAAAAAAACTAAATAAACTAATTAACTTTTTTGTTAAATTCCATGCAAACGAAGTCGCGGGCACAGCTAGTAATACATAAGTTAGTACTAACATGTATGCTGTAAATGTGTTATTCATGCCATTTGTAGTTATTGCGATGATTCTCGATGACCATGACATGATATTTTCTAATCAATCAACTTAATGAGATCTCTGTACCTATTTCTTTTTTATTTCTATGACTGTAACGCAGAGCGACTTGATCATTGCAAATCCGCAATATGATGACTTGCGTATTTTTCGCTCATTGCTCATTGTTTATTTAATCTATTGCTGTAACATGATGCCGTGGCATTTTAATTTTCATATTCTTGTGAACAGACACAAGTTCAGCAGTGCGATTCACGTAACTTTATGACGCGCCGATCAAGTTGCGGTGCGGTTACAATGCAGTTTACGCTTTGGTACAAAATGGTATTCTCATAAGTGTTTAGCTGCGCATGAACTGCGCGTGAACTGCGCGTCAACTGTACGTCAGACGTATGAAATTTGTTTGACATTGACATATACGCGCAGCAGTAGAATGCGCTAAAACGTTTGCGTGACGCGAACTTGACGCGAGCGTATTTGACAGCGTTTGTCAAAATTACGAGAATACGAAAAGGGCTGTTTTGATCGAAACTTAACCGCAACTGCACTGCAGCTGAACTTATTAAAATACGTGAATCGCCCTACTGTGCAGATGTGTTTGAATTATACACGCGTCTTGTTATTTCTATTTTTTTATAAAACAATTGTTTTAAATAATTTATCATTTAAAGCATTACCCAAGAGATCAAGTTTGAATGCGTAATAAGTGGAACAAAAATAGAAAATAAGCAGAGGAATACAATCGCATTTGACTGTACATATTTTTTGCGACGGTTGATTTTCGCACGCAAATTTACTAGCGTGATAAAATATGCTTTATATCTTTTAAGATACGGTATAAAAAGGCTTCTTTGTTTTATCAGTGTTTTTGTATGTGCTATGCAAACCTGAATGTTAGACATTGGCATATCACAGCTGTCGTGTTATCGTACGTAGTAGTCAAAGGATGTTTAGACTGTAAAGACTTTAAATTGTGATCATAATTAAAATGGAACTGGAAGAGGTAATAGAAAATGAAGCCAGTGATTTGTTAAAAAAACGCAGAAGTTTACAGGTATTTCCTTTTTATTTTATATTTTAATGAGTGCGTCTCTAGATTTATCTAACCTACATTTGGCACGTGTGGTTGCGAAATATTTTGCTAACACCAAACATGGACATAGTGAATTAAAGTATAGTTTTGTTTAAACACGCGACAGTATCTTTTTATTATCTTTGATGGTTTGTGTAAGTGTTAGTCGATAAGACGGTGCAAAATTTTGCTGATTTTGCTGATTTAAGACGGTGCAAAATTTTGCTGATTTTGACAATTATTATAATTGTTGAAAGACATTGAACCGGTTCTTAATTGGATTTTTATATCTTATGACCTCATAAATAATATAATTAAGAGAGTTTCATGTGTCGGTTTTGTTGTTTTTTTTTTTTTTTGTAATATGAAATTGGTGGTAGGCTTTGTAGTCATTGTATAGTTCCACAGCTAAAAATCGTCACAAGATGATAATATAACCTGATGATTTTTTAAATAATGAAAAGCCTAATCAATAAAATTAAATATTATTTTTTCAATTTAGTATTTATTCTCCACGTCGTAGATGTAGGGGAGAGTCCTACAGTACCGTCACCTTAAGGTTTATCAGCTAAGAAATCAAAATACCTAAGGTTACATGTTCAATACCTCCTGATACATTTAAAAGAACTATTGTGCTACTCATAAAAATAAAAAAAAACAATCAAATCATTTATGAAAATCTGCTTTATTATTATAATTCAAAGATTAGAAAAAATTAAACTTATTAAAATTGTCCTTCAGTACCGGCCACTAAGTTAGCAACCATTATATGACACAATAATCACAAATGTATTGATCGGAAAGCTCTGATATGTTTGCACAGGCTTCATGGACCCAAACCTTACAGTTTCCACATTGTATCCAATCTTCGTCGTGAGATTCAGCACACAAAGGGCAAACTGTCTCTTGTTCAGTCGACTTGTGTGGACGAGGTAGGTTTTCGTTGGTGGTTCGTGTTGTTTTTTTACTGACATCTTTTCCTGATAGTAAACCCTTACCTTTTTTACCTTTTCCTGAAACATTTTTATCTCTTGGTCTAAGGAATTTCATATCTCGCTTAGCAGATTCGACATTTCTTTTATCACCTCTTTTCTCTTCCAGGATCTTTTTGTAAGGGGAACTTGTCATGATTTCACTTCTTTCAGCTTTGCGACGTCGTGCAGTAGCTCGTCTTTTAGAAGCATCACTGGAGCAATGGATATCTCTTTATTGTTTTTAATAGCACTGATACTGTCGTTCAATGTACTTTGGTGTACCTGATAGCGTTCTGCGGCGTGACGCGCACTCATCTCGTTATTTAGAACCTTTTCCACAGCTTTATGCATATCTTCCGGATCCCAGGTGCCCTTCTTTTGCTTTGTCAGAACATCGTTTGTGTCCCTAGGCATTTTGAAGTATCTGTAAATAATAAACACCCATTAAAAGTTAACTCAAGGAATGGCCGGTACTGCAGGACAACGCTATGACCGGTACTGAAGGAAACCGAAAAAAAAAAACAGATTTATTTTAGAGAAAAACTAACGATCAAAATTTGATTTAACATTCGATTTTTACTAGTCATATAAACATTATTTACTTACCTGGAGTTACTTGTTATAATTTGAATCGTTAAACTTTGAAAATCACTAACTGAATTATAATTACGTAACGTACGTTACTCACGCGCAACCCAAATCTTCGCGCTGGTAGCAAACCCGTCGCGACAGGTTGACGCCGCGCGGGACATATACTTGCACGAGTGTATCACACTAATGTCGGTAAAACTCCTAGCGCTATCTATTATAGGATTATAGAAATTACAACTGGCCGATACTGTATGCCGGCCGGCACTGGGGGACTCTCCCCTATGTATTAGAAAAAAAATACCGATGAATTTAACGAATTATTCATTTCCTTACAAGTAATGGACCTTTAAAACCTTATTTATTTTCCTCAGCACTTAGTGGATCAATATTTTTGTTAATTTAAGTCATTGATTTAAAAACTAAGGATAGGCCCTTCAGTACATTGGGTACGTCAAAAAGATGGCTGTGTAAATCGCGCCATCTGTTGGATTTTTACGTCAATGGCGGCCATGAAATCGTTTTTCAATAATGCTAAAATAAATGTTTATTGACTTAAAGTTATATAATTTTTACTTAGCGGTGATAAGAAATGTTATCTTTTTTTTGTGAACTTTCGGTCATGTTTATTGCACCCACGCACGATACAATTGGGCATTTTTACGACGAATTACAGACCGGTGCGCTGTGACGTCACAACCGCTGCACTGGTCTGTAGACCAGTTTCGTGACAACACATTTCTCGCTCTCCGCCCCGTCCATATATTTTACGTCAATGATTTAAGTGTATTTTCACTCCAATTCAGGTTTTAATATAATTGTTATATTTAAAATATTGTTATAACTTATATTGACATTAACATTACATTACGACATACAACGTAATATATGGTAATGATAATTATTGATTACAGTTGTTGCAACTGTCATTAAACGTGCGTTTTTAGATATTATGTAATTGACAATCAAAGATAGCAGGAAGTGTTTGGATGCAAGCCTCTTTTATCAGAATCACTAAGGAAATGCTTGAGAGAGAGGATTTGAATAACCATTTAATAATATCATAATATCTACCCACATACGGCCCACTACAGGGTATGGGCCTCGTCTTCAATTAAAAGAAGGAAGCCCTTATTCGACCACACTAGCCTTGGTTTCATCATCATCATCATCAGCTCGTAGTAGTCCACTGCTGGACATGGGCTTATCGCAAGGTATGCCACAGAGCCCGATCTGCTGCTTTATGTCTGGTCTAGTTTTTGCGGAGTTCAAATACCATAGAAATTACTATAACTCCTTTTTTTATTGCAATTAATGGTGAGAAGACATGCCATTCGCCTATGGTAAGCGATAAGGCCGCTCATGGACAGAAGCAAAACCAAACAACACCATGAATTCTATAGCAATGTTTGGCATTCCACTGTGCTCGCTATCCTGGAATATAAGATGTTAAGTCTCAATATGTCCAGTAGTTATTGTTGCGGCAATGTCCTTCAAACCTGGACACAAGTGTGTATTTACATTGCTGTTTGTCGGGAGAAATGACTTACCCAGGCGGCCTCTCACATATGAGAGACATTCAACCAATAAAATAATATAAATCAAAATATATCTTGTGTGGAAATAAGAATTAAGCGGATTTCACGCGGTTCGTACGATAGGAACTGGGGGGCCGAGTCGTAGCTCTTAGGCCGGTAATTGGTTCTAATGAACGATAGTTTGGCGCCCGTGTGACGACTGCGTTCGACTACTTCGTCCATAGTCTAACCGTCTAACTTCGGTAGCCGACGTCTTTGATACTTCCAAACCGTCTATTTGGAATCGTACCTACTTCACCGATACCCGAATGTGTATCTTATTATGAAAGTATTTAAATTTTATTAAGGTTCCTGTTTTTTTCATTATGGAAAATTACAATTCTCTTTTTACCGGATTTCAGTTCTTTTGGGCTTATCACTTTAACTGATTTTCGTGATAAGGGCGTATATACATTCAGTTTTGTAATGTGTTGTAAAATCCTGAGTTTTCAACATAAATAGATGATTTCGTTAAAATGGTTTACCTTGAATTGTTTCTGGTGATATTTGACCCCCAAAATCATCGTGATTACCTCAAATTTCTAATTAAAGCTGTGCATAGGTATAATAAGTGTCCAGATAAGATTTTTCTCATGCGGATGTATGCATAATGCTATTCATATTTCGTCAATGGCTGCACAATGAGTAATTTATTCTAATAATGGCGCAATTTTCCGTGAGGAAGCGTAATGGCCGCCATCCACGTAAAGATGTAACTGTGCAAGTCTGGTTTGCGCAAACATCATTTCTGTCAGAGTATGAAGTTTGCACAATTATTTTCTCACACCATTCTGTTATACTGGTGCAAACTCACACTTGCACAGTTATATCGTTACGTGTGCATATATCTGGCTAAAGTTGCAGGAAGTCGCTGGATGCAGACCGCTTCCAACAGGTCAATGTGGAGATCTTTGGGGGAGGCCTATGTTCAGCAGTGGACTTCCTGTGGCTGAGATTCTACTATTTTTTCTACTGTTGATGTTACGAACTCTCGATTGTAGAGGAGGCTCGTGCCCTGCAGTGGGACGTATATGGACTGATACAGATAATTTTATCTCTAGTATTATTTTCCCTATTTCTCCACCACTCTTGTCTCTCTGTTGGCAAATAAGTCCACCACTGGTGGAATGTGGAGACTGGTGATAGGCATTTCGTTATAGCCACTCTGTCACGCCCCTATCTCTAAAAAATATCTTACTAATGATGTCATCACCTTTATGACGTCACATGTGGTTGATTAAACTTTCGCGAAATCAGTAATGATGATAATTTAAGAAGATAAGCAAAAATAGAGAATAAATTTCATGCAATTATACGAGTTAAGATGACGGGTTAGGATAAAAATATTTTTATAATGCATGTCATCATTAGTTAAGACTTTTTCTATGCGTACTGGCGTGACAGAGAGTGTATAATGCAATGTTTATTCATCATCATCATCATATCAGCCACAGGAAGTCCACTGCTGAACATAGGCCCCACCAAAGGATCTCCACAATGACCTGTTGGAAGTGGCCTGCATCCAGCGACTTACTGCAACCTTAGTCAGATCGTCCGTCCACCTTGTAGGCGGGCGTTCGACATTTCGCTTGCCTGTACTTGGCCTCCACTCAAGAACCTTTCGGCCCCAACGGCCATCGGTTCTACGAGCTATGTGCCCGGCCCACTGCCACTTCAACTTGCCAATCCCATGGGCTATGTCGGTAGCCTTGGTTCTCCTACGGATCTCCTCATTTCTGATTCGATCTCGTAAGTAAACACCGAGCATAGCCCGCTCCATGGCTCGTTGAGTGACTTTGAGCCTTTTAATGAGGCCCACAGTGAGAGGCCACGTCTCGGTGCGGTATGTCATCACTGGTAACACACAATTATCGAAAACTTTAGATTTTAGGCACTGAGGTATTTTGGACGAGAAGACGTCGCGAAGTTTCCCGAACGCTGCCCAACCGAGTTGGATTCGACGATTGACCTCTCTCTCGAAGTTGGACCTGCCTAACCGGACCACTTGTCCTAAATAGACAAATTCGTCTACAACTTCGAGAGTCGAGCCCCCAACTCCAATGGGGGTGGGCACAACTTGGATATTCGATATAATCTTCGTTTTATTCATGTTCATTTTAAGATCCACCTGTTGGGAGACTCGATTAAGGTCTTTAAGGTCTTCGAGCATAGTGCTAAGGTCTTCCAGCGATTCTGCCAAGACTACAATATCGTCGGCAAATCGAAGGTGAGTAATATACTCGCCGTTGATGTTGATCCCGAATCCTTTCCACTGCAAGAGCTTGAAGGCGTTTTCCAGCGCGGCAGTAAACAGTTTCGGAGATATGACATCTCCCTGTCTCACGCCTCTCTGCAGTGGAATAGCCTTCGTGCTCTGATCTTGTACTCGGACCGACATGGTGGCGTTGTTGTATATGTTATGGGCCAAGTGATTAATGCGGGCAGTATTCATAATGCCCGGGCAGTATTCATAATGCCCGGGCAGTATGAATATAAATAAATAATATAAATAACACCCAACTATATACTATAAAAATATTGCTGAGCCATATCGGGCCAAGTGATTAATTACAATCTAAATTCACCTATTTATCACATAGCCCGGGCATTATGAATATGGCTACATGATGATCGGGCAATGTGATTAATAGGTGATTTTTTACGTGGTGCGCTGCCGCATTTTCGCATCTGCGATAGACCCATAAATTAGAAAGGTTGAATTGATCTGCTTATGTTTAGTTGTTTTTTAACGTCCGAAACATTATCTTCAGAAGAAAATTAGTGTACCCACTTTATGGATCAGTTAGGTCGACTGTGCCCCAAAACCGACTCGGAACACCCCGACTTCACGTAGTCTTTTGGCTACCGACCCTAGAGTGTAGATAAAAAGCCGGAGGCGCGGAGGGAGAGCAGCCCCCGCCCGCTGTAACGAAGGATAGGCAACCGTGCGAGCCGTAGCGGCTGAGGCTGCAGCAGCAAGCCGAAGCTGCGGAGGTGAGCATGGGTGCCTATCTTTTGTTACGCAAGGGAGAAGGGGCTGAACTTCCCGTAGCGCCGGAGACGATGCAGAAGCTAATTTGTATTGACAACAAGTGTTTTAAGGGTTAGGTTGCTATAATAGATATTTCTCAGGAATAGTGCGTTACCTTTTCATGGGAGTGGTACCAGGGGAGGTGCGACACTCCTCCTCCCCCTCCACTCTTCTCAACCCACCCCCTCGTGCTGCCTGTATTCTAAACTCTACCGCTTCGGCTCATTGTTTTGATTTTGATTCGCTTTACATCACTCTGCCCAATAGGCACTTTTTTTTAGAGACTTTCCCGCCCTCATACCCGCCACTGCAACTCCTGTCAGCCAGGATCAACAGTGGCACACAAAGATTTGACACCGAGCTCCGAAGCTCGGCGAGTCTCTCAGGGACACTAGCTTGTCTTTAACCCGCATCGAAATTAATCAGAAAGAAAAACAAAAGGAGGAGTTGGAAACAAATAATTGTCCACTTCCCTCCGCAGCAAAGAGGGTGACAAAAATATTGAGTCGAGAGGTATGTATCCTCTGATATAAAAATATACAACAGGAGAAGCCAGATGTATTAAGCACCACGGGATAAACAAATTACATGGGTCCTATAGTTTGAGCTGCTAAATTTGGGTCCAATAATAGGTATGGCAAAAGCGCCGGAAAGCACGGAAGTTCTAGGAGGAACTAGGATTCCACGAGGTCCGTATAGTATGCAACACCAGATGTTATTTGCATATTGTTCAACATTATTCCGCGTTCATCGGACCAGCGATCACACTCCCAAAGTATATGATGTGCAGTTTGTTCGTACTCACAGTCAGGGGCCCTACTATGTTCATCCGAAACGAAGTTCGAAACTTCGGACGAACGAAGTTTTTTATACGATACGAATGTATCTACTCTGTAAAAGTTCAAATTTGTATAACGTACATCGTAACCATAAGTCTATGGTTACGACCATAGGTCAATAACGACCATAAGTATATGTAGGTACATTCCTATCGTATATAAACTTCGATCATCCGAACTTTCGAACTTCGTTTCGAATGAATATAGTAGGGCCCCAGGTGTAGAGCATTGACACGCAGGCGATTCAACCAATAGCCCAATAGGCACTTGGCATTATTCACAATGCCCGGGCAATGTGATAAATTGATTGGTTATAATCACATTGCCCGCTCTTATTGAGCTTTATTCATATTGCCCGGGCATTATGAATAATGCCCGATTAATCACTTGGCCCATAACATATACACCTCAACACTTCGATGTACCGATTGTCTATGTGGCACCGCTGAAGAGACTGTAGCACAGCTCAGGTCTCTATCGAATCAAAAGCTTTCTCATAGTCCACAAACGCTAAACAAAGCGGCAAGTTATATTCCTCGGTTTTTTGTATAACCTGCCGTAGCGTATGAATATGGTCTATGGTACTAAAGCCTTTTCGGAAACCGGCTTGTTCGGGAGGCTGAAAGTAATCAAACCTGCGTTCGAGACGATTTGTGATGACCGTCGAAAATAACTTATAGACATGGCTCAGGAGCGAGATGGGCCTGTAGTTCTTCAGCAAAGTGTTATCACCTTTTTTGAAGAACGGTACCACCACGCTCCTGCTCCATGACTCTGGCGTTGAGCCCTCGAGAAGAACGGAATTGAAGAGCCTCTGAAGGACTTTCAGTATCGGCGTTCCGCCCGCTTTCAGAAGCTCTGAAGTGATTCCATCCTCACCCGGCGCCTTGTTGTTTTTAAGCTGTTTGAGGGCCATCTCAATTTCACACAGGCTGATGATGTCCGGGATATCATCGCTAAAGTGTCGGATCAACTCGGCTCTCGGTTCTTCGGACGAGCTTACAGTAGGTTCGGCAACCGGGGTGTAAAGCTGTCCGTAGAACCTCTCGATCTCTCTTAATATCTCTGCCCTCGTCGATACCACGCGGCCATCGTCCGTTTTCAGCCTAAACAACTGGCTTTGCCCTATAGACAAGTCTCTTGCAAACACTTTGGAGTCTCCGTTTCGCTTAATTGTCTCCTTAATGCTCACAGTGTTGTGAGCACGGACATCGTGTCGCAAGGACTTCCAGATCCGTCTATTGAGCCGATATGCTTCGGCGTCAACGGAAGACTGCAGCGTCAAAGATCGACGTTCGACCATGAGGTCAAGAGTGTGGATCGAGGGTTTTTGTGGTCTATCTCTACGGCGAGGTTTAATTTAACATTTAATATCCTGAGGTTTCGGTAACTTTACATCTCACGTGGTCAATTAGGTTACATACTAATACGAGCCCCGATACAAAATAGTTCGTCAAATGTGAAATTTTCTCTGTGAGATTTTTTCTAACTTCATTATTTTTGTACTCGTATATAGCAAGAATGTAGTGAAAAACAGCCGTAAAAATTGATCCTCGCCCCAACAACGCTTTTCTTTCGCTTCCCTTACACTCAGCGTAGCACAAAACCCGTTTAATTTTCCGCCCCCTACGGTTTGATAGTAGCATCTGTCAAAACCACGAACTAGGGGAGACGATTTTACAATCACTAACACATATAAATGGTTAAATATATACATACAAAGGTTATATAAACAAGATCTAGAGATAAATAATGTCAGTATGGTGTATGGAGTCTGTTTTTCTGTGCCTTTGTGTATTTTAATTTCAGAAACGGCTGAACAGAATTCATTTTTACACGCTTTATATTAGCTTCACTTGTATGTTTGTATGTTTGTATATTTGTATATTTGTATGTTTGTTTGTAACCGACTTCTTTGGACGCGATTTTGACCCACTTTAAACGGCCAGATTTCGTTCAAATTTTGCACACCTGTCAAAGACCGATGACAATACAATAATTCGATTAAAATATATAATTATCCTGATTAGATTCGCCAGGATTAATTATTCTTATAATTGATGACCATTGCTACATTCATCGCTAGATGGCGTTAACATTGTATTCTTCCAAGAAGCTTATACCTAAATGGAGATTGCATTCCGTATAAAACACTGAAGCACAAAAATTTGACCTTGAATGCAATCGCTGTTGCCTGCTATCCTTTTCTTTAGAGTGACAATGAATGAAGTTCACGTGAAGTTCATTCATTGTTACGCTAAAGAAAAGGATAGCAGGCATCAGCGACGTCATTCAAGGTAAAATTTTTGTGCTTCACTTTTATATACGGAATGCAATCTCCATTTGGGTATAAGCTTCTTGTATTCTTCAAGTGTCAAATGTTACTACTGACCAACAGATGGCGTTATTGATTGGAAATACAGCCGTAGATGGATGTTTTTAGTCAAAACAATTATATAATAGTTAAAAAAAACTAAAATACACGCTTTAATAAGATATACAACTAAAAAAGTAAAAATAATTGATACTGAATTTAAGATAAGAAAATGGAGTAAAATACATATATTTTATTGTTACAAAGCGTGGGGTGCAGGAGGATAAGTAATTGTTGTAAACACCCCACGCTTTGTAACAATAAAATATATGTATTTTACTCCATTTTCTTATCTTAAATTCAGTATCAATTATTTTTACTTTTTTAGTTGTATATCTTATTAAAGCGTGTATTTTAGTTTTTTTTAACTATTATATATTTAGTATGAAGGTGCTGACACTGTAAAATTACAGATTGGCTACTTTTTATCCCAAAAAATGTAGCTTTCCCGGGGAATGCCTAAGACATTAAAAAATATTTGTTATTTTTTAAACTCTAAGAAAAACAAAATGAGACTGGACAGGACGGTATAAACCGTGACGGCACGGGAAAAGCAGTATAGAGGACGGCAGTCAGATTAAGTACATTACATTTAAACATAAAACAGTGAGAACGGGAACTGAACTTAAAATTATTTGCACCTGCATTGACAGTAGGTACTGTATAAATATTCTTTCTATATAATATACATTTACTATCATTTGTTGTTAACAAATTCAAGAATACTGCTACTTATTGACTAGTATCTGTTCAAAACCAATGAGTCATTGAATAGACGATTCATAAAATTACTAGTATTTATTTCGTCAACGCATAATGACTCTACAAATTTGTATTATGTGATGTGTAACAATATCCTACAAAAACATAACATTACTTGTATATCACACTTTTTTTTAAACAATTCCGATTATGTTAAGGTCATTTAATCAGTCGCCGTAGTAATAATAAATCCAGGATGCGTTCTTCCCATTTTAGTTCACGGGCTTCTAAAATCGAAATTAAGGTTGAGAGGAGTAGGCGACGCGGGCCTTACCAATGCCTTATTTCCAAAAGGATTTATGTTAGCAGGTTATCATTTTTAGGCAAATATGTTTTGAATCATAATTTAAATACTTTGAAACAAACATTATTCAATATGAAAATGATTCTGTATTATTGAGACAGGCTATTGTTTTAACCTAGGATTTGCTATAATAGAAACCATGACAATATAATGTTTCACACAATTTCAATGAGTTAATTAGGGTTTCTATTTATATAAGTATTTTTTACATACCTCATTGCTTCGTATAGGCTTTTTACCACATAGGTACAATGAAGGATGTGAGCATTACAAAAAAATATAAATATCGCTCTCTTTCTTTTTCTATTGAATCCATCTCATGGTTGTCTATAAGACATTGCTATAAACGGTAAGACCGCATTTGCATTTATTATTTTGTCTATTTGATTCCGTATATTGTAGATTTTTGTGTGTATACTAGAATTTTAAATAAATATAGGCCAATAAAGGTCAAAATTGTTCCAAATTATTTTAAACGAGTTTCTGTACTATAGTACTGAGTGTACTCAACAGGCATAATAGAAAACAACGACTTTGTTAATTTATATCGCCTAGTGGCACTGATTAAGCATTGAATTCCGTTAAAAAAAGATTGTACTAGGTCGTATAGTCCAGTGTCCATCACCCTGGTCTTAATTTGCATCAACATAGAGAATATCTAATGTCTTGCAGTTGCCAGTGAAGTGATAGTAAACGGTACCACGGATATTATATATTAAATTAAAACAAATTAAATTGGTTTATAAGTCATGTAAGCAATTAAATAGCTCTTTTGACAAGTCAATACACATAGTACATAATCTACATTTAACAAACATTTGCATAACTGGTTTTTCGATAGTATTATATTTTATTTATTTATTTAGGACGTCCACCAACAAGATGGTCCGACGACCTGGTAAAGGTCGCGGGACGTCGCTGGACACAGGCTGCCTCCAACAGGTCTCTGTGGAAATCATTGGGGGAGGCCTATGTTCAGCAGTGGACTTCCTTTGGCTGATGGATGGATGGATGATATTTATTTATTTTATTCTTTTTTGTACACCAAATAATACTTAAACTAAAACTTATATTTAACATAAGAGTACAAATGGCAGTCGTATTGCTCAAGGCAATCTCTTACCGACTACCATGGTATGGACATAATGACACGTATTATATTTATTACTATTCCACAATGACACAGTGAGAGAACGTATACACACAAAACGGAGGCTGTTTGGGCCAGGTCCCAATACCGCGAACTCTCAGTAGAAAGAAAAAGAAAAATAAATAAATATAAAAAAAACCGGCCATGTGCGAGTCGGATTTGCGCCCGAATGGTTCCATACCAATGGTTCTATAAAAGAAAATCACGTTTGTTCCTGTTTATTAAGATCGAGTTAAAAATTGCTTAAGAGCGTTTATACCCTGCACGCGCTTTTTGGCTTAAAAATAGGACTTTTCAAATGAGTCAATAGCTACCAATAAACAATTTAAATAGTACTAATTTTAGAAAAGGTTGTCATCTAGGGATTTTGGTGGAAAACATTATAGATTGATGGATAATTTGTGAGTACTATAAGGATTACTGAACACAAGTTTCGTTATTTAGGCTTTAAATGGCAATTTAGAAGCTTAAGATATCCGAAACTACTAAATATAAGATGAAAATAAAAATATTATCAGACTAATAAGACCCTTATGGAGGGATTTTGCTGAGAAAAATAATCTTTTTGTGTTTAGTTCCTGAAAAATAAATATTTAAACTATGCGAAATATTCAGAAACTCTCGTCAAGAACATATTTTTTTTTCACCTACTTATCGTACATAATTTTTTATAGCAATTACATATTATAATAGAAGAACAATCTTATCAATAAATTACCATTTTTATATTTCAACAAAATTAGTTTTCATGTTTTCTACAAATATTTTAAAAACCACTATAAACACGCTGTCCGACGTGGATCAAATCAGACCGCCGCAAGGCCTTCTAGAGGGGAGGACGTATCGCTCGTCGCTCCGGCCTGGCTGCAGTCGATTATTGCCGCGCCGTAGTAAAAATAGGCACGCGCGGACTGCGATTGCCACATCTTAGTACTTTGGTAGTAAAATATTTAATTATTTTTATTACCTACAATGATTTTGTAGTGAGTATAAATTATGTTTCAGGTAATATAATGGGATGTAATTCCGAGGCTAAATTATGTTATGTATTTTAATATAAAATTAAATATATTTCGTAACTGTAAGGGGTTGTAAGGCTCCTAACACTATTTATGTGTTCGAACACGAAATGATTAATAAAACGTCCGTTAGTGTCTACTGATTGAACACTGATTTGAATGCAACTTAACAATGTAATAATAACGAAAATATGATTAGTATCTAAATTTGTATTATTCTTTGCTTGCACAGTAATATTTGTCTACTTATAATGCAAATAAAATATTTTTATGATATTATATTACAGTTACATTTCAATTGAATATTTGAAGCGCACGGATCAAAGTTGTTTGAGCCGATTGTATAGCGAGCCGACGCGGCAGCTCTACGCACACAGCTTTGGTCGCTTATGTGTGCGTGAAATTAACGAAGAAATACCTATAGTTGACTTTGCGCGCAAGGTGTATACGCTCTTAAAAATTACGGTTGTTGTATTGTTTTTTAATTTTTTGTAAGGCTATATACAACCAAATATTCTGTGAAAAGTTAAAGCTTCTACCTTTCACCGTTATTAATAATACGCAAAAAAAACGATAAATACACGTTTATTAAGTGCGTGGTGGCCTGTTGGTAAACGGACTAGACGCGACTGCCAACATGTTCACGGTGGTCGCGGGTTCAAATCCCAGGGCACACCTCTGACTTTTTCGGAGTCATGTGTGTATTGATAGTCAATCACCACGCACTAAAATGGTGAAGGAAAACATCGTGAGGAAACCTGCATACCATAGCGATTTATAAAATTTCTATGGTATGTAAGTCCGCCAACCCGCACTAAGGCCACGTGGGGACTATATGGCCTAACCACTCTCAATCGTACTCTCGATTGTAGAGGAGGCCCGTGCCCTGCAGTGGGACGTATATGGGCTGATACAGATACATGTTTATTACATGGGGAGCCCCCTTAATATTTTTATTTTTAGTATTTGTTGTTATACGGCAACGGAAATACATAATTCGTGAAAACAGCTTCCGAGCTATCACTGTTTATGAGATACAGCCTAGTGCCCGACAGCGGAGGCTTGGTAATAGGGTCCCGTTTGTACCTTTTAGGTATGGGACTCTAAAAAAGAATAGTAGCATTTATTTGTCAACTACTATTTTTCACTCCGCTCATAGTGGACTCTTGGATAGTGCACATTATAATCGATTTATTTAGTTTAAATACATATTAATGATGAATGAAGGAAGTGATTTTGTCGGAATGTCTGTGCTTCTGGAAGTTAAATGTGTAATGTGTGTATAGATATAACTTTATTTTAGGATTGTTTACATATTTCGTAGTATTCCGTTGGTTTAAAAACAACCTGTTTTAATCATTTAAGTATTTTTGTACTTAAGACGTAAGTTAAATATTTTGTTTTTGTTTCCTTTATTATAAATCTTTGCATATTTTAATATTCTATGTTATTAATTAGTGTAATTGGTTTTACTGTACATATGTAATAAATTGTATTAGATGAAATAAATTTTGTGGACATAGACGTCGACTGTATATCACGGTATAACAATGAAGTTGACAAGTTAAAACATTTTTAATAATAAGAAATATCACGAAATTATTGGATAAAAGATATAAAATTTAAAATATTTGCAAATATGCTAAAATGAATTGTTGATTTGAAGAAGTTTGCTGGTTTAAAGTTTTTTTGCATTACAAATAATTTTAAGCGAAATGCGATTATACCTAGTCAGGTCATAAATTCTGTCACATGTTTAATATAAAATAATTGAAACAAGTTTATTCATTATGTAACTATTTATATACCAAAATGAACTTAACAAAACATAGATTTTTATGACACTAAAGTTTATTCAAAATGACCTCCGTGATTTTGAATACAGGCCTTCAATCTGCGCGGCCAGTTGTCTATCGCAGCACGAACGAGGTCCATGTCAATATCGGCGGCTGCCTTAATCAAGGATGTCTTGAGTGACTCCAAATTGGGATGAGGCTTTGAGCACGCCTTTTCCTCCAAGTGTTGCCATATCTTGTAATCTAACGGATTCAAATCTGAACTGGAGGAGGGCCAGTCTTCGTGCCGGATGAAGTCGATTTCACGCGCCGCTAGCCAGTCTTGTGTGCTCTTCGCTCGATGAGCTGGCGCCGAATCTTGTTGGAATACCCAGTGCCTGTTATTGAACATTGTATGAGAAACAGGTTCCACAAGGTTCGTCAGGACTGTATTTTGATACACAACTGCATTCGTTTTTACACCTTTCTCACAAAAATGTACCTCTGTTAAGCCTCAATAAGAAACTCCCAACCATACCATGAGCGAGGATGGAAAATGACCTCGTTGGACACGCGGAATACGGTTGCTCGCTTCTTCACTACTGTGTGCGTACACCTTATCATTTTGTTTGTTGTAGCTCTCTTCTACGGTAAAATTTTTTTCATCTGAAAAAAGAATTTCCCGATATTTTTTTCCCGCGTACCGCTTCAACAAAGCGCGGCATCTTTTCAGTCTCAGGTCTATTAGACGAGCATTCAAACGATGTCCTGTTTTTCTTCGATATGCCCGAAGCCCTAAGTCTTCATTTAACACCCTTTTCACCGTGGTTCTGCTTAACCCCATCTGAAGGGCCAACAGTTTCTGCTTACGTTTGGGATTTCTTTGAATTCGCGCCTTCACAGCTTTTATCACTGCTGGAGTCCTAACAGACCGAGGGCGACCACTTCTTGACCTGTCATCTACACTAGAGTCTTCATTGTATCGTTTGATGGTACGATAAATGAATCTTTTGGTTATATTCAAATTTTTTAGCATGTAAAATATTTGAATTGGCGCATAACCGCAACGATGCAACTCAATAACTGCAACACGGTCTTCTTTAAGCGTCCACTCCATATATATTTTTTTTATGGTAATTGTTGAAAACAATATGCCAATGTCAAGTTTGGGAAACTGGACAAATCACTCCAAATTTTGGTGGCCAGCATTCTAAAAGAAAAGTTTTTACTGTGTGACAATACTTATGACCTGACTGTGTATAAGAGATGGATTAACGCCTCAAATTAACACTGTGATGCAGTTTCACACTTAACCAATGTTGCTAATGCCAGTGTAAGGCAAAGACATAGGCACATTATTAAGAAAAGGTTTTATCTTATATTCTTTTAACATTAACAATCTTTAACATTATTACAATAAATATATTCTAAGAGTGTTATCATCATCAATTGTCAGCCCTTCCGCGTCCACTGCTGGACATACGCCTCTCCCATGGCACACTACGGCGCGATATTCAGCTAATCATCTCCAACCGTTGAATGCGTCCGTCCGTATAATCCGTATAAGCAAACTGTATAAACATATGTTAAGCTTGCATAATGTTTTCTTACATTCACGCGAATGTTTCACATTGAAATAAAACTATTATTTACGGATTTTATCGAGGATTTGGTTCAGTCCGCCCCGTGACCACGAAAACTATCAAAAATCACAAATTTTAAAATCCGCGATTGAATTCGTAAATAATAGTTTTATTTCAATAAATTATTCAATATATAAGTTAAGCTAATAAAAAAGTTACGAAAATGTTGCCTCTCCTTCGAGACTGCCAGGTGGTCCACACCTGTATAGCACTGTTGTAGTCTGTTGCTATTTCGTGAATTTCTTTCATGACATTCGTAGATACGCGTTGATGACTTACGCTGGAATTTGCAGAGATTAAATTCGATTATATAATCACAACTATACGGCCTTCTAATAGGAATATTAACCTGTAAATGTTTACAAATTGCTTAGTTCTGCTTCATCATTAGCCGCGGGGCAGGGTAATTACACGGGAAAATACATCCTATTATTCACGACTTAGCTAAAGTTCTCAGACATTGAAACACATTATTTTCTTCAGCGAAATTCATCCTCAGTCCAGCGATATTTAAGGACTCAGTTGCATCAGCTTCTGCGACCTTCGCCCGGTCTTCAGTGGCCATGACTTAGCGTGTATTTGGTACGTAGTGTTTATTTGCTGTGCGAATGCGATCCAAATGCGTAGATCTCACGTCTCATCTGTAGTTAATAGGTTCGTTTGAGCGCGCACTACTCATAATTTTTAATAGTATTTTCCTCCTGCTATCAGCTCATCGCATTGGCACTCTGGCTGTATATCCACGAAATATATCACCGACAAATATAAAACAATAGTGGTTAGCAATAAGAAACAAAAGGTAATAAGATGATATTCCTGCGACATGTCTCGAGTGCTTTCCGATAAGATATGTGTTACGTCAATTGCAAAAGCCTCGAGTGTGTGAGTTTTCAATGTTGTATGAAATAACATGATGGGTGTTACCTACATTGGATAAGTATATTATATTGTGTTTGGTGGTACTGCGGTGACGTCAGGAGGTAGCCTTTGGCTGGTGTTGTTGGCGAGCGGCCCCAGCTCGTTGCCGCCGCTTGCCGTCGCGGACGCCGCCGCGTGACAAGTGACAACTCGCTGTTGTCAGATTGCAGTTTGTCAGTAACGCGCGCACTGACTGTTCGCGCGCTCGTCACTGCACACGCGCAGATTGTTCAATTATGTCATAGTGCGTTCATACTTATATACACGATTTTAATGAATATATCTAGACACTAGTGGAATAGGTGATTTTACAAAAATGGAACAAGCGACGAAGCCGAATTCCGGGGTTGGTATAACATTGTTATTAGCTGTAATTATTTACCGATCTGCGACTTGCGATAAAATTGGCGTTAATTTTCTTCGCAACGTGTGGATGATCGCCGCCAGCGCACACTATTTATTTGTGTTTGTAAACAGCATATCTGCGCGAATCGATATTATTTCGTTGTAACATATTTTACATTTGCACGAGGAGGTGATCATTATGTTGGATTGCGAATTTTAATGGGCGTTCTATAAACCGGATTTGGAGGAAAAGGTGTTCTTTTATTCAATATTAGGATATAGTATAGTTTAATATTAGGATAGTATTTTAATAGATTGAAGTTTTGTATTTATTATTAAATCCATCAAGTTTTTAATATTTGCGAATTAATTTATGAATTTGATTGCTTGCCTGTGGAAATGTTGGATATTCTTTGTCATATTTACTGACCACTATTAAAATATTAATTTTGTTCTATTGGCATTTAGAAATACCATAAATAAAACATAATTTTATTATATTGGATTACGGAGAATTGATGTTTTGTTTGGCACCGCGAATTAGAGCTCAGAGTTGAATTAGTGGCCCCAATGTTTAGTACGATACCACTACGATAGAATGTCTGTCACACCAACACCATCAAGAAGCCGATTCGTTATTGGAAGATAATGACCATTTGTGACCATAGTATTACGTACAAGCTTCTCACCATCAACTCAGAGACCAAATAAAATCGTATTTATTTAGGTCATTAACTTATTGACTTATTTGTATAAATTAGGTAAATTGTTTTATAAAGAGTGTGTCTATGAATAAGATATAGTGTATTTTTAGAACATTTCGGTAAAGGAAAGTATTAGGAGATTGTTTGTGTTAGCACAGGTGCGTTAGTGATCACCTTGAGCGTACGCACACCTCATACCAGTGAAGGGGATTACACACCAATCCTTAACTGTAACACCTTTGCATAATTAACTATTATCTAATAGATAAACACGGAAATATTTTAGGTACTATAATAAGCGCACCACATGCCGTATATTTTCATTACGTATTTAGTCAGAGTGGAGAGATAAACCACACAATATACCGTTTTTTTTTTGTATCAGCCCATATACGTCCCACTGCAGGGCACGGGCCTCCTCTACAATCGAATACCGATTGAGAGTGGTTAGGCCATATAGTCCACCACGCTGGCCTACTGCGGGTTGACGGACTTACATACCATAGAATTTTATAAATCGCTATGGTATGCAGGTTTCCTCACGATGTTTTCCTTCACCGTTTTAGTGCGTGGTGATTGACTAATAATATTGAATACACACATATTTTATTTTACAATCAATAAAATCATTACAAAACACCCATATTGACACTGAGTGGGTTTTCTTTCTTTCTGTACACAATGGCGTTCAATCGTAAATAATCTAATAAGTACATCATGAATTTATTTATTTATGAAAATACTTGTACAATACATTTATTGTCTTTTGTTCTCTGTGTGTCAATGTTTTGCTGTGTATTCTACTGACTGCCAGTTGCATTACTGACGTAATTGTTAATGCAGAACTAGACTCTGTTACACACGGCTTGTACCACTGGCACACATGCTCCACGCATTTTGATATCATAAGTTGAGCTACTGATTCCCTATAACCTGTGGCGGTGACACGCGCCATACCGTTATGTGCGCCCGCGCAACGTGTATTGTTGCAATAGTCATCTGTATTCCGTACCGCGGGATTTCCTTCGAGGTTCAGTCCCCCAAACTGCGGCTGCAATTAAGCAAACACGACCTTGTGCAGAACGGAGGCTGGGCTAACATTCTGGCTGATGCGATCGCTTCGGCTACGGCGTACAATTTCTGTTGGAAAGTGAATGTGACAATACAGCCCGCTCTCTCTTTCCAAGAGGCGGCGCGCGCGGGCTCATATTTGCGACTCGCTAATACAGACTCATTTCAAAAGTATGAAAAAGTATGTAAACACATCTGAGACAGATAAACGAATATTAATCATTATTTACTAGGTTAGTATACGTTTTGCGACGCTTATAGTATATTACAAGGTTAATAAAACGATGTCAAATGACAGCCCGTTTTCCCTAGTTAAAATTTTAATTTCGAGAGAAGATACAGTTTTTTTTAACGTACATAAGCGGTATGAAAATATAAAAGTGTACAATATCGTCGTCAATTTGTCATTGTTTTTTAAGGTTAAATTTCGTCTTTATAACGTTGTCTAACACTTTTACAGAGAGTGAGCTAATTATTAGTATAAAACCTAGTGGTCAGCGTCGGGGACTATATTATGGCCTAACCATTGTTAATCGTACTCTTGATTGTAGAGGAGGCCCATGCCATGCAATGGGACGTATATGGACTGATATAGATACAGATACCTACTGACAATTGCGAATCGCAGACAATGTGCCAATATATTTGCAAAACATTTTAGTTGCACGCAAGGTGTCGTTGGTATCTCCACAGATATCGCCGATACATGTTTGGGATTGGTTTCACAGTTATCTCGGTTCTTTTATAACTCTCCTTATATAATGATAACACAGAGTCCTCGTGCATATTTTGATATTTTGGACAACAGTGTGATGAAATTTAAAGTGGTTGTGTCAGAAAGATATTTGATATTGATACTGACACCACTTAAAGTATTATCGTGGCTATCGAGAAGATTATTAAAATACTCTCAATAGACGTTTGTATATTTCATCATCAGATGTCGCCACGTCTGTCAGCTATGATAATATTATCAAATATATATCTAATTTCCCCTAAGACTAGTGGTCTGGTTCTGCTTTACTTTAAAATACTCTCTCTTGATACATTACAATCTTTTGCAGTTGAAATACACACGCCGGCAGAATTAGAGGAACACGCGTTAAATATTGAATTTCTTTGAAAATATTATAATAACTGAATGTTTTTATTTTTCAATATTTCAAATGAGGCAAAATTTATAATAAATTACTAAAATTGAGTAAAAAATACTTTAATTAATGACGCAAATGCAATTAAACGGAAATACAGTAAAATGAAATTTCTGTATTGTCAAATGTAATCGTGTATTTTAAAAACTTACATAAATAATTTAAGAAAATTAATAATGCGTATTGCTACCACGGGCTCAGATAAGAGTCTGGATATGATCCTTCATGCTTTTAATGACGTCATCAATCATTTTTTGCGACAAATTCTCCCACTCTTGCACTAACATGAATTTTAATCCTTGGACGATCTTAGGGGCTTGGTTTCTTCCATTTATCTTTCTTCCGATGACGTCCCATTCGTTCTCTATCGGATTCATGTCTGGTGATCTTGCTGGGCAATTAATTTGCGCGATTTGGGCCTGATTTAAGTAGTCGCGAACCATTTGCGCTGTGTGGGGCCGCGCATTATCATGCATAAATAAAAAATATTCGCCTATGGATGGTGCAAAAGACAATACATGGGACTCTAAGATCTCTGAGACGTATCTTTGTGCAGCTAAAGACCCATTTTCTATAAGTATTAACTCCGCGCGTGCTTCCAAACATATACCACCCCATACCAAAATTGACCCTCCGCCATAACACACCTCTTTCAGTAAAGTTTCCTCGATTAGCGTTCTCCTCGATACCTCCAGATCCTCTCCCTTCTTTCTATGCAATTCACAACAAAACTGCTTTCATCACTAAACAAAACTCGGCTCCACTCATTTGTCCAGTCGCGGTGTTGATGAGCAAAAGCTTATCTGGCTACTTTATGTACCACCTCAAGTTTTGGAGCTTTGACGGAACGTAAGACTTCAGTCCAACTTCATTTAAACGTGTTCTCACTGTACGCTCACTGATATTAACATCACGGACTTCTTGTGACATGTTTCGGGTCTGAATAGCCGTTTGACGACAATTTCTCAAAATGTTTCAGCCGTATAAAATGACCATTCTGGGTACTGGTCCACCGTTTTCTGCCTTATCCTGGCATGATTCATAAGAGCCTATGTGCCTCTAATGTTTAACGTTGAGAAAGACGACAGATACCGACACACCCAATGCGCGACTTACTGAATCCTACCCTTGACCATTTTCAACAATTGTTACCGCTCTGGCAACTTCAGTGGAAGGTAAGCCACTCATTGTATATCCTACAAGACAGGTACTCTAAAAACAATATCAATAAAAATATCTTAAGTCACATAAAAAGAAATTAAACAAAATTTTGTGAAACCACTTGAAAGTGAAAAAATCTTAAAAACACTTGAGAGCGTATAATTAACGATAAAACTCTAAATATCCAAAAATCTTTTTGCATCATTTAATTTTTTAAAGGTGCTGAAATATAAAAACAAAGACTATTTCAACAAACAGCAAACAACATTTAAAAAATACTCATTTTTGTGCGTGTTCCTCTAATTGTGCCGGCGTGTGTAGTTTCGTGTCATTCCATTTCAAGTTCTAAGAATTAATTAATGACAATAGTAAGTTCTTGGTACCTTCACAAAATCTAATGCAAATATCCTAGAATCTCGATCATCGTTGTGACCAATTAACACTGAGGTCTAGTGAGATAACGTTTTAGTTCAAGCTATAATATCGTGAAAGTATGTTTAAGAATCGCCCGGATAATTATCGGGTTCAAGCGCCCGATCCTCGCGGATACACAGACAAACATTGTGTTGCAATATGTAAGGAAGAATAAAGCCTTATAAGGCGAATTGGCACAAGAGTACAGTTAGCCAAGAAGCGTCTGTTGCGCAAATCTGCTATACATTTAAGATATTTTTGGCGTTTAAAAAGATCATTGTAAATAAGCAAGCTGCTTAATATTTATTTTTAATACCTGTACGAAATAGTGGAAAAAAAGGGAAAACAGTGAACAAGTTTCTGAATCGAATAATATTAACACAATATTTCATAATTCCATTGATACAATAATTAATAATAATATGAGTCCGTACACGGTCCACTAAAGGCCTTTGACTTGCTCTACGGTTGAATGGTTAAGCCTTATAACCTTAGTCGACTTTGCTGGCCTAGGGAGAATGAGATTTCTCAAATCTTTTACATTCTTGAGCAAAATTCTCAAGTACGCCAATTCTGTCAGCACGGATAACTTCGAAAAATCAGAGGTGCCAACTTGGGCTCTTTTGCTCTCAGCTCTCCGACTTTTGCTCTCAGTCCGGTTCATAGCCAACTAGACTTTAAAAACAAAGATGACAATAATATTCACATTCTAAGATTCGACTCATGGCCTGTCTAACAGTCACGCAAATCGATCACGCAACGGAATTATGTTTGTCTTGGTCAGCAAAATAAACATTTTCCCCCTACAATTCTAATATTAGACATCTTAATTCACTGATATTAGGGACACTGAATCATTAGCATAGCCTTAGCAAGTTGGTTTGCCTTGACACCGCAGTCCGCGCAAATACATGCTCTCTACAAATAAATATTCGCTTTTATAGTGTGTCAAATGCAAAATTTATATTCCAATCCTCTGTTTACCTGTTAAAGTTGCAATATTGGTGGCCGAAAATTTGAAAATATCGATTTTAGTTACGCTCAGCATTTGGATTCTGTTTTCTTGATTTTGGTGACCATTCATTACAAAGCCAATTATTATTGATTAGTCCGTTTTCCCACTAATATAAACAGGCAAGTTGGCCTGTGTTCTCATGTAGAACAGAAACTGATATTATTGATATCAGATATCAAGTAAAGTGATAAAAATTGTACGCATCTGTGAGTTCAATACTCTTATCAGATTTTAATAGTATAGAAAAAAGTAATATAATATACGTGCTTACGTAATATATACAGAAAGCTAACTCTCCAAAATACATGTGTAGTGTAGGTGTTCTGACAGTTCTTTTATCGCGAGGTCAACCACCTACATATTTTTTTACTTCGGTAATTTCACAAATCCCTTAAAGGCAATACGAATGTAAAAATATCATCGGGCTCGAAACGCATCCTCATAAATGTCATGATTTTTACCAAATGTTCGATGCTATAGGCGCGGCTTAACTCGCCAATAACATTTCCATTTTTTTGTAAATGATCAACTTCTGCATGTGATTGTTCGCGCCACGTCGTGTCTCGTCAGTACGATTTATTTGTTTACAATTGTTTATTTTTTTTGTCTGTAGGTGCGTGTTTCGAACTCCAATCATTTCCACATTTGCCATGGCGCCGCGGGCGATGCATCGCCACAAAAGTTTCGCCTTCACTTTTCGCGATTAAATAATGCCATTATTTTTATGCGCACAAAGATTACACCTGTGTGTTTAGCATTCACCTTTCATTGCGTACATCACATAAGGTATGCGTGTATTAGAAGTGTGGTCACGCGTCGGTGTTGAAGGTAAAGGTCTTCCGTTTCTTAATCACTTGCGTTATGCGATTTGATCATAATAAACAAGTTTCCGGTTAGACAACTATATTCTTGAAAAAATATTACAAAAGCGAGAATACCCATTCATAGTATCAGTAAAAATATCGTTGATCATCTATGTTCTCCTATTGTTGATCATTAAAGCATTTTTTATGGTTTGTCCTTATTGGTTTTCCTGTTTTATCCCGGGCGACAGAATTTTATAAAATAAAATAATTATCGTCACATTTTATATTTGGTGCAGAGCCGTTTTTTTTTACTTCAAGTTCATTTCTCCAAGAAATTCGGGCCATGGTCGCTATCACAGAACATTGAATATGGTGTCGCTATCATGTTTATATTAATTGAATTTCTTTTTCTTCGCAAAAGAATAGGTCACATCGAGGCACAAAGTACATCTTCGCACTGTCACAAGTTGCGTATTAAAACGGGCACTCTCCTTTCTAGATTTACACAAAGTATTTTCTATATTTTAGGTATGGACCAAGTCTCAAATAAGGGGCGATGGGGTAACACCGTAACAGTAATGGGTAAGGGGTAAGAACGTAAACTCATATCAAATATAGGAGTTTACGTAAAATGAATGGGGTGACATTCATTTTTGTATTAGGGAGTTTCCCTAACGCACCTTTGACCTAACACTCTTTATATGTATAATATGTAAATTTATGCAAATTAATCCAACAATATTTATTCTGTCCTTTATGCGATCTATGAAAATTGTCGCGCCATTTTAAGTTCCATTAATGACGTCCGATCGCGAGGGAGAAATGGCAATTTTCACGGCCATTGCAAGTCAATAATTACCGCGCGTCCCTGCCGATAAGTGGTTTATTTGTTTTGCAACAATTTCACTAGCGGTACTCTGGGTTGCTCGATATTCGTCGAATAAGCAGATTTATTAACTGATGTACATGACATCATAATATGTATAGATCCGTGCAATTCAACTGCTATATTAAATTTGTAGCTCCATTTGAAAATATATCGCAATTCAATGACATTAGCACAGGCCGTTGAGTAAGTTTTTTAATATTCAGATTGTCCGCAAATGCCAATGAACTTAATTGTGAAGAATAACAGTGAGGAACGTCCTCCCACGCACTATTGTGTACCACCATGCCTTAGCTGGTAACATTCAAAACAGAATATTCGCATGCGCCCAATATTTTTTGTTGAGTCCGCATCGCCTTTCCAGTTTGGAATATCTCGATCCGAGCTCGAATGCAGCAAGTTGCGAAATTCTCGGAGCGAGATGTCGTAAAAACGCCCAAATGTAATATTTTGCGGCTACTTTGTGCACGGTGGTCCATAAACTTGCCGACGCGAGTCACACTAATTGGTCCGCGGCTTCACCAAAGATTTAATTAAAATCCAGTTATTGCCAGTTCGCGTGCAGTACTTGAGATCTGGATTCCGAACAAGATATGGGTTGGCCAAAATGTAGCAATATTACTAAAGGCCCATTTTGATGAATTAAAACTGGTTCGTTCGGTGGTCCTGGCGCTACCTCGATCGGTGTTAGGGTCCATCTCCCTATGTAGTCTCATCCATAACTTTCGATCTTAAGACAAATATTATAAGACCACGGCCCTTTGACGGCATAAATCCAGTTGTTTCTGTCGACCTCGACTGTACTTTATCCTTAAGACAATAAGGTCAAAACATGAGTAAACTTTCTCTCCCAAAATGCGCCAACATCTTAACCTAGAAATTTAATATTACCTTTAAAACAAATATTTCTTAATAGATTTTGTATCGGGTCTAATTAACGTTCCGCCTGTTAAGGATCTACTGCAATGTTGCAACGCTGGCGTCTTAATGCGGTCTCGGAAAATATCGCTACCAGTCCTTGCAAATTGCGAAACTCGTCCCACATTATGTTTGGTAATACCAACACTATATTATAAGTCATTTTATTACTAAATGTTAACTGTTCGAGTATACGAATAGCAATTTTATGTGGAATTGGCACGAGATGTAATTTTCGGGGCAGGTTAGGTACTGTCGTATTGTCAATAAACATTTACGACAAATGGTCTCAAATTAATATCTATATTCAAGTGTTAGGATTGTTGGGCTTCATATTTTGATTATCACTGTGATTAATTGTTCTAACCTTATATATATTTAGCAAAGGCCTGACCTACGATATTAGACAAATAAAATGCTATAGCCATTTATACATTCTACCTCAAAATAACATCGCCCACAATGCGCATGAAATAAATGAAATCAAAGACCTCTGCCGTCCGCGTACCATGCTTCAGCATTCCTACTGAATGGAGTTTAGAATTTTTTATTCATTTTCTGCGATATTTATCATTGTCTAAAATAAAATAAAAAATTGTCATGTTATAATAATAACATAACGCACATAACACAGCAGGAATCAATTACATAAATATACAATTAAAAAAGGCAGCTACATAATATTGAACTTATTGATTAAAATTCAATTTTTTCTATGCAATTTCAAATGTAGGTAATTATCTAGAGAGGCCATTGTTGGTAGAAATGTTGAATAATAAACGGCGTTTAATAGAACACCCATACATTATAAAAGTTTCCCTACAATTACAATGCAAGTGGGTTGGACGTTAATTTTACGATCAATATCTGTTGAAATTATTTATTCACGATTCTCACATGAACTCGGAAATTAAATGATCGAATGCAATAATGTGTAATCTTTATTTCTATACGTATATAGATAATATTTCTAGTCCATATTTTTTACTAATAATAACGACATCTTTTCAACAGAAGTATGGAGTTTGAGCGGAGAGGTCGTACGAAATGTTATTGGAAGACAAAATACGATTGATTATTTTAGAAATATTTACATTTGTATATTTCAAATTCTGCAGCACTATAACTGCTTATACCTGCCATACATCTGTTATTTTTGCAATTGAGAACGCTGAAGGTCGTGAATAGCCTTACATTTAATTTTCTCGAACAATAGCATTGCTCTACTTCAGGGCAATATTAATTCTATAAAATAGATGACGTGTATCTAATGGCATGCTATTGAATGGTAATAAATGTATGAAAAATAATAGCTTAGAATACAATATTATACCGGCTGAAGTGTTACTAATGCCACGTTAAATTGAAGTCAATTAACCGTTTTGTAGCTGTTGGATTTTGTTTGTATCAGTATCTGTATCAGCCCATATACGTCCCACTGCAGAGCACAGGCATATATACTCGAGAATTCGATTTCATTGATTTTACTTTTTCTTATAAGCTGCATATTATAGTGTTCCAGAGTTTGTTTAAAGCCCCTAATTTCGGGAAATTCTAATTGTTTAAAAAAATATCTATCGGTATTTGATAGCCAAATTTTTATGGACGGTGTAATGCCATTTAGCTTCACGCTAGAACCTATAAGTGTCGAATAAAAAGAATAAATAAGGGATGGGATGTGATGGGATGTGTTTCTGGTCAGTTTATTTTGTAGCCTGTATTATTACAACAGGGTGATTGCACTCGGATCCTCTCTAAATAATAAATATCGATGTTCATTAATATGTAGTTTATACGTAGATACATTAAGATAATAGACCCTGCGAACAAAATACGTGCAACAAAATGATCGGTACCCGTACCGCTATTACTGTCCCTGTCTCAGCACTCTTACATATTTACACTATATTCCCTCTCTCTCTACTACGCTTCTGTGATCCTTATTGGTGCATACTCAACGTGTAATGATTTTGATGACGTCCGCTCTTCAATGATTATACATATAATACCTTTTTTTTATTGCAATGAATGACGAGACGAGCAAGCCGTTCGCCTGATGGTAAGCGATACGACCGCTCATAAACAGTAGCAACATTCCACTGCGCTCGCCATCCTGAGACATAAGATGTTAAGTCTCAATATGTCCAGTAGTTACTCTGGCTACAATGTCCTTCAATCCGAAACACAACAGTGCATTTACGCAGTGTTGTTTCACGGGAGAAATAGACATTGCGGTGGTACCTACCCAGATGGCTTCTCACATATGAGAGACCTACCACCAGTAAATAATACCTGCTATACACAGTTGATTCAACACGTGCACTACGTATCATATCAAGTTTCGCCCAATCAGACTAATCGGGGCTGTAATTTAGTCACTAATTGGCTTTTAGTTTTAGTATATTAACGCCCGAATATGGGAACACAACTTAAATATTACGGTGCACTTAACTACGTAAATCCCTTTTAAATGTACTGGCTAAGTGGGCCGTGCGCTGTTAAAAGCAACTTATTATATAAATTGCCTTCCAGTATTCGGGCAATAAACTATAAAACTGTCCTATACTATTCACGTGTCTATATGTAAGGTCCTTACTCTAATCGGCGTATTTTAAATATATAAATTGAGACGTTGCCATATCGCATTAATAGATTATAATATGTTGATGACCATTGAAATAATTTGAAAACGTATTTTTCTCACAATTTTAAAACCTATATCATAGATACTACCTGCCGCCTTACGGCCGTTCTCAACATCCCATCTATCTTCCACAAGAGGTTAAAATATCTACCACTTCGATATACACTACGATATAATGTTTTGCTTCATTAAACAAAAGACACATACCGGGTATATCAAGACTGCTACCGAAAACGAAGCCGGGTGGTAGTTTTAGTGACAATGGTGGTAAAAATTTCGCTAAAAAATGCGACATTTTTTTAAAATTATTTTTTAAATGTCGTTGCGTTTGGGTGGTAAATCCATAGTTTTTGTTAAAATAATAATTTAAAGCCTTGCATACCATAGCGTCTTTACAAATAACAGGGTTTACACTATTATTTAAGCAAAACTAAGTATTTACCATCCCAATACGACAATAGAAAAAAAATAACAAAAACATTTGGTCACAAATTTTTGCACAAAAGGACCTGGACAGTTTCTGCCTAGTTACTTTTTATCATGTACAAAAACAAGGCAATAATTGAATGAATATAAAAAATCAACTATTAATTTAAGAGCATGTCATATTTCTGTAGAAGTTTAGGGAGTAAAATAAAGTTTAATAAGATTTTGCATTGATACCTACCCATTTCCGCCATTGTTGGCCCCGCATAAACGTTTCGTTCGCAGTAAAGCAAGTGCAGGAAAAAGATAATAACTTTGTCTAAAATATTCCTAAAAATAATCTATAAGTAGGTAATAAGTCATAATAATTAACAATACTAAATATATATAAAGCAATGTTTGCCGTATATACTTACACATATATTGTTCCCATTTTTACACACTTTCATTGCAACAACTAAACGCTGCAGTAAAATACTTGACACTTGACAGTTGCTTGACAGGAACCATGCTTTGTTTATTTATCTTTTTTTGTTATTTGTTTACATTGTGGTACAATTAAAATACGTCTCGGTGTATTTTTTGTGTAAATTATAAAATAATAGTTAATGTAAATTCCAAATTCGATGATAAAGCATTTTTGTAAACGTATTTTTATTCGATTCAATAAATTACAAAACCTAACCTACAAAACCTAACCTGAAAATAAGATATGTTTTTGTAAATATCTAAAAACCCTGAACTTCCTAGGCTTTGTAACTTTTCTGTATTAATCTTGGAACAAACCTTACCCCAACAATGCAAAACTAATTGATGTAGACGAGATTCGAAGTACTAGGCACAGCGCCATACAAAAACTGGCCATGTCCTTTAGTTGCATTGTGTCTGAAGTCACTAAAACTACCACCCAGCTTTGTTTTCGGTAGCAGTCTTGATATACCCTGTATCTTAGCTAGCCATCTATAAATATATACAACATATCCGTACTTCCCTACCTTTGTTAACTAAAACATAAAATGCCTGGAAATATCTAAATAAATCTCTTGTTAACGATAGATAGATTATAGAGAACGGCTTGTAATCAATGCCTCAATGTTGGATCAAACCTGTATAGTTACCTGCTGTTTATTACGTGTCCACAGTACCGTCTTTACACTAAGGGCACACGGGGCCCGTGCCCAGAGCCCCCATCCTCAGGGGGGCCCCGAAGAAGAGCAAGTGTAAAAAAAAAGACAAACCGAAAATTTTCCTCACACATTTCCTCACACGTTTCACGACTCCTATCACCTATGTACGTATATTTACAAAATTTTAAGAAGAAATAATCATCTATTTCAGTAGATTAGTGATAATAAAGGGTGTCTCAGAATGTTTTTCGTTTTTAGATGTTCAATAAAAAACAACAATATCCATTAAAACTCGTTTTATTTATTGTTAAATTAAAGAACAGTTCTTGAAGTTTATTTATGAAAAACAACCGTCTGCAAATGCGCACCATTCGCTTCTTCACACTCATTCAACCTGGAGCTAAAATTTTCAATGACTCGCTTGAGCATCGCTCTTGGAATAGAGTTGATTTCTTCAGTGATTCTTTGCTTCAAAACATTCAGGTTGGATGGCAATGGATTGTAAACATTACTTTTTAGGTAGCCCCATAGAAAAAAATCAGCAGGCGTTAAATCAGGGCTCCTCGGTGGCCAGTTGATATCTCCTCGGCGGCTTATCACTCTTCCAGGGAATAAATCGTGAAGAGCCGCTAATGAGTCATTTGTAACATGAGAAGTGGCTCCATCTTGCTGGAAAAAGGTGTTGCGGTTGTAGCCATCCTGGTTTTGCATTTCTGTAGCTAAAAAAGTCCGGATCATATCGCAATATCGATCAGAATTAACGGTCTGAGTTCGACCTCGATCATCCTCAAAAAAATAAGGACCGATAATTCCTTGACTTGATATGGCAGCCCAAACAATAACTTTTGGCGAGTGCAAGGGCTTCTGATGCAGTTCTAGCGGATTCTCGGAAGCCCAGTATCTGCAATTTTGTTTATTCACGTGACCGTTGATGTGAAAATTCGATTCATCGGAGAACCAGATGTTATTGAAACTCCTAAAACGGTTTTTCATTGTCCTGCAGAATTTGACTCGTTTATCAGGATCATCAGGCTTAATTTCTTGAACAATAACAATTTTATAGGGGTGAAAATGTAAGTCTTTCGGAATAATGCGATGAACCGTAGATTTGTTTAAATTAAGAGAAGCTGCGCGCAATCTTAACGACTGTCGTGGGTCGTCCATAACAGACTGTCGAACGCGATCGACGTTCATGCTCGTTCTTGATGTCCTTTTGCGCCCAGACGATTTGTCCGGCATTGTATTCCCAGTCTCTTCAAACTTGCACACCCAATGCTTAATTAAATTGGCACTTGGCACATGTCTTAAGCTTGTTAAATTAAAATGTGTCCTGTAGAGACGACGAGCAACAGTGTAAGAATCGTTGTTTTTATAAAACGCTCGCAAACAAAACGCGCGCTGCGGTCCCGTGAAACGATTCATGGCTACTAAACTTAACAAGCCGGCCAAGCGATTGAGATGACTCCCCTCCCCTTGCTACCTGCGGTTGACACGTAGTAGTCAATTCAAAAAACATTCTGAGACACCCCATATAACTCCACATCCTAAAAGAGATTCCACCAAACTAAAAGTGAATTTATAGCATACAAATGTGTGACAGAGAATGTCACAGAAATAGTAATTATACTATATAGGTAGTATGTTTGCATCATAAAAATATTTGATAACACCAAGGTAGGGGGCCCCCGGTCCAAGGGGGCCCCGAGCTTGAAAGGCCTCAGGCCCTAAGGGGTCCTCGGCCTGAGATGCCAGAAGCAGAGAAGGAATGTAACATTGATTTATAAAATTAGTAAGATACAATCAACAATTCGCTGGATTGTTTACCAATTCTTGGATATATTTATTTTATTGCCATGTAGGCAGACGAGCTAGCGGCCCGCCTGATGGTAAGCGGCTACCGCTGCTCATGGACCTCCGTAGTGCCAGGGGACCAGCACAACAAAGTAGCGCCTATCTTGATAAGAGTACTCTCTTAAAACCTCGTTTGAAGGACAGGTCATAGCGCTGAGGAAACACCGATGCAGGGAGTTCATTCCAGAGCTTGCACGTACGTGGTAGGAAAGAACGCTGGAAACGTACCGTTCGGGAACGGTACGCTTCCAGGTTGTGGGAATGAATTCTACTGCGGAGACGTGTGGTGCGATGGTACTAGGCGACGGTGGTACCATCTCAAACAACTCTTCGGAGCACTCCCCATGGAACAAACGATATAACACACAGAGAGATCCGAAGTCTCTCCGCAGTCCAAACGGTTCCAATTTGTCCGTGAGATCGGGATCATTGACTATTCGACAAGCTCGTCGCTGCAAGGAGTCAAGTGGGTCGAGCTGGTATTTTGGGGCACCTGTCCAGAGGTGAGAGCAGTACTCCACGTGGAGCCGGATTTGCGCTTTGTAAAGCGTCAATATACGACCCGACGTAAAGTACCGCTTGGCTCTGTTCAGAATTCCCAACTTCTTGCTCGTCAGTTAGGCTTTGTCCTCCAAATGACTCCTAAACTCGAACTTGCTTGATATTTCGACGCCAAGGATCCTAATACTCTCGGATCCTTGGAGAGTAACTCCTTGGAATTGCGGCGCCATGACATCCTTCTTCGCAGTGAACACGCAAACTTGTGTTTTCGAAGGGTTAAATTGAACTAAGTTCAATTCACCCCATTCCGAGGCCCGCCCCAGAGAGCTCTCGACTTCAGACACAAGTTGCAACCATCTTTCCATAACGGAATCCTGAGAGTGGCTCCGTTGGCCGATGTACCGCGCGTCACTCGTACCATCATCTGCATAACAATGCATGCTATCAATAGACAACATGTCATTGATATGCAGGATAAAGAGTTTCGGCGATAGCACCGAGCCTTGTGGAACACCAGCATTAATGGTCTTGGTCTCGGAGCAACAGCCGTCCACTACGACTTGTATGCTCCGACCATCCAAAAAGCTGGCGATCCATTTGCAGAGCCTCTCAGGAATTCCATACGCAGGTTGCTTCGCCAGAAGGGCGCGATGCCACACTCGGTCGAACGCCTTCGCAATATCAAGGCCGACCGCAATCGCCTCATCCCCACTCTCCAAAGCCTCCGCCCAACGGTGCGTGAGGTACACAAGAAGATCACCAGCCGAGCAACCGTGACGGAAACCGTACTGGCGGTCACTAATCAGCTGGCGATCCTCAAGATACCTCAGGAGCTGAGTGTTTTATAACTCGCTCCAAGACCTTGGAGAGTAGGGATGTGACAGCAATCGGCCTGTTGCTCGAAGGGTCCGATCGGTCACCCCTTTTGGGGACAGGGTGTACATTGGCGACCTTCCACGAAGTCGGAAAAGGCAAAGAATTGGGCCAAGATATCGGGCTTCTCCTTTGCACTGTGGGCCAAACTGTTATCGGGCTTACGCAGTGGTGGGAGACTGGACAGGCAGATATTATCCTCCACAGCCTTAGCGAGCGACCAAAAAGCAAGACTCCCAGAGGGATAGCTCTGGAGTCGCTCGCCAATTCTGCGGATGTGCTTCGCCTTGGCCTTAGCTCTCTTGTTTATAAAGTTAAATTATTAAATTAATCATAGAGTTTATAAATTTAAGTTTTTTATAGTAAGGGAGGGCCCCATCTGATGATTTTGCCACTGGCCTCAGATAATATAGAGTTACCTACGCTACTGACAGACATTAATTACACTTTAAAAAACAGTTCAATCTATACATATAAATAAAATTGAAGTGTCTGTTTGTAAAGTGAAAATAAAAAAAATGTCTAACTACATATCGTTATATACACGATACCTATAACGAAAATGACCTTAGATTTTTTTGTCTGTCTGTTTGTTCCGGCTAATCTCTGAAATGGCTGAACCGATTTTGACGGGACTTTTATTGTCAGGTAGCTAATATAATAAGGAGTAACTTAGGCTAAATTTATTTAAAAAAAAAAAAAAAATGCAGTGCCCAAGTACTATCCAGTACCGCGCGCAGCTCACGCGCATGCCATCACTGGGCCGTCATGTCGAAGTGGTGCGCCTCCCACCACTTCTCCCACCAACGAATCAATATCACAAAGGCTGCCTTCAGTGGAGTGAAAGAATATCTCCACCCAGGCGAAGCTGGGCCGGGCCGCTAGTATGAAATAATACTAGACTCCTCGCCAGATAACTGTGCGCGCGACGGAGGGCGCTGTTAATGTGGCAAGCCTCATAAAAATTAAAATCTCCACAAAAAATGGGAATTGTGGTATCTATAGTCAATAGGGAATATGCATGTAATTTTTTTATATTTTTAATCAATTCTGTATGTTATTACATTATCGGAAAAAAATAAAAGTCTTTGAAAATATCAATCAATAAAGTACAAAAAAATCATCAAAACTGCTATCAGTTTCGAAGCATTTGAACGCCATGTTGGCGCGAACTCGCTGTGACGTCATAGGGCACGTTATGAACAACGTAGTATTTGGATTAAGTTTCTTTCATGAATTGCTACAGAACTGAATTTCGTGACAAAATAATCCATTTTATTTAATAGGATAAAGAAAGCACAAAATAACTCATAAACAAACGTAAAACTATACACTCAACAATCTAAAACTTCATAAGAACGTGCCCTTTGTCGTCACTTTCCTTTTCAAGCAATAAATCGCGTTTCGGAAAAAATGCGCGGCAAATTTGAAATGTCATTTTTTAAGTATTTATTTTTCCGATTTAGAGTTGATAAATTTAAAAAAATATCTTTAAGGTATATTTCTATATAAATAAAGATTACAAAAAAAATATTTTGACTTATTTTGAAGTCTGGTGCATATTCCCTATTGAGGTAGGTAACTTTGTTATTTCGCAATTAGCAATATGTGAGTTTTTTTTAAATACGTGTATTTGTATCGTCATATATTAAAGCATTGATAAAAAGTTTTGGAATTTTATAGTGTAATGACCTAGTTTTGATAAAATGCCAAACATTTATATATTTCCGGTGGTAGTTCGTTATTAGGAAGTAAGGGCTTCTTTGGGCCTTTAAAATGTACGAATTTTATATACTTTAATAATCTGATTTACAAAGGTTTAGTATGTTTTAGTTTCATTTCATATATAGTATACAACAAACGTACTTTTTTTATTGACACTAAATTGGACAAAATATCTTTAGAAAAACATATTGAGATTATCAAAATTGGCATTTATTGAATTACGTTTATTTTTAAATATTATAAAATAATTTAATAATAAATTTATTTTAATACTTTTGCAACGTAATTTTTCGTTTTGAAATGTAATATTAATTGTTGTTCGTGTGTAAAATATTTTCTATTAACGAAAAATGGTACATAATTTAATAGAGACGCTGTAAATTTTAGAATGCATTTCCCGGTAACAGTGCATTAAAAATGAAATATTGATTATTAATGATCATTCTATGGGTAAATCCACTAAGTCGGCAACATTCCATGACGTCATCATCAGTTCAAATTTTCTCCGCGCGCAGACTTACCGGGCGAGGAGTCTACTTACTATTTTTTACGTCTGTGAAGTGTGGTTTCTGTAAACCAGATGCACTGCTTCACAATCTTTTGATCCATATTTTCTCAATTACCACGTCTTTGGGTTTGCTGTGGTTTGAAAGTGGAAAATCTCTCGTAGTTTCTGATACCCCCGACACAAGACTCGATCCTGTTACATCATTTTCTGTCCCGTCTCATTAATTCCGGATAATAAAAAATAATCTTTTAATAGATCTAAAATACCTAAATAGGCCAACATTTTTTAAGTTGGTGCCAGCTAGACTACTATTATGCTTTATAACATCAAGCTACGAACTATGCGAATAGAACCGTGGGGTGCCGCTGATCTCAAACTTTAAGGCCAGTACCGACCTCAAAAAATGGTTGGCCCATTTAGATATTTTAGATCTTTTAAAAGATTAATGTTATTTCTCTCTTTTTATTACAATTTTGAAGACGGTTTAATTCTTTTAAATTATTTTCTACTTTTTATTTTTTTAGTTTCTGTTGTAGTAATCGAAACTTATTACCCTTACCTATCTAGGTTAGGACGCTGAGACAAAATAGTCAACATGTATGCACGTCGCGAACTGAAAAAAGTTGGACACTCCTGCCTTCTCACAAACTAAGTAACCGATTTTGATGAAACTTATACGACTCCTAAGTTGGACTATATCTAATCGAAAGCAAAAATATGTTTTGAAATCCGACTTATACTTTTTGAGATATGCGTGTACAAACATACAAACATGCATACATTTTTTAATTTGAAATTCGTGTTCAGGCGCTGGTATAGACTAAGATATCCAAAAACTATGCAACTCTGACAAAATTACATACCTACACATCAAATACATAATCTCCTATTTTTAAGTCGATTAAAAACGAAATTATTTTGATAAGGATTAATACCATATAAATTAAAAAAACACAATCGCAAATAATACATTGTTTTAGAAAAAAAACTTATTAACCATTTTAGTGGTAATCAGTACTCACTAATAAAAACATTTTAGTGAGCCTGTGTAATGAGCTAACCTAGAAAGATCTGGAGACATCATACACAGTTCCTTACATTACATCCCTTTGAGAGGGACAATTCCGACAAGATTGATACATAACTTCGATATGAAATGATCATAGTAAATAAATGTTAGATTAATTTTTATTTTTCAAAAGGGTCCCAAATTTTTGTGTGCCCAGGGCCCCATCATAGGTAAAGACGGCCCTGCGTGTCCACTGCAAATATTATGTTCTCCATTACCACGCATTCGCGCAAGAAAATCATTATGTTTATTTCTAATGTTGTGTATATATGCCATTCGTGCGGCAAGTGGAATAAATTAATAAATCGCGCTCCCACGAACACTGTATCTAATGGAAAAAATCAAGATACCTTAGATGCGGTGTGACCAAATTATGGGTAGTAATTAGTATTGACCTATTAACTCATAATTGTGGCACAAATTCACTATAATATTATATTTAGCAAATGATTATTATATTTTATTGCATTTTCGTGATGAACAAAACTATTAGTCGATGAATACGCCAAGCTGATATAATTGGTGTTGGAACAAAAAAATTAAAACATAATGGGTAGAGTCTATTCAACCCCTAACGGTTTCTATAATCTATCCATCTTTAACAAGAGATATCATTAAATATCTCGATGCATTTTATTTTTTAGGTAACAATTATATAAAGCTGTAGATATAGTACATACATATATTTTTATACAGTTAGGCAAGATAATTGTTTATGTCTATCTTAGTTTATTGAAACATACAATTATATCGAAATGGTAAAATATAACCTCATTTTGAAGATACATAGGATAAAGAGTCCGGGCGTAAGAGGATATAGAAAGTGGTTATAACTTGCATTTACGAGCCTGCTTAAAGTGGAAAATATAGTCAAAACTCTTATTATGATGTATGAAATGCTTAGGGGAATACCTACATATATTCAATAGTGGGATTCCATTGACTAAGAAGATGATGTTTCATAACATCTTGCGAAATACTCCTCGCTTGACACGTGACCAAATTATTGTATTATTGCAATTTCTAGTGTATGTCACTTTTAATTTGTATTTTATTGTTTCCTTCAGGATTATATGTTATGTTTTCTTTCAAGCTAGTAAAATAGTTTTCATTATTTCAAGATTTCAGTGGCAAGTTTGGCACGCTGTTCGTCTGATGGTAAGCGATACGACCGCTCATGAACAATAGCAAATCCAAACAACACTTTGATTTACAAAATGCTTGACATACCACTGCGCTCGCCATCCTGAGATATAAAATGCTAAGTCTCAATATGTCCAGTAGTCACTCTGGCTACAATAGCCTTCAAACCTAAACACAACAGTCCATATACACTGCTGTTTGGCAGAAGAAATAGACATTGCGGTGGTACCTATCCAGGCGGCCTCTCACATACGAGAGTACTACCACCAGTGTTATATTCTTTTACTAAATATGCTGTAATTCACGTTTATTGATAAAATCGGATTAATACGGTACATAGTACCTGAAGTAACTGATCGCTATTAAAATATATATACATATCCTCCCTTAGATATTTTATGAAAAGTCCAGCGCAAAGTACGGCGAACAAAGTTTTCTGCGCGAAATTATTGATTGACGTGTCCCGTGGGCCAAACGGGTCTGAGTGGATAATGGCTGCGGCTGCGGACTTGTTATTACTGCGGATTTTATAAACCAATGTTTTGGTTATACGGATTGCAAGCACTGCTAATATTATTTAGTTTTATTTATATGTCTGTCCTGAGAGCAAAATTGTGTCTCTATTTAGACATTTTGCTATTTAAAGTATGGAAATATTTCATGAGGAATACATAACAGAACAAAGAAATATGTTTGTTCTGTTACACTAAAATATATTATATATTTTCATGTAGTTTTGATATTCCAAGAAAAAATAATAATTAAAGTAAATGGCAACTAATTACTTCACACAATTTTGTTCTTGAAACCTGTCTACGCCGTTAATTATAATTTATTGCACTGCGAATTTTATTAGAATTTGGTGAAAGTTTCGTTTTATAACTGTATATAGTTACAAAGGTAAATTTATTACAAAACGTTTGACTGTTATTTTTAATCTCAATAAATATTCAAATGACATTTCCTATACAAATACAATTGTTGTTTTAAAAACTAACAAGTTATTACGTAGGAAACAGGAAAATAAAGGTGTTTGCCGTCGGTACCACTCAGTTATAGCTCTCATTTTAGTATTTCTAAGTACAATATTAACATCAGACCATATTTTACGAATTCCTGAAATTATTTCACAGTACGTACTCATTTCTGTCCGTATTAAATAACATATGCGGGTTCTTCGACTGACAGAACATCATGCTTCTAAATCCACCAGCTGTGCGTTTCATCATTATCATCATCATTTTAACAGTAACGTCTTTTTTAAATTCTATTGGCGTGTGGCGAAATTTGGAACTATAAAAAATATTTTAAATGATCTATTTAACGCATTGTTTGAGATATGTTTTATAATATAAACAACAAGCATTTATATGTATGTGACTGTTGGGTGTTATTTATTTATTTATTTTATATTCGTAATCTAATAATATTAACATGTCTAATATAACAAAATATGAAGATAGAAAACCTCGGATAATCTGTACATCTTATTTTGACAACAGCAGAACAACGTATGTAGACGTCAAAAAATCCTAGACGATCTTTATTATCGATAAACAGAGGTCAGCCGAAGGGCTTCCATCGTGATCTGTTGTAGGCAGCCTGCATCCAGCGACTTCCTTGATTTTTTTTGCATTGTCTATTTGTTAAGCAAAAGGTGTAATCTGTTATTATTGTTTCAGAAACTTCCGTATCCCAAGGCTGTTGGATTTATTGTCACAAATGAGTTTTGTGAGAGGTTTTCCTACTATGGCATGCGAAGTAAGTATCTACCATATTAGACTTTAGTTGAATAAATATATATCAGCAATAAATCAATATTCAAATTATCAAGATAAACACATGTTTTGACTGCAACATCCTATCAAGCAATTTCTACTGTAAATCCGACGATTAATTTTGACAAACGTGATTTGAAACAAACGATAACTAGCGCGTGTTATTCAACAACAGATTAATTATCAGCCATGCCTGAAAATTACATGCGAACACTATAATGGTGAATCTAAAATGTAGGCATTGCGGTTCTGATATTATTGGCATCTAATTTACTGCTATGAAACACGTGAATCGACACAATGTGTTTGTAATCACGACCCGTTCGCATTTGCAATTTCTAACCTACATAAATTATCTCATTACTTTGCCGATAGTAAACAGGCGATTATTTTAATGAATACTACACGTGTCAAGTGGACTATTGTGGGATTAAGTTTACGTCCTATTATATCCATATTGTAGTAAACGACGAATGAAATGAACTATGCAGCTATAAACTACTTTAATCAAATGACTGCATTTGTTTGTGTTAAGATATTGTTTATAGATTTTAGTGCTGTGTTTTTGTACTTAGGTATAGATATTGCGTTTTGCGTGGAAATACATACATGATTGAAAATAATAATCCATAAAAATAGATTCCGTGTAACACAGTATTCAAAATAAAGTAAACTTTGTGCAAATGTTTGTTTATCACAAATTATTCAATGTGACATTTTATATTTAAAAAAGAATAACAAATTATATCGATGATTTTTTTTATTGCAAGGAATGGCGAGGCGAACATGACGTTTGCCTGATGGTAAGCGATACGACCGCTCATGAACAGTAGCAGAACCAAACAGCGCCTCGAATTACAAAGCAATGCTCGGCATTCCACTGCGCTCGCCATCCTGAGACATAATATGTAAAGTGGACAAAATGTCCAGCAGTTACTCTGGCTACAATATCCTTCAATCCGAAACACAACAGTGCATTTAAACTGCTGTTTGGCAATAGACTTTTCTGTGCTACCCATCCAAACGTCCACTCACATATGAGAGATCTACCACCAGTTTTCACTTATAATACCACAAGAGCTTCAAAATTATCGGGTATTTCCCGATAGGTTCGTTGCAAACAAATGAAGGAGTCAAAACTTGACGACTTTATTTGTTTGCAGGGAACCTTGAGGGAAATGCCAGATAATTTTGAAGCTCGTGTGGTATTCGGGGGATTATTTTTCCGTCCCAAATTTTAATTTCAAACTCATTTTCATGCAAAATCTCCAATTTTCACAATTGAATTCAACCTGTCAGTTTGACGTGTGGTTAATTTGACTGGATCATGTTTTGTTTTTTATGTATAGCAACTACCAGAGAAAATTTTCAAAAAATTATCAGTATAATACCATGTAGGTTGTACCACGTGACGTCGAATGGTGCAATTCTATTGGTCGATATTTGGGTCGGAAAAATAATCATCTTAAACCAGCCGCATTGTGAATTTTCATGGCGCGTGCATGTCACAGCGAGTAGTCTGATTATTCTATTTTGTAATTTTGAAGTATGTGCTTCAGAAAATGGCAGTAGCATTTCAAAATATTATTTATCTTGTCCATGGTTGAGTGTTGGTGACCTACTTACGTACACCGACATGTAGATAAAACTATCCTCGTCCCCTTTCTCAGCACCTAATCTGATTAAATCTATTTACTTTGTCTTACAAAATGTTTTTAATCTTGAGATCGTTTTGTAATTCATCATTTCAGCACACTGATAACTTCAATACATTAATAGTTCTATAATGTTGAGGATTGTCTAACATATTGCCTATTTAATGTTATATTGACCATATACCTATAAGGCGCAAAACAATTTTTATGCGTCAATATACAAGATAATTAATAAAGATAACGTGTATTTGACAAGGTATTTTTATACTTCTAGTCTGGAAGTGCATGTCAACTTTAAAGGTTAATTATGAAACCCTTGATAAATCTCAGTACGTTATCAATTTTAATTACTTAGGTTTATAGTTCTATGCTGTAATTATACACTAGACATGAAAGTTATTTTTTTGCTAGCCTATAACTATTCCACTTAGTGTGTAAGCCCTCATTACCTTTTGCAGAGTGACAATCACAAATACAAAACATAATAATTATAATTTGAACAGCAAACTAACTTCTTGTTGGCAGCGATAATTCCTTTCTGCCCGATAACGATGCCACCTAAATAGGTAGTTTTTCCTTAAACAAAAGGCAACCTTACACGCTTGGTAGACTGTCAACTTTTATATTCTCTTCAAACAGTATTTCTTACTTAATTTATTCCTTGAATCACTGCCAATGGTAATCGTCTCACGTCTACTTCAATGTGAAAAATATTGTTATTCGTGTTTACTATGGAATGTGCGGTGTTTTGCTACGTACAAACACACAACTATTGTTTTATAAAACTGTAAACAAAGCTAGCAAATTCAACAAGCGGATCACCTTACTCAATTTCAGTGCAAAAAATATAAATGGTTTAGAAAAGTGAATGGCAACCTTTGAGCAGGGAGTGTGGCCACTCGCAAAACGGTGGCCAGCGGTTGCTTTTTGCGAAACAGGAAATTTCTTTGAAAGCACGCGTCAAGCTTGTGAAGCTTGCACCGCAATTTCCCGACCACTGCACCGGTACAAAATAAATATACAAATAAAGTGATTTACATGAAGCTACCGGTGATCTCAAACGTTTATTTTTTAATATTGCACAGTACTACAAACGGGCAAGCGGGTCACCTAAAGGTAAATGTTTGACACTACCCATAAACATCTCGTGACCGTAGATTACGTGTCTTAATATGGAAGTAGATAAGGAAGGAACTTTTATCAAAATAACTAAGATGCGCTAGTTACTATGGGGGGAAAAGATACATGTCTATCAATTTTTTATTTTTTATTTATTAGTATTAGTATTAGTTATATAATTGTGTATTTCAGCAATTCTATCGCTGTACCTGCGCGACAAACTTAGGTACAGTGACAATGGGGCGACAGTCATCTACCATGTGTTCACAATGTTTGCGTATTTCTTCCCCGTGCTCGGCGCCATGATTGCAGACGGATGGCTCGGAAGATTCAGGTACTATTATTAATAATATTTTTTGGTGAAATACAAATCACACTGACCCACGTTGAACCTTTATTGGCCTACGTCGACTAACGAGAAATAACTATTGGATATTTTATTCGTATCTTTCTTGATGGTATCGGAAATGCGATGCATTTACTATCAGTTATATTTGGTCACTTTCTTGTGCCCGTTTAACAGAGTATAAATATTGTTATCCAAAATACATCAAATATTTGCCAATCATCCAAACATTTGTCTCGGAATAATTTCACAAACTGATCTTCCATTATATCACAGAGCTCTCTAAACAGCGTACGTATTATATATGATGTCTTATGTGCAAATCCCGCAATCAATTTGCTAAGTAACCTGGTGAGATATTGTCTATTGAGCTAAGCATAGTACTCGCCAATTACGCGTTGACGAGAGGATTACACGGTTAATAACTAGTCTGATGTAGGTACAAATTAATTGTGTAATAGCACTTAGGATGCTGATCAGATTTTAGTTAAAAAATATGGAGATAAAAGATTGACTTGCAAAAATACGGCGTGAGTCTTGCTTCCGACGGTACTGAAAGCCGTCGGTTCCGCGCATTACAATTCGGGTTCAAGTAAAACTCTTTGAGCAACGTCAATTATTCTTTCGAAGCCTTTAAACGATTTTGACTGAGTGTTTGAAGTGTTTATACTTCCAGAAATCTTTCCATTTTTTTTTTTCATCTATCCCAATTTTTTTTGATATCTTGCACTACATTTATTAGAAAAGCGATGGATACTACAGATAAATAGAATCAAAATATGTAGAATTTATTTTACAAGTAAATTATTTTCTTTACTAGTGTAATTATTCGGATTTCCAGACAGTAATACTAACACACAATTAAGCCTGTTGCTATCTACGTAACTCGTGTCAGAAATGCATGTAGACATATTTGTTTGTTTTGCAGAACTATTTTGTACCTGTCGCTGGTGTATGCTGCTGGCAGTGTGTTGATATCGGTGACAGCAATGCCGCCCGTCGGCCTGCCGCAACTGTACGTACTAATGGAATAATCGCGCCACGACAAAAGAACCGAGCTATTTGCAACGACTGATTGTTCCATGCAATATTCGCACGTCGTTGTCCCTTACACTTCAAGTTGATATTAGCTTTTTTAATCATCACACCCTCCAATTTGATAGCTTTTTTAATCATCACACCTTCCAAAACAGCTTTTAAGATTTCCGTTTCCAGATTATTCTTTGCAAGCACGATTGTTCTGTGGCGATGTTTTGACGTTACAACCACAATATCAGCTTGTGAATTAGTGGCTAGTTCAGTTAACATTCGAATCATCTGCAGACCAGACAGTCACGCGGCTATAAGCCTATAACACATGCTAATTAACTCGATATAATTTTATTGCTGTTATATTAGTAAATATTATCTCGCAATATCAAATAAATTTATTAATGAATACATTGTATTTTAGGGAGTTCACAATCCTAGCTCTACTGTTGATAGCATTCGGTACTGGTGGAATAAAACCTTGCGTGTCTGCTTTCGGCGGCGATCAGTTCAAGTTGCCAGAACAGGAGAGGTATTTGGGCTACTTCTTCTCCTTATTCTACTTTGCTATCAACGCCGGGAGCCTTCTGTCCACGTTCTTGACTCCTATACTGAGGGCGGACGTCCATTGCTTCGGAGACAACGACTGCTATTCTCTGGCATTTGGTGTTCCTGGCATCCTTATGATTGTGTCCATTCGTAAGTTATTATTTCGTGTTTTAAAACGCCATATTCTAAATTAATGTAGTAGGTACTCTACTAATTAGTATTTGAGATATTTTTTTTTTAACATAACAAAAAAATTAAGAAAATATAACTTGATTCAGTAAATATAATTGAAATAAACAACGTTCTTGTGAAACTAGCGTATGTTATTTCAATAGCAAATTTAATTTTTCGGAATTAGTTCTGCTGCGCAACCTGCGATTAGTCGATAGGGCCGAGAGCGGAATCGAAGCAGTAAACATACGCACCGATTTGATTTGTACGCAACAAACATTATCCATGAAATTGGCGTAAACCGTATCAATGGATATATCTAAATAATACATAATTTCAATAAAGCCAATGATATAATAGTAAGTGCACATCCTTAGAGAAAGATGAAGTGTAACAAGAAAACGATAATTCTGATGGTTCACAAAGGCTTGCAATCAAAAAACGGAAATTAAAAAAGTAGTCTCTTTAAATTACAACTTCTTCGGCATCTCTTAACTGCTCATAACATTGTAATAAAGTATATCCGTGTGAAAGTTAAATTTTAATACAGTTTGCTTCCACTATCACTAACAACTTATAACGTAATTTTGAATGCAAAAACGGCATGCGCATATTAATTGCACAACTTCCAGGAAAAAGATAACTGGATTTTAAGTGCACGTATTTTAAGTTGTTATTAAATAAGTTCGAAAATAGCTTAAGTTAACCGTACATAATGGATATTTGCTGCTTTATTAAACAGTAAAATAATTGGATTAAGTTACTTGCGTTAACGTCTTCGTAATACAAAACTTACACTGACTTTGTTTTAAAGAGTGAGACCGTAAAATAGAAAACTATGCTTATTTGATTTCCTTATTATTTGGTATTAATAATTTGTTTTTGCGGTAAGAGCTCTAGCCGGGATCCGACGGAACCCGTCGGAAACCTATTACCGCCGATAGTTAAAGTTAAAACAAAATATTTCAATCATCTACCTAAAACTAAAAACAACTCCTATAAAAAATAAGATTCCGACAAAAAGTGAGAATTTGAAGTAAATTATTATCGTGATTTATCTTTTGCGTCTTGTTATTTTGCATTGATTTATAGTAATTATGTAATGTAAAGTACCGTGTGGCGTAATTTTGAATGAAGTATAGATATATATTGTTGTTGTATAGAAATCAATATGCTAACAAATTGATTGCCTTTCAGTATTCTTCGTCGCTGGCAAGAGATTGTACGTAGTAAAAAAACCAGCAGGAAATGTATTGGGACAAGTGGCTTCATGTGTCGGGGTAAGCGAACAAATATCAACTTAAACATTAAAACAAATTTTAATGTCGCAACAACAAAATTAATTTGATAAAAGCCTGCATATATAAAGATAGTTGACATTGCATCAATAGTCAAGTCCATCCGTCAAATTAGTTTAGCTATAAAATTAGTTACTTGACCTATCTGGAATGTTATCTAAAATAAATCAGTAGTTACTTTTTTTTGTATAGATTTGTTATAAAAATAATTTATTATATCACATTTCAATGACCTCTAACCAAAACGTGATTTACTCTTATTTTATTCAAGAACATAAAAAAATAATGTCAATGTACCGGACACCGTTTATTATTAAACAATCACTGTCGTCTGCTGCAAGGTTATTGAAATCGTTAAAGTCCTTGTAACAAATCAACCGAGGTCATTCTAACATGCATATTTTTGTCCACAGCATTCAGTGGTGCAATATGCAAAAAGCAAAGAGAAACGGGAGCACTGGCTCGACCACGGCGACGACAAGTACGACAAGGACCTCATCGAAGACATCAAGTCGCTCCTGAGGGTTCTTCTGCTTTTTATCCCGCTGCCAGTATTCTGGGCACTTTTTGACCAACAGGCAAGATAACGCCACATTATTGATTGGACTATCTAGTTTTATTTCGATTGTCAAAATCAATATCGAGTCTCGATGCGGTGTTGGTTTTATGATTAGATTATTATATTCGCAGGGGTCGAGATGGACATTCCAAGCTGACAGAATGGAACAAGATATAGGAAGTTGGACACTCAAAGCCGATCAAATGCAGGTTCTAAACCCGCTACTGATCTTAATATTTATTCCTCTGTTTGAAGTGGTAAGTTTAAGTCAATTACTGATATTTCTTTGTATGAATGTTGTGGTGTATTGTAATATATTATTCTTTTTCAGGCAATATATCCGTTTTTAACGTGGTGCAAACTCGTGCGGAAACCACTGCACAAAATGGTTTGGGGTGGCATTCTGGCCGCATGTGCATTTGTCATATCAGGCGTTGTGGAATTAAATCTTTTGGTACGTAAACAATTTCCTGAGGGCATCGTGGACATTTCACAAAAGGAATGTCACAAACAGGACGTGCATGATACACTATTTTATAATTAATTTCAGCCCACGTATGGAACACCGGTATCAGAGGGCTTTGCGCAGCTAAGAGTTTATAATGGCTACAATTGTAATTTCACGCTAAATACAGGCGATTTAACTGCTAATGATAATGATACAAATATCTACCACATTGGTCCTTTGTCGGTGTACGAGAAATTAGATTTTGAGACTGATAGTATTATAGATTTACCTTATTACTTGCGCGGCGAAGGCAGCTGCGTGGATATTGTGCACAATGGATTTTTCCATTTGAAAGAAAAAACTGCAAACTCTTTCTTTATCGGCCGTAATGGTGTGGAAAATTTCACTGACAATAATGATAAAGCCATCGATGGAGTGAAACTAAGGTGAGAAAAAAACAATAAATATTATATTAATTGTTTTACAATTCACTTATGATATAACACCTACTTATTATAATTCATCCCGTTTACTTTTGTGTTTATTACAATTTTCAGGCGAATAAAATTGATTATAAATTTCATTCCAAAACGAGAACATGTGATTTTCTGATTTTGCATTGATTGTTTTGATTTCTTTCCCTATACTCATGATGTGTTCTGCTTGTGCTGTCATTGGAGGCCATGTTACGTTTCCACGATAAGTGCTAGGCGTCGGATCGCCAGTTTTTGCAAAGTTACTCCACAGTTCAGTAATTTGTTTTATGAACACTCTGTCTTTATTCTTCACGTCTTCGCGAATGGTCACATAGCTTTCCCAGAGAGGTTCACATTTAAGTAAATAGCATATTTCATCTCCATCGGAGGCGCCTTTCACTTTTACATTTATGCCGGCCATAGCAGTGGCTTTAAACGCATTAAAATTTCCGTTATAATTAAATTTATAAACGAACATCCTGCTACCGCTTACATTTATGTAATTCTTTATAAACTTGAACACAGGATATTTTTTTAAATCGGACGTGTATCTGAGAAAGCTTTCAATGGTTATACCGTTTCTAAAGTACTTTGTTCTTATTTTGTCTGATGCGATTTTATATGTATGTGTTGTAAGATTATGCCGACATCCGTCTTCGAAAGGCACCATATACTTAAAGGAATTTTCCAGCGTCTTTAACAAATGCGGATTATGTAAAAACGGTATTATTTCTGATATGCCCTCTCCACTATTAAAGCCAATTAATATGGGTTTCATTTTACTTGAACTTTGAATGTTATCGAAAAACTTTTGTGGGGTTTTGGTTAATAGAGATGTATTTGATTCTGTTTCAATAATAGGTACAAAAGGAACTAAAGGTTTTTGAAAGTTTATCACTTCTTGATTTTTGAAAATGCGTCGTGAAGCAGCTATTATGTCAGCCGTGAGAGCATGTTTAATGCGTTTGGCACCTTTCCTTTTAAGTTCTTTTTGCAGTCTATAATTGTCTAAAGCATTTGGACTTTGAAATAGTGACGGAGAATATATAGCACCACTTTGTAATATTAATTTTGAAAATAGATTATTAAATTTTGTCGTCAATAGAAGTGACAAAAATGTCGCCGCAGATCCGTTACCCATAACAGTAATTTTGTTTTTATCTCCTCCAAATACTTTCACGTTACGTTTAATCCATTTTAAAGCCATTACGATGTCTTTTAGTCCCATATTAGCGTCTGGGGCAGATTGATTTAGTTTTAAAAATCCAAACGGGCCTATTCTATGTGTTACAGTTACCAAAATGACATCATTATCTATGAAAAAGTCACCGCCATGAATATGACTAAAACTAGATGCGAAAGCATAGCCATGTACCCACACTAGAACGGCTTTCCTTGGGTTATCATCTTTAGGTATAGATGGTGTGTAAATGCTGAGGTGCAGGCAATCTTCATAGCCATACACTGCATGTTTATGTACAATATGTGCTTGAGCACACGCTCCTCGATGTTCTGTTTGAGCAGCGAAAGGCTGTTTCCATTTCTCTGGGGCTACAGGGTCCTTAAACCTCAGTTTTCGAACAGGAGAGCGTGCATACGGTACTCCGTAAAAGGCAAAATAAGTTTTTCCTTCAAATATAGAGACTTGACGCGTTCCGATAAGCGTACCCTGTTTCACTTGCACTTTGACATCGTATGACTGGACTTCTAAAAACAACACAAGCGAAATTGCAACAACAAAGACTTTGAAAGCGTCGATCATATTAAATAATAGTGTGCATTTCTATTTAATAAAGATATTGCCTTATCGATAAATGTATATTACTTTCATTCAAGTGGCAAGTGTTTTGTTTCGCATATATTGTAGTATGATTAAAATGCACGCCGATGAACAACAATTTTGTTCCAGATTTTTATGTAATATCAACAATGAAGAAACAATTACAATAGTAGATAGTAAAAAGAATAGAACAATACACTACTTATCAAGTAGTAATACAACGCAAAGAACTATACAGAAAGGAAACGCTGATATTTTAATTAATGGAGTTACAGTATTAGGAAATTATGAGTTCAAATCTGGTGCAGTATATACTATCAATGTGTACCAAGATACCAATGGAGTCTACGTAAGTATTTTGTATTTAACAATGAGTAGCAAAACAGGATTCGATAATTACTATAAAGCTATTATTTATAATATTTCAGATGGCAAACCCGGTAATGATCACGCCGCCGAACACCATTCACATTTTGTGGTTGGTGCCGCAGTATGTGGTGATGACCATGGGAGAGGTGATGTTCTCCGTCACGGGGCTGGAGTTCTCCTTCACGCAGGCGCCTGCCAGCATGAAGTCAGTCTTACAGTCAGTCTGGCTCCTCACAGTCGCCTTCGGCAATCTAATAGTCGTGCTCATCGTCGAAGGAAACTTTTTAGACGCACAGGTGAGCATTGCTTCATCCACCACACGCTTTGTTGTAGTAGTACTCGTTTCAAACTTTTAAACCCGATATAGCCCGATACGGAAACTTTAAATTATCAAGTGAATAAAACAATCCTACTAACCGGAACGGTTGCATAGTTTATTTTGCCACATCGGCAAACGATACGCAAACCAATTCGACTTATTTATTTACCATTTAGGTTTGTAATTTTAACCGGTTTTCATGTATTACATCATTCGAATGCAGTTCTTGTTTAAAGAATGCCAATCACAAACAGGATTTATTAATTAAGACTGATCGGCATTACGTTGAGAATGATCAACGCGTAAAATTACAGATGGGATGAAAATGTGTTCGCAATTTCTCCTACTGTTTAATGTCATATTCTCATTGGAAATGTGGCGTCATCAATTGAAAGAAGCAATCATTTTTATTTTATCAATCGGTCGTTTGGTTGAGTGACGCCGCATATGATAACCTTGAGGTTATGGGTTTGTTCTCAAATTGGGCAATAAATATTCGCAAGCAAGATCATAAAAAAAGGATATTAATGAGAATGCAAAATTTATAACTTTGGTCCCACAGCGGTAGTTTTGATATTAATAATACTTATATTATGAGTTCATCAAACTCAATGTTATCCTAGGATTATATACAAGTTAAGCAGTCTAATCGTAATATTATTTTGTTTCAGTGGAAGGAATTCTTCCTGTTCGCCGGTTTGATGATGATAGACATGCTGATATTCACTGGAATGGCGTTCAGATACAAATACGTTGAACTGAAGTCAAGTACGGAAGACTTGGCAGTAGAAGAGATCAAAATGCCGACCATGCCTGAGAAGAACACACAAAATACAGATAACTAGTGGTTGTGGTTACTAAAATAAAGTTGTTATTGGATGTTGCGCTTATATTATTACCCTATATCCCCTCATTCTAAAACTTGTGTATTTTAAATAAGAATATTAAATGATTTATCGCGATGGTTGGCGAGACGAAAATCTAATCGCCTGATAGTAAGCGATACGACCGCCCATGGACAGTAGCAAATTAATAATTAGCAATACTTAGTAATCAACTGTGCTGGCCAAAGACACAAGATGTTAGTTCTTAGTATATCTAATAGTTACTCTAGCTACAATGTCCTTCAAACTGGAACACAACAATGCATTTATATTGCTGTTTGTCGGGAGAAATTGACGATGCGGTGATACCTAGACGGCCTCTCGAGAGTCCTACCACCAGTACATAACATTTCTTTAGAACAGTTTCAAAATACAAGCATTCCGAAGAGATTCAAGTAGCACTGGGGCAAAACTGATGCAAATAAGTATGTTAAATACTAATATTTAAAATACTGCTAACAAAAAGCAAAAAAACTGTTCGCATGTCAAATCTGAACAGGACAACAAGCGGTCGGATACAATCTGTTTATTTAAACTCCGTTAACACATTAAACAATTAGCTTTGGATAATTTGTGTGATGTTCCCATAGGACCCCGGGCGCGGCCTGCGCTGGTCGCATTGTGGGGACGGAAATAAACCGACTAACCCTCACCGCTCCCCGGGCTTGTATGCACTGATTGTCAAATGTTATCCACTTATGAATATATACTTTTATTTATGACTCACCTAAAATTGTTAACTCTAAATGGAAACATTTAATTTTGATAATATATACGGGTACATGTTAATCAGATTTAATTAGCTTAAATAAGTTATAAATTTTTCAATAATTAACGAAGTTCGTCGTATGAGATGCGGCGGCTCTGTAGTTAAACTTCAATAGAGGATTATATTACCCCTGCATTTGATATAAGAATAAATTGCAATCAATTACATCGTAAGTTAGTATATATTGCCTCAGAACCAGTAGAAATTAGTAATATTGGTGTAATATGCTTCATACAATAGGTAGTCTAAAACAACATTACTAAAAAAGACAAAAAAATACGGCATCTATTACTGAAAATATTTAAAACACCAGCATAGCAAAATGTACCTATATTGCTCAAAAGTAACCGATATAGATAAGCTATCTACTAATTAGCATTCACAACGAGTGCCAACAATTTTGCGTAGTTTCAATTTACAAATGGTATAGGTTAAGTTATTGTAGGGTGAAAATATTGAACAAATAAAATTGACTTGCTATTATATTTTTTATTGTCAATTCGGCATGCATGTTTGAGAACCTCTGGCCGCCATTGAGTGCACAAGTCTGTTGACGACTTGTTAATAATTGCGTATAATAAATGCTTAAATACAACAAACAGACAAATAGGGGCAGGGGTCTTCATAAAGGGAGCGATTTAGTTTCCGAGCTATTGAATTCAGCAGATAACCACAGGAGTGCGAATCACTCCATGTGAAAGGGATGTGTAGTTCTAGTTGACGCACAACCACATACACATAGATATGTTTGTCATTTGAAATGCGAAGATAAAAACATTATTTTTATATAGGAAAAATTTTGTAAATATTTTTTTGAAGCCTGTACAAGTGTCGACTTCAGGTGTAAAAACATAAATTAAACTTTGTGCAATATGTCACACATGCCATACACACCTGAAAAATGCCGGTGTAGTGTATTACACAGTATTGAATATTGTGACTGAAAAATTTATAGTGTGTTGCTAAACCCACGATATAGTATTTGGTGTCCAGCATGTCAGAAGGCAACAATTACTTTCAAAATTTAAACGAAGTGGATTTTATATTATCTTTTCAGCTTAAGTATGCACTCCATTATATGCGGATGTTTACGCGAAGGTCTACTGATTGACTTCGATGGACTATTTCTAGGCTATGATGGGGTTTGTATGTTATTCAAAAGTACTATTGCCAAATAGTAGTTACGAGCCTGGACCAGTGACACTATGACTAATGGCACGCCGTATTTTTGTAAGCGCTCATATACCGGGTATATCAAGAGTGCTACCGAAAATGAAGCTGGGTGGTAATTTTAGTGACTTCAGAGTTCAGACACAATGCAACTAAATTTTGTGCAAAAATTTGTGAATTTTTTTTTTGTTATTTTTTTCTTTCGTCGTGTTATAATGGTAAATACATCGTTTTTTCTTAAATAATAGTGTACACCCTTTTATTTACCTATTTTTACCCATTTATTTTTAAAGACGCTATGGTACGCAAGGCATTAAATTATTATTTTAGCAAACACTATGGATTTACCATCCAAACTCGACGATATTTAAAAAAGAATAAAAAAACATTGTCCCGTTTCTTTGCGAAATTTTCAGTTGCATTGTGTTTGTAGTCACTAAAACTACCACCCGGCTTCGTTTTCGGTAGCACTCTTGATATACCCGGTATATTATAGTTTTATTTATCTTTGTAATACTTTCATCTTGATCTCTATTCTTTATTTTCTACATTCTCTCTCTCTCTCTCTTTCCCTTCTGTGATATCCATACCAAGGTTGTCTGGAAGAAATCGCCTAGAGCGATAAAACCGCCATTTAAACTATTATTTATTGTTATTTCTATTCTTTTTTTAATTTCTGTACAATTAAGAGTATTTATATTGCTTTATAGTCTAATAAACAAAATCAGAGCAAACAATGTAATAAATTACATAAAATTGTAGTTAATATTTGATATCCAGAGGTGTGGACAGAGGCAGTATTGAAAAAGTAATTGTTAGTTACAATACCGGACGCGGAACGGAATAATTGCGCCGGCGGTGTGCCGACAGCGCGGTGGACCGCTAATTTCAATTGTTCAGATCGAGTTTGTTGTGTAAATTATTCTGTAATCATGAACACCTAGGTAAAACTATGCGGGGAAACTTTTTGCAACTCGTTTTATATGCTTTTACGAATTTGGTATTTCCCAAAATGCTTTTAGAGTTCTTATTACCGGCAATTTGAGGTAATGCGTAAACCAATCACTGAATTATTGTATTAAATGTAATAACATTGTTTTGCCGTATTTTGTTTGCGGCCTGGCCTTCTAAACGTGAAAGTGTGTTTGTTGGTTTGTCATTTTGCCACGCAGCAACGAAACTTCATCGGACCCATATTAATTTTGTTCAAGCAGATATAGTATACAGGCCTGAGATGACCTAACTCACAACATACAAAAAATATCTCACAAATACAGTTTTAAACTAATTCATAATTTGAAATGGATTAAAATATTCATTTATTTAAAATAATACAGATAAAAATAAACTAATATATATACGCCTAAAAAAGTTTAAATTAGTTCTCTAAAATACATCAAAAATACACGCGTCACAGCACTCGTAATACCAGTTATTATAATAAGTTCACGACACGGATTAATTAAGTGCAGTCAGAGAAGCGTTTTGCAGAAGGCGCCAGAACATGTTCCGGGCACTTTGCGCGGCGCGTGGCGTGCGCGTGCGGGCCACCGTGGCCGCACGTGGCCTCACGTGGCCTCGCGTGGCCTCGCACAAAGCCAGACCAGACCACGTGCAAGTCCTTGCCGGATAATCCCCGCCTAGCATATGCAGCCAAATAAATAAATTACCCAAAACCGCTGCGGTTTATAGCCCAGAAATGCAATTTGAAAGTTGGTTTTACATTTAAATTAATACTCCTGTGAAACGGAGTTAGTTTTGAGGGTTCCGAAGTTATGGTGTTTATTTAAATTCTAGTCTATTAATGTATATTTGTCCTATGAATGGCGGGCTTGAACGATTGAATTAGATTTTAGTCCAGCACTGTAGCCCACTGCAAGGTGATTGACTGAGTGGAGCCTAATGTAAATAATTGTAGGATGGTTTGTCTTTTGGAATATCATTTTCAAAAATTATGTTTTCATTATTATAATCCAGATTACTTGTACACATTATACATGATACAAGTAGCTGTATACCAAGCTAACTGCAACCGAAAGTATTTTTGTTTGGTAATAATTTCAATGATTAATTTCATTCTTTCCACGCCTGATCGCACGTCTTTATAAAACCGTTGGACTTAGTATAAATTCTCGTTCATTCTTACTGTAGACAACCTAAATTTATTAAAGGTACCTTAGTGTCAGAGTAGAAAATCCCAAGATCTGTTGGTACAGTGAGTAAACCCATACATATACTTTAATTGTGGCCACGACCCTCGAGAAAGAGTGAGACAGACATAAAAAGAGTGCAAAAAATTCGGCGGCCAGAAAATAGAGTTAGGAAACTCACCGAGAGTCCCACACAGCTTGACCCGGTGGCTCACATCTCTTGGTATCACTACAATCATCAGCCCATACCGAACAATACTAAATCGCAGCGACGGGGGATCTCACGCGAAAAACTATCAAACATGTTTGGTCGGGGCGTGGTTTGGCGCGTGGCGGCCGTGCGCGCGACAGGCGCAGCGCAGCGCCGCGACAAATCAATTACAGACTCCACTTGGGCGCAACTTCCGACGGAATTACCGCCAAATTATACTCCACACAAATTACTTGTTTATAGTTAAGTCGAGTGACTAATTTGTATGATTTAATGCCGCGAGCATTCTCAGGGTGCGTCGATAAATGGCTGGGATAAGTTCCATTTTTTTTATGATCGTTAAAATAAGTATATATTTATAAAAAATCATAATGAGACAGGTCTCCAGTTACACATATTATGCAACATTTATTAAAATTCTCGGCGTTATTTTATTGACATAATATATTAAAAACTTTAAGAAAAGCCGTTCCAAATGTCTGGGAATATCTTGAAGTATTTTAGAAATTTATAAGTTCCCCGTAGGTCGCCGCTATCTTGGCGAGGCGCGTGTATTTTATAGGTGCTGTCAAAAACATTCCTCCGGCCACCAATGAGAGAGAGGATCGCTCATCGATCCTCTAACACTCCCACTTCTCCACAAACAGTCTGCAAGAGGACATAAAGGAATTATGCGAAAGACTTCGCTTCTATCCGCAAGGATTTAAGTAGTTCGGCAAACACACAAAATTAATCACCGTAGTAATATTAAAATAATAATTTTACCCGTGCAATATAGAATAAATACTACCAGCATTCCTATATACATGCCTTTAGTCCCAATGTATTAAATAAATCACGGGATAATTTTTCAGCGAAGTTGTCTATACTTTTATCTAGATATCTCGCAAGCCCCGCCCCTTTCTTCCCTTATTATACAAAGCGCCACCTCCACAGGCAGGGGATGAAGCGCACACTGCCAAACTTGCGAAATGTGGTCCAGTGCAAATGAAACCTTATTCGGTGGGCGGCATGATCGCTGTTCGTTGCTCCCAAATTTTGTTGTCACGATACACAATCTGACAGTTGTTGAAATGGCCACCCCTAGTTGTATAAAATTATTTTACGCACTTGGTTCAGGCTCAGTCAGTTTTGGTTCGTGATTGTGAAAATAAGAAATAAATAATTAAATCTAAATAGTGAAAAATGTCCGGCGCCAGAACTCAACTCGCCGATTCGTCCACATCGCCGTCCCTCAGGTACTTATTTTGAAGTAAACAAGTTTTTGTAAAAGTTTGTCATCCCTCCGTGAGTCGTGGCACGCGTCTGTGGGTTTTAAACTGTGCCTAGGTATTCGAATTAGACACGTAGATACAGCTACATACGGGTTTATTGATTTCACGCGGCTCTTATGAAGCGGCCGTTTACCGCTCCGCCGACTTGCGACGACTTTATTACTTTTTATTCAAATACGGTCGCGATTGGCTTTATGATGGTGATTTTGCAGAAGTGGTATTTACTAGTTGCTTTTATGATTAGTGGATTTTTGTTTTTATTTGTCGTCGGTCGTGGGAAATCCCAGGTGCGTTCAAGGTGTTAATTTGTTTGTAGCGAAAACCGGCGACTTGATTATTCCGGGTTGAAGTTTGCGTATGCGGATGGGTCTGACGACGAGGGTCCCGCCTTGTCCACGGAGCTGCCTTCGTGCGTGTATGCAGCGGCCAGGAGTCGGCTGCAGCTGCCGCTAGCTGCCTACGTGCACCAGCACAACAGGCAACTGCACAACGGTAATGTACAAAAAACATTCGTAACAATAGAGTAGTTCCTAAAATCAAATAATTATTTGAACACCATTTTTAAAAATTCATAAATATTTATTTACTCCTTTCTCATAATAAATTCTTAAAAGTTTTAAATTTTTGCGAATGTTTTTACAAAAATGTGCAAACACATTTTTTATTGTGCAAAAATTATTCGTGTTTCCTATTTTTTTCGAAATATATTATGTGCAGAAATTCAAATAACTTGTTTTGTGTTTGTTTTCGTACACTTTTGTTTAATTGTTTTTGTACAAACGATGTTTCACAGTGTCTTTTTTTGTATTCACACATGCCTTGCGTAATATTTATAGCTATTTTTTTTTTCAGTGCGCTCTGTTTATTACAAAAATTGTAATTTTTTATGTGTTCAAATTACATGTTATAAGAAATTCATCTTGCTAATCCTATGGGCTATAGAGGAAACAAGATATCTACAAACTATAAAGTGGACAGCCGACCTGGCCCAGGTTGCAGGAAGTCGCTAGGTGCAGGCCACTTCCAACAGGTCGAGGTAGGGATATTTGTGGGAGGACTATGTTTAACAGTGAACTTTCTATGGCTGAGATGATGATAGTAGAGAAATTGAAGTATACTTAATTAATTGTTATTATCATGTGAAAATGGTATATTAACCGTAGCTATCTTTTCTCAATAAATAGTATTGGTAAAGATTATTAATTGGCTAATAAAAAAATAATTGCTAAAATTATTGTTGCTTAGTCACGCGTTTCGATAACCGACGGCAATTTTATGTTTAAGTCTTCACCGAAAATGCTTGTTGTGTCTAAAGTTTATTATATTTTCTTAAGAATTAACGAATATTATATTTGCGTCATTAATTGAAAAATATATTAATAAACACAACTCTTTTTACGACCTGATTGAAGTTATAACTTATATATTATTTAGTCATACATAACGTATAAGTATAAAAAATGTATGTGTAATACGGAACTGTAGATAATAGAAAGCCTTTAGCCTTACCTTTTTTAATTCATTTGTTTCAAGCGGTCTGATCCGACTTTGACCGAGTTATCACGCGGTTAATTTTACTTCATCACTACATAGTACGAATATAAAGCAAATTGCTTCTCGTCTGTTTATCCCTGTATTCTTCATTTTTTAAAACTACGCGACGGATTCAATGCGGTTTTTTTAATAGATAGAGTTATTTAAGAGTAAGGTATGTATATATATTACATATACAGAATGTCCCAGTTTGTCAGGAAAATAACTTGTATCTGGTGTGAAGTGGAGTCAAAAACGTCTGCACCCAGGCGAAGCTGGGACGGGCCGCTAGTTGTATTATAACAGGGATGTAAACCCTTAATATCCAAATTCATGTTGCGCTTCATGGTGCCAAAGGAACATGTGAGGCAGTATAGTCAAAACAAAGATTACTCCACGTTAAGAGAATCACGACCATCAGCATTAGGAAAACCTATGTTAGAAGGAAAAGGATGCTAGTGTAAAGTTTCATCAGTATCCTTAATTAGTATCTACTCTTAAAATACTTTGTTAATTTATGCGCCTACTTAGTTTTTTCTCTGCAGCATCCAAAGGTAGACTGTAAATATATAATACTTGCGGAAAGAATAATAAAAACTGCTACTTTTACATTTAAAACAAGCGATGTACAAAATATTTACAAGTTCTTATTTTATATGAAAATCAACAAAAATATGCATAAACAGCCTCTTTGGGTCCTCTTAAAGCTAGTATTATAGGAGTAAAATAACACAACCAATTAAAATAAACATAACCTTAAAAAATCTAGGGATTATAATGATCTTGGTACAGCGTTATTCTCTACAATGTCGCCTAATAATCGCTCGCTATTTAGCACGAGACCGCTCTATTAGAAATACGCTTATTTCGATTGCCTAGGCACCCGTACCATCCTAATAGGTTAACAGTTGTGAACTTCTAATACCCTCTAAATTCTTGTAAAGAACTCTATAGCCTAGCAGGTTTCCAATTTGGTACTAACTGGACACGGTATACCGAAATAACCGAGTATTTGTGGTATATATTATTAAACGTACATTAATACTGCCGCATCATTACGGCACGTTGACATTCCAGCTAGCTTTCAAATATGTTACATTCGGCTACGGCAGATGAGCAATAATAGTTACAACGAATTTGTGAATCAAAATGTTATCTACACTGATGTGCTGTATGACAAGAATAAGTTCACTAGTGGAAGGTCTCCCATATGTGCGAGGCCATCTGGATAGGTACCACCGCAACGTCTATTTCTCCCATAAAACAGCAGTGTAATTGCACTGTTATGTTTCGGATTGAAGGACATTGTAGCCAGAGTAACTACTGGACATATTGAGACTTAAAATTTTATGTCTCAGGATGGCGAGCATAATGGAATTTTGCTACTGTTTATGAGCGGTCGTATCGCTTACCATCAGGCGAACGGCTTGCTCGTCTCGCCATTCATTGCAATAAAAAAAAAGTAATTTTCATCCCTATACTATCCAAGTTGTATTCACGGCGCTGTGCGATCAGATTTTGACTGTTGCCTTTAATGATTTGATGGTGCAAATAGACCCCCAAAGTAACTTTTCTCCGTCAACAAGTTGTTATTTTCATCCCTCTATATAGTCTATACCTACAATAATGTCCGTGATATTTCCAAGCATTTTTTATTTATTTTGAAGAAATTAAAACAAGACTATGATACACAACAAATTCAGGATGCGGGTAAAAATAACAAGCGGCTCTGGAAAATTATAAAAGATATAACACTTACAGCAAAAGTGAATGAAACACCGTCTGAATTATTAGCATCAAATCCATTGCAATCAGTTAATGAAATAAATAATCATTTTGCCAGTGTAGGAAAGATATTAGCAGAAAAAATTATTCATAAAAAACAAATAAGTGTCAATTATTAAATAACTTAAATCAATGCAACCATTCGTTTGCACTTCTGCCAACTGATAATGATGAAGTAGGTACTCTAATTAGTAATCTAAAACAGGACTGTGCAATAGGCGTTGATATGATTTCAGCAAAAATATTAAAACTATATAAAGCTATCCTGTTACAACCTATTACCTATATTTGTAATCTAGCTCTTACAACTGGCATATTTCCATCAGTCTTTAAAATGTCTAGAATCACACCCATTTACAAAAGTGGTGATAAATCTGTTGTCAGCAATTATAGACCAATCTCTATTCTTCCGGCAGTTTCCAAAATTTTAGAACGAATCTTGAATAACAGACTAATTAAATATCTAGAGAAGAAAAATCTTCTCGCGCCTAACCAATATGGTTTTAGGTCAAAGAAATCTACAGCAGACGCCGTCCACGATGTTACAAACTACTTGATAACTAAACTGGACAGTAATAAAAAATGTCTCGGTGTGTTTCTGGACCTCGCAAAGGCGTTTGACACAGTATCTCATGACATACTATTAAAAAAAATGGAATACCTAGGGATTCGGGGCTTACAGTTGAAATTGTTTGAAGATTATTTATCCAATAGAACCCAATGTGTCATTATCAATAATTATGTTAGCAATAGTTTACCCATTAGTTATGGAGTACCACAGGGGAGTATATTAGGCCCAACTCTCTTCCTCATTTATATAAATGATCTGTGTAGGTTAGATTTTCCTCACGGCAAAATAGTAACTTTCGCTGATGACACAGTACTGCTATTTAATGGTGATACATGGGACCAAGTATTTCACTACGCTCAATCAGGCTTGAACATAGCAACCCAATGGTTAAAGGACAACATTCTAACACTAAATGTAGATAAGACAAAATACTTAATTTTTTCCATAAGAAACCCCAAAGATCATTTAGCATCGTCTGGCCTAATCTACCATTCATGTACGAACTTTGCAGATCCGTCTTGCACATGCCAGAGGCTACAGAGGAGCATATTAGTTAAATATCTGGGGGTTTTAATAGATGACAAATTAAATTTCCGGTGTCACACTGAATTGATAGCATCCAGAATAAGGAAGTTAATGTTCATATTTAAAACACTGAGAAATGTGGGGGATAAAAAATTAATTAAAACAGTATACTTTGCTCTGGGTCAATCCATACTCTCATACTGTATCACATCGTGGGGCGGATCATCTAAAACCATTATGTTAAAAATCGAAAGGGCACAAAGAGCCTTATTAAAAGTTAGTTTCCGATTACCATTCTTCTTTTCAACAACAAAGTTATACGAGCTATGCAATGTTCTTACAGTCCGACAGTTATATATACTAAATACAATACTAAAACAACACACCTTACTAAATTATGACCCAGTAAAAACTAAAAATAGTCGTAGAAAAGACCTGGTTTGCACAACACAACGTTACAATACCAGTTTTTCTCATCGCTTCTTTTGCTATCAAGGCTACAGCCTTTACAACAAAATAAATAGGGCAATTAATATCTACTCATTTACCAGGACCAAATGTAAGAAAACCGTAAACGAATGGTTGCAGAAACTAGATTATACAGATACCGAAAACTTGCTAATACTCTTAAATTAATTTCATACCATCATCCCGCCTAGACACGCTCATACTATTTGTAACATTAAACAGCTGATTCAGGCGCACCCTCACATAGGTACACAGTGTGTGCCACACACATAAATAACACTCACGCGCGTAAACGCAATTACTCACACTATACACATCCAAGACATTACACATAGACGGACACACACACACACACACACACACACGCACACATACACTCACACGCAAACACGCACACACGCACACACACACATACTCACTCACTCTTATACTGACAACACAGATTACTTTTAAGTTACTAGGAGTTGAAATTTTTGTTAGATGTTTAATTATAATTATAGCTCTTTTAAGTTAGTTTTCAGCTTAAATTTTAACTTCATTTGAAATATTGTTTAGATATGTTTTATTTTATTATTATTTTTTCTTATTTTAAACATTACACATACAATTTTATGTCTCCCAATTTTATGGATAGGCCCTAAAAGGGAAGAGAGCCTGGTGATCTGCACCACAGGTGGAAACCTACAGCAGACACCAGCTTCTCACAAAATAAGCATTAACTTAAAAATAGTTTTAAGGCAACTTATGTACCTATGGTTTTGTGAGGAGAAAATAAATAAAGTTTATTATTATTATTTATTATTATTATTATTTACATTTTCTTAGCAATATTAATCTTTTTTTCATTTATTTAACGACGTTAACATTGTAAACTAACTAACGATTTTCAAGGCATGCCATGTGTTTATCAAATTCCGGAGATTTTGATACGTAGGGGTCCAAATAATAAGCTGTTACTTTCATCCGTGTATACAAGAATGTTCGTGATATCTTTCAAGTATTTCTTGGTTTCATTTTCTTAGCAATATTATTCATTATCAACATTTTAAATAAGTGAAAGAAAAATAATCTTTTTTCATTTTTTTAACATGTTTAAGAAGATACGTAGAAAATTTGTTACAAGATAACATATAATGGGGTTATGACTAAACATTTATACTGAAGGTGTAGTGTTATTACCGGTTTGAGATTAATGCTTTCCAATTCAATTTATTTAATATATATGTTTTGAGTTAATATTTGATGTTCTTTGGCGTTAATCAATCACGTAAAACCACAATGAACAGAAAATAATGTAAATGAAGTATGTTGCTGAAAACCAATAAATATTGATAAACCTTAAAATTCAAAAACATAAGAAGTACATTAAGGCCATAAAGTTGCAGAAAGAATTTTTTAGCCAATTGAAAAATTTGATGGTTTTATTTATGATAAAATTTGGATGATGTAAGACCTAAAAGACTGATTTAAAATACTTATATCGATGAGTAAATTTCTATAGTTTTTTTTTCTCTTAATCTCTTGACCCTGTTTTTACCATCCCTAGAAATAGAGATGATTGTAACAAATTCAACTGTTGTTATTTCGATTTTTTCTCAAAATCTGTAATAATTGTTGGTATCAAATTATAGACAGGCAAAAGACCAATGTACCATGATTTTTGTGATATAATAATATCGGCCAGCTTTCGTCCCTGCTATACATTCATTTTAATATCATGTGGATAAAATGGGGTAAATAGAACACGCACAATGCATTTGATAAACTCTTACTAGCAAATAAAATTTGTTACTGGATTTTTAGAGACATGATCGTGTAAGGATACTTTATTTTGTAATTTTGTAAATAAAACAAAGTACATGATACGTTTGGTAACAAAGACTATGAAATAACAACACGTGAGTATTTATTTACATAAATTAATAGAAGGAGTTACAAATAAATTATTGTCCCCTTCCCTCCATGCAAAGCGGGTGACAAAACAATTAACTAAAGAGGTAAATAATCTCGCAAAAGGACTTTTCAGCCGAAGAAGCCAGCTGTAAAGCACCACTGATCAAATTATTATTAACTGTACTCTATGGTGGAAACTGCGTCATGGTCGCAACTAAATGGCGTTTTGGATACATATTCATCTGTTCTGTGGATACAGTCTACTGTATTCGATTTCAAGCGAACTTAATATCCTCAACCGGTGGGATATATCTTTCGCCTGGTAACTTCTGCCAGTACCTACCATACTTCTTTCACTACACACTACGGCTCCTTTGACGGGCCTATGCAATAAAAAAACTATGTGCCAAAAACAATAAAGTTATAACAAGCTTCTAAGTAATTTTTTACAATGAGTACTATCTTCGAGCAATTTAAACTGTTGGATCTAGTAGGTACATGTGTCAACCATACCTCTGAAAGTTTGTATTTTGTAGTTTCCTAGGATTCGTTTCGTTTATAATACAATTCTGATAGTGGCTTTACTTGGCTGTTTGTTTGATTAAGTATGTTTGTGGGTTGATTTAGTTAAAACATCGGTTTAATTGAATACCAATTTCATTGAATGGTAACCAAGCTTTGATATCCTGATTCACCCTGTTTGAAGTCATTTTGTGGTATTTGCCAAAGTTCATAATATTGCGCTCACTGTGTTAAAATTGTGATTCTTAGCAGTGAATTGGACCGGGCATTCTTTTTTATGTACATGTTTTTTTATGGACTAATGCTATTGTTTTTCTTTGAAAATCTTATTTCTGTAGAAGTAAATTCGTGCACGATCATACGATAGGTGCGTTCTATCACATTTTGAGTCATAATTTCGACAAACTTTTGGTAACACGAATGGCACATCTATATAAATGGATATATAAACGGTAGCATATCTATGTTTAAAATTATATAATTTTTAATTGTATAATTATATAATATTAGTAATATTTGTGATGACTCAATAAAGAGACTGCAATTCACCTGGTTGAAAAAATATAACGTTATACTATAGTTTATTCAATTAATCTGTAAAAGAGATCTTTGGTAACGTGTATGAATCTAGCATCTGTTATGTCCATTATGTATTTGTGAATAAGAAACGGCGCAAGAAACTCCCTCAGTTTCTTCTCTGGGGTCTTCCCCCTCGGCCCTCTCAATCCAACATTAGATTGTAGAGGAAACCCGTGTTCTGCAGTGAAACTTATTTATGTAGACTGCATTATTACATTAATAGATATACATAGTTGTAGTTTCTGATACCCACGACACAATACTCGCTTTTAGTGCCAGATCAGGATTATGTATATGACCGTTAAGTGTATTTATTAATAATATTAGCTAAGATATTATTGATCAAAAGTAATTAGTAGTCATCATTTTTGCAATACCTATTATTGGAATCAAGTGCTCACATAACAGTCCCTTTTAAATATGATAATCATTTGATCCTTTGCTTTACAGCTGGCTTCTTAGTCTGAAAAAGTATTTATCTGAGGTTAGGTACTTACATTTTTACTCCATTGTTTTATCACCCGCATTGCTACGGAGGGAAATAGACAAAAATATTTCAAATTCCTCCTATTATTTAACGTCATATTAATTTCGTTGCGGATTAAAGACAAGTAAAACATTCCGGAGAATCTCCGAGATGCAATGCTCGGTGTTATTAAACTGCGTGTCACTGTTGATCCTAGCTTTAGTCTGAGGGTGGAACATTTACCACTAACTATACTTCCAGTGGCTAAGAGAGATGGACTATTAAATGTTTGTTTGCAGATGGTTTGCTAGAGCCATCTCCGGAGCCAGAGTACCAGTGCAGTGGCTCCCCCTACCGCGTGCAGCGCGCGGCCGCCAACGTGCGTGAGCGACGCCGGATGCTGAGGTCCGGACCCAATGGGTATCACTTTTGTTTGTTGCATGTCATTCAATAAAACAACCTTCGGTATAAGCTTTTTTAATCTCCCACTTAGACCCAGTTGCTCTAACTTTGATGAACTTTGACGACAACTTACGATGGTTCTGATCTCACTACACAAGTCTGGATCTTAGTGTGGGGTTAGGACTATCTATGTGACTGTTTGGTGTATTTATTTAACGTATATTTACTTAACGAGCTTGCAAACTCAAAAAGGGGTAAAGTTGATGCAACTGGGACTTAATGTCTTGACTTGATGTCCATTTAATTAGTTGATAGTGGTAATTCATAGTAATTATAATGAAAAGTGAGTAAAAAATAATTGTTACGTAGGTATCACACAAATTATTAGGTAGGTATTCCCCACGCTCCCCTTGTAAACTCACGTGGCTCGTACCTACACGTGCAGTGATTTTCATTGTAATGACCGCTGTAATATGGACACCTACATAGTTTAATTAACATTGCCTCATTAAAATAAAATTTGATGAGTAACATTCGCGTAAACCTAAGAAATCATTAACATTGCCTCGAAACTACTGAATGAAAAAAACGTGTGTGTGAACTTATGTACGCACGAAGGAAATTATACTTCTCTTATCACGAGTTTTTACAAAAGTCACCATTTAACATTTTTGAAATCGATTTTTTACAATTCACAGTCATAATTAATTTGAGATCACATAGACATTACACATCTATTATGCATACTTATATTTCTTTATTTTTCACTTAATATAACAAGTGTTATAGATTTTTCATTTTACCAAACAACTTTGAATGTATTTATGAGTTTAGTCGGGAACACAGATCACTCCGTAATCCGCGAGTGATCTGTGGTCGGGAATTTGAGAAACAGTTGACACCTAACTTTGTCCTTCGCCTTATAGCGGTCGGTAACTCTCTTATTCATTTCCAAACGTGTCAAAACAAGTGTAACTTAAAAAAATACTGTAGCTATAAAAGAAATATAAACAGAAGCTAAAACTCTGTGTGTGCTATTGTGATTTTAGCAGTATAAACTCGGCGTTCGATGAGCTGCGTGTACACGTCCCCACGTTCCCCTACGAGAAGCGACTCAGCAAGATCGACACGCTGCGCCTCGCCATCGCATACATTGCCCTGCTGAGAGAGGTTCATGTCCAATTTACGCACATTGTATTAATAAAATGTACTGTTCAATTGGTATTTTAAAAGTCCTGTCTTATCGTTTTACAAATTATGAAAATATGACTTCATTTTATTAAATGAATGAAGTCAATACCGTTACAATAAAAATATGTGTTAGATCATCCATCAGTTCATAGCATCTTAGACTATCATTCAACGTTCTTACAATTATAGACCTACCAACAAATAAATACTAGCTCTGGTTAGGTTTAGAAATGAATATGAAATTAGAAATTTTAGGAAAAATATATAATCGTAAATTGCATCGTGCGTCGTAATAATCGGTGCTTACCGAAATATCTTTAATTCTTGCATCACTTGTAATATTGAAATAAGAACGCATAAATATTTCCACAGTCTCGATTATTAGATAATAGCAGATAGCTATTCAAACATTACAAAAATACAAAGATCGCTGAAACGTCAGTATGTATGTACTTTGCACAAGACTTTGCATAAATACATATCGACATGCATAGATAGCGACATCTGAAGTTAGTTCTGGCACCGACTTAATGCTTAGTCGATTTCAATGCCATTTACTATAATATATATTCTTTATTATATTGTTTTATCATGCGTATAATTTCTGTAACGATTAAAACACACATTTCCTAATATTGTCTTTCCATGCACAGCAACGTAATACAGCGTACACATCACATACTGCTCTACAAATCAATAATTAATTGGGTTAAATTGCCCGCGCCACTTTAAATGCTTTACTGCGCTCGCTATCTGTATATATGGGACATAAGATGTTAATAGTCAATATTTATTAACAATCTTCTTGATCAATTTTTTTTTGTAGGTTCTGGACGCTGACTACGATCCGCTAACTTACGTGGAAAAATGTCTGCGAGGCGAGATAAAGGCTGATCGTGCACACTGGAATACTAGTGGTACGTTGTCATATCAAAAAACCTACACATTAGACGGTAGGCAGAAGTTTTTTACCTTGGGGGTCATCCATAAATTACGTCACACTTAAAGGGGAGAGAGGGGGTCGACAAAATGTGACATTATGTGACAAGGAGCGGGAAGAGTCTAAAATCTTGTGAAAATATATTATTTTATGTCTAAATATTACAACACAACATTTAAATGACATAAAAATAACATAAAATTACATAAAAATTGCAACTCTGTCTAAAATTGCAAAATATGTAACATTACACTGGGTAGAGAGGGGGGTCCACAAATGTGACCAGGTGTGACAAAGGAGAGGCCAAAAATCATGAAATTTGTGCGACGTATTTTATGGATCGCATCTTGGTGGACATAGACGTAAGTTGGTATTGCAGGAGCACGACAGAGTCAATGCCAATACCTCTTCGCTCTTCCTGTCTTTTTTCCATCCCGCTCCCCTCCCGAATTGATGGGCTGGCATCTCGTCCTTAATCCAGGCTTCATGGATGACCAAGGGCTGATGTGATCACTTGCCATCAGGTGAACTGCTTTTTGCAGCGTTTGCTGGACCTATGTTATAAAAAAAGAAAAAAATCGGTTATTAATAATGGAGGAATGGTCATAAAGGTCATATCATTCAGGTCATAGATTGTCATACCTCCAAGAGTTTAATATACTTGAAATTTCACGCTTATATCTGGAAATATTCCGTCTTATCCATAACACCAACGCGAATTGCACTAGTATTATTTCTGATCATACATACAGAGTTCAATACAAAGCGTTTTATAGTAGGTATTCAAGAATAACATTTTGAAAGCGCTTAATTATATTTCAACTTATCCATTATCTAATGATACTACGTCATTGCTCACACGTGACAAATGATAATAAACGCCAAGGACCAATAAAACAGGCATTAAACATTAGTTAATGTATTCAATTTCCCATTACTTAACCTGCTGACGTACTTAATACATTGGACACTATGTGTATGTTCTTGATTTTTTTTTTTTTTTTTTTTTAATGGCCTGGCATAGTGGCGGCATTGCACCTGATGGAAAGTGCCAATGCCGCCCAGGCAGAGTATCCATTGGCATCGGACGGCAGTCCCATGCCAATGGAAACAATTATGCCGGCCTGCTTAGGTGCCTCTTCACACCACGGCGGAAGGACCCGGGATTGTAGGAAGGAGGGAACACGTGCGCCGGCAAACAATTCCACAGCCTGACGGTGCGGCACAGAAACGAATTTGAGAACCGTTTGGTTCGCGCCGGGATGGTGTGGACCGTCAAGCTATGGCTTCGCAAGCCAGCACGCGTGGTTCTGGTTAGGAATGGAGAGGAGGGGAGCAAGTTGAACAATTCCTCAGAGCACTCACCGTGATACAGGCGGTAGAACACGCTTAGAGAGGCGACATCTCTCCGGAGTTGTAGCGACTCCAAGTTGCTCGTAACGTCTGCATCATTCACAATGCGGATGGCCCGCCGCTGCAATCCATCCAAGGCATCGAGCAGGTACTGGGCGGATCCATCCCAGAGGTGCGAGCAATACTCCATACCCGGCCGGACCTGCGCTTTATATAAGCGGCAAAGCTGACCGGGCGTGAAAAACCGACGCACTCTGTTCAGGACTCCAACCCTGCGTGATGTGGCAGATATTACGCCCTCGATGTGATTCCTTGGATTGAGATCACAGCGGATATCCACACCAAGGATACACAGGTCATTCCGCACTGAGAGGGGAGTACCCTGAAGAATGGGGAGGGGAGAGAACGGGGATTTTTTGCACGTGAACGCACACACCTGGGTTTTCCTGGCATTGAACTCAACCATATTCCTGGAACCCCATGTAGAAATGAGATCCAAGGTGCGGTTGAGCTCAATGACAAGATCTTCGCGTCCCTTCACAGTTTCGACACGGCAACCTGGAGACTTTTACTTTTACTTTTGGCTTAGAATATTTTTCGTTCGCCTTTCAGATCTGACGGCGAGGCTGTCGTGGATCAACTGGGAGAACCTCGGCGTGAATCCGCAACGACGCAGCGTACTCACGTCATTGGCCCTTAGTTCCGACAACCTTCAGTACACACACAATTAGTTCTAACATAGCTTAAAGTATCGTAGGCATGACTAGTGTTGGTAGGTGTCCTCGTCTCGAAGCAATGTGTCAACACGTCTAGATATGGCACTCTGAATTCATCGTACGTTGTTTTATGCCGATACTTGAAAAGCTAATTGTTTATGTCGTAGTTAAATTAAAACAAGTAGCGAGAACGATCACAATACTTCTAGAACGTATAAAGCGTAGAATATGCTACTTAGAGACGAGTTGTTTGAGCCATTCAGGGCAGAGCTCCTCATGTACCTAGGAACGCACATATTTATACTAGATCAATATAGCCCGTGCTTTGTAATGGCAGCGGATGGCCAAAGAATAATATAGTTTTCTCAATCTATCTAATCTATTAGGTCCCATTCACACGGGTGCTATTTCAAGGCGCGTTACAAAAACATTGCAATGAAACAAATGTAAATCCATTAGTTTGTTCACACGAAGGCAATTTTATACGCGGCGCTTTTTTATCGAGCGCTGTCGGATTCTCGACGTAGAGCGTTGGACGTAAAATTGTCATTTTATATGAATATAAATATTGGGAACGGTAAAAAACCGTCAGTTGACGCTTTTTAAGCGCCCATACGAATGGTGTTTTAACTTCAAAAAATATGCCTGCTTTTCTTCATATAAAAAAAACTTAGTTCTGAAAAAAATACGCTTATAGATGAGAGTAGATGCGCGGGTCTAATTTAACATTGTTTAATTAAAGCCCCATTTAAACGTGAAGAGTTTCTCGCCTCAAATATACGATTATCGTAAGGATATAGAAAAGTGGTATCGTGTAAAAAATTATCAGAACACGATAATCTAAGGCGGTTATGTCATTCGATAATTGCATACGATTCTCACCGCATAAAACTGTCCCCGCATAATGGGGCAATAAAGAAGACTTGCTATAAGTTCAAACGATAATAATTATACTAACGGTATTGTTAATCATTATTACCTAATAGTAGGTAAAACATTCGGCATCTTTGCAACTCTTTGTCTTAAATTATAATTAACTTTGTAGACGATATACATTTGTATATAATGTGTATTATTATGTACAGCTATAGGCTACAATATATTTCAGTCTTTTTATCGCACAATTTATTCCAAATAAAAATAATAAATTGTAACTTTAGAATACTTTGGTAAATTTTTGCATTTACACATTATAAATGCACAATTTATTTCTGTACATTTCTGTATAATATTAAGATGTATACAAATAATAATTTATTCGTGATTTATCATTGAATTAATAGTAAAGCAATAATATTAGTTCCATTTGAAGTTTCCATTTATAAGTTTTGTTGGCTGTTTGATGTACCTACTCACGATCAACAAATAGATACTAGTCATATTAGCTTCTCTTAAATTGCGTCTCCTGCATGTACACACTACACAATAACATCGATGGGTATTAGGTACTACTTTTATCCATATGTTCTAGTCAAACTGTAATGCGCAAGCGCATCTAAGTATAGCTTGTAGAATTTTAAGACTAACATGAAATACTAGTCAAAGTGCGACTTTAAAAGGCCGGAATTGGTATTTATTTTGAAGTTTGCAGAAAGGTTCGTAAACCCTAGGATGATCTAGTCTCAGCTTAGATATCGATTTTTGACAATAACATAATATTATATTACAAGTCTTTTTTTACGTGGGCGAGGAAAGTTCACCTTTATATTCACAGTATCACGTCACGTCGTCTACATTTCGGATGTTTTATATGTAATTGATCAACGTATAACTATTTATATAATTGTGTAAATAAGTATATGGTATAGGTATATTTTTATTGTATTCTATTTGTTCCATTCCCATCCATTATCGCAGAGGCGAGATGTGTATCTAATATTTAAGGTTTGATACCAGATATATTTCGACATTTTTTTTTATTGCAATGAATGTCGAGACGAGCATGCCGTTCGCCTGATGGTAAGCGATGTGACCGCTCATGAACAGTAACAAAACCAAACAACACCTTAAACAAATATTGAAAATATTTCGTTCAGATATCTTAAAAACAAGGTATCAGAAAAAATATAAGACAAAACGATGATTCGTGTAGTGTGCGAGCAAACACTTGCAGGAGACATATAAATAATTACTCAGTGCAATATTTAGGCTAAGTATTTCCAATTAGGTGTGTGGATATAAGCTATACTTTATACTTATGGTTCACTTAGGTGATGTAGAAGCATGCATAGTATTTATAAATGTTGACCTGGTTTAACATATAGGGGATTAAAAAAATAATATCAAAATGAAAAATGATCTTTTATTTCCTATCCTTTATCAATTATCACTTATTTCTAACCTATATTAACTTATGTTACTGTACATTTTATGGAATCATAGAAACATAATTATCAATGTGTAAACGGTTTCATTCGCACCTTTGTAAATACAAACATAACAAAATACAAGTACACAATAACAAAATGTTATGAATAATGAAAACCAATGTTTTGGTTAAAAAAGAAAATATTGAAGGAAACAATATAGAAATGAAATGTACATAAGTACACAATGTATGAGATCCGGAATAATAAATATGAATGAAAATTATACTGTGCCCCAGATCGAAGAGGAAATGAGATCACACTGGGGTAACTACCCAAACAATAGAAAAGCTAATGAATGATAATGAAAAGATACTTACACATATACAGAAATAAATAGAACACGGTTTGTATACTTTTCTTGAATCACCCGTACCCGCGGGAACTTGTAACAAAATAATACAACCTCATTCCAAATAGTACACAGCTTGAAACGTCTTGGAAAACATATACGGAATAACCATTGAAACCGTTATGTACTTCGGGAGCTATTAATAAACTTTATTTGCAAAAATAGTCTTCAACGGACACCAGCTTAGGCACTTTCGGCTGCACTCAAATAAATTGCTTCCAAAATGTGAATAAATAACTAAATAATTTCATTGTTAATTATTACTATGGATGAAAAAAAAATTTTTTATATAATTCGCATGACTAGTACAAATACTTACAATAATAAATGCAGTAATAATTAAGAGCGTTTATACCCTTTGCGCGCTTTTTGGCTAAAAAACAGAACTTTTCAAACGAGTTAATAGCCACCAATAAACAATTTAAAGGAAAAATAATTAGTACTAATTTTAGAAAAGGTTGTCATCTAGGGATTTTGGTGGAAAACATTATAGATTGATGAATAATTTGTGAGTACTATAAGGATTACTGAACACTAGTTTCATTATTTAGGCTTTAAGTGGCAATTTAGAAGCTTAAGATATCCGAAATCACTAAATATAAGATGAAAATAAAAATATCCGACTAATAATACCCTTATGGAGGGATTTTGCTGAGAAAAATAATCTTTTTATGTTTAGTTCCTGAAAAATAAAAATTTAAACAATGCGAAATTATTCAGAAATTCTCTTCAAGAACATATTTTTTTTCACCAACTTATCGTACATAATTTTTTTATAGCAATTGCATATTATAATAGAAGAACACCTTATCAATAAATTGCCATTTTTATATTTCAACAAAATTAGTTTTCATGTTTTCTACAATTATTTTAAAAACCACTATAAAACACGCTGTCCGCCGTCCATCAAATCAGACCGCCGCAAGGCCTTCTAGAGGGAGGACGTATCGCTCGTCGCTCCAGCCTAGCTGCAGTCGATTTTTGCCGTGCGTAGTAAAAATAGCCACGCGCGGACTGCGATTGCCACATCTTAGTACTTTGGTAGTAAAACATATTTTTTCTTTTTATTACCTGCAATGATTTTGTAGTGAGTATAAATGATGTTTCAGGTAATATAATGGGATGTAATTCCGAGGCTAAATTATGTTATGTATTGTAATATAAAATTAAATATATTTCGTAATTGTAAGGGGTTGTAAGGCCCCTAACTCTTTTCATGTGTTCGAACACGAAATGATTAATAAACGTCTGTAGTGTCTACTGATTGAACACTGATTTGAATGCAACTTAACAATGTAATAATAACGAAAATATGATTAGTATCTGAATTTGTATTGTTCATTGCTTGCACAGTAATATTTATCTACTTATAATGCAAATAAAATATTCTTATGATATAATATTACCAATATAGAAATCATAAGTTACATTTCAATTGAATATTAGAACTTTGAAGCGCACGGATCAAAGTTGGTTGCGCTGACTGTATAGCGAGGCGACGCGGCAGCTCTACGCACACAGCTTTGGTCGCTTATGTGTGCGTGAAATTAGCGAAGAAATAGGTCTATAGTTGACTTTGCGCGCAAGGTGTATACGCTCTTAATTCTAAACATTATTGCTCGTATGCCTTATTACGTGTTCATTCAAGGCCAATCCTCTAGAGTATTATTGGCGCGATGCCATTGAATGCCCGTGCCAGTGGGGGCATGAGCCGAGGGCAATAGCACATGTCGCATAAACGTCCTCCCTTGCGTTAACCCTAAAAACATCCTCCAATTTTTCCCCCTTCCAAAATCGTATGGATTCCTGAATTTCTTCTTTGTTTTCCTTAATTTAGCGTTAATGTGGGCCTCGATGCTCGTTTCTCCTCGTGAGATGTTCTTGGCGTGCATGATGGTGAGACTTCCTAGTGCCAACAGTACGGAGACGCAGGTGACGGCCATGAAGACGACCGCTTTCCGTTTCCAGGGGTGAGCGGCGATGCGCTGCGTCTCTGTGATGGGCGGCATCGGCAAGTCATGTTCGCGCGGGAAGTTGAACGAATCGTACTCGACTATACCCTTCACAGGTACGAAAATACCGCTCTGATTGAGGTGAACTGGGTGCCCGATCAAATCTGGGTCGTTGTTTGGGATAATACCTCCTAAAAATAATTAGAAAATAATATTTACTTTTATTGTGGTACTAATACAACGACCTATCCACCAGTGGCAGCAAAATCAAGGCCAGGCGTACAATAGATATTTATAAATTCAAATTCTAAATGATTTATCAAATAGCTTTTAAAGTTTAATAGAGTATCCTATTTTTGAAAAACGGGTTTCATTTCGATTCTGGGTTCATATTATAAAATCAAATAAATAAATAAATACACCCATGACCCAACAATCATAATAACCTCACACAAGATCGAGTCTTATGTCGTAAGAACGAGGAACTATGAGTGACATTTTGTTCGTTGTCTTACAAACAGCCAGATACGAAACAAATACTTGTGGATCACACAAATATTTGTCTCGGTACGGGAATCGAACACGCGGCCTCACATTTCACAGACGCCGTTTAGCCAACTGCGCCACTAAGGCTGTCAACATGTTTAACGTAGGTAACAGAACGGTAAACATCTTTATTATAGCATTAATGAATAATTAAAAAACAATCAACTATTATATTATCTACTCACCAGTATCATTCAACCAAAGTACTTGATAGCCTATGTCTATCCCAGCCACAATGACAAAAGTGACTCCGGCCACCATGTACAGCATGTATAGGTAGAAATACCGGGCGTTCTTGTACCCCACACAGTTATTAAGCCAGGGACAGTGGTGGTCCATGCCCAAGACGCAGCGGTCACACACCGAGCAGTGATGGGTTCGTGGGGGCTTCGGAGTTATACATTTCTTGCATATTCCTGCTGCTTTCTTTATCATCAAACCCTGGAAAGAGTCATATAGTTTTACAATTTGCTTGTAGTACCTAATCTAGGTGCAGTGTGCCAGGATACACCTGGTTACATAGTCAGTAAGACTACACTCCAAACAATATTAAGTGTCTCAGATATGTTGACTCATATTTTTCGCGTGGATAGATTCTCTTGAACTCATACTGAATTATGAGCTGCATATAATTTATTTTTAACTAAATTGTAAATTCAATCGAAATTTCTACCAATTAATATAGGTCTGTGCTCAGTGGTTAACCATATCTCTTTTTAAAATGTGGTGTGGGATCCAGCAATGCCCAACTCATAATACATTCTATTTATCTGATTAGAGTTACGGCCTTATTCATTGACTTTAAAAACTGTTTTAGTTATCGATTGTTTTGCCTCTAATTCAAAAACAATTTTTAAGCTTATTTTAGTTATTAAAATTATATCATTAAAAAATAGTTTCAAAACTTACATGTGGAGGATAGCCTGGTGGTGTCACAACACCCATATAGTAATGGAACACAATGTTCAAAAGCAGCCAGTTGCCGAAGATGACGAGGAACACGGACGTGTACTGACACCTCTGCCACCAGTATGGCAGTCCCACCCAGTAAGCTATCAGCACCACTGCTAATGTCAACACCGTCACACAGAACACAAACACCTGAAATCAAATGGATTAAATCTAAAGCACCTTTTGCAGATAAGCCCATATGTTAATTCAAGCAATTGTCAAATACTATCTTTCACTTAGTATCCATACAAAGTGAATTTTTCAGGTGGGTGTGGATAGCCAAATTTGAAACTAGGGAGAACAGCAAAAATTACGAAATGGAAATAATATGTTTTTCTATTAGTTTCCTGTATTACAATACTTCTCCGAATGTGATACTTAGACCCATACATATTCTTACAGATACATATATGATTATCAAATGATGTAATAACACAGCATGAATTTAATTTTTCAAATCATCATATTCCATACCTCAATCTCATTATCACTTTCATTAAATGTCGCTATTCCTCATATTTTCAGATTTGGCGCACCACTCAATATAAAAGTTCGCATATATAAAGAAAACAACTGAAATGCTATCTTAACCCAAAGGCCACATCTGTTTAAAAATACTAATCATAACTATCAATAATTTAAACTTAAGTTTCTATGGCAGAGTTTGTGGTGATATTGTTATATGATAAATACACATAATTTATTAACAAAAGGTAGTCTTATACCAATCAGTAAGAGCAGAAATAATCATGCAAATGAATGTTACACTGAAAATTCAGATCTAACTACAAGTACTTTATATTAAATCTATAATTACCTTGCCTAAATATTTAGCAAAGTTGTCAACAAACCAAAATATTGGCTCCAGTAAGAAATCAATGGCATAACTCTGGCTCATGTGTTCATTGTATGTGAGTGATCGAGCTGTGAGTATCACCTGTTGATATTTCCATGTGACATAGTCCCTGCAACATCAATATTATAGAAATATATATTCATAGAATACACAATGCTAACAAGTTTAGTACTATTAGAATTTTATCTGCATCATATCATTAGGGCCAAATTATTCAAATCTGTTAATTTTGCAAAAAAAAATATTTTCAAGATTAGCACCTTCTCCGTCTCTTTTATATTTTTTTTTCTAGGAACCGTATAATTAAATCACAGCCTGCAATGTGATGAAGAAGTCTAGCAAATGAATCCAGTATGATAGAGTGCTTTATTAGCTATATTCTCTTTCTTATTAGAACTACCTCAGGACCTGGCATATTTTATGACATAAATAACTTTGTTGAAATGTGCACACAAGTGGCCTTTGCATACAACTTTTGGAAACACTCTTACATATACAGTAAACCTAAACAATTGTAACATATAATATATTTGCTACTTTTTTCTTTTATTGAACATGCTTAAGAAAGATATATAATATATGTTTAGATAACATTGAGAAACCACTATGGTTCAACTTTATGCTATCAGAGTTGACAGTGGTATTATAATTAGACATTTTTATCCTGTAGTGTTATTAGGAGTTTGAGATTAATTACTAATGTAATGAATGCACAGCAATATTTCTATATCTATCTATGTGTAATTTATAAATTATGCATTCTTTTCCATGTGATATACACATAAGAATATAAATTTTAATTCTTGGATATATAGATTTGTTTGAAAATATTAGTGAAATAAATAATTTATTACAAATATTACATTTGTGTGTATTTGTGACTGGTGTTTTAAATGCACATGAGTAGCATTTTAGATATTTTACACCCTCAACTATTACAAGTTGTAGAAATTGATATATTTTAAAAAACAAAATATGAATTAAAACAAGAATATTCTATATGGTTCATTATAAACTGTTAGTGTTTGTCTAAATGCTGTAAACTACACATGCTGTGAGTCACCACATTAATGCCACAGTTCATTTATTGGTATAAAAAACCACGTGATAATATTTTAAGCCAAACCACTCATCCAAATTTGGCCTTAAATAACTTAACAGAGTCTCAGTACTATAGACTATTTTAGTATTTTTGCAACTGTAAAATTGTTAATGCTTTGCATATCTTTATAGCAAATGTGATCTTTTTTTAAACAAGAGATATGCTGTAAAGGAAAGTTTTTTTTCAGTTAAGACTTCCAATGTTGTAATTACCAACTTTCAACTAAAGGAAATTGAGTTCACCAAGTCATCAATTAAACCATTTTATAATAAATTACAGCATATTAAATATCCTTGAAGACATGATTTTAGAGTGCTATCAATAGTTAAACATCTAATAAATAAATTATTTTCTTCAATCAGATAGCTACAATTAAAAAGAATTCCAATTTGAAGTGCTTGCAGGTGTTCCCTACTTTATTATTAATAATTTTGATAATGGCGGAAAATCTTTAGTCTAATGAATCTTCCTACTACGACCAATTATTTAACAAATGGCATAAATACCGGCAATAAAGCAAGGACAATTCATATAAAACTTACTTTATTCCTTTTCCTAGCCCCCTAAATGGAAACCGCCATCGTATTACAACCATAACGAAATAAGGTGATGTCGTTACTCGTTCAAATATATAAATTGGATGTGCACTACAGTTCTATATTCTTCATTACAATTTATTCTGATGTGGTTCTTGTGCCCACAAATCTGTACAAATCCCAATCTCTGTTTAGCATCGTTTATAAAGCTGTCAAGCATGTCAAGTGTCATTTTTTTTTTTTAAATCCTTCTCCCATTTGTTGGGAAGGCAAAGGGTTTGATATATATTACTGGCCACTTCGGCTCATACTCTATTTTCATACTCTATTATTGTACTCTATATACTTTATTACTTCATGTCATGTTTTTAGTGGAATAAAGCCATATTTCTCTGTGGTATTATTTTCTGTCATTTATGTATCAATTTATTCCACTAAATTATTTCCACGATGTCTGTTGGAAAGAAAATTGAAAATTCATTATCGCGGTATCTTCGCCCAGAGCGCTTCGACGAAGAACCGAGGAGTTCGGCATCTGACTTGAAGTGGAAGCATTGGCGTTCCACGTTTGAAAATTTTCTAGCCGAAGAATGCGCTGACATTCCGGATGAAAAGAAATTAAAACTATTGATAAATCACCTCTCACCATCAATATTCTGCTATATACAAGCATGTGAAACTTACAACGATGCAATTACAGTATTACAAGGTATTTACATAAAGCCTAGAAATATAATATTAGCTAGACATCTACTCACAAACCGCAAACAAAGAACAGATGAATCAATAAAAGACTATGTCCAAGCTCTAAAAATACTTGCGCTTGAATGTGATTTCAAAAATGTTACTGCTCAAGAACACAAAAGCGAAGCGACACGCGGTGCATTTATTGCGGGAATTAGATCACAAAAAATTAGAGAGAGATTACTTGAAAAATTAAATCTGAGTTTAGAAGAAGCTGTTGATGTGGCTATTTCTCTTGAGAATGCTGAGAATAACAATCAAGCTTTTACTGGTGAGAATTCCACTTCCATGCCGTTGAATCTTAATGCTGCATCTAATTCCGGGAAAAACGCACCAGTTACTTCCACAAATTTTCGTCCCATTCCAAAACGTCGATGTTTCTTTTGCGGAGGTAACGTACACCAACGTACCAGTTGCCCAGCAGTAAATAAAATTTGCCAGCTATGTTCTAAAAAGGGGCATTTTGCAAACGTGTGCAGATCTGGACCAGCACAAAGAGCAAACGCGATAATAGAAGATGATGTCCAACAAGAGGGTTGTAACGACACATTATCTGCCATATCTGCGGCATCTCAAAACAGTTTAAGAAAGGCTACAGTACATATTACTATTAATGGTTACAATGCTGAAGCCTTAATCGATACTGGCAGCTCTGTTAGTTTTATTGACAGGAATTTAGCACAAATACTGAAGATAAAAGCTAATCCATGTAACCAAGCTGTCACATTAGCATCTCTTAATCATATATCCTTTGTCCAAGGAGTCTGTCAAGCAAATATTGCACTCGGAAAACATATTTACAAATGTCAACAATTATTAATTGTGAACAATCTTTGTTCCGATGTTATTATTGGTCACGATATATTAAGAAAACACTCTTCGTTACAACTAAATTTTGGCGGAACGGATGAACCATTAGAAATTTGTAATGTCATGGAGGCGTTATTACCACCTGTATCACTGTTCACCAATCTAACATCGAACATAAAGCCCATTGCAATTCGTTCAAGAAGCCACAGTCAAGAAGACAAAATATTTATAACCAATGAAATCTCCAAGCTTCTTAGTCAGGGAATTATTGAGCCTAGTATTTCACCTTGGCGGGCACAAGTGTTGATTGCAGGTGGAGGCCATCATAAAAAGAGACTAGTAATAGATTATTCGCAAACAATAAACAAATTTACAGAACTTGACGCTTTTCCACTTCCTAAAATCGAAACTATTGTTTCGGAAGTGGCTAAATTCAATTATTTTAGCCAAATCGATTTAAAAAGCGCTTATCATCAAGTACCTATAGTGAAGAAAGAAAAACTTTATACAGCATTTGAAGCAAATGGTAAATTGTACCAATTTACTAGGATTCCATTTGGAGTAACAAATGGTGTGGCAGCATTCCAGCGCACTATGAATTATATTGTAGAACAAGGGAATCTGAAAGGAGTATTCACGTATCTTGACGACGTTACTGTTTGCGGGAAGACGAAACAAGAGCACGATGATAATTTATCAAAATTTATGGAAGCTGTAAGTAACTATAATCTTACATTGAACGAGCAAAAATGTGTATATAATCAAGTTACTATAAGCCTTCTGGGTTATACGATACAAAATAACAAGATCAAACCAGATGAAAGTCGATTAAAGCCATTATTGAATCTATCGGCACCTGAAAATGCCGCAGCATTAAAACGAGCGTTAGGACTTTTCGCTCATTATTCAAGATGGATACAAAACTTTTCAGAAAGAATTAAGCCACTTCTTTCTATAAATACTTTTCCGCTTTTAGATGAAGCTATAACTATATTTAATGGACTAAAAAAAGATATAGCTAAGGCAACTTTATTCGCCATTGACGAGAGTGCTACATTTGTTGTAGAAACAGATGCATCTGAAAACGCGCTAGCGGCTACTTTAACACAAAAAGGCCAACCAGTTGCATTTTTTTCTCGCACTTTAACTGACTCAGAAAGACGACAGTCATCGATTGAAAAAGAAGCTGCTGCTATTGTTGAATCTCTTCGTAAATGGCGCCATTATCTTAGATCACGACATTTTTTACTTATAACAGACCAAAAATCGGTGTCTTTCATGTTTAGCAAGCACTCAAGTAAAATAAAAAATGAAAAAATTGAGCGTTGGAGATTAGAATTATCCTGTTATAGGTATGATATAATTTATCGTCCGGGCAAGGAGAACAAAGCTGCCGACGCTTTGTCTCGAGTGTGCGCACATATGGACATAAGCAATCTTAAACATTTGCATGAAAATTTATGTCACCCAGGAATAATACGAATGAATCACTGGGTGCGATCAAAGAATCTTCCGTATTCAATTAACGACATCCGTCAAATGACAGCTAATTGTCGAGTATGCTCTGAAATCAAACCAAGATTCGCGCAGTCAAATGGACAGCTTATTAAAGCGACAGCGTGCTTTGAAAGACTTAACATTGATTTCAAAGGACCATTACCATCTAAAACGCAGAACAAATATATATTGTCGATAATCGACGAATTCAGTCGCTTTCCTTTCGCCTTTGCCTGTAAAGATATGACTGCAAGCACTGTCATTAAATGCCTTAATGAAGTTTTTTTCATATTCGGAACACCAGCCTATATACACTCAGATAGAGGAACTTCGTTTATGTCGCAAGAACTTACAAAGTATCTCGTTTCTCTAGGCATAGCCTGTAGTAGAACGACGCCTTATAATCCTCAAGGAAATGGTCAAGTGGAACGTTTAAATGGAACATTATGGAAGACTATTCAACTAAGTCTGAGAACCAAATGTTTGGATATTATAGAATGGGAAAGAGTTTTACCATTAGCGTTACATTCGATTAGGTCACTGTTGTGTACGACTACCAACATGACACCACATGAACGAATGTTTAGTCATTCAAGAAGAAGCCCAAACGGAATATCTCTGCCTGCGTGGTTGATCAATCCAGGCCCAATTTTAATTAAAAAAAATGCTAGGAATACAAAATTTGATCCTGTTGTTGAAGAAGGTGAACTACTACAAAGTAATCCAAATTACTCTTATGTCAGATACTCAGATGGAAGAGAAGGAACAATATCAAACAGGCATCTAGCACCACTACCATCTTCAGATGATAACGATTTTGAACCAATTGTTACTAATAATACTGAATCTCCTGAATCGATGGTTAATGAAACTGCAACTCCATCAACGCCTGATGATAACCTTCCTGACCCTACTATAATGAATAATTATGGAACTCCTGAACCTGTGGTTGAAGATCAGAGAGGTGATGTCCGGCGTTCCGCGCGCCTCAAACGTCCACCCAAGCACTTTAAGGATTACATTTTAGGGGAGGGTGAATGATATATATTACTGGCCACTTCGGCTCATACTCTATTTTCATACTCTATTATTGTACTCTATATACTTTATTACTTCATGTCATGTTTTTAGTGGAATAAAGCCATATTTCTCTGTGGTATTATTTTCTGTCATTTATGTATCAGGGTTCTTGCCCATACAGCCTCGTCATTTATCAAGTGTCAAGTTTTGGTCAAGTTTGTCATGGCATAACTAAAGCATAGAAGGAGTCTGAAACATACTCATATCCTGTTTTTTCCAAGGGGCCAACATCATAGGAGAGAATGAGACAAATAATATGTGCTAAGGACGGCTCATGTTTACTCATGAAACGTCAAATTGCTATGTTGAGTACAAGAAGCTTATACCCAAATGGAGATTGCATTCCGTATATAAAAGTGAAGCACAAAAATTTGACCTCGAATGACGTTGCTACTGATTGCTATCCTTTTCTTTCGAGTGACAATGAATGAACAAAAAGTCATTTTCATTCATTGTCACTCGAAAGAAAAGGATAGCAATCAGTCGCAACGTCATTCGAGGTCAAATTTTTGTGCTTCACTTTTATATACGGAATGCAATCTCCATTTGGGTATAAGCTTCTTGGTTGAGTACCTATGATTACGCGACCGAATTATAAAGTGCAGTTATGTCAAATGTTACAAACGGCCAAACCGCCGACACAATTTAGTTACGACATATTCAATAGTGATGTGCTGCACATTTTATCGATAATATAAATAATGTATATTTTAGTTTACTAGCCATGTTACATAAATTGGCTTGTACTTTAAAATACCTACCCGGTAGTGTAGTGGTAAAAAGCACTCGGCCACTGTGCGCGGGCAGTGGTCTAGGATGGCATATGATATAAACTTTGTGTTTCATATTAAAATGCCTTCATTGCAGATTCTCTACAGATGACGCATGATTAACGTGACCATTTATTTTTTGTGCCAGAGCGGGAAATTTGTGAAATTAAATAATAATATTTATCATAGAAGATAGAATAACATTAAATAATAATTATAGTCGTATTTGCCGGCTGAAATTGTTTGAAAAAATCAGGTCTAGTTTTACATAAGTGTGAAAATTAGTATGATTGATTCATTTATATTTTTGTAATCAAAATAGCTTTAATTACTGCGATGTTTGCCTGTATTTTATCACTGGTCTATATTTTCTTTGTGTGAGAAAAACTCTTTCGATAGGTACATTACTTCCAGGTAGACATTTATAACGTTGTTTTTACGAAAATGCTGGAATAATATGACCTCACGGTTTTCAGTAGTAGTTTGGTAAAGCATTTCGAGTGGGAAATACATTTTAAATTATCGTTTGATCTGTTTGCAAGAGCGGGACTATGTCAGTCTTGCTGGGGACACCGGGACAGACTTCCTGAAAGCGGGACTATCCCGCCTAAAGCGGGACGTATGGTCACGTTACGCATGATGCATATTATTATTAGGACCTTGAATAAGTTCTCGCTGTTTCTTCAAAGATGACAATAGCAGTACCCCGTTTGGGAAATTTGGAATGGTAATATACATGCAAGGCAGCAGTATATCTAAGCCAAAATTTCAGTATAGGATAGTTAATTTTAGTGTAACCAATTTTTTTTTCTTAGTTCTGAAAATGTCTACTTTTGTGCCAAATAAAATGTATTTGCGGGGAATTGTATTGCACTACTTCATTCAAAAGAAATCTGCGGCTGAAGTTCATAGAATTCTTGTTGAGACTTATGGAGACAATGCTTTAGCGGATACGACATGCAGAGACTAGTTTCGACTCTTCAAAAATAATGATTTCGAACTTCAGGATAAAGAAGGTTCTGGCGCACCGAAAAAAATTGTAGATGGAAAATTGGAGGAATTACTCGATCAAGACCGATGTCAGACGCTAGCAGAACTTGGAAAAAGATTACACGTAGATGAGTCAACTGTTTCAAAATGTTTAAATGTTTTAGGAATGATCATGAGGCAGGGACATTGGGTACAGAACGAATTGACGCCGAAAGACGTCGAACGGCGTTTTCTCGCGTATGAACTACTGCTTCAACGGCAGAAAAGAGAAGGTTTTTTTCATCGTATCGTGACTGGCGATGACAAGTGGATACACTACGATAATCCAAAGCATACATAATCGTGGGGTAAGCCCGGTCATGCATCAACATCGTGTGCAACATCGAAGCTTCTTCTCTGTATTTGGTGGGATCAGCAGGGTGTAATTATTTACGAGCTGCTCAAACCGAATGAGACTATCACGAGGGATCGCTGTCGACTTCAATTGATGCGTTTAAGTCAAGCTCTAAAAGAAAAACGGCCGCTATTCGAGCAGAGACACGACAAAGTTATTTTGCTAGATGCCAACGTTCGGCCCCATGTTGCAAAACCAGTGAAAACCTTCCTGGAAACACTTCAATGGGAAGTTCTACCCCACCCGCTGTATTCACCTGTCATAGACCCTTCTGATTTTCACCTATTCCGTTCGATGGCACATGACCTAGCTGACCAGCGCTTTCATTCTCATGAAGAAAGTAAAAAATTGATAAATTTTTGGATAGCCTCAAAATACATGTTTTTCCGACGCGAAATTCATATACTGCCAGAAAGATTGGAGAAAGTGGTTGCTAGTGATGGACAGTACTATGAATGCAATGTTATTGTGCCTTGAATTTTTAACAAAAAAAATATTTTGCAAAAAAACAGCGAGAACTTATTCAAGGTCCTAATATATTGTTTATTTTCTTTCAATCGTTTTTTTTATCACTCTTAATAAATACGACATAATTTAAAAAGAAAAATTTATTTTCACACATTTCTTCATCGACCTAATGGCATTTGTTTATCTTGCTTGCTTGAGCTTTTCTAATTTGCCGGGACGACTCTTTTTTCTGCATTAATTATTTCAAAACATTCCTTCTAGATACTACCTTTCCTTCCCCAAATTCATGATCAGGTGGTTCTCTATTCATCTGTACACTTGATTTTACAGTATATCGAGAATTCGTATTTATTGCCAATTTTATAGTTTTCGTCAGAAAAACCCACAAATATGTGAAATGGTACCCTTCATGCTGGATAGAGAATTCACCGAAATCCAATATAAAATATTAAAAGTGTTAATAAAGAAGTTCCGACCTTACTCTTCATAATTTTTGATGTCATCATGTTCATGGCAAGTTTTTAATAAATAATAATAAAGCACTACCTAACGCACAGGTGTTGTGCCGGAATCTTGGAGGGAGGCCAATGTGCAACCGATCCCCAAAAAGGGTGATCGGTCGGACCCTACCAATTACCGCCCTATCACTATCACCTCAGTGATGTGTAAGGTCATGGATCGGATCATTAACGCTCAATTGGTCCGCTACCTGGAGGATCACTAGTTGATCAGTGACAGACAATACGGATTCCATCAATATCGATCATCGGGTGATCTTCTAGCGTTTGTCCTGCATCTCTGGGGTGAGGCGATTGACCGGTGCGGCGCGGCGTGGCGAGGCTCTTGCTGTGAGCCTCAACTTAGCCAAGGCGTTTAATAGGGTCTGGCACCGTGGTCTTCTTTCCAAACTTCCGGCATACGGTCTGCCCGGCAACCTGTGTTCGAGGATTTCCGGCTTCCTGCATGGGCGTAGAATACGTGTAGTCGTCGACGGACACGCTTCGGCGCTCATGTCGGTAAATGCCGGAGTTCCTCAGGGCTCGGTGCTGTCGCCAACCTTGTTTATTCTGCATATCAATGACAAGTTGTCGCTTGGCAACATTCATTGCTATGCAGATGACAGCACGGTTCATGGGCGATACCACTGCGGGCCTCCGGGTTGCCGAGTCGAAACTGTGAAGGGACGTGAAGATCTTGTCATTGAGCTCAACTGGACCTTGGATCTCATTTCTACATGGGGTTCCAGGAATATGGTTGAGTTCAATGCTAAGAAAACCCAGGTGTGCAATTATGTGCAATGTTCAATGCTAAAAAAAATCCCGTTCTCTCCCCTCCCCATTCTTCAGGGTGCTCTCCTCTCAATGCGGAATGACCTGAGTATCCTTCGTGTGGATATCCGCTGTGATCTCAATCCAAGAATAAACATCGAGGGCGTAATGAAAAAAAATGAAAAAATCTTTATTAAAAACTAGCGGTCGGGCCCGGCTCCGCCCGGGTGCATACACCTTTTAAATGGCGGTCAAAATGTTTAATTCTGACTATCAGTTTAGAATATCGACCAATCGGACCACGAAAAACGAACAAAACTTCCTCGTATTTGCTAGAAATATCACTACTGCTTTCCTCCTATAGGTCATAGCGTGATGATATACAGCCTTCCTCGATAAATGGACTACCCAACACTGAAATAATCATTCAAATCGAACCAGTAGTTCCAGAGATTAGCGCGTTCAAACAAACAAACTCTGCAGCTTTATAATATATATATATATATATATTTTTTTTTTTGGATGTAAAGGTTGCGAGCTCGGAGAACTTTGGCTTCACTATATAAAAGGTCTGTGGGATATCTGAAAGGCTTGTTTAACATTCTTTTTAGAAATGCACGTTGGGCTCTCTCGAGATTTAAAAGAATGCTTTTACTGCAACTGCCCCATATGGTAATATCTGCTACATCACGCAGGGTTGGAGTCCTGAACAGGGTGCGTCGGTTTTTCACGCCCGGTCAGCTTTGTCGCTTGTATAAAGCCCATGTCCAGCCGGGTATGGAGTACTGCTTGCACATCTGGGATGGATCCGCCCAGTACCTGCTTGATGCCTTGGAAAGACTGCAGCGGCATTGTGAATGATGCAGACGTTACGAGCAACTTAAAGAGTCGCTACAACTCCGGAGGGATGTCGCCTCTCTAAGCGTGTTTTACCGCCTGTATCACGGTGAATGCTCTGGAAAATTGATCCCCTCCTCTCCATTCCTAACCAGAACCACGCGTGCTGGCTTGCGAAGCCATAGCTTGACGGTACATACCATCCCGGCGCGAACCAAACGGTTCTCAAATTGTTTTTTATGCCTCACCATCAGGCTGTGGAATTGTTTGCCGTCTCACGTGTTCCCTCCTTCCTATAATCCTGGGTCCTTCGGCCGTAGTGTGAAGAGGCATCTTAGCAGACCGGCATAATAGGCTATTTGACAACATTGAAAATATACTACAAATTGTGGTCATCTTGCAAGATAATAGCATAAAAAAGCATATTTCACGATAATTTGAACTAAATTAAGTTTACTTTTTGTAAAATACACGAAATAAAATTGATTAAAAAAAGACATTTTCTCTGTGACCAGAACGCTCTGTGATTTGTTGCAGCTCTCGTGACGTCATCGCGCAGTATAACGCTTTGTCAATTCATTGTAGTAAGTAGTTGGGACCATAGATTACTTGTGATTGTACATCTAAGTTAGTTGTGGTTGAAGTTCGCGATTTTTCTGAAATAGTTTTCAAACTTTAAGAAATCTTTAGACTTATGTAAGCCATTTCGGGGGCGAGTCTCAGAATGGAGTCAAATTTTGTACCAGCTGATAGCAGCAACCTACCTAAGAGAGATGAGTTGATGGTTGCACATTTCTTTAAAAATAACACTGATTAATATGCTGCGTATTTAAAATTTTAACAACAGCATTGTAAGTAACAGTATTTATTTATAAAATAATCTTATTTTAGATTATGTTGAAAAACACTTAAGTAGAAATATATTTTTGTTTCACATATCTGCAAGGGAATCCTATGCGATTGCGACGGTTATGAACTTATCATGGTATTTATTTTAATGAAAACAAATAATTTTAGTTACAATTGAGAATATATACTACGTTAATTAATATTTACATCGAAATAATATTCACGCATAAAAAAGTGCCCATGGGATGAAATTCTTTTTGGGGCTCCCCTATCAAGTTTTAACCACATTTACATTATTTTATCACCTTAATTTAACCGTGTTATTTATGAAACCTAATGTTGTAAGGAGCGCCTAATAACTGCGACACAGTTACAACTACTGCAGTTATTATGCGATACGGGATAGTTTAAAACCATTATTGAAAATTAGTCAAATACCCTATTGTATCTATTGGCATGGGACTGCGGCTTGATGCCAAAGAATACTCTCACAGACCAAGGATACGCTGCCTGGGCGGCATTTGCGCTCACCATCAGGCGCAATGCGGCCACTATGCCGGGCCAGATAAAAAAAAACCGATTGACGAAACTGTATTATATATCAATGGAATTATCGGCATTAGACACCTTTAGCTTTTTTATATTACTTTTCGTCGTTCATCGTTCATCTTATTTTCTTTGTTTATGTCATTAAAGGCAAAAAATAGGAGGTACAAAAATTCCAAACCAGATTCTCTGGAGAACCACTAAAACGCCGCTCCACTTTCCGGGGAACACATTACTAACGCCCCGTCATTATGTCAATACCTAGTGGTCTATTCTTTGGTCAGTGCATTCGAAGCAAAATTATATAAAAAATACACATAGTACTTTATTTACAATAAGAAGTATGTATCGGTGGTGTGCGTGGTGGCCTGTTGGTTAACGGACTAGACGCGGCTGCCTACATGTTCACGGTGGTCGCGGGTTCGAATCCCAGGGCACACCTCTGACTTTTCGGAGTCATGTGTGTATTGATAGTCAATAACCACGCACTAAAACGGTGAAGGAAAACATCGTGAGGAAACCTGCATACCATAGCGATTTATAAAAAAATTCTATGGTATGTAAGTCCGCCAACCCGCACTAGGCCAGCGTGGTGGACTATATGGCCTAACCACTCTCAATCGTATTCTCGATTGTAGAGTAGGCCCGTGCCCTGCAGTGGGACGTATATGGGCTGATATAGATAGATAGATAGATCGGTGGTGTAGTTGTACTACGGTACGTTTACAAAGCTGAAGTCTTACGTTCGAATTCCGGGGCTAGCAAAGCGTTATTCAGGTGGTTATTCAGAAATTTGTGCTCGATTTGGCGATAGGCCCCTACCACATCATATGACGAAAAATACCAAGGCGAAATCACCCACATTCTGTTAACCTGGCACCTACGTACCCCTTCTGGGAAAATTGAAAAAAGCGTGAGCTTATTCAAGTATGTGTGTACAGTGTAAGAAGTATGTAATAGAAATAAAACACATATTACAGAATTTCTTTTATTAATCAAATTCTTAATAACTAGTCTTCGTCATGTCTTCAGTAGTTTGGGTTTGCAAAATTACTTACATTGGAAATATGACGATTTTCACATATACCGAACATATTATCCTAAATATATATATGGCAACATCATCGATCGTTAATATTCCGCCAAAAATAGTTCTACTAAAAAATAATTCTTAATGTAGTATGAATTTTGATGTATTATAGGATCCGGAGCTTACACTGCCTGGATAGATAGGCTCGGGTTAGCAATCAAAGTACAGAAGGTCTTGCTAATTATTTAATTTGTTGAGTGAATAGGCTCTTCAGTTCATTTGGAGTATCAATAAGCTAGCCGTGAAAATCACGCCATCTATTAGATATTTTTCATAACTACGTAGAATTAAATATTCAAAAATCAATATTAAATGAACTTATTGTGATCGATTTTGTCTTATCGGTGATAAGAATACAAGCAAGCATTTTCATAATCGTTGCGAGCGACTGCTAATTTCAGTAACGCTACACTGGAGGTGCACTGGAGCGCCGCACCACTTACGTCGATCGAGATTGGAACGTTATACACTAAAATTATTTGGCATTTAGTGGTCACGAAACCAACAAACAACGCTACGGGTGAAGACTATGGCGAAAAACCAGTTAATTCAATGTAAAGCGATGGGTTAATCTTTTTTGTAATAAACAAAAGTATTAGCCTTACGTTTGAAATTTTCGCATGAAAACTGACAATTAAATTTTAATTGCAGCAATTATTTTTAAAGTACAAAATACTATATTTAAATGACAATTATATCGTGAATATTAAATGTAGAAGTGCAATACCTATATTAATCCGAATGACTACAGTGTGTATTTGATGACATAAATGATAAAGTGCATTTATTGTCACTGTTTCATTTAACAATGTCACTTGACATTTACGTGTTAATAATACAAACTTAATATTCGAGGAATCGACAAGTATGTTGAAATGAGTATCATAAAAATCAATGACTTATCCAAGCTTTACAATAAACTATCGGTGAATACATACTGTTCGTCAACACACGTACTGATAAACTTTCTTATTGTCTCTTAAAAATACTTTTATGATCGTATTAGATTGATAATCCACTATTTTTCCTTAACTCATTCACAAATAGGTTAACCAAATATACAAGTGTACCATTTAAAATAAGTGACTACGACTGTACAAGCGAACCAATGACCAAACGAGCGACAGCTAAAACTGATGATAAACGCGAAAGGAATTAAGGTGTCATTGCCTTATAATTCGATTTTTAATACAGCTATATTAAATTCATGCTACTTCATTGTGTACTTATTTAAATGATACTACAATAACTCGCTCAAGTTTGGAAATACACTTGTTTTCATTACACAATATCCGAATTTAACATAGTTAAGTATTTCTTAATTTATAACATTTATTTTTGGTCCGATCCTTTACAACAACTACCTCCTTCATAAAATGCGTTTTTCAAATTGTACGTGTGTAATGAACAGTCTACAATGGTAAATCTGTATTTGCACAATTTATTACATAAACTTGAATCGCTTTTAAAATTGTTCACCATAGAATGACTCTTTAGCCATTAGATAATTGTATTACGTTACCTTGGCAATACTATAATGAAATATATGGAATTCCTGGCATACAAATTAATACTATGTTCAAGTGCAATTAAGCGATCATAAAGCTTGGATGCAAGAACCTTAAATCTAGACAGAGATTAGTTAAGAATCAACCCATTTTAAGCAGAGATCATATTTATTTTTTGATGTAAAGCGGAATGGTATATTATATTAAGTACTGTGCGGGATTAATAAAGTATCAAATGGAATTTACTACTAATGCAATGGGAAGAGATACAAATTATAAATTCATATTGTTTTACTTAATGGGAATTTCACTAGTGATGCAAAGTGTTACTGGTATTATGCTTGTTTCAATAATTTTTCAATTACGCCGTATTTATTTTATAAGTAATATTCAAATAAATTCAATTTTTTAAATGTTAATTTTATGCTAATGTAATTTTGTAAAAAAAATATAGTAAAATATGAAAAATCTGTTACAGAATTTTTTTCTATGAAATATTGTGAGGCGGTATTTTAGTACTGCTCTTTTAAAGAACGTGTTGTTTCAATTGTTACACTAGTATATTTTTTTAATTTTGTTTTCACGTATATGTTATATAAGTACGAAAAGAAAAAAATCATAACTATAGTAACTTTGCTGATGAGATCGTAGTGTTTGCCTCGTACCACTCTAAATTAACTGAGTGCTTCACACAAAACGTTACATATTCACTTCGCGCCAACTTCTCTAAGTCCGTAATGCAATCTCGCTTCACATCTCGTTTATAAATACCGTCTACGTTATCTAGCTTACTGTTACACTCAAAAATCTACTCGTTTACTAACACCTATGTATTGTATACAAATAAATATTAATTACACACTAGTTATTCTATATTTAATCACCATAGAAAAAATATACGAAGTATATAAAGGTGCACTTAGTAATCACATATCTTTTTATATCGATAATAACGAAAACACTAACAACTAGCTTTAAATGCAACAGAACATAACTTATAAGTCTGTAGAAATTAATACAAACATTTAGAAAATAGAGTACAGTCTTACAAAGCCGTTACCAATACAAAAATATTTAATCATGAAGATTGAATGTACTTTCATATTGTTGGGCCATCAGTTACTTTTACGCTCCCATGTTTTATAATATCGAATCACAAATAACTACAGAATATAAACAAGATGACAATATTATACGGAAAATAGGCCAGCTAACATCTACACATTCAAATGGTGAGCACTACAGAAAAGTTAAGAGAGTAATAGAATAGATAGTTTTAAGAGTTTAGATCACAATTAGAACCCTGCAATTTATCAAAGATTTATTCCAGTCGCGGCTGTATGTAGACAGTAAATTTATTAATACAAACAAGTATTGTCCAAACAAGAAATACTCGTCATGTTTTGTCATTGCAAAACAACTAGAGAGTTCTAAGAGAATTACACTAATACGATTAGTAAAGACCAGATTATATGCATTGTTAATAATAAAAATTGTATAGTTATAATTATATTATAGTTCTTGAAAATGGTCATGCAACGCTATACTGGGATCGGTCTATTATCACAGACAGGACTATTGTCGCCAATAAGCCTGATATTGTGATAATAGACCGATTGACGCGCCGGGCAATACTTGTTGATGTTACCGTTCCGCATGACAATAACCTCGTTAAAGCTGAACAAGACAAATTGTTTAAGTATTTAGATTTGGCACACGAGGTTACCGACATGTGGGATGTGGACTCAACAGTTATTGTCCCGATTTTTGTTTCTGCACATGGACTGATACCAAAGAGCCTCGACCAACATCTCCAGAGGCTCTCAATTGTTCGTTGGGTCAAGAACTAGATCCAAAAGGCGGTGTTTTTGTACACGGCACGCGTAGTGAGGAGGTTCCTCACTTTGGATCCCTAACAGCCGGTGGCTTGGGTCTCGAGCCCCGCCACCGGAGGGTCATCACTTTTTGATATTGTTATTTAAAAATATTGTTTGCTTTCTTTTGTTTTTAATTATGATGTATAAAAATGTAAAAAATACATACAAAACAAAGAGAAATAAAACTGTATAAATTCGCATTATGACGAAAATACAATATAAATTGAGACTTCAATGAAATATCTATTTCCATTGTTCACAATATTTTGAAACTTTTACCATTCATGAAAGCATATTTTTATCTAAATAGCTGATAGCGGTAATTTAATCCTTCATTGAATTTCGTGGAAAACTTAGGTCATACTTCTGATATATTTTTTAATAATTTTGTAAAATATGAATCATCAATAGATAATTTTAATATGCATACAATCCGGTACAATATAATCAATATTAACTACAGATAGACATACCAATATTGTGCTACATTTTTAGTTCCCTTTGTTACTTACATTGACATGTTAGTATAGTAAGAAATCTACACGCCGCGTCGGGCTCACTACGACATATCGACACATGACAAATTCCATAAAATAACTAACCAGTTCCGAGTCTCACCGGTTGGAAGACTCTATCGTACAGCAGAGTACTTAATACAAAATATGGTAAATAGTTCACGAGCCGCGCCTGAGCCACTCCTCGGTGGTGTTGAGGGCTTGGCGCACTTCTATTTCGGTGGTGGTGTTCATTGTTATTTGGTCAATTGCTTCCAGGGTTCGGTATATGGCCGTCATGCGCTTCAGCAGGTTCTGCGTTGACAGTATCAGTACCTGAAAGGAAATTTAAATACATAAAAACCGGCAAACAACCGCCCGCCCGGACGTCACTTAAGGAGTCCACTGAAAATCAGCGTTATGTTGTGGTTTGTACGACATCATAGCATAAGCTGAGTGGACACCTACCAGTTACAGCCGCGACCAGTCTTTTTTATATTTTTATACTGTTTTTTTTTTTTATTTTTATTAACAATGCCTGTGTATGTTGCAACTGTGACAAATAAATCGTATTTCTGTATTTCTTAACATCTAAACCAATATTATGAATAGGAAAGATTTGATTGTTTGTTTGCATTGAATAGACTCTGAAACTACTGGACCGATTTGAAAAAGCTTTAACCACTATATTGCACTACATGGTTCCCGATGTACAGGCGATAGAATATTTAAAATAAAATATTTTGCTGAACTCAGTTATATTTTGTTGTTTGCACAAAACTGTGTAAACAAATTACAACCGTACCAAAATGGCCCCGGGAAATTATATGAATGTTCTCACCTTAATTTCGGACTTGAGTGGTAGTATGGCGATCAACCACCACAGCCAGGCCGGTCCATCGGGAGTCTCCCACCAGTGGCTGTTCAAAGCGTCCATTTGAGGCATGCTTCCGAACGTGGCTTCTATCTCCGAGTATATGGACTTGTTCATGCTATTCAGCCAGAGTAGAGCCTTGTAGCAGATCTGCGCGGCGGCCACGCGGAGCTCCCATACTATGAGCGAATCTGTTGGCACTATGTCCTTCAGTGTCTCGATACGCGCCACCTCACATCTACGAAAATAAACGACATGAAATTATCGACTGTTATAATTAATTCAGTTTAATTAATACAAATGCAAGTAGCCACATCACACAATAATGGCAACTGGACTGATATTTCAACCAAGTCTTTTTGCTTAAAGGTCAATGGATGAATAACGCTTGGATCAATAAAGTGTTGAAAAAGTCATCAATATTAAGTTTGGATTCATTATTGTGCGACAAAATTATTTTACAGCTTACATTCGCAGTATTCGAGACATAATCACATAATGGTACCGACTTCGCTAACTGCAATATTCTTAAAAGATATCAACCATTGTACCATAAAATAATTGAAATACGCGTACAATATTTAAACATAGCGCGTTGATATACGCGCCTTGGCACTAGTTCCACACACCTGATGCTGTAAATTCATCATTGACAAATAATTCTAATAGCTTTGTGTTCGTGAAGTCAGTTGTTTTATTATAAACTTTATTACATAACTCTGCGACAGGATGGATGTTCAATGACGTTCGACACAGCCCGGCGGTTTTTAAAATATATTTTTATTGACATTTTATGTGTCCTAGTTATAGCGAGTTTTATTAGACATCGCTCAATAGCGTACTAACCCGTCTCTAATGTCTCGGCCGATGACTCGGAATCTTGACACGCCGACTGTGGATAATATAGAGCGGCCGTCTTCTAAATGCACGCAGTCGCACACTTTCAGTATCTATAAAGAACAAAATATATTCATTATAAATAATGATACATTAAGATACAAAAAAAAAAACAATATTGTACTTCCCAAAATATTTAAAGAATCTAGATAATACTTATTACACATCATACCAAAAATATTATCAATAATGATTAATGATAACATCAGTGTGATTTTGCACGTTTTTTATATCGCAATATATACATATGTATGCGATTAATAAACCAAAACAAACAATCAATCATAGCGATAAATTAGATATCGTCATTAAATATACACAGGAATCTTCGATCCCACGCCTACAAATTAAGCCATTAATTGTTCTCACACGTTCTTCTCGCTGTGGGATTTGAACACCTGTTCAAAGACATATCTAATAGTAATAAAGTACGAATCACTACGATAAAATCCTATATAATTTTAAACGATTTTTAAACAGACGCCAAGCCAGAATATCTAGGGCGGATCTAGGGAGGAGTCATTGGGGTCGTGACACCCAATGGGCTGGCTGCAGATTGACAAAATTTATTTATTATCTTCTTTATATTTATAAGAACAATTATTTATTTGTGTCGATAAATAAATTTTTTAAAAAATGTGTATTAACAAATCATGGCTGTAACAAACATTAAAAAATCATTATCACGAATTCGAGTATTGAAATTGGACCCAGTGCTCTGACTTGAACTATATGACCCCCTGGTGTAAAAGCTGGATCCGTCCTTGCAGACAATGATTTGATGTGATACACATTAAACTTGTAATTTACGACTCACCGTTCCGTAGGTGGAATACGAGCGGTCTCTCTCACACGCCACCATGCCGAATCTCCGTGAGCCGGACTCTAGAACTCGCCGCACCATCAGCCAGTAGCGCGGGTCGAATATGAACAGGGGGCAGGGGATTCTGAAATTAATGTAGAAATATTCAATGCACAGTGGTCTCTTTGGGGGTTAATCAGTACTCTATACTCCACGTAACATCATCACGAACATCGCACGTAAAACTCTACGTGATACATTACAAATTGATCGAATCCTGTATCGTACGTCGTAAGCTTAGGCTAAGTTCGAAGTTTATAGAGAATAGTATTAATTTTTAGAAGTGGAAATCTTTATCTTGAATGTTGACGTTCATCGTCGGAACATTCGAACTTCGTATCGGAGTATAGAGTAACCCCCCCCCCCCTCCTAGTCAAAATGTGCGTGGTGGTCTGTTGATAAACGGACCAGACGCGGCTGCCATTCTGTGTCAGCCCATATACGTCCCACTGCAGGGCACGGGCCTCCTCTACACTCGACAGTACGATTGAGAGTGGATAGGCCATATAGACCACCACGCTGGCCTAGCGGCTGCCATTGCCATGTAAGAATTTCTATGATATGTAAAGTCCGCCAACCCGCACTAGTCAAGCGTGGTGGACTATATGGCCTAACCACTCTCAATCGTACTCTCGATTGTAGAGGAGGCCCGTGCCCTGCAGTGAGGCGTTTATGGGCTGACATAGTATAGTAGTGGTTTCCATTTAACTTTTATGAGCAGCCGGCCTACGTGCCACACCGAGATTATCTCAATGTTAACATATTTTGACTTTATATACAAATACGTCGATTATTTTGGTTCATTTAACTACCATTTGTGGAGGTATTTGCAAGTGTTAAGAATAATAATTAGTACCCCTAATGTTACGAATCTATATGCACTATAAAATCCTATATCATTTTGCCAGATCCGGGATTCGAACCGGAGACCGCGGTTTTCTAATCGTACCGTAGTACAAGTACCCATGCGCGTGCGATATTCCCTAAAACATATTTTCCTAATAGGTTAATGTCATACTTATAATACAAACATTTCTAAAATCGAAAGCAAAATCTGATAGGTATGTAAATTAAATGACGCCTATCCTGTGAAACTAAACAACAATAGAATCCAGCCTGACATTAACATCTAATGGCATGTCTAATGGTACATTTGCAGGCCACCAATGTAAAATAGATTAACACGCAGTTTATTTTGATTTATAACAATTGTTGGCAATCTGTTATCCAACCATTTGTTCTAGTTCCAAATGACATACTATCATACAGCTGCGTACGTGTCAATAACAACGTTTACTTAGAATAAAAACGATTTTGTAGGTATAAAATTGTAAAATAACATTTTTAGAAATATATTTATTAACTGACAATGCCCTAATTCGAAATCTTTATGTCAGCGTTTCATTTTTAATATATATATATATTTGTATGCTGATGTGTGATCTAATTAGATTTGTAAATTGTAATTTATTACTTTGTAAACATCCATCAGTCAATCCATTAAGAAATTACTACTGAGCAAATAGAGTTTTGTGATCGAATCAACACAGAGGCTAGGGGCGCAATAGTTATATTTATCATAAAATAATATTTTTATGTAACGTTTAAGTATAATAATAACATTTCTTCACTAGAGTACGCATAAGGATGACGATTAGAAAATGTAAAATAAAAGGTGTACGTACGCGGTTTGGTTAGCAAGGACAAAGGGGGGTATGGACGCGTGACGTAGAGAGTGCTTGGGACGCTTTTGTCCTGCGTAGTAAATTGTATGTGTAACGTCATACAAAATTACTTCAGGCGACTTTCTAGCAGAAATTGAAAGTACATAGTAGACAATATTATTTTATCAAAATGCAACGGTGCTAAGATCTTTTTGATTTTTTATCCATGGAGAATATATTTGAACCACTCTTTTAAGTTGGTGCCTAAATAATACCGACTGCCTTGGTGGCGCAGTTTTACTACGGTATAATTGCAAAGCTGAACTCTGCTTCGAATCCCAGATCGGGCAATGATATTGAATTTTTCTATTCATTTTCAGCTCGGTGTCAGAAATTTGTGCCCCATATCGCGATAGACTCGCCCCCCATCATATCGTAGGACGGACACACAAGGTGAAACGTAGGTGTCCTAGTAGCACCTCCGCCTACCCTGCCTGCCCTTCTGGGAAAATGCGTGAGTTTATGTATGTATGCAACTAAATAATTTCACACAAAATTTCAAAAAGATCAATAATGAATCGGAAAATGGAATGCTATATTTTTATAAGTTTATAACTATAAAAATACTTTTATCGCGACCTCCGGAATTCAGTTTCATAAAATAAATTACTTTAAGTCATTTGATTCGAAATTATCGGCAATTGGTTTTCAAAGGTCAAATACCCCTGGGCAATAACTTATACGCCAATGAAAATAACAAACAAATAATATGTACGAATCATGTGCAAATACACTATTCATTGTCAGTCAAACAGACTCGCCAGTTTAGTAATATACGTATAGACTATAGATTACATAAAAAAAGATAAGACTACGGCATAAACATTAACATCATGTTGTCGACGCTTGGGGATATATGTAGGTAGTTTTTAAAATTAATCGCATTAGGTGGAGGTTACCAAATCTCACTAAATATCAACGATTGACAGGGAGTAATCCAAATTAAAAGAAAAGTATTTCACATAAAGAATAGACGCTCCCCAAACCATTGTTACAAATTGTCACACGTAAAGACAAGCATCAATTACAGAGCGTTCAACTTTAATGAACGACGTACTGCAAACTGAAGCCGTCCATTAAGTACACGCAATTTCCATGTAATTTTGACCTCGTTCCCCCTTAGTCACACTCGGCCGCACTCCCTAGCTATTATTACGAGCCAGTTATGACACATATCCAATGCATTGTCCCAACTGGCCACTCATTGATAACGTCACGCCAACACAATTCAGTTAGTCAATTACATTAAAACTGTATTACATTAAGTAATTTCGACCACTAGTGTTGCTATGTACTCTTATAATTTAGTATCCATTATAATTAACGTGATAATTAACTTGGTAAAAGTTGAATAAAATATTATCAAATGTATTGTTGAATGCCAATTAACTAACTGTTTTTTTTTATTCAATAAATAAACACACAATAATTTACTACGAACTGGTTTCACTTTGCCAGATTACAGATAACCTCGTGAAGGTACATTTGTGTGTCTGTAATGATAATGAATTAAAAACTATTTTAAGCTTTAAAGACGGTAATGACATTCGGTGACAGGCGTGCGACGCGAGGACGCGGATATTTATCAAATCGAACAGAAACGCGTGCAAGGTTAATGAAAAGACATACAGATCGATGAGCTTCGTAAGTGTTATGACTGACCTTCGTGTCTATAAAAAGTAAAGTACTTACGCTGGATAAGCGACGGTGCAGACAAATATCGGAATGACGTCAGGGTCCAGCGGCGGCGGAGGACTCAACGCATCGATGGACGTGAGCGCGGCGGCCACAAAAGCAGTCTCTCTCGTCTGTAGCCGAGGATTAACAATATTAACTCAATTACCTATGTATACGTGGGACCTAGCGAAGTGGACGCACGGCGAAGTTACCTAACCCAATCCACTCGGCTGATAATATTTCTAAGCCATAATAAGGCTTCACAAATATCTTATCATTTCATAATCGGCGTTTAACAGATCGGTTATATTCAGCCAATGTCTCGGACAGGCGCACTCTTAGATTCAAAAGGAGGTAACCAACCAAGTGGAAACGTCAGTTACAAAGGGTTATCGAACTGAATTTAGTTCAAACAGTGTATAATAATTCAAAGATGTAACTAGATATCAAGGACCTTATGATATTCTAATAACAGAACAAAACACATAAGGCCACTCGATGTAACAGTCTACAAACGAGCCTTTGAAGCAAATATGAATTGTAAACAATGAGTCTATAATTACTACTTGAAACCGTTTTGTTTTCACTGAAATTAACTCGCACGAACTGTTGGATAAAATACCGGTGATGATAAATTTCATATCGAATTGCATTCATGAATATCTTCAGGTGTACACGGAGGCAGTAGGTTCTTCGGAGATGTGGACAGGTCACTCACCGCGGCTAAATTGAAGTTGTCGAGCGAGCGGAGACAGAGCGCGCACTTCTTCCTGTAGTCTAGCGAGCGCTCGATGCAGGTGCGGCAGTAGGTGTGTCCGCAGGTGGTGGTGACGGGCTGCCTGAAGGTGCTGCAGCACAGCACGCACTCCAGGTCGGCGCCGGCCAGCCACGCCGCCGCCGACAGCGAGCGCACGCTGCGGTACAGCTCACGTGTCAGCCGCCGACACTCCTTGTTACCGCTCATTATTGTGATCGCCTGAAAAACAAACGGAATCGTTATTGTTTCCCGAAGACCCTCGCCGAAACTTCTCCCCTGAAGCCCCACGTATAAATATCGTGGTTGTGTAAAGAGCCGCCAGACAGCCAGACATTGCTATTTTTAACTACTCATTATTTTTTTGACACCGAAAGTTTGCAATGTTGTACACGTGTTCGTTGAATCTTTTGCAAGTACTGACCTGCGCGAGTAAAGTGCGGGCATGTTTCGCCGTCGCCTCCGTGGAGGCGGCCACGTGAGCTAAATGCGGCACCGCCTCGCGGTACCGTCCCAGAGTGATAAGTTTACGGCCCATTTCGTAACGAGCCTGGAAAACATATAATAATTATATTAAACGGATATTCAACCTCGGCAGCGAGATAAACAGGACAATGCACTGGCATTATATTTGTCGACGATATATTATCAGTTTATTTAAGGAGAAAAATTCGTAAATAAAATTCAATGATCAAATAAAGTGAGTCGAGTTTAATGAAACAGAGATGTTTGTTTCCCACGTTTGCATCTTAAATACAACGGTTTGGAGCTGAATGTTAATATTTAAACGGGACAAACGTAACTTCGTGACAGGCAATTCGGTTAGAAGGCGCTGCGCTGCCGAGGAGAGCACACTGAGTAATTGGGTTACATTCATAGCAGAAGCAATATATAAAGTATGCAATTCCATTACCTGCATAGACATGGGGAGTGATTGCGGCGCGTCGGCGTGGCGACTCATCTCCCCCGCCTGCACGGCAGAGGAGCGCGCAAGCCGCCGGTAGCGCTTAGAATTGCACCAGGACGCCCGGTGCAGGCCCGCTGAATAAGTAATGTCAAGGTAAAAACTACATTTCCTGCTTCCAGAAGGTTATAACATTGAAATATATATCGAGAAGGCCACACCGGCGGCATAAAATATATTGGTTCTTGCAATTTGAATTCGCAATGCGTTTATATTTTGTTATGCAATAGTCTAGAAAAATAACAGGTTCGTGATTCAACCTACCGCCGCAGAAAAAGTTACAAGGTATCTTTGTTCGCGAATCGAGTGAATTACAAGGGTTGACCTTTATCGCAACCGGCCCTTCAAAGAATAGTTTAAAAACATACGGCAAAAGATTCCAAGACAAAGTTACCCCGTTGCAACAAAGAAAAGCGATCACAAATGAAAGAAAAAAAATCGTTTTTTCGTGATAAACGTGACTCCATTGTGCTCTGTGGAGCTCTTATAAAAATTTAATACATTTTACATAAAGAAGCCCAATACATCTTGTGACATTTTGTCCGCATGGCTACATAATACTTATGTAACTTAGCAATGAAGTCAGAGTTTGTGTTTCATTACGTAATGCTTTGGCGCAAGTCATAGAGTATGCGCGCTGTAACAATACGTACACAACTGCGAAGTTATTTGAAACAATTTTAGAAAAACAAACATTCATAAATTATTTTTAATTTATTATAGTTGTACAACTATACGGCCATATGGTTTAAGCATTCCCGTGAGCTAGTTGAACACAAAAAGTACATTATTCTATTTTTGTTATGACCTACCGGCTGCCTGACATTAATCCATTAAGTTATTTATTCTTTTTAATATTGTGTATCAATTATTAACTTTCGTTGGGAATCTATTCTTAGTATCTATTGCGCAAAACCGCTAACAGCTCATAATTTGCGCGTCTCTTCGTGGGTATGTATCATTCAAGTTCACCTGCGATGCATTTAATAACGACCTAAACCTTTCATGACCAAAAGCCTACTCAAATGAATTCTAATAAAATATATAACTTCTACTGAAATATTATAAAAGTATCACTGCCTGTGCAACTTAAAATATATCTGGAGCGTTATTGCGCCTTGGATTTAATTGACGTAATGAGTCTTTTTGTTTTGCGTGTTACATATCTATTTTATCCATTGATCTACCAGTATCATACCTGGGTTGAGAGCCATAATCTCCGATTCCATGGTCGTAATACATTTTATGTGAGTTTTGCTCCGAGAAGCAAGTCATTCGCGATTGGATAATTTCCAAAAGACGACGTCAGGACGTCACGTTGTTGTCACTACTACACTGTTGCTCCAACACAAGAAAGGGAAAAATAACGACAAAATTGAATAAAAGTACTGTAATTTGTAGCACGTTTTAATAACCTGAGTTGTACGTCGAACGCTACTGCACTATGAATTGGCCTATTTTTACTGTAGAGCGAATATCGCGGTGAGCTTATCACAACTAGTATATTCACAGGGGTTTTATTGTTCCGCCGTGTCAATATGTACTACGTCGAGGACAAAAGGCACCAACAAGTGGCTAATACGATTCCAAATTAGGTGATAAGTACACGACACAAACATGTTCAATAACAAATACTATTATGTTCCTGTATATAAACCAGGGACCGAAACCGGTATCGGAAATACCGGTATTTTTTGGTATCAACCGAAAAAAATAATACCGGTATTTTTAATGGTAACCGGTATCCGCCAATTTTATTCGATTCTTAGAATTTAACCGGTATCATACCGGTAACCGAAATAAGGGTTACCTTTATGTTTCATGCGAAGTTCCTTATAAGTCAAAGCGGGGGCAGTGCCTGTGTGTGGTTATACCGCCGTTTGTCTTTACTAAACATTATGGCACTATACCACACAATTATCTTTACTCATTTCATGATTTTTTCAACAGAATTACCCACCAAAATTGAAATGAACCGTATCCAGCGATATTGTGTAAACAACAAGACAAGTATGATTTTTATTTGTTATGCAACAACAACGCATTTTCTTTTGCATTCAAGGTCTTTTTAGGTTACCGGTATTAAAACGGTTCCCGTATATAAGGGTAACCTTTATATTGCGTCATAGCGGTTACCGAAATCTTAAAGGTAACCGAAATTCGTCGATACCGGTACCGTTATGTCAAATGGGTTTCGGTCCCTGATATAAACGTTTATATTTAGGAATCGTGGGAATATTTTATGTATTGCTACAGTTTTTGTGTTAATTATATATAAGAGTAAGTGTGTGTACATATTTCATTGCGATTTTATTAAATAAAATATGTTGATTTCCGTCGTTTTATGACAATGTTCTAGACTCGTTATGCCACGGACCGAGCATTACAGTTTATATAATAAATTAAACAGCTGTCCTCGCGCGTATTTTATAATTAAAAACCTATTACGTAACATAATTCTGTATAAGTAATCTTTTGTTATTCAACGTACAAAGTCATCAAATTATTCTCTCAAACTATACTTTTTTCTTGTTATAGCATGATTAAAATAACGAGGCGTATAATCATTCTGATGCCATGGGGCTCCGGATTGAGTTCACGCGAGTGATAGATACCACATGGGATTTTGTAAATGGCCTTTTTATTTCACTATTAATTTCCAAATTTGCAACGAGCTAGTGACGTAAGAATCGGTGCAATGGTTGAGACATCGGGGTCAGTGGCACGCCCTTGGGAGGTGGGCTGTCCGGCCACTGTATCGACGATGATTCACGAGGCCGCTCGGCTTGGCGCACGTAATGAGTGGAGGCAGAACAGGACCTATATACCGCGCGTAACGTAACCTGCGACCCGGCCAGCGTTCTCCATTGCATCGTCGACAATGTTCTTACATAATCGCAATGTAACAAACAAATGGCCGATTTACATAATAGCCTTGTTGGAGCGCGATTATCGCCGCAGACGCCCACGCGATGGCTACGTGGGACTGTAGACTGCAACGCTCCTTTACAATTATGTGAGACCTACGCTGTCGGTATCCCACACTCCAGCGTGGTAAAACGTTAACAGCGGCTTAAATCCTGACGTGTTTTCACAGGCGTGTTCCCGCATTACAAACCAGGCGTTTTAAATTTTAATTCAATACGACCAATCTGCATTAGTGGATGTCTGTTAAACATTACTTTTTTTGCATAACAGAAAGATTTCGGATTACATTATGTGCGTCCGCGTGGCTAACGTTATACCCTTTCGACACATGTACAAATCTCGACCAGGTTGATTGACATTTGCAACACACACATTTGTCCTAGATTAATCGATACCGTTATGAAATACTAAAATTATTTGTGCAATTCTTTAAAGTAATTTAGCACGTCAGCAATAACTTTTGTATTGTTCTCGAATGGAAATTCGCCCGATAAGCGCGTCATAAAGACAATGTCGAACGGGAGGTCGCTGGGTGCTAAGTTTAATGACTGCAGCCGAGTACCCTTGGGAAGGACGTCTCAGTGAGCAAATATCTCAAGATCTACTAGATAAACTATTATGAGGATAGACATAAATATATAGATATGGCGCGTAAAGTGTCCCGATGTATCTGGTGCGGCGCTCCAGTGGGGCATTGCGTCCGAAGCGCCACTTTAAATAAACTGTTGTGCCGTAGCAACTGTTTTAATAAGGCCTCCTTATAATCCTGCCTAATCCCCAATTTCCAAGTTTCAAACATCTAAAATTATCAACCATAATTTTTATTCCCAGTTAAACCTATTTAGCGAACGAATTTTCAATATTTTATAACATAATTCTTTGTATAAGCCGCTTTACTTGGAAAACATCCGTGATCCATTTCGTAGTAGAGTCTTAGGCCCACTCAAAGCCGGATTAGCCATAATAATAAGCAATGAGCTCGGCGCGTCGTCAAGGGTCCCAGCTCCCACCCTGCCTGACCGTATTTTCTTTGAAGTGAAACTTAATTATGTAAAAAGCATTTCTTTGCTCTTCAAGCCTCAAGCCTAAGAGATTACAGCAAACCAAGAGCCCAACAATATAATGTAACATTGGACGCACCGGAGGCTGTGCATTGTCTGTCATTCATTACAATTTTAATACGTAGATCTATCTACGATACAAGTAACACTGATGGCATTGATCTATGAACTAAGGATAGCCTCTTTAGTACATTTGGAGCTTCAAAAAGTTGACCGTGATAGTCGCGCTACAATAGAAATCAAATTAACTTAATTTAATAGATTTCGGAGATAAAAAATAATATTTTCAATTTTATTAAACTTTCTATCATAATACAAGCAAGCATTTTCAAAATCGTTGTGAGCGACGACTAATTTCTGTAACGCCCCAGTAAAGATGTACTGGAGCGCGCGCACCACTTACATCGCAACACTTATACGCTTGCCGCCCTGTCCAAATTTATGTCAATGACCGAAGGTTAAATATTAAATTCATCGATTTCTGAGTCTGCAGATTTCTCATGATATCCAAGTATAAACAAACTCGTGTGTTAAATTTTTAAATATTTTGCTGACGACCTAAATACTTTGCTCGTATGAATTCTGAATTATTTCATGCGCCGAACATGTGATAACATAACGCTCATTTTGTCTTGAATTGTGACGATTTCACACACGAATGGTTGATTGAAGAGGGTGGCAGGGGAGGTTGGTTGTGTAGTAATGGCGTGTAGTAATGTTTTAAACTTCGCCATGCACGAAACTTCGTATATTATCGTCTGTTGTATTTGATGAAACATTACTTATAATTAGTAATTGTATTATTTACAATAATAGCCCAAACTTACGCTATGGTTGGATAAGAGCGACGACCGCCTAAGTCTAATTAGTGTAAGCCAGGTCAAAGATTTGTGAATAAATACATACCTACTATGTATACATATATAATAGAAAATGTTATGAAAATTAAATTGGTTTAGAAAAGAGCAAAATTACAGTTTCATGCCTGTTTTTCTCTGGTAGATCAAAAAATGACTGAATCTAATTGATATTCAACAAATTATTTTCAACTATTGTAACAGATTATATCATTATGAAAGGTGCGTACCCAGAATTGAATCTACTATCTCTAAGCAGCCATTCTTCACCCATCTAGGTCAAAAGACACATCTGACATCACGTAACATAACATGCTCTTTAATCAAGGTGGCGCAAGTCGGGGTATTAGTTATTACTGTTCTTATATGTATAGTTGGAAACACTGTGCGATATTAGTTTCGGCCTCACGACTGTGATACTCGTATAATATTCTATTCTCTGTGAAGTGGTAATTTTGCTGTAATCTATACATATAAATAAAATTGAAGTGTCTGTTGGTAAAGTGAAAATAAAAAAATAATATTCCAACTACATATCGTTATATAAACGATACCTGTGCCGAAAATGATCTTTAATTTTTTTTTGTCTGTCTGTCTGTTTGTTCCGGCTAATCTCTGAAATGACTGGACCGATTTTGACGGGACTTTTTTGTCAGGTAGCTGATATAACAAGGAGTAACTTAGGCTACATTTATTTTAGAAAAATTCTTTTATTTTAGAAAAATAAAGTAATGTTACAATGCCCGCGCGCAGCTCACGCGCATGCCACCACTGGGCCATCACGTCGGGCGCCTCCCACCATTTCTCGCACCAACGAATCAATATCACATTTACAAAATATTGTATATACTTAAAGAAATTTTTCAATAAAGCTAATACAAAAAACTGAAAATAAATGTGTAACGGGAGCTTACCGCCGCTCGCTAAGAGATGGCGCCACCGTAGAATTAGATCGCGGTATGGTTTCGTTACAAGGGTTCTTATATAAGGTCCACAGTGTATTAATGCAATTTTGGAAAAGTCCGGCTGAAGCTAACGACTAATCTCTGAAATGGCTGGACCGATTTTGACGGGACTTTTTTGTCAGGTAACTGATATGATAACTTATTATTAATAAGGAGTAACTTAGGCTACATTTGTTGTAGAAAATTACATTTATTAAAAAATAACTAAAAAACGAATTAACTTTTTTGTTAAACTCCACGCGGACGAAGTCGCGGGCACAGCTAGTGAAACATAAGTGCCGTAGCAGAGCTCCATTGATCGCCTGCAAAATTGCAGTGTTTCACAACATGCTAGTATTTAGTAAGCGAACATACTAAAATTGATTGAGAATCCATTATGAACCAATTATTTCAGAACGCCCCTTATTACTCAAACGTTTCATCATTCATAACTCCATATTGATTTTTGCATAATTTGATATCATAATTAACGTCGAAGTATTAGTGTACATATAACAAAGTTGTTCATTTTGCCTTGTAACTTTGAAATTGATTACGGAAATACCACAAACTTCGGTCGTGGCATTTATGCGGGAAATACAATACGGAAAGTTATTTTCCGGGACAATATCGACAAACAACTTGTACCGCAAATATTACCTAATTCATTGATAACTTTTTAGTGGACCATGATGTATTATTGGAATCCGTATTTCTATGTGTATTACATTAATTCTGGATCATGATTACGTCCTTATTTGGAGGCATAATTTTTTCTGAAGTTTGAGTTAGTAATTTATTTATTTTTCAATGAAATTGGCATTCTTAATGCACCATCATCATATTCAGCCCAAGGACATCAAATGTCGAAACGAAACGACGAAACATTGAAATGAGCTTGTAACATTTATCACGTCGTTTGTCGACCTTGCTGTATATGGTATACAGTATACCGTATCCAAAACATGAATACTCTACGATAAATTATTTAATAAAAGATTCAAATCATCCGTGTTGTAGGATTATAAAGAAATGTAGTATATTATAGTTTGCACAATTTGGGGTATTTATTGCGAGTGCATTACACCATAACATAACATAACACAACGCATCTGTGCCTACTGCCTACGCTCGATCGACGCTGTCACGTTTATCTAAATCCAACTCGCGCGGCCAGTGTCTGCCCCACTTCAATGAGCAAGTGATACAATGAAATATATCGCAAATTGACACCTTACTATATCAAGCATATACGGATTTATGTTGCTATGGGACTCCCCTATAATTGGTATAAATTATAAGGGATCGTACAAATTGGTGTAAAACTGATTAAAGAACTACACAAATTGAATATGAAGAACTCGTTATGTGGAGGATCATTCGACAATTTTGTGCATCAATGATAAACTATTAATATACACATAGCTTCGAAATGTCAAAGATGAGTACCGTGGACTGCCTACGACGTCTGTGTATGCAGACTTTTCCGCTGTGAACAAGGCTTTCGCTCATTTCATACGTTGAACTATTCAAAGTATAGCAACGATATGGTTTTCATATATTTTGCAGAGATCGCCTCTTTTACTATTCCCTATCCCATGGTATGTTTAATACAGTATTGTGTCAATATAAATGTAGGTCAAAGCTTGTCTTATCAGTTTTACGAGCGCAGCCCTGACGTCATTCCTGGAAATCACTCCTGTCCCAGCGAATAATTTGTGAAATGCAATTATACAACGCCGACGGTACCAATAGAAGATACTCATAAGAATCGCGTATTAAAATTCATAATTATTATCAAGACTACTGGAGCGCAATTCCCGTGATAGAGATCATAGTAAACAACATTGTCGCATTAGCAATTTCAATGAATATAGCCAGATTAAGTCACAAACAAGTATATTGTAAAATTATTGTTAATATGATGACATCAAAATTATTTGTTACAGCTCGGCAAGCAATGTAATCGACAATCTCATAAACATACAAATTCGCAGGCAGCAAAATACTCATATAAACCAATATAAGCATGCAAAACTTATCAAATTAAGAGACGCTAAATGGTTTAAACTAGCGCAAATCGAAAGAAAAATACCGTGTGAGTTAAACATGAAAGTGACACAACAGAAATAATGAACACAAGTTGCAGAGACGAGACGTTGCCAACAGTTCTACATATTACTTCATCCTTTATGTCACCATAGTGCCGTATCGAGCAATGTGGACATACTATTAACGTGAAATAAGAATACTCTACCACTCTTGTTTGGCCAAACATCTCTTAATCTCGCCATAAAAATATTTTTTATTTTATTTTCATTAAACAAAAATGAATCTATTATTAAAATTCATGACATTCGCAAACTTACATGAGAAAAATACAATACAAAAGAATTACAAACATACAAACCAACATACAAGTGAAGCTAATATAAAGCGTGTAAAAAACATGTTTCACACAAATGAAATTTTGTTGTACTGACCTGGTGTACCCGATGTGGACGCCATCGACTCCTTAGACCACGACGATCGATGCGACGCCAATGATTTCTCCCTACGAAGAAAATTTGATGTAAAAAATGTATCTGATAAAATATATTACTAAATCACTTTTCACAATAGTTTCTATACCTGGAAAGAGCGCAATGACGGACCATCTTTGCAATAATATCCTGTACCAGTGTATTTACGTGCAAACTCTCCGGTTCCGGGACTCCACAGGAACACGCGCCTTTATCTATGATACACCTAAACAAATCAGTTATGAATTTAATGTTCACAGTTGATATAAAACATATCGAAGAACGGGGACTACATACTTAGTACATCGCGTGTGACCGCATTGTCCGGTCACAGGAAGAATAGGCAAGAGCCCGCAATCAGGGCAGCACATTTCGTGTTCATTTGGTATTTTGTTATAGTAGGCGTGTCTAATTATTTTGCTCGCTAGTTTCTTGGCGGCGGCAGTCGGCGGCTGCAGTATCGTCGGCGCCGACAGCACTCGAAATGAATTCAAAGGTAAGCTCAAGTCATCATCTGAATTCGCTTCACACGACGAGACGTTCAAGTTCTCCTCTCTAAAAGAATTTGAGTCGTCTGCCTCCACACCGTACGCTTTCAAATATTTGGCGTCAGCTTCTACATCAACACCGTCGGTCAGGATAATATTGGTCCCCTGTGTTGTATCAGAGCTGAGGCGACATAATTCTGTTGAGGATACGTTTGTGATCGATGAACGGTGAGATTCTATTTCTAATAATGGTTGGTTCAGTGCATCTGTTGATGTTTCCACGCGTTGTCGTGACGGTTCTGCGACGCTAATGTATGCATCGTACACACTGTTAGTCTCTTGCCATGGCGGGCCTATTTGTTCCGTTCTATTTAGCTCTAAGCTTCTACGGACCCGCCTCGTGTTTCTTCTCTGGCGTGACAAAGTTCGTGACTGCCACTGCAATTCGTTGCTTAAAAGTGGCATTTCTAAAGGTACAAGAGACAAAGGTAACGTGAACCGCTGAGCTGCTAAACTAACAGGCGTCAACGGTGAGCTCGTGTGTAGCGGAGCCATCTGTGTAGGTGTCTGCGGCATTACCACCTGTAGACAAAAATATGTTATGACCATTTGCACGTTAAGGACACTCCGATTACTTTTATCAAAGTCACTTTCATATTAACAAATATCCGGAGCCACCATATCAACAAATGTGAAGTTATATAACGTAAACAATAAATAATGTTATCAGCCACTCGACCTAACACAAGGGTGCGATAAAATATCCAAATACGTTTACATTTGCGTACGTGAGAATACGTTGGCAAATATCACCTTTAATCATAGCACGAAAATGTAATTTTTGTCATTGCACTGATGTGATAGATAGTATACGAATAGAATTTGGAATAATTATATGAGCCACTGTACCGTGAACGAGCGACTTCAATAACCGGCGTGTAGTATGTGGTTATAGCAGTTAACGTTATGATTTACGAAGAATATTCAATTTGGATGGTAATTTGGCCGGCAATCGAGAAACTGTGTGAAATGTTTGAACTTGGCCCAATGCGCGCACGAACCGGTTGTGGCGGCAGGCGGCAAGCGGCATCGCGCGGCGCTTCCGACGCAGACGCGTTGCACTCCCCAACCGCCGCGCCGCGGCGTGATAATATAGCGGCCGATTTATGTAATCGCCACGCTCTGCCTCTACGCCCCGCGAACCCGTCTAGTTTTTCGATATATCCATTACATCGTTTTTACAATACTCCCGGTTGTACAAAAACATGCATTTGTATTTAATATTTCGCATTTTAGAAGAATAATAAATTTTAAACGTAATTATTTAAACAGGTCATAAAGATGACGTCGGGTCTATTAATTGGAATATTGGGATTACCATTACGCAGTTCGAAACGGTGTTGTTAGAAATACATATGGATGCATGGTAACTATTAAAGCCATCGAAGATAACCATTATCAAATTGGTTTAGTTGCAACGTGTAATGAGCTGTGACATGTGATGATCTGGGTTTGATTTCCAGAATTGCTTCTTCGCTTCGTATATTTTTTAATGTTATGTAAATAACATAAAAATAGCTCGAAGTTGCATTTTCTAGCCCTGCATATATGATCTTCCTCTATCAATTCTGGGAAGAAAATTATGCAGTAAGTATAGCTGGAATTTTTGCATGTTCTACAAAATTGACCTTTCTTGTTATTATTGCATGGGTCCTGCAAACGAGAAAACAATTCACCAGATGGTAAGTAATCACTGCCGCCCAAGAGCATCAATAACACTTAGATCATGGATGTGTTGCCAGCTTTTCAAATGAGGAGGGGAGCGGGAAGAAAAAAGGATGGGAAGAGGAAACGTGTATTGGGCATCCGGCAATCTCACTCATCGAACGAAACGCGACATTACCGAGACAGTACCGCCCTGGACGAGCCTTCCCATTCGCTGAGTCGTGACTGACAACAGCGGGACTCTATCACTTCCAAAAGGCCTATAATAACTTTATTGTATCGAATTAAGTATCGCTGTATAGGGGTAATATTGAGATATACATTTCTTGTAACCTACCATCCAAACGCAATCTCCGTAGACCGTACAAAACAGAATTCTTGGGAGAGACCAACGTTCAGTAGAGGACCTTTTGTAGCTGAGTAAAGAGAGAGAGATATACAAATACCCCACAACTTAAGGTGCAGAAATTCTACTTTTTATAAAGCAATATGCAACTCAAAGCAGTTTTGTTTTCTATTAATGGCCGCCAATGAAACTTCCAGTGAAAACTAACAAGTATGGAACTAACAACTAAGAACGCTCCCCTGGGAACGTCTGAGCTATTGAAACTGCAGAGTTACACGAGATCAAACGCCTACAATCTACATAACTTTAAAGGGAGAAGAAATAACCATAATTGAAAACAAAGATTACGTTGTGCAGCGTCTGTAGTTATTGCAAAAAATATTCAACAATAAAATTTTGTCGCACAATAATGAATCGAATCCCAATTTTCATCATCCGATAAGTCAGATGTTAGTTAAGATTACCAAATTTATTTTTGAATTCCATAAATATGATAACTGCAATGTAAAGCATTACACAGCTCACCAATAAACAGAAATCATTAGGATTATTTGGTATGAATATTTTGAATATTCGTTTTTGATATTATAACCCAACTTAACGAAAAGTATAGTAAACTCATGTTGTCACTACCCTGGGGGGCTACTCCATAATCCGAAACGAAGTTCCAACGTTGGACGTCCGAAGCAAATTATGACTTTTCCACTTCTTTAAGTCAACACTATTATCTATGACACTTATCATTTACTCCAAGCTTTGTCTCAGGTCACGACGTACGATAGAGAAATTGAACCATTTGTGGAGTTGTAGTAGAACTATATGCGAAGATTTACTTACGACGTTGGAACATTCAAATATCGATCTTTTTTTCGGATTATAACCAGTAAATACAAATACACTTGAATCCATAATGTTCCACTTAGCACTACAAGTGGAGTTCATATAATAAATAAATAAATAAATAAATAACACCCAACAGTCACATACATAGTCCTGACCCCACATTAAGATCAAGTCTTGTGTCGCAGGTATCAGGAACTACGAGAGACTTTTCGGTCTCACAAACACCCAGACCCGAGAGAAATATTTGTGGGCCGCACAAACATTTCTCTCGGTGCGGGGATCGAACCCGCGGCCTCTTGTTTCACAGGCGGCGTCTAACCGACTGCGCCACGGAGGCTGTCAAAATAATGAAACCGTTCCTTACGCAAAACTTCGCAAAGGAGTTGCAACTGTTTCAAACCAAGCATTTATTATGCTGGAAGCTTTATATAATAATAATTTTATATTTGATATTGGCCCGTTTACACCTTGGCATTGAACACTGGGAACACTTTAGGCCATTCTCCATCGTCATAACGACGAGTTGTCGAATGACTTATTCAGGACCAGTTCAGTGTTTATTGGTGATACTACACGAAAACCTATAACACAAACAATATACACAAACAATATACGGGTCGCTCACGGCTCATCGGTGGAATTAATTATGCCGACATGCACAACCAGGGGGGTTGCTCTATAAAAACGATATGAAATTCGAATGTTCGGACGCCATACGTAAAAATTCACTAATGTGCATAGATACTCCACAACATGTTGGACTGTATCGTACTTCGCAATCATAGACTAAGTTCGGAGAAAATGATAAGCATAAAAGAGAATTGTATTGATTTTTAGAAGTGGAAATCTTTATATCTTATTCCGGCCGTCAAACATTCGAACATTCGAAGTTCGTATCGTTTTTATATAGTAACCCCCTAACCCCGAACACGACACACGTGCGAGGGTCAGTATGACGAATTTCCATTATTGTATGCTGTGAGCGCCATCAGGCATAATAGTTATTAACGCAGCTTAACGACGCGCTTCCATTAAATAGAAATAGCCTGCACTAGCCGCCCAACATGCTTTCTAGGGCACGGAGTAATTGAATATTTGTTATGAAAAGTGGGCTACCAGCTATGCTTCAAAATACCTACATCTCCCCAGCACGTGAAAAGTAAATACACAGTAATGATATAATTACCGTGATAAATACGACTTATATCTTGTAGTTACCGAGTGTACAATTAAAAATACAAACCCTCTCTCTTCTTGCTTTTAAATTTAGGTGGGCTTTTTGATTTAGGTATTTTAGGGCTAATATAATACTAAATCAAAACCTTTATATAGTTTCTAAAAGAATAAGAAAAAGAAAGCAAAATCAACACGAAATTATCCACTTAAGCCTTAAGCAATGACTTCACCAAAGAATAGCACACTGACCACGCAAGATGAATATAAATCTAAAAACTAAATAAACGAGACTAAACAGAATCTTTTCACACTTCAATCTACCCACAAGTGGTGTAAGCGCGACAATGTTACGTTTTTATAGGTATCACAATAAAAACACCGGTTGATATAATCAATCATATAATCGATGTAAACAAAGCGGACGTATGTAAAACGGAACGGCAGACTGCATAACGAGCTTCCACGGAAGGTAACATATTTATTTAGTAGCCATTGAATAAATATTTTCTTTGGGTCTTGGAAATACATACGTGCACACTGAATATCAATATACGTATGAATACAATTTATTTATTGCCGACTGTACCAGGGTGGTAATGTCCTAAGGAAAGATGTCGTGACTCGACGTGACGTCCAGTGAGATCGCCGTAGAACCTCACCCCCTCCCCTCTTACCTCCGCCCGTCACTTTTTTTCCAGTTTGAGGGGCGAGGCAATCTTCTACGATCCAAGCATTGTTTATGATCACGAGCGGCTGTAATCTTGCAACATAATGGTAGGCATTTACTCGTTTACCCGACCTATTCATTCATGTACATTAAAAATATAATTGAAATCATGTTTTGCAACATAATACTCACGTATCCTAAGGTGCTACGAGTTAAGTTATTGTATGGAATAAACCGTTCGATTTTTGTCAATAATGGAAGCAGATTTGACAGGACAAATCTTCGGATGACTTCAATATTCGCAACGATATTTTATTGTAAAACCAAAATTCTTCATATACCAATCGCCATGTGTATAAAATAATACATCAACCCATATTCGTTTAGTGCTGAGCAATGAATAACTCCGCAATCGAGAGATCGATTAAGAGGGCTTAGACCAGTGATTCTCAACCACTGTGCCGCGGCACTTTTGTGTGCCGCCAAATTTCAAAAGTGTGCCGCTAAATTTTGCAAATATATAATAATGTTAATATTCTTAAATTATATCATTAAAAAAGAAAAATATTTTTAACATGAATATATATTTCAATCCACAAAAAAGTTAATTATTTTATTATTTGCTTTGCAACGCGTTTTTTCTAAGTGCCAAATTATGATGAAGCGGCGTGCATAGCAATATGAATATGTCTCAAGGCGCTCTTTGTGTGCCGCCAAATTTTGAAATCGTTAAATATGTGCCGCAACAAAAAAAGGTTGAGAATCACTGGCTTAGACCATTGTCCAACACGCCGCGCCGGGCGGTCGCAGGTTGGAGAACTTAGCATACAATAGAAATACTTGTACAAAATGCTACGGTATGTGGATATCTTTAAGATGGTTTCCTGCCCCATCATTTAGTAATTGGTAAAAACGGAATATATTTAAACCATTTGTGTTTAGCTCGTTGTAATTGTTAAAAGCTGTTACGTGACATACAAAACATAAAATGTGTTTTAAGCCGACTTACCGGCGCGATATAGAATATCGATAGCTCGGTTGGGTTACGACACACGCCACCGAGATGAAGTGTCGAAAAACGTTTGGCTAAGCATCAGCGCAATAACACGAATACATAACAGTGACATTGTAACAGGGCACCGTATAATCCTAGGCTTATCTAAGCCACGGTATAAAATTACGCTATATCTGCAATTTGCCTGAAGAGTAGCTAGTTATCACTCTCCCCTGTCAGCAGGCTAAATGAAAGATATACTGGGAATAATATTCATATTTACATAAATAAATAATTATACGGATTGTAATATTCAGTAGGTTAATGGATTTGCGGTTTAAGTAAATCAAAAACATGGCACGATATTTTCTCGAGTGTCATCATTGTCAGATGCGACTTATTGGCGATGGTCGCTTACCATCAGGTGAAGCATATACTCATTTGCTCCCGATTATATAAATATACAGGGTATATCAAGAGTACTACCGAAAACGAAGCTGGGTGGTAGTTTTAGTGACTTCAGACACAATGCAACTAACTTTTGTGCAAAAAATTGTAACGAATGTTTTTGTGAATTTTTTTCAATCGTCTTGTTAGGGTTTTTTTCTTAAATAATAGTGTATACCCTTTTATTTTTAAAGAAGCTATGGTACGCAAGGATTCAAATCATTATTTTAGCAAAAACTAAGGATTTACCAGTACCACCCAAACTCGACGATATTTAAAAAAAAAATAGAAAAAAAAAGTCGCGTTTCTTTGCGAAATTTTTAGTTACATTGTGTTTGTAGTGACTAAAACTACCACCCGACTTCGTTTTCGGTAGCAGTCTTGATATACCCGGTATATATGTATAAGTGTATTGCAACAACTTGCAAAAAAACTGCAAGAAATGAAACGGTAACAGCGAGATTATAAATAAACGGCAAAGATTGCAATTTAAAAGGCATTACGTTGAATTTGCCCGCCTGTGTCAGCCTGCCCTTTCGAGCCCTTCTCCGGCCTTCAGTGCTCCTTTAAAGTTTTTCAAGGTTTTAACCGCGAAACATTTGTACAGAAGTTACGTACACAGTACATACACACGGCGACGTAACTGTAAGCGTAACCCCCTTGTAAAGCTTTGAGCGACCTAGAAAATAGAGTTTGAAAAATAAGGTTTCATGATTGACGTAACCAGATGGTATGAGAACGTCACCGTTTCCTCATTAGGTACCGAGGGAATGTGACCAAATGCTTAAGACTTTAGACTTGATTATTAATACTTGATATTGATTGATACACATTATGGTTATACACGTGGCAGAGAGTGTCGATTTACTAAGTATTTTAGAAACGGCCGCTTGCCAAACTTAAAACTTTTTTGCGAATTTATACAGCACTACCATGGGTGTTCGTTTTTTTTTTATTGCATATATCCAGCAAACTCGTAAACAGCTCACCTAATGGTGAGTGATCATTGCCGCCCCTGAATATCCACGACGCTTCGATCATCGATGTGGTCCGGCCCGTAAAGTCGGGAGGGGAGCGGGAAGGAAAAAGGATAGGAAGAGGAAAGGGGTATGGGGCATCCGGCAATCTCACTCACCGAACGAAACGCGGCACCAAAGCTTCTCGTCTTGTTCCTGTGATAGAGCTCCCGGACAAGCCTGCCCCTTCATGCTGAGTCATGACTGACAACAGTGTGGCTCTGCCACTTCCAACGAATTTACGTCATACTATCGCCACCGCCTTTCTGCCCTTGGTAAGTATTCACACCACCTTCCAAAAATATGCTTGTGGGAAACTTGCAAGGATTCCAACTACATCTTAATTTATATCGGCCCATTAAAGCATCACTTGACTGCAATCCCACATTATGTAAATAAGCCTTGGCGCTGACTAATTTGCGGCTAATGATTTATTCCACACCAGGACCGATGACTTAACTGACTGATGATTACGAACCACTGACGGAACAGCGATTATCGCATATAAACGAGATCCTAAATATATCAACACTTTGCCAGCATTCAGGTTTTGTTTATAAAATTTTACATCTGCCCGGCCCGATTTTGCGTCAAATTATGTATTCCATATACAGAGATATTTAATATTCTCAGAAAATGCATTACACAGCATGCGTGTAGTTTCAGGTTCATCTTAAAATGGGCTGTTTCCTTTGTACTTCGATTGCGCTATATCACTACATAGTATAAAACAAAGTCGCTTTCTCTGTCCCTATGTCCCTTTGTATGCTTAAATCTTTAAAACTACGCAACGGATTTTGACGCGGTTTTTTTTAATCATCATCATCATCATCATCATCATATCAGCCACAGGAAGTCCACTGCTGAACATAGGCCTCCCCCAATGATCTCCACAATGACCTGTTGGAAGCGGCCTGCATCCAGCGACTTCCTGCGACCTTAGTCAGATCGTCCGTCCACCTTGTAGGCGGGCGTCCGACACTTCGCTTGCCTGTGCTTGGCCTCCACTCGAGAACCTTTCGGCCCCAACGCCCATCGGTTCTACGAGCTATGTGCCCGGCCCACTGCCACTTCAACTTGCCAATCCTATGGGCTATGTCGGTAACCTTGGTTCTCCTACGGATCTCCTCATTTCTGATTCGATCTCGTAGGGAAACACCGAGCATAGCCCGCTCCATGGCTCGTTGAGTGACTTTGAGCCTTTTAATGAGGCCCACAGTGAGAGGCCACGTCTCGGTGCCGTATGTCATCACTGGTAACACACAACTATTGAAGACTTTCGATTTTAGGCACTGAGGTATTTTGGACGAGAAGACGTCGCGAAGTTTCCCGAACGCTGACCAACCGAGTTGGATTCGCCGATTGACCTCTCTCTCGAAGTTGGACCTGCCTAACCGGACCACTTGTCCTAAATAGACATATTCGTCTACAACTTCGAGAGTCGAGCCCCCAACTCCAATGGGGGTGGGCACAACATGGATATTCGACATGATCTTCGTTTTATCCATGTTCATTTTAAGACCCACCTGTTGGGAAACTCGATTAAGGTCTTCGAGCATAGTGCTAAGGTCTTCCAGCGATTCTGCCAAGACTACAATATCGTCGGCAAATCGAAGGTGAGTAATATACTCGCCGTTGATGTTGATGCCGAATCCTTTCCACTGCAAGAGCTTGAAGGCATTTTCCAGCGCGGCAGTGAATAGTTTCGGAGATATGACGTCTCCCTGTCTCACGCTTCTCTGTAGTGGAATAGCCTTCGTGCTCTGATCCTGTACTCGGACCGACATGGTGGCGTTGTTGTATATGGTGTATATACAACAACGCCACCATGAACGAACGTATACAAATAAAAAAACGTATTTTAAATATAGGACGCAATACTTGCAACATAATATGCACTTTTGACAAAAGTCAAATAGTGATTGGAGTAAGTGTGCTCAAATTCTATTAAAAGTAGACAAAGACTAGATTAAATAATATAGGATACACTTAAGAATTCAATTCTTATTCCTGGCACATAACAGTTGGGTATTACATGTTTTTAAATTTATACGAGTTGCAACAAAATGTATGGCCACGTTTTGTAATCGACTTGTCATCAACCCGCATTGAAGATACCTACTTGTTGCTGGACAACTGACACTAGACCATAGATACATTCGGGACATGACTCAGTGGAGTGTGGTGGAGACGTGGGCAACAAATTAACGCACGTTATTGAAAACCCACTAATGAATAAAGTACTAATAAGTAAAATAAAGTAATAGAATGGAAAAACATGCGTGTTAGGAATTTTGTATAGAGTGCTAATGTACCCTTTTTGAGACAACGTACCCAATTATGCAATAATGTTTTCGGGACTCATTGTTACGGAAGGTAGTTTCTAATTTCAAAACCAGATAAATTATTCATAGGGAAGAAATTAGGAGTATAAATCGTGATGAAACAACAACGCGTATCTTCTCCGCAGGCAAAATTGAGTAATTTATTTCGAAAAAGTACAAACTCATTAATGATTTCATAATGTGCTTGCAACTTCAGTGTGCTCGTCGATTCTTTTATTAGTTCAACTACGTAAGGAGCCCGAAATTAATCATAGACTGTTAGTAACATTGCTTACAACGTTTCTTGCGCAAAGCGAAGTAAGCGGCATAGTTATATAACTCGACCTAGTGGCACACTGACTCTGTACCGACTGTGGAGCACCGAGCACGGCATGAAGCAGGCGGCAGGCGCTCCGCACGCCACGCTTGCACTCGCCACTCGTTCCACCACGTACTTACATTGGCCGCCGCACCGCGTCGCGCTGGCCCGCTATCGCAACACCACTATTGCAATGCGCCATCATAGAAAATACCGCCACTTTAAACACAATACCTTACTAAAACCTCTATTTTCTTTAATTAGCGAAAACAATCATCGCGATTAGACGTTAAACATACCCACCCGTACGGGCGTTTAAAGAACATAAAAGGGCAATGACATCACTCGACAAAAAGGCGGGTCAGCCATACAGATAAGACAGTGCCACGACGTGGAACTTCAAATTAACAATTAATTTATGCTATAAATAACATCACATTGAATTAATAAACTGTTTAAGCTAATCCGTGACATTGCATGCTATTGTTTAATGTTTATATGTATATTAACTTTGTTATGTAAGCCCTGTTATAAAAGTACCAAGTAGCCTTGTGCTCGGGTCACCCTAACTGGCTTAAATATAATTAATAAGGCAACAAAGTCAAAAACTAAATAAACTATTTTTTTGGCGCCAACTCCATGAGTACACTAATAGTAATATTACATTATGCAACGTTATATCACTCGCGTCCTAAATAATGGCGGGGCGTTTCACCTACCCGTGCAGGTTGCAGGCACCGTTAGATGTCATGATTTTATTTAAAAAACAACTATCATCACGAGGCAACAGCGACGCAAACCAACGTGCGGTTAGAATGACAAACCGCTACCGTACTAAGGTATACGGCGTACCGTTTGCCGCGACTCCCGACGGGCTGCTCCACCAGCCGGGTCCCGCATGCGCGCTGCCACTTCACCCGGGGAGTCTTGAGTCTTGACTGAAACGTTAACGCGGCGCCCAATGTTTATCGGCGCTAAACGATTCCCAAAAACCACTAATATCGCCCGTAAATCATTAGCGTCTGCCATCTTAGCATCGACATCGTCTGTTACGGTTCAAGGTAACGTTTGATTTGTACAGCAAATGTCAATAACTTACATAAATCGCGCAAACAACAAAGGATCCTAAAATATATATGAAACTACATGTAAATAATGTATATTCTACAAACTTGTCAACGTCGAGTGGATGTGCACATGAATAATAGGTTATTATTCATTTAAGTAATGACATCATATGAGGGTAGTGTCATTGAACGTTTCATTTTTCATGTGAGGTCGAATGATTCATGAATCATGATTCCGATTAATTTTATCGATCTCAGGTGTGTCACTCCACATCATGAAGTCGGCGCTAATAATTCACATTTGTCGCTCATGATGTAGAGTGTTGACTTTTTAAATTGAAACGAATAAGATATAAAGCGAGGATAATGGAAGAGATCATCCATGATCTTTTGTCGCCGAAAGCGCTATTGAGCAATGTAATAAGAATATTTTTTCTTTTCCCACGTTTTATTACATTCGACCTGTTAATATTATACTATAACTTTACAAGTATCATTTATACCTGTTGTTCATAACATGAAAGCATATCAAACATATATATTTTTTATTAATTTTATCTTTAGTTCCAAATTTCGTCACTGCATACGCCAACTTAAGGTGGATGAATTATTGCACAATGTAGAAATTTCGACTTTGCTACTAAAACTAAATTAATTTGATGTAAGATATAATAATAATGTGTAACCAAAATATAATATAAAATGACTATAATATGTTTAAAAATGCACCAATATGTAATTTGTCAATTTCTTTTCAATTTTACTTCTGCTCACTGTATAAATTTTAAATTAAGGGCAAACATAAAGCTTATAGGATATTCAAAAAAAAAGCAAACATTTTAGTAATCTTATAACAGTGAATGCCTTAATCATAGACAATTTTAAAACCATGTTTAGTAATTCAGTGTTTTGTCTTCGTCGTTCAAACTGAAGTCAAAAGTTATTTGCAAGAGACAAAATATTCAGAAACTGAAATAGGATTTAAAACTCTATGAATAAGGCCCTAATTGTAAATGCAGTAGTAGATTTACAAATAGCAACTAGAGAGAAAATATACATATGGTATATAAAAGATATATGCATATTATAATATGTATGTACTTAATACATTTAATATACTATAAAAGAATAAAGAATACCAAAGCTAATTAATTACTTTAGAATAATTTGAAATATACATATGAGTGAACTCAAAATAAGTGACATAGTAAAATAAGGCATTGCATAAAGGCTACACCTTTTGTTTGTATAATTTTAGTATTTTTAAAGGAGGAAGGTCATTTTAGCTTCAATAAATTTTATTTTAGATTAGGGCTCATTTATTTACTTAGAACTGGTGCTGCTGCAAGTCAGTATTTACAACTTTTTAGCAACATATTTCATTCTATATTTCATACCCAAAATTTAAATACGAATTATTTGATGCAAATTCATTTTTCATGTCTTTTAAGTTTTTGTTACATAGTTATGTACCACTATGAATAATAAAGCAAAAGCTTTGACAAGGATTATGATTTTAACTGTGTACTGATATCATGATTAAATTATATTGTAACAACAAATAAATAACACATTGTACATGTTGCATAACCATACATACAACAACTAATTAATTATATGTACTGATAATATGTCCATAAATACTTTATAATGTTATTACAATATATTCATGGAAAATTATGTAACATATAAAAAAGGCAATAACATTTTTTTATAGTTAGTTATTTAGAATTTGAAAAATATTTTGAAATATTGAACCTATTGTTAAATGCTAAAAAGTAATAACCATTTGGACTTCAGTAATTTTCCATTTATTTATATTTGGTGTCCACAACCAAAAAGTACTTCCAGCTGCACATCTTTCATCATCAATCTAAACTAGCATATTGCTATATTCCACACTGCTTTACAATACCAATTAATGAAACTTATATAAGATGGATAAGTATTAAACTTTGTGTTTCAGTGTTGATTCACTTGTTTGCATTCTATAGAGATGAAGATATGTCATTTTTTCAGAACGTGACATAATCAACTTGTACACATTTTGAATCTTTGTTCTAAACAATTTCACATTGTGTAGTACACAAAATGCCTAAATTAGCAATCTACTCAGACATATAGTTCGGTGGGATAACGTGTACTATGTTCAAATTTAAATTATGTAACAATTATGCAATTAGCTATTTATTGCGGCGGCTCGACAGCGAGCATCTCGAGATAGGGCCGGCGTCGGAGTCGGCGCCGGTTATTGCACGCCGCCTGCCGCTACACCGCGTCGTGTTTACGTTCGTTGTTTACACGTAGCGTTTCGGCTGCATGTCACGCCGCTTTTGTCGCTCACATCATTATGTCACGGTCATCCTGCTTAAATCACCCCCGTACATTGTAGCTTTATATAATTTCCTTACGTAATGACCGCGTGGCGAGGATATCCGCCTCCCTCACTCCACCGGGAGCCTTCAAGTCGCCACCAATTACGTAATACCTATGACAATTTAACGAAATTCATCTCGAACGTGTACACATGTTTAGCCGGCATGTCCCGAAGATTTATTGAAGTATACGTTTATAGAAATTCTTTCTACTCACCCCTTCAGATACGTCTTCGTACCCACCAGACGGCGGCCTCATAATCCGATTTTTTTTTATAATTAATTTTTACGGGATAAATAATACCGATGCTCCGTAACTAAAATTATAAGGAACTCACAATACGAACACCACACAACAAGCACCAACATTGACTGAATCACAGACCACAGACCAATAAGAAAACTGAATGATTTGAGAACCGTCACAGGAGAACCCATAGATTATACACTGGAGAACCAATGATTAAAGAATATAAAGAATTACGCACAAAAGTAGCTATATATATATATCAAATTATAGTTATGTTAGGAATATCGACGCCGAATGTACGTTTATCTATCTGTCTCCTTTACACAAAGCTGACTTTTCCCTTAATGAAAGAGACAAATAATAATTCCTTTGTTTCGAATATGGCAATATTTTGTTCACTAACCACACTGAGACCGCCCCTAGACCAAAATGACGCCATTTTATTTAGCTCATCCGAAACCACAGACTAGTAAAACAAAAACTCCATGAAATGTCAAACTGTGGCGTTGTCTGTCAATCGAAGTAAACAAATCTGCAAAATCAAAGAATTTCGAATTATTCATTGTTTAATCTCGTTTGTTAAGTTTGCTAATTAGTTTAATTGTTAAGTTTTTAAAGTGCCTCAGTGTTGTGTTAGTTAGTAGAGGATTCAAGTCGAGTTCAAGCAAAAAGGACTCAACACAACTTTTCATAGGTTAGTAACTGTTTTTACGAAATAATAACAAATATGTGTCTAATTTTACATTTTGGGTTTGTTTTTATCATTTATAATTGTATTTGGTTCTTGTTGATAACGTTTTAGACTCTTGTAGACGTTATATAAACAAGTAGTGTGAATAACAATCTTATTGTTTGTTTACACTCAGGTTTAGGGATGAGTGGATTCGATACGAAATTATTCATATCGATATTATGATTTTTAAATAATAGTATTTATTTAAATGTTCAGACTGACAAACAAAGTGAAATTTAATATTTTTTAGATTACCTATAAACATACAAACCAGGACGAAATGGATGCAAAAAATCGGTAGATTTGTTAATTACATTTTGAAAAATAAAACAGCTTCCCAACAATATTTCCGGTAAGTGAAATTGTAATAGTTAGGATATTTTATCTAATAATCCTATTAATAATAGAGCTGTTAATCAATAACAAAGATGACATGCAACATAACTTGGACAATTAGTAGTCTATTGTCTAATGTTCTGGAGAACCTGTTTTACTGGTGGTAGGTCTCTCATATGTGAGAGGCCATCTGGGTGGGTACCACCGCAGCGTCTATTTCTCCCGTCAAACAGCAGTGTAAATGCACTGTTGTGTTTCGGATTGAAGGGCATTGTAGCCAGAGTAACTACTGGACATATTGAGACTTAACATCTTATGTCTCAGGATGGTGAGCGCAGTGGAATGCCAAGCATTGCTTTGTAATTCAAGGTATTGTTTGGTTTTGCTACTGTTTATGAGCGGTCGTATCACTTACCATCAGGTGAACGGCATGCTCGTCTCGCTATTCGTCGCAATAAAAAAAAAGAACCTTTTAATGAACAGAAATAGTTTTATATTTTATTATTAATTATTATAACTGTTTATCTTAACCAACACTTTCATATTCATTGATTGAATTCTAAGTAAGACTTAATGATTTTCCTCAGTCAAATAATAGCAATAAAAATCTACCTATGTTATTTTATTTTATTTAGTATGTATTAAATGTCCTGATAGGTACTTTTGATTTTAGCAAAGAATGGTGCAACGTAATAATGAACGAAATGTATTAGATGCAACTGGATGTTTGTCTCAACAGGTATAACCTTCTTGTAACGGTTGTAACATGTAAATTAGTATTAGTTGGTCATCTATTTATATTATGGTATAGGCTAAAATAGTAACGATAATTGTAAAGTATAAGTATATTTTAGGAATATAAAACAAATAAATACAACCAACCGTTACATACATAGCCTGACCCCACACTAAGATCAAAATGTTTAATACATCACATCACTATTGTTTATAGTAGCAGTTGCATTTTTTATTAGTTCTGTTACAAATACATTTATCATATTAATATTTATGCATACATAAACTCACGCCTTTTTCCAAGAAGGGGTAGGCAGAGGTGCAACCAGGACACCCACATTTCGCCTTGTATGTTCCGTCCTACGATGTTGTAGGTGGCGAGCCTATCGCCATATCGGGCACAAATTCCTGACTGTGCTGATAATGAATAGAAAAAGCCGATATCACTCTGCGCGACCCGGGACTCGAACTCAAGACCTCAGCTTTGTAACCGTACCATAGTACAACTACGCCACCGAGGCAATCAATATTTATACATAAATTAAAATCTATAGTACACATTACTCACCGCTTGTATGTTTATGTATGTATGTACCTTATGTATTTTTTGTTTGATTGATTGATTTGAAAAATATTTTTTTTTCTAGTGCTGATTTTCTGCCTTCGTTCGAGATCTCCGCTACAATTCCTTTATTCAAAATCAAAATTAAAATATTCTTTATTCAAATAGTCTTTCAAAAGATCTATTGAATTGTTCATTTCTGCTACCACCGCTTCGGAACGTGTTGTAGCTGTGAAGAAGAAACGGCGCAAGAAACTTCGTCAGCAACACGAACTGTCTTTTTTCTTCTTTTATATCGCCATTTAAAATTACAATGGTTCATATCACAGAACACAATAATATCAGTTTATTTGGTTAATTGTTTAAGTTCCATTTTTACATTTTAATTGTTAGTTTTGTGTAGATATTTCTATTTATATATTTAAGTTGTTAATTTAGTGTTCACATTTTCATTGTTCAAATGTCTGTTTTTTTTAGATTTTAGTTATATTTTGGCAAAAAAATATTGATATAGTGAAAATTGGTGCTTAAGGAGAAAAGTGTGGCAATACTACTCGAAGTCGCAAGCAAATTCTAGATACTAATAAAGTTGTATTTTATCTTACGTGTGTTTTATTTGAAAAATCCAATCCAATCATCAGGTAAAACTTACCCATGTAATAAATCATCAGCGCCGGATCTAGGTTTTTTTCGAGGCGGGGCAAAAACTGAAAAATGCCGCCCCCCCCTTGCCTATATTTTTATCTTAATCATCATCATCATTTTTAGCAACCAGACGCCCACTCAACACAGGACATCGGGAAAGTAGGTCTTTTTTTTTTTTTTTTTTTTTTTACCACCATGTTAGAAAAAATATCTATGGTATGTAAGTCTGCCAACCCGCACTAGGCCAGCGTGGTGGACTATATGGCCTAACCACTCTCAATCGTGTTCTCGATTGTGGAGTAGGCCCGTGCCCTGCAGTGGGACGTATATGGGCTGATATAGAGAGAGAGACCACCATGTTAAGCATTTTTACACGCTTTATATTAGCGTCACTTTTGAGGGTTAACGTCACACACGTCTGTAAGCTTTGACTCTAGTTTTCCTACACGTAACCCCTGGGTAGTGCCAAATGAGTGACACAGTTCTTGGTGGTAGGACTTAAGTGTCCGTCTGGGTAGCGATCACCGTCCACGGGGCGTAAAGACCATAATAGTGATCTGATAGTGATTTTGTACGTATTTTGATCGCTCTCAAAGGGAGGAGTGTTGACCCGCCGGCCAAAGAGACAGTACAGTACAAGAGCCCAATCGTGGCTAGCCACCACGAGGGGCTGCCTCACCATGTCGCACATAATCTTGGGCGGGTACGTCGTGCCAGTTGGTGACCGGATGTGGCCGACATTTAGCGACATGCCGACCCTTTCATGCCGGTGCCCATACGGCCTACTTAATGCCCGGACTTTGGCTTCTGGATGCCTCTTCATCAAACCTATCCTTTCAACTTCATAACAGCGCAATTCAACAAAGCAGGTCTTTCAGCGGTGCATAACCCCACCATCGCGTTCACTGTGGAGTTCGCCAACATCCGCGAACTCCAAACGACCTTAATGCCGTCCACCACCATTTCGAGACGGCCTAGTCTGCTTTGCTCTTCTTGATGGAGGCGCGGATTCGTTGTCCGGCCGAATATTCCTACCTGCTGTACCCCGGTTATTCGCTTGAAGAAAGCTTCAAGCCTAAAGTCGGGGTATGCTTGTATGTATATTCGGTTGGACATCTACTGTCACCGTTTAAGCTGCATGGAGGGTCCTTCTCCGCTTTGTGTTTGCACGTGAATCTTGGTTGCTTGAGCCGCATCGACGTGTGCCTTTACAGGTCTTACAACGGGGAAGATGAGACAACGCGGCTGTTTAGGTATCTCAGCCATGTGGCTGATGACGGGCGGACGCAGTTCCCGTCGGCTGAAATGGTCTTGGGGGATTTCAATACACATCACAAACTGTCGCTGGGCTCCTCCAAGACTGGTTCAGTTGTACATTTATCCTGGGCTGTTTAAAAATAACAATGGTGGTTGTATCATTGAGATAAAACGATGTATGGCGATGGCTAGAGGGGCAATGGAGAAACTCAGGAAAATATGAAGGAATCGTACTACTACAAAAGCTACTAAAGATCAGGCTTGTCCGAGCACTTTCTCGTATTTCTGTATGCCGCTGAAACATGGACGTTACGGGTGAAGAAAAATGTAGATTCCCTAGAGATGAGGTGTTGGAATGCTTGGAATATCAGGTCCGAATTCCACACAAACGTTTCAAGAACTCGGCATCAAGTAGCGTCTTTCCGAGATAGTACGGCCCCATATACTTCGAATATTCGGTAATTTCTCACGACGAATTAACGACTCCATAGAACGTCTTATGGTTAATAGGGCAGAGTAGACTGAAATAGACCTCGTGGTAGGACATCATACACATACATTTATATACATTATACATACGTACAGCGGCACAGATATTATGACGGATATTATAAGGATAGCCTTGTCAGGCCTCAAAACTTCCAGGTCTGATTCAAACTCAATTTCCTAAAAACGGAGTGAATACAATACCTTTTTTTTAATCGATATCTACGGGGAGATCATAAGGTGCATGTCGAGGTCTCCAGCCTTCCAATCTGACGCACGGGGACAATTATTGTCCGTACCGCATAGATTTTGCAGCCAGGTTGGATGTATTACGGACAATAGGCGATGCGGATGAGCGAGTAACACCTAGTTGACTCGCCGTGCCACCCGACGCACTTCCTAATATGGCTTCGTAGATTTTCTCTGCAACGGACGCCCTAACCGTGGGCGTCCGCTATGAAGCCACGAGTTCTGCCGCACATCTTAGAGTGTGCCAGCGACCCCAATGACCCCTATTAATCGCCTCTTACGCCAGGCAAAGGAAACCGTGAAGGAATTTTACCACCCCTTGACCACGGGGTGCGTGTAAACAATAAATAACCAATTTGAAAAAAAAACTATATTTTTAGCAAGGAAGTCTAAAGACTATAATCAATGTTAATAGCTGTTTTTTCACATTTAAGCAAGATTTTTTTATAAAGTATCACTATTGGAATATTTTATAATATCCCAGTATAGATATTTACTTGGGAGTGTCCTACCCCGAATTGCCCCCGAAACAAGGTCTTGTTGCACCTGTTGCACCTGAAGAAGTTCTCTATAGTCTTCGTCGCATGAAGAACCGGAAAGCGGTAGGGCCTGACTATATTCCGATAGAGGCGTGGAAGTCGTTGGAGCTTCACGGTGTGGAGCTTCTTGCTGCGTTATTTAACAGCATCCTAAATACCAAAAACATGCCTGACTCATGGCGGTTGAGTGTGATAACTCCCGTGTACAAGGGTAAAAGCTGTGTTCAGGAATCCGGTAATTATCGTGGCATTAAGGTCATGAGTCATACCATGAAGCTTTTCGAACGCGTCATCGAGTCCAGGCTCCGCCAAGAGTGTACTATCTCTGAGTGTCAATACGGCTTCCGTCCTGGCAGTGGTACTATCGACCCGATATTTGCACTCAGGATGCTTGGCGAGGCATACAGAGCGAAGAAGACGCCACTGCACATGGCTTTCTTGGACCTGCTGAAGGCCTTCAACTGTGTGCCGCGACAGGCAATCTGGTGGGCGATGAGGATGAAAGGGATACCGGAAGCCTATGTGGACATTATCAGAGACATGTACCTCCGATCCGAGTCCTTCGTTCGGACCACCGTTGGCGATACGAATCCTTTCCCGATTGATGTCGGTGTGCACCAAGGCTCGGCGCTGAGTCCATTCCTCTTTAGTGTTGTGCTCGATGCCATTACGTCTCACATCCAGGACCCTGCGCCCTGGTTGTTGGATGTATGCTGATGACATTGCACTGGTGGAGGAGGACCGACGACTTTTGGAGCGCAAGGTCAACCGGTGGAAGGAACGCTTGAGAGCGGTGGTCTGAAGTTAAAGGTGGCGAAGACCGAGTACATGGCTTGCGGGAGTACGGAGCCCCAAAGCATCGTGATGGGGAACGAACTGGCCGTGAAGACGGACAAGTTCAAGTACCTTGGGTCCGTACTGCATGAGTCCGGTGACATCGCCCTTGACGTCAAAGCCCGTATAAACGCTGCTTGGGCTAAGTGGAGGGAGATCTCGGGCATACTCTGCGACCGCAGGATGCCGATGAGGCTCAAGGGTCTCACCTATAAAAGCATCGTGCGGCCGGTGCTCCTGTATGGGTCTGAGACGTGGCCTGCCCTCAAGCGGCACGTCCAGGAGGTCCACGTCGCGGAGATGAAGATGCTGTGGTGGATGTGCAACGTTACGCGTTTGGACAAAATCCGTAACGAGCACATCCGTGGCAGTCTTGGTGTCCGCGATGTGGCTGATAAACTCCAGGAATCCCGCTTGAGATGGTATGGTCACGTCCTAAGGAAACCGCAGGAGTGCGTCGGTAATGTGTGCCTGAGCCTCAATTCCCGGACCTCAACCGCGGGGTAGACCAAAGAAGCGCTGGCTCGATGTCATCAAGGAAGATATGAGGGTCAATGGCCTTACTATTGAGGATGCCGAAGATCGGGCGAAATGGAGGAGAATTTGCCGGAAGGCGGACCCTGGCACCGGCCGGGATAACGTCAGGTAGAAGAAGAAGAAGAAGATCCAAGTATAGATATTTAATAAAGTGTTTATTATTAAATTGTCAACGTGGAAACGTGGGAACATATTACTGAAATATTTTAACTATTCTTAATTTTCAAACCCCATTTTTTCAGTGTGTAAAATATTGCCTTTTATTATTTCAGTAAATCAAAACAAAAAAAATTGGCCCGATTTGCCGCCCCTTTAAATTTGCCGCCCTAGGCTCCAGCCTACTCAGCTTACTAGTAAATTCGCCACTGCCTGTACCACATAAAAGACGTTCGATGGTTAATCAACTAAAACTAACTACTAAACACAAATTGGATATTAGAAACTAAACGTAATTGTTGAGATGGATAAATTATTATACATTCCAAGTATTAAGTTTTCATCTCTTTTTCACGCGCCTCTATCGCATAATCACAAATTCGCGCACGGCTAAAAAAAAAGTGTAAGTGGTGTTACGTTATTGATGAGTTTTGTAGTTGTCTCCGAAGATTCAATATGCCGCCCCCTGATCGTGCCGCCCGGGGCACGCACCCCGACTTGCCCCCCCCTAGATCCGGGCCTGTAAATCATAGCATGAAAAAAATATCAAAACATTGTCATTTTTATCGGATTTAATTTTTTATGACTACTGTCAAATCCTAAAATCCCCTGTTTATACTTAATTGACATATAAAGCGAAAATAAAAATGTTATATTAATTTTATTCGTATGCCACTGTTGATGATCGATATCGATAGAAAATTCGGTACTAGCGTATCACTATTTTTAGGGGCGAAGCCGCCGCCATTTTAGTACATCAAAGTGGTACACGTCACGTGTCCTTATGCTTTATCCTCTTTAATCTATAATCATTGTGGAGAACCCACAAACCAAGTAGTACTACCAAGAAGCTTATACCCAAATGGAGATTGCATTCCGTATATAAAAGTGAAGCACAAAAATTTGACCTCGAATGACGTTGCTACTGATTGCTATTCTTTTCTTTCGAGTGACAATGAATGAAAATGACTTTTTGTTCATTCATTGTCACTCGAAAGAAAAGGATGTGAGGTGTCAATCACCATTTGGGTATAAGCTTCTTGGTCCAAAGAGTACTTTGTTATATAGAGTAGGACATTACTTGAAAAAGAGTTTGTAAGAGAAGCCTCATTTTTGTACTGAGCCAGTACAATATCCCACTCAATCCCACTTCAATTGAAGTGAGGCTACACTACCTGGTACTAGTGTTGAGCAGGACATACAAGAGGCAGTACATTTGTCCCGTACATGACGTCAAAATGTAAGAGCGGCTCAACTTTTTAATGTGTACTACTTCATATTTGGTGTACTACTTGGTCTGTAATGTCATTTCATTGACGTGAGCCGTGAGGCAAAGTTAAGAGCCATAAATAAGTGTCAGTACGCCTCACTTCAATTGAAGTGGGACATTGTACTGGCTCGGTACAAAAATGAGGCTACTCTTACAAACTCTTTTTCAAGTCATGTCCTACTCAACACTACCTGGTACAGTCTGTGGACTGTACAGTGATTTGTTCAATACAGTTCAATAAAACACAGATTTTTGTTGGATTGATTATTGCTATTCTTTGGGCAAGTCAGTGGTTTTTGTTGAGTATTAAATTAAGTTGTCTCTATCCCGTCGCTCTGGGTACGTAAAATCACCGTCTAGTGCATATTGTATATATTGTGGCCAAGTCTGACGCAGTGGCCTGGTACATAGCTCATTTTCCAATTACCTATGCATACGAGAGCTGCGGTGATGTGTTGTGCAGTGATTGTTATCAATTGAGACGAAGTGTTAGTATTGACGTATTGTGATATTCACATAATTTATTTTAGGCGTTGCAATTGCGAGTGTAGTGCGGATAGAGTGAGCTCCCGGAGTCGTTGGCAGGGATACTGCAATGAGTGACGGATAGATATCCATCAGGAATTCGAGCAAAGGCGCGACCTGATTCCCAACATCATGGAAGACGACGGGGACGATAAAGATGACACAAAGAGGTGGGTTTTTGTGAAAAGAGTATTTTGTAGTTGTGATACTGAATTTAATCAATACCTTCGTGATTATAAATAGTTCCCTTGTTAGAAGAAAGCATTAATTACATACCTACATTAAGTAGCTAGCAATCATCAATGTCTATATTTCTGTGATTATTTTTATGGTATATTGGTATCTTATTGGCATTTTAATAGTTTTATTTTGTACTTTCTTTATACATAAAATATAAGCTAACATTACTTTAAGTGATACATATTTAGTGACAAATGTCAAGAGTTTATGGTCCAGATAGTTTTCTGCAGGATAATGTAACTTTATCTACATTGTATTTGAATGCTATGTGTATTGCATGCAGGAGGACACGGAATTTGAGTGAGAAAAAGAGACGGGACCAATTCAACATGCTTGTCAATGAACTTAGCTCAATGGTTTCAACCAATAACAGGAAGATGGACAAGTCCACTGTCCTCAAGTCAACCATATCCTTCCTCAAGAACCATAATGGTATATCATTTAATTGAATATGTAATTTGCACTGCTACTTAACTAAAAACAGGTTCATACAACATATTATCCTACAAATATTAGAGATAACATGTTTTGTGGTAAATAGGAAACTGATATTAAAAATTATATAAAAAATATAAAAAATGTTGCAACAATATAAAATTTTGCATCATAATAACCCAATGTTTGATAATGCTGCTGCTGTTATAGACAAATGTTGCAAGAACCCATATACACACATTCGAGGCTAATTCCATATTGCAAAGATAGTTATGATCTTACCCCACAAATAGGATAATTTTGTTAACACGTTGAACGCCACGCGGCCCACCGGTGGGCGATTCAAGCAAACCCGTCCAGGCCAAGTGGAAATCATCAATTCCATCATTTTTCGCTAAAGTTAATATCAACACAAAACAATAAAAAATTACTAAATTTGCATATTTAATTTGATTAAAACAATTTTTCGTGATATTTTCTTAAGGAAACATGTAATCGGTCACCGGTGACCCCCGTGGCCCAAATGACTAACTGCCATTTTTTGCTCGGCGTTTAACGTGTTAAAATTGGTGTCTAGGTTTTTAAAAACTCACTAGAAAACATAATAATTTTTTAATCTAATATTCAAGATTACTGGCCACAATCCATAAAATGTCATGTCAGTATTAGTTGCTAGTATTTTTAAGAATGTTCAAATAAATTTATGATTTAAGTTTGTACTTTTTTATGTTATAGAAACAACAGTAAGATCTCGGGCTCATGACATACAAGATGATTGGAAGCCGGCGTTTCTTTCCAATGAAGAATTTACTTTTTTAGTTCTTGAAGCTTTGGAGGGGTTTATTATGGTCTTCTCTGCAAGTGGACAGATATATTATGTGTCTGAAAGCATAACATCTCTGTTGGGGCACAATCCAGTATGTTGTATTTCAAAAAGTTACATGCATGGCTGTATGAGTGTTAATTTATTTTTACATATATTTTTTATGAGAAAACTTGAAGTATACTTGAATGGATTGTCTGGTACAGTACTAGTAATGAAGGGAAAGGAGGCAGTTGATTAAAATAACATAGGATTCATGTATTTAGATATGCTAGAGTTTGTGCTGCTAAAATGCTGCTTTTAAGCCATAATAGTTCATTGTTCTTTGGATTAAAATTATAAAAAATTAAGTTATTATTTAATTGCAGTACTTTATGCATAACTTGGTCAATACGCATATTAGAATTTGTGTCATTTTTCAGGCCTGTTTGGTGAACAAAAGTATTTTCGATTTGGCATTTGAAGAAGATCGTTCCAATTTATACAATATTCTGCAAAATCCAGCTAACATCTTAGACCCTACACAGGCTGTTGGGAAAGGTCAGTAACTACTTATTAGTTATATATTATGTACTTGATTATTTAGAAGTTGCATTATCATGGCAAATTGTATAGAGTTGTGGTTGTTGCTGTGCATTAATGTTATTTCCTTGGCTGAGCGTATATTTTACTATACTTACATTTGATTGATTAATGCAACAAGGAAATTGCTTCCAGCAAAGCGAATATGTACGTGGTCGTTTTTTCTTACGCTTTGCCCTTAAAACTGTGTTGTACATATATAAAAATATGGTATTATCTTAAGCAATATGTTTAGTTTTATGTTTTTTACTAACAAGTATAGATTTATATGAATTTATATGTTATGTAAATACCACTAACATGTTGTGGTAAAGCATGGTGAACTATGGCCTATCCCCTCTCATTTGTAGAGGAGGTTTGTGCCCCGGGCATATATTTATCAGATTATTGTACTATGGCTAAAATTACCAGACTTGAGGAAGACCACTGTTGGTTCTATTACCAAAACATACAGAGCATTGTGTATAGTAATACTAGATACTTATTTATGTTAATTTAAATAGGAGTTAACTTTAAACCACTCATGCATCTCGTAAATATGGCACTTAGACTTACCAATAATGTATCAATACAGTCCTGTCTGCCTTTTATTTGGGTCACGGTCAGGAACCATATTTGAAGTCTACTGACTTAACTTACACAATGTGAGTACCAAATGGAATTTGTCTTAATTGCTTCTATTATTATAGTTTGCAGTTATATTTTTATTGACTCATACAGTACTTGCTAATGTATTTTGTTTATGAATTTGATTAAAAAAAATTGACCACAAAGGTATGATGGGTATATAGCCCATTTGAGATGGGAAGGAGGCCCAATTACTTCTGGCATAGGAAAATCATTCATAATATTTTATTATTTGTGGTGTGCTTAATAGCGAATTTGTGTACATACATGCGTTTTTTACTAATGACCTAGCAGGCCATCTTGCATGGTTGAGGAAAAAGTTTCTTTGCATTTTATATTAAAACTCAAGACATTTTATTTTCAAAATATATTTACATTTAACTGCTATATCTATGTGCCACTTTGCTCTATGACTTTCTGCCATTTTGTAGGTAACGCTATGATGTAGAAATTTCGGCACTTCTGATTTAAAAACACGCAACAACTAGTTTAGGCAGGGCTCTTATGAAATATCGTGATTGACAATCCAGGTTGACTAACTTGACATTACCTAAACGGGAAAATGCAAAGCAAGATGCGAAAAATCTTTGTTACGTTTATGGACCTATAGCAGTGTTAATATCATGCACAATGTGAAACTCTCCAAGAATGTCAATAAAGTTATTCAAAATACATAGTTTAAAATCACAGATCACTCCCAGTGATCTGTGTTTAAAATATACTTAAACTTAAGAGCGTTTATGCCTTCCGCGCGCTTTTTGGCTTAAAAACAGGACTTTTCAAACGAGTTAATAGCCACCAATAAACAATTTAAAGGAAAAATAATTAGTACTAATTTTAGAAAAGGTTGTCATCTAGGGATTTTGGTGGAAAACATTATAGATTGATGGATAATTTGTGAGTACTATAAGGATTACTGAACACAGGTGTCGTTATTTAGGCTTTAAATGGCAATTTAGAAGCTTAAGATATCCGAAATCACTAAATATAAGATAAAAATAAAAATATTATCAGACTAATAAGACCCTTATGGAGGGATTTTGCTGAGAAAAATAATCTTTTTGTGTTTAGTTCCTGGAAAATAAAAATTTAAACAATGCGAAATTTTTCAGAAACTCTCGTCAAGAACATATTTTTTTTCACAAACTTATCGCACATAATTTTTTATAGCAATTGCATATTATAATAGAAGAACATCTTATCAATAAATTACCATTTTTATATTTTAACAAAATTAGTTTTCATGTTTTCAACAAATATTTTAAAACCCACTACAAAACACGCTGTCCGACATGCATCAAATCAGACCGCCGCGCCGCAAGGCCTTCTAGAGGGAGGACGTATCGCTCGTCGCTCCGGCCTGGCTGCAGTCGATTTTTGCCGTGCGTAGTAAAAATAGCCACGCGCGGACTGCGATTGCTACATCTTAGTACTTTGGTAGTAATTTTTTTTTATCACCTACAATGATTTTGTAGTGAGTATAAATTATGTTTCAGATAATATAATGGGATGTAATTCTGAGGGTAAATTATGTTATGTATTGTAATATAAAATTAAATATATTTCGTAATTGTAAGGGGTTGTAAGGCCCCTTACTCTATTCATGTGTTCGAACACGAAATGATTAATAAAACGTCTGTAGTGTCTACTGATTGAACATTAATTTGAATGCAACTTAACAATGTAATAATAACGAAAATATGATTAGTATCTAAATTTGTATTGTTCATTGCTTGCACAGTAATATTTGTCTACTTATAATGCAAATAAAATATTTTATTTTATTATATTACCAATATATAAATCATAAGTTACATTTCAATTGAATATTAGAATTTTGAAGCGCACGGATCAAAAGTGGTTGAGCTGACTGTATAGCAAGCCGACCCGGCAGCTCTACGCACACAGCTTTGGTCGCTTATGTGTGCGTGAAATTAACGAACAAATACCTATAGTTGATTTTGCCCGCAAGGTGTAAACGCTCTTAAATCCCGTTACTAACGCTTATAAGAGCAAAATGTCTACAAAAGCTTGAAAGGTTATTATTATTTTTAAAATTAATAGATTTTTTTTTGTCATGCTCTACTTTTTATGATAGTCGCAATACGAAAACAAATAAACAATTGTAGAAAAAAAAACATTATAAAAGAAAAGCTATTTTTATACATGTTCTTCATAATCTGCCGTCGAGTGTAGTATTCAATACCAAATAGAAGGAATAAATATTGTAAAAAGAACAATAATATGTTCCTGTATTATAAATTGGAATTTTATAAAAAAGTAATTTAATCGAAAATGAAGTCTTTGTCGCATAATTAGATGTGTATTAATAAACGGGTATAATGGACATATTAACACATTATTCCTAAATCTAAGGGAAGGCTAAGAAGAAACAGGGAAAAAGAAAGAAAGAAAGCCGTATGGGCTTTATCACTACTGGCGTCCGCCTGCGAGATTGCTATGGCGTCCTTGTTGAGAAGGCTGGGGAGCCCTTGGCGTTACTAGGGGCTATGGCGCCCCCAGTCTCCCATCCAAATATATGAAAGAAAAATAAAAATGAGCGTACAATGTCCTTTAATTCCATTCGCCCCGCGGCGCGGCCCGACCGCGCCCAACCCAATGCCGTTACTGGGCGAAGATATCGATTGTGAAATCTCCGGCGTTCACATGCGAAAATATATTGAGTACTTTTAACTCAATATCCGATAAAGTACCATATATTTACGCAAATATGGTATCGATATGCGTTCAGTATACGAATGGCATACAAATGTAAATATATGTTTTATTCGTAAAAACAAGAACGACTCGGGGCGGTCTAGATAAATTTATTCTTGAATCTATTTTTTAATGTTAGCATGTTTTGGCATTCATCGTTTTTGTTTTATATTCATTATTGGACTCAAAGTTTTTAGACAATGCATTTATAGTGTGACAGGTTTACTAGTCGTGCAACATAATGAATGCATTTGTTTCCGTTTTTTTTTATATACTTAAAAATACAAGTATAAGGTTTGATATATGTGCCGTTGTAGAATTATAAGGATTTTCACCCCACACCTAATTCCATTGTGGTAAAATGGAATTAAATTTTATAATAATGGAGGTGTGGTGTGTGCCCTACTTTTATACATATACAGGGTATATCAAGACTGCTACCGAAAATGAAGCCGGGTGATTATTTTAGTGACTATAAACACAATGCGACCAAACATTTTACACAGAAACGCGGCAATATTTTATTGTGTTTGCGTGGTAAATCCATAGTTTATGTTACAATAATAATTAAAGCTCTTGCGTACCATAGCGTCTTTAAAAATAAAAGGGTGTCCACTATTGTTTTAGAAAAAGCTGTGTATTTACCAGCCAAATGAGACAAGAGAAATAAAAGGCAAAAAAGTCCACATTTTTCGTTTAATTGTGTCTGAAGTCACTAAAACTACCAACGGGCTTTGTTTTCGGTAGCAGTATTGATAGACCTGCCCTGTGTTAGTGTAAATAATGTATATTTAAAGCTGAAAAACAACGTCATAAATGCGTGGTGGCCTGTTGGTAAACGGACCAGACGCGGCTGCCAACATGTTAACGGTGGTCGCGGGTTCAAATCCCAGGGCACACCTCTGACTTTTCGGAGTCATGTGTGTATTGATAGTCAATCACCACGCACTAAAACGGTGAAGGAAAACATCGTGAGGAAACCTGCATACCATAGCGATTCATAAGAATTTATATGGTATGTAAGTCCGCCAACCCGCACTAGGCCAGCGTGGTGGACTATATGGCCTAACCACTCTCAATCGTACTCTCGATTGTAGAGTAGGTCCGTGCCCTGCAGTGGGACGTATATGGGCTGATCCAGAAATGCGGAAGGCAGTATGGGCTATTCACATTGTTGATTAGAAAAAAATGATAACCTCAAATACTTTTTGAAAATTGGAACAAATGAATTCAAAATAGAAATATGTTAATGTCTTCAACAATAAGCTGTGAAGTCATTGTCTGCTGTGAACAGTAATCGCTTTCCGTGCACTATGTACATATGTGCGTCGTAGCATGCCATTGTCGCCAGTTGTTGAACGAGACGCCTATCACTGTTAGTTGATCGAGTTAGCCTTAATTCGTGTGGGCACGATGCTGGCTGGACGATATTGCAATTTGCAGTGGCAATGACCCACAGCCCGAGGTTTATGAACTGCTCTTGATAGGACGCTAGCGAATTCAGCTGTTGAAGATGCAATCAAATAAATACATATAACACGCGTGACGCGTAGTCTTCACCTCACACAAATATGCGTCATGGCAATCGGAAAACACGTGAGTCTGTTGATACATAAAAGTTTGCGGGTCACACATTTGCACATTTAGGTATGCATAAACTCACGCCTTTTTCCCAGAAGGGATAGTTAGAAGTGCAGCCAGGACACCCACGTTTCGCCTTGTATTTTCCGTCACACGATGTGATAGGGGGCGAGCCTATCGCCATATCAGGTACAAATTTCTGACTCTGGGCTGATAATTAATATAAATTAGAAATGAATAGAGATAGAAAAAAATCCAATAATACTGCCTGAATCGGTATTCGAACGCGAGCCCTCAGCTTGGCAAATCATACCGGAGTACAACTACGCCACCGAGTCAGTGTTCATCAGGCCTTATTTAGGCCTAAAGTATTAATATAATTATCCCATGGCTTGACCAGAATTTCACTTGACCATAGCTCTCCTTTCAATTGTTGAAGTAATTATTATATCCTCCTAGCGCCCAAGCGCCTTTGAAACACCCATAATCGAGTTCATCATAAACGCCCAAACGTTTTCGGGACCCGACTATGATTGCAGCCCAAGGAACTTTTGAAAGGATATATTCAAAAAGTATTAGTATTTGATATTTGGACAAACCAAAGTACTATTTTCATTACGGATTACAATAAAATAATTTTAATTGTAAAAGCATCTATGGGCTATCACAACGTAGTACTGAAAATCTTACTCGTATGTACATCAAATGGATATAACACGAACGTGAAAAAAAAACTTGGGCTGTAACGAGTTTTACATTTATGTTCTTCTAAAAGGACCTTTGGGTCATAATGACTACGAGCTCCAAAAAATTCTGGGCGCTAGGAGGATATTTAAGAAGCCGTCGGCTCCTCATCCAACCCCACGTCACATTCCGGCTCGTTTATGCCGCTTTGTCGGCGGCCACGGCATACCCGCCGGCCCGGCTGGGGCGTCAGCATAGTATGTAGCAGGCATAAAGCTGCTCGGGGATTGTTAAAGATTTAATTAGGCATTATATCTATGGCGATGGCTCCCCAACTAGTTTTACCAGTCAATTAGTGTTCAAATTATGAAATACACTGCATTGTGCCCAGTGCTTTTGAAATAGCTCCGTGAGGTCTCAGAAGTACGAAATGGGTCGTACGAATCTGATCTCCCCTCGACCTGAATCAGTCGATTTCAATCAAGATTCTGCCACAGAATATTGTCTGTTTAAAAAATTCTCTTCAAGATTTTTATTATTATCGTTTTTTCAATGAAATAAAATTAATAAGCTGATCGAATTGTACCGTAAGTTGATCCTGTAGAGATTCCATTATAGACTGCTGGGCTATACAGGGTATAGTCCAGACGGCGGCGCGGCGACGGAAAACGAAGGAATATATGGTAGTTTTAATGACTACAGACACAATGCACCAAAATTCACAAAAAAACGACATTTTGTTTTAAATACATAGTTTTTCCTAAAATAATAATTTTAACCTATTTAAATAATAATTTAAGTGCGTCTTCAAAATAAAAGGGTGTACATTATTTTATTAAGAAAATCTTTGTATCTATAGGTGTACCAGAATCTCATGGCAATTGGGGTAATTGAAAATTGTGCATAGCCATACACCAGGGTAATTGGATCTAAATATTTTGTTGATACTTTATATACAACTTAGCATTCATTCATATTAACGAAATAGGGTAGACTGGGTACGGTTGTAACAGGGTACGGTAGTAACAATGCGAATATTTTTGAAATAACGTACAGTAGGTGAGGAGTTGCATGGGGTGGGGCGCACTGGCAATGGGTCTCGACGCGGTGACCAGTGTTGCGTCACGTTTCTCGCGGCGACTACGCTTACTGAGAGGTGTGTTGTGATTATTTAACCAAAAGTAAGTAATATTTGCAAATTTATTTATGATTTAGCTAAAATATTATTATAACTATTAATTTTCGAAATTTGTTTATAAAATTAACGTTTATTAAATTTTATATTAAGTAGATTTATTCTGGTATAGGTTAAACTCCCACGAGTTTATAACAGGTTAATTCCCAAATAAAGCAGCGGGGACGATTGTAACAATTTTCATAGGGACGGTTGTAACAATTTTTTTATTATATTTTTAATTCAGATGCCCAGAAAACGTACAAGAAAGACTACGAGAGGTGAAAGAGATATGCAGTCGTACAGAGACGCTTACGATGAAGTGAAATTAGGGGCTTCTTTAAGACAAGCTGCAGAAAAGTACGAACTATGCTATGTCTCTCTTTTGAGATATAAGCGAAAGAGGGATGCAGCAGCCGAAGCTTATGATCAACAGGCTCAGAATATTACTTTGGGATACGTGGCTCATAATAGAGTTTTTAACAATGACCAAGAGCGGGAATTATCAAAGTACCTTATAAGTTGTGCTGGCATATATTTTGTCTCCCCGCAAAAGAGGTGACGAAATTCAAGAGGTGAGGAGATTAAAGAGGTGAGGAGGAAGGCTTTTGAACTCACAAAAAAATACAATTTAAATGCCCCTCCTACTTGGCTGGAAAATGAAATGGCTGGAGAAGACTGGTTTCGGTCATTTATGAAAACAAATCCTGAACTGTCTGTGCGCGCTGCTCAGGTTACGAGTCTATCTCGAGCTACCAGTTTCAACCAGAATAATGTTTTAAGTACATTTAGTTATTTTGATGAATAAAGACTGCTTAATATATGTAATTTATGTTTTTTTTTAGTGTTACAACTGCCCCCCGTTACTGTTACAACCGCCCCTGGTATGGGGTCGGTAGTAACAATCGCCGTTACTCATTAAAACGACATATTGCTGCTTTACTATTATACCAGAGCTACTGGTTTCGATATTATTTTAGAGATAAATAACTATAGTTTCATCCCAGAACTTTTAATCGTTACTCGTAACTGTAATTGTTGTGCTGTGGGCAATAAACACAAAAATGTTACAACCGTACCCAGTCTACCCTACTTTTATTTTAGTTAAATGTCTTAATTGCAATTATGTAATTAAAATGATATGTAAGAGTGAAACAAAAAATACTTAGTATTTTATTTGCAGTCTCTTTAATATTTTTTATGAACGAATTAGTTAGGGCTTATTTCTAAAGATCCTGGAAGTACAGCATCAGTCGAAGATGTTGATGATAATTATTTATAATAAAGCGCTCTTCTGGGATTACAACTGTTCAGTCATCTGGAAACCACTATAGGTATTTAATGCATTACTGTTTAGTTTCAAAATATGATATCAAAGTAAATAAGATAAAACACATGTACATATCTAACACTAACAAAAAAAAAAATGAAGTATCAAAAGTACTCACTCAGACTTATTTGTTAAAACGACAGTGATTTTAAAATCGACGATTTTGTATAAGTTTGAGCAAATTATTCACGGATTTGGCGATAAACCTTGTAAACAATGTGTCGCACTTGTGACCGTAGAACTAATTTGTATATTTTCAATAGGGAAGTATAGAGGCACAAAGTTATCTGACCCGGTGAGAGAGTCGCTGTAATCGAATTTGGTGTTGCCATTAAAAATAGATATAGCAATAAAGTGGGTAAAGTAAGATCATTCAATCCGATCAATAGTGTCGGGAAAATGAGTGGCCCAGTTTCATATGCATGTTTTTTTCCTTTACAAGATTTCTAACCAATCGCTCCCCCTTAAAGAAGTCAAAACCCTTAAAAAAATTATCTGTATCAGCCCATACACGTCCCACTGGAGGGTACGGGCCTCCTCTGCAATCGAGAGTACGATTGAGGGTAGTTAGGCCATATCACAGGCCGTATAGTCCGCCGCGCTGGCCTAATGCGGGTTGGTGGACTTACACAGGTACCGAACTTCACATACTATTTATGACATCCTGCCTGATAAATTCGCCCGCCATGTCAATGTCAAAAGACTTTTAACAGATTCCCCAGAAAATATTATCTTGTTATCAAAATTTTTAAAGTTCAATCCCAAAGTCACTCCTTGAATTAAAATATAATTTAACCCTTCCTTTACTTCCTACGTCATCTCCAAAAACACCAACGGAATCTGTCCATTGACTAAAATAATTTCTACTTACTTGACCTCTGACTTACCCCGCTCCCACTACATGACATTGGCAAAATCACCGATGAAACGGTGGAGCCAAACTACATTTGAAAAGAAGAAGAAGAAGAAGATAGAAATTCTTATAAATCGATTTGGTATGCAGGTTTCCTCACGATGTTTTCCTTCACCGTTAGTAGTAGTGTGTGTTTATTGACTATCAATACACGCATGACTCCGAAAAGTCAGAGGGGTGCCCTGAGATTCGAACCCGCGGCCACCGTGAAATGTGGTTGTGGTCATTGGTGATCCATTTACCAACAGGCCACCACGCACGTAACGATAAATTTTAGTTTATGATATGAACTTACATCTATTGTACTAGTACGTACAAAGTTCTGTTTTTGAGGAATTTATTTTGAAAGGCTGACAACATTAACCTGTGACGGCAGCTACGCAACGATACAATTTTTCGAAGGGTATTATTGGCATCTGAGGACGCATTTCTTCCTTCATAAAATTGAATACCTGAAGTTAAATAATCCTAGCATTACTTTTTAAAGCTTTCGGCAATTTTCACTAGTTTTAAATAATTTAGGAAAAATAAAAACATTGAGTAAACAACCAATGGCCGATATGTCAGCGACTGGCAAGTAGATTGACAATTGCAAATGACATCGTTGTTTCCACTTTTCGCCACCGGGCCAGGTAACTTAAATAAAGAAATCTTAAAATATTCACATCGAATGACATAACTTAATTTTTGAAACAGCTGTTGACCGATGGTATTGCCACATCAAAAAAAAAAAAATGTTATAAGACATAATTATTGTGTTATATTTATATGATCCGTTTAAAATAATATGATTAAATAAATCTCCTTAGTAAAATAAATAAAAAAATAGAAAAGCTTACGCCCGAATACTGGAACGGAACTTAAATATTATGTTGCACTTAATTACGTCAATCCCGCTTAAAGGTACTGGCTAAGTGGGCCATGCTCTGTTAAGATCAACTTATTATTTGAATAGCGTTCCAGTATTCGGGCGTTACATTACTCTGGTAACAACCGCGTTCGTAACAGGTAACGTGCAGCGCAACCTATAATAATTTTCAGAATCTGTGTTGTTGTTGTCAGAATTTAAAGCTTTGATTCCTTTTAGGGTAACATTGATACCAAAATTTGTATTATAACTTACAATAATGATGACTGATGAAAAGGATAACTTTATCATATATTTTTTTCGTATATTTTTGAATGCTATAATTGAGATACCCAATTGCGTGTTTTGGACCGGAAATTCAAATTCTTCGTTTAAAAAAAAAAAGATTCGAACGATTTGAGAACCTCCTTGTTTTTTGAAGTCAGTTTAAATTATAGTTTAGAAAAAAAAATGGAGTAAAATATATACCTAGTCAGGTCATAAATTCTGTCACATGTTTAATATAAAATAATTGAAACAAGTTTGTTCATTATGTAACCATTTATATGCCAAAATGAACTTAACAAAACATAGATTCTTATGACACTAAAGTTTATTCAAAATGACCTCCGTGATTTTGAATACAGGCCTTCAATCTGCGCAGCCAGTTTTCTATCGCAGCACGAACGAGGTCCATGTCAATATCGGCGGCTGCCTTAATCAAGGATGTCTTGAGTGACTCCAAATTGGGATGACGCTTTGAGCACGCCTTTTTCTCCAAGTGATGCTATATCTTGTAATCTAACGGATTCAAATCTGGACTGGAGGAGGGCCAGTCTTCGTGCCGGATGAAGTCGATTTCACGCGCCGCCAGCCAGTCTTTTGTGCTCTTCGCTCTATGAGCTGGCGCCGAATCTTGTTGGAATACCCAGTGCCTGTTTTTGAACATGGTATGAGAAACAGGTTCCACAAGGTTCGTCAGGACTGTATTTTGATACACAACTGCATTCGTTTTTACACCTTTCTCACAAAAATGTACCTCTGTTAAGCCCCAATAAGAAACTCCCAACCATACCATGAGCGAGGATGGAAAATGACCTCGTTGGACACGCGGAATACGGTTGCTCGCTTCTTCACTACTGTGTGCGTACACCTTATCATTTTGTTTGTTGTAGCTCTCTTCTACGGTAAAAAAATTTTCATCTGAAAAAAGAATTTCCCGATATTTTTTCCCGCGTACCGCTTCAACAAAGCGCGGCATCTCTTCAGTCTCAGGTCCATTAGACGAGCATTCAAACGATGTCCTGTTTTTCTTCGATATGCCCGAAGCCCTAAGTCTTCATTTAACACCCTTTTCACCGTGGTTCTACTTAACCCCAACTGAAGGGCCAACAGTTTCTGCTTACGTTTGGGATTTCTTTGAATTCGCGCCTTCACAGCTTTTATCACTGCTGGAGTCCTAACATTTTTATTTTCATGAACAATTCGAAATTCAAATTCAATAAACTTTTTTGTGGCCAGCATTCTAAAAGAAAAGTTTTTACTTTGTGACAATAATTATGACCTGACTGTGTACATTTTATTGTTATAAAGCGTGGGCTGTTTACAACAATTACTTATCCTACAGCACCCCACGCTTTATAGCAAGAAAATGAATGTATTTTACTCCATTTTCTTTCGAATCTTAAACTTGTTATCAATATTTTTTTAGTTTTTAGTTGGACCTTTTATGCAAGCGTGTTATTTTAGTTATTTAAACTATAATTTAATTGCTTGCACTAAAAAATTATCTAAGGCTGTCTTATCAAAGAAAGACAGCTGCGCGCAAATTATAGTCCCACAAATTTATCTGACCCGGTGAGGGAGTCGCTGTTATCGAATTTGGTGTTGCCATTAAAAATAGATATTACATTAAAGTGGGTAATATAAGATTTTTCAATCCGATCAATAGTGTCTGGAAAATGAGAGGACCAGTTTCATCTGCATGCTATTTTTCCTTCACAATATTTCTAACAAATCGCTCCCCAAACCCTTAAACAAATTTATCTGTATCAGCCCATATACGTCCCACTGCAGGGCACGGGCCTCCTCTACAATCGAGAGTACGATTGAGGGTGGTTAGGCCATATCACAGGCCATATAGTCCACCACGCTGGCCTAATGGGGGTTGGTGGACTTAGATACCATAGAAATTGTTATAAATCGCTATGGTATGAAGATTTCCTCACGATGTTTTCCTTCACCGTTTTAGTACGTGTTTATTGACTATCCGAAAAGTCAGAGGTGTGCCCTGAGATTCGAACCGCGACCACCATGACCATGTTGCCAGCCGCGTCTGGTCCATTCACCAACAGGTCACCACGCACGTAACGATAAATTTTAGTTTTCCATTGTACTAGTAAGTGCAAAATTATGTTTACGTGGAATTTATTTTGAATAGCTGACAACACAAACTTGTGGCGGCAGCTACGCGTTGATACAATTTTTCGAAGGGTATTATAGGTGTCTGAAGACGCTTTTCTTCCTTCGTATAATTTGTGGTTTAAGAACTTTATTTCTCATAAGAATTTACATTCACTTACATGAGAAAATTATATTAACTTATTGTACATTACTATTATATTTGATTGGGCTTATTCGTACATACTATGTAGAGGTAGGTACTTTGATGTTTTTTTTCAATTAAATTTTTTATTTTAAATGTAGGTAGTTGGTGTTGATTCATCGGCCAGTGATCATACTCGACAGCTAAAGTAGTGTTTTATAGATAAAGCATAACTAGATGTGGCTCATAGAAAATTACTTATAAAAATATATAAACATAAATGATAAGTAGATATAATCGGTGTTAGTTAACTTAAAAAGTTTGTGCTTTTGTAATTAATGAATTTCTTAAATACTATTATTATTATTATTATTATTTACTATTACTATTATTTTAATATATGTTTATTCGTGTAATTCTTTAAAATTATTTTTTTGTTCTATATTACGGTTGATTTTAATAGGCTATTTGACGAATTTCTGAAAACCATACCACATTATGAAGCGGGGTCTATAGACCTTACAAATGAAGGTTATTTTTAATTACTATATCTATATCATTTGAAAATTAATTTACAAAATACACTGAAAAATTACACTGTCAAAACGCTCTGTCTGACAATGTGGCGTTTAGTTCGTAAACATCCGTTCCACAGATTCGTTCGCATATATCACTCATTCTTAAATCATCCATAGATCAATCAATCAGTCAATCGTCCGAATGAGTTTTTGCATTGAGGTATTACAACTAAAGCGGATTATATTATAGATCAAGTCGGCATTGCTGCAGATACGACACTTCATATATTTGTTACATTTGTTACCTAATGTTTCAGAATAAAGTAAAACGAAATATAAAAGCCCAATATAATCATACATTTTTAATAACTTATAAAGCTATATTATTATATAGATTTTAAAAACAACAAAACCTATAATAGGCTATTTGTCTGTATAAAAATATTGACTTATTTGATTCTATCCGTGTAAATAATTTAATTTTAAACATATTTCATTATCATACATTAAAAATATTGTATATTTTGTTTAAAAACCACAATAATAATTTAATTTATTTTGAGTTCGCGCCACGTGATCGTAAACGATTTTGATTGGCTATGACGTAATGCATTAGTATGAACTACTCACGTACAGGAAATGAATGGGATTGATAACGGCATAGATGCAAATTAAATATTAAAAATACCTTTAAAACGCGTTATTTGTCATTTGTATCCGTGAATAAATAATATTATCATGTCCAGTGTAATAAAATGTGAAGAAAGAAAAAAAAAATTAATTTTTTTGACAAAACCTCATTCGGACTATTGATTGATTGATTGATCTATGGTTGATTAGAGAATGGGTGACATGCGAACGAATCTCTGGAATGGATGTTTACGAACTGAACGCCACATTGCCAGACAGAGTGTTTTGACAATGTAATTATTCAGTGTATTTTGTAAATTTATTTTTAAATGATATAGATATAGTAATTAAAAATAACCTTAATTTGTAAAGTCTATAGACTCCACTTCATAATGTGGTATGGTTTTCAGAAAATAGTCAAATAGCGTATTGAGTTATCCTACTAAAAAATACTTTTGTGCCAAAAATATGGATAGTGAAAAAATATATTTACAATATCTAATGTATCTGATAATCAATATATTAAATAAAATAAATAAAGGAAATTTTCAATATTTACCTATTTGTCCGTAACATTAATCTTATTCTATAATTTTGTTAAAATATGACATTTGTCAAAACGGCTTTGGTACATAATCTAATTTATTAATATTTTTGCTACTTTATTCAAATTATCGTTAATTTACGAATGGAATTAAATTTTATATTTTTTTTCACGTGAACTGGAATGGTTTTTACATGTCTTCAGTTGGGAGTACGGTATTTTTAAAGCAATTAGAATAAATAGCATAAATGACAACTGTCATAGCCGACTGTCAGCGTAAGGGTACATGTACCCTTGCAAATGTTCCAAATTATTTGGTCTAGATCCCCTCCAATTGTATATCTCAATGAGTTTTTGTCAAAAAAAATAGAATTATATTTCTTTCTTCACATTTTATTACATTGGACATGATAATATTATTAATTCACGGGTATTTATGTCAAATAACTCGTTTTAAAGGTATTTTTAATATCTAATTTACATCTATGCCGTTATCAATCCCATTCATTTCCTGTATGTGAGTAGTTCATACAAACGCATGACGTCATAGCCAATCAAAATCGTTTACGATCACGTGGCGCGAACTCAAAATAAATTAAATTATAATTGTGTTTTTTAGCCAAAATATACAATATATTTAATGTATGATAATGAAATATGTTTTAAAATTAAATTATGTACACGGATGGAAACAAATAAGTCAATATTTTTATACAGTCAAATAGCCTATTGTTTTTATTATGTGATCCCTCAGAAGTTTTTTAAACATGGTAATTGATTTTAGCACTTTTTCACCTTGAAATACGTTTCAATTTTATTTAATAGTGTATTTTTAAAAACAATTGTATGACACATCCACTCTGTACGGTGCCCAATGTACAACATGAAGTTAACGTTATATATAAGATTTATCATTAAAAACTACAAACTATCCCATAAACAATATAAGTACAAAATATCCCCAAAATACATATTATCTAAATCACCCTACAGTTAAAAGTGCAACGACATGTCAATACATAGACGAACTTATAAGCTTCTTGGTGAATACCGACGAAGTTGCGATCTGAGTCACGCATATAAAAGACGCAGCTTGAGTGCTCGCGTGTTGCGAACTTGACGCGAGCGATTTGGCAGCGGTTATCAAAATTATGAGATTATAGGAAAATTTAACTGCAACTGCACCGCAACTGAACTTATTTAATTACCTAAATCACCCTACGGAGATTGTTAAAATTGATGAAAAACAATAAACGATAAAAATACTTAACGATAAAAATATTTTATCGTTAGGCCGTTTGTCCACCGCCGCCGTCACCGGACCGTCACCGAGAACGAGATTATTTCTTGCCGAGTTTAAGATGACGTGACGGCGATCGTGTGTCCACCGCGTCGATATATTGATGGCTCAGTTCTATAGCTTCGTTTTGCGTGGTATTCGCGGTTTCCTTTGTAGTAGAAATAAAAGACACTAGGAGGATGGCTAGTTTCAACCGGCGACAATTGCTTCTTCTGCTTTTGTACGTTTAAAGGCGTAGGCGATGCAAAGATTTTTGGGTTCTCTACAAGTACAACTTCAATTAATGTATAAATATCGTATTTGAATTTCTTAGCTATTTTTTACAAATTTTATGATAGACAAAACAAAAACCGGGCGAAAGACGCGGCGCGACGGTAGTATGTGGACAAAAACATACAACATACAACAGTGTTTTGTATTGCCTGTACATCGGCCCGTAATAAAATCGTGCCGAGCTCTAGCGGTCACGCCGAACTACTCGAAACATCGGCGGCCTGGATGACGGCTCTTGGGTGACGGGCGGCGATGGACACATGGCCATAGTAAATGTAATAATAATAATAATAGCCTTTATTCAGAAAATCTTAATCTAGTAACAAAATTTATTCTAATATATCCGTCTTAGTTATTTTTTGAAAATCTGTTTGCCCATCGGCAAAGGCCTCCTCCAACCGTTTCCATTCTGATCTCTCTTGCGCTACTCTGTTCCACATCACCCCTGATACTTTTCTTATGTCGTCATCCCACCTTCTTTGTGGTCGGCCCCTCTTCCTTTTGCCTTCCCTTGGATACCATCTTGTCACTTTCTTACTCCATTTGTCATGTCCTCTCATCATATGGCCAGCCCACCTCCATTTGAGTCTTCTAATTTTCTGAGTTACGTCTATGGTTTTAGTTTTATTCCTGATGACATTGTTTCTCATTCTATCTGACCTTTTTACATTTATCATACTCCTTTCCATAGCGTATTGGTTAGTTGCAAGTTTGCTTGTCATTTCATGGGATAAAGTCCATGACTGATATCCATACATTAGAACGGGTAGTATACAGGTGTTAAAAAGTTTACTTTTAGCGGTAATGTGAAGTTTTTTGTCTTTCATAACTTCTTTAAGACTCCAATATCTTTTCCAGCTATTTGTGACTCTTCTTCTTACTTCTTCTCGCATAGGATCTTTTTGAGTTATAAGTTGACCTAAATAAATATATTCATCGGTATAATCTATTCTAGTGTTTTCTATCCGTATTATATCTTTGTTTCCATTTGTCATCAATCTAGTCTTTTCAGGATTAAGTTTGAGCCCTACTTTCTCACTTTCTGTGGCAAGGTCTATTATCATTTTGTTTAAGGTTTCAGATGTTTTGGCAAACAACACTATGTCATAGTAAATGTATGTACCGGTAATTCGGTCCCGTGATCTCGTTCTCGGTGACGGTCCGGTGACGACAGCGGTGGACAAACGGCCTTACTATCACACAATTGTTCCAAATGTTTGGCAGCCATTTTTTTGACGTTGGGAAAATGATTATGACGTATAAAGAAATAAAAGGTTACAGATATTAAAATTATGTCGTTATACAGGGAGCGCAAAAAAATGGCGCACTTGCTCAGTTGGGTACAAGGGCATAATATTAATATCGTAATAAAAAAATAATATTTGGAAAATACCTATCCGTTTTGAAGTTATGACCGTTTAAAGTTTTCAGTTTAATCACCACTTTTTCGCATAAAACCAGTTGGAATGGATGAAGAACAAGATTTAAACACATACGTATTTTTTCGTTTCGTCGTTAATTGAACGATTAACGACATATACCACGAAAACCATTTTTAACAGCATTAAAATTTTCTTAGACATCGCTTTAACCGTTGTTTACACATGGGTAAGGTCATGAACTCTTAGCTGTATAATTTATCCTTCTCTAACTTCAAAAAAGGATACTTTTTGTTTCATTTCAAATAAATCAATCAGTTGAACAGGGACGTACTCAGATTTAAGCGTCAATAAATTAACAACATCATAACTTTAGGTGCAGTTGCATCGTGTATGGATTGACTATTATTTTGTTTGTCATTATTTTCCTTAGTGTCACAAATCCAAACTGAAAGACACCAAGAAATCACATTGGTCATCACTTAAATCATGTAAGATTGCGAATTTAATTACAATTAGAAAAGTATTCGTAATACCTACATAACATTTAAATTATCTAAATTATTAATATTCATTGTAAAAATAATCTGATGACACTGATTAATAAAAAATAATATTTTTAAAATGATGGCCCAATTCGGCCCTATTAGTCAAAGGAAGCCGCCGGTCATAGTGTACTTCGTCGGATCCAACGCGGCTCGATTATTCTTCCTTTGAAGTTGCCGCCGCCCTTTGTGAGCGCGAGCCGAAAGGCGGCAATGTCTTTGTCGGTAACTTTTAGCATTTTGCAAAAGAAGACCGACATCTTGAGGTGTGTTCACACTACACACTTGATATAACTTAATTTGATTAAGTACCTATTCCGATATAAAAGTTACGTTAAAAAAAAAGATCTTATTGGACTGATAGAATGGTCCTTACTTGCTCAAGAGCTTATAATATTATTTAAATATGTCATCAACCGATCCAGTCAGTTACAAATTGCCTATTTAATTTTGCTTATTATTGTATTTAACATTACTTTAATGTGTTTTGAAAATAATGTTACTTTAAAGTGATAAAATTTCTTCTAAATTCTTATACCTAGAGAAATGTCGTCTACCATTACAGCATAGAATTTGCATATTTGACTTCTGTGAGATAAAATAAGTGAAATCAATAAACACTAACCAGTAATTTACTGCACTGGAGACCCCGTGCCCTGCAGTGGCACGTATATGAGCTGATACAGTACTAATACTAATTGTTCACATGAATTATTATGAACTCAAATAGGAAAGCTTTGTATCTAATGTGAACAGGCCTTTATCTTTTAAAAATCAAAATAATAATTTATTTTTTATTAGTTGGATTCGGATTGCGATCGCGTGTGCATGTATTAGTCGTGTGCATATTATTGTAAATTCGTTTTCAGTTATTTTGAGTAAATTTTATTAATTTCACTATGCTTTGAACATTACCCAATTTGATAGCTTTTGATGTAACTTGTGTTATGTGAAATGTAAAAGAAAAAGTGATTTGTGTTACCAAACTGTGACAGTGTTTTCGTGCGGGTTTTGGCGGATCCTGCGCTTCCATCCTTGCCTATCAAGGTCATTACGGTTTACATTACAAGGTCAGTTAACTATTTTAGTGGTCATTAATGACAACTAACCAGCCCATATGAGTCACCGACGGCCTCCGTGGCGCAGTTGGTAAGAACTGCCTGTGAAATGAGAGACCGCGGGTTCGGTTTCTACCCCGAGACAAATAATTTCCATGAACCATAATTATTTTTCTAATCCCCGCAACACAAGATTTGTATCTTAGTGTGGGGTTAATACCCATGTATGTGACTGTTGACAGTATTAACTTAATATCCTTTTTATGTACCCTGAGCGTTATGTACACAATCGCACGACTTATAAGTAAATAATGAGCTATACTTATTTATTGTTGAGTGTCTACCGTTCAGTTGTAAGGTTCAATCACTTTAGCGTAATGTGTTAAGGGTTAGCATATGTAAGGTTAGTTTTTTTTTTCTCGGCATCTTTCTTAATATTCGCTAGCGCCGTGCAAATCCGTATTAATTAAGATGCCTTCACCATATACTATAATGTATATTGGCAGGTGCGCCGTTTTCTTGTCCACCCTGTATATTTGCTTTTTTTTGTTAAAGTAACAGTTTCCTTCCATCCCTAAGTACCGAAAAAAATATATGCAGAAAATATTGAAAATATCGATTGTTTATTTCATTTTTTTAATTTATTAGGCAAACGAGAAAACATTTCACCTGATGGTAAACGATCACCGCCTCCAATGTATGTATGAACATTAACAACGCAACAATGAAATCGCGAGGGGAGCAGAAAAGAATAAAGGATAGGAACACAAAAGGGGTAATGGGTATACGGCAATAAATTTTTTTGATTATTGTCTATAATAAAAGTAGACCCTATTTTCCATTGAACGTTTGTGTAACGCTATTGAGCTCATTGAAATACTCCATAATATTATGCTTTCTATTTGAATGTTAATCTAACAACTTTTCTCGCAAGCTTTAATGGTAAAGCAATACTTTCTGTTCACAACATAATTATTTGTTTTTTTTTCTCTGTTTTTTCACGTGAATGAAAGGCGACGCGACGTTTAAACTTGGCTTTGAATGAAATATAAACTTTTCATTCCAAGAGTTCAGAATCCTTAAACACTCAACTTTGATTAAACTTTTGTAGGCGACAAATCATCTAAAATAATGACTTTTGACGCCACGGTTTTTGAGTATTTTGTTCGCGTCAACCCCTTCGTACCAATACACAATAGCAAAAGAAATTTGTCGCAAAACAGTATATTTGTACAGTTTTTCGAAATTTGTGATATTTTTTTTTATATTTTTTATAATGGCCTGGCATAGTGGCGGCATTGCACCTGATGGTAAGAGCTAATGCCGCCCAGGCAGAGTGTCCATTGGCATCTATATTATGTTAATATAAGAAATCTTGCTTTTGGCAAAATTGTATGGCTCTAAGTCAATGGGAAATGCCCTTATATATTATTATCAGAGAGGCAGATAGACAACAAAGTAGTCCTATAAAGGTCTTGTTTTTCCTGTTTTGTTGCGGAACCCAATAAACGCAAAAAAGTATTTGCAGCATAGCCATTTTTGTTCTTATCTTAGAAAACTTATTATAGCCTGAAAGATCATCAATTTTTGTGCCGAGTATCCAGAACTTGGAAATTGTATGGTATATTTTAAACGTCAATGATTAATTACTTGAAGGTGATTTTCCTTATTCTTTGATCACAGAGAATGAAGTGAGGTTCCAGTGTCATCTCCGGCGAGGAACCTTGGAATATAGAGATGAGACCACGTATGAGCTTATAGAATTCAATGGATACTTCCGTAAGTACTACACTTCTCAGCAGAAAAATCGATACACCTTGCAAGTTTATGTTTTGTAACGATTATCAGAAAAATGTGTATATTTAGGAATATATGTCAAATGTCGTTTAATAGTGAATAATATGAGGTTTTCAAATCCTAATGTTGATGTTCTAAATACACATTTTTCTGCTATTCCTTACAAAACATAAACTTGCAAGGTGTATCGATTTTTCTGATGAGAAGTATATATAAAGTTTTTTTTACTATTTGGTAATGTTATATTATTTTTTTACCAATTTTCTGTGTTATATTTCCAGGAACCAACACGGACCAGGTTAATAACGAAGACATCAGTAGATATCAACAGGATCCTGAATCCAGGTATTTATTCCTTTCATCTCAGTCTCTATGAATCGGCTTTGAAACGAAAGGCCACGAGTTCAATTCTAGCACCGAGATAATTTTTCTAGGCCACTCGTATGAATTCCTTTCGAGTCTAGGTGTTATAGAACTGAAAACGTCTCCTAAACATCATATAGCACAAAAAAGTTGTATTTTAATGTGGAGTTAGTATTAGGTGTGTGATTGTTGCGATGACTAATTGTATTTTGTCTTAATTTTTTTCAACAATTTTGTCTCTCATATGTGAGAGGCCGCCTGGGTAGATACTAGGTACCACTGCAATATACAGGGTATATCAAGACTGCTACCGAAAATGAAGCCGGGTGGTAGTCTAAGCGACTTCAGACACAATGCAACAGAAAATGTTGGAAAAAAAAGCGAAAATTTTTTTTCTTGTTATTTTTTTATATGGTCGTATTCGAGTGGTAAATACATTTTTTCGTAAAATAATAGTGTATACCCTTTTATTTATAAAGACTCTAAGGTATAAAAGAGTTTAAATTATTATTTTAGCAAAAGCTATGGATTTACCACCCAAAAATGACGATATTTAAACAATGATAAAAAAAATATTGTCGCGTTTCTTAGCAAAATTTTTATTTGTATTGTGTTTGTAGTCACTAAAACTACCACCCGGCTTCGTTTTCGGTAGCAGTCTTGAGATACCCGGTATTTAATTCTTCAATCAAACAACAGTGTAAATGCACCGTTGTGGTTAGAAGGTCAATGTAGTCAGAGTAACTACTATACATATTGAGACTTAATATCTTATGTCTCAGGATGGCGAGCGCAGTGGAATGCCAAGCATTTTTTTGTAATTCATGGTGTTTGGTTACCTACTGTTCATAAGCGGTCGTATCGCTTGCCATTAGGCGAATGCCATGTTCGTCTCTCCATTCATCGCAAAAAAATGTTTTTTTTGTACTCATGGTTTCATGATTCACTCTGGGACCCTTCTTTGAATATCTTATGTTATTTGTAGGTTACTATTCGTGTGTACGGGTCGCCTGTATACGCCGCAGTTGATACGTGACGTTTCGCTCGTGGATTCGAACCGGAGCGAGTTCACGTCGCGCCATAGCCTCGAGTGGAAGTTTTTGTTCCTCGATCACCGCGCGCCGCCTATCATAGGATACCTGCCGTTTGAAGTGCTGGGGACATCAGGATACGACTACTATCACTTTGACGACCTGGAGAAAGTTGTCACGTGCCATGAAGCATGTGAGTTTTGTTGTACTATTTTCCTTTTTTAACCGATTTAAAAAAAGTAGGAGGTTTCCAATTCTTCGAAATCTGTTTTTAATGCTTGTTCGTTGATTAATCGAACACGCCTGAACAATTATATATATTTTTGAGCATTTAAAAAATATCATCAATATGATTGCTGGTCTGCGATTACAATGATTTGTAATAACAGACCAGCTGGTTTGCTTCTGGCCTAAATTATTTCGAAATTTTAGTCTAGAATGGAATCTTCTCATTTTCCATTAAAGGCTACATTATCACATGATTTTGTTCTAATTTACTTCACCATAGTGGCATTTAATGATAAGAATAACAGAGTTTCAAGAGTTAGCCAGCTGCAAATTATTTTATATTAGTAATATTCTTTTTATATTTTGACCTTGTAATGTTCACGATCTGGAATATCTGATCCAATTGCAGTGGAAACGACTGTTTATAATTAATTTTCATTTTATGAGATGTTGTACTTCTCCCCCACATAGCGGGTATCAAGTACCCCTCATATCAAGACTGCTACCGAAAACGAAGCCTGGTGGTAATTTAAGTGACTACAAACACAATGTAACTAAAAATATCGCAAATTAAAGCGACAATTTTCTTTAATTTATTATTTTTTAAATATCGTCGTTTTTTTTATTGCGATAAATGACGAGACGAGCATGACTTTCGCCTGATGGTAAGCGATACGACCGCTCATAAACAGTAGCAACATTCCACTGCGCTCGCCATCCTGAGACATAAGATGTTAAGTCTCAATATGTCCAGTAGTTACACTGGCTACAATGTCCTTCAATCCGAAACACAACAGTGCATTTACGCAGTGTTAAATAGACATTGCGGTGGTACCTACCCAGATGGCCTCTCACATATGAGAGACCTACCACCAGTATTTTTGAGAGTTTGGGTGGTAAATCCATAGTTTTTGCTAAAATAGTAATTTAAAGCCTTGCGTACTATAGCGTGTTTAAAAATAAAAGGGTGTACACTAATATTTCAGAAAAAAAACCTATGTATTTACCAACATAATAAGACGATAGAAAAAAAATCGTCGCAATTTTTTGCACAAAATTTAGTTGCATTGTGTCTAAAGTCACTAAAACTCCCGGCTTCGTTTTCGGTAGCAGTCTTGATATACCCTGTATAAAAATAGTGGTCAAATTGATGGAAACGACTGATTGGAGTAATTCCGTTGATCAGTGATGCAGAAAGGCGAGCTGACGTCGTGCTACTACCGGTTCCTGACCAAGGGCCAGCAATGGATCTGGTTGCAGACCCGCTTCTACATCACCTACCATCAGTGGAACTCCAAGCCGGAGTTTGTCGTGTGCACTCATCGTGTTGTTAGGTATGCAGTCAGTACTATTTGAGTCACGTTTTACTAGCCAAAGTGTTGGAGGCGTACTGTGGTTGCCTTGGACTGCGTTAGAAATTAGGGGTTAATCTATGCCGTAACGTAACTCGAAGCTAGACGTCCGACGTTAAATAAGTTTTTCACGTTTAAAAATCAATAGGTACTATTATATATTATACTTATCATTCACACCCAACCTAGGGCCCTACTATATTCATCGAACGAACGAACGAACGAACGAAGGACCCTACTATATTCAACGAAACGAAGTTCGAAACTTCGGACAAACGAAGTTTTTTATACGATACGAATGTATATATATAACGTACACCGTAACTATAAGTCTATGGTTACGACCATAAATCAATAACGACCATAAGTTTTATGTAGGTACATTCGTATCGTATATAAACTTTGATCATCCGAAGTTTCGAACTTCGTTTCGTAGGGTCCTTCGTTCGTTCGTTCGTTCGTTCGATGAATATAGTAGGGCCCCACGTCTATGGTATACAGGATTCGAACATTTCGTGGAGTAACTAGGCACATTCATACAGTTCTACATATAACATTCGAACATTCAAGTTTCGTTTCGGAGCATAGAGTCACTCTCCAGGCCCAATCGTATAAGTCAATAGTTTTACTGGTGTGTTCTGTTCAGTGTTAGAGGCATGTTTCAGCTTTTACAAAATTACTAAAGTCTGGCGGCCACGGGCTCTTGCTCTATATTATTCATTGGCAGATTATAAACCTATTTTGGCTAAAGAATGTTTTGTCTTCTCTCAAATTGAATTCGACTCTTTTTCTTCTCGAACTGAGTTGTTCGAACAGAACACGTTGAATAAGGCCGTAAGTTGTTGACTAATTAAGAAAGTATGAATGGAATTGTCTTCAAATCCTATACAAATGTATTCGCAGCTACGCGGACACGGTGAAGGGCACCAAGCAGGAGGGCCCCGAGCCCGAGATCATTACCGAGGTGGAGGTGAATCAGGACGTGATGAAGGACACGCCCACTGAGGAAGCTCTCGTACCTATGTCACCCTCATATATGTCGGAGGCCAGCGACGCCTTCGCCAACACCTATCAGACTATATCACAGGTGAGTTATACAGAAAGAAAGGGTATTTATTCCCTTAGTAGGTAGTTGATGTCATCAATATCTCATTATGTCTTTCATAATGTTTATTAACTGACTTTAGAAAAAGGAGGTTCTCAATTTGTTGGTTATTTTTTATTGATGAACATACGATTGGTATCAAAACGCTTTTTTAACATAGCGCTTGGTAGTGTTAGAGTAAATAGCAGTAGCAATCACAAATAGCGAAACGTTAACATTTCACAAGTTACATAAATAAGCTAAATTTTGCCATTTGCGATTGTGATTTACAAAGCCTTAATTTTTTATACGATCTCGTGTGATCTATAAAGACTTTAAAAATAACGAGGTCGTTATGTTAATTTGAAATAAAAGTAATTTCCATTACTTGGCAATATTCTTTCTTAAGGTATAATTATATAAAAAAATAAACTAAAGGATAATGCCCATTCTACTACGAAACTTATTATTGATGCGAAGATTTGTGCTCCTTTATGAAACCCACTTTTTTTGTGCAGGGAAAAACATATGATTATATTTCAATAAATATAAACATAATTCCGACCCAGGCCCGTAATTCTTGGAGAAATTAACTTGAAGTCAAATAAAGATTATTTTATTGTCTTCGGTTATGTGAACAAATTTTAAAATGTTATGATAATTACTTTAAGGATAGTTTAAGGAGAAACCATAAAAAATACTGTAATGAATGGGCATTCACGTTCCGATAGTTAAAATATGTTTTAAAATGTATGAATAAGACTGTTAAATATGATATATCAGTTTTTTTGCTTACCAGTGTCAAATAACATTATTATAAGTTTTTTCATACTATCAATGTATTTTATTTGTAAGTGTATGTGAAACACTTTTGGCTATAAATAATAATAAATAAATTATTATATATTCTGTTTATTTTTTTTTGTTAAAGAATGCAAACTATAAATTGAAGCTGGCCGTTTTTTAGACTGTTTTTATTTATACTTAGAATATTGTATTGACAGATTGTTGGTTTTGTTTGCTGTTGGTTGTTCGATATCTTTGACTAATAAAGTAACATGTGATTTGATTTCATATTTTCAATAAAAATACCATTGTGCTGTTTCTCTGCTACATTTTTAACATATTTTTTCTATTTTTACATATATAAATTATAAAAAAAATACATATATAAATAATAATAATTATTATTAAATTAATCATTATTATTGTTATAATATTAGACGCCGCCTGTGAATCGCGAGACCGCGGGTTCGATCCCCGTACCGAGAGAAATGTTTGTGCGGCCCACAAATATTTCTTCCGGGTCTGGGTGTTTGTGAGACCGAAAAGTCTCTCGTAGATCAGGAACTACCCACGACACAAGACTCGATCTTAGTGTAGGGTCAGGACTATGTATGTGACTGTTGGGTGTTATTTATTATTTATTTATTAATATGGTATACCAGCCGGCGTCAGTACGGTCAGCATCTGGCGGCAGCACGGCCGGTACTGTCGCGACGACGGGCACGGTGGCCACGGCGGGCGCGTCGTGGACCCACGCCTCGCACGCTCGCTACACGGGCTCCGACACCGCCTCAGTGTCGGGAGACTCCAGGTCCTCCAACCAGAGGAACAGCTCTACAGAGGTACAGATACTTAGGACGTAGGATTGTGGGTGCTGTGAAATGGACGTTATGGAAAATATGGCTTTTGTATGTGAAGAGAAATATAAAATTATAAAAAAAATGCGTGATGTGGTTATAATTTTAGAGATTTGGCAATTTAGTTTTTTGCATATAGCCTTTATATGTGGTGTCGTAAATTTATCCAAATCTATTTGACAGCTTCCGAGGCTATGATTATATTGATCTATTAAAACGCAAAATAAATATAAAGTCAAATTTTTTTTATTAGTATTTACCCATATGTTTCCAAAAAATATTTATATTGCGTCCATTTCACTATGCTTGGCGTCCTATGATTCTAAATTAATGTTGTTTGTTTGTAATATAACCAGACATGATGTAATGCTAACGTTTGTGACCTTGTTTGAGATTTTTGTGTACCAATATGAAAATTAACAGCATGAAATTACACATTTAGTTATGGCTGTAAGCCATTCAATCAGAGACTCATTTGCAGGATTTTATTGTTTTTTTAATATGATTTCATTTCTACAGTCTGGTTGTGCTATTTTGTAATATTATATCCTTCAAGTATCGATTATCTATTATAAATTATAATTATGTTATAAAGTAAAAAAAGACATCCGTCGAAATATATTTTTTCCATACTCACCCGATACTCGAAGGTATAAAAGTGTATAAATTGTGCATGATAACTCCGAATTTTGTCCAATAGTTTACGAACGTGGCGTGCGCGAGTAGGTATGTATACGGGCATCGTTGTCATGGTAACGTGGTGATGGTCCCCCAGCACAAGGGCTCGGAGCCGGCGCTGGCCCCGCAACACGGCATCGGCGCGCAGTACCTGGACCCGGCGCCTTACGTGGGCGCGGTGAGCGTGCCAGGCGTGCTGCCCCTGCCCCTGCCTCCGTTGCCGCCCCTGCCGGTCATCGTCTCCCAGGACCAGGCGCAGATACAGGTGAGCTTCGTGAACATTGCACGCCTGTATACAATTTTTATTTAAATATCAATCAATTAATTATTATACAGGGTGATATTGACACATGCTACTTAATTTATCCCACATGCTTACCTGAAAAAAAGATTTTTTTTTTTTAAATCTTGATTCTTCAGTTCGATTCGGGAACTTACGTGAGCCGTAAAAAGACTCTGTATCTATTGGGCAACTCGGTATCAAAAGCCTTGAAACATACAACATACAATCGCGATTTTTGACAAAATTCTCTACTCTAATATTATAAAGAGGAAAACTTTGTTTGTTTGTTTGTAATGAATAGGCTCAAAAACTTCTGGAACAATTTTAAAAATTCTTTCACCATTCGAAAGCTACATTATCCACGAGTAACATAGGCTATATATTTGCCTAGAGGGATTGAAATAAGGGTTGAAACGGAAATGTAAAATATAAAATATTGAATATATATTTATGAAAATTTATATTTTAGCTCTTTATTACAAACGCAAATTAATGGCGTGCAACAATTTGGAAAAAAACGGCACATGGGAGTAAAGTAAGGGATGAAATATTGAACTTTTTAGCTACTGATCCAATAGGTGTCAAAATCAATACCTGAGAAACTCTTTGTGTAAATAATGCAAATTTATAGTCGGAATCGGAAATTTTGACCGCCATTTTGAACTTTTTAGTTATTGATCCAATTGGTACCGAAATTAATATCTGAGACACCCTTTGTTCGAATAACCTAAATTATAAGTCAGAATCAAAATTTGTGGAGCCCGGACCGGCCGATATTCAGTACCTATATGTATTATAATAGTAGCTTCTCGCTGTTCCTATAAAGTCTTTTAATCTATGCAACAAATTAAAGAAATTTTCGTCAACAGATACAGTCATTTAAATGAAAGGTGTATAGTTACCTATACACCTTTCAATACAACACACAATACAGTTTATTAGTATGATTTATTGCACCGAATTGCACTATTACCATCGTAACAAAGTTAAGAAATTCAAATTTTGTATTTTACCGAGATATCGGGATAATGCACTATTTGTATAGATGTAACACTAGAAATTTCAGGTGTGGAGTGAAGTGACAGAAGATCTCCACCCAGGCGAAGCTGGGCCGGGCCGCTAATAGACTATAAACTAAGCAGATTTTTTTTCACACATGGTACCTGGGGTGGTTAGGAACATGTGGTTTAAATTAAATACCATATGTCAATATCATCCTGTATACTGTCCATTATAATTTAAATTTAATTTTGGTGAATGTAACTTAAATTAAAAATGATTATAAAATAAATTCAATATTGAAGTAGTACCCAATTACAATACGAAACAGACATGCATGAGTTAGTTGCCTTGGAATTATGTACAATATCATAAATTAACATGCTGATTGCCGATGTCGTCTGTGATGAAGCGAATCATTTAACGATTAGATGACACAGAGACGGAAGTGGTTTAATCAGCTTGATAGTTTTGTGTTACAGCCACCACTCGAGCTACTCTTTGCGTCTATTGTTCACGGCTTGCCGCGGAAACTAATGCTTAACCAATGGTCGTAGCTTACACCGGGCTTGGGTGTCATGCCCCCAAAAATTTGGCTTCATAACGTACATTGTATTGTATAAACCCATAAAAAACTACTTGCACAATTTTTTTAATATTAATAGCATAACATAGCATATGAATCAATTAGTGTACGCACCCGCACAGCTACAGGAAACGAAACACACGCTACTCACCCATGCAGAGGCAAAGAGTAGTTGGAGTCGGCCAGCCGTATGCTATATTTTGTATTCAACTGTTGATAATACATTGTGTGTTATTTCATAATTCAAGGTACACGACCTTTATCTGTTCTTCAATCCACCAATAGAGCCAGTCGAGCTGATAGAGCCCAATCTTTATTTTGAATTTGATTAGTGTTGGAGTTTACTGTGTTTTTATTTTATTTCCGTATGGACACGATGAGTACCGAGTGACGCCTCACCTGTATAAAGTGATACGAGTTAGTGGCTGTGGCAGGAGCAGTTGCAACGGAAACACGAGGAGTTGCAGCAGATGATTGTTCGCCAGCAAGAGGAGTTGCGTCAAGTGAAAGAACAGTTGCTGTTGGCCAGGCTCGGTATATTACAGCCGCTCTTAAACGTGAGTGTGGGAAACATCCCTCGTGACTAATTTGACATCATGCCACTGCCATGATAGGTGGCACAACATCACTAGCTAAACAAACACCCGCGACTGGATATGCGCGTCCACTTTTTCTGTTATTTTTTATTTCACACATCAGTGCCAACATAACATTAGTGCTTTTGAGTTTCTTTTTTTTTTAATTTCTTTTATATAAAATTAACCTTCATCAGGTGCAAAGTCCGTTTGCGAATCCCGAAGAGGTACAACAAAACCCCCGTTTACCGGCACAAATAGTTTACGAGCGGTCGACGACGCGCGCGGTAGCCGGCTACCCCCCGCCGCCGCCGCCGCCGCCGCACTCCTCCGCGCACCACCAGCACATGCCGCAGTGAAGGCACGCGCACGTGCACGCGCATGCGCACACGCACACGCACACGCACAGTCGATGGTGTGCCGATGTGTAGCCAGTGCTACCGGCTCACGCATGGCACGATAGCGCTCGCGGTCACCTCCGCCGCGCCACTCTCATACCACGCGTCGACGTCACGTGTCCGCTTTGTGTGCTATTGTCCATGTGCGGCTGCTGTACACGCATTGTGTATACTTGTGTGTAAATAACGTACGCCATGTACGAGGTGCATTAAGTTCGTGCTTGTGTGAACACGTAGGTGCGGCGGCAGAAACCTCAATGTGTGTTGTGCAGTGACGGATGTAAATATTTTATGTTCATTTTAATATGTTTAATTTTTTACCAAAGGGCTGTGTGGTTTGTGTCGTACTGTTTATTTCACTGATTATTGCCATTCGAAGGCGTTCGTTCGCCTCGGCACATTCAAACACTTATATTAAAATGGCGAACGTGATGTTCGCATTTATATTTTAAGAGTCAAAATTCAATGTAATGGAACATAAAATGTGCCATGTAGTTGACAGTGTTTGATCTCGCAATGAATGTGTAAATATCTAGGCAATATTGGGGAGTTGATGTCGTTTAGTGTTAAGGGGGATGTAGGGTAGGAGGCGGGAGCGGTGTGTGATCGTGGAGAGACGCTGCCGGGCGGGTATTCTACGCGGACGTACTGAGTTGCATTCCTCGTGTTTTTGCGCAAGGGAACGGGTATGTGAGTTTTCTATGTCTCTTTCCATATTCTGTAGTAATGTAGCCTCTACGTCTTCTCGGATATACTCGGCAGCTCACTTTATAGGCTGAGAGACGTACATGTAACTCGTGTACGTTGTATGTTAAATGACACAATATTTATAGGAATATAACAATATTTAGATGAAAATAGATGGTACAATATGTAATGTTGTGTATAAAAATCATTTATGATTTTATATATTTTTGTGTAAGTTTTGATTTTGTTATAGTTTTGTGATGGAATTTTATGTCGTTGTTAGTTTATTGTATATTTTATTTTATTATTGTTATTTTGCATTAGCCTCGGTTGTCTCGTGTTGTTTTAAGAGTATACGAGTTTTAATAATGCAGTATTTGAGGTGTGTTTTGTGATATAGATTTTTTATATATCTGCGCTTAGTTGACAAACTGTGTAAGTCTGAACCAATGTTTATAAAAGAACCGACTTTCTGTCTGGGTAAAGGTTCATATCGGCCTTAATTATAAGCGAACTAACATTTTAATAAACTACTTAATCAGACTTTCGCGAGTTGACTAAACGCCGATTTAGGTACTATTGCATCAATCACTGCAAGTAAGTAACGCTTTAGTTATAGTTACATTTAAGTAAATTTAAGTAAGACAATATAGCATTCTGTGAAACTCATCGATATTTTGCGAAGGGGTTAGTTTTTCCACATTCACTAAGTAGCTGGTATAACCGGCAGGTAATAGGGATTTATAGAGAATTTGTACAAGAGATAGAATTTACTAGAGTGTTTGTGTCCTACGGCATTATTCAAAGACAGTTTCAAAACGTGTTTTAGTTATCGAAATAATCCCTTTCGAACAATTTTTAAATTCAGTTTTGTTTTCTTCGCTCAAAAGAAGACAAAAGAATACAAAGAATAAAATAGGTTTTAAAACTGTCTATAAATGAGGGTGGTAGTGTATTATAGGAGCTTAGAGCACAAAATATATTCTATCTTCTGCACGTAACACCATCTGTGACTTGATTAAGAATATTTGCCGACGATAAGACTGTGGCTTGATAGACCACTATGAAAGATATGTAATATAAGACGGGCTTTTATAATTCAATCGTGTTTATTTTTAAATAAACCCACCCAACAGTCATATACATAGCCCTGACCCCACTCTGAGATCTAGTCTTGTGTCGTGGGTATCAGAAAATACGAGAGACTTTCTGGTCTCACAAACACCCAGACCCGAAACAAATATTTGTGGTTCACACTAATATTTGTTTTGGTAATTTGACGGGGATAGAACCCGCGGCTTCCCGTGTCACAATCGGCGTCCAACTAACTGCGCCACGGAGGCTGTCTAAATACATGCAAGATAAAAAATATGGTGGATTTTTAATATATTGAAGTTTACCGAGCAATAGCAATTGACATAATTGAATATTGATTCTGCTGCAAGTTACAGATGGGGTTCTTGTCTCTGTACATTCCGTATGTAACACCTGTGATTTCCCGAGCTTATTAATATGATTGTCCATATACAAGCTCTGCATGCTGCGGTTATGTCCTTGGCGTTTAATATGTTTTTCTGTCTTTAGCTATTTATATAATGCTACAAGTTTTTTAAACATCAAGCGAGCTTATTGGAGTTATACGAGTATTTGATACGATTGGCGTTGATATGGCAATATAAAGCCATATAAAGAATGTTCGTGAGCAGTTTGTACATAAAAATATATATTATTTTCATTGGTAAATCCACTGGTTACGTTTTAATAGATTTTTACGAGATATACTATGTTATGTTACTTAGTTTAAATTTATGGTTATATATTTATAATTTTAAGACTTTGATTAAATCAAAATGATCACGAAATGTAATTTCTCTAGCCACGCCGGCCTAAACGCAGCTACGCATGGTATCATTAAAGTTTTTACTTTATTAGTATATGTGGCTTATCTTTGTTTTATTGCGTTTCTGTTTCCTTCAATCATAATAATGGGATGATTTAAGCACATGGGTGAATAACGCCAGAAACATACTACTGACCGCCACGCCACGCCACCTGACCCGACGCGACACATGTTGAATCAAATCAAATCGTTCTATTTTCTATGACTAGAATCATATTACGAACACGGGATGCTATGTTGCGTGTCGTGTTTGTAGTGTGGTTCCGTAGTGCGATTCACGTAACTTTTTGACGCGCCGATCAAGTTGCGGTTCGGTTACAATTAAGTTTACGCTTTGGTACAAAATGGTATTCTTGTAAGAGTTTAGCTGCGCGTGAACTGCGCGTGAGCTGCGCGTCAACTGTACGTCAGATGTATGAAATTTGTTTGAGGTTGACATATAGGCGCAGCAGTAGAATACGCTAAAACGTTTGCGTGACGCGAACTTGACGCGAGCGTATTTGACAGCGGTTGTCAAAATTACGAGAATACGAAAAGGGCTGTTTAGATCGAAACTTAACCGCAACTGCACTGCAGCTGAACTTATTATCGTGAATCGCCCTACTGGTCATAATAGTACGATGTCGTATGTACGTGTATGTACGTGTCGCGTCGGGTCCTGTCGCGTGACGTTCCTGTAGTATGTTTCCGGCATAACATTGTTATGATTGAAAAATAATAATATACACAGAACTTTTGACCAATGCAAATACTGCTTTAGTTTATCAATATATGCTCGCGTGTAATCATCCCATTTTGTAGATACTCTATGTTCAATGTTATTGAAGTTCCTGATTCATCTCACGAATAAATGCTCAGATACGCCCATTTTATGAACCGAGTGCAATATCGATTATGTTATTATCTTATTTGTGCAATACAAAACAAGCTTAGATGTGAGACAAGTTTACACCTCACATTAAAAGGATATAACTTATAGCATGAAAATAAAAATATCAAGGCAAGTTATATTTAATAGTATCAAATCAGAGTTTATTTGTAAATGTTTTGTAAAAATAATATATTAAGAAAAATACGGTAGAGTGGAGTGAAGTCTTTTTGATAACGTACTGTTTAATGTCTACGCTACGTATTGAAATTTTACTTTAAATAACACATATTATTGTATGTTTTATTACTGTCATTTATAAATGATATAATAAATTGAGGGCATATCTTAACATTTATATGGATTTTAAGGACCGTCTTGTGCAACAATTACCCAAACCACAGGTTTAACTTATAAATTTAACCACGCTTTCCGTTTTTGTTTCTTTCATTGTGATAAAAATATGTTCTATAGGCCTCCAACGATCTAGAGAACCTTATATTCAGGTGTGCAGCGAGCATGGGAACTGCCAATAGCCCAGTTAATGTTTTGTTTTCACAAGCAAATATACAGGGTATATCAAGACTGCTACCGAAAACGAAGCTGGGTGGTAGTTTAGGCTACTTCAGACACAATACAACAGAAAAAGTTGCAAAAAAAGCGACTATTTTTTTTGTTATTTTTTTCCTATGACCATATTTGGGTGGTAAATACATTTTTTCCTAAAATAATAGTGTATACCCTTTTATTTATAAATAAGGTATAAAAGAGTTTAAATTATTATTTTAACAAGAACTATGGATTTACCACCCAAAAATGAGGATATTTAAAAATCATAAAAAATAATTGTGGCGTTTCTTTGCGAAATTTTTAATTGCATTGTGTTTGTAGCCACTAAAACTACCACCCGGCTTCGTTTTCGGTAGCAGTCTTGAGATACCCTGTATAAATCGACGTAGTAGACAAAGATGGAGCATCTCTTTAAGTTTTAAATATCCATCCTTTGCGTTGGTGTGATGTCTATGCGATGTCATTGTAAACATTTAGTAAACAATTAGTCTGAGGTATGATACCTGGTAATAATACAATTATTATATTTTAGCATGTTTTAAGTATTTAAAAGCATAATTAGATAAAGTGAAGTGTATAATGTCGATCACTATTTGTATATGTAACAGTAAAATATATTATTGCGGGCTGTGAAAGCCTCGAGGAGCCAAAAATTACGGGACTTCATTTTCATTCGTATGTACGTGTATTTTGATTCATTTTACTTGCAGAAAAAATGTCATAAGTATTTTTGTTTGTCTCAATTCAATTTAACGCGTAGTTTTTGTGATAAATATCATATACAATTTTCAATCAAAAAAATACACATAATTACGTAATATTAACGTTTCCAGCATTCATTATCCAATTTTCCCATTTGCATCACGTGTACAAAATACGATTATTGCGATTTTTGATCGAATATTACTATCGAATAAGACTCAATTGTTATAATATATATTTTTACAGCTTTCAACATAAGCAGACATTACACGAAATACTTCTGTCGCAATGGAATATAAATAAAAAATCCTTAAAAAGCAAAAATACACACTGGTTTTCAAAATACATAAAGAAGACTCATATCGAATAAAAGTATTCCCAACATAAAGAATAATCTATACATCTATATATATAAATAAAATTGAAGTGTCTGTTTTAAAAGTGAAAATAAAAGAAAATGTCCAATTACATATCATTATATACACGATGGTAAATAGACTAGACGCGGGTTCGAATCCCAGGGCCCACCTCTGACTTTTCGGAGTCATGTGTGTATTGATAGTCAATCACCACGCACTAAAACGGTGAAGGAAAACATCGTGAGGAAACCTGCATACCATAGCGATTTATAAGAATTTCTATGGTATGTAAGTCCGCCAACCCGCACTAGGCCAGCGTGGTGGACTATATGGCCTAACCACTCTCAATCGTATTCTCGATTGTAGAGTAGGCCCGTGTCCTGCAGTGGGACGTATATGGGGTGATACATCATATACACGATACCTGTGCCGAAAATAACTTTATTTTTTTTTGTCTGTCTTTCTGTTTGTTCCGGCTAATCTCTGAAATGGTTGGACCGATTTTGACGGGACTTTTATTGTCAGGTAGCTGATATAATGAGGAGTAACTTAGGCTACATTTATTTTAGAAAAATTCTTAAAAAATAAAGTATTTGTTAAATTCCACGCGGACGAAGTTGCGGGTACAGTACGGGTAAATAAAAATATTTACACGACAGTAAAAGTATTTATTATTGAGGCAAAAAGCCTTATTTAATTTTGTATTAAAAGATCATAAAATGTCTTTAAAATTAAATAAAGGACATAAGATATCAGAAACTAAACTTTGATATCTAAGAAAAAACTTTCACTGAATTCTCTAAAGTACGTGGGCGGAGTCTTGACAAAAATCTAGTAAATAACCAATGCAATAAAAAAATAACCTTGGTAAATGGTTTTCGAGATCTCCCCTAAAATTGCGTGATGGTTTTAGTCTTGCAACACTAATCTTTGTATAAAGGTGAAATCATACTATAGTATTTCGTCTTACACATAGAGTAAAGAAGCGGCCATAAATACCAGAGAAACGCATCTTAGAGCGATCTGAACAATGGATTCTTTTGTTGTGTGCACATTATCAGTCATACGCTTAAGACGTGACCACAGACTACATAGAAAGAACCTTGTATGTTCCATTGTCCTGATTGGTCAGTTGGCCGCTTACTTACCGCTCTATACTCTAAAGTCTAAAGCTCAAAACACATTATAGGTTTTCGTCTTACGCATAGAGTAAAGAGCAGTAAGTACGGGGCCAACTGACCAATCAGGATAATGGAACGTACAAGCTTCTTTCTATGTAGTCTGTGGTCACGTCTTAAGCGTATGACCTATAAATGTGCACACAACAAAAGAATCCTTGGTTCCTATGTGTAACACGGAATACTATAGTTTGATTTCACCTTTACTTGTTATTTGTAAATTTTCTATCTCACTTGTTCTTTGATTGACAGTTGTCACTGCACACCTCTCCTCACTTCATGCCCCGGCTCTCTAGACAGTTGGAAAGCTATAGTTGATAATATAATCAAATGAATCTTAGCTACCTGTCAAAGCAGATCTTTGAAATCTTCGATGTGTATCCTTTGGTTTTAGCCAGTATAAATAATTTATGTACAAGACGGTACATTCAGTAACGTAATTGGCGCAGGGTGTGAATGTATTGTCAATCTTGCCACACGAGGCAGAGTAATCTTCGCTAGCAATAACACAACTCAGAAGTTGTACCGATAGGGACGTGACTTTAGCACATTTCATTTAATTTCATTATGTAAATTTCTTTTACACTATACTACTTCCAAAACCCGAAAAATAATTTAAACAAATATCTTTACACCAGTGGTTCTTAACGTTTAAGACATTAACGACCATTTGAAAAAAATCTGTTTTGCCATTGACTACAAAGTTGGTTGACTGGTTTGGTTGTATGTTAATGCAGTCCCGAAATGTAAAGAAATAAAGGATTTTCTATCTATCCATAAATAAAACACGTATAAAATTAATTTAAGGATGGCCTCAGGATGGCTCGCGGATCACTGGGGATAGGTATCCCATCAAGGACCACTGGCCCCTCGAGGCCGAGGGGCCAGTGGTCCGTGAACAACAGGTTAAAAATTACTGCTATACATATTTCAATTATCGCTATTTTAATAAATATATTTGACAGACCGGAACAAAATAATTATCTGAAGCGAAGGTATACTTTGTTTAAATATATTTTTTCATGTTTTTGGTTTGGTATAGGGTATAGATTCGCCTTATTTTGCTACCCATAGTGTTAATGTGTTTTTATACCCATTGAATAGAGCGGCTACTTCCCTGAATTATTTTTGAATGAAAATTTCAAGATAAGATATGTATTACGATATTTACGAAGTAGGTATTTACATAATATTATTCATATCGTAGTAACACACTTTTATACCGTCAATATCAATGTTTGATGATATTATATACTTATTTATCGCGAGAATTGTCCTATCCTATCCATTGAGTAGTTTTCGTGTGGTGTAATTGATATTTTTGAGCTATATATTGATGTATGTAAATCAGCCGCTAAGTCTTTTTGATAAAAATAATTACATTATGTACAATTAGAATAAGAAAAACGTGTAAACACGGATGTGCTGCTTTATAGTGTAACCGTCGGGTAATGTTTTGTAGTGCAATAACAATATTAAAGATTTTATTTGGCATCGTTAACACGGCCATGGGTTTGTTTTTAATATTATCAATTGTTAGTTTATCGCAGTCTTAATATTTTATAATTTTAGTTTAGGTACAATATTAATAAGTGTAAAATGGATGGCGGAATTTTTACTATTATTATGTTTATGCAAAATAACAACATTTGAATATATTTACTGTTGTTTATATATTTTCTGCTTATTTTACACTTAAAAAACAGAGATACAAAAATCTCGTGCCCACCTACATAATCTGTCATTTTTACAAGGAGATATAAGATTGTAATATACATTATTTGTTTTTATTTTTGTATAATGATGGAACTAACATAAATTGACTGAGGAAAGTAAAATTATTAAATTAATAATCAGGACATGTAAGAATTTAAATAGGCGTGTACCTATATGATTGAAATATTTTTTTACTACTGTACATCCCTTTTTGTAAAATTCAAAGTCATAGAAATGTTTTCCCAAGTATCCTTTAGGATAGCTGAGTAGCAAATGTATGTAAAGTACTTTGTACATTATAATGGACTAAAGGTGAAATCACACTATAGTATTTCGTCTTACACATAGAGTAAAGAAGCGGCCATAAATACTAGAGCAACGCGTCTTAGCGATCTGAACAATGGATTATTTTGTTGTGTGCATATTATAAAGCTCAAAACACATTATAGGTTTTCGTCTTACGCATAGAGTAAAGAGCGGTAAGTACGGGGCCAACTGACCAATCAGGACAATGGAACGTACAAGGTTCTTTCTATGTAGTCTGTGGTCACGTCTTAAGCGTATGTGCACACAACAAAAGAATCCATTGTTCAGATCGCTCTAAGACGCGTTGCTCTAGTATTAATGGCCGCTTCTTTACTCTATGCGTAAGACGAAAACCTACAATGTGTTTTCACCTTAAGTCATACGCTTAAGACGTGACCACAGACTACATAGAAAGAGCCTTGTATGTTCCATTGTCCTGATTGGTCAGTTGCCCGCTTACTTACCGCTCTTTACTCTATACGTAAAACGAAATACTATAGTATGATTTCACCATAAGGCGTGCAGAAATGAATCAACTAGCATAATATTAAAATGATCAAATTATAAAGGAGAGTTAATATTTTGTGACAGTGACTGGTTATTGTACCAGCGGTGTAAGAATAAATTGAGTCTGTCACATAAGACTAAAAATATGTATAAATAGTTTGACATCACTGCTTGGGTGTCGCCAGATTGCGGGTTGGAACATTTCTGCACAGTGCAATCCAATTATTGAACAAGCCCTGTCGTGCTGTTAAAAGAGGTGAATACTGAACGGGGTGACAGAGGTGTTGGAGATAAAGATTAATTTTGTACCTCTACATTTTTCAATGCGCATTGCTATATAGACATTTAGATAAGATATAATATAGATATCCCTTTTTGTCTTGCCTATATCATTAGAGCAAAAATGAACGAATAATACCAGCTTTCTCCGTGCTAATTTCCTTTTTATTGACAATAGCGTTCTCAAGATGTATGAGCTTGAAGACGAATTGATTCAGGTTTTTTCATCTTCAAAAAAAACTAAAAATAGCTGTACTGTTTAATAGCCGACAGATACTTTTAATCTATCTTGGCCAATAATAAAGATAAACCTAGATTAAAGACTTACGGTCTTAATAATTGACAGTTTTAAAACCTATTTTATTTATCGAATGTATTGGCCCATTCTTTGTTATTATGTTATTGCAAATTGTTGTAAATTAACTGGCCTTTGTAAATCGTTTTTTTTTTTTAGATTTACCGCTATTGGATAGAATATAGATTTTTCAGTTTAAATACAATGATAAATAACATCCATTGTGACCCTTTTGTGTCTGTATTCACCCTGGTTAACAGTATATTTTTAACAATCGTTGTCTAGTACCTGTGAAGTTAAACATATTGGTTGTATTAATAAAATGATACACTTTTTAGGCATTTTAATGTGTTGTTTATATATCGTATGCATCAAATTATTGTATGTATGTATGTATGTATGTATGTATGTATGTATGTATGTATGTATGTAACAACGAATGTTACAATTGCAATAACAAATGTTTGGACAGAAAATTATTACTTTGTTTTACTGTAGATTTTCTCTAATGACGTACCAAATATACACCAGTGAAACTATTGATATAATCAGTCTTTTCTTTCTCTAGATTGCTTCAAACAGCTTAGAACTGTTAGTGGTGTTTATGGAGTTCACATTGATTGATTACCTCAAATTCTTCAACTTTATAATTTTAAAATGTTCTTAATCATGCCGCCTAACCGCTGAGTTTAGCAATATAATGTCCTCGTGCAAAAAAAGAACATAATCTAGAGTAAAATCTCACTACAATGGCCGTCCAATGCAAAGTTTACTGATGTGTGTCGTCATAACGGTGTTTTGAATTATAACCAATATAACCAACTAAGAAAAAATGAGTAAATATTTTATTTCTTTAGTGAGCAATGGCAAAAGTGCCCCAAGAAATTATTGTGGGTAAATAGAATTATAGTATGCGAGCTTAATGTTTTATGATAATGGGACTGAGACTTGCGGGTGATCGAAATTGTTGACGACGTCTGAGAAAATTCTTATAATTTTTTGTCTACACATACAAAATAATTTTGAAATTGTTGCAAGATGTACGGACTGAACTGTTCCAGTCCGCTGCGGGAATGTCACAAGCGCGGATTTTTAATGTAATTTAAATTGCAAAATAAATGAGCACTTAATTGTAAGCCGAGTGTGACCATCGGCGACTCCCTGATTTGCGTTGGAGACATTCTTGTAAATTCATGCCAAATAGTTAACCATGGATATTATATTTAACTTTAATAATTATGTTAACGTTTATTTAAATGAAAATTCATGTTACGTTAGTGTCATAATTTTAGTTTATATTAATAAATAAGTAAATCCTTGAGAAATTATATTTTTTTAGGATTATTGCGGTGCTGTGGGAATATATGTGACTGCGTCTTATAATTGTATGCTTTAGCACATATGTATTTGGAGCGATTTTATATTGAGTGTTATGTAGGAAATCTTTTTGAATAAAACATGTTAGAATATTGCATATTTGAGAAGTCTACTCACACTGTTACCTGGATATGTGTATGAAATCGCTCTATTTATATAAGTGAAAAGAGGCCCACAAACGATGCTCGTGTCCATCTCGTGTCCTCTGCTACAGGGTAGAGAATGCCAAATGTAGGATTCGTGCGGTGATATTGTGACTAGTTTTAGTGAATATTCATTGATGTAATAGTTAATCAGCGCTGGAATATGTAGACCGAATTCGTGTTGGATGTATGTGGAAAATAAATAAAAAGACCGTCTATACTAAATGTATAATACAATTTTATTTTTAATGATGGCACAATTCACTTTACTTTTACTTATCATATAATTAACGTTTTTTCTGGAGTGTATGCCAGAGTAACATAATAAAAATAAATATATTCACAATATTGTTACATTAGGCTACGTTTTGTTCTCTGCTCATTCGCCAGTAATGGTGTTTATTGTTCATTAGTTCTTCGTGAGTGCCCTTTTCCACGATTTTACCTGAAGCCAAGGAAAAATATCATATTAAGAACATAATATACAGTATACATCAATATATATTTCTTTTACTTCCTCTTTCTTCATTTCTTATAGTTTTCATACATCTGACTAAGACTGAATTAGGTCAGCGTCGTCCAGTTAAAGTGTCACCTTTAATTGGACGTTGACTGACAATTATCTGGCTATTTGATTTTGCTAAACCACCTTGATCTTTAGCTTAAGATCAGAACAGACATGTGCCAGCCAAGTCTTCACTAATTAAGTCTGCTTGGGTATTATAATCACACTCAACGCCCTAATTATATAAATACTTTGATTACCTTTGTCAATGACGCATATCAAGTCTGCATTCTTGATGGTGGAGAGACGATGTGCTATAGTGATGCACGTGCGACCCTTGGCGGCTTTGTCCAAAGCGTCTGTTACAATCTGAAAATCAAATGAGTGTATAACATTTCTGAGGGATAGAACTATGATTAGAAGCCATGTGTAAATGACATTTCTGAGGATTAGAATTATAAATCAGTTGTCGTTCGGCATCGCTTGAGTACACACGCTTGTTTATTTCTGATCTAGTTCAACCAGTGCTTATCAAACTTTTTCCTAAAATGTTCAAGTGTGCTAGCTGTAGGTCTCAACATACAGATGGGCCGATTTGCGGCATTTGCAAGAACCACTGCGATTTCCAGTGTCCTGGAGTAACTGAGGTTGGGTATCGTAAACTTGGTGAGAGGAAATATAGTTAACGGTGCCTACGCTGCAAGTCCTCTCATTATCCATCACCTATAATTCCATTAGATGCAGCTTCAAGCCAGACACGTCAATTAGACAATATTGAGAGCCAGCTTAGCAGAATTTCAACAGATCTTGAGCCATTAGCATTAATTGTAGCGGATGTGAAACTGATAAAAACGGAATTAACTGATCTTAAAAATTCTGTGGAGATGGCACACGAGCTTATTAACAGCTTTTCTGATAAGAACTTGGAAACCAGAATTACCAAAGCAGAGAAAGCAGCATCAGAGGTGGATTCGCTTCGGAAGGAACTGAATGCACTCAATCAACACATGCCGACTAGAGACCAATGGGCCAGGGCAAATAATGTGGAAATTCATGGCATACCCCAAAAGAAAAATGAAAATTTATATGAAATTGTCGAGAATATTGCGAAGATATAAAATTTTCATGTGAACAGACAGGAAATAAATATATATTGCACGCATACCAACCCGAATATCTAACCAAAATAAACCCATACTTATAGCTTTTAATAGTCGCTACACAAAAGAAGAATTTATAGCCACATATTGGAAAAATAAACTTCTCAATTTGTCAGATCTGGGTTTTTCGACTACGGAAAATTTCTTCGTGAATGACCATCTTACACCTTTCAACAAATCGCTACTCAAGAAGGCTAACAGCCGCTGCCAATAAACAATCCCAATCCAACATTTGCCGTTTGAGATTGACAGCTCAATCTTTTTTCTGATACTATATTGCCAATAATAATCAATCTCAGTAAAACAAAAACACAGATCACTCCCAATAGATACCGCATTACGATAGTTTTGTTTTGAACCGAAAACGCCAACGAAGGGAACTGCGCGGGGGGTGGGCGGGTTGCACCGCGGTCGAGTGGACTTCACTGGAGAGATGAGGCATAAGTCGATAAATAAAAAAATGTATCGATACTATGCGTTTCAAATAAGAATAGGAACGTCAATGACCTTTAGTTGTCAAATATCACACGAAAAGTATGGTTAGCAACAAAAAAACTTTTACGCATCAATTATATTTTTTTTTCACATAGTCAAATTCTTGAACATAAATAAATAAATTGAAACAATTACAAAATGTTATATGGACACATAAACAAGAATGTTTAGTCATAAATAGCTTAAAAAAGTATATTTTTTTAATTTACTTCATATGCAATTATTCGCCAGAGAGTAACTATAACACGACATTATTCATTCATTAATTTTTTTACGAATTATTAAATATTAAAAATATTATTTTTATTCAACAAAAATATTATTTTAAGAAATCTTGTTTTGTTCACCCTACCTAAATTGTGCGATTTGACAGCTACTACGAACCAATATGGCGCAGGGTCAGTCCTATTCTTAGTTGAACCGCATAGTAGTTCGATTTGCCAGTAAATTCATGTGTTATGATCGCTTAACTTAATTACCAACTTGTTAAATGTTTGATAATATTTTTTCACCGGCCTGATCTGATAAATTATGCCAACCGGCAACTGCTAACTACGAATAAAATAGGATTAAGATTTATACTTCAGTATATAACGGTTTTATTTCTATTATTCACCGTGTATTTTTGTATACCAAAATAGCGAAATACCCAAATTAAAAGTTGATATAAAAGATCAGATAAAAATATGAAATAGTAAATAACTAAACCTCACGCCCTAAAGGGCTAGAATAACTTATTCCGTTTCTTGAATTCTGACGGCGGCTGTAGTAAATGTAATATCGACAAGTGACGATGAAACCCACTTGACGAACCATGAATGTTTTTGACACGATTTATACAACGTATGTTAAAATTAGTGCAATAGCTTGTGCTATTGATTCTCAATAAACTTAGTATACTAAAACTTATGATAAATACCCTCCCATCATATTTGAAAGCGTATACAACTAGAGGGAAAAAAGGAAATTTAATTACGCCAAAGATAAAAATAAATAAAAAAATATATTGTAAAAGTACCTTGTTAACAAATTTAACTATTTCAAATTACATAAAATAACGTAATTATGTTAATTTGCATTTTTTATTTAAATCAATATATATTTTGTGACATTGTAATTTAATAAAATTAATTCACATTATTGTTTTATAATATCGATACTTCTTGGAATTATATTATAAACATGCGTCAAACACTAGAAAACGCGTGATTTCGCCAAAAAAAGATGGCTTATTACGGTTATTGCTATGCGAAAAAGAGACGGGTGATTCTCCATCCGAACTCGACTGTTTGACATTGATACATTAACCAGTATAAATTGAGCTCGCTCGGGACCAAATTAATTTAAAGAATATTAGTTATCGATGAAAACTTATTGCGCTTTTTTTGATACTTTATTTTTTTCAGTTGTTTGCACACCATTTTGTTGAACAAATCATTTTTAACTGTAATATTATGTTCCCAAAATATAATTTTCGCTAACGTGCGACGACATGTGCAGGTCCACTACTTGGTCGATACTGATGACGCGACATTTGGCATCGGTTTATATCTTTCTGATAGCTTATATGTGTTGGGCGCAACCGCTGCCTTGCATTAGGTATCTATTGGGAGTGATCTGTGAACAAAAAACTATGGCAACATGACAAGAGACCAATCGAAAAGTAGAAAACAATCCAGATTGACTTCAATATAATTTTTTCGATTGATTATTGGCATCGGCCGTAAGACTATAGCTAAGGAGAGGGGATTCAAGTATATTTGGGTAAAACATTGTAAAATTATGGCCAGAAAATCCGACACATTGCCACAATTTTTTATCAAATGCGAGGAAGATTTAAAGAAGATTACTTAAAAGACAATTGTTCCGTAACCAAAATAATTGTTTGTTCAACCATTATTGTACACAGTTTGGGAATCGTATTCAATACCAGTGACTTTTGTTTGTCGAGCAACCGATTGAATCACATAAAAATATTCAAGCATTTAAAGCAAGTAAGTTTCTGGTTACTCATACGGCTTTTAACTCTTCGCGCATGCATTAGCAGCGTTATAAAGCTTATATTGGCTTGCGCTTGTCATACGCTGAGTCGATTTTCGCATGATAGCGGCTAGTACATTTTTTGAAATACCCCAGCTTTTATTTATTTTTCTAAGTAAATCAATAAATTTTAGATACGTCTCATTAATGTTTATGATCAATTCTATGTTATTATATCTAAATTAGTGGTGAGAATTAATATCGGACAATCTATTAATTTATATATATTGTCAACCTTTACTTATGAAATTGCTTTTGCTTTGTTCTCTAAAAGGTCTCACAATATTATATTTCTTTTGTGTATCCAGAAATTGTCTTACTATATAATATAATGTCTGCAATTAATGTGTATTATCAAAATGCTCGAGGGCTGCGAACGAAAACACATACATTTAAACGTAATTTATCACTTAATTCTTATGATATAATATCGATAACCGAGACATGGCTCCTTGAAGGAATCAACAATAGTGAGCTGTTGGACGATAGATATCTAGTTTGGCGTCGCGACAGAAATTATGCAGATACGCATGAAAAGTATGGCGGTGGTGTACTCACTGCTGTCCGCCGTGAGTACTCCGCCGTGGAGAGAACCGAATGGGCATCTTCGGGTGAAGACATTTGGGTCACTATAACCCTCAAGTATAATGGACGCAAATTATCTAAGTTACATATTTGCACGCTTTACCTTTGTAATCAAAAACTTGGCAACTCTTATAACTGTCAGCTGCGCAATTTTACTGATAATTTTTCTAACATTGTTAATACTCATCCAGATGACACCTTCTTAATAACTGGAGATTTTAATATAAGTAATGTTGATTGGGTTATTGATGTGAATTCTTTGCGTCCCGTGGGCATCACCGGGGAGTCTCAAAAATATTTCTTTGATTGTCTTTGTATGTGTAATTTGTCCCAATTCAACTGTTGTCGAAATGAAAATAATCGAATATTGGACTTAATTCTACATTGATTGTGACAGCCTGCGATGATCCACTAGTTGCCGAGGACGTTCATCATAAATCTCTGGCTTTCTCTTTGAATTGTGCTGGCAACGATTCATTAAAACCTCCATTAAGGAAACTATTTTATAATAACTCAGGAAATTATGACCAAATTAAGTATTTGTTAAATGAAGAAAGTTGGGAACATTTATACAACAATTCATTGGAAGAAGCTTTTGACTACTTTTATACTTTTATTTATAATCTCAGGAACACATACGTGCCACAAATAATTGTTCATTCTTCCACTTTCCCGCCTTGGTATAATACAACTCTAAAAAAAATTCTTCGAGAAAAATATAAATTTCATATAAAATATAAGGTTTATAATAATATAGGAGACTATAATACTTTTGCTTTACTGCGTAATAGAGCTAAGTTAATTGAAAAAGAATGTTACTTTCAATATCTAAAACGCAGCGAAGAATCCATAATGAAGAACCCAAAAATGTTTTGGACATTTATAAAAAATAATAGGAAAGGTACAAATGCAATCCCTTCTATTTTAAATTTTGAAGGTCATTTACTCAAAACCGGTGAGGAAATCGTTAATATGTTTGCCACCTACTTTCATTATACCTTCCTTCCTTCGTCTCATAATCCTAAAATTGACACATCAATTGGTATTAATAGACTAAGTTCTAATATAAGTGATATTAAAATTAGCGAAGACAACTTGTGTAAGCTATTTAAATCCTTAGATCGGAACAAAGGTGCTGGTCCAGACCACATTCCTCCGTTTTTTATTATTAATTGCGCTCGCAGTCTTACCAAGCCACTTGCCATCCTCTTTCAACGCTCTATTAAAGAAGGAATCGTACCAAAATTTTGGAAGTCAACCTATATTACTCCAGTACATAAAACTGGCAGTAAAGGACAAATAAAAAATTATAGACCTATATCTAAATTATGCATCTTTGCCAAAATATTTGCAAAAATAGTTTTTACCCAAGTCTACAATACATTATTACGCAATTAATATATAACGTCAAACATGGCTTTGGGTGGTCAAGTAGATTCTGTTTTCACTGAATACAGCAAGGCATTTGACCGTATTGATCATCAAATATTATTGCCAAAATTGATGGCCGCGGGAATCCATGGTAATTTACTCAGATGGTTAATCTCTTACATTAACAACCGGTCGCACGCGGTCACAGTCAATGGGTATACATCTATTTGGCATACTGTGCCTTCAGGGGTCCCTCAGGGATCCTTGCTCGGTCCATTATTGTTTAATATATTCATCAACGTTATTAATTCTTTTTTCCTACATTCGAAATTCTTACTCTATGCGGACGAAACGGATTTTTTTAAAAAAAATTTGCTCACCTTATGATTGTCTGCTTTTACAACAAGACTTAAAAAGATTTGAATTATATTGATAATGACATTCACTCGTAAACCCAGTACAACAGTTTATTTATTTTATATTTTGGGTATACTCTGAAAGGGTTTGTATTGAAAAAAGTAGATGAGATAAGGGACCTGGAGGTTATACATGATTCTAAACTTACGTATGAGAAACATGTAGACTATATCTCTACTAAAGCCTATAAGTCCTTAGGATTTGTCATAAGATCATGTTCTCAGTTCGACAATATTAAAACCATTAAAGTTCTTTACTGTGCGTATGTTCGCAGTATCCTCGAGTATAGCTCTCAAATTTGGAATCCGCGGTATGCTTCTCATATACACAGGCTGGAAATGATACAACGAAAGTTTGTATGATTTTTGGAATTTAGGTGTGGTACATATGATGCGGGTTATGAGAATAGATGCAAAAGGCTCCATATGCTACCGTTAAGTGAAAGAAGGAAGGTAGCAGACATCTCTTTCTTAGTAAATATAAACTGTTCGCCGACATATTCCCTTACATATACCTCATACTGTGACTAATTATAGGAAAGGTTCTTTCTTTATACGAATTGCGAACTACCTGAACGAACTTGCTGACATAAATGACCTAGATATATTTAATTCAAGCTCGAATACTTTTAAGCGTATCCTGGCTGACCACTGTTTTGAGTCGTTTCCCTTACTGCTTATTGTTTGCATAAGTATCGTTATATTTTAATGATCAGTCTTGTTTTCATAGCTAAGTTTTGAAATAACAAGCTTTTATTCTTTTGAAACATAAATGCGAAAACTTATAAATGGTTTGAAGATTACTAAATTATGTTGTATATAGGCATAAGATACTGTTTGTTATCCAAAGAAAATAAAATAAAATAATTAGCAACAATATTAGGGCACTGGCCTTCCACAAATAATTGTATTGAGATAAGTTTTTTGCCTCTAGTCAATTTATTTTTGATACATAACGGCAAAGTACAAACACCTCACCTTATGGTAAGTGCAGTGCCGTGCTGACAAGAGTCTATGTACTATCACTTCCGAGAGGATAATTCCTACGAATCATTACCTTTTCGCTACTAGCGTCCAAAGCCGAGGTGGCTTCGTCGAGGAGCAGCAGTCTCGGCGTCCTGACGAGAGCTCGCGCGATGCAAATGCGCTGTTTCTGCCCTCCAGAAAGCTGGGCACCGTTGGAACCCAGGCTTGTATCGTAACCCTATGGAGAACGTAAGTAAGTAGAACATCCGATGCAGTAGCAGACTAACTCCAGTCTCCAGGAATACTGTGTAGACACCACGGTAATACCAAGAGTACTATGGCAACATAATCAATTCTTGGTTCTCAACATACTTGGGTCCAGGACTTCAGTTCATCCGAATCCGTTGATATCAGCTAGGAAGATATGATAGTCAACGGTTGTAGAATCGAAACAAAATAATCAAAAAAATATTGACAATTCCGGGTATATGGAAGTAAGAGTAAGAAAATTGGAACAGGTAACAAGGGGTAATCGAGATTTTATATATAGGAGTAGGAATTGTAGGTAGACAAGTACGAACAAAAGCAGTAGTGAATGAAATAATTGGTACCTTAGGCAACGATACGACGAAGCTGTGTATATTGGCGGCTTTGGCTGCGGCGACGATCTCATGCATGGGTATCTTGCGGTTGTTGTCTCCGTAGGCGATGTTCTCTGCGATGGTGCGGTCGAAGAGCACGGGCTCCTGCTGCACCACGCCCAGCTGCCGCCGCAGCCGGGGCAGCGTCAGCATCGTGCGGATATCGCGGCTGTCCAGTTTCTGTACGGAACAATACATTATATTAATTAGTTATGACTGAATACTCGCAGTGCATTTATAAGTAATTCGTTTTATAGCGGCTTTGTCTCATGTTTGCCGCTACTCAAGGCTGTCTGGTAAAAATATTTAAATAATGAATTTTAGTTATATGTAATGAATAGTGAAGAATATAGAAATATAAATTATACATCATTTTGTACAAAAGGGGTGAAAACTGAATATACTAGGTGCATGGGGCCCCCTTTAGGCACGGTCCACTCAGAATTTATGCTACAACTGTTGTAAGGCTGACTCTAATATTTTTATAATTGATAGATTTAAAGTTGCCAAATAATTTATTAACTTTAGACAAAGTTTTAAAATTAAAACAACATTCCTATTTCTCTTCTTCGCATTCTTCGAATTCTTTGATTCTTATTTCTCGCTCTCTAAGTCTTCGTTCTCTTTCGAACTCCTTCATTCTGATAATATAGTCCTCGTGTTCACAGTTCAGATACGCCTCTTTCTCGTGATGGCAACGGTATAGGAATGGCATGTTGTTGTATCGGCACACCGTGTAGTCCATCAGGAAATGAGCACAGTAGTCGCGAAACTTGGGAGGTATTCTAGCAGATATGAGGTCTTCTTCACAAATGGCCATCTCGCGCTTGGCCCTAGTGTAGTTAAAGCCGACAGTGTCACTGAATGTAGGATTGTCGTTCATCTTGAGGTCCAGGTGTCTAGTGAATGCAGTTCCAAATATTTGACCCATTGTCAAATTGTCAACGATATAAATGCTATTTATATAAATTGATAAAATAAATCGCCATTTGCACGTTTGATTGATAAGTTCTTGACAAGTGAATTGATTTTTCAGTCATTGAATTTTCAGCGTTTTTCAGTTAAAAAGTATGATACTATTGAGTCTTTAAGATAAAAAGTATACTAGTAACCTGTGCGGTCTTTGTATCCGTCTATGACACCTAAATAAAGTAGGTATATTGTCGTACATGGACGTGCTTCGTAAAAGTACAGAATGCGATAATTATTATCGTCCCGCACGGTAAAATACTTAAAGATAATTCAATAAGGCAATAACAATGCCACTTGAGTCGACCCTTGAGGATGGTTTTAAGCGCACTACACACCAAAGGCGCCGACGCATCAACCTAATCGAATCTATGTTGGCGACTTTTTGGCGACTTCACTCATGACGTGGTTGGATTCCGCCACGGAAACTTTGATGAGTGCTTGCGTCAACTCCGTCGTCGTCGGCAACTCGTGCGGCCCTTGTTGGCAATGTGATTATATTCTTATTGGTCACTGGGCTGTGTCGCCGGCCGGCAGATTACGTGTGTATGTAGTGCGCCATGGATCTACACTTACAACTAATATTCTATCACTTCACTATAAAATTGATACGTACGATGGATCCGGTGTCGGGATCGTAGAACCGCTGCATGAGCTGCAGGATGGTGGACTTGCCGCAGCCGGAGGAGCCCACTAGCGCCACCGTCTTGCCCGCGTCCACGGTCAAGTCAATCCCTTTGATAACCTGCTGCTGCTTGCGGTTGGGGTAACTGAACTCCAACTCTTTGAGCGAGAAGCTGCCTGTCGCGACCTAGTAGAAGTATTTTGAAGTTAATGAACGAACACAAATATTACATGTATTCCTGAATAGGGTAGATAGACACGACCCTAGTGTGACTTTAAAAACCACGCCATATTATAAAATATTAAATTGAAAAACCAGGTTTCGAATCCTGGATTAAAGTATCTATTTGTAAAATGTGAATATCGTACCCAGTCTTTCTGATCGCGGACGTTGTCCTCGGTCCTGACGGCGGGAACCCTGCTGATAAGCGATAAGATCCTGGCGCCGCACTGCTTCGCTGACTTGAATCCTGGTGCGTATACAAGCGACTGTCCCAGCATGTACGCGCCGTACATCACGGCTTCATTTACTCTGTAAACATACAATACTACATTTAAAAAAATATTATTTATTAAATACCAATAATAATAATACTACGCCGTATAAGTACTTTTGCTGAGCATAAACTCCACTGGGATTGAGATAAAATGGTGGAAGCAAAATTAGTCATAAAACACACATTTCCTCACGATGTTTCTTAACATCGTTAAAAGTGATCGTTATTGATTTCCTAAATATGTAGATAGATAACTAATTAGATTGGGTATTTTGTCGAGAAACTGGATTATTTCTGGGTCTGAGTTCTGAGTGTATGACAATAGGCTATTTGACAACATTGAAAATATACTACAAATTGTGGTCATCCTGCAAGATAATAGCATAAAAAAACATATTTTACGATAATTTGAACTAAATTAAGTTTACTTTTTGTAAAATACACGAAATAAATTGATTAAAAAAAGACATTTTCTCTGTGACCAGAACGCTCTGTGATTGGTTGCAGCTCTCGTGACGTCATCGCGCAGTAAAACGCTTTGTCAATTCATTGTAGTTGGGACTTGTGATTGTACATCTCAGTTAGTTGTGGTTCAACCACGCGCGATTTTTCTGAAATAGTTTTCAAACTTTAAGAAATCTTTAGACTTATGTAAGCCATTTCGGTTTCATTTTAAGTGCGTGGTGGCCTGTTGGTAAACGGACTAGACGCGACTGCCAACATGTTCACGGTGGTCGCGGGTTCGAATCCCAGGGCACACCTCTGACTTTCGGAGTCATGTGTGTATTGATAGTCAATCACCACGCACTAAAACGGTGAAGGAAAACATCCTGAGGAAACCTGCATACCATAGCGATTTATAAAAAAAATCTATGGTATGTAAGTCCGCCAACCCGCACTAGGCCAGCGTGATGGACTATATGGCCTAACCACTCTCAATCGTACTCTCGATTGTAGAGGAGGTCCGTGCCCTGCAGTGGGACGCATATGGGCTGATACAGTAAGCCATTTCAGGGGCGAGTCTCAGAATGGAGTCAAATTTTGTACCAGCTGATAGCAGCAACCTACCTAAGAGAGATGCGTTGATGGTTGCACATTTCTTTAAAAATAACACTGATTAATATGCTGCGTATTTAAAATTTTAACAACAGCATTGTAGGTAACAGTATTTATTCATAAAATATATTTTTGTTTCACATATCTACAAGGGAATCCTATGGAGACGATGCGATTGCGACGGTTATGAACTTATCATGGTATTTATTTTAATGAAAACAAATAATTTTAGTTACAAATGAGAATATATACTACGTCAATTAATATTTATAAGAAAGCTAATGTTATAAGGAGCGCCTAATAACTACGACACAGTTACAACTACTGTAGTTATTATGACATTTTTTTTATTGTTCCACTGCTTGTTGGTTCAGAAATAAACTTTATTTTATTAAGAGTTTTTTTCGGACCTTTTGTACTTGTATTTGTGCATTGTGATACTACACACCATTTATACACCACTATATTTAATAATAATGAAGAAAACTGATAAAAACGCTTCGTTGCTATAGTATTAGTAAACAGTTCACTGCGCTGTGACGTCATACGTCAAACAACCAGCGCCATCATTAAAAACAGCGTTTTTGGCGCACTTTTAGAATTTTAAATTTTATAATTGTTTTTCTTCATAATGCAGGAAAATATTCCGGAAATATCAATGTAGTGAGCTTAATATGCGATACAGGATAGTTTAAAACCATTATTGAAAATTAGTCAAATACCCTATTATGTTTTATGTATTGCGATAGTCGACTGTGTAGGTTGCTCTATCTCAATTAAATTATAATAATTTCCGATCAATGCAATACAAACTGCGTTTTATCAACATAAACAGCATAATAGTAGCTTACAGCAGAACTGTTTTGTACTCCAACTCTCCGCTGATGATGAGTGTGGTGCCGTACAGCGTGGCGCACGCAAACGAGAGGAACGGCACGTACACTCCTAAACCCAGGACCAAACCCCTCCACCTCGTCTTCTTCACCACGGCCACGGACGCCTCCTGCAGAGCCTCCTGGAACTTCTTCAGGAACATTGTCTCCACACCTGTAATATATGTATTGAAGTTATTTTAATTTTGCTGCCTGACATTGAACATCCTTTTAAAACAGAAATAACACAAAAATGAATACTGCTCTGTACTTTAGTTTTTGGTACAACGCCGTCTTTACTTTTTGGATACATTGCATTTGCAAAAAAAAAATGGTAAATTAAATTCACTTCAAATGATACACCATTTGGCCTCAAATGATAAATTAATTATAATTAGACATAGGAGATATGTTGAAATGGTTACATTACATGATTGTCGTTTACCTAAACTCTGTACTGTTTTGATACTGACGACGGCTTCGGTGGATACAGCGGTCGCGGATTCCATGGCTTCGCGCTCATCTTGTTGCGACTTGCTAGATAATGATCCTTCGAGCCAGATACTTCCTACCATCTGTAATGGGTAATTCTCTTCATTTGTGGAAATCGTGAATCCGAACGAATTAAAAATACTTTCCTTGTGAATATTCGAACAATTATTTTTTTATATTATTCTTTGGGTCTCTTAATTTATTACTCTTATATTTTTTTAGGAGTAAAATACGTAATTACTGAAGAAAAAATAAAAATATACCCGTATTCTCACTACCCTCAGCGGTCCAAACCTTGGGTTGACCTAATAATTTTTAAATAACTTCTAAAAACAGTATTCATAAATTATGAAAAAAATATATTTCACTGAGAAGATAATATTTGAAGTATTTAAGTATAAATCATATACAATAGTCGTTTATTAGAAGTTGCACCGATTTTTAAACTTTTACCAAAAAAAATATCTCATTCTACTCAGCTGACTTTGTCAATGCGATTACTAAGTTCAGTTATTATTTAATAATCTATGAGTTATACTGTACCCTAGTGGCCGATTAGCTGTGCCGACACCGTCGGCGAAATCGGACGTAATTCTAATATCTGATGAATTATAAGCCAATATTACGCGAGTTTTTAAGATTACCACGCGCGGGTGCTCTTTACCATCTACGTGATAAGCAGGTAAATATTATACTACGTTACTGCATTACTTGTTTAATTCATTTTTTATGTGTACATAAATAACTTTATCAATATTCAGTAGACTTAATACTTATTGTTAATTAATTAAAAATAAAAATGGTGTCAATCCTCATTCCATTCTATCTCATTACCAGGAATTCCTCTCAGTTTTATTTCGGACGGTAATGAGAGTGTACGGAACGTAATGAGAAAAAAATCAATACTTATTTGTTTTGAAATAATTTACTTTTGTTTTAATTTCTAACAATTATTTATATATATTTAGAGACTTCCGCATTATCTAGAATTAATAAAATTGTTGTTTCATTAATATTTCAGCAATGGCAAAATCTAAAAAAGGGATCAACAACGAAGAAAAAATGGAAAAGGCTAAACTACATCAAAGAAAAATATATGCAGAAATAAAAAGAGACCCTGAAAAATATGTTCAACAAAAAGAGAAGGATAGATTACGATACCTATATGAAAAGAAAATATATTTTTTTTTTTAATTAATTGAAGACATGACGCCACGCCAAAAGAGATCTCAATTGATATTGGTGCAATACATTATTCTATAATTAAAGCATTAAGTTAATTCAAAGACTGTATTTTGGAATATCTCATATTATGATTAATAAAGTTGATATTTTTTATATATTATATTATAGTACTAGAGCGGCCTGGCTCAGTTTCGCCCGGGTACAAATAGATTTCTGTTTAATAATACATATATACGTATTATACATATAAACCTTCCTCTTGAATCACTATTAAAAACCCGCATCAAAATCCGTTGCTTAGTTTTAAAGATTTAAGCATACAAAGGGACATAGGGACAGAGAAAGCGACTTTGTTTTAAACTATCTAGTGATAAGTACTTAAAGTCTGATTTTATGTTTCTAATAGTTTATACACATATATATGCAAGTCAATGAAACTTTTGTTATTTTCAACATAATTTCATTTGTTACTAAATTGTTCAATCATATTATTGTATTGAGTACATATTTTGTTATTTTTCAATTAATAAACACAATACTAGTCACTTAAGGTCTTTTATTATTATTTAATTCAGTTTTAAAAATGCAAATTATTAAATTTAATCAATAATCGGTGGCTTATTTCAATACCGTCATCAATACTTTCATTACCGTAAACAGCCATTCTCATTACCGTTTTAAACAGTATTTTCAAACTTAATTTTCTGAAAAACTACGGAAGTTATGTATGTGGAAACCACATTATTGTATTATTATACATCCATACTATATGAATCAGGCATAAAAATACAATTTCATGATATTCTTTCCAGATTCAAAAAATCTGCTCAATTTCCACAAATTGTGAGAATTACCGTAATAGATATTCAATAAATTTTGAAAATTGATTGTTGCCAGAGTTCAGAGGCGTCTTACATTTAGATTTACCGAAAATGTACTCATATTGAGCAATTGACGCCGTTTAGTTGATACAAATAATTGTAATAGAACTGAATTGAGTTCTTGCTATGATATGGGACTTGAAATATTTTATTATTTTTATTTATCACTTATCGCTGTTTGAATTTTAAAACTTACGAATCTAAACTAGTTTTAGTATACTTTCAATTCCACCAGTCTGAAACGTGGTTACATGATATTTTGTTTTTGTTACATTTTTGAATAACAATATTACTTACGATTGGCAAGAAGGCTGTGGCGACGAGAGTGAGTTTCCAGTTGTACACCAGGCCCATGATGAAGCCGATGAGCACGGAGCTGAGTCCCTGCAGGATGATTCCGATGCGCAGGCCCGTGGCGCCCTGCACCTCCGCTGTGTCGCCACTCAGCCGCGCGCAGATGGCGCCCACCGCGTTGCTCTCTTTGTCGAAGTAGCCTATTTCCTGGAGATAATTTTATTGTTATGACTATTAATTAATAAAAAGCATTATCCTTATTTAGTATCGGTGGCACAGTTGTACTTTGGTACGATTAGACTGCTGAGGTATCAGGCTCGAATCCCGGGTTAGGCAAAGTGAAACGTAACATTAACAAACATTTGCTGTTTATGGACAGTGCTTATGGACAGCCAGTGGACTGATGATAGATGACATTTATAATATTGTCATGTTAGACAGATAAACATTTGCATATACCTACTTAAAATTAACCTGAATTTCTGATAGTTTAGAGACGTTTTGTAACTTACCGATTTTTAACTAAATGCCAACTAAACCTAGTTAGTACAAATTCCGAAAAACGGGTTTTACTTCTTCCATTTAGTTTACCTGTCTTAAAAGTGCTCCGAAGTACTGGTATCGCAGCCGAGTGGTCATCTTGAGACCAGCACTGGTAAAGGTGGAGCTCTGTAGACACATGGATATGCCGGCCACCGCGGCCACCACCACGAATAGCCCCGAGTACAGGTCCGCCAAGTATACTACTAAACTTTTATCCGACATAGCAAATATCTGAAATACAACAAATATTTCTTAAATATTGGTTTTGACTGGAGTGATAAATTAGTTGGAAGAAAAACATAATAAAAATGTGAAAGAAAGAAAGAAAGAAATACATTTATTGAAGGTAGGTAATTAAATAACAATATATACAAAAAATAAAAACATGACAAAAATACCATTATGCAACAAAATTACATGACTAAACTATTGCGCCGACAATGGGCCTCCCATTCAGCTTTATGCTGCAGAATGGGAAAAGCAAACTGCAGCGCTGATTTTCAGGTCCGCCCCTGGTACCAAGCACCAAGGGGTGACAAAAACACCCACAGAAAGCACACAAAATCTACCTGTATCCAGAAATAACTACCAACCCTTGTATTTGTATACTAATAGTAGATTTTGAAGTTTATCGCAACTGTAAATGTCATCTTTTTTAAATATAATGTCTCATTCTCTAAAATAATGAATTCTAAAATTCGGTAACTGGGCCTCGTAGTGGATAAATTTGAGATTATCCGCTTGCACGTGTCTAGGAGCCACTTGCAGGGGCTCACATCACAGTTGATGGCGTGGAGGTCTCTATCCTCTCCTGGTGAAGTATGTTAGAGTTGTCTTGTATAGTCGGTGGAATGTTCATGTCCATTTCAAAAGCCTGAGATCGAAACTAGTCAAGGCAGCAGATGCATTCTCTAGCCTAGGGCTTCCCAAACTAAGCGTCACGACTCCCTAGGGCGTCGCAGCATTGTCCCAGGGGCGATCTAGTCGAGTAAGCAAAACTGGATCCCCGTTTTGGGAAGCTTTGCTCAGAAAAGTAAGCACATTCTTCCACTTATCAGTTCCCAAAAGTAGAATAAAATTCTTTTTTTTATAATTAAAATGTCATGTCAAATTAAGAGTTTTTCTGATAATCTATTATTAGGGGCTGGTCTGAGGGAATCGTAAAAAAATATAATTTCTTAAGGGTCTGTGAATATCTGTCTATGTGTGAACCGTACAAATGACTTCGGGAGGTCCTGGTCTAACCAACTCAACTTCGAAGATTCCGGCACCCCTTACCAAAGGCTGTACGCGGGTAACATATACCGATTCGGTTGAGATTCCTCTGAAAAGACTGTGCTGTTTTCTCGAGTGGTGGCGTAGCGGATGATCATTATTCAAGGGATATCGTACAATCTCCTAAGGGACCGCCTGTTTTCTGGCTGGTTTCCTTCCCTGGGACGTAAACGCCAAAGCGCTTTCGTCGTCGGTTTATTACTAGCGACTGGAATCGTCATGTCAAAGGGAGCCACCAGCCCTTAGAGCAGGGTTTCTTAAAGTGGGGTCCACGGACCCCTTGGGGTCTGTAACATGTGTGCCAGGGGTTCGCAGGAGCTCAGTAAACTTTCAATATATATTAGTTTTAGAAAAATATCATTTAAATCCCTATCATTATTAAAAAGAATATAACTAAAATTCGACATAAAAAGTAAAAAACTTCAACATTAAAAAAACACTATAAAGTAAGGAATTATAATTATAAAATCCCACTGAAAAGCATGTAGAAATAATTATTAATGAAAGACCCTGTTCTATTGTAAACTACCAATAAAAGTCCGTGTTCAATAAAAATGAGTATTCAATATTTAGTTTATTACGCTGGGCTGGGCATACTGTGCAGGGGGCGGTGCGCCCTTACCTACAGCAACTTGGATATGAGCGACAGGGCGCATGGCCTCATCTCTGACGTAGACGACCTAAAAATCTTTAACCGGCGCAGCGTCTTGAAACAGTCGCACCCTTCAAAAGAAGAAATCCGGCATACGGTCTGCCCGGCGACCTGTGTTTGTGGATTTCCGGTTTCTGCATGGCCGTAGAATACGTGTAGTCGTTGACGGACACGCTTCGGCGCTCATGTCGGTAAATGCTGGAGTTCCTCAGGGCTCGGTGCTGTCGCCCACCTTGTTTATTCTGCATATCAATGACATGTTGTCGCTTGGCAACATTCATTGCTATGCAGATGACAGCACGGTTCATGGGCGATACCAATGCGGGCCTCCGGGTTGCCGAGTCGAAACTGTGAAGGGACGCGAAGATTTTGTCATTGAGCTCAACCGGACCTTAGATCTCATTTCTACATGGGGTTCCAGGAATATGGTTGAGTTTAATGCCAAGAAAACCCAGGTGTGTGCGTTCACGTGCAAAAAATCCCCGTTCTCTCCCCTCCCCGTTCTTCAGGGTGCTCCCCTCTCAATGCGGAATGACCTAAGTATCCTTGGTGTGGATATCCGCTATGATCTCAATCCAAGGAATCACATCGAGGGCGTAAATAACTGCCACATCATGCAGGGTTGGAGTCCTGAACAGGGTGCGTCGGTTTTCACGCCCGGTCAGCTTTGTCGCTTATATAAAACGCAGGTCCGGCCGGGTATGGAGTACTGCTCGCACCTCTGGGATGGATCCACCCAGTACCTGCTCGATTCCTAGGCATCGGTCATGCGCTTCTCGTCTTGTGTTGTTTGGGGCCGCCCATAATGCGTGTGACGGTCATCCAAGGAATTTAGTCGGTATGCTAGCGGAGGTTTTGTGAGGGACCCGGCTCGGCCAAAACATCCCTAACGTGCCAGGCTGGAAGGCCAGTGACACTAACATACAGTTCCAGCAACCTCCGGGCCACCGAAAGAAGAGCACAATAGCTTTCCTCTGATAAAATTCAGATTTGATAAGTGCACGATATGTCCGGTGTAGGCTTGTTTAGTATTGGGTGTTATGTTTATGTAGGGGTGCTCAATACAAAACCGCCCCGGGTGCCAACCTACCTTACGCCGCCACTGCTGTTGGGTGTATTTATTTTTTATTTAATTTGAGTAGTGACTTACCGCACTGGTGTAACCGAACAACACGGCGAATGCAGGGAAACAAGCGCCTTGAGTGAGAGCTGCAATGGCGCCTATAGTCAGCTCTATCCACTCTGGTGCATTTAGTTTCAATAGATCCCAGTCACTGACAGGCTTTACTTCCTCCTGAAAACGAATTTACATTTTTAATCGTATCATTACAGATGTAGAGATGTCTTGACGTCTAGTTGAGTGGAGGCCCAAGTCCAGCAATGCTATGTGCTGATGATGAAAACACTGAAATTATCCCGCCGTTTCACTCATTACTGTCCAGTCTTTCAGCCAAGACCGTTAGCAACAAGCCTACAATTCACAGCGGGGAATGAAGCTCAGCAAGTCTTGGTACACATAGTATAGCACGGTAACACTAGTTTCTGTTTCCAGTTGTTATGTTGCAACGGCCTTAGTCATAAAAAAAAACTTATTTTATTTATCTAATGTTTTGTCCCTTTCTAACGAAGTTTAAATTTAATAAGAGCGAAAAAGACAAAACATTCGAGAGAGAAAATAGTTTTTAAAACTGTCTATGAATAAGGCCATAGGTGTGTATTTTATCTTTTCTTAGTAGACGAGACGTGTGTGAGTACCTCGTCAGTTTCTTCCCCTTCCGCCGGGTAGTCGTAATCGGCATTACACACGTAACTTTGAATGCTGGCGGACACTACTGAAGATATTGAGCCTCTGCGCGACATCCATTCTTGAGAGTCTGTATATAAAAAAAAAACATGTGTATTGTAAGTCTATGGATTATATAAATTAGCCCTAACTCTAATCGTTATTGGGTTACCACTTTTCAGGGCAAAAAATCAGGAAAAGACATTTTGTTCTACAAGAAGTGAGCATTTAAAAATTAATGTATACAGACCTGCGCGGAAAAGCCTTTTAGCGCGCAAAAAATCATGATATCACCAATAGCGACAAAACTTTAATACAGTAAAAGCTCTTTATTCGCGGGATATACGTTCCGTAAATATGCCGCGAATACAGAAACCGTGTATATGGAATGGTATTTTATATGGGATTATAGGGGATACGTTCCTAGGTGACAAAAAACCAACCAATCGTGTTACTCGATCACAATTTTGGTAACGAATAGAAAGATGAAACAATAAAACACGCAAAGCGGCTTTTACCAAAGAACTAAACATCTTATACGGGGTAGCCTTTAAAAATATACTTTATACATTGAGTAATAAGGTTGCTTTAATTCTGTTTGTATACATTCTCAAAAACAGCGACCTCGGCCAAGGCGGTTTATGTCAACGGCCGATCCAATACAGCGGTGATATCATTGAATAACATACTTATTACATTGTTGTAATAAGGTCTATTTTACCTTTTTATTCATCCATTTATCGGCGCGTTTACAAAGGATTTTTGGTTGGACACATTTTTTTTTTTTATATCATTGAATGGCGAGACGAGCATGCCGTTCGCCTCATGGTAAGCGATACGACCGCTCATGAACAGTAGCAAAACCAAACAACACCTTGAAAAAGCAAAGCAATGCTTGGCATTCCACTGCGCTCGCCATCCTGAGACAAAAGATGTTAAGTCTCTATATAGTGGTTACTCTGGCTACGATGTCCTTCAATCCGAAACACAACAGTACATTTAAACTGCTGTTTGACGGGAGAAATAGACATTGCGGTGGGACCCACCCAGGCAGCCTCTCACATATGAGAATTATTTTTACTAATATACCTACATGTACTATGTACCGATTAGATCCGCGAATAAAGAAATCTCTAGACGCGAATATAGGAATTGGGTCACAATTTTTTAATCCGCGAATAGTGAAAACGCGAATGAAGGAAGCGCGAATAAGGAGCTTTTACTGTACTTACATAGGTATAAACTATTGTAACCACAATATCCACAACAAAGTATAGTGTATACCCATCATATATTCCTATATTTTATGTGTAATATGTCTTTCAATAATAAAAATATACACACAACAAACATAAGATTGACTCCCCGTCGAGATACAGAACTTGTGGGAACCAGAATACTAGATGTTTTGAGACCTCAGAAATACCTATACACGAAATAAATACTTGGGAATTACAAAAAAGGCTGTCAAACAAGTATTTTATACCTCGCATTGAGTGGTGTCTCCTAAGTCGTCGCGTGGATCCTGACTTCTGTACTTCTGTGCGCGGCAGTGGTGTGATGTCCATATTTTCTTCCACTTCAGGTTCCTCTGGTAACGGTTCAATTTCGTCAAGTTCTGGATTCTCTTTACCCGTTGACACTAGTTTATAGTAAAATCCTGCAATCGTAACATACATGTTAAATACTCATTTAGTTAAATTAAACTAATTAATAATTTGTAACACCGATTATTACTACTTATACGTTACCTTTTTTCTTCAAAAGATCTGAGTGAGTTCCTTGTTCTACAATGACTCCTTGATCCATACATATTATGCGGTCACAATTCAAAATAGTAGAAAGTCTGTAAAAAAGTTATTTATTTAGTCTAAGCAAACAAATACTTTAAAATTCGAAATCCATTAAGTCATCTTATAAAAATATATGAATGAAAACATACACTACTTAGATCTATTCCATTTAATTAAGTATATGATTTTTAAAATATAATTTAGAACTCGTTTCCAAATTACGTTTTTAATATAAACAAGATACTTAGTTTCTTTTCTTGATTTAGGGAAAATCTTGATGTTTCAATCATAAGTATTTACCTGTGTGAGACCATGATGGTGGTTCGTCCTATGCTGGCTTTGTCCAAAGCAGCTTGCACTTGCTTTTCTGAATAAGGATCTAGCGCTGAAGTGGCTTCATCGAACAACAACACAGCGGGGTCTCGTAGGAGTGACCGAGCTATCGCTATGCGTTGTTTCTGTCCACCAGACAGAGAAGCTCCCCTTTCACCTATTACTGTGTCGTATCCCTAGAATCAAGAACAAATTAAACAATTAAAATTATAAAAATAAAAATATATATAGCTCTTTAATGCTTAGTTGCCGAAAGTAACTTTCGGGCCTTTGAGAAATGAGATGGCAAATGTTCTATACATTAAGCGTCAAACTCACTCCCTCTTTTGGACTCATGTAAGTAAATAATAGTTACATTTGGTAGTCTTGATATAAAATCATGCGCATACGCCATTTCAGCCACTTTTTGCACATCCTGTCTTGTCGCTTCAGGAAATCCAATTGCAATGTTTTCGTATATGGAACCATGGAACAACACCGGCTCTTGTCCTACTACGCCTGTAATACAGAGTGATTTCATTTGTTTTAATTATTTTGTTATTATACAAAGATATTTTTAGTAAGTATAAATGACCAACCAAAGGACGATCTGAGCCAGCTAATGTTGATAGTTTTGATGTCCCGTCCGTCCAAATTCACAGTTCCGGATAAAGGATCGTACAACCTTTGCAACAGTTGTAATATAGTCGATTTACCACAACCTGAAGAACCCACCAAAGCTACGCATTCCCCAGCTTTGATATGAAGGGAGAATCCTTTTAGAATCTGCAATTTAATAAAATTGTAATATTATTTACTACAAAATTTAATACGTATTATAGCCTTAAACTTATTTAAAAATCAATCTTGTGGTACCTTGATATCTGGTCGTGAGGGGTAAGAGAAGCAGACATTATCGAGCTTGATATCTCCAATAACTCTGCGTGGAAGTAGTCCTTCGGGAGATAAGCTATCTATTTTAGGCTTTCTTTCCAAAATGCTGAAAATACTGGCAGCAGCTCCCCTCGCCGCAGCGAACACTTCCACGTGGGGCACACACAGCGTAATCGACTGAGTCGCCATGTATATCGAAAATAATATCTGAAAATATACAAAGTTATAGCCACGCTTTGACCGTCATGACTCTGGATGAATGGGCAGGTCCATCCAGTGCTGTACCGCTGTCTCATAGGAAATCGACGTGGACAGAAAAGAAAAAGGAGGGCTTTTTCCTTTCCCCTCACCTCCCCATTTGATGGGTCGGCAACATATCTATACTTAATATTATAAAGCTGCAGAGTTTGTTTGTTTGTTTGTTTGTTTGAACGCGCTAATCTCTGGAACTACTGGTCCGATTTGAATGATTTTTTTCAGTGTTGGGTAGTCCATTTATCGAGGAAGGCTATAGGCTATATATCATCATGCTATGACTTATAGGAGGAAAGCAGTAGAGATATTTCTAGCAAATACGAGGAAATTTTGTTCGTTTTTCGTGGTCCGATTGGTCGATATTCTAAACCGATAGTCAGAATTAAACATTTTGACCGCCATTTTGAAACGTGTATGCACTCGGGCGGAGCCGGGCCCGACCGCTAGTCTATGATATGGATGTAGTATGTCTATGTATATAGTTATCTTAGAACCAGTTTAAACCTTTATAATAATTAACTAGTGGAATTAAAAAATATTAAAAGCTATAAGCCATTGTCACATTTGTCGGTATGTTTACAAATGAAATTATGTACGGATTATTTTATATTATATGCAAACATTTCTAATGGCGTACAAAATAGTTTTATGTGTACTTACAGAGAAAACAATGCCGGTAACATATTTTCTCTCGTTGTCAGGCTTGTCGAGGTCCATGAGCACGAGCCTCGTGCCGTAGGTTAGGCCGATGGCGTTGAGTGAGTAGGTGAGGATCCAGTTGAAGCCGTTCCCCAGCCCGGTGTACAACCCTCGCTTCCGTCCGTACTGCTCTGCTGGGAAGAGCAGATTTTTATACCTGTGGAATTAGATTATATTTGTTGCAATTTCCTGGTATCTTGATAGAGAAATTCAAAATAGAGATCAATTATCCAATCAAAGACCTTGTCATGATGGTTTCTTAGATTTAAATTAAAATAACTCTATATTTTTATGAATTTATCACGGATAGGGTGTAGTTTTTTCACTACAAAATAATGATTTGGCTTGGTATTTAAGCTTACAATAAAAAATATGTCTGAGAATATTTATCTAAAAGAGCTCAATGTTTAATAAGTCATTCAAAAATTATGTTTCACATGGGACTATTTTGGGCATAACAATTTTTTAGTTTTATGAATAATCCGTATATAATCTAAAAAAACAAAAGAAAAGTAGTAAGTTTCGCCGAAGACACAATGCTTTTATGTAACGTCGATGAATGACATCAAATATTATATTATTATTAATGTGGTTTATTAATTGGTATAAATATAGTTACACAGTGGTTACATGACTGGACCTAACAATAAATGCACTAGAAAAAATACTAAAACCTATACCCTTAGAAACTCTGATAAAATTTTCTTAATTAATTAAAATGAACGCATGCTAAACATTAACATAATCTTCTATTAGATTTTTATCCGACGTTTGGCTAACGCAATGAGTAATGTTATAATCAGTTAAGAGGTTGCAATAGCTTTTCACATTAAGCTGATATAAAATCAGCACTATACTTGGCCATAATCAGGTGTCCTTTTTTATTTGATGTTATGCAATTAAGCATAAGCATGTAAATTTATTGGCTCTGAGATAACATTATTCTTATCAATTATTTACAATCTTTTTGTGCAGAGAATAGGTATTTATTACAAAGTGTTCACATTGATGAAGATAGTGTATGGGCACAGGTTATAGGTACATACATACCTTTCGACTTCTTTGCTTTCACCACCAAAAGCGACGACAGTTCGGACAGATTTAAGTGCTTCTTCTGCATGTTTACCAGCTAGACTATACGATTCCATTTCGTGTATTGAAGATTTGGTCTGGTACTACAAGCGAACATTAAGTCAGTAATATTTCAGATCTCTCTTAATAATTAATAAATTAATTTGAATACATGGTAGGTCTCTTATTTGTGAGAGGCAGCCTGGGTTGTTACCACTTCAATGTCTTAAGCAGCAGTGTAAATGTATAGTTTTGCTCCGGTTTGAATGAGATTGTAGGTAGAGTAACTACTGGAAGGATTTAATATCTTATGTTTCAGGATAGCAAGCGCAGTGGAATGCCAAACATTGCTTTATAATTTAGGGTTTTGCTTGATTTTGCTACTGTTTATGAGCGGTGGTCTCGCTTACCATCAGGCAAATAGCATGCTTGTCTCGCCATTAATTGCAATGAAAAGAAAACTTACGTTGGATAAATAGACAGATGCGGCAATGGAGAACGGCATGACAGCGATGCAAGCCAGTGATAGTTCCCAACCTAAAGGAAATGATGAGCAGATACACAGAACAGAGGTGCCTACTAGATTAGACACCACAGCTAGTTTATCACCCATGCCTTCTTTGAGTTTCATCAAATTTCTGAAACAAAGAGTATTAAAGATTCAATTGGGCACTTGAACAGAGCCAGAGAATTTACAATGTATTTCAGTATTATAGTTATAATACTCACTCGGACATTTTGGATGCTAAGTTGAACTCAGAATTTGTGTCGTACCACGTCATGTCTTGTCGAAGCACGGCTCTTAGGAAAAGCATGCGTATCCTTGTAATCTAATTAAAGAGAAAAGAACTTAGTGATTATAATAGAAGGGTATTTATATATTGCACAGCATCAAATAAAGTTCATATTTGTTCTTAGTTTTTGTATATATTACTATATCTTTGTCTTTGGTGGAAGAGCCAAGTCACGGGTTAATTATTTGGCGCAAAATATTACGTGTAGAATACCAAGAAGTATAACACTTTAGTAATATTTTGGGTGTTTATTTGGACATAAATGTATGAATAATAAATTTCATACATAATAGATAGTTGGCCTTTGGTTTTTATTTAGGTTCTATACACTACAAGTCGTGATGTATGAAATATACTATTATAATAAGTAAAAAAAAAATTACGGTTGTCATACCGCCTAGTAAATTTACTGTACCGACATACCCATAAAGGACAACTGATTGGTATGATGACATTTATATTGAGTAATTATTGAACGAGTCATCATCATCAACGAGTCATACATCGAACAACACAGCTAATGATATGGTTTGATAACCAGTTTATGTAATTAAAAAGGCGTCACGTGCAAGTCTGGGAATATCAGAGGGAACATTTACTTATTGGATGTCAATAGTGCAGATAAATGTAATTTCTCCTCTGCACGTCAACAGATGTACATACATGCAGACGTCGTCTTCGGACGGTATAAATAAAATGATAATAATAATTAAAATCAATGACTCAAACCGTGCGTTCCACTTGATGTACTAATGTTGACTTGACCATCCTTCAACTTAGTCATTGTCATCGTGATTCCAGATTAAAATATAGCTAAAGGAAAATTGTATGTTTTTTCATTTAAGCATTTAGGGTTTAAAAATGTGTGGAGAGTAACCTCCGCGATCATCTAATGAAATAATTCGTAATGAAATCCTAAACCTTTAATAATGGTAATGTATTATATTCAGAAATATTCCATGTTGTACGCTTGCCATCAATCTGTATCAGCCCATATACGTCCCACTGTAGGGCACGGGCCTCCTCTACAATCGACAGTACGATTGAGAGTGGTTAGGCCATATAGTCCACCACGCTGGCCTAGTGCGGGTTGGCGGACTTACATACCATATACATTTTTATAAATCGCTATGGTATGCAGGTTTCTTCACGATGTTTTCCTTCACCGTTTTACTGCGTGGTGATTGACTATCAATATACACATGACTCCGAAAAATCAGAGGGGTGCCCTGGTATTTGAACCCGCGACCACCGTGAACATGTTGGTAACGCAGGACACCACGCACTTGCCATCAATGAATGAATAAAATTGTTTCACAAGCAATGACATTCAATAAATAAACAGTTATATTTGAATCAATTAATTGAAAGTACGTCAGTAGATGCCTATGTTTACATGCATTTACGCTCAGGCATTCAACACGTATTATAGTATTTTATTTTTTATTACAGGAAATAATATTTTGTGAAAATAATTTTCGATGCTACTTTGTGTATATTACATGCCGCTAATAAACATGGTGAAGATTATGTTTAAACGTATGTTGGTCTGTTTTTGATATTGCGGTGTATTTAACATTTATCGTATTAGTTATACCATATTTAAAGTTGTATGTATTATTGTTGTACTGTATGTTTTCCAAAAACAATAAAAATAAAATATATAAAGTATACTAACAATTCGGCGCAGTTTTGTGCGTAAGTAAAATTAAAGATAGCTACCATAACCGGTTTATTTTCTGATTTAATGATACTTTTCAGGAAGAAATGTGTAGTGCTCGTGTTAGATTACGCGAAATAAGATTATCTCCCAAACAACATACGCAATATAAAGCTAAGTGTGTGTTTCTAAAAGTTATACGACTTGAGATTTTTTATGACTTTTGAAACTATGTAATTACAATAACTATCAACTTATCGCTATCTTCAATTGGATAGTCATAAAGTTGTGTATAAACTTAAGTGTAAATGGCCTGGAAGTACCTGTTGTAGAGCACTCCAGCTGATAAGAGCCACCGAGACAACGCTGCAGGTGATGGACAACCCAAGACTGAGCAACATGCCGTACGCCATCGCTGTGGCGTCTTCCAGCAGGGCGTCCATGTTCTCTTCGTGCGACGCGTTGAATCTACAACCAATGTGGTCAACATGACGATGACGACTCAAGTCAGTACATAACTGCCTTCACACTCGTCACTGCAAATCCTGTTAATTCTCCCTAAGTTCTCCAAGTCTTTAAACCGGAACGAGATCAATCATTTTAAATTAATAGAAGGAGGTGGAAATGTAAAAGAGACGTTGGAAATATTTAAAAATATTGGACTGAAGCCTACTGTCCAGCAAGCGTCCACGCACGTTTTTGTCATTTGGCACTGGTTGAACGCTGTTTTCAGCTTTCATATAAACAAACGAAGCATTTACCATAAAGCATTTTAAATTTTAGCATTTCTGTAGTGAATAGTGGCCACCAAGCATCGTATCTGCGTGGACAGAGCTGTGTATGTTTGTATGCAAGCTATACGCAAGCGTTAAGCAAATGGCAAATGACGAAAGATTGCTTAGGAAGTTACGAGTATATTAGGTAGATAATCAATCGTATTAGCTGTTTTAGGACACGGCTGAGTAGGATATACAGGTGTATTCCTAAATAGGAAGTTGATGCTCGGCCCTCTAGTGCTCTTATGTGTTTTCAGTTTTGGGTACCCAAGGTTGTAGTAAAAGTACGAGCGTAATTTGGATGTAGTTGTAAACAAATAATGTATCAAGGTATTCATTCACACACGTGCGAGCGTAATTCATTGTAGTGACGCTGATGGAAGTATCTTCGCCTATAGCAATCAAGTAGGAAGGTCAAAAAAATTATTGCTCTTGACATATTTTAAAATATACTTTATCGACGTAAATGTGCTCTATATATTATTATTTGTATTAAGTCAAGAGCTGGAATTTTGGCCTTCCAAAGAGTATCTAATGTGGTCCACTGTCATTGTCAAGATAACCAGCTGTACCCATAGTCTTAGATATACAAGTACTTTCAAGAAATGTTTCATGAAAATTTTAATTTATGAAATATAATTTATGTATTTTATTTTTTCGTACTTTCATTTTCACACTCTATTCAATCCCACTCACGTTAGAAAATTGGTGTTGCGATTATGAACTAATCTTATCTAGGAAGTACGCAGTCTTAGTTAGTCTTTTGAATTGTCTCTCTATATCTCATTTCAAAGAATGGCAACTAATTGATAGCAATTAATAAAGATCATTAGTTACATGCATACGCTTCAATTGAAAGAGCTCGTTTTGTATTAAAGCTAGACTGGATATTACTCGTATACTCGTATATCCCTCGTCGTTTGTAGTTGCTATGACTGGTTCTGGTTTATGTATCTTGATACTTCTGAGGCTATATTGCCTACCTCCGCGGGTATACAAGCGCGTGCATGTAGTTATATTTAGCTTTAGATGAATACGGAAGTATATAGTCTTATAGTTACACATCACTGGAGAGCTTCGGATCGAAATATTTTCTCTTAAACTTATTTTTTAAGACAATATTTTGGCTGATTACATCGAGCATAATTTTTTTTTAATTACGAAATTAAAAAAAAAAAAATTAAGTCGCGTGTAAATATTTTCTTTTCTATCCTTAATTGTGTCACACAATAATGTGTGTTGCGTTGTAGGCAAGAGGTTTTTTCTTTACCTACACCTTTTAAGGATCATGCATGTTTGTAGCCTTTTGCTTAGATTCAATTCATCTCGTCTTTACATTGTATCGTAGGAATTACGCGCTGTTTGCTATCATTCGTTGGAACTCGGTTTGAACCAGGCTGTTCCTATCGCCTAGGATGCAAGAGGGCTTATGTACCTATTTGTCTAAGTTGATAATAAAACAAATTCTTGTTAAGATAGCCACGTGTATTCGCTCGGTACTCGTATTAGTATGTTGTCATATATTGTAATGAACAATGTGGACGCGTCAGGCACTCGAGCTGTATCTTTATGAATAGTGTTTAATAATAGCAATCACTAGGCTGTGCGTAAGTATTTTGTTTACGTCTTTCTCACTGACAATATCTATGTACAACTTTCTTCTTTATCGCGTTATGTTTGTTTCAAGTTGTATTTTTATTAATTCCATTGGTAATCCAACGGAAAAATGTTTGAAGGTTTTAGAAGAATAAATGTTGAATATAACACCTTTATTTATCTAATAAATATGTTATGTATTTATTACATTGTTATAAACAAATGCTATGTACGATTTGAATCACTGGTTCCCATACCACAAGTAAATTTTTATTAGGGCATCAAAATTGAATCTTTATAATGGCATCAAAATATTGTCATACGATTTATTTTAAGTATTTTTGTACGACTGTAATATTGTGCAAAAAAATATTTCAATTTCTATCCAGTTCAATAACAACGAAATTCTATACAAATTTCCATCCACAATATAGGTTAGGGATGTCATTTATAAAATAATTTATCCCTGTATGTAATTTGGTAATTTCGAAATTTGCTTAATTACATAAAGTTAGTGTTCAGGATACACCTATACTATAAGAACATAAAATATTAGGGTTTTTACAGTTGGCTTTTCAGATTGTTAGGGGACTGTCAAGCCCTCACATCCACCTCTGTAACTCCTGTAAACCAGGATCAACAGTGGAACGCATTAAACAGACACCGAGCATTGAAGATTGGCGAGTCTCTGGGAATGTTTAACTTGTCTTTAACCCGCAACGAAATCAATCAGAAAGTTAAATTAACAGGAGGAGTTGAAAATTGTTGATTGTGTCAATTATTATTTTACTACTGTACGTATTATTATAGTCAACGTATTCTATAAATAAAAAAACATTATTTTTACTCACAATCGTCGCCCACCGCCAAAAAATTGTGTAAGAGGTAAGTAAGTGGAGACATGGTTCTGAAATGTGGTCCTCTCCACGAAGGATGTGCTGAGTTCTCCGATCTGCACCAGGTTGTAGCATATGCCTCCGCCGCTGAGGAGGCCGAAGATCACACCCAGTATCGTGGCACATATTTCCAAGCACGACCCGTAGCGGAACTGGGAACAAAATCTTGTTCAATATTGTCCTCAATATCTTTTACTTCTACTATTTATTAGATGTTCGGTTATGTTTTAATTTCCCTATAGCTTTAGGCCTCATTTACACGAAGAGATTTCTGCAGCGAGAATCGTATGTAATTGTTGAGTATGTTTAGAGTCATACAATTATCGCATGATATAATCGCTATAGATTTATCTGACTTTACACGATAAAACTTTCTTATATCTTTACGATAATTGTATTTTGGAGGCGAGAAACTTTTACCGGGTAAATGGCTCTTAATTTATAAAAGATAGTGTTTTTTTCTGCACTCAATAGTGAGGAATTATTTTTGCGATATAAATGATTGTTTTAGAATAAATAAGTATTTAGATGCACAAGAACTAAAAACTGGTTTGGTGCTTTTTGTATATCTATTTTACATTGACCACCAATAAAAAATTCAATTCGATTTCAAATGATTGAATTAGTGAATTTTACGAATTTGATAAGCTCTTTACGAAAATTTAAAATGAAAATTTCGCTATGTGAATGCTGAATGTGCTTATGAACGAGTTTCACCAGTATCTTTCAGGTGACCTGTGTTCACAAACTTTCTGCGACTGAGTATCATCTTAAAATGATGATGATGGTAACTAAATGAAGGTTAACATAATGTGTTTGCTATGTACTTACAATTTTGAAATATGAAATGTTGGCATAGGCGTCAGATTCACTGAAACAAATATTTTGTTAGTTATATATACAGAAAATACGTGCATTATTATTTCAATTAGTTAATTTACAACATTTCAGGTACTATGTAGTTTTGTATTATCCTACATTATACAATCGACGAATATTAATAACCTTGTAATACGAAGAAAATCTCGTTTATGTTACACCAATATAAATGAAATATGCATAGGATCAAACAAAGTACACAACGGCTTAATATTTTATTATATTCGTCTTCTAAGATGGCGGAAGATAACAAGATAGCAGATAAGGTTATAATGGATACCAACAATACCTATTAATATTATCGCAAATAGTTTTAAGTCAAATATGTAATTGTATCATTCTTACTCTTCGATCAGAGACATAATGTAAACCTTTGATTGAACTTCTTACTAGTTGTTTATTGTACTGCCTTAGTAGCGCAGTAATGTACCACAGTACGATTACAAATATAAGATCTCGGATTTGAATCCCGGGTCGGGCAAAGTGATATTGGATTTTCCTATTCAGTATCAGCTCGAAGACATGAATTTGTCCCCGATATGGCGATGTGCTCGCCCCGTATCACGCAATGGGACGGGAAACACAAGGCGAAAACAGGTAACATTTCTGCCTACCCCTTCTGGGAAAAAGGCTGAGTTTATACATGTATTTACTAGTTATTTATATGAATAAATAAAAAAAAATGTGTTTAAGGTGTGTAGTGTTTAAGGATATAAACTAGTTCTATAATGTTGGGTATCTAATTGACAAGCTGTCCATTGTGTCTACGCCTATGAACAATTAATATCAAGTTTCGTTCCTTTAAAGGAAAACATTTCTGCCATTTTGCATCTTAATACGCCAATATGTGGATGAGGGTTGCAAACTGGAGGACACAGGTTCAAATTCTGAGCTCACACCACTAACTTATTGCAGTTAACTACGCGTGTGATTTTGGTAATTATCCAAGTGATATCCATCATTAAAAGTGGAGAAACGCGGATGGGACGAAACATCAAAGATACATTTTTAAACTTAATTGAGCACCGAAAATTTTACTGTGGTAATAGATAAGAGATGAAGTTACGGTTTTCGGAAAAGTGTGCACTTAGATATTTTACATATTATTTCACTTCACTATCTGCAAGTATTTTTATAGATTAATTCACTGTAAACACAATAAAACATCACCACATGAGTCCATTCTCTTTTTGGTCACAAACTTAACTTTCGCGTCAAAGCAGCTTCATAAAAATACCAATTGAAGTTGACCATGAAAATTATTCAAAATTGCAATAAGTGACGTAATTTAAAATTATATAAATTAAATAAGTGATATAATGTAATCAAAAAAACGTATGTTACACTAATTTTATTTACTAAAATTAAATAGTACATTTAAAGAATTAATTCGCATCATAAAATCGCATGGCGAAATAGCTGAAAGAACTTACGTGGCTTTTTCCTTTTTGGCGCCCATGGTGATCCCACCCACTGGGGTGGGATATTCACTAGTAACAAACCACCGTCGTGTGCGCCTCTATCGGAGGCTCGCGATGTATTGACTGCGCTCTGGAGTATTTCAGCGAAAACCCAGCACGTGTGGCGTATATATATACGTTTTACACGACTAATCACGCCCTAACTCATATTTACTCAGCCAAATCTCTTTACGTTTAGAATTTCCCGTCACTGAAATATACCAATTTGTGCAATACCTTTATTTTTTATGCATATTACCTTTTTGTATGTGTATTTATAGATGTTTTTGCTTCGGTAAGTTAAAAATAAATATTATACAGGGTATATCAAGACTGCTACCGAAAACGAAGCCGGGTGGTAGTTTAAGCGACTTCGAAAAAAAAGCGACAATTTTTTTTTGTAATTTTTTTCCTATGGCCATATTTGGGTCGTAAATACATTTTTTCCTTAAAATAATAATGTATACCCTTTTATTTATAAATAACCTAAGGTATAACACAGTTTAAATTATTATTTTAGCAAAACTATGGATTTACCATCCAAAAATGACGATATTTAAAAAATCATTAAAAATTAATGTCGTGTTTCTTTGCGAAATTTATAGTTGCATTGTGTTTGTAGTCACTAAAACTACCACCCGGCTTCGTTTTCGGTAGCAGTCTTGATATACCCGGTATGTAGAAAATGTGTTATATTCGCGCAAATTCAAAAAATAAGAAATATTAAGCATTATTAGTTTATCCGAGTGATTAAAATGAAATCACTAATAAGGCTTTTTCTTATATTTTCAAGCTCCTAAAACTCGGTGATATCAGTATTTACATTTAAAATTTTAGAAAACATGCGTAAATTTATTTAAAATATGATTTTCAGTTTATCTTCAGACTTTATTTTTAATTAGTTTCGAAGCGTATTCGGTGTTTTTCACAACAGATAACCTTACATATCATCTGAATTCCATGAAAACAGTATGAGCTAGGAAGAAGTCGAATATTATTAGAGGCTTTTTTATAATATTGCAAGCCATAAGTCGGCCAAGAAGAAGTTTAATAAAATAAATAAATAAATAAATAAATAACACCCAACAGTTACATACATAGTCCTGACCCTACACTAAGATCGAGTCTTGTGTCGTGGGTAATATAATAACGCAACTTAACACCCATAAAATATAGAAAACAAGGTTAAAAAAAAGAAGTTATACACAAAAATATATCTATACATCTTCTTTCTTATATATAAAAATGAATCGCAAAATGTGTTGGTAACCGCATACCTCAACAACGCCTGGACCGATTTCGATGATTCTTTTTTTAAAATGTTTGTGAAAGTCCAAGGATGGTTTTTGCGGCGAGAAAATTTCGAATAATTGCCGGAAAAGCCCTAAAAACAGCCCTTTTCTTTACCCCATACAAACGTTTTCTAACTAAAACGTTGAGTCAATTTGAGCTTTATTGCTATTGTATAAGGTTCATATTAAATAACAAGCACTCACTGTTGTTAAAACAATGTAGGTATGTTCCTAACGTCAAAGAGTCAATTTGTACTTTATTACCGCTATACAAAATTCAAATTCAATCATATCTATCAAAACAATGTGCGTGATTTTCCCATACAATATGTTCATGGGTTTGTAACTGTCAAACATTTAATTTTCACCCTGTCGATATGGTAAACTCTGCCCTCAAATTAAAGAACGTATTTAAATAAAGGTTTCGAATCGAAAACATATATCCACAATATTCGATTATATAGTGGCGTATTTTAGAATTTAAAGAAGTAAAATATTGACAGTGAAAATGGATTGACATTTTAATTGATTGTAATTGTTTATGCATGCGTTCAGAAATTTATTTTGTATAAACTAAGGAGAATATATCTAGCTACATTAATATAAGACAATGAAATAAATAATGTTCACACGTAATGGTGGATTTACATGTTGGCTGAGGCTGGGCCAACGTCTACCAACTCCAAGCTATTAACTATGAAAAACATAAGGCCAGCCGAGCCAAACACTCCGTTTACACGCTGGCGTTGGTGGAGGCTGGCTGAGGTTGGCCAAGCGTGTAAATGCAGCATAAGAAGTTATACTTACTCCTTTTCAAGATCGAATGTCATTTTTATCACGAATTTTTACAGTGCCCTTTCCTTCGCTATAATTCACTGATAGAAATGTACATCGTATCGGACTGAGATAGGTTATATTATACCTAAAGGGGGTAAAAAAGGGTTGAATTGTTATATCTAAGAAAATCGAAACCACTGAAGTTATGTCTATAAAAAAAATATTTTAACTCTTTATTACTAACAAAAAGTAATGGCGTGCAATATTTTTTGGAAAAACAGCTTTTTGGTGCTGAAATAAGGGAAGGAATATTGGATGGACAATAAAAAACGCTAAAGTTTTTAATGTCAAAAATTCATAAGGCAATCTTTATATGTATATATATATGGATGTATATGGAGAGAAGGGACATAAAATAAAATAGAATGGAAGGTACGGGAGAGGGCTGGGATAGCTGACAGATTTGTTAGGACGAATGTAAATGCACGTTATAAAGCGATATGGATAATAAAGAGAATGGACGGGCTGATTGGGAAGAGACTGAACAGGCGGATGAAACGGGATTGATTCGGACAGTAGGATATCTACGTCATGTTTAGATATACAAGAATTATATGGAGAGAAGGGACATAAAATAAAATAGAGTGGAAGGTACGGGAGAGGGCTGGGATAGATGACAGATTTGTTAGGACGAAATGTAAATGCACGTTATAAAACGGGATGGATAATAAAGATAAGCGACGGGACGGATTGGGAAGAGACTGAACAGGCGGATGTGACGGGATTGAGCCGGACAGTAGGATAGCTTTAGGTATACAAGAGTTTATACGAAAAACAACATGTATTTGGTGTGGAGTGGAATAAAAAAATATATGCACCCAGGCGAAGCTGGGCCGGGCCGCTAGTATAATATAAAAATGAATCGCAAAATGTGTTGGTAAGCGCATAACTCAACAACGCCTGGACCAATTTGGCCAAATCTTTTTTTTAAATGTTCGTTGAAGTTCAAGGATGGTTTTTACGGCGAGAAAAAATAGAATTATTGCCGGAAAAAGCCCTAAAAACAGCCCTTTTCTTTACCCCATACAAACGTTTTCTAACTAAAACGTTGAGTCAATTTGAGCTTTATTGCTATTGTATAAGGTTCATATTAAATAACAAGCACTCACTGTTGTTAAAACAATGTAGGTATGTTCCTAACGTCAAAGAGTCAATTTGCACTTTATTACCGCTATACAAAATTCAAATTCAATTATATCTATCAAAACAATGTGCGTGATTTTCCAATACAATAAGTTCATGGGTTTGTAACTGTCAAACATTTAATTTTCACCCTGTCGATATGGTAAACTCTGCCCTCAAATTAAAGAACGTAATTAAATAAAGGTTTCGAATCGAAAACATATATCCACAATATTCGATTAATGGCGTATTTTAGATTTTAAAGAAGTAAAATATTGACAGTAGTGAAAATGGATTGACATTTTAATTGATTTTAATTGTTTATGCATGCGTTCAGAAATTTATTTTGTATAAACTAAGGAGAATATATCTAGCTATATTAATATAGGACAATGAAATAAATAATGTTCACACGTAATGGTGGATTTACATGTTGGCTGAGGCTGGGTCAACGTCTACCAACTCCAAGCTATTAACTATGAAAAACATAAGGCCAGCCGAGCCAAACACTCCGTTTACACGCTGGCGTTGGTGGAGGCTGGCTGAGGTTGGCCAAGCGTGTAAATGCAGCATTAGAAGTTATACTTACTCCTTTTCAAGATCGAATGCCATTTTTATCACGAATTTTTACAGTGGCCTTTCCTTCGCTATAATTCACTGATAGAATTGTTCATCGTATCGGAGTGAGATAGGTTATATTATACCTAAAGGGGGTAAAAAAGGGTTGAAATGTTATGTCTAAGAAAATCGAAACCACTGAAGTTATGTCTATGAAATTTTATATTTTAACTCTTTGTTACTAACAAAAAGTAATGTCGTGCAATATTTTTTGGAAAAACAGCATTTTGGTGCTGAAATAAGGGAAGGAATATTGGATGGACAATAAAAAACACTAAATTTTTAATATCCAAAATTCATAAGGCAATCTTTATATGAATATGTATATGGGTGTATATGGAGAGAAGGGACATAAAGTAAAATAGAGTGGAAGGTACGGGAGAGGGCTGGGATAGATGACAGATTTGTTAGGACGAAATGTAAATGCACGTTATAAAACGGGATGGATAATAAAGAGAAGCGACGGGACGGATTGAGAAGAGACTGAACAGGCGGATGAGACGGGATTGTGCCGGACAGTAGGACAGCTACGTCAAGTTTAGGTATACAAGAGTTTATACGAAAAACAACATGTATTTGGTGTGGAGTGGAATCAAAAAATATATGCACCCAGGCGAAGCTGGGCCGGGCCGCTAGTATGTATATATATATATATCGCTGCTTTAATCTGATAACGACAGGAGAGCAGTTTAACAACATTATGACAACTCTTTGAAAGTTGCTTAATCAACGTATAATCTATCAAAAATATGAGTTTTATGTTTTATTCACATAGTATTTTAGATTAATTTGTGTTTAATGGTAAGATTATCATAAAAATACACATTTCGTTATGTGCCACTATCAAATTAAAGCAGCGATATATTTCACACTTCTGCCTTGACCTACAACGTTTGAGGGCTGTATCAATAATGGTATCAATTGAGTTATTATTGTTCTCTAAAACATCAAGAGCTTTGCTGTCGCGTGTCGTTTGGTCATTCAGTTTGCCAGTGGTTCAATAGAAGTAACTCCAATCCCCTATATAACCCTTATTTTTGGCTCCTCACCAGCTCATAAGATTAGCTTTTCATAATTTGCTGTCTCAAAGTCACATGTTGTTGTTAATTATCTTTAATTTGATTTATATAAATCACTTTTATCTCGCATAGACTTACGTTGATTTATCTCCTTGTATTTATTGCAATAAAAATGATAAAATAAGAACGTGATAATGACTGTTGTTGTTTTATTTAATTTAGCAATTTAAAATTAAAATTATTAAGTACATGGTAGATCTTTCATATGTGAGAGGCCGCCGCCAGACCACCGCAATGTCTCCTGCCAAACAGCAGTTTGAATGCACTGTTGTGTTTCGGATTGAAGAACATTGTAGCCAGAGTAACTACTGGACATATTGAGACATAACATTTTATGTCTCAGGATAGGGAGCGTAGTGGAATGCCAAGCTTTGCTTTGCAGCATTGCTTTGTTTTTGTTACTGTTCATGAGTGATCGTATCGCTTACCATCAGGCGAACGACAAGCTCGTCTAGCCACTCATTGTAATAAAAAAAAGATCTTACAATGATGAATGATCTCAATCGTATTCTCGATTGTAGAGGAGGCCTGTGCCCTGCAGTGGGACGTATATGGGCTGATACAGATACAGATACAATGATCTTACAATAAACTTAATGGCTTCGTAGATTTATTTTTTTCATCCTCCATAAAATTATAAAAATTAAACGTATACGCGCTAATATCCGTTAAAAAATAGTTTTATTACATTCATCAGCATTTTATCTTAGCATAATATTTGATTAGGATGCGTCAGCATTGTAGTTTAAACCATATTAGCGCATATTAAGTCGTTATTTGCAGGACGAGCCGAATTTGTTCAACATATTTCCCTGTTGACCTACTAAAAAATGTATAAATTTTTTAATGTTGAGTAAAATTAAAAAAATATATATTATCAAAGAAAAAAAGAAAAACTAGAATAAAGATTCTCATAAATAAGTATGTAGACAGGTTTCAGGCAAACAAAGGCTATTAATAGTAATATTTAAAAGCATGACAGAATTGGTCGATCGATGTTGGAGTGGGGGAGGGCGGTAATCAACAACTTTATTTGGACGCCAGGTTGTGGACTATCGCGAAGGTGGTCTCGGGAGTCTAGGTGGCGCTGTGGTAACGTATTTAGTAGTAATTAGTGAGGGAGCAACGTCGTTGCACACAAAATATTCCGATGCGAGACAAAATTAGTGTAGTTTAATTGTCTCTTTAATGTAATTGTGGTTATCTAGTTGTTTAATAGTATTTTAATGTATTGCCTGATAACAACTGAAGCTATCGCTGCATATTATAAAAATGTAACTGATCATTTTCTGTGCATTTAAGATGTATGGAACAAACTATTATTGTGAGATTTCATCAACACAAACAAATGAATATTTGAATTTTTGTCTGTTTATGCATTGGTGTGTGCTTGTCTCAGAAATGACTTAACGTATTCCATTAAATTTGGTATGAAGGTAACTAACAGACTGAATTGATACATAGGCAACGTTTTTCCTAAAAGTGTAGTGTACCCTTGGGATGATCAAGAAAACAAATATATTTGTCACGCTTTAAAACTCAAAGAAACAAAGAAAAATGACATGAGAGTACAAGCAGGCAGATCAGAGGAGCAGATCAGAGTAGGCAGTACATCGCTGTGCAAACGGTTTAAAAAAATAAAATAGTTATTTTTTAGATCTAATAAAAGGATTTATTGATGTGGACTCTTATTCTTGCCTAGCACCTTAGGTTTTTTTATTTTGTCCTACTAAGTATAATAAGATTTGAATGTATATACTTTCTAGTAAAACTGAAAATTCATAAGGCGCCATAATTAATTAATTTATTTAAATCTTTATTGTACACAGTAAAAAGAAATAAGAGTTTAGAGACAGTATAAACCAACAAAGTACAAATGGCGGTCTTATCGCTCTAAGGCAATTTCTGCCAGACAACCATAGGATGGATATATGAGTAGGAAAAAAGAAAGGGCAGTGAAAATAAAGACAAATGAAATGAAAACATATAAAAACATTATTATATTTATAATATATATATGTATATATATATATATATATATATATATATATATATATATATATATATTACCAATATAATCAATAAGAGGAAATAATTCTAATCAGTTTGTAGAGATAGGTAGTGTTCTTTTAATAGCTTTTTAAATGATGACAGTGTTTGAGCCTGCCTCACCACAACAGGAAGTGCATTTGTGGCGATCCTCCACATTATACGCATACACCAACACATTTATATATTGGCTAAATAACGGCACACCAGCTGACCGCCGGCGCTCAGGTAGCTGTGACGTCACCGGACCCGCGCCGGCGCAGCCATTTGCCGTGTCGCAGCGCCAGTCGGCTTTTGCATGGCTTTTGCTCGATGCGCGCTTCACACGGTCCTTATCGCTTTTGCTTCCGCCTTGCGTACTGTGCGCCTTTGCATATTTCCAATATTATTTGCTGTTAATAGACTGTCGCTTTCCTCTCCTTCTTAGTTTTTTGTGGACTGATTTAGTGTGTAGTGTTAAGACTTCTTTTAGTATTAGTGTAGTGTGTAAAACTCTAAGATAGTGACTTTGTACTTTTCATTTCGTGTGACTTTGTGTACCGCATTAAACCTTTGTACGCATTGTGTGGAACGTTTTATTTTCGCCACGTTCCTGCATAGGCCCTGCCTACCTCACACGCCAGCATCGACACGTAGTGGTGTCGATCACACACTACCCGCGTATCTGCCACATCGCGATACGCGCACCTACACCTCATCTACATCTCCCACACATTCTACAAACGAACAGTGAATGATTTATCCATAAATGTCGTGGTGTGGACGGGCATTCTCAGCTTTAGGTTCTCAGACGACCTCAAGTACCTCGTATGTAACTCATGAAGAAAAAGAAATCGTTTTTTCAGACAAGAAGGAGTGATAGGATTGAATAAAATATTGTATAGAAGTAGACAGTATATGGGTATTCCGACGAAGTCGTATGGGTAACCACTTGAGCTTAGTACGAAACTCAGAAACATGATCATATTTGCGTAGACCAAATATGAATCTTATGCAGAAATTTTGAAGGCGCTCAAGTTTATTTGGTTGGTCCTCGGTGAGATCTAGATAGCTAATATCGGCATAATCAAGGATTGGGAGTAGGAGCGTTTGCGCAAGTGAAATCTTCGTGGCAACGAGTAGAAAGTTGTGTAACCTTCGCAAGAACTTAGCCGAGGTAAAGTGTTTTCGACTGACTTCTCGAATCTGCGGACCCCATGTGAGGCATTTATCTATGTGCAGACCCAAATTTTTCACAACATCGCTGTATGGAATGGTAATACCTTCACAAACAACGCTTGGCAATAGGGCCCAGTCCAGTTTAGAGATCAACCTGGAGCTGCCGACAATAATGTTTTGGGTTTTACTAGGATTAACCGTCAAACCATGGGCTTTGCTCGAATCGCATATGTGTTGGATATCGAGGTTAATCTTTGAAATAGCTTCGGCCATTCTGTCCAGAGGTGCCTGTGTGTAGATTTGGAGATCATCAGCGTAGAGGTGGTAGGAGGAACGAAGATTATTAGTGATGGAATTAATGAAAATAGCGAAAAGTAGAGGAGAAAGCACGCCGCCTTGTGATACGCCAGCAGACACGGAACACCAGGAGGATTATATTCTTACGCGTCGGTTACGAAAAAAGGAGATCTCTATAATATTTGTCCAGAATTATTGAAATGGATATAAGTGGCTACCATGAGAACATACCTATATTTGTTCAATTCATTTTCGATACGAAGATTTCAGATATTCCAAATGCGGTAGTCATTTTTGTAAACTTCTGGTGTACCATTCCTTTTGTCTAAGTCTCGAAAAAGTTTATCAGCTTGTTAAAAATTCATAAATGTTATTATGACAAACGTCAGACTGATTGTACACTGATTGACTGCTTGACAGACTTGTACACTTGTAAGAGTATTTAATTTCATTTACATCATTTCCATGAATTATTCACGTAAATAAAAAAAAAACATTACAAATATATTATTGCTATGCAATGATATATTATACAAATACGACGTAGATATCGCACTAGCACTTCAAAAGTGAGGCGTTCAAATTCGGGCAATTGGTGTAATTTCATCTAGTCGCATAGCAACGGCGACAGAGGGAAGACCTCAGTGCTGTCAACATAATTTATTTCGAAAATATTGTCTAAAGTGTCGAATTGTGTGTTTTAAAAGTGTTAAAACAATGGTGCAAAAATATGAAACTAAATTGGACCTACACACCATACGTAAGTATGTAAAAATCACACAAAATTTAATTTTTATTTTAAATTAGTAAACACCGCCTTCAATTGTGTAAGAAGGATCGCCTAATACAAAGATTGTGAAGTGCGATAGGGACAAATAGCGTACATCATAGATTAACAAGTCAGAAGCGAAACTGATCACACAGAAAATTGACGATGAAAGTTTGAATGGATTATATTTGTTTCTAATTCAATCATATCTAAAACGATTAAGTTATTTGTTATGAATTATTTTCATAATAAATTACTTAATCCAACCACGAACATTACAAAATACATTAGCTTCCCTATATATTTTGAATAACTATATTTACGTATATCATTGAATGTTTCCAGATTTCTACGTGATGAGCTTTTGAGATGTAAATGGATATGCACTAAGCACAGCTCGGACAAAAAGAGGGGATCGTGACCGGATGCCTTTAAAACTTATTAATATTGGTTTAGCACATTTAATTATGAATAAAAATATACAACTACGAAAATATATATATCCACCTAAAAAAACCCTGCACCATCGGTTGTAGTATCGGTTGTTTACTAGTGGCAGTTCGCTCATACGTTACCACCATGTGTAGGTACGGTAAGGTGTCTTGGTTTCGCTTATGTCCACGAGCGGTCGTATCACTTGTCATTATTACAATAAAAAAATATTAATAAGAAATCGATTTTTCAGTGCATGCTTACCATAAACTAATATAAAAAACGGCAACATTTTTTTTTTTATTTTATCAAGGTTGTAAGCAAATAAAAATATATTTGTTTCAGGATGGCATACCACAGGTAGACTCATGTAGCAACCTCAAAGTTAATATATTAAATACTTATAAAACCAAATAGGTAGTTTTATTTATCGTCACCCTTCTGTTTCTATCGCTTCGATTCTATGTTTGGATAGCGCAATGCTATCTCTTTTCATCTCGCACATTCTATATAATCTGTTTCATTCACTAAAATTGTCATAAAGTATTAACAAATGAGTATGTATATGCATATCAGTACAGTTTTTAAACGTCACGCAATATGGATATGCGTCATCTTTATTAAAACATCATTGTTGCTATGACGGTATTTATAATTAGGTTGTATCTTAGGCAAAGCTATTACTGACATGCACTGTCTTGTCTGTCTAATAATCTTTGATCATAATTTTTAGTTTTCAAATAAACGTACTAGTTGTCGCTACTGAGCTTTTGACAAATACGGGACAAATAGTTTCTATGACGCGCCTCGTCTATTATATTATATCGGTAGAATATAAGTCAATGGTTGTTATACATTGTGTTTTCTGTATGACTCACTATATAAAATTGCGCAACTTTACTTCAAGTGGAATCGCAGTAAAACACACACAGAAGGTTTCAATTCAATTTACGCTTCATTGTGACATTGCGATACTTAAGCACAATTAAAAACTTTAGTATCGTAAACATTTTGAACCATAATTTCTGTGCCTTTTGCTCTGTTCTTCTTTCCCATTCATGATCGGTTCGTTACATTTTTTTCAGCATGTTGCTCAATTATTTACTTGACTTTATAACCGTCCGTATGAGTGACGTTAACTCTTCCAGGAAATTATAATATATTTATGGGAAATATCAATGTATAATACTTATAAAGGTTTATAGGTGCTATCAATGCACGTGGCTTTCTCAAATTTAATAAATAAATTAGTTAAATTAATACTCCATTAAGTTTTATTTTTTAAATACATTTATGTTGAGAAAAAATAATTTTGACTTGGCTTATTTTAATCAATCATATATTAATACATGCATGACAATTATATGGATTTTTTATGTTTATAAATCGTTCAATAAAATAGGGTACCTTTATTAGTTATTATTCTTGTTTCAACTATAAATTGCACACATTCAGCGAAGTTTATTGTAAGTGCGTGGTAGCCTGTAGGTAACGGATCAGACGTGGCTGCTAACATGTTTACAGTGGTCACGGGTTGAAATCCTAGGGCACAACTCTGACGTTTCGGAGTCCTGTGTGTAGTACCTCCTCTATCTCCTAGCCTGTATGATAGGCAATTCATGCACTATAACGGCGAGGGAAAACTTGGTAAAGGCATGCTTCCAGCAAGTCCGACCCGTCGCGATGTTGTTTGTATTCTGCCTTGGTTAGAAATCCTGCATTACAATTTCGGATAGTTACGGATGAGATATTTATGCTCCCTTGGCCACATGTGAAGTGGCATGGTTAAGTATTTAAATTTTATCTCTTATAATTTGTAATTGGATTTAATAATAATACGAAATCTTATCGTTTTTATTCTTGAGTAACCTTCAGTCTCCTTTTGATGCCTATAATGTTTCATCTTTCAACGCCATATGTCGTCACAATGAGAGACGTTGCCTTTATGCAGCAAGGTTTTGGAGACTAGGAAATACTACTTAGTTTACGGAAAGTCGTACAGTTATGTTGGGTTAGGAATTTGACCGCGCTCTCATAGTTGAACCTGCTAATATATTTTAAATAGATACATTCGTCAATAGCTTTGAGATTTCTAAATGTAGCTGTTGGTCAAAATATGGACATTATTAGTGGTAAGGATTCATCTATGTGGGCCACCTGGGAAGGTACCACTATGTAATTGCTGTGTTGCGTTCCGGATTAAAGGGCATTGTAGGTAGAGTAACTACTGGACTTATTGAGACTCAACATCTCATATCTCAGAATGGCGAGCGCAGGCAGGCAGAGGAATGCCAAGCGGTCCTTTATAATTCATGGTGTTGTTTGGTTTTGCTACTGACCATGAGGCGTCGTATTACTTACCTTAAGGCGAATGGCATGATCGTCTCACTATTCAATGTAATAAAAAAATCTAAATTATTTTCCACTAGCCCATTTTCATTTTTAAGCACTCTGTTAAATAAAATTCTCTATTCTGGCATTCGATTACATTCTGGCATTCGAATACAGATTAAAGGAAAATTGTACTTATAAATATCAATTTAAAGATGATTAATTTTCTTTAACATTAGCATTGCAGAATAAATTAAATGCACATTAAGTTTATGGCGTGTTTCAATATCACACTCGCCTGATAGCAATCTTACAAAGATGCTTGTTGACACTCGAAGCCCACGAGCCAAGCACCGTGCGTTATCTTTTACGTCACGTTATTCATTCACAGAAATGAAAATACCCCAATTTTCCGCAATAGTTTCCGTACTTTTACCAAGTCCTAAATATAAACAAAGGTATTGTTATAGCTGTATTTAAAGAGTAAAATATATTGGATTGCAGATTTTCCAATCAATGATAATTTTACGTAGCATGCAATAATTACATAATGAGTAAACTTCAATGCGTCCTTTAATGATTATTTCATTATTATCAGCCACAAAAAGATCTCCAGATAAGCTTTATTCAGAGCAAAATACAGTTATCATCCATCCAGACTTCGCCTCTGCCCACGTGGCGCAGTTGATAAGATACCGGCTACGAAACGATAGGCCGCGGTTTCGATTCCCGCATAGAGACAAAAGTTTGTTAGGCCCACGAGTATAGGTCTCGGGTCTGGGTGTTCGTGTGAAATCAAAGTCTCTTGTAGTTTCTGCTACCCACGACACAAGACTTAATTGATCCTTACGTGGGGTCAGGACTATGTATGTTATGTTGGGTCTGTTGGCTGTATTTATTTATTTATTACAATTTGCGTTAGGTCGTATGTCGACTGTGTGTGCTCATCTTATACTAAAATAAAACAAAATTAAATATAAGACGAGGTTTGTCAATATCTATATTTGTTACATAATATCTATAATGATCATATTTTACTTGGGGATAAAAAAGCTCAAAACGTTTCCATATTCATATTGTGTTTAGTTATTATATATGTATAACGAAATATTTTATTGCCCCCGCTGTATTTTCTGGGCATTCCTTCTAAAGACAACTGGTTGTTTTTACAAATGCTGTACGATGTCTGGGCCCTGGACAGGAATGAAAAACCTTCCTTCGCTAGGATCGCCCTGAAAGATAAGAGTTATTTTCGACATGGAATTTGAAAATCGCCCATAAAATAGGGAAAATTAGCAACTATCGATTTTTCATTTTATTTGATCATTATGGTTATTGCTATTATTCTAATACAAAAGCATTTTTGGAGACAAATAAACGGGACGAACTAATTTGTACACCTAATAAGTTCTTCTCAATCTCATAAAGATTGTACGTTAATGTCAATTTGGTCTTTAGAGGGCGTAAGTTTTTATTTGTATTTTGTGTTTAGGGAAAATTGTGTGTTTTTTTTTAAATATCTTATTAAGACGCATCTAAATTTTTCAGTAAAATTTCGGAATTTATTCGCATGAATGAGAAAGCCTAAGAAATGTCTGTTATCGAAGCGAGGGTACTGCATCAGAGTAATAAATTGCTTATGTCAGGCGAAGCAGAGGTGGCGCATGCAATAACAAAATTTTTTATTTTTATTTTATTTTTATTTATTAGGATCTCCAACAAAAAATACACTTTACAAGCTTTGCTAATGTACTGTTGCAGTTTAAACATTGTGTTTCTTCAATTACAGGAGATCACGACATGCAATAGTACTGTACAACAGGAAAGAACTATGACATAACTTTTCCATAAACTACACACGCCGGCACAATTAGAGGAACACGCACAAAAATTAGTTTTTTTTTAATTTTGTTTGCTGTTTGTTTAAATGGTCTTTGTTTTTATATTTCAGCACCTTTAAAAAAACAAATGATGCAAAAAGATTTTTGGATATTTAGAGTTTTATCGTTAATTATACGCTCTCAAGTGTTTTTAAGATTTTTTCACTTTCAAGTGGTTTCACAAAATTTTGTTTAATTTCATTTTATGTGACTTTAGATATTTTTAATGTTATTGTTTTTAGAGTACCTGTCTTGTAGGATATAAAATGAGTGGCTTACCTTCCACTGAAGTTGCCAGAGCGGTAACAATGACTGAAAATGGTCAAGGGTAGGATTCAGTAAGTCGCGCATTGGGTGTGTCGGTATCTGTCGTCTTTCTTAACGTTAAACGTTAGAGGCACATAGGCTCTTATGTGCGGATGCCAGGATAAGGCAGAAAACGGTGGATCAGTACCCAGGATGGTCATTTTATACGGCTGAAATCTTTGAGAAATCGTCGTTAAACGGCTATTCAGACCCGAAACATGTCACATGAAGTCCGTGATGTTAATATCAGTGAGCGTACAGTGAGAACACGTTTAAATGAAGTTGGACTGAAGTCTTACGTTCCGTCAAAAGCTCCAAAACTCGAGGTGGTACATAAAGTAGCCAGATAAGCTTTTGCTCATCAACACCGCGACTGGACAAATGAGTGGAGCCGAGTTTTGTTTAGTGATGAAAGCAGTTTTGTTGTGAATTGCATAGAAGGAAGGGAGAGGATCTGGAGGTATCGAGGAGAACGCTAATCGAGGAAACTTTACTGAAAGAGGTGTGTTATGGCGGAGGGTCAAGTTTGGTATGGGGTGATATATGTTTGGAAGCACGCGCGGAGTTAATACTTATAGAAAATGGGTCTTTAGCTGCACAAAGATACGTCGCAGAGATCTTAGAGTCCCATGTATTGTCTTTTGCACCATCCATAGGCGAATATTTTTTATTTATGCATGATAATGCGCGGCCCCACACAGCGCAAATGGTTCGCGACTACTTAAATCAGGCCCAAATCGCGCAAATGGATTGCCCAGCAAGATTGCCAGACATAAATCCGATAAAGAACGAATGGAACGTTATCAGAAGAACGATAAATGGAAGAAACCAAGCCCTTAAGATCGTCCAAGGATTAAAATTCATGTTAGTGCAAGAGTGGGAGAATTTGTCGCAAAAAATGATTGATGACGTTATTAAAAGCATGAAGGATCATATCCAGACTCTTATCAGAGCCCGTGGTAGCAATACGCATTATTAATTTTCTTAAATTATTTCTGTAAGTTTTTAAAATACACGATTACATTTGACAATACAGAAATTTTATTTTACTGTTTTTCCGTTTAATTGCATTTGCGTCATTAATTAAAGTATTTTTCACTCAATTATAGTAATTTGTTATAAATTTTGCCTCATTTTAAATATTGAAAAATAAAAACATTCAGTTATTATAATATTTTCTAAGAAATTCAATATTTAACGCGTGTTCCTCTAATTCCGCCGGCGTGTGTATCTATATAAAATTAAACGACAAAATTTAACGACAAATTAGGAACAAAAATATTTAAACATAAAAAAAACAACATAAGCATTAAAGACAAAACAAAAGAGAATACAAATATCAATGAACGAGTATATAGGTAGTACAGGCAACGAAGCAACGGGTTACTCTTGTCCGCAATGCATAATTTGCCAGGAGTTTTTTTTTTCATGAAGAGGTGGCATATGACCCCACTAAGTTAAAAACCCAAAATACTTACAAAAATGGCGTCCGCTAGAGCCGCCATTTTGGAAAACACGTTTGAAGCCATATCTCCGAAACCGTCCACTTTAGGCCCATCATGCTAAGGACCTTTCTTGTAGATAATTAAATTTCCCATCTTTTTTGTTCAATAATTTTTTTTGTACCATTAACCGTTCGCGATTTACAATGTTATTAATTTTCATTTTATACCTTTTTTACAATAAATTTTACATGGATTTTTAACAAAATTTACTATTTCCTCATTGCTTTGTTCCCTTATGCCATCAGTATTTAATTAATTACGTGATAATCATGGAGAAATCATTGGATTTCATAATTACGCTATGCATCCTTCGTTTCCATTGACCTTGATTCGGTAGTACACCATTCAACGCGCGATAACTTCTAAAATATTGATTTTAGAGAAAAAAGTATGGGTCAAAAGTTGTTAAGAATTTATTGATTTAAAAGTTTAGTCATTAACAATTTTTTGTTTAAACAATTATTAACAAAGATATCGGCAAAATTGTAAATCGCGAACAGTTAATGGTACAAAAAAAATTATTGAACAAAAAAGATGGGAAATTTAATTATCTACAAGAAAGGTCCTTAGCATGATGGGCCTAAAGTGGACGGTTCCGGAGATATGGCTTCAAACGCGTTTTCCAAAATGGCGGCTCTAGCGGACGCCATTTTTGTAAGTATTTTGGGTTTTTAACTTAGTGGGGTCATATGCCACCTCTTCATGAAAAACAAAAACTCCTGGCAAATTATGCAGGAAAAAATGCTTCGTTACCTGTACTAATAAAATTAAAATTAAATGAGATTAAATGAAGTACTAAGGTGTATAAAATAATTACTAAGGTGCTGTAATTATCACGAAAATATAATAATATATCAGACGCATAGCAGACCTTATTTATCTCTTTAAAATTGCAAATGGTACAATTGATTGTCCAGAACTACTGGGAAAGCTGGGCTTCGGTACGCGACATATTATATCGTTGCGAAAACCAAGTCTACTGCGCATACCCCCAGCACGTACAAGTTATAGGCAGAACTCCTTCACAATCCGTGCGTGTAAATCGTTTAATCAACTTGCCGATAAGCTCAACTTAGATTTATTTTTTACGAGTGTGTCTCAACTCAAATATCTTCTTTCTAATACGTTTTTTAACGTTTAATTACTATTACGATGCTTGTTTTATGTGTCTTTTTCATACGTAAAGTGCTATATTTTAATTCTATTGTTCTTTGTATTTTACTCTGTATCTCATTAACAGCCGCTGCCAATAAACAAACCCAATCCAAAATTTGCCGTTTTAGATTGACAGCTCAATCGTTTTTCTGATACTATATTGCCAATAATCAACCTCAGTAGTGAATAAACTATGGCAACATGACAGGAGACCAATCGAAAAGTAGAAAACAGTTGACAACAAAACAGATTGACTTCAATCTAATTTTTTCGATTGATTATTGGCATCGGCCGTTAGTTAAGACCTAGCCGACTGTTACGCTATTTAAGTACTAACATATTTGTGAAAACTTGTAAATGGCTTTATAAGTATACCAGTATTATCTTGATTTACTATAAGTTTGCTGTAAGTTTTCCGAATAAATAAAAAAAAAATAAAAAAAAATATTTGCAAACGAAAACAAAAACATACCGGTTTAGTGTAGAAGAATTGGATAAGTGACCTATGCGGGGATCGAACCCGCGACCTCCGTGCCCGTGTCACGACGCTCTACCAAGCTGAGCTAATAGTAGGGGAGCCCAAGAGGGGATTTGAAGAGTTACTCGAGCGCGTCAGAAAACTATATGAGGAGAAACCTTATTCCTTGTAATTTACTCCTACCATATATAAACCCTTTATATAAGGGCGTGCTCCGAGGACAGCCCGTCAGATTTGTATAAAAAAAAACAAGCCTCAGAAAAACTCGAGCGCGTCAGATTAATGGCAGGTAAGTTAAATACATACACAACAGAATATATTTCAATAATCTGATGATTTTAGCGTGGCATAAGGAAATGGGTGAGTGGCAAAATTGTAAGAAAAAAACGTCATTATGAAATACTCGAGCGCGATTAATTTATTTTTTATTTTGAAGGAAATCCTGTTATAATTACAGAATAAAAATAATCTGACGATTTTCATGGGGCGATGTAGCTTAAACCATAAATAAAGTGTGGCGCGTACAGCTGCTGAGAACTGAATTGAAACTCCGCGCCTCTGTTTCCTTCTCACTCTTTCTTTATATTTCACTCTCTTGCACTATCCCCACACCAAATTAGAGCCGACTTGGTTTCTTGGTAGCCACAATGATGTTTTAATAAAGATGACGCATATCCATATTGCGTGACGTTCAAAAACTGTACTGCTATGCATATACATACTCATTTGTTAATACTTTATGACAATTTTAGTGAATGAAACAGATTATACAGAAAGTACGAGACGAAAAGAGATAGCATTGCGCTATACAAACATAGAATCGAAGCGACAGTAACAGAAGGGTGACGATAAATAAAACTACCTATTTGGTTTTATAAGTATATAATATATTAACTTTGAGGTTGCTACATGAGTCTACATGTGGTACGCCATCCTGTAACAAATACATTTTTATTTGCTTACAAACTTGAAAAAATAAAAAATAAATTGATTACCGTTTTTTATATTAGTTTATGGTAAGCAGGCACTGAAAAATCGATTTCTTAATAATATTATTATTTGTTGTATTGATGACAAGTAATATGACCGCTCGTGGACATAAGCGAAACCAAGACACCTTAAATTACAAAGCAATGCTTGGCTTTCACTGTGCTCGCCATCCCGAGACATAAGATCTTAAGTATAAGTACAGCGATTACTTGGGCGAGAATGTCCTTTGAACCGGAACATAACATGGCATTTAAACTGCCGTGTGGCGGGGGAAATAGACATTGCGGTGGTACCTACACATGGCGTTAACGTATGAGCGACCTGCCACTGGTAAACAACCGATGGTGCAGGTTTTTTAGGTGGATATATATTTTTTCGTAGTTGTATATTTTTATTCATAATTAAATGTGCTAAACCAATTTTAATCAGTTTTAAAGTATCCAGTTACGATCCCGTCTTTTTGTACCAGCTGTGCATAGTGCATATCCATTTACGTCTCAAAAGCTCATCACGTGGAAATCTGGAAACATTCAATGATATATGTAAATAATATAGTCATTCAAAATATATGGGGAAGCTAATGTATTTTGTAATGTTCGTGGTTGGATTAAGTTATTTATTATGAAAATATTTCATAACAAATAACTTAATCGTTTTAAATATGATTGAATTAGAAACAAATATACAATTATCCAAATCCATTCAAACTGTCATCGTCAATTTTCTGTATGATCGGTTTCGCTTCTGACTTGTTAATCTATGACGTACGCTTTTTGTCCCTATCGCACTTAACAGTCTTTGTATTAGGCGATCCTTCTTACACAATTGAAGGCGGTGTTTGCTAATTTAAAATAAAAATTAAATTTTGTGTGGTTTTTGTATACTTACGTGTGGTGTATAGGTCCCATTTAGTTTCATATTTTTGCACCATTGTTTTAACACTCTTAAAACACACAATTCGACACTTTAGACAATATTTTCGAAATAAATTATGTTGACAGCACTGAGGTCTTCTCTCTGTTGCCGTTGCTATGCGACTAGATGAAATTACACCAATTGCCCGAATTTGAACGCCTCACTTTTGAAGTGCTAGTGCGATATCTACGTCGTATTTGTATAATATATCATTGGGTAGCCAACTTCCTGAAGCATACGAAGATATTGTCATAACACCTGACATATCAGGAGATACTTTTGATTCAGGTACGTTTTTTTTAATACTATAATACGAAAGAAAAAGAAAATTTAAAAGTTTATAGGCGATCTTTGCCTATATCAGGATTGGCCATAGCGTCTCGCGTGGGTATGTGGGCGATTGAAATGATCTTACAGCGAGATTACAAACAAAGTTATTTTAATTCGGAAGTATTGATACGTTGCAAGGAACTATAGCGGTTCGTCTGAGACGTGGTGCACAGCTTCTCACAATCCCAATTTTACTCCTCTAGAATCATCACAACGCTCCATGACAACGCTCCATCGACCAGACGCTCCGCTAGACTGACAACTGCCAATCTTGTTCCTTCACAACTCAATAGATGGCGCCAAGGATGCCAGCGCCGTCAAGTTTATAACCCTTCCTTTTTACAGAAACACAAAATGAAGAAGAAATTGACCAAGGAGGAATCAATTTTGAAGATGAATCCAGTGAGAATGAAGATTAAAAAATTGATTTTTATATTTTTTAATCTATTTCGTAATAATAAATGATAATAAAAAAATTACACCTACATATATGCGTAATAATTTATTCCACTCAGAAATTGGATTTTTTTTTCTTTGAAATTAACAGATTAAGAATATTCCTTCATATATTTGTCAGATTATCATTTGGGACGACTAGAACATAAAGTGAAACAGTTTGTGTAAAAATCTGATGCGCTCGAGTATTTCAAGGTCACTTTTTTTTTACTTTTTCATAAATCTGCCATGGCTTTTGATCACACCCAAATCGTCAGATATTTTAATAGGACACTTTTTTGAGTTTTCTAAATATTCCCTTCGCATGTCTGACACGCTCGAATAACTTTTATTTTTTTATTTTTTCTACCCTTTTCTACAGCCATCCTCCTCTAATTACTCGTCAGAATAATATCTCTCGGTTGTTAGAAAAACAAAGCGGGTAAGCACCGTGAATGTCTGAGGCGCTCGAGTATTTTTATGTAAGTGATTTTTTTAAACATTTTTGAAAATTAACACACGCTCCCCTCCCCACTAAAATGGTAAAGTGAACATACATTATTTTTCGTTTTAGGCCCAAATCTTCACAATCTAATCGGTCCCAATGACACTTTAGTAACTGAAAATTTAGCGGTCCGGGCTCCCCTACTATAATGAGCCTGACGGGAAGGCTGGCGAACATCTTGTGCAGATACTGCTGTCAAGCGTTATAAAGGACGGGAACGCGCATGACAAAAGTCTGCCACCAGCTGAAGCAAATACGAACTTTAGTCTATGAAGTGTTGAGTTGAAATTTGAATGTATGTGTGACATCATATTATTCAATCAAATCACGCAAATCTGTGAAAACCGTGTGAAAACTTATCGAATATTTTCTGATATTGCTGGAAATAATTTAATATGATTAATGCTCATACCCCCAGTTTCTGAAAGGATGATCAAAATCATAATCAACTAACACGTCTGTTAACTTAACAGCGAAGTCAAATCAATTTGGATTTCTGAATGGTTTCTGAAACGTTATTCAGTGAAAAATTTAGTAATCTATGATCAATTTGATTTGACATCTCAATTAGGGCCGTAGTCTCAGAATAATAACCTGAGGAGGTTCCGTCTCACGATGTGATACGAGGAGAGCCTACCGCCATAATATAATGATGTTGCAGGTTGTATAATATCACGTATGAACATTTGATTTTCCGTTTTCGTCCTACTATTGGCCGACACAAAATATTTGTTTTATTGGTGCAATTCTCATCAGCTAACATAATTAATTGTTAAAATAATAAAATTATCAGTAACACATTAGTCATGATGACAATACCGTTTTATTTAGATGAGTTAACGGAAACACTAACTTTCCGCGCACGTTATCACGTTATAAACTTTATGCCTATTATCGCAGGCTTACACGGCGAGGAAAAGTAAACAACTCATGTAGATGTTTAATCTGTTTCAATAGGCATGATGACTGATTTTGAAAAACTATTCCAGAATGTTCGTATACATTAACAATACTTAAAAAGAATTGAATTTTTGAAAAAAAAGTAAAGATTTGCGCGAAAAATTACGTTTTCAATTTCACATTTTAACCTTTGCTCAAAAACGCCGTAATAGTAATGGCGTCCGTGTGTGACGTCATGCTTTTGTAAATGCTTGCTCGTGCAATGTTTACGTGTATATTGTGATATAAACATTTTATTATTTTTAATAGTAATGCCGTGTTTTGATGTGGATCGATGATGTGTAGTTCCGCAATGTAATAATACATCGATACAAACTCCGAGAAATTTGTTTATTAATGTTTCAAAATCAATCAACAAAAAAAATGTGTTAAAAAAGTTAGAAATATATGGCTAAAATGATCTTTATCTTTATCTTTAAATTCGATGATTAATTTCCGTGAACACTATTTTGACAGAAATAATAACTTTATTTACAATGTTCATAATGTTTGACGTGTCTAGAAAACAACATATCAAAATTTAAAATGATTATAAATAACAATAGCGATAAATATCGGAGGTACGATTCATTTATTTTCTTTCGATATTATTATCATGCCAATCGCTGTATATATGAGTTCTGAAAAACGTTATTAATGTTCCAATTAAACAGTGATATGGAATATCGCATAGTTCTAACTTCTAAATTTTGAGCTATTTGCGATGAATCCTTATTCCATGAGTAATGTTCCTTTTTCGTTGGTAGCCCGAAACTGATTGCATTACTAAAAAAAAATATTAGATCAATATGAATCACATAGAAATGACCAAAACTAGCCAACAAGTTCGCGTTATGACTATATAAGTAATATTTACGAAAGTGACACGTCACTCGCTTCTGATTGGCGTTTCATCTAATATGGCGGATCCTTAGGTTTTGTACTTTTATTTTTGCAAAAATATATTTAATCTTAATTAAAAACTAAAGCAAATGTTTATTTTGAGAACCCTTCTATTATACATTATTATATTAAACAATAATTTCATTAATTCGTTGTTACTGTCATCATCCCCATTGCCGCGGTACTTACACGAGTTAATCTGCGCGCCGCAATTATTTCTAACTTTGTATCGTGTATTTGATTAGCAGTGCGCCTAAATGCCAATTTTAATCTATCTATTAAATCTGTGTGACGTGTAGAAGCCGTATGAAATAAATAAATTCTGTGCATTTTTTGCAGATCCCTGTGTTTTAACTTCTATTGTAAAAACAATTTCTTTCTTCTCCCTTTCAATATCTTGACTCACTAAAGTTCCTAAGGAGTTTATTATCCTTAGAGTTAAGACCATATTACCCAAAGCTTCTTAAGTGAGCACTAATCATTCTGGTTGCATATACCCTACAATTTACATTAGACAACAGCTTTCTATCATTTTACCCCGTTAACCCCAGCTGTCCCATGCAAAATTAACCCAAACCTATTTTCTTTATCATGTGGAAATACTATTTTACTTGAAAACACTAAGGGCCTTATTTATCAAATGTTTTGCCTGCTTCGCAAAAATTGAATTCAAAATAATTGAAATCGAAAGGACATAGCATTCGATAACTAAAGATTTTAGAACTGTCTATGAAAAGCCTGATAAGATTTTTCTGCAGCAGAAAGCTGAATGAGAGGTTCCATTGCTGGCGCAGTATTTATAATTTTATTATAATTATCTTTTATTATTGTAATTAGTTTTTGTGTATTCTTTGTCTTTTACTTTCCCGTGATTTATTTTTTTATTATTGTTCTAGCAATAAATATTTCTTTATTTCTTATAAAACAGATCAGCTGTGAAATGAGTACACGCTAGTCAACGACAAACTAAACCTTACATTAGATAAATATGGATTATTTGTTTAAGGTAAAATATGGTCGGTGAAGATGCTCATCAGTTACACTATTGTTAATTTAATTTACTGATCTCAGTATGCAGTTTTAGTTTTCAACAAAATCAGGCTCGTGACTTCTTTCAGTATTTTTCGTGATACCTTATAGACTTTAGTTTCGGATGAAAACCTCGTGAGGAAACCTACTTACCGTAGCGATTAGTAAGAATTTCTGTAAGTCCACCAACCCGCACTAGGCCAGCATGCTGGACTAAATCACATTTCCCATCTTTTCTTTAGAGACCGCTTTTTCAGCACTTTTCAGCGTTCTGGTTTGTTTTGAGTCTGAGCAAGATTTATGGGTTTAATACATTTAATATATGAATTTATTTGCACCATTTTTTATATATCATCTCTCTTCATAACATTTTTAAAATCCTCAATATAAATTCATCAATGATTTTGTTTCATTTTGTGTTTAATATCCACATTTTAACGCTAATGTTTACTTGATTTGTGTTTTCCATGACCTGACAATTTGCTATTGCCACGAATTTCACGTATCACGTATGTGACTGGTGGGTGTTTTCATTTATTCACAAGTACTCTGCATACTTATAATTGAACTAAACTACATAATAGGTACCGTTTGACATTTGTACTTTTCAATTTGTGCTGTTCAACTACAAGTATAACTCACAAAATTATGGTTTACAGAAAATTTTATTGAAATTGTCAATAACTTTCCCCGTAAAACCACAATTCCACGATTTTACGGAAATTATATTGAAATTATGTGAGGTAAGTCAGTACAAAGTTGTTAAATAAATAAAAATAGTTAAATAAATAAATAACACCCAACAGTCACATACATATATATGTTAGAGATCGCATAGGTCATTAGTTTTATTGGAATGGCAACATAGTCCGACTTGATTGACGTCTGGTAAGTTATCGGTTGCCCATGGCAACGTGAAAGAGATCTGTCAGTAAAATCCGAGAAATAATAATTTTGGTATTGTTGTAATTGTTATTCTTGCCGGAACAGCGCCGGACGTGCGCACTGATAGATTATTGAAACCATCACGTCGGGTGATAACAGCGATCCACTTAAATCTCTGACAGCAGCGGTGGGATCGATAATAAAATCATCCCGCATGTCTACCGCAATGCCTACTACCCAATTAGAAAAATATTTGCGACCGGAATGTGCCGCTCAAGAAAATAATACGGCGGGTCCATCAACATCAAGGATTGAAGGACATGGCGTGCCTTCGCCCGAAACCTGGGCTATGATATTTTTTTTTTTTTAAATATGATGACGGGCTTCTAGAATAACAACCAGAACAACTGTCAGCTCACTGCAACTGAATGGTACAATGAGATTGAAAACTATGTGAAGTATAACTCCTGGCGGACTATGAAACTAGTTCCTCTCGACCAGGAGGTTCTACGACTTGTTTCGCGACATGGTGGAGTATACAAGCGACCAGGCGGCGACGTCCGTCGAGTATTTCACCAACAAGGTGGCGTTGATAGATCGGTTAGATACTGGTTGTGGTGAGTCTAATGTAATAGAGGTAGTGCTCTCGGGCATCACGGACATTCAGGTATGTACAGATTTACTCAAAAATACGCCTACCAGTTTTGTGGCACTAGATAAGCAGTTTGGGACATATTCTAAGATTAATAATCTCAAGCGAAGTACTGATGAGATGCGAAATGAACATGAAACTCCCAAGTGTCATATAGACGGTTACCTACTGAACCTCGATGTCATTATTGTAATAAGGTCGAACACTTGAAATGCTACTGTTCACATTTAAATAACAAAAATAAGGACGGTGGTACTCGTTCTTTGGCGTCTGTTGATAAACCTAGCGATAAACCTATTACACATTGTTCTTATTGTTACAAAGCTTGACATTTTGAATTTACTTGTTTCGTCAAACAACGCAACGAAAAATCTAATGATTTATTGCAGTCAAAATCGGTCAACGTTTGTTGTTCCTCAAAGGAGTATTTTGAAACTAATTGTAACATGCGTCTGTGGTTATGTTTTGCAAGCATTGATTGACAGTGGTTCAGAATGTTAATTAATTAGAAAGGAAATTACTCATTAGTTTTTACCTGATCAGAAAGACTCCTCATCTTCCTGTCTCACAGTTATTGGTTCCGTGCTTTTTTTATTTTGTAAATTGACGACGATTGCTGAATTTAATAGTTGTATGCCGAGGTCAGATTGGTGATTGTTCATTCTAATTTGTTACCGTACGACGTAATATTAGGTAAAAAGTAAGGAATAATATGCTGCGATAGATTCCAATACGAGGAATGAACAGAAATTATTTAAAATAAGACAAACGGCTAAGAGCAGGATGGACGAGCAGGCGACGAAAGATAGAATTCGTTATGACTCTAATAAAGCCACTATTCATCCTTTTGTTGTTGGTGATCTAGTGTTAGTCCAGAGAAACTAAGTTGAGTTTACGTTCGGAAATGAATAAAATTATTTTATGTATTCCGTATGGATTGAAAGCTTCTTCGCTTTGTCCAGGTTTTATTCTGTTGAAAGTCATTACGCTTTGCAGATGTATGGATTGAAAGCTTTTTCGCTTTGTCCAGGTTTTATTCTGTTGAAAGTCATTACGCTTTGCAGATGTATGGATTGAAAGCTTCTTCGCTTTGTCCAGGTTTTATTCTGTTGAAAGTCATTACGCTTTGCAGATGTATGGATTGAAAGCTTTTTCGCTTTGTCCAGGTTTTATTCTGTTGAAAGTCATTACGCTTTGCAGATGTATGGATTGAAAGCTTCTTCGCTTTGTCCAGGTTTTATTCTGTTGAAAGTCATTACGCTTTGCAGATGTATGGATTGAAAGATTTTTCGCTTTGTCCTTGTTTATTATGTTACGGTACAGAAAGCCTTTACGCTTAGCTTTGTGTGTGAGGTTTAAAGCAGTTTGTAAATAATATGCTTGTGTGTGCATTGTGCGCTTGATCATCTAGCCTGGATCAGATGTTAAGAAGCAACGCGAGAGCGCGTTGCATTGCAGGATGGCCGTGTTAGAGATCGCATAGGTCATTAGTTTTATTGGAATGGCAACATAGTCCGACTTGATTGACGTCTGGTAAGTTATCGGTTGCCCATGGCAACGTGAAAGAGATCTGTCAGTAAAATCCGAGAAATAATAATTTTGGTATTGTTGTAATTGTTATTCTTGCCGGAACAGCGCCGGACGTGCGCACTGATAGATTATTGAAACCATCACGTCGGGTGATAACAGCGATCCACTTAAATCTCTGACATATAGTTCTGACCCCACACTAAGATCGAGACTTGTGTCGCGGGTATCAGGAAATACGAAAGACTTTTTCGGTCTCACAACACCCAGATCCGAAAGAAATATTTGTGGGCCGCACGAACATTTCTCTCGGTGCGGGGACTGAACCTGCAGCATCTCGTTTCACAGGCGGCGTTTAACCGACTGCGCCACGGAGGCTCTTAAATTAAAATTAGGAAAGATAAAACGGTACCAATTGATTTAGTTGGATAGTAATCTGATAGCCGATGGTATTTATAAAGGGCGGTCATAACTAACAATTACATAATTTGCTAGTTTAGTTTCGGTAAATAAAAACAAAATGTTATTTTAAAATACAAATTTATTTAAGTATATACTACAAGTTACCTTTACTAAACTTTGAGAATGGGCTTCAGCTACTTAAGTATATCTAAATAAAATTTAACCATACATACTTATTTACGTGGAATAACCATACTATACATGTAGTATATGAAAGAAGAAAATTATTGACAAAAATGTAGAATTGGATGGACACATACAAAATAATTTTAAAATTGTTGCAAGATGTACGGACTGAAATTTTCCAGTCCGCTACGGGAATGTCACAAGCGCGGATTTTTAATGTAATTGTAATTGCAAAATAAACGAGGACTTGATTGTAAGCCGAGTGTGACCATCGGCGACTCCCTGATTTGCGTTGGAGACATTCATTATATTTTTTTAGGATTATTGCGGTGCTGTGGGAATATATGTGACTGCGTCTTATAATTGTATGCTTTAGCACATCTGTGTATTTGGAGCGATTTTATATTAATAATAATAATAAATAAATAAATAAATAACACCACCAGTCACATACATAGTCCTGACCCCACACTAACATCGAGTCTTGTGTCGTGGGTATCAGGAACTACGAGATACTTTTTGGTCTCACAAATATTGAGTGTTATGTAGGAAATCTTTTTGAATAAAACATGTTAGAATATCGCATATTTGAGAAGTCTACTCACACTGTTACCTGGATATGTGTATGAAATCGCTCTATTTATATAAGTGAAAAGAGGCCCACAAACGATGGTCGTGTCCATCTCGTGTCCTCTGCTACAGGGTAGAGAATGCCAAATGTAGGATTCGTGCGGTGATATTGTGACTAGTTTTAGTGAATATTCATTGATGTAATAGTTAATCAGCGCTGGAATATGTAGACCGAATTCGTGTTGGATGTATGTGGAAAATAAATAAAAAGACCGTCTATACTAACAGCCGCTGCCAATAAACAAACCCAATCCAAAATTTGCCGTTTTAGATTGACAGCTCAATCGTTTTTCTGATACTATATTGCCAATAATCAACCTCAGTAGTGAATAAACTATGGCAACATGACAGGAGACCAATCGAAAAGTAGAAAACAATTGACAACAAAACAGATTGACTTCAATCTAATTTTTTCGATTGAATATTGGCATCGGCCGTATATGTATAATACAATTTTATTTTTAATGATGGCACAATTCACTTTACTTTTACTTATCATATAATTAACGTTTTTTCTGGAGTGGATGCCAGAGTAACATAATAAAAATATATTCACAATATTGTTATATTAGGCTACGTTTTGTTGTCTGCTCATTCGCCAGTAATGGTGTTTATTGTTCATTAGTTCTTCGTGAGTGCCCTTTTCCACGATTTTACCTGTAGCCAAGGAATAATATCATATTAAGAACATAATATACAGTATACATCAATATATATTTCTTTTACTTCCTCTTTCTTCATTTCTTATAGTTTTCATACATCTGACTAAGACTGAATTAGGTCGGCGTCGTCCAGTTAAAGTGTCACCTTTAATTTAACGTTGACTGACAATTATCTGGCTATTTGATTTTGCTAAACCACCTTGATATTTAGCTTAAGATCAGAACAGACATGTGCCAGCCAAGTCTTCACTAATTAAGTCTGCTTGGGTATTATAATCACACTCAACGCCCTACTTATATAAATACTTTGCTTACCTTTGTCAATGACGCATATCAAGTCGGCATTCTTGATGGTGGAGAGACGATGTGCTATAGTGATGCACGTGCGACCCTTGGCGGCTTTGTCCAAAGCGTCTGTTACTATCTGAAAATCAAATGAGTGTATAACATTTCTGAGGGATAGAACTATGATTAGAAGCCATGTGTAAATGACATTTCTGAGGATTAGAATTATAAATCAGTTGTCGTTCGGCATCGCTTGAGTACACACGCTTGTTTATTTCTGATCTAGTTCAACCAGTGCTAATCAAACTTTTTCCTAAAATGTTCAAGTGTGCTAGCTGTAGGTCTCAACATACAGATGGGCCGATTTGCGGCATTTGCAAGAACCACTACGATTTCCAGTGTCCTGGAGTAACTGAGGTTGGGTATACGATACCCAACCTCAGTTACCTCAGTAACCCCCAACTTGGTGAGAGGAAAAATAGTTGGCGGTGCCTACGCTGCAAGTCCTCTCATTCTCCATCACGTCCATATATATAAGTCCATTAGATGCAGCTTCAAGCCAGACAAGTCAATTAGACAAAATTGAGAGCCAGCTTAGCAGAATTTCAACAGATCTTGAGCCATTAGCATTAATTGTAGCGGATGTGAAAATGATAAAAACGGAATTAACTGATCTTAAAAATTCTGTGGAGAAGGCACACGAGCTTATTAACAGCTTTTCTGATAAGATGAAGAACTTGGAAACCAGAATTATTAAAGCAGAAAAAGCAGCATCAGAGGTGGATTCGCTTCGGAAGGAACTGAATGCACTCAATCAACACATGCCGACTAGAGACCAATGGGCCAGGGCAAATAATGTGGAAATTCATGGCATACAAGGCATAGAATTCATGGCATTCATGGCATAGAAGGCCGCAACTATTACATATAACCCATGCTAACTCAAAATACTATCAGAATTCCTTCCTTATTCGAAGCAGTAAACAGTTTAACTCAATAATGCACGATAAGGACATTGACCTGTTCTGTACGAGTATCCATAAGCTGAAGAGGATATTGAGCGATGCTTTCTTTTTGTGAACCTCGTCTAATGTAGCAACTTCTTTTCTTTTTCCATATATTTTTTTCCATATATATATATATTATACGATAAGTTTGAATATTATACTAACGTATTTATAGGTGAAAACTTGTAATTGGCCTTCTGTTACATATTTTTTTTTAATTTACTGCTTGTATTAGCTGTTAGTTTTCTGAATATAAAAAATAAAATAAAAATAAAAAATACCCCAAAAGAAAAATGAAAATTTATATGAAATTGCCGAGAATATTGCGAAGATATCAAATTTTCATGTGAACATACAGGAAAGAAATAATATTGCACGCATACCAACCCGAATATCTAACCAAAATAAACCCATAGTTATAGCTTTTAATAGTCGCTACACAAAAGAAGAATTTATAGCCTCATATCGGAAAAATAAACTTCTCAATTTGTCAGATCTGGGTTTCTCGACTACGGAAAATTTCTTCGTGAATGATCATCTTTCACCTTTCAACAAATCGCTACTCAAGAAGGCTAAGACTATAGCTAAGGAGAAGGGATTCAAGTATATTTGGGTTAAACATTGTAAAATTATGGCCAGAAAAGCCGACACATCGCCACCATTTTTTATCAAAAGCGAGGAAGAATTAAAGAAGATTACTTAAAAGACACCTGTTCCGTAACCAAATACGGATCTCCTCATTTCTGATTCGATCTCGTAGGGAAATACCGAGCATAGCCCGCTCCATGGCTCGTTGAGTGACTTTGAGCCTTTTAATGAGGCCCACAGTGAGAGGCCACGTCTCGGTGCCGTATGTCATCACTGGTAACACACAACTATCGAAGACTTTCGATTTTAGGCACTGAGGTATTTTGGACGAGAAGACGTCGCGAAGTTTCCCGAACGCTGCCCAACCGAGTTGGATTCCACGATTGACCTCTCTCTCGAAGTTGGACCTGCCTAACCGGACCACTTGTCCTAAATAGACATATTCGTCTACAACTTCGAGAGTCGAGCCCCCAACTCTAATAGGGGTGGGCACAACATGGATATTCGACATGATCTTCGTTTTATCCATGTTCATTTTAAGACCCACCTGTTGGGAGACTCGATTAAGGCTTTCTCATAGTCCACAAACGCTAAACAAAGCGGCAAGTTATACTCCTCGGTTTTTTGTATAACCTGCCGTAGCGTATGAATATGGTCTATGGTACTAAAGCCTTTTCGGAAACCAGCTTGTTCGGGAGGCTGGAAGTCATCAAACCTGCCTTCGAGACGATTTGTGATGACCCTCGAAAACAACTTATAGACATGGCTCAGGAGCGAGATGGGCCTGTTGTTCTTCAGCAAAGTGTTATCACCTTTTTTGAAGAACAGTACCACCACGCTCCTGCTCCATGCCTCCGGCGTTGAGCCCTCGAGGAGAACGGAATTGAATAGCCTCTGAAGGACTTTCAGTATCGGCGTTCCGCCCGCTTTCAGAAACTCTGAAGTGATTCCATCCTCACCCGGCGCCTTGTTGTTTTTAAGTTGTTTGAGGGCCATCTCAATCTCAAACAGGCTGATTTCCGGGATATCATCGCTAAAGTGTCGGATTAACTCGGCTCTCGAGTCTTCGGCCGAGCTAACAGTAGGTTCGGCAACCGAGGTGTAAAGCTGTCCGTAGAACCTCTCGATCTCTCTTAATACCTCTACCCTCGTCGATACCACGCGGCCATCGTCCGTTTTCAGCCTAGACAACTGGCTTTGCCCAATAGACAAGTCTCTTGCAAACGCTTATGATACGCTGAGTCGATTTTTGCATGAGATAGCGGCATGTACATTTTTTGAAATACTCCAGCTTTTATTTATTTTTCTAAATAAGTCAATACATTTTAGATACGTCTCATTAATGTTTATGATCAATTCATATGTTATTAAATCTAAATTAGTGGTGAGAATTAAAATCGGACAATCTATTAATTATATATATTTTGTCAACCTTTACTTATGAATTTGCTTTTGTTGTGTTCTCTAAAACGTCTCACAATATTATATTCCTTTTGTGTATCCAGAAATTGTCTTACTATATAATATAATATCTGCAATTAATGTGTATTATCAAAATGCTCGAGGGCTGCGAACAAAAACACATACATTTAAACGTAATTTATCACTTAATTCTTATGATATAATATCGATAACAGAAACATGGCTCCTTAAAGGAATCAACAATAGTGAGCTGTTGGACGATATATATCTTGTTTGGCGTCGCGACAGAAATTATGCAGATACGCATGAAAAGTATGGCGGTGGTGTACTCATTGGTGTCCGCCGTGGCCCGTGAGTACTCCGCCGTGGAGAGAACCGAATGGGCATCTTCGGGTGAAGACATTTGGGTCACTATAACCCTCAAAGATAATAGAAGCAAATTATCTGAGTTACATATTTGCACGCTTTACCTTTGTAATCAAAAACTCGGCAACTCTTATAACTGTCAGCTGCGCAATTTTACTGATAATTTTTCTAACATTGTTAATACTCATCCAGATGACACCTTCTTAATAACTGGAGATTTAATATAAGCAATGTTGATTGGGTTATTGATGTGAATTCTTTGCGTCCCGTGGGCATCACCGGGGAGTCTCAAAAATTTACATAAATTCGCAACAAGCTGAATATTGGTAGAATTGTCCAAAAGACAATTATTAACAAATCCTGAAAGTTCACCATCATTCCCGGGTATGGAAAAATATATATTCAAGGTCAAATTTCTTTGATTGTCTTTGTATTTAGGAGACTGTCCCGCCCTCACACCCACCACTGTAACTCCTGTAAGCCAGGATCAACAGTGGCACGCAAAGTAATGACACCGAGCATTGAAGCTCGGCGAGTCTCCGGGAATGTCTAACTTGTCTTTAACCCGCAACGAAATTAATCAGAAAGTTAAATTAATAGGAGGAGTTGGAAATAAATTATTGTCCACTTCCCTCCGTGCAAAGCGGGTGACAAAACATTGAACTGAAGAGGTAAATAACCTCGCAAAAAGACTTTCACAGCCGGAGAAGCCAGCTGTAAAGCACCACGGATTGTCTTTGTATGTGTAATTTGTCCCAATTTAATTGTTGCCGAAATGAAAATAATCGAATATTGGACTTAATTCTATGTAATTCTACATTGACTGTGACAGCCTGCGATGATCCACTAGTTGCCGAGGACGTTAACCATAAATCCCTGGCTTTCTCTTTGAATTGTGCTGGCAACGATTCATTAAAACCTCCATTAAGGAAACTATTTTATAATAACTCAGGAAATTATGACCAAATTAAGTATTTGTTAAATGAAGAAAGTTGGGAACATTTATACAACAATTCATTGGAAGAAGCTGTTGACTACTTTTATACTTTTATTTATAATTTCAGGAACACATACGTGCCACAAAAAATTGTTTAGTCTTCCACTTTCCCGCCTTGGTATAACAAAACTCTAAAAAAAAAATTATCGAGCAAAATATAAATTTCATAAAAAATATAAGGTTTATGATAATATAGGAGACTATAATACTTTTGCTTTACTGCGTAATAGAGCTAAGTTAATTGAAAAAGAATGTTACTTTGAATATCTAAAACGCAGCGAAGAATCCATAATGAAGAACCCAAAAATGTTTTGGACATTTATAAAAAATAATAGGAAAGGTACAAATGCAATCCCTTCTATTTTAAATTTTGAAGGTCATTTACTCAAAACCGGTGAGGAAATCGTTAATATGTTTGCCACCTACTTTCATTGTACCTTCCTTCCTTCGTCTCATAATCCTAAAATTAACACATCAATTGGTATTAATAGACTAAGATCTAATATAAGTGATATTAAAATTAGCGAAGACAACTTGTGTAAGCTATTCAAATCTTTAGATCAGAACAAACGTGCTGGTCCAGACCACATTCCTCCGTTTTTTATTATTAATTGCGCTCGTAGTCTTACCAAGCCACTTGCCATCCTCTTTCAACGCTCTATTAAAGAAGGAATCGTACCAAAATTTTGGAAGTCAACCTATATTACTCCAGTACATAAAACTAGCAGTAAAGGACAAATAAAAAATTATATAATAATATCTAAATTATGCATCTTTGCCAAAATATTTGAATAAATAGTTTTTACCCAAGTCTACAATACATTATTACGCACTTTCATTTCAGAACAGCATGGATTTCTCAAAAACCGCTCGACTAAAACAAATTTATTGTCATTTACTGAATATATAACGTCAAAAATGGCTTTGGGTGGTCAAGTAGATTCTGTTTTCACTGAATACAGCAAGGCTTTTGACCGTATTGATCATCAAATATTATTGCCATAATTGATGGCCGCGGGAATCCATGGTAATTTACTCAGATGGTTAACCTCTTACACTAACAACCGGTCGCAGGCGGTCACAGTCAATGGGTATACATCTATTTGGCATACTGTGCCTTCAGGGGTCCCTCAGGGATCCTTGCTCGGTCCATTATTGTTTAATATATTCATCAATGTTATTAATAATAATAATCTTTTATTGCCAAAGAAAAATAAATATTACAAACAGTTTGCAGCGGCCACTGCACTAGGCACTAGGCCCGTATCGCAGTAGACCAAATAAGATTTAACAAAAATACCTTTCCATTTGGCGACCATTCGGCTTAAATCTCTTAATAACACTGTTAAATAAATAATTGTACGCTTATTTACTAAACTTATATGCTATCAATGTGTGTGTATGCGTATGTGTGTATGTGTGTGTGTGAGCGTGTGTGTATTAATTCTTGTTTCCTACATTCGAAATTTTTACTCTATGCGGACGCAATAAAATTTTAAAAAAAAAATTTGCTCACCTTATGATTGTCTGCTTTTACAACAAGACTTAAAAAGATTTGAATTATATTATCTTTAAAATAATTTAGACCTCAATGTTGATAAGTGTTACGTAATGACATTAACTCGTAAACCCAGTACAACATATTTTGGGTACACTCTGAAAGGGTTTTGTATTGAAAAAAGTAGATGAGATAAGGGACCTGGAGGTTATACATGATTCTAAACTTACGTATGAGAAACATATAGACTATATCTCTACCACAGATCACTCCCAATAGATACCTAATGCAAGGCAGCGGTTGTGCGCCACACATTTAAGTTATCAGATATATATAAACCGATGCCAAATATCGCGTCTTCAGTGTCATCCAAGTAGTGGACCCGCACATATCGTTGAGCGTTGGCGAAAATTAAGTTTTGAGACGTATCTTAGTACAGTTAAGAATGACTTGCTCAATAAAATGGTGAGGAAAAAACTCAAAAACTTCAAGTATGCAAAAAAACGGAATAACGTTTCATCGGTAACTAATATTCTTTAAATTAATTTGTTCACAAGCGAGCTCAATTTATACTGGTTGATGTATTGATGTCAAACAGTCGAGTTTGAATTGAAAATCAGCCGTCTCTTTTTCGCATAGCAATAACCATAATAAGCCATCTTTTTCTATTGAAATCACACGTTCTTCTAGTGCTTGACGCATGTTTATAATATAATTCCAATCAATATCGATATTTTAAAACATTAATGTAAAATAATTTGATTAAATGACAATGTTACGAAATGTTTAATGATGTAAATAAAAATTGCAAATCACCATGACGACGTCATTTAATGTAATTTGAAAAAGGTCAAGTTTTTAACTAGGTACTTTTTCAATAATTGTACTCTTCTGTTCTTCTCATTTCGTCGAGTAAAAACTGTGGGTTAGTATATAACATAATGTTTGAATAATACCATTTTTATTTTAGATTCTCCACATGTCCCGAAAGGAAAAAAAAATGGGTAGATGCAACATGTCGAGGTGACGATTGGTGGCCTACAAAAAATAGCGTAATTTGTTCACGATATTTTACCCAAGAATGTTTTTTTCCCAATGAAAAATCGTCGTCGTTTAATGGATACTTCTATCCCGACAGAATATTTACCAATTCTGTTACATTTTATTTATTTCAAAATTTATAATTTCGTAGTTTTGTGTAGAGAGAATAATATGATTTTCAAATAATATAATATTATTATATTGATTTTATCCAGCAGCCAAGAGTAACATTTATAGCCTTCAGATGAAGCTCGTTTAAGCGTATTCGTCTGATGGTATTTCGGGTCCTATTTCTCGAATTAAGTATCTACTGAAATTATCTTTCTGGAAGGCTAATTTAGCTTAAGTGTTGTGGTTTATTATTTCGGACTACCACGTTGAGGTCTCAAATTGGAATTACGAGTTGGGTAATTACTTGATGAACTTACTGGCAAATGCAACTATCGATACGTTTTTTTTTATTTATCGACTTGTGCCGCATCTCTCGAATGCAGTCCACGTGACCGCGCTGCAACCCGCCCACCCCCCGTGCATTTCCCTTCGTTGGCGTTTTCGGTTCAAAACAAAACTATCGTAATGCGGTATCTATTGGAAGTGATCTGTGATCTCTACTAAAGCCTACAAGTCCTTAGGATTTGTCATAAGATCATGTTCTCAGTTCGACAATATTAAAACTATTAAAGTTCTTTACTATGCGTATGTTCGCAGTATCCTGGAGTATAGCTCTCAAAGGAATCTGCGGTATGCTTCTCATATACAGAGGCTGGAAATGATACAACGAAAGTTTGTATGATTTTTGGAATTTAGGTGTGGTACATAATGATGAGGGTTATGAGAATAGATGCAAAAGGCTCCATATGCTACCGTTAAGTGAAAGACGGAAGCTAGCAGACATCTCTTTCTTAGTAAATCTAGCTCAAGGTAAAATCGTCTCGGCTGAACTTTTGTCGTTAATACAACTGCAAATACCCGCGAACACGGTTCGCCGACATATTCCCTTACATATACCTCATACTGTGACTAATTATAGGAAAGGTTCTTTCTTTATACGAACTGCGAACTACCTGAACGAACTTGCTGACATAAATGATCTAGATATATTTAATTCAAGCTCGAATACTTTTAAGCGTATCCTGGCTGACCACTGTTTTCAATCGTTTCCCTGACTGCTCATTGTTTGCATAAGTATCGTTATATTTTAATGATTACTCTTGTTTTAATAGTTAAGTTTTGAAATAACAAGCTTTTTTTCTTTTGAAACATAAATGCGAAAACTTATAAATGGTTTGAAGATTACTAAATTTTGTTGTATATAGGCATAAGATACTGTTTGTTTTCCAAAGAAAATAAAAAAAATAAAAAAAATTAAAAAAAATTAAAAAAAATTAGCAATAATTATACATAACGGCAAAGTACAAACATAGGATAGGAAAGGATAATTCCTACGAATCATTACCTTTTCGCTACTAGCGTCCAGAGCCGAGGTGGCTTCGTCGAGGAGCAGCAGTCTCGGCGTCCTGACGAGAGCTCGCGCGATGCAAATGCGCTGTTTCTGCCCTCCAGAAAGCTGGGCACCGTTCGAACCCAGGCTTGTATCGTAACCCTATGGAGAACGTAAGTAAGTAGAACATCCGATGCAGTAGCAGACTAACTCCAGTCTCCAGGAATACTGTGTAGACACCACGGTAATACCAAGAGTACTATGGCAACATAATCAATTCTTGGTTCTCAACATACTTGTCCAGGACTTCAGTTCATCCGAATCCGTTGATATCAGCTAGGAAGATATGATAGTCAACGGTTGTAGAATCGAAACAAAATAATCAAAAAAATATTGATAATTCCGGGTATATGGAAGTAAGAGTAAGAAAATTGGAACAGGTAACAAGGGGTAATCGAGATTTTATATATAGGAGTAGGAATTGTAGGTAGACAAGTACGAACAAAAGCAGTAGTGAATGAAATAATTGGTACCTTAGGCAACGATACGACGAAGCTGTGTATATTGGCGGCTTTGGCTGCGGCGACGATCTCATGCATGGGTATCTTGCGGTTGTTGTCTCCGTAGGCGATGTTCTCTGCGATGGTGCGGTCGAAGAGCACGGGCTCCTGCTGCACCACGCCCAGCTGCCGCCGCAGCCGGGGCAGCGTCAGCATCGTGCGGATATCGCGGCTGTCCAGTTTCTGTACGGAACAATACATTATATTAATTAGTTATGACTGAATACTCGCAATGCATTTATAAGTATATAATTCGTTTTATAGCGGCTTTGTCTCATGTTTGCCGCTACTCAAGGCTGTCTGGTAAAAATATTTAAATAATGAATTTTAGTTATATGTAATGAATAGTGAAGAATATAGAAATATAAATTATACATCATTTTGTACAAAAGGGGTGAAAACTGAATATACTAGGTACATGGGGCCCCCTTTAGGCACGGTCCACTCAGAATTTATGCTACAACTGTTGTAAGGCTAACTCTAATATTTTTATAATTGATAGATTTAAAGTTGCCAAATAATTTATTAAATTTAGACAAAGTTTTAAAATTAAAATAACATTCCTATCCCTCTTCTTCGCATTCTTCGAATTCTTTGATTCTTATTTCTCGCTCTCTAAGTCTTCGTTCTCTTTCGAACTCCTTCATTCTGATAATATAGTCCTCGTGTTCACAGTTCAGATACGCCTCTTTCTCGTGATGGCAACGGTATAGGAATGGCATGTTGTTGTATCGGCACACCGTGTAGTCCATCAGGAAATGAGCACAGTAGTCGCGAAACTTGGGAGGTATTCTAGCAGATATGAGGTCTTCTTCACAAATGGCCATCTCGCGCTTGGCCCTAGTGTAGTTAAAGCCGACAGTGTCACCGAATGTAGGATTGTCGTTCATCTTGAGGTCCAGGTGTCAAGTGAATGCAGTCCCAAATATTTGACCCATTGTCAAATTGTCAACGATATAAATGCTATTTATATAAATAAATAAATTAAATCGCCATTTGCGATGACACGTTTGATTGATAAGTTCTTGACAAGTGAATTGATTTTTCAGTCATTTACTTTTCAGCGTTTTTCATGAGGTTTTTCAGTTAAAAAGTATGATACTATTGAGTCTTTAAGATAAAAAGTACACTAGTAACCTGTGCGGTCCTTGTATCCGTCTATGACACCTAAATAAAGAAGGTATATCGTCGTACATGTACGTGCTTCGTAAAAATACAGAATGCGATAATTATTATCGTCCCGCACGGTAAAATACTTAAAGATAATTCAATAAGGCAATAACAATGCGACTTGAGTCGACCGTTGAGGATGGTTTTAAGCGCACTACACACCAAAGGCGCCGACGCACCAACCTAATCGAATCTATGTTGGCGACTTTTTGCCGGCGGGGTTTTTGGCGACTTCACTCATGACGTGGTTGGATTCCGCCACGGAAACTTTGATGAGTGCTTGCGTCAACTCCGTCGTCGTCGGCAACTCGTGCGGCCCTTGTTGGCAATGTGATGTGTCGCTGGGCTGTGTCGTCGGCCGGCAGATTTGGTGTGTATGTAGTGCACCATGGATCTACACTTACAACTAATATTCTATCACTTCACTATAAAATTGATACGTACGATGGATCCGGTGTCGGGATCGTAGAACCGCTGCAAGAGCTGCAGGATGGTGGACTTGCCGCAGCCGGAGGAGCCCACTAGCGCCACCGTCTTGCCCGCGTCCACGGTCAAGTCAATCCCTTTGATAACCTGCTGCTGCTTGCGGTTGGGGTAACTGAACTCCAATTCTTTGAGCGAGAAGCTGCCTGTCGCGACCTAGTAGAAGTATTTTAAAGTTAATGAACAAACACAAATATTACATGTATGATGTATATACATGTATTCCTGAATAGGGTAGATAGACACGACCCTAGTGCGACTTTAAAAACCACGCCATATTATAAAATATTAAATTGAAAAACCAGGATTCGAATCCTGGATTAAAGTATCTATTTGTAAAATGTGAATATCGTACCCAGTCTTTCTGATCGCGGACGTTGTCCTCGGTCCTGACGGCGGGAACCCTGCTGATAAGCGATAGGATCCTGGCGCCGCACTGCTTCGCTGACTTGAATCCTGGTGCGTATACAAGCGACTGTCCCAGCATGTACGCGCCGTACATCACGGCTTGATTTACTCTGTAAACATACAATACTACATTTAAAAAAATATTATTTATTAAATACCAATAATAATAATACTACGCCGTATAAGTACATTTGCTGAGCATAAACTCCACTGGGATTGAGAAAAAATGGTGGAAGCAAAATTAGTCATAAAACACACATTTCCTCACGATGTTTCTTATCATCGTTAAAAGTGATCGTTATTGATTTCCTAAATATGTAGATAGATAACTAATTAGATTGGGCATTTTGTCGAGAAACTGGATTATTTCTGGGTCTGAGTTCTGAGTGTATGACAATTATGTTTTTTTGTATTGCTATAGTCGACTGTGTAGGTTGCTCTATCTCAATTAAATTATAATAATTTCCGATCAATGCAATACAAACTGCGTTTTATCAACATAAACAGCATAATAATAGCTTACAGCAGAACTGTTTTGTACTCCAACTCTCCGCTGATGATGAGTGTGGTGCCGTACAGCGTGGCGCACGCGAACGAGAGGAACGGCACGTACACTCCTAAACCCAGGACCAAACCCCTCCACCTCGTCTTCTTCACCACGGCCACGGACGCCTCCTGCAGAGCCTCCTGGAACTTCTTCAGGAACATTGTCTCCACACCTGTAATATATGTATTGAAGTTATTTTAATTTTGCTGCCTGACATTGAACATCCTTTTAAAACAGAAATAACACAAAAATGAATACTGCTCTGTACTTTAGTTTTTGGTATAACGCCGTCTTTATTTTTTGGATACATTGCGTTTGCAAAAAAAATGGTAAATTAAATTCACTTCAAATGATACACCATTTGGCCTCAAATGATAAATTAATTATAATTAGACATAGGAGATATGTTGAAATGGTTACATTACATGATTGAGATTGAACTTTTACGTGTCGTTTACCTAAACTCTGTACTGTTTTGATACTGACGACGGCTTCGGTGGATACAGCGGTCGCGGATTCCATGGCTTCGCGCTCATCTTGTTGCGACTTGCTAGATAATGATCCTTCGAGCCAGATACTTCCTACCATCTGTAATAGATATTCAATAAATTTTGAAAATTGATTGTTGCCAGAGTTCAGAGGCGTCTTACATTTAGATTTATCGAACATGTACTCATATTGAGCAATTGACGCCGTTTAGTTGATACAAATTGTAATAGAACTGAATTGAGTTCTTGCTATGATACGGAACTTGAAATATTTTATTATTTTTATGTATCACTTATCGCTGTTTGAATTTTAAAACTTACGAATCTAAACTAGTTTTAGTATACTTTCAATTCCACCAGTCTGAAACGTGGTTACATGATATTTTGTTTTTGTTACATTTTTGAATAACAATATTACTTACGATTGGCAACAAGGCTGTGGCGACGAGAGTGAGTTTCCAGTTGTACGTCAGGCCCATGATGAAGCCGATGAGCACGGAGCTGAGTCCCTGCAGGATGATTCCGATGCGCAGGCCCGTGGCGCCCTGCACCTCCGCTGTGTCGCCACTCAGCCGCGCGCAGATGGCGCCCACCGCGTTGCTCTCTTTGTCGAAGTAGCCTATTTCCTGGAGATAATTTTATTGTTATGACTATTAATTAGTAAAAAGCATTATCCTTATTTAGTATCGGTGGCACAGTTGTACTTCGGTACGATTAGACTGCTGAGGTATCAGGCTCGAATCCCGGGTTAGGCAAAGTGAAACGTAACATTAACAAACATTTGCTGTTTATGGACAGTGCTTATGGACAGCCAGTGGACTGATGATAGATGACATTTATAATATTGTCATGTCAGACAGATAAACATTTGCATATACCTACTTAAAATTAACCTGAATTTCTGATAGTTTAGAGACGTTTTGTAACTTACCGATTTTTAACTATTATTGGATCTAATGCCATTAACCCTAGTTAGTACAAATTCCGAAAAACGGTTTTTACTCCTTCCATTTAGTTTACCTGTCTTAAAAGTGCTCCGAAGTACTGGTATCGCAGCCGGGTGGTCATCTTGAGACCGGCACTGGTAAAGGTGTAGCTCTGCAGACACATGGCTATGCCGGCCACCGCGGCCACCACCACGAACAGCCCCGAGTACAGGTCCGCCAAGTATACAACTAAACTTTTATCCGACATAGCAAATATCTGAAATACAACAAATATTTCTTAAATATTGGTTTTGACTGGAGTGATAAATTAGTTGGAGAAAAACATAATAAAAATGTGAAAGAAAGAAAGAAATAAATACATTTTTTGAAGGCGCAAACATACATAGGTAGGTAATAAAATAACAAAATATACAAAAAATAAAAACATGTAAAAAAATACCATTATGCAACAAAATTACATGACTAAACTATTGCGCCGACAATGGGCCTCCCATTCAGCTTTATGCTGCAGAATGGGAAAAGCAAACTGCAGCGCTGATTTTCAACGGGGTGAAAGTGACGTATCCCTGAATATTTGAAGTTTCGTCACTTTTATTTGACGATAAACAAAAAGATATCTTAAGAAAAATTGCGGGATTATGATTGGTTAGAAAAAAAAATGGATTGTATCGCGGAACTCGTGAAACGATTTGTCAAAATCTTCAACATTCCTAAAAACACATAACACCGACTTTGAGGGTAATTTGATGAGGGTAGATAATGTATTAATGAGAGCGCTTCCGTGGCACAGTTGGCAAGACGCCGGCTGTGAACCGTCAGGCCGCAGATTCGATCCCTGCTCCGAAACAAATATTTGTGTGAACCACAGGTATTTGTTTCGGCTCTGGGTGTTTGTGAGACCAAATGTCTCTCGTAGTTTTGATACCCACGACGCAAGACTCGATTTTAGTGTGGGTTCAGGACTCTGTATATGACTGTTGGCCGTTGGGTGTATTTATTTTTTATTTAATTTGAGTAGTGACTTACCGCACTGGTGTAACCGAACAACACGGCGAATGCAGGGAAACAAGCGCCTTGAGTGAGAGCTGCAATGGCGCCTATAGTCAGCTCTATCCACTCTGGTGCATTTAGTTTCAATAGATCCCAGTCACTGACAGGCTTTACTTCCTCCTGAAAACGAATTTACATTTTTAATCATTACAGATGTAGAGATGTCTTGACGTCTAGTTGAGTGGAGGCCCATGTCCAGCAATGCTATGTGCTGATGATGAAAACACTGAGATTATTTTCCCGCCGTTTCACTCATTACTGTACAGTCTTTCAGCCAAGATCGTTAGCAACAAGCCTACAATTCACAGCGGGGAATGAAGCTCAGCAAGTCTTGGTACAAATAGTATAGCACGGTAACACTAGTTTCTGTTTCCAGTTGTTATGTTGCAACGGCCTTAGTCATAAAAAAATAATTAAAACTTATTTTAGTTATCTAATGTTTTGTCCCTTTCTAACGAAGTTTGAATTTAATAAGAGCGAAAAAGACAAAACATTCGAGAGGGAAAATAGTTTTTAAAACTGTCTATGAATAAGGCCATAGGTGTGTATTTTATCTTTTCTTAGTAGACGAGACGTGTGTGAGTACCTCGTCAGTTTCTTCCCCTTCCGCCGGGTAGTCGTAATCGGCATTACACACGTAACTTTGTATGCTGGCGGACACTACTGAAGATATTGAGCCTCTGCGCGACATCCATTCTTGAGAGCCTGTATATAAAAAAAAACATGTCTATTATAAGTCTATGGATTATACAAATTAGCCCTAACTCTAATCGTTATTGGGTTACCACTTTTCAGGGCAAAAAATCAGGAAAAGACATTTTGTTCTACAAGAAGTGAGCATTTAAAAATATAGCGCGCAAAAAATCATGATATCACCAATAGCCACAAAATTTAAATACTTACATAGGTATAAACTATTGTAACCACAATATCCACAACAAAGTATAGTGTATACCCATCATATATTCCTATATTTTATGTGTAATATGTCTTTAAATCAGTCTTTCCCAAAGTGGGCGATAACGCCCCCTTGTGCGCGCTGCAGGTCTCAAGGGGGGCGGTAAGAGACCCAGAAAGAGAATGGGGGCGTTGTGTAGAGGCCTGGGGGGTGAGTTGTAATTTTATTTAGCTAGGAGGCCTCTTAGACAACGACTGCATGAGCTCTCGACTCTCAACAACAACTTGTGAACATCAACTAATATGAATTAAAAGATTGCTCAAACTCGGTTCTATATTACTCTCCGCGTAGTTCATATATCTGTCCTATTTTATTGAATATAGAAAAATGAAAATCATGTCAATCGATCGCTCCGTTTCGTAATGAAAGTAGACACAAACAAACAAATAAAAAGGCAACAGACACACTTTCGCATTTTAATAATTATTAGTACTCGTAGATATCTATCATGTTTTAACAAGTTTTTGTTAAATAACCCGAATTGTGCATTCCTGTATCAGTCGGCTGGTTCATTGAATATTTGTTCGGACTTGTTGAGTACGATTGAGCGTCGAATGAGATAAACGAGTTTATGCATGTTTGTTTTATTCCTGTCGGTGCGTGCTGCTTAAGCATTCCTATATAAACAATGTAATATTTATTTTATTTTCATTTTTGGTTTCGCGCGCAATAGATGAGCAGTACTTACGCCTCCTCTACACTACTCGCGAAGTTATTTCTCAAAGCAAAACAATGTCGGAAGTAAAAAAGAAGAGACGGCAATATTGGGCGGAATATATTAAATTCGGATTCATTGAAAATCCCACAAACCCATCGTCGCCTTTGAGTCTTCTATGTCTAAAAACATTTTCGAATGAAGCAATGAAGCCTTCAAGACTGCAAGATTTTAATAAAATGCATCCAGATAAGAAAGACAAGAATGTAGCATATTTTCAAGCATAATATTCAGCCAAGTGTAGCAAAACTATTTTCGGCGGCTGCTAAGCAAGATGACGACGGACTTCAAGCTTCGTAAAATATCTCTTTGTTAATTGCTCAAAAAGGCAAACCACATAACATCGGAGAAGAGTTAATATTGCCGGGAATAAATGAAGTAATAACTACTGTGCTTCATAAACCGGCCACAGATATTATCCGAAAAATTCCTTTGAGTAATAATTCTGTGCAAAGACGAATTGATGAAATGGCTGAAAACATTGAAGAATCATTGTGCGATCACCTGAGGACAAGTCAATTCTCAATTCAGCTCGATGAGTCCACTTTACCAACTAATGAAGCATTGTTGTTGCCTTACGTGAGGTTTATTAAAGATGAGATAATATGTGAAGAACTATTATTTGCTAGAAATTTAGAGACCGATACAAAAGGCGAAACCATATTCAATATATCGGAAAAGTTTTGCGATGAGAAAGAGATTCCTTTGAAAAATATTATTTCAGTTGTTACGGATGGCGCTCCGGCTATGACAGGGTGCCATAAAGGCTTCATAGCGTACTTAAAAAATAAAATTCCAAATGTGCTTGGTGTACATTGCGATAATCATAGACAACATTTAGTTGCTAGAAACTTAAGTGAAAAACTATTTCAATCACTGCAATATGTCATCAAAGCAGTCAATAAAATCCGCAACAGCTCTTTGAATGATAGATTATTTCATCAGCTTTGTGTTACTAATGACGAGAATTTCAACCGTTTGTTGTTTCATAGTGAAGTTCGTTGGCTATCAAGAGGCAATTGTCTGACTCGATTTTACAACCGAGTTTGACTCTGTTATAGAGTTCTAACGAGTAAGTGCGTGGTGGCCTGTTGGTAAACGGACTAAACGCGACTGCCAACATGTTCACGGTGGTCGCGGGTTCGAATCCCAGGGCACACCTCTGACTTCGGAGTCAAGTGTGTATTGATAGTCAATCACCACGCACTAAAACGGTGAAGGAAAACACCGTGAGGAAATCTGCATACCATAGCGATTTATAAAATTTCTATGGTATGTAAGTCCGTCAACCCGCACTAGGCCAGCGTGGTAGACTATATGGCCTAACCACTCTCAATCGTACTCTTGATTGTAGAGGAGGCCCGTGCCCTGCAGTGGGATGTATATGGGCTGATACAGACAGACAGATAGAGTTCTTGGAAACTAAAGATACAGAATTGCACGACAAGCTCATAAAATCAAAGAATGATATAGCTTACATGACAGACCTGTATAAATTGTTCAACGACATGAATCTCCAACTGCAAGGCGATATTTCAGATCAGGAGGTTTTTAAACAGGTGAAAAAATGGGGGCGCTAAAAAAATATTTATTCTCAAAGTGGGCAGTAGACAAAATAAGTCTCCTCGGTCAGAGGGTCATTCTTTTGACAACCTGTCCGGCTGTCTTACAGAATGGCACGGGCACGCGCTCCCGGCCCCTCGAGCCACCATTGTCGCACTCCACTTCCCAATCCGCGACTTTGGTGTCCCGCTCCCTCCCCACTACTGGTGGCAGGATTTTTGTATTGAGTCATATTTTTCACTCAATGCTGAATCCGAGCGGGTTGGTACCACCGTCTGGTCTATTTCTACCGCTAAGTAGAAATGCGTTCCGGTAGAAGGGCTGGACAGCCGTTCCCTCATCCGTTCCTTCCTCTTCGATAATAGGTGTTGGTTGTTGCAAGCGATGCTCGTTGATGTGGTTGGGTGTCGGAGTGGGCGCTCGGGTGGGGGTGCTGGTGTGGAGTACAGGGAGACCCGGTGGGAACGGTCACCGCCGGCCGCCTGCCGGTTAGTAGGGGACCTGAACCCGGGGATACACAACTGTCTATCTCCCTCCCCGGGAAGCTGTCCCGCCAACCGGCGAAAATCCCGTTGCGCAGTCGTCGTGCCAGAGTGGGAGACTGGAGTGGATCCCGGCGACTGCACACGGGGGGGCATCGGGGGCCCTTCCGTGCTTCACGCTGGCTCCTCCTAATGCCGTGTGCCCGCTTCACACTATATCCTCCCTTCTCGAGTATCGTCTTGGTTCAACCGCGCTTGTCCTTACCCTATCCTACTCTCTTTAAAATATGCGAAGGCACAAAAAAAGCAGGTTCTCCACGGCAGGAAATTTATCCACATTTTCTGTGGACTTCTGTAATGTCAGGGGTCTACATAGCAACCTCGACGCCGTCCACCACCATCTAGAGACGGCGCGGCCTGCCCTGCTCTTTTTAACGGAGACGCAAATATCCGCCCCTGACGATGTATCGTACCTAAATTATCCCGGTTACGTTTTGGAACATCGATTCCTACGTAAAGCCGGGGTATGCGTCTTCGTCAGGGGTGATATCTGTTGTCACCGCCTTCGGGGCCTCGAGCGTCAGGACCTGTCTTTATTGTGGCTACGAGTAGAATTCAGGGGTAGGACCCGAGTCTACGCATGCCTGTACAGGTCCCACGCCAGTGATACGGGATCAACTCAATTATTTGAGAGCGTTCAAGTGGGGACTGACCAGATTCTCGAGCAGTTCCCTTCCGCGGAGGTGGTGGTCCTCGGTGATTTCAACGCTCATCACAAAGAGTGGTTGGGATCCAAGACCACTGATCTCCCCGGTCGGGCTGTCTACGAGATGGCCTTGGCTTATGGTTTCTCGCAGCTGGTAACACAGCCCACCCGTGTTCCAGACGTTGAGAGCCATGAGCCCTCTTTGTTGGATCTTCTGCTGACGACCCACCCGGACGGATACAGGATAGCGGTTGATGCTCCCCTGGGATCATCTGACCACTGCCTGGTCCGTTCGTGGGCTCCTGGAGTGGGTCCCAGCCGCTCTTCGACGACTGGAACTCGCACAGTCTGGCGGTACATGTCAGCAGATTGGGATGGACTGCGAGAATTCTTTGCGTCCTACCCTTGGGGGCGGCTTTGTTTCTCCTCCGATGATCCTGACGCTTGTGCGGACTGCGTCGCGGATACGATTAGCTTGGGTATGGAAACTTTCATACCTAGCTCGAAAATACCCGCAGGGCGTCGCAGCCGGCCTTGGTACAATAGTGCCTGTGCTGTTGCTGCGCGCCTAAAGCAGTCCACATACGCGGTGTGGCAAAACGCAAGGAGGCGTCGGGATCCAAATTCAAAGGAGGAGAAACGGAAATTCAACGCCGCCTCTAGATCCAACAAGAGAGCCTTAGCTAAGGCCAAGGCGGAGCACATCCGCAGAATTGGCGAGCGACTCCAGAGCTATCCCTCTGGGAGTCGTGCTTTTTGGTCGCTCGCTAAGGCTGTGGAGGGTAATTTCTGCCTGTCCAGTCTCCCACCACTGCGCAAGTCCGATAACAGTTTGGCCCATAGTGCAAAGGAGAAGGCCGATCTCTTGGCCCTATTCTTTGCCTCGAACTCGACTTTGGATGACGGGGGCGCCACACCGCCGAACATCCCGCGTTGTGAGAGCCTCCTTTCTGACATAAAAATCACCCAGCGTGCTGTCAGACGGGAGCTCAAGCTTCTAGACGTCCATAAGTCGAGTGGGCCAGACGGTATCCCCGCAGTGGTTCTTAAAACGTGCGCCCCTGAGTTGACGCCCGTGCTCACACGCCTTTACCGTCTTTCCTATAAAGCCAACCGGGTTCCGGCTTCGTGGAAGGTCGCCAATGTACACCCTGTCCCCAAAAAGGGTGACCGTTCGGACCCTTCGAGTTACAGGCCGATTGCTGTCACATCCCTACTCTCCAAGGTTTTGGAGCGAGTGATAAACACTCAGCTCCTGAGGTATCTTGAGGATCGCCAGTTGATTAGTGACCGCCAGTACGGTTTCCGTCACGGTCGCTCGGCTGGTGATCTTCTTGTTTACCTCACGCACCGTTGGGCGGAGGCTTAGGAGAGTGGGGGTGAGGCGATTGCGGTCGGCCTTGACATTGCGAAGGCGTTCGACCGAGTGTGGCATCGCGCCCTTCTGGCGAAGCTACCTGCGTATGGAATTCCTGAGGGGCTCTGCAAATGGATCGCCAGCTTTTTGGATGGTCGGAGCATAAAAGTCGTAGTTGACGGCTGTTGCTCCGAGACCAAGACCATTAATGCTGGTGTTCCACAAGGCTCGGTGCTATCGCCGACACTCTTTATCCTGCATATCAATGATATGTTGTCTATTGACGACATGCATTGTTATGCAGATGATAGTACGAGTGACGCGCGGTACATCGGCCAACGGAGCCACTCTCGGGATTCCATTATGGAAAGACGGTTTCAACTTGTGTCTGAAGTCGAGAGCTCTCTGGGGCGGGCCTCCGAATGGGGTAAATTGAACCTAGTTCAATTTAACCCTTCGAAGACACAAGTTTGCGTGTTCACTGCGAAGAAGGACCCCTTTGTCATGGCGCCGCAATTCCAAGGAGTTACTCTCCAAGGATCCGAGAGTATTGGAATCCTTGGCATCGAAATATCAAGCAAGGTCGACTTTAGGAGTCATTTGGAGGACAAAGCCAAACTGGCGAGCAAAAAGTTGGGAATCCTGAACAGAGCCAAGCGGTACTTTACGTCGGGCCATAGATTGACGCTTTACAAAGCGCAAATCCGGCCCCACGTGGAGTACTGCTCCCACCTCTGGGCAGGTGCCCCAAAATACCAGCTCGACCCACTTGACTCCTTGCAGCGACGAGCTTGTCGAATTGTCAATGATCCCGATCTCACGGACAAATTGGAACCGTTAGGACTGCGGAGAGACTTCGGATCTCTCTGTGTGTTCTATCGTTTGTTCCATGGGGAGTGCTCCGAAGAGTTGTTTGAGATGGTACCACCGTCGCCTATGTACCATCGCACCACACGTTTCCGCAGTAGAGTTCATTCCCACCACCTGGAGGCGTACCGCTCCCGAACGGTACGTTTCCAGCGTTCTTTTCTACCACGTACGTGCAAGCTCTGGAATGAACTCCCTGCATCGGTGTTTCCTCAGCGCTATGACCTGTCCTTCTTCAAACGAGGTTTAAGGAGAGTTCTATCCTTGAGGTAGGCAGCGACTTTGTTGTGCTAGCCCCCTGGCACTACGGAAGTCCATGAGCAGCGGTAGCCGCTTACCATCAGGCGGGCCGCTAGCTCGTCTGCCTACTAGGCAATAAAAAAAAAAAAAAAAAAATAAGTTTGGGAACCACTGCTTTAAATAATAAAAATATACACAAAACATACATAAGATTGACTCCCCGTCGAGATACGGAACTTGTGGGAACCAGAATACTAGATGTTTTGAGACCTCAGAAATACCTATACACGAAATAAATACTTGGGAATTACAAAAAAGGCTGTCAAACAAGTATTTTATACCTCGCATTGAGTGGTGTCTCCTAAGTCGTCGCGTGGATCCTGACTTCTGTACTTCTGTGCGCGGCAGTGGTGTGATGTCCATATTTTCTTCCACTTCAGGTTCCTCTGGTAACGGTTCAATGTCGTCAAGTTCTGGATTCTCTTTACCCGTTGACACTAGTTTATAGTAAAATCCTGCAATCGTAACATACATGTTAAATACTCATTTAGTTAAATTAAACTAATTAATAATTTGTAACACCGATTATTACTACTTATACGTTACCTTTTTTCTTCAAAAGATCTGAGTGAGTTCCTTGTTCTACAATGACTCCTTGATCCATACATATTATGCGGTCACAATTCAAAATAGTAGAAAGTCTGTAAAAAAGTTATTTATTTAGTCTAAGCAAACAAATACTTTAAAATTCGAAATCCATTAACAGCCGCTGCCAATAAACAAACCCAATCCAAAATTTGCCGTTTTAGATTGACAGCTCAATCGTTTTTCTGATACTATATTGCCAATAATCAATCTCAGTAGTGAATAAACTATAGCAACATGACAGGAGACCAATCGAAAAGTAGAAAACAATTGACAACAAAACAGATTGACTTCAATCTAATTTTTTCGATTGATTATTGGCATAAGTCATCTTATAAAAATTCATGAATGAAAACATACACTACTTAGATCTATTCCATTTAATTAAGTATATGATTTTTAAAATATAATTTAGAACTCGTTTCCAAATTACGTTTTTAATATAAACAAGATACTTAGTTTCTTTTCTTGATTTAGGGAAAATCTTGATGTTTCAATCATAAGTATTTACCTGTGTGAGACCATGATGGTGGTTCGTCCTATGCTGGCTTTGTCCAAAGCAGCTTGCACTTGCTTTTCTGAATAAGGATCTAGCGCTGAAGTGGCTTCATCGAACAACAACACAGCGGGGTCTCGTAGGAGTGACCGAGCTATCGCTATGCGTTGTTTCTGTCCACCAGACAGAGAAGCTCCCCTTTCACCTATTACTGTGTCGTATCCCTAGAATCAAGAACAAATTAAACAATTAAAATTATAAAAATAAAAATATATATAGCTCTTTAATGCTTAGTTGCCGAAAGTAACTTTCGGGCCTTTGAGAAATGAGATGGCAAATGTTCTATACATTAAGCGTCAAACTCACTCCCTCTTTTGGACTCATGTAAGTAAATAATAGTTACATTTGGTAGTCTTGATATAAAATCATGCGCATACGCCATTTCAGCCACTTTTTGCACATCCTGTCTTGTAGCTTCAGGAAATCCAATTGCAATGTTTTCGTATATGGAACCACGGAACAACACCGGCTCTTGTCCTACTACGCCTGTAATACAGAGTGATTTCATTTGTTTTAATTATTTTGTTATTATACAAAGATATTTTTAGTAAGTATAAATGACCAACCAAAGGACGATCTGAGCCAGCTAATGTTGATAGTTTTGATGTCCCGTCCGTCCAAATTCACAGTTCCGGATAAAGGATCGTACAACCTTTGCAACAGTTGTAATATAGTCGATTTACCACAACCTGAAGAACCCACCAAAGCTACGCATTCCCCAGCTTTGATATGAAGGGAGAATCCTTTTAGAATCTGCAATTTAATAAAATTGTAATATTATTTACTACAAAATTTAATACGTATTATAGCCTTAAACTTATTTAAAAATCAATCTTGTGGTACCTTGATATCTGGTCGTGAGGGGTAAGAGAAGCAGACATTATCGAGCTTGATATCTCCAATAACTCTGCGTGGAAGTAGTCCTTCGGGAGATAAGCTATCTATTTTAGGCTTTCTTTCCAAAATGCTGAAAATACTGGCAGCAGCTCCCCTCGCCGCAGCGAACACTTCCACGTGGGGCACACACAGCGTAATCGACTGAGTCGCCATGTATATCGAAAATAATATCTGAAAACATACAAAGTTATAGCCACGCTTTGCCCGTCATGACTGTGGATGAATGGGCAGGTCCATCCAGTGCAGTACCGCTGTCTCATAGGAAATCGACGTGGAGAGAAAAGAAAAAGGAGGGCTTTTTCCTTTCCCCTCACCTCCCCATTTGATGGGTCGACAACATATCTATGATATGGATGTAGTATGTCTATGTAATACATATACATAGTATGTATAGGTATATAGTTATCTTAGAACCAATTTAAACCTTTTTAATAATTAACTAGTGGAATTAAAAAATATTAATAGCTATAAGCTGTAAGCTGCTGTCGGTATGTTTACAAATGTAATTACGTACGGATTATTTTATATTATTATGCAAACATTTCTAATGGCGTACAAAATAGTTGTATGTGTACTCACAGAGAAAACAATGCCGGTAACATATTTTCTCTCGTTGTCAGGCTTGTCGAGGTCCATGAGCACGAGCCTCGTGCCGTAGGTTAGGCCGATGGCGTTGAGTGAGTAGGTGAGGATCCAGTTGAAGCCGTTCCCCAGCCCGGTGTACAACCCTCGCTTCCGGCCGTACTGCTGTGCTGGGAGGAGCAGATTTTTATACCTGTGGAATTACATTATATTTGTTGCAATTTCCTGGTATCTTGATAGAGAAATTCAAAATAGAGATCAATTATCCAATCAAAGACCTTGTCATGATGGTTTCTTAGATTTAAATTAAAATAACTTTATTTTTTTATGAATTTATCACGGATAGGGTGTAGTTTTTACATTTTTTCACTACAAAATAATGATTTGGCTTGGTATTTAAGCTTACAATAAAAAATATGTCAGAATATTTATCTAAAAGAGCTCAATGTTTAATAAGTCATTCAAAAATTATGTTTCACATGGGACTATTTTGGGCATAACATTTTTTTAGTTTTATGAATAATCCTTATATAATCTAAAAAAACAAAAGAAAAGTAGTAAGTTTCGCCGAAGACACAATGCTTTGATGAATGCCATCAAATATTTATTATTAATGTGGTTTATTAATTGGTGTAAATATAGTTACACAGTGGTTAAATGACTGGACCTAACAATAAATGCACTAGAAAAAATACTAAACCTATACTCTTAGAAACTCTGATAAAAATTTAATTACAATGAATCTTTAACGCATGCTAAACATTAACATAATCTTCCATTAGATTTTTATCCGACGTTTGGCTAACACAATGAGTAATGTTATAATCCGTTAAGGGGTTACAATAGCTTTTCACATTAAGCTGATATAAAATCAGCACTATACTTGGCCATAATCAGGTGTCCTTTTTTATTTGATGTTATGCAATTAAGCATAAGCATGTAAATTTATTGGCTCTGAGATAACATTATTCTTATTAATTATTTACAATCTTTTTGTGCAGAGAATAGGTATTTATTACAAAGTGTTCACATTGATGAAGATAGTGTATAGGCACAGGTTATAGGTACATACATACCTTTCGACTTCTTTGCTTTCACCACCAAAAGCGACGACAGTTCGAACAGATTTAAGTGCTTCTTCTGCATGTTTACCAGCTAGACTATACGATTCCATTTCGTGTATTGAAGATTTGGTCTGGTACTACAAGCGAACATTAAGTCAGTAATATTTCAGACCTCTCTTAATAATTAATAAATTAATTTGAATACGTGGTAGGTCTCTTATTTGTGAGAGGCCGCCTGGGTTGTTACCACTTCAATGTCTTAAGCAGCAGTGTAAATGTATAGTTTTGCTCCGGTTTGAATGAGATTGTAGGTAGAGTAACTACTGGAAGGATTTAATATCTTATGTTTCAGGATAGCAAGCGCAGTGGAATGCCAAACATTGTTTTATAATAAAACTCTTTATTATTACACCACAAAACAAAAAATAAAAATATGAAGCAACTGTACATTAGGTGGAACAATTGGCGGCCTTATCGCTAAAAGCGATCTCTTCCAGGCAACCATTCAAGCAGGTAAAATACCAGGAGACATTGGCGGTGCTTTATGTTTAAAAATAAATGCATAAACTAACATAAACAATACCTACATATATAGTAGATATTCCTAGATTTTTTATATTGTGAGCAAACAATAAACTTACATAAAATACATAACAAATACATACATATACTTAATAGGGTATGGACATTATACTATTGCGAGAGATAGTAATCCTTTAACTGGAGTTTGAAGGTTTCCAGTGAGGACGAACGTTTAATAGAGAGAGGCAGTACGTTCCACAGCCGTACTGCTTCTACCGTAAAAGACCGATCATAAAACGACGTCCTATGTGCTGAAAACTTTAATATTAGATTCTCTGACGACCTAAGAGAATGAGAATTAGCAGTATGTAAGAAACTAAAGCGTTCCTGAAGATAGCGCGGAGACGAGGCATTAAACAGAATACTGTAGAGAAGAGATAGGATATGAACATCCCGGCGGCGGCGTATAGGAAGCCACTTGAGCTTAATACGATATTCAGAAATATGGTCATATTTGCGCAGTCCAAATATAAACCTGATACAGAAATTTTGAAGACGCTCAAGCTTATTTAGCTGGGCCTCGGTAAGATCAAGATAGCTGGCGTCGGCATAATCGAGAATAGGGAGCAAGAGAGACTGTGCAAGCGCAATCTTAGTGGTAGTGGGAAGAAAATTACGCAACCTACGTAAACACCCTGCAGAGGCAAATATTTTGCGACTCATAGCCGTTATTTGAGGTCCCCAAGACAAACTGCGGTCGATAATTACGCCCAGGTTTTTGACATGATCACTGAGCGGAATAACAACCCCGTCCAGCATCACGTCTGGCAGAAGTGTCCAATCGACTTTGCAGAGAGTTCTCTGGCTTCCCAAAACAATGGCCTGTGTTTTTAAAGGGTTAAGTTTGAGACCGTATGACTTAGTCCACTCTGATATTTTCTGAAGGTCACTGTTCATAACATGAACAGCGTGATTAAGCTGATTGAGCGGCAGTACAGTTGTAAATCGTCTGCATATAGGTGGTAGGAGGAAGAGAGATTACGAGATATGGAGTTAATGAAAACGGAGAAAAGAAGAGGAGATAGGACGCCACCCTGTGGTACGCCGGCAGATGTAGTACGCCATGAGGAAATCATTTCCCCTAGCTGCACGAACTGACGGTGACCGTACAGGTAACTTTGAAACCAGTCAATCACGCTTGGAGATATGTTGAAGGAGCGCAGTATAGCTAGGAGGATATCAAAATCAACCGTGTTAAAGGCGTTGCTAAAGTCAAGAAGCGTCAACACAGTTAGCTGACCGTTCTCCATCCCTAGACGAATGTCATCGGTGATTTTAACGAGCGCAGTAACTGTGCTGTGCCAGGACGAAAGCCAGATTGAAAAGGATTAAGTAGGTCGTTTCTGGTAAGGAAGGAGCTCATCTGATTATAAACCAGGCGCTCAAGGAGCTTTGAAAGGAAGGGGAGAATGGATATAGGACGATAATCAGAGAAAGATTTAGGAGAAGGTTTCTTGGGTAGAGGGATAATCTGTGCCTCCTTCCATGAGTAAGGAAACACAGCATTGGAAATGGAGAAATTTAAAATATGGCAGAGGACAGGAAGAATGAGATCAAGGATAGGAACGAGCATGTTGCGGCTGATACTATCCATCCCAACTGCATTAGATGTTACAGAGAGTAAGCTCCTTCGAACATCACTAGCAGTGAAAGGACGGAAGACAAATGAAGAATGGGCAGGAGCAGAAATGTTTGAGAGATGATTAATAGTGTGCGCTTTAGCTACGTCATCAACAAAGGACGTTGAAGTAAAATGTTGGTTTAATAGGTTGGTTTAATGCTTTATAATTTAGGGTATGGCTTGATTTTGCTACTGTCTATGAGCGGTGGTCTTGCTTACCATCAGGCAAATAGCATGCTTCTCTCGCCATTAATTGCAATGAAAGAAAACTTACGTTGGATAAATAGACAGATGCGGCAATGGAGAACGGCATGACAGCGATGCAAGCCAGTGATAGTTCCCAACCTAAAGGAAATGATGAGCAGATACACAGAACAGAGGTGCCTACTAGATTAGCCACCACAGCTAGTTTTTCACCCATGCCTTCTTTGAGTTTCATCAGATTTCTGAAACAAAGAGTATTAAAGATTCAATTGGGCACTTGAACAGAGCCAGAGAATTTACAATGTAGTTCAGTATTATAGTTATAATACTCACTCGGACATTTTGGATGCTAAGTTGAACTCAGAATTTGTGTCGTACCACGTCATGTCTTGTCGAAGCACGGCTCTTAGGAAAAGCATGCGTATCCTTGTAATCTAATTAAAGAGAAAATAACTTAGTGATTATAATAGAAGGGTATTTATATATGCCTGACTGCCTCGGTGGCGTAGTTGTACTCCGGTACGGTTACAAAGCTGAGGTCTCGGGTTCGAATCCCGGGTTGGGCAAAGTGATATTGGATTTTTCTATTCATTATCAGCCCAGAGTCAGGAATTTGTGCCCGATATGGCGATAAGCTCGCAACCTATCACATCATGGGACGGAACATACAAGGCGAAATGTGGGTGTCCTGGCACCTCTGCCTACCCCTTCTGGGATATAGGCGTGAGTTTATGTATGTATGTATGTATGGTATTTATATATTGCACAGCATCAAATAAAGTTCATATTTGTTCTTAGTTTTTGTATATATTACTATATCTTTGTCTTTGGTGGAAGAGCCAAGTCACGGGTTAATTATTTGGCGCAAAATATTACGTGTAGAATACCAAGAAGTATAACACTTTAGTAATATTTTGGCTGTTTATTTGGACATAAATGTATGATTGAGAAAAATTTCATACATAATAGATAGTTGGTGGCCTTTGGTTTTTATTTAGGTTCTATACACTACAAGTCGTGATGTATGAAATATACTATTATAATAAGTAAAAAAAAAAATACGGTTGTCATACCGCCTCGTAAATTTACTGTACCTACATACCCATAAAGGACAACTGATTCGTATGATGACATTTATATTGAGTAATTATTGAATGAGTGTATATGTTATAGGCCAAGTGATTAATGCGAGCAGTATTCATAATGCCCGGGCAGTATGAATATTGTCGAGCCATATCGGGCCAAGTGATAATTTACAATCTAAACTCACCTATTTATCACATTGCCCGGGCATTATGAATATGGCTACATGATGATCGGGCAATGTGATTAATAGGTGATTTTTTACGTGGTGCGCTGCCGCATTGTCGCACCTGCGATAGACCCATAAATTAGAAAGGTTGAATTGATCTGCTTATGTTTAGTTGTTTTTTAACGTCTGAAACATTATCTTCAGAAGAAAATTAGTGTACCCACTTTATGGATCAGTTAGGTCAACTGTGCCCGAAAACCGACTCGGAACACCCCGACTTCACGTAGTCTTTTGGCTACCGACCCTAGAGTGTATATAAAAAGCCGGAGGCGCCGAGGGAGAGCAGCCCCCGAGCAAGCCGAAGCTGCGGAGGTGAGCATGGGTGCCTATCTTTTGTTACGCAAGGGCGAAGGGGCTGAACTTCCCGTAGCGCCGGAGACGATGCAGAAGTTAATTTGTATTGACAACAAGTGTTTTAAGGGTTAGGTTGCTATAACAGATATTTCTCAGGAATAGTGCGTTGCCTTTTCATGGGAGTGGGACCAGGGGAGATGCGACACTCCCCCTCCCCCTCCACTCCTCAAAACCCACCCCCTCGTGCTGCCCTATTCTAAATTCTACCACTTCGTCTCATTGTTTTGATTTTGATTCGCTTTACTTCGCTTTACTACTACTAGTAGGTTTAAAAATATGTGGAGACTAACCTCCGCGATCATCTAATGAAATAATTCGTAATGAAATCCTAAACCCTTAATAATGGTAATGTGTTTATTCAGAAATATTCCATGTTGTACGCTTGCCATCAATCTGTATCAGCCCATATACGTCCCACTGCAGGGCACGGGTCTCCTCTACAATCAACAGTACTATTGAGAGTGGTTAGGCCATATAGTCCACCACGCTGGCCTAGTGCGGTTTACATTTTTATAAATCGCTATGGTATGCAGGTTTCTTCACGATGTTTTCCTTCACCGTTTTAGTGCGTGGTGATTGACTATCAATATACACGTGACTCCGAAAAGTCAGAGGTGTGCCCTGGGATTCGAACCCGCGACCACCGTGAACATGTTGGCAGTCGCGCCTAGTCCGTTTACCAACAGGACACCACGCACTTGCTATCAATGAATGAATAAAATTGTTTCACAAGCAATGACATTCAATAAATAAACAGTTATATTTGAATCAATTAATTGAAAGTACGTCAGTAGATGCCTATGTTTACATGCATTTACGCTCAGGCATTCAACACGAACTATAGTATTTTATTTTTTATTACAGGAATTAATATTTTGTGAAAATAATTTTCGATGCTACTTTGTGTATGTTTCATGCAGCTAATAAACATGGTGAAGATTATGTTTAAACGTATGTTGGTCTGTTTTTGATGTTGCGGTGTATTTAACATTTATCGTAATTAGTTATACTATATTTAAAGTTGTATGTATTATTGTTGTACTGTATGTTTTCCAAAAACAATAAAAATAAAATATATAAAGTATACTAACAATTCGGCGCAGTTTTTTGCGTAAGTAAAATTAAAGATGGCTACCATAACCGGTTTATTTTCTGATTTAATGATACTCTTCAGGAAGAACTGTGTAGTGCTCGTTTTAGATCACGCGAAATAAAATTATCTCCTAAACAACATACGCAATATAAAGCTAAGTGTGTGTTTCTAAAAGTTATACGACTTGAGATTTTTTATGACTTTTGAAACTATGTAATTACAATAACTATCAACTTATCGCTATCTTCAATTGGATAATCGTAAAGTTGTGTATAAACTTACTTAAGTGTAAATGGCCTGGAAGTACCTGTTGTAGAGCACTCCAGCTGATAAGAGCCACCGAGACAACGCTGCAGGAGATGGACAGCGCCAGACTGAGCAGCATGCCGTACGCCATCGCCGTGACGTCTTCCATCAGGGCGTCCATGTTCTCTTCGTGCGACGCGTTGAATCTGCAACCAATGTGATCAAGATGACGATGACAACTTAAGCCTAATGTCCTGCCTTCACACCCGTCACTGCAAATCCTGTTAATTCTCCCTAAGTTCTCCAAGTCTGTAAACCGGAACGAGATCAATCATTTTAAATTAATAGAAGGAGGTGGAAATATAAAAGAGACGTTGGAAATATTTAAAAATATTGGACTGAAGCCTACTGTCCAGCAAGCGTCCACGCACGTTTTTGTCATTTGTTACTGGTTGAACTCTGGTTTCAGCTTACATATAAACAAACGCAGCATTTTCCATAAAGCATTTTAAATTTTAGCATTTCTGTAGTGAATAGTGGCATCCAAGCATCGTATCTACGTGGACAGAGCTGTGTATGTGTAATGTGTGTATGGCAAATGACGAGAGATTGCTTAGGAAGTTACGAGTATATTAGGTAGATAGTTAATCGTAATCGTATTAGCTGCTTTAGGACCCGGCTGAGTAGGATCTACAGGTGCATTCCTAAATAGGAAGTTGATGCTCGGCCCTCTAATGCTCTTATGTGTTTTCAGTTTTGGGTACCCAAGGTTGTAGTAAAAATACGAGCGTAATTTGGATGTAGTTGTAAACAAATAATGTATCAAGGTATTCTATTCATTCACACACGTGCGAGCGTAATTCATTGTAGTGACGCTGATGGAAGTGTCTTCGCCTATAGCAATCAAATAGGAAGGTCAAAAAAATTATTGCTCTTGACATATTTTAAAATATACTTTATCGACGTAAATGTGCTCTATGGCTACCGTTCAATACGTCCGGGAATAAATGGGTTAAAAAAAAATTATATTTTATTATTTGTATTTAGTCAAGAGCTGGAATTTTGGCCTTCCAAAGAGTATCTAATGTGGTCCACTGTCATGGTCAAGATAACCAGCTGTACCCATAGTTTCCGATATACAAGTACTTTCAAGAAAATAATGATTCATGAAAATTTTAATTTATGAAATATATTTTATGTATTTTATTCTTTCGTACTTTTATTTTTACACTCTATTCAATCCCACCCACCTCAGTAAGTTGATGTTGCGATTATGAACTAATCTATTTATTTATTTATTTATTATTCTTTTTTGTACACCAAATAATACTTAAACTAAAACTTATATTTAACATAAGAGTACAAATGGCAGTCGTATTGCTCAAGGCAATCTCTTACCGACTACCATGGAATGGACACAAGCAGTGGCGTAACTACACCATCTGGGGCCCGTGGCAAAATCATCGGATGGGGCCCCCTTTTTTATGGAGAGGAAAACTGTTATGTTTATTTTCCGGTACCCCAGAAGAGATCGAGAGGTCAGAATATATCAGTGTCACTGGCCTGCCAGCACATTGCGGTCGAGACGGGTCCCTAACAAAAACCTGCGCTAGCATACCGAATAAGACCCTGTCTTCCGCATTTCGGGCGGTACTGGATATAATCTCAGGACGAAAGCGCCCCGATTCCTTTCAAGTGATCGCCCGGCGCAAAACTAGGACGCAGGTCTCTCTCAGTGGGGAGCTAAGTTGATATCCACTTATGTCTAGATCTGGACGCCCCTTTAAGATTTTGTGAGCGAGATCACGTGCTCTGTCGTCCAGAAGTAGTAGTAAGAGTGCACCGCAGAGCAGTTACTCCGGTGGCTCTTTTAGGTAGCCTCACAAGTCTTGCGTGGGAGATCGTGCTGGAATTCTTACACCCGTATTCTAAGACGCTTCCTCGAATATTCCTCAACCTTATCCTTGTCGAGGTGAAATTTAAAATGAATTAGAGGAATCCTCGAATATGGTATGCTTAGTTAAAAATATACCTTTCCTAGAGGATCCTCGAGTGAGGTTGAGTTATGGAAATACGTCATCTGATCTTATTTATCCCACACACCATCAGGCGGAGGCATTGGATAATAGGGGTGAGGTGATTACGGTAGGCCTTGAAATTTTTATCGAGTGCGGCATGGCGTCGTTCTGGTGAAGCTCCTGCCTGCAAAAGAATCTCTATTGGGGATCCGTTGAGGAAAGATGGTCTCAACTTTTGTTGTAAGCCAAGACCTCTCTGGGGCGTGTCTCCCAATGGGGTGGATTGAACATAGCTCAGTTTAACGCCACGAAAATACAAATTTACTCGTTTGCAACCAAGAAAACATTGTCTCTCTCTAAGCATCCGAGAGTATTCCTGGAACTGAAATATTGAGCAAAGTGAGTTTAGCTGTTATTTTTTGACAGCCTCCGTGGCGCAGACGCTGCCTGTGAAACGAGAGGCCGCGAGTTCGATCCCCGCACCGACACAAATGTTTGTGAGGTCCACAAGTATTTGTCTCGGGTCTGGGAGTTTGTGAGACCGAAAAGTCTCTCGTAGTTCCCGATATCCACGACACAAAACTTAATTGATAATAATGTGGGGTCAGGATTATGCATGTGACTGTTGGGTGTATTTATGTATATATTTATTTGGAAGACAAGGGCAGATTGGCCAGCAAAAAGTTAGGGATTCTTAACAGACCCAAGCGATACTTCACCACCTGGAGACTGGCACCACGTGGAGTACTGTTCTCAACTTTGGGAAGAAGCCCCAAAATACCAGCTCGGCCCACTTGACTCCTGACAGCGCCGAGCTCTTCGGATCGTCGATAATCCCGATCTCACGGAGAATGTGGAGTCGTTAGGATTGCGGTGAGACTTCACCGGTGAGATTGCACCGCAGTAGAGTTCAATCTTACTACCTGGAAACTATTCGTTCCCGGAAAGTTTACAGTGATCTTTTCTACCACGCACGTCCAACCTCTGGGATTAACTCCCTGCTTCGGAATTCCCTGGGCGCTATAACCTATCTGTGTGAGTGCTCTCCTTACGGTAGGAAGCGACTTCATTTTGCTGGATCCCTGGATTTACGCAAATCCATGAGCGGCGGTGACCGCTGACCGTCAGGCAGGCTATATGCTCGTATGCCTGCAGGCCATTAAAGAAACTCCACAACGAGACCATCATCGTAATATCTAGGTGTACTCGGTACTCGGTGGCCGAAGTCCATACGCAGCAATGGTGATGGGGCCCCTCAGAAGCCTAATATTGAAGTTTTATACTTTTTTAAACCAAATCTGCGCTATAATCTGTACAAAATAGTTTTATTTCAATGAGTAAAATTCGCGTAAATCTAAAGAACCATTATTATTTTTATGTATCACAAATAAACCTTGGTATCTTTAATAACAATTAAGAAAATAGTTTTGATTATCAATTTTGTTGGTAATAAATTAGTTAGGTTCTTTCTCTGCTTACGGTCTCTCGGGCCTAAGGGGCCCGGCTGGACCGCCTCGCCGGGGGCCCCTAAGGCCGGGGGCCCGTGGCATTTTGCGCACTATGCCACCCTATTGTTACGCCACTGGACACAAGTGAAGGAAAATGACGATAGGGCAGAATAAGTGTACTTTTAGAATAAAGAAGTGTACTTTTAGAATATAATCTAAGAATTACGCAGTCTCAGTTAGTCTTTTGAATTGTCTCTCTATATCTCATTTCAAAGAATGGCAACTAATTGTTAGCAATTAATAAAGATCGTTAGTTACATGCATACGCTTCAATTGAAAGAGCTCGTTTTGTATTAAAGCTAGTCTGGATATTACTCGTATATCCCGCGTCGTTTGTAGTTGCTATGACTGGTTCTTGTTTCTCAACGAGAACTCACGCACGACATCTTGATATATTATGTATCTTGATACCCCTAAGGTTATATTTGTTTAGCTAAATATAATAATTAAGTCCCCACATCGGACCAGTAGCAACGTAGGTGTATATGAGCTGCTAACCGTGAATTTATGGCATCCATTAGCAGGTCCAATAGTTTACTTCACGAGTAAATATCTTTTTAAGTAAATATCTTATGTAAATATACTCGAAAAATATCTTCATAATATGAGAAATGGAAATGTCAGTATAGTTCGCATCGCGTAAGAAGAACGCTGTAAAAATGTGGAGGGGGTGTGTTTGCGCAGGATAACTCGCGCGCGAAAGTACTAGGCGTATTGTTTTATTTTGAACTAGTCTTGGCTTCGTATATTGTTTACTGGAAGGTACATTGAAAAATATATATAATATCATGTAATAGAATTAAAAACATGTTTGCTGGAATGTAGAATGTTTAATCAAATTATAAAAAAATTAAGTAATGTTGAAACTCCTTCCCTTAACGGCCGTTCTCTATATCCTATCTATCTTTAACAAGAGTTTAAATGGATATCGTTACTATGTCGATACCACTGTATGCTTCAATAAACAAAGATAGATATTCAATATTATCTTGCCTAGATATGTATAAATATATGCACCTTATCTAAATATCTCTGTCTTTCTTTACTGAAGCAAAAAATGTATATATAATTTTGAGAGAAATCTCTTGTTAAAGATGGATATATTATAGAAACCGGCCGTAAGTCGTCTTGGGTGACTGCGGTTCGTTTCATACAATTTTTTAAATTATCAACTACATCATTATCAGATTCTCTATAAATATTTTTTCTCACTTTTCTATGTAAGACCATTTTGTAATTAAAACTTTTATGCGCGATAGTATCTTGAAAACGAACGTAATGTGTACGAACCAATAACGCACCGGCAAGCGTGCGGCGCGTGACTCGCCCGCCCCGCGCCTCATCCCGCACCACCAAGTAGACCCATAAATCGCCTACTGCGCAGCTTTACCACCAGCGTTCTTTTTACGTGACGCAAACTATACCATTATTGACGCGCTTGCCAACCCCTGCGGGTATACAAGCACGTGCGGTTTGTTATATTTAGCTTTAGATGAATACGGAAGTATATACTCATAGTCTTATAGTTACACATCACTGGAGAGCTTCGGATCGAAATATTCTCTTGAACTTATTTTTTAAGACAATATTTTGGCTAATTACATCGAGCATAATTGTTTATTAAAATTACGAAAGCGAAGTCGCGTGTAAATGTTTTTTTTCTATCCTTAATTCTGTTACACAATAATGTGTGTTGCGTTGTGGGCAAGAGGTCTTTTCTTTACCTACACCTTTTATGGATCTTGCATCATTGTAGCCTTTTGGTTAGATTCAATTCAGCTCGTCTTTACATTGTATCGTAGGAATTACGCGCTGATTGCTATCATTCGTTGGAATTCGATTTGAACCAGGCTGGTCCTATCGCCTACGATGCAAGAGGGCTTATGTACCTATTTGTCTATGTTGATAATAAAACAAATTCTTGTTAAGATAGCCACGTGTATTCGCTTGGTACTCGTATTAGTATATTGTCATATATTGTAATGAACAATGTGGACGCGTCAGGCACTCGAGCTATATCTTTATGAATGGTGTTTAATAATAGCAATCACTAGGCTGTGTGTAAGTATATTGTTTACGTCTTTCTCATTGACAATATCTATGTACAACTTTCTTCTTTATCGCGTTATGTTTGTTTCAAGTTGTATTTTTATGAAAAATGTTTGAAGGTTTTAGAAGAATAAATGTTGAATATAACACCTTTATTTATCTAATAAATATGTTATGTATTTATTACATTATTATAAACAAATGCTATGTACGATTTGAATCACTGGTTCCCATACCACAAGTAAATTTTTATTATGGCATCAAAATTGAATCTTTATAGTGGCATCAAAATATTGTCATATAATTTATTTTAAGTGTTTTTGTACAACTGTAATATTGTGCAAAAAAATATTTCAATTTCTATCCAGTTCAATAACAACGAAATTCTATACAAACTTCCATCCACAACATAGGTTAGGGATGTCATTTATAAAATAATTTATCCCTGTATGTAATTAGGTAATTTCGAAATTTGCTTAATTTCATAAAGTTAGTGTTCAGGATACACCTATACTATAAGAACATAAAATATTGGAGTTTTTACAGTTGGCTTTTCAGATTGTTAGGGGACTGTCAAGCCCTCACATCCACCTCTGTAACTCCTGTAAACCAGGATCAACAGTGGAACGCATTAAACAGACACCGAGCATTGAAGATCGGCGAGTCTCTGGGGATGTTTAACTTGTATTTAACCCGCAACGAAATCAATCAGAAAGTTAAATTAATAGGAGGAATTGAAAATTGTTGATTGTGTCAGTTATTATTTTATTACTGTACGTATTATATTTAACGTATTATTATATTAACGTATTCTATAAATAAAAAAACATTATTTTTACTCACAATCGTCGCCCACCGCCAAAAAATTGTGTAAGAGGTAAGTAAGTGGAGACATGGTTCTGAAATGTGGTCCTCTCCACGAAGGATGTGCTGAGTTCTCCGATCTGCACCAGGTTGTAGCATATGCCTCCGCCGCTGAGGAGGCCGAAGATCACACCCAGTATCGTGGCACATATTTCCAAGCACGACCCGTAGCGGAACTGGGAACAAAATCTTGTTCAATATTATCCTCAATATCTTTTACTTCTACTATTTATTAGATGTTTGGTTATGTTTTAATTTCCCTATAGTTTTAGGCCTCATTTACAGCGAGAATCGTATGTAAGTGTTGAGACTTGAGTATGTCTAGAGTCGTACCATCATCGCATGATATAATCGCTATAGATTTATCTGACTTTACACGATACAACTTTCTTATATCTTTACGATAATTGTATTTTGGAGGCGAGAAACTCTTACCGGGTAAATGGCTTTTAATTTATAAAAGATAAGGTTTTTTTCTGCATTCAAAAGTGAGGAATTATTTTTGCGATATAAATGATTGTTTTAGAATAAATAAGTATTTAGATGCACAAGAATTAATAACTGGTTTGGTGCTTTTTGTATATATATTTTACTTTGACCACCAACAAAATATTCGCTATGTGAATGCTGAATGTGCTTATGAACGAGATTCACCATTATCTTTCAGGTGACCTGTGTTCACAAACCTTCTGCGACTGAGTATCATCTTAAAATGATGATGATGGCAACTGAATGAAGGTTAACATAATGTGTTTGCTACTTACAATTTTGAAATATGAAATGTTGGCATAGGCGTCAGATTCACTGAAACAAACATTTTGTTAGTTATTTATACAGAAAATACGTGCATTATTATTTCAATTAGTTAATTTACAACATTTCAAGTACTATGTAGTTTTGTATTATCCTACATTATACAATCGACGAATATTAATAACCTTGTAATACGAAGAAAACCTCGTTTATGTTACACCAATATAAATGAAATATGCATAGGATCAAACAAAGTACACAACGGCTTAATATTTTATTATACGTACGTACGTATTCGTCTTCTAAGATCGACTGGCGATCTTTGACTGGAGTGCTATGTGATCCTAAAATGCTTATTCGTAAAAAAGGCAAAGTTTATAAAATGGCGGTAAGACCCGCGATGCTATACGGAGCAGAATGCTGGACGGTAAAAGATACGCATGTACAAAGGCTGCATACGACAGAAATGAAAATGTTACGATGGTCGAGAGGGGCGACAAGGCTGGACAGGATCCGAAATGAATATATCCGAGGTAGCTTCATGGTAGCCCCTGTGCCCGAAAAACTTCTGGAGAGACGCCTGAGGTGGTTTGGTCACGTTATGCGCCGAAACGAAAATCATGTGGTTAGAAAAGCGATGAGCCTTTCTGAACACAAAAGAGGGAGAGGTCGACCTCCTTCTACCTGGTGGACCAGTATGAGAAAAACCATGGTCAAAAATAATGTTCCTGATCCGACAACCCAAGATAGAACAACTTGGCGCAGACATATTAGGAGAGCCGACCCCACATAAAGTGGGAAAGTGCAAAGAAGAAGAAGAATTCGTCTTCTAAGATGGCGGAAGATAACAAGATAGCAGATAAGGTTATAATGGATACCTACAATACCTATTAATATTATCGCAAATAGTTTTAAGTCAAATATGTAATTGTATCATTCTTACTCTTCGATCACAGACATAATGTAAACATTTGATTGAACTTGAGATCACATTGAGATCACATGCTGTAAAGCTAATAAGGCCCTTGGCTTCATCATACGTATGTCATCCGAATTGCGTGATACCAGGGTTCTAAATTTATTATTTAATGCGTACGTTCGTAATATTCTTGAGTACAACGCAGTTCTGTGGACCCCACATGAAAAAAAGTACTCAGTTATGTTAGAAAGAGTGCAACGTAAATTCGCCCGGCATTTATACAAAAGGATATATGGATACTATCCATTTCTGTACCCTTCATTATTTGTATCTGGCATGGTATGTAGAGATACTTTACACCTGAGACGTCTAGTATCAGTAATTACCCATTATTGTCTCTTGCTGAGGAATAAAATAGATAACCCCGTTGTGCTGGAGCAAATATATCTTTACGTCCCTCAGCACTATGTTAGAGTAGGCAGTCGACGTCGACATCGGTTGTTCGCATGTCCAGCCCATATGCAACTTGGTAGTGCTACCAATACTCCAACAGCTAGAGCTATAAATCTCTTAAATGTACTTACTGAACAAGTCCAAGGTGTTGATATTTTTTGTGACAAGCTTGACAAAATCGTTACCTACGCAATTGAACAATTTGGTTAAAAATGTGTTGATTGTTTTTTTTATTTTTTTATTTTATATTATGATTTTTATTGTCTTCTGTTAAATTGTCCATGTTTTTTAAATAGTATTATTTAAGTGCTATTGTTTGTATTTCTTTATATTTACTTTATAATGTGTTACTGGTTCATATTTCAATTTATATGTCGAAAATTATTTGTGTTAAGAATAGTACTAAGCTCATTTAATGTAAACGTGTTGGCACATTATGCTGTAAGTTTGCATTGTACATTTATTAAATAAATAAATAAATAAACTTCTTACTAGTTGTTTATTGTACTGCCTTAGTAGCGCAGTAATGTACCACAGTACGATTACAAATATAAGTTCTCGGATTTGAATCCCGGGTTCGGGCAAAGTGATATTGGATTTTCCTATTCAGTATCAGCTCGAAGACATGAATTTGTCCCCGATATGGCGAAGTGCTCGCCCTCTATCACGCAATGGGACGGGAAACACAAGGCGAAAAGTGGTAACATTTCTGCCTACCCCTTCTGGGAAAAAGGCTGAGTTTATACATGTATTTACTAGTTATTTATATGAATAAATAAAAAAAAATGTAATTAAGGTGTGTAGTGTTTAAGGATATAAAGTAGTTCTATAATGTTGGGTATCTAATTGACAAGCTGTCCATTGTGTCTACGCCTATGAACAATTAATATCAAGTTTCGTTCCTTTAAAGGAAAATATTTCTGCCATTTTGCATCTTAATACGCCAATATGTGGATGAGGGTTGCAAACTGGAGGACACAGGTTCAAATTCTGAGCTCACACCACTAACTTATTGCAGTTAACTACGCGTGTGATTTTAGTAATTATCCAAGCGATCCCTTTTTTTATCTTTACCGGTGAGAGATTTTTATTCATAAGAATTTTAAAGATATGAGAAGTAAAGCCACAGCTTTAGTAGTATACTGTTGCTTTGTTACAGAGTTTGTTGAATCACTTAGTCCCAAAGTATGCTGGTGTAAGGCAAATCATACAATATGTCTGAAAAGTCACACTGGCAATCCAATGGCTGGTAGAAGAAGAAATTTCACCATTCAGTTGCAACCCCATCACCCATAGAATATTAATACTTCGTCAGTCGTCACGTGCATGTACCCAATGATACTTCATACAAGTGTTAGTGCAATCCGATTAAAAGTGGAGAAACGCGGATGGGACGAAACATCAAAGATACATTTTTAAACTTAATTGAGCACCGAAAATTTTACTGTGGTAATAGATAAGAGATGAAGTTACGGTTTTCGGAAAAGTGTGCACTTAGATATTTTACATATTATTTCACTTCACTATCTGCAAGTATTTTTATAGATTAATTCACTGTAAACACAATAAAACATCACCACATGGACTGAACTTAACTTTCGCGTCAAAGCAGCTTCATAAAAATACCAATTGAAGTTGACCATGAAAATTATTCAAAATCGCAATAAGTGACGTAATTTAAAATTATATAAATTAAATAAGTGATATAATGTTATCAAAAAAACGTATGTTACACTAATTTTATTCACTAAAATTAAATAGTAAATTTAAAGAATTAATTCGCATCATAAAATCGCATGGCGAAATAGCTGAAAGAACTTACGTGGTTTTTTCGTTTTTGGCGCCCATGGTGATCCAGTGGGTGGGATATTCACTAGTAACAAACCACCGTCGTGTGCGCCTCTATCGGAGGCTCGCGGTGTATTGACTGCGCTCTGGAGTATTTCAGCGGAAACCCAGCACGTGTGGCGTATATATACACGTTTTACACGACTAATCACGCCCTAACTCATATTTACTCAGCCAAATCTCTTTACGTTTAGAATTTCCCGTCACTGAAATATACCAATTTGTGCAATACCTTTATTTTTTATGCACATTACCTTTTTGTATGTGTATTTATAGATGTTTTTGCTTCGGTAAGTTAAAAATAAATATTATACAGGGTATATCAAGACTGATACCGGAAACGAAGCCGGGTGGTAGTTTAAGCGACTTCAGACACAATGTAATAGAAAATTTTGAAAAAAAAGCGACAATTTTTTTTGTATTTTTTTTCCTATGGTCATATTTGGGTCGTAAATATTTTTTTTCCCTAAAATAATAATTTATACCCTTTTATTTATAAATAACCTAAGGTATAAAACAGTTTAAATTATTATTTTAGCAAAACTATGGATTTACCATCCAAAAATGACGATATTTAAAAAATCATTAAAAATTAATGTCGTGTTTCTTTGCGAAATTTTTAGTTGCATTGTGTTTGTAGTCACTAAAACTACCACCCGGCTTCGTTTTCGGTAGCAGTCTTGATACACCCAGTATGTAGAAAATGTGTTATATTCGCGCAAATTCAAAAAATAAGAAATATTAAGCATTATTAGTTTATCCGAGTGATTAAAATGAAATCACTAATAAGGCTTTTTCTTATATTTTCAAGCTCCTAAAACTCGGTGATATCAGTATTTACATTTTAAATTTTAGAAAAAATTCGTAAATTTATTTAAAATATGATTTTCAGTTTATCTTCAGACTTTATTTTTAATTAGTTTCGGAGCGTATTCGGTGTTTTTCACAACAGATAACCTTACATATCATCTGAATTCCATGAAAACAGTATGAGCTAGGAAGAAGTCGAATATTATTAGAGGCTTTTTTATAATATTGCAAGCCATAAGTCGGCCAAGAAGAAGTTTAATAAAATAAATAAATAAATAAATAACACCCAACAGTCACATACATAGTCCTGACCCCACACTAAGATCGAGTTTTGTGTCGTGGGTATCAGGAACTACGAGAGACTTTTCGGTCTCACAAACACCCAGACCCGGAAGAAATATCTGTGGGCCGCACAAACATTTCTCTCGGTGCGGGGATCGAACCCGTGGCCTCTCGTTTCACATGCGGCGTCTAACCAACTGCGCCCCGGAGGCTGTCAAATAATTAATAAAAGGTAAAAATGTGTCATTTATTTAATCAATAACGCAACTTAACACCACCATAAAATATAGAAAACAAGGTTAAAAAAAAGAAGTTATACACAAAAATATATCTATACATATGTATATATATATATATATATATCGCTGCTTTAATTTGATAACGACATATCTCAAAAAGATCTCAAACTTTTTTCAGGAGAGCAGTTTAAATAAATCAAAATAATTAATTATTTATATATTTTATTTTAATAATGACAACTCTTTGAAAGTTGCTTAATCAACGTATAATCTATCAAAAATATGAGTTTTATTCACATAATATTTTAGATTAATTTGTGTTTAATGGTAACATTATCATAAAAATACACATTTCGTCATGTGCCACTATCAAATTAAAGCAGCGATATATTTCACACTTCTGCCTTGACCTACAACGTTTGAGGGCTGTATCAATTGAGTTATTATTGTTCTCTAAAACATCAAGAGCTTTGCTGTCGCGTGTCGTTTGGTCATTCAGTTTGCCAGTGGTTCAATCGAAGTAACTCCAATCCCCTATATAACCCTTATTTTTGGCTCCTCACCAGCTCATAAGATTAGCTTTTCATAATTTGCTGTCTCAAAGTCACATGTTGTTGTTAATTATCTTTAATTTGATTTATATAAATCACTTTTATCTCGCATAGACTTACTTTGATTTATCTCCTTGTATTTATTGCAATAAAAATGATAAAATAAGAACGTGATAATGACTGTTGTTGTTTTATTTAATTTAGCATTTTAAAATTAAAATTATTAAGTACATGGTTAGGTTTCTCATATTTGAGAGGCCGCCGCCAGACCACCACAATGTCCATTTCTCCTGCCAAACAGCAGTTTGAATGCACTGTTGTGTTTCGGATTGAAGAACATTGTAGCCAGAGTAACTACTGGACATATTGAGACATAACATTTTATGTCTCAGGATGGGGAGCGTAGTGGAATGCCAAGCTTTGCTTTGCAGCATTGCTTTGTTTTTGTTACTGTTCATGAGTGGTCGTATACCTTACCATCAGGCGAACGACAAGCTCGTCTAGCCACTCATTGCAATAAAAAAAGATCTTACAATGATCTCAATCGTATTCTCGATTATAGAGTAGGTCCGTGCCCTCCATAAAATTATAAAAATTAAACGTATACGCGCTAATATCCGTTAAAAAATAGTTTTATTACATTCATCAGCATTTTATCATAGCATAATATTTGATTAGGGTGCGTCAGCATTGTAGTTTATACCATATTAGCGCATATTAAGGCGTTATTTGCAGGACGAGCCGAATTTGTTCAACATATTTCCCTGTTGACCTACCAAAAAGTGTATAAATTTTTAATGTTGAGTAAAATAAAAAAAAAATATATTATCAAAGAAAAAAAGAAAAACTAGAATAAAGATTCTCATAATTAAGTATGTAGACAGGTTTCAGGCAAACAAAGGCTATTAATAGTAATATTTAAAAGCACGACAGAATTGGTCGATCGATGTTGGAGTGGGGGAGCGCGGTAATCAACAACTTTATTTGGACGCCAGGTTGTGGACTATCGCGAAGGTGGTCTCGGGAGTCTAGGTGGCGCTGTGGTAACGTATTCAGTAGCAATTAGTGATGGAGCAACGTCGTTGCACACAAAATATTCCGACGCGAGACAAAATTAGTGTAGTTTAATTGTCTCTTTGTAATTGTGGTTATCTAGTTGTTTAATAGTATTTTAACGTATTGCCTGATAACCACTGAAGCTATCTCTACATATTATAAAAATGTAACTGATCATTTTCTGTGCATTGAAGACGTATGGAACAAACTATTATTGTGAGATTTCATCAACACAAACAAATGAATATTTGAATTTTTGTCTGTTTGTGCATTGGTGTGTGCTTATCTCGGCCGTCCCATGCCAATGGAAACAATTATGCCGGCCTGCTAAGGTGCCTCTTCACACCACGGCGGAAGGACCCAGGATTGTAGGAAGGCAAACAATTCCAGAGCCTGACGGTGCGGCACAAAAACGAATTGGAGAATCGTTTGGTTCGCGCCGGGATGGTGTGGACCGTCAAGCTATGGCTTCGCAAGCCAGCACGCGTGGTTCTGGTTAGGAATGGAGAGGAGGGGATCAAGTTGAACAGTTCTTCAGAGCACTCACCGTGATACAGGCGGTAGAACACGCTTAGAGAGGCGACATCTCTCCGGAGTTGTAGCGACTCTAAGTTGCTCGTAACGTCTGCATTATTCACAATGCGGATGGCCCGCCGCTGCAATCCATCCAAGGCATCGAGCATTCATGTCATTGATATGCAGAATAAACAAGGTGGGCGACAGCACCGAGCCCTGAGGAACTCCGGCATTTATCGACATGAGCGCCGAAGCGTGTCCGTCAACGACTACACGTATTCTACGCCCATGCAGAAAGCCGGAAATCCACGTACACAGGTTGCCGGGTAGACTGTATGCCGGAAGCTTGGACAGAAGACCACGGTGCCAGACCCTATCAAACGCCTTGGCAATGTCGAGGCTCACAGCAAGAGCCTCGCCACGCCGGTCAATCGCCTCACCCCAGCGATGCAGGACAAACGCAAGAAGATCACCCGTCGATCGATTATGACGGAATCCGTATTGTCGGTCACCGATCAACGAGTGATCCTCCAGGTAGCGGACCAATTGAGCGTTTATGAACCGCTCCACGACCTTACACATCACTGAGGTGATAGCGATAGGGCGGTAATTGGTAGGGTCCGACCGATCACCCTTTTTGGGGATCGGTTGCACATTGGCCTCCCTCCAAGATTCCGGCACAACACCTGTGCGGTAGGACGCTCGGTAGAGGCGAGTCAGTGCTGGAGACAACTCGGCTGCACAAGCCCTTAAAACCACAGCTGGTATCCCATCCGGACCACTGGCTTTCCGCACATCGAGAGACCGTAACTCACGCCGCACATCACACTGCCTGATGCGAATATCTGCCATTGAGAAACCGCAATCAGGCAGTGTAGGCAGCGTCTGGGAACCACGGTCTTCGAGGCGGGAATTAGCCGCAAAGAGATTTGCCAGCAAGACAGCCTTCTCTTGCGGCTTGTGGGCCAGCGACCCTTCTGGGTACCTCAGCGGCGGCAACGCTGGACAGCAGAAGTTAGATTGAACGGCCCTGGCCAACCTCCAATAAGCACGACTGCTAGTTGGATGATCGGCCAACGCACGCCCAATTCTGCTAACGCGCTGGGCATCCGCCCTAACGTAGGCCTTCTTGCAGGCCTTGGTGGCACGGTTGTAGGCTTCTTTGAGGGAACTGATATTGGGATCCTTCATGGCGCGACCCCTGATCCAAGCGCGATACGCCACCTGTTTGTCACCGACAGCATCGGCGCATGCACGATTGAACCAGGAGCGTCCACGGCCCTTACTGGCGATCTCAGAGGAAGGAATGTAATATTCCATTCCAAGTCAGATCTCGTCAGCAATAGCGTTGGCACTCGCTGAGGGATCTTTACCCTCAAAGCAGCGCTGCCTCCAAGAGATGGATGCGAAATATTCCCGCATACCATTCCAATCTGCCGACGAGTAATGCCAGACCCTTCGCCTAACCTGCACGGGACGTGGAGGTGATGCGATCGGTACTGACGACCCAACCAGGCAGTGATCGGAAGTGCCCAGAGGCGCACTAACGGTCACACGATACCCGGCTGGGTGACTCGCCAGCAGAAGGTCCAGCAGTGAAGGCGCATGACTCGCCACATACGGGATCCTGGTGGGCTGGTTCACCAGTTGTATCAAGTCATGAGTCAGAGCGAATGCATGGGCAGCTCTGCTAGCATGATCAGTCTTGGACGAGCCCAGCCACAGTTCGTGATGAGCATTGAAATCCCCCAAGACCACCATTTCGGCCGACGGGAACTGCGCCTGCGTGTCATCAGCCGCCTGGCTAAGATACCTGAACAGCCGAGTCGTCTCATCGTCCCCGTTGTGAGACCTGTAAAGGCACACATAGATGCGGCTCAAGGAACCTAGATCCACGTGCACCCACAGAGCGGAGAAGGAGGGGTCCTCCATGCAGTGCAAACGGCGACAGCAGAGCTCCGACCGAACATACAAGCATACCCCGGCTTTAGGCTTGAAGTTTACTTCAAGCGAATAACCGGGATACAACAGGTAAGAATTATCGGCCGGACAACGAATCTGCGTCTCCGTTAGGAAGAGCAAAGCTGGCCGGGCCGTCTCGAGATGGTGGTGGATGGCATTGAGGTTCGTATGGAGTCCGCGGATGTTAGTGAATTCCATGAACGCGGTGGTGGGGTTAGGCACCGCTGAAGCACCTGCTCTGTTTAGTTGCACTGTCATGGTAGAAAAGATGGGATTGGTGAAGAGGCAACGAGGAGCTTAAATTCGGGCACTAAGAAGGCCGAATGGGCACCGGCACGAAAGGGTCGGCAGGAAGCGAATTGATCCGCCGGACGGAAGGGCCCCCGTACCCTCCCGGGATGGGCCGCCGGGACCCCACTTCCGGTCACCAACCGGCACGACGGACCCACCCAAGATTATGCGCGACATTGTGAGGTAGCCTCTCGAGGTTAGCCCCGATTGGGACCCTGTACTATACCGCGGGCGGCCAGCGGACAACCGTTTCTACGGGTCTCCCTGGCCGGCGGATCAACGTTCCTCCTCCTCGATAAATATAGTTTTGTAAACCAAATAAATGAAAAAAAGAAAAAAATAAGAAAAAAACATAAGAATAAGAAGGAGTAAGAAGGTGTGATAGGATTGAATAAAATATTGTATAGAAGTGACAGTATATGGGTATTCCGACGAAGTCGTATTGGTAACCACTTGAGCTTAGCAAGAAACTCAGAAACATGATCATATTTGCGTAGACCAAATATGAATCTTATGCAGAAATTTTTAAGTTGCTCAAGTTTTTTAGTTGGTCCTCGATGAGATCTAGATAGCTAACATCGGCCTAATCAAGAATGGGGAGTAGGAGCATTTGCGCAAGCGAAATCTTCGTGGCAACGGGTAGAAAGTTGTGTAACCTTCGCAAGAACTTAGCCGAAGTAAAGAGTTTTCGACTGATGTCTCGAATCTGCGGACCCCATGTGAGGCATTTATCTATGTGCAGACCTAAATTTTTCACAATATCGCTGTATGGAATGGTAATACCTTCACAAACAACGCTTGGCAATAGGGCCCAGTCCAGTTTGGAGATCAACCTGGAGCTGCCGACAATAATGTTTTGGGTTTTACTAGGATTAACCGTCAAACCATGGGCTTTGCTCCAATCGCATATGTGTTGGATATCAAGGTTAATCTTTGAAATAGCTTCGGCCATTCTGTCCAGGGGTGCCTGTGTGTAGATTTGGAGATCATCAGCGTAGAGGTGGTAGGAGGAACGAAGATTATTAGTCACGGAATTAATGAAAATAACGAAAAGTAGAGGAGAAAGCACGCCGTCTTGTGTTACGCCAGCAGACACGGAACACCAGGAGGAAAACTTATCCTCAACACAGATGCGTTGCCGGCGCCCATACAAGTAACTTTGAAACCAATCAAGTGCCGTTGGAGATATGTTAAGAGAACACATTACACTCAGCAGGACGTCGAAATCGACCGTGTTGAAAGCATTACTGAAGTCTAGCAATGTCAGGACTGTCAGCTTACTTTCTTCCATGCCCGACCTAATGCCATCCGTTATATGAGTTAGAGTGGTGGTTGTGCTATGCCCAGCTCGAAATCCAGATTGGAAAGGATTAAGGAGATTACTCTTGGAAAGGAAATCATTAAGTTGGGAATGGATCAAACGTTCAAGAACTTTAGAATGGAATGGGAGAATTGGAATGGGACGAAATTCAGAAGGTACGGAGGCGTTAGATTTTTTTAAGAATAGGGATGATATGTGCTTCTTTCCAAGCGGTAGGAAATATGCCCGTGGACACGGAATGGTTTAGAATGTGGGTAATGACGGGAAGGATTTCGTCTAGGATAGGGAGAATCATATTACGGCTGACATGGTCACTCCCCACGGCATTGGAAGAAATGAGCGCAATAGCTTTCCTAACATCACAACTAGCAAATTGTTTGAAGACAAAAACAGGACAATCAGAAGTTTTGTGGGTTGAAAGATTTTTAATTGTGTTGTCTTTGACCATCGTATTGAAATATGTTGGTGACGAGAAATGATGGTTCAAGGAATTTAAGTCTGAAGATCCAGGAATAGAATTTTGACGAGATTTACCCACTCCCAGAGTCTTAAGGAATTTCCAGACTTTAGCCGGGCTACCATTATCAACTGAGCTGTAATATGTCTGCGTTGAGCATTCCTACACACCGTACTGCAGTGATTCCGAATGTTTATGTACTTACGCCAATTTAATTCGCTAGGACGGCGATTGTACCTAGACTTGGCTGAAGCTTTCCTAGTTAGTAGTTCCGTTATTTTGGCTGTGAGCCAGGGTGCTGGAAGATGTTTCACCTTGACTGGCCGAACTGGTGCGTGGATGTCGTAAATATTCAATATGTTATGTGTAAATATTTCAACTTTTTTGTCAATGTCGTCAGTGAGAAACATGGAACTCCAGTCCATGGTGTCAGCATCCTTGCGAAGATCAACAAGGTTCAAATCCCGACAGTTCCGCTGCAAAAAAATTTTAGGAGAAGATTTGGGCGGATGGATACGATAGGATAGAAATAGAAGGTCGTGAAAAGAAAAGGCATCAGCGGGATATTGTCCATGTTGTGCAACATGGTTTAAGGAGGACACAAGGACAAGGTCAAGAAGCGAGGATGTACAGTGGGGAGGGTGGTGAGTGGCACTGAGAGGAAGAACAGAAAGATTACAGGATCGGACAGAGTTAAGAAAAGAAGAAGAACGTCGGTCGTTCTTGAGGAGACAGGTATTGAAGTCGCCCATGATTATGGTTTGACTGTACAAAGGGACTAGATTTTCAAGAATAACCTCAAGAGAAGGAAAGAAATCAATTCGAAGCGAGGGGCAATAATAGACACCGAGTAATACTTTCTTATGGGAGAATTCCACCTCCAAGAAAAGATGTTCGCCAGCATTTGGCGGTGGAGGTTGGGGTGACACACTAACTACAGTATAAGGTAGATGTGTACGGAGATATATGGCAACACCGCCTCCACCACGAGCCGTGCGATAATTTCTGATGAGGTGGAACCTCGGGAGTGAGAAAGTGGTAGAAGAGAGAGAAGGTTTTAACCAGGATTCAGAAACGAAGATAGTATGGATATTGGTACACTCAAAACTGGCTAGCATATCTGTAAAATGAGCCGGAATACTCTGGGAATTCAAGTGGACTACATTGAAGTTCTTGGGTACGTCAGAGAACTGAAAAGAGAGAGTATCAGTAATTGAAGGAGTACTACTAGCAAAGCTGTCATCACTACACGCTGAAAAGAACTCATCGCTATTACTGTCGTCGTGCACAGATATTTGGTAATATAAAGCTTTATTGCACAAATTTATTAAATTATTTATTTAAAAATTTATTGCACAATGATATAAACCAATATTCGTACATTAAGGGAGGAAACCGGTTTAGGAGGCCGAAATTTTGGTGTTTTTCAAGAATTTTTTGAACAACGAAGAAATAATCAGAAATTGTTTTAAATTTAGAGGGTATTTTATTTATATTTTTAAGTACAATTTAAAAGTTTATTAAGCTATTTCCGCTGGAAATAGTGGCGTTAAAGCGTGCTGTCCTGTGTCCATGGACGATCGCCATCAGAGTGTCTGGTGGGAATTCCTGAAGTTGCAATTTTTGTCTGAAATCAACGGATTTTTTTTTAATTTATTAACAACATATTTCCTAAGAATATGAACCTAATTGTGATAAAAAAATATTGAAAATTGCATGTTTTTGTGGCGCTCGAACACAATGTCACTTTTTTATACCAAACAATATTTTTAATAATAATATAATCCCAGAATTAGGTTCATATAAATTATAATTGAATAAAAAAAATCCCAAAGAAAATTATAACGATTGGTCGATAACTTTTTAAGCTAGAATACAACTTGTAAAAAACTCGTTTCGAGAAAAACGCGTTTGAAATATAATGTAGCGAAAACGAGAAATTCAAAGCAATAATTAATTATATAAACTTCTTAACGTTTAATCAGCTATTCCAGCACCATATAGCAATCCCTCTCATAACGAACATCTGCCGAAATTTCCTTACCTCTATTGTTCCGTAGTAGTCTCAAAAACAAAATAAACAACACAACAAAATATCTTCCAAGCCGGCTGGTCACCGTGGAAGAGTCACCACTACCCTCCAATGAAACAATCAGAAATTAGTCCAAACCCCAGGAATCACTCAATAAACAAGTTACACATAGCAACATACAATGTGAAAACACTATCCTCCTACGAAAGGCTATTAGAACTCGAAGAAGCCCTAAAAGAAATAAAATACGACGTCATCGGTCTGTCAGAAGTCAGAAGAATGGGCAGTCAAATAGAAGAATATGAGAGTACGATATTATGTTATGTAGGCCACACACCAGGACTTTATGGCGTAGGTTTTTTAATAAAGAAATCCTTACAACATTATATTGAACGATTTACAGGGTTCACGGAAAGAGTAGCTCTGCTTAACCTAAACATACAAGGATATATTATAAGCATTATTCAAGCCTATGCCCCCACAACTCTTTCAAGTGAAGAAGAGATAACAGAATTCTATCGAAATTTGGACACAGCAATACAGAATTCTTCAAAAAATCTAATTTTAATGGGAGATTTTAATGCGAAAATAGGCCAACCACTAAAATATGAACATATTATAACAGGAATATATGGACATGGCGAAAGAAATGACAGAGGTCAAAGATTAATAGATTTCGCATTTGAAAATAGACTTTCAGTAATAAATACATATTTCAAAAAAAAACCAAATCGTAGATGGACTTGGCGTTCTCCCAGCGGTGAATATAAAAATGAAATCGATTATATACTGTCAAACCAACCTAAACTATTCCTCAATATAGAAGTTCTGAACCTTAACTTCTCTACAGACCATAGAATGGTAAGAGCTACAATAGTTTTGAAAGTACCAAAGAAAAGCCGAATCAAATTCCAAAGCTATTTATTGCCGTATTGGAATATATTATAAATAAATTAGACTGGAATAAATACGGCTTGTTTATCAAAGGAGAATATCTGAGTCACTTAAGGTTCGCGGATGACTTGGTACTTCTATCGGAAACCGGTGGCAACTTAGAGCGCATGATACAGTCATTACACGAAGCTAGCAGACAAGTCGGGTTGCAAATAAACTTGACAAAAACAAACACCATGACAAACAGCTATAAAAGAAACATCTTACTAGAAAACAAACCATTAAGGTACGTGGATCAATATATCTACTTGGGGAAACAGATAACATTGACCAGCAATAGCAACGAAATAGAGGTGGAGCGCAGAACAAGAATTACTTGGAATAAGTTCTGGAGTTACAAAGAAGTAATGAAAAGTAACATGCCAATAGAAGTGAAAAAGAAAATGATGGACACTTGCATTTTACCATGTCTTACATATGCTTGCCAAACGTGGAAATTCACAAATAACATCAAGAATAAAATAATAACGTGCCAAAGGGGAATGGAACGTAGCATGCTCAATATAAGAATAGATCACAGAATCCGTCATACAAAGATAAGAAGCATAATCAAAACAATGGATGCGGTAAAATATGCTCAAAAATTGAAATTCAAGTGGGCTGGCCATGTAGCACGCCTTACAGATAAGAGATGGACATCTAAAGTAACCTCATGGGATGGCCCACAGGGCAAGCGGCGCGTCGGTAGACCATACATGCGATGGGAGGACGACATTAGAAAAATCGCCGGACCGCACTGGATTGATGTCGCCAGAGACAGAGACAAATGGAATTCATTGGAGGAGGCCTTCACCTGAGAGGGGTCCATGCTTGTAATGTAACTTCATTATGTAAATATTTTTTTGTAAAGTGCATGGAATAAAAGGCTTTTTTATTTTTATTTATTATTTATTTATTATTGTTCCGTAGTACAATGATACTGAGGCAGGTATACGAAAAAGGGTCCCTAAGCGACCGCTCCGTTATAACTACCGCACAGTGCTCATAGCATCGGGAATAATGCGAATTTAGCTTTAAAATTTTTACCACATATTCTTGAGTTATACTAACGATTTATGCAATAAAAATAAAAAGATTTTTTGAGCGATCTAAACCGGTTTCCCCTCTTAAGCGGAATTTGCGACATTGACGCCAAAATTTTAAAGGCAAGAATATTTTTTTAATAACAGTTACCGCTATTTAGAAGAGCAACATATTGATCGGTTGTTATACATTGTGTTTTCTGTATGACTCACTATATAAAATTGCCCAACTTTACTTCAAGTGGAATCGCAGAAATACACGTGTACACAGAAGGATTAAATTCAATTTACACTTCATTGTGACATTGCGATACTTAAGCACAATTAAAAACTTTAGTATCGTAAACATTTAAACCATAATTTCTGTGCCTTTTGCTCTGTTCTTCTTTCCCATTCATGATCGGTTCGTTACATTTTTTTCAGCATGTTGCTCAATTATTTACTTGACTTTATAACCGTCCGTATGAATGACGGTAACTCTTCCAGGAAATTATAATATATTTATGGGAAATATCAATGTATAATACTTATAAAGGTTTATAGGTGCTATCAATGCACGTGGCTTTCTCAAATTCAATAAATAAATTAGTTAAATTAATACTCAATTAAGTTTTATTTTTTAAATACATTTATGTTGAGAAAAAATAATTTTGACTTGGCTTATTTTAATCAATCATATATTAATACATGCATGACAATTATATGGATTTTTTATGTTTATAAATCGTTAATTAAAATAGGGTACCTTTATTAGCTATTATTCTTGTTTCAACTATAAATTGCACACATTCAGCGAAGTTTATTGTAAGTGCGTGGTAGCCTGTAGGTAACGGATCAGACGTGGCTGCTAACATGTTTACAGTGGTCGCGGGTTGAAATCCTAGGGCACAACTCTGACGTTTCGGAGTCCTGTGTGTAGTACCTCCTCTATCTCCTAGCCTGTATGATAGGCAATTCATGCACTATAACGGCGAGGGAAAACTTGGCAAAGGCATGCTTCCAGCTAGTCCGACCCGTCGCGATGTTGTTTGTATTCTGCCTTGGTTAGAAATCCTGCATTACAATTTCTGATAGTTACGGATGAGATATTTATGCTCCCTTGGCCACATCTGAAGTGGCATGGTTAAGTATTTAAATTTTATCTATTATAATTTGTAATTGGATTTAATAATAATACGAAATCTTATCGTTTTTATTCTTGAGTAACCTTCAGTCTCCTTTTGATGCCTATAATGTTTCATCTTTCAACGCCATATGTCGTCACTGGCAACCTTACAATGAGAGACGTTGCCTTTATGCAGCAAGGTTTTGGAGGCTAGGAAATACTACGTAGTTTACGGAAAGTCGTACAGTTATGTTGGGTTAGGAATTTGACCGCGCTCTCATAGTTGAACCTGCTAATATATTTTAAATAGATACATTCGTCAATAGCTTTGAGATTTCTAAATGTAGCTGTTGGTCAAAATATGGATATTATTAGTGGTAAGGTTTCTTCTATGTGGGCCACCTGGGAAGGTACCACTATGTAATTGCTGTGTTGCGTTCCGGATTAAAGGGCATTGTAGGTAGAGTAACTACTGGACTTATTGAGACTCAACATCTCATATCTCAGAATGGCGAGCGCAGGCAGGCAGAGGAATGCCAAGCGGTCCTTTATAATTCATGGTGTGGTTTGGTTTTGCTACTGACCATGAGGCGTCGTATTACTTACCTTAAGGCGAATGGCATGATCGTCTCACTATTCAATGTAATAAAAAAATCTAAATTATTTTCCACTAGCCCATTTTCATTTTTAAGCACTCTGTTAAATAAAATTCTCTATTCTGGCATTCGATTACATTCTGGCATTCGAATACAGATTAAAGGAAAATTGTACTTATAAATATCAATTTAAAGATGATTAATTTTCTTTAACATTAGTATTGCAGAATAAATTAAATGCACATTAAGTTTATGGCGTGTTTCAATATCACACTCGCCTGATAGCAATCTTACAAAGATGCTTGTTGACACTCGAAACCCACGAGCCAAGCACCGTGCGTTATCTTTTACGTCACGTTATTCATTCACAGAAATGAAAATACCCCAATTTTCCGCAATAGTTTCCGTACTTTTACCAAGTCCTAAATATAAACAAAGGTATTGCTATAGCTGTATTTAAAGAGTAAAATATATTGGTTTGCAGATTTTCCAATCAATGATAATTTTACGTAGCATGCAATAATTACATAACGAGTAAACTTCAATGCGTCCTTTGATGATTATTTCATTATTATCAGTCACAAAAAGACCTCCAGATAAGCTGTATTCAGAGCAAAATACAGTTATCATCCATCCAGACTCCACCTCTGCCCACGTGGCGCAGTTGATAAGATACCGGCTACGAAACGATAGGCCGCGGTTTCGATTCCCGCATAGAGACAAAAGTTTGTTAGGCCCACGAGTATAGGTCTCGGGTCTGGGTGTTCGTGTGAAATCAAAGTCTCTTGTAGTTTCTGCTACCCACGACACAAGACTTAATTGATCCTTACGTGGGGTTAGGACTATGTATGTTATGTTGGGTCTGTTGGCTGTATTTATTTATTTATTACAATTTGCGTTAGGTCGTATGTCGACTGTGTGTGCTCATCTTATACTAAAATAAAACAAAATTAAATATAAGACGAGGTTTGTCAATATCTATATTTGTTACATAATATCTATAATGATCATATTTTACTTGGGGATAAAAAAGCTCAAAACGTTTCCATATTCATATTGTGTTTAGTTATTATATATGTATAACGAAATATTTTATTGCCCCCGCTGTATTTTCTGGGCATTCCTTCTAAAGACAACTGGTTGTTTTTACAAATGCTGTATGATGTCTGGGCCCTTGACAGGAATGAAGAAGCTAGGATCGCCCTGAAAGATAAGAGTTATTTTTCCGACATGAAATTTGAAAATCGCCCATAAAATAGGGAAAATTAGCAACTATCGATTTTTCATTTTATTTGATCATTATGGTTATTGCTATTGTTCTAATACAAAAGCATTTTTGGAGACAAATAAACGGGACGAACTAATTTGTACACCTAATAAGTTCTTCTCAATCTCATAAAGATTGTATTAAAATTTTTCAGTCAATTTGGTCTTTAGAGTGAGTAAGTTTTTATTTGTATTTTGTGTTAAGGGAAAATTGTGTTTTTTTTTTAAATATCTTATTAAGACGCGTCTAAATTTTCGAACCCGCGACCTCAGTGCCCGTGACACGACGCTCTACCAAGCTGAGCTAATGAGCCTGACGGGAAGGCTGGCGAACATCTTGTGCAGATACCACTGACCACTGTCAAGCGTTATAAAAGACGGGAACGCACATGACAAAAGTCTGCCACCAGCTGAAGCAAATACGAACCTTAGTCTATGAAGTGTTGAGTTGAAATTTGAATGTATGTGTGACATCATATTATTCAATCAATCACGCAAATCTGTAAAAACCGTGTGAAAAGTTATCGAATATTTTCTGATATTGCTGGAAATAATTTAATATGATTAATGCTCATACCCCCAGTTTCTGAAAGGATGATCAAAATCATAATCAACTAACACGTTTGTTAACAGCGAAGTCAAATCAATTTGGATTTCTGAATGGTTTCTGAAACGTTATTCAGCGAAAAATTTACTAATCTATGATCAATTTGATTTGACATTTCAATTAGGGCCGTAGTCTCAGAAACCTGAGGAGGTTCCGTCCCACCATGTGACACGGGGAGAGCCTACCGCCATAATATAATGATGTTGCAGGTTGTATACCACGTATGAACATTTGATTTTTCCGTTCTCGTCCTACTATTGGCCGACACAAAATATTTGTTTTATTGGTGCAATTCTCATCAACTAACATAATTAATTATTAAAATTATCAGAAACACATTAGTCATGATGACAATATTGTTTTATATAGATGAGTTGACGGAAACACTAATTTTCCGCGCACGTTATCACGTTATAAGCTTTATGCCTATTATCGCAGGCTTACACGGCGAGGAAAAGTAAACAACTCATGTAGATGTTTAATCTGTTTCAATTGCCGCGGTACTTACACGAGTTAATCTGCGCGCCGCAATTATTTCTAACTTTGTATCGTGTATTTGATTAGCAGTGCGCCTAAATGCCAATTTTAATCTATCTATTAAATCTGTGTGACGTGTAGAAGCTGTATGAAATAAATAAATTCTGTGCATTTTTTTGCAGATCCCTGTGTTTTAACTTCTATTTTAAAATCAATTTCTTTCTTCTCCCTTTCAATATCTTGACTCACTAAAGTTCCTAAGGAGTTTATTATCCTAGAGTTAAGACCATATTACCCAAAGCTTCTTAAGTGAGCACTAATCATCCTGGTTGCATATACCCTACAATTTACATTAGACAACAGCTTTCTATCATTTTACCTCGTTAACCCCAGCTGTCCCATGCAAAATTGACCCAAACCTATTTTCTTTATTATGTGGAAATACTATTTTACTTGAAAACACTAAGGGCCTTATTTATCAAATGTTTTGCCTGCTTCGCAAAAATTGAATTCAAAATAATTGAAATCGAAAGGACATAGCATTCGATAACTAAAGATTTTAGAACTGTCTATGAAAAGCCTGATAAGATTTTTCTGCAGCAGAAAGCTGAATGAGAGGTTCCATTGCTGGCGCAGTATTTATAATTTTATTATAATTATCTTTTATAATTGTAATTAGTTTTTGTGTATTCTTTGTCTTTTACTTTCCCGTGATTTATTTTTTTGTTATTGTTCTAGCAATAAATATTTCTTTATTTCTTATAAAACAGATCAGCTGTGAAATGAGTACACGCTAGTCAACGACAAACTAAACCTTACATTAGATAAATATAGATTATTTGTTTAAGGTAAAATATGGTCGGTGAAGATGCTCATCAGTTACACTATTGTTAATTTAATTTACTGATCTCAGTATGCAGTTTTAGTTTTCAACAAAATCAGGCTCGTGACTTCTTTCAGTATTTTTCGTTATACCTTATAGACTTTAGTTTCGGGTGAAAACCTCGTGAGGAAACCTACTTACTGTAGCGATTAGTAAGAATTTCTATAAGTCCACCAACCCGCACTAGGCCAGCATGCTGGAATAAATCACATTTCCCATCATTTCTTTAGAGACCTCTTTTTCAGCACTTTTCAGCGTTCTGGTTTGTTTTGAGTTGTAGCAAGATTTATGGGTTTAATACATTTAATATATGAATTTATTTGCACCATTTTTTATATATCATCTATCTACATAACATTTTTTAAAATCCTTAATATAAATTCATCAATAATTTTGTTTCATTTTGTGTTTAATATCCACATTTTAACGCTAATGTTTACTTGATTTGTGTTTTCCATGACCTGACAATTTGCTATTGCCACGAATTTCACGTATCACGTATGTGACTGGTGGGTGTTTTCATTTATTCACAAGTACTCTGCATACTTATAATTGAACTGAACTACTTATTAGGTACCGTTTGACATTTCTACTTTTCAATTTGTGCTGTTCAACTACAAGTGTAACTCACAAAATTATGGTTTACAGAAAATTTTATTGAAATTGTCAATTACTTTCCCCGTAAAACCACAATTTCACGATTTTACGGAAATTATATTGAAATTGTGTGAGGTAAGTCAGTACAAAGTTGTTAAATAAATAAAAATAGTTAAATAAATAAATAACACCCAACAGTCACATACGTATATAGTTCTGACCCCACACTGAGATCGAGTCTTGTGTCGCGGGTATCAGGAAATACGAAAGACTTTTTCGGTCTCACAACACCCAGATCCGAAAGAAATATTTGTGGGCCGCACAAACATTTCTCTCGGTGCGGGGACCGAACCTGCGGCATCTCGTTTCACAGGCGGCGTTTAACCGACTGCGCCACGGAGGCTCTTAAATTAAAATTAGGAAAGATAAAACGGTACCAATTAATTTAGTTGGATAGTAATTCGATAGCCGATGGTATTTATAAAGGGCGGTCATAACTAACAATTACATAACTTGCTAGTTTAATTTCGGTAAATAAAAACAAAATGTTATTTTAAAATACAAATTTATTTAAGTATATACTACAAGATACCTATACGAAACACTTAGAGTATATTGAGAATGGTCTTCAGCTACTTAAGTATATCTACATAAAATTTAACCATACATACTTATTTACGTGGAATAACCATACTGTACATATAGTATATGAAAGAGGAAAATTATTGACAAAATATTTTTTTAATTGATTAATTTTTCACGGGTGACTGCGAAACTGTAAAGTAATCGTAAGTAGTATATATTTACCGTAGTATTAATGGTAATATTAACGACTGAACGTCATGAAGGTAATCGAAAATCAGCGTTGCAGTGCGGCTCAGGTCACGACTGATGCTGCACCATATTAGCTGAATAAGAGATACCTTTGCTGGAGTAATATTTATTTTTATTTAGTTACCTTGTTGTTTATTACTCTGTAAATTATTATGCCAGGAATAAATATTTTTTTCTTTCTTTCTAAACGTCGTGTCGGGAAGTTAAAAAATATAGCCAAATCCGTGATAAAAGTTTAATTTCAATGTGTAACAGTTGTAAATCTAAGTAAGTGTAATGTGTAAGGTATAATCGGTTATTCCGTGCGTATTGTTAGTTCACGCAAGGTTCTGTCCCTTGCACATGCGCCAGTAGCAGCCCTTCAGGGCGACCAGCTCGGCGTGAGTGCCGCGCTCCACTATCTTACCTGTATACATACATACATACAATACTTAAATACAATATTAACACTTGTACACTTGTCCCTTTTGCAAAAATTGCAAGGTTGGAGGGTATAAAGAAATAATCTTATACAGGGTATATCAAGAGTGCTGCCGAAAACGAAGCCGTGTGCAATAGTTTAAAAAACATTGTCGCGTTTCTTTGCGAAATTTTTAATTACTTTATGTTTGTAGTCACTAAAACTATCACTTGACACTTAACTTGGGAACAGAGCTTATTCTTAATACCCGATTTTAACTGTCAGAGTAACTATTGGACAAAGCATCTTATGTGTCATTATGGCGAGGGTAGTGGAATGCCAAGCATTTCTTTGTAATGGAAAGTGTTGACTGGTTTTGCTACTGTCCATGAGCGGACGTATCGCTTGCCATCAGGGGGATGGCATGCTGGCCTCACCATTCAAAGCAATAACAAAAGTTGCTAGTTGAGGACTCGTTGCGCCCTCCAATCCACATGAGCCTTCAGAAAGAGGTATACTACGATAGTTCTATTTCCTTCACTTATTCAACAGGGGATCCAGCTTTTCAGCCAGGGGTGGCAGGGTCATATAGTTCTCGTCAGAACACTGGGTCCCATTTAAATACTCGAATTCGTAATAATGGTCTTTTAAAGTTTGTTACAGGCGTGATTTGTGAACACAACCACACTTTTTTACTTCATTTATCAACTTAGAAAGAATTAATTGTGCCTATAAATTTTATCATACACACATACAAAATCGTCACGCCTGTATCCCATAGGGTAAGCAGAGACTATAGGCCGCCACTTTGCTCGATCCTGACATACTACTTTCATCAACCTTTTCTTGCATTCTCGTCGGTTCAGGGTACTTTTGACCTGACCCTTGTTGAGGGTATCACCGATTTGGATGGTGTATGTTCGGTGAGGACGATCCCTACCGACTCTTTTTTTTTAATTTATTGTACACAAAAGAAAATTATACATAAATCATAACATACAGGGTATATCAAGACTGCTACCGAAAACGAAGCCGGGTGGTAGTTTAAGCGACTTCAGACACAATGCAATAGAAAATGTTGCAAAAAAAGTGACGTTTTTTTTGTTATTTTTTTATATGGTCGTATTTGGGTGGTAAATACATTTTTTTTGCCTAAAATAATAATGTATACTCTTTTATTTATAAAGACTATAAGGTATAAAAGAGTTTAAATTATTATTTTAGCAAAAACTTACCACTCAAAAATGATGATATTTAAAAAATGATAAAAATGTCGCGTTTCTTTGCAAAATTTTTAGTTTCATTGTGTTTGTAGTCACTCAAACTACCACCCGGTAGCAGTCTTGGTATACCCGGTATAATATATAATCATTCTTCCATCAACATCCAATCTTATCAACAAGATAATAACTAAATTCTGTCAATTTGGAGCCAGCCCTTGTACTTATTACATATGAAGTGGTTACCTTTATCTAGTACGCAGATGAGGTCAGCGTCCTTGATGGTGGAGAGGCGGTGCGCGATGGTGATGCACGTGCGACCCTTCGCCGCCTTCTCCAAAGCCTCGGACACGGCCTGCAACAAACATATACATATTATATACACTCACGTCTGTGATCCTGATGGGTAGGCAAAGTTATCAAGCTTCGGATATATTTATGGTGCATGGTAATAATGTAGGTATTTTGAATAGAAATTGACAAATTATAAGTAAATAAAAAAAATCCTCCAATATAACAAAAGGAGTACGAACTTAACTAAAACAGTTCAATGCTCAGCCTACTAAAGAACTAGGTGTCACATTAAATGATATATCGTTTACGTAGATTTAAAAAAGGTAGATTGATAAATTGAGATCGACAAGGATACGAAGATTCTTCGCAGTCACAAAAAACAACGACTATAAAACCTTCACCTCTACAAACATTTGTTATCTACTTTTATTGATTGCGAATTTTTAACTTGCCAAGTTTTAATTTATTTACAGCTTTTTGGGAAAATCTATGAATTTATTCCAGCAAATATTCTTTCATAAAGAGACTTTATTACGTAGAGAGTTTTCGTTTTGACATTTTCCAAAATCTATTTATTTTGTCATCACTATTTCACGAATAATATTGTCATAGTTTAAAAAACCATTTATTTATAACTTACCTCCCAATCATGGTTTAAAGCGGAGTTGTTATCAAATTAAAGAGAATCATAAACTTAAGCTCGATGAGTATGATGATGAAATAATGATGTCACTATAAATAACTTATTGAAGTCTAAGCTCGGTTTAAATGACTAGTAAGATATATTTTATTAAAATTATTTTCTCGGTATTTTGTTAGGAAAACCACCAATATTATACAAAAATCAAGACGATATCTGAAAACTAACTTCCCCCACGATAAAGTCTCTTGAAAATGACCAAAACTAATTATTTTTAATATGCTTAATTTTTTGTAGTGGCATATATGGATATACATACATTTTAACACATATTATTTGTAGTACACATGATAGTTTATAAGTGCATGTTGTGATCTCCTCATATTATAGAAATACAATTTTTAAACTACACTAGTACATTGAAGTGCGTGGTGGCCTGTTGGTAAACGGACTAGACGCGACTGCCAACATGTTCACGGTGGGCGCGGGTTCGAATCCCAGGGCACACCTCTGACTTTTAAAAGTCATGTGTGTATTGATAGTCAATCACCACGCACTAAAACGGTGAGGGAAAACATCGTGAGGAAACCTGCATGCCATGGCGATTCATAAGAATTTCTATGGTATGTAAGTCCGCCAACCCGCACTAGGCCAGCGTGGTGGACTATATGGCCTAACCACTCTCAATCGTATTCTCGATTGTAGAGTAGGCCCGTGCCCTGCAGTGGGACGTAAATAGGCTGATACAGATACTAGTACATTAGCAAAGCTTTCAAAGTGTATTCTTTGTAGAAAATCCTAACAAATAAAATGAAAATAATAAACTCTCGTTCTTGAAGCAATGTGTTGTGTAGAATTGAACGAATGAATGAACGAGTGAGCGAGTGAATGTCTTATACAACTGAGCCTTGGACAGAATGATTGCATGACTTAGAGTGGAGATCCGTCCATGGATCTGTCAGCTTGAAGAACGAGTGTATAAGTAATTATTTTGTATGACAGATTGATTGAATGATACGGACGAGTAACCATATAACACGATTTAACATAATATTGAAGTTATGTTCCACAATAAACAAATTTGATTTGATTGGATTTGATAAAGTGAATGGTTGTATGACTCGATTAGATAGAGTGAATGGTTGTATGATTCTGTATCAGCCCATATACGTTCCTGCAGGTCTACTGCAGGTCACGGGCCTCCTCTACAATCGAGAGTACGATTGAGAATGGTTAGTCCATATAGTCCACCACGCTGGCCTAGTGCGGGTTGGTTATATGCAAGAAGCTTATACCCAAATAGAGATTGCATTCCGTATATAAAAGTGAAGCACAAAAATTTCACCTTGAATGACGTCGCTGTTGCCTTCTATCCTTTTCTTTCGAGGAATAATGAATGAACAAAACGTAATTTTCATTCATTGTCACTCTAAAGAAAAGGATAGCAGGCAACAGCGATTGCATTCAAGGTCAAATTTTTGTGCTTCAGTGTTTTATACGAAATGCAATCTCCATTTGGGTATAAGCTTCTTGGTTATATGATCAGATAGAGTGAATGGTTGTATGACTTGATAGAGTGAATGTTTGTATTACTTGATAGAGTGAATGTTTGTATGACTTGATAGAGTGAATGTTTGTATGACTTGCTCGAATGAATGGTTGTATGACTCGATATAGTGAATGTTTGTGAAGGTACCCGTTCGCTGTTGGCGTCGAGCGCGGAGGTGGCCTCGTCGAGCAGCAGCAGGCGCGGCGAGCGGATGAGTGCGCGCGCGATGCACACGCGCTGCTTCTGGCCGCCGGACAGCTGCGCGCCACTCGTGCCCAGGTTCGTGTCGTAGCCCTGGGTGATGCAACACAATAGTACAATATAGTGAGAAAGATGGATGTACTTTTGAAATGCGTATTCTATGATCAGAACTACATTTTGATCATCCGATGCTAAGTTACGTAGCATGCTCGTAGTGTAGTTTTAGTCATAGTCAAATGGAATGAAAAAGTAATGAAAGTACGCTGATCCGAGCAGTCCCTACGACTGCTTTAAAATAATATTGTAATATCTTTGAAAAAGACGTAGTTTTGGTTGGTAGAGCATGAAAAGATGACACCTTCTTGCCAGATAGCGTGACGACTTGCACAAAAGGGCCTGCAGGCGACTGGATGCATAAAGCAACAGACCGGGCTCTGTGGTGTACCTTGAGAGAAGCTTATGTTCAGCAGGGGACTACAACGGGTTGTTGATGATGATGAAAAGATCTGTAAACGACACACAGACCTCTAAAAAAATATCTACAGCTACATTTCTACAAACCTTAGGCAGTGAGACGATGAAGCTGTGTATGTTGGCGGCCTTGGCAGCAGCGACAATCTCGTGCATGGTGACTTTTCGGTTGTTGTCTCCGTAGGCGATGTTCTCTGCGATGCTGCGGTCGAAGAGCACGGGCTCCTGCTGCACCACGCCCAGCTGCCGCCGCAGCCGGGGCAGCGTCATCGAGGACCGAGTGTCACGGCCGTCTAGCTCCTGAAGAGTACAACCGCTACCGTATGCCGCTTCTCATTTAAATCGTACAATAATTCTTCCATTAATCCCTCTTATTTTATGCTAGCGGCCCGTCTCAGTTTCGCCTGGGTGCTGATATTTTATGATTTCACTCCATACCAGTTACATGTTATTTTTCTTGCAAATTCTTGTATACCGAAACTCGACGTAACTATCCTATATCCTACCACTTCTTTTTCTTCCCACCATACCCGCCCTGCTCAATCCTGTCCAATCCCGTCAGTCCCTTTTAATTCCCGCTCCGTCCTGGGGCCCTACTATATTCAACGAAACGAAGTTCGAAACTTCGGATGATCGAAGTTCATATACGATACAAATGTACCTACATATACTTATGGTCTTTATTGACTTATAGTCGTAACGATAGACTTATAGTTAGGATGTACGTTACACAAATACGAACTTTTACAGAGTAGATAAATTCATATTGTATATAAATTTCGATCGTCGGAAGTTTCGAACTTCGTTTCGGATTTATATAGTAGGGCCCCTGTCCTTTCTTGTTATTTACCACCCCGACTCATCCCGTGCGTTTACTATCCCTCCTATTCCATTAAATTAATTCTGTCAGCTATCTCAGTCCTATCCCACAAAAATAGTGTGCGTTATGAATTACTAACATCAAAAGCTTTTTTGACTTTCCATACAACATTTCATCCCTTATTTCACCACAATATGCGGTTTTTCCAAAAATTGTCGCTTGCAATATATATTTTTTGTAATAAGGAGCTAAAAGTTATATTTTCATTGAAATGACATCAGTGATTGCTATTTTTGATTTAACATTTCAACCCCATTAGGAATAATATGGCCTATGCTACTCAGGGGTAACATGCCTTTTTAATAGTAAAAGAATTTTCATTATCGGATCGGCAGTACCAGGGCGTCAGCGCTTTTGATTTTCCATAAATTACTATATCATCCCTTATTTCACCCCCATAATACGGTTTTCTAAAATTATGACGCGCCATTATTTTTTGTTAGTAATAAACAGCTGAAATGTAAATTTTCATAGAAATATACTTCAGTGGTTTTAATTTTCGATGTAACATATCAACCCTTAATTTAACCTCCGTATTATGTTTTTTACAATAATCATAATTATTGTATTTCTCACTAATAAAAATAAAATTTTCTCACTAATTCTTAATTAGTTACCTAATACCTATACCATATTCGCATATGATATGATTAGTTTTTCAAAATTAATAAAATATGAATATCAAGCATTATCTCTTTTATAATCTCTAATAATATTTATAACAATCATTTTAAGAATCGATCATAAATAAATAGAGAACAATGATAGAAAAAAAAGTATTAAGTAAAATTTGTTAAGTTGTAAAATTCAAGGCTTCGAAAGTATTGTTAATGGTTGACAATAGAGATAACTACGGAATTAACGTAATCACACATTTGATTCACAAATGATGAGATGTAAACTAACATTAGTAAATGTTTTATAATCTCCATCTTTAAGGCGCAATATCACGGTTAACTCAAGGTCGTCGGATAAAGTATTTCCTGCATAATAGGGAAACGTACGAGTTGTCCACAAATAAAACTTAATCTATGAAAATGTTCGAAATACGGTTCTTAACAATGTTTTTTTAATTAATAAGGTTATTCTATCCAAGTAAGATAAGAGGAGCGAAAATTGCCAACATTTATCTAAAAATAAAAATATCCTAGTGAAGACAATGAGACAATCTTTTGAAATTATTGTATTTATTCCAGTAATCTGGTAGTTTTACCTGGAAAGTTTACCGGGAGCTTTGGAAATGGGTAACTGTAAAGATTTGGAGGTGCTCTTTTCGAATTCTTACTTTGCGACCTCGAATTTTTGCCGCTCGCGCCGCCATCTTGATAAAAATGGGGTCCAAAAGCAAATTTTAATATTTTTTAATGAAAAATGACAAATTTTACATATTGTTCACAAAGCTCCATACAAAAAAATAAACTTCAAGTTCATTTCTCCAAAAACTCCGGGCCTGGATCTAAATTATGTTTATATTTATTGAAAATGTATATGTTATGGGCCAACTGATTAATGCGGGCAGCATTCATAATGCCCGGGCAGTATGAATATGGCCGAGCCATATCGGGCCAAGTGATTAATTACAATCTAAACTCACCTATTTATCACATTGCCCGGGCATTATGAATATGGCTACATGATGATCGGGCAATGTGATTAAATGGTGATTTTTTACGTGGTGCGCTGCCGCATTGTCGCATCTGCGATAGACCCATAAATTAGAAAGGTTGAATTGATCTGCTTATGTTTAGTTGTTTTTAACGTCCGAAACATTATCTTCAGAAGAAAATTTGTGTACCCACTTTATGGATAAGTTAGGTCGACTGTGCCCCAAAACCGACATGGAACACCCCGACTTCACGTAGTCTTTTGGCTACCAACCCTAGAGTGTATATAAAAAGCCGGAGGCGCGGAGGAAGAGCAGCCCCCGCCCGCTGTAACGAAGGATATGGGTGCATGGGTGCCTATCTTTTGTTACGCAAGGGCGAAGAGGCTGAACTTCCCGTAGCGCCGGAGACGATGCAGAAGCTAATTTGTATTGACAACAAGCGTTTTAAGGGTTAGGTTGCTGTAATAGATATTTGTCAGGAATGGTGCGTTACCTTTTAATGGGAGTGGTACCAGGGGAGGTGCGACACTCCCCTACCCCTCCACTCCTCCCAACCCACCCCCTCGTGCTGCACTATTCTAAATTCTACCACTTTGGCTCATTGTTTTGATTTCGATTCGCTTTACATCACTCTGCCCAATAGGCACTTGGCATTATTCATAATGCCCGGGCAATGTGATAAATTGATTGGTTATAATCACAATGCCCGCTCTTATTGGGCATTATTCATATTGCCCGGGCATTATGAATAATGCCCGATTAATCACTTGGCCCATAACATATATTTTTCCTTACACAAAAAAGTATGTATCATCGAGGGACAACAATCTTCGCACCGATACTAAGTTTCATAGTAAGATGGGTATTCTCCTTTGAAGATAATTACTTTATTTTATACAAATCTATCGCCCGGGATAAAACAGGAAAATGTTTTAGGCAAAACAATAAAACATAGCATAATTAGTTTTAAGCAGTAACGGTTTTGGGATAAATTATATTTTTTACCGATACCATGAATGGTCCTTCCTTTCCTACAATTTATGTCCTGAGATTTTTTTACGTAAAGTTAATAGTTTTGGCGTACGAGCGCTGCGAAGTTTATTTTAAACTCGGTGCACCTAAATTATTTAAAATAAATAAATCATTTCATTTCAAGAACAAACACCTTGTAAACTTTACAATGTAAAGCATTGTAATCGTCGATCAAATATACACAAGATTATAAGTAACGGCGTGTGATCTTATTTGATTTTAGTATGGTCCAAAACATAATAAATCTTATTTTAAAGGAATAAGGTTTATTGTTACCTGAAGTTGATTATAATTATTTTTTTTGCTACATCTTGTAGTTCGAAATTCAAATGTATAATAAGTAACCTCGGCCACTTTTTGCGTGTGATTTTGATCCGGATCCTGTATCTAGTATACACGGTATATCAAGACTGCTACCGAAAACGAAGCAGGGTGGTAGTTTTAGTGACTACAAACACAATGCTACTAAAAATTTCGCAAAGAAACGCGACAATATTTTTTTCATCACCGTGTTTCGGTGGCAAATGCGTCGTTTTTCCTACAATGATAATTTAAACCCTGGCGTACCATAGCGTCTTTCAAAATAAAAGAGTGTACACAATTACTTTAGAAAAGAGTATGTATTTACCACCCAAATATGATGGGAAAAAATACACTTTATTTGCAACATTTTAATTGCGTTGTGTCTTAAGTTACTAGAATTACCACCCTGCTTCGTTTTTGGTAGCAGTCTTGATATACCCTGTATATTTGATCGAGGATTGTAATCTAAAAATTCTAAAAATGGTATGTACTGTGGTTGGCACTTACGATGTACCCGGTGTCAGGGTCGTAGAACCTCTGCATGAGCTGCAGTATGGTGGACTTGCCGCATCCTGAGGAGCCGACCAGCGCGACGGTCCGGCCCGCCTCCACCTTCAGCTCGATGCCCTTGAGCACGCGCTGCTGCGGCCGCGACGGGTAGCTGAACTCCACGTCGCGGATGTTGAAGCTGCCTGATGCGAACTGATAGAAAATATATATTGGAATGTGACAGCCTGCGTGGCGCAGTTGGTTGGACGTCGGCTGTGAAACGAGAGGACGCAGGTTCCATCCCCGCACCGACACACATATTTGTGAAGCACAAGCACAAGTATTTGTTTCGGGTCTAGGTGTTTGTGATCCTGACTTATTTGATCTAATTATAGGGTCTGGACCACGTGACTGATCGATGTATGTCAGTGTTTATGTGTTTATCAGTATACTATTCTAAATACATTTTTGCATTGTGGAGGGATACCACTATGATTTTTCAGTCTTCTTAATTGAAGTCACCATAAAGAAGAACCGTGCAATTGATCCACGTCTAAACCCAGTTGTTTTCGAATTTCCATGGTATGTAAATGCGTCGTCAGCATTTGGGCCAGCATGGTTGACTATTATCCTAATCTATCTCAATGATACTATAATTTGTAGACGAGTGCCGTGCTCAGATTTGGTTTATTAGGGGCTGATACATTATCAAGTGCGAGGGGACCTGTTGGTAAATGGGCCTGACGCAACTGCCAACATATTTACGGTGGCTGCGAAATAAAATCCCAGGTCAAACCTTTGACTTTTCAAAGTCATGTGCGTATAGTCTATTCCCATGCGGGCTATCTCCATGCAATAACGGTCAAGGAAAGCATCGTGAAGATACCTTTGGTATGCAGCAGTATCTTGTAAAAATATAGGCGCTTGTAAAAATTTCTGCGGTATGTAAAGTCCGACAACCCGCACTAGGACAGCGTGATGGACAATAACCCAAACCGCTCTCAATTATAGGAGTATTATTTATATTAGTGGAGGCTCGTGCACTGAAGTTATACGTTTCTGTTTTGTTACAACAACAGTACAATAGAGTGTAGCCTGTGAGTGTAGCTTACGCAGAATTTCTATAAGAAGTCGCTTCGAACAGCTCTCTGTGGTGATCACTAGGTCTATATTCAGCAGTGGACTTAGTTTGTAAAGAGAGAAAGAGAGAGTATAAGAGAGAGACACACAGAGAGAGATATAGAGGGAAGGAGAGAGAGAGAGAGAGATAGAGAGTGTTTACCCAGTCCTTCCTGTCGCGGATGCCGTCCTCGGTGCGTATCTTGGGCGTGCGATTGATGAGTGCGAGGATCCTGGCGCCGCACGCCTTGGCCGAGTTGAAGCTGGGCGCGTACACCAGCGACTGGCCCAGCATGTACGCGCCGTACATTATGGCCTCGTTCACACTGGCACACATCACATTGAAAGGCATTGAAATTGTACATACTTCATGAGTGTGCGGAAGAATACCCAAAATTAATGTAATAAATTCTTTAAGGAACACGGTTTCTTTGAATAATTTGTGAATAATAATTAACTACATTTGCGTTTTAGGTAAATCATGAGTGCAACAGGGGATGGGTGCAATAAGAGTTGAAACATGCTACTCGGCACGTGCAGAAAACATCTGTCTGGACAGAGTCAAACTGAATGAATCCTTTAAGACCAGCGCACACCGGGACGGATTGGCAAGGGATTTTGTTTTTTTACAAAGGATATTCAAAACTTATCTAGTGGGTACTAATTGAACATGAAATTTGTATCAGGCAGCAGGCGTTGTCGATGCATTTTTTGCCGCGGGACGCCGCGTCGCGTCACAGGATGCCGTGTTAGGCAAAAAAGATATGGCAAAATCCCTTGTCATTCCGTCTGGGTGTACGTAGGGCCTTTATTTTCACATTGATGTGTCTTTCCCATTATATGTCCGTTTGTTTGAGTTTAGCTATATTTTTCTTTCAATTTTAATTGTGTACTTTAATAAATAAATTAAAACCGGGTCCGACTTTTTATCGGTCCTAACGAATAATATAAGTTCATATTATGTAATGCTATTTGTTCACACTCCATACAGACGATACAAATTATGTTTACTATTGAATATATTTTACATATTGATACTTACAGCATAATGATCCCCTCATGTTATGCATCATATACAGGATGATATTGACACATTGTACTTATTTTAACCCATATGTTTCTCATCAACCCAGGTGACATTTTACATCATTTGAAAAAATATGAGTCCATTTTTTTGTCAAAAATTCGTATTTTAGTTCTTACTATTTTTGGGCATCCCATATAAATACGAGTTCTTTTTTTACCGCTTAGCTGAAGTTCAGTTCGGAAACTTATCTGAGCTGTAAGAGACTCGGTATCTTTAGGGGTTGATCAATAGCCTTGAAAACTAAAATCGCGATTTTTGACAAAACTATCAGGCACTTTTTGTTCAAACTTGGTACAATGTTACCTGGGATGGTTAGGAGCATGTGGTTTAAATTAAATACCAGATGTCAATACCACGCTGTATATAGATACCTATCTACAACATTATTCCATTATATACGGGTACAATAATTCATTAACTGTAACTTTGTAATTCTATACATTTATACATTTAGCTGTGCCCGCGACTTCGTCTGCGTGGAATTTAACAAAAAAGTTAATTAGTTTGTATAGTTTTTTTTAGTTTTTGCATTTTTATTTAAATTATCAACCTTTGTAACGAAACCATACCGCGATCTAATTCTACGGTGGCGCCATCTCTTAGCAAGCGGCGGTAAACTCCCGTTACACATTTATTTTCAGTTTTTTTGTATTAACATTATTGAAAAATTTCTTTATATACAATATTTTGTAAATGTGATATTGATTCGTTGGTGGGAGAAGTGGTGGGAGGTGTCCGACGTGACGGCCCAGTGGTGGCATATGCGTGAGCTACGCGCGGGCATTGCAACATTACTTTATTTTTCTAAAAAAAAGAATTTTTCTAAAATAAATGTCGCCTAAGTTACTCCTTGTTATATCAGCTACCTGACAAAAAAAGTCCCGTCGAAATCGGTCCAGCCATTTCATAGATTAACCGGAACAAACAGACAGACAGACAGACAGACAGACAGACAGACAGACAGACAAACAGACAGACAAACAGACAAAAAAAAATTAAAGTTCATTTTCGGCACAGGTATCGTGTATATAATGATATGTAGTTGGACATTTTTCTGGGGGCACGGCAGTTCCCCCTCCAAGTCGAGCTAAAAAGCGGTACAGTCGTACCATCCTTTTCTCGAAGCAATTCAGACCTTCCACGAAGCCGGAACCCGGTTGGCTTTATAGGAAAGGCGGTAAAGGCGCGTGAGCACGAGTGTCAACTCAGGGGCGCACGTTTTAAGAACCACTGCGGGGATACCGTCCGGCCCATTCGACTTATGGACGTCTAGAAGTCTGAGCTCCCGTTTGACAGCACGCTGGGTGATTTTTATGTCAGATAGGAGGCTCTCACAACGTGGGATGTTCGGCGGTGTGGCGCCCCCGTCATCCAAAGTCGAGTTCGAGGCAAAGAATTGGGCCAAGAGATCGGCCTTCTCCTTTGCACTGTGGGCCAAACTGTTATCGGGCTTGCGCAATGGTGGGGGACTGGACAGGCAGAAATTACCCTCCACAGCCTTAGCGAGCGACCAAAAAGCACGACTCCCGGAGGGATCGCTCTGGAGTCGCTCGCCAATTCTGCGGATGTGCTCCGCCTTGGCCTTAGCTAAGGCTCTCTTGTTGGATCTGGAGGCGGCGTTGAATTTCCGTTTCTCCTCCTTTGAATTTGGATCCCGACGCCTCCTTGCGTCTTGCCACGCCGCGTATGCGGACTGCTTTAGGCGCGCAGTAACAGCACAGGTACTATTGTACCAAGGCCGCCTGCGACGCCCTGCGGGTATTTTCGAGCTGGTTATGTCCAGTCAGTCGCAGTCCGCACAGGCGTCAGGATCATCGGAGGAGAAACACAGCCGCCCCCAAGGGTTGGACGCAAAGAATTCTCGCAGTCCATCCCAGTTTGCTGACATGTACCGCCAAACTGTGCGAGTTCCAGTCGTCGAAGAGCGGCTGGGACCCGCTCCAGGAGCCCATGAACGGACCAGGCAGTAGTCAGATGATCCCAGGGAAGCATCAACCGCTATCCTGTATCCGTCCGGGTGGGTCGTCAGCAGAAGATCCAACAAAGAGGGCTCATGGCTCTCAACGTCTGGAACACGGGTGGGCTGTGTTACCAGCTGCAAGAGACCATAAGCCAAGGTCATCTCATAGACAGCCCGACCGGGGAGATCAGTGGTCTTGGATCCCAACCACTCTTTGTGATGAGCGTTGAAATCACCGAGGACCACCACCTCCGCGGAAGGGAACTGCTCGAGAATCTGGTCAGTCTCCACTTGGACGCTCTCAAATAATTGAGTACATCCCGTATCACTGGCGTGGGACTTGTACAGGCATGCGTAGACTCGGGTCCTACCCCTGAATTCTACCCGTAGCCACAATAAAGACAGGTCCCGACGCTCGAGGCCCCGAAGGCGGTGACAACAGATATCACCCCTGACGAAGACGCACACCCCGGCTTTACGTAGGAATCGATGTTCCAATACTTAACCGGGGTAATTTAAGTACGATACATCGTCAAGGGTGGATATTTGCATCTCCGTTAAAAAGAGCAGGGCAGGCCGCGCCGTCTCTAGATGGTGGTGGACGGCGTCGAGGTTGCTATGTAGACCCCTGACATTACAGAAGTCCACAGAAAATGTGGATAAATTTCCCGCCGTGGAGAGCCTGCTTCTTTTCTGCCTTCGCATATTTTAAAGAGAGTGGGATAGGGTAAGGACAAGCGTGGTTGAACCAAGACGATACTCGAGAAGGGAGGATATACTGTGAAGCGGGCACATGGCGTTAGGAGGAGCCAGCCTGAAGCACGGAAGAAAAATTCTTTACTTTTTGAATAAATAGATCGACTTCGTCAGCAGCATTGTGTATAAATTGTACGATACATTATGTTTTCATGTGATGACATGGAATTTTTAATATTGATATGGTAATAACTTACGTAATAACTTTATACAGAAGATCCCTTAAGCAAGGACTAAATAAATTAATCGACTTGGTATTACATGCATCTCACAACTTTTTGCGGTAGAAAACCTGAGCTGCGAGACTTGGAATTTTTTTACAGGATGTTTTGGATGGGATTTTTATTTTCACTTTACAAACAGACACTTCAATTTTATTTATATGTATAGATGTATAGATTACCAAGTTATTCACGCAGTTGGTGTATCTAGAAAACTGGACAGTAATTATGAAATGTTTAAGTTTTCCTTTGATTAAGACACTAAACCAAATTATATTTTAAATTTGAAGGTTCTAAGTCTGCTATATATAGCCAATACATAATTATTAATACTCACAGCATAACAATCTTGTACTCGATCTCGCCCTTGGCAACTAGTACAGCGCCGTACACAGTAGCGCTGCAGTAGGCCATGAAGGGCACGTACACGCCCAGGCCGAAGATGAGGCCGCGCCACCTGGTCTTTTGGGTCACCGCGCGCGCCGCCACCGCCAGCGCCGCCTCGAACTTGCTCAGGAACAGCTGTTCGATGCCTGGTCAGGGGACACTGGGTTAGTACGGCTGTTGGTCTATAATACCCGATATTTATTGGCTTCCCTTTTATTTATTGTTTTTTTATTTCAATTTATTTAAAATGGCATACACCAATTCATCATTATCATCATCCTCCGTGACATCATGACAGCCTCCGTGGCGCAGTTGGTTAGACGCCGCCTGTGAAACGAGAGTCCGCGGGTTCGATCCCCGCACCGAGAGAAATGTTTGTGCGGCCCACAAATATTTCTTCCGGGTCTGGGTGTTTGTGAGACCGAAAAGTCTCTCGTAGTTCCTGATACCCACGACACAAGACTCGATCTTAGTGTGGGGTCAAGACTATGTATGTGACTGTTGGGTGTTATTTATTTATTTATTTATCATCCACAGCTTATAGGGTCCCACTGCCAGGTATCTCAAATTGTGTCACTTTTTTTTTGTTTTTTTTTTTTCAGTCGTGTCCACGTTCGGCCTGCAACGTGGACAATGCCGTCGACCCATCTTGCCGCCGGATGGCCGAAGCTGCGCTTACCCAGTTTTGGCCACCATTCTGTTAGCTCTTTACTATATGCCCTCTTATATACCAATTACATCAATTAAATTCTTAAACCTAATTTTAATATACTTAATCCAATGACTAAATATAAACAAATTAACAAAATATCAATAACAATTATTAACAAAAACAATGCAGTAATAAAAATGTATCTTGAAGCGTATGTAACTAGGAACTAAGTTGTTACCGCAATTTTTAAAAAATCAGGGGCTTATTCTTTGGAAAAATCGGTACTTCGTTATATACACCCACGCTCGAATTTACGATTTAGTAAGCAAAAACTGTGTCATCAACACCTCGGGAATTTAGACGAGATTTTTTAGTTCTTAAAATGTGTGTTTGGGCTAAGTATATTTCAGTAACACATACGAGATTCTTCAAGCCGGAATATTACACAAAGTTAACTTTCCCGACAAATTAAAATTGATCTGGAAATGCATATGTTATGGGCCAAGTGATTAATCGGGCATTATTCATAATGCCCGGGCAATATGAATAATGCCCAATAAGAGCGGGCATTGTGATTATAACCAATCAATTTATCATATTACCCGGGCATTATGAATAATGCCAAGTGCCTATTGGGCAGAGTGATGTAAAGCGAATCAAAATCAAAACAATGAGCCGAAGTAGTAGAATTTAGAATAGTGCAGCACGAGGGGGTGGGTTGGAAGGAGTGGAGGAGGAGGGGAGTGTCGCACCTCCCCTGGTACCACTCCCATGAAAAGGTGACGCACCATTCCTGAGAAATATCTATTATAGCAACCTAACCCTTAAAACACTTGTTGTCAATACAAATTAGCTTCTGCATCGTCTTCGACGCTACGGGAAGTTCAGCCCCTTCGCCCTTGCGTAACAAAAGATAGGCAATCATTGCCTATCCTTCGTTACAGCGGGCGGGGGCTGCTCTCCCTCCGCGCCTCCGGCTTTTTATATACACTCTAGGGTCGGTAGCCAAAAGACTACGTGAAGTCGGGGTGTTCCGAGTTGGTTTTGGGGCACAGTCGACCTAACTGATCCATAACGCAGGTACACTAATTTTCTTCTGAAGATAATGTTTCGGATGTTAAAAAGCAACTAAACATAAGCAGATCAATTCAACCTTTATAATTCATGGGTCCATCGCAGATGCGACAATGCGGCAGCGCACTACGTAAAAAATCACCTATTAATCACACTGCCCGATCATCATGTAGCCATATTCATAATGCCCTGGCAATGTGATAAATAGGTGATTTTAGATTGTAATTAATCACTTGGTCCGATATGGCTCGGCAATATTCATACTGCCCGGGCATTGTGAATACTGCCTGCATTAATCACTTGGCCCATAACACATACATTGAAATAAAGTCGATCAATGGTTAAAAAAATTCAATGGTTATTTAAAAAAATCTTTGGAAGTATGCAAAAAACATAAACTCTAAAAATATCTGGTTCGACCTGGAAAACAAAGAGTCCATACTTGTTGCCAATGGACTAATGAATACAAAAATATAGTATTTTAGCCTTTGAAAAGTGAATTTACCCAAGCTCTGCACGGTTTTGATGCTGACGACAGCCTCGGTGGCGATGGCGGTGGCCGACTCCATCGCCTTGCGCTCGTCCGCCTGCGACTTCTGCGAGATGATCCCCTCCAGCCAGATGCTGCCCACCATCTGCAAATATTTCATTACTGATTTGAAATGGATTATTTAAAAGCTGTTCAAAGGGTTGAAATCTTTAGTAACACTTGTTGAAAAGATGATTTAAAGTATATTATATCCTGCATGTTTAAATTGGAATACATATTGTATGGAACATTTAGGGCGTGTAATTGTAACAAGCAAAAGGGGGTTACTCTGTACACCGACACGATGACGAATGTTCGAACATCGCACGAAAAACTGTACGAACCCTGTATCAAAGTCGTAATCTTAGACTAAATTCCAGTGAATTGATCAGTTTCATTGAGAATAGTATCCATTTTTGGAAGTGGAAATCTTTTATCTTTTATATTGACGTTGTTTGGTGTAGTGGTGGTGAACGTTCAAGGTCAGAACATTCGAACTTCGTATCGCAGTGAAACCCCCGTGTATTATTAAAGGATTACGTATAAAACTAACTAAATGTAAAATGTTAAGCATTGTTCAGTCTACATAGACATCAATGGAATAACTATTGTAGGGTATGTAGAAGAAGTTAGAGTACTGTACCAGGGGCACGAAGACAGACACCAACGGACAATAACTATTGTAGGGTATGTAGAAGAAGTTAGAGTACTGTACCAGGGGCATGAAGACAGACACCAACGGACAATAACTATTGTAGGGTATGTAGAAGAAGTTAGAGTACTGTACCAGGGGCATGAAGACAGACACCAACGGACAATAACTATTGTAGGGTATGTAGAAGAAGTTAGAGTACTGTACCAGAGGCATGAAGACGGTAGCAACGAGCGTGAGTTTCCAGTTGTAGCTGATGGCCATGATGAAGCCGACGACGACGGAGCTGAGGCCCTGCAGGATGAGTCCGATGCGCAGGCCCGTGGCGCCCTGCACCTCCGCCGTGTCGCCGCTCAGGCGAGCGCACACCGCGCCCACTGTGTTCGACTCCTTGTCGAAGTACGCCATCTCCTGCACGTCACATATTGTATTACGAATTAAAGTGATCTACCTAAAAAAATAGATTTTGGCTTTTAATCATATATTGGATCAATGACTATCTCCATCGACCCGTTATTAAAGAAGGACTCTATTGACGTGTGAAAGACATAAAGATGTATACTTCGGTCTATACCATTTTTTATTTTTGTACCTGTTTAAGAATAGATCCGAAGTACTGGTACCGCAGCCTGGTGGTCATCTTGAGTCCTGCGGTGGTGAAGGTGGAGCTCTGCAGACACATGGACACGCCGGCGATGGCCGCCACCACCACGAACATGCCCGAGTACAGGTCCGCCAAGTACACTATCTGAGCGCGGTCGTCTACCACGAATATCTACACAGTCAATATAGGGGAATTATGATTATGATAGTTTCATAAAACTACAAGAAAGTCAAAATGCGAAGTGGGTGCAACGAGGATTCCGTACAATATAAACATTAAGAGAAATAAAAAAGATACGATAGGTAGTAGTAGGTAGATAAACTCAACTTTAGTTTATCAATTTTAAACTGATAGTGAGGTTTTCAAATTGCAGTCAAGTATCATATAGGGTTCATATTATTTCAGTATCAGATTTTTGTATGCACGTCATGATTACCAACGAGAAATACCTAGTAAGTTTCAATTTATGCGTCATTAAAAATGAAAAACTCAAACTAAATGGACGGTAATTTATGTTGCGTTGACTTAGAATGCCACGTTAACTTTATTCTGTCCTGATAAAACAATCTCATCACGAGGAACAGCAGTGTTGCCGTCCTCCTATTAGCTGGTCAGACAGAATTATTTCGATACATCACTTTTTCCCTTCCAAGATGATAACTGCCTATCCTTTGGGATATCCCGCTGCTATACCAGCATGGTACGAGAGAGGATACTCACTCCAGTAGACAGTCCGAAGAGCAGCGCGAAGACTGGGAAGCAAGCTCCCTGTATGAATGCGGCGAGCGAGCCCACCGTGATGTAGGGCCACTCCGCGCCGTTCAGCTTCAGAAGCTGCCAGTCGCTCACTGACTTCACCTCCTGTGCATATTTTATTAGCTTGAGCCCACTGATGGCCAATGGCTTCCTAATGATTTATATCTGTGGACTCCAGAAGACCTACATCCACCCAAACCTAGCCTGGGTTTTAGATGGGTAAAGCCCAGACTTTTGGAAAAGTTACTTAATAAGTTCAAATACGTAGCACACCATACCAAACAACGTCATATTTCTCCGGCCCACAGAAGTACGTAGATAGAAATGCACTAGTACGAGTATAATGAAGCTGATTGAGAAGATTTTGTATAATTTTATGGTACTATGAAAAAAATAATATGTACTGCTTAGATCAATAAATAAATAACAGCCAACAGTCACACACATAGTCCTGACCCCACTATAATATCGATTCTTGTTTCGTGGTTATCAGGAACTACAAGAGACTTTTCGGTTTCACAAACACCCAAACCCGAGAGAAATTAAAACTTGTAGGACGCACAAGCATTTCTCTCGGTGCGGGGATCGAAACCCGCGATCTCATTTCACAGGCGGCATTTAACCGACTGCGCCACAGAGACTGTCAATGAGATGCATTATTTCGTGCTAGAAAGAGGTTAATTTGCTGGCTCGTTTGTTTATCCTACATATTTGTAGATCATTTATAAAATATTTGATATTTATCTAAAAAAATAGCTGTTTTAAAATGTTGAAACCTACCTCATCGTCTTCCTCACTTTCCTCTTCAGATTCATAATCGGAGTTGAACACGAAGTTCTGGATGCCGGTCGACATCACCGAGGAGATCGAGCCCCGCGGTGTCATCCAATCGTGCGAGTCTAAAGCACAATAACAATAGATACAATAATTACTAGTCCTATGGGATCTTCTACTGAACAAAATATAACAGGAAAACTTGCCGAAAAAAATTACTTGACATATTGAGACTTAACATCTTATGTCTCAGGATGTCGAGCGTAGTGGATTTCCAAGTTTTCCTTTGTAAATCATGGTGTTCAGCCCATAAGCAGTCGTAATAGTAGGCGTAGTATTAGGCGAACGGCGTGTTCGTCTCGCTATTTATTAAATTTAAAAAGAAATGAAGTCGTCATAGCCTACAAATGTAACGCATTTCAATTTCAAGTTGTTTTCAAGCAAATCGATATAATTGTATCCACCAGAAAATTATCCATCTTTCACCGATTGTTACTCTCTATTTTGAACTGCATTACTCATAATATTATGTACAGACAAACCTTTTTTCAAAGAGTGATGTCTGTGTATCCTCCTAGTAGATCGTCTCTTGACGTCGACTCGTGGCGCGGACAGTTGTTCGATGGCATCGTCGTCGGCATTCTCTTCTAACACCGGTTCAATTTCTGGTGGGTCCTTGTTGTTATCACCTGATGTTACTAGCTTGTAGTAGAATCCTGAGGGAATTATAGAAGGAATGTTATTGTTTAGTGTTTGGGATTTCATATTTTGGGTGTTAGTGCCATCAATGCCTACTCCCTACCTTGACGAAAATAGGTGTGAGCTTATCGTCTTTGATATATATGAAATAAATATTATAGCTTATTGTTCTAAAAGTAGTGGAGATACTACTCGATGTATACCAAATTAAGTACTAACGTCCTTCATGGTGTGAGATATAAAATACCATGAAGCCAATGAAAATTCGCGCATGGCGTGATTGCTTAAAATATATACCCGAATGTCGCGTAGGTCATGTGAAACTACTAACTAACTGTAAATTATTAAAACGCGTCTAGATCTAAAAGTATTTCTGTTGAATACAAACCTTGGGTTTTCATAAGTTCATCGTGTGTGCCTTCTTCGACTATGGCTCCTTGATCCATGCAAATGATTCGGTCTACATTCTTTATTGTAGATAATCTGAAAATATTTCAATATCAAAGAATATTCACTTCATGTTCGCCCAGTTTGAATTAGATACAATCCAGTTCTTTATTTATTCAAAAATTATTTATAATGTCACAGCCGGAGCACATCATATTTTTGAAAGCTGAGCAGAACAAACAGCTACTATAAAGGTGAAGGAAAACTTTCTATGGTATGTACAGTCCGCCAAACCGCACTAGGCCTATGTGGCGGATTGGCCTAAACTCTCATATGGGCAGATACATACAGTACAGAAGAAATATCTATAGAAAGGAGAAACCCATTCATAGTATCTGTAAAAAACATCATTGATCCTAATGCCGATACTACTTAAAACTAATTATACCATTTTTATGGTTTGTCTTTAAACATTTTTCTGTTTTATCCCGGGCTTCGATGAAATATACACTTTGATCGAAGATCCCGGGCGACAGATTTTTATAATACGAGTATAAAGTAGGTAAATATTATCATCAAGTTTTACATTTTGTTCACGGAGGCCCATACAAAAAACTATTTTTATTGGACTTTAAGTTTATATCTCCAAGAACTTCGAGTCTAGGTCTCGATTATTTTTATGTTTATTGAAAATGTATATTTTTCCCTACACAAAAAAGTAGGTTTCATTGAGGGATAACAATCTTCACACCGATACTGAGTTTAATAGTAAAATAGGTAGTCTCCTTTCTTCAGCGGCCCGAAATTTAGAAACTAATCCTTCAGCACAACCGACTTCTTTCTTATCGAATCTTTGTTTGCCTAATATAACCATACGTCTAGGGCATATAGGATGAGTATACCTGTGCGAGACCATGATGGTAGTCCTGCCGACACTGGCTCGGTCCAGGGCGGCCTGCACCTGCCGCTCGGACTGCGTGTCCAGCGCCGACGTGGCCTCGTCCAGCAGCAGCACCGCCGGCTCCCGCAGCAGGGACCGGGCTATGGCGATGCGCTGCTTCTGACCACCCGATAATGTCGCTCCACGCTCGCCTATTATCGTCTCATAGCCCTGAGGGGTTTTTTACCTTTTTTTTATTGCTATGGCGAGACGAGCATTCCGTTCGCTTGATGGGAAGCAATACAACTGCTCATGAACAGTAGCAAAACCTAACAACACCTTGAATTACAAAGCAATGCTTGGCATTCCACTGCGCTCGCCACCCTGAGACATAAGATGTTAAGTCTCAATATGTCCAGTAGTTACTCTGGCTACAATGTCCTTCAATCCGAAACACAACAGTGCATTTAAACTGCTATTTGGCGGGAGAAATAGACATTGCGGTGGTACCCACCCAGGCGGCTTCTCACATATGAGAGACCTACCACCAGTACCAATACAATTTTTTCAATAGTCTCATACATAGTCTTGACGGCACATTAAGATCGGATCTTGTGTCGTGGGTATCAGGAACTACGAGAGACTTTTCGGTATCACAAACACCCAGACCCGAAACAAATACCTGCGGTTCAAACAAATATTTGTTTCAGTGCGGGAATCGAACCCGCGGCCTCTCGTTTCACAGCCGGCGTCTAACCAACTGCGCCACGGAGGCTGTCATTATTATGTTAGGCGTTTGACCATAATCTCATCTGATGAAAAGTGACGATATAATCTACGTTATTACACGCCTATCTAATAGGTACCTTCTATTCACCCTAGCCTTGAAGATTCCCAAGTCATAACTTTCAGGAAACACTGACTGTGGTAAGGCATTCCATTCTTTGCCGTACGCATGATTAAGGAGGAGGGTTAATTTTATTACGCTGTATCTGATTTTCTTTTTTAGACACGGTTCATGAATATAAACGTTTCGCAAAGATTTACTATGCATGTAGAGTTATTGTTAATCATTTACAAATTGTCTACGGAGTATTGATAGTCAATCACCACGCACTAAAACGGTGAAGTAAAACATTGTGAGGAAATCTATTGTATATACCATAAAACGCACCACATAAAACGTTCCAATTACTTCTAAAAGGAACTTTAAAATCACCACCGCGAATTAAATTTAATAATATCACTGTAAAGAAAAAGGAATCGGTTTGTTATCTTGGTTTAATTTTGGAAAGGAATTTTTCCTTTCTTGAACATATTAAGAACGTCGGGGAAAAGTCGAAAAGGATTTTTTTTTGCTTTGACAAGAATGTCGAAATCAACGTGGGGGATATCTTTCAATACACTAAAAATCATCTATGGAGCAACTTACTTAGGATGTATTTGTTATGGATCTCCCATAATATGGGCTGATAGGGTACTATCGGTGCTGTGCGAAGAAAACTGCTCCAGAGCCAACGTTTGGCGTTGATATTCTTGTGCAAGGCATATAGAACTGTTAGTACCGAAGCTTTGTCTGTCCTGGCGGGTGCACTTCCAGTCGACCTGGAGGTGCAACGTCGCGCTGCCATGTATTACTCTACTAGGGAGAATATGGATAAAAGATTTTTAACTGCACGTGAACTCTTAAAAGTCGACAGATTATGTAAACCGCTTCCTGTAGTATATAGGGAACTATTAGATGAATGGCAAAATAGATGGGAGGTATCTTAGAAGGGACAGCATTTATACCAATATTTTCCTTGCGTGTGTGATCGTTTGACGAAGACTTGACTAGATGTCGATTATTGCGTATCACAGTTCCTCACGGGCCATGGTAAACTTTTTACTAAACTATACTCTTTCAAGCTTGTAGAATCGCCTGCGTGCCCATGTTCAACAGCTAATTGCGAATATGAACAATCCGCGCATCATATACTTTGGGAGTGTATTCTTTGGCAGAATGAGCGTAAAACCATGCTGGTTGTATGCAAATATCATCTGGAGTTGTATACTACACGGACCTTGTAGAGACTAAGGCGAATTTCCGTGCTTCCCGGCGTTTTTGCCATACCTATTACTGGAATCAAGTATAACAGCTCACATAATAGGTCCCATTTAAATGTAATAATGATTTAATCCGTAGTGCTTTACAGCTGGATTCTCCGGCTGTAAAAGTCTTTTTGCGAGGTTATTTACTTCTTTATTTCATTGTTTTGTCACCCACTTTGCACGAAGGGAAGTGGACAATAATTTATTTCCAACTCCTATTAATTTAACTTTCTGATTGATTTGGTTGCGGGTTAAAGACAAGTTAGACATTCCCGGAGACTCGCCGAGCTTCAATGCTCGGTGTCATTACTTTACGTGCCACTGTTGATTCTGGCTTACAGGTGTTACAGTGGTGGGTGTGAGGGCGGGATAGTCTCCATCTATATATCACAGCGATTTCTATGGTAAGTAAAGTCCGCCAAGCCGCACTAGGCCAGTATGGCGACTATATGGTCTAATGTTAGGCGATATAAAATTGATTATAGGTGAGCTTGAGAATGGCACATATTTATTAAATATAATTATTTACCCGCGAGCATGATTAACTTGGTATTTTGCTCTTTTCCGGGGCACCTGAAGGGAGCATAAAATATTTTCACAGAAAAACATTGACAAGTTTGTATACCTAACTAACGTAACTTTAACTTACGTTAGGCAAATTGATGATGAAGTCATGAGCGTAAGCCATGTCGGCTACTCTCTGCACCTCCTCCCGTGTAGCCTCTGGGTAGCCTATCGCGATGTTGTCGTGGATCGTGCCGCGGAACAACACCGGCTCCTGCCCCACCACGCCTGTCGGAAGTAAGTGTTAATACCATATATGTCATTATCTACATCTACGGTATATAACTTACCCAGAGACGAGCGCAGCCAGCTCAAGTTGAGACTCTTGAGGTTTTTCCCGTCGAGCTTCACCGAGCCAGAGTTAGGGTCGTAGAGCCTCTGCAGTAGTTGGATGATTGTACTCTTGCCACAGCCTGAATAACCCACCAACGCCACGCACTCCCCCGCACGGATGTGCAGGGAGAAAGATTTGAGAACCTAATAGAACCTTTGATCAATATCACTTGTTGAGTGGATTGGTTTGAAAAGAGGTGACAAAAAAAGCAAGACATTGCTTAGGGCGAGTTTTACGTCTATAACTCGCTGTGTTTTTGTGTAACATAATATGAGTAAAAATATTTTGATTGTTTGATCCTTTAACTTTGATTCATAGGGGAGGTAAAGATGGTTTATGCATGACCATAAATATCTCTTTTAATACAGGGTATATCAAGACTGCTACCGAAAACGAAGCCGGTTGGTAGTTAAAGCGACTTACTGAAATATACCCGGTATAATAATCAACAGATACCTTAACTTCTGGTCTAGATGGATAGCAGAAATGTATGTCTTCCAGTATAATTTCTCCAATGACTCTTCGTGGAGAGAGTCCTTTGGGGTTGAGGCTGTCGATTTTGGGCTCTCTCTCTAGCAAGTGGAAGATGCTGCTGGCAGCGCCGCGCGCGGCCGAGAACACTTCCACGTGCGGCACGCAGAATGTTATCGACTGCGTGGCCATGTACATCACGAATAGAATCTGAAAGATTTTGGTAATTAGGATTAATTGGGATCGATATTAAAGACAGTACTTCTAGGTGTAATTGGAGATATTGAAAGCAAAATCACAAAAACTTCATTTTTAACATGTTCAAAATTCTTTATTGCTTTACAGGATGATTTGATTCAATGTTTTGAGTTAATTTAATTAACTCAAAACATTGAATTAATAAATTGGTACTGTTAAACAATAATTACTTTCATTAAGCATTTATAATCTTTCGTCCTAATTAAAAACTGTTACGCGGATTTCAAAAAATCGTATGTTGTCTGATATCTGTTTTTTTTTTTTTTTCTCGTAAATCCCGGTGGTTTAAACACAGATTTAAATGAAGTATGGAGAAAGACTAAAATGAGCAGGACGTATACTTAAAATATTTGGGAATGTGCAAAATTATTACACATTGACGAAGAACGTCCATTAGACGGAATAACGAATCAGACCAAGTACGAGAAAGTTATAGGCTGATAATATTGATGTATAATGATTATGGAATAACATAAAAAATAATATAAACTATAATATTGAGACTTACACTGTACATATCTCCGACGGAATACTTTCTGTCGTCAGCAAACTTGTCTAGATCGCCGAGCACGAGCCTAGTGCCGTACGTGAGGCCGATGGCGTTAAGTGAGTAAGTAAGCACCCAGTTGAACCCATTACCGAGCCCAGTGAAGAAGCCCCGGCGACGACCATACCGCTCGGCAGGCTCCAGAAGACGCTTGTATCTATATTCACAACATTTTAATTACTATTGGACATCGCAAATATATTCTTCCCTAAATTCTGCGCGAAGAGATGAAGGTTTCCATTCAACAAATTCAGATCTTGAAAACAATTTAATAATATCCAGATTTCATATATTTCGTTAGCCATATATATAGTCGTCTGCGTGAGGATAAAAGACACAACTTCCTGCGAAAAATGGTCATCTGTAAGGTAATGAGTCTATCGAAAGACAAACTGAAATGTTATTTTATTATTTTAGTGAATTACGATTTGATTAACTCCTGTGGACTAAATGATACGAGTATTAATTATTTGGCCTACCTTTCTACCTCCTTATTTTCTCCTCCAAACGCCACTACTGTCCTGACACCTTTAAGAACTTCCTCCGCTTGTTTACCAGCTTGACTGTAAGATTCCATCTCGCGTATTGAAGATTTGGCTTGATACTAAATCGATAAATTAATATTATCAAAAATATGACTGTGTATAGTATATATATATATATATATATATATATATATATATATATATATATATATTCACACACAATCTAACTTAGCTTAGACACTTAAAGGTTTTCGAGATAAAAAATAATTTAATGTTGCCCCATTAGTCTAGTTATAGCAAGTATAGGCTAGCGATCGTCAGGTTCTGTTTTCGATTCATCGGTCGAATATCCTTTCGTATTTTATGTTAATTTGATGTTTTGTACGTAGGGTGTATTTGGAACTACTGCATCTATTTTTACAATTTCTTTTCCGGAGGAATGTGCCATTGAATATATTGTACTGTAAACAATGATGAATAACATACAATTGCCTAGATGCACAGTTTGTCCTAGTAAAGCTTACATTAGACAGCCACACGGAGGCGGCGACGGAGAAGGGCACGACGGAAGCGCAGGCGAGGGTGAGCTCCCAGCCCAGCGGGAAGGCGGTGCACAGGCAGATGATGGACGTGCCCACCAGGTTCGACACCACAGCCAACTTGTCGCCCATGCCCTCCTTCATGTTCATCAAGTTCCTGGAATCAATGCACGCCTTGCTTTTCCATTGTGATACTTTAGTGCTTCCGATTCCATTGGGCATTTCGGCTCTTATTTTAATAAATATAATATATCCTAAAGAAATTTATTTTTACGCCACTGATTATGGGAAATTTTACCTAGCGATTCTTACTCTTTCCATACAAACTCTGATAAATAGTTAAAAACTCTTAGGGCTGTCACATTACAATAAATTGATTTTACTTTATATAATTTCTCACATTTTTACTTTTCATAATATGAAATGATGGGAAGTGGTAATTAAATCCAGCATTGCATCCTATAGAAATCTTTTATTTAAATAAATTTAAAATATGCTACAAACAAAATGTCAACTTAAGTTTTGATCTATTTGGCAATCAAAATAAAGTAAATAACTTCTTTTTTTAAATCGATTAAAAAGACACCTTTCTGAATTCGATTGATCTTTAAAATAGCAGGCGTCGAAACCTTTTTAGATTTCATCAAATTAATTTATCGAGGCATTGACAACCCTAGGTACTTTTTGATGATGGGCAATGTTGTCAAGCACAGGTCTGAAAAAGTCAGGGTAAAATTGCCCATCCCGAAATTTAATGACTTTTTAAAGATTAGATAGCTAAACTGTTATTAAAAATACTTAATAATTCATTTTCTATGGCATACATTAAAATAATTTATCTGCGGTCTCGTCATGACGCGCAATCCACGAATATTTTTCAGACGAAATTGGCCCGCCAAAAGACATACCTTTTTTGACAAGCTCTCACAAGCTACTAAATAAACTCAGGAATAACTGCGATCCACAGTGCTATCATAAATATAATCAACTTTCCTACCAAATAATAAATGATGCCATATACCTAAATATTTTTTTCATATTAACGGATTTGTTAAAAAAATGATTTTAGGGCAATGTTAACCTGTGTGGCAAAGTTGTCGACTTTTCCGGTACTAATATACCTCAATGTATAAAACCCTTGTTATTATTATTTCATCATGCTGTATTTAGTCAAACTAATACATTTTATTAGATAGTTGATGAGTCGAGCCAAATTGAAGGCGTCTTGTTTATGATTGATTAATCGTCATTTTAGTAAATAGAAATTAAAACATATCTGTCCATATAATACAAAAATTGGCGTCGCGTGTAACGACGATTAGGTTCATGACTTCAATCTAAGATACACATTGTATGCAATTTAATATGCTGTTGTGCGTCTGGATCGACAGCCCATTGCTAATGTATGAACTATGAATTGCGTCGACAAAAACGCTTAAGGCGTTCATTAAGAATTATCATTCTACGCTCGAATAGTAATATCGATAACGAACACACTGGCTTTACTAATACTCCACTAATTTCAGACGCATGACGAATTATTTTAAAATCATGTTTTTTTTTTAAAAGACCAGCCAACAATTGTTTACACTTAGACATGTCTTATAATATAACTAGGCGATTAACAATGATTTAAGTGTAACAATCTCTTACAGGCTAGTTCAGCATGCACAAAATAGAACAAATTAGGTAACTCACTAATGTAAATTATATTGATGGAAATAATACTTTTTTTAAAATTATACTGAGGAAATCAAAATTAAAGTTATATTTAAAATTCAATAATAGACAAAACTGTTCTTTTTTTTTATAAAAAACGAACAAAAAGAATAATTTAAAATAAAATTATCAATTTCTTGAATAAAATTCTACAATTATTTTATAAAATCTGCCAACACTGTCAAAATGCAAGTCCACCATATCACTGCAATTGTCCAAGATCCGGCAGAGTCTAGGTAATGGTGAATTTGCTCCTAGAACCGTTCTTCGACGGGGAGGACACAGCGGTGTGATTTTATTGCGTGGATGTCTTATAATATAGATACACATTTATTATATACGAAATAATCTATATTTCAAGAATTAACAAAGGTTTAACACAGTTTTAAGACATTTTTTTCTAATAATCTTTCAATAGTGCACAGAAAAAGCTAGTAGGTGTCATGGCGTCCGTTATAACGTCACCACTAGGTAAACATGTCATTGTGTCTATGCGCAGCGAAGAAAATTAACGAAACAAAACATATTTCGTTTTATAAAAATGAATTCTAAAGTCTATAATTGGTTCCGGTCAAGTTCACATTCCACATTTCTAAAGAAACATACCATAACATAACATAGGTATGACGTCATGCGGCGTGACTAGCGTTTCTATCAAAATGGCCGATTGTTATATTTTGTACTTTTATTTTATTGAAAATCTTGTTAATCTCCAATTCTAGATTAAAACTTAAACATCGTTTTAAACCCTTCTAATATGTTTTTCTCCCTAACATCATAAAATATTTGATATTTTGATATTGTCGTCACGCCTATTATCGAGAACTAGTTTCGGAACGGAGTCAAAATATTTCGATTTCTGTTTTGGTCATTTAGCCATTGTCTAATGACTAAACTATATCAAATAGGTCGTCATACTTAATTATGAAATAAGTTAAAATAATACTCACTCCGACATTTTTGAAGCCAAGTTGAACTCTGTGTCCGTATCGAACCAGGACATGTCTTGTCGAAGGACGGACCTCAAGAACAGTGTTCTTATTCTTGTGATCTAAAACAAACATACCTTATTAAAATCTATCCGAAGTATAAGGTCTACACTATAAAGAAATACTCGTAATAGTCACACAAACAGTCCCGTCTCCACAGTTAGATGTGTCTTGTGTCGTGAGTGTAAGGAACTACTTTATAATAATATTTGTGGGAGAAACAAATATTTCTCTCGGTGCGGGAATCGAACCCATGAACCCTCATATCATCACATTACCACTGGTTATTAAGCATCTACACTAGAGATATTTGTTCTTCAAACAATCAGTCAGTCAAAATCTGAGGATATATCCACGAGTAGTCATGAACTTACGATCGCAGATGAGCGATAGTTATTACTTACTGTAGAACACATCGTATTTCAGAATCTATTAGAGGTCGTAGATGCAAGGTCAAATTTATTATTTTCGTTAAAAGCACGAAGCTCGGCGAGTCAATGGGGAGTGAGGTCGCCAATTTAAATAAATTGCTTTTGTTTACAAAACGCGTTGCTGTCATTACTGTTTAATATCAACAATTATCGAAATCAAAATAATCGCGCACCGAGGGATCCGTACAAACTTGTAGATATACAGCGTGATATTGACATCTAGTATTTAATTTAAACCACATGCTCCTAACCATCCCAGGTAACATTGTACCAAGTTTGAACAAAAACTGCCTGATAGTTTTGTCAAAAATGGCGATTTTAGGTTTTAAGGCTATTGATCAACCCCTGTAGATATCGAGTCTCTTACAGCTCAGATAAGTTTCCGAACTGAACTGAAGTTCAGCTAAGCGGTAAAAAAACTTGTATCTAAATGGGATGCCCTAAAATAGTAAGAACTAAAATCACAATTTTTGACAAAAAATATTCTCATATTTTTTTCAAATGATGTAAAATGTCACCTAGGGTGATGGAAAACATGTGGGTTACAATAAGTACAATGTGTCAATATCACCTTGTATAACAGTCCGGTCAATTTAGACATCCTAGGTTACAAAAATTCCGACTAGGCTGAATATTGATAGGATTGTTCAAAGCAATATTATAAAGGAAATGTGAAAAGTCCTCATCGATTCGGCACGTGCAAAAAAATTTACTCGGGGTCAAAGTTCACAAAAACGGATTTTTCGCGATTTTCAGCAAAATGGTAAGTATTATCATAAAATTAGTTCAAACAAAAATTGTAGATAAGGAAATCATCTATAAAAAATGTCTAAATACTTTTTTTTCCTAAGAGCCACCGTTTTTGAGATATAACGAGTCAAAAAGTTGAAGAGGTTTGGTTTTAGAATAGCTTTGTTTATTACTTTTTATTTAGTTATTACTTTTTAATTGGAAAGTATGTATCTTAAAAAATAAATTTCATACTTTAATTGGTCAGGTTTCTGCAACTACGGCACCTATTTTGCTTTGAATGAACTACGCATAATGTTAGAAGCGTAAGCTAAGAATCTTTGCGGGCATGCGCACATTCCACGTCGCCAATTAAAGATTTTTTCGGTTCTGATTTGGTTCTGATAGCTAACTGTAATTTTTTTCATAAACAAATAGAATTCACAGTACACAAGCATGAAATTTAGAAATCAAAAGGAAACAGTTGGTCCACTTCGCAAAAAAAATGCGAATAATTCAATAAAGACTTATCCTCTTTCGATTCGCACGATGTAGTTTATTTTGTAGTAAGATTAAAGACTAAAATATACATTCTACATAATATTCAGATCTCAATTTGAATATAGGTATAAAAAAAGAGAAAAGCAAAAATTGCTCACTTGTCCTTGACCTCGGAAATGTACCGGAACCTGGATTTGAACCAGGGACTGTTAGACCTTGCAGTCTAACGCTCTTCCAGACTGAGCTATTCCGGCTTACGGTGGGGTTGTCGAAGATATTGTTCCATTTCATTCCCAGAGGGCATATGGCTCAGAGTAAATTTATTTTCTCATTGAATAAAGGTTTTAATGTTTTAGCACCTGTTCTCTTTCTCCTATGAGTTTACTTTCGAATGGAATTTATTCACTTCTTCTGTTAAACACGAATAGTTGCCACTAAAACTTATTTATTCTAATAGTCCATACACGCTTTTTTTAGATCTTTGATAATTATTTTGACAATCCGTATTTCATATCCAGAACTCCCTTTTAAATTGATATCAGTCTATTATATTTACAGTAACTTATATATATATATTTATATCTAAGCTTTATATAGCCTTAATTATTGTTGATATTATATTAATTTTCATTCACTTTAATACTTATATATAATTGTACCTGTGTTATAGTTTATACCCTGAATTTTGATTTATCCTATTTACGAAATATGTACAGTTCTTTTCATTTCTGCCTTGTAGACAGGAAGCGATTTTTCCAATTCTATTTCGCTATCGCCTTGCCTGTCGTAAAAGGCAAGGGTGCAATAATGATCGCGTGGATAGAGGGGACTGCGGAGGATGGGGAGGGTGAGCAGAGAGGGTGGAGGCTGCGTAGCAAACGTTCTATAATTCGACTACGACGTGGGCGGTAGTATGCGTCATGCGTGTTTGTACTCATGCTTTTAAGCACTACATTTATATAGTTAATTTTAAATTTATTGCTCAAAGGAATTACAAATTGATTTAAATGAGAAATTACATGTGTAGTATTATAGCTAAAATAAAAGCATATAACACGTGTCGACGCAGGACGCAGGACGTGAGAGCAAATACGGAGTTTGGTACTGCGCCATAGGTTTTAAATACTGCCACTCGCACGCGGCTCGTGACGGCCAATGCGAGTGTGAGCATGTGCGGCAGGGTTTAGGAAGGACAAGAAATAGTTACAAGCTGAAGCTCTCTAATGCAGATACTACATAAAGATACAAACTTTTTAAAACCCATGAGTGACTCTGAAAGTAAAACTTGGAAAGGTTTTATAACTATTAGTTTTAGTAAGTAGGTATATTTTATCAGCGAATTACAAAATAATCACGCATAAGATGTTGGAAAGCTTTAAAGTGTATGGTTTAAATATACCTAAGCGTAATGTAACATTTTATCCAAAGCTATTCAGATGTGTTGATGAGTTAAGGAGAGTACATCCACTAGTGTATGAAAGCTTCGAAAGAAATGTTTTAAAGTAGACGGGCCGTCATGACTGTTGATCTTTTGAAATCAAATACAAAAGGAGAGCCTATGAAAGGCGTGTTTCTAAAGTTCAACTTAAGTTTTTTGTTGGTATTTTATGAACATGCATTCAAAATTAATATTTCTATTATAAAATTGATATAAATTGAAAATTATTTTGGTACTCTCCGTGGCGCTGTTGTATAGTTGCTGGTTGTGAAACGTGAGGCTGCGGGTTCGATCCGTGCACCGAGACACAAATTAGTATTATCCACAGGTATTTGTTTTGGGTCTGGGTGTTTGTGAGACCGAAAAGTCTCACTTAGTTTCTGATACCCACGACACAAGACTCGATCTTAGTGTGCGGTCAGGACTATGATATATAAACTATGATATATAAATGTGACTGGTGGGTGTATTTATATATTTTTATTTAAATAACTAGCGTAAAGAAAAAAAGAGCTAATTTTTCAAGACCAATCACAGTTTCGTGGATCTCAAGCAAGAAGTATTACATGCCACTGTTACATTAAAAACAGCAAAACCAGTGCTGACCAAGTAATCAAAGCACGCCACGATTAAGTTCAACCGTCGTGCCATCTCTCAACTAATATACGAACTATATTACAACTTCTGTGTGAAAATAATATCGTATGGAAAAGCCTGACTCATCTACTCCAGCAGTCATCACTGCTGGGGGTAAAATTGCTGATTTCCATTCTTTCATTCATGAGTTTCAAAAAGTTTGTACTATGAAGTAGGTAGTATCAAACACTCCAACTCTTAACTTTTATATATTCAACTTAGAATGTAAATGTAATGATTTTTTTATCTCGCCCTCACCTCACACCCGCCTCTCAAATCTGTAAACCGGGATCAGCAGTGGCACGCGTTTTAATGAAACCTAACACAATTGGACAGTTTTACTAAATAACCTAACATTTTTAATATGCTTATGTTTGAGTCTATGATTTTAGTTTGTCCATTTAAAAACTATGCTATTAATCATTTAGATGTGTAGATATATATCATACGAAAGATTAATTAATTTAAAAAAATAATCCTCCTTCAAAAATAAAACAACATTTACATGCACCTAGAAATATCCTCTTTGGGGATTAATAAGAACAATATCTTCGACAGCTCTACTGTAAGCCGGAATAGCTCAGTCTGGAAGAGCGTTAGACTGTAAAGTCTAACAGTCCCTGGTTCAAATCCAGGTTCCGGTACATTTCCGAGGACAAGGTCAAGTTGAGAAATTTTTGCAATTTTCCTTTTATAAATTTCAAACTGGACATACAAAGTAGATTCAAGTTTTATATTTTTGACTAAAGTAAAATATATTGTTTGAGTTTAAGTAAATGAGTCATGTTTAGAAATATTGTTCATAACATTTTTGCTTAGTGGACTTTCAACTGTTGCCTTTGGATTTCTAAATTTCATTCTTATTAATATTAAAACCAATTTCTAATTGTGTAATGAGGAGACCCTTATGACGCTTAACAAGAAGCTGAACCGACAAAAATCTTTAATCGTCTCAGGGAAATGTGCGCATGTCCGCGAAAGCTTCTAGCTATACGCTTATTGCATTGAGCCTGTTTCCTTCAAAGAAAAGCAGATGTCGTGGATTTCAAAACCCCGATAAATTAATGTATGAAAAAAGTACATTACATTCGCAAAAATATAAGTTATCTTTTACAAACATTAAACTTATTTTTAGTATTTTACGTGCTGAATCCAATTACTAGGCTGACAATGAGTTTTAGTGTACATATAATTTTTTAAAATATTTGTTATTGGCCATTAACAGGCAGACGAGCATGCGGCCCGCCTAATGGTAAGCGATCACCGCCGCTCATGGACCTTCGCAATGCCAGGGATCCAGCACTACCAGGTTGCTGCGTACCGTAAGGATACGACTCTCTTTAAGCCTCGTTTTAAAGAAGGACAGGTCATAACGTTCGGGAAACACCGAAGCAGGGAGTTCATTCCAGAGCTTGTACGTGCCTGGTAAAAAAGAATGCTGGAAACGTATCGTTCGGTAACACATCACAAATTTTTTGTGGTTGTATATTTATTAGGCCGATTAATATGGGTTTATGTATACATAACACAAGAAATTCAACCATAAACAATGTTGATAAATTAACCCAGAATAGTGAACATAAAAAGTTAATTTTCTAGACCTTTTGAATCTTGGCCGTGACAGTCTATTAATACTGTAGTTAAATGATTGCATCACTTCCATTCTGTTACAAATCTAAGAGCGGGGCTGTTGATTTAATGTTTTTCATAGATTTCAGTATTAGGGAAGGGAATGAATGACACGACGAACATACCATTAGCCTGTGATAATACGAATAGTGGTGCGGTGATACGACCATTCATAGATAGTTGTAAAATGTAATATAACCATGAATTTCAAAACAATGCTTGGCATTCCACTGCGCTCGCCATCCTGAGACATAAGATGTTAAGTCTCAATATGTCCAGTGTTTAGCCTGAATACACTTCAAACTGGATTTACACTGCTATTTGGTAGGAGAAATACTCGCGTTTAATATCAATTTAAAACAATAAAAGTGAAGTATTATTTAAATCTACGTAAATTTCTGTCGATATAACAGTTGTATCGGTACCAATGAATAGGACATTAAACAACGTAGAGATATAAAAATGTGTGCTCTTCATTCAATTTGAAAGTCACAATCAAAACAAACACTTATAATTGCACATCAATTGTGTCAGTGCGGCAATTGAACTGCGTGTCTGCTCCAACTCAATGCGAGATACGAGTACATTATGTCGAGCAAGTTTATTACGCATTACAAACATAATAATAGAGCTAATTTTTATGGGTTTGGTGTTGAAGCTACTGTATCTCGGCAGAGTTATAGCTAGTACGAGCGATGACAACCAAAATTTTTGTCTCATAGCAAAACGGCCACAACCGCATCAAATTGATAGATTTGATTATTTCGAACTCGAAAATACCAATTTCAGACATTTTTCGCGGAGCGTTTGACCGAACTGAATTTTCAAAAATGTCAACAAATTTTACCGGACTGTATCATAGCAATCTGTCTGATTTTCTGACTGTAGTCATATAATAGCTCTAAGATACCGAAAACATATTTTTCAGAAGTCAGCAGTGTAGCGCGAACCCAAAAAAAATATATTTAGAAAAATTAAAACTGAGACAAAAAAAATGATGATAGCAATCTGTCTGAAAATGTTCTTTACGGGTAAATTATGATTAATTAATAGGAAAAAAAATATTTTCAGAAGGAAATTTGGATGCATCAAATTTAGAGACCATTCTAAATATGTTAAGGAATTTTACCGATCGGTATCATAGCAATCTGTCTGAAAATTGTTAAACGCGATGAAATAAATTATCCAAATATAAAAAAAAATATATATCAGAAGAATTCAGTGTAGCACCTCCTTTATCAGACAACTTTTCGATACCGACCGTGTTGAAGCGTGACTGAGAGAGTGCGGACAACGTATCTATGCTATAAAAACGTATAAAAACGTCTATTATAATTGATGATTGATTTTGAATTCTTAAAAACCCACTCTTCCATCCCTAAAAACATCGTCAATGCCAGATGAGCTAACCGTGCCTTGTCACTGGGAATAGAAGAAAAAAAACGTCCGCGAAACCTCGGACAACCAGCGACACACTCACGTCCGCTGAGCAACTTATAATATGTTGTCACCTTAAGTGAGCATCATTTCAACGGTTAGGAATGCTGGTGACTGACTATGTATAGTAAGAGAGTGGCAGGAGCGTAACACGCAAAAAACCATTTTCACCGCAGCAGGAACGTAAGAATCGCTCAGGCATCGGCCAAGCGACTCCAAAACGTTCTTTTCTCTTTTGGGAGTACATGCGATATCTAAAATTTCTGAAAACAGTTTTATTGCAATCCTGTCAAATATACGAACAGTTGAAAAAAAATTCATTCGGATTAATATAATACCGGTCGGCTAAATTTGTTGACATTTTCAAAAATTCGCTTCAGCTTTATACTACGCGCAAAATGTCTGAAAACTAACATATTCTTCATAACATTATAAAATCTATGTACATTTCCAATATCAGACGTATGATACCGACTGCCTTTTTTTTTTTGGACACTGCAGAAATAGCCTCACATGCAATTGCTACACTTTTGACTGTTACTACCTACCTAGTCGGGTTCAGAATCATATAATCTAACGATTTTATATAGTTTCGACCGTATTGCTATGATACATGGTTTTGGTCGTCATCTCTGGGACTAAGCGACACCTATCAGGGTACTGAATGTTTTTGTTTGCTGTTACAGACGAAGATATCTAGATTAGAAGTACATCTTGAGGGATTACCTATTGATGATAATTTTTCAGTGACATCTTCTAGGAAAATCAGGCAAGTCTTATAGCATAGCATGCCTTTGTGATAGGTTTTATTTGACATAATGGAGGTAATACCAAACGTTATCCACTATTAGCTAACACATTATTTTTGTTACTATACATACCTTAGTCTCTGTGGCATCATATTATAAATATTTACTCAAGACAGTCCTTAAAAAATATCACTTCACTTTGTGTTAGATCTATTTGTCTAAATCGAAATATCGTAGAATTCCGATATTCATAAATATAGTAGGTATATTTTGCTCCAACATTATACATCTAACCACCATGCCAATTCGCTCAGTTGACTTAGATTCCTATAAAGGAATTAGTATTTACAATTTAGAAATTATCTGAATTTCCCGAATTTCGGGTTTTGACGTATAGAATGTTTTAATTTCTTATATTATGATAAATGCGAATGCTTTCTGACGTGTTGTTTAATGATGAAAAACGAGGTCATTACTAATTTTCAACTTGTTAAATACCTGTCTCAGCGCGCTCCAGCTGATGAGTCCGACGGACAGAATGCAGAACACGACCGACACGCCGATGCTGATGAACATCCCTATACACATGGCCTGGGCATCTTCGATCAGGGCGTTCATGTTCTCAGCGTGGCTGGCGTTCACTCTGTCCAATTAATGTTTCACAAATAAATAATTATTCCATAGAGAATTTGGAAGTCGTGGAATCGTCATTTCAACTCTTAAAATATATTGTAAATTAAAGAAAATAATTAAATGAGATACATGATATAACAAGATGAAAACGAAAACGAAGCCTGGTGGTAGATTTTACGCAAAATTTTTAGTTGTGTCAGAAGTCACTGAAACTATCACCCGGCTTCGTTTTCGGTAGCAGTCTTGATATATCCTTTATAAAATCATCAGAGCTAAGAACAGATAGGTAATAATTTAAATTAAAATGTGTTCTAGAAGAAACTATTAAATTCTAAATTACAAGCAAAATAAAATCCAACAGTTTTGAATGCATATAATAATAATATTATTGCTCCAGGAAAAATCGGAATTTAGCACGACAAGCGAACGGTTACGGTAAGGTTAATAGAAGACAAACATCATGGTCTCTTGCTCACGCAGCAAGCTTTAAGTACTATCTATTAAAACACCATTTATAACTCACAATCTCCGCCCGCCGCCGAATGCCACAGTCAACGGCAGATAGCTGGACAGCCGGTCTTGATACTTGGTCCTCTCCACGAAGGTAGTACTGAGTTCTCCGATTTGCACCAAGTTGTATGCCACGCCGCAGCCGCTTAATAGCCCAAACAATATTCCAAGTAACGTCGCCATCAGCTCCACACATTTTGCGTATCGAAACTGGGTATGAAAGTATACAGGCAATGAAAAAATTTACAAAGATACATACTAAATGCATTTTTCGGCTTCGTCTTATGTTCCGCCCCACTATGTGTTAGGGAATTGAAAGGAAATGAAAATATTTATTGAATCCATAAAATGTCATACACTATTTACAGTCACTGTTTTATCCACTACCACCCAGTTCACAAGGCTGTTTTCGCCAGAGAAGAACGGGCAAGAAACTCTAGCGTTGCTCTTTACAAAATAAGTTTACAATACAGTGATTATACAGGAGTTGAAATTCAGAGCAGTTCATAAATTATTCATAATAATAATTATATTGTACGGCTGAGTTAAGTGTGGTCGCCCTGACCGCGGAATCGGTATACACTGTTCAGCAAGAGCATTGAAAGGCAATAAAAAAAAAAACAAAAACAAAGTAATTTAATATTATCATTATAAGCAAATTGAGCAGACCAGTCTACACAAGCAGCACCCGTTCACGAGTATGACCCATGTGCCAGCCATCGGTCTCCTCAACCGTGTTATAGGGAAATGACCGACCCGGCACACGACGCCGCCGCAGGCACAGACCTTTAAGCGAGCATGACGTTCTCAAATTGCCTACAACTATAGTGAAACAAGTGGGATAAGGGGGCGAGCATATCGGGATCAAATTGAAAAAATATACATTCATTAAAAAAATGATTATTTAATATTCCACCAATCATTTCACTGTTGGGCAAGATAAGATTCGTTTTCAACAATGACTTTGGAACGTCCTTAAAGCGCCATTTACATGGGAAGAGTTTCTTGTGGCGAGAATCGCATGCTAGTATTGCATGACATAGCCCCCATAAATAATCGTGTTTTGACAAATGTTCACATTGTTCAAGTTTTTAACATCCCTACGACAATTGTATCTTCGAGGTATCCTATCCGGTGGAAATACGACGTAAATTCTTATGTTTTAAATATATGCCGTGGTATCAAAAGGCATTGATTATAATAGTCGATGCGGCGACTTCAATTTGAAAACTATGGAATTTATATCATATCCTGACCGAATAAGTGTGAATTTTAGGTTTTTCCATCAGTGTACGCGAATGATGCTGATGAAGTTTGAATACTCTTTAGCAAAAAATTAAATGCCTTGCCGTGCCGTCCCGTTTTGCGGTGGCTCTTAGTCGTTCACAAAACTATTATTCTTAGAGATAGTTCATATTTCGGGTCATTCCGAATACTGGCATATTCGGAATTACTCTAATTCGTACCACTGGTAGCCAGGTATTATCGATACCACTGGCAGTTTATGCCAACTCTTCGGATCGGGTCGTACCTAATATTCAGTTTCAAGCAGGTTGGCAAAATCGTTGCGACAGATAGTTGATTTAAATTTCACGGCACATGGAATTTGGTGTAATACAGACATTTTGTCTCGCTGGGTTTTTTTTTTACTGCAATGAATAGCCAGACGAGCATGCCGTTCACCTGATGGTAAGCGATACGACCACTCATGAACAGTACCAAAACCAAACACCTAGAATTACAACGCAATGCTTGGCATTCCACTGCGCTCGCCATCCTCAGACATAGGATGTCAAGTCTCAATATGTTAAGTAGTTAGTAGTTAGTTAGGATAGTAAGTCTGCTCGGTAGGTACCACAGAGTAGGTATTTTAAGCCAGCGAAACCGTATGCCGCCGAAACGATAATGATTTTATTAGAAAAAAATCTTGTTTGTTTTGTGTAAGTAAGTAACAGTACATTTGTATCTGTATCGCCCGAATACTGGAACCAAGAAGCTTATACCCAAATGGAGATTGCATTCCGTATATAAAAGTGAAGCACAAAAATTTTACCTTGAATGACGTCGCTGATGCCTGCTATCCTTTTCTTTAGCGTAACAATGAATGAACTTCACGTGAACTTCATTCATTGTCACTCTAAAGAAAAGGATAGCAGGCAACAGCGATTGCATTCAAGGTCAAATTTTTGTGCTTCAGTGTTTTATACGGAATGCAATCTCCATTTGGGTATAAGCTTCTTGACTGGAACGCAACTTAAATATTAGTTGCGCTTAACTACGTTAATCCCGCTTAAATGTACCGGGTAAGTGGGCTGAGCGCTGTTAAGAGCAACTTATTATTTGAATGGCGTTCCAGTATTCGGGCGTATGTGTATCAGCTCATATACATCCAATGCAGGACACGGGTCTCCTTCACAATCGACAGTTCTATTAAGAGGGACTATAAATTTGTAAATGAAGCCTAGATGAGGCAAATATTGATTGCAGTCAATTGATATGTTGTTTTTTTAGTAATGCGCGGCTGTCCAATTTGCTTCAATGCAATTTTTTACGGTGTGCACATTTGCTTCTCGCATTACTTATTGATGGACTATTGCGCCTCGAGTGCTGTATTTGCGCATAGCGACTATTTGAGTTCAATTAACTTGTTATTCTCAATGATTGGGACTATTATATACACATTAGCAAGGGTTGAAATATTTTAATATGTATAAACTGATAGTTACTCTTTTATTTAGAATCGCAGTTACATATGGTTTGTCGTGGGATGTATTTGTGTTGTATTAGGAACTAGGGTCCAGTCAAGTACGCGACAACAGATTTGTGATGTCATTAATTAACTACTGCTGCCACAGGGAAATGACAACAATGCAATCGGCCGGGAACATGTTGGAGCATTAAATTGAAGTTTACATGTTTTATATCTATTTTTTTTTCTTATGATGCAATGATGCAATGTATGTAATTGGATAAAAAATTGTGTCTGACTATATATTTAAACGACACCCAAACTATAAATAACAATTATACTCACAATTTGAAAGTAGGAAATCCGAGGTGGAGGCGGCGGTTCTTCCTTTTTCCTGCAAAATATAATAATTACACCTATATACAAATTATAAGAACAATTCGCTTGGCCGCAAAAAGCATACACATTGACCATTAAAAAGAATAGATTTAAACCGTTTATAATTTAAAGCTTTGAGCGCGATATTTAAATGATTAAATTTACTTCAAATGCTGATAATTTTTATTTGTTATTTAATTGAAAAACAAATCGCTGAATATATAAAGAACGTACTGGCTCCTTTTATTTTTGGTGCCCATTCCGTTGGAAAAATAATTGTGTATTTAAAAATAACACAAGGAACAGAGCGTGCGCTCCCGACCGATGTTACCGATCGATTGTACAGCGTTGCAAAATATTTCAACTTCAGGACCGAAACTCCGCTCAGACTCAATGAATGATTATTTACTGTTATTAGTATAGGCTCCCAGTGGTTATGTGTAGATCAAATGTTTCTTACGTGCACTATGTATGTGTGACACATATACATTATTATACTATGTAGGTCATGCATCACTTCCTTAATATTAAATAAATAAGGTGCCAAGATGTATTAACAATTGACGTCACCAAATATTGTTCAATTTGTCCTGCTTTCGAAACTTTCGTATATTAAGGTGTTTAGGGACATAGATAAATAAGACTCTTTTCGTATTTGATAAATATGTCAGATATTATTATAAGAATTAAATTTACAATTAATAATAATTTTTTACCATGTTTTTACAATCTATTTAAATTACTTGTAGCCTTAGTAAATTACAATATTCCAAGCAATTATTTTTAAGACAATTTTATGGAAGACACCTTAAAGTCCCCGGAGCAAAAGAGCCCAAAATACTGGATGCATTTCCTCTTTAGTTAGCGATGGCTATCCTCTTAATCAGACACCACCAAGAACGATTGTCCCAACAAAGATCCCAAGGCGGCGGCCAAATGGCAATGTCTATAATAAATAATTTTTCCTCAGATCCCCAAGATATTAGTCACCTCAAAAGCAAATGAAACGAAAAAATAATTCCGTAAGGCCGTTTGTCCACCGCCGCCGTCACCGGACCGTCACCGAGAACGAGATGACGGCGCCGATTTAGCGATACATCTTACTATGGCCATGTTTCCACCGCACGCCCGTCACCCGAGAACCGTCATCCCGGCCGCCGATGTTTCAAGTAGTTCGGCGTGACCGCTAGGACTCGGCACGGTTTTATGACGGGCCGACATTTTTGTTTTCTCTATCATAAAATGTGTAAAAAAAACAGGATATGTACATATTTATACATTAATTGAACTTGTAAAGAGAATGTGCCTAAAAATAAAATCTTGAAAAAAAAAATGCGTGGCGCGAAGTTTACGTCTTTTTGGAGCCCAAGTCTGGAAACATGTACATCCTATAGTAGTTAAAAAACTTGTGTTCATACTACAGCAACTTGTCGTGACGTACATAAAACGCTCCTATGATGTATCGTTCACGTATTAGCGGATGAATCCCAAAGTCTTTGCATCGCATACGCCTTTGAGAGTACAGCAGAAGAAGCAACTGTCGCCGGTTGAAACTAGCCATCCTCCTAGTTTGTATTATTTACCTATCCTAAAAAGGAAAACGCGACTACCACGAACGACAAAGCTCTAGAACTGAGCCACCGATATTTCGGTGTAGTGGACACACGATCGCCGTCACGTCATTTTAAACTCGGCCCGAAATAATCTCGTTCTCGGTGACGGCGGCGGTGGACAAGCGGCCTAACAGTGGAACATATTTTGCTCGCAATGAGTGAGATAATTAAAATATCTTAAACACATTTAACTACGTACATAATTTTACATTTTAAGCTTTCTAAACTAAATAGACTTTGTATATATCTAAACTAATTTAAAATATCTCTTTCCTATTTAACGAGTACTTTTTGATGTTCAATATGTTGATAAATAATACGATGATAAATGTTGATAAATAATATTTTATATTTACTTAAATTAAAATAATGCTTCAGAATTGAAATAAGACTGTTTTTTCCGGATTTTATTTTAACATAATAGTTTTACTTCAATGTATAATATCGAAATCTAAAAAACCATAATGTTTCAGAAATCCCTTAATCAATCCAAAAACGTTATAGATGTTTAATACATCAAACCACTGCAATTTCCGTACGAATGCAGTTTTAATGAATAAAAGAAGTTTAATTTTGAAATATATTAAGTGTATAATTAAGCCGAGCGGCCCAAAGCGGAAGCCTATTTTAAAAATATACATACTTTAAATGGCTGATGAGAGTCAAGTCGTAGCATTCATGTACTGAAGACGGTAAGCGAATTCTCAGGACGGGAATACTTAACGTGACCATTTATTTTTTGTGCCAGAGCGGGACATTTGTGAAATTAAATAATAATAATAATAAAGTTTTAGTGTTTTACAAGTTTTTATCATAGAAGACAGAATAACATTAAATAATAATATAGTCGTATTTGCCGGCTGAAATTGTTTGAAAAAATCAGGTCTAGTTTTAGATAAGTGTGAAAATTAGTATGATTGATTCATTTATATTTTTGTAATCAAAATAGCTTTAATTACTGCGATGTTTGCCTGTATTTTATCACTGGTCCATATTTTCTTTGTGTGAGAAAAACTCTTTCGATAGGTGCATTACTTCCAGGTAGACATTTATAACGTTGTTTTTACGAAAATGTTGGAATAATATGACCTCACGGTTTTCAGTAGTAGTTTGGCAAAGCATTTCGAGTGGGAAATACATTTTAAATTATCGTTTGATCTATTTGCAAGAGCGGGACTATGTCAGTCTTGCTGGGGACACCGGGACAGACTTCCTGAAAGCGGGACTATCCCGCCTAAAGCGGGCCGTATGGTCACGTTAGGCATACTACATTGTAGGTGTTTTTCATAGACATTTGCGTAGTTTGTAAAATTGGATTTAAGTTTCCCCAGGCAATACTCTTTCAGGTTCGCTTCTGATCATATTTTGGGCCCATAAGTTTGGCGACTGTAAATGACAAAAGTGGTAGTTTTACACACTCTTTTTGAGATATTGTTAGGTAATGTTGAACAAAATATAATATAAGGAACAAAATATAATATAATACATGAAACTTGTAGTAATTTTAATGGAGTATTTGAGTTTTTTTTTTTTTTACTCTGGCCGGGCATGGTTGTAAGCGCGAATGCCACCCAGGCAGAGTATCCATTGGCATGGGCAGTCCCATGCCAATAGGATCCAGGATTGTAGGAAGGAGGGAACACGTGAGACGGCAAACAATTCCACAGCCTGACGGTCCGGCACCAAAAAGAATTAGAGAACCGTTTGGTTCGCGCCGGGATGGTGTGGACCGACAAGCTATGGCTTCGCAAGCCAGTACGCGTGATTCTGGTTAGGAATAGAGACGAGGGGATTAAGTTGAACAATTCCTCAGAGCATTCACCGTGATACAGGCGGTAGAACACGCTTAGAGAGGCGACATCCCTCCGGAGTTGTAGCGACTCTAAGTTGCTCGTAACGTCTGCATCATTCACAATGCGGATGGCCCGCCGCTGCAATCCAAGGCATCGAGCAGGTACCGGGCGGATCCATCCCAGAGGTGCAAACAGTACTCCATACCCGGCCGGACCTGCGCTTTATACAAACGATAAAGCTGACTGGGTGTGAAGAACCGACGCACCCTGTTCAGGACTCCAACACTGCGTGATGTGGCAGAAGGGGGATTTTATGCACGTGAACGCACACACCTGGGTTTTCTTGGCATTGAACTCAACTATATTCCTGGAACCCCATGTAGAAATGAGATCCAAGGTCCGGTTGAGCTCAATGACAAGATCTAGTTTTATCCGACTGCGAAAGAAGATGGGTTATTTGTATTATTTAGTGTACAAACACCAATACCATTAAAAAACATTTTTGCGAAAACAGTATTATCGTAGATTGTAACATGAGGCCAACATTTGTATTTTTCAATTTAAAAGTGGTAGTGTACTCGTAGTAGGGATATCTCACCGTCTCATTCACACGTGCACACTGTAATGCATGTTAAGCCTAGTGACGTCACTAGTTTGTACTTTCATTCCTTTTCTTTTACTCACACTACAAGATTTAAAACTTGTATTATGATCGGATTTACAAAAAAGCCTTGATTTCTAACAAATATGGCTTGATCATATCCCGATACCCGGACAGTACCACGAGTGTTTAACTACTGCACAATATTATACCACTAAAATTCAATTAGCCATGGAATCTAGACTTTTCCAGATCTTGTTGCAAGGGAACGCACTATTGTCACTGTTAGCGTTTTAATACATTCAATTGATATCATTTAGTGGGTGATAAGGGATGCGAAACCTATTTTGAATTACTTTGTTTGAGCTTAGGTGTTGCTACGACGTAAATGACACCAGTACTGTACAGTATTGTATCAGCCCATAAAAGTCCTACAGCAGCAATGGAGTTTCCTCTGTAAACCAGAGAAGGATGGAGGGGAGTTAGACCATCTAGTCTGCCACGCCAGCTTAGTGTGGGTTGGCGCACTGTACGTACTGGTGCGTACGTACGTATAGAAATTCTTACTAAACACTATGGCACGCAGGTTTTCTCACAATGTTTTCCTTTCCCGTTATGATGGGTGGTGATTGACTATCAATACATGCCTACATAATAACTCGGTCGATAAAATGGATGCTGGGCGCGGAAACCAAACAAAACTTTTCCCGATAACCGCCTACGAGAGGCTTCGCATGAGAAAAGTCAATGGTGTGCCCTGATATTTGAGCCCGTGACCAACGTGAACATGGTGGGAGCGTATGGTCCGTTACCTTCAAGCCACTATGCATTTTTTATGAGACAAGTATCTAGTTAGAGTTAAAAGTAAGCTTTAGAGGTACTTTTGGGCTCTTAGAATACTTGGCATCATCATCATCATCTCCCCCTTAAGAAGTCCACTGCTGAAAATAGGATTAATCTTGGGTTTCCAACATCATATTTGAGGAGTTTAGTCAATTATAATGGACACGATCGGCACGCTTTGTTGGGTAAGCGGTTTACCGAGAGCAGGGCATGGCTTCTCGCATTTATGATATTATTACTACCCATCATCAGCCTGGCCCTTTGTGATAGTTATTTCAACCCATATGTGGCGGTACAGTCTTATACGTTGCCCAGCAACATTATTAGTAAAAAATATAAAATATCAGGCGGAATCGGAAGAATAGAATTTATAAAAAAAGTTATAGCCTTAAGAAGCGATTGTAGTTCATAAATAAATGATATAAAAATATGAAGCAAGGATAGTATACTTCATAGTTTCCGCTGATATGCAAGTCATGGACACATGAATTGGCCGTCAGCATTTAAGAGTCGGTAATTTACAATCAATTGAGCAGCTACGCGCTCACGCCTGCGTCAATCACAAGCTGATATATTCATTGCCGTGTTATTATACAACTGAAATAAATTGAATACTTGTATTTCAGCATGACATACTGTTTTAAGTATATTTTTTATAACATTAATCTGTTTTTGGAAGCTTCGTTAAAGTCTTGACATAATATGAGCACAGCGAATAATTCAGCATTTATAAGTATAAATTATTGTTGTCAATTATACGAGATGTTGGCTGTGAGATAAGAAATCAGTGTTTTACCCCTGCACGAGACAAATATATTAGGTGATATTGCCTGGGTTATACTGCGTGAACAAAATATACAATGTCTTTACGCGAAAATATTCATGACTCACATCGAGGAAAATTTAAAATAATAAAATATGTTGGATATGTTAAACATGGTATTTAATAAACCTAATAAAAAAGAGAAGTAATAGTATTCAGTGCTTTAGCATTAAGACTGACTTAATGAATCATAAATATATGAATTACATAAAATAATTTGTAAGTTATACGAGATTAATTATAGGATATTTGACGTCCTCAATAAGTTTAATTTGCAATACGCCCACACATCAGCCATCGCACCTCTAATTAGCCAGAGAAGAAATTGCGAGCACTGAAATTATACCGAGGCAGTATACACTCATATACAGTAAGTGTTAAATTTTAAAAGTTAAAATGGCGGTCTTATTTCTATAGAATATCTCATCAGAATTAAACCTCAACCTCAATTTTCACATCTCACTCACGATGCCGATCGATCAAAGACACCACATTATTGGAATTGTATGAAAATTAATATGTAGGTAAGTACATAAAAAAAAAATCTGTCTACTCAATTTTACAGCAAAGCGGAATACGTAATTTTTGAACTGAATAAATTAGTCTAAAAATAATATCACGTTTAACTGAAAGCGCTAATTAATACATACATATTAAGGTTGTAGTATAATGCACTAACCTTACAATTTTCCTGGCAAGTGCCTGCTGCCAAAACATATTTTGCATGTCGAAATAGAAATAAAAATATTCCCTTGTTTTCGTATTAAAACTAATTAACTTTTATTAAAAACAGGTATAAATACATAAATATTAAAATATACACCCAAACTTAGCGATCTTTAGATAATATCAATAACGGCACAAACTACATTCCGTCACAATTAAAAATATTGGCGCCAAAATCACATTTAGGTTTCTATAGTTTTAAAGCCTAAAGAAATTGTGTCATACAGCCTTAATAATTTGTAAATGTTTGATAAAACCGGATTTTATTAACTGTTCTTTATATAAATTTATTTAAAACATTAAAGGAAAAATGCAACCAGGTACGAATTAGAAGATAAAATTATTTTCTGCAATAAATTAGCACAGATAAGAATTTTCAATGCCTTGATATTTAAAAATTGATAATAAATTTAATCAAATTATTTACCTCCCATATTATAATTACTATATTATGTATTTATTCACGTTTCAACCTTCTCAATGATTAAAATAAAATAATTCTCAATTATAAATAGACGTTATGGATGATTTTTGGTCTCTTGACGATTCGGAGCTGTCTGGATAACAACCTCCTTACACAACGACTTTGAACCCTCATAAGAGTGTCAATGACTCACGTGACTGTAAACAAAGAGAATTTAAATCACTACGTGTAAATGAAATGAAATGAAATCTTATGTCGTGGTTACTTTAATATGTAAGCTGCACTGCACTTGAATCAGATAACCTGCGGTCATTGTCTCGCGACAGGGTAAAAAACGATAATTATCAAACAATCTTTACACATATTACTTAAATAAATATAAAATTAATCTTACATTATTAACTATGTTTTTTCACACACACGAAACTATTACACGTACGAGTAGCAACTAATATTTATTTATTTTAATAAGTACCATCAGATATTTGTACGTTTTATTACAGTTAAAACAACATATATGGCTTATTTTCTCTTTACAATTGATACAAGCGACTTAATACCTCTAGCTCTATGAATCAACCTTAAGGCTCCCTTGACATATGTCCTTAAGACATTAGACACACTATACTGGCGGCAGTGACAGCAGGTATTTGCCGCTCGGGTATGCCCTCTGCAATACTAGGCCGGCGCGGCGCGGCGGCAAGTGCCGCGAAACCTAGTATATTTCCGGAGAACTTCATTTCAGTTGTTACCGCCTTGTAAATGTGATTGTACACTTTGCATTTCTAATTATTTATGATGGACAATGAAGCCATCAGCATAGCCTTTGCGATTGTGATATTAAATTTAATTAAGATAAGAATCAGAAGAAAAGGGAGAATTAAAGTTTTATTCTTTCAAATGTTTTGATTTGTTCATATTGGTTACGTGACTTTTGACTTTGCCTTAAGACTTAATTTGTGTATTTTGAATTCATGACATTTTAATTAGATTATCAGTGTTCTTTGAAATTTACTTCTTATTTTTGGCGCGTTTCGAAAAAAATATAACTAAGAGTCATTTTTATAATGCGCGCGCACACCGACACCCTAAAAACGACGTAATTAAATTATTGAGCTGTTAACCTGCTGTCAAATTTCCGTGAATAAGTAAATAAACAACAATAACACCCAGCAGTCACATACATAGTCCTGACCTCACATTAAGATCGATTCTTGTGTCGGGTATCAGGAACTACAAGAGCTTCTTCGGTCTCACAAACTTTGAACCCGCGGCCTTTCTTTTCACAGGCGGCGCGGCGTTTAAAAGACTGCGCCTCGGAGGCTGTCTAATTGGCTGGCTGTATACTCAAAATTACATATAAAGTAGTTTCTTACATTTTCATAAATGTCCAACACGTATGTTATATCAATGAAAATTAAAAAAGTATATATTATGTAATTTAGAAAATATGCATATGTGTGTGACAGGCCATTGTAAAAATCGCAATAAAAGTGATTTTTATTGTAAATAGAAGTACCTATAACTTCTAATGTGCGTAGATACATATTAAGTACACACGTATGGTTTTTATTGCACTTTACTCAGGTCGCCATAAGTCCACTGTCGAGCCTTAGAGTATTTATAATATAAAGGGAGCGCTGCGAGCGCTGCCATACATTTGCGTCTTGAAAAACGTAAATATTTTTGTGATGGTAATGTTGGCGTAAAAATGAGCGATTCAAGAAATCCAGAATCTCAAATAAACTACGTATTATTTGAATCTTGAGCTAGTCTAGACGTTGTCAATATTTAATATTTACAAAATTATACGTAAGCAAATATACAGATAACGTACAAATGTAGTTTAAAAGATTAAATTACAATATTATGTTAACATCGAAGTTCGGCATTTATTAAATTCAAAAACAGTGACTGTTTACGGAGCACGCTACATTTGCAGAAGGTAAAATGCAACCGGTTGATAAAAAATATTATATTCGGTCATAAAATACGATAAGATATGGTAAATAAAATGTGTGATATTTAACGAGAATCGCCACATTAAATATTACCTAACTGGAGTTTAGATATGTTATAGGCTTCTAAAAGACTAATTAAATAATATGTAAAAAATCGGTGTAATTTTATGGAGAGACGGATGTCCGCTTTTAATCCCTATGACAATAATAATTTCATGGTACTCACTCCCTTATCTCTTTAAAAACAAATGGATGGACCCTGTAGGTTTTTGTATAGCAATTGTATATTTTACAAAATAGCAGTTATATTTTTGACAGGCGTACAAAATTAAGTTGGTTATTTTGTAATCATCTGTAGGACAAGGTTAATATTTTTTAAATAAACCTAATTAATAGTTATTATCTATTTATAGTTATTATCTATAAGTGCGTGGTGGCCTGTTGGTAAAACGGACTAGTCGCGGCTGCCAACATGTTTACGGTGGTCGCGGGTTCGAATCCTAGGGCACACCTCTGACTTTTCGGAGTCATGTGTGTATTGATTGCTGGCAATCTGAAATTCCACTGGAAATCTGAGGCGCACAGTGGATAATTACGCGCTCTAAGAGCTTCCCGATCACAGAGAGAAGCGTAATCGGGCGGTACGCCTTCGGGTCACTAAGTGGCTTGTCGTTGCCCTTTGGCAGGACCAGGAGACGACCGTCCTTCCAGACGTCCGGGAAAATGCCTTCGTCGATACATTTGGCGTACACCAGGTGGAATTCCACCGGCGCAGCGGCCCAGACGTTCCGCAAGATCCTGGCGGTAATCTACTACTGCGGCACTAGTTGGTCAGTGCACTGTAGTCCAGTAAGAGTAAAGAGACAATTGTCAATTACCTACGCTGACCAACTTATCTCCGGATATATTTATACACTGACCCGTGATAAATATACTGAACCGGGTTTTCCATTATGGTGTCCTACAGTGATCCTGATAAATAATGTCATCAATCATTTATATATTTTGCTAGCGGCTCGACGTGTCTCCGCCCGTGTACAGATACTTTTGTCAAACCAACAGCAACGAATATTTGTGTACCTTACAGAGCCCACATGATGAATAATAATTTATGTTTAACCCTTTCGCGGACGGTCTCAGTTCAAGTTGTATTCTAATATGACACAATAAATTGCCATACAAATATATTTGGCGTGTAAATACGTTGTGTTCTATAATATTGAATGTTAAAAAGACAATATGACAAAAACGTTTTATCACGTTATCGTTTGCAAACGTCGTGTCGTGTGATATGTATTATGATGGACACAACGTATAATAACGTATGGATACGTTGGACGTCATTATACGTTGTGTCGTATCAAAATCTCAAATCATGACGTACAATCACGTTGTGTCCGCGAAAGTGTTAATATGTTTCGGACTTTTAACTTTAAACAAATTCCGACGAATTGAGAACCTCCATTTTTAAAGTAAACCGCACAAGTAGTGGATTGGTAAAATATGTAAATGAATTATTATCTCAAGACATTTCGAAATATTGTGGGTTAGAAAATCTTAGAATTCACTGGTAAATTCAGGGTTTTACACGTTTTTTTGGATTTTTGAGTAACACTATAAGTACCAACCTGTGTAAATAGGGTTTTTCTTAATTATTAAGCACATATGTTAACGTCAATTTATCAATTACAATATATTTCGATACATAAATCCCAAAGAGCAGCAGTGTGTACTTACAAACTAGGTAAAAACTGCACGGGCGGCGTCCAGTGAAAGCAGACAGGCGAACAGACGCGGGCCCTACGTGCGCTGCCGATATGTAATGCTCCCGCAGCCAAACACCACGACATAATAAGCATCTTTACAATAAGAAAATATTGTGCAAAGGTGAAAATAAGGTTCAATAAAATGCCAAGAGATGGTGTTGTATATCCCTAAAAATCGCTCAAATTCAAAACTTGTTTTAAAGATTTCAATATTTATTACATTTTACTGTTTGACGAATACTTAACGATGTTATGGCACCAAAGTAATAAAAAACCCGTATTGTGAATATACATAATATATATTTAGCATTGTTAATTGCTCTTTGATTTGTTTGTTATAAATAATAACAGTAATATATTTTTTATAAAAAAAAAAACAAACAAATTTTGGGCAAAATTTAAAATTGAATTTTTTGTTTTTTTGATTTATTTAAAACATTGATTTAAGCAGTCGTTTAATCACCGAACAAGACATTTCATCATCACTATTTTTATTTAGTTTTATTTTTATTTAAATAGCATTGTTAATAAAATATAAAACAATATATCGCAAATATCGATGACGATGATGATCAAAATCTTGTTTAAACTATTGTTCGTTCCATCAGACAGCGTCTGTAATATAAATATAATACAATGCTCCTGGTGTCTATAACATAAGTTTAATCTTTATTTAGGTTCTGTTTACTGGTGGTAGGTCTCTCATATGTGAGAGGCCATCTGGGTAGGTACCACCGCAATGTCTATTTCTCCCGTGAAACAATACTGCGTAAATGCACTGTTGTGTTTCGGATTGAAGGACATTGTAGCCATAGTAACTACTGGACATATTGAGACTTAACATGTTATGTCTCAGGATGGCGAGCGCAGTGGAATGTTGCTACTGTTTATGAGCGGTCGTATTGCTTACCATCAGGCGAACGGCTTGCTCGTCTCGTCATTCATTACAATAAAAAAAAGAAAGGTTCTAGAATGAAATCTAGCGCTTTGATACTATTTTGTTTCTGTTATGCGTGTACTTTGGTTTCTAGTTTTTTTTATATCTTTCTTTTCTTCAATAAAAATCATTTTTATTATTGTAATGATGACCTTAAATAACTAATATATTGAATAGATCACTTCACGCTTCCCTTGTTCAACTGTAACTTTCCTAATCCCATCCTACTTCGGGTAAATGTGTCATTAACCCGGTTAACAAGGTTTTAATTTTATAGAAGGAAAGTAGACAAACAAAAGAAACAAATCAATCGTTTTGATAATGCCGCCAGTCTTAAGTCAACTCTATCAGGATGTCGGTTTAATTCTTAGTCCACTATAGGAGCGCTAGTCTTGTAGGTCGTCTTGACGATATTTTTGCTATTTCCTCTTCTTATTTCAAAAGAAGGCTAGCACCGTCGCGAAATGAATATGGCAAGTCTAGGACAATTTTTCCTGGCTTTAATATCTTCAACGAAAAGTTATCTAATAATTTATTTCACTTGTTATTTTATTATAAACAACGTACACGTATTGCAGGAGTTACAGTGTAAATTCTAAGGCTTGAGGTCCAGTGTAGATCAGGACATAATATAGGGATAGCAAACGCTGCTTTCCTTACATTGAGAACGATATGTTAATATGCATAAGTTATTAAGTGATATGAAAAGGTCAGATATGCGACCGGTCCCAGGGCGGGACTGACCTGCAACCTCTAGCTTACGTCCCAGCAATCCATTCCGCTTCTAACTAGATAGTCGCTTACTTAAATTATTATATTAATTTATACAATTCATTCAGACCTGGTCTACATTACTTTAGGCTTAGTCTAAATTAATTTTCACTATAAAATGACCACTGGGTAATATTTAATGAAACAATATGTCATTTCGAAGCCTTAATTTTATAAAGTGAACATTAAAATATAATGCTACTACCACCGATTTGGAACCTGTTACAGCTTATAAATATGAAACGGGCAAGAAATTCAATATATTAATTTAAAAAACAATACCTACAAGAAATCATACTTCACAACTGATTTACAATAATTACATTCCTGAATACAACTTTAATAATTAATATCTAATTTAATGTAACAGAAAAATACCACATCTGATGATCCAAAAGAAAATGTACGTGCTTCTGCATGGTACATAATTTTCATCTTATTAGAACGAGATAACAGCATTTTTAAAAACCCTATTTCCATTACTGAATTTAAAAAAGCGTTTAACTAATCTAGCTAAATCATTGTAGCCACAGTAACTACTGGATATATCGAGGCTTAACATATGTCTCTAGATGGCGAGCATTGCTTTTTAATTTATGGTATTTTTTGGTTTTGCTACGGTCCATACGCGGTTATATCGACTACCACCAGGCGAAAGGCATGTTCATCTCGCTATTGATTGGAATAAGAAAATATAAAAAATCCTCCTAAGTATTTATTTTAAAAATATCAAGATACTAGCGGTCCGGCCCGGCTCCGCCCGGGTGCAGTTACACACGGCCAAAATATTCAGTTCCGACTATCAATTTAGAAAATCGACCAGTCGGATCATGAAAGACGAATACAATTTTCCTCGTATTTGCTAGATTTTTCACATCTGCTTCCCTCTTATAGGTCATAACGTGATTATATATAGCCTATAGCATTCCTCGATAAATGACGTACCCAACACAAAAATAATTTTCCAATTCAAACCAGTAGTACCTGAGATTAGAGGTAACAAACAAACTCTTCAGCTGTATACATTAGTATATATTTACCGACACCCGTACTGCCGTAATATCGGCTCCGCGACCGCAACAGGTACATCTGCGATCCGACCTGTTCCGGCTACAAGTCCGCTGATAATAACCGATACTTCATACTCGAAAGTGATTTAGATATTGTTTCTAGAGCTATGCGCACTTTCATTTACATCTGCCGCTGTATCTATTGAACTAATGTGCAATATTCACTGATCAATAATCCGTATTATTCTCATTTCGCACATCACCAACCACCTTAAGGATCTACAATTAGCAGTAGCATAGGTCAAAATAGTATTTATAAGTCTTGTCAATCATAGAAGCATATGCTTTGTAATGAGACAAACATCGTCTAATTTATTATGTTCACCATTACATGATGTTTTGTGCTTTAATATTATCTAAGCCTAGTAATTAATTCTAGAACCCAAAATACCAATAAAATTGGAATCAAATTAGCATAACATATCTAAGTTCCAAAAAGAAGAAATAGTTTTAATCGAGGCACCATGTTAAACTTTAGCTATAAAAATGTGAAGATTATTATTGTTATAAAAAAAAAGCCGGCGATTAACATATCATTTCATAAGAATTTTGTTTACAAAACAAAACAAAAAATTAGCGATTATTTATAAAAGAAAAATACACTCGTATAAGTTTTATAAATAGGATGAAATTAAAAATGGTGAATATTATAACACGCAAAACAAGCCAAAGAATATTTATGTCATAGCATTATAATCTCCACTTCGTCAGGATATATAAAATCACTTTTGATTTCAAATTTTTTCCTATATGCGATCGGAGGGCTTAAATCTATAGCAATTTGTTGTAAACTATATAATTAGCTCTATTTATAAATAAAGAAGTGCTGGTTACTTTACGCAGAAAGTTTTTGAACATACAATGGCAGCGATTCCTGTAGACATTAGTTACTGGTTTAAGAATTATGATGATGATGATGAAGTAGCAATTTATTACAACGCCAAATACTTAAAGTTGCTGTGGATATAAAGAAGACAATATTTTATTAAAACAGAATTAAAATATAAAATTAACTTAAATTGTTAATTTATAAGCGTCGATGAATTAAATCGTCGCGGAATTTATTATTATCTGATGATAATACTCAAAAGAGAATGCCAACTATGTTGGCAATGAAAATAAAACTGAATTACTATGAATGAGTATTTATTAAATAGCTATGGCATATAAAATATTTCCTAAAAAAATATGCGAAACAAAAATGTTCATAAACATAATTACCCGATAATGGGTTGTTATGGAACCATTATGCTTATGTGAGTGAAGGAAAGAGAAGCTTAATTTATGCAATTATTGCAAAAGATGATAGGATACCTGACCTAACATACCTGATGCCATAAAAAGCATCTTATGGGCATTATTTGACAGATTAAGTTAGTTGTATTTGGTATTTATGCATATTTTGATGTGTATTCAAATTACGTACTTTTTCTATTTTAATGGGAAATAAACCTGCTTTGCTCTATTTCTGGTTCACCCAAAGGTAGACTGTAAGAGAATGCCTCTGGAATTAAGTTCGGCTTTATATTATTTGTATATAAAGCAAAAAAACATACGAAGAATGATGAAAATGATATTAGTACTTACTTAGATATATTTTAAAAATTATTAGAATTATTGAATAAAATAATCTATTGAAAAGGAGCACTTACAAGATGATTGTGAAGAGTATGAACTGAAAATAATACTGAAGTCATACAATTTCCAAATAATAATCTAATCTATATATATAAAAGAGGAACGCACAGCCGTTACTACTGGAATACTATAGCTAGGAACCTGAAATTTTACCGAGGGGTTCCTATTGTGACATAGGGTAGCACTAAGACGGGATTTTAGTACATTCATATCTACATGTTAAACGTATTATAATATTTACTGAAAAACTTTTACCTATATTATAAAAAACCCATAGCACATTGGGGAAGTGAAAATAATAGCCAATGTTTCAAACTCTGATTGTTCCACCACTAGATTGATGACGCATGCTCATTACGTTTAATTAGGTTAATCACTTTTCATTCGATCAAAGTACACTGGCTGTTACAAAGTAAAAATACGCGCTAGTTTTTTTTTATTTCATAGAAGTACAGTAACACAAATAAACAACACCATGAACGAAGCAACAAAGCAATGCTTTGCATCCCACTGCACACGCCATCATAAGATGTGACGTCTCAATATGTCCAGTAGTTACTCTGGCTACAATGTCCTTCAATCCGAAACATAACAGTGCATTTACACTGCTGTTTTACGGGAGAAATAGACAAAGCGGTGGTACCTACCAGGCGGCCGGTCACATATGAGAGACCTACCACCAGTGAATTGCGTCACAGACTAATGAATTCATTACTCCGCCACTACTCGTTTGCCGGACCCATTGAATAAAAAATCTCATTTTGATGGATACTCTATCTAGACAACACTTATAATCTAGTGCACTATAGGTACTTTCTCGAGTCATTATAAAAAATATCTTCGGTAGGACGTCTGGTAAATATAATTAATCACACTTTTCCTACACGTTATTACGTGACATGTATCATGTAGAGACCGCGCCACGAAATTCGCATGCAGTACTACATCTATGTATATCACATACATGCATAAACTCAAGCCTTTTGCGCAGAAAGGGTAGGCAGAGGTGCTCTAGGACACCCACGTATCGCCTTGTGTATTCTGTGCCATGATGGGTGGCGGGACATTGCCAAATCGAGTACAAATTCCTAACTTTGGGTTGATAATGAATAGAAAAACCCAACGTTGGGAAAGCAACGTACCCGGGATTCGAACCCAAGATCTCAGTTTTGCAATACTGTAGCACAACTGCACCACGGGGGCAGCTGTCTATAATAATATTATGATGCAATCAATATTTCTCGAGAAAAATTAAAAATTTATTTCTTTTATTATTATAAATTAATAATTATTATTCATATTTATATTACTACACAATCGTTAATACCAAGAAATCATAACATGTTTTTGTTTACGTGTGCATAGGTAGTTTGGGTGTCATTTTTGTAGTGTATACTTCTTAAATTGAATTTCGTCACAGACTAATGAATTCATTACTCCGCCACTATTCTCCAGGCGGGTAATGGCAGAATATCAGTGTTTGCTCGTGTGAGTGAACGTATGCTGAGTCATCACCCTTTTGTTCTGCTGCAACACATATGCTGCTACACTTTTTTTTTTCTTGTATTTTATTGTCGTTGCTTTTTTTATCTTTCTTTTAATCATTTTGTCCGTTGCAATTTGTAATAGATTTGTATTTTAGTTTTGTATCAGTGTATGTGTACTTTAATGAACAAATAAAAGTTTTTCTATTCTATTCTATTCTAAGACTTGACAAGAAGCAGAAGACTTGACAAAGGTTGTTGAAACTTGCTGGAAGCAGGTCGTTTCTAAGAGCACCTGAAAAATTGTTGAAGATGATGATAAATACATAAGCATTGATAAATCATAGTTTATTATTTCATCCCGGAATATATATTAAAATCATCCCATGTAAGTACTAATAAAATTATTCCAAATACAAAATTTTGTTCTTAAGGAGCCTTTTGTTCTGCACTTACTGTTGTGACATATGTGATCCTACATGGCTTAATTATAAGATATTTTATGGTCAAAAAAATAAAACAATAAAGAAAGAAATAAGAAAAATCTAGATGCAAAATTCCCCCGACATTTGTATAAATCGGAAATAAATATGTACATATGTGCATATAACGTGATAAGTGTAGTATGATTTAATGTAGATAACTCAATTAAATTGTTATTTTTCCGCGGTTTCTCCATTCATTACATGCATCGTAGTATACAATTATATCGATTACTATATCTCTGATAACAAAAAAAACTCCCCAAATATAAGCGATTATATTTTACATTGTATTAAAACATATATTTTTATGTACAATTACTACATATATACAATACATACTGTTTAACGTTATGTAAAACATTTTACAAATGTATGATTTTCCTTTTTTTTCAATAAGAACATGTTTTAACTAACACCATTATTAAGAAAGTTATTTTATCGTGATTTAACGAATGTGTGAAACATTTCATACATATAAAACGTCAATTTGTTAAATACCTACTTGTAACCTTACTACTAATGTGTGCGTTTGATAGATCCAGATACATACGATTGATAATATGATAGGTAAGTAAGTCACGAAGATAAAAAATATTTTCATTAAATCACAATTGAGTGGCGGTGCGTTATCACACACACACAGCACATACAGAACGGTCAGTGCACAATCGTTTTTGAAACGAAAACTAGCCCTCGTTATCAGTAGCGCAAGAACCTAATCACTTTCATTGCAACCCCGCGAAGGAGGTCGCGAGGCGAGCGATATCACGCACGCAGTCGGTTGCGCGCAGTGAGTGCGCGCAGGCGTGCGCCATGTGACACCGCGCCTCACACACTCCGCAGCGCCGCGCCACCGGCCACTCGCCCGCTCCGCCGCGCCACGCATCGGCTCCGCCGCGCCACAGCCGCACTCGTCGCCGCGCCGCCACTCCGCCACCCAGGCGACCGCACGCCCGGCCCCAGCCGGGAATGGAGGCCTGCTGCGCGATCAGAGCGGCCGAGGACCTTGTGGGCGACCAGGTACCCGCCACCCACCTCTGTGTCTCGCGCTCCCGGCGGCCACCACACGCTGGCCTACCCCTCGCGCCGCCCTGCGCTCCTCCATAGGCTTATCTAGTGCCGGAATAACGACTTTCGTGTGTTACCTCCGTTCACAAAGAGATCCTCGCATGCGTTACCGATTGGTTCGTAGAAAGTATTTGGACGCTATACTGGTGCCTCTACCACATACCTCACTTACGTGAAATACATTTTAATTTCATTCTGTACATATTTTACTATAAAAATCTCGGTTGTCGACGTACGAAACGAGTCAAAACCGATCTTACAGTTTGAAACTGATGAAATGCCGCGCGAAACTTGTACCCACTAATGAGTTAAGAAATATTTCAACTATCTTCGTATATAAAATCGTCATAAAAAGTTGAATAATAAATAACAGTGTGATTAGTAAAACGCAGTACACATATTTGTAAGTCGCGGCCGTCGAGTTGTTTACTTTAGGCGTATTTACATTCAGGTACAAACGATCAATAACAACGTACTAATCATATCAAAACCGCACACAAAGTGAAAATGTATTTCTGTATGCAACGCCAACACTAAACAAACACACACTTTATGCAGAGTTCAGCTTAAATATTTATTTTGTATTTTAAAATATTAAATATCCAAAAACATGCATTTACGTGAAGTGCCAAATTAATGGTAAGTGACATATTTTATTTATTACGAATAATTCGCATAACATGTTTTTATACATTTTGATTACAAAACTTGCTAAAAAAATGTGATTTAAATATTATTTATTTAATTGGTGAGGAAACTTTAAGGATTTTTTACTAGAGTTCATTTGAAAATGTTAAGTGTGCGGTGCATAAAAAAGACATCAACGCCACCCGTCGGCGATTTTCACGCCTATTCGTCATCCATTGTTATTTCAAACTCACAGCTTGTATTCATTTTTACACTAATTCTACACTATCATTATACCCGCCCAATTCGCAATAACCTAGATTACTGTAGTTTAAAGTTTATTTACTTTAAAATAATCGCAAATCTCCCAATGCCTGTAAAATAAAATGTCATTACAGCTGGCCAAATTAATATTGTTTAATATTTATTCTGGTGCATTTATTTACAATATTTACAAAATATTAATTTAATAACATTACTTTTTTTCCATACGTTGCAAACAATTAAGTACCCCTGGATAATTAAAAATAATCGATAACTAAATTAAGTTGACAAAATTTAACTCCGATTTACCGATAAAGCTTTTTTGTCTTGTCCATACGATAACAGCTTATGCGAGATTCCAGTTAGAATTATAAATCACATTTCCAAAAATTAAATATTGGTAATAGCTATTCGGTTATTAGTTTAATCTAATTATGATTATTTAGCAATATTTGAAACAACAATTCACTTTTCATTATTATTCGGTACTGTTATAAGCGACGTTTATTTCTTAAGCAATATCTACGATTTTACCATACTCATAACTACTAATCAACTCCTCCAAGATAATCTTTAATAATACATGTATTATTGCCCAGTTTACTATATTTAGTTTGTATGTACGAGCATGCACATAACTGGATCATTTCTCACGTAAAGAGATTACAGACATTTGTTAAAGAATACGGCGAAAATCTCACAGATTTATGTATTTTTTATGAGTTTCATTCACTTACTTTTATTAATGCGATTCAAACAGCTACTCGGCATCTAATTGATGGAACGGATTTCTACACCAGTGCTATGGAATGTAGGTTTTAATTCAGGATAGGAAGTTACCATTTAGAAACAAATACTTGGGTCCCTTCACATCTCAGAGAGTTGTCTCTCAATCCCTTTTGTCCTTATTGTAGCTCTCTTCTCACCTAATGTATTTTACAACATTGATAAGCGTTTCCAAATCAAATCAAATAATAAATTAGGGACAATGTATCATGTATCAGATTAAAATTCCTTTTCAGTATTTGGAAGCATTATCAATAAATCAATAAGCTAGTTATCCAGAATTTAGTATTTTAATATATGTAAGAGCCAAAAAATGCATCGTAATGTTTTAAAGAAAAAAGTAACTATAATCATGATGAATAATGTGGTTATCAATATTTGTTCTGTAGTATGTGTATATACTACAGAACTAAAATAGTGAAGGAAAACACCGTGAGGAAACCTGCATATCATAGCAATTTTTATAAATTTCTATGCCATGTAAAGTCCGCCAACCCGCACTAGGCCAGTGTGGTGGACTATATAACTTAACCACTCTCAATCGTATTCTGGACTGAGGAGGAAGCCCGTGCCCTGCTTTGGGACGTATATGGGCTGACACATACTTATACTTACTTTGACAGCCTCCGTGGCGCAGTCGGTTAGACGCCGCCTGTGAAACGAGAGGCCGCGGGTTCGATCCCCGCACCGAGAGAAATGTTTGTGCGGCCCAAAATATTTCTTTCGGGTCTGGGTGTTTGTGAGACCGAAAAGTCTCTCGTAGTTCCTGATACCCACGACACAAGACTCGATCTTAGTGTGTGGTCAGGACTATGTATGACTGTTGGGTGTTATTTATTTATTATGTATTTATTTATTATACTATAATACATATGTAAGTACTAATACAAATATTTCATACTTTTGAATTCATGTCAACATCAAACACTCTCTCTTTTTCTCTTTGGCCACAGAATGTCCACTGCTGAACATACCGCCCCCCCCCCCCCCCCCAAGTATCTTCTCCAGGAAGCGGCAAGTTACAGTAATTCATATGTACTTAGCATCGCACTTTTTTTAATTATATATTTCAGGGCAATTATGCTCAAAGTGGGCGGGCGATAACGCCACGTCATAAGCTTTTAAAGCTTTCAGGGAAAACAGAAAACTCAAACAAAAATAGAGGGCGTAAGGAAGGGGGCGTTATAAAGGGGATTGAAGACAAATTTTATGGATATACCTACGCGTATTTTAACCGCTCTACCACCCTAACACTTGCCATAAAGCTTCCCTTTCTTATATTTCACACTTAAATTGAACCCAATCGAATATTATGATGTTTCTTTTCTGCATTCTTACATATGAAAGTATTTAACTATTTTAAAGTCTTACTTTTATTTGTTTAAATAAATATAGTAATACTTATTTCATAATTAACAGTAATTTCGTAAATAAACGGTCATTGTAATAAGTTAATAAAAGCCACATTTGAAGTATATACCAGTAAAGTTATTTACCTACTTTTATTCAGCACCAACCATTCTTATAGCGCCAGATATAAGTTTTTAGTGTTTAGCCGAGGTAATAAGAAAAGTGGTTGCACATTAAAATGAGGACGAAATTGCCTAGCCGGGGGCGCGAGATTCAAATACAGAGTTATCATAACTGAATTGTGGTAATTGTGTGTATTCTGAGTGAAACATTACCTATTTTGTTGATAAATAAATATCGCGTGAAAGCTTGGTTCTTCAGTTTTCCGAGTTAATCGCGTTGTCGAGCATGATGGATTTAAAATCCACTTGCGAAAGAATTGATGTCAGACAGGTTATAAAATTATTGGCCAAAATTACAACATAGTTAAATGTAATATTACACCTTTTGTAATTTTAGAATTAGCCCGCACAGGAAAAACCTATGTCACAAGTACACCTTAAAATAACTGAAGTGTTAGGTTTTAATGACAATAGTACTACACTGCACCAACTCGTGAATCCTCACTGCTCCAAATAGATTTACTCTCAATGCGAGATTTCGATTTAATGGCAACCTATTTCAAATCATAAAAATTATCATTTTTATATACTCTTACTAGATCATACTTCACTTGGTCGCTCCTGCTTACCAACGTTTTGGGGTATGTTATATATGTAGAGAATAGGCAACGGTGTGATCTTCTCTAGATATCTGTCCGTACCTATATAAGCCCATATACGTCCCACTGCAGGGCACGGGCATCCTTTGCAACCAAAAGTACGATTAAGAGTGGTTTAACTATGTAGTCCACCAGTCTTTAGAAATATATAACAGATATTAATGTATAGAGCATTTCAGATCTTGGAGCATAAACTGCTCTTACATCTAAAATATATTTTCTCTTAGTGCCTTGAAAATAGTTATTCGTTTTATTATGTACATTTAATTGAATTGCTTTAAAATATTTGGATGGAGTCGTAGTTATTACTTAATAATTCAGTACCGCCTTTATCACTACTTACATACGGATAAATATTTACCTATGTTTATCTAAATGGTTTTATAAAATCACCACAATGTATAAAATTTAATTTAATTGTCCATCCTGCGGAGAGATTCAATCAACAAAGCAGCAATCATAAATATTAATTTAATTTTTGTTAAAGAAAAACCCGCATTATCGTTATCGATACCACGATTTAAGTGAAAACGCTAACCGACGTTTTTGTTGTGTATTTTTTTCATTAAATATATGCCAACAATTACTTTGTACCTGTACATTGTAGTCCAATTAGAACACGAAAATCCAAAGTACATAGAATGTTTATTGGCGGTCGTGATCACTTACCACAACGTGAACCACCAAGCGGGCACGCTTACCTACTATATTATAAAACAGCATAAATCCCAATGCCCATGGTAACCATGACTGGTATTCCACCACTTGCAAGCATATCCCGGGCAGATATGACTATCCTTCCAACCGCCTTTCTCTCTTCACTTCAGTCACAAGTCCTTTGTTGAACGTAGGCCTCCAGAACTCCAAGATTCCAGAACATGGGTCGCTATGGAAGCCCGACCAACCCATGTACCCCAACCCCCACATTTCGCCATATGTGTTCCGTTCCAAGATGTGATAGGGCGCGAGTATATCCATATCGGGCACAGAAATGTGTGCCCAATATGGATAGGCTATGGCAGGGTATGATCGGAGAGTGTCTATCGCCATATCGGGACACAAATTTCTGACTCCAGGCTGGTTAATTAATATAATTTTCCTGACATGGGGGCATTCGAACCCGAGACCTCAGCTTTGTAACCAAACCGTAGTACAAGTACGCCACCGAGGCAGATGTATCCAAGGGTAATATTGTTGTTGCAGATTGTCCCGGGCGGCGGCCGTTGGGGAACACCACACGCCGCCGGGATCCTCGACTCTTGGTTTCAGATGCAGGTCAGTGATCATTATTTCATATTATTCATACTATTATGTAACGAATATCAAATGAAAAGGATTTAACTTTGTTGTACTGACATATTTTCGAAAGTTATGGTTTAATGACAGCAAGAAAATAATTTAATAATTTCAATGAATTTAAAATTATCAACAATAATTTAGTCTCAATCAACATAAGAATTTATTATATATTTACACGTAAGTAGATAATGTATAAAAAGTCAGCATATTCATAACGAAGCCGAAGATTTGGGCAATGTTCACATTTATGGCCGACGCAGAAACTAAAGCCGAATTTTCGGTGCTATAGTACAACCACCAAGCTTGTAGAGATTGCGAACAACGTGATAAAATGTATGAATAAGATGCAAATTCAATACGAGTTCACCAACTAGATCTATTCGATAGTGATCTAACAAATTTCATTCAAATACTGTTCGATACTAACACAAGATTAGATTATAAACACACAAACTACATTTTCAAGATTTCCCTTCAATGAAACGAAATCATTTTAAATTTTTCCAAGCTCTATCACTTTTTTCGTCAAAATTACAAGAAATTGGACCTGAATATTCAGCAAGAACAAAGTTATATCCATCTGACTTAATGATCAGGCTACCTTCTTAATATAAACACCTAATTTCATTAATTTAAGCACTGACGATTTGACTCCTTTTGAGGCAACTGTTAAAAATATATAAAATAAATACACCCATCAGTCACATACATAGTGCTACTACACTTAGATCGGGTCTTGTGGCGGACTTGTCTAACAAGACCCGAACCAAATACCTGTGGGTCACACAAACATTTATTTCGGTGCGGGGATCGAACTTGCTCCAGTGTCAAGTTCTGTATTCAAAAATAATAATACTTGCAAAATACCACAACTGATTTTATTAGTAACACTACATTTAATTGTAAACATTTTAATCAGTCATCACAATTAACCCCTTAAAAACCCTATTTAATATACACGAATGTAAGCTTTTGGCAATTATAAAAATATTAAATGAATATTAAGGTACCCTTCAAATGCAATACACAAACGCAGGAGTACCGCCAGCCGTACACGCTCTGAATGAAAACATCCCCAGTGAATCAACCTATAAACATTTTGTATATCAAAATGGAACCTTGTCCCCTTGTATTAAAAGCTAATATCGCGTCAAACCATAAAGGTATTGTTTCGGTGACAGTTCAAGCTAATTGGTATGCCGCATACAGTAATGACATTGTCACGTAGGCAACATATGTACGTATCTATTTATGTAGATCAAATAATAAACGTGGATGTTTAATACGCATCTTCAATTTGCACAATGGATGTGAGGGTTTATTTTTAAAACCTTTGTTTTCCAATAACAATAGTTTTCATTAGATTTCTTACAATAATATGACAGTTAAATTAACGTCATAAAATAACGTAACGAAATATTTTAAACGGACAAGACAAGGTGTGTGAGTAATATTAGAATCAATTTATTTATATTCGCACACAAACACCATAACACATACTAATAATGCATAGTATTCCATATACGACTAAGTGACCATAATAAAACTAATGGTATATACAATGCAGCCCATTAATCGCACAACATTAATCTTCATAGCTAACTAGACAAAACGGTACCCACATTACATAAAACCAGTTTAGTGCATAATTTTTTAAATTTACAATTCATTGGAAGCAAAACGGGCATGAAAACGCAATATAATGATCAGATTACAACAATTTACACGGTGCGTGACGTGTGGAGACTATTGTTCGCGTCGAGGGCAGCCACCGTGGAGTGCATGGGAATTGTCTATATGGGGTAATTTCGGACAGGAGATTGAATATCGATGACCCCATATTAAAACTTGTAACCCCAATTGACTTATTTCACGCTGAGAAACAAATTGCTATGGCAAAGCCTAAATATCCTAATGGAACAGTGGGTGACGTCAATTCTGACGTCGCCTCTATCATTATTTTTAAATAAAATTGTCCTTTGATTAAGTACTATCAATCACCACTATTTTAATAAGATTCTAGATTGACTTGAATTGATGTCAATTGTAATTACTTTTAATTGGTCAAATTCGCTTAAACAACAACTGCAAAACTCATCTTAGTTTAAAGTGTATCCCTTTGATTAATATAATATCTCTACAAAGATGCAACTAAGATCACTTGTGTTTTACTGAATTGTGTTCTTTCTCACAAAATTTATTCTATTTTTTCTTGCTTCATGCTCATAAATATGTCCAAATTTCTAGCAGACACTGCTTGGTTTCATGTTACTCTGGTAGTTCATTTGGCATGAGTGTCGTAAATTACAGCTGTTCGACGAGAATACTGTTATGTCGGTAAATTCTATATCTAGGTTCCGTTTAAACCTTAATTATAATATTAGATACTTATTTCATACCTCTGGAAGAAAAATAAATATGGACAAAATAAAATATTTGAATTGGATAAAGGGGTAATTGACCAATACTAGACAAGGATCGACATTATAAAATGTGACGTTATCGCTATTACATAGCAGGCGTGCGAAAGACAATGAGTGGCATCCACTGCGCCTCTACTTTTACTTCAAATATCAATAAATGATATCCAATTCAATAAAAACTAAAATCATACTTATTTTTTCTTCTTTTACTCTTGTCATTTTAAGAAGCCGCCACACATTGTCCTGTTAAGTAAAAATTCATGAATGGCGGTAACACTTTAATCGTGAATGTTGTTTGCTGGTTTGTCGGACTAAAACAATGAAAAATGTTATATAACAATATATCCTCATTAGGTAATAAGCCATTCTCCAAAATAACAGCATTTGTTGAATTAGTGTTTATATTTAAATAAAACTATGATTTACTAATTTTATCGCGGATTTCTTTAAACTTTTAGATTTTTGGCTTCCCGGCGTTTCTATCTATCCGTAGTGTTTATATCCGACTTTTTAAATAAAATGTCATCAGTAATACGCGTGTCGTGTGCCGCGCAGGGGCGATTCGCTGACCCCTCATTGTTCCGACATCTATGCATTATCATTTAATTATTAAAAGCCGTAAATATTACAACGAGTCATTAAATAATCCCTGTGTTATCATACGAGAGATCTGTTTGCTATCTTTGATTGAAGAGTTATTTAATTTATTTACACCAATTATCAGAAAACTTGAGCTTTGAAACAATGGCAAAAAATCGTCAACATTTTACGACAATATCCACAAATCACGTGTTTTGTTAGAATAACCGACGCCAGAGGATAAACCGTTTTTGCAAATTTAAAAATAGAACAAAGTAAAATGCTAATCCTGAAATTCAAACATACTCGTAAACTTTCGTGATTCGTTGTCTATCGACACATCTACCGGTAATGAGGTTCTAATTGAATTAAAATGATTGGTACCGGTATTTCCATCAACTTCCATCCTTTTTTTTTTGATTATATATTTTTTATATGAATACATTGCAAAGACATTTATTATGAACTAAAAAGCAATTAAGATCAGTTTTAAGTAATTTCAAAAAATAATTAGATACATTTGAGCTAAAGATCTAGGTACGTTATCTTGTACTGGTTCCCACATCGTTGTAAAATGATAAACAGTATGTAAGCAACAGTCAAATATTTAGCGCAATGTAACCACTTAAATTTCTAATTCCATATTAGAAATAAATGTTATTTATTTTATTTATTTTAGCGTTTATTAATTAACAATTTTACTTTCACCGAATAAGCTGTTTGCTAATTAATTATAATACGTTAGTGCGTGCATTGAGGACCCGTTTGTCTGTGTGGAAATTGTTTAATTACAATACGCGTACGGCGCGGCGCGGCGTGGTGAAACGTTATCAGCGCGATTACATGCCGGACGGACTGTGCGTTTTTTCATCCCTCATTTATAAATAAGCGAATGAAACGAGTGAATGGAAAGCTGTTTTTTTCGCGTACCGATAAACGTTGCTCGCAATAATCCGGTGATAACACTAATAGTCGCCGTTTCAAAAACCAACTATGTGTCTTGCGCGAACGTGAGACTCCACCCTAAGCAATCCGGTTCACCATCAACCGAGAACCGAACCGAAAACCGAATAAAAATAAACACAATGTTATGTTCAATAAAACGGCAAGTCAAGAAATTAATTTGGGTATATATTTCATTAACAGTGTCGCAACTCCGCGGCCAAAAACCAAAAATATGTCTAATGTCGTGAGACTCCCCTCTTGGCAGTCTGGTTCACCAGCAACGAAGCTTGACTTGACAACCGAATAAAATCAAAACATTATGTTCTAAAATAATACATAAAGTCAAGAAATAAGTTCCATTAACAGTGTTTGGCTCTAACTTCCTTTGCACCGCAATTTACCAGATTCAAAGATTAAATAAATTAATAGATGAGCCAATATTGCAAGCTAAAGTAACCATTACGATTCTAATGTTCAGTTAATTGCTACATGAAACGATTTCAGCAGATCAGACCCACGCATACAACAACAAAAAAGTAAACCGATTTTACAAATGTTGGGATTAGAATGCATTTAGCCTGTATAGGTGGTAAATTGACTTCACTATGCTTTGTTATGTGAAACGCAAGTAGAAATATTTACATCTGCACACGAGATATACTGGTGGTAGGTCTCTCTTATGTGAGAGGCCGCCTGGGTCGGTACCATCGCAATGTCTATTTCTCCCGCCAAACAGCAGTTTAAATATATTGTTGTGTTTCGGTTTAAAGTACACTGTAGCCAGAGTAACTACTGGATATATTGAGACTTAACATCTCATGTTTGAGGATGGCGAACACAGTGGAATGCCAAGCATTGCTTTGTAATTCAAGGTTTTGTTTGGTTTTGCTACTGTTCAGGGGTCGTTTCGCATACCATCAGGCAAACGACATGCTCCTCGAGCCATTCACAGCAATAAAAAAAGAGTTCAAATAAGTACAAATAACAAATGGAACAGTTACCCAAGTTCAAACCATACGTGCGTAACAAAACCCGTTCGACCGCATCAAGGAAGTCACAAGTTTTGTCTTTATTAGGTCGCAATCACTGATGCATACAATAATTTTGATTATGAACAATAATATAAAATCACGTTACAGACTCGTCTAATGATACTCGGGGTGAAGTGCTGGTTCATTTCGCTTACCATTTCTACTACTCATTTCCTGCCTGCATTCGTCATTATATTGTATACATTAGGCATTATTTAATCATCTATAAAATAGAGTTTGTTGGAATAAGCCGTAGTTTGATTCTTCGGAACTCTATTTTTTTAGAGATTCGTAATTATAACTCTCACTCTCGCTTTAGCCACAGGAAGTCCTGAACGTAGAACATATACTTCTCTACATCGACCTGTTGGATATGAGGTTAAAAAACTCTATATAAGTATAAATAGTATTTGACAAATAATACGAAATCGAAGGGATACTAAATATCTTTTTGATTAAAATTATTAACATAACACTATATTAAAACACCAAATAACATGAAATGCAGAACAAAAATACAAAAGATATTTAAAGATTTTGTTACTCAAGTTACTTAGTGCTTGGGGGCCTGTTGGTAAACGGACTAGACGCGACTACCAACATGTTCACGGTGGTCGCGGGTTCGAATCCCAGGGCACACCTCTGACTTTTCGGAGTCATGTGTGTATTGATAGTCAATCACCACGCACTAAAACGGTGAAGGAAAACAACGTGAGGAAACCTGCATACCATAGCGATTTACAAGAATTTCTATGGTATGTAAGTCCGCCAACACGCACTAGGGCTGCGTGGTGGACTATATGGCCTAACCACTCTCAATCGTACTGTCGGTTGTAGAGGGGGTCCGTGCCCTGCAGTAGGACGTATATGGGCTGATACAGATACCATTGCAATTGTTGATAATGAAGTAGTATCCATTTGTCACAGTAGCATGTTACTCGCGATGTATAGAATATCCATTAATATATTTGTATGAAATTACACGCATATTGTGTTATTTTCGTAGATTTCATTCGAATAAATTCGAGTGCGTTCAGTGTGTAAAATATTATTAAACGCATCATTAGAGCGGCGCGCACTGTGACGACGCTATTGTTCTGTTCTGTGATTCGGTTAATCTATGAGTTAGACGGTTTTGCAGGGTATCTATAAGTTTCTACTATTCTTTGGAATTCCATGGCCGTGTACTGATGTTCTATTGTAACAGCTTTATTCATAGGCAGTTTTAAATTATTATTTTTTATTGCAATGAATGGCGAGACGAGCATGCCGATCGCCTGATGGTAAGCGATACGACCGCTCATAAACTGTAGCAAAACCAAACACCAACTTAAATTACAAAGCAATGCTTGGAATTCTATTGCGCACGCTACCCTGAGACATGAGATGTTAAGTCTAAATATATCCAGTACTTATTCTGGCTAGAATAGACATTGCGGTGGTTCCTACCCAGGCGGCCTCTCACATATGAGAGACTTACCACCAGTATTCTTCGCTCAAACTGATTTCTTTTTTCGAAAGTGTCGAAACATTCGATATCTAAAATAGGTTTGAAAATTATTTATGAATAAGGCTGTAAGTATCTCCGTAAAACTCTCATCATAGGTGTGTGTTGATAATATTTACCTAAAAATGAAGGGCATGAAAATCATTGTATTGTTTTGCCATGTCAGGTTTGGTTTTATAAAATGTATTTTATAATTATCGCAAAAAAGCATTTGGCATACATATTATTTTCCTTTGAACCCGAAATTCTCAATAAAAATAGCTCAGGATAAACAAACAATTGAAATATGAAATAATATAACTAGCCCGATCGTTTTCTACGTGCCCACCCTTGCCTAATAACATTACACACTTCGGTGGTTTTACGCAGTTGCGTAAACGTAAATGAGATTTATATGAGGAGGGAGTTGGGTCCCCGCGGTGCCGGAGTGATGGGGGGCACGCGGGGGCTGGGGGGGAGGAGGCGCACGGTCCTACAGTGACAGGATTCACGGTCCAGCTGACGAGCACAATGATCGTGCTCAATACGTGATCGATTATGCCATTACATGTGTACACATGTACATACACAAACCAACTGGCATTATTTTGTTCAACACAAATCTCTATCGATGGTCAAAATCTCCATTGTCACGTGGGATGGCTTCAGAAATAGCTCTTTATGAAAATATATGGATTTTGTTAATTTATCATCGAATTTAACATTGTATTTAATTAATAGCTTCCGTCTTGAAAATCTATAAAATTAACATAAATATTTATATATACTTTGTTAGCAATTCTTAGAGAACACGAAAATAGAACATGGTCGCAAAAATATGCCTGCGAAAATTGAACAGTGTGCACACTACACAAGTGGTAGATATGTAAGTACGTCCATAACTAAGCATTATCGCTGCATATCAAAAAGTAAACTTCAGGTAACTTCGGTTACTTAGAATATGTGTCGTCCTCCATAACTATTTACGGTTTACATGCTTGTCGTTTGAATCATCAGCGAAGCGAACACGATATTGTCTATATTCAATAACATATTTAAATAGTTTTTGCCCATAACTTTCTACTCAGAATACAAAGAAATTTTATTTTATTAAAGAATCCAAAGATTCATGGCCGTAATATAACAGCGCGGATGAAAATATATCACAATATTTTTAAACTATAATCAAAATAACTGTTCGCTAACGAGAGGAGCCGTTTGAAACGCTACGCTGGCGGCTGATTCTGGCTCAATCGATATCATTTCAATTTCGATAAATACTTTCGTCTTTTTTCGACAAGCACCTATACGTATTGGAAGAAAAAGGAAGATGAACGTTAGTTCTCAAGTCGATCGACCGAGAATAGTTCAGCTGCATCTCATAAACTTACATCATCTGTCTATGAATGACTCATTTCAATGGCCATTATTTTTTACTAGTATTTTTTATTATCATATTCGTATAATATTTTAGAGTCCGAACATTGGTACCGTGTAAAAACCCATTCATTTCATCGATAGTAAATAGGAAATATATGCATATCGATTCTTGTTTCTTTTATATTACGGGTATATTTAAAATTTTCCTTTGCAATGAGAATGATACAAATACCATAAATAATAACAAAGGTCAAGACAACAAACAAACAACACGTATTTTCATCAGTTGATTGTGACAAGGCCTCCGCTCATAAATATAGTGTGTAGTAAGGTTGTAGTAAATAAGATCGGTATTTCTGGAATGCCGAAGTGCATACCTACATATAGACAATATACTAACTGACTACTTCGGTTTCCTCGAAGGAGATCACATAGGTATATCCAAAAAAAAAAAGAGAATTACTCCGACTGCCTTGGTGGCGCTGTTGTATGAGAATACGATTACACCCCTGTGGTCTATTTATGGATAATTCTGTCGCATGGTTTTTGTTGGAGAAATGTAACCTCCGATGTAGTTGTTGTTTAGAGAACAGTGGAGAGAAGAAAAATGTTTGAGTTCTAATTTTGACCGGATATTTTTATTTTTCTAGCCTTAGTTACTGTACTTCAATTGTACACTCGTATCAGTCAACATCTCTTTTATTTTTCAATCTTTATCTACAAAGCATTTTTAACATTTTCTTAATATTATCACAACAGTTTTGTATAAGCGAATCAAACACAAAACATTACACTCGAGTAATGCATATCATATAAAGCACAATGGACCCAAAATCATTATTTACAACTAACCCTGGAGCTAAATAGTTCTTAAGATTTAAAAATCTATTACCATACCTCGCCTGGTACTAATTCACCTTTTCTACGTTGTATTTTCGTGTAAAATTCAGGTATTATCACGGCTGTTCAACTAAATTGCTCAAATATACCACTGTACTTTATTAACAGTTTTTCATAACGAGATCATAACTTCTTATCAATATTAGATATGCGAATTGATTTTGTAATAATCATTGTAGGTATATCACAATAACCTGTGGTTATTCTAATAATACAATAAGTTTAAGTTAATTGTTTTATATCCACGCATGTTATCAACGAATCGTGTTTGATTCTCGGCAATGAAAATGCAATTTTCGTGAACGAAATAACAAATTTTTCGTCGTATTTTGTCATCGTAATTGTGTGATGCAATTGTTCGATTGACTGTCGTGAGCTAACACCGCGCTTTGTTATAGCATTCAAAAATATACATCATATAGATACTGGCATTTATTCATTTAATCAACAAATCCGCCTTTTTATTATAACAAATAAATCCTTTACAATACGCGTCATGCGCGAATAGTCCACTAAGTAAATTTACATAGAAAAATTACGTAAAATAATTCGAATACCATGTAACGGTGTGATATTTTATTCCATGCATGCGCATGTACTCCGTTGATAACAGATGCCGCTAAATATTGAGTTAAAACACCTTAAATAATAACACGCGAATACTTAAAAAGGAATGGCCACAAAGTCAGACAGGCTGTGTTCTGCCGCGTACAGACAATCTAGGTTAGGGCGACGCGACCCCAAATCGATCTTACAATCTCAGCCGTGTTTTATAGGAGTGAGCGAGAGGGCCGACGGTGACCTAGAGCAGCAGGTTGGGAATCCGGAAGGTATGAACAAACCGGCTCCGAGATGCATTTTTCCGCTCAATGGAAAGCTAACGACTGCTTCGCGAACCGATGGCATTTTTACTTTTCGATGGGTTCGTGGATTTCATTTAGCCGCCGAGGCTCGCAGAATAATGTCTTGAATTAACTTTTACTTTTAATAGGGCTTACGTTTTGCTAATTACGTGTATTTTATAACCAGCATAATATTATCTTCACATTGGATTTAATGACAAACACTTGAATACAAATCAATCTGGAATAAAATTGCTGCATTAAGTATAGAGTCAATCAAGCGTCACGCAGAAAAACAATTGCTACATTAGTGCGTGATGAGAGACAATAGCGTCACGTGACGTGTGTCGAGTGTGGACACACGAGAGTGACACGACGTGGACGATATGACGTATAAAGGGCCTGTCCTATTTGCGGAGCTGAGAGCGCCGCATCTCGAGCGCTTTCTACCCCGCGGCGGCGCGCAGGTACTCGCCACATTCCTCGCCCGCGGCCGTGTTGACACAAGCCGGCGGAAAACTGGAAGCGGATGTACTCGCCGCAACACCAATTATGTCGTCTGCTGTCTACAAGTGATTGTCTTCGCAAATCCATACGATAGCGTATCATTATAGCCTACTTCCTAATATCGGTCTGTCCTTGTGATCTAGTAAGCGAATTTATTCTCGATTTTGTCTTACAAGTAAAACACATATCTATGTCACTAAATATTATTAAGTATTGAATGAGCGATAGAATAGTTAACGATAGCTACTCCGAACCACGCTATGAAATTAAAGGTCAGAGGTGCGAGCGTAAGGTTCACACTTTTAACAAATTTATGCGTATATTTATATATACATATACCGTTAAAGTGAGTTGAAGTCAACTGCTTATCGCCAACTTGAGCAATTAAATTCATGTTGATACATTATGGTCATAAGAGGCATTGAAGTAAAATCTCAAGGTTTAATATTACTGTTAAAACTTAGCACTAAATTAAGAACTAAAATCTTCTAGATTCATCGAGATACTAGCAATTTTCATATTAATCTTTATGGTAATTTATTTCACAGTCATTCGCTAAAGTAATTCATATTATGGAGCTGCAAGTGGGTATTGAAAATGTGTTTAACGTGCAACTGTATTTACAGTCTAATTATTAATCACTTGAGATTGAGTACGTTAATGCATATCAAGTAATTAAAAAGTTAATGACAGTCAGTGCTTCGCGAATTCTCGCCAAGTTGTTTAATGGTGGTTAATGTGTGATATCAATTGGTTAATTAATAGAAATGGTGCGCGCGTTTTTAATCTTGTTATATTTTATCATTGCAATGAAATAAATAAATGAATAAAAAAATCTATCGTTGCTATCCAATATTCCTTTGTACATCTTATAATTTAAAAGCCATTGAAGCGATTAGAATCCTCTGACTGAATGAATTCCTTGTCAGTGATAACAATTATTTATTTGCCTTTAATTTATTTCAATGAGCTTACCTATGGCGGGTTGGGCTTGTGTCTATAAAATATTTTTCCGCCGATTTCTATGCTCGGTTCCTGACTTATAGAAGTTGTAGTGATGCCTCAAGGTGTGATTATAAAAGAGAAAAATATTGTGAAGTGCACATCGATGTGTGATATGCGACCATTGTATTAAGGATGTAAAGCCCGCTAAGCAAGTATGTCCCGCAGGAAAATCATTATATATCAGATCTTAAATGATCCGGCATAATTGTAACAACCGGTGATATTGTCCAATTTTAAACATTGACATCAGGTGTTAGGCGCATTGTTGTGCTAGAATATAAATAATAATATTACCAACAGTAACCACTACATCTCCTCCAAGATTCAAGCTTTGTGTCATTCCTACCAGAAACAACATACTAAAACGCTCAATCATTCAAAGGGATCGAAACAGTTTCCCAGCCCCCACTAAGATTTAAGCTTTGTGTCATGGCTACCAGAAACAACATACTAAAACGCTCAATCATTCAGAGGGATCGAAACAGTTTCCCAGCCCCCACTAAGATTTAAGCTTTATGTCATGGCTACCAGAAACAACATACTGGATTGCACAACCATTCACAAGGACCGAACAGTGGCATGACTGAAAAATAATAAAAAAAATTGGCGCGTAATGCAAAGCGTGTTGTACTCCTGCACGTTCCCGACTCGACCTAGTTATCGCGTGTCATCGACTCGCCCGCGCTCTATTTGCATTGGCTATCTTATTGACACGTCCAGCGACTTATCGGTCGAGTCGAGTCTTCAATACTGTTCCACGATCCACGGCGAGGCTTCCTCCACGCTTTGTTCATTTTTAACAGTTATATTTATCTACTTGTGTACGGAAATATTGGTTATGGGTTTTTAAAGAAAATGACGCAAAACAATGGCTTTTATTTATTTTTACTTAAAGAAGTAATGGTATTTCTTTTTGCTGATATAAGTATGGTGTGAGTGATCTACTATCACAATGCAATATAATCATAAAAATGTACATGTTATGGCGTTTAAGTTGTCTAATATACATATATATGTCACGTAAAGCTTTGAAATAACGTAAACATAATAAATAATTATTGGTAGACTTATTTATTTTATCGGTTTCAGACATTTCTCAAATATTAATAATTCGGTCTTTCACAACTTAATTGCAGCTCAAAAATCATGAACACGAATATTTAAATTACGTGAAAATATCTACCATCATGCTACCTCGCTACCAGAGACCGCTTGGCTGACCTGCATGTCAGATAATTAGAACCTTTGTCGCTCCCGGCCAAGAAGGTTTTCTATTCCAAGCGACGGGTATTGTTAACAATTTCATATTATAAAGATAACCGATTGACCTACGCTTCAAAGGACAAAGGTGAAGAAAGCCGTATAATAAACTCATATAAGCCGAAACTAAAATGAATAATAATAAATTGAAACTAAATATATTTCAATCTGCGTGAATATACAATGATATGCTTATGTATCGGAGCGTGATATACAGCTGTGTTTCAGATTATATTAATATGTATGTACTTATATTGGGCATTGGCAACCGAGATTTCAACTTTTTTTATTGAATATAAATTTATTTTATTTTATCAATTCGAAATACTCACTAAATAAAAATGATAATTTATTATTTAAAACCCGCTAATGCCTTGACAAATAAAAGAAAAAATATTTTGTTCGCTCAAAGTTGGTTAAAGCTACGCTCTGTACATTAGACATCAACGCGTCGTCCGAGTCTGCTACATAGCAAGTTCTCTGCTAGACCCAAGATATTATCATTGGAATATTTTGTACGGCAAAATTATATAGCGGATACTTGATTGGCAATTAAACTTCCGTTGTACAAACCGCCATTGAGTAAGTCAGCGGCGAGAATGCCGCGCGTCTGTTGACTTTTCTTGACAAAACCCACCGTTACATCACAACGTGCGACAACGCACACAAGTGTATAGTATGAAAATCTCTTTCATTCATCCTTTTATTTGGTTGAGATATTATTTAAACAAGAGCTTATGTCTTTGAGCTTTTTTTGCTGTTTGAGTGGAGGCCACGTACAGACATGATGATGATGATAATTATGTCTTTGTTTAAAGTTCTGTATTAGAGACAGATCAGAAATACATACCTTTAAATAAATAAATAAATAAATAAATAACACCCAACAGTCACATACATAGTCCTGACCCCACATTAAGATCGAGTCTTGTGTCGTGGGTATCAGGTACTACGAGAGACTTTTCGGTCTCACAAACACCCAGACCCGAGAGAAATATTTGTGGGCCGCACAAACATTTCTCTCGGTGCGGGGATCGAACCCGCGGCCTCTCGTTTCACAGGCGGCGTCTAACCGCCTGCGCCACGGAGGCTGTCAAATGATGTGGATATTTTCTTTTTATTGCAATGAATGGCGAGACAAACCTTCAGTTCGCCTAATGGTGAGCGAGATGATCGTATGAACAGTAGCAAAACCAAACAATACCTTGAATTACAAAACAATGCTTGCCACTCCACTGCGCTCGTCATCCTGAGACATATGTAATAATATAATAGTAATTTTTATTTAACCGAAATGGGACATGTTACAAACTTTGATTAACTTGACAATATAACAAAAATACCAAAGTAAGAATATTTGTCGGTGATCTCCACACTAGTTTCGGGACCTGTTTTGTGAAGATCTAGTTCCAGTATGATTGTAATTTATTATTGATTTAATTAAAAGTGGAATGAGTGAATACACGATAGTATTGATTGGTAATAAGGAAATGAGAATTCAATGATTCGAATGGCACTTATGTGGTTAAAATAGGTTTATATTATTGTGTATAGGAGGATGTTACAGATAAATAATGTATTGGCTTATTTTATATTGGCTTTGTGCCAATTCAATGTAAATGCACTGTTGTGTTTCGCTCTCAAGGACAATGTAGCCAGAATAAGTACTGGACATATTGAGACTTGACATCTTATGTAGCAGGACGGCGAGTGCAGTGGAATGCCAAACATTGCTTTGTAATTCAAGGTGTTTGGTTTTGCTTCTGTTTATGAGCGGTCGTATCGCTTACCATCAGGCGAAAAGCATGCTCGTCTCGCCATTGATTGCAAAAAAAGAGATGAGCACGTCGAGTCCCATTCACGAGGGGCGCGCGACGCCGCGCATCCGATGATATACAGTCACCAGTGCGACAGGTAATTAACTAACACCATGCAAATCCATTTATCTGTTTTTTATGCTATATTTGTTTGGGGACGTTTAGACATTTATGAGAGTATTTTTATTCCACACTAATTTTATATTTTCTTTGAACATTTAAATTCATATAATGTACAAATATTTACATCCAACGATCGCACATAGTCAGCATATCGCTATAACTGCCACATCTACATACTCGTATGTATGCTGAAGAAAGAAAGGTTTGTGGTACTTCATTTTGCTTAATCATTTTCGGTTCATCCAATCTTATCCCTATCCTATACTATCTTTCTCCCGTCAAACAGCAGTGCAAATGCACTGTTGTATTTCGATTTCAAGGACATTGAAACCAGAGTAATTACGGGTCATATACTTAACATACATAACATCATACATTTCACATTGCGGTGGTACCTGCCCATGCAGCTAATGAAATCTCTGTAATAATACTACCTCGGGGATTAATTATGTATACCACTGCTGATCCTGTCACTCTTTTATATCGCGTTCTATAAGTTTAAGAAATCATTGTTGGTTTATTTCGTTCATGACAATTTAAAATATAGGGATGCCAGCCAATTTAAGTTCCACTGGTAGGAACAGTTCGTGGGTTCTTATTACAACAACACGTTTGAACTAATGATATAGTATGGCAACAATAACATTGTATGATTTAAGGTTACTTAGAAAAGGAAATTCTAGCTTAGTGCACTTGTATATTTTAATTTTCCGTGGTATTTTCAGCAGAACACGTTTTCGAACAGTTCAAGCGCCCAATCATGTCATTATGTTATGAGTGTCCAGTGGCGTAACAATAGGGTGGTAGAGTGCGCAAAATGCCACGGGCCCCCGGCCTTAGGGGCCCCGGGCCCGGCAGGACCCTGGTCCGACAGGGTCTCAGGCCCGACAGGGTGTAAGCAGAGAATTATGTAACATCAATAACATACATACATACATAAACTCACGCCGATATCCCAGAAGGGGTAGGCAGAGGTGACATCAATAACGACATTAATTAACACAAATAAATAATTAGCAACATTTAAAAAATAACAAACATTTCACGATAATATGATTGAATATAATATTTGATTGAAATGTTTTGTTTTTGTTTCATTAACACCTAATCTTAGTTAGGAACCAATAAATTACAACGTAATGAATATTAAGTTAATAGTTTAATAAATAAATATAAACATATCTTGTTAAAGCAACTATTTAAGTGGTAGCGAAGACCGAAATAGAAAGAAGTCTGAAGCAATAAATAGAAGGTTACCTAAAATAAGTCAGTAGTTTGGGAACGAGCAATTTATTGATAAAAAGGCGAGTAAACAGAGTCCCAGAAATGAACGAATGAATGAAACTAAAAAATCCATAGTATTAAATCTCGGCGACAATCAATATTCAGACTCAAAGCAATCACAACCAATCCATCCATCCATCCATCAGCCAAAGGAAGTCCACTGCTGAACATAGGCCTCCCCCAATGATTTCCACAGAGACCTGTTGGAGGCAGCCTGCATCCAGCGACGTCCCGCGACCTTTACCAGGTCATCGGACCATCTTGTGGGTGGACGTTCGAGCACTTTCCGACCCCATCGGTTCGATCGAGACTTGGGCTGTGCTACAGTCTCTGCAGCGGTGCCATTTCGACTATCGGTACATCGAAGTGTTGAAGTGTATATACAACAACGCCACCATGTCGGTCCGAGTACAAGATCAGAGTACGAAGGCTATTCCACTACAGAGAGGCGTAAGACAGGGAAATGTCATATCTCCGAAACTGTTCACTGCCGCGCTGGAAAATGCCTTCAAGCTCTTGCAGTGTAAAGGATTCGGCATCAACATCAACGGCGAGTATATCACTCACCTTCGGTTTGCCGACGATATTGTAGTATTGGCAGAATCGCTGGATGACCTTAGCACTATGCTCGAAGACCTCAATCGAGTCTCCCAACAGGTGGGTCTTAAAATGAACATGGACAAAACGAAGATCATGTCGAATGTCCATGTTGTGCCCACCCCCATCGGTGTTGGGGGCTCAACTCTTGAAGTTGTTGACGAATATGTCTATTTAGGACAAGTGATCCGGTTATGCAGGTCCAACTTCGAGAGAGAGGTCAATCGTCGAATCCAACTCGGTTGGGCAGCGTTCGGGAAACTACGCGACGTCTTCTCGTCCAAAATACCTCAGTGCCTTAAATCGAAAGTCTTCGATAGTTGTGTGTTGCCAGTGATGACTTACGGCACCGAGACGTGGCCTCTCACTATGGGCCTTATTAGGAAGCTCAAAGTCACTCAACGAGCTATGGAGAGGGCTATGCTCGGGGTTTCCCTACGAGATCGAATCAGAAATGAGGATATCCGTAGGAGAACTAAAATAACCGACATAGCCCACCGGATTAGCAGGTTGAAGTGGCAATGGGCAGGGCACATAGCGCGGAGATCACAACCAAGCACGAACAAAAATAAAATTGAACCATATTAATAGGAGTGGATATATTAAGTCTCCATATGTTACAGACAGGAGTAATTAATAAAAGATGCGATGTGAAACTGTTTGTGATAGAGAAAAGTCACTGTAAGCCCAATGCCCCGTTTTTATGAGATAGTGACAATAAATAAATAAAATGATAAACGAACGTAGAAGTCGACAGTCAGTTCAACAGATGCACGGCCTGGCTTCAGCCTCACATCGAATAGATCATAAAATTATCTTCGATAAAACCAAAGTAATGATCAACCGCCACCTTGATCCGACCTGTCGCTGTATGTGGCCACCAGCCGGAAGTGGTTTCCGAATATGCCTACCTGGGGCAGCCCCCTTAACAAGATAGAAACAGCTTTGAGAAAGACGCTACGAGGAGGTTCCAGCATTTGGTAAACTAGGAGTACGTCGAGTCTTCTTGTCACCTTTATCACAAAACTAGAAAACGAAAGTTTTCAACTAGTGCGTCTTACCTGTCATAACCTACGGTGCTGAGACTTGGACACTCACAGTACGACTGGTCAACCAGTTCAAGGTTGCTCAGCGATCTATGGAGCCTGCTATGCTTGGTTTTTCTTTGAAGGATAAGATCCGTAATGAGCGTATCCGTCCGAAAACCTAAGTATAGACAGCAAACAGGATTAGTATGCTGAAGTGGCAGTGCGCTGGCCACATCTATCGAAGACCCGATAATCTATGGGGCTTTACGTATTTTTGAGAGGAGACCGCGTCTTGGCTAATGTAGTGTAGGACGCCGTCCAGCTAGGAGGAGTGATGATTTGCAAAAGGTCGCTGCCCGATGCTGAATGCGACATGCTGACAACACGGTGCAATGGCGCAATTTGGAGGAAGCCCATATCTAGCAGTGGACAAAAAAAGGATGAAGATGAAGAAATTTCGGTGTCTTGACGTGCGGAAAGCCAATGGTCCTAAGAGCTTGTAGAGCGGAATTGTCTCCTGTACTGACTCTTCTCCTTCTAGCGTTGTAGCGCACAGGAGATGTGCCTAAATCTTGGACGGAAGTCAATGTGCAACCGATCCCCTGAAAGGGTGATCGGTCAGACAAATAATCACCCTATGGCTATGACCCCAGTGATTTGTAAGGTTATGGAGCGGATCATAAACGCTCAATTGATCCGCTACCTGGAGGATCACTCGTTGATCAGTGACAAACAATACGGATTCCGTCAAAACCGATCAACGGTTGATTTTCTAGCATTTGTCCTGCATCGCTGGGGGAGGCGATTGACCGGCGTGGCGACACTTGCTGTGAACCTCGATATAGCGAAGCTTCCGGGATATGATCTGCCGGACAAGCTGACTTCATGAATTTCCGGCTTTCTGCAAGGGCGTAGAATACGTGTCGTCGTCGACGAACACGCTTCGGCGCTCATGTAGGTAAATGCCGGAGTTCCTCAGTGCTCGGTGCTGTCGCCCACCCTGTTTATTCTGCATATCAATGAATATATCATTGATCGCTAGGCAACATTCATTGCAGATGATAGCATGGTTCATGGGCGATACCACTATGGGCCGATACCTCCGAGTTGCCGGGTCGACCCTGTGAGGGAACGCGAAGATCTTGTCATTGAGCTCAACCGGACATTGGATCTCATTTCTATAAGGGGTTCCAGGAATTTGGTTGAGTTTAATGCCAAGAAAACCCAGGTGTGTAAAAAATCTCCGTTCTCTCCCCTCCCCTTACTTCAGGGTGCTCCCCTCTCAATTGGGAATGACCTGAGTATCTTTGGTATGGATATCCGATCTCAATCCAAGGAATCACATAAAGGGCGTAATATCTGCCACATTACGCAGGGTTGGATTCCTGAACAGGGTTCGTCGGTTTTTCATGCCCGGTCAACTATATCGCTTGTATAAAGCGCAGGTCCAACCGGGTATAGAATACAGCTCGCACATCTGGGGTAGATCCGCACAGTACCTACTCGATGCCTTGGATGGATTGCAGCGGCGGGCCATCCGCATTGTGAATGATGCAGACGTTACGAGCAACTTAGAGTCGCTACAACTGCGAAGAAATTTCATAAAATGATTTATGTTCAAAATCCGATGAAAAATATGAAGCCACAATTAAAAAATTCTGTACTGTACTGTATTAGCTCATATTAACCCTGCTGCGGGGCACGGGCCATATAATCCACCACGCTGACCTAGTGCGAACTGGCGGACTGAACGTACCATAGAAGTTCTTACAAATGGCTATGATATGCAGGTTTCCTCACGATGTTTTCCTTCATCGTCATAGTACGTGGTGATTGAATATCAATACACGCATGGTTCCGAAAAATCAGAGGTGTGCCCTGGGATTCGATCCTGATACGACCATGAACATGTTGACGGCCCCGTCTGGTCCGTTTACAAATACCATCTTATAAAAAGATTCATTTAAACGAAATTAGAATGTTAAGTTTTTTTTACGTATACAAAGGGCCCCATTTGATAAACTTTGCCACGGGCCCACGATGGGGTAGTTACGCCACTGTGAGTGTCCCTCGGTAGTGTGTCCAGCGTTGTGGACACGACGCGGCCATTACCCACGTGCCTCCGCGCTGCTCCCTCAGCCTTCAATGTCTACTGCAATAAATTGTCCACTAACCTAATAACACCACGCGTAACGGTAAAAGAACTATTTACTTGCGAGTCCATTTCAAAGTGTGGCCACTCCAATAAATCAGTCGACCGACAGGCCCTTTTTCCAAAAGCATCTTAACGTTATGCAATTGCAGAATGGGCGCGCATTAAGTGTAAGAAGGTGTAGGTGTCGCACCGATAGCGGCCGGTAGATGTGTGCCGATGGCGTCTTAGAATACCGTTTTCGAGTGTTATTTGTGATATTACGAAAGCCGATTCTCGTTTATTAATAGCGACAATGGATCTTGATTTCATTAATCAAAACGTTTCCTTTAAAAGCGAGAGTTACGCAAGCACGCAAGATATCTTCGCAGACGGACCGGCAGTGCAGCGACTCGGCGCGGTCTAGCCCACCACATCAAAATATAATGAGCGTATTTTTGAGGGGCAAGCGAGAGCTAAATGTTGATGTTTCACAATATCAAGATTGAATGACAAACAAGAGATGGTGCGCGGTGGCGCGACGGGCGGCGCGCGGCGGGTTCTCGTGGTGTCGTGATAATGTCCGGAATGCTCGCGGCTCGTCGGCGCGGCGAGCGCGGCGAGCGTGGTGAGCGCGGTGAGCGCGGCGAGCGTGGCGAGCGCGGCTGCGCAGCTAGTGCTCACTCTTGACGCCGGGTCAAACATTCTAAATGTTCCATTTGTATGACGCAATGTGCCACGAACTGGATTTGCACTCGTCTTAACCGACACTCGCCGATACGTTGCCTCTATAAATAAAGAGTGCTTGAACCGCCCGCCTCGCGCCTCGTCCGTGTCGGCGATACTCAGTTTTCTAATATCCGAAATTTTACGACTGTTGTATAACTATGTCTAAATGTTTACATAAGGAGGCTGTAAACTTTTGCATCCTTTATCCCGCGGCGCGAATGAAAGTGAATAGCCAATTAGTCATACTCCACTTTGAAGAAATCAAAGCGACGCACGTTGGCGTAATTTATATCTCAATTCTGATTCCGAGAGATAGAGATATCAAACAGTAATTAACATGTTCGAGCTTAGTGCGTTATTACGTATAAGGAAATAGTTATACAGTTCGGTTACAATAAATTTAATGAGTAAATTCAACCTGTAGATTAAAGAACATTAACGGGCCCGCTCGTTGGCCGGCACCGCGATCGGTTGACCGCACGGCGCCAGTGCGCATCCATCGCTGGCCGGGCGGCGCGCGTCTCCGCGGCGCGGCTCTTCGGGCCGCTATTGAATGCGGCGCATTGTGTGTGGCTGTTAGTCGAGTTTGCAGTTGCGACACCACGCTAGTAGCAGACAGCTTGGCGCGCCACTTTTTTAAATAATATCTTTTTCCTTCAAAGTCGGACATCAGTGCGCGCGGGGGAGGGGCCGAGAGGAAATCGTTGACTTTCTTTTTTATAGCCTTCGAGAATGTAATAAATTTGATGACTGTACCTGTCAGACGTGTAAAAAGTTTAGAATTGCGGTGTTATCTACACCTTAAGAGGTACGCGACAACTTTAAAAGTTTCTTTTTTATTCACTTTTAAAAACATTTTTTCGAATGTTATTTAGTAAAATCCGCATGGGAGTTTGGTTCGAGTAATAAACATGAAACTAGTCTAAATAGGAAACATTTGTATTAAACAGTTTTGTATTCAGCTAATGAAACCGCAAACAACTTAAAATTTACAAGAAACATTTGCATAGCCACAACTATATCAATAAAATACCCAGCATAACTTATGCACACAATCATAACACAAAATATGCTAATTGCATTCTTGTAAGATTATTTAACATGCGTCTCCTTTGTTTTTCTATTATTGTCTCGCGCAGATAAGTGAGTCACATATTACAATATCTCTTATATATTTCCTATGAATATTAATGAAACAAAATTTTATACTTTTATACACACACGAGTATTTCTGTAAGTTTGGCGGTGACTCACGATCTTGTCGTATTACGCAATAGCCAATATTAGTTCAATAATAATAGCCATAGATCGTAATAAAGTACACTGACTCACGGCACTGTTAAAAAATCTCGATAGCGAGTCGTCTCATTATCATCGGAATAAATATTTAATAATGGAATGCCGCTCGGCACACGGACGGCGGATTCGACACTAATATAAAACTAAAGCTGATGCGTGTCTTGTGTGTCAATGTTGGCCGCAGATCGCAAGGTTCTGATGTTGGACCTCCTCTGTCGCGCCAGGATGCCTGCCTGCAGGTGATACTGCCGGTACAGATACTCTTTGGTCATGGCCTGCGCCGTGAACATGGCTCGGCTTCGCAACAACAGCTCACTCCGCGGGCCCCAGGTCGGATCCATACTCACTGATTTGCGAAATCTCTTCTTACAAGCGGCGACCGACAACCTTACTATAATTACTAAAATGTTGCCGCCGAGAATACCGACCAGCATCCACCAGCCGAGCCTCTCACCAATATTCTTCTTAGAAGCCACCATTTGATGATAAATTTCATGACAGAACACATATGCTAATAGGGGACATGTTATTAGCCACGTCACCTTCATGTATGTCCGCGGCTGGATGCCCTGCATGAAGTGCACGTCCTCGGAAAATTTATGTAAACCGTAACAGAAAACGAAAACAATACACTCTAACATGCCGCAAAAGATTGGTATAAAGTTAAAATATTTTCTAAAATCTACAAAGAAATTGATTCCCTTGGTTCCCAGAAGCGGAATCGTGACGAAAAACAAACACACCACGATACCGAAACATAGCAAGCCCGTGTATTTTTCGACTTTACTATACCGTTTTACGAACAAATTCAACAGACTTATGATGAGTACGACGTTGGAGCTGAGCCCCACCATCGCGTTGCAGCTGAAGATAAGGATCAGCCAAAACGATTTGTGAGTGTATTCGAACAGTAATCTCGTTGTTTTCTCGAAAACTAGCGCTATAGGGAACTTCAATATGCTGTAGGGTTTGACGCCGTACTCGTAGGCGTAGGGACACGACATCATCGCTGCGGTGGAGACGGTGACTACCGTGAACGCGGAGCACGCCGCCACCGTGATCACCGTGTTGGCATAGCAAGGCGTGCGGAACCACGTGCCCGACGCCAGGTTGAACGAGATACCCGTGCCGAAGTTCAACGCATGAATCACCAGCAACACTATGTTCGTGAACCGGTATCGCATAGAAAATATACTAAAATCAGAATCTAAAGCCTCTTCATACATTACCACCAACCCTTTCTGCATCATCGAACCTATTATCAGAAACACATAACCCAACAACGGGTACAACGTGAGAAATCCTATGAACCACCGCATAGATTTAGTCATCTTGAAGCAGCACATAAACAGGACGACGCAGCCGAGACCCGACGCGAGACTGACGCGCCACGCTATGTGAAAGTAATCCGAATTTACTCCTAGTAGGTAATACCTCCAGTATTGGTATTCAGGAAATGTAGTGAAGAGATATTCGCAATAGCTGAACGGTTCTTTCACTTTTATGCAATCTTGGTTGATAGAGTAGTTGTAGGCTAGTATGCCGCAGTCCGGCGACGACCATCGGCCGCAGACGTAGAACGGTATGGGGTCTTCGAAGCTTATCAAGAAGTAGTGCAGTACGAAAGCGGTGACCATGTGGTTGTACACGACGGTTGTTACTTGGTAGAATATCTGAATGTAGCCGACATGTGACAGGAACTCGCGAGCTCTCCAAACTTCTATGCAGTCGCGTGTTGTGAATTGGCTGATTGTGAACTCCATGTACAGGAGAGGTATTCCGAATAGAACGTAAGCCAGGATGTAGCCTATTATGTGCCCTGTGGCGCCGTGGGTGATGGCTATATTGGGTAGCGTAATAAATGCATGAGTCCCGATAGTTTGGCATAATAATACCATTAAGTAAACTCGTCTGGGACCCCAGTAACACTCGTTTTCTCGTGAAGCCATGCAAACTGTATCAAATATTTGGTTATGTACTTGAAATATACTGACATTTTCAAACAAAATAGCCAACGCGATTAGTAAATTACCCCTGGCAAAAAGTTTATTACAAACCTATTTCGTCTACAATATAAATTGAATTGTGTTTAAGTGTCGTTGGTAATTAAATTGAATTGATGGATGGTATTGAGCTTCATATATATGAATTGCTAGCAATCGAGTCATAATGTATGCTAATTTCATAAGTTATGTCTATTTATCGTGAGTTTTCATCCCATACGCTATTATTATTATTATTATTTATTGAAAATTCAAGTTACAGAGACTCAGTAGTGTTAGTATAACAAATAAAAACTTATAATATAATGTTAGTAAAGATACATCACAAATAACACGACCACTGTTGCACAATCATGGCGGACCATGCATTCTGCAGCAGTGGTTTACATAAATACAGTCTAGCCTGTTTGCGATCATGTTCAGTATGCTGTTGGTGCTGGCCCTAACCCGACGCACTAGGGACGCATAACGTTTGCGCATCGTTGCGAAAAAACAGTCAACACGCGCCTCCGCAAACATTCCTGATGCACTACAATATCGAGGCAGCCCCAACAGCACCCTGAATGCGTTATTATATTGCACGCGAAGGGCGCTATAAGATTTTTGCGTATAATCAGCCCACAAGCTGCATGTATAGAATGAGGTGCAATATGCTCGGAAAAGTGTAATTTTAGCTTGTGTTGAGCACCTCGCAAACCTGCGGGCCAACATATTAGCCCTCATTGACAACGCCCTTCGCTCTCTGTCAATATCATCATTGTCTCTGAGATCAGCAGCAAGGATGTGCCCCAAATATTTAAATTCCTTGACCAGTTGTAATGGTACGCCATTAAGTTTAACGCTTGGCACATTACCGGTATCCCTACTACCTGATCCAAAGACCATGATTTGGCTTTTACGCGTATTATATAACAAACCATGAGAGGCAGCATAATTCTCACAAACTACCATCAACTTTCTCAGTCCGCAAGGTGAGGCACTCAGTAGCACCATGTCGTCCGCGTAACTGATGTTGTTAACACAGACTCCGTCTATATAACAACCTTCCTGAGGCTACTGAGTGCCTCAATCAGCCCGTTTACATACAAATTAAAAAGCACGGGGGACGTTAAACCTCCCTGTCTCACTCCACATTCCAATCCGTACGGATCGGACAAGACACCAGCCCATCTAACGTTGTTGACCTGGTTTGCATACCAGAACTTGAGGATATTGATTAGTTCAACAGGCAATTTAACATTTTCTAACTTGTCCCACAATATGTCGTATGAAACCAGGTCAAAAGCCCTGGAAAGGTCGAGAAAAGCCGCATATACAGGCGTCCCACGATCCGTATAGTATCTGACAACCTGCTTAACACACAGTATAGCACTTTCGGTCGATAAACCTGCTCTAAAACCAAATTGATTGTCGTGAGGCTTTATGTATTTATTTAGCTGTGCGTTAAGCAAACTATCAAACACTTTTGAAATAAACAGTTGCTAACGAAATAGGCCTATAGTTGTTTTATCTGAGATGTCACCTGTTTTATTTTTGACAATTGGCACTACAACCGTCCTTATCATATCTGTAGGCATATATGCGTGACTCAGGCAAAAGGAGTAAAACATTGCCAGCACTCTCGGTAAATCAGGCCCTGCATAGCGGAGGTGCTCAATGCTGAGGCCATCGTGACCGGGAGATTTGCCTCGTGGCATGAGTCTGATAGCATTTGAGACATCTTTAGAGCTAATTATAGTTCCCAGGTCCCGACGAGCCTCAACATTGTGCGATGATTCCGATTGCCCTAGCGGTGACTTTATAACAAAACTACTCTTAAACAGATTTGCTATTTGTTTTCGAGTCAGTAACTCCGTTGACGCATACCGGCAGGCCGGACTTTTCAGTGAGTTTATTTATATATTTCCAAAAATTACAAAAATCCTTATTAGTATGATGGGTCGCAAGCTTATCCATTTTTATTTGGTCTTTATGCTTTTGACACCATTTTAACCTAGATTTGAAAATTTTTCGAGCTTTACACATATCTTCATATATACTGCCAGACGCTGGCTTATAAGTCTGCTTCTTAAAAATTACGCGTTAAAATAACTCAGAGACCCATAATTTTATATAAAATTATTACATATTCGTGTATAATTCCAATAGTATTTTTAATATAATTTTCATTGGCCCTATTACCGTTTAGCTCAGGCTTAGCCGCCCACAGGTTAATGCATTTGGATTACAACTTTAATCCGAGTTTAAGATACGGAGAGCAATAATATGGATATTTTTCGAACTCAATTATTTTTATATTATGAAACGAATCAGCGACACTAGCTTTAAAGGTGAAATAAAAATTATTGGACATCTTGCTTAACTTTACGTAAATGTACTTCATATTTGCTTAAAACATTTCGAATTCAGCCTGAAAAACCAATAGATAATCATAATCCACATGTACCTTAGTATAACCTCTTCCATTCGTAGAGATTTAGAAAAATAGGTGTGAAACCGAGAAATTTGCACAGATATTCTCCACACTTTTAGACATTCCTACAAGTCTTATACCACGTAATATTCAAAACGATATTATCAGTACTAAATTAATCAAACATCACATGGTTAGACGTAATCCCAGTGTTACATAAGTCAATTGTTACAATTAGAGTTTGCGTTGTCCTTCCCCGTAGTGACAGCTCAGGTCCGGGCCGCAGGTGTTCGTATTAAAATTGCAGTTGATAAACAGCTCTGCGTTTCACTTCATACGATACCGGGCTAGGATCCAGACCCGTTCCACTCGTACATAATGTATCCACAAGGCTTTCTTGTTTCACATTAGCCGGGGATCATAACACGCCAGACGTTTATACCATTTTTATACCAACATTTTACGAGTTAACCGCTTTATTTACGTCTCGCAGTACTTGAGCGCCATTCTTGTGTCTTTGTTGATGCTAGTTTGTGGCTTTCGTTTGTATACCTGCTTCAAATGTTAGGTATGGGTTTAATTAAATTTGTGGTATGTGTTTTCCTCTATAGATATAGTTTTTAATTACTGTAAAATATTTTATATCACCATTTCAGTAGAGCTTACGTCAGATTGAAGCACAAAGCTGACCCCCATAAGGCTAAACCCCATGGTTAGTCTCATGTGGTTACATTATGACATTATTCGTTTTTCTCTATACATATTCTTGTTCATATTTGTTGTATGAAACAAGTCGGTCACCAGTATTTTTCTCTTTCTTTCTAAACGTGCTTTCTTTACTCAAAGCAAAGCAATTACGAACAATTTACAATCGTCATAAAAATATAGAAGGAAATGCAAAAGTGGTTCGACAAGTGGTTAGTACCGATACGGACGGAAAATATGCATCTTTTATTTACACAAGAATTTTTATCTATGGTGCTTATCTTATCGATACATTTGCAACGTACTACAGATAAACGTCGAAAAGTCGACTATTTCGCGAACCCCACCTTTGTTTGTTGACCCACATTCGACCACGTTAATTATTAATAAAAAAACTACTTCAGTGTCACTATTAATAGTATTTTGAGCAACTTATTATCCACACAAAAATTGTATATTTACCGCTACAAAAGTACTTTGAAGAACAGAACAATATTTTTTTCGGATCAATAACCTCGTCGCGCAATAGTTAATTATTTATTATACATAATATAAATAACATGTAATCTATACGAGATTAACAAATTGTTCTATTACTTGGCAGCATGGTATCATACTATCACACGTAACTCTGACGATTCATTCGCGTGATTAACTGATACAAGCGATAACACAGCTCTTTTGTCAATGTACCTGTGTATGTACGCGTCGTATATATTTGTGTATCGATAATCAATTATGTGTATATACTGCTATCATTAATCTATACTTATTTCGTGTAAATAAGATAGAGAAAATATTTAAGATACATTTATAAATATCGCCATGTTGGAGTACAACGCTGTAATTGTTGATAATGGATGCGTTTATTTTCTATTCAAAGTAATAAAATTACTTATGAACCTAGTTTTTACTATTACATAAATGATATAAGGGACAGTATGATTTATTTTATGATTTCATCAAAGGTATTTTAAGCAGCTGACGCGTTGAAATATTGCAACATATTTACGATATCTTTTATGCTATGTTTAGTACTTTCTCTGTGACTGGATCTCCCCATTTTTATTTGATATTCGTTACGTAAATAAACAAAAATCTTTTGCTTTTTCACGTAGAGACTGTAAGAAAGTCTTAGGAACATCTGATCAGTAGTTGCAAGAAAATCAGTCATCGGGGCTAATTGAAATGTTCTACTAGTATAGCATAATGTAAGCAGAAGCTTATAGTGTCGTATTTGTAACATTTTAAAATATTATTATAACATAATATAATTGTAATAGGTACGCAGTACACATGACAGTCACAAACGTAGTCCAACGATAAGATACACGACTTGTCTGATGAAAATCAGAAACTACTAGAATATTTTCGTCGATTACCCATTGACGTTTATATCATGAACCTAAGAACTTACGTGCTTACTTACAAACCATTGTACCACAAATACTGTCGAATAATTGAACAAAAAGATTTGCCTCGTAATGGATATCTGAACTGCGTAGTGCGGCCGCAAAATGAATGTTTACATCGTGTTGTCTCCGATACCGCGGTAATCCACTTGTTACGTCCAACAGCCGGAGTTATGGCGCCTCGCACATGATTTAGGACAAGTTGCACCTTGCATTGTCTTATATCAGCCACAATAACTTAAAATGAAAATTATCGATCGCCTGCCAACACAAAACTAGTCTAATATACCCTTTTAACTTATTATAGAACGGAGTACAGCCAAGAAGACGCATACCGGACCAACATAAGTGAAAACAACAAAGTAATATGTATAAAGTATTGCTATGTTGGGAAATGAAAACACGGTTGCAGTAAATACTAATAATACATTTTAGCTTCCACCGTGAAAAATTTCGACCACGCTAACATTGTAGTATATTATTACTTAATTAGGTAATAACAGTCAAACCACAAAGTAAAGTTTATACGCCTGACATGCCATTAAGTAGACCGCACCGACTCTGTGCAAATACTTTATGAAACTATTTCATTATCACATAATACGTTTTAGAGGTATAAATGATAATAATAAACACAATGAAATGAAATACCGAATGCCTCTGAAGGGAAATATTGAAATCGTGATCAACTCCCCACTGCGTGAATATAAACCTTAATGGAATGCAGTACGGTGTAATTTATGTTGCACGCGAATCTGACTAACATTTCACTGTCGATAACGCTATCCTACTCTGGTGTTGGAGGCGTGATTCGCTCTTTCAAGCGGAATAACGCAGCTGCACTGTGGAAATGATAGCCGTCCTTGTTTAGCATAGGAACGACCTTTGACCTAAGTATCGATTGTAGTGAATGTGCCCGCCGCGGTAAATCGATTAATTATCCGAAGTAGCCGCACCGATTAGCCAATCTCGGTGCGCACTGCGCTCGTTGCCGACTACGTATTGAGTTATTTTTGCTGCTCGCTGTGAGAACTGGGCTTCAATCTGCTAATTTATTTATTTATGCAAACTAACTTATCATTTTGTGACTAGGTGACGCACTGTAGGGAGTGTGAAGTAATTCCGTCCAGTAAAGCTCGCTTTACATAAAAATGTGGATTTATGCTCCAAATAAATTAAATTCAAACTATTTTTCACTAATAATTAAATATTATCATACAGCACCTAATATTTACTGACTCTTTTTATATAAAAATGTATGGTAGAAATCTGCTTTGTTATTTATAATCTAGAACAAATTAGGACATTTTTAAACCGGAAATTGGCTATAAAAATAAAAATTAATTTTCACCGATTGACACAAATCCGTAATCGTATATTTAACCCACAACTCATGGATTCAGTTCACAAGACTCTAATATTTATTATATTTTTAAAACTTTTCTTAAAAAATCGCTAAAAATAAATCTTTGGCTGTTCATTACAATATCCTCTCTCTACTCCATCCATCCATCCATCCATCAGCCAAAGGAAGTCCACTGCTGAACATAGGCCTCCCCCAATGATTTCCACAGAGACCTGTTGGAGGCAGCCTGTGTCCAGCGACGTCCCGCGACCTTTACCAGGTCGTCGGACCATCTTGTGGGTGGACGTCCTACGCTGCGCTTTCCGCTACGCGGCCTCCATTCGAGCACTTTCCGACCCCATCGGTCATCAGATCTCCGCGCTATGTGCCCTGCCCATTGCCACTTCAACTTGCTAATCCGGTGGGCTATGTCGGTTACTTTAGTTCTCCTACGGATCTCCTCATTTCTGATTCGATCTCGTAGGGAAACCCCGAGCATAGCCCTCTCCATAGCTCGTTGAGTGACTTTGAGCTTCCTAATAAGGCCCATAGTGAGAGGCCACGTCTCGGTGCCGTAAGTCATCACTGGCAACACACAACTATCGAAGACTTTCGATTTAAGGCACTGAGGTATTTTGGACGAGAAGACGTCGCGTAGTTTCCCGAACGCTGCCCAATATCATCAATAATCTCTCTACTCATGTCTACTTTATGTAACCGTAAAAAAGCTCTGGCCGTCACAATGAACAATCATAGTACTAATTATATGTTAACCAACCTATTTCATATAATAAGATATGTTACTGTTATATGCGCGTATATGACTATATAACTTCGTAACATAAATATTGGGGGTGCCAGGAAGATGCAGCCTTAGTGTAAATAAGAGCCACTCTTCGCGATTGTCAGGGGTACAGCCAAATCTCCGCTTCTCTCTTCAGCCAAAGGAAGTCCACTGCTGAACATATGCCTCTCCCATAGGAAATGTTAAATCTACGCTTAATGTATGCTAAATACGCCTCTCCTAGAAGTGTAGCAATACAGTGTAGGGACATGCATGCTAGTACGCAGATGCCAATTAATGCTAAGTGGTCGGCAAATTACCTATGTACAGTCTGTGAAAGTAAAATTTATATAATCAAGACTAATACGTTTAATACATGTTGAAACCAAATTACAAGGACTTTTTTTGGGGTTTCGTGCTGAAAAGGATATACCGAATCTTTACAGAATCACCTCTTTGTCGGCCGTCTGTGAGTCTGTCCAGTAAACGTGAAGGTTTCATCATTATCCACGATCTGTAGAGTCCCACTGCTACCCAGCAGCCATGCAGCAGCAGCAACTGCTACCCCTGCATTTTATAAATTGAGAGAGGCCTATACCCATAGGCCTCTCTCAATTTATAAAATTTTTCTCTCTCTTGTCAGTCACATTCAGTTGTATCCATTAAATTCAAAAGAAATAATATGTACATTTGGGCAAATATATTGAATACAAACAAGCCGTGTATTAAATCTAGCCTATTGTGCGAATATAATACAATTCCACGCTCTCTATTCGTAAATTTCGCACCTCCAGTATTAATAGCAGTTAGCAAAGCTGAACTCACGGTCAGCGCTATTTTACACTTCCAAGTATCTACGTGTCATAAACACGGCTTTATACACAAATCCAACAACGGCACTTAAAAATTCGAAATGCGTTTCACTAAATGTAGGTGTCACTCAAATCGACACATAAACAGCGATTTTATTGCTCTCGCTAAACACCAGTAGCCAGGAGGCGCTGTATTTTTATGCCCCATAACAACACACGATTATCGTCGAATGGATATCACAAACCTAAATGTATCGCCATTACTTTTAATAATGATTGTATCGTAATGTGGCAGGAAAAAACCACCTAAACATCCTGATAATTAGCGTCTCGCGTGCGCCTAATTAAAATAATGCAGCCCATGGCGCGCAGCCATTACCGATAGTAAATGTACGTACATATATTGAATATCCGCGCGCAACCTAACAAGAAGAAAATATGACCCATTGTCGATTCAACAAACATTGACTATTATCTTTCCGATGACAAATGAGCTCAAAACTTTGCATATCATTGAACGTCGCAGTCCGATAGATATCCGACCGCGCGATGCATTCAATGCAGGCTTTGTAGACATAATGGTGAAGGCGCATTATGCCAACCCAGCGATGTAACGCAAACAACGTTCGAACAACTTGTGCATTGTCAAAGTGAAGGGGTAAAGCCGATTTAGATCGAGCAGATAAAGAGAACGTACGTGATGCTAATTCTAAATTTAAATTTGTATTTGTGTACACACAATTCAAATTCCTAAAGATTGAAATTTCTCAAGTTACCGTCTGTCAAAGGAATTTGTCTCCCGAAGAATTCCACTCGATTGACATAATGCAGTGTAACTGTGTGTCATAATGCACACTTATTGTGATCTTGGCTGGTTGATTAGACCACTTTGGTAATACAACCAAATTGTTTTTAATACATCTGTATACTACAATCCATATTACATTTAAGCTTTTATATTAGAATCCTCTTCATTATAAAGTTAATATATTAATTCTAAGATCCAGATATGAATCAAGTCAGCTGAACTACTGAACTTAGTTTCGAGGTTTAATAAAGCCGGTGACTATAAACAGATTTCAGCTATTTAGCAGCTAATAAGCACAAGACCAAGACGTCGATATATTGTTGTTTAAACGTTGATAAACTCAGATCAGATCCATTTGCGTAATTAAGGCTGAAGTCGTGAGAAGTTATAAACGTCTTAGCACCATTCAGAATTTGACTTTGAAATGTTAGTGTATGAAAATTATACCGATGGTTAGACACGTTAATTTATAGTTTTATGTCCAATAGGGCAGGCTAATAAATAATAATTTGCCTGTCGTCTTGGCTGTAAGTTGGGGACTCAAATAGCAACACGTTTACTATTCCGCTCGGCTAAGTGACTGACTAATCGATCGATTCACTTGGTACGTGTCTCGCGGTATTTTACACCTGGTAACAGATACTGTTGAGTAACAACTAACTAATGTTTATCAATATGTTCTTAAATCGATCACCTATCGTTAGCATTTAGAATTAATTTATAAGTAGAGACCAGAACGCTAGTATTGCTGAGTACGAAATACGAATTACCGAATAAGTTGCCGAAGTTTTTCCTATCGGCAAAGGAATATGAGTATATCTGAACATGACGTATAACTTGCCCTTTTTGTTGGAGTGAATAGGAGCGCACGCGTGTGTCGGTGGTCGGTGTAAGTGAAATTAATTTATGTAGTGCCTCGGCGAGGGGCATAGAAAGTGGCGCGGAGGCGGCGGCGGCCCTTCGACTCTGCCTGCCTGTTCGCTGCCTGCCTCGGGCGAGATGTTTAGCGCCGAGCACCGACACTCGGATGCGGAGTGGCGCGAAGGCCCATATAGCCAAAACTTATTGCTTCCTATATTAAGCTAAATTTAAAAAAACTGTCATAAATAAATAGATCGTGTATATTTTTTGTTATTCTGTATCGTTATTAATCTATAATTTATATTACGATTATAGGGTTGGTATTGTTACTTTTATTACAATTTGGCTTTTACTTTTACATTTAATGCACGCTGTTATACCTGACGCCTTAGTCAATTACGAGTACATTTTTTTTGTTTAAAAGACATGATATACATATTCATCAACTCTGAATTTCCACAAACAGATAAGTTAGGAAAATTTATTGATTTTCCCTCTTTTACCGTATAGTAATAAAAATAAAGGTAAACATAAACAATGATAATGTGCCACAAACACCAATAGAGCGAACGACACTATGTTCAGATATTATAATCGTCGACCACGCAGCCAACAAGCGAACCAGTCCGAAACAACGGCCATATCTCGCGATCAATCTCCCCACCTGCCGATCCAGTAGTAAATCTTCATTATTGTGCGGTTTTTACTGTTTACTGTTACATAGCCATTCGGTAGGTATGGCTGCGTCATCGACCCGCTGTCTACATAAAAACTAATCGCATTCGTATACGCTATATTAATTGTACGGTGCGAAACTTCTAAAGGTTTGCAACTCGGAATGCACCGCGCTGAGCCGTGATCTTATAGACGATATATAGGCGTATACACGCAGTTCTGCGTAAACGGTACGCGGTTCACGGTATAAAAGGCAGTTTGCGAAATGCGCACAACCTGGCCATAGACCATGCAGTACGCCTGTTAATTTACTATAAACTTTTTACGTATTGTATATTATATTGGTATCACAATGATTTGGTTCGCGAGCAGTGCATACGTCACAGTGAGCTACTGTCGTGTACTTTTACTTAACCGGCTAAAGCGTTCCTTATTAAGAACAGACCAAATCCTTTTCGGTCACATTTAATGACTTCTCTAGTCAATCTTACGGTTTACCTAACCCGTTTGATGGATAGTTGATGCTTTGCTGCGCCGATAGCGGTGGAACGCCGGTACTAATGACCTAGCCTGGGACATTTCAAACTTATTGCTCAATCCTCATCTAAACATTTCACATATGATACAGCTTATCTTATACTGCGACACTTTATTATTTCACTACTGATCAAAGTCGATTGATTGTATTAGTGTGAACAATTCTATTCAATTCGATTCTCAGTTAAGACGATCGAGCTGGCCTAAGCCTTGTTCTTATTAATGCGATGCGCTGAGGGTATTGTGTCCAGTTTGTGTGCTTGAAAAATTACTTAAAAGTCTTACAAAATCATACGACATTTATATAAAATCGAAAATAAAAAACTTTGAGGTTTAAAAACAATTTTCCATAATATTTTTTCGTGACAATTTCCATTTAATTTCAAATAAATGATGATTAAATAGCACATGTTTTCGTTTTTCTATTCAATCCAAGCCCTTTTTTTATAAACAGCGATTAACTAATAACTTTTAATTTAATGGAAGTGCCAAATATGGGTAAGATGAACCATAAACTTTAAATTATTTATTAATAACATAAATTGGTGTGGACAGCGAACTGCTTGAATAATTCTATTCAGCCAGTTTTGTCATTTACCTAATCATAAAATAAATACTAAATTAAAAGATATAAACAGGAAACTAGCATTTTAATTTGCGCGTATACCCCAGATGATGTCATGAACAATCGCCTACAAAACGTTTTTTTAGTTTTTGCGCTGTATAATTACAATACGGCATTTCGTTGAGTAGTCCGGTTTGTACTATTGAACGGTTTGTCTATTCATTCATTCATAAAATGTTGATTTACTCACTCTTCATAATACTGACAGGTGACAAAAATAATACCTAAAGGAAAATTAATGTTGCGTATTCATTATTCCGCAGTAATATCTTGCAAAACGCGACAACAATAATAAGATCAGAGAGGACACCAAAATAATTTTAAATAACGAAACGTAAACATCTCGAGATACGGTGTAGTTTTGCAAAAATAAAACATTTTATTATGAACAAAATATAAACGTTTTATTATTGCAGCATGTTTTGAGAGGCACTTGACATGTGGACGCGGCGGTGTGCGGTGTGCGCGACTGTACGTGCGCCGGTCGAGTCGCGCGGTGCGTGGGCGGCGCGTCGTTTTCCCATGTCCGCCGCGCCGGCACAGCGACCCGACAGTTATATCAATACGAGCCGACAGCTCACGTGTCGATGCCACTTGCACTACCATCCGTTAATGCCAATACACCAACTTAACATACATTTTACTCTAATACATAACTTATAATTTAATTAATTTAACGCTGACATAAGTTTTGTAGGTAATTAATAGTTAGGCACCTACTGAGTTTTACTTAGTTTAGTCGCTGAAAACTTTATTTATTTAATCCCGAAAATAAAAATGAAAAAATATCAACGATTTATTAGTAGGTGTCTCAAATTACCTCTTTATGCAAGACTTTAAAGTGTGTCATGACATGGTTATCTACATTTTGTTTCTTTGATTTTTTCACTTAATAAAACACAATACATAACAATGTTCCTAGTACGCAGTGAATTGATAGAAATGGATAAACGTCCTAACGGAAAATATATTACTGCCATCCCCTATAAATAAAAGACGAGAATCCTAAATAAAAATACAGGCATAACTTCAAACACAACAATCCTGGCTAATTAATGCAGCCAGCCAGATCTATGTGATGATCTAAAGCAGAGGTATAATCCACAGTTGGGTTGCATTATACTGCGTTAGCCCATAAGACCCCGAACCCTACAACCGAGAGTACGGTTAGGAGAGGTTAGACTATAATCCAACATGATGGCTTAGAGCGGGTTGGCAGACTTTACATAGAAAATCTTATAGCCTTATGTTTGAGGATAAAGTTAATACTGGTCTCTCGGATATGAATCCGCAGCGAAATACGCAGAAGATATAATCGACAAGATATAATCTGTATGTTTACCAAGTGGAGTTGAGGTTCAGTGTGCCAAGTGCCGTGTGAATCAGACTTCACTTGACGACTTCGAGCGTGCTCCAAACGAAATGCAAACATTTTCAGATGACTCGCTTGACAGATTATTTGGGTAGGACATTTCATTGTCACATGTAATTGATGTGCTCATACGAAACTCTGTTCAGTTCAAAATTAGCTATTTAAAAGTATTCATATTTTTTGTCTATCGGTTGTTACTGTTGAACTTGAAATATTCATTGCGATTTTAATTTTGCTTTTATTATATTTTATAAGGGAATATGTTGTATTCATCGCTGAGTTTCCCTATGATTCCATCTCTATCATCATTTAAAGTCCACGTTTTCGAAATGCTAATATGGACCTAAATATAAAGTCGTTAGGTAATTTGTAGGAATCGTTAAAGAAGTCTATAAGCGCAAAATTAGCACTCTTATCAAAAATTTGCGGAAATTACATTTTCTTTACAAATTATTGCTATTTCTTCAACTATACAATCATCACGCATGATACTATACTTATATTATACTTTAAACGCCATTTGAAAATAAGATAAACTGTCCTATAATAAGCTGTCACCTTATATCATATAGCCTTCTTACACAATATCAAAAAAAAACAAGTGCATAATATCGCAGTAATGGTTGTCGCTTGAAATTATTCAAATAGTTAGTCAATGCGAACGCCTGGCGGTTTTTGCGACCTGCCGTTTATAGTAAGCGCGACATGGAAGGCTTAAGAACGTTCCCACAAAAAACAATCGCCAAAGATAGTCTTACTGTTTAATGTGTAACAGATTTTCTCCGAGGCACAGTCTGGGGGAGTCCAGTTATCCAGCTGTATAACTTAGGCAGTGGTTAAGCATAAAATTGTATGACAACCGGATTTAATGTAAGGGAAATGGGTATATTAATTTCGGTTGATTGTTTGATGATCCCGCAAGGTAGATAAAGCTGTTTTACGTGTAAATCAACGAATTTGTATAGGAAATTTACAATTATTAATGCTATCATGTGATTTGCCTATAAATTATCTTTCTTTCTCTCTGTCTCTCTCTCTCTCTCTCTCTTTTTTTTCTTATTGACAAGTTCTAAGGTCCGCCTTCCGGCTAATTCTCCTCCATTTTGCCAGATCTTCGGCATCATCAATAGTTAGGCTAATTGGGAATGAAACCCTCAAGATTTACTAAACCTTTTTTACCGTTACATATTCCATCACACAGAATAACATAATTGAATGTTATTCTGTGTGATGGAATAAGGATATATTTATTATTTATGGTGGTCACTGAATTATAATCCGACAAAAAATATTTTAGAAAACGTAGTTCATAACCTACATAACAAAAGAAAGGTATTCTACAAATATTAATTATCTAAGGTGGAATGGAATCTAATTTCACACAATAACCTAAATTATGAAGGTTTATGATTGCAAACAAATAGATAATTAAGAAATATCTAAAAAGTAAAGTAAAAGATGAAGGTTTCTTGCAAATACTTTATTTTAATTACATTAAACTTACTAACAGGTGCATTATTGCGACTTCGTCGTGTCAGTATATACAATAAACTAAATAAAATCTAGCCGAACTTAAGATACTATCCTCACCTCAAAACGATGGAACAGTTTGCCGACATACGTAAAAAAATCAATCAAAAATGATAAATGTGACAATGGAATGGAATGGAATATATGTCACCCTTTGGCCTTCTATCCGGAACTTTTTATCAGATGAATATTTATTAGAAAAAATCAAGAATATCAGATTTTTTATACCATGAAGTAATTCAAGAACCAAAATCCTATACACAGATATCCGCGCCGAGCCACTGTCCGTTACCTCTGGTGACATCATCGCGTAGCCACGTTAATGTTCAGTGGCCAATACCTACATACATATCAGAGCGGCTGGCTTGTCAATTAAACCATTGCGAAATTGCCTAAAGCCAACGAGGGGGTATACAACTGCCACATTTATTGTCTTTGCTTTTATTCATAGATTAAAGTATTAATTCTCCCTTTCAAAAACTTCGTTTATCGATACTGTAGTCTGTTTTGATAAACAACTATTATTAAGATAATTTATGTGCAGTTAGAGCTTTAAGTGAGTATCACTATTCCTAATTGTACATAGCATGTTAAAAGAATATAATGAATTTAACAGGTGCTTTAATCTTTGGCTTAATCACCGTTTGTGCCCAATTATGCCTACGAATCTGCTACGGTTGCTTTTACGCAAATTACGCACAAGTTTATTAAACGTTGATTAAAATGGGAGCTCAACGCTTCAATTCTAGTTGGTTGTAGATCAAGATCAAGTCTTCACAACGCGGTAGATCGGCCGCATCAACCGAGAGTCACTCTCGTCAATAACACTATCTATAAATGTTGCTTGACCGTTTTTCGTCCCCTATGTCACCTCACCTACTCAAATGAGACACAAATTATACAACCAGTTATATTTGATGACTCCGTAAACGTGGTCAATTTTATCGTGACACGAATTGGACACATTTTGACAATAAAACTGCTATACCCGGCTGATTAGAACTTTTGATGTCGGTATCAAAATTTTATTGCGGCATTTTTGAATCGAAAGAATTCATTAACAATAAAACCGTATAAAATCACTACATGCCTTCGAGCAGCATATGTTTTACTCGTATTAATATTCATGTAAATGCAATTGTATAAATTTACTAAATAATGAAAGTTGTTAATATTGCTTGCGATAGACAGGATGTTGGGAGTGTGTAAACTATTTGTTTTTATCACTGTCGCGTAATTGGGAAATAATTTTATTATTCTATTGTTGATTTTGTGTGACGCAGTTGTGTATCGTGATTATGCGATCAATTTCGTACTGGTACATATAGTTCGTGACACAGAGACAGACAGATAGGCCACGAGTGTGTCACTTATATATTTTTTGTTCTTTATTCATTCGGAGACTCAAATATATATAGTAAGGACTCAAAACTAATTATGTGAGCTGTCTACGTGAATAATCCCATTTGCGCTAGGGAGGAGGTTAGGGGACAAGTAACATCACTTGGAGTAATTTAATTAATTCAAGCCAACCACGTATTAAACAATACGTCACTTCGCGCCGATCCGTTATCGGGCGCAAAAGCTTTTTCTATTTTTTGTATTTAAATACCAAACACGCTTAATGATCAAGGGAAAGTTAAGTGTGTAAACCAAGAAGCCATTAAGCTACGGTGTGTTCGGCCAAACTGACTCGCTTACTGTGAAAACTTACTTCTCTGCCTACATATGAGGTTCGATGTCTGACACACTTCAACGCGCACCTCTCCAGATTCACACGAATCCAAAACGTCGCCTCCAACAAAAATACACTGAAACACGAAATTTACGAAGTAGCTAAAATAATTCGGAGGACAATGACATTTTTACGAAGTTTTGCGACCTTATCAAATCTCAACTTCCTTTCTTGAAAAGCAATTCCTTCTAATGACGGAATCGTGCACAACATACTTACTTTAAAAGTTAGATACGATCTGTACGATATTTCCGGCGACGCGTGGGCGTCTCGGGCTAGTTTCCTGGCCAAACGCAGCTCCAAAAACTAACTTCGCACACTCCGCACGCAACTTCCTTCTCACATGGGATCTTAATCTCCGACTCTGCGCCGAACGACGTGCGCGCTCCATTATTGAATTGGCCTTTATGTTTACAGTGACTTGGCACACTTTTGTTTGAGTCGTAAAAAACGTTTAAGGCTTTTTGGGCGCTACCGAGAGAGGCACCATTCATTCAGACAAATAACGGGCTAATAGTAATCTCGCGTCTTACCTACGTACGCCATTCAAAAGAACTTGTACTGTCGTGCTGGAAACTGCATCCAAAACATACACATCGTACAAAGGTCACGTCATCACGCGGCATACTGAAGCACGGAGATTACGTATAAAGATGTGCCTCAGCGTCCACTCATTCATTCAAGAAAGTCTGACTTGTTAATGAAACCATTGAATCTCATTAGGGTCAGAATATTTAGGGAAAAGACATAATTTTAAAATATTAATCATTTCTATAACAAGAACATTATAAAGCTTATTGTAATATATTATTCAAAATTATATTTGAGCTAATTAACGATACGCCTTTAGACATGGTGATGTATAAATCAATATAAATTGCTATAATTTAAATAAAAAAACAATACACCTAGTTTGAAAGTGTTCCGTCGGCGAGTGTACGCGATACTTGTGTGGGTACATGCAGACAAGCTGTCTGAGTATGTGTGTTTAAGATAACTTGTTTTATGATGTTGTGTATGTATGTAAATGTTGTGTGTTGTGTGTGCGTGTGTGTGTGCGAGAGGCGCGTGCGGCGCATTCCTCCGCGTTGTCATTCATACACGCTGAAAGCGCTCGGACCGTTTATTTATCTAAGCTTTTCTGCTCCAACTGTACCCAGCTTTGCCTTTTTTGTTATGTTGTTAATTATCAATTTATTTCTCCAATATAACAATTAAGCGTATTTACGTTATAAGGAAATATAGCAATTTATGTTTCGATTTGGCTCGTGCATAATTTGTGAACGTATTGTATGCAAAAACTTTTGAATGAGCCAATTATGTCACCCTAAGAGAAAGGGCTATAGAAAATACATTTTACGTTATTTGACACAAATGCAGTAGACAATGCTTACACAATTTCTTTTTCCTCTTTGTCAACAATTGAGTGATTATACTAAGTACTTATAATGTAGTTGAATACCTCAATGTTGTCAACAAGCAAACTACAACAATTTGAGTTGAGTAGAAATATATAGAGATCATTATATTAAAATAATAAAACAGGTAATAATAAAACACGATTAGAACAAAAAAACAATATATTAACCTTCGTTATTTTGGTCCCCAATCTCGTTCGCATGTAAATTCGAACCCACATTAAGTAGACGCTGTACATAATACATAATTTATTTCCGCTGTGGCGCATTTCCACCGTTTTCCACGCGGCCCAATCACGGCTAGGGGCGGGTAGAGGGTACAGGGGGTGCAACCGAATGACACGTCAATCTGCGCGCGCATTTGCTGCTCCAAATATTCAGAACGTAGGCAGCCTTGTTTCCTCCATGTTGCCTTTATGAATCGAATCCGTGTGTTATGTAATGTACATTACCATTCAGTATTAGCATATAACATAGGCTAGTTAAGTTTGATTGTAAGCAACACCCTGAGGGGTTACACTTTACTTCGACACGGTGAGGAATGTTCGAACATCGCATAGTAAGTTTTACGAATATGCCTAAATACTTTACAAATATGAATAATTTACAAATGAGAATGATAGGTTTCATAGATAATAGAATTGATTTTTAGAGGTGTCTTTTGTCTTGACTTTTGTGACTGCCTCGGTGGCGTAGTTGTACTAAGGTACGGTTACAAAGCTGAGGTCTCGGGTTCGAATCCCGGGTTGGGCAAAGGGATATCGGATTTTTCTATTCATTATTAGCCCAGAGTCAGGAACTTGTGCCCGATATGGCGACAGGCTGGCCACCTATCACATTGGGGGACGGAATGTGGGTGTCCTGGCACATCTGCTTACCCCTTCTGGGATATAGGCGTGAGTTGATGTATGTTATGTATGTCTTTTGTCTTGTGTTTTGACACTCAAAATCTGAAACTCGAAATTCGTGTCGGAGTATAGAGTAACCCCCCTAAAGTTTCCCAATCATATTGTATTTACTGTGTTTTAGCTTGATTATATATAGTAACTTAGTTATCAATAGGACTTCCTAAGTAGTTGTACCACGATACGATTAAAGCGTTAAGTTCTCAGGTTCGAATCCCGGGTCGGGTACAATGATATGCGACAGCCTCCGTGGCGCAGTTGGTTAGACGCCGCCTGTGAAACGAGAGGCCGCGGGTTCGATCCCCGCACCGAGAGAAATGTTTGTGCGGCCCACAAATATTTCTTCCGGGTCTGGGTGTTTGTGAGACCGAAAATCTCTCGTAGTTCCTGATACCCACGACACAAGACTCGATCTTACTGTGGGGTTAGGACTATGTATGTGACTGTTGGGTGTTATTTATTTATTTATATTGGATTTTTCTATTCAGCCCGAAGTCAGTAATTTGTGTCCCATACGGCGATAGTCTCTCGCCCTAATATATCATGGGATGGACCACACATACCGAAACATAGGTGCCCTGGAAGCATCTCTACCTAACACTTCTGGGAAAAAGACAAGTATTTTTTAAGTACTTAAGGTCACGAGCTCACGTATGGATATTAAGAGGTTCATTTCATATGTTTAAATAAGTTAAAAAAAAAACTAAATTAATACACTAGCTATGTGATCTTGTGATCTTCAGAGTGATTCATTTTGAGATTACGTCATTACACATTAAGATTTATTTTAAATTTGTGTCTGGGAACTCCACAATTTGTACACAGCTGATTTGAATTCGTTAAATCAACTGTTGCGCGATTTATTTATATTAACTCCTTATATATCAAATAAGTGCTTATTTAATACTGTCCTTGCATGTCATCTCTATTCGGTGGGTTTTACATTCAAATCAAAAGAAAAAAAAACTCCTTAACAATAATCAACGAGCAAGATAAAAATCGGCAGTTAAATACATTATTACAATACATTTAGATAAATATAAATTTAGACCCATTGTAATGGCTTTTAATTTGATTATTTATAGCTAAACATCGATTACAATTAATCATAAAAAATAAGAATTTAATTTATTTTTCAGTGCGGAGATTGCATTGAAAATTCTTGCGTGACGTCAGTAAAAAATATTTTATATGTTTGGCTTGGGATATTGGCGGCGACCATGATACGTAAAAAATCTAATACTAAATAATGATCAGGTTACGACGAATGCTCGAGGCAAAGAAGCAGATAAACTCTTGATAACAAAAACGATAGGATACTATTAAGAAAATATGTATTATTAGTAATAGTTAGGAAAGCTAGGCTATAATTAAATGAATAAGTGTAGTACCGTAACAAGTGGCACGATATCATAAGCAGCACGCTGCCGATATTGCCATCTCCGAGCACTACAATAATACTCAATAACCCCCTTACCGCTTTACGACCAGATAGCTTGACACACCAAAATGAATCGAGTACCTATTGTTTTAAGGACGAGTATTGTGTACGGCGATTTCACCACCTCTCCTTACCTCCTTGCCTCCATTCAATTTACGTCAGACGACAAGTTATGTGTTTTTTATTACGGACAACTATAAAACAGTCGTTCCTATAATATGACGAATTATTTTAGATTTTATAAAAAATCGATGGGGACACGTTGCTGGAGTGTTACACGGACCTCATTCAATGTTCTAAAAGTTAATAATTCAAGTCTTATAAATATAATTAAGAACAGGTTGGCGGTTCATAATTCGTTTTATGGCCACATCACAGATGTTCCACTGGGCCGTCCCGTAGATTTATACGTGGGTCTCGCGCTTTTTAAATACAAATTATTTAAATATATACATAACAATGGACACGTGTTAAGTGTGCGACCTACATGAGTACAACTGGGGTTTGAATTATCACCACTTCTATTATTATAAGTTTGAAACGTGTATAAAACACGTATTTAATTATTTTTTAATGTATTAGATGCGCACAAACCTATTTTAAGAATTCTATGTATGATTTTGTTTTTTCTTTTCTTTTAATCGGCACAGAAATTAATAGGATTACTTACTTGTATACTTTTCTCCTCATGTTTCTTTCTTACAGCCTTATTCCTAGACAGTTTTGAAACCAATTTCAATTATAGAATGTTTTGTCTTCTTTCTTCGCTCAAACTGATTTAAAAGTCGTCCGAAAGGGACAAAATATTCGATGGTTAAAATAGGTTTTAAAATATTATTAATATTATTTATAATTTAACAGCCATATTATGAGGAGGAGGACTATTTAACTGCGACACAGTTATAAATAATGCAGTTATTATGGCAACATTTTTATTTTTCATGCTTTGTTGGTTTATAAATAATTTTTATTTCATCTTATTTTATTTTATTACATAAATATAAATAATTATATTCTTATTTTATTTTACTTATTATTTATCAAAGCTTTTTAGTAATAACGCCGATTTGTAATAGGAATTTGAAGACCTTAAAGTAATTTTATTTTAACTTAAAATACGTGTCTTATTGTTTTAAAAATAATTTATTTATATTGTGAGTCTATACTCAGAACCCAGAACAGATAGATACTATTAGAATATTCTTCAAATACGAGTATTAATAATATGAAATTGAAAAGACAAAAGAAAACAAATACATATCGCGCTGGGCTATAATTATTATTTTAGAAATCTGTTGACTGGTAATATATTTTTATACTGTAGAGAATAAAGCTGATGACAAAAGAAAAAAATCTGCCCAGATCGTAATCAACATAAGCTACCAATCATGTGTAAATATAAAAAAGGGATTTTTACTCCAAACAAAAGTGATAGTTTAATACAAACGTAATAATGCTAAAATACTCTCCAATATAATATTTAAAAGATATGGATATTTATCGATAATTTTCATCCCATTACAAATTGGGTTCACAAAAGACACTCATAAGTATATGGTAGAGGTCAAGACTTACCGAGGAATATAAGTTTCAAGGTGATCTTATTTTATAATAAACTTCTGCAGGAAAACTTAAAACTAACAAGACTTGTTATAAAACAGTCATAGGTAATTTTTAGTTGGTCCCAAAGTATATTCAAATGCTTAAGGACGGATATTTGAATATAATAGTTGAATAAATTCAGTGCGCAATAGTTGAATAAATTCAGAACAGCAAATATATATTATGTATATATTTGTTATATTTGTTATTCTAAATATATGTATATAGTGTTTATGTTAATTCCGTCATATTTAATTTATAAATACACACATCGAACAATCACATTCATAGTCCTGGCCCTACATTAAGATCAATGAATACTTGTGTTATGGGTATTAGGAAGTAGGAACTACGAGAGGCCTTTCGGTCTCACAAACCAAGCCAAAAATAAATCCGTGAGGATTATTGTGATTGTTTCAGTGCGAGGATCGAACTCGCAGCCTCATATTTCACAGTTGGCGTCTCGCCAACCTCACCACAGAGGCTGTATATTAATTTGAACAATAATTTCATTTTTCAGATACACTTAATTCATATTGCTTTCACTAAATAAATGATGTCCACACATATCAATTTCAGTTTTACCCTTCATTACAATTTTACACTTATTTAATATACCCAAAAACCCAATAACCAATGGCATCGTCTTCAAAACCCACCAGACAGACACTTATAATTCTGTCAGATCCGAAATCCGAAACGTAAAATGTATGGAGCGTGCCGCAATCCATTACAAGCTGGTGGCACTGAGCCAGGGCCAGAGAGGAGGAAGGTAAGGGAGAGAGGAGGGGGGGGGGTTGTTTCCATTAGCTAATTAGCTGGCGGCTACCTCCGACCCCTTCTTGCCAGATTGTTACTCGTTTCTTTCTTTGCTAATTGATTCCATAATGGACGGTTGTCTTTTGTTGATGCATATCAATTTCTACTGCATGTCTGATGGCGCTTTTTAAATGCTTGTTATGTTATTGGATCGATTGGTATTTTGACATTATATGTTACTGGTTGTTTAAAAATTGAAGAGATTTGTGAACAAAACACTAAACTGACATTATCTTTGATAATTTCCAAGCGTATACTTTATCATCTTAAATCTGTATCCAGTTTTATCTTTTTTAAGACAATAATTGGGTTTGTGTGAAAATTTATTAACAATCATCTAAACCAAACTGGCAAAAGATTATCTATTCGATACAACATAACATTTGTGTATTATGTACATTTATTCGAGCGATACATTAATGTACATATGTTTTTTTCGGAAACTATCCATGAAACAACGAAGCATTAAAATGCACAAACCACAGCCACAGAAATGTAACTCACCAAAAAAACAAAACTGGTAAAATCACACCTTTCCACTAACCGAAATACTTCACCGCAACCACAAACCATCCAATTAAAAAGTTAAACTTACCCCATACACGCGGGGAACATCAGGCTATCTTTTAATGAGGTAATAGCGAGGGGTCGCCACGTGGCCCGCACGCGATCGACCCCCTTCTCTAATAATTTCATTATTGTAATAAAATGGGATCAAATGTGTAAACGATGACGCGTGGTAATTGCGGCCCTTGGTGTCGTGTGTGACAGCTTATCGTGTTGCCTAACTCCCGCTGCGTTATTATATATTTTATAAGCGAGAATGACGAGACGAGCAGGTCGTCTGACACGTTACGCCTGCTAATAACCAGCAGCAGTAACTCTCAGAACTCATAATTATTAGGCCGTATGGCACTGCATTGCGTACATCACTCCGCGATATGGGATGTTGTCTTTTAATCCCCAGTAGTTTCGCTCCATCTCCAACCGTGGAATAGCGGAAATGTTGGTACCTGGCGACCTCTTGCGTCCAAGGGATCTGCCACCTAATAATATTAAATAGTCCACTTTATTCAGACTCTGATGTAGTATGTCAAGTACCGTGGTGACCTACGTAAGTGGTTTCGGGTTCCAGTAAGTACCTGGATATAATAAATTCGGTGTCATTGGGTAAATCGGCAACGATGGACCGCATTGAAGCGTGATGAGAACTAGCCAGAAGGCACAACAGGAGTGGGTCATCATCAGTATTTACTATATCGTCCTAGAATAAAAATATATACAGAAATTGGCAATAATATAACTAAGCCTCGGGATTGAGGATAAACAAAAAATGCAGGCCTGATATAAAGCGAAGCCAATGGTCTTTAAACTGAAGACGGCTAATATCGGGTGAACTCTCGGAGAGATTGCATGAAGGTGAACCCCGGAACCGGCTGAGAAAACGATAGATAGAATAAGAAAACACATGATCCAGATATCTTAGTTGGTCATCGAGAAGAACGAAGAAATTTTCTAACATTAGAGCAATCTTTCGACTATATTTCAGTACATAGTCTTAATTACAAACCAGTAGGTATATAAACTGATAAAGATAAGGTAACGATATTACAATCAATTTGTACAATCAGACAAATACGTCTTGAATCTGTGATTTTCAATACTAAATCTCCTCTAAAAACAGAAGTAATAAGAGAAGACCTTATTTATTTATTTATTTATTTATTTAGTTATGCTTTATATACATAGTTGTATACAGGCGGACTTAATGCACGAGGCATTCTCTACCAGTCGACCTTTGGATGGTGCACAGAGTGAAATAGTAGGCGCAAAAATTCAAGTATTTAGCATTTTACCTGATCAGTATATTCATATTGATCTGAACAGCGAACAATATGCATGATATGACTCGTCATCGCCCACGCAAATGTGTTACGCTTCGTTTTTGATCTGATCGGCATAATTATGCTACAGGCGAAAGATGACCAGTAGAAAATATAATTATCTCAAAGTTGATACTGCATTTAGAATGCACTGCGCTTTCAACCAGATGCATTTGATCATCTGGTTACGCCAAAATAAGAAAAGACTGTTGAAGTTCTCGTTTCACTGAAAAGTCTGTAGTCACTGAATGCATTAATTTAGCATAATGTCGTTGCAGGATTATACTGCATTAACTCTGTGACGGAGACATAATCGTGACAGAGTGAATGGTACAGTGTTGATGAGAGTAACTCATAATCTTGTCTTGTGGCGTTCACTTTGAGAGACTCAGTAGCAATGGGCTGATATACGCTAATAATGTTTATTTAACTCAAGACAAATTATATACCGACTTCAATTATTTATGTATTTTCTAGTTGTTAAGAAACACTATGAAGTCGAGATAATCTAGATCGTGTGCAAATTATAATATTATATCTAACTTTTGAAAAATCTAAATAATTGCTAATAAATTATGTGCATTAGCTATAAATATATACAGATTTATCAATTTCTAACCCTCGCTAAAAGAAAGTGTTAGCTCATACGTACCTATATTAAACACGTCTTAGTCAGAAAATTTTAAAGTAGCAGAAATGGATATTTTTTTGTTTTGTAATTTAGGCACATACAGATAAATTATAATATTGCAGAAATACTGATTTTTGTCCTTTATGGCTAGGCTACAATAAGCTGGCACATTACTGTGTGTAAAAATAAGTTCACTAATACCGGCGTAACGCGCGTCCGACTTTAAAATTATGCTCAATTGATATCCAGGGATTTACGTACACGAAATGGCACGAATGTCGACCCGAATAAAAATACACGTACAAGCCGAAACAACCAATAGTCATGACAGTTAATTTATAAAACGATGAGTTACAGACACTGCTCAGAAATTGCTCAGCGGACACTAAACATTATGGGCACATTCGTTAAAAGCTGGCCGCTGACGAACGGTGCCTGGCCTCCCACTGGCCCCTCTTTACCCTATTATCCCCATAAACCCCTACACCCCAGTCTCCTCGTCTCCCCATTCGGCCAGGTGTAAAACTGCCCGGTCACGGAAAGACAGACATGCGATGCGGCTATGTTTTTATTATTAAAGCCATACGCATTGGTCATCCGCGACCCTCGGAACATGAATATTTATACGCTGATTTGTTAATAGCACTGTTACTGTGCCCTCTTAACTAGCGCTTTTTTACTAATGGAATTGTCGGAACAAATCTCTTTCTGAGTGTAATGAAATTATGCCTTTTTTGATATATGTTTATTGAAGCTTTTTCTTCAGCAATTGCATAAAGGCGAGTTTTATACCAAATACATTTAATACCAACCCATCTAAGTGGAATGCAGAGATTTATTAAGAAATTTCATGCCTTAGCATTAAGGACTGCAATATAGAAAGAAACCTTTCAAGGCACTTTCACACTAAGGCGAAACGTATAATCGTAATTATAAGTAGAATTAACGAAATTCAACTAAAATAAAACTGAAGTAAATAAATAAATATTTTTTAACTTTATAACTAAAATTACTATTTTAAAGAAACTAACGAAGAGAAACTGAACTCATACGAACCTCAGCAGAGTGAGGCAGGGAAGATTTGGCCCAAAGATGACATGGATGATTTAAAAACAACTAAAGATTTTATAAAACACTTTGAAAGACTGTTTTAGAAACAGAAATATAAGAAAGGCTGACCAAAGCTTCCATTGGAAATCTGGGCAATGTTATAATACATTGATAACTTTAAGCGTATACAAAATAAATTATATTATTATGAATTATGATTTATAATGTTTCCCGCGAAAGTAGCACAACAACCTTTAATTTTATCTTTAGGCAAACTCTTTAGAAGACCAACCGTGTCATCTGAAATCTTCATTGCCTAATAAGCAATTTGTAATTATAAAAAATAACGTTAAAAGTTACATAATTGTCCTTAACTACACTACCATAATTGCGCCATATGCACTTAAATGAAGGAAAATTTCGACATAATGCGGGTGATTCAGTGGTTTTCTCTCGCGACTTGAAAGCTCGGTGACGCGGCAGCAGGTATGGATGTGCTGCGTCAGCGTCCATGCCTAATGCGATGGTTTATCTAGCAAGCATACGCACCGTTCCCTTCTTACACGGCAGTCGGACTTACACTTCGAGGTGTGATCGACGAGATAACACAGCGACATCTTTACTATACATTCGAAAGGGCATTTGTTTGGTTCGCTTCCACAGTTTAACTAATGAACCGATTTGCGTAAAATTTTGCATACATGTTTTTAAGGGTACTAAAAAAGATAAAGGGTACTATCATCTAGAAAACAAGCACTGTTTCAAGTACTACATTAAACCAGAAATAACTTATTCACCGGTGGAATATAACAAATAATATTAGATAACCGTAATACCAAAAATGCGGTAACTTAATGCCTAAATGACAGAAATATGATATCTAATCGTATAAAAAACACAATTTTTAATACATTATTTACTTATTTATCAAATACAACCTGTTTATCTTTAGCATCAGTGTCCGCATTCCTAGAAAAAATTCACTGTTTTGTCTTTAACGTCACCAGTTGTAAAGGTACTTTCTTCTCGTCGACCAATGACTACATCAAATCAGATATTTTAGCATAAAGTCTAAAAATATCGTTGTAGAGGAATAATGTACTCAGTTGTGAACGAATATACTGAAATATAGGCTGATATTTTTATTGATAGCCCACCCTGCCGCGGCCTAAGCCCCCAAAGTTGTCCTTTCAATTGTAATCGGCGATAATAAGCTGTGAGTACTGTAGGTATATTAGTCTTCCAAAAATGCAGAAGAAACAATTAAATTAGTACAGAATGTATCCGTGTCTCTAATAATAAACAGAGGGCCCATATCTGCCCGGGCTAGGGTAGTAATATATTATATTTCTACTATATTATACTCTTCAATATATTTCAGCCACATAAACTCCATGTAGGCTTTTCCACTGCGGCTTGTTGGAAGCTCTAAATAGCTCTAAGAGTAACATAAACGTGGAAATAAATCAGTCAGTTAAATTATAATTGTCTGGTTTTGCTTTTGTTTCATAATTGAGCAAAATTGACATTGTTTTAAATTGTCAATTATGTGTAGTATATCGACGAGAGATGCAAAATATTTGTACTTATTCTTGGCCTACGCGCAAATATACATAATTAAATAATATCTAGAATTACTATGACTAAATTATAACTGAAGGCTTTATTTTCCCAGTTATGGAATTTCTGCATACAAAAGTGTATTGAACGCCTAAAACATCTGATTATAATTTCTCCTACAATTATATTAATTTTGTAATCAATTATCTATAATACATTTTTTATGGTGTAAAGATGTTTTAATGTATCCATTCCATTTGTAGCCACCCTCGTAAAAACAATATGATAAGCTAACACGTTTTGTTTAGCGATCGCAAGTCACCCCGTCTTCCACCCCTAGAATTAACATTTACCGAAACTTATGGGAAATGTAAACATCGCTCAAATTACGATAAATATAAAATATACATCGTTTGTGCCCGTGGGAATCATGTATCATATTTTAATTTCTTTATTTAATGCTCATATTTTCTGGTAATAAATAAATGCGTTTTAAGAGAAGATAAGTATAATAATATTGAGGGTAAATCAAATATTCGGTGATTTCTCGTTTTATATACTAGATTACATTTAGAAAGCATTCATGGCCAAGTATTATAAAATATATGCGAAACACAGAATATACAGTTTTTACTATTTTCTTTAATTAATCCACTTGCCCTGTCTAATTTCGTACAATATTCAGTTCAATTATCATGAATATAAACTACTACTATTACACTTATCATAATTTAGTAGCGAAAAGCAGCATTTACATAGTGAGTCCACATGTAAATGTGTCAGAGCACGTGCCCCCCCTTGCGCCCCCCGCTGCGGCGGCCGGCGATGGGCGGCGATGGGCGGCGAGGTATCGATCGGGCGCCCGCCCGCCCAGCCGCACGGCCGCCCACCGCCGCCCACTGCCGCCCCGCCGATAAATACTACCCTAGCCCGGGCCGATATGGGCCCTCTGTATATAAAAAATATTATTACTTATTGTCGTTCGTGGTTCGGCTGTAAAGTGCACACTCAAGAGAGGGTTTCATTCGCTTAATGTTCTAACTTAATACTATAGTTTCAGACTTTCAGGTTGTCACTACGCTGAATTAATTAAATAGGCAATTCAGTTATTCTATAAACGATATGCAAATGACGCAAACATCAGTACGTTTAAAACGTGTGATTTATTTTATTTCTCAAAATTACCATAAGATAATAACGTCGTGTTTAACTTTCTTCACATTGTACCAACAATAGTTGGTAAGAATAATTATAATCTCGATGTTGTGACGGCGATTACCTACATCGAAGCCGGGTTTACCGTTAGCCAACAATTTTTCCTCGCAAATTAAACTTTACATCTCGGTGTTAAGAGCCGGTGCGTTTCGTTTATGATCTTTTGTGCTGTTACGTATTGAAGAATGAGCTGAGTGGGCGTACAGTTGAATTATGGAAATAGAGCGACGGCACGAGCCGGCCCCGCGACGCGCTCAGCAAACAATGCCATAACGGGATGAAGAGGTAATTTTAATTCCTTTCGTATGAGGATACAAATTATCCAAAAGGTCAAAGCTATTGCTGATACCAAAATTGATATACCAACTAATTATACGTCGATACTGTTTTCAATCTCTGAATGGAATTTATCTAGAATTTTTTCCCTGAGGTAGAATTGCAGAAGCAATCAACGCGAAAAGCTATGGAACCAATGGTATTCTTTAAAGATATGAGCCATTAGCACTACAGAGCATGTTTTCCCAATTCATTGTTTGATTTCATCGCATTAAGACCTTTTCGGTATCCTGCAGACGTTAATAAAATCCGTTTATATTAAATATTTCTTTGAATCCCTATATTCCACCACTGATAAATATATTTTAATTTGCAAAAGCCCTGTAAGATATTAAAAAGAATTATAAAAGCTCCAAACCTAAGCTTATTTAGTTAGCTATTGTTAGGTATTATTTTTTAAAGTATTTTATGAGATAACGCTATGATATAATCAATGTGAATTTAGATAGTATGGTTATCAAGCTGATGAAAAAATAAGAAAGCGTAGTTCATAATGTACTTTTTATCAATATTTAATACTCGAACAAACTATCGGCATGCTTTTTAAATTATAGGCTGAATCTAATTAACACGCTAGTCCCTAATGATTGCGTTATATCTACTAACACGAACTGCGAGTTAGCGTTCATCTGTTTCCTACTATCATACTCGTATCTTTACACGGAGGGAAGTGGACAATAATTTATTTCCAACTCCTCCTATAAATTTAACTTTCTGATTGATTTCGTTGCGGGTTAAAGACAAGTTAGACATTCCCGGAGATTCGCCGAGCTTCAATGCTCGGTGTCATTACATTGCGTGCCACTGTTGATACTGGCTTACAGGAGTTGCAGTGGTGGGTATGAGGGCGGGACAGTAATATCATACTCGTACATTTTTATAGGCATTGAGGGAACAGTTCCAAATAAAAAAAAGTTTCTGGGCCACGCTGGCACGGACCAGGCTTTATTGCTGAATTCTTGTGTTATCCGTAAGCCCTGCAGCCGATAGATCGGCATGTAGTTCATGAAGCGTACTTATTTTACAGAGGTATTTTCGTCTATTGATAGTCAATCACCACGCACTATAGTGGTGAAGGAAAACATCGTGAGGAAACCTGCATGCCACAGCGATTTTGTAAGAATTTCTATGGTATCTAAAGTCCGCCAACCTCCACTAGGCCGGCGTGGCGTACTACATAGCCTAACCACTCTCAATCGTATTGGCGATTGTAGAGGAGGCCTATGCCCTGCAGTGGGACGTATATTGGCTGATACACATACAGATTCTCGTCTGGGAACATTAAGCTAGTTTAGTTTGTAAAGAGCCAAATTACCTTCATTTCCAAAGAAGAAAGCGTAATACAAAACCATGTATTTTGAAAACTCATTTTATTCGTTCTAATAATAGGTCTATGATTCCACGCTCAACAAGGAAACATTAATGTTAATTACCGCTGAAATAAAAGCCTCCCACAGAAGAAGGAGGAAAAAACAATTAATTAATCTGTGGCGAAGTGACCATTTACGGGAGAATGTAGTATTGGCTTTACGCATTGCCCCGTGACACGCGAGCAGGGCATTGGATACTAATACTACGTTTGTAGGTGTAACTGTGTCGCCGCTGACGCACAGACACACGTCATACACTTTACTAGAAATATTCTACAAGCGAAGCTCATGTTTGTAAGGATTGTGTTACTGAAAGCAGTTTTGACTCGTTAACAAAGCAGGAAAATCTATTGAACTTACTTACTTCCCGCGCCTCTGCCGATTTGATGGCGGACAACGGAAATCTGTGATATAAGCGTTTTGGATGTTAAATATCCACGCTCAGCAGTGATCACTTACCATGGAGTGACTTATTTGCGCGTTTACTGGACTTAATGAATAAAAAAATACAGTAAAGAAATATGTATACTATGTCAAACTTCATACACCTTTTTTTCTGTAAACATTTCGCATTTCCTTACAGCCTACCATTCCACGTTAAACTGTCTTAAGCGTAATTTTTAAATAATTTTCGCTGCCAAAAATAAAGGAAATGTAATACCGATAATCAATAGGTAGCACACAAATTATGAGGTTTTCCACACACGGTCCCGGATCGTCGCGTCGTATTGTCATTGGTCGATATGAGCCGCCCGTGACAAAACGACTTTATTCTATTTATGAGTGCGATCCGTGCGTCACCGTCATTATCTCGGAAACCACCAATCAGAGCACAGCTCCATATATATAGGTATATAAAAAGTATATCTTACTTACCTATTAATCGAAATCATTTGATACCTAACCGTTTAAGTTTTTTTGTAACATAAGAGATAAATAGGGAAATGACTCATCCTTATTTATGTAATGAAGAATGATCTATTATAATGGTCCAACCCAGGGAAATCCCAGATTCGTTTAGGGAACGAATTACAGTGTATGCTAATGTTTTTCAAAATATTACAGCTGAAATGTACCTCTCATCAAAAAACTCGAAACACCTTGCAAGTTTATGTTTTAAGGATTATCAGAAAAAAGTTTATACAAATTTGATCGTCAATATTGGCATTTGGAACCCACATATTTCTGATAATCCTTACAGATCATACACTTGCAAGGTATTAAGATTTTTCTGATGAAAAGTATATTCTGGTTAAAATTCGACCTTCAAGTGGTAGAGCCATAATATAGCTCCTTAAAGCTACCAACGAGCTGGCAGGTGGTTCGTACATAGGTGGGATATTCGCATCTGACTAGATTGTAGACCATCCTAATTACCTAATCTATAGTTACATTTCAGGTTCGGCTAGGTTCAGGAATCGGTTTCTTTTATATAAGTGTGGGACTTTTACTGGTGGTAGGTCTCTCATATGTTTGAGGCCGCCTGGGTAGGTACCACCGCAATTTTTTGTTCTCTCGCCAAAAAACAGTGTGAATGCACTGTTGTGTTTTGGATTAAAAGAAATTGTAGCCAGAGTAACTACTGGACATATTGAGACTTAACATATTATGTCTCAGGATGGTGAGCGCAGTGGAATGTCAATTTTGCATTGCTTTGTAATTAAAGGTGTTGTTTGGTTTTGCTACTACTTTATACTTATATAACAAACAATAAAAAAAGTGTATCGGGTTTGCATTAGGCGGTACTCGTATAACCGAGTCAAAGGTAACCACTTCATGTAGGAGATTAATACTAATGATAAGCTTTATTCAGATAATCCATAATTGTTAATTTTTGTTAATTGACTTGTTGTTGATTTTTGTAGTGACAAAAATGCTTATAGTCATAAATCTATCTCATTTTTTCGTGCTAGTAGTTAGTTTTTCGAGCAATACTGTGTGCCACGCTAACATAAGGAAACTATGTGTAACTTTTGTGACTACTTCTTACTATTTGTTGAAGATCCATCGCAACCATACCGCCGTTAACAAAAATTAACAAATTATGGCAAAGAGGAGCTGTTAACAAGAGAATCCCACTGCATATTATGTTCTCAATGATACCGATTGTTGCAGGTTCAATGTTTTTCAAAAACGAAATAATATATACTAAGAATTAGTAAATTTCAGGAATTCGTCCCCGATATGGCGATAGGCTCGCCCCCTATCACATCGTAGGACGAAATGTACAAAGCCAAATACGGGTGTCATTGTAACACGGGGAAAAGGTGCAAGTTTATGTATGTGTGTATATAGTAAGAGTATTTATTTTGTATTTTGGCAATTGGAAACGTTGCTCCACAAAACTTAACTGAGGTGAGGATGCACCTTAAATATGAGTCAATATTAAGCCTACTAGTTACTAATTGCTTTAACTAAAAGCATTTTTTTCCGTACTGAAACCGATTCGCAGGAAAAATGGAACCAAGTGGATCATATTAAATTATGATACCCACGCATCTACATTATTGTTAAGTGTAGGTAAATGTGAATGTACTAATCTTATTAATAGCGGCTCGGTCAAGCTCCGCCCGGGCAGATATACTTTTTGAATATATTTTATCGCCTACGTTCATCCGAATAGGTACTATTGGTAAAATATTTTTTGAAATCGGCCCAGCAATTAAAAAAATTCAAATCTTTCCTCTTTATAATATTAGTAAAAAGCAGAAAAGAGTCAGCAATCCACTTGATGGTCACAGTAGAATGTAGTCCAAATAGAGCATCCAACGATGATGGCACTACATATTAGAGCCGCCGACCGGGCGACACAACACCCCGACAAAACTCGGGGTCCTGTAAGAAAAGAATCATGTCGGGAACAAGCGCCCGCACGTGTTGCCCGCTGGTATATTGTCGGCATTTCGGGGACGAAAGCGTAGAGTTCACTTGCCCGGCGATACTTAAAACGTCTTAAAAAAACGCTGACATGTCGCCGACAAAGATTTGCTACTTGCTGTGAGTGAAGCCGCCAACCAACCCGCCGACAAAAAATTGCCGACATAGGCCGGCGGGTCGGCGGATTTGTATTTAGTGTGACTAAGATAACAATTCCTCACCAATGGAAAACTTCAAATTTTCAGCGACCAATGCTTTACCAACTCTTTCACTGCTCAATAAAAAAAATAGCCAAAATGAATATGCATTTAAGTTGTAACTAAAATGACCCATATTTCAACCGCAAACAGATTCCTTATTACGCCGGGCTGTTTATACCCAACTACTAAGTACATTGCTGGTCGGCTATGAACCGTGTTACTCGGGACATCGAGATGGGTGGTAATGAAAGGGACCAATATTTGTGCCGGCGCGCGCGGCGCCTTTTGCGCTCGCTAAACTATTGAGCACATACCGATACGGTATTTCAATTCATTCATTGATATTAACCACGTCGAGTGTATATACTTATGTAAGCTCACGACTGTATCGTTTATAGGATAGGCTGAAATGCTACTAGTGCAAGATTTTGCCGTGCTCATTTTCTTTCCAAGATATTACCAAAAAATCTCTATCACAATAGAATGTGATATCACGCCACATCGCTACAAATATTTGGCTACGAAATGATTTCAAATTTTCTTAAAGCAAAAATTCATACTAAGTAGATTTTACGACCTAATTTTTGAAGCTAGGCCGTGATTACTTTAACTCGTAGCTACATATTGCCACTAAATATATGAAACAATAGATTTTTTAAAGATTTTTAGAGAGTTGACTTGTTATAAGAGCCATTTCATTGCCTACATGACCAATAAACAAATTTCTAAATGAGGATAAAAAAACACGTTAAATGCAAGCAAATAATAAAACATTAATTTAATAGCCAACCCGCATTAGGCCAGCGTGGTGAACTATATGGCCTAACCACTCTCAAACGTACTCTGGATTTTAGAGGTGGCCCGTGCCCTGAAGTGGGACGTTAATGGGCTGATAAAGAAGAAGAAGAAACTCAATAATATTTTTTAACTAACCCATAATCGATACATTTAAACATTGTGGGTATAGATCTTAAAACTTGGTACAAGATCTTCCTCCGTTCTTTTGTAAAATTCACTCAATAAAATTGCTGTAAAAAGATGAAGTCTCGTGACAAGCTTATAAAATAATGTCATGTTTTTTTCATATTTTTTTTATTGTTTTAACTCAGTAATGTAGAATGAAACTAATAAGAACTGGGAATAGAATTTAATTTTCACGATTCATGTTTTATATAGACATCAGTAGGTATAGTCCTGACATACATTAAGACACCTGTCTCAGTAATATGTCCTTTTCGTAACACATTTACGTTTATGACGTCTATAACACTGTTTTAGTTATATCTGCAATTCCAACTCACATCTAGTACAAGAACTAACGGAATATTAAGAGATTTCCACTGACATTCCATATCATACACAAATCCGTGAACCAAGCATCCATCAGGGGTAAGGTTACTTCGTGAAAACTAAGATTACTTCTATTATTGAGGCAGAAATGAAATTGATATTTTGAGAAATGATCAACCCTCACAATTAACCTCGGTCCGTTAAGGACTACGTCAGATGAAAAAATAATTGCGGCTACACAATAGTACTAACCTAATTTTAATAGATTATTAAACTTTCTATAAATTAAGAATATATAAGTACATAGGTGGTGCTACATTTGAAATTGAATAACACTAAGCTTGAAGTCAAAACAGTTAACTAAAACCATTTGTGAAAATACAAAATTAAATAAATCTAAATCAATCCCGCGATATCAAAAGTTGTAAATGAATTGAATCACTTGGCACATTCAAGATCGGCAATAATGGGCGCAATCTATTAGATTATAGATACAATCTGGTGCAAGTGCGTGTTTCATCAGCGCTGGGCGCAGACCTGCGGGAGGTTCTTTAATTTCACAATAGCCTGTCTGTTCGCTATAAGCCGACTGATTTAGCTCGCCTCGTAAATGAACTAAGCTGAAGCGAGTACGCCACCTGGCGGACCGCTATCGCCAAAGACTAAGCGATCTACACGCCTTTCCGTTTATGGTAAATTATACTTGTTGGAACTTTTGAAAGTGATTAAATTATAGCCACCTAATAATACCGAGGGTTCGTAATGCCAGTTTATGATTGCTAATCTTTAGCAGCGGTGATTCTGTTAACCTATCGTATACTTTATGGATCTTTATTGGCCACGGCTATTTTAAATAGTTTAAGCCGTGGTTACATTTATATTTATTTGCCGCAAATCACTGTATATGTCGGTTTCTCTAATAATCTTTCACTTTACCGTAATTTTATAATGAATATTAGGACAGAAAAAAGCACCATATTTCGGAGTCGTAATCAAACTTCACTGCATAATCTATCAAACATCAATCAAATCTAAAGCTACTATTGTCCGTGATATAACATAAACATTGCATTACAAGAACGTTGAGGAAAGAATTCGAGTGGAGTTTGCAACGAGACATGTTTTCTCAGCAGGCTATTAATCGAGATAGCGATCATTTAACACTGTGTGACCGATCTGCAGGCCGGTGTAATCTGTGTTGAAGTTGCTCAAGCCGTCTAGTGGTGGAGGAGCCGCTACGCAATCGTTCGATCCGCAAAGGTCATGGAAGGAATTTGCGCGGTCCGGCGTGTTGCGCCACCGCCTACCAAAGAGGTTCCATTTGATACACTGCGCGGAGGGTTCCAATCTCCTTAACTCAATTACTAACATCAAACTGGCCAGCAGTTTATGTAATTTACATGCTGGAATTATTCGTAATGTTTGTTCCAAATTTAAATCATTACGTTTATTTGTTTATTTGTTTATTTTTCGACCAGGTTTTCCTGCTGCCGTTTTTGAATGACTGTGTTTAAGTTTAAAATTATGAAACTGTAATGTTGAATTCTTAGTAGAATTTCACATAATATCTTTACACATATAGAACAAACATTTTTTATAACAAAATAATATTAGTATTCATATCTTCTATTTAAGTTTGATCGCGGTTCGAAATGATCACTTTGTATTTGCAACAAGACACATAACCCAATAAGCTTTATTTGTAAAAATACCTCATTACCATAATCTAACGTTTCTAGTGTGACACTAAGAACTTGTAAAATAAAACTTGCTAAACGGCTATTCCGATGCTTCTATTGTTATTTAACGTATTGTTCGACGCAGAATTCGTCTTTCTGTTCATCAAATGTAGACATGAGGACGTGGCGATGTTTAACAGTATTTAATTGAAATAACACGACAGTCACGCGCATTGTCCTGTCCCTACAGGATGATAAATCATATACCTACTACTTTTAGTGGATATAACAAATTTTAGGAGATTATTTAGTGTCACAGCACAAAGACCCGAAACACTTATATTTTATATAAATATAATGTAGGGAATGCTTAGTTCATGTGTGCATTATTGTATATTTATAAATGCTTTAAATTTAATCAAATAAAATTAAGTGCGTGGTGGCCTGTTGGTAAACGGACTAGACGTGACTGCCAACATGTTCACGGTGGTCGCGAGTTCGAATCCCAGGGCACACCTCTGACTTTTCGATAGATTCGGTAGATTGTATATGAATAATTTTACAACTTTATATTAAAAGTTATAAACGCACAACCACGTCATTCGCAAAATATAAACTAAACATTAACTTTATATCAGCACGCTTGGTCGTTGACAATGTTTGTTTTAATTGTGTTTATGTATAAACATATCTAATGCCTATAATAAAGGCTACATCACCAGGCGAGTAGGAAGTGACGCAACAGCAGGTTGAAAATGCTCCGGCATTGTGACCGCAAGACAGTCTTTGGCAAAACTAGTCCCATAATGAGCTAAACAGTTCTGCGACTAGATTGTTCGCTTCAAAATGGATTCCTGAGCAACCCTAGTGACCTAAATACAATCAAGGACAGTGGGTCAACTGTATCTACTAATATACCTATATGTATATGATTACTAAACTTATGTTAAAGATAAAGCCCCTCCCGCTTTGCATAATGTTAAACAAAAGACAAGTAAATAGTGATAAGAGCAGGTAAGCTTATCGACTCTTTTATATTTACATATGTACTTTTGTTATCACTGCATGGACTAATAGGAACTCGCTTTCACAGTTATATCAACGAGGCTTAGAAGCGGAAAATGTACCTTTTTACCGCATTAACCTTGAGGCCGCGCTGATGTCAAGTTACACAAACAAAACCTGAATGGCGGTAGCGAAAGTATTCTTTTAACAGCATACTACTATATGTCTATGTCTCCAAACAGCAGTGTAAATGCACTTATGCTTTCCGGTTTGAAGGACATTGTAGTCAGAGTAACTACTGAACATAATAAGACTTAACATCTTATGTATAAGGATGGCTATCGTAGTTGATTGCCAAGAATTGCTTTGTAATTCGTGTTATTTGGTTTTTCTGCCGTCTATGAACGGTCATATTGCTTACCATCAGTCTTACTCATTTCGCATCGCAATGAAAAATCTTTGAAATTATGCCACTGTGCTGTATCAGCCCATATACGTCCCACTGCAGGGCACGGGCCTCCTCTACAATCGACAGTACGATTGAGAGTGGTTAGGCCATATAGTCCACCACGCTGGCCTAGTGCGGGTTGGCGGACTTACATACCATAGAAATTTTTATAAATTGGCTATGGTATGCAGGTTTCCTCACGATGTTTTCCTTCACCGTTTTAGTGCGTGGTGATTGACTATCAATACACACATGACTCCGAAAAGTCAGAGGTGTGCCCTGGGATTCGAACCCGCGACCACCGTGAATATGTTGGCAGTCGCGTCTAGTCCGTTTACCAACAGGCCACCACGCACTCCACTTATTATGCCACTATTACACAGAAATACCTATACAGAATAATTTTGAATTTTCAAAGGTTGTAGTGTTGCTTAGTTAGTTGATAAATACACTCATGTTAGATATTCTGAAAGACAGTCGTGTTTCCTCAGTTAAGTCGGTTCATTTCGCTCCAACTAAATCGACTATAATGTGACCTGAAATAATAATATAAATAATAATAATATAGCGTATCATTTATTATAATCATTTCATACAAAGTTACTTTTATGACGTTAGACGCCGCTTATGAAACGAGAGGCCGCGGGTTTGAACCCCGCACCGAAAGAAACGTATGTGCGGCACACAAATATTTATTTCGGGTCTGGGTGTTTGTGAGACCGAAAAGTCTCTCGTAGTTCCTTATACCTACACAAGACTCGATTTTAGAATGGGGTCAGGACTACGTATGTGGCTGTTGGGCGTTATTTATATACTCATTTACTTGTTAGTCCAGTAACACAATCGGTATCAATTCGTTTCAGTTGGTCGACGAAATTGGGACCTTTATATAATAGATTATTTGGAAAGAGTCACAAAAAATGGCACATCATATTAAAAATGGTTGCTTTTGTCATCAATATTCAAAGGCAAACACTTAGTTGCAGTAGGTTTGTAGTCCCCAAGTTGGTACTCTTATTGGCTAGACCAACTAGAGTCTATCAGCCTTAGATAAAGATAGTTTTTAAATTTTTATTTTCGATCGTCTGTCGCTTTGGAGCCACTTTTGAATTCAGTTCGTACTAAGAACACAAAACATTATTACCAATATTACAACTAAAATAGATTTTAAAACTGTCTATGGATAAGGCCGTATAGGTAAATAACCAATTTGTTTACATCTGAATGGTACACAAAACTCATGGCATTTTAGAAATTAGGTCATGAAATGTAATCTTCTACAATACTTTGCAGCAGTACGTTCTGCGGATAATAATTTCAAACAACAATTCAAAAGTTTCCAACGTGCTATTTTATTATTTTTAACGGAGTCTTAAGGCGTGCTAGAATCTCCATGAAATTCGGTAATATTCGGTACTAGAGGACAACACCTTATGAGCCTACAACAAAGAAGGTGTAGTAGTGAGTCAATGGTCTTTGAGGCATTTTGTATTTAGGATTTCATTATGAGCTCCAGTTACTTTGTGAAATTTTATTTTTAAGTCCCATTTACCCTGAATTTGGACTTGTCTGACACTATTTAACGAGAAAAGTTAAATGTGGACATCTAATTGTAAAAAAAAAATGCACAAATCATTTTGTGCATTGTTTTAACGCAATCACAATCTACATCGCACAATAGAAATCTTCATAAATGTAAATCCTGATTATATACTGAGGTTCATCTCAATAAAACAATACGTCAATGTTGAATTATGTTTTACATTTCACTGGATCTAGACGATGCGCATTGTGTAGAGCTAAGCGCAGTGACGTCAGCAACATCACTAGTCCCGGTTAAGATATAAGGCACACTGCACAAACTCGCGTTACCTATATTTATTTCTAACTAATGTATATCTATATCATATAAGTATCACAAAACTAAATGTAGTTTTCCTGCAAATACAAAGAGAGTCTGCTAGACCAATTTTTATTATTTTGCAGTTATAACTAAATACACATACCTAATCTATTTTCTTATTAAATGTGTTTTATGCTGTTTCTTAAATAAGACACTTAACAATCATCTAGACTGTTTAATTCAAATAAAACATTTGAATGTATCCTCAGTGGTTATCTAAATCAACATAAAGTTTTTGTGAGAGAAAAAAATGTATGAAATGATATAAGAAAGCCTCGGCTCGTCACCTGCGAGCGTGGGCCGCGCCATTGTATGCTAATAGCCGCCAGACCCGCACTCGCCTAACACGGGAATTATCCCAAACACTGTGAATCCTCTCAGGAGATTCAAAATCTACTTACACATGATTGATGAAGAAAAAATACTGGTTTCGTTTTGCTCACGTGCGCTACAGTACGTTTTTGGTAAACGGGTCATTTAAACTAATGTCTGTATTAATATAGAATTGATTAAATTTAATAACTTTCATTGTCATATACGCTATGAATATTTAGTTTCGCTAAATGAAGCGCATGTTGAATTTATCAATCCGTTTACGACAATCATTATATGTAAAAAATATATCCGCACGAGTTTCCGAGTCGTATTCCATCTAATCACGATTAATCACAATAATAGATGTGGCCATAAAATGTTCCTACAATACGGGGTATAGTAATGACTTATTTATACCCACTTGGAACGGGTACACAAACAGCGCACATTTCAAAATCAGTCCCTGAGTGTGACAGGTAACACGGTAAGACGTAGCGCACGTCTCGATAATAGCGATATTAACTCCAGCTCACTATTATGCAGATAAACTATGTCCTCCATAAAGCACGAGCGACGGTATTACAGTCAAGTTACTTATATTCCAGACATCTGAACTAGAGTCGCTGCTGTGCAAGCAGGAGGGCGCATCGCTGGCGCCCGCCCACATGGATCTTTTCGATGGCGGCACCTCTTCCCGCGACGATGCGTTTCTCCGGCCGGCCCTCTGGGAGGACATCGCCTCCTCCATCAGAAACATCGACCCCGAGAACGCGAACATGCTCGCGCCGCTCGGAGCCACGCACGTCAAGCTCGAGGCGGACGAGGTGGTGCTGGAGGAGTGCGCCACACCGCTGCTCAGCCCGCTCGAGATCAAGACGGAGCGGCTGTGCGCGCCGCCCACGTACGCGCACCCGCAGCCGCCGCACCACCAGCCGCACCACCAGCCGCCCGCGCCCTCCTTCGCCAAGTACCCGCCCTCGCGGCTCGTCTACATGTCCCCGCTGACGCCGCCCGGCTCCGACCAGGGCAGCCCCGGGAACTCCATGCAGGTAACCACACTGACAAATCTGTGCTGTGCGCTCTCTTGCTCGCGATGGATGGTACCATCTCCTGCCCGGCGATTTACACACATTTTAATAAATGCTTGGATTTACAGCCTCCGGTTAGTCGCATGAATGGAAACCGAAACACATTAATGATGCAAATGACAAACGAGACGCACGATGGACAAGTAAGACGATCCGCATAAATGTATTTCAATTGGAGAAATTGCCATTTGAGGTGCAAAATGAGATTTATTTTTGTAATATTTACGTATATATAGGCAGTGGGTGTGATATATAGTATTGTATGTGTGGGTTGGACAAGAGTGTTGTATTGTTGGCAGGGAGGACCCCGGCGGACGCCGCCGCCGCCGTACCACCCGCCGCCGCTGCTGCGCGCGCCGCACGTGCCGCCGCACCCCGGCCCGCATCCTCACCACCATGCGCAGGTAAGCGCCCGTTGGCTGCTGAATCACGCTGCACTTAATATAAAACTAAAAGATTGACAAGGCGTCGGTGCGGCTTGATCCACAGGCGATGGTGCAGCCGCTGCAGATGGGCCCGCAGCAGGCGCCGGCGCCGCCGCACCCGCCGCACCCGCCGCTACCGCACTCGCGCCTCGCGCCGCCGCCCTCCGTCAAGTACAATAGGCGGAACAACCCAGAACTCGAGAAGAGAAGAGTGCACCACTGTGACTTCATCGGTAAGCACTTATGCAAATATGTTACGTTTCCCTAACTCCAACCATCTCACGAATTCACGCACATTTCGTATACAAAATTCATTATGCACTAGAATAGATTTTGGATTTAAAGTAAAATTACGGAAAATTAATTGAAATGTTATTTCCGACCAGGCTGCACCAAGGTGTACACGAAGAGTTCTCATCTGAAGGCACACCAGCGAATACACACAGGTAAAACAATCATTACAATAAAAGACACGTAATTATATGTAATGCGAATATTTGGTAACAAATGTGTTGAATCTTGTAACATTTGCAAAAGAATCAACGCCTGTAGATCACTTCTTATATAAATTATGCGTTGCGAGTTAACAGTTTTGAGATGTGATATGCGAAGTGCAGTGCATTGCGTGTTTGTAAATAGAAATAAAATCTAACATATAACATTGACTCTGAACCGTTAAACATAATGAAAACAAAGTTAATTTATAAGTAACTGGCGCTATTACTGCGTGGCGAAAGTTAAATGAACAAAAATATAACATAGACACAAGTTTAGTTGTAGGCATTTCTCTCTGGCGTATTATCCCTTGTTCAGTTTACTCAACACGGGCTTTCTATGAAAGTCTACTTTCTACATAATAAAAATGTAACCGCTTCGTTACTAAGTGTGTGTACACAACGAGCCACCGAGACAACAATCGAATTTTGAGAATGCATTAGAGTTTTTGTGACGTAACACAGTTTTAGTCATATTAGTTATTGAGGAATTGTATTGATAGAAAGCAAAACTGGAAACTTCACCCACGCTGATTTAGTGGCAAATTATGAAACATCTGCATTTCCTAACATTTTTACTATCCTCGTAATTTTAAAATTCGTTTCATCGTTTATAATCTAAACTACACGTTATGGCAAAACAGCTTTTTAATTTTGATGCATAATAAAAATTGTAAAAAAGCTAAGATGCTCTAAAGGTAGGCGGCTATATAGCTTACTGGGAATCGATAGATCATGCTGATACAGTACTTGTTGATGCCAGTCCTATACCCTATGAACTTCTATAGACTTAAGAGAATGCTGATAATAAACATCAATTGTCTAGGGGAGAAGCCGTACACATGCCAGTGGCCGGAGTGTGAGTGGCGGTTCGCGCGCTCGGACGAGCTGACGCGCCACTACCGCAAGCACACGGGCGCCAAGCCGTTCAAGTGCGCAGTTTGCGAGCGCTCCTTCGCACGCTCCGACCACCTCGCCCTGCATATGAAGCGCCACCTGCCCAAGACGTCCAAATGACACGCGAGGAGGGGCGGGGAACAGCCGCCCGTACCACACACCACTCAGGTAATACTATTTCTATCGTTTAACATTACAGTGAATATCTCTGACATATTCTCATATTGCCGACTGATACTGACACTAGAGTAAAGATCTCTGACAAATTCTGAGCGCAGGGAGTACCCACCTGTCCGTCAGTAAACGAGACAAACGTATAAAATGCGGTACTGCTCTTATTGTTATCAGCAGTTTGTAATGTCATCGAGCGTATAACATTCCAAAATTTTGTATCCATATTGGAATATTGAATCCAGCAGACTGCTCCACAATAAGATGGTAGGTAGAAGATCGGATATAACTTGATTTGAGCTAAATTGATAGTTGTTATTTAAGAAAACAAAAACATTCTATTCATTAACCAATGCACACAATTTAAAGACGATTAAGCATGTATTGGCATATTTAAATAGACAAACCTTGGTAAAAAGGTTACTTTTTATATACAGTTGATCCATCAAACGGATCACCTGATGGTAAGCGATCACTACTTCCCATGAACATCCACAACGCTTAGATCATGGATGTCCATCAAGTAGGGAGGGGTGCTTCAAGAAAAATGAATGAGAAGGGGAAAGTGGTATTGGGCATCCGGCAATCTCAATCCCCAAACGAAACGCGACAAGACTGTCGCTTCACTTCGATCTCCTGTGAGACAGTGGTATCGCCCCGTACGATTCAGCCCATTCATGCTGAGTAATGACTGCAAACAGCATGGCTCTACCACATTTAAAATATACCATTTTAAATGCTTATTGATTATGATTTCCTTACCATTCAATTACATATACTTGTTTTCTAATTCCCGAGAAGAACAGAGGATAAGACAAAAGCATGTTGGATTGAAATGTTAATTTCGTATCTAATGGAGCGTTACTGAAGTGAGTCGTCGCTAGCAACGATTTTGAAAATGCTTTTGAAAGTAATTGTGACAAGACAGTTTAATAATATTATAATAGTTAAAAAAAACTAAAATACACGCTTTAATAAGATATACAACTAAAAAAGTAAAAATAATTGATACTGAATTCAAGATAAGTAAATGGAGTAAAATACATATATTTTATTGTTACAAAGCGTGGGGTGCAGGATGATAAGTAATTGTTGTAAACACCCCACGCTTTGTAACAATAAAATATATGTATTTTACTCCATTTACTTATCTTGAATTCAGTATCAATTATTTTTACATTTTTTAGTTGTATATCTTATTAAAGCGTGTATTTTAGTTTTTTTTAACTATTATAATATAATTGTTTTGACTAAAAACATCCATCTACGGCTGTATTTCCAATCAATAACGCCATCTGTTGGTCAGTAGTAACATTTGACACTTGAAGAATACAAGAAGCTTATACCCAAATGGAGATTGCATTCCGTATATAAAAGTGAAGCACAAAATTTTTACCTTGAATGACGTCGCTGATGCCTGCTATCCTTTTCTTTAGCGTAACAATGAATGAACTTCACGTGAACTTCATTCATTGTCACTCTAAAGAAAAGGATAGCAGGCAACAGCGATTGCATTCAAGGTCAAAGGACATGGCCAGTTTTTGTATGGCGCTGTGCCTAGTACTTCGAATCTCGTCTACATCAATTAGTTTTGCATTGTTGGGGTAAGGTTTGTTCCAAGATTAATACAGAAAAGTTACAAAGCCTAGGAAGTTCAGGGTTTTTAGATATTTACAAAAACATATCTTATTTTGAGGTTAGGTTTTGTAGATCATCTGTCAATTTATTGAATCGAATAAAAATACGTTTACATAAATGTTTTATCATCGAATTTGGAATTTAAAGGAATTAATATTTTATAAGTTACACAAAATATACACCGAGACGTATTTTAATTGTGCCACAATGTAAACAAATAAACAAAGCATGGTTCTTGTCAAGTAACTGTCAAGTGTCAAGTATTTTACTGCAGCGTTTAGTTGTTGCAATGTAAGTGTGTAAAAATGGGAAGAATATATGTGTAAGTATATACTACAAACATTGCTTTATATATATTTAGTATTGTTAATTATTATGACTTATTACCTATTTATAGATTATTTTTAGGAATATTTTAGACTAAGTTATTATTTTTTTCCTACACTTGCTTTACTGCGAACGAAACGTTTATGCGGGGCCAACAATGGCGGAAATGGGTCATCAATCAATGCACAATCTTATTAAACTTTATTTTACTCCCTAAACTTCTACAGAAATATGACGTATTCTTAAATTAATAATTGTTTTTTTATATTCATTCAATTATTGCCTTGTTTTTGTACATGATAAAAAGTAACTAGGCAGAAACTGTCCAGGTCCTTTTTGTGCTTCAGTGTTTTATACGGAATGCAATCTCCATTTGGGTATAAGCTTCTTGGAAGAATACAATGTTAACGCCATCTAGCGATGAATGTAGCAATGGTCATCAATTATAAAAATAATTAATCCTGGCGAATCTAATCAGAATAATTATATATTTTAATCGAATTATTGTATTGTCATCGGTCTTTGACAGGTGTGCAAAATTTGAACGAAATCTGGCCGTTTAAAGTGGGTCAAAATCGCGCCCAAAGAAGTCGGTTACAAACAAACATACAAATATACAAACATACAAACATACAAACATACAAACATACAAACATACAAACATACAAACATACAAACATACAAACATACAAACATACAAACATACAAACATACAAACATACAAACATACAAACATACAAACATACAAACATACAAACATACAAACATACAAACATACAAACATACAAACATACAAACATACAAACATACAAACATACAAACATACAAACATACAAACATACAAACATACAAACATACAAACATACAAACATACAAACATACAAACATACAAACATACAAGCATACAAGCATACAAACATACAAACATACAAACATACAAACATACAAACATACAAACATACAAACATACAAACATACAAACATACAAACATACAAACATACAAACATACAAACATACAAACATACAAACATGCAAACATACAAACATACAAACATACAAACATACAAACATACAAGTGAAGCTAATATAAAGCGTGTAAAAATGAAGATTTTTTTAAATTTTTATTCGTAATCTATTGAATTAAATTAATTTAATATTTATTTCAGCGCGATTATCACAGTCATCTTATTGATTTTCCAAATCTTATGGAAAGCCATCCTTAGTTTTTTTTTTAATCTATGTTATATGCAGTTGTTTTAACCATTCATTAATAAAATTTCAGGAGGAATGCAGCGACAGCATGTTCCTGGAGTGCGACTTGGACGCCAACTTAATGGACACATTTTACGGAGTGCTGTGATGGAGCACACAAGTACAAACACACGCCACCTCCCGCGTCTCACAGTGCGTACGGACCGCAGCCTGTGCACCAACCAACACATTACCACTCCAATACACCACAGTTAAGTCAATAGACGTAAGAAATACATCATTGAACTGTACAAAAATTGTAGAGGAACTGAACGTTTCTGCTAGTCTCTTCGTCACTAATTGTCAAATTAAACGTACAACATACAAATTAATTACCAAGGAAATTGCTTTACACATACACATTTATTGTTATTGTAAATGACTTGAGCGGTCTATACGCAAATCCAAATAAGGTATATTTTATAAACGCCGTTTATACAATTAACTTCAAATGACAATTATATTTAATCAAACTAATCTGCGACACCGTTGCTAAATTAGTTTCGTATTAGGTAACGTAGAATGAGTGTATTATTGTCCATTAATTTATTTATTTCTAGGAGTAGTTCGCTGTGCGGGACTGTCATTGCATTGGTTCAAAACATCCATGTGAGAATAAATTTTACATCGTCGAATCATTTGGTCATGCTAGCAGCTGTTTTATCATTCCTCTGCCTCAGCCATAGATCTCGAATTGATTTATAAACATTTCATTTGTATTACATTCTATGCCATTGTTATCAGATGTTAAACAGATATAAATTACATCGGCAAAATATATAAACTTGATTGATTCTAAACTGAATGGTGTGTGTTTTGGTATGATTCGAAATATGATTCTCATAATTGATATATGTTTATTCTAAAACAATTTGCGTAATATTGCCGGAAAATTGATTAATATATTAATTGTGGTAGATGTGTAATGTTTAGAAAAATTGCTCACTGCAATGGTGTCGCTATATGAACTCTTTGACGTAAAAGCTCTAAGTATTCATTAGATATGATTAGTTAATTTATTGTAAGGTATTAAACTAAGAGAGCAAGGAATATCCAAGATATTATCTTTATTATGTAATTATGGAATAATTATCACTAAGTAGGTAGCTGTTAGTCTTTACGCTAACGCGTTTTCGGATATTACGACCTGGCTTTTGTTCTCTTATAGTTTTCGTTCTCGATGCACCTTTTGAAAATTACCATTGAGTTTGTATTCAACAAAACTATTTATAAATCAAATATTAGCACCTATATACGGATATATCATAATTCTCGGCTATTTTAGGGTATAATTAATGAATGTACATTATTGTCAATTTGCTGCCGAGTCTAGTCTCGTAAAGCAAAGAATTTATTGTATAATATATGTGAGTTATTACTATTAATAAATTATTTTTTGTTTCATTGCTATATTAATAAGCACAGGTGCAAGAGTTAATAATACTTTGCAGGCCATCATCAGGTCGTTCCATTCGGACACGCACATTTTTACACTTTCTAGTCTCGAATTATTGTAGATTTTTTTACCGTATATGTCATCAAATCATTAAGTAACAGATATTCATTTAACATTTGCTTAATTAATGTATTCACGATATTCTACTTAATTATGCCATATAAAGTACTCAAGCCTTGTATATCATGTTCGGAAAGTAATGTATTATTAATAAATGCAAATCATTTAGTGCAGTGATTAAAAATTAAGTAAGTGTGAAAAAATCGGTCTTAATTACCTCTGCTATTAAAATAGTTAAGGTTTTTTGATTCATGAAGAAATTGTCCAATCATTTTGGGGACTTGAATATTATAGGGACAAAAGGTTGTAATGCATTCGGCCTGGTAATATTCAGCAACCAAGACACATGTATTATTACTTGGTAATATAGAATAATTGATAAATACGGCCCTACAGTGTCCGTCCGTCAGTACGTTTGTAATGGCCTTCCTATAGTGCCTTGAAATTATTGAAACCAATTAATATCATTATATACTCGACCATTGTTATTAGAATCAATAGATTTTTGATATTGTACCATTTGTAACTGAATCATTTAGATAATGTTTCAACAGTGTATTTATAAAAATAATAATTAAAGTTTATTATATGTTTTAACACATGTTATATCTAAAGTCAAGAAGCTAGATGCAGATGAAGGAATGTGTACTTAAGTCTATTTAGATTTTTAGTACAAGGCATGAGGGGAACACTCCCAAAGCCGAATTAGATATGATATACGGGGTGACAAAAAATCTCTGTCCGGTCTATAAAGGTATCATTAATATGTTCTATTTAAAACATCCGTTTCACATAATCTGATAAAAAATAAATGAGTAAAATTGATTAAAAAGTAGGGGTAACTTACAATACACAGCTTACAACCGCGTGTGTGTGCGGTTGTCAGAATTTAAAACTTTGCTACATTTTAGGGAGTATTGATACTAAAAAAAATTATACATAATTATGTTATCCTTTATACTATTTCGTTTCGGTTTTAATTATTCTTCAATTGACATACCAAATGCGAGTCTTAGATCGGACAGGGTTTTTTGACATACTGTATACTATTTTGAAACATACAGAACACGATATTCATTTATTTAACAGTTACCCTTGTTAAGAAGTCAAACTATTGTAAGCCCGCAATGTAAAAGCAAGCAAAATCCGATAGCAGCCGCATATCGTTAACCACTAATTTCAAGAATCATATGATTTCTTCGTTTTTGAAATCATTGTTGGTAGATTTATTTTTTGTAATTACTAATTTCAATATTTCAATTTTGTCAGTGATTTTGTATCTTATTCAGTGTCACTAGCATTGTAAGATGTTTTCGTCTTCCGAAGCGGTCCTCTTATGCCCTGTATAATAAAATAATATCAATAATAATTAAAAAATCTTGTCTATTCATATGTATGTTACAAGTAAGAATATATTATTATTGAAATATTTTCTATTCTTCACCGTGGAAGTGGAAGATTAAGATGCTAATTTACTTTAAATCAATCGCCATTTTGAATAGTCACTAGAATTTCGAGCTAATGTAAGTTATGCTTAATTCATGCTCCTTTCTCATAGTGCCTTTAATATATATCCTTTTTCTACAGCTTCTACTTATATGCCTAAATATTATATTTATATGAGAGGATATTGTACTGAAGTGTTTGTATATTTAGAAACTTTATGACAAAAATGCCTTTGTATAATAATTTAATATTAATATCACATAAAAGCACTCATGCATACTGTGATTCTGTATCGTAGCTATCAGAAATACAGAAAAGCATTCCACGAATTTGGATCCCACATTTTCTCGCCTTACAAATATAAACTACGGTATTTTGTTGATCATCCTCGGTGTACAGCGCCGAGACTGTCAGATTCTTAATAGTCTCAAGCGAAGATACTTTATATTAAATGAAATTAATTTTCATTGATAATTTTGTTTCGATTAGTCTGCTCTAAGCACATAAAATAATTGTAGCTTATACTTTATTCTTGCCACACTTTCTTGCATTTAATTTGGTAAAACCTATTTGAACCTTATGTATAATTACTATAGAAATGAGCCAAAAGGTACTTACTATTATTTAAGACGATACACGAACTCTAGTACGCCAGTTAGGGCCTTATTAGTAAATTCAGATGACCAAGGGATTAACTTTAGACCATGGCTTTAAAACTGACTCGACTATTCTGTATATCGATGTATTCACGGTAAAAAAAAGTAAAAATGAATGAAAAAATAACCAGAGCCGGTGTTAGGGTGCTAGAACGTAAGTGCAAAAGAGCACCAAATGCCGGGATTTACTGTAACCTAAAGTTTATTATCTATCACTGTCTTTCGCTTGAATATGGATAGTATTTGGATAGTAATTTTGATAGTACCTACTTACAAGGCGCCGTAGAAATCTGGCCCATCGCGTCGTTAAACCTACATTAACGACGCGCTGGCAACATTGGGCTAGCGTTAATCCCTCGCTCATCCGAGTTTATTAATAAGGCCCTAATGTTAAACCGAGCGACTAACTCATACTTTGACTAGAGTGTGTTGTACTTATCGTCAGAGTCATAGTACCTTTCTCTCCAAGTGTATTGAGGCCTAAAATAATTGTGCGGGATATTTCTATGTGAAGAGGGAGTCGAGAGGAGCGCAGGATGCGTTCGCTTTGACAGGAGGATAAACGGAGAGTGTGGTCGTTGAGGGATGTCGAACCGAATAATTGCCATACACCTGTCTGTAGATGCCATATTATTAATGTAATTTTAGTTTCTACGAGAAGCAGTAGACGTAAGCTCGGCCTTCTGTATAAATTCGTAGTCCTCTCGTTTCTGGTCTTGCTTATTCCTTGTACTTTATTGTTCTTGTTTATTTCTTTAATTACATTTGTATAATTTTAAATGTTCACTTATAATGTTCTTTTTAAGCACGTAGTTAAGTATGTTGACTAAGTCACAAGATAATTTATTACCAATGACATGTTTTTAATTTTTTATATACCTATTTTTATAGTGTAAAACGTTGACATATATTATATTGACGATATAGCTATGCTCTTAATGTGTTTCAAATGTATATTTTGTAGATGTTGCCAGATGTGTGATTTACTAACATTTTGTTATTTGCCACGTTATGTTCTAGGTATAATATTATATTTTATCAGCCCATAGACTTGTGTAGTCAGTGCAAAGTTTCGGCACTTCAATTCAGATACACATTGGAAATTTGTAAATATTGTAAGACCAGTGAGTATGCCTACTAGTTTGATAAGGGAAATATTTAGTGGGATAAAATTAACGCACAACATTTTTATTTAAGATTGTGGAAAACTTTTAGGCGACACTCAATGTATGGTCGAGAAAACGCATGCCACATGTTACAGTTTTGAGCTGATTTGTACCATTGAGACTACAGGTGTCGGGTAACTACCCCTGAAGCCTTTAAGAAGTCGTTAGTTGAAAGCCATGTTGACATTGATCATCACTTTTCCTCCGCTCGCCTAATTTTCAAGGTACAGAGTAGCTCAAATAACACATTATAAGCATTACCACAAATACAAACGATGTTACTGCAATTTTCACTTTTCAAAACAAATTAAACTTAATCACCTATACAGTTGATGTATTAATTACAATATCTAGTATTGAGTGTGTTCGTTAATATTTTTACTCCTCTTGTCCCTCCTAATGATATTTACCTTATTAGCACACCTCCAACTACATTATATCGACCTATCTTTCTCCCCACTTACCTAACACACCATTCTTAAAAAATATGACTTCTTGTATATGCGATACAAATACTAGTTGCACAGATAAGTCAGTATAGGTTTTGGAAATCCTTGAAGGAGGTCTATGTTCAACTGCCAATTTCCAGTGACTAAAATTTACAATTATAAAAATAATTGAAAAATACCTTTTGCAGTGCCTGATATGACCCCTTTAGAAAAATATTCTGACGTAGACTACAAAAAAATTGACTACAAAAAACACATACACATAAACAAAACAAAATTTAAAAAACTTATTTCAACCATCCAGCGCGACCACATCTTTCTTTACCAAGCTAATAAATAGCGTAAGTATAGACATCAACACAGAAACCACATCTTTGACTCACCTCTTAAAAATACATAGGTAGACAAACAAACTAGACAATTTTGTTTATCTTAGTAAAAGTACATACAAACGCACATAATCGTCACACCTGTATGATGTATCCCATAAGGGTAGGCAGAGACGGCGATCAATTGGGATCGCCCTTTTGCTCGATCCTGGCACATTACTTTTCGTGCAATTTCATACACTTCTTCATGCATTCTAGTTAGTTCAGCGTACTTTTCATATATCCCTTTTAGAATGTTACCCAATAACAATAATAGCAAGGGTATCAACTTATTGGGTTACCATGTGCTCAGAATATACCAAGTCATAGTGTTTAAGTGCGTGGTTGCCTGTTGGTAAACGGACCAGACGCGACTGCGGACATGTTCACGGTGGTCGCGGGTACAAATCTCAGGGCACACCTCTGACTTTTCGGAGTCATGTGTGTATTGGTAGTCAATTACCACGCACTAAAACGTTGAAGGAAAACATCGTGAGGAAACCTGCATACCATAGCGAATTATAAAAAAATCTATGGTATGTAAGTCCACCAACCCGCATTAGGCCAGTGTGGTGGACTATATGACCTAACCATTCTCAATAGGTAGTAGGTTGTAGAGGACGCCCGTGCCCTCTAGTGGGACGTATAAGGGCTGGTACAGATACAGTGTTTTTGTAGATAAATTGCCACCACCTGGTGACATATCGTTCCGCATATTATACTAAAAATACACGAGTTTAGCGACAGCACATACGGACTGCAAACTACGATGTGTTGATTTCCGGATGAGCAGTTAAGAATTTAATATATTAACTATTTACAATATGGAGTACCAGTGGCTTTGGCTACTCGGCGTTAAGATGCATCCAATCCCTGACCAAATGTATCCACGTGATATTTTCCATAATAATTCTATAAAACCACTATAAATGAAATAATTCTTTAAAACGGATGAAATTGTAATTATGGTTATGCCCATTGCATCACAGAAATGATCTACAAGTATAATATTATAATTTGTACAAATATTGTTAGACGAGGAAATTTTTTATACACAAGCCTATAATCTTAAAGGGGAGTCAGGATCGGGACCATATTAGGTATTAATACTTAATATGTATCTGTAAGTATTTAGTATAATATATGCAATGAAAGTAATTGCAAACTCCTGCAAAAAAGTTGTCAGCTACATTAACAGTTAGAAATATCTTTTTTACCGACAGCTAAGAGATCATATGCTATTTATACAAAATAAATTAAGTAGCAAAAAATAAAATAAATAAATAACGCCCAACAGTCACATACATAGTCCTGACCCCACACTAAGATCGAGTCTTGTGTCGTGGGTATCAGGAACTACGAGAGACTTTTCGGTCTCACAAACACCCAGACCCGAAAGAAATATTTGTGGGCCGCACAAACATTTCTCTCGGTGCGGGGATCGAACCCGCTGCCTCTCGTTTCACAGGCAGCGTCTAACCAATTGCGCCACGGAGGCTGTCAAAAAAAAGGTAAGTAGTTGGGTTATTTTTTTCTTTCCCACCCACACACCCACCTGTAACTCCTGTCAGCCTCAACGGTGGCATGCGATGAATTGACCCATAGTTAAAGAGTATGGAGAATCTCTTAGGGATGCCAGTCTTTACTCTAGTCCGCATCGAAATTAATGAGAAAGAAAAGATAAATAAGAGGAGATACAAACCATTAATTGTCCACTTCCTTCCGAAACAAAGAGGGTAAAATAATATTGAGCTGAGAGGTGTTATCGTCCGATATAAAGATATACAATAATTAGAGAAGCCAGACGTTAAGCACTACGGGATAAACAATTACATGGTCATGGTTAATAAAGGTCTATAAAACCATTTTTAAACCATAATAGTATGAATAATTGGTCAAAACTCGGGTTGAACCACAATTTTATGAGGCATTTACACCCTTCCAGGAGACTGTCCCGCTCTCACACCCACCACTGTAACTCCTGTGAGCCAGGATCAACAGTGGTACGCAAAGTAATGACACCGAGCATTGAGGCTCAGCGAGTCTCCGGGAATGCCTAACTTGTCTTTAACCCGCAACAAAATTAATCAGAAACTTAAATTAATAGGAGGAGTTGGAAATAAATTATTGTCCACTTCCCTCCGTACAAAGCGGGTGACAAAACATTGAACTGAAGAGGTAAATAACCTAGCAAAAAGACTTTTACAGCCGGAGAAGCCAGATGTAAAGCACCACGGATCAAATCATTATTACATTTAAATGGGACCTATTATTGGGACCTATTATTATATTTACACCCTTGCTGAGGTTCAGAACGCCAACGTGTATTATGCATCGCAGACGCTTGCGAAAAAACTGCTTCCATCCAAATCACAAACTGACATTCGCCGACGACGACTAGCTCACGCGAGCCGAGCCAAATACTTGGTTCTACTTTGACACTGCACTCAGGGTTACACGTTTGTAATTGTGAACATCTGTCGAAGCTTGCCAACCATGTAAATGCAGTTGTTGCAGTTGCTGGTGCGTTTTATTCCGTGTATGAGAATGCCAAAGACCTTATACAAGTAGTATTTCATCCTCCTCTCGTCACTATTCCTCTCATTACAAATTACTCACGTATGTTTGATAAATATTGGGTGCATTCCATGTATATTCGGCTTAGTCTAAGTCGACATAATTGAATTAATTATAACCATCTGCATATCATCACATAGCTAATGATGTCAGTTGCCGTGTCTAAAATAAGCGGTATTTAATAACGTGTAAGATATCCTGAACATTATTAATCATGAATGCAATAATTATAATTTGTAATGACCTATATTTGGTTATCTTTTTAAATAAAAAGGCCACTGGATCAGTGTGTTAGGAAAAATCAAACATTACCTACAAATAAGAGCGATAAAATGACGTTCTGATAGTCGTATATTACTTTCTCATGCATAGGGGTATGACCGCACTGAACAGCCATTAAAAACTTAGAGATGTTATCTATAGCAATTGATACTACGCCTATTGAATAAGTTGGCGAAACATGATAATTCTTTTTATAAACAAGAAGATAATATTTTGATACAGTCCATTATACGTGTGATTTACAAACAAACTTTTTCGTCTGTTGCTTGTTAGTCAACGTCTACATGTATTTATGCACTTTATAGAAGATCTGAGGTCCTGGTTTTTTAATCATCGTGGCTTATTAAAAAATGTCATTACATTTTTTTGGTGAATTCTGAATACTTTTTTAACAAAATAATATTGTCGAAACGTGGGCATATATAATTTATTAGCAACTCCTTTTAAGCCTTGCGGGTGCAGATACACTGTTCATAATGGCGGTCGCCACTGAACATCGCCGGCGGTCGCCATTCAGAATATGAAATGCTCAATTCCAACTATCAATATATAATATCGACCAATCGGACTCCAAAAAACGAATAAAATTTTCTCGTTTTTGAAAGATTTGAAAGAGATTCGTAGATTTTAAAGTACTGCTTCCCTCCTCTAGGTCAAAGCGTTATGATATAATCAGATGATATGGTCATAACCTATCCCACACAAAAATAATAGTGCCTGAAAATAGAGGTAACAAACAAACCAACTCTTCAGCTTGATATATTACTATAGATTATTTTTTATTCGGGTTATGGAAATTTAGACAAGAACTACAGGAGTAACTTTAGCAGGTAGGGAAAGGATAGTCTCCCAAATTCTGGAATAATTTTCTTGTTAGCGCTATCTTTATGAGGACAAAGATATGAATTAAATAAACGATCATAAAACTTCAGTAATTGTATAAATATTTCCCTACAGTCAAACAAGTGACGTGCTCATACTTTATCTTGGTTATCAAATCACAAAGCTCAATAAAATGTGTTATGTATATAATAAAATAGGGGAAACAATGTAATCATAAGCAATTATATTGTTAGCACAGATTTAATAGAAGAGAGAGCGTGTACAAAACTTTCCACCAACATTTTAGCGGCCACAGCAGGCGCTAAATAAGAAACGGTAACACCCTAAACACTTTGCACAAATACAGCACCGTTAGCGTGTACTTTATTTATACATGCGAGCCAGTTTGACTCACATTTTGTGGTCGCAGGCTTTGTGATCAGGGCCCTGAGGAATCATCGATGACCCAGTTTTGAACTCAACAAAAATGATATCAAAGACACATTTTTTCGTGGTGGTATTGGTAGCAGCAGTAACAGCAAACACGTTTTACAATGCCGATGTTGGTGAGGACGAATTGGATGAATACGACGTGGCAGAACAAGGGGAAAGCGGAGTGAGGAAAGGAAAAATATGTAAGTAAATGTTTTAATTTTATATCTTTATTGTGCAGATTAGGAATTTTGCAATTAAATTGAAGCTATGCGAAAATATATTTGAATGCACCAGCGATATACAGTCAGCCTAAATTCAGCTAAACACCATTTAACATTATTATATTTTTAAATATCGGTGTACCCTATAGCCATATAAATACTACGTCAATAATTTGTATAATAACATACATTATAAAGTGCGTGGTGACCTTCTGGTAACGGAGCGGACAGGACAACCGAGACGGTGTCGCGGGTTCGAATCCCAGTGCGCAGCTGACTTGTCAGTGCAACAAGTGTATTTAAGTTAATCACCACACACTTGACGGAGATGGAAAATATGGTGAGGAAATCGACATACCATAAAGATCTTAACACGATTTTCTATGGTATGTGAACTTCACCAGCCGTCACTAGGCCTGCCTTGTGTGTGTGACTATAGTGTAACATAACACCCTCCCAAATAAACTGTCGGTTGTAGTGAAGACGATTATTGGCTTTAGTTTCCGAAAAGTACATCATATATTTATTAAAAGCCAATTATATCGTGAGTAAATATAATATCTTAATGAAATAAATTTGATTTTACGTAAAGATAGATGCTAAGCGTACAAAACGTTCTATCTACCCTCACAAATCAGCCGCACAGTCATGCATGACAGAAACCATTACTCTTATAACAAGAAAAGCCATTGTAACGTCATTTATAAAATTTGCTTCTTTTCTGGTTTGAATTCCTCATATAGATACTTTTTGTTTTATTGAAACGGTGGGCGAAACGAGCATGTCGTTTGCCTGATAGTAAGCGATACGACCGCTCATGAACAGTAGCAAAACCAAACAACACCTTGAATTACAAAGAATGCTTGGCATTCCACTGCGCTCAGCATCCTGAGACGTTTGATGTTCAGTCAAAATGTCCAGTAATTACTTTGGCTACAATATCCTTCAATCCGAAATACAACAATGCATTTAGACTGCTGTATGGCAAGAGAAATAGACATTGCGGTGGTATCTAACAAGACGGCCTCTCACATATGAGAGACCTACAACCAGTAATGAAACCCGAATTTCACCGAAAGTTATGAAGTGTATGCTAGATATTAATATCATCAACATCAGTTATGCTGATGACATGGTATTGCCTTATTATTACCTTTTTCCGATGGATGGCTTCAGGCCATCCATCGGAAAAAGGTATTCAAACTATGTGAGAGCTTTGCGGAACCCCACGGACTCAGATACGATAAACGCGAGCTGATAATCTTCAAGGCCGACAACAGGAGGCTTAAATTAGTAGCAAAATTTAAATATCTGGGTCACTGGTTGAATGACATTAGTTGATTATGTGGATTTCGAAAGGGAGCACAGGGCTATATCAGGGCCAATATGCTAGTACCTAGGTTTTCGTGTTCCGCCATTGCATTGGCGTGAAATTAGCTGTGTTTAGAGCAGTGATTCTTAACCAATGTTCCGCGCAGCCATCCTAAGGCCATGCTTAAAATAATTTTATCATGTTTTATTTATAGATAGATAGAAAGGCCCCGTATTTATTTACTGTTATTGTATTAAGGGGGGAAACCGGTTTAGGAGGCCGAAATTTTGGTGTTTTTTAAGAATTTTTTGAACAACGAAGAAGTAATCAGAAATTGTTGAAATTTAGAGGGTATTTTATTTATATTTTTAAGTACAATTTAAATTTTTTTTAGGCTATTTCCGCTGGAAATAGTGGCGTTAAAGCGTGCTGTCCATGGACGATCGCCATCAGAGTGTCTTGCTGGTGGGAATTCCTGAAGTTGCAATTTTTGTCTGAAATCAACGGATTTTTTTTTATTTATTGACAACATATTTCCTAAGATTATGAACTTAATTGTGATAAAAAAAATTATTGAAAATTGCAAGTTTTTGAGGCGCTCGAACACAATGTCACTTTTTTATACCATAGTTTTTGCTTAGAAAACAATATTTTAATAATAATATAATACCAGAATTAGGTTTATATGTCTTAGAATTGAATAAAGAAAAAAACCAAATAAAAAATTATAACGATTGGTCGATGCCCACAAGTTTAAAAAAACATGTTTCGAGAAAAACACGTTTGAAATATAATGTAGCGAAAACGAGAAATTCAAAGCAATCATTAATTATATAAATTTCTTACCGTTTAATCAGCTATTCCAACACCACATAGCAATCCCTCTGATATCCTTATCTCTATTGTTCCGTAGTACCTACAATGGTACTGAGGTAGGTATACGAAAAAGGATTCCTAAGCGACCGCTCCGTTCTAACTACCGCACGCTACGGTGCTAAACTGTCGGGTGGTCACTTAAATGCTCATAGCATCGGGAATAATGCGAATTTAGCTTTAAATTTTTTACCACATATTCTTGAGTAGTTATACTAACGATTTAGGCAATAAAAAAATCGATTTTTTGATCGATCTAAACCGGTTTCCCCCCTTAAAAAACAACCAAGCCTGTCAGTTAATTAGGAGGTCACTGGCTAAAGTTTTTTTTTATTTGGTCCTTTGTGATTGTGACTAAAAGGTGAAAACCACCGAATGCTACCAATCATTTTATACATGTAGTTTATGAGCCAAGCATACTCAGGCAGCGTGGAATAGTTTAAACTTTCAATATAAAATACATTGCCGGTGCTGCTGAAACTAGTACGGTCCTGTACCGCGTCTTGGCTGGCGGGAGTCAATGGTTTTGCTGCGACTATGCGCAAAAGAACATCATCCACGATGCAAAGATGGCGAACCAGTTCTGGCAGTTATTTACAACTTGTTGTTAATAAAATGGACACTGAAAGTCTTCTCATGCAACAAACCGCATTAGAGAACTGTGAATTAATATTTTTAGTAGCTTATTAAGAGCGTTTATACCCTGCACGCGCTTTTTGGCTTAAAAACAGGACTTTTCAAATGAGTTAATAGCCACCAATAAACAATTTAAAGGAAAAATAATTATTACTAATTTTAGAAAAGGTTGTCATCTAGGGATTTTGGTGGAAAACATTATAGATTGATGGATAATTTGTGAGTACTATACGGATTACTGAACACAAGTTTCGTTATTTAGGCTTTAAATGGCAATTTAGAAGCTTAAGATATCCTTAACCACTAAATATAAGATGAAAATAAAAATATTATCAGACTAATAAGACCCTTATGGAGGGATTTTGCTGAGAAAAATAATCTTTTTGTGTTTAATTCCTGAAAAATAAAAATTTAAACAATGCGAAATTATTCAGATACTCTCGTCAAGAACATATTTTTTTTCACCAACTTATCGTACATATTTTTTTATAACAATTGCATATTATAATAGAAGAACATCTTATCAATAAATTACCATTTTTATATTTCAACAAAAGTAGTTTTCATGTTTTCTACAAATATTTTAAAAACCACTATAAAACACGCTGTCCGACGTGGATCAAATCAGACCGCCGCAAGGCCTTCTAAAGGGAGGACGTATCGCTCGTCGCTCCGGCCTGGCTGCAGTCGATTATGCCGCGCGTAGTAAAAATAGCCACGCGCGGAATGCGATTACCACATCTTAGTACTTTGGTAGTAAAATATTTAATTATTTTTATTAACTACAATGATTTTGTAGTGAGTATAAATTATATTTCAGGTAATATAATGGGACGTAATTCCGAGGCTAAATTATGTTATGTATTGTAATATAAAATTAAATATATTTCGTAATTGTAAGGGGTTGTAAGGCCCCTAACACTATTTATGTGTTCGAACACGAAATTATTAATAAAACGTCCGTAGTGTCTACTGATTGAACACTGATTTGAATGCAACTTAACAATGTAATACAAAAAAAAATACAAAATACAAAATCTTTATTGCTTACCAATTTTTCTTACATTACAGCTTACATAAATGCTCGGTTATAGCTACAATATTGTTACCCATTAGTTGTTGCTGCTGAGGTTACCATGATTCCCACACTAAGCTCTAGGCTTGTTTCGTGGGTAACCACTGTTGATACACCCGGGCGCCAAAATATGCGACTAGGATTGTTGTAGCAAAAAAGTAATAAGAATAACAAAAGATGAGTGTGAGTGTGTGTGTGTGTGTGTGTGTGTGTGTGTGTGTGTGTGTGTGTGTGTGTTTGTGTGTGTGTGTGTTTGTGTGTGTGTATTTGTGTGTGTGTGTGTTTGTGTGTGTGTATTTGTGTGTGTGTGACAGAGTGTTTGAGTGTGGGTGTTGAGTGAGCGCGCCTAGCATTAACAGGGTAACAATAACATTAATAATAACGAAAATATGATTAGTATCCAAAATTTGTATTATTCTTTGCTTGCACAGTAATATTTGTCTACTTATAATGCAAATAAAATATTTTTATGATATTATATTACAGTTACATTTCAATTGAATATTTGAAGCGCACGGATCAAAGTTGTTTGAGCCGATTGTATAGCGAGCCGACGCGGCAGCTCTACGCACACAGCTTTGGTCGCTTATGTGTGCGTGAAATTAACGAAGAAATACCTATAGTTGACTTTGCGCGCAAGGTGTATACGCTCTTAAGAGTTATTTTCGTTTTCTATTGTTCGTTGATTTTTTGTTTATTTGAAATTTGTATAATTCGTTGATTTAAAATATGGACTAATATAAAAAACGGTATGAAATAAAGATTACATTACTATAGTTACTATCATTTTGATATAAATAAAACCAGCCGCCCGGCCTGGCTTCGCTCAAAAGCAGAGATTTCTTGACTCATCTTCATACCAGAACATCTTTTTTTCCGTGTTAGCTTTTGTTTATTTTAACTTAACATAAGTTACATACCACCCTCTTTAGTTCCTCTCCCATCTATTCAGTTTATTTTTTCACAGTTCATAAGAATCAAACTAAACACATCGGTTTTTATAGTAGAGAAAAAGATATCCACATTTTAAACATAATAGAAGTAGAAGAACAACAAAGAATAGATGAGCCAGGTTGTTAGAGATTCAAATTGTAATTAATAAATATATATAACAATAGCGTAATCCTCATGCGACGCGTACGGGGTTCCCACGAAAGCTCGCCACGGTTCCGGATCGGCAATCCCTATTAAAGAATACCAATTACTCTGTGTGCGAAAAACCGATCGAAAGTTTTACTTTATATTTTCTTTCAGTATTTCCGTTCGTAAGTATTGTGCGGTTCGCGAACACGGACTGCAGTAGTACCACGTCATTGACCGGGACGTGTCTGGCGCGACGGGAGTGTAACAATCTCAACGGGACTATTACGGGAACATGCGCATCTAGGCGAGGGAGGTGCTGTGTCGGTATGTATTATATGACTTACTAACCTAACCTAACAAAAGTACTTAAACAAATATGAAATCAGAAATGTTTTAACAGAATAAAACATAGTGGTTTAACTGTTAGTAAGAGACCAAACGCGACGCGAGATGTTGTTATATTGTTAACATGTTCACGGTGGTCAAGGGTTCAAATACCAGGACACACCTCTGACTTTTCGGAGTTATGTTTGTATTGATAGTCATTCACCAGGCACTAAAAACATCGTGAGGAAACCTGCATGCCATAGTTTGAAATAATATGGGATGTAAAGTCCGCCAACCCGCACTAGGCCCTTGCAGCGTGGCCTAACAACTCTCACTAGTCTCTCACGATTGTAGAGAAGGCCCGTGCCCTGCAATAGAATGTATATCGGCTGATACAGATTCATATCAAAAAATACTTAGTTTTAACATATAGCTCTCGATGTTAGGATAGAAAGAGGCTAGAGTGTCATACGCTCAGTATACCGGTTAATTTGAATATGAGCATCAAAAGATTAATTTTGCATAATTATACAATTGTCAATGCTTTAACCATGTAATGTCCTTGATAAGGCTACATCTAAGACTGCGTGTCCACTTAAGAGAATAGAGAGATGATAGATGATTTTGGAAATCGATGTCGTCATAATATTATGTGTTCAACCAGTGTGATTTCCACACATATCAGCTTCAGTAGAAACGCAGGTTTACTATCTATACCCACCAAATGATTATGCTATTACCATTATAATTTTAGCACTGCTTTTTTAATTAAAGGAAGGCTTAAGGAGAAAACCCTTACCATGCAATGAGTTATCAACATTACATATTGAATGGTCACTATTATTCTTCTCAAATGCGCTACCTAAACGTAGTTTAATTTCTTTACACGTTCAAAAGTATGGTATTTCAAAATGTTTTTGTTTCAGTTACCCGGTCATGCGGAAGTACGACAAACGTTAACAACACGTATTTCGTGAGTCCCGGATACCCGTCCGCATACTCCGGTGGCCAAGCATGCACCCTCATTGTGAACCGTTGTAACAGCAACATTTGTCAAGTAAGTCGGCGTTATTTACAATACAATCAAACTGAACCGATTCACTAATAAGACACTTAAAGAATCAAAAATATCTCGTCTCTATTGACCATGTTGTCTTCAATCAACAACTAGTCAGTAATCAGAGGTGTCATGTTCTGTGGAGTTGGCTGACAGGATAGATTCCGTCCCAAGATATATGGAATGAGCCTATCGCCATATCGTGCAAAAATTCGTGGCCGGGTCGCTCATATGAGATTTGTCAAATCTAAAATCTCAAAAATAAGCATATTTCTAAACCTGACGGCATTGAATCAGGCGGCAAAACCACGAACAATTTACCGGCGATACGGGCAAAATGTAAGCAAATAACAAGCCAAAGGTCATTGAAAAATCAAATGACATGCTCGCAAACTTGTTACTCCCATGTGCTCCCAACCAAACGCAACGTATTTGCCAGGCGTAGCTTTCTGTCCTAAAATTTCTCATAGGCTTCACGCTGCCAAGATAATGAAGCGTGTATTAAATCTAATGAACTCCTATGTGTCACCATTTATTTCAGCTCCGCATAGATTTCCTGGACTTAGTGTTGGCTCAGCCGGACGGCGACGGCGTGTGTACCACCGACTCGCTCACCGTCACTGGCGGCAACACCGTGGTGCCTACCCTCTGCGGGGATCTCACTGGACAGACCATATTCGTGGACTTCAACGGCAACACCGCCATTACGATCACTATCTCAGCTACTCTCGCCACTACATTTTCTAGGAGATGGAACATCAAGCTCATACAACTGGGATGCGATTGTCCCGGAATTGGTATGTTTGATTAATGTTTCATCTTACGGACATTGAAACACATTTAAATACTCTGCTATAATCGTTTGGGAAAACCTCGGCAGGTATCTCATTATATAGCCTGATTGTACGTAGGAGGAAGTTCCTCTGGAACAGCATAATTATTAAAAAGCTTACAACAATCCTGATAATATGAATATGATTTTATCTTATTCCATAGAACAACACTAAACAGACAACATAAAGTCTGTTTTAATTTTTAATCTTATCAAATGAGTAAGCACCATGTTCCAAAAAATATATAATAAAGTTTTAGCATATTTCGACTAACTTTGTTTAAAACCTTAAAGTACGTGGTGGCCACGGAATCGAATCCCAAGGCACATCTCTGATTTTTGGGAATCATGGGTGTATTGACAGTTGATCAGCACACACTATACCGGTGAAGGAAAACATCATGAGGTAACCTGCATACCATAGCAATTTGTAAGATTTGCGAATTATTGTCATAAACGGAATATAAAGCAAAACAGTTGTTCCATACAAAAACAATAATTTCAATCTACAAAATGTATGGAACAGGTGTTTTTTTTTCGCAATTTTAGGGTTGACACCATAGTTAAGTAGTTCTTTATAATTGAAATACCCTTTATGACTTGTCTAAGTACTTAGGGACATCTTTGGGCTGATAAATGTATATGATCAATTTCTTCTAGTACCTATCAAAGCTAATATTATTTCTAGCTCCCAACGGTTGTCTGCAGTACTACACGGGTACCACGGGCACCATCCAAAGTTTCAACTACGGAACCGCAGCCAACACGGCGCTCAGTGCCTCTCTAGTGACTGGTACCAGACAGATCGCTAACACTAACTATGGAATATGTATTCGGATGGAAGCAGGATACTGTGGCATACAATATGCTCAGGTACTTAATTGTGATTTATTTATAGCGTTTTATTTTTTAAACCTGTTAAAGATGTACAAATATCTCATTCCTTTTGTTTTTTTATTCAATTATTAGGTGTTGGAATTAATTGGTAGCGTTTTTTATTAAACATAACGCAAATAATTGACATGAAAATAAAAAATTACATTATTGAAAATACTGCCCATCGCTTGCCACTACTTATTCCCATCTTTCAGGTAGTAGTCCAATACCTCGTCTAAAATACTCTTTATCCTTGGAGGCAATCCATGAATCGAGCCAATTTTGGCATTCTTCATATAAGATGCTAAATTTACCCCTGATAAACCATGAGCCATTGATCGAATCAAAGGTGGTAATCCGAAGGGGCAATATCTGGAGAATACAGCGGGTGGGTTAAGACTTCCCATTTCAATGATTCCAGATATGTTTTCACTGGTTTCGCCACGTGAGGTCGTGCATTGTCATGCAGCAAAATAACTTTATCGTGCCTTTTGCTCCATTCCGACCGTTTTTCCTTCAATGCACGACTCAAACGCATCAATTGTAAACGTTAGCGATCCCCAGTGATGGTTTCATTGGGTTTTAGCAATTCATAATAAACCACACCTTGTTGATCCCACCAAATACATAGGAGGAGCTTAGATCCATGAATATTGCGTTTTGCCACTTTTAAAACACGTAAACCACTTCCGACACGTTTGATCAGCTAAAGCATGTTCACCGTAAACTTCCACTAAAATCCGATGACTTTCCGCAGCACTTTTATTCATATTAAAATAATGTCATAAAATTCCCCGCAAAAACACTTTTTTGGAATAATTTTCGACATAATCAAATAGCTGCCACTAGTTATTAATAATTAAGAATAAGATGCGTCTTAAAAAAACACCTAATAACCGCTGGTTTTACGATCAATTTATTTCTGAAGGTAAAAACAGAACACTGTAATAACCACGCTATATCTCATCAAACGCTATGAATTAATTCCAACACCTAATAAATTGCGAGACAAGCGTACCATTCGCCTGGTGGCAAGTGTAACATCTAATGGACGGGACCAAAACTAAACACAATGAATTAAGCAAAGTTTGGCATTCAAAACGTCCATTAGTTACTCTGGCTACAATGTCTTTCAAACCGAAAAAAAAACAGTACATTTACGTTGCTGTTTGGCGGGAGAAATAGACATTGCGGTGGTACCTACCTGGTATAAGAAATTTTGTACTTATGGAAAATACATCTAGAAGACCAAGTATACATCTTCCTGTCTTTTATAGGTACTTCTTTGATAACGGGTCGATTGAGATACGTATTCTAAGCCAATATATAATTAAAAGCCAAAATCTATTTTCTTTGGATTAGGTCACTTTAATTGTAAATTTCCGATATGTGTATTTCCTAGACCGCTAACGACGTGTACTCATTCACGGTGACTGGAGACGTGGAGGGCGCTGACAGCACAGTGCTGGGCACCACTGTGGGCGCAGTCAACGACGGAGCCTGCGTCACAGACTTCGTGGTCATACCCGACCCCACTGTGGTGGCGACAGGAGTTGCTGTCGGAACTGACCGGTTCTGCGGTCTTGGATTCGTCCCTGTGACTTGTAAGTGATAACAAACTATCACAGCTATGCTAAGGATAACCTGTAATAACACACTATCATAGCTATGCTAAAGATAGGCGGCTGTAATAACACACTATCATAGCTATGCTAAAGCTAGACTGTAATAACACACTATCATAGCTATGTTAAAGATAGGCTGTAATAACACACTATCATAGCTATGTTAAAGATAGGCTGTAATAACACACTATCATAGCTATGTTAAAGATAGGCTGTAATAACACACTATCATAGCTATGCTAAAGATAGGCGGCTGTAATAACACACTATCATAGCTATGTTAAAGATAGGCTGTAATAACACACTATCATAGCTATGCTAAAGATAGGCTGTAATAACACACTATCATAGCTATGCTAAAGATAGGCTGTAATAACACACTATCATAGCTATGTTAAAGATAGCCTGTAATAACACACTATCATAGCTATGCTAAAGATAGGCTGTAATAACACACTATCATAGCTATGTTAAAGATAGGCTGTAATAACACACTATCATAGCTATGTCAAAAATAGCCTGTAATAACACACTATCATAGCTATGCTAAAGCTAGACTGTAATAACACACTATCATAGCTATGTTAAAGATAGGCTGTAATAACACACTATCATAGCTATGTTAAAGATAGGCTGTAATAACACACTATCATAGCCATGTTAAAGATAGCCTGTAATAACACACTATCATAGCTATGTCAAAGATAGCCTGTAATAACACACTATCATAGCTATGCTAAAGCTAGACTGTAATAACACACTATCATAGCTATGCTAAAGCTAGACTGTAATAAAACACTATCATAGCTATGTTAAAGATAGGCTGTAATAACACACTATCATAGCTATGTTAAAGATAGGCTGTAATAACACACTATCATAGCCATGTTAAAGATAGCCTGTAATAACACACTATCATAGCTATGTTAAAGATAGGCTGTAATAACACACTATCATAGCCATGTTAAAGATAGCCTGTAATAACACACAATCATAGCTATGCTAAAGATAGGCTGTAATAACACACTATCATAGCTATGTTAAAGATAGGCTGTAATAACACACTATCATAGCTATGTTAAAGATAGGCTGTAATAACACACTATCATAGCTATGCTAAAGATAGGCGGCTGTAATAACACACTATCATAGCTATGTTAATGATAGGCTGTAATAACACACTATCATAGCCATGTTAAAGATAGCCTGTAATAACACACTATCATAGCTATGCTAAAGATAGGCTGTAATAACACACTATCATAGCTATGTTAAAGATAGGCTGTAATAACACACTATCATAGCTATGTTAAAGATAGGCTGTAATAACACACTATCATAGCTATGCTAAAGATAGGCGGCTGTAATAACACACTATCATAGCTATGTTAAAGATAGGCTGTAATAACACACTATCATAGCCATGTTAAAGATAGCCTGTAATAACACACTATCATAGCTATGTTAAAGATAGGCTGTAATAACACACTATCATAGCTATGTTAAAGATAGGCTGTAATAACACACTATCATAGCCATGTTAAAGATAGCCTGTAATAACACACTATCATAGCTATGTTAAAGATAGGCTGTAATAACACACTATCATAGCCATGTTAAAGATAGGCTGTAATAACACACTATCATAGCTATGCTAAAGATAGGCTGTAATAACACACTATCATAGCTATGCTAAAGATAGGCTGTAATAACACACTATCATAGCTATGTTAAAGATAGCCTGTAATAACACACTATCATAGCTATGCTAAAGCTAGACTGTAATAACACACTATCATAGCTATGTTAAAGATAGGCTGTAATAACACACTATCATAGCTATGTCAAAGATAGCCTGTAATAACACACTATCATAGCTATGCTAAAGCTAGACTGTAATAACACACTATCATAGCTATGTTAAAGATAGGCTGTAATAACACACTATCATAGCTATGTTAAAGATAGGCTGTAATAACACACTATCATAGCCATGTTAAAGATAGCCTGTAATAACACACTATCATAGCTATGTCAAAGATAGCCTGTAATAACACACTATCATAGCTATGCTAAAGCTAGACTGTAATAACACACTATCATAGCTATGCTAAAGCTAGACTGTAATAACACACTATCATAGCTATGTTAAAGATAGGCTGTAATAACACACTATCATAGCTATGTTAAAGATAGGCTGTAATAACACACTATCATAGCCATGTTAAAGATAGCCTGTAATAACACACTATCATAGCTATGTTAAAGATAGGCTGTAATAACACACTATCATAGCCATGTTAAAGATAGCCTGTAATAACACACTATCATAGCTATGCTAAAGATAGGCTGTAATAACACACTATCATAGCTATGTTAAATATAGGCTGTAATAACACACTATCATAGCTATGTTAAAGATAGGCTGTAATAACACACTATCATAGCTATGCTAAAGATAGGCGGCTGTAATAACACACTATCATAGCTATGTTAAAGATAGGCTGTAATAACACACTATCATAGCCATGTTAAAGATAGCCTGTAATAACACACTATCATAGCTATGCTAAAGATAGGCTGTAATAACACACTATCATAGCTATGTTAAAGATAGGCTGTAATAACACACTATCATAGCTATGTTAAAGATAGGCTGTAATAACACACTATCATAGCTATGCTAAAGATAGGCGGCTGTAATAACACACTATCATAGCTATGTTAAAGATAGGCTGTAATAACACACTATCATAGCCATGTTAAAGATAGCCTGTAATAACACACTATCATAGCTATGTTAAAGATAGGCTGTAATAACACACTATCATAGCTATGTTAAAGATAGGCTGTAATAACACACTATCATAGCCATGTTAAAGATAGCCTGTAATAACACACTATCATAGCTATGTTAAAGATAGGCTGTAATAACACACTATCATAGCCATGTTAAAGATAGCCTGTAATAACACACTATCATAGCTATGCTAAAGATAGGCTGTAATAACACACTATCATAGCTATGTTAAAGATAGGCTGTAATAACACACTATCATAGCTATGTTAAAGATGGGCTGTAATAACACACTATCATAGCTATGCTAAAGATAGGCTGTAATAACACACTATCATAGCTATGCTAAAGATAGGCTGTAATAACACACTATCATAGCTATGTTAAAGATAGCCTGTAATAACACACTATCATAGCTATGTCAAAGATAGCCTGTAATAACACACTATCATAGCTATGCTAAAGCTAGACTGTAATAACACACTATCATAGCTATGTTAAAGATAGGCTGTAATAACACACTATCATAGCTATGTTAAAGATAGGCTGTAATAACACACTATCATAGCCATGTTAAAGATAGCCTGTAATAACACACTATCATAGCTATGTTAAAGATAGGCTGTAATAACACACTATCATAGCCATGTTAAAGATAGCCTGTAATAACACACTATCATAGCTATGCTAAAGAAAGGCTGTAATAACACACTATCATAGCTATGTTAAAGATAGGCTGTAATAACACACTATCATAGCTATGTTAAAGATGGGCTGTAATAACACACTATCATAGCTATGCTAAAGATAGGCTGTAATAACACACTATCATAGCTATGCTAAAGATAGGCTGTAATAACACACTATCATAGCTATGTTAAAGATAGCCTGTAATAACACACTATCATAGCTATGTCAAAGATAGCCTGTAATAACACACTATCATAGCTATGCTAAAGCTAGACTGTAATAACACACTATCATAGCTATGTTAAAGATAGGCTGTAATAACACACTATCATAGCTATGTTAAAGATAGGCTGTAATAACACACTATCATAGCCATGTTAAAGATAGCCTGTAATAACACACTATCATAGCTATGTTAAAGATAGGCTGTAATAACACACTATCATAGCCATGTTAAAGATAGCCTGTAATAACACACTATCATAGCTATGCTAAAGAAAGGCTGTAATAACACACTATCATAGCTATGTTAAAGATAGGCTGTAATAACACACTATCATAGCTATGTTAAAGATAGGCTGTAATAACACACTATCATAGCTATGCTAAAGATAGGCTGTAATAACACACTATCATAGCTATGCTAAAGATAGGCTGTAATAACACACTATCATAGCTATGTTAAAGATAGCCTGTAATAACACACTATCATAGCTATGCTAAAGATAGGCTGTAATAACACACTATCATAGCTATGCTAAAGATAGGCTGTAATAACACACTATCATAAGCTATGCTAAAGATAAGATTAATCGAGTGTACCCCAGATCAATATGAAAGTATGAAGCAGTTGATGAATATTAAAACTACAGATGTCCAAACTTGGACAACACAGTCAGAACTTAAAAATATAATTAGGTATATACCAAATTCATAACTTTTAGCCATAGTTATATACTATAGATAGACTAAAGGGGTGGCCTAATAGGGTTGAAAATCTTTGAAACAAAAGTCAACATTAAAATACCCTCTCTAAAAACGTATTGTTAAAAAAACACTAAAGCAATAATCAAATAATTGTTTATAAAAAAACGTTAATTGTAAAAGAGACACAGTATATACATCAATGTATGACTTTTATTTAACCACTAAAATTTTATGTTGCATTTACATCTCGTCGACAATTAATATTATAAATTACAGACAGTGAAAGGTGATATATAGCTCATATGCTCATATTTAAAGTGTTTATATGTATGTATTTGTTTACAGCGAATTCTAAGCCGTTCGTATTATACGTGGTGACGGACGGCAGCGAAGGCGCCACAGCCACGACACCCCCCGACGTCGCAAACCGGGGCTTCTCACTTACATACACCCAAGTCGCATGCTAAACAATCATCTTAACTCGGTACATGCCTAGTCTAAAACTATAAATTGAATCAACTGTAAATTATAAAGAAATGCTCAAAATAATATATGTCCGTAATAATTATTTATAAATATAAATGTTTATAATTACTTAGTACAATGACTCTTGAAAAGGAGACTGTAGTTTGAAACTGCATAAACTGGTCAACTTTATATTGTACTTTTATGTAATTACATTTACAACATTTCTGATACGTAAATATTTATCAATATAGAATAGCATTGTAACTTACGTTTTTGAGCCATACATATCCAAATTTTAATAAATAATAATAAGTCTTATTCGATATCAGCATTTCTAAATTTTTCGAGTAATAATAGATTACGATAGGACATAAATAAAAATATTTTTGTTTGTTGACCAGTGTAATTATTGTTTTCTTTTTGACTGATTTACAACTTAAATTTAGTTAGGATGCAGTAGAATGCCATAATTTATAAAATATATATAATGAAAAAACAATATTGCCTTTTATTACAAAATATATCCCATCAATTATCAGATTACTAGTCTAATCAGGTCATAATTATAACAAACATGATAAGCAACAAATAACAGAATGTCATAATCTAACATATGTATATTTATTTTAATAGATAAATAACAGCTCTCTGGGTGATATTTTTACTAATACTATTACTGCTATTCTAGTAAAGGTATTACACGCTGTACAAATATTCCAGAAACTTCATAGACACAGTAACATCACAAATTCAAGACATCAATAGAGCAATAGTGTGACACAATTGAGGAATAAGGAAAAGTATGGGCCAGTGCTGCTACTACCACAAACTCAGACATATTGTACTGAAACAGACACCAACAACAAAATTTTGTAGTACTGGCTGGAGGATGTATGCCGCAGTTCGTACAAGAACTGCACAATTAGAAAGAAATGCCACTTTGTGAATAAGAAACAAGCAAAAGGTTAAAAAAAGAACATAAGTCATCATCAATATTTGCAATCAACATTTACGTGATGTGATTATTATTATGATAGTATTTGTTAGAAATGTTAGGTTTAAAAAATTGGACCAATTCGTGCGCGATAAATTTAGGTTAGTTAAACGCTGTATCTTTATGTGATTTTGGAGTGGGGAGAGTGGCTCAATAATGCCGAATGTCACGTATGTCGGCTAACTGCTCAAATCAGGCCTTTTCTTGACCAGAAACACCTTATCAACTACGAATTCGCGCTTTACTATACGCTCGACCGCCCTTTTTGAAGTTACGTGGTGGTCAATCTACAGTCCACTTAGTCTGTTTCAATTCAGCCAGGAGTATATCTTAGCGGACGATAAGTTAACAATAACATTACCAAAGTAAATCAACACTATTTCAATTACAGAAAAAATATGAGAAATATGTAATAAAACATTTTGGAAACTGACATTTATCTGCTGACCTCACTATTCATTTCTGGTTGTTACATGTGTTTATTTACATTTTATTTTTGATGCCTGCACCAGCACACTTCCATAAGCACAAGCACATAACAGTAACCAGTTTCTAGAATAATAACAGCACTTAATGGACTTTACTAATAGTCAGAGGCCTTTGTCATGTCGACAATGTAAAAATATCACTTTAAATCACAAAAAAGCTTATGCATGGGTTGCCACAACTTTACCCATTCCATGGTGTATGGTGGTTTTAATGTCATCATACCATTTGGCAATTGCTGTATTAGTACTTCTCAAGTCTTTGAATGCTTGACAGCCTTCGATGCTACTGAGGACTCCGTAAACTGTTATATCAGCCAGGTTTGGCTTCTCCCCGCCAAGGAAAGGAGTGCCTTTGGACTGAACAGCCGATGTCCACTCATTCGCAGCGTCATATAGTGATTGTCGAACGTCATCCTTGATGTTGTGTCTGGAATTTAAATCGACATTGTTATACAGACCTTCCAATTTAGACAGTGAAACGCGAGGCCGTGGTTTCGAACCCTGCACATAAACAAATGTCGGTAAGGCCTACAAGTATTTATCTCGGGTCTGGGTGTTTATTAAATCGAAAAGTCTTTCGTAGCTTCTGATATCCAGGACACAATACTCTACCCCACCTGGTTATGACTATGTATATAACTCTTGAGTGTATTTTAGTCATTATTGCATCTATCATTATCTTGTCCTCATACCTCATACTCACACTAAATTAAGTGCTTAGTTAATGTTCATAGGATTAATGACATAATGTTCGATTCAATAAACCCGACAGATACTTACACTAAGATACGTAAAATTTTGATCTTATATTGCGATTGATTTACTTGATTTCAAAAAATTATCTAATATATGCAATTATTTGGATCTAGCTACTATACTATACAATATTGTTAAAGTATACTCATTGAAATTACCTCTTTTTAAGTCGCTTGCCAATAATCCACATGGCTGCAGCTCCTACATATACCATGAGAGCGCATTCCCAACTGGGGAACGCCTGTTTCCATCCGCCAGCCTCCTCAAACCACTTGAAGGTCTCTAGGGCTTCACCCGGAGTTCGGTACACGTTGGGAGACAGAGTGTGGACCAGAACACTGTCGGCCCATTGCCTCCATTTACGCTCTTCACTGTCAATAATAAAAATGATGACTATTAATACAACACGCACCTAGGTAGGATGTCGATTTGCGAAAGATTTTATTTTTATGCCTGAACAAACAAGTCACGTAAGAGGTAGTAAGTGATGACTGTCACCCATGAACATCCACAACGCTAGGATCATAGATGTGTTGCCGGCAAGTCAAATCGAGAGGGATGGGTATTTATTGGGCATCCGGCAATCCCACTCACCGAACGAAACTCGATAGCTAAGCTGTCGCTTCACGTAAATTTTATGTGAGACAGTGGTACCACCCCTGACCAGCCTGCCCATTCATGTTGAGTCATGACTAACAACTATGTTGTTCTACCACTTGTATGGTTGCCACATGGAGGGGAAGTATCTTAAATATTTAATTATTCATGTTGAGAAGAAAAGGGGAGGATAATACTACCTAAGTCCAGTTTATGTATACAAAAGGAACAGTATCTGGTGTGGAGAGAAATTAAATAATATCTGCAACCAGGCAAAGTAGGGACGGGCCGCTAGTTGTCTAATAATAAAACGGGTATACTGATGGGATCGATATATCCTAAGATAAATAAAATTATTCTATTAAAATTATTATAATGAGCCCTAACGTTGCAGTGGGACAACGCAAAAGCCTTTAATCTGCTTATCATACATGTCTGGAAAGAGCTCTATAGGAACAGTTTTCAAATAGATGTCCAATTCGTCGCATAATATATATTTTTAAATATGGTATACTTACGTCTCTGCATTTTTCTCCTTGTCGCTCTGCGAGACAGCATTGTGCATTATAAAATATCTATTAGCGATTTCCGTGCATTCCTTTCTGGCATCATTCACATATTTTGAAATAGGATAAAACTTTATAATGTCCGTGAGCTGGCTACTCTTGTCTTGTAAATATGTTTCGAGCACAGAAATGATTGCAGTGCTGTCTAATAATTGCTGAAATGTTAAAAATGTATTAACTTAATAACAACATTATAAAATTATAACTTTGTTTTCTTTTTAAAGCAATAGTACAAAAAGGCTTGATTAAACGATATGACTGCAGATAATCATCTATTGTTAATCTAAGCTTCTCTTCGGCAGCACTGAACTTGCCGTCAGGTGCGACTATGCCATGCCAGTACAAAAAACTCATCTATAGCCATTGATTTAAAAACTAGGGATAGGCCATTTCATTACATTTGGGGTTATAAATAAGATGAACGTGAAATTCGAGCCGTCTATTAGATTTCTTTAAAACTACGTGGAAATAAAAATACTTAAGTAAATCAATACTAAATTAACTTTCCTTATGACTTTTAAATTAGGTACAGTGATAAGAATTATTATCTCTTTTTTCACTAAACTTGCTGTCCTAATAAAATACAGGCGTTTTCAAAATAGTTGCAATCGACGACTAATTTCTGTAACGCTGCACTGGAGATAAACTCGCTCTTCGCCCTGTCCCTACGTGATTTGATATAAATATCAATGTATAAGGCATAAACCTTACCTGATATCCTCCATCGACTTTGGCGAGCAGAATGGGCACTTTTTTGTAACCGGACCATTTGATGGCCTGTCTGAGGACGGCATCTACCTCCACGATTTCGTAGCTGATGCCCCGAGCGTCGAGATACGAACGCACCTTGCAGCAAAACGGACATGTCCGGTATTGGAACAGAATCAACTGCAAGTTGCTTGTGTCAGCTTCATTTATGATCTAAAACAATAATTAATAATATGATAATTAAATGTATCAATTTTACTTTTTTATTATACGCTAAAACAATATTTTGTTACTATAATATTATAATTAAATGTATCAACTAATTATACGCTTAGCTTTACAATTATAGTTCAGTACAATTTTACATTTAACCGCAATCCTGCTTTTAATTCTTTAAAAAGGTATTTCAGCACATAATTTTAATATTGAAATATCAATCTATTCGCACGGCTAAATACATTCGCTTTTGATGTAATATACAGATCAAATAATCAAGTTTAGCAAATATCCTGCAAAAATATTATAGGAACAAATAATCAAGCTAAGCAAATATTCATAATTCATGTGATAAATATGGCACAAAATTGAACATATTCGCTAGTAAGTTCCTTTCAGACGTAACATTTGTCACAAACGATACTATATCGTAAATTGGTTAATTATAAAAGTTTTTGGGTTAACAGCAAAAATCAATAATCTTAGAAATACACCCAGTCGCATAGAAGTCCTGATTTTACACTTAGATCGAGTATGGTGCGTGGGTATCAGAAACTAGGAAAGACTTTTTGGTCTCACAAACTCCTAGACCACTATTATGTTCTGGTTTGACTGAGTTTATAGCCAGAATAACTAAGGAGACGTAAGGAGACTTAACATCATATGTCTCAACTCTCAGGATGACGAGCGCAGCGGAATGCCAAGCACTGCTTTATTATTCTTGGTGGTGTTTGGTATTGGAAATGTCCATGAGCGGACGTATCGCTTACCATCAGGGGAATGGCATGCTTGTCTCTCCATTTATAGCAATAAAAAAATCAGAAACAAACACCTGTGGATCACACAAACATTTGTTTCGGTGTGGGAATCGAACCCGCCGCCTCTCGATTCATAGCCGGCGCCTAACCTACTGTGCCATCGCTGTCGATACATATAGCGTACTAGTTTTAATAGTCAAAGTTATATTTTAAATATCTATTCAAATCGCCTAGCCAAGTTTTACTTTCGTATATTTGCATTTCGACCACAACCTGAATGGTGAATGATATTCAAAGGTGAAATATTTTTAACATTAACTTGAATAAAGACAGGGCTTTGAGCGCAAAACATGAATCAGCACAAGGAAAAACCCAGCACAAGATGATAATGATCTTTCGCAGAAACAAAAATAAATACATTTTCGCTCAGTCGCAAAATAAGTGACGCATTTTAAAATTTTCGCAATAAGTATAAAAATATGTTACAAAATCAATACATAATATATACATTGTACAGTCAATCATGCACATTGATTATACAACACACAAACCATAATAAAAACTTATGGATCATTTTTCAGCAACAGGGATTGCATCAGTTGCCTCTCATTTTATAGTCGACGTAGTGATTAACTGTGCCATGACTATCAAAGTATAAAAATCATAACTATAGAACACCTAAAATTATTTAAGTCCCACAATAAATTTAAAAATAAACAGTAGCTAAACCATGTTATTTAAGTCTTAGGCAATATAAAAGTTTACAAGTTTCGCACTATGTAAAGTGAAAATAGATCAATAATAAAAAAGGAAACAAAAAAATCACTAAACAATATTGTATAATACATAAACAAAATACTTTCAGATAAACCAGCTACATTATCTAATGCACACATATCAGATATCAATATATAAAGCTATAAAGCAATACAGTCTCTACTATATGGTTATATATCATAGGACTTTTTAATGAACTGCATGGGGCTTTGTTGTTGTCGGATGCTTAAACTCACAGCCTTAGTCTGAGAAATTTTAAAACCTATTTGAGATAACAAATTATTTGTCTCCTTCGTTCAAACTGAATTCAAAAGTTGTTAGATAGGTACAATGCATTTGATAATAAGGCCGTAAACCTGTAGGTTACAAAGCATACATATACAATATCACTGTATGTTAACTAAGTGCCCTTGAAACGTAATAGGCCCAGTGCATTGTCATACACTTGAGAGAGCACGAACACACATACAATAACTACAATATAATACTGCCTATTCCACAGAGAGTTGATTGTCACTCATGTATAGAAGCAATATACATGTGGAACTGTAATATCATGGTTTTATGCTCAATATCATAATGCTCATTGTTTATTTTTCATGAGAAAGTACTTTGTCCATAATTAAATAACTGTTTCAGAAATACACACTGTTGCAAATTCATAAGTCAATGATTTTTACGATATACATAGCACTCATTAACTGTGATCACACTCTGTTGTGGAATAGTGAAATGAAAGTAAGTAAATAGAGCTCAGAAGAAATCACAAAATACACCATAAAGAATTTTGCTAATTTTATATACAATTTATGCTTTAGTATTTATCTTGGAATGAATTTCGCTCAGCAATAAATTTTAATTGCTATCAACAGAGTGTAATAACCAAATACATTTGATATATTTGGTATATTGGAATCTAATTCCAAGTCATTTATTGGCATGGATTTTAAAACTTACAATATGAACCAATTTTAGCATTATATTCTTCCAATATTCATAGTCTGTTAAAGGACCTGGACAGTTTCTGCCTAGTTACTTTTTATCATGTACAAAAACAAGGCAATAATTGAATGAATATAAAAAATCAACTATTAATTTAAGAACATGTCATATTTCTGTAGAAGTTTAGGGAGAAAAATAAAGTTTAATAAGATTTTGCATTGATACCTACCCATTTCCGCCATTGTTGGCCCCGCATAAACGTTTCGTTCGCAGTAAAGCAAGTGCAGGAAAAAGATAATAACTTTGTCTAAAATATTCCTAAAAATAATCTATAAGTAGGTAATAAGTCATAATAATTAACAATACTAAATATATATAAAGCAATTTTTGCCGTATATACTTACACATATATTCTTCCCATTTTTACACACTTTCATTGCAACAACTAAACGCTGCAGTAAAATACTTGACACTTGACAGTTGCTTGACAGGAACCATGCTTTGTTTATTTATCTTTTTTTGTTATTTGTTTACATTGTGGTACAATTAAAATACGTCTCGGTGTATATTTTGTGTAAATTATAAAATAATAGTTAATGTAAATTCCAAATTCGATGATAAAGCATTTTTGTAAACGTATTTTTATTCGATTCAATAAATTACAAAACCTAACCTACAAAACCTAACCTGAAAATAAGATATGTTTTTGTAAATATCTAAAAACCCTGAACTTCCTAGGCTTTGTAACTTTTCTGTATTAATCTTGGAACAAACCTTACCCCAACAATGCAAAACTAATTGATGTAGACGAGATTCAAAGTACTAGGCACAGCGCCATACAAAAACTGGCCATGTCCTTTAACAGTAACATGGGTAATAGCTGATTTTTTAGAGAAATAGCCATAAAATATACAAATTTCAGCCTATTTTGACTGTTTACTTCTCAATGTTGTGGATATCCACAACATTGAGAAGTCCAAAGTCAAGAGAGTCCTGCTTAAATGTACTGATTAGGTAGGATGTGCATAATAAGTGCAACCCTATATATTTAAGATTTAAGTGGCATTTCAATATTTGGGCGTAAGACTTATTTCTGAAAAGGGGAAAAGGGTTTAAGTTATTTTACAACAATACAAAGCATGCTGCTATTTGTAGAATTAAGCATAGATAGTTATACCAACAGCATTGGGCTAGGTCGCGAATACCTTACCGAGACCCACCGGGCTGTCGACATCCCGACAAACTCGGTCACATCGCTCTCGTACTTCTCCTTGGTGCGCCGGTACTACTAAAATAGAATAAAACTACTACTGATGGTAGGAATCTTACTTTGTAATGCGGCGTGTAGTCTGGCGCTTGCTTCAAAAAGGCATAATCTTCTTGTTGTTCCTTAATGGAGCTCTTTTTAACGTTTACTTTATAGTGGGTATAGCCCCCATAGCCGGCTCCGATAAGCACACCGATACTAGCGCTGACCACTGTCAACTTCGCCGTCGACCTTGGCCGGCTCTTTGTCGAGAAAAACACTTTCGATAACTGCCCATTTCTTTTAAGGGAAGAAATGACAACATTTTGGAAAATGGTGAAGGAAGGCCGCCACATTTCTTATGTTTTTGATAACATAGAAACAGGAAGAAATTTTTGACACCGATATTCACGAATGTGTTGCTGAAGAAGCAGCCGTTTTCTGGTCAATATGAATCTACATTTGATCCAATAACAAATATTACCACTTTTTCTATTAACTAAGCGGTGTACAGCTATTTATTTAATCTCAATTTGCTACAGAATTAGGAAATTATGCAACTAGAATTATTTGAATGTAACCTCACTACACAGCCTCACTATCTCTTTCGAACAATCGATGCATTTGTCTATGGAATATATAAAAAAAGATATGTTCAGCATGTTAATGAACATTTATATAAGTTTACTGTGTTCTAAAGTAGGTACATAATTCAGTAACTTATTCATATAAAAATTAAGTATTCCCTAATAAGTTTTTCATCCCATGACAATTTCATTTTGTAAATGAAACTAAGTAAAATAAATATTCCAATATATATAGTTATAAAGTAGTCGTGTAAGATATCAATTATAAGATGTATGAATTATATTTATCTACCATATTTTATAATGTATACAATTACTTAAAAAATGAAAATAATGATCATTTTATCGAATCGAACGGAATCAAATACGATCCATAGACAAACTTGTATTCACAACAATTTCGTTGTCTCGTTCATCGAAATGTCTGTCTGACTGTCTTTGCAAGTTACTTACTGATTATGATTGCCCTCTGGTTTTTTTGAGATTTTGCACGAATTTGTGATGTTAGACTATAGAATTTGAATTCTGTTTATTGAGTGAATTAACGCAATGTTTTCTTAACCATGAATGAAAAATACTAAGTTCGTTTTAGCGCTGTAGGTAAGACACATTCGATTCGCATCTTGATATAAGTATTGGCGCGTTAGTGAGCCATGTATTTTTTCTCGTTCTTTGTGTTGTGCGACGTCAAATGGTATTGTTTGGCATTTAGGAGTGTGGTTATGCCCGAAGTATGCCGTCGACGTCGCGGTCGAGGGGCTCCGGGCGCGGGCCGGACGGCGCGGCACGGGCCCAAGTCATAGCGCCCATGTCGGAGCGGCAACAGTTGGCTCTGGTGATGCAGATATCTTCACAGGATTGCCCTCCAGGTTAGCTGACGCTGTGCACGTTGTGTATGATGGTTGCAAAGTGATAGGTGATGACTTCCCGCCTTTTTCCTGCCCAGCCGCTCCGACCCCAGCAGAAGAGAGGAAAAGAACTAGGCAGCAGCGCAACGAACGAGGAGAGACACCGCTACATGTGGCAGCTATCAGGGGAGACCATGACCAAGTTAAAAAGCTTCTTGATCAGGGTCAAGATCCCGATGTGCCAGACTTTGCAGGTCAGTTGTTTTCCATGGTTTTTCTACTTACGTGAAGACATGCAACATTCAACAGGTTTCACCTGTACACTGATTTAATAATAATATGTTAAAGCTTTGCTGCAAAATGATTTTTTTAAATTTGCATAAATGAATTAATTAAAAAATGAAATATACATCCTAAGTTACCAAATCAATTCTTTAAACAATTTAAAAGGAACACAATGTTTACACTAGGATTATTTTTTAACAAACCACTAACTATTGACTTGCAAATAATTTATTGTAGGGTGGAAGCATTGAAATAGTCAGACACAAAGGCTAAAGGTTTTTGATTGCAACTGATAAAATAACAAATAATTGTGTGTCTTGTATAGAAACTATATTGAGTGTGTTTCAAGAATGAAAACTATGATTTCCATTTATTAGATGTTTCTATTATGTACCCATTTATTTATTGTAACATTTATATGTGTAATAGTTTTATACAACCAATATGTATATGTACATAATGCTATGATTAATTTATTAAGTATTCTGGTTTTAAATTTATAATTTTAAGTATAATATGGCAGATGTCTTCTAAAGCACTATAAGTTTTAACACACCAAGCTATTCATTGAAGATTTTGCAACATCTTAAATACTTGGGTTTAATCACTTTGCTTACTGCAACACTACCATAATAGGCGAGCAACAACAAACCCTAGTCCTTTGTTGTGTCAATTTCTCAATAAACAGTTTGATATGGCAGTAGACTTTTTGTGCCAAGGAAACCATCTGTTGGTGTGAATGTGGTCTTAATTAAAACATACTAAATTAATTAATGTCATGCCATGTCCCTTACATGGTTAGGCAGGCCTATCAATAGAGAAACAATATAAGCCCAGCCTAGGAGCATTGTAATATATTTGAATTACAGTATTTGACTTATTTTTACTATTTACTTACTTACAAATTACAGGTACCACTGATATATTTAACATAACATCACAATATTATCAATTTAAACAAATATGAACATTATAGACTAGTATAAGTATTTAGTAATAATAATTGTTGTTTATTTGCTAGCTTTATACAAATTATGCTTCCTTTTTTTGTAGTTAATTTGTGTCCATTTATATGTATTTAGTATAAATGTGTAAAATTTGTACTATTTGTGAGCAACACTAATATTGCTGTAGAGTTTGTTCAAACGGATGTCACCTTAGTGCATTGCGGGGACGCGATGGCAACAATGCAAGACTAGTTAGTGAATTTGTCAATGTACACCAGCTATAAATTTTAGGATGGACACCACTACATGAAGCTTGCAGCTATGGATGGTACCAAGTAGTAGTAGTTCTTGTGAATGGTGGTGCTAATGTCAATGCGAAAGGGTTGGATGATGATACTCCTCTTCATGACGCCACTACGTCTGGTAACCTCAAGATGGTGAAATTCCTCATTGAGCATGGGGCTGATCCTTTTGTGAAGAATACCAAAGGGAAAATGCCATCAGACTATGCAGCTCCGCACATCTATGAGTATCTACAGTCTCTGAAAGGTATGTTTATACTGCATATATATAATAATTATAGCCACATTTTCCACTTATTGGATTTTATCAAATCATTGATAAAGTACCTTACAAGCACAAATCAAAAACACATTAATATACATCAAAACTGTTTTGTGTAGTTTAACATCAACATTTTAATAATCAAAGTAACATATCACAAAGTAATGGTTCTTATAACTTTTGTTGATGTAACACAATATGGTCCGATTACATGTCTGGGATCAGTCATCATAATGATGTGCCTTGCCTCTTCCATCATAAATCATTACCATTTTTTTACATATTGCCAAATATCAATACATTTACATTCAACATTCATATTATGTCTACTAAAATAAGGTGTAAAGGGGATAAATTAAGGAATTATGACAATAAGGTATGTATCAAATGTTTTTATTTCCTATTATTGGATGTGTAATTTCTATGTGTTTTAGCAGTAGCATTTTATTTTATAAATTATGCAAAGGCTTATTATGAATTTATTTGTAATTGTGTCTAACATATATGTCACATTTCCAAACACATTTCTGCATTTATATTGAATTGAAAATCATTGGGGATGAATGGTTAAAAAAATCAAATGTATAGGAGATTATTTAATTAATTATATACATATATATATGATATGTTGGAGTTCAAAAAGTATGTTCAAAAAAGTTGAGAAATGTTGAAATAATATCAAAGTACCACATGGTACGAATTAATAACTTTATATTTCTTCTATCAATTTTAATAATAATTATTATTGAAGTTAACTATAAGCTGAAGCTTGTACTTCCACCTCATGATCAATACGCTTACCAACACATTGCAAGTTCTGTTCAACCTGTGGAAATGATTAATTTCATGTTTTATTCTTATGATATCAATAATCAAATATTATGTCTATACTCTCGTAACCTTGAGTCGGCAGACAAAACAACTCCCCTCGTCCGGATAAACAAATACTACTAATACTAAGAGGGCGAAATACCGGTTCTTTAATGATGATGGCTGTAAAAATACCCCAGGTGGCTTCCACCCTTCGAAGTGGGTCTCAAACCGCGATGTACGCGTGTACTTAGCGATCGTGTTTTGGTACGTTCGGGTCTCGTCACGTGCACTCCTTAAATTGTTACGTCCCCGTCGATATGTAAAGTCACTGTAAAGTCAGATGGACGGATGCCCTAATTTTTTTTATTTAACCATTTGTGTGGAAAGGGGAATTCTGGGTGCGAAGCGGTCTCAATTTCGTCACTGTTCAAGATGATTTTAACTTTTTGCAAACCAAGAGGGGCGTCTGCTTATGTGTCTCTTTTATAGAGCTGTAAACTTTAATAATTCGGAAAATATTTCAATTCGTCTATTACCTTATTGATCATCCGCTCCAGATGCAACCCTGGTGCTGATTACGATCGTCAGACATGAAGGGCCGACCAGAGAGAGAGAGAGAGAGAGAGACCATTAACCATGATATTTATATCTGCTGAAAGACGTTTGTTTAATAATTTGAAAATGTTTTTAATCACATCGTTAGAAATATGATTAGAAGCGAATCTTTTTAAATTATATTGATTGTCTTCTTGTATGTTTTCATTGAGTTAAGGTTTTTGGTAAATATTTACCATGGCTTCAATCCAAAAGCTGGTAAACATTCGATAAGTAGGTGACAATTCGCTTGAAGTGAAAGTGGTATGTAAATATCACAACGAAACTTGGCTAACTGGATTCTTGTAAGAGCAGGTGCCCGGCCAACATTTAACGGATTACTACAAATTATACTTCCTTCCTCACATAATGAAACATCTGGTAAACAGTCCAAATTTTGCGTGCCTCAATTTGGTGATTCATAATTTTGACTAGCAGTTACACGGCTATCGAATAAACATATTATTATAAGATAAAAGATTTACATTTGCCCATTGGTGAATAATCACTCACTAATATTGTTATCTACAAGTAAAACCTAAAAGTTAGGTACACTTTATTACACCTATTGTTTCTTCGTGAAATATATCTTATAAATTGATTGCGTTGAAGCTATTTTGTTGTTATTTTCGTTTCACATAAGATTATAAAAACAATATGCACGTTAATACTCCAAGAAAGACTGGGTTCATGTAGGGAAATAGCAAATTGTAAACTTGACATTATAGCTTTAAATAGCGATGTAAGTAGTTTAACCTGAAATTACACTAGTAAATATTGACTGAAACGTACGAGTACGAGTAAATGCTGCATTAGACAATTTCATTATACGATAAAAATATTAATGAATATTTTTCAAGTCTAATAATATTCTTGAGTTGGGGACTGCCTCATCATATCAGACCATCATCCTTTGTTGTCTTAATATGTACGTTTTGATTGAACTAATTCATATTATTTAGCGTTAATTCAGTTGTCACATTAATTAGGAGTATTATTTACTAGGCGGTGTACACAAATCTAAATGAGCCTTGACTTCAAAGCTATTATAGTTGCTGCTATGATCAATGTGCTGTATATGTAAGGTTTTATCAGTGCATAGTATCACTTTGCTGGGCATACTCTTATATGAAAATGAACCTTACCTTCCATCATTGAGATAATATACTAGAGGGGACACTGCAAACAAAATGTTTGTAACAAAATGAAGGGTACATTCTATTTCTGTCTCTGTCACACCTACGAAGTAACATATCTTCCCTTTCGCTTCAATGTGTACCCGTGTGAACGGACCATACGCAGAGATTTGATTCCCGATGTCCGCTCTAGTATAATACCTCAATGCCTTCCATCCAACATCACATAGATGAGTATCCTACAATAAACATACGGCATGTAGACGCATGTACTCTGAAATGTACAGTAAATGATCAAGAGATAATTTTTCAAAAGTCTAAACTACAAAATATGCTACTAAAAAGCGCTTGTCTCAAGTTATCCTAGTAAGTGGTGAAACAAAAGAAGTTTTTATTCATTAAGTCATATGATGGATCATGGATGAATGTGGACTGTAACACTGGACGCAATGAGAAAGGACGAAAATTAAATTATGTGACCTCTCATAGCAGAGTGAATGAATTGCATTCCTCCGTCGTTTATTCTGCACACACGATCAATAAACGGTTCGTTGGACATACCACTGCGTCACTGTGGGGGTACAGTAATTACGAATCAACTAGCAATCATTGTATCTGTTTACACCGACATGTCCATGGCTACTTTAGTATACAAGGTTGCATGTTGAATCGTTTTTACTGAACGAAATACAAAGTATCCATCCACCACTGATAACACTGGTCTGTAATGAATCCTCCTTTAAAAATGATTACTGTTAAAATACACTATATTATAGAATTTGACATGATGAATCTAGACCATCATATAATTTTTCAATCAGTTTTGGAAAATAAGATTACATAAGAGTAAACATGTTACATATCTTTTAATACCACAAATTGGCAGTAACACAATGATTTAAAGTTGTTTTTTAGAGGCCATTAAATTTTTCCTGGTCTTTCTGATTCGTTCGCCCCCAATTCTAAAATTAGGCATTATTCGAACCGTAAATAATGAAAGCAAACAATTTGATTCCGTTAGTTGCTTATCCTTTGTGATGTCTTACAAAGAACTTGAATTTACGATGTATTTTCCTGATACGTAGTACCTTTCGCCCGCGTGGGAGTTTCAGATACGTGGGATGTTCCATAAAGGTTAAAGAGCATTTCGTCCAAGGTCTCTACATCGACCGCCGACAACCTCTCCACCACCCCCCGCTGCCTTCTGCACACCCGGTGCAAACATGCGCAATGCACATTGACGTCATATTTCACTGTAAAATTATCTATAACACATCATTCTCCTGTACGTTATAAACATGCCAATATATAGAGTATTGCGTCCCTAGCCACACACAGGAAGTCTACTTTATTATAGCAACGACCGTGCATGCGAAGTGCGAACCAACTGTTGCGTTCTCACGTGAGACTTTGATTTTGTCGTCATGTTTAGGTAGGTGACCCGAGTTTCAGTTAAAAGTTTTTCAAAGGCTTCAGAAAGATGGCTATAAAAAGCTAAACAAAGATGTAGAATACTATATTTCAGTGGTCAATTGTGCACCTTTACAATAAGTTATCGGGGCCCACGCGATTTCAGAATATATTTTAGAAGTTGTATCAGTTCCCGCATTCGGACGCTGTGTATAGACCGAATTATGATATTGTGTGAATAAACAGGGGCAAAAACACGTAAAATTTATGAGATGTGACCAGGTCAGCCGTCTGAAATTAAATGACGTTTTATTAAACACGATGTATGTATATTAAATCTTTGGCATACGTTCTGTGGCGTAAATCATTATGAAGGCAATGATATCGCCTATTTTTTATAAATGATAGAGTCTTGCCCTAATCCGTTAGGCAACAGCCTACACTGGGTTAGATCTACCAAAATAGTACCATTGTCTCATCATAATTAGAGATAATAACAGCTATTCATCTAAGGCCAAAAAAAATCTGATATGTTAAACACGAAGTTAAAATAATTATATTTTTAGAGCAATTACTTTGAAAACAATGTTTTTCGATAAAACGCAGACATCTTGAAATGTATAAAAACTGTTCAAGTTTTTTTTTTAATTTACCTGTTTGAAAAGTAGTTTTTTATGTACTCAAAAATAATCTCCTAGTAACATAACTATTCTAAATTCCCATTTCCAATACAGTGTCTTCAGCTAACACATTAAATCAACCTAAAGAGTATGTTTATGTGTAGTCTGTATTTTTGCACATTTTGCAACATTTCTGTACGTAGTAGTATTTACGGTCGGTTATATTACGCCTAAAAGAAAAGAGAAAAGTAATGTGCTTAGTACTGGACGTTTATGGGCTGATTAACTCTTTAACGGCGAAGAAATCAATGAATCATCACTAAGCGCCAAATGTGAGAGATTTCCATAAAAGTGGATACTGACCAGTGTTAGGGTTTTACGGAGCGTCATGTAACAAAGGGAGCATTATTAGTGCAGTCAGAAGGTACTTACAAACGCGAACGAACATTGCCGTATTAGTAATAATTTTAGCACCCAGCGTAATATAACATGCTCGCTGCAAATGGTACTTTACGGCCCGTAACACTGGTAAGGACCTTAAGAAAATCAAAAGCAAGGGAAATTTGGGAAAACCACCTTTCACTATGCCAGCGTACTCGTAAAACAGACATTAAGGCTTTCAGCTAGAGTTGATGGTGGTAGGATATATAGATGATGGTCGTAAAAATTGCGAGCGAGATAAAACAAATAGACTTGATTTAACAATTAGCATATTAAGGCAATGTATGGTATTTTTATATTTTTAGTGCCTGTTGGTAAGCGGACTAGACGCGACTGCCAACATGAACACGGTGGTTCGAATCCCAGGGCACACCTCTGACTTTTCGGAGTCATGTGTGTATTGATAGTCAATCACTAAGCACTAAAACGGTGAAGGAAAACATCGTGAGGAAACCTGCATACCATAGCGATTTATAAAATTTCTATGGTATGTAAGTCCGCCAACCCGCACTAGGCCAGCGTGGTGGACTATATGGCCTAACCACTCTCAATCGCTCTCTCGATTGTAGAGGAGGCCCGTGCCCTGCAGTGGGACGTATATGGGCTGATACAGACAGATGGTATTTTTAACAGCCTCTGTCGTAAAATTGGTGAGACACTGCGTATCTTAATGTGTCAGAACAATGTAAGTGGCTCTTGAGTGTAATTTAATTGTATTTTTTTTTATTTTTTTATTGCTATGAATGGCGAGACGAGCAAGCCGTTCGCCTGATGGTAAGCGATACGACCGCTCATGAACAGTAGCAACATTCCACTGCGCTCGCCATCCTGAGACATAAGATGTTAAGTCTCAATATGTCCAGTAGTTACTCTGGCTACAATGTCCTTCAATCCGAAACACAACAGTGCATTAAGCAGTGTTGTTTCACGGGAGAAATAGACATTGCGGTGGTACCTACCCAGATGGCCGCTCACATATGAGAGACCTACCACCAGTGAATTATTTTTATTGTTTTTATATTATAACATTTGAATTCCTTAATTTCAATAAATATGAATATTAAACGCATATTCTCTTCCATCAAAATGCCGTGCGTGCATTTTTCTTCCACTATTTTTCGTATTCGCCGCATCGTCAGTGTGATTTTCCGGTTTAATGTTTCTCATACAGTATTCTCCATGACTAAAGATTTTGTTTTCCATGCAGATATTTTTTATCATCATTCCTTTTGTTATTCGATCTTGTGTTAATAGTACACTTATGAATTTATATTCATAAGTAGATTGGATTTTATGTTAACAACATGTGGCAATAATATAATGCTGCAAAGATGTTGCCAGTTGCCACTAGAGATATGTGGAGGAGCTGATACAACGATGCTTTTTATACATTAATTTGTATATACCTCTTTCCACTGTCTGTATCAGCCCATATACATCCCACTGCAGGGCACGGGCGTCCTCTACAATCAACAGTACGATTGAGAGTGGTTAGGCCATATAGTCCACCACGCTGGCCTAGTGCGGGTTGGCGGACTTACATACCATATAAATTTTTATAAATCGCTATGGTATGCAGGTTTTCTCACGATGTTTTCCTTCACCGTTTTAGTGCGTGGTGATTGACTATCAATACACACATGACTCCGAAAAGTCAGAGGTGTGCCCTGGGATTCGAACCCGCGACCACCGTGAACATGTTGGCAGTCGCGTCTAGTCTCTTTCCACTAGTCATTCTCAAATAAAATACTATTAATGGTTAATTTCCTTGCACAAATCCCAATTACCAAACGATACGGAATCTAATACCATTGTCAATAGCCAACTTCGATCCTTTGATTAATACATAAATATCTGACGTCCATAGAAATGTTATTTTTACCAAAATTTAAAATAAAACTATTTATTTTAACAAGGTATTTATCGTAGGAACTTAATTATTACAATGAGCATTCGAATACTTAATTGTAAAATGTATTTTTGGATATTGAATAGAAAGTTTTTGGGAGCGTCTATTAATTACGTGAGGCACATTTAAGAATATTTTGCCCTCTTTGGTGATATTTAATAAGATTTTCCTCAACCCGCTTCCCCCCTCCCCAAATCTCAAACTCGAGAATCTTCAAAATTGAAGTGTTGGCTGTAAACGTGTTGGATTGTTGAGAAAATAAAACAATAACGTAACTTATTCTATTACTTTTATTGCAGACTAGCAAATATTAGTATTTGTGAATAATGCCGTCATTTAAAATTACAATCACAAAATTGAATAATAAATATTAAATATATTTTTTTTGTAAAATATTACGAAACTACGTTTGTCGAGTCTCACGTGTCGATATAGCTGGTCGGTAGGTAGCGCTTAAGCAATCGAGCGCTACTTTGCTGCTCTGCGGGATTCGACCGAATACGACAAACACCCACTATGCTGTAAGGCTATGTAGAGGTATGTAGAGGCTCGGCCCAATTTTGCTCGGATGAAACTACTTTTTCAGTTCAGTCCACATTAGCTCAATAATGGTGCTTCTCAACCGTCCCTTTATATTCAGTCCTGTCCCATCTCGTACCACATGACTCAGTCCTCCACACACACAAACACAACAATTCTAAATATTGTTTCGATTTCATTACGTTAATAAATCCTCCCATGCTAGATTTTCTCATTGTATATTAACTTCCATGTACAAACAACGATCAGTTACAAAGTTATACATAATAATATGTATATGTTATGGGCCAAGTGATTAATGCGGGCAGTATTCATAATACCCGGACAGTATGAATATTGCCGAGCCATATCGGGCCAAGTGATTAATTACAATCTAAACTCACCTATTTATCACATTGCCCAGGCATTATGAATATGGCTACATGATGATCGGGCAATGTGATTAATAGGTGATTTTTTAGGTGGTGCGCTGCCGCATTGTCGCATCTGCGATAGACCCATAAATTAGAAAGGTTGAATTGATCTGCTTATGTTTATATGTTTTTTGACGTTTGAAACATTATCTTCAGAAGAAAATTAGTGTACCCACTTTATGGATCAGTTAGGTCGACTGTGCCCCAAAACCGACTCGGAACACCCCGACTTCACGTAGTCTTTTGGCTACCGACCCTAGAGTGTATATATAAAGCCGAAGGCGCGGAGAGAGAGCAGCCCCCGCCCGCTGTAACGAAGGATACAGCGGAGGTGAGCATGGGTGCCTATCTTTTGTTACGCAAGGGCGAAGGGGCTGAACTTCCCGTAGCGCCGGAGACGATGCAGAAGTTAATTTGTATTGACAAGTGTTTTAAGGGTTACGTTGCTATAATATATATTTCTTCGACTGCCTCGGTGGCGTAGTTGTACTCCGGTACGGTTACAAAGTTGAGGTCTCGGGTTCGAATCCCGGGTTGAGCAAAGTGATATTGGATTTTTCTATTCATTATCAGCCCAGAGTCAGGAATTTGTGCCCGATATGGCGATAGGCTCGCCACCTATCACATCGTGGGACGGAACATACAAGGCGAAATGTGGGTGTCGTGGCACCTCTGCCTACCCCTTCTGGGAAAAAGGCGTGAGTTTATGTATGTATGTATGTATGTATATATTTCTTCCCCCTCCCCCTCGTGCTGCACTATTTTAAATTCTACCACTTCGGCTCATTGTTTTGATTTTGATTCGCTTTACATAACCATGTATCATAGCAATACGGTCGAAACTGTATAAAATCGTTAGATTATGTGATTCTGAACCCGACTAGGTACCTACCTAGTCGGGTTAACGGTCAAAAGTGTAGCAATTGCATGCGAGGCTATTTCTGCTGTGTCCAAAAAAAGGCAGTCGGTATCATAGCAATACGTCTGATATTGGAAATGTACATAGATTTTATAATTTTATGACGAATAAGTTGGTTTTCAGACATTTTGCGCGTAGTCTATAGCTGAAGCGAATTTTTGAAAATGTCAACAAATTTAGCCGACCTGTATTATAGCTATCGGAATGATTTTTTTTTCAACCGTTCGTAAATTTGGCAGGATTGCAAAAAAAATGTTTTCAGACATTTCAGATATCGCATGTACTCCTAAAAGAGAAAAGAACGTGTTGGAGTCGCTTGGCCGATGCCTGAGCGCTTCTTACGTTCCTGCTGCGGTGGGAATGGTTTTTTGCATGTTATGCTCTTGCCACTCTCTTACTATACATACCCCCAAATACTGGATTGCTACTCAGCCACCGGACTCATTTGATATGACGTTATTTTGAGGTTTCGTTAAATTTCGAAATGAAATACTGGATAGCCATTTAGCTCATAAATCGGTCTACTCAGCAAACATCCAGCTAAATTTCCACAGATTAACGAAAAGTTTGTTTTCAGTTACAATTTTTATTGTATAAATATAAACGTTCCATTTGACGCAATATTCTTCATACATGATTTCTCAAAATTGGAAATTTAACCCTTTATATTTAATATGAGGAATCATTGTAACGTTTTTACTTTTGTTACGATTATGTTTATTATATATTGCCATGCTATTATTTTAAAAATCTGTTAATAAAATCATGTGGGTGAAAAAACTTATGTCCCTAATCCCTATATCCGAAGCGAGTTTATTAAAAATATTATGATGTTTGTTTATTTTATTTATTGTCATGTTGTAATTGCACTCGGTTTGAAAGTTAGTTTTTGGAATATCTTTTCAATAAATAGGTATATAAAATACCAAACAACGGCTGCAGAACCACCTAAGTACCAAATGGAGAAGACTATGTAAATAAATACGATATGAGAAAGAAGCTGTGCAGGATATTATAAACAGGTAAGTATACACGTATTCCTCTAAGTTTTAACGAATTTATACGATAATTAACTATTTAATATATAATATGAATCGATTATTCACACATTTTAAATCATCATCATCATCTACAGCCTGTAGGATCCCACTGCTGGGTACCTATAGGCTTCTCTCATATTATGCCTCCTATATATTATCTCCTCCTCATATAGTAGTATTATGTAATAAATATGGAAAATAAAGTATGGTACAATGTGTATAACTATAAATAATCCTTTGTTTCAGGAGCTGGAGTGGAGTACATAAATATTCAATGTGTACCTATATAATAAGACCGTCCAAGAAATATGGCTCATATATATAGTGCCATGTATATCAGCTATAGACTAAATAAGTAAGCTCAACAAATATATATGAAAAATAAAAAGAGATATATAAAATTATGACATACTTTAACTTAAACACTTTTGCAGGTAACGCTATAGAAATCATGCATACAACAAATCTTTGGACAATACACACCCTTTTGAAATGAGTATGTAATATAAAAATATACAAAAAAGAATGAGACAAATTGTGTGAAGGAAGAAATATTTGCATCAGAAAACAGTGTTTTAAATCAAAGTTGAAGAATGTTATGAATTTTAATTAATATGTAATACATAAAATAAATTGTTTATTTCACCTATTTTCATTGTTAAAAAATGTCATATTATATTTCTATTGTACATTTTTAATAGTACATTTATTAATTTAGTTTTAAATTATTGTTAAAATAATTGTTATTATTTTGTGTTTATAAAGGAATATAGATATAAATGTAAGACAGATCTAAAGAAATGTAGATAATTAAAAAAATATAATATGTACTAATGATGTTATTAAAATAAATATACTACAATAAAACATAACTCATTTTTATTTGTATTCATTCCATGGTAATTCAATAAAATGCACTGTACGGTTTAAAATATGTATTTTATTATATTATTCCTTGTTGCAACATTTTCATTGGTTATACTATGTGGAGCTGGTGGAAATGATTCAGAAAGATCAATCTCCAATATATGATCATTCTGGGAACATGCTATATTATGTAACACAGCACATGCCTCTATAATAGTAATCTAATTTTCAAAAACTTATAGCCCAACTTGCAGACAAGAAGATCTTTGTTGTAAAACCAAAGACCCTCTCCACTGGGTTTCTTGTTTTAGTATGGTCTTGATTGTAAGCTTCTTCAGTCTCCCCTTTCCAGAAATGCACATAAAGGAGAATCATTGAAATTTTTACTATCATGCACCGCGCCTGGCCATCGGCCTATAATGTTTCTTATCCTCAAGTTAGGGTCGCAGACTGCTTGCACATTTATAGAGAAATGGCCTTTTCTGTTTCTAAATGTTTCTGCTTGTGGTCCTCCTAAAAACAAGATAATAAAAATTAGAGCTCTAGCAAATATTCTTATTTCAAACTACAAATAATTTTATGTAAATTGAAAAAATATATTCATAAAATTGAATTCTTTATAGGAAACTACTATTGTAGTTGAACATTGTTCCAGTATATACTGAATAGCTACAATCAGTACAAATCATTGTATGATTAATTATATTATATTATATATTTAGCCCTACAACTATTTAGAGAGCTTGGTTATATGGGGTACAGTGGGCTGGGGAAGAGCCAATTACCTGCTAAATGTTTTGATTCCAACAAGCATATATATATAAATAATTGTGTAGAAATCATTTAGAGTGTGCCTTTATACTGTGCATAATATATTATTCTATTCTATGATTAATAATATAATATTATGTACAGTAAAAAGGGATACTCTAAATGATTACTACACAATATAAAATACGCTAGGCATTTTAGAAGCACATTTAGTTAAAATAGGATAAGAAAACATATATTTGTGTACATGTAAAAGCTTAATAGTTATGTATACATTATTATAAGTAGAAATTACCTGGAGATTTGATCCTTATATGTATGAAATTTATAACTTCAATCACTCCTGCGATCGCATAGAAATTATTCGCAATATGGCATTGTTGTTGTTAGTTGGGAATTTTCATGCCACGATTTTGTAGTTTAACTAACTCTGCTGCAACTTTGTGTTGTACAGTCGGCTGTTCCACTTGAAATACATCTCCAATAATCTTCTGGTAACTGCCTGTCGTAGAATATCATAAAGCAAGTAACAGTTGGTCGCAAGTTTTTATCAATCGACTTCTATTTGTAGTGGGTTCTATTTTGTCTCCAGCAAGCAAGGAACACAGATGCAGAACAGTTTCTTTCTTCAGGCGGAACCTCACTTTGTTTGAATGTTTTCTTCTTTGTATTTGTCAAAAGCATTGATTTTTTTCTTGATTGACTCGCCTTGATGAAGCTATATCGTCATCAGACAGCGATGAAACCGACGCGAGAGTCATTTTAGTAAATTTTATGCTAAGATGTTTATAAAGCATAGATGCGTTGTCCGAGCTTTATAATGGCAACACGTTTGGAAGGTAATTGCCTCCAGTGCAATCAGTCACACATCAACCAGTGTCGCGGGTACACGTTTCTCTGACTATCTGTATTCTCGAAACCAAATGCGTAAGAATAGATTAGAGTTATTTAAAAAAAAGTACAAATGATTCTGAAACTGTGAAACAAAAAAATATTTTATTTAGTGCACAAGTACACACTAATTTAATTTTTTATTAAATAAAATTAGTAAAATCGCTCTCATGGCAACGTATGACAGCTCCCGCCACGTCATTCTGTACTTCATGCTTAGTGCTACGTCACACGCGTTTTGGCCAATAACCGTGCGGCACTTATTGTTACGTAACTAGCGAAGTCTATTCATCTTCTTCTAACTTATGTTTCTTGCTTTTTTACTCTTTCTTCGAACCAATTTGAAATTACAATACGCATCGCGCCATTTTTTTGTGCCATTATGTTAGTGTATGACGTGTCTATTTGTAAAACGTCATTGATTTTATGTAGAATTGATACATTTAAGAGTGGTCGCAGGCGGCCTTAAGACGACGGCTGCTTAAAACTAGAAATTCTTAAAAATTTGACTGTTTGACAGCTGTCAAACTCTTAAGTTGCTTTCGAGAATACGAATCGGATGAATAATGCCCCATTAAATATTTAATTCTTAAGTGGTTTAATCGAAGTTATATTTAACTGGAATCAATTTAACAGGTCATTAGAGCTAGTTAACAGGAGTTAAAAGTTAATTGGCTTTCCAGTATTTGGGCAATAGTCACTCACCAGCTGTCCTAACCGTTGAAATGACGCTCACTTAAAGTGACAACAAACTATAAGTTGCTCAGGCGGACGTGGGTGTGTCGCTGGTTGTCCGAGGGTTCGCGGACGTTTTTTTCTTCTATTCCCAACGATAAGGCGTGGTTTGCTCATCTGCCATTGACGAAGTTTTCGGGGATGGAAGAGTAGGTTTTTAAGAATTCAAAATTATCAATTATAATAGACGTTTTTAAAGCATAGATACGTTGTCCGCGCTCTATTTTGGCAAGACAACAGCAAGGTGATTGCCCCACTTACATCAGTCACGCTTCAACACGGTCTATTTTTTTGTCTCATTTTTAATTTTTCTAAATTATTTTTTGGGTTCGCGGTACACTATTAACTTCTGAAAAATATATTTTCGGTATCTTAGAGCTATTATATAAGTACAGTCACTGGTGGTAGGTATCTCATATGTGAGAGGCTGCCTGGGTGGGTAACCCCTGCAACGTCTATTTCTCCCGTCAAACAGCAGTTTAAATGCACTGTTGTTTTTCGGATTGAAGGACATTGTAGCCAGAGTAACTATTGGACATATTGAGACTTAACAACTTGTGTCTCAGGATGGCGAGCGCAGTGGAATGCCAAGCATTGCTTTGTAATTCAAGGTGTTGTTTGGTTTTGCTACTGTTCATGAGCGGTCGCATCGCTTACCATCAGGTGAACGGCATGCTCGTCTCGCCATTCAAAGCAATTAAAAAAAAGTCAGAAAATCAGACAGATTGCTATGATACAGTCCGGTAAAATTTGTTGACATTTTTGAAAATTCAGTTCGGTCAAACGCTACGCGAAAAATGTCTGAAATTGGTATTTTCGAGTTCGAAATAATCAAATCTATCAATTTGATGCGGTTGTGGCCGTATTGCTATGAGACAAAAATTTTGGTTGTCATCTCTCGTACTATACTGGACATATTGAGACTTAACATCTTATGTCTCAGGATGGTGAGCGCAGTGGAATATTGCTACTGTTTATGAGCGGTCGTATCGCTTACCATCAGGCAAACGGCTTGCTCGTCTCGCCATTCATTGCAATAAAATAAAATAAATAAAACTCAAAAAAATATTTTAAATACCATGCCGTCGCCAAAAGGAGGTTGCCTAAACATATCATTATTTCCAAATAATTTTGGCCCGACATAATCAGTAAATATTTTTAATTAATCATACATACATTAAATTAGCTACAAGACAGTGAGATTTTTGCATGGACGTAGTATATAAACAGGACTGCGCACTGTCATCGGAAAAACGAGCCGAGCGAGAGGTGTAGGACGGTAGGGTTGTGTCCCGTTCCTATAGGGTGACCATATGTTTTGGGAAATACAGGAATTTTAATCAAATTGGCTAATATGGTAAATATTTCAGTTGTAATACGTCGAATGAAGCATTTTGTTTTTGAGGTAACAAACGTGATATTGTCTAACCGTTTAAAAAATATTTGACCACCAAAATATGTTCCACCATTAGGACCTAGCATAAAAGTTCAAAATCATAGTTTTATACGTATACTTTTTATAGGTGAAATGAAAAATGAAAATAATAATAATAAGCCTTTATTAACAGCAAAATACAGTTAACAATCTTCTCGTCTGTTCACAAAGTGCGTATGTTGTGTATTATCAGTGCCATTCGTCAGGGTGTGGTAGCCGGGGTCAACACAGAGATTCTTACCACCATCTGTCCCGCCATTACCGTGGCCGCTACCATAACCAGGAATAGCGGGGCTGCCGGGGACTGGAGTCCTGATCCTGGTTTTAGCAACTATTAGGCTTTTTTATTTATTATGCCAATACTCACCACGCTTGGCAGACGGATTCGAGAGCGCAGGAGGGTATCGCGTTGTTGACGCTGCTGTCCATCTTCAACCGGGGAAAGTTTGCGGCTAGAAGATGTTATTGGATAGGAAAGTATGGAATGTAGAGATGGATACTACAGCCACGAAGGGGAAAGTTGGTAGTAATAGCAGTAGCTCAGGGGGCCGAGATCGCATACCCCGCAATGACGACGAGATAGGAGCTTCCCTGGCCTACTTCGTACCAGATACATGTTATTATTCATACCAACTCTTGTAATAACTAAAATCAACGTACCGTCTATCTCATCCCTAACGAATATCCCTATTTTAATCGAATCATTAACAATAAAGTTCAAAATTGCGGCGATAATTATTAGAGATGAAACGGATATCCGGTAACTATCCGGTATCCGGCCTATCCGGCCTATTTTCACTATCCGGCCGGATACCGGATAGTAGCGCACTATCCGGCCGGATACCGGATAATAAAATTAACAAATATACATGGTATAATATATCACTAGATGTTGAATTCTTTACGTTCTAAACTCGTCTATATTACGCTTTTCCGTCGGAATAAAAAAAATCTTTATGCCTATATCTTTTCTCATTGTCTAATCTATCTATATATTAAATTTCTTCAAAATCGGTTCAGTAGTTTAGGCGTGATTACACTCGAACGCCCCTGAGTCGTGCCGATCACGCCGAACGCGTCCGAATATTTCCGATCATAATCGCGCGTGCATATTTAAATCAAATTGTAACGCTATAAGCGGCCGAATATCCGGTAGCCGGATATCCGGCGCTCCGGCCTCGCAGCTAGCCGAATATCCGGTATCCGGCCAAATCACTATCAGTTTCATCCCTAATAATTATCAATTCTGACTCTAAATTTCAATTTTTCGTGTGAATGTGTGAACCACCCGTTCAGATATCAATTTTTAGACCACCGGATCAATAAAGAAATGAAATGAAATCCAATAATGCTATTTTTCTAATATTATTCACGCCATTATTTTCACTACCTTTCAACCCTTATTATAACCCCTTTATGGTTTAACTTTAAGAAAACGAAGTGTGCAGTTATTTTTGTTACAAAATAAGTAAAAAATTTTGACATCTGTAACTTCAACAGTTTAGATTTTTCCATGCGTACTGCGTATCCCCTTGTTCAACCCCTTCAAGCGTTGTCTACATAACAAGCGGGAACCTTTTGCCCTTACCCAAGGTCTAATTTATCTCTGTATCAAAATTGGTTCAGTGGCTTAGGCGTGAAAATATAGCAGTTAGTGTAATACGTCCGTGCCGAAATTTTACATCACTCAGTAAATAAAAACTATCGCAAGAAATAAATATTTTTTAATTATGCTTAATTCATGATCAATTGTATTAGAAAAACTTTTAACGTGTTTATTTTCACTTAAAACATAGTATGTAGTAGATGCAAATTAATGTGTATAAATTAAACATTACTTTAATAATAAAATTTTAACGAAAAAAGAACTGCTTTTAATATTCAAGCAGATTAAAAGTTATTCAATAATTCATCTGAACTTTGAATTGTCGATCAAAAAAGTTCTAAGGCGGGTTTTATTATGGTCACGCTAGCAAATAAGAAGGGATAGAAACCTCTCATACTGTCTCATTTGGTTTCGGCCTTCCTCCATGTCATTTACCATAGTAAATTAAACCTTATGCTACATGCACACGTCTTATTTCAGGATGACACCATTTTCTTCGTGCGCAATCCTGTTTTTATATTACATCCATGGATTTTTGTCTGTATTTTTTATTTTTCCCGTATCTGTAACATCTCTTTAAGAAATATAATATTACTTGGACAATGTATCTTATCTCAGTTGCCTCTTAAATAATTCAAGCTTACTCGTTTAAAGATTTATGGGGCATTAATTTATTGAAAGTAGTAACAAAACGAAATACTTGCTAAAAATTACCTTATTCAATTTATGAATAACTGCGTATATTGGAACGCAGTTTAACAGAGTGAACATCGCGCATGCCATTTCATCCAACTCAACTTTTTATAACGCGAAGTCTTAATAAAGATACATATATCAGCAATTTAAAAATACCACGTTTAATAAAATTGCAATATTTACATATAAATGATATGGTAATAATTTACAATTATACGTTTTATTTTAATGCTACTGTAGATAAGGAGTTGTGAAGGAAATTTGAAACGCGCTCAGTGTAAAGGAACGTGTTGGGGCGTGTTGCTTGGGCTGTCGAATGATGGCTGCTCCTTGACGCCAACTTCGTGGCGGTCGAGTAGACCGATTTAGCATAAGTTTTATTGTAGAAATTTATAGTGTACAAACAAGTAAAAGGTAACAATAGTGCTCGGCGACGTGAAATGCAAAGGAGAACGCTCTCACACAACAAAGGGGAGTCTATAGTTGTTTGTTAATAGTTTTGTAATAGGTTTATGTGAAGTTGCACGCCGCACATTCACGATCGTGCTATGACCCCAGTTGAAATCCTCAATAATGACCTGACTGACGTGACAACGTGATTATTTTAGGCAGTTCACCTCATTAGTCAGTTACAAAGCCAACGAATAGTTGTGTGTTAGGCGTGTTGTTGCAAACATTGCGGAGGCGACAAGGTAATTGCGTACTGTTTCCCATACGTGTAGATCGCGACTCGCGACCGTCCCACTGTACTTAAAACTTGTTGTCGGTAAGTGCGTGTTCTTTGTACAGCTGAAGAGGAGCGGTGTAGTTTGCGAATTCATTGGTGCTTGTGTAAATAACTTATTGGGTGTCATGTAACATGTAATAAACCAACACACTATAGTGGCTGTCTTATCAATATCATGTGCTTTGTAAATTGTAACAGTGCTATGTACATTCAAATGGTTGTTTTAGTTTCAATAAAGGTGATTCTGTGTTTAGTTTTTCAATTAATTTTATTCACATGGTGTGTCTTAATCAATAAAAATGTATTGGTGGCAACTTCTAAATATTAGTTGAATATTAGTAATTTGATTGCTTGTTTTATTTACATAACCTAACATTAGATAGTTTCCAAACTTCCTTAGTATCAGAGCATTGTTTAGAGAATTAGTTACTAGTATTTAATAATATCCAACATATTACATTAATATAGTATATGGTACAACATTTAATATTAAAACAGTTGGGTCCAAATACCTCATATAGGTTATACTCATATAAGTTCAAGATATGCTACACTAATAACTCTGCGGAAGCAAATATTTAATCAAATGTGATTAAATGTTTAAATGTATATTTGAACAAATCTGAAAAAAAAATGTTTTATGAATTAACATGTCTCAGGCAAAAAGTAGTGGAACTGCACAATTCATCATTAACAAGTCACATAAATTACAATTAATGTATCTGGTGTTGCAAGTGTTCTAACATAAGTGTGTGTACTGATTAATATAAATTATAATATATTATGGGCTTGAAGCTGTGAAACATGGTGGTAAAGTTGTATGCAAGTGGTGAACTAACACAAACCACACCTTTTAATATTACAGATGGGCTTTGCAACTGTTCATTGTGGTTTTACGTGAATGTCTAACTGTGGAATTAGTTTGTCTAATATGGGGTAAAATTAATGTACAAACTTTACTTTGTTTATAATTTTGTGGTTTGTACATGAATTGGCACAACTTAATGTGTATGTTGTATTGTTATTACGTGTCAACTAGTGTCATAGTTAAGAACTAGAGATTGTAAATAATGTAGTGAATGAACATTGGTTTCTCTTTCTTGGATGAGTGAACGGATCCCCAAATTTTGTGGAGACATGGCATGATGTTATGTGTTTACCTATGTGTAGGGGATACAGCATTATGTATAGCATATGGTCTTGTGATTATTATATAAGAATCCCTGCAACATAGTTGTAATTTACTTAGATTATAATATTTTTTTGTGGTTAGACTAATTTTAATATAAAAGTAGCTTTCTTTTTAAGCAAAGCATTGAGTAGGTCTACTCATGCTACGTGTATAGTGGTTTATGGGTGTAGTATAATGGCCGAGGTGTGCAACATACTCCTAAATATTATTTTTGTTGTCTTTAGTTACCTTATAATTTTTTTCATCCGGATAATTTATAGTTTTTCAAAATTGGCACCGACGCGATGAATTGAACCGCGACAAAAATTGGTTTGTCTAAAGACCGGGTGTTCGTTCCGCGTTTATTTTATTTTCGGTATGGGAACGTTTTCAACAGATAATAACGTGAGAGCTGCACACGTCGGTCGCGCGAGGGATGACGGCGTCAAGAAGGGTTGCAATGCAAGTGCAAACAGCGAAAGCAGTAAGCGGAACAACATGGAGACCCTAGCGCAGGGCGAACATTTCGATGGCAAAGATGCCATTTCACAAGAGAAGGGTTCGACGGAGAGTAGAGATGGTGAGTTAGTAGGCGTGACACGAACTCGTGTTTACTCCAAATGGTGGGATATGCTAATAGAATGCATCATTGTCGCTTAACGCTTTGTTTACGCCAAGACCATCCCTACTCTGACTAGTATGTTGTGTGGGGCCTTTGTACATTTAGAATTAGTTACGAACTTAGCATTATTCGCATCTAACCATTGGTATACGCACGTCGTTTATCTCGTATCGAATGTTATTATAAAAAAGAAAACAATAGGCCGTAGTTTTGAACATCGTAGCTACATTTTTACCGTATAGTTTATTTAGGTATTTAGCATTAATCGACCAATTATTGTAGGTACATTTAGCTAATGTGACATTGTATAAGTAATAATCTAATTAACTTATTACATATCATTGTTATTTCTGTATATCTTACTAAAATGTGAAACATAAATTTATTTATTTATAATTAGATATCGCGTGTAGAGACATAACGTAACAGTTTGGATTATTGAGAAGGGTTGAGGCTACACCACCTTGAAATAGTAAACAATCGTACTTGACCTTTTGTCATGTCTGGAATCATCGAAATTAGTCACTAGTCGCAAACGAATTTAGTAAGTAGAAGTAGATTCTTAGAGATACCCCGCAGTTTTGAACACAGCCAAGCATTGTAGTTAAATAAACCTCCATTCCTTTTTAAATTAAACCCCTTTATGCTGTTGAAAAAAAATTGTTATAAATTAAATATCTCACTCACAATACAGTGAAGTAATAAGGACACAATTAAAATTAAATACGTAGCAAAAGTATACATCAATTTGTAGCGAAACAGCTCGAACACCAGTGAGCATAGACCCTGTTTTTACTTTTCTAGTACTATACGCGGACATAAACAAATGTAGCGCTACTCTTTTGCACTCTTTATAGTAACATTGCATTAGATTTTATTTGTTTCATTGTTTACATCATGACCGCAGCGCGATAACGTACAGTATCAGCGGCGGTGACACATACTATTGATTGAACTATTGAAGTCCACGTCTCGTTCTTGCATTCATTCATCAAGTCCTAAGTGTCAAATTTATTTTTGGTTAACTTCATGATTTTTCGCAGGCTTTAAAAAAATTGGATGTAGGGAATAATGACTACAACCTGTTTACGATCTCTCCCAAACATATTTCTGTAATAGTTAAAATTTATGTTAATTTTTGTGGATTTCAGATCATTATTTTTAAAATCTCTTGAATATGGGTTTTAAGTTAATTTACCATCTTGTAGGGTAGATGCGAATCAACGGATACAAATAATTATAATGAACACATAACCGTGTTAAAACGGATTTACACTGAGTTATACTTTCGGTCAGTGCAGGCGCCGGAAGGCGTGTAGGTTTATTTTGGGTCATTAATCGATTGGTCTTGTGTTTGGAAATCACTTTATATGTGAACTGTTAGTAACAAATTTCCACAAACGCGCAATTCAGTCAGCGCGAAGGGGAGGGTTCTTGATATTTTAGAAAAGCAAGATGTATATAAAATGAATCGTCGACAGCGATTAGTAGGTAATGGGTGAATATAATTTAAGACATTTCCAAAGGCGATTCCTCATTGTAAATCCGAACTTGTATCTTGTGAACGCTGCTGACATCGCACCGTATGCCAGCTATTGATAGGAAGTAGCGGTGATTTATTAGTTCGGTTTCCATATTTATGAAATTAAATTTAGTTCATGTTAGTGTACTGTGTAAGGCAGCCATACTCAATATATTCTTATCGCGTCGTGTAGATCTGAAGGAGAACCCGTGATTTTATGTCGTTTGAAAATATAAGAACGAGCTTCCCTTCTTAGCATCATCTAAATAAGTACTTTTAATACTGTTTACTGTAACTAATTAAATATAAATCAATCCATCGCGCTCCGGATTACTGTGTATAGCAAAGTGCGGAATAAAAATGCTTGCAAATTATATAGAATTGTGCACAATTTTGCCGAACAGTTCACATAGTTACGTGTTCTCCTCAGCTTTGGTATCTTTCATCAGTTAAAATGATTGACACGATGCGCTGAACGGGCTGCATTCAACACCTTAGAAGATAATAATCTTTCCGACCCACACGCCCGATGAGTATGGCTGGTATAAGAAACAATTGTAATTCGTGTGCCAATTTGTGACTTGATATAAAATACTATAAAATCAATAATTCCTCACGTTTTACTCTTCGATTGAAGTTTGGGCAGATTATTGGGAGTAAATAGGGATGCTAGCTCTTACAGAATACAAATGTGTGAGTGAATCATCTCAAGGGATAGGTTTATGTTTGCTACAGTACTTCACGGGACTGTTTAGAGCTGTTTACATCTTATTTTGGCCTGAGGTGGTGTATTCTCTTAGCACAAATATGATAATTAAAACAAGCAAGTTATGTTTGTCACATCCGGAATATTTCGGCATGGATGCGTAACAACATAAAGCATTTTTGTTGTGACGTCATTTTTGTTTACAGAGAGCAATCAGCTAAGTAGCGGTGTGGTATCGTCGACACAAGACGAAACCGTCGGAAGTAACAAGAGACAGTACGCAGAGGACAACCACGAAGCCGAGACGGCTGATGAAGAGGGGTCCAAGCGGAAGAAAAAGAAGGAAAATGAAGAAAAAGAACCAATGGGAAGGCCTCTTCTGGTGGGGCAACGCGGCCCCGGGCGGTATGTATGAGCGCGACATCACCAACATGGCCGTAACTCTCAGAGGCCGGATGAGCGCGCCGCCTACACCCGGCCGCCCACCCCGTCTCCGCGTCCTTCAACTCCTGTCCCGCGCGTCATTACTACAAATGTAGTGTTTATAATATAAACCCAGCACAAGTACCTACCTGAAGTTTCCTTGCACCCACACTCCTCCTGGAATGATGCATTATCGACGCCATTTACATTAGCGGCCATGTTGGCGATCCACGTGTATAAATATTAAATGTGTGTGTATTATTATTTCATACGGAGCAGCGTCTTGACCGGCAGTAAGCCCCCTGGGCCGGCGAGCAAGACTGGTGCGTCTCAGCTCAAAAGTGGAGGGGCACAGAATGTTAAGGGCTCGGGAAGCAGCTCGTCCGGCAAGGGCAGCGCGCAGTCGCAGGGGAAGGGCGGCTCCGGAGGAAAATCAAATGCACAAAGTTCGCATCAGGTTAGTGACACTTCTTAATACATGACTTTGGATATCCCCTTGAGAATCACCATTAAATACTGACACGACTTCAAGTCTTGATGACCGTGGTCTAGATTTCGCAATCTATTCAATAATTTATAATATGACATAATAATAAATTAATTATTAATTCAGTAAATATTTATTTATTTATTTAAATCTTTATTGTACACATAAAAAAAAGCAAATACAATATTCAGAAACTAAAAAAAAAGTACAAATGGTGGTCTTATCGCTTAAATTACTGACCTTAATTCAGTTCCTTCCTGAACTACGTTTCCTGTCAACATATCTATGTTTTAAAGACACCAACAAATATTCTATTGTATTAAAGGACAGAATGGTGAAGTCAAAAAATAAATTTTCTGTGCAAAAAGTAGTATGTAATTTATATTTTATGGCCTAACCACTCTCAATCGTATTCTCGATTGTAGAATAGGCCCGTGCCCTGCAGTGGGACGTATATGGGCTGATACAGAATTTATATTCTTTTTTTATATTTTTTAATTTTATTATTATTAATATAGATCCATAATAAATATTCATGGCTATATGACAACCTTAAATGTTAAACTTGGACACTTGCAGAGCAAGTCCTCTGGCGGCTCCAAAGGGTCGGGGTCACAGAGCAGCAAGCAAGACAGGAAGAGCCCCGTGGCCAGCCCCAAACCCCACACGGGCAAAGACAGCGAAGTGGATCCTGATGAGCAGAAAAGTCAGGAATCCTCGGGGCCGAAAGTTCCTCCACTCAAAATCGTGATACCGGGCGGCGCTGGCGGCTCCGGTAGTAGGAACGAACAAGAAGGCGAAGGTACTGTGTCTAGCTTCTGAGATTTAAATATGTTTCTATGAGCGATTGTAAATGAGTCTAAATTTTTCTCACCGTTAAATTGGCATACTACGTAGAACTTTTACGAATTTGAATCTAGTAAGAGCGTTTAATTGGTAAACAGCGTTGTTAGGTACATGCACAGATCACTCCCAATAGATACCTAATGCAAGGCAGCGGTTGCGCGCCACACATATAAGCTATCAGAAATATATAAACCGATGCCAAATGTCGCGTCATCAGTGTCGTCCAAGTAGTGGACCCGCACATATCGTCGCACGTTGGCGAAAATTACATTTTGAGAACATAATATTACAGTTAAAAATGATTTGTTCAATAAAATGGTGTGCAAAACCTCAAAAAAATAAAGTATCCAAAAAAACGCAATAAGTTTTCATCGATAACTAATATTCTTTAAATTAATTTGGTCCCGAGCGAGCTCAATTTATACTGGTTAAAGTATCAATGTCAAACAGTCGAGTTCGGATGGAGAATCAGCCGTCTCTTTTTCGCATAGCAATAACCGTAATAAGCCATCTTTTTTTGGCGAAATCACGCGTTCTTCTAGTGTTTGACGCATTCCCAGAAATATCGATATTTAAAACAATAATGTAAAGTAATTTTATTAAATGACAATGTCACAAAATATATATTGATTTAAATAAAAATTGCAAATTACCATAATTACGTTATTTTATGTAATTTGAAATAGTTAAATTTGTTAACTAGGTAATTTTACAATATTTTTTTATTTATTTTTATCTTTGGCGTAATTAAATTTCTTTTTTTTTCCTCTAGTTGTATACGTTTTCACATATAATGGGAGTATACTAAGTTTATTGAGAATCAGTAGCACAAGCTATTGCACTAATTTTAACATAAGTTATACGTATCGTCTCAAAAACTTTCATAGTTCGTCAAGTGGGTTTCATCGTCACTTGTCGATATTACATTTAATACAGCCGCCGTCAGAATTCAAGAAACGGAATAAGTTATAGTAGCCCTTTAGGGTATGAGGTTTAGTTATTTACTATTTCATATTTTGATCTGATCTTTTATATTAACACTTAATTTGGTTATTTCGCCATTTTGGTATACAAAAATACACGGTGAATAATAGAAATAAAACCGTTACATACTAAAGTATAAATCTTAATCCTATTTTATTCGTAGTTAGCTGTTGCCGGTTGGTATAATTTATCAGATCAGGCCGGTGAAAAAATAATATCAAACATTTAACAAGTTGGTAATTAAGTTATAGAAGCGATCATAACACATGAACTTACTGACAAATCGAACTATCGATACATTTTTTTATTTATCGACTTATGCCTCATCTCTCCAGTGATGTCCACGTGACCGCGCTGCAATCCGCCCACCCCCCGCGCAGTTCCCTTCGTTGGCGTTTTCGGTTCAAAACAAAACTATCGTAATGCGGTATCTATTGGAAGTGATCTGTGGGTACATGCCTATTGATAATACGTAGTGATGTATAACATCTTCATTATCAATTGGGACAAAAATGGAAATCTTTTTGAGGTAATTATTCAGAATTACACTCCATACATACAATTTAAGCTAAAAATTCAATGATTCTAGAATAGAGTTGATAAGAGATTTTCCCGCTAGCTTTTTTCAGCTATTTCGGTCGCATTGGTGGGGCGGCAGCGTTGTGGAATGTGTCAATGTGGTCCTGGGTTCGATTCCCACGTCGGACACTTTAGAATGCATGAGCTATCTGAATTCCGAGAACATGCGTACCCCAAAGAGCGGACTTCGGACGGACGACCAACTGTACATTACACCAACAAATATTTCTACAATATGCATTATAGCCATGATGCACCGACCCTGTAAGTGTAAATAAGGGCGGTTAGAAAAGGGAAGCGTAAACACCCCTTTGGTCCTGGGTTCGATACCCAGGTCGGGCAATCCTTTCATATTTTTCTTGTTACAATATATAGTTTGCCCGAGACAGATTCCTTCTAAAAAGGCTGGCGTCAAATAGGCTGTCCACTGGTTAATCTGTGTACAAACATATCAGCAACACGCATAAAAATATGTTCTGACAATCGCATAGTAATAAGGTAATTGTTGGTGGAAGAAAACAAGGAGGGGAGAGTTTTGCATATCACTTAAATGGCATTTTGTTTTTTGTTTCCATTTTGTTTTGGGGACATTGAAATCATGGTTTTCAAAAATATTTTGTCACTAGGTCTTACAAAAAAACGGCTTTACGTAAGAAGCTGTAAGTGATGTAAACTTTACTCATACCCTGTACTTACTTTAATGTCTTACTTTAGTTTATTTTGTATTAGAAGACAATGTTGTATGTATTTTTTTAAATGTGATATTACGCAAGAAGATGACACGACATGGCATACACAACGCATCTGTCTTTAGTGGGGTGGCATGTTGGCAGCGAGGAATGCTTGTCATAAATGTTGGTGTTATGATTTCATTTGTTCTGTTTTTTTTGTTTGTTATTTTCCAATCGTTTAATGTGGATATTTGGGCACTCCGAGCGGTCTTACTGTAATAACGTTGTTCGGTCGACAGGCACGCGGGGCAGCGGCAAGGGCCGCGGCAATATGTCCACGTTGCCCTACGTGATTCCGTGCACTAGCACCGACACGGGACAGACGTCCGACAGTTCGGACGGCAACTCAGACGACAAGCGGCCTTCCGAAGGTGGAAAGGTGGTTGAAAATACTTTTTCTCGTTTCATGTCGTATGCCTTACATGTTATAATACTAAAGTTATTCAGTTTTCAAACCGAAATTGTCCGAAAAACTCTTCTTCGCAGGCCGGCCAAAGAGTTCTGCGTTCGCACAGAACAAACGACGACAAGGACAAGGACAAAGAGAGAACGTCTCCGCAAAGGGGATCCGATAATAGAAATGCGCAAAACCCACTAAACGCTAACAAGAGCCCGCAACCCTCTAGTTCTGTGAGTCGCTATGAGTTTTTCATTTTTAGTTCTTGTTAGAATGTTTTTTTTTTTCTCCGTTATTTTATTTTAAGTCTTGATTGTTTTATTTTAAATTTGTCACCTTCAGAGTCAAGACGACCACGGAGTTTCTACTTCAGGCTCAGGTCGGCACGATCCAGGTAATGTACATAATAGCTACAAGTGTTATATTATGCATTATTAGATATCATTAGCTAATCTTCTCTTTTTTTAACATACCGCAATTGGGATGACACAGGGGTCCACATCAAAAGCGACGCGATAAAAAGGGCATTAAATAAAAAGACCACCGGTCTCGTAGGTAATGAATTTATGAAAAGTTAGGGCCATCACACTTAGCATATTCGAATTATATAACATGTCTGATGATTCTGCAGAATTACATCCGAGAAAAAGGAAGATTAAGTCTTCCAAGGATCACTCCAGAGACCAGAAAAACGAATCGGCACAGGAGACGAGTTCTCTAAGCCACAATGTTGCGCATAGTAACCCGTACCAAATGTACATACATATTCGGAAACAGGTGAGACATTTTATATAAAGAAAACACAAATTCAGTAACAAGTACTGCTTAACTTCCTTTTGGATAATTATTCGGTGCCTCCAGCACTTGTATGTTAAATATTCTTTAAGTCTAAACATGTACTTTCCATTTTTTCTTTATACACATTGCAGATTGACAGGCGGCAAAGGAGTCTATTCCCGGTCAAACCAAAACCGCCTAAGGATTTCAATAAGTATTTGATGAATCGATGTACGTACACGCTACAAGGTAACGTAAATCCCGAGCCGCAGGTGGACATACCGCACACGATGCCGCAACAGATGGTAAACGAATTTCTTACTCAAGAGAAGGAGAGGTGAGTGGGCCACCTTTATGTTTGTTGTTACAGTGAGAGTGTGTTGATTATGGTAATGATTCCTCGCAGGCATCGGTTGCGGATACAACACCTAGTGGAGAAAGAGAAGTTGGTGCTGGCCGTCGAACAGGAGATCCTGCGCGTGCACGGGCGCGCCGAGCGTGCTGTGGCAAATCAGGTACAGTACCGAATAAAATCATAGTCAATTTGTATAGTTTATTCAAAATTTATATGGTTGACACACATACCCCTCGAAAGTAGCTATGATTAAAAATACAATAGGAAAGTTCTATTTATACAAGTATTACATACCCATCTTGCAAGTTTCACGTAGTATTTTAGTGCTGTTTTTCTCCATACCTAGAAAGTAATGACCAAGGGAAAAGGATAAAATAATTATGAGTAACAAAAATCTGACCTAATTGAATGTTCTTTTCATTGCAGGCTCTTCCTTTCTCTGTGTGCACGATACTGCGCGACATGGAAGTGTACAACGTATTGGCGCCAGAGCAGGAAGAGAAGCGCAACGCTCAGCGATCCCGCTGCAACGGCAGGCAGATCAACTCATGGCTGCAGGAGGTTGACGATAAATGGGAAAAAATTAAGGTAATACATATACGCCTGAATACTGGAACGCAACTTAAATATAAGTTGCGCTTAACTACGTCAACCACGATTAAATGTACTGGCTAAGTGGGCCGTGCGCTGTTAAGAGCAACCTATTAATTGAATGGCGTTGTTAGTATTCGGGCGTTAGTGACTGCACTTTAAATTCAATGCAAAAATAATCATTCGAAATACTATTTGACTTTGTCTAATTCCCTGCTGAATCCCATCACGCTGTAGTATAAGATTTAATATTAAAATCCAATGAAATTAAAACAAGACCAACTGGAAGCTAAAGTATTTCACTATTTTCTGAGAAGAATCTTAACTTGTTCCTCATTTATAAAGTAAAATATTAGTAGAACAATGAAACCAAGCATTCTGGTTTTACTCAGACATACATGATGTTAGTCAGTAATGTATACTTACTATTCCACGTTGCAGGAGGGGATGCTTCGGCGACAGCACACTGAAGCACAAACACTGCACGCGGTGCAGATCATGGGCTGGGAGTGGAAGCTGAAGGAGCTCGGCCTCTGCGACTACAAGACCACGCCCAAGATCGATCCAACGCACGTGCCACAAATACACGTTTCGAATTTTGACTTGCCCGCTTGAATTTTCAGTTCATATTGCCTGTGTTCATGTAACGTTAGCATGAAAATGCTAACATAATCAAAACTATAATTTAAATCTAACAATTATAACACCAATTGGTAATACGATCAAGCGGAGCTACAAAATTGGATTTTAATTCTAAATTTTCGGCCTTCGGGCCCTCTGACATTCTCCCGCGGATCCTCTCCCGATGGATGCTATTTCACACTTTCTTGAAGTTATTGTATATTTTATTTGACGAAGAAATCACACTCTATCGGGAGACGAACGTAATTATTGACATTTGATTTGTATTACCGTCCTGTAAGGACAGTAAAAGTGAGCGCCCACTAGAACGGTCTGCCGCATTTACAACAACGGCAAATATTCGGCCCGTGTAGCTTGGCTGCAACGAAATTCAGTAAAGATATACCGAATCCTAAAGAGCGCTTATTTTTATATGTTAATTTGAAATTATATTTTTATTGATAATTCAATTATTTTGACTTGATTTAAATATTTTTGAAATAAATGTAATTTAGTATTTTTTAATTGAGAACATAAATTTTGTTATGTTTATTATCCTATAGGATATATTATATTATTATGAAAATAATTTAATTATGATTATGTAAAAATACGCGTGTATAGCTGTTAATTTATAGTAGTACTTCTATTAGTTACTTAGTTATATTATGTATATAACATTTCGCATATATTACCTGATTTATATATGCACACAACTTAAGCGTGAAATAACAACTGACACGACAAATTATGTGCTCATTCTTAGTTATTACTATAAGCAATTTGGTTAGACTTAGACTTGAGTAATTAGAGGACGCGACAAGTTTGGATCTGGAGACATCAAAAGTATATTGTAAAAAAGTTTTTATGAGCTCCACTATAATTTAGAAGCCTCAAATTATTTGATGCACATTAGCACTATCATAATTCAACATCTATAAAAGCACGCGTATTTGATTTGTATTTTTTTTATTTGTATTAAGTAAATAAAGATCTCAATATAATTATTGCATTTTTATTGATTTACATATTAAATTGCCTCCAACACATTGTATTTTGGGTGGATATTATCCATGCCAACAATTATTTATTCAGCTATTTCAAGAAAACCTATTTTACTCCAAAGGATAAATCAGGGCCCAAGATATGTTTTGGTGGTAATCCGCGTCAGAAACAAAACAGCGGCTTGAAAATTCTCACATTAGACTCGTTTATTGTAATCCAGACATGACAGACTCAAACTAACAAAGTCTAGACTAGTATACTAAGCATAGAGAAAGTAATCACTACGTTCTATACTAAGACCGCAACTCCTTAAAGCGAGGGGCAAGGCGAAGGGTGTCGGTGACAAGCGCCCCTGTTTCCCGCCGACATGCCATTTCGACAAGACAAACAACAAGCACTCTTCATAATGTCAACAATGTCGTAAAAATGTTCACCATTATATCGAGCCACTGACATGCCACCAACAAACAGTTACTGACATAGGCGTGTCTAGCTCTACAACTAGTAGGAGTTAGCGCAAGATTAAACTGGTGTACAGCCATCACATGATCACGAGGGGACCTTGGTTTGAGCAAAAATGATTAATAAGTGTATGTCCTGTTTTCAGGCATGTTGTATATTTTCAGGTATATACTAGGTCACACACTATCAACAATCATAAAATAAATTATTCAATTAAAAACAAGTAATAACATAATGTAGTTTATTTTATACTTTTCTATATTCTGTACTGATAGAAAAGATCACTGTTTAAGTCTGGTTACAGGCAAAGCTCAACAGCAATGAATTAGGTAAATAAAGAAAATAGTTCGTAAGCAAGTGTATCTTATATCTAAGTTGACAATGAATAACCTAACAAGTCCTAACAGTGTATAATATTTATTTACAATAAATAATTGTTCATAGGAGATATTTAACATGCTATGATGTGTAAATAAAGAGTATATGTAAGTATAAACATTTAAATGCCTATAACAAAGAACAATATTGCTTTAAGTTGAAATCGTAAAATCTTATAAAAGTGGCAATTTCCTAATAAAATAGCGGTGCCACATGGCCCCTGTAAAGGCGGATAGCAGGTACCATGTGACAATATATGACAAATGTTCGTTCCTTAAAGTAACCCTGGTTTGATTGGGAAGAGGCCAGCCCTCTGGCGGGTCACGTATGCCCTTTGCATCTAACCAAACAGGGGCACATCCAATGTGTTCACTCATTTCTTCTAGATCTCTGAAAACAATGAAAAATTTTACTAGTTAATTATAAGTGTATCTTATCGCGTTAATAATTATATTTACTACAGACAAAACGTTTGGGCAAAATTTGATTAATTATGATCACAACTCACAGGTCACAACAATTCACATTAGAATCCTACTAATATTACTCGTATAAATGCGAAAGTTTGTGTGTTGATTACTTCTTGACACTCAAACGGCTGAACCAAATTTAATAAAATTTGGTATGTAGAAAGCTGATAAAATAAAGTCTTCCTGCTCAAACGGCCAAACCAATTTTAATGGAATTCAGTATGGAGGTAGCTTATCAGCTATCTTAGAAGGCTAGTTTTTATCGTGTAATGTAGTGTATGCGTGCGAAGAGCAATGAATTCAAATTTCTAGTTCAAAGATATGGTTTGAGATATAATATAGAGCGGGTGAATGGGTTATTAAGCGCCATTCACATGGAGAGATAAACTCTCTCGCGGCAAGTGTGCCTTTATAGAATTACATAACTGCAATACATTATCGTGTACTGACAAGTGTTTACATGATACAACTTTTTTATATTATCTATGGCCTGATAGACTTCCTAAAAAGGAGATTACGACCTGAAACAACCCCAATTGTTGAGGAGGTCTTGGGATATACAAGCGCGGTCCCAGAAGTACCCGGCCTGACAAAGACCAATAAGAGAAAATCTATTTTCTCCTAATTATTCCTCAAAATAGCTATTTAACGCAAAATCTATCTCTTAATTGCTGGAAAATGTTTTATTACAGAGGCACTTTTCCACCTTTAGAGAAATAATTTAATGAACTATCTAACAAATAGTGTGCAAGAAGAAGCAAATCAAACTGAAACTCATTGATCGCAAAGACAGATGTGTGGACTGTAGACCAGTGTATTGATGCAGTGAACAAGTTTCTTTGTCGCAAAAAGGGGGCTTTTTTCCTCAATTTTATTACTAAAATGCTAAAATAGGGCTGCATAATATTCATAGTCATTTCTTGATCTTTCTGATTTAAAATTTATAATTTCTGTGTATCCCATGAAACCGACGCCTGTACCTTGCCAGCTGGCTGAATCATCTTTAAGCTAATTCTCCTGTTTCATTTCACTACTTTTACTACTTTTTGTTTCAGGTGTGAAATTATGGACCCATGTATCGTCTATGAAGAAGTCTATGGTTATGAAGCAACAACTGTTTTTGCATTTCACAATGTGTAAACAGGACTATAATTTGAAAAAAAAATGAACTTAATATACTCATAAATATTGTTGAAATCCGGATGCTTTTGAAAGACTGCTGTGCTAATCTTTGCAAGATTTTGATTAATTGAAGTTGATAATTATCATTTTTTTTTATTTATGAATATTATTTGAGTAATCATTCACAAAAAGGTTGCAATGATGTTAGTATATTTTAAAGCTAGAGCATAAAGGAATATTATATTACCTGTAGAACCAAGAATTCTTCTCTGGGTGGTTTTTGGGCATAAATGGCGCTCGTTTTTCAGTAAGTCTCACTACACCTGTAAGTTCTACTGGTCCTGTCACCATGGAAGGCTCACGTTTCTCCTTCGGTCTCATGCTTTGATGAATCCAACCACGATTAATGAGGATCACTTCTCTGCATAAAAAAAACTAATAAAATTGCTTATCATAACAGTATATTGTATGCCTTTTCCCTCGAGCACTAATTCTTGCAACCCTTTGTGAGTTTATAGTTATTGAGCCAGAGAATTGTAATTTGGGCAAGCTCGCCTGACGAAAATGTCATAGCCACCCAGTAACAAGCACAATTTCAGATAAAAACAAATTACTTGTTATGGTAAATATAGTATGAAGCCCTGTTAACCAAAGACACATGCATTTGACTTCTGTCATTAGAATCAATAATTATAGATTTGATGGAATAGAGCAGATAGTATTGTGCCTAGTAATTATTACTTTACTTTGTCTAAACAATGCGTTGGCTTGGCCATCTCGAGCGGATGGGAGAGGATCGTAAAGTAAAGGAAGCATACTTGGATCGGCCAACCGGTCGACGGCCGGTGGGTCGGCCCAGGTATCGCTGGAGGGATTCCGTAGAAGAATACCTGCGCCAACTTCGAGTTAGTAATTGGCGAGAGGTGGAGGAGAATAGGGCAGGTGGAAAGCTCTCATTTCGGAGGCCAAGACCCACTTCAGGTCGCTGAGCCAGCGGAGTTAGTTTTTCTAAGCAATAGATGTAGTTACATAATAGCTGAGATTTACAGTATTGTTTATAACTGGTACTACTAACCAACCAGTACTTGCTGGCACATTAGGAAAAGTACCCATACTATGTGACCTGTTTTAACATTTTTTTATTTAAAAACTAAAACCTCTCTCCAATGAATGGGTCACATCATATGGGTATATTCCCGTACACATATGCTCAAGTTGGAGAGACAATATACAATGTTTCAAAATTTGAATGAGATACATATCAACATAAGTACTAAAACCATGTAGTAACTGTGACATTCATAATGGCGACACCTGATATCCATTACAAGTCCCTCTCACTGGAGGCATAAATTATGTATACCATCTTATAGCCAGTAATTTCATTTACTTGTTTATAAGAACCTCTCTCACAAGATACTAGATACTAGAATTCAACACTCACCCAGTTTCTGCTAATCTAAATGGTGTCACCACCAGCCAACCTTGGTTTTTCTTGGGGTCAGACACTAGGGAACCCACTCTGCTTGCTCCTGACTGTTCGTCTATTAATGCTCTGGGTCCAATTAAAATCTCTTTATCATGAAGAAACTCTCCTTTTACTTTTACAGGCATGTATTCCATTTTCTCCAATGCTGCAAAACTATGAAGGAATCAAAAGGAATCTCTCATTGTAGGCATAATTTGGACAAGTGGTTAGAAATGATATACCAACAGTGGTGTTGGTGTGGTGAATCATAGACACTGCAGATTAGAGCACCATGACATATTCCCAATAGTACCAGACTAGCAGTTAATATGTTCCATTTAAAAGTTTAATGTTTTATGTTATTCTAATTTTGTATTTATTTAATTCCTGCGAACTTACTTAATAGATTATTTATAGATGTAAAGTATCTAAAATGCATCTCATGTGTAATTCATTTAAATTTTTTTAATGAAAAGTTTTAAGGTATTGTAGGTAATCGAGATAAGGTACAAATTATTTTAAAACTTACTCTGACGGCATATCAACAGGGGCTGCATTAGACTTCGCCTGCATCATATCAATCAACTGAAGCTTCCACTGCAGGCGGTATACTTGCCAAGACCCCAGCCCAAAGGATGTTACAGGAATCATCTACAACATTCACACAATTTGCTTGTATATGCGCTTTGATTTTACATGTATCTTTTAACTTGTGGAATCTTAAATATGTGTATATTTATGCAGTGAATACTATTATAGCCAGTAGCGGCATTAAGATTGGGCAGTATAGTAAAGGAAGTAAAGAGATGCCTTTTCACATTGATTGATCACAAAAATTTCTATGAATCCGATTTTTTTTAGATATAAGTACTGAAAGTTGTGCACTACATATTATTTTACTAGACGTCTACTACCAATTTTTATTCAACTTATCTTACCAGCAATATCCATTTTATTACTTCCACAGGCTCACTTTTTCCCTTGATCTTTTGAGTCCTGGAGATGTTAAACACATCAACTTTATATCTTACAGAATTCACGATTACATTTTTAACGTTACTGGCTTTATATAAACTTATATTTCTGGATATTTTACAAATATTACGGAGGAAATTGGACATTCTTATTTTTAATTTAACTCAAGAAAAAAATACGCGGGGCCCGGGACGAATGGATATTGACAATTGACAATAGATTATAGAATAGAGCATAGATTATAGATTCAAAGATGTCATAAAATATTTTCTCATTGTACTAATTAAAACCATGCGGTAAACAAGTACAATAAGCGTCTTTTTTAAAACCTTTACTCACAAGTCACGTCAATTCAAAACCTCACTTATCTTTAAAATGTACAAAATGATTTTTGGAAATAATTCGGGTAGCAAATAATAAACATTTTTTTAAATTTATTTTTGCCTATATTATGTAGGTATGCCATATCAAAGAGTTGTATTACAATTATTTCCTGCAATTTCCCCTTCGTGAATTACTGTAGCCTGTAGGTCGGTAAGGCTGGAGTTAAATGCAATAGGCTATTTGACAACATTGAAAATATACTACAAATTGTGGTCATCCTGCAAGATAATAGCATAAAAAAGCATATTTCACGACAATTTGGACTAAATTAAGTTTACTTTTTGTAAAATACACGAAATAAAATTGATTAAAATAAGACATTTTCTCTGTGACCAGAACGCTCTGTGATTGGTTGCAGCTCTCGTGACGTCATCGCGCAGTAAAACGCTTTGTCAATTCATTGTAGTAAGTAGTTGGGACTTGTGATTGTACATCTAAGTTATTTGTGGTTGAAGTTCGCGATTTTTCTGAAATAGTTTTCAAACTATCTAAGAAATCTTTAGACTTATTAAGCCATTTCGGGGGTGAGTCTCAGAATGGAGTCAAATTTTGTACCAGCTGATAGCAGCAACCTACCTAAGAGAGATGCGTTGATGGTTGCACATTTCTTTAAAAATAACACTGATTAATATGTTGCGTATTTAAAATTTAAAAAACAGCACTGTAACAGTATTTATTTATAAAATAATCTTATTTTAGATTATGTTGAAAAACACTTAGAAATATATTTTTGTTTCACATATCTGCAAGGGAATCCTATGGAGACGATGCGATTGCGACGGTTATGAACTTATCATGGTATTTATTTTAATGAAAACAAATAATTTTAGTTACAATTGAGAATATATACTACGTTAATTCATATTTACATCGAAATAATATTGACACATAAAAAAGTGCCCATGGGAAGAAACGTTTTTTGGGTCTCCCCTAGCTAGTTCTAACCACAGTTACATTATTTTAGCACGTTAATTTAACCGTGTTATTTATGAAACCTATGAAAGCTAATGTTATAAGGAGCGCCTAATAACTGCGACACAGTTACAACTACTGCAGTCATTATGGCAATATTTTTATTGTTCCACTGCTTGTTGGTTCAGAAATAAACTTTATTTTATTTACAGTTTACGTCTTTTCGGATTCGTTGGAATTGAAACAAAGAGTTTTTTCGGACCTTTTATACTTGTATTTGTGCATTGTGACACTACACACCATTTATACACCACTATATTTAATAATAATGAAGAAAACTGATAAAAAAAGCTTCGTCGCTATAGTATTAGTAAACAGTTCACTGCGCTGTGACGTCATACGTCAAACAACCAGCGCCATCATTAAAAACAGCGTTTTTGGCACACTTTTGGAAATTTAAATTTTATCATTGTTTTTCTTCATAATACGGTAAAATATTCCGGCAATATCAATGTAGTGATCTTAATATGCGATATAGGATAGTTTAAAACCATTATTGAAAATTAGTCAGATACCCTATTTTAATGGGGTCGCCCAAAGACCCGAGAGCCGAGTTGATCCGACACTTTAGCGATGATATCCCGGACATCAGCCTGTGTGAGATTGAAATGTCCCTGAAGCAACTTAAAAACAACAAGGCGCCGGGCGAGGATGGAATCACTTCAGAGCTTCTGAAAGCGGGCGGAACGCCAATACTGAAGGTCCTTCAGAGGCTCTTCAATTCTGTCCTTCTCGAGGGCTCAACGCCGGAGGCATGGAGTAGGAGCGTGGTGGTCTTGTTCTTCAAAAAAGGTGATAACACTTTGCTGAAGAACTACAGGCCCATCTCGCTTCTGAGCCATGTCTATAAGTTGTTTTCGAGGGTCATCACAAATCGTCTCGAACGCAGGTTTGATGACTTCTAGCCTCCCGAACAAGCCGGTTTCCGAAAAGGCTTTAGCACCATAGACCATATCCATACGCTTCAGCAAGTTATACAAAAAACCAAGGAATATAACTTGCCGCTTTGTTTAGCGTTTGCGGACTATGAGAAAGCCTTTGATTCTATCGAGACTTGGGCTGTGCTACAGTCTCTCCAGCGGTGCCATATCGACTATCGGTACATTGAAGTGTTGAAGTGTAAATACAACAACGCCACCATATCGGTCCGAGTACAAGATCAGAGTACGAAGGCTATTCCACTACAGAGAGGCGTGAGACAGGGAGATGTCATATCTCCGAAACTGTTCACTGCTGCGCTGGAAAATGCCTTCAAGCTCTTGCAGTGGAAAGGATTCGGCATCAACATCAACGGCGAGTATATCACTCGCCTTCGGTTTGCCGACGATATTGTAGTCTTGGCAGAATCGCTGGAAGACCTTAGCACTATGCTCGAAGACCTCAATCGAGTCTGCCAACAGGTGGGTCTTAAAATGAACATGGACAAAACGCAGATCATGTCGAATGTCCATGTTGTGCCCACCCCCATCGGTGTTGGGGGCTCAAATCAAATCAAAATATTCTTTATTCAAATAGTCTTTCACAAGATCTTTTGAATCGTCCTTTTCTGCTACCACCGCTTCGGAACGTGTTGTAGCTGTGAAGAAGAAGCGGCGCAAGAAACTCCCTCAGCAACACGAACTGTCTTCTTTTTTCTTTCTTTTTCTTTTGTTTTTTTTTTTATTTCGCCAATTACAATTACAATGGTTCATGTCACAAGTAACAATAATGTCAATTTGATGCAAAACATGATAAATTTATTCCCAAGCAGTTTTATCTTCCACATAATCTGTGATTCTATAATATGCCTTTTTACACAGCTTAACTTTTATCACTTTTTTAAACTTATTAATTGGAAGTTCTCTTAAACTGTTGGGAAGCTTGTTATAGAAGTGTATACTTTGACCCATAAAAGAATTATTTATTTTGTGGAGACGAGTAATGTGTGAGACAAGATTATGTTTGTTCCTAGTGTTCTTACTATGTATGTCACAATTACGCTTAAATTGAGTTATATTTTTACGAACATATAATAAATTTTCATAAATATATTGAGATGCAACAGTAAGAATATCTACTTCTTTAAACTTTTCTCTCAATGAAACTCTTGGACCAAGTTGATAAATGGCCCTAACAGCTCTTTTTTGTAAAATAAAAATGCTATTTATATCCGCAGCATTTCCCCAGAGAAGAATTCCATAAGACATTATACTATGAGAATAGCTGAAATAGACAATTCTTGCCGCTGCCTCATCCGTTAAACGCCTAATGGTTTTAACTGCATATGCCGCTGAACTTAATCTACCAGATAGTTTATTGATATGCGGCCCCCACTGGAGTTTAGCGTCGACCGTAATGCCCAGAAACGTAGTAGACGCAACAGGATCCAATTCTTCACCGTTAATTTGTACAGTGGTAGATAATTGCCTAACATTGGGCAGTGTGAATTTAATACATTTAGTTTTTTTGGCATTAAGTAATAAATTATTAATATTAAACCAATGTACAACTTCACGAAGGGCACTGTTTACTTCATCAAAATCTAATTGTTGCCTTTTAATTTTAAATGTCAAAGATGTATCATCCGCAAACAACACAACTTCGTGATTATTCCCGACGTGATAAGGTAAGTCATTTATGTAGACCAGGAATAGAAAAGGTCCCAGAATTGAACCCTGCGGTACTCCCATAGTGACCGCAGATCCTCCAGAAAGTTTTCCATTAATATCAACCCTCTGTACCCTATTGCTCAAATAGGAGGACAAAAGATTGAGAGCTCGGTTCCTGATACCATAGTGGCGTAATTTCCTGACCAGAGTGTCGTGCTCAACGCAGTCAAAGGCTTTAGATAAGTCACAGAATACACCAAGTGCATCCTGCGACTCTTCCCAAGCGTCATAGATTTGCTTTAGGAGAGATACTCCCGCGTCAATTGTTGATCGACCTCTCGTAAATCCGAACTGTTTCTGGTGTAGCAAGTTATTGGTGTTGAAATGTGTTAATAATTGAGTAAGAATTATTTTCTCAAATAACTTGCTAAGCTTTGGTAAAATTGAAACAGGTCAGAAATTGGTCGGATCCGAGCTGTCACCGGATTTAAAAAGAGGCACCACCTTGCTTTGTTTCATCAGGTCAGGAAAAACACCAGATACCACACAGCGGTTGAATATCTCTGCTAAGTGGGGTGCTATATGCTCAATGATTAAAGATATATTAATTACAGATATTCCCCACAAGTCTGCGGTCTTTTTTAAACTAATTTCTTTAAACGATTTTAATATATGCTGCGGCCCAATTTGCGAGAACTCAAACGCCACGTTACATTCAGGTACAAGTTTTTCAAGTATAGATAAAGCAGACTTCGAAGATGACTGAAGATGTTGGGTGGTATTTTTGGGAATATCAGTAAAAAATCTTTCAAATTCAGTCGCTACTTCCAGATCTGCTGTACAACTCCTATGGGGTATTCCACCCTTTTTTGAAAAGTATTTTAATTTGTTCCTAAGGTAATAACAAACTATTAAAAAAAATATCAATTTTTTATTCGATCGGCAAGTCCCATAAAAATCGAATTGAAATTTAAATTTTAAATTTATGCGCGCAAATATATGAAAACGCTAGTCGCCATGTTCATACGTCACTCCACAAGTAAACATTTGTGTACCAACAACACTGTACTTAGTAAAGAGCGAATTATTTGCAATAAACATGAGTTACTCTAATTATCATTGGTGTATTGTTCCTGGATGTCGAAATACTAGTATAAAAACACCAAATAAGTTATGGATACAAATACCAACTGATGCTGAAAGAAGAAAAACGTGGTTAACACTTGCGAGAAGGGATCCAAACAAAATGTCTGAGAAATCTCTTCTGTATTTTTGTGACGATCACTTTGATGTAAGTATTTCGTCCGTTATTTACGGTATTTCCAAATATATTAGTTATTTACAAATTCAAAACTGCCATAGATATTTATTTACATGTAAAATATTTTCGGTATCTACTTAAATGTTTAGGTTATTTAACAAAGTTGTTAATTTAGATTTTATGTTTCAGTTGGAAAACGATATGGAAAATTATGTACAATATAAAATAATGGGTTCAGTTAAAAGAATTCGAATGAAACCGCATTGCGTGCCATCCAGATTCGATTGCCAGTCAGATGGAAAACGCCCGTCGACCTCTGATGAACTAGGTTCTGCTGTTGTTAAAAGACAAAGAATGTCTATAATTAGAGAGACTGAAAAGAGCTTTTTAGACGAAGATAACATCAAGAAATTGATATCTTGTACTGAAGGTAACTTTATTTAATTAAACAAATAAGTAATAATGGTCACAAAAGTTAAGTGTAAGATTTCAAGATCTAGCCTCTTTGTCCACAGTCGGCTTCTCAACTACCTAAACACAGCCTTTCAATATTCATTACACATATTCATGATATAGGTATTATATATTACACTCTCACTGTATTCCTAAAGAAAGGGACAGAAGTCCCAAGATTGTTTCTGCCCCAAGGCTAAATATCTTTATATTATTAACAGTTTATTATTCAGTTACAGATATACAAACAGAAATGGATGTTTCTCATCAAGGAAATAAACATCATAAAGCTGTTCAAACATTTCAACGACTGGAACATAAAGCAATGCAAGTAGCTCCAGTCCAGGAACACAAAGTAACTCAAGTTTGCCTGAAAGCAAAATACAGAAGTAGACAAGTGCAGGCTGGTGTAAAAAGTAAAGATAGTATAACATCACCTTTCAAGTTTACTATATCAACTGCAACTTCACCCTTAAAAATATCAGTGGAAAGTGCTTATAAATTACAACCTTCACCAACAGCTGTGCAAAGAAAATTACAATTCTTTGAGGAAAAATATGACAGTAATACATCATCCATCAATACACCATCAATAGCAGGATCTACAGTTGACTATAAACCCTCTCCATATACGCTATCTAGTCAGTCCAAATCAACTTCAGAGGATAGCACACAAGAAAATTATAAAAAGGTTGATAAGATAAATCTGCGTAGTACATTAAACAACATAAAAAATAAACCCAAAGTATATATTGGACTTCAAAAACAACTGTATTTTCTTATTAATTTAATTAAGAAACATACCAACATTTCTGAGGAAAATATTTTACTTTGTTTAATGAAAATAAAATTAAATAAGACATTTACACAACTGGCTGATGATTTTGAATTATCAGTCTCTCAAGTTAGCAACATATTTTTTAACAAGATGCCTATGATTGTGAAAGTCCTTGCACCATTTATTAGGCAATTTTCTACTGAAACAATAAAACTAAATCTGCCTATAGCTTTTCGACATAGGTATAGCCATGTAACACACATCATTGATTGCTTGGAGATTAAAATACAAAAGCCTTCAAAGGCTATTTATCAGGCTTTAACCTGGTCGGAATATAAAAAAACTAATACAATTAAATATTTAATATCATGTACACCAGATGGTCTTGTTAATTTTGTATCTGCTGGCTATGCAGGAAGAATAAGTGATATTAATTTGCTTGAAGACTGTAAATTTTTAGAAAGTTTGCATCCAGGTGCAACTATTTTAGCTGACAGGGGATTTAAACACCTTGAATCTTATATGGCACAGAAAGGGTTTGTATTGATAAGACCTCCAAGTGTACCTGCTGGAAAGAAGCTGACCAAATTTGAAGTTCAACAGACAAAGCAAATAGCCAGTCTACGAATTCATGTTGAGAGAGTAATTCGAAGGCTCAGAGAATTTTCCATATTAAAAATGCATTCAGCAATAAACTCTAATTTAATTGGCATGTTGGATTATTGTATGATAGTAGCATGTGCCCTAATTAATTTACAGGATTCCCTTATAAAATAAATATATATTAATACATTGAAACATTGTTTTATTATATTACACTTCACCTATCTTCCCCCATAAACTATAATGATGAAGTTATCCAATGGTTGCATAAAACTGGCTTGATTTTAAAGTGTATAGATAGGATACAAATATAAGTAAAAAAACCTTTCACATCTGATTCTAGACTGCTTGGTAGGTTGTGTTCTGTTTCCTTGTTTGCATGGCAAGGATAATAAAATTTGCATGCTATTGTAATAGCTCCTTTATAACTGTATCTGTGTATACAACAGGTATTAGAATTAAAAGCCTTTATGACAAAATACAGGTTTTATTTATAAATCAAGCTGTAACACTATTGTAAATACTAGGGTAAATATTTGTTTTCCAAAAAGAAACAACATTGTTTAATAATTGATTAATGTAGTGCTCATCATAATTAACCTTAATAATATTCACTTGAGCATTATTTTCAAAATCACTACTGGCAATGCAGAAGTAACTTTTATCTGCCATAGCACAATACATTTGTAACTGTATTTGTGCAAAATATCTTTTGGTAATTTTGCCTTCTTTATTTATATATGATTCAGCAGCTTTTTCAGTGGTTGGACACTTAATTTCAAATACAGTTTTACCATGAATTCCATCTGGTGAAGCAGCTACCATTGGAAATTTCTTGCTTATATATAATCCACAATTTTTTATAATAATTCCCAACTTTTGTTCAACAACTTTTTTTACTTGATTTTCTAATTTTCGGCCTCTAATCATTGCTGGTGTCTCTGGTGTTCTTGCCCCAAGGATAACTGCAACTAATGTGCCATCACCTGTTTGACAACGACTGACTTCGTAACATTTCGAAGCAGTTATTCGGCCATACCTAAGCTCATGCCATAAGCCACTTTTATATTGGTTCCGGGTTTCCCTTTCTGTATTTCTAATGGTATTATGATCAAAAATGTGTGAAATATTTTCTAAAAATTTGTCACAGTTATCAGCTTTATATTTGTAGATAAGGTTACGTAATGATAAATTTATTTTATCCTTAAATTCGGGCTCATGATTTAAATATTGACAAGTATTTATTTTTCTCCTTTTGCATTCTAAAACAAATTCATGCATTAATTCATTCTCTGGAACAACAGTCTCTGGCTTCCTTTTTGCCATATTTAATGCACGTAATATTTTAATTGAAGTCTCAACTTTGGCGAGATTGGACTTTCTCCAAAAACACTCCACTGACGTACATGATGGCTCTTCAGTGCGGCGGTGCAACCACATTAGAAATGCCACTCCATGCTTACAGCCACCTTCGCTTGCAGGACAATCATGGCATCGAACGCTTGTTACCAATTCTTCTTCTTCATCCACAACAATTGTTGCTTCATAGGGCTTAGTTCGCACTTTGTGTTCGGGACACACTGTACATTTGATTGTACAAATGTCCCGTTCTCTTTTGAGTTGAACGAACCCTATTGCATCGTCTCCATAAGATTCCCTTCCAGATCTGTAAACAAACAACAAATTTGTAACCACTTTTATACCGACACTTAATGGATAATATAAAAAAATAGGACAATACTTACATCGACGTTTTAACATTCCGTAATTCGGCAGAACAAAAGTCTGGATTCAATACAAAGAATCTTGCTATCATTAACGTATTTATCCTGGGTAGGTTCCTACTGTCTGCTTTAACGAAACCGTCGTTCATTTTTATTTGTAGAAATAACGTAACGAAGAATACTGTTACAACTTGTGTTTAATAATAGGTTAAAATGTTTACAATTGTTGCCTGGGTATTTACTAGTGAAATGACGTAGCGTAATGGCGGCTGCCGTTTCGCATCTTTTGGGACAGATACAAAAATTGAAATTTTCAAAACGGATTATAAAATTTATTCTTTAGAGTTATAAACTGAAATTAACTTAAACTCATTGCTTATTGCTCTACTACATAGATTTATTGTTTTTAGATTTTTTCTCTCTTATAGTAAAATACCCCATTATATATTTTAAGATTAAAGTTACTTTCACGTACCGAGTTTTTACCAGATTCAGAATTAATAATATTCCAAGTAGTTTTGATTTTATTGTTAGACATTTTGATTTTATTTCTTAAATACAAGGATTTAGCTGTGGAACAAGCTCGTTTGAAAACTTTGGAGTAATTTTTTACATATTCCTTAAAAGTCGGATTTTGGTTAAACATTCTTTCATTGTATAGATTATATAGTTTATTCCGACTTTTAAATAAACCAGTGGTTGCCCACTCACTAAATGTCATTCGCTGATTTACAATAATAGTTTTAGATTTATATACTTTTCTAAATTCACATTTAATAATTTCAAATAATGAACTGTACAGTTTGTCTGGGTCTTGGTGAGGGGACAGCGCTGGCAGATTGTTTTTGATATTTATTCTAAATTTTTCCATGCGATATATATTGTTAGGAACAAACTTAATACTTTTCCTTAGAACTTTACTTTTAGTGCTAGGCAATGAAACATACTGACCACAATGATCAGAGTCTAAAACATTAATTACTGACTTTTCACATATTGAGAAATTAGTAAAAATATTATCAATACATGTAGCACTTGTGGCAGTTATTCTAGTTGGTTCAAAAAATAAATTATGTAGGTTGTATGATTTAAATAGATTAATGAAACTGGAAGCTATAGGAGATTCTTCTAATATGTTGATATTAAAGTCCCCACAGACAACAATTCTTTTTGGTGAAACACATACCTTGTGCAATGCATCTTCCATAATTTCCAAAAAGGTATTATGTGGTGCACAAGGGGGCCTGTATACACTTAATACAATATATTGTTCAGTCTCTATACAAGCTACTTCCATAACTCGTTCAACAGACAGGCGCACAATATCAAGTCTTTCCTTATATTTAATAAGATTTTTTAGCTCGACTCTTGAAGTTGTTGACGAATATGTCTATTTAGGACAAGTGGTCCGGTTAGGCAGGTCCAACTTCGAGAGAGAGGTCAATCGTCGAATCCAACTCGGTTGGGCAGCGTTCGGGAAACTACGCGACGTCTTCTCGTCCAAAATACCTCAGTGCCTTAAATCGAAAGTCTTCGATAGTTGTGTGTTGCCAGTGATGACTTACGGCACCGAGACGTGGCCTCTCACTATGGGCCTTATTAGGAAGCTCAAAGTCACTCAACGAGCTATGGAGAGGGCTATGCTCGGGGTTTCCCTACGAGATCAAATCAGAAATGAGGAGATCCGTAGGAGAACTAGAATAACCGACATAGCCCACCGGATTAGCAAGTTGAAGTGGCAATGGGCAGGGCACATAGCGGAAAACGCAGCGTAGGACGTCCACCCACACGATGGTCCGACGACCTGGTAAAGGTCGCGGGACGTCGCTGGATGCAGGCTGCCTCCAACAGGTCTCTATGGAAATCATTGGGGGAGGCCTATGTTCAGCAGTGGACTTCCTTTGGCTGATGGATGGATGGATGGATAATGGGGTCATTTCATTATTAGGATTGTTAAATGTCTATCGTTCTATCAATCTGTTAATAATTCTGCTTCCTTCGTTCTGTATATGGATTTAAATATATTTATATATTTAGACATAACATACATATAACATACACACAAACAGCCTTCATGGCGCAGTTGGTTAGACACAAGGGCGGATCCAGGTTTTACTCAAGGGTGGGAGGTCATATAGTTCATGTGAGAACACTGGGTCTGATTTCAATACTCCAATTCGTAATAATGGCTTTTTAAAGTTAGTTATAGCCGTGATTTGTCAACATACACAAAAATTTTTTACTTTATTTATCGACATACAAAGAATTAATTGTGCTTATAAATTTTATCGACAAACAATTAATATATTTGGTCAATCTAGAGCTAGCCCAGGGGGGGGGGGTGATGACCCCCATGACCCCCCTCCTGGATCCGCCGTTGGTTAGACACCGGCTGTGAAACATGAGGCTGCGGGTTAGATCCCCGCGCCACGCCAAGACAAATGTTTCTGAGACCATTGTCTGAGACACACAAATATTTATTTCTAGTCTAGGTGTTTGTGAGACCAAAAATTCTCATAACTGATGTTAACGTCACGACTATCTATGTATGTGACTATTAGGAGTACTTATTTATTAATTAATTTATACATCCAGATGTAAACTCACTCCTTTTCTCCAAAGGGGTCAGCAAAGGCGCTAACAGGACACCCACGTTTTACCTTGTTTGTTTCATTCCAGGGTGTGATAGGGAGCGAGCCTATCGGGCACAAATTCCTGCCTCCGGGAAGCCACAATCCAATATGACTGCCCGCCCCAAGACCTCATAGCTTTTGAAATAGTTTTACCAGAATATAATTATGTTATAGCTAAAATATAAAAACACTATGATATTTCATTATTCTGGTAAGCTTATTTACTAGGGAGATATTTTATCTAAAAATTATTTAATACCGTACGTCTGCGGATATATTATATATAAAATGATTTATGAAGTAAAATATTTATCTATCTACGCCTACCTTTCTACCAATCAACAATTTACGAAAATTATGTACCTTACTTAACCCATGCAACTTAGAAATAATAAAATATATAAAAAACTATGTGAAATAGCTTCTGTATGTACTGTAGTGTATAGTAATATAAAGGAATGTAACTGTATTAACAGGCAGTAATAAATTGTATCTCCTAGCAATCGGATGTCTTATTTACGTCTCCCTGATCCGCACCTTACAGTACGTATATTCTGTTGATAAAGTCGATTGTAGGTAGGGATAGTCTATATAAGAAAAAGGAATTAAAATACTAGCTGTCTCAAGTAACGACAAAACCTATGTACACCACAATTTGTATTGCCAAGCTCAGACTAAGAAGTACATTGCCAAGTATATAGAAATCTTCACTTTACTTTGCTTGTACATAGTACATACATCAGTAATAATTATAATCTGTTTTTGTATGTCTTTATTTTTTTTGCTTAAAAAATATATTTCTACCCCATTTATTTTAACTTAACTTCTACTTTTATTTTAAATAGATCAGTTTTGTGACTTCATAATTGTGAATAGTTGTAATTGACTAACAAATTGTTATATCGCATTGTTAAGTCCTTATTATATACTGTCTCTTTAATATATAAATAAAATAAAAATAAATAATCCAGTGCTGTATTTATGTTAATTTACTAAAAGTCACATCATATTACTTAAGATGAGTTGTATGACGATTTTTTTAATTACAATGAATGGCGAGGCGAAAATGCCGTTCGTCGTCGTTAAAAATAGGAGCAAAACAACGCCTTGAATTGCAAAACAATGCTTGGCATTCCATTAGTTACTCTGGCTACAATGTCCTTCAATCCGAAACACAACAGTGCATTTACACTGCTGTTTTGCGGAAGAAATAGACATTGTTGTGGTACTTACCCAGGTGATCTCTCAGATATGAGAGACCTACCACCACCACCAGCCGTACCACCATTACGACCAGTAAGTAAGTAGATCTCGTAAGAGCTATCGTCAACTAGTGATGCCCGAGTAAGGACACGATAGTTCAGTAGCTCAGTTTTGTATAAACTTTATTTCAGATGGAGGTATCATGTAATACTCATGTACGGCTATGGGGAATTAGTGAAATATTAATATTTGATAGACGCTGGATCAAATATCCACTAGATTATAAGTAACGGCCTAAAAACTGGCAAGAGAAATAAGAGCACAAATAAGCGTGTGGTCTGAATTCATTCTAGTATGATCCAAAAACATAATAAATCCTAATTTAAAGCATTAAGGCTTATAGACCAAGAGCCCGTGGCTGTCAGACATTCGTCATTTTATAAAAGCTGAAAGTTTGTCTGCGCATGCCTCTGATATAGGCATCACAAGATCAGCTTTTATGAAGTTCCGGTCGTGGTTGCTTTGGAAGTTATCAACTTCAATGTGTCTTGGAAGATGAAAGAACCATCAAAAATATCTGAATACTAAGGAAATATTTGTTGATATTTGCCTTAATAACCTATATAAATATCAGCTAATATACTCTGACGCTGACAAAATTACATGTTATTAAATATTATGATAACTTCAAACTTTAATAATATTTTTGCCAGCCTCATAGTATAAAAACTGAATTTCATATATGTTATTAAGGTAAATATCAAAAGTTGTTTCGTTTGTAGCCAGATATTTTTGATGGTTCTTTCATCTCGCCAGACAAATTGAAGCTGATAACTTCCAAAGCAACCACGATCGGAACTTCATAATAGCTGATTGTGTAATGCCTATGTCAGAGGCAAGTGCAGACAAACTTTTAAATTTTATAAAATGACGAAAGTCTGGCGGCCACGGGCTCTTCATCTATTATTGTTACCTGAAATTGATAAAAATGTTATTTTTACACGCTTTATATTAGCTTCACTTGTATGTTTGTATGTTTGTATATTTGTATGTTTGTTTGTAACCGACTTCTTTGGGCGCGATTTTGACCCACTTTAAACGGCCAGATTTCGTTCAAATTTTGCACACCTGTCAAAGACCGATGACAATACAATAATTCGATTAAAATATATAATTATCCTGATTAGATTCGCCAGGATTAATTATTCTTATAATTGATGACCATTGCTACATTCATCGCTAGATGGCGTTAACATTGTATTCGTCAAGTGTCAAATGTTACTACTGACCAACAGATGGCGTTATTGATTGGAAATACAGCCGTAGATGGATGTTTTTAGTCAAAACAATTATATAATAGTTAAAAAAAACTAAAATACACGCTTTAATAAGATATACAACTAAAAAAGTAAAAATAATTGATACTGAATTTAAGATAAGAAAATGGAGTAAAATACATATATTTTATTGTTACAAAGCGTGGGGTGCAGGAGGATAAGTAATTGTTGTAAACACCCCACGCTTTGTAACAATAAAATATATGTATTTTACTCCATTTTCTTATCTTAAATTCAGTATCAATTATTTTTACTTTTTTAGTTGTATATCTTATTAAAGCGTGTATTTTAGTTTTTTTTAACTATTATATATTTACATCACAGTCCGTAATTCTTTATAAGCTTTTGGCGTGTAATTTTGTTCTATACCTTGTGTCTAAATAAAGACGCACAGTATTGTTAAGTAAATTAAGTGCTTCTAGAAAAAAAGTGCGTCGGTGGCATAGTTGTATTACGATACGATTACAGAGCTTATATCTCGGTTTCGAATTCCGGGTTGGCCAAAGTGATATTGGATTTTCTATTCATTATCAGCCCGGAGTCAGGAATTTGTGTCCGATATAGCGATAGGCTCGCCCCCTATCACATCGTGGGACGGAACGTATGTTTCGTATTCCTCGCACCTCTGCCTACCCCTTCAGGGAAAAAGGCGTGAGTTTGTGTATGTATGTAGTAAAAAAGTTGCGAAGGTGAATAAAATATTTTGGAGCAGATTACATGCATTTTGTGTTACTACATCGAACTGTTATACCTGGGAAATGTTTTTTTTTTATTTTTTTTATTGCAATGAATGGCGAGACGAGCATGCCGTTCGCCTGATGGTAAGCGATGCGACCGCTCTTGAACAGTAGCAAAACCAAACAACACCTTGAATTACAAAGCAATGCTTGGCATTCCACTGCGCTCGCCATCCTGAGACATAAGATGTTAAGTCTCAATATGTCCAGTAGTTACGCTGGCTACAATGTCCTTCAATCCGAAACACAACAGTGCATTTAAACTGCTGTTTGACGGGAGAAATAGACATTGCGGTGGTACCCACCCAGGCAGCCTCTCACATATGAGAGACCTACCACCAGTAAGGCTTAATGCATATTCCAGCCTAGCTGTATCCCAGTCAGCATTTTGTCACTTGTCCCATTAGTCACAACTGATTCTCGAGAATCAGTCTACATCTCGTTTTCGGTCTGAGCGGTTGTCCAAATAATTAAGTCAATAATTAATTGTATTTCTTTTCTTTTAATAATTAATTTTCTTTTTTAAAAAGTGAGTTTTATTTCCCTGGCTAACAGAACGTAGAGTTAACATCAGAATTGGTATTTTCACGGGAGCGCACGCCAGTATCTTGTACCAGTTAATTTTAAAATTTACAGACGATATGGAGAAAAGAAGTGCCAAAACAAAAACATGTTTTATTTTATTGCCTTTATAGGCAAGCGAGCTGGCGGCCCGCCTGACGGTGTGCACAGAACAGTTGAATATGGTTAGAAAGGCAATAGCCGTCAAATGGTATGAAAACCCGCGTCGTAGTTTTCGAAACACAAAACCTCTACAAATCCAAACTAGAAAGCTTGCAAGAGTCGATTTAAAGCAGGGTTGTTGCGAATATTCGCATCCGCATCCGCAAATGCGGAACTTCCGCATAGATTTTGACATCTGCATCCGCATCCGCATCCGCAATAATCGATGCGGATATTTATGCGGATGCGGATCTGGGGGCGCGGCCGAGCCCCCGTCCAAGTCGAGCTATAGGCCGTAACATCCTTTTCTCGAAGCAATTCAGACCATTTTCAACCCCCTATAACTTCGTTGTGGCTAAAGCATGAAGCCTGAATTTTCAGTTACTAAGCAGGCATTGTGTAAACACGGTATATTTAAAATTTCATTCAATTTGAACCAGTAGTTTAATAATTGTAACTAGTCAAACTTTCTTAATTTTGTCACACACTGACTGACTGACCGATCATCAAAAGTCTAAGGCACTTCTAGCAGACATAGAACCTTCAAATTTAGAATATAATTAGTGTTTAGTGTCTAAAGTAAGGGAAAATTCAAACATTTCATAATTTGTGTCTAGTTTTCTAGATAGACCAACTGCGTGAATAACTTTGTAATCCCATATAAATGTATAGGATTACAAAGTTACATTTGCAGTTAATGAATCATTGTACTCGTATATAATGGAATAATAGTTGTAGATAGATATCTTTAAATATGAGGCATAACAGGAGGGAAATGGTCTATTCAGCCCATGAAACTGTACAACATTCCTCTAAAAAACATGACGAAGAAAAACTTGCAAATAAATAGACTAAATAGCTCGATAATATCAATTACAATGAAAGAAAGAACATTAATAATCAAATCTGCTATATTTGTGATAAATTGATACCTACAAAAATAAGAAAAATCCGTAAGACAGAGGCTTTAAGAAAAATCGTTAGTGATATTCTAGAAGTAAGAAGTACCGAAAAGGAAAAAAGTAGGACTCTACAAAAAGACGTGAGATCCCATCAAAAACATCCTGTAAAAAAATTCCAAGTCTCGCAGCTCAGGTTTTCTACCGCAAAAAGTTGTAAGATGCATGTAATACCAAGTCGATTAATTTATTTAGTCCTTAAGGGACCTTCTATATAAAGTTATTACGTAAGTTATTACCATATCAATATTAAAAATTCTTTACGTTTTAAATAAAACGATTGACTTGGCCAGCAGCATTATGTATAAATTGTACGATACATTATGTTTTCATGCGATGGCCAAGTCGATCTATTTATTTAAAACGTAAAGAATTTTTAATATTGATATGGTAATAACTTACGTAATAACTTTATATAGAAGGTCCCTTAAGGACTAAATAAATTAATCGACTTGGTATTACATGCATCTTACAACTTTTTGCGGTAGAAAACCTGAGCTGCGAGACTTGGAATTTTTTTACAGGATGTTTTTGATGGGATGTAATATACAAGATGAGACAAGACAGAAATTTGGCGTTGCTGGCGAATGGCGTGTGCCGTTCGCATATGACATTGACCAGTGGAAGCGAAAGATGTGGATGAAAATCCTCTTAAGTGGTGTTCATCGAGAGGAATTTAAGATATTATTGTCGATAGCACGAAGATTTTTATCCACTCCACTAATTAGTGATCCTAGCGAACAATTATTTGCGGCGTGGGTTTAATTTACGAACCTCTTCCTAACCGCCTTGTATTAGAAAAGGCGACGTTATACTTAATAAATAAAATGGTGTTCTTTTGCGAGCGCTTGGGGCTACTCAAAACGAAGGTGATGAATTTAATTATCAATAGAAAAGATGGCTAGAACCTTGCACAAGCATGGGATCGAATTCTACTCATAAATAAATCGGAACCCAAAAGACCAACTGCCAGACATCAAGATAGTGAGCTTCTTCTGCGTAGATCGAAACGCAAAAACAGAGTAACGTTTTAAATTATCTTTTTAATTTAATAATTGTAAATTACGGGTAGTTAAATTATAACAGTCATTGAGCGGATGAGCTTATACTCAGTCCGCCCCGTGACCATGAATCGTGTAAAGTAATAGAAATGCCGGGAAGTTAAAATATATAAAAATTAACATAGATAAATCTATACATATAAATAAAATTGAAGTGTCTGTTTTAAAAGTGATAATAAAAAAATGACCGACTACATAACATTATATACACGATACCTGTGCCGAAAATTATATTAAAAAAAAAATGGTCTGTCTGTTTGTTCCGGCTAATCTCTGAAATGGCTGGACCGATTTTGACGGGACTTTTTTTGTCAGGTAGCTGATATAACAAGGAGTAACTTAGGCTACATTTATTTTAGAAAAAATATTTTATTTAAAAAAAATAAAGTAATGTTGCAATGCCCGCGCGCAGCTCACGCGCATGCCACCACTGGGCCGTCACGTCGGGCGCCTCCCACCAACGAGTCAATATCACAATTACAAAATATTGTATATAAAGAAATTTTTCAATAAAGCTAATACAAAAAACTGAAAATAAATGATAATTAAAATTTCATCATGTCACTGAATGAGACAGGACATAAACCGGATAGAACGGGACGAAATATAGTTATTACGCGAAATAATATGTTGTTGCCAAATCAATACTGGACTCAAAAGCTATCTGCACCCGGGCGAAGCCGGGTCCGACCGCTAGTTGATAAATAATAGTAAGCGTTAAAATCCGTAAATAATAGTTTAATTTTAATATTCATTCATATACTATATTTATAGAGGATCTTAAACATCCGCATCCGCATCCGCATCCGCGGATGTGAGCCTTTAAAAATCCGCATCCGCATCCGCATCCGCGGATGTGAAAAAATCGACATCCGCAACATCCCTAATTTAAAGTATCGATAAAATTATGGAAATATATATTTGTTATAAGACCGGAATTTATTCTATCGATATGTTTAATGATTTTTCCTGATACAGTTATTTAATTAGTATTATGTCGATAGACGGAAAATAAATCAGACTACTAATATCTAATATTGAAAGTTCAAATTAATTTGTACACTATATTATAAATTTATATGTACAGGATTTTCAAGATTACCTACTATGTGTGCGGTATTAACATTTTTGTTATTGAAAAGGCACATACTATAAATGCAATTATTATAGTCAAATTATGTTTTTGTTTTACTTCAACGCATTTAGTGGTTTGAATTTTCATACAATATTTCATTATGTCATCCTTATGATGCAGTTTGTATATTACGTATGATGCCGTCTTATTTAATCGTTTTCTGTTTCATGAAAATGAATACTTAGAACAAATCGTACTGGATTTTGTAGGAATCCAGTTGTCTCTACTTGTTGTCTTTATTAACTCAGTCTTAGAAACCTTTACAGGAATGAGTTATTATATTATAAATTATATTAAGACAGAAACATATATTGTTCTCAAGTCGGTGAAGTTATGATATTAAAACCTAAGGATAGATCGTTACCGTTATCAAACGTTACGAGTACTACATTTTAAATTATTAAAGAATATGATTTAATTTTTATTGTTTAATGCCTATGAAACTGTTTTACAAGTATACGAAATCTATAACTACATCGACATAGTTATGTACATGACTACAACACTGCGTGACATGTGACAAATTTCAAAGTTGTCGTAACAAAAATGAGTCGTATGCATTGCGTAGGAACTTGGCATTAGCGTGCATTGTATGAGCGCGTAATCAGCAATGTATATTTTTGATTTGTCGTCTATCATAATATTATCGAATTCTTCAAAATGTCGTAAATAATAACCTCATTTTTTGGAAATAAAGGTGAAAATCAATAAAATCGGATTCAATAGTGGTATTAAATTACTCCTCCATTGATATTATACGCTTTAGTATTGCAACTGCAAGATAAAATAGCATTGATCTGTATTATTACTCTATTTCGTCGGAGCACCACACTCCAAGGCATTTCGACAACAACTGATTTGACATATAATCGGTTCCGCGGCAGTGATTCATTTTATACACCACCTTGCGACGAGTCAACCGCTTATATTGCCTTTCTAACCATATTCATCTGTTCTGTGGGTAAGTGGCTATTGCTGCTCATGGACCTTCGCAGAGTCAGGGCTTTAGTATAACAAATTCGCTGCCTACCATAAGGAGAATAATCTATTTATACCTCACTTGAAGTAGGTCATAGCGTTTAGGAAACAAGTAAGCAGCGAGTTCATTCCAGAGCTTGCAAGTGTAGTAGTAAGAAAAACAAGCTGGAAACGAACCGTTCGGGAAAGTTACGCTTCCAGGGGCCAAAGAGGCAGGGGCTGAAAATCCGAAACGAAGTTCGAATCTTCGGATGATCGAAATGTATGACGATACGAATGTAACCTACTCTGTAAATGTTCAGATTCGTATAACATACATCGTAACCATAACTCTGTAGTTACTAGCATAAGTCAATAACGACCATATGTACATTCGTATCGTCATAAAATTCGTTTATCCGAAGATTCGAACTTCGTTTCGGATTTTTCGGGCCCCTGGTGCGAGGAATGAACTCCACTGCGGTGACGGGTAGTGCGATCCTAAAAAGGAGACAGAGGTACCATCTCAAACAATTCATCGGAGTAATCTTCGTGGAACAGATTATATAACACACATAGAAACCCGTAGCGTCGCCGATTTCTTAACGGTTCCAGTTTATCTGTAAGATTGGGATCATCTACTATTCGATGGGCTCCTCGCTGTAAGGAGTAGGTCGAGTTGTTATTTTGGGGCACCTTTGCAATGGTGAGAACAGACCTTCACGTAAAGCCGGATTTGCACTTTGAAGAGCGTCTACCTATGACCTGAGGTGAAGCACCGGTTAGCTCTTTTCAGGATACCCAACTTATTGCTCGCTTGTTTGGCGTTGTCAACCCCGACTTTGCTTGATATTGACCACTTGACTTTGCTTGATATTTAGTCGCCGACGACCCCGTTTCTTTCAGATTCTTGGAGACTAACTCCTTGGAATTGCAGCGCGATGACAAATGCTGACATGGTCCTTCTTCGCAGTGAACGCGCAAAGATAATAATATGTCTTCGAGGGGTTACATTGACCCAAGTTCACTCCATTCTTCGGTCCGCCCCAGAGAGCTCTCGACTTCAAACACAAGTTGAGACTTTCCACAGTGTAGCATCGAAAACAAATTAACAAAACAAAAGATATTAACAAACATAATCACCAAAATCTAATGTTTTATAAACCTGTGAAAATACCATAGGTACTTAATAATAATTAGTGCTTTAGCTCGGTATTGGTGTACATAATAAGTACATTTATTTCATTTAACTACAGGAGTCAGTTTGTGGTTATCCAAGTAAAATGGCCTTTATTGAATAAAATATGTTATTTTATTTATTTTATTTTATTTTATTTTATTTGGGTGGCTCACAGCTATCAATAGCAAACAAACATATATTAAACAAATTGTATACAAAAGATAGCCAATTACGAGCTACCGCAGATAGGTTACAAAAGTTACAAAATCTAATTGTCTTACTACTCGTATCTTTAAAGTTAGTTATCAGGAATTACAAAATTAAATTACTAATACTAAGCGTAATAAATATTAACTAAAGTAATAATAATAAAAAAAACATTTAAACAAAAGTAAATAATGATGCTCTCGTAATTTTACGCCAAACAGATATAAATCATTAATAAAAAAATAAAAACTCTCAAATTGTAAATTGTAAACTAGCCGGTTAATCGCCATGAGCATCAATAAAACGTTTGGTTAAAACATTTCTCGAAAATGCAATTTTGCTACAGAATAGATCTATGCCTACATCTTGAGATACTTCGTTAAACGCCTTAGCAGATCGCAGCATGAAGCTATTGGCTCTGTAATTTGTTCGTGCAAGCGGAATGGACAGAATATTCTTTCGTCGTGAATTTGTGAACGGACAATAGAGATTTATTTTGGCCAGAAGTTGTGGACAGTCGACCAACGACTGGGCGATTTTCATTAAGAAAAAGACATCAGCAATGTGTCTACGAACTGACAATGGTAATAAATGGAACCGTGCGCACCGCTCCTCATACTCAACCTTGGGAATTTTGAACTTGAATCCTAAATACCTCGTAAATCTCTTTTGAATCCTTTCAATTCTACTCGAGTGAATGTTGTAGCAAGGATTCCAAACTTGGCTAGCGTACTCGAGATTACTCCTAACATAGGCACAATACAGAATTTTTAAAGTCTTCATCTGTTTGAATGATTTTGCACAACGAAAAACAAACCCAAGAGCGCGAGTTGCTTTTTTTATAATTTGATTAATGTGATGACCATACGATAACTGATTATCCATGATGACTCCCAAGTCACCCGTGAAAGATATTCTTGCTATTGGTTCCCTCATAATATAATAATCATGATAGAAAGGCCTTTTTTTACGGGTGAAACTCAACACCAGACACTTTGACACGTTCATGTCTAGCTTATTGACGCGACAATACTCATCTAATCTGATTAGATCCTCTTGTAGAAGTGTGGCGTCCGAAATATTGTCTACTATCCCTACTATCCGATATATTTTCATGTCGTCCGCAAACATGAGGTAGTTTGAATTTTGAAAGCATCTGCCGATGTCATTAACAAAAATTATAAATAGGAGAGGTCCAAGCAATGAACCTTGCGGGACACCTGAGGGTATATCAATCCAAGAGGATGATGAATTATTTAAGACCACTGCTTGAGTCCGATCTTTAACATAATTATATTGTTTATATTGTTTATACGATATTGTTAATACTACACTAACATAATATTTTCACTCAAATCTAACATATATTCAATACAAGTTTAGAACAAAAAGTGGAATAAATCCATTGACATATCAATGAATAAAGCGATATTATTATCACAATACCGGTGTCGCAAGATTGAGCTGTAGCTTTTAGTTCTTTTTTGTTTTGTCATTATCATTTGAATGCAGTCAAAGATTTGCTTTAATTTTTTTTATTTTATTTATTTAGTCGTTTGTCAATAATAAATGAGTAATATTTTTTACACTATATGTACAGAGGGATGTATGTACCTGCAATGTCAACCTTAGGGTATTTAAATAAGAAAAAAAAAAACAAATTCACCTTAAGTACTTTCATTACTCCACCCATTTACATTTAACATATTACCTGAGATATATTATTGGGTAAATTTTTGGCAGCCTTAGAACACTCGGAAAGTGAGCTAATAGAAGTCAATTAAGGGACATATCACCTGGGTTTACCTGGGACATACCGTTATCAATACATTGATAAGAGGATTAACAGTCGTGTTGCTATGTTGTATAAACCTTTTATTACAATAACAACGTACGCCACGCAATCGATCCGTTAGTAATATTTACATGACCTAAAGTCTTTGGTTTTGAACAATATATTTTTTTACACAGGTGTTTAATGCATGTGTAATCCATGTGGCACCAGTTGGCGTAAACATATGACACGTAGCGGTCTATACATCAGAGATAACGAAACTAGTGCTGGCAATACATAATCATAACGATATGGATCTAAAAATGTCGATAAACGAGAATTATCGACATTAAGGGTTTGTTGTTTATCTATGCTAATAGCTAATGCTAATGCTAATTACATGAAGACATTGAACATATACAGGGTATATCAAGACTGCTACCGAAAACGAAGCCGGGTGGTAGTTTAAGCGACTTCAGACACAATGCAACAGAAAAAGTTGCAAAAAACAGCGACAATTTTTTTTTGTTACTTTTTTCCTATGGCCATATTTAGGTGGTAAATACATTTTTTTCCTAAAATAATAATGTATACCCTTTTATTTATAAATACTCTAAGGTATAAAAGAGTTAAAATTATTATTTTAGCAAAAACTATGGATTTACCACCCAAAAATGACAATATTTAAAAAATCATAAAAAATAATTGTCGCGTTTCTTTGCGATATTTTTAGTTACATTGTGTTTATAGTCACTAAAACTACCACCCGGCTTCGTTTTCGGCAGCAGTCTTGAGATACCCAGTATATTGAAACTTGGTAAACGTAGAGTAGGACGTTCTCTGGCCAGATGGCACAACGACTTTCACAAGAGGGCTGGCAGTGACTGCATGCACAAAGCAGCAGACCGGGCTCTGTGGTATACCTTGAGTGAGGCCTATGTCCAGCAATGGACTGCAACGAGCTAATGGTGACAAAGATGATTGAAATTTGAATTATGGAACTCGAAATATTCATTTATTTTTTCATTAAAAGTAGGAGCGTTTATTATTTTGATCAATTAAACGCTTTTTTAAAGAATTAATGTCATTATTTATATTTTAGTTTGTTCTTTTTTAATTGTATATTCTGTTTTAATATTTTGATATTTAGTACCCCTTTAGTAGTAACCCTTTCATTTTATTGCTGTTACATGTGTTTAAAATATTTTTATACCTGTTCTGAAATATAGCTGCGTGTCTATTCTATGGATAACCAAAAACTGGTGGCGAGAAAATGTGTATTAATTTGAAAAGGTCTTCGTTTATATATATATATATTTCTTGTGATAAAGATAAAGTGTATTAAATCAAATTAGCTTAAAAAATGTTGTTGACTCAGCATCGTTCGTAATTATTTATTAACAATAACCGTCAAACAGCTGTGTAAATGCATTGCTGTGTTTCGAATTGAAGGACATTGTAGCCAGAGTAACTACTGGACATATTGAGACTTTACTTTTTACTTTGAATGCCAAGCATTGCTTTGTTATTAAGTGCGGTGTTTGGTTTTGCTACTGTTCATGAGCTATATCGTATAGCTGGATCGCTTACCATTAGGCGAAATGCATGCTCGTCTCGTCATTCATTGCAATAAAATATAAAATTAAATTAAATTATCTTATTTTTATGTTATGTAAAGCCCAATAACAATGAAATTAAAACAGGACCAACTTTGTTTAACACAGTCAAACACAAAAAAAAAACATTGATATCGTCTCGCCATTCACTGCAATAAAAATAAATATAATATCACCCACTGTATCAAATTTATCGATATAACATAGCATATGTTGCGCCCAGTCTCTATAATTTAATGAACCGTCCAAACTTTTTTAAATAATCATTCGCGCGATAGTGGCGTTGTGGTGAGCACGCATCATGGGAGCCCAAGGCGACGTATCGGTCAGTCCACACTTTATCTTTTGACTTGATAATGCATAAATCAAATTTTATTATCATTTAATACCGTGCGAAATGTTTTATTTTTTTTTATGACTACCGTTGCGAATTTTAAACTGTAGGCGCAATATGTTAGTTAGTAAACTGCTAAGTACTCTATAATCATTATCATCAGCTAAAACTTGTTCGTTCGTTAATAGGGGTGTTTTAGGTCTTCTAAATATTATAATCTATTATCATCTAAATTTTAATCTTCATTATTAAAGATTAATATTTGAATATGTAGCAATTGATCCACATGGCAACAACTTTTAAATTATTTAGTAGGGCCGGTAACGAGCAAGCAGATAGCCTGATAGTAAATGATCACTGCCGCCCATGATCATCCACAGCGCTTGGATCTTAAATGCTTGCCTACTATTACATCGGTAGGGAAGCAGCAAGGAAAAAGGATTGCAAGAAGAAAAGGGTATTGGACAGTCCAGCAAACTCACTTACTAAACGAAACGCGACAGCTGTCACTCGTTGTCGATCTCCTGTGTGATAGTGGTACCGCCTCGGCCTAGCCGTGTAGTCATGCAGAATATGTTTTAGTGGAACCATATGATAATAATGACATTTCCGGAACTGTATTAAATAGAAATTATTGTTTGGAAATTGACATTTTTAAAAATATTTTTCAATTTTTGTGGTCATTTAATATTTTTCTAAGATCTGTGCGTGTTGACGGTAGAAGTGTGACATCCTTCTTAAATAAATAAAACCAAAGCTCTGTTAGTTTCCACGGAGTAACTGCTTAAGGCTCGGCTGCGAACTGTGCTGCGAAATAAAGAGCTGCCGCGTCGCCGCGCTGCTGGTTCGATTCCGGGGTGAAAATAAATATTATATCGGCTTATGACTGATGTGACACTTGTGTATGTGTTTGTGGGTGAATTTATTATACATATAAAATCGCGTTGCTCTGCTAAAACATATTGCTTTTATTCACGTAAATATAGTAATCTCACTTAGGTACTGCCAATTTTTAAAATATAGCAAAAATGTGATTATTTATTCGATAAGTCTTGGAGAAAAGAAAAGAGAAAAGACACAACATGCTAATGCATACGTTATAAACTTATAATCAACTGCATATTATATAATCCGGGCTCTTTATAGTGTGATCTGGTTAAACCTGATTGGACTGGTTTCCTTATACAGTGGTGGCAGTGGACGGTGACCACAAACGACATCAAGCCTCTGTGGGAGGCGCAGCCCACGTACATCATATCGCAGGTCGTGTATATATTCGCCGGGCTATTAACATTACTTCATGGTAAGTTTTAAAAATGTAAAACCGAATGTTTGACCGTCTCCGTGGCACAGGCGGGTAGACGCCGCCTGTGAAACGAGAGGCCGCGGGTTCCATCCCCGCACCGAGAGAAATGTCTAGGTGTTTGTGAGACCGAAAAGTTTCTCGTAGTTTCTGATACACATGACACCAGACTCGATCTTAGTGTGGGATCAGGATTATGTATGCGACTGTTGGGTGTTATTTATTAAAAAACTGAATTATTTTCTTATTGGAATGAATAGCGAGACTAGCATGCCTTTCGCTTAATGGTGAGCGATACGACCGCTCATGAACAGTAGCAAAACCGTTACAACTTGAATTACAAAGTAATGCTTGGCATTTCACGGCGCTCGCCATACTAGGACATAAGATTAAGTCTTAATATTTCCAGTAGTTACTCTGGACAGTATGTACTTCAATCCAAAACACAACAATGCATTTACGCTACTATTCGGGGAAGAAAGAGTTGAAAGTTGATTGTTTGGAGATAGCACTGGGGGCTAAATGCCTTCCCAATCCCAACATGTTTTGAGAAGCGGGTGAAACGTGGAGTTCACGAACCATTGTAATTTTACAAGGCTTTAAAAAAAAGAAAATAAGAGGGCAGTTCGTGTTGCTGAGGAAGTTTCTTGCGCCGTTTCTTCTTCACTGCTACAACACGTTCCGAAGCGGAGGTAGCAGAAATTAACGATTCTAAAAATATTGCGAAAGACTATTTGAATAAAGAATATATTGATATTGATTTTTGATTCTAAGACGGCTGCAAATATTTAAAATAAAGTGATTTGTGTGCTTGTTGTAAATATATACGTTTATATATTATCAAATACCTAATGCTTGTTTTTCCAGCTTTCAAAAAAGGTGGAAGATGGCCATATTTCTGGCTGGCGACGTTGCTTCATGGAGTCTACGCCGATAACTTCTGGCATTTTGCTCTACCAGAATATGACAATTTCTGGCATTCTCAAACACCTATAATATTATTGGGCGCGCGGTTGCCGTTGCATATAATATTGTTGTGTAAGTAATATATTGAATTTAAACAACTTATAAAGGGTTTTAAAATTTAAGCCTAGAAAGTTATAATAATCGTATATTTTTTCTTTTTAAAATTATTGTTATGTACTGTTCTCTGTTACTATTTATAATGTATTTAATCTTGTTATGGTAGACATTAAAGCTAACTCTAAGACGATATACAGGTAATTAATGACTTAGAGATTTTAATGTTAGAAGTCACATCACTAATGAAAAGAAGGTTAGAAATACACTAACCGCTCATATTTATTAATACGCTTTTATAAATACAGCTTCAGATGTATGTTAGTATGTAACAGAATCTTTGAACAAGATTTTCAACCCCTTCAAAACGTCGTATTGAGTCAAAATTTTGCATGCTCATCCAGGACCGATGACAATATCATAATAAAAAATAATGTACTTTATCTTATCCATAATATTCAGAAATTTAAAATTTAATTTAGTTAACATGGGTTATTTGCACGCTGCTATCTTCCTTTGAGAATATAGCCGTAGATAGATGATTTAGTGCAATCAATTAAATAGTAGTTAAAAAAAACTTAACATCCACGGTTTTTTAAACAATCCAACTAAAAAGCAAAAATAATTATTGGTAATGAGTTTAAGATTAGAAAATGGAGTAAAATACATTCATTTTATTGTTAAAAAGCGTGGGGTGCTTACAACCTTTACTTATCCTCCAGCATTCCAATCTAAAAATGGTTTTCTTCTTATCTTCGAGGACGGCAGCAGTCGGTGCGTACTGGTGAGACTTCGTCGAATTGGTGCGACCTTGACTCTGGCGTTCCTCAAGGCGGCATTCTTTCTCCCTTATTGTTTTCAATTTTTATTAATCTCATTACCCAAAACCTTCATTGTGCGTACCATCTGTATGCTGATGACTTGCAGCTTTACGCTCAGGCAAGTATCGATTGTGTATCCACGGCAGTCGACAAAATTAACAGTGATTTGGAACACATTCGAAGATGGTCTCATAAATATGGCATAACAGTCAATCCTACAAAGTGTCAAGCCATAATTGTGGGAAGTCAACGACTCATAAGCAGGTTGGACACAGCTATTATTCCACCTGTAATTTTTGATAATGCAGTTGTAGCGTGGTCTCTTACTGTAAAGGACTTAGGGCTTCTCATAGACACTACATTAAGCTGGCGCGCTCAAGTCACTTCCGTTTGCCAAAAAGTTACTGGTGCCCTTCGTTCTCTATATCGCCTCAAAAACTTTCTCCCGTTCTTGACCAGATTAATGCTCGTGCAAACTTTGATCCTACCCCTGATTGACTATGGTGATGTGTGCTATTTTGACCTGAATGCAGATCTTCTCAATAAACTCGACCGACTTCTCAATAACTGCATTCGATTCATCTTTGGCCTTCGTAAGTATGACCATATATCATCTTACCGTTCTCAACTCAAGTGGTTACCTATTCGCCAACGCCGGAGTATGCGTGCTCTCACAACACTCTTCTCTCTTCTTAAATCTCCTTCTCCGCCTTCCTATTTAATCTCTAGCTTTCAATTTCTAGGTGCCACTCATAATAGAAATCTTCGATCGTCTAATAATCTTCTTCTTAAGTGTCCCCCTCACAGCTCTAATTTTCTTCACTTCTCGTTTTCAGTCCAAGCGATACTACTGTGGAATGCGCTCCCCCTCGCTATCAGGACGTCCACTAACCGTTTCACATTCAAAATGAAGGTTCGTGATTTACTGCTTAAGGAAGTTGCAGAATCATCACAATAGTTTGTTACTCATATATTACTATATGTATTTATGTATGTATACATATATATATATATAAATATATTTATACACATATATATTTAAGATATATATTTATGTCATAATTATTCATACACATAACTATATATATCCACTATAGTATATAATGTATTGACCCTATATTTGTATGTATTTACATATTAATTATTTATGTTTCTATTTTTTTTTTCTTTTTTCTAAATATTTATACGCCCACTTGATCTCATCTCTGCATCACCCAAAGGTAAACTGGTAGATAATGCCTCTGGCATTAAGTCCGCCTTGTATACAATGTATATGAAGTATAATAAATAAAAATAAAAATAAAATCATTATCAATTATTTTTTGCTTTTTAGTTGAAGCGTTCATAGAAGCGTGTTTTTTTTTCATAGAAACATTATTTCTATGAATAAAATAGTTTTCTTTTCATAAGAGTTGTTGCCACGGTGACTATTCGGAATCAATTTTTTTGGCATAGCTAGTACGTATCTATAAGTTTATTTGCAATTCGTGCGACAAAATTCTTGTCGCTTGTCTATACATTTATTTAGCACATCGGATCTTTATAGTTAGCACGATATCGTAATTTTGAACCAGTTAATAGTTAAGTGTTAAAAAGAATAAAGATAAAGGGTAAGATAAAATATATTAACAAATAAGTATTTCGTGACTCAACAATTGTAATAAAATTATATATGATGGATCATAAATTGTGAAAATAGTAACATTGGTAATATTCAGGGCATGTAAGAACTATAGAAATGGCACAATGTGTGGCCATTCACGCACTTGCGGACTAAACAACGGGCATACCAATTTAAAAAAAAAACAATATATTTTTTAAATTGATTAATATTATTTTCTTACTTCATATTGTTTTACCTAGGGTCGTTATAATTCATGAATCATGATTCTAAAAATGATAAAAGCTTGATACCTTCTAAATGATATTGTTTAATTTTACGTCACATTTATTGAAATGGTCACAAATTAATTTACTTTACCAGGAGTACTTAAAGGTTGCACTAATATAAAAAAATTAATAGTTTTACAACAAATTAATAATGAAATGCTCTGATTTAAACCAACTTGTATGTAATAATCACTACATTGTAAACTGGTTTTGAAAAGAGCAACACTAGAGTTTCTTATCCGTTCTTCTCTAGGGAAAACCGCTTCCCGAACCGGGTGGTAGATTAAAAACATAACTGAATCGAAATGATGTTGAACATTTTAATGGATGAACAATTGAATTAATTATTTTAATTTTAATTACTTATTATTTTTCCTTTCACGTATTCTAGATCCTGCATTCATCTACCACGCGGCCTACGCTGTATCCAAGCTAAACCTGCCAAGATATTCTGAACCATTTGCCGTCGGGTTACTTACTGTGCTCATCGACATCCCGTACGACATAGTAGCTGTGAAGTTCGTCCACTGGACCTGGCACGACACCGACCCCAACATCTTCGACCGCCACTACTGGGTGCCCTGGAACTCCTACTACTTCCACGCCTCCTTCGCTGCCAGTCTGTACTTCTGGTTTCACTTTACCAGAAATTGGTGCGCGCCTAATGTTGCCCAATGGGCGTCTGCAGGGTAAATCTAGTAGTGACTTTATCTAATCCCACACCGTATATTTTGTTAATCTATACGAATATATAAAGCTGAAGAGTTTGTTTGTTACCTCTAATCTCAGGAACTACTGGTTTGAAATGAAAAAATATTTTTGAGGTGGATAGGTCATTTATCAAGAAATGCTATATATCAATACGCTATGACATACAGGAGGGAAACAGTAGAGAAAAATCTAGCAAATACGAGGAAAATTTTACTAGTTTTCGTGATCCGATTTGTCTTAAAATTGATATCTGGGGGATCCTTTGCTCCGATATTCTAAACTGATAGTCAGAATTGAATATTTTGATCGCGTTTTTAAAAAGGGTATCCGAACCCGGGTGGAGCTGGGTCGGACCGCTAATATATATTTATGTACCACGTTCAAGGGCAGAAAGCGTAAAAGCCGTCCATTAATCACGTGAGGCTTGTTTGTGGGGGGAGGGGTTGGACAAAAATCTCGAAATATCCCAAGGGGAGAGGCGGGTCTAGTAAGATATCACATGAATTTTGTCGACACATAATTTTGATTAAAATGCTACATAATATATTTTTCGTATGATTATACTTATATGTACTAAAATACACGTGATGTTGGATGGGAATGGGTATTTTTAAATCTCATCACATATCACATCAACCCAAACATCAAAGGAGAGGGGGGTCAAAAAAATGCTAAATAAAAGATCACGTGATTAATGGACGGCCCCTAACAGGCTAGCTGAATATATTGGCTGAAAGATAGTCTTAAATGTTTTACGTCACTCAATGCTTTAATTGGACTGCATGGCGTGGCGCCCTGCAGAGATCATTTGTCAGTGCCGTCATTTTGCTTTCCAGCATTAAAAAAAACATACAATTATAACGCGAAATTTTGAATTTCAGCTAGTTATTTATATCTCTTTGTTTCGCAGCACTAAAGCGGAATGGAAGAGCCTTATTATAGCCGCCCTACTGGGCATGCCTGGTGGTGTTCTCATGTTCATCCCCATCTACCACCCCCTGCACGACGTGTTCAAAATACACTCGGAAGTCACCTTCTTCATGCTGTTCTGCATATTCGGAGTGTTCGTAGTCAGCGGGTTGCTGAGCGAACGCGAGAAATCTAAAGAACCGTAAGTAGATTTATCAGATTCGTTTTGATGGTAAATTTTGTTTCGCCGTTAGATTTTCCTATGTAGAACTTTGAAATAAAATTACTTATATAATTTATAATTGCATTATAATTTTTTCTTCGATTTTTTTTTATTGCAATGAATGGCGAGACGATCATACCGTTCGCCTGATGGTAAGCGATACGACCCTTCATAAAGAGTAGCAACACCAAAAAACACCTTGAATTACAAAGCAATGCCTGGCATTCCGCTGCGCACGCCATCCTGAGACATAAGATGATAAGTATCTATATGTCCAGTAGTAACTCTCGCTACAATGTCCTTCAATCTGAAACACAAGAGTGCATGTACACTGCTCTTTGGCGGGAGAAAAAGACATTGCCGTGCTACCCAGGTGGCCTCTCACAATATGCAAGACGTACCACCACTTTTCTTCTTCAGTGACGAATAATATAATCTTCATCAACAGAGTAACGTATTAAATTACATCTGCATTGTGCAGAAAGTCCACTGTTTAACATAGACCCCTGTCTACGATCATAACATCGACCTGTTGGAAGTGGACTTCATCCAACTTCATGCATTAGGATATTTCCATTGAGTACCTGCTGGTAGTTCTATACTGTTGGACACTTTTTTCTACGATCTCCATACCGACTTGTTGGAAGAAGTCATAGTCATTATAGTCATAGGTCTGACTGATGTTATTGTTCTACAGCCTCACAACAATCGACTACCTGCTGATAGTGCAGCTGGCGATCCACTACATCACCTACTGGGTGTTCGTGGTGTTCTTCGACCCTGAGCGCGAGGTGTCTGTTGGCCTGCACGAACCGGTCGGGCCATGCAACGAAATGTCATCATTGGTTTCGCCTTTTGGACAGGTAATTCTTTTTGTTTATTTATTAATGAAGGTTTCCGCGATATTTGTATAAGGTGCACAGATGACGTAGTAAAGCCTGTAGAATGTAATATCCAAAACGCTTCCATCATGTCTGTATTGTGGACAGAGTGCAGCTATACGATAGGTGCCTATAGAAAAAAAAAATAATAATTCTTAATATGAGCACTAATTAAAACAAAATGTTTTTTAAACAATGATTTGCAATATTAACATAACGAAGGCACAAACATTGGCACAAACTAATATTAAAATAATATAATGGAATATAAATTAATACAAGTCGTGGTGGTTAAGTATAATTTTATGCATTTATATGGGATAATTAAATACCTACATTTCTGCATACTACACTTCAATTTATGAGTTTAAGTGTCAGAAGAATACATATTATTGTTCTCGTATCCCTGCCACTATAAACAATTTATATTGTACTAACTCGGAAAGATTAGATAGGAACCCTTTAGTGTCATATCTAATGTATGTTTTGTTATTGGCACGTTAAACATTTGCGTCCCAGCACTGTTGTGATATCCCGCGTAAGTAGCCACTCTAACGCCTTTTTTTCTACGGACTAAATATTAAGGCGCATTTGCACACTGGTTACGCGCTACGCAGGTGTAGCCATAGCAATATGAAGGGAACAAAACAGTAATGGGTGCCTACACTGTAACTGAACGAAGATATTAATTTATTCTAATACTATATTTTTTCGGTCATCACATTTTTTGGTGATCCTGTAAAACATATTTTTATTAATGATGACGAACTAACTCTATAATAGAACAGTAGAATGTGCTGTTCTGTGAACTCTACATTCATATAAGTATGAAATCGCGGAATTAATGTGATTCTTATTACCCCTGTCTATTCCTTACGGGATATGCAAGGTTGAGTATATTGTATGTAATATTATACAGCGTGATATTGACATCTGGTATTTAATTTAAACCACATGCTCCTAACCATCCCAGGTAACATTGTACCAAGTTTGAACAAAAACTGCCTGATAGTTTTGTCAAAAATCGCGATTTTAGGTTTCAAGGCTATTGATCAACCCCTATAGATACCGAGACTCTTACAGCTCAGATAACTTGCCGAACTGAACTGAAGTTCAGCTAAGCGGTAAAACCCGTATCTATATGGGATGCCCAAAAATAGTAAAAACTAAAATCACAATTTTTGACAAAAAATCTTCGTATATTTTTTTTAAATTATGTAAAATGTCACCTGGGGTGATGAGAAACATGTGGGTTAAAATAAGTACAATGTGTCAATATCACCCTGTATAATACACTATGGTTTATTTCTCATTACATGCATTATGTTCTAATAAATATAAAAATATTCAGCTACCTACTAACATTACAAATCACAATCACAAGAATAATGTTGAAACTTTTCATCCCCCATGTCCTTCCACAATTCGCGTTCTAAGTACATTTCAGGCCATATCGGCGTAGAGCCGCATACTTAGTTTAAAAAATAGTTTGAAAACTTAATTTCAAATGACAAAAGGGAGTCAAAGCGGCTACTTCAGATGTGGCGAGTCATCAGAGGACTCCAGGCCAGTCCGATCTGAAATCGGTCCGGTAATCCCGGCGCACCGGGCTGAGCTGGGCACTTACACCCGGCCATCCTGACGCATGCGCGACAAGATGGGGCGACTTAGAGCGGCGCGCCCCCCGCCGCCTTACTGTGTAGCCTCGTACTCCCGACAGCTTTACAGGGCCTGCTCTATTTATACCAATACGTCATGCAAATGTCTATACCGCGATTCAGGAATAGGTCCTGTCGCACTCAAAAGACTTTCTATCTATTTATGCATTTCCCTGAGGGTGAAAATACACCTGGATTTTCATATGGCGCTGATTCTGAGTTTTTCCACAGTAGCATTCGATAGTTTCTCTGTTAGAGCTTAGCATGCTATCAGTGTTAATAACATAGCTTTACTGATCTTTTGTTGGTTTTTCAGGTCTATTATTGATCCAAATCTAGTTCATATGTGGATTTAGGGGAATCGCGCCAGTAATTACTATTATCAGGACCTTACGATTTACAGTTTTAGGATAATGGTTTGTGAATCGTGTTTACAGCCGATATTTGTCGTAATCGTATCGTTCCAAAGTCGTGCGGTGTGCAGAGTTTTTTGAACGTAAATGGTATATAACGCGGGAAAATTGCTAAGAGATTGCTCTGGATACAACTATGTGAAAACTACTATTCATGGGATGGCTCTGTTTAAACTCCGGACGACAGAGGGCGCTTTGTATTTATTATTTAGAAATAAGTAGTTCTAAAATGTATTCTGTATCAACCCATATATGTCCCACTGCAGGGCACGGGCCTCCTCTACAATCGACAGTACGATTGAGAGTGGTTAGGCCATATAGTCAACCACGCTGGCCTAGTGCGGGTTGGCGGACTTACATACCATAGAAATTCTTAAAAATCGCTATGGTATGCAGGTTTCCTCGCGATGTTTTCCTTCACCGTTTAGTGTATGGTGATTGACTAGCAATATTATTTTAATTATGAAATATTATAATGTTTTAATGTTCATTTAATTTTTTGAGCATAAAATAGTCTTTAAATTAAAGCAATATTAGATGTGTTGTTTTTTTCTCTACAGCCTTTTTGATGCTTCCCGCGATAGAAGAAGTTGTAGCATTTGAAAAGACCTTTTTAATTATGTATCTCACTCATCGCTGTTGGTTTATAGGTTGGGATGTTAGTTCTTATTGATTACCACTATCATTATAAAGTTACTCTCAGTGGCAAAGTGTCCATATAACTCGATTCCGATCGGCTTACCGTTGGTGCGAAGATTTGAAAATATTTTTTTCAATATAATATTATTTTAAAGGATAACGGCTACTTAAAAAAATTACTCTTTGCCACCTGAACTTATTATAGTTATTTAATTTAGCGTGGAATTAATGTGGTCGCGGATTCGAGTCCAAAGCATACAGTTCTAGAGATTCGAATTTACTTGGTTATTTGTAGTCAATTGTCACTAAAGGTATGAAGGACAACATCGTGATAAAACCCACATATCTGCGTTTTATTTCATAAATAATTTCAAAACTTGTGTCCAGTGCGGCAATCCTAAGGTCTATTTTCAGCAGAATACTTCCTATAGCTGATGAGTGAGAGAGTGCAAGAAAGAATGTGGGGTAATCGCTGGGGGTAGCATATTTATATCCACTTACACCCGCCCAAATAATGGTAAACTTGTCGAAATCATCATCATCATCATCTATTGTTCACCGTTAATATATTTTTATTCCGCAGCATAAACTATAGGTTAGAGTAATGACTATAGTCACTTAGTAGCATTGTATTAAGATATTTTATATTATTGTGTCAATAGTAATATTGGTGTATATTAGGCCTAAATATAAGATTTAACATCTTTAACATAAAGGTATATTTTAAAGGTTACAATAAGAAATTCGAAAGATTTTTATCAAATTGCTAACAGTCGGGCTGACATATTATTTCTCTTACACATTGTAACCAACCAACTTTCTTCACTTAAAGGTTGAATTCCGAATATAAAATAGTCTACGTCATTTCCTAGCGTGACACTGGTATCTTTAAACAAAATAATTAAAACCGGTACAATGGTTTAGGCGTGATAATGGATAGAGAGTCAGGTAGAGTTTAAAACAAAATATGGTTTTCAAATAACACAGTTATGTGTAATTACTATGTTTCAATAGAACAATATTATTATGTGATTATAAGATTTGTTGAAAATTTTATTAAATATTGTCAGTAACTGAGGACCCTCGTTAACAGATGGCGCTATTTTATCTCGTAGTCCCATTTGAACGGTGTAGGGCAACCATTCCCGAAGGGGGTGGTACCCCCACTCCCACAGGGTGAGTCTGGGTGGTGACTCAGGGTTGCTAATGATTTTACACATTTATATTTATTCATTTTATATCTTTCAATATTTTTCATAAAACAGTGGTAGAGCCGGGCTGTGGTAAGGCTCGACTTGACCGAGATTTTATAAATCATTTCAAGTACAAAAATTGACGTGACACCTTTTCTATTCCCTTTCTTTTAGTGAATGAAAACTTTTCCGTCTCAGTTTTTCTGTTTCCCTTTCATTTGAAAGACTGGCAATGCATCTATAACCTATTATTTTATCTATTGTAGGGCGACATATTCACTTACTGAAAAAGCCCTAAATTTAGAATAAAGAAATAAAAAAATGGTATCTATTGTAGATGTTTATAAGCTCCGGCTTTCGACTAGACTCTCACTATCAAGGTTTGACCTTGTAATACATTTAAAGTCTCAGGGGCATAACGCACAAGAGGTCAGCAGTGAAACGAGCAATCGGGTCACGACTGCCGCCTCAAGCAAATGCTTACCCACAGTCAGATATATACAGAAAACCATGGGTACAAATCAATTAAGTTCTTAAAAAGAGTTTTTTTCATGACTGGAGCAGAATGAATCTAAACGACTATACTTGTGTGTGTGTCCAAAGATATAGGGAATGTCAGCGGATTATATTTTCAAGATTGCAAAGTATGTTATCTCAATGCCTTGGCAAAATATCATCATCTTTTGACGTTGGGATTATTAATTGAAAAAGTGTGAAACAAAAGCTTATTGTTGACGTCAACTTAAAATAATAAGCAACACAAGCACAGTCAATAAGAGCAAAAACATTTTTTAATGTATTTCGACTTTTTAAAAGTTACTCTACAATGCCACTTTTTAAAGCAAAATTCTTTTTACAATGGACACAGTGGTCATTAATAAAACTAAACAATATTTGATCCCTGCGTTGACAACCCTTAGTCGGGCTGTTGCCACCCTTTGTGCTCCCTTTATGTACATAAATCTCGGAGCATGATCGTGTGCATCGGGTATATAAACATGTATACAATGACTTTGTGTGTGTTGGTCGGTATTATTGATAGTAATGTATAGTTTAGGAATATTAACTTGTAAATTTTAATGATATAGCTAAGAGGCTAATGCTTGTACTAAAAATGAAAGTAAACAAAATTGTAGCCGACCGATGTCGTTTTTAATAATCAATATTTTTATAGCTTTAGTCCCAAGATACAAGATCTCAGTCTTCTGTCGTGGATATCTGAGCAACGAGAGACTTTTTAGTCTGACAAACACTCAGACCTTACCGAACTAACTGAACTCACTTCAAGCCAGAGTTTAACCAACTACGCCACGGAGATTGCAGTTTGCACTTATTATTTACGCTATTATAAAGGATTTGCGGATAGCTTATTTACTGGATGAAATACAACAACAATATTTTTAATAATTAGACAATCTTTGGCAGCCCGCGGAGCAGTATATTTTAAGAGCCTTTGTCATCAACTATTTTATTAAAAAAAATTGTGGGCTGTTTAATGTTTGCGGTTTTAATACATTTAGGCCTTACTCTACCACCCTTTATAAACAAATGTTGTATATTGAGAATAACAATATACCACAATTTACAATCCATATTACTGTTAATATAAAAAAGTTATGCTCAATTTCAGACTTTATACAAGAGAAAATACTTCTGCCCTACGGATTATGACGAGAAATACTTCGACTTCCATTGCGTGGGTGGTAAGAAGCCTGAAAACGGAACCACCTGGTACACCATCTGTGGAACGCCTTTTGAGTAAGTTTTGTTTCCATAGGACACGAGCAAGCAAGATCTCACCTGATTCATATACATTATACAATTTTAAATTCCATTTTTGATATCGAATGTTTTGTTACTACGCTAAACTGAATTCAAAACTTTGAAAGGGACAAAACATATATTAATAAAAAAAAGTAACATATAGTTGAATTTGAGAACCTCCTTTTTTTGGAGACGGTATAAAAAGTTTTGAAACTGTTTAAGTATAAGGCCGTACGTGTTTACTGCCCATGAACATCTACGATACTTGGATCAAAATGGGTGGGGATAGAGTCAGAAAAACTATTGGAAGAGGAAAGGAGCATTGGCCCTCGGGAAAGATACAGTCATTTTGTAACCAATAATACCGACTTTTTATTTTTCGCTCTCAAATATTAAGTATATTTTCACAATATGTATCTGGCTTACAAAAAGGGAAATGGGACATGAATTAAATTTTATTTTAGTCAAGTTTAAAAGTCTATTCCCAAAAACATTCGATACCGTTGGCTGAACACATGTCGCAAACCATACAAAGTGTACGAGATACATATTTCAATGTCATGTCATGGAATATTTTATGAACTAGTTTTAGTTATACCCACTAATAATAATAAGCTTGCACTGGTTGGTTTTAATTTAATCGCAGGTGTATTATTGCCAGTATGTGTTCTTAACAAATAATTTAAATTGTTAGAGTAAATTTGAGTTATTCGAGGCTGCAATTTGTGCATGCATGGCTTACATCCATCACTACCACATCTTGGGACCGATATCTAGTCATGAGATTTTATACAATTTCAGTTACTCACCTAATTATGGGTTTAGTTGAGGTACCTCTGTGGTCTGCCTACTGCTTAGGAAATTCGAATGATCATACCATATTTTTTCGCGCTTTAAAAAAATATATTTATCGTTCCAGAAATCGTGCCGAATATATCGTCGTATTGTCTTCCATTTTGATCCTGGCTTCTGGAGTATTCTACAACATCTATTTCAAAACAAGCGCCAGCCAACCCAACCAGACAGCACAAGCTAAGAAATTGAAGAAGAAATAAGAATTCTATCCCAGAATCCGTGTCTGCTGATCTTCCTGATATTCGCAAAGTCGAGTTAAATTTTTCGGCCTAATCCTAACTTAACCAACGATGTTCTAAAAATGTGCAGATTTTCTAGTGTGAACTATAACTAAATTTAATTTATCAATAATTCAAGTATAAAAAACAGGAAGAAAGATAACAATACTTAGATTAAATTAAATAGATTTAAGTTGTAATATTTATTTGTTATGTTATAGCGTTTCCTGTTTAATAATATACGGATCAATATATTTATTATGGGCTACATTTCTTATACACATTTCAATTTTTATTTAGATTATAATTATTATACCAAGAGCCCGTTTCAGCCAGACTTTATTCATTTTATAAAAGCTGACAGTTTGTCTACGCCTGCCTTTGCCTAGGCATCACACGATCAGCTATTATGAAGTTCCGATCGTGGTTACTTTGGAAGTTATCAGCTTCAATGTGTCTGGCAAGATGAAAGAACCATCAAAAGTGTGTGAATACCAAGGGAATATTTTTTATAGTTAACTACGATATATTTAACCTTTAACAGTACCATTAAAATATGTGTTATATTATTTAAAAAAATACACGATATAATAATTTATCTTGAGCCTTGCAGCCGGCTGGCGATAAAATTATAAGTCACCAGGTGTTAGGTCTCTCATATTTCCGAAGCCGCCTGGTTAGGTGATACCACGGCAATGTCTATTTCTTCCGCAAAATAGTAGTGTAAATGCACTTTCGTGTTTCGGTTTGAAAGACATTTTAGCCAGAGTAAGTACTGGTCATATTGAGACTTAACATCTTATGTGTCAGGATGGCGAGCGCAGTGGAATGCCATGCATTGCTTTGTAATTCAAGGTGTAGTTTTGATTTGCTGTTTTGTTCATGAGCGGTAGTATCGCTTACCATCAAGGTAGCCTTGTTCGTCTCGCCATTCATTGCAATAAAAAAGACAGAAAATATAAATTAGCTTAGCAGTGGTATAAGTGCGGCCTTCCATTCTATAACTTCACTTGATTCTAATCGCAGCTTCTAATCTTTGTAGTGCCATTGCCAGAAAAAAGCCTTCCTTTCACTTCCGCGTCTTGATTATATTTGTTCTCAAGTTTGGATTATGACGAAAACACTAACTAGCTCGGAATATAATTTATACATGTCCAGGAATTGAGACTAGAAAAGAGAAGTTGCATACTATTTTTTGGTACTCACGCAAGTATTTAAGTATGGGAAGTAAAAGTGAAATCAAATATCCTTATGCCATTTATTAATATCATTTAATCATATCACGGTAGTTGATATGCCTGTTTTGACAGCGAATCACAACAATAAGTTTTACCTAATTACTATGAACTCCAATATATTTATATCGTATATTGATATTAGAATATTTAGGCGTAAATTCGTAAATTTCGTAAGGGATATCAGAATCAGAGAGGGATTAGTTTCATACACCCATCGCTCAGGAACACATCGCACAGCTATTATGAATATTGAATGAATACCATGTTGAATATATTTTAACATTTAATTGTGTTATTACGTATCGTATGTTTTCACATTGTGCATCACAAATAAGTGTACGATTACATTTACATATATGCTTAGGTGTTAAACACAGCGGACGCAAATACCTGTCTCAAACATGTCCCTAATGCACGTCCGATATTTTGTGCGGAAATAATTTAAACATAATTCTAAACGAACATAAGTCACAACCAAAATTTATACCCAAAAATAATCACAAGGCGCGCGTCAGAGCTAGTACAACACAACGCACAAACCAAACACGACTTATCCTACGCACCTACTGAACATACCAACATAATATCAATCTAAGCGGAACACATCAATACAAAACTATAAAAGAACATAAACGGAACTGCAACTGCGGCATCTAAACGCGTCTGCTTGTGCGCACTCCGAGGAGTCCGCAGCGTTGTTCCTGGAGACACGAATAGGACTATCACTATGGAATGACTCGATAATCAAGGACAATTTATTGTTCCTTGCAAATATACGATTAATACAATAAGAATAAGTATAATATCATTAAATGATACGTAGCGACAAACGCTAATGCAATTACAGGTATCAGTCAGGTAGACCTGTAGGACTTCTATCAAATACGTTATTACATCTACAACATTTTAGATGATATTAGTATCATCGTATACCTAAGATAAAACGAAGTAAAAGTCTTCGTTGCGTAATTTATAGCGTACAGTTGAATATTCGCAAAAAAAATATAAAAAAATTATATTTCTATATCATTATGGAGAAACAAGAACTAGGTAAATAGTATTTTATATCTTGTTTCTATATACCTTAATTGAAGGAACTGGGTCCAGGAATTTTCTTTCTAAGAAAATAATGAGATTTCAACGTACCGAGTAAAAACCAAATGATAATGTAGCGGACGGATGCCGTTGAAATTGGGGAACTTTGTGTAACTAAACGATGACGCCTTACAAGCAAATAGGAACAAAAAGTCGGTACGTAAACTGCGAACTAATAATAAGTTAGGGCTTGGAGTTGAAGAGGTCGGCGATGACGCTGGGCTCGGCCAGGGTGGAAGTGTCGCCCACGTCGCGGTCGCCGAGGGCCACCTTCCGCAGTATCCGGCGCATGATCTTGCCGGAGCGCGTCTTGGGCAGGCCCGGAGTGTAGTGGATCACGTCGGGGGCGGCGAACGCGCCGATCCTCTGCCTCACCCTGATCTTCAGCGAGTCCGTGAGCTCATCATCGGGGAACGCGCCCTCGTTGAGCACCACGAAGCAGTAGAGCGCCTCGCCCTTCACGTCGTGCGGCTTAGCTACCACGGCGGCTTCAGAGATCTTCGGGTCTTCGGTGAGCACGCTCTCCACTTCGGCGGTGGACATCAGATGGCCAGACACGTTGAGCATGTCGTCGATGCGGCCCGTCACCCATAGGAATCCATCTTCATCGCGCCTTGCACCTATAAAATTCTCAAGTTAACCAATTGCGACGACAAACCCAAACAATTTGATGAGCGAGTAACATTTAATTAAAACCGCTTAGCAAAAGTGAATGTTTTGGTGAGAGCCAAACAATCAGCTGATCTATTCATAGCGTGAACTGCCGGTTAACGCTCCGCGCCTCGTGGCGGCGTGCTTAGCGATCATATAATAAACTATCGGAGCGCAAGGTTAGTGAGGTATATAAATGTATGGTTAGTGGCGCGTTGATTTAAAACTCATCGTACCGTCGCCGGTGCAGTAATAGCCTGGGAACTTGCTGAAGTAGACCTTCTCGTAGCGAGACTGGTCGTTGAAGAGAGTCCTCATCATGCCGGGCCAGGGCCGGGAGAACACCAAGTAACCCTCGCCGGGGCCTTCAATCACTTTTCCCTCCTCACTCAGAATGATCGGCTCCACTCCGAAAAATGGGAATCCCTAAGAACACACAAAAATAGTAATTGAAAAGGACATACAATGTGAGGCAGTGATTGGACTATGTTTTTTGTTTTCATTTTAGTGCTTCTAAGGCGGATGCCACTTAAAATAACTACTAACACTATTATGACCTAAATGTGTATACTTGTTACCTAATGAATGAATACTGGCAAATTATAGTTTAAGTTTCATATCTTGAGTCGTATCTTTGCGGGCTCTGCATACACTGCTATCTAATACTAATTAGGTGAAATAATGATATAACACTAATTGAAATAACAATTAATTAAAATAATTATTCCTCTATTTTATTTCTACACTTGATAAAGTATTTAAAAGACTGATGTTGTAGGTATCAGTTATTTGAAGTGTACATTATTTTATATTACGGAAATACAAAATATGTTTTTTAAACTTAGTATAAATGATTGCAATTTTCTATTTTTTGTTTGATAACAAGGAACAAAAAACATTTAAATACGTAGAATAGTTATTAAAATTATAAAAAACAGACCACGGACAAAACGTACATAACTTGCAATCATATATTACTTTATAGTTTATACCGACTGAACTTCGGTCAAGGTTTCATAGTGGAAATTATTTCTTCGTTTACTTCATAGACCGTGTTTACGTCACATCTACATATTTACACATTTTATACTTGATCAGTAATTCAATTCAATAGGTATTTTTGTATTTGGTAGAATAGATAATTATTGACGTATTGATATTTTCATCAGGTATTTTTTACTTCATAAACCACTAGGCCAGCTGAATTAAGATCACTCATTTTAGACATTGCCCCTACTTAGCAAAAATTAGATTAGATTCATACAAATTGTATTATCAGTATTAATCGTCATTCATCTTAGTATAACTATTTTTATCTGAGACTAGATGACCCACAGTCAAAATCAACCGAGATTTTCATAAAGGATTAGAAATCATCAAGTTTTAAATAAAAAATAACAAAAAAATTGAGTGATACTTACAGCAGCGCCAGGCTTCATGGGAGTAGCACCAGGCAGACTTGTGAGCACGTGACCACCAGTCTCAGTCTGCCAGAAAGTGTCCACGATGGAGCACCGACCTCCGCCGACTGTGTGGTAGTACCACAACCACGCCTCAGGGTTGATAGGCTCGCCCACGCTGCCCAGAATACGCAGCGTCTTCAAATCATGCCTGGAAACACACACGTGGTGAATATCATGGCATCGAGTGCTGCGATTTATTATATGTCGTAAAGACAATTAACTATATCTATTAGCACTTTCCACCGCCTTATCTCAGTACCTACGTGATTACGTAAACATATTACTCAATTGCATGCACTCACGTCAAAGAGTGCGAATATGTTCTATGATTTTTGTCATTTTCATCTATGTGTCTTTTTTATCTGCTTATACCGGGTATATCAAGAGTGCTACCGAAAACGAAGCCGAGTGGTAGTTTAAGTGACTACAAATACAATGAAACTAAAAATTTTGCAAAGAAACTCGACAATTTTTAATTAATATTTTTTTAAAAAATCGTCGAGTTTGATTGGTAAATCCATCGTTTTTGCTAAAATAATAATTTAAAGCCTTGCGTACTATAGCGGGTTTAAAAATAAGAGTGTTCACTATTATTTAAGAAAAATCTATGTATTTACCACACTAACTAGACGATTGATTTTTTTTTTCTTTTTTAAGTCGTCTCAACTTTTTGCACAATATTTAGTTGCATCGTGTCTGAAGTCACTAAATCTACCACCCAGCTTCGTTTTCTGTAGCTGTCTTGATATACCCTGTATTATTTAGTATAAAATAGAATGCGCAATGCTACATAAGTGCTTTAAGTTTTAATATTATAAGTGCGGACATAGTTAAGTAAAGCTACATAAACTGTAAGTGGATAACCGTATTTTCGTAAAACCTCAAGTCTTCTAGTAGTTTCTACGCTAGGAAGCGTTTAATAAATGTCACCTCTGGAACAGAAACTGGTATGGACACAGACTCTGCGCTAAAAAGGTATTTGCTATCGCGCTCTGTTATTGAACACGACACTATGAAGTGCCGAGTGCTCATGAAGGCGCCTTGCTGTTTAAAAAAGCGGTCATGGATATAGCTGGGAAATCGGTGAAAGTAACTCCTTATTTTCGAATCAAATAATTGGGAACTTGCACAGTTTAGGTTATTAGTGTATCTAAAAAGAGCTTTTATAAAGATACCAAATACGAAAATCACACATACAACAAAATATACGTATATAGTTTAAAGTCACTCCTTAAAATGAAAACGACTTGTAAATCACAATACGAACAATATATTATTATCATTTTATGCAAACTACAGTCTTATTCATGATAATCAATTTTTATGCTTCATTTCAAATCAGCCTATTTTATCAAGAATAAATCTTTCACTTCAATGATTAGGATAATTTTCCGTTATAATGTTAGTGCAAGTAACCCATTCAAAATATTATTTTTATGTTTGTAAGAATGGCTTTAAAACCATGATCAATTCATAACAATGAGTAGTTATAATTACCTTATCTAATCCCAGATATACGCATGAATATACTACTATAGCGGGTTTATTATTGAAGTACCATTAAAATAAGTTACAACCATGTATCGACCTAAGCGTTAGGTCCTAAGCTATCGAAGGTGAATCTTTGATTCCCGAGGATGAGATTTGTTCAATTACCAAGCGGGTTCATCTGTCTGCGTCAATATACTCGTAGCAACATCTTTGTCGTCAATATGCCATGTGCCATTGAAACTGCATGATTCAATTGTTTTATTTCAAATCTATACTTAAACAATAAGTCCAAATAACATTTAATTTTACGGTCATGTAGTTATTTCTGCACTACTTATTTTAGCGCGATGCGGATGCCGATGTAACTTATTTCATTGGTACACCTTTAACAGTGTCTACGTTCGATACCACACATTCTAAACTATTTAACTAACTAGTAACTACGAGTACAACTCCATATAAGCACGAAACAAACCAAAATTCCAAAAATTAAAAAGTCCTTATGTCTACTATAATTTAACTACTTATTTCTCCAAAAATAAGATTCAATATTTTGGGTTTTTAATATTAATCTTTTATTTTTAATAATTATTTTGATTGGATTATAATTACACGTTAGTTACACAATACAGGCTGTTTTTGTTAGACATTGCCGATGACATTGACCGTAAACGCATACCCTTGGAGTTCGTACTGCCTACCTCTGCCACGACTCTACACAATCGTGTACAATCTAATTTTAATAAATGTAGCTTAGTTTACACTTCAATACTCTCTATTATTATCAATAAATAAAAAACGTATTTCCTATATGAAAATCTTACCAAAGATTATTGTAGACCAGTGTTTTTCAATCTTTCTAAATACGCGACCGCTTTTCATGTTTAAAATTTCTAATCCATTGGGCCATAGACAAAGTTAGTAATTTAGAAGACTACGTTTATGATTATCTCCATTTTGTGCCTATATTTATCACTAAGGAGGCCGCGACCCATAGATTGAAAAACACTGCTGTAGACCAATGTACGGCGCGGGTCGATGACGCGATCATCATTTTACAAATGATAGATAGTTAAAGATGTTCAATGAACCGTACTTGGATCAACGAGAAGCCAATTAGCATGGCAACGCAAATTGATAGTAATACCAGCAGTCCAAGCAATATTAACTAGCTATATGTTACTGTACTATATGGGTATATCCTGACTGCAACCGAAAATCCAGAACGAATCCAGGTGGTAGTTTTAGTTACTTCAGACGCAACGGAAATAAAACATCTTTTTTGAAATTTTTTAGATAAATACTTAGTTTTTCCTAAAATAATAATGAACACACTTTTATTTTTAAAGACGCAATAGTTCGTAGTATTTCAAAAGCTATGTATTTCCAATCCAAACATAATGATACTTAAAATAATAAAAAAAAGTCGTCGCTTTTTGCGAAATTATAACTGCATTGTGTCTGTATGCACTTAAATTAGCACCTGGCTTCGTTTTCGGTCGTAATCTGAATACACGTGTTATAAGCCCATAAATGCCTATTGCTGAGTATGGTACTCCTCTAAAAGTTTGTTCGATTGAAAGATCTTAAGCCAGCCCACCACGCTGGCCTATTACGAGACCGTGGCCTTTACCCACCAAATAAATTCTATTAATTATCTCTATGGTAAAGTTCCTACACGATGGTTTCCGTCTTCATTAAATTGTGTGGTAATTGGTTGAATAAATGAAAGAGTTCAAACACCGATTATCCGATACGTAAACGCGGGCTGAAAATTATCCGGTGATAAATCCTTAAACGTTCACGCATTACACCTTGACATGACCTACTATCACACGAACAAATCGTCTCGTCAACCTTATAATAGTAGCTGCTAAATATGACAAGTCATCGGCACTGATTGTATGTTGTCTGTGTATTTTCTGTATCAGCCCATATACTCCCCACTGCAGGGCACATGCCTCCTCTACGATTGAGAGTACGATTAGGCCGTATAATCCACCACGCTGGCCTAGTGCCGTTTGGCTTTACATACCATATTATGCTCCACGCGAATCGTTTGGGTTAAATGTAGGTACAGCTTTTATTGAGAATTAGTTTAGTACCCTTGTCTTTAATGACAACTCTATTAAATCATATGACACCCTTGTTTACAGAATTCACACTAAAATTCATAATTTCATCTCTGACTCGCGAATTAGAATTATTGTGAATTCATTTCAATTAAATAATTATCAAACAGCATAATTTGTAGTTTCATAAACCGAAACGATTTTACTTTACAGTTTTAGACTAGACTTAACAGTTCTATTGTAATTGCCAGTAAGCTTGTGTAATCTCTGCGGTAATTTCGATTGTATCAATTTTTCCATACACACTAAATGATAATCTATACTCTCAATCGCATACAAACTTGCAATAAGTGAATACAGAATGACAAAGATTTAACATTTCGCAGATGAAATTTCCGGCAATTGAGTTAGTAAATGAAAAATTGCCCCTTCTGTGTGTGAATTACATTACAATAGGGTGCAGAAATGCAGTTATTGAAACTAGTTCGCTATGAAGAGAAGCATAGTTTCCTGTCACGTTGCATGTACTTAGACAACAACTGGAGGAGTTAGTGGACGATCACGCCGGAAATGGCAGATTTAACGCCTAGCGGTTATCAATCCAAGTGTCTTTAAGTATAAGGTGTAAGTTTAAACGAGGGGCTTGTTTTGGCACGTGATAATACTTTGTTGTATGTTACCAATAATTTATGTATGAATATGTATAATATAAGTATAATATATCCTTAATAATAATAATATACACCTGTCTCCGTTTCTCGGCACTACTTTAAGGTCGACTGGTAGAAAATGTCAGTAGGCATTAAGTCCGCCTGTACTATTTAAATTGTACAAAATGTAAAATTAAATAAATAAGTAGGTATATACAGAAACATATTGATAAACAATACGCAAAACCTTAAAAAATATTTGGCTAAAAGTGTAACAACGTGTGGATAACCTTGTATTATATAATAATTGACCATCGCATCAGCCATTAATAATACTTTTACTAGAGCACGCACTCTTGCGCATAGCACAAGCAACGGCAGGTACAAACAACACAGAGAAATGGGGCATGTTGTATGCATGAAACAGACCTTATTCACGGATATAATCATATTTATCATCTCAGCCACAGGAAATCCACTGCTGAACATTGGCCTCCCCCAAGTATCTCCACATCGAAGCGGCCTGCGTGGCGAGTATTGGCATAAACCCACATAATTACGGCACAAAACGTTTTACGATGTGATAAATAATGGCGAGCTTAATATTCGCGATTATCGTATTTGGAATATACTTAGTCCTCAACATATGCGTTTATAAGGCGCTCATTTAACCTTTCACCCCGAATTAATAGAGGCGGCGCGCGGCGCGGTCAATGTGGTCAGTATTGCCGATTTTTATGATTGTTCGTTAGAAAATACTGCTAAATTGCAAACACACTGCCCTTTTGCTGTAAACACTGAAGCACAGGCTTCCTCCCTACGATTTCCACAGCGACCTGCATTCAGCAACTTTCTGCAACCTTACCTCGGGAGTGTCCACCCCTTGCAGCACTTTCTATATTTATATATTCTTAGAGGATTTCCACCAAGGAGGCGGGAATATCGCATGATCACGTGACGCAATGACGTAACGATTGAAAGAGACAGCACACTTTCACTTTTTCGCGCGGGTGCTCGGATGCGACGGATGGCTAATAATTTTTGTTTCCTGATTTTTAAATGTTTTGTTTGATTTAAGTCTAATATTGATTAAATAGTCGACTAGACCTAGTGGAATAATATTATCTGTTTCGTGTTTAAAAAATAGATAAGCTTCTGATCTTTAAGAATATATATACGAGTATTCTACACATATATAAAAACACACACACACACATAGAGAGAATCACAGAACAGATGAATATGGTTATTAAAGAAGGGAAATACAAGCGTTTGACGCGTCGGAAGGCGGTGCATAAAAAGCATCACTGCCGCGGTACGGATAATTTGTCAAATCAGTCGTTGTCAAAATAGAGTAAATATGCAAATTTGTGCTATTTTATTGTACAGTTCCAATTCTAAAGCGTCGAATATCAATAGGGGAAGAATTTCATACCACTATTAAACCTGATTTTATTGATTTTCATCTATATTTCCAAAAAATACGTTTATTAATTACGACATATTAAAGAATTCAGTAATATGATAGACGACAAATCAAAAATATACATTGCTGATTACGCGTACATACAATGCACGCGAATGCCAAGTTCCTACGCAATGTATGCGACTCATTTTTGTTATGTCAACTTCGAAATTTGTCACATGTCAAACAGTGTTGTGGTCATGTAAATAGTAACTATATCGATGCAGTTATAGATTTCGTGTACTTGTAAATTAGTTTTCATAGCAATTAAACAAAGAAAATTTAATCATATCCTTGAGTAATTTTAAATTGTAGTACTCGTAACGTTTGATAACGTTGACGACCTATCCTTATGTTTTAATGTCATAACTCCGCCAACTTGAGAACAACATGCATAATTATTATATTTGTGTCTGAATATACTTTATAATATAGCAACTCATTCGTTTATAGGTTTCCAAGAATGAGTCGATGAAGGCAACAGGTAGAGAAAACTAGATTCCTACAAAATCCAATACGATTTGTTCAAAGTATTTATTTTTGTTAAACAAAAGACAAAGAAAAATCTGTATCACAGGTAATATACAAACCAAAAATAATTACGTGCAACGCTTATGGAAAAACTGAATCATGGGGATGAAATAATGAAATATTGTATGAAAAATCAAAACGACTGAAGCTATTGACGTTAAAAAATCATAATTTGATTATAATAATTGCATATATGAGCCTTTCCAATAATAAAAATGTTAATAACTCACACATAGCTGAAAATCTTGAAAATCCTGTACATATAGATTTGTAAAATAGTATACAAATTAAGATTAACTTTCAATATTAGATATTGTAGTCTTATTTATTTTCTGTCTATCAACATAATACTAATTAAATAACTCTATCAGGAAAACCATTAAGCATATCGATAAAATAAATTCCAGTCCTATAACAAAGACATATTTCCATAATTTTATCGATACTTTAAATCGACTATTCCAAGCTATATTATTGTGGAGTTTTTGTTTTTCGAAAACGACGACACTGGTTTTGATATTTGATACATTTCGACGACTAACGCCTTTCTAACCATATTCAACTGTTCTGTGGAGAGAATGGATCCAATTGGTCTTACCTGGTGACGTATTGGTCTCCGAATCTCATGAGGGCGCGCAGAGCAGTTGGGGCAGTGTAAAACTGCGAAACGGTGTACTTCTCAATGATGGACCAGTAGCGGTTCTTGTCCGGATAGAAAGGTGTGCCTTCGAACTACAATACAAATATCTATTAACACGTCTTTTTTAAAACCATTTAAATCATGGTCAATTTTAGGCATATTTGAAAAGCTAGGACAATGAAGGATGATAAGCATTTTTAGCTGGGTTTATTAACAATATCTGATTGTTGGTTTAAGAGTTATTTAATTTAAACGCGGCACAATGTGGATAGGTAGATAAATTATGACTTATTTTCATCCCAAGATGAAATGGGAGAGTCTTGTGCCTACAGCCATACCTGGCAGAAATCCATATTCGAGTAAATATCTTCGAGATTCCTCAAAACGAAAAAGTCATGTAATGGATTAATGGATTGTCCTTCCGGAAATCAAAAAAAGGATCCTATATATATTTATTATTTCCCCCCTCATATTTTATATATTTATATACGGAAAAAACACTACATATACATAATCGTATATGTAACTACCTGTTTATTATTATAAAAGAAGTTTATTTTTTGGTGTTCTTGGCGTAACATATTATATTTATAATGATTATTTAAAATTAATGCTTTACATTGCTTTAAAAGGCTGTACGACTTGCTTCAGAAACCGTGAAACATAGGATTGTTCCGCACAAGGTCTCAAATACAATGAATGTACTGAGCATAATATGTTTTATGTAACAAAGAAAAATTATCTAAAGAAATGCTAGTCTTATAAGCCCATATGTGTAATGACGAAATGCGTCCACAATTATAAGTAGAGTTGTACAGGCTTTACCACGCGAGTTTCGTAGAATATTGATGATTTTTTTGGGGAGAAATTCAGGTTACGTCACAATACTTTCTTTTGATGTTATTGTATTTTTACTACTACTTTAAATGGTATTGTATTTTTTGTCTTTAATTAACTTCGCCCTAAAACATAAAATGTTATTAATATTAATTCAAAAAATCGATTACTCATTCATTATTTCATAAACGGTTATAACATTACCGATCTAACCAAACAATTTATTTCCTAATTGGATTTCCTTATAATAATTGATGTTTTTTTGCGTTGGGTTATTTTTCCATTTATTTAGGCAAATAGTGATTTCTTCAAACTCAATGTTTTTTTTTGGTTTATGCTTTATTGGTGTTTATAATTATATTTCCAAATGAATACACAAAAAAAAATGCAATAATATTTGGCAACTTAATAAAAGAAACATTTTTATCGCATTCAGTATCAATTTCAGACGCATCTATGTTGTTATGGTTAGATAAGACAGATAGACAGATGACAAAGATCTGAGACGATTGACCAAAATTAACGACGGCGGCGACAGAAGAAAATGGAAAACATTGCGTCAATCACGCAATAAAAATTAACCACACTTTATAAATACGCTGATTATTCGTCGGAAAAATTACTATAAATATAGCTTCGCGGAAACTTATTATTAAACGTATTTATTACTTAACCCTATTTTGAGCATTATAAATTCGAGTTTTTGAAATATCAAGGCCTATTGGATACATTACAAATTTTGTAACATATTTATAATTAAGAGGATAAAATATTTGTTCTGTGGTAGAGTCAGTTGCGGAATTTTTCGGATTGGAAGATTTCTGGAATTGGAGGATGAAAGGTAGAATGGTAGGGCAGGTTTTCGGACAGCAGCAATGTCATAAAAGCGAAGGTCAAACCTATACCTTACCATGACGCTAGTGGCGCCGTTGGCAAGAGGCGCGTACACCACGTAAGTGTGACCCGTGATCCAGCCGATGTCAGCGGTGCACCAGTAAATGTCCTTGTCGCGGTAATCAAACACGTAGCGGAATGTAGCAGCGGCATATAGCATGTAGCCAGCAGTAGTGTGCAGCACGCCCTTGGGCTTACCCGTAGAGCCACTAATACAAATATATATTTAGTCACAATTATTTTAACTGATATAGAAAATAAAGAAAGAAAACCGCTTACCTGGTGTACAGCATGAAAAGGGGATCCTCAGCGCGCATCCATTCAGGGGCGCAAATGTTTGACTGGCCGTCAACAAGATCGTGCCACCACACATCTCTCTCGTCGTTCCATTCGTACTGTGCAGAGAAACACATAAATGTGTGTGTAAAATGTATGTCTCGTTCGAAATATTGGCGACATAGAAAGACTACTTTCGCCATGAGCCATGCAAAGAACAATAATAATAAAAAGTCAGATGTCGCATATTTATAAGCCGAAATTAAAGAAATGATGAAAATACAGAAAGACTTACCAGCTGTCTAGTGTCGCGAGGGATAGGGCCACAAGGAGTAACTCTCTGGAGATGAGCGACCACGAGGCACATGTCAACGTGGTGATTGTATTTCAGTTTCACCTTATCTAGAGCCTCATCGCAAACGTTTTTCAGAACCAGAAGTTTCTCCCCACGCCAGGTGCCGTCAACTGTCACAATAACCTTGGACTGGCAATCAGCAATGCGTTCGGCCAGTGAGTCGGCAGAGAATCCTGCGAACTGAAGACAGTCATTTGTAACGCAGTAATTTCATGCTACAAGTAGTTTTTCTTACATTCAAACTATTGTAATTACCACGACAGAGTGAATGATGCCCATTCTAGCGCAAGCGAGCATGCAGACGACTGTTTCCAGGATCATGGGCATGTAGATTGTGACTCTGTCTCCCTTGACGAGGCCGCAGTCCCGCAGACCATTAGAGAACTGGCACACCAAGTCAAGCAACTTCTTGTATGTGATGCGGCTATAGTCATCGGGATGGTTTCCTTCCCTGAAACAATAACTAGCTTGGAGAGGCGTTCCAATATTTGTTCTGTGTTTCCATACCAAAAATTCTGAATTAAAAATGAACAATGCACGATCCACTCTTGTAATTGAACGAAGTTTACGAGCTGTTATCGATTTCTCCAAGTCATTCCTAAAAGTTATTGTTAGCCAAGGGCAGACATCAATGAAAGTATCATTGAAAGTATCATTGATGTGTTTTAAAGTGAATACTCGTAACAGATGACAACAATGTACTGGTGGTAGGTCTCTCATATGTGAGAGGCCGCTTGGGTAGGTACCACCGCAATGTCTATTTTTCCCGCCAAACAGCAGTAAATGCACTGTTGTGTTTCGGACTGAAGGACATTTTAGCCAGAGTAAATAATGGACATATTGAGACTTAACATCTTATGTCTCAGAATGGCGAGCGCAGTGGAATTCCAAGCATTTCTTTGTAATTCAAGGTGTTATTTGGCTTTGCAACTGTTTATGAGCGTCGTATCGCTTACCATCAGGCGAACAGCATGCTCGTCTCGCCAATCAGTGCAATAAAAAAAAATGTTTATGATAAGGTCTGATCTAATACAAAAATGAAATCATCGCAAAAGAAGAACTTTGTTAGTTAGTCACCATTGATTTTCTTTGTAAAACATTATAAATAGATTTCTCTCTTTATAGTCCAGTTACCTAATTAATCATTTGCGATGAATTATGTCTTAATTACTAATTAGTGTAGTGACTAACCAAATAGGTGAGTTATGATTGAAATCAAAAGAAACAATTCGCGGGAGCGGATTATATAATATATCAGAGGGCAGAAAATCAATAAAACCCGGGGTGCATACTGCAGGGTGGGAGCCCGCGTGGGTTTCATGTTGACCTCGCTCGTGATTCGCTGTAATTAGGGCATCGAGCCCGGGTTTACCCGGACCGAAAAAAACCGGGTTTTCCCGGTTCTGAGGATTATAAAAAAACCCGGGTTTGGTTTTTAAAACTCGGGTTTTTCGGGTTTTTTTTAATACTTTTGTTTTTTTTTTATTTATTAAGTTTAAGCCACTTCGAATGCAATAATAAGTAAACGGGATAAAAACACGCTTTGATAAATTATTATTTATTACGTAAAAAGTAGCTTCGGTGCTACTTTCCTACCAATAAAACAAGCCATGCAAGTTAAATGGAACGCGCGCGTCCATCTCAAGACATGAATGGGGTGAAGTGTGGAGCAGTGGGTTAGTTATATTATTAAGTACTGTTAAATTTTTATAATTATTGTACTGTGTTGTATGCGGCTAATTTGCGCGATAATAAAGCGTTTTTCTTTCTTCTTCTATCTTTCTTCTTTCTAAATATATAATATATATATATATATATAAATTTAACTGTTTTTGTAATTGGTAAAGTACTGTTTTATTTATTTAAATTCTTCCTCATCCTTTATATTTTGTACTCATTATAGGAAAAGTGCGTGGTGGCCTGTTGGTAAACGGACTAGATGCGACTGCCAACATGTTCACGGTGGTCGCGGGTTCGAATCCCAGGGCACACCTCTGACTTTTCGGAGTCATGTGTATATTGATAGTCAATCACCACGCACTAAAACGGTGAAGGAAAACATTGTGAGGAAACCTGCATATCATATCTGGGGGCACGGCAGTGCCCCCTCCAAGTCGAGCTAAAAAGCGGCACTACCGTACCATCCTTTTCTCGAAGCAATTCAGACCATTTTCAACCCCCTATAACTTCGTTGTGGTTAAAGCAAGAAGCCTGAATTTTCAGTTACTAAGCAGACATTGTGTAAACACGGTATATTTAAAATTTCATTCAATTTGAACCAGTGGTTTAAGAATTATAACTTGTCAAACTTTCGTAATTTTGTCACTCACTGACTGACTGACCGATCATCAAAAGTCTAAGGCACTTTTAGCAGACATAGAAAATTTAGAATATCATTAATATTTTAGTGTCTAAATTAAGGGAAAATTTAAACATTTCATAATTTCTGTCTAGTTTTCTAGATACACTAACTGCGAATAACTTTGTAATCCCATATAAATGTGTAGGATTACAAAGTTACATTTGCAGTTAATGATTCGGTGTACCCGTATATAATGGAATAATAGTTGTAGATAGGTATCTATTTAAATGAGGCATAACTGGAGGGGGGTATAGAGAGGGAAAGGGTGTATTCAGCCCATGAAACTGTACAACATTCCTCTAGGAAAACACGACGAAGAAAAACTTGCAAATAAATAGACTAAATAGCTCGAAAATATCAATTACCATGAAAGAAAGAACACTAATAATCAAATCCGCTATATTTGTGATAAATTGATACCTACAAAAATAAGAAAAAACCATAAGACAGAGGCTTTAAGAAAAATCGTTATATATATTCTAAAAATAAAAAGTACCGAAAAGAAAAAAGTAGGACTCTACAAAAAGACGTGAGATCCCATCAAAAACATCCTGTAAACAAATTCCAAGTCTCGCAGCTCAGTTTATTTACCGCAAAAAGTTGTGAGATCCATGTAATACCAAGTCGATTAATTTATTTAGTCCTCGCTAAAGGGACCTTCTGTATAAAGTTATTACGTAAGTTATTATCATATCAATATTACTTTTTTTACATTTTAAATAAATAGATCGACTTGGCCAGTAGCATTATGTATAAATTGTACGATACATTATGTTTTCATGCGATGGCCAAGTCGATCTATTTATTTAAAATTAATATTGATATGATAATAACTTACGTAATAACTTTATACAGAAGGTCCCTTTAGCGAGGACTAAATAAATTAATCGACTTGGTATTACATGGATCTCACAACTTTTTGTGGTAGATAAACTGAGCTGCAAGACTTGGAATTCGTTTACAGGATGTTTTTGATGGGATCAATTTATAAAAATTTCTATGGTATTTAAGTCCCCCAACACGCACTAGGCCAGCGTGGTGGACTATATGGCCTAACCACTCTCAGTCGTACTGTCGATTGTAGAGGAGGCCCGTGCCCTGCAGTGGGACGTATATGGGCTGATACAGATAGGAAATCGATATATAAACGCAGATTAGTGTATTTTAAAAAATTACAATAAAATGATCGAAATGCTCGAAAAAACCGGTCTACCCGGGTTTTGATTACTCTTAGACCCGAAAACCCGGGTTTTCAAAATTGAACCGAGTTTCGATGCCCTAGCTGTAATATTGGAGAGTCCCATTCCCCCGGCATAAGCGCATTACCCAACACCAAACCTCGACCAGACTATGCAGATGAACACACTTGTATTCATTCAGGCAGTTCAAAGTGTATCTTTCTGTTTCATTACATGAACATAACATGAATACAAAAGTAATTTATGAGTTTCGTAAATTTATTGATGGTTTTCAAAATATGGGGTGATAATAACAAATAAAGCTTCATAAATAAGTGTTAATGTAACCCATAGATTTGAGAGGAGGGCAATTATTAATGTGTCGAGGTTAGACTTGAACATGTAACCTACTTGTACTGTACCGAGAGATCACCTTGTGAAAGGCTAACCACTTCATTGTTATTTCATAAGTTGTTAGTTTTTTGTACTACATTTGTGTTATGCAATTACCTGATGCAATGACCTTAGCCATATTAAATAATCGTAAATGGAATGCAGCATGCAAACCGTTTATAAATCCTGTAGGTATATTTTGAATTAGTTCATTGACTTTCCGTTGCTTTTTTTGTAGAGTTCAAGCATAGGTATGTTAAGGGCGCAGAGGTGAAAACTTTATATTTAAATTCAACTAATCAAATTAATTTGAGCATTATAATTATGTTCTCTTTCCCTACTAATTTTGCTTTTATAGGCATAGTGTTGATAGAAGTTGACGACGTTTCATCGGCGAGCCTATCCAACGCCTAATGCAAGCACAGGATGTGAATTATGATGGACAAGATATATTGGGCTCAATGCAGTGATGCTGCGCGTCCGAGCTTTATTGATTTGTGTGTTATATTGTTGCGGGATGGCTCTTCTACGCTGCATCACACCGCATCTCCTTATATTCTCAAACGAAACACTAACATCTTATGGAGTCATGGTTACAAAATATTCTGTCGTCACATTACTTAAAATAATTAAGGACTACCTAAGGGTATTTTCCTTAAGATATTTTACCTAGGATATAAGGAAGTGCGTGGTGGCCTGTTGGTATACGGACTAGACGCGGCTGCCAACACGTTCACGGTGGTCGCGGGTTCGAATCCCAGGGCACACCTCTGACTTTTCGGAGTCATGTGTGTATTGATAGTCAATCACCACGCACTAAAACGGTGAAGGAAAACATCGTGAGGAAACCTGCATACCATAGCGATTTATAAGAATTTCTATGGTATGTAAGTCCGCCAACCCGCACTTTGCCAGCGTGGTGGACTATAAGGCCTAACCACTCTCAATCGTACTCTCGATTGTAGAGTAGGCCCGTGCCCTGCAGTGGGACGTATATGGGCTGATACAGAAGGATATTTTCATTTACAAAGAAGAATGCGCATTCATAGTAACGGTTAAAAGTATTGTTGATCCCGATACCGATACTGCTTAAAAATTATAATAGCATTTTTTATCGTTTGTCCTTAAGCGTTTTCCTGATTTATCCTGGGTGACAGATTTTTATTAAATAAAGTAATTATCATCACATTTTACATTTTATTCACAGAGCGTAAGACAAAATAATATGTTTTATTGGACTCCAAGTTCATTTCTCCAAGAACTCCGGGCCTGCGTCGCAATTATGTTTATATTTATTGAAAATATGTATTTTTCTCTAAAAGTAGGTTTCATCGAGGGAAAACCTTCGCAACGATACTAAGTTTTATAGTAAAATGGGCATTCTCCTTTAGGTTGTTAGAATTAAAAACTGCGTGGTGTAGTATTTCTCTGTGAAATGAAATATTTAAAAAACTTAAAGACATACACACTATAAGTTTTATGATTTTTTTGTTTATTATAAAATGTTTATTCAATAATTTTATTACAATGGCGTTCATTTTTTGATTATTTTTTAATTGCATACGCCACTGTATTTAGCCTATCAGGCGGAAATATTTTTCACTCTCATTAATTGCGTATTATATTAGATAGGCAACAAATTATTCCGGCTATTTACTATGCAACCTTGTCGCAATGACCTGAGAGGTTAGGCAGTTTTAATATTTGTTTATAATTACGCGTTGCAACACCTTGTAATTCAAGGAAGAGTTTTTAACAGTTTTTGATAAGGACGGCGTTTTGTACTAACACCCACGGATAGATAATGCGAGGTATTTCATTTGTTTATCCATAGGACATTAATTAATTGAGATATTCGTGAACTGATAGTTTGAATCATCGGATTATGACCTACATACAGCCTTTTCACAAAATACAGAAGAGAATTGCAACAATTTGTACGTACGTAAGTAAGCGTCTATTAATTCATACAATTAATTCATAGTTGTTCGGAAAATCCACGCCTCATTTGCCTCAACAGTTAAGTAGACATGAGCAACTAACCATTCGGTTCAATTTGAGAATTGTAATTTTACTTTTTGGGTCGATATATCAGCTTCGGATCTTGGTAGATGCAGCATTATTTTTGGGATACAATTCCTCCCTCTTATCGCCCACCCTTTGAAACAGCAGGATCAATACCTTTACATGGTTTCCTCCCTGCGTTACCATGGCAACGCACTGGGGACCCGTCAACCTCCTAGGAACAAATCAATAACTGGACAGGGTGGTGGTTCCACCCACTTAGCTCTGTCCGGGCTGGCAATAAAATAACCTAGCAAAATATTGCTGTAAATGCAATAGCATTGTTACATGAAAGTAAGCGATTTATCATTCTGTTTGGGTTCAAGGCTTGGTGTTAAAAAAGTCAGTATTTTTTGGAATCCTTTAGATTTTTTTTTAAATTAAACGTAAGTGGGTTTCTATATTGTTAAAGTTGCTTTTAAAGTCAATGATATGTAGTGAGAAAGTTAAAGCGTGGGAAATAATCTCCAGAATATTCAAAGTATATGAAACTTTATACTTTGAATATTCTCTGCCTCGACTACCTCGGTGGTGTAGTTGTACTAGGATACGGTTACAAAGCTGAGGTCTCGGATTCGCGTCCCGGGTTGGGCAAGTGATATTGGATTTTTCTATACATTATCAGCCCAAAGTCAGGAATTTTTGCCTGATATGGCGATAGGCTCGCCACCTATCACATTGTGGGACGGAACATACAAGGGGAAATGTGGGTGTCCTGGCACCTCTGCCTACCCCTTCTGGGAAAAAGGCGTGAGTTTATGTATGTATTAAACTTTATAAAGGTAAGGACAAACGCCTCATAAATAATAGTTTAGGCTGGTTTCTTTATAAATTACATACACAATATTATGACCGTTAGGTATGCCTTATTTAATTTCAAAGAATGAGATCGAGAAACAACTTGTCGAAAAGTTGATTTAGTACTTTCAATGTCTTTTACATACAATAAATATTAATTTTGTCAAGAAATATAAATAAAAACGGAACAATGATTTTAATTATACGTAGCGCGTAGGTAAGTGATCGAAGTACCTAATGTTCTTTTACCTTTCATCATCATCATCATATCAGCCACAGGAAGTCCACTGCTGAACATAGGCCTCCCCCAAGGATCTCCACAATGGCCTGTTGGAAGCGGCCTGCATCCAGCGACTTCGTGCAACCTTAGTCAGATCGTCCGTCCACCTTGTAGGCGGGCGTCCGACATGTCGCTTGCCTGTTCATTTTCTTTTACCTTTGTTGGTACTTAATTTTTTTATATTTTAAAATCGAAATATGAATTGAAGAAGAATGTTAACTATGGGACTGAATGCGCGCCGCTTCTAAAAAATCGGTATGAAAATATTTGCAGAAGGTCTATGTCTAATAGAAAAATTATGTTGCTAAGTATACATGGATGTGATATGCGATCACGGCCCTGTGACAATTTGTTGAGTTTGTAAACCGTTGAATTGGCGTTATCTGATAGATCAGTGTGTCGCGCGAAATAAGATCATTTTACAAATGTGCAATGCATCGCCTCACAAAAAGATTCCGTACTTGGACAAATAAACGATAAGATTACTAACATTCACAAAATGAATGAGCACCGTACAAACTAACCGTTAATTTGCAAAGATAGCGCTTATTCATTCAATTGTTAATTGTCAGTTTGAAGTGTAGCGGTGCGTATAATAATAATTATTCATTTGTTAATTAGTTTATGTTACGTTTGGTAATACTCGTAGTATCTTTAATAAATATGGGAAGCCCGGAAATGCTATTCTGTAGTAGACAGAAGCATAACTAAGCAAAAGAGCCATCGAAATATGGACCTAATTCAAAGCGCTGCTGGATGCCCTTGAGTTGCACCCGTCTCCCTACAAACATAACATGATGCACCCAGAGTCGGTGGCTGCATTTCTCCCGTCGACCTCCGAACTACCCCAAAGTCCTCCCTCCTCGCCCCCTCCCACTCACACCCATACATGTACCTCGATAGATTCCCTCCCGCCCAATTCGACCCCGCGTGTTCGCTCTCTCTCGTGCCAGAGGCGATTCCTATACCACACTACACGTGTCTTCCTGTCCGCACCACCACCCAACCCCCTTCCAATGCCCTTCTCTCTTCTCTTTTCCTCCTTTATCCCAACCAATATCACCCCCGTCCCCCATAACTCTACATCCAAACGCAAAATTTAAAAATGACAATAATTAAATAATTAATCAAAAATGCTGAAAGATAAAGCACCAAAAAAAAAACATGTTCGTCAAACCATTCATAAATTATGAATTAAAATAATTAACGATCATGAAGTTCGCATCGCGACAACAATATGGTAATTAAGATGCAATGCTTACATAACGAAAGGGCAATTTAGTTCATTTGTGTGCCAATTGGGAAAATCAATAAGCCCGCGCGCCGTCTCAGCAGTAGATTCGCCCAGCTAAATATTGATTTGAAGACGCTATTGCCAAAACAGATCACTCACCAGTAGAAGGCGACTTTGTCTCCGTTGCCGTTGCGCACATTGCGGTCCAGCAGGTTAAAGCACACGTTGGTCTCGGAGCCCTCCAGGCAGTTGATGAAGATCTTCCCCTTACGCACGTCGAAGTTATACAGCAGGAAATTTCCTTCTTTAGGAGCTACATTCCAGTAGAATTCTTGAATTATCTCCGACCAAAATTTTTCCGGATCTTCAAGGGACTGCTTGTACAAATCCTGGTATTTGCTCATGGACGTTATATTAGAACTTTCGACCACATAGTCGGACGGTTGATAGATGTCCGACATGTCGAACGGTTGCGTTATCGTATGCGACAGCGAGCGATGTTCCGTGTAGCGATTCCGCGCGCCGACTGAGCAGAGGCCGTGGAGCACGCCTGGCGGCGCGAGTATCGAGCGCGGTGACGCAAGCATGCACGGCGCGTGCGCGCTCGCCCCGCGCCGCACCACTCATACTCTCCCAACTCCCGATCCCAACTCCCGGCTCCAACGAGGGACTCTTCCCAATGATTAATATCATAATAAATTTATAAAAAAATACTTATGCATCAATTTATTTGCACAAATATTCACAGAACTGCAGTGTTTGGCGTTATTATCTCACGGAACTGTTAACATTATTCCGGATTACCTACCAAAGTATGAGGTAAGTCTTCAAGGTTCTTTAAATTTTGGTAATCATCATCATCCATCACCATGTTCAGCAGAAAGAACCCCAATACTGAACGTCAGCCTCCCTCACCGAGTAAGAGATTCAGCTACTGACGATGCTGCCCATTGATTTTAAAGGCATTAGATATGTCATTTTTATTGAAAAATAAAAAAAGATAATGTGTCACTTTATTACGCTATATTACCGATAAACGAGAAGTATCCAAGTTTATTATCTCACCTATATTATGCAATCTGACATAACCTGACATTTACCTTTAACCTTTCCAATTTAGGCGAACATAAGCTGACCTTCCGCAAAAGGGGGTTAGGAGGGAGGGAATAAGTGGATCTCGGGGAGTTGCGGGAGTTATGCAATCTCGGCACTTCCAACCAGGGATGTTGCGAATGTTCGCATCCGCATCCGCAATTGCGGAACTTCCGCATAAATTTTGACATCTGCATCCGCATCCGCATCCGCATTAATCGATGCGGATATTTATGCGGATGCGGATGTAATACAAAATGAGACAAGACAGAAATTTGGCGGTGCCGGCGAATGGCGCGTGCCGTTCGCACGTGACATTGACCAATGGGAGCGAAAGAAATATTGAAATGATCCAACACGTATGTTGTTGCTATGATGTTAGATTCTTTTAGTGAAAATGAGAGTCGACAACTACCAGAAAATGGTAGCACTGAAGCTGTACTCCAAAAATAATTTCTTTCTTATCCCAATAAAAAAAGAGTCTATGTGGATGAAAATCCTCTTAAGTGTTTATCGAGAGGAATAAAAGATATTGTTTCCCATAGCACAAAGATTTTTATCCACTCCACTACGTAGTAATCCTAGCGAAGAATTATTTGCAGCGAGGGTTTAATTTACCAACCTCTTCCTAAACGCCTTGTCATCAGAAAAGGCGGTGCGGCGTTATGCTTAATAAATGAAACGGTGTTCTTTTGCGAGCTCTTGGGGCTACTCAAAGCGAAGGTAATGCATTTAATTATCAATAGAGAAGATGGCTAGAACCTTGCACAAGCATGGGATCGAATTCTACACTTAATTATATCGGAACCCAAAAGACCAACTGCCCGACATCAAGACACAGTGGGCTTCTTCTGCGTAGATTGAAATGCAAAAACAGATTAACGTTTTAAATTAACTTCTTAATTTAATAATAGTAAATTACGGGCAATTAAATTTCACCCTGTGACCATGAATCCTTTAAAGTAATCGAAATATCGAGATGTTAAAAAATATAAAACATTAACATAGATAAATCGATAAATATTAGTAAGCGGTAAAATCCGTAAATAATAGTTTAATTTCAATATTCATTCATATACTATACTAGCGGTCGGGCCCGGCTCCGCTCGGGTGTATATGTTATGGGCCAAGTGATTAATCGAGCATTATTTAATGCCCGGGCAATATGAATAATGCCCAATAAGAGCGGGCAATGTAATTATAACCAATCAATTTATCACATTGCCCGGGCAATATGAATAATGCCAAGTGCCTAATTTTAGAAAGGAATTTTTCCTTTCTTGAACATATTAAGAACGTCGGGGAAAAGTCGAAAAGGAACTTTTTTGCTTTGACAAGAATATCAAAATCAACGTGGGGGCTATCTTTCAATACACTAAAAATCATCTACGGAGCAACTTACTTAGGATGTATCTGTTATGGATATCCCGTATGGGCTGATAGGGCTACTATCGGTGCTGTGCGAAGAAAACTGCTCCAGAGTCAACGTTTGGCGTTGATATTCTTGTGCAAGGCATATAGAACTGTTAGTACCGAAGCTTTGCCTGTCCTAGCGGGTGTACTTCCAGTCGACCTGGAGGTGCAACGTCGCGCCGCGATGTATTACTCTAATAGAGAGAATATGGATAAAAGTTTTTTCACCGCACGTGAACTTTTAAAAGTTGACAGATTATTTAAACCGGTTTCAGTGGTATATAGCGAACTATTAGATGAATGGCAAAATAGATGGGAGGTATCTTTGAAGGGCCGGCATCTATACCAATTTTTTCCTTGCGTACGTGATCGTTTAACAAAGACGTGGCTAGATGTCGATTATTGCGTATCACAATTTCTCACGGGCCATGGTAACTTTAAGTCTAAACTATACTCTTTTAAGCTTGTTGCGTCGCCTGCGTGTTCATGTTCAACACCTAATTGCGAGTATGAGCAGTCCGCGCATCATATACTTTGGGAGTGTAGTCTTTGGTATAATGAGCGTAAAATCATGCTAGATAGTATGCAAATATCATCTGGAGTTGTATACTACATGGACCTTGTAGAGACTAGAAAGAACTTCCGTGCTTTCCGGCGTTTTTGCCATACCTATTACTGGAATCAAGCATAACAGTTCACATAATAGGTCCCATTTAAATGTAATAATAATTTGATCCGTGGTGCTTCACAGCTGGCTTCTCCGGCTGTGAAAGTCTTTTTGCGAGGTTATTTACCTCTTCAGTTCAATGTTTTGTCACCCGCTTTGCACGGAGGGAAGTGGACAATAATTTATTTCCAACTCCTCCTATTAATTTAACTTTCTGATTAATTTCGTTGCGGGTTAAAGACAAGTTAGACATTCCCGGAGACTCGCCGAGCTTCAATGCTCGGTGTCATTACTTTGCGTGCCACTGTTGATCCTGGCTCACAGGAGTTACAGTGGTGGGTGTGAGGGCGGGACAGTCTCCTAAAAAGTGCCTATTGGGCAGAGTGATGTAAAGCGAATCAAATTCAAAACAATGAGCCGAAGTGGTAGAATTTAGAATAGGGCAGCACGAGGGCGTGGGTTGGGAGTAGTGGAGGGGGAAGGGGAGTGTCGCACTTCCCCTGGTACCATTCCCATGAAAAGGTAACGCACCATTCCTGAGAAATATCTATTATAGCAACTTAACCCTTAAAACACGTCTTGTTGTCAATACAAATTAGCTTCTGTATATAGCCTTCGTTACAGCGGGCGGGGGCTGTTCTCCCTCCGCGCCTCCGGCTTTTTATATACACTCTAGGGTCGGTAGCCAATAAACTACGTGAAGTCGGGGTGTTCCGAGTCGGTTTTGGGGCACAGTCGACCTAACTGATCCATAAAGTGGGTATATAAATATGATATGGCTCGGCAATATTCATACTGCCCGGGCATTATGAATACTGTCCGCATTAATCACTTGGCCCATAACATATACACGTTTTAAAATGGCGGTCAAAATAATTTATTCTGACTATCAGTTTAGAATACCGACCAATCGGACCACGAAAAACGAACTTTCCTCATTTTTGCTAGAAATATCACTACTGCTTTCCTCCTATATGTCATAGCGTGATGATATATAGCCTATAGCCTTCCTCAATAAATTAACTACCCAACACTGAAAGAATCATTCAAATCGGACCAGTAGTTCCAGAGATTAGCACGTTCAAACAAAGAAACAAAGTCTGCAGCTTTATAAAATTTGTATAGATTTACATAAGATCTTAAACATCCGCATCCGCATCCGCATCCGCGGATGTGAGCCTTTGAAAATCCGCATCTGCATCCGCATCCGCGGATGTGAAAAAATCGACATCCGCAACATCCCTACTTCCAACTATTTTTTTAAGTTATTCATAGATGGGGCGGACAAATGAGTAAATACCACGCACAAGCCAGCATCGCAAAATTGACTCGTCTAACTCAAAGAGTCTAACTCAATGTGGGTATGTTGTACCTGCCTTGTTATTTCTCCATCCTCAGATAAGCGATAGTTAAAATCTGCTGAGCAGAACGTGAGGAATCGGGTCGTTAAACCTTGCTTCTCTTGGACTCTTTGGACTTATGCTAAATAAATGGTGTGGACAAATCCTGAACTATTTACTTCAAAAGACTAAAAAAAACACCAAAGCAATAATAATAACAATAAGGGAATTGAAATTACTTATTACATGAAACACGTTTAAAAAAGTCTCACTCAAACAATTCGAAATTACGAGTATTATACCAGGAATGGCCTCTCGTAACTGTATTGCATTAATGCTATTTTTTAAAGACGATAATATAATGTACTGCATCCTTATGACCAACATTGAGAGGAACCCTTTAACATTTCCTATTCAATATGATATTGACGTCATTTAAGCATTTTATTGTGACTGCCTCGGTGGCGTAGTTGTACTACGGTACGGTTACAAAGCTGAGGTCTCGGGTTCGAATCCCGGGTTGGGCAAAGTGATATTGGATTTTTCTATTCAGTATCCGCCCAGAGTCAGGAATTTGTGCCCGATATGGCGATAGGCTCGCCACCTATCACATTGTGGGACGGAACATACAAGGCGAAATGTGGGTGCCCTGGCACCTCTGCCTACCCCTTCTGGGAATAAGGCGTGAGTTTATGTATGTATGTTGTAGATTAAAATAGGACCAATTTAACCCAGTTATGAAACCTAAATAAGGTTTCTTTTTTTTATTAAATATTAACAAATAATAGTAATATGTATCACCAACGCCTCAATCCGAAAAGCGAGAAGCCTGCGTGAACTAATGAGAAAATCATAATTTATTACTTGTCATCGTTATCCATCGTGTCCGAATTACAACAATATTTACTTATCGAACCCGTGACCATTGTTGTACAGGCCACCCCAGAAACGAAATAAAAGAGGGAGAAAGTAATAAATTGAATCCATACAATCGTTTTGGAAGGACCTTAGCTTGTACAATATTAATGAAATTAGACGTTTCCGTGCCTATCGCGAGTTGACGCCTGAAGGTATAATATTTTCTTTCATATTGGCCTGGAATACGAATAAACTCACGCTTGTGTTTTGAAAGCAAACACAAGACCGCCAAGTGCTCCCTACCTAGGCTACCTGGGGACCATATATATTACATTCTTGGCTAGATCAACTATTGTTAACACGTTCAGTGCAGTGTTCTCAAAGGCCTGGTATAGATCTCGCTTTAAGTGCGGCTAAGAAAATCATAGACTTCACTGTTAGTCTGTATATAAAAAAGATAAATATATGTCGGATGTCGGAAATAAAACACATTGTGTTAATTATTCAATTATTATTAACACCACACGTTATAATTAACGGATTAACGATTTATCCGAATATCTGCGACAACTTGTTACTTTACAGTAAACACGCGTATGTCTATGCTTCACCGCCAACTGCTGGATATCGAATGCCTTGTCCATAGATAATACACTATATAGGAAATAGATGAGCAACTCTTCAATATATATTTTTTGTTTTTCATTTTGTCATTCATTGTGTTTGAAGTCCCTAAAACGGTACACCTAGTTTTGTTTTCGGTAGCACTCTTGATATACCCAGTGGCGTAACAATAGGGTGGCATAGTGCGCAAAATGCTACGGGCCCCCGGCCTTAGGGGCCACCGGCGCGGCGGCCCAGCCGGGCCCCTCAGGCTCGAGAGACCGTAAGCAGAGAAAGAATCTAACTAATTTATTTCCAACTAAATTGATAATCAAAAACTATTTTCTTAATTGTTATTAAAGATACCAAGGTTTATTTGTGATACATAAAAATAATAATGGTTCTTTAGATTTACGCGAATTTTACTCATTGAAATAAAATTATTTTGTACAGATTATAGCGCAGATTTGGTTTAAAAAAGAATAAAATTTCAATATTAGGCTTCTGAGGGGCCCCATCACCATTGCTGTGTTTAGGCTTCGGCTACCTAGTACCGAGTACCCCTAGATATTACGATGACTGATTGGTCTCGTTGTGGAGTTTCTTTTATGGCCTGCAGGCATACGAGCATACAATCTGCCTGACGGTCAGCGGTCACCGCCGCTCATGGATTTTCGCAAATCCAGGGATCCAGCAAAATGAAGTCGCTTCCTACCGTAAGGAGAGCACTCACGCAGATAGGTTATAGCGCCCAGGGAATTCCGAAGCAGGGAGTTAATTCCAGAGCTTGCACGTGCGTGGTAGAAAAGATCACTGAAAACGTATGTACTTTCCGGCAACGGATAGTTTCCAGGTAGTAAGATTGAACTCTACTGCGGTGCGGTGCGGGAAGTGCGATGGAAGATTATCGATAGTGGCGCCATCTTCCTCAGAGCACTTTCCGTGGAACAATCGATAGATTACACAGAGAAACCCGAAGTCTCACCGCAATCCTAACGGCTCCACATTCTCCGTGAGATCGGGATTATCGACGATTAGAAGAGCTCGGCGCTTTAAGGAGTCAAGTGAGCCGAGCTGGTATTTTGGGGCTTCTACCCAGAGGTGAGAGCCGTACTCCACGTGGTGCCAGTCTCCAGGTGGTGAAGTATCGCTTGGCTCTGTTCAGAATCCCTAACTTTTTGCTGGCCAGTCGGCCCTTGTCTTCCAAATACATATATGTATACATAAATACACCCAACAGTCACATGCATAGTCCTGATCCCACATTCATATCAATTAAGTCTTGTGTCGTGGGTATCGGGAACTACGAGAGACTTTTCGGTTCCTCACAAACATTTGTCTCGGTGCGGGGATCGAACCCGCGGCCTCTCGTTTCACAGGCAGCGTCTGCGCCACGGAGGCTGTCAACAAATGACACCTAAACGCACTTTGCTCAATATTTCAGTTCCAGGAATACTCTCGGATGCTTAGAGAGAGTGTCTCAATGACAAAAGGGGTATTCTTGATTGCAAACGAGTAAATATGTGTTTTTGTGGGGTTAAACTGAGCTGTGTTCAATTCACCCCATTGGGAGGCATGCCCCAGAGAGGTCTTGGCTTACGACAAAAGTTGAGACCATCTTTCCTTTTTTAGCGAAATTTTTACTTACATTGTGTTTGAAGTCACTAAAACTATCACCCGGCTTCGTTTTCGGTAACAGTCTTGATATACCCGGTATATCACGTCACATTTACGAGTATTAGATTTATATGATATAGTATTTGAATACGAATAAAAACCGACTTCGAAACAAAAACTACTAAAATGTAAATAATAATAATAAAAATACCATTGCAAATATACGAGATAAATACCTATATGCAAAAAAGATGTGACGTCATACGCTAAACCAAAGTATATTGTTGTGTAAACATGTAAGGCACTTTAATCTATTAGTGGAAAATGTTTTTTTAGCTGTAGTTAGTAGTTATTTACTGTAAGGAGAAGACACTGGTTCCTGTAACACAGTTTACACTAGCACAGGAGCCAGGGCTTTCAATAAGTTAATGTATGTATTTATGTAAACTTTTCTGCCAATAAAGATATTTATTTATTTATTATTATTATTATATATTTACTATATACAAACCGATATCTACATGTTTGCGGTGAATTTGTGTAAAAAACGTTTTCATCGTAGACCTGTGTTATGTTTTCTAAAGTGGTAGAGCCACACTATTGTTGGTCATGACTCAGTATGAATGGACAGGCATTCGTCTTCCGGGGCAGTGCCACTATATCAAAGGAAATCAACGTAAAGTAATAGCTCTGCTGTCACGTTTCGTTCGGTGAGTGGGATTTCCGGATGCTCAATACTCCTTCTCTCTTCCCATCCATTTTCCTTATTATAATTGTACCATGTGTTTGTACAAATTATTTTATGGTGAAGAATATCATATCATAATTATTAGGTCTACCTATTGAACATAAATCAATATAAGAAAACTACAGACATCAAACGTCGCAACTATTCAAAAGTTTTATAAATTACTTTACTTCTAACAATGTTATATTATAATCGTGGAATATTGCACGTGCTACCTACGTCACAAATCGATGGATGTTGTTTGTGTGCATACATCAATTAGGTATATAAGTATAATCTATATGAGCCCTTCTGCTCTTACAACAACTGGGGTCCATTTCATTGACAGTTGACTATTTAGGGGCAAAAAAAGAAAGGGATACGAAGAGAAAGTAACCATTTGATACTGAGTTAATACTGATTAATCAGGCGCGACTTGTTTAAAAAAATGTCCAAAGAAAAAGTTTAAAATTTTATGTTTATTTTTGTTATTATTGTTGTTCTTTTACTCTTAAATTTTATGATACCATTTTTTTCATGTCTATTTGTATGTTATGTTTAGTGCAAGCAATACATATTATCATGTTGTAAACATAGTTAGGAATCCATCCTAGATCATATGACTAATATAATATGATCATATGACTAAGCTATTTATTATTGTATTAATTGGCTGTATTCAGTTTTGTGTGGCACATAGCGCGGAGAAGTGATGACCGATGGGGTCGGAAAGTGCTCGAATGGAGGCCACGTAGCGGAAAGCGCAGCGTGGGACGTCCACCCACACGGTGGTCAGACGACCTGGTAAAGGTCGCGGGACGTCGCTGGATGCAGGCTGCCTCCAACAGGTCTCTGTGGAAATCATTGGGGGAGGCCTATGTTCAGCAGTTGACTTCCTTTGGCTGATGGATGGATTCAGTTTTGTGTGCTATTACTAAATAAATAAAACTTAAGCCTAAGAATAATAAGCGTGGTATATGAATATGTCTAGGTAAAGCTTGGATAGTTACAAGACCATTTTAACGTAAATAATCTCGCAAACAAAAGCCAATAAATACAAATGCGGTAAGTTGGCAAGTCACGAGGTAATCTAGCTTGTTGGGGACAAATTACCGTGACTGCCTCTATCAATCGCATATGAAATTATGTGTAATAAATGTTAGACTTAGAAGTGTACAATGCAAGATATAGAGATGCTCTGATCATTATATGGACTCGTACAATAGACGTTAAGAATAACAACAACAGAAACTGTGAATCGCGAGGTGTGTTTGTGATTCACAGGCATTTGCTTCGTGTATGGACGTTTGTGAGACCAAAAACTCTCTTGTAGTTATTGATACCACGACACACGAATCGATCTAAATGTGTTGTTGCTTTTGATTTGGTTAGCTGTATATAATTATATATTTATAGTGATCCGAAGTATAAATGCTACAAAGGGACCAGTAATCGTACAGTACTAGGCTGTCACGTTGCCTATCATTTTTAAGTTTCTAATGCCAATTGCCACAGAACTGGTAGTACATTCCCGATATGTTGGGGTAGGTTTCATAGGAAACTAGTCAGGCAGTAATGTCAGCAAAACATATCGATTTCAAATGTCGGTGGCACAGGCATACTCTTCTGGGGTATCCTAAAAGGATAAACAGCAGATATATACCGGATGTACCTACATCCTCTGCACTGCAGAATAGGTATCCTCATACAGAATACCTATTCTGCAGTCCGAATTTATTTCGTTTCACTTCTGCCTTGAACCCTTCCTTCATTCATTTTAAATGAGGGAAACGCAGGTACAGAGATCAGGTGCTATTGTTGTCTATGGATGTCCCAATTTGTGATACTTAGCCACCACATTACTCGCTCGTTCGATTAACAGAAAATTTGCTTTAAAAAATATAGAAATAAAAAAACAATTAATACAAAAAAAATATTTTAATAATTATCATGGTGCATATACACAACCGTCTTCATAACAATATTTACCCAAATGTTGATAAAGGGAAAACAATACATATCATTCTACTTATTTGATAGTTCAGTACGAGGACTTTCAATTCCCTTTCCAGTCGAAGAAGTTTTAATTTTATATTGATCTAATAAGAATTAATCTGATTTCTGATGGACAGGTTGATGATATATTGAGCACATCCCGCGCCGTTGCCACATGGATGGGTAGTATCTTTAGTATTGTATATAGACAATTTTACTGCAAGAAGCTTCATAAATAAAACTTGAGGAAAATAAATAATTAGTCTCTTCTTCGATTTTTATTAAAATTCTAACAGATTTTTCTACAATATCTTAGTATTTTATTTGAGATACTATGTTATGGAGAAAATAATCCTTTTAATCAAACCTTATGATTGGTTACTATCAATTATATTCAAAATCTTTGACTATGTTCAAAATTAAAATGATGTCTTCTTTCAGTAAAATTGTCTACCTATAACATTTAAGAAACTTCCCCTCCATATGGTATCGCCGTGGGACACCGGAATAGCTATCAAAGAGTAATTTTTATTTTTATTTATTAGAATCTCCAACGAAGACAACAAATAACATATATATAAAACTACATATTTATCCTTCTGCGTGCATCTTCAATTGCAGGAGAGTACTGCTTGCACAGAGTTAGTAATGGCGTAGTGAACGTCAAGACGGGATCACAAGAGATATCTTGAAAAGTTTACCACCAATTGTAATTAGTACCAAATAGCTACTATTTGGTACCTCTATTCTTAGAATTGGTACCTCTAACCGTTTGGAGATATACTATAATACTAATCTCGCCATCTTGACGTTCACTTTATGTAGGCGATACGTATTTTAAGGTGATATACTATAGTATTCCGTCTTACGCATAGAGTAAAGAAGCGGCTATAAATACTAGAGAAACGCGTCTTAGACCGATCTGATCTGATGGATTATTTTGTTGTGTGCACATTATTAGTCGTACGCTTATGACGTGAGCTTGTATGTTCCATTGTACTGATTGGTCAGTTAGCCGCTTCTTTACTCTATGCGTAAGATGGAAATTGGAATTCTATAGTTTGATTTCACCTTTAGTCCGTCGCAATCGTCTTCAAGTAAGGCCACTTCTACAGTCACGCTAGAGAAACAAAATTTAAATAGGTGTGAAGATGCAGCATTGTTATTTATCTAGAGTTCACAGCGCAGTCTTTAACTACTAAGTGCATGTCTACCTGTCTACTTTAACTGGCTTTTAAAATACTCAATATTGGCTAAATAACACATTAATATGGTTTCTGTATCAGCCCATATACGTCCCACTGCAGGGCACGGGCCCCCTCTACAACCGACGGTACGATTGAGAGTGGTTAGGCCATATAGTCCACCACGCTGGCCTAGTGCGGGTTGGCGGACTTACATACCATAGAAGTTTTATAAATCGCTATGGTATGCAGGTTTCCTCAAGATGTTTTCCTTCACCGTTTTAGTGCGTGGTAATTGACTATCAATACACACATGACTCTGAAAAGTCAGAGGTGTGCCCTGGGATTCTAACCCGCGACCACCATGAACATGTTGGCAGTCGCATGTCGTCCGTTTACCAACAGGCCTCCACGCACTCACACTCAAAATCACACTTACGCTATCAATTTTGCACTTTTGAAAATCAACACCATTCTCTGTGAAACAATAATTTACTTCGAATTTAGTCTAAGGATACGACGTACGATAGAGGATTCAACAATTTGTAAAGTAATTAGGCATATTCGTACGGTTTTATGTACGAAGTTTGAACATTTTCGTTAACGTGTCGGAGTATAGAGTAACTTCCCACTTCCCAGCACAGCGATGATGCTTACTAAAATTACGATTATGTTTTTAAATCACGTTACGTACAATTTGATGGTTATAATATTTAGGAAAATTTAAGCAGATAATCGAATACGGTTTAAACTATGGTTTAAACCTGTAAGAATACAATATTTCAGTGTCGCTAACTATCTCATATTAATACGATGTTTTATATTCATAAAATGTCGCTGATAAACGGTTGGTATCGACTAATCTCTCTCACATTGCTAAAAGAGATTTTCATTTCTATTTTATGTATTGTGCCTAATTTTAGCCTTCTACTGAAATAACGTTTTAGTCGGAATATTAGACTAGCTGTAACGCATGAATACTGCGTAACCATAGCTATCAGGGTCTCTGCTCACTACATCATATATCATACTATGAAATTTCATAGTGCCAAACACCGTAAGTCAAAATTCTGTAAATTCTGTGCATTAATTGCTGAGTGAATTCATAACAATATGCTCTTTTGTTTTGAACCACATATTGTTTTATCCTACATCTATGGTTTGAACTGTGCGATTTTAGTAACCATAAGTAAATATATCGAACTGGCTATTGACATAAATTATTGTTATTTTATACAATATTCTTTAGCTACGTGTGATATTTATCTTAGAATTGGTAATAACTATGAATTCATTAGGAAGCGCCACCCATGCAGTACTACCTATTTAGTTTCTTAGTCCTTCAATCCCTTCCTATCTTTAATTTTATGTATTCTCAGTCTTCATACGAACGGTGATCCTTTCCAATCACGCAACTTACTCATTTACCAAGTCCACTCATTAACAGCCATTCTTTATAATCTATCTGTAACAAGAGATTTCATTGGAAATTCTGATGCATATTATGTTTCAGTTAACAGTTAGAGATGTATAGATATATGTCTATTTCTGTTTAATGAAGCGTAGAATTAGACATAAATTCTAAAACTTGGGTCGACTACACTTTTGGTAAAATGTGTCTATTTACCCTTATATTTCGTGACTATGTTTTTAAAGATATAGTCGCCGTGAGCGGTACTTAAATTCAGTGACACCCCACACAAACGTCAAATGTACCCTAAACCTAGAGAATGCATGAAAGGGTTGATGAAAGTTGATGAAGCGAAAGTAATGTCCTAAACGAGCAAAGTGGGTATCCAGTCTCTACCTACGCCTATGGAAAAAAGACGTGACAAATTTGTATATTATAGTAGTGATAGAATAGATTCTGTATAAATTTTTGACATCTCCAACTACTTGTACATTTTAAGAAATACTAGTCGAGCCATATTATAAAGAAAGACTTAAACTTGACAATCGGATTTTAGAATTAGGTGTTTATAAATATAGTATAAATCGCAGAATATTTTTATTATAGCAGAAAAGACAGTTTGTTTAGAAGTAGCAGTAATATCGATAATATATCACTGGAACACTAAACTAAGGGTCAAAATCAGGGAACGATATTATCCATGTTGAATAAAGGAAATCCTTCCATGGATAAGAAATAGGATGGATTATTACTATCACCGTTAATTAAAAGGTTTTAATCAATAATATAAATAGATGTAAAATAAAATTAATATATTTTGGGGCATTTTAGTCGGTGGCACCACCTAGTAACACAATAATAGCACTATTTAATAAATAATATTTTTTTATTATAAGAAGGCCGGCATTGTTTCATTCCTAAGTATATTAACAGTCTTTCACCTGGCTTTCTACAGTACATTATAAATACTAAATATACGATATAACAACCTCACCTTTTAGTTACCAGACATCAAATAATTTTAAAACAATTTGTATATTACATAATACACAGGGTAACCAAAACACTGTCCGATCGACAAAGGTTTGTCAGGAATCATTAATGTGTTCTATTTAATAGATCCTTTTAACATGATATTATAAAAATATCCTCAATAAAATAAATTAAAAAATATGGAAAATCGCATTGCACTGTACAAAATTGCATTAAAATTTTGCTGTGTTTTAGATATATGATACTAAAATGTGTATTATAACTTACGATAATTATGTCATCTCTTCGTATATGTTTTTTCGTATTTTATTTAATGTGACAACTGAGTTACCCAAATATGCGTCTTGGATAGGACAAGTTTTTTGGTCATAATGTATATCCTAATATACATATTATAAGGTAAAACAACCAATTGAAAATGATATTAAAAAATCTCAAAAAAATTAAAAACTCGTATTGAGTTAATTAATAAAAATTAGAGACCGGAATATATGAATTGCTACATCTTTGGCTTTAAGGTATAGTCCACCACCCTGACCTAGTGCGGGTTGGCGAACTTTACATACCATAGAAATTCTTATAAATCCCTATGGTATGCAGGTTTCCTAACGATGTTTTACTTCACTGTTATAGTGCGTGGTTGGTTGACTATCAATATATACATAATTCCGAAAAGTTGAAATACCGAAGAGGTGTGTCCTGGAATTTGCACCCGCGACCACCGTGGGCATGTTAGCAGCCACGTCTGGCCCGTTTATCAAAAGGCCACCACGCACTATATTTAGTAGATTAGTTTTTTCTTTTATATTTAAGCATTTATTTTTATACGATATTATTCTCACATGTATGTGTTTTTGTGGAAACTTGGCTGCATTCATGAATGTTTTTAATTATATAATCCGATCTCTAATAATTATTAAATTTTATATCGATCTCAAACATCGTTTACACATTCTCAAACTCATTTCCTACAAAATTATTTACTTAAAATCGTAAAAGTATGACAATTATAAAAAGTACATGAGTTACGAAGTCGATAAAATCACAATATCAATATTGATATCTTGCTGGTAGAATATCTTCAATTGCACTAAACTATTTAAGGTGCATTTGCTTTAAAAAATAATGACTGAGAAAGGTTACTACAAACAACGTAATTCGATATATCTTGCGATTTCGCGTCTTGAAAACTTCTAGTGCTTTTGTTTTGAGACATACCGACTGTTGAACCCATCAACATAGTTCACAGAGCTACTAGGAATATATTAACATACGAAGAATCCCACTATATATCGAATGTCGCGTTTCGTAGTAGCCCCCCCCCCCCCCCCTGTTTTGCACTGCGTCCGATGCTAGACAGAGAAAATATGTCAAAGAATAAGTATAACAGCTAGTACCTAATTGTTCCATTCAGATCATAATAACTCTTGGATTCTTCACTGGTTTTTATGTCTAGCTATATTTTTATTTACAATAGCTGTGCCCGCGACTTCGTTCGCGTGGAATTTAACAAAAACTTTATTTTTCTAAAATAAATATAGCCTAAGTTGTTCCTTATTATATCAGCTACCTGACAATAAAAGTCCCGTCAAAATCGGTCCAGCCATTTCACAGATTAGCCGGAACAAACAGACAGACAGACAGACGGACAGACAGACAATAAAAAATCTAAGGTCATTTTTGTTATAGGTATCGTGTATATAACGAAATGTAGTTGGTCTTTTTTTTTCACTTTACAAACAGACACTTCAATTTTATTTATATGTATAGATAATAATGATTTCTCTACTGAAATAAACAATGAAGAAACCATGGGAAAATATTTTATAATGGCAGTGTTAGAAATTGACATTTATTCAATAGATTTATTATAATGACTGAAGTTATCACTGAGAAAAATACGAAACGACATATTTTCTCGTTTTCAAAAGAATTCAGTATAAAAGACAGTACTCCTAAGGACAAAATTGTGTAGAATTGTCGTATCCTGCAGTATAAAGTATATTAACTAATGTTGTCAGCTTTCAATCGGCGCAGTGCAGCTTTATAACTAATAACATGAGATATTAAATAAATAAATAACACCCAACAGTCACATACATAGTCCTGACCCCACACTAAGATCGAGTCTTGTGTCGTGGGTATCAGGAACTACGAGAGACTTTTCGGTATCACAAACACCCAGACCCGAGAGAAATATTTGTGGGCCGCACAAACATTTCTCTTGGTGCGGGGATCGAACCCGCGGCCTCTCGTTCACAGGCGGCGTCTAACCGCCTGCGCCACGGAGGCTGTCGATATTTGTATATGTGATATTAGTAATAAATATCACATATACAAAGTGTGATACTAGTCGCAGACATCAATCCCTTCAGCAAAAAATTACACCGACTTCATTAAACAATTATTGATAACACTAATACAAAGTTTGCCATACTTTATCGTCAAGTACAAGGTAACATTTTTTAACTGTACAGTAATTGATCCGATTGCCATGACCCGTGAACTTTCAAATTAATTATGTACAATCGTTATGACAATAATTTATCCAAGTTAATTAGCTATGTACACCGTTTTCTTTAAGTACCTAACGATATAACTTATCTTCAATAGTGTAACACTCCCGAAATCGAAACGTACGTAATATTAAAATCCAACAGTTCTAGATTAAACTGTTTTATAATTTAAGGAAATTAAATACCTACTTTAGTGCCTTTACTTTACATATAAAATTAATTTACACTGATCAATATAAAAAAACACAAATTTTTTTGAAAAGCGCACTACACACCATAACTGCCTTTACACCGACCTGTCAGCAACTTTCAACTAGCCCGTTTACGACTTAGCTCATTATATCTCTGAAAACTTTGTCGGCGGCTCGACATAAGGAACTGTTTTTCATTATATTGTGTCTCTTGCATCACCGACATGCCGCCAATATGTCGGGGGGCACATGCGGTTTTTGCCGACATAAATATTTTCTTAAAGGTCGAAGGTTTGTGTGAGCAAGTTTGTTTTGTAGTGCGCCTTACAATAAAAAAGACCGTGTGACTGATTTTCGGGAGCAGTCTTGTTACACTCAAATGAGTATAATATAAAATTATAGTCTATGGACAACCGTATGCCAGTCACGACATAAAAAAAATATTTACAATGTGCAATAAGACTTCATTACAAGTCAAGTGGAAACATAACACTCATTTCTGTCAAAGTGAGTTCTTATTGCCGGACCAACATGCTACAAAGTCTTTAATCACCATCACTATCACTACTTTGGCCCCGTAAATACTTTTTGATTTTCTTATGACGGCGACGACACCGTCAGCCGTGGTTTTTGTTCCTGAAAATAATAATAATTCGTTAAATTCCTAAATTCTATACTAATATATAAATCTGAAGAGTTAGTTCCTTTGTTTGTTTGTGCCCGCTAATTTCAGGAACTGATGGATCGAATGAAGAAATTATTTTTTTGTTGGATAGGAAACTTATCGAGGAATGCTATAGGCCTGATGCTAGGGACGCTAGTAAATAAAATACTAAGTATTGACTTGCAATTTGATGCTAGGGACGCTAATAAATAAAATACTTAGTATTAACCTGCAATGCACCCATTTCCCCTGATGCTATGTGGCGAGCGCTAGCAGCGTGCGCCTGCGTATGGTGCGCGCGCACCGTCGCCACAACGTCGCGGCGCAGTACAGCGCGCCCGCCGCCGCCAGTAGTGACAGCGCACGTCGGTGTAGTGGCACCCCTGCCGCTGGTGCGTGGGATCCTGTACCACCACCAGCTGTGGCGGCACCGGCACCGCGCCATGCACGTGCTGCAGGCTCCGTGCCTTCTAGGTCGGGGGCGCCTGGGAATAACCATTTTTTTTATTCTAATAAATAGCGAGACGAGCAAGCTGTTCGACTGATGGTAAACAATACGACCGCTCATAAACAGAAGCAAATTTCTACTGCGATCGCCATCCTGAGACATAAGATGTTAAGTCTCAACATGTCCAATAGTTACTCTGGGTACAATGTCCTTCAATCTGAAACACAAGAGTGCATTTACACTGCTGTTTGAAGGGAGAAATAGACATTGCGGTGGTACTTACCCAGATGGTCTCCCACATATGAAAGACCTACCACCAATAAAACGTTATTGTCGTTATTAAAGTTACTATACTGCATCACTACCAGCTTTACACATTCCGCTGCAAGACTCGCTCGAGTTTAACAGCCTCCGTGGCGCAGTTAGCCGCCGGATGTGAAACGAGACTGCGGGTTTAAACACATGCACCGAGAGAAATCTCAGAGTGTGCTATTTGTGGATGGTTTTTTTGGGTGTGTTTTATTTTTGGATTATTTTAAAGTTTTATTAGGTGGGGTTAGGCCATATAATCCACCACCATCCTAGTGCGGGTTGGTGGACTTTACATGCCATAGAAATTCATATATATCGCTAAAGTATTCAGATTTCCTCACGGTTTTTTCCTTCATTGTTATAGTGCGTGGCGATTGACTATCGTATTCTGTATCAGCCCATATAGGTCCCACTGCAGGGCACGGACCTCCTCTACAATCGAGAATACGATTGAGAGTGGTTAGGCCATATAGTCTACCACGCTGGCCTAGTGCGGGTTGGCGGACTTACAAACCATATACATTTTATAAATCGCTATGGTATGCAGGTTTCCTCACGATGTTTTCCTTCACCGCTTTAGTGCGTGGAGATTGACTATCAATACACACATGACTCCGAAAAATCAGAGGTGTGCCCTGGGATTCGAACCCGCGACCACCGTGAACATGTTGGCAGTCGCGTCTAGTCCGTTTACCAACAGGTTTAAAAAAGTGCGTGGTGGCCTGTTGGTAGACTATCATATTATTGCATTGCATATATTGTAAAGTGAGTGTTGTTAGTTTTTGTATCAAGTCCACATCAGGAACATATTATTACAAGCAATATTTTATTAATATACTCTTAATGCTGTTCTCTGTACTGCTTTGACGTCCCGTCCCTGTACATCCCCCCCTGTTCTGTCTCATTCACAGTCAATGCATGTAAATCCTGACCTCTCCCGTCCCATTTCAATTTCTTGCAAATCATCCACTACATGCTAACCCGCATTAGGCCAGCGTGGTGGACTATATGGCCTAACCACTCTCAATCGTACTCTCGATTGTAGAGTAGGCCCGTGCCCTGCAGTGGGACGTATATGGGCTGATACAGATACAGATACAGATCCACTACATTTTTGGGTTGAAAATCCCGGATTAGCCTACGTGTTAATCAAAGGTGTCAGCTATCTTCATACCAAAAAGCGAAATTAGATCAGTTGCTGCAATAGTGTACACAATGGCACAGAAAAATAGGTGAAAATTCTGCCAATCATTTTTTAGATTCCATTGTTACTATAGTGTGGGGCTATAGTTTTTTAAATGTCCAGACCTCGATCAGTTTTAAATTTTTTGTATGTATAGATAGATATATACCTACTGTTTAATGACGTCAATGGCCTTTTTCAATAGTTTAGTAGACATTCATGTTGTGTCCTTGAGTTTGTATGTCTGTTATGTCTAGACTCGTAGAGTCTAGGTCCACGATTTAAAAACCTTCAAAAAACAGATTATTCTTAAAGACCACCGACACCATTAATTCATCTCAAGTTACGAATGTTCATACATTTCTTGCCATTAGGTAGAATATTTGTGTTAGCCCTCTTACCTATGCTCTTAGGGTCAGTAGGCTGATGCCGTGGCGCCAGGGTCCTGGCTGCGGGCGCCGCGTGGACCGGATGTGGCGTCATCGGCACAGGCTTCACGCACTCGGGCACCGGACGCGGCCCACTTCCGTCCGGCGACAGAACCCGCGAGTACACGTGAAGTCTACCACCTTCTGAACGCTGGGGTAATTCTGGATGACAAGGAATAGGGATTAGAATTTAAAATGTATTAATTTATGGATATGGCGTAATATGTGTGATGTAATTCTTCGATAATATGTTTTTTCAGACGTGTATTGAACGTATAAAAAATATACATTTTACGAAATCTCTAAGTTGTAAGAGTCAGCAGAATTCACAAACTGCCTCAACCAACTGCATAAATACAGAAAGCTCAGGCCTGACCCCTAGACACTAGAATGAACTGAAAATTGTATAATGCTTTCTTCGATTTACGCGAATGTTACACATTGAAATAAAACTATTATTATTTGGTTTAATTTTTCACCACGAAAGCTGTAAAGTAACTGAAACGCCGGGAATTTAATAAATAGAAAAATTTAATCGAATCCGCGATAAAATCCGTAAATATCCGTAATAGTTTTATTTGAATCTGAAATTTTCAGTTGCATTTTGTCTGTAGTCACTAAAACACCTGACTTCTTTTTATGTCTTATTCAGGAGACACCCTGTATATTACCTAAATTCCATGTATATTCCATACATGGAAAATATATAATCTGTATATTCCAAAATTTTTGCATACGGTTCATATTTGGTTTACGCAAATATGACCATGTTTCTGAGTTTCGTCTTAAGCTCAAGTGGTTACCCATACGGCTTCGTCGGAATACTCACACTCTTTCACTATTATACAATATATTATTTAACCCTCTCACCCCCTCTTATCTCAAAGACCGTTTTATATTTCTTCATGATTCCCATGAAAGATCCCTGAGGTCGTCGGAGAACATGAAACTGAGAATGCCCGTACACACCACGACATTTATGGACAAATCATTCTCCGTACTTGCTGTTCGATTGTGGAACTCACTTCCAGATGTCGTGAGACGGGCTAGAACACTGTCATCTTTTAAGTCACTAGTCAAGGAGCACTATCTCTCTCACTGAATTTACTCATTAATGTGCTTTTACTATTTCCATTGGCATTTATTATGTATATATTTATGTATTATATTTTATGTCTATTTTGTATATGTATGTTGTACATATTTATATATATGTATTACTTTTATTTTGTGTTTTTAATTTGTTAGTATATACTTTTTTTTCTCTTTTTCATTATACACCCTAGACTGCCCTTTCTCTCTCCTGTGTCTTATCTCCATCCAAAGGTTGCCTGGAAGAGATTGCCTAGTGCAATAAGGCCGCCGATTGTACTTATTTTTAATATTATTTTTAATTTCTGTTATTGTATTTGTTTTTTTTTCTGGTGTACATAAAGTTTATAAATAAATAAATAAATAAATTACCTGAGGGTATAATATGCACGTCTCTGACTCGATTCTGATGCGGGGCCGCCGCCTCCTTCAAGGCCGAGGGCAGGTGGCCCACCAGCGCGTACTGCAGCGCCGCCAGTAGCAGCCAGTGGCAGTTGCGAGCAGTCCCGCCCTCCAGGCAGGACGAGTCGCCGTACACCACTAGTCTACCGGCCTGGGGGTCATAAAATGTTCTCCTACATCATTTTTATTTAACATGTCGCTGTAGATGCTTTAGAAAGACCTGTGTTCAAGAGTGGAATTCCTGTTGCTGTAGAGAGAAAGGGAGAGAAATATAGTTCATCGTGAAAATCGGAATGGCAACGGGATTCAGTTTTTTTACCAAAGGATATTCCAACTTACCTACTCGGAATAAGACAGAAATTCCATTGTTTTAAATAAAGCATTGAAATGAAGTAATCCCACAATTCGATGGGATATTAACTTATATGAGTTTGTTTATCTTTTGGTAATAGAACTTATAAGCAGAAATTATGACTTATCTGATGACAAATGACCGCTGCGTTCCAAGATTCAACATTTTGATAAATACATTGGTCGGAGTGTAGTTAGGCCTCACTCGGCGTTGTTTACTGTTGGTGTTGTTATTTGACGCATGCATAAAACGAGATACATTATATAGGACTTAAATAAAAAATACTTATGTTATGTATTTCTCAAAATCACTTTAACTTAAACGGCATGCTCGTCTCATGAGCTGCACCACGAAAGCTATCTAAAAAGACAGAATACCTTAGGCAATTTGTCCATGGTGTCGTTAGTATAGTCCCTAGTTTCGCCGTCGGTTTGCAGGAGGCCCAGAATGGGGACGTCGACAGTCGGGCCTCCCCCGGACACACTGCCCCCGCCGCCCGGCTTGTCTGATGACGACATTATCTGTAAGCACAATAATACATTAAACTACATAAAAATCGACGTACTGGAATCGATATTTTGTCGATTTTCTTTTATTACGAAATGGATCCAGTAAGCAGAGCAATGGCTCGTCTGAAGATATAGGTAATCGAACTAGAGCCCCTTATGTAGGAATACAATACATGGATCGTAAGCGAGTTTTCGTTGTCTCAAAAAGGCAAGGGGGAAGGAAAGTAAACAAAAAGTGGAGAAAATGGGGCCATTAGGCCTCCCGCAATCTCACCCACCGAATAAAGCACGATAGCAAGGTCGTCGTTTTCAGTAAGATAATATTCAATCTCGGCCGAGTCGGCCTATTCCTATAGTGGTCCAAAGTGACTAATGGCCCTACCACTTTGAATTTTAATATGGTATTAAGCTTAGCCCTTGATACAGCTCTGTGATACAGACGTAATGTAATACATTTATGTATTGTAGTAAGTTCTAAGGGAGGTATACCAAGACTGCTACCGAAAACGAAGCCGGGTGGTAGTTTTAGTGCATCGCAATGCAACGCGACGAATATTTTTGTGATTTTTTTAATATTGTTATTTTTTTGCGTGTTAAATGTATAATTTTTCCCAAACTAATAATTTAAACCCTTGCTTACCATAGCGTTTTTAAAAATAACAGGATGTAGGTACACTTTTTAGAAAAAATGTTTTTATAAATAAAATAAAAATTCATCGTGTATTTTGCAAATTTTTTAGATGCATTGCGTCTGAAGTCACTGAAACTAGCACCCGGCTTCGTTTTCGTTAACAGTGTTGATACACCCTGTATATGTTGGTTACCTGTTGCCCCTGGTCGCTCAGCGAGGCAGTGATGAGCACTCCGTGTTCTGGGAAGCTGTGTATGTGCGTGCCACTAGCGTAGTACATCGGGTGGCCGCCCAACTTGAACGCGCCTTCAAACACGCGGTCACCTAGCGCCACCTACATACAATCATATTATTGGGGTCACATTTTCATACATTTATTTTTTATTGCAGTGAATGTCGAGACGAGCATGCCGTTCGCCTGATGGTAAGCGATGCGACCGCTCATGAACAGTAGCAAAACCAAACAACACCTGGAATTACAAAGCAATGCTTGGCATTACACTGCGCTCGCCATCCTGAGACATAAGATATTAAGTCTCAATATGTCCAGTAGTTACTCTGGCTACAATGTCTTTCAATCTGAAACAGAACAGTACATTTAAGCTGCTGTTTGACGGGAGAAATAGACATTGCGGTGGTACCCACTCAGGCAGCCTCTCACATATAAGAGACCTACCACCAGTAAATAAACATATATATACATAGGGGTAGGCAAAGGTGCCAGGATGCCCACATTTCCTCTTGTATGTTCCGCCCCCCCTGTGATAGGTGGCGAGCCTATCGCCATTATTCCTGCCTCTGGGATGATAATGAATAGATAAATCGAATATCACATTGGCCAACTCGGGATTCCAACTCGAGACCTCAGCTTTGTAACCGTACCCTAGTACAATTACGCTACCGAGGCAGTAAGTTTTCATAATTGAAAAAAAAAACCCTTTAAAATAAAGAGAAACAAAAAATAGCTTAATTGCTGGTATTTTGTACGTCTCATATGCCCTCGGATGTGGTACATACTTTATAACAGTGCACGGATATTTACTACGATATCTCGGTAGTTTTCTATGCCGGAAAACTTACTTGTCAGACTGGAAAAAACCTTTTCACAAAAGTACATTAGACGGCGTTCATTACACGAACTTGATGCACCAAGAGGTTAGCATCAATATATCTACATATTTTTCATAATTACTCGACAACGTTCCTAAAATACACCATATCGAATATGCAACTGAGAGCAAACGATTCCTCAAAAGTCGAGACAAGTATACCGTCACTACAATATCCGGATATGCAGAGGCTGACTGCGGAATATCCAATACGAGTTTTCCCCACTATGTACGATGGTTTAGGATACGAAGCAGCAAAAACAAAAAATGTCTCACCTGATACATGCTGAGTAGGTCATTCAACGCGGGCACGTTAGCTCCGCCCGTTTCAGGAATCCACCTAAAACCCGACAAACCTTTATACAGTCGAACATACACTAGTACAATTTACAATAAATTGCTGAATTAAGAAGGTCACCAGAGGATTTGTAATCGATATTCCAGCTTAGGTTTTGTTTTAGGCAGCCGGTCTACCATTAAGATTTGCGTGAACACAGCCTTTATACTCTGTGTTTAAAGAAAACCTTCCCGACTCCTCCCCTCTGATTTTACAGTAAGATATATCCAACTATCCGACAGCAGAAACCATGGGGGTGCCACTCTCTTATACTTTATTCCTATGGTACTAGGTGAGCCATCTTACGTTAAGTAGACACAAACCAGATGATTTTTATTTTAAGTATTAATAAATGCCGCTATGAGTGCCAAAAAAATAATAAAATATATGTAACTAAAAATAATAATAAATTACGTTGCTTTAAAATAATTAATTGACTTATTATTAATATAACAAAATGAAGTATTTTTAATTTATAAAATATATTTTTTATTAATTACATTTTGAAATTCATACCGCCTCATCACAATTTGTGTCATAAATTGACAGATACACATTTTTTTCGTAAACTTTCGTCTGCGTGCTACTGCGATTGAATTACTATAATTTTGCGACTTTGGTTTTTAACTGGACTTGTTTGATATCTTCTGCGTTCGACCTCGACGTCCTGTTGCTGGATTTTAATATTTGCTTCTCGATTTGGCTTTATTTGACTTGGATATTTCTTCAATAACAATGTCACCTAGGAGGTGTTTCTGGAAATGCTACTTTGGATGCATTATTTACATTATTTCCAATTGTAGGATTTGGATAGAATACGATGAACTGACGTCGCGGCGCCAAATCGCCGTGACCCCTTCATTTTTTAGAAATTATTGGAAATTATAAAGGCACAATTGCACCATCTGTCGGATTTTATTTAAAATAAAATATTTCCAGCGACATCTCGTACATAGCAGAGTAAATTTTGTTCCTCAAATATATTGACGAGTTGCTCATCTATTACCTATATAGTGTATTATCTATGGCAGAAACGTTGAAAAATAATATATTTAAAATTTTGCTCACCATTGCCTAGTATTTTCATCGTAAAACTTGACGTATCTCAGTAGAGAGGCGTTGTACCAGTCAGCGAACACGATGAGCGAGAGTCCCGCGTCCACGGCCTTCTTCAGCGTCGCCATCTCTTCGGGGAAGTACTCGTCTTCAGGGTCCACCAGGAGTAATGCGCCGTACAGCGACGTGTCTATACAGGTCAGTGGGGAACCTGAACAGATATACAAATAGTGTTGATTACGTGAAGATACAAGTCCTCGCATTTTCTTTTCTTCATCATCATTATCATCTCCGCCACAGGAAGTCCACTGCTGAACATGGGCCTCCCCCAAGGATCTCCACATCGACCTGTTGGAAGCGGCCTGCATCCAGCGACTTCCTGCTTTAGCTTTTTTCCCTTGCTTTGGATGAATTGCAACAACCTGAAAGCTTCACTGATAGTTATGTGGATCTGACTATGCCTTTATGAACGTTTTTTTTATTGCATTGGTCCGGAAAACGTGCAAGCAGATCACCTGATAGCAAGTTATCACTGCCGCCTATAAACATCCACAACGCTCGGATCTTGAATGCGGTGACAACCCATCAAATCGGGAGGAGGGCGGGAGGAAAAATGATGGGAATAGGAAAGGCGTATGGGGCATCCGGCAATCTTACTCGTCGAACGAAACGCGATAGCAAGTCCATGTGTTCTTGTGAGACAGTGGTTGAATTATGATTGAAAACAGCGTGGTTCTACCACACAAAGACTTTTTGATTTGGGGTTTTTAACTAAAACGTATTTTGTAGATTTTTGAAGTTATACTTCTTTTACTACATTATAAAAAACATAATACAAAAGTAACAGGTAGAAGTTTCCCGCTAAACAAATTACCGTAACGATTCGTAACTACATTTATAGAGTAAAATATGTACATTACGCTTACCAACATCGAGAAAACGACATGATGAAGTTTAAAGTACTAGGAACGCACGAAGTTGACGGAGATATTTTCACACTATTATTTTTAAATTTCGTATTTTGTTCAGAAAGTTAAGTATACTCGGAAATGGAATCCGAGATCAAAAATGTAAACAAAAGTGTTACCACTACAATAAAATAATTTGTCATGGTAGTTTGTTCACAACCGTTAAAAAAACAGGTTGGAATTATTCTCATTCGTTAAATAAGTATAAAACAAAGCCAAATAAAGATTATTTGGTATAATATTTACATAAACTACAATTTCTACAACTTTTTTAAGTATGTGAAAAAAATGGTACGAAAATATTTTATGCTACAGGTATTATGCAGAAATTCGTAACCTTAGGCCACTGAAATAAAACTTTTTTTAAATTTCGTCTCCTTAACTACAAATACGTCGCTTTGACGCCCGCGACACCTCTCTTTAGTTCATTTAGTTGCTTAACTTGATGAATGTGCATCATGTGATAAAGTTAAAACGCCGTGAAGCTGGTTTCACGTTTTCTGTTAAGTTTTTGTTCTATTTTGTTCCTAAGATTTCTGGCGCTCGTGTTCCTAGCCGAACGCACTATGGTCTTTGAAAATCACTGTGAGCTAAACCCATTAGAATTTGTTTGGGCCCAAGTCAAGGGTCACGTCGAAAGGCATAATAAAACATTCAAAATGTTCAAAATTCAAAAATAAATATAAATAAATAAAACATAGTACTCGCAACATTTGAATCTATTCACTAATCAAAGGACTTTTTGGCGGGAAGTCAAACAAGGCGGACTATTTAAAATTTTTAATTTTATAAAATATTTTAAAATCTGTAATTATCCGGAGTAATGGGGACTCATAGCGATGGAGACCCAATAAAAGATAATAAGAAGAGAAAATATGAACGGATTGCTACTACTTCTGCTAGTAATCCAGCAGAAGAGATTTTGGCGCTAAAACCATACTACAAACCTGGTTACAAGAGACAGTATACTGATAACTGTAACAATACAAACTTCCCAGTATTTATAGAAAGTACCGAAAATGAATATATTGGAAACAAAGATCCGATATTCATATTAAATATTTTAGGAGAATTCATCAAAGGACAGTATGAAATTAGTAGAGTAAATGCTCATAAAATTCAAATTGTTTTTAAGCAAGCCAGTTCAGCCAATGATTTTCTGAACAACAATTCCAAATTAGAAGCTCATAATATAAAAGCATACATTCCAGCATCTTCAGTGGAAGTCATCGGTGTAATCCAGTTTGTTCCCTTCGACATCTCCAATGAAGAACTCTACAGAAAACTCACATGTGAATATGAAATGGTAGCAGTGAGAAGGTTCACCAAAAAGGACAATACCGGAGTAAGACAAGCTTTGAAGACGGTAGCTATAACATTTGTTAGTAACACCTTGCCTGAATATATTTTCCTAGATCACTGGCGCTTCAAAGTTAAACCATATATTAAACCCCTATTACAATGTTTCAAATGTTTAAAATTCAATCACTCAGCCAGAGTATGTAAAAATAAACAAGTATGCTCAATCTGTGCTGGTGAACATTCCTACAAAGAATGCATTAATGAGGAGGAAATAAAATGTGTTAACTGTGGGGGTCCTCACCTGGCTATTGCCAGAACATGCCCAATGAAGGAAGCCAAATTGAAACAGAAAAAACTTTCCTATGCTGCTACAACTGCCACTTCTGTTAATAATGCAAGTAGTAATAGGAATTTCCCTCCACTACCCTTACCTAAGCATGATACATTAAAATTCCAAAATTCAGGACTGAACAAATTTAAACATATTTCCTCTATTAAAGAAACCAATGAAATAATTAATAATGATAGGATAATAAATGCATTAGTTAAAACTCTAATTTCATTAGGAAACAATAAAGACGCTCCTAAGACTACAATTAAAATTAAAGAAATTTTATTGAAACACTTACATAATGGATAGATTTATAAGAATAGTACATCATAATATTCAGAGTATTAATAACAAACGGCCACTTGTAATGTCTTTATTAACAGAATTTAACATTGACATTTTGCTGCTTAATGAAACTTGGTTAAAAACAAACAATTGTCATAATCTGAAATTTCCAGGATATAATTTGATCTATAAAAATGCTAAAAATGATCATGGTGGTGTTGGTATTTTGATTAGAAATAATATTAAATATGAAAACATACAACTCCCATTCTACCAGGATATTCAATCAGTTGCAATTTCAGTTCAAACTCACACTGGGCCTTTATCCATTTTGACTGTGTATTGTCCACCTAAAAGTAGTAGATTTAAAATAAATAAATTAAGAAATATATTTAATTCCTTACCTAGACCCTGCTTAATATCAGGAGATTTTAATGCTCACCACATAGCTTTTGGGTGTGCAACAACAAAGTCAAGAGGTACTCAACTATTTAACCTACTGGATGAAGCTGATCTGTGCTTGTTAAATGATGGTAAAGCCACAACAGTCCAGGCCCCAAATAGGAATCCATCAGCAATAGATCTCACATGTGTTAGCCCAGACATAGCTCCACTATGTGAATGGAGTGTTGGTGAAGATCCATTAGGAAGTTACCACCTCCCTATCTTTACTGACATCCTGATCTCCCCCTGTAAATACCAAATAAATTATAACATACAAAAATATCTATTTCATAAAACTGATTGGATTAAATTTGAGATTGAGGCTGAGAAATTATTTAGTGAATTTATTCCTACAGACTCTGACCCTCTTACACAATATAATCAATTTTGTGAATTATTATACAATTTAAGGGACCAATGTACACCTATCTTCAAATGTAATATATCTTCAAACCATAGGAAAATCCCAGCACCATGGTGGAATGATGAATGTGCAGAAGCTGTACGAAAATCAAAAATGGCTTTGTTAGCATATAGATCATCAATGACAATGGAACGGTTTATTGAATATAAAAAATTGGATGCAAAAAAGAAAAAAATTATCAGTGAGCAAAAACGTAATAGTTGGAAAACCCTATGTTCATCCTTAGATAGATATACTCCTGTTTCAAAAATTTGGAATTACATCCGTAGATTTAAAAGGGTTAATGTGATGACTAAACCTAAACAAGATGAATGGTTACCTGATTTTATTAATAAAATTAGTAATGGATCAAATAGTAGTTTAGTGGGTAATGATATATTTTTCGATAAAAATAATGACAATGAAATAAATACTTTTTTATTAAGAGCATTTTCATATAAGGAACTTTGTATAGCATTAGATTCAAGAAAGGATTCGGCTCCAGGACTAGACAATATTCCTTATATCCTTTTACGAAAACTTCCTATCAAATGTAAAAATAAATTATTAATGGTCTTAAATTCACTATGGCTTAATCAAATTATTCCTGAATCTTGGAAAACTCAGTGCATCATTCCAATTCTGAAACCTGAGAAACCTCCTAAAGATTACAATTCATATAGACCCATATCATTAACCTCTTGCATAGGTAAAGTAACAGAACAAATTATCAAATTAAGACTTGATTATTATGTAGAGCATTACAATATTTTACCAGATATCCAATTTGGTTTCAGAAAAGGTAAAAGTGCTCCAGAGAGCTTTGTTACCTTTATCACAGACATGAAAAAATGTCTGCTTTCAAAATCTGTTGCAGTTTGTGCCTTCCTTGATGTTCAGGGTGCATATGATAATGTAGATATTAATCAACTGATACTGGTATTGTATGAATTGGGTTTACCTGGAAAATTGTTAAAGTGGATTCATAATTTCCTTAACGATCGGTCGTTTCATGTTAAATTTAATGGGCTACTACACGGCCCATATTCTGTTTGTAAAGGCCTAATGCAAGGAGCATCTCTATCACCTATCTTGTACAACCTGTATACTTCTCAGATTTCACAATATCTTACGAAAAACGTTAAAGTATTACAATTCGCAGATGACATTGTTGTTTACTCAATTGACAGAAATATTTCGGTTGCTCAACAAAATTTAAATCTAGCTTTATGTCAGTTGAATTCATATTACAGTAATAAGTTAAATATAAATATTAATACGGAAAAAAGTTCTCTTGTTGTATTTGGTACTGATGATTTGATCAATATTCAATATAATAATTTATCCATTCCTCAAGTGAAAGAAAAGAAATTTTTAGGAGTAATAATAGATAATAAGCTTAAATTTCAAAGCCATATAAATTACATATGTAAAAATGCAACAAGAAATTTAAATATCTTGAGAAGTTTAGCAGGAACATTCTGGGGTTCAGATCCTAAAACCTTATTAATGCTCTATAAAAGCATCATTAGGAGTCATTTTGATTATAGTTATTTAGCTTATATGTATGCCGGCTCTTCATTGTTAAAAAAATTGGATGTTATTCACAGCGCCGGATCTAGGTTTTTTTCGAGGCGGGGCAGAAACTGAAAAATGCCGCCCCCCCTTGCCTATATTTTTATCTTAATCATCATCATCATTTTTAGCAACCAGATGCCCACTCAACACAGGACATCGGGAAAGAACATCATTTTACCACCATGTTAAGCCTTTTTACACGCTTTATAATAGCGTCAATTTTGAGGGTTAACGTCACACACGTCTGTAAGCTTTGACTCTAGTTTTCCTACACGTAACCCCTGGGTAGTGCCAAATGAGTGACACAGTTCGTGGTGGTAGGACTTAAGTGTCCGTCTGGGTAGCGATCACCGTCCACGGGGCGTAAAGACCGTAATAGTGATCTGATAGTGATTTTGTACGTATTTTTGATCGCTCTCGAAGGGAGGAGTGTTGACCCGCCGGCCAAAGAGACAATACAGTACAAGAGCCCAATCGTGGCTAACCTTCACGAAGGGCTGCCTCACCATGTCGCACATAATCTTGGGCGGGTACGTCGTGCCGGTTGGTGACCGGATGTGGCCGACATTTAGCGACATGCCGACCCTTTCATGCCGGTGCCCATTCGGCCTACTTAATGCTCGGACTTTGGCTTCTCGATGCCTCTTCATCAAACCAATCCCTTCAACTTCATGACAGCGCAATTAAACAAAGCAGGTCTTTCAGCGGTGCATAACCCCACCATCGCGTTCACTATGGAGTTCCCCAACATCCGCGAACTCCAAACGACCTTAATGCCGTCCACCACCATCTCGAGACGGCCTAGTCTGCTTTGCTCTTCTTGATGGAGACGCGGATTCGATGTCCGGCCGAATATTCCTACCTGCTGTACCCCGGTTATTCGCTTGAAGAAAGCTTCAAGCCTAAAGCCGGGGTATGCTTGTATGTATGTATATTCGGTTGGACATCTACTGTCACCGTTTAAGCTGCATGGAGGGCCCCTCCTTCTCCGCTTTGTGTTTGCACGTGATTGTTAGTTGCCTGAGCCGCATCGACGTGTGCCTTTACAGGTCTCACAACGGGGAAGATGAGACGACGCGGCTGTTCAGGTATCTCAGCCATGTGGCTGATGACGGGCGGACGCAGTTCCCGTCGGCTGAAATAGTCTTGGGGGATTTCAATGCACATCACAAACTGCCGCTGGGATCCTCCAAGACTGGTTCAGTTGTACATTTATCCTGGGCTGTTTAAAAATAACAATGGTGGTTGTATCATTGAGATAAAACGATGTATGGCGATGGCTAGAGGGGCAATGGAGAAACTCAGGAAAATATAGAGGAATCGTACTACTACAAAAGCTACTAAAGATCAGGCTTGTCCGAGCACTTTCTCGTATTTCAGTATTGTAGTGTAGCGTCATTTATTGGACCTTCTATATAATGTTTAGACTTACTCTATGACTATTTTGTATTGTATAAAACTCGTGTAACCCAATTTGTATTAATCATAATAAATGTATACTCCGATACGTTGACTACTTTTATTTCTCTAAACACCCATCCTTACATGGCGACCCTGCCAGGCGCCGCGCCGTAAGAGATCGGGTCGCGAGTACAAAGTGCGCGTACCTAATAAGGACAATGTGACATAAACAAATTCAATCGGACTGTCTTCTTATTTTGAATTTTATGATGGATCAGATAAAGATTTATCTTCTACTGTGGCGGTCAACTATAACTGTTAAAAATGGGCAAGGAGCAGTCTAAAGAGGCGCAAGAAATTATAATCGCCCAAAACGCTGCGGGCGGAAAAAACACGTCAGATGCGTTGGAGGAACTCACTGGACATGCAAAGTGGTCCAACCATCTCCTGGAGATAATTGGAGTCGTCTTGTTGGTGGCGGCAATTTTTCTGGCGTACCGGTACTATAAGAATTGTCACGGTACGTGGATCCAACGAGGCATCAACGAGCACGAGCTGCGTCGTTCCGGGAGCTGGTTTCGGCGCCGGGAGTTTCGTGAGCCGAGAAACGATGAAGTCTGATGAGTCAACCAACCGAAGCGAGGACTAACTTGTTACAACCTTCGAGTGCCAAAAGTGTTGTGAAGTGTAGTCGTAAATATGTATACCATGGTGCGTTTATTATAATTACCACGTAAGTTGTATTATTGTACTAGATCGTTTATTTTGAATTGCCGCCATATATCGGCTCACTGCATTATTATGCAAGATGACACGATATTTTTTTTTAATGAGATTTTTTTTTTAAATATATATTATTAATAAATCTTGGTATAATATGATTATGTAATCGATACCGAGTTGTATTGACTAGTATATGGCATCTCGACTAGAAAAGTATTACTCCGACATCCAAAAAATTAGATCGTATCTGACAAAAATTGGACCCAAAAGACGTGAAAACAGTCCTTTATGTGCCAAAAAATTAGAAGAAGCTCGTTTTATCACAAATCAATTCGAGGAACAACTTATTGAGATAAACAAATTTTCAAAAAATTATAAGCCTGAAGACTTAGCATTGATAGACAACATAACACAAAAAATAAAATTGTGTTTCAACCATATTAAGATTTTATGCTCTAAAGAGAATCCCTTATCAGATAATTCGAGCTCTAGTAGTACAAGTGAAATTGTCGATATGGCGTGTTTTGAATTAAAAACAGCGGCAACCCTGCTGCCGGTAATGAACGGTTCGGAGGATGTTACTAAGCAATTGATCGCGGCAATTGAAATGTATGATTCAATGTTAGAGGATACATCGAAACCTTTTCTCATAAATTTTGTTTTGAAAACTAGGCTGTCAGAGGGGGCAAAACTTAGATTATCCCAAAAGTATTCTAGTGTAAGCAACCTAATCAGTGATATGAAAAATCATTTACTAGTAAAGAAATCATTCACAGCTTTGCAACAACAATTATTTAATTGTACTCAAAATCAAAAAAGTATTGATGATTATGGCAAAGAAATAGAGCAATTGTTTATTGAGTTGACCATTGCGCAGGCCGAAGGCGATTCTGGTAAATACGACATTTTAAGGCCCTTAAACGAAAAAACGGCGATTAAGCGTTTTGTTTCTGGACTGCGGAATGGTCACCTGAGCACTATCATATCGGCTAGAAACTATTGTAATTTAAAAGACGCCATTAAGGGTGCACAGGAAGAGGAAATCATAAACTTTCCAAATATGAGTGTTTTAAAAATAGATAAATATCAGTATTTTCAGCCTAGAAGTGGTGACTCTCGAAATCGTGGTCATTACCATCGCGGGCAGTACAATACGCGTGGTCGGCCAGCGCGAGGCTATTGGCAGACTAATTACCGTGCTGCAACAGGCCATTTTCGCGGGAATGCTCAAAACAGAGGTAAGTACTTTTATCGGAGATATGATGGTGATAACAGAGAGTCAGAAATTAAGTGTATGAGCCCCACATTACAAGACCAATCACATGCTACTACGAGCCCTGAGGAGGCAGAGAATAAAGCCGACCAACCTAGTACAAGTCAGTTTTTTCGTTGCTAATAATAATGAAATTAATATTCATTCCAGAATTTGTCACTACAATAATTATAATACAATTCAACTATCTATAGGAAATGACATATGTAATTGGTTAGTTGACACCGGTGCGTCACTTAGCGCGGTGAAGTATGAGACATTGCAACGTTTGAATATTCCATTCCATGTAGGGCAAGTAAAAATAAACGGCGTATGTGGTCAGCTTTGTTCAGTTGGATTTGTTTATTTAAACCTTACTATATTGGGACAGGAATTTGTACACAAATTTCATGTATTTAAAAATTTATGTTGTACTTGTTCTGGAATTTTAGGATTAGATTTTTTAAATAAACATAAAGCTACAATAAACTTAGAACTGAACACGTTAAAACTTGTTAAAAATAATTTTGAGACATGTTTACCTTTACAACCAGGCGCTATGGGCGCAAACAATTACATACGCGTCCCTCCTCGGTCTGAATCAATTCATTTTGTTTTGACACAATTAAAGGAAGAATCTGTTATTTATCCAAAAGAGTTGTGTGATGGAGTTTTTTTAGCTGGATCGATAGTTTGTCCGAAAGATGGTAGAGTGCCCTTACAAATATTAAATACGCGTGATGAATCCGTGGAGTTAAGTTTTTTTAATCATGAATATGATAAATTAGAATATTTTGACGTTGTCTCATTTGATAAATCCCCAGTGAACTCTGCTAGAGTGAAAAAACTATTTTCTGAATTAAATTTAACAGGTCTTAATAAAGAGGAACAACTAGAAATTGAAAAAATATGCGCGAAATTTCCAGATATATTTCATCTAGAAGGGGATAAGCTATCCACAAGTAATATATACAAACATTCGATACACTTGAAACCAGAGTCTACTCCTGTATACAAAAAGCAATATAGATTACCAAAATTTCAAACTTCTGAGATAGAAAAACAACTTCAGAAAATGTTAGATGATAATATCATAGAAGAAACTGCGAGTGAGTGGTCCAGTCCAATCCTGCTAGTAACGAAAAAATCAGAAACAAATGATAAGAAATTTAGGCTCGTAGTAGATTACAGGAAATTAAATGAAAAAATTTGTGATGATCGATTTCCATTACCAAATATAATTGATATATTAGACTCCCTTAGCGGAGCAGTTTATTTTAGTCATTTGGATTTACAAAACAGTTACTACCAATTTGAACTTGATTCGGAAAGTCGAAAATGCACAGCTTTTACATTCCGTAAACAATATCAGATGAAACGCATGCCTATGGGACTTAAAACCAGTCCAAGTGCATTTTCAAGAGCTATGACAGTAGCTTTATCGGGGCTAAATTATGAAAAGTGTTTCGTTTACTTAGATGACCTAATAATTTTTGGACGAAATTTAGATTCACACAATAAGAACCTAATAGATGTATTTACTAGACTAAGGGAGGTTAAATTGAAATTAAATCCGAAAAAGTGTCACTTTCTAAAAAAGGAACTATTATACCTGGGTCACGTAGTAAGTGCCGAAGGCGTTAGACCTGACCCTAACAAAATTAAAGCACTGAAAGAGTACCCGACACCAAAATCTAACGATGAAGTTAAACGATTTGTAGCCTTTGCTAATTATTATCGTCGTTTTATTCCAAATTTTGCCGAAATTGTAATTCCATTGAACAAGTTATGTAAGAAAAACATAGTCTTTGTTTGGTCAAATGATTGCGAAAACTCTTTTACTAAGTTAAAAAATAGCTTATCCACGCCTCCAATTTTACAATATCCAGATTTTTCACATGACAATAAATTCCAATTATATACAGATGCATCAGGATTAGCAATCGGTTCAGTACTATGTAACGGGGATGGCCGGCCCGTCGCGTTTGCTAGTCGTAATTTAAATAAGGCTGAGCTTAATTACCCGACTATTGAAAAAGAAATGTTAGCTGTAGTGTGGTCGGTAAAATATTTCCGCCCCTACTTATATGGCAAAAAGTTTAAAATATTTACGGACCATCGGCCGTTAATTTATTTATTTAACATGAACGATCCTTCTAGTAGGCTGACAAAGTTTAGGCTAGCGTTAGAAGAGTATGACTTTGACGTTGAGTATATAAAAGGCAAAGATAATGTGGCTGCAGACGCATTATCAAGAGCGATAGTGTCATCGGATGAATTGAAAAGGATGAGTGAGAATGTTATAAATGTTATGACACGAGGTCAGAAGAGAAGAATGAATGAAGAGAAAAATACAAGTTTGAGGGCTGATAACATACCCAGCGTTTCTCGGACTGATCACCCGAGAATTGTGGAAATGCTTAGTAAGCCACCAAATTCTGTAGAGTTAATTTGTTTGTCCGACAAAGCCTTTAAAGAACGAAAGCGTAGTAGTAATGTGACAAAACAAAATGATTTTTTTATATTTGAACAGGATAATTCAACTATATACACCTATTCCATTTTGCCATCAAGTATGTCGCGAGCCGAATATTTGAGTGAAATGGAGAGTTTTTGTTCCAAACATGGAATCAAAGAAATGTTTATAATAAAGAGTAAAAATAATATGAAATATATAATATGGTTAACCAGAGAAATAAATAAAAATAAAGAGTGGTCCGGACCACAAATATATTTACTAAAAAATATTGAAAGAATTAATTCTGATGATGATAAAAAGGTTATTATTAATGATTTCCATCTCCTCCCAACCAGCGGACATGCAGGCACTAGGCGCATGCTTAATAATATTAAAAAATATTATTTCTGGCCAGGGATGGAACGTGACGTCACGAAATTTGTTAGTAAATGTGAAAAGTGCCAGAAGCAGAAGCATTCTGTGCCTATTAAAGAACCTATGGTTGTTACGACAACAGCCACATCGGCTTTTGATAAAGTCTTTCTAGACATAGTGGGCCCATTAGATAAGGATTATTTTAATAAGAGCTATATACTTACTATACAGTGTGAGTTAACAAAGTTTGTTGAAGCTTACGCGTTAGAACATAAGGATGCTGTTAGTGTTGCCAAAGCCTTCGTCGAACATTTTATTTTAAAATATGGCGTACCACGTGAGATTGCCACAGACAGAGGTTCTGAATTTATTTCATCAACTATGTGTGAAGTTTGTAAGTTATTGAATATAAAAAAAATATCATCCACTGCATATCATCATGAATCTATAGGCTCTCTTGAAAATACTCATAAAAATTTAAATTCCTTTCTCCGTATCCAAACTAATAACGAAGCCAAATTGTGGAGTACTTGGGTACCGTTTTGGTGTTTTGCCTATAATAACACAGTACATAGTTCAACAAAATTCACACCCTTTGAACTAGTATTTGGCAAAACTTGCAATTTACCGAGTAATTTAGAAAGAGAACCAGAACCCTTATATAATCCTGACGATTATCCTCTAACATTGAAATATCGTTTAAAACTCTCTCAGGAACAGGCCAGAAAAAATTTGTTATTGTCAAAAGAAGTAAGAAAAGTTAATTATGATAAGTATCTAAACCCTATTTTATACAAACGTGATGATTTAATTTTGTTAAAGAATGAAAGCGGAAATAAATTAACCAATGTTTTTAATGGTCCTTTTAGGGTAATAGAGGATATGTCACCTAACGTTAAAATTATGAAAGGTAATAAAATTGAAATTGTCCATAAGAATAATACTAAGCTGTTTAGAACTTAAATTATTGTGTTATGTTCTGTGTAGAAAAAAAAAAAAAGACATGTTTCTTTTTTTTTTCCTGTAAGGGGGATGGTGTAGTGTAGCGTCATTTATTGGACCTTCTATATAATGTTTAGACTTACTCTATGACTATTTTGTATTGTATAAAACTCGTGTAACCCAATTTGTATTAATCATAATAAATGTATACTCCGATACGTTGACTACTTTTATTTCTCTAAACACCCATCCTTACAGTATGCCGCTGAAACATGGACGTTACGGGAGAAGAAAAGTGTAGCTTCCCTAGAGATGAGGTGTTGGAATGCTTGGAATATCAGGTCCGAATTCCACACAAACGTTTCAAGAACTCGGCATCAAGTAGCGTCTTTCCGAGATAGTACGGCCCCGTATACTTCGAATATTCGGTAATTTCTCACGACGAATTAACGACTCCATAGAACGTCTTATGGTTAATAGGGCAGAGTAGACTGAAATAGACCTCGTGGTAGGACACCATACACATACGTTTATATACATTATACATACGTACAGCGGCACAGATATTATGGCGGATATTATAAGGATAGCCTTGTCAGGCCTCAAAACTTCCAGGTCTGATTCAAACTCAATTTCCTAAAAACGGAGTGAATACAATACCTTTTCTTTAATCGATATCGACGGGGAGATCATAAGGTGCATGTCGAGGTCTCCAGCCTTCCAATCTGACGCACGGGGACAATTATTGTCCGTACCGCATAGATTTTGCAGCCAGGTTGGATGTATTACGGACAATAGGCGATGCGGATGAGCGAGTAACACCTAGTTGACTCGCCGTGCCACCCGGCGCACTTCCTAATATGGCTCCTCACAACTTAGGTAGGCATAGATTTTCTCTGCAACGGACGCCCTAACCGTGGGCGACCGCTATGAAGCCACGAGTTCTGCCGCACATCTTAGAGTTTGCCAGCGACCCCAATGACCCCTATTAATCGCCTCTTACACCAGGCAAAGGAAACCGTGAAGAAATTTTGCCGCCCCTTGACCACGGGGTGCGTGAAAACAATAAATAACCAATTTGAAAAAAAACTATATTTTTAGCAAGGAACTCTAAAGACTATAATCAATGTTAATATGTGCTTTTTCACATTTAAGCAAGATTTTTTTATAATGTATCACTATTGGAATATTTTATAATATCCAAGTATATATTTACTTGGGAGTGTCCTACCCCGAATTGCCCCCGAACCAAGGTCTTGTTGCACCTGTTGCACCTGAAGAAGTTCTCTATAGTCTTCGTCGTATGAAGAACCGGAAAGCGGTAGGGCCTGACTAAATTCCGATAGAGGCGTGGAAGTCGTTGGGGCTTCATAGTGTGGAGCTACTTGCTGCATTATTTAACCGCATCCTAAATACCAAAAACATGCCTGACTCATGCCAGTTGAGTGTGATAACTCCTGTGTACAAGGGTAAAGGCTGTGTTCAGGAATACGGAAATTATCATTAGCATTAAGGTCATGAGTCATACCATGAACGTTACGCGATTGGACAAAATCCGTAACGAGCACATCCTTGGCAGTCTTGGTGTCCGCGATGTGGCTGATAAATTCCAGGAATCCCGCTTGAGATGGTATGGTCACATCCTAAGGAAACCGCAGGAGTGCGTCGGTAATGTGTGCCTGAGCCTCAATATTCCCGGACCTCGACCGCGGGGTAGACCAAAGAAGCGCTGGCTCGATGTCGTTAAGGAAGATATGAGGGTCAATGGCCTTACTATTGAGGATGCCGAAGATCGGGCGAAATGGAGGAGAATTTGCCGGAAGGCGGACCCTGACACCGGCTGGGATAACGCCAGGTAGAAGAAGAAGATCCAAGTATACATATTTAATAAAGTGTTTATTATTAAATTGTCAACGTGGAAACGTGGGAACATATCACTGAAATATTTTAACTATTCTTAATTTTTAAGCCCCATTTTTTCAGTGTGTAAAATATTGCCTTTTATTATTTCAGTAAATCAAAACGAAAAAAAATTGGCCCAGATTTGCCGCCCCTTTAAATTTGCCGCCCTAGGCTCTAGCCTACTCAGCTTACTAGTAAATTCGCCTCTGCCTGTACCACATAAAAGACGTTCGATGGTTAATCAACTAAAACTAACTACTAAACATAAATTGGATATTTGAAACTAAACGTAATTGTTGAGATGGATAAATTATTATACATTCCAAATATTAAGTTTTCATCTCTTTTTCACGCGCCTCTATCGCATAATCACTAATTCGCGCACGGCGAAAAAAAAAGTGTAAGTGGTGTTACGTTATTGATGAGTTTTGTAGTTGTCTCCCAAGATTCAATATGCCGCCCCCTGAACTTGCCGCCCGGGGCACGCACCCCGACTTGCCCCCCCCTAGATCCGGGCCTGGTTATTCAAAATATTGCATTGAGAATAATAAGTGGTGCAATGAGAACTACGCCTATTCACGCACTTGAGGCTGAGGTCTGCGTACCTCCCCTGGCTATTAGAAGGTTACACTTTGCGGAAAAGTTTTGTTTAAAAGCTTTATGCAAAACCAGCTCAATATTATTAGATACTGTTAAATTGCCTGAAAATTTATGCGATGCCTCATTAGACGATTACATTCGTCCTTCTGATATAATGTATAACAACATTCCTGAATTGTGTACTATAATGGCTCATATGAATGAGCTTAGTGTAAATATGTATAAATTTAGTATTTACCCTGTATATAATTGTAAATACAATGCTCTGTTAGATTCAATTCAAGAAAGGGATAGCGTAGATGACATAAATAATGTGCTCTGGTATAAAATATACACTGATGGCTCAAAGACCCTAAATCGTGTATGTGCTGCTTTCTATGACTCGTATAAGAAAATAAGTAAAAATTATAGAATTAATAACGAGAGTAGTATTTTCACAGCAGAAGCATACGCAATTTATAGAGCCTTAATGTACACGAGAGATTTAGGTAACGTTGACAGAATACTTATTCTATCAGACGCTCAAAGTGTTATTAAAACAATATATGGTTCAACTTTGGCTTATAAAACCAACTATATAATTTATAATATAAAAGAATTATTGGATAATTTGAACAAGAGCAAGGTGGTTAGGATTGAATGGGTACCCGGCCATTCGGGAATCCAGGGTAATGAATTAGCTGATAAAGCAGCTAATTCTCATTGGGATGAAGACCATACTGATGCACTGAAAATACCCTACACAGATTATTTTCTGACATTAAAAGAAAAAACTAGATTTAGATGGGAGTGTTACTGGAAGGAAAAAAATAAAAGTAAAGGAAAATGGTATGCATCAATACAAGAGAACCTACCCGCCCGCCCATGGTTTAATAATAATAAAATGCAATTTGAAGAGAGGAAATGTATAACTATAAGAAATAGATTAAGATTTGGACATTGTCAGACTCCAGCTCATCTGTTTAGGATGAAAATATTAGCATCTGATCATTGCCAATATTGTGACGTACAACCAGCAGACTTAGACCATATTGTTTTATCTTGCCCTAAATTTTATTTAATGCGTTTAATTTTAATTTCGGATTTATTAGAAATATCAACATATAAGCCTTCGTCAGTTAAAGAAATGTTAAAGAATCCATTAATGTATAAACCGTTGTATAAATATATATGTAGTACAGTAGAAAAATTGTAAAGGTTGTTGATGTTGTAAATGTATATAGATTTATGATTGTATATAATTCGAACTTACGATTTGTAATAGTTAAGGATTGGCTAAAAGGACTTGCATCCATAGCCGTAAAATTTTAAATAAAAAAAAAATTCACTAATCAAAGTATACCCAATATGTTTTTGAGAAAATGTTTCATAACCCTGAAATGTCACTTTTACAGTGACATTTGTTTGTTTACATTTTTGATCTCGAATTCGATTTCCGAGTATAAAAGTACGTGTTGGTTCGTCGTGTAGGTTTCGTCGGAAACGGACCACACGCGGCTGTTAATATGTTCACGGTGGTCGCGGGTTCGAATTCCAGGGCACACCTCTGTCTTTTCGGAGTCATGTGAGTATTGCTAGTCAATTGCCATGCACTAAAACGATGAAGGAAAACATCGTGAGGAAACCCACATACCATAGCAATTTATAAGAATTACTATGGTATGGTAAGTCCACCAACCCGCATTAGGCCAGTGTGGTGGACTATATGGCCTTACCATTCTCAATCGTACTCTCGATTGTTGAGTAGGCCCGTGGCCTACAGTGGGACGTATATGTACGCACTCACGTACGTATATGTACGCACGTACGTACGTATATGTACGTATATTTACCCATGACTTCGAGGTAGAACCCGTGCTCGCGCAGGCGGCGGTACATGTCCCTGAAGTTGGTGTGCACGTGGTCCGCGTGCCAGTCCAGCGGGTCGTGCTTGGCGCGCAGGTCGTCGCGCGGGAAGTACCCGCCCGGGTACCGGAGGCTGTGGAACTGGTCCCACAGGAGCCGGCGGGAACGCACCGGAACTGGGATCACGCGCGCTCTGGGGATGGGAATGTATAGTACGTTTAGAACTAGAGTGATATAATTAAAAAAAATTAGGCTTTTAATTATATTTTGGTTTAACACGACCTATCGACCCGTTAAGAAGGACCTATTGACGCATGAAAGGCAGAGATATGTATAAATCGGTCTTCTATATGTATCTTCGATAAGTACAAAATTTCATCAGATTTGTTACAAATCTTTAATGAACGTTTCCTAAAAAATAAGATTTTTTAGTTAGGTCACTCTAATAGGCTATTTGACTAATTTTTGAAAACCATACCACATTATAAAGCTGGGTCTATAGACCTTACAAATGAGGATTATTTTTAATTACTATATCTATATCATTTGAAAATAAATTTACAAAATACACTGAAAAATTACACTGTCAAAACGCTCTGTCTGACAATGTGGCGTTTAGTTCGTAAACATCCGTTCCACAGATTCGTTCGCATATATCACTCATTCTTAAATCATCCATAGATCAATCAATCAGTCAATCGTCCGAATGAGTTTTTGCATTGAGGTATTACAACTGGAGCGGATTATATTATAGATCAAGTCGGCATTGCTGCAGATACGACACTTCATATATTTGTTACCTAATGTTTCAGAATAAAGTAAAACGAAATATAAAAGCCCAATATAATCATACATTTTAAATAACTTATAAAGCTACATTATTATACATACATACATACATAAACTCACGCCTATATCCCAGAAGGGGTAGGCAGAGGTGCCAGGACACCCACATTTCGCCTTGTATGTTCCATCCCATGATGTGATAGGTGGCGAGCCTATCGCCATATGGGGCACAAATTCCTGACTCTGGGCTGATAATGAATAGAAAAATCCAATATCACTTTGCCCAACCCGGGATTCGAACCCGAAACCTCAGCTTTGTAACCGTACCGGAGTACAACTACGCCACCGAGGCAGTCATACATTATTATATAGATTTTAAAAACAACATAACCTATAATAGGCTATTTCACTGTATAAAAATATTGACTTATTTGTTTCCATCCGTGTAAATAATTTAATTTTAAACATATTTCATTATCATACATTAAAAATATTGTATATTTTGTCTGAAAACCACAATAATCATTTAATTTATTTTGAGTTCGCGCCACGTGATCGTAAACGATTTTGATTGGCTATGACGTCATGCATTAGTATGAACTACTCACGTACAGGAAATGAATGGGATTGATAACGGCATAGATGCAAATTAAATATTAAAAATACCTTTAAAACGCGTTATTTGTCATTTGTACCCGTGAATTAATAATATTATCATGTCGAATGTAATAAAATGTGAAGAAAAAAAAAATTTTTTTTGACAAAACCTCATTCGGACTATTGATTGATTGATTGATCTATGGTTGATTAGAGAATGGGTGACATGCGAACGAATCTCTGGAATGGATGTTTACGAACTGAACGCCACATTGCCAGACAGAGCGTTTTGACAATGTAATTATTCAGTGTATTTTGTAAATTTATTTTTAAATGATATAGATATAGTAATTAAAAATAACCTTTATTTGTAAGGTCTATAGACTCCACTTCATAATGTGGTATGGTTTTCAGAAAATAGTCAAATAGCGTATTGAGTTATCCTACTAAAAAATACTTTTGTGTCAAAAATATGGATAGTGAAAAAATATATTTACAATATCCAATGTATCTGATAAATATATTAAATTAAATAAATAAACGAAATTTTCAATATTTACCTATTTGTCCGTAACATTAATCTTATTCTATAATTTTGTTAAAATATGACATTTGTCAAAACGGCTTTGGTACATAATCTAATTTATTAATATTTTTGCTACTTTATTCAAATTATCGTTAATTTACGTATGGAATTAAATTCTAGATTTTTTTCAAGTGAACTGGAATGGTTTTTACATGTCTTCAGTTGGGAGTACGGTATTTTTAAAGCAATTAGAATAAATAGCATAAATGACAACTGCCATAGCCGACTGTCAGCGTAAGGGTACATGTACCCTTGCAAATGTTCCAAATTATTTGGTCTAGATTCCCTCCAGTTGTATACCTCGATGAGTTTTTGTCAAAAAAAATAGAATTATATTTATTTCTTCACATTTTATTACATTGGACATGATAATATTATTAATTAACGGGTATTAATGTCAAATAACGCGTTTTAAAGGTATTTTTAATATTTAATTTGCATCTATGCCGTTATCAATCCCATTCATTTCCTGTATGTGAGTAGTTCATACAAACGCTTGACGTCATAGCCAATCAAAATCGTTTACGATCACGTGGCGCGAACTCAAAATAAATTAAATTATAATTGTGTTTTTTAGCCAAAATATACAATATTTTTAATGTATGATAATGAAATATGATTTAAAATTAAATTATGTACACGGATGGAAACAAATAAGTCAATATTTTTTATACAGTCAAATAGCCTATTCTAATGATGCGAATTATGTATGAAAATAGGTATTTTCAATAGATATTTTCCTAAAGGTAAATATAAATTATTTTATAAAAGCGTTGAAAAATAAACAAGTAGGTAATCAGTGTTTGGAATCTATTATACTGTTTCCATTCGTTTATTTTATTTTTGACAGTTCACGCCTATAAAGTACGACATTACAGTAGAACAATATTTTGAAATAAAAGTAGATACTTTCTTGACGGGTAACGCCCACTTAGAGTTGTGCCATTCGTAACGAATGACCACAGATAACAAAAACGATTTTGAATAGAATCAATCAATCGGAATCATTTGAAATAAAATTACATTAAAATGCTAATGAAAACAGTTAAACGTAATATAGTACCCAATATTAGGATCGAATGTATTTGCTGCAAATTAATTAATATGAATAAAGGTATACGTATTGAAGTGACTTTTAATAAGAGTTTAATTTAAGATAATTACAATGATTACAACGAAAATAAATGTTTAGTACCTACTTGTAATAAACAGTTAAACCATGTTGGAATTCATAGTACTTTAAGGATTAAATAATTAAAACAACTAAAAGGTAATTTGTTAATATTTTTATTTATAAACAATCGTCTGTTTCGTCGGAATCGGCGTCGTCGTCACTCGTATCCCCAGTAACACTAATTATTAATGAGTGCATGGGTAAGTTGTCAAATGCGACATCGCGATCCCAATCAGACATTATTTCTTTCTTCGTCTTATCTACGACACTCGCCCAGTTATGAGGCGTCACATTTTCACACGCATTTTTAAGCAACTCCAGCATTTTGTTTGCGGTGAAAGGAGGAGTTGTATTTATTCTCGCAGCATATCCTTTCACTTGCGCCCATATTAGCTCTATGGCATTATACTGGCAATGATATGGAGGAATTCTAAGGACGGTGTGCCCATGTTCTGCAGCCATTTCATCTATAACGTATCGTTTAGGCTGCTTCCTCATTTTTAATATTTTAAGTAACTCTACTTTTAATAGGGACTCGTCCACCTCCTCGCCATTGTTACGGAGCCAGTTTATTATTTCATTTTTTTTACTGGCTTGCGTTGGCATTTTGTTAATTTGCCGAGAGTGATAGGACGCATTATCTATAAATATTGTTGATGGCTGTTCGAGTGACAATAACATTTCCCGAAACCATTTTTCATATACTTCGGAATTCATTTCTTCATGGTAATCCCCTGTTTTCTTTGATTTAAAAGCTAACATAGCATCTTGCACAAATCCTTTTGCGGTTCCTGCATGACAAATTATAATTCTTTCACCTTTTCCCATTGGCACTGCGGTCGAGGAGCTAGCAGTGTTGTCAGTCCAAGTTTTTGATACCGTGTGATTCGCATTGAGCCAAGTTTCATCGGTGAAAACAACATTCGACCAGTCTTCTATTTTTTTAGCTTGTCTTAAAAATTCGCATCGATACAAAGCAACATCATTGCGTTCCATCAATATTTTTCTTTTGTCACATTTTTTGTATTGGAATCCAATCCTATTCAATACCTTCGCCAAAGAAGACTTTTGACCACGGAACAACCCACTAGTTTTCAGAGATTGTACTAGGTTATGTAAAGTAGGAATCTCTTTTCTTTGGTAATAATCGTATATATGACGACGAATAGCATCACCATCAAAACTGTCAATTGCTGTCACTTTAAAGGGCTGACGTTTTTTCTTAAGTGTAGATGGCTTGTTTTGTTCCATGCCACTACTGCCGTAGCCTTCTTTAATTATTTTTGAAACTGTTGGAGCAGTAATACCTAATGCTGCTGAAACACGGTCTCTGATTTGAGTCACTGGTATAAGAGGTCCACCATTACGGCTTTCCCTTTCAAAGTACTCATGAAGTCGCAACACAAACTCCCTTGTTTGTCCTTTAAGCACCTTTCCTTTAGGCATTTTGAAAGTGATGAAGGCAGGTACGATGTTCTCAATTCAACCAAATGTAGGAATTCACGGGTAAAACAATACGGAGGAATATAAATACTCAACTCGACGTATGAAAAATGTGAATTAAAATTCAGCGAACGGAAAACACTAGCACGGGCGCGGGCGTCTCGTTGTGAGTGACCACAAAATGGCGGCGCGCGTCACCTGTCTGCCCAGTGTTGCCGTTTCACAATTTGTTTTTAACAACATTACTATTGCCGACGGAAGTGATAAGAATATTAACTTAACATGAGTAAATGGTTTATTTTAATATAATTATTAAATCAAGTAACTTAAATATCCCTGAAGTTTTATAAAACAATGCATGGAGCAAAAAATAAAATATGTATTAAATCGATTAAAACTTGTTCAAAAATAAAATCGTTTGTTATAAAAAATTGATTCGATAACGCATCAGGCCATCACTATTTGATTCAGTACTCGATGTGTCAAAAATAAAATAAACGAATGGAAACAGTATAGTAAGAGTAATAAAAATCCAACCAAAAATAATTTCATGCAAAATGTTGCTAAGATGAAACTTGAGAAGACTTGAGCAAAGAAAAAAATAATATCAACTCTCATGTAGAGCCAAGCCTCAACTCTACAAAGCCTAACTTTACAAACTCTATACCTTAGTACAAAATATGTGGCTAGGCCATTTCAGAAATGCATATAGCGAACTATGTCGTCTTCATTACAGAACGTATTATGATAGCAACGTGTGCCAAGTGGAATTTCAGTTCAGTTATACCGGGTATCTCAAGACTGCTACCGAAAACGAAGCTGGGTGGTAGTTTTAGTGACTACAAACACAATGCAACTAAAAATTTCGTAAAGAAACGCGACAATTATTTTTTATGATTTTTTAAATATCGTCATTTTTGGGTGGTAAATCCATAGTTTTTGCTAAATAATAATTTAAACTCTTTTATACCTTATAGTATTTATAAATAAAAGGGTATACACTATTATTTTAAGAAAAAAATGTATTTACCACCCAAATATGGCCATAGGAAAAAAATAACAAAAAAAAATTGTCGCTTTTTTTGCAACTTTTTCTGTTGCTTTGTGTCTGAAGTCACTTAAACTACCACCCGGCTTCGTTTTCGGTAGCAGTCTTGATATACCCTGTATAATATATTTATGTTTCAAAAAAGGTAATAAATACGACAAAAGAATGCATTGCATATAAACTTGGGTGGAAAAGACTACTTCTATTATTAATTAAAATAACTGTAATACCTTATCGGCAGAGTGAGCGTCGCATTCTTCAATATCCTGTCTCCAGTGTCTCCATAACTCTCAACTGTCATATTCACGTGGCCCTGTAATAACATTCTTATAAGTACAGTTGGCGGTCGAAGATTCTAATGATTACATTACGGTGATGAAATACAAGCCTGAATTTTGTGTTTATTGGTTACTTATTTACTATAGATCTTTTGCTATCTTTTGTTAAAAAGGACATTAAGCACAAATTGAACTACAAACAAAAAAGTTTAAGTTTAATGTAATAAGTGTAACGAGAACCTCTGTGGCACAGTTGGTTAAGCGCCGGTTGTGAAACCTAAAGCTTAAAGAGGTTCGGTCCCAGAACCAAGATAAATATTTGAATAAACCACTAGTATTTGGGTCTGGGTGGTTGCGAGACCAAAAAATTCTCGGGAACGGTACGCTTCCAGATGATGTGAATGAACTCTGCGGCGACGTGTGTTGCGATTGTTGGGAGTAGACGGAAGACATACCTCGATAACGCCATCGAAGTCAGCGCCCTCCTCAGTGACAGTGAAACTGAGGGCCAACCATCCGGACCAGGGCCACAGGACCTCGCTGTACTCCGCAGCCACTGATAGAAGCACGCCGTGCGGCAGATGAGGGTGCCAGGATACCTCCCGCTGTACCACAAGCCATTTATATTAATTATTAAACTATTTATTTGCAGACCGCTTCCAACAGGTCGATGTGGAGATCCTTGGGGGAGGCCTATGTTCAGCAGTGGACTTTCTGAGATGATGATGATGATGATGATGATGATGATGAATCTATTTCCCTTACAATCCCACTACAATTCGTATTTCCAATTTTAAAGCCACAGGGGATCGAAAGCATTCAAGTATCACCAGCGTTTTTAAAGTCTCCCGCGACGTCGTTTGCGACGCTTTGTGGACCTTCAGATACACATTGGAAGACGATGCAAATATATATAAGGGTATGTGACTCGAACATCATATTCATAGAAAAATATCTTTTAACAACTTTAAAAAATTATCAACGAAATATTAGCCTAGCGACGAAAAGGTTCAATGTTCTAATATATTTTTATACTGGGTATCTCAAGACTGCTACCGAAAACGAAGCCGGGTGCTAGTTTTAGTGACTACAAACACAATGCAACTAAAAATTTCGCAAAGAAATGCGACAATTATTTTTTATGATTTTTAAAATATCGTCATTTTTGGGTGATAAATCCATAGTTTTTGCTAAAATAATAATTTAAACGCTTTTATACCTTAGATTATTTATAAATAAAAGGGTATACACTATTATTTTAGGAAAAAATGTATTTACTACCCAAATATGGTCATAGGAAAAAAAAACACAAAAAAAATTTCGCTTTTTTTTTGCAACTTTTTTTGTTGCATTGTCTGAAATCGCTTAAACTACCACCCAGCTTAGTTTTCGGTAGCAGTCTTGATATACCCTGTATATGTAAATATACATGTATGTAGATACTTACATAATTAATGGAACGATTTCGATGTTTTTGCTTGTGTTTGGCCGAGTTTAAATCAAGTTAGTCCCGTTTTAATTTCAATATTATTGGGCTATACAATATCATATTTTTTTTTTTCATGCAATGAATTGCGACAAGAACCTGCCCTTCGCCTGATGGTAAGCGATACGACCGCTCATAAAGAGTAGCAACACCAAACAACACTTTAAAAAACAAAGCAATGCTTGGCATTCGACTGCGCTCGCCATCCTGATCCATATTATGACCATTTTAAGACTTAATATGTCCAGTAATTACTGTGGCTACAATATCCTACAATCTGAAATACAACAGTGCATTTACACTGCTGTTTGGCGGGAGAAATATACATTGCGGTGGTACTTACTCAGGCGGCCTCTGATGAGAAACCTACCACCAATGAAATGTAAAATTTGTTCAGGTGAATACATACAGTAAATAAAATAAGTACTAACGACTCGTCCGGACACACCGAGGCCGTTGATGACGGTTACGTTTGCGATGGTGGGCTGCGCGCTGTGGTACAGCGGCTGCGTGCAGTACGGCCACATGTACTGGCACTCCGTCAGGTCGATGTACGACGGACTGAGGCTCGCTTGAGGCTCGTACTTGCGCAGGAACTGAACAGACAAATATTAAGCTTATACAGGGTATATCAAGACTGCTACCGAAAACGAGGTCGGGTGGTAGATTAAGCGACTTCAGACACAATGCAACAGAAAAAGTTGCAAAAAAAAAAGCGACAATTATTTTTTTGTTATTTTTTTCCTATGACCGTATTTAGGTGGTAAATGCATTTTTTCCTAAAATAATAGTGTATACCCTTTTATTTATAAATAATCTAAGGTATAAAGAGTTTAAATTATTATTTTAGCAAAAACTATGGATTTACCACCCAAAAATGACGATATTTAAAAAATCATAAAAAATAATTGTCGCGTTTCTTTGCGAAATTTTTAGTTGCATTGTGTTTGTAGTCACTAAAACAACCACCCGGCTTCGTTTTCGGTAGCGGTGTTGAGATACCCTGTATAAAAACAAACAAAACAAAAAACAGTATAAAAGTACTATCATTTATGTGGTAGAATACAATATTCATTTATTGCGCTATCGTACACAAACATGACAATTTATATTACATTAAAAATTTAACACTTTAAAACTATTACAATTATTTTACATTAAAAAGTTTATCTCTCCGAAAAATCAACTTTCATCCATAATTTCAACGACTTTTTCACCATCATCATTACCAGAACTATCATCGCCAATCTCTAAAACTGATACGATAGGTTTATGGTAGCTGAAGTAAGAAACGAACAGTTTTGATTCGAACCTATTTAAATGTCTAATAAAGACCGCATCAATAGTAGTTTTGTATTTCGTTGTGCTAAGATTGCGATCATTCGACATAGTTAAACCAAATTCATTATTTAAAAATTCAATTAATAGTTGATTTTTATCGTCTGCGAAGTTTATGTTGAAATCTCCACTCAAAATCATTGGCAATTCATCAAAGCTTTATAAACTGACAGCTAACTGACAGCTGTCTACTCTCCATCCGTCTTACGCTTTTCGTCTTACGATCAGGTCACGTGTCCTGACGCGAGTTTAAGATTTTATACCCATTACAGAAAAAGTGCTCAACGCCGCTAAAGAAGTTTTCACTTCAACAATAAATGGGTACATAATATGACGTAAAAACATACATTATAACACAAAAAAAACATAATAATATAAATTACGTGGGAGTTTGCGCGTCGCACGACTAAGACACTTGGTTGATCACTCAGCATAATGTTGCACTGCGGCGCGAGCCACAGCGCAACGCTGGTTTTCAGTGGTCACCAAGAGTGACATGCGAATTATACGTGCAATGTGCATGCGTACTTGCGCACGAACTGAACAAAAATAAATTATGCTTATATGTGCATGGCAACACTAATTATATGCAATAATCAAACGGTGAAAATAATGCTATTTTTTTGTATTTTTTCTGCCTCGTGCGAAAACATACATACACGGATGAAAAAATATATAATAAAAATATATTCTTGCCTCTTCTATCTTCCCCTACGATGTATTTCAGGATATTCGGTATGGGGACTTTGATCCTCCCCACAAAGATCTTAAGCTCGGGCTTAGGTCCAAAACCTATATGGTACGAAACACAAACCTGATAAGCGCTAATAAGGTCCAGTTTCCCGTGTCCCTGCTCGAACATGTTGGGCCCGGCGAGGCGCACGGCGGTGATGCAGAGCGCCTGCTTCACCGACGCTGGAGTCAGGTGCTGGCGGGGCACCCCGCTCGCCAGCAGGGCGATGGCACCTGCCACCACTGGGGACGCTACTGATGTACCTGGATAAGAATTATTAATGTAGGCTTAAGAGTGGTGGAATATATCGCATCTTTAGAATTAGAGTGACGTAAACCAAAAAAAATAAAGATTTTGCCTTTTATTTATTTATATACAACATGTAACAGATTTAAATGTAAAAGCGGAAAGTAGTACGTTCAGAATCAGCTACTGAACCGATATCAACATTTTTTTTGGTAGGTATTTTTTTTCAAAATAATTAGTTAAGACCAAGTAAATTACAGACACTCCTTCGTTTAGTACTCCGAACAAACGAAATTGAAACGTAACTCCAGCACATAAGATCATTTTTAAATGAATCACTAAACGAATACTCTAATAAACTAAATAATGAACAAAAATGAACTTTAATTCGATTGTCATAAAGTTTATTTAAGCAATCTATCATTAATCAAACGCACACAACGATAGGCCTGAATAAACGTAATAAGCTACCAAAATAAATAACTATCATATTCTCTTTTCCGCACATTTAACTACAACTAGATAGAGCAGGATGCAGCTATTGTTTAATGCAATTTGATCCATCCGACATACGATGGCGCGCGCGGCGCGGCGGTAGATCAAAAGGTTTGGCAAGTGGGTAAAGGGATGCGCCGCGAAAAAAATTACTCAAGGTATTCGCAAGACCGGACCATCTAAATCCCGCGCAATACATGCACTTAAATGAAACAAATTAAATTGTAACAAAATCACTATAAAAAGGAACAACAAGTAGGTATTTCTATGAAAAATAATTTCGTGGAACGTAAAAATGGTGATTAAATTCGGTTTGTAATTTTGCTACAATGTATGCGGAATCCCGGTGTGTCGGATATCCCATTATTGCAATCCCTAAATGGGCACCGACTATGTGAAAAAAATCTAGTCGTGCACCGCAGTTATCTGTGTCTGCTTGTGTTTAAGTGTTAAGTAGATATTTCGATAACTTTCGCGCGCGATGTCCTTTCGGTATTCGAATATTGAATACACTGAAATGGTGAGAACTTTGGCACTGTGTGGTGATAATTTATCATTGGCGTGCAGGACATTTAACAACAGGCACGGCACCAGTGTAGTGTCCGAGAGTATCTCGATGCTGAGTTCGGAGAGCGCTGGATAGGTCGCGGCGGACCTGTGCAATGGCCTACTAGGTCACCTGACTTGACACCTCTTGACTTTTTTTGTGAAAGTACTAATGTGGAGGAACTAAAAAGTAGAATAGTGGCAGCCGTCCTAAAAGTGAAGAATGACACTGAAGTTTTACATAAATTACGTGAACAATTACGCAAATGTGCATCAAAGTGTATCAAGGTGGTGGACATTTCGAACATATTTTAAAAAGAAATCGCCGCATGAGTGCCATGTAACACGTAAGTTAATTTTGTTGTATTTTTTTTTGTGTTGTGATTCCCAATCTAGTCTTCGTTGTTAGATATTGCGTTATCTTATTATCTTATTCATTAGTAATGCAAAATAAATGACGCCCGTATCCTGCCCGCCTGTAGGAACTAAGTTTAGCGGAAGTGAAATTAATAATATTTTATAGTCGATTCATGCAAAATATTGTCTTATGTTGGGTTCGTACGCATTATATCTAGTAAGTAAAATATTTAGATTTTATAGCTAAAACACAAATGTTATGCTTATAGATTAAATTACTAATAACCACCCAGTTTACCAAACCACCCAGTAATCAGTTACGTACGTAATTTGTATTTCGTTTATTGTCAGCTGTTTCTGCCGGCGCGCGCGGCGCAGCGATCGGCGTTAGGTACTCGTGTGAATGACTCTTGTGTACATGTGTGCGTGTCCGCGAGCGTGTGTAGTAGTACACTCTTATTTGTAACTCGTAAGGTGACCATCTTAAGTGCCTACATTTGGTATAACTAATTTCATAAATAAAAGATTTTGTAATTATGGTAGTATGATTTCAAAGCATAAACTATGATTGCAATAATATTTTAAAGTTGGGGTGTCTGAGGTTGTGAATTAATCCTGTTACACGTTGTATACGTTATTGTATACCATAAAAAATAAACAATAACAAATTACATACTTAAAGCTAAAGACATTTAATCATATTTTGACTCGAAATGACTATCGACCCGTTTTTAAAGAAGGAGCTATTGAAGCATGAAAAGCAGAAAGATGTATAAATTGGTTTTCTAGATGTATCTTCGATAAGTACAAAATTTCTTATGTTCCAAATCTTTAATAAAAGTTTCCCAAAAAATTTGATTTTTTTAGTTAGGTCACTCTAATTATTCTAACGGCGATTTGGCATAACAGTAAGTATTATTACTACCATTTCCAGTGCAATACAATGTGAAGAGAGAAAAACTATTTTAATTTTTTACAACTTTTTGGTCTTATGAAGATCGTAATTACTATAATAACTAGTTTGTCATACTGCGCCGTCAAAAAGAAAGAATTGAATAGAGACAATAAATTGTGTCGTGTGAGTATAAAATAATAATACCGACCACTTAAAGACCTGCATCCGCCGCTGACACTCGATCCGCGAACACCGCTGCCGTAGGTCACTATGTCTGGTTTCATGCGACCGTAGCCCTAAGAAATTATCATACACCTATTTATTAAACTTAGAAGGATTACTAAATTGCATGGTGTATTAATGGCTCTTAAAAGACATATTTTATTTTATCATCTTAAAATACTAAAATAAATGCTGCATGCACAGAACCCGAAACTTTTAGCAAAATACGTGTAATGCGTTAAAATTATCATTCAATTAAAAATTCTAAATCAGGTAAATCATTTGGATTGAGATCCTTTATAATGACCTTACTTGAGGCTTATAAAATCAGAAGCGTTTTTTCTGATTCTTCTTTAAAAATATTTATATCATATCTTAGTAAAACATACTCAAGTAATTTTACTATTACACTTTTTGATTAACCTACAACAATATACTTATGTAAAAATTCCTTTAATATTTTTTCATCATAACATTTTAAACATATTAGCATTCCATTAAAAATCCCGGCATTTAGAATTCTATGTTTAAAACACAAAAACCAAATGCCAAAGTGTAATTGATATGTCAATTCACCCGATTTTTTTAGCTATAAATTACAAGCCTTATATACTCACATGCGGCAGTTCCCAAGTGGTCATCCCCCGGGAAGAGAACTTGGCAATGCGGTCATCGAACCCGATGCCGCCCACGCCGATGACGTCCATCTGATCCGCCGGGTTGTTCAGCGTGCCGTACAGAGGCCCGTCGTTACCGATAGCAGACACCATTATCACCTGGACAAATATTTTACTGGTGGTAGGTTCTCAAATTATTTTTGTGCCGCACCGTCAGGCTTTGGAATTGTTTGCCGTCTTACGTGTTTCCTCCTTCCTATAATCCTGGGTCCTTCCGCCGTAGGGCGAAGAGGCATCTTAGCAGGTCGCCATAATTGTATCTATTGGCATGGGACTGCCGTCTGATGCCAATAGATACTCTGCCTGGGCGGCATTTGCACACTCACCAGCAGGTGCAATGTGGCCACTATGCCGGGCCAGAAAAAAAAATAAGAAATAAAAATGTCTCTCATATGTGAGTGGTCGCCTAGGTACTCTATAAAAACGATACGAACTTCGAATGTTCGTATATTCGACGTCCTGAGTAATATATAAGATTTCCACTTCTAAAAATCAATACTATTCTCTATTATAGTTATTAACTTCTCTGAACTTTGTCTATGGTTGCGACGTATGATAGAGGAATCCAACATTTTGTGGAGTATCTAGGCACATTGGTGAAGTTTTACGTACGGCGTCCGAACATTCGAAGTTCGTATTGTTTTATAGAGTAACCCCCCTGGGTAGGTGTTCACCGCACTGTGTATTCCTCCCGCCAAACAGTATTGTAAATGCAAAGTTTTAATCGGTTTGAAGGATATTGTAGCCAGCGTAACTACTGGACATATTAAGACTTAATATCCTAAGTCTCAGGATGGCGATGACAGTGGAATGCGATTGCTTGGTAATTCAAGGTGTTGTTGGATTTGGTGATGTTCATAAGCTGTCGCTTACCATCATTGCAACAAAACCAATCTAACAATTCTTCGACTTCTTTCTTAAAATTGCTTTATCGTAATCGTCTTCATCAACGGTCTTCGTTGCGCAGTTGATTAGATGCCGGCTGTGGAATGAGAGGCCGGAGATTCGATCCCCGCACCGACACAAATATGCATACAGGGTATATCAAGACTGCTACCGAAAACGAAGCCGGGTGCTAGTTTAAGCTACTTCAGACACAATGCAACAGAAAAAGTTGCAAAAAAAAGTGATTTTTTTTTGTTTTTTTTTCCTATGACCATATTTGGGTGGTAAATACATTTATTCCTAAAATAATAGTGTATACCCTTTTATTTATAAATACTCTAAGGCATAAATGTGTTTAAATTATTATTTTAGCAAATACTATGGATTTACAACCCAAAAATGACGATATTTAAAAAATCATAAAAAATAATTGTCGCATTTCTTTGCGAAATTTTTAGTTGCATTGTGTTTGTAGTCACTAAAACTACCACCCGGCTTCGTTTTCGGTAGCAGTCTTGAGATACCCGGTATGTGTGAACTACAAGTATATGTTTCTGGTGTTTGTGAGAACGAAGTTTCTCGTAATTTCTGGTACCCACGGCACAAGAATCGAACTTAGTGTGTATTCATTTCTTTATAACATCAAAATGAGACACAAGTCAAAACATTTTCTCACAGATTTCTTTTCATAATGACATAATAAAGTTATAGGTCACCTAATAGGGAATATGCACCAGACTTCAAAATAAGTCAAAATATTTTTTTTGTAATCTTTATTAATATAGAAATATATCTTAAAGATATTTACGCCTACTATTTTTATTTGCGCCTACTATTTCACTCTCTGCACCATCCAAAGGTCGACTGGTAGAGAATGCCTTGGGCATTAAGTCCGCCTGTATACAACTATGTATATAAAGCATAAATAAATAAATAAAAATAAATATTTTTTATATTTATCAACTCTAAATCGGTAAAATAAATACTTAAAAAATTACATTTCAAATTGGCCGCGCATTTTTTCCGAAACGCGATCTATTGCTTGAAAAGGAAAGTGACGACAATGGGCACGTTCTTATGATTTTTTAGCTTGTTAAGTGTATTGTTTAACGTTTGTTAATGTGTCATTTTGTGCTTCCTTTATACTATTAAATAAAATGGATTATTTTATCACGAAATACAGTTCTGTAGCAATTCATGAAAGAAACTTAGTCCAAATACTACGTTGTTCATATCGTGCCCTATGACGTCACAGCGAGTTCGCGCCAACATGGCGTTTAAATGCTTCGAAATTGATAGCAGTTTTGATTATTTTTTTGTACTTTTTTTATTGATATTTTCAAAGACTTATATTTTTTCCGATAATGTAATAACATACAGAATTGATTAAAAATATAAAAAAATGACATGCATATTTCCTATTGTTAAAGCCATGTAGTAGTAGAATTCTCACTGGTAGCAAGACTCAGTAAAATAATATAAGACCTCATTAATATATTGGTTAAAAATGTTTTCTGTTGCTAGGCACCAAATGCTGATTATTCTAGATGCAGCTTATCCAAACTTGGTCAATTTTTTAATATAAACGACATTTGATATTTTTGCATAGAATTAACATAAATAAATAATTTCACAGCATTGCCAAAAAATATAATTTTAAATAAGATAATATAGCACGAGTATAAATTATTATTTACCACTAAATATTAAAATTAGAAAGTGTTAGATTTCTGAATTTTTGTATAAAGTTGGTGATGATGATGAGTGTTACATAATTGACTTTTTGTAAATTTGGTGATGATGATGAATTCTATATTTTTTTATTAGATATAATACCGTTTTTCCCTTACGAATATTTATTAATATCGTATACATAATTAATCTTAATGTTAACAATAAGTTGCGGGTTCAAGGATCATCATTATATTCAAATGATAAGTATAAAACGATTCAATATTGTTCTCGGATCATGCAGGTATATCATTCATAATTATTATTTATTACCATTATACAAGGTGTTTTTAAAGGGGTTAGTTCAACCGCGCAAGTAACTATAACTATAAATGTATATCAAAAATGTATAAGCAAAAAAAACACAAAAGAAACTTTAAAATTAATTATAATTAAGTAATTTATATATAGCATGTATATTTATAAGTATGTTTATCTATAGAAATATTCATATATGTATGTATATGAAGTGTATTGTATAATTATGTATCATATATTGTGTATACTGGGTATCTCAAGACTGCTACCGAAAACGAAGCCAGATAGTAGTTTTAGTGACTACAAATAAAATGTATGAGATATTTTCAAAAATTAAGTACCTACATATGTACAGTGTTCCTCTTGCCGAAAGCAGTGAAAGAAAAGCAGCGAAAGGATGGAGCGCAGTGGAATGCCAAGCATTGCTTTGTAATTCCTGGTATTGTTTGGTTTAGCTAGTATTCATGAGTGATCGTATCGGTTACCATCAGGTGAACCGCATGGTCGTCTCTGCATTCAGTGGAATACAAAAAGCAAATATTGTAGTGTATAAAGCATTTTTCCGTTCATAATTATATTTATTATTCTGTGTCTTTAAGAGCCCCACATAACAGTTAGGAATTAGGATCCAAGCGCTGCAGATTTTAATGTGCGGTGGTATCACTTATGGCCTTATTCGTAGTCGGGTTATATAACTATTTTAGTTATAGAATATTAAATCTTTCGAAGGAGTTTTGAATCCAGTTTACTTTTTTATTTCAATCAATGGCGAGACGAGCATGCCGTTCATCTGATGGTAAGCGATACGACCACTCATGAACAGCATCAAACCCAACAACACCTTGAATTACCAAGAATACCAAGCAATGGCATTAAACTGTGCTACCATCCTGAGACGTAGCATGTTAAGTCTCAATATGTCCGGTAGTTACTGTGGCTACATTATCCTTTAATCCGAAAGACAAGAGTGCACTGCTGTTTGGCGGAAGAAACAGTCATTACGGTTACATACCCAGGCGGCTTCTCACATATGAGAGACCTACCACCAGTGAAATTCAGTTTGAGCAATGAAGACAAATTATGCGATAACTAAAACAGGTTTTTAAAATGTCTACGAATATTAAGTGAGCAATGCATTTGCTTTTTTGTAGAATTTATAGAATAAAAATAAATTAACATTCAAGAAAAGAGAACCATTCCTAATACAAATTGCATCAACATACTTTTTCTCTTGGAATAATTTAAATTCAAGTAACGAATAAATAAAACACACGTCAGATATCGTTTTTATCGAGTGGATGCGCCAAATTCCCGTTTTAAACATTCCGGTTCCGTTATCATTAACTTCTGAACCGGCTGACTAATGTTGGAATATTCACTAAGATAAACAATTTATTATCTTTATTTAATATTATTTTTAGCGACAATTTTACTATGAATATATAATATATTTTGAAAGCGTATATGTAAAATATCAAAGCTTATTATTTTTGACTGAATTTTAACCGATATTAGGTGACAGTAATACTGAAGTTTCTTTCGAAATCAACATAGGGGTTTAGCCGGAAAAGAATCCGTCATAAACTGTATAGGGCGGGTATCTAGCCCAGTCAAATATATATTAAGATTAAGTTATTAAGTTATAGTTTATAATAATTAGTTTCAGCATGTAAATTAAAGTAATTTACTAGTTTTATAAGAAATTTGTGATTTTTATATCAATTTTAAAGTTTGGATTAAGTCCGCAATCTTACATTTTTGTAAAATAAATAAATCTAGTAAGATTTTCCTCATACATAAAAAAGTGACAATAACAATAATATTAGTCCGTGAGCCAGCTGCAAATTTGGTTAATTATTTCCTCTCAAGAGATAATTCGTGAGACGCATCAGAGTATAGTATTATAAAGCGTCGTGAAAGTCAGCTGGTGCCCGGTTGGGGGGATGAGCGGGTGTAGCCTCCCACGCATGAAAAAAAATAAAATACATTCACTGATTTCCTCTCAGCTGAAATTTTGTCAAATTGTAGCTCATCTAATATCTCAACGAAAAAAAATAATCAGCTGGTTACAACGTGGTGTATTGTACGTCAGCTGGTGTCTCGAACATGAAAAAAAATATTTTATTTTCAGTGATTTCCTCTCAAACAAAAATTTACCTGATGATAGCTTATATGTAACTGTGGATAAATATATAGGTCAGCTGGCTGTATCTAGGTGGAAAAACCGTCAGCTGATACTTTGAAAGTTATTACATAGGAGTTAGGCAGGAGCATCTACTGTCAATTTAAATGCATCAGCTGACTAGCTTTTCCTCCACTTATTGCTAGCTGATTTTTTTTATTTATCGCATCAGTATATTAACAATCAACTCACAAATTTTCATCTGGGAGGAAATGACGTATCTTTAACCCCTGACAAGCACACATCTAAACCGTATACCTCTTTAGGCATTGAGGGTGAAAAGTACCCAACATATTTCATTTTCAAATATCTTGATCCCTAATAAAGTTAGAGAATTTTTTTTTAAATTAAAGCTCAAAAAATTCTCTACAAAATAGATATAATATTAAATTAATTAGTGCCAATTAAAAGAGATAAAAATACTATCGAAGTTTAAATATACACAAAGAATTCTAACGAAATAAAATTTTTAAATAAAAGAAAATATTTTTGAGAAGATAGAAGAGTTTGTTTGCCATATGTATGGATTTAATCGTCTAAAAAAGATCAATGAGGCAAGAGTAGCGTCGTTTGAAAAAACATATAAATTTTTGGATACTGAAACTTTCAAGTTACCAAAAAAGGTATTGATGGCTCTTCTTTACCACCATGCAGATCAGAGCTATATCAGCAATTTTTAAGAGCATGTTACATTGCTCAAATTTGGTCACATGCACACCTGAAGGTTCCAACTTCTCATGAACCTGTAGATTATGGTTGGACAGAAATCGACAACAAGTATGAATTCACCTGGTTTTCTGGAAGTCAGTTACCATCATCGATTAATGAAATCACTATTCAGCCTGAAAAAGGTAACATTTTTTTATAATTTTGATTATATTATGTTAAAATACACATCCTAATCTTTTTTTAAATTTTTGTACAGACAGCTCTGACAGCGACTCTGACGATGAATCGGAAAGAGAGGAAAGTGACTCAAGCCAGAGCGAAAACGAAAATGAATAAATCACATTGTTATTCTCATTGTCATTTTTCATCACGTTTATATAAAAAATATTATTTATCGAGTAACTAGTTAATTTATACTAAGCTAATTGTTTATTTAATTATTTAAATATATCTAATATCATTTGATAATATACTTATTCGTTTCAAAAACATTGATACAGAATATTTATTTCAACTCAACTCTCATATTGAAGCAGCGCTATGTCGAATAATTAAAGATACGTCATTTCCTCCCAGATGAATATTTGTGAGTTGATTGTTAATATACTGATGCGATAAATAAAAAAAATCAGCTAGCAATAAGTCGAGGAAAAGCTAGTCAGCTGATGTATTTAAATTGACAGTAGATGCTCCTGCCTAACTCCTATGTAATAACTTTCAAAGTATCAGCTGACGGTTTTTCCACCAAGATACAGCCAGCTGACCTATATATTTATCCACAGTTACATATAAGCTATCATCAGGTAAATTTTTGTTTGAGAGGAAATCACTGAAAATAAAAAAAAATTTTTCATGTTCGAGACACCAGCTGACGTACAATACACCACGTTGTAACCAGCTGATTATTTTTTTTCGTTGAGATATTAGATGAGCTACAATTTGACAAAATTTCAGCTGAGAGGAAATCAGTGAATGTATTTTATTTTTTTTCATGCGTGGGAGGCTACACCCGCTCATCCCCCCAACCGAGTGCCAGCTGACGTTCACAAGGCTTCATAATACTATACTCTGGTGCATTTTACTAATTACCTCTTGAGAGGAAATTGGTCATGAAAATCTGTTGCTGGCTCACGGACTATATCAGTCCATAAGGAAAAAAACATGCTGTGCAATAATATTCGCAATGTATTCAGCGGAATGAAATCTCCATAGAAAGTGTACCTTGTTGGCGCTGAGTTCCCACACTTTGTCGACGAACGGGTGGTCCATGAAGTCCGGGCCGCCGATGCTCAAGTTGAGCACGTCTATCTTACGCATTATCGCGTAGTTGAACGCGTCCAGGAACCACGATGTGTACGACACCTGGAGGAAATATCAGCAATTAATAATATTTTTCTATGAACAGTCACATACCCAACTCACCCAACAGTCACATACATAGTCCTGACCCTACATAAAGATCAATCAATTCTTATGTCGTAGGTGTCGTCGTAACTACGAGAGACTTTGCAATCTCACTAACATCCAAGACGCAAACGAATACTTGTGGTTCATACAAAAAAATGTTTTGGTACGGGTATCGAACCCGTGGCCTTTCGTTTCACAGTCGGCGTTTAGCTATATAGGGATAAATATTTTATTTTTTATTCATAGAATTGGATGGTATTGATGGCATAGTGGACGTCCAAGCAAATATGGTAGGTCACTACGCTATGATAAAAACTTTCAGTGAGTCACGTAAAGTATGTCGCATTTTGGGTGCACCTATGGCATATCAAGATACAATTGGGTCGGGCCTTCGATCAAATATATACTAGGTACAGAGTCCGGAACAAAATCACACGCCAAAAGTGACCGAGGTTGCTTATACTTATACATTTATTTCCAACTACTCTTATTAATTTAACTTTCTGATTAATTTCGTTGCGGGTTAAAGACAAGTTAGACATTCCCGGAGACTCGCCGAGCTTCAATGCTCGGTGTCATTACAATGCGTGCCACTGTTGATCCTGCGAGACAGGAGTTGCAGTGGCGGGTGTGAGGACGAGATAGTCTCCTTATACTTATACATTTGAATTTAGAACTACGAGATGTGGCAAAAAATCTTAAATTACGAATACAATTAACTTGAGGTAAAAATAAACCTTATTCCTTTAATTTAAGATTTATTATGGTTTGGACCATACTAAGATCCAATAAGAACACACGCTCATTTGTGCTCTTATTTATCTTGCCGTATTTTAGGCCGTTACTTATAATCTAGTGTATATTGGTCGAAGGGTTAGGCAAATGACACCCGGCGCGAACTTATCAACCACGTCGGCAAATACTCCGTCTTTACTGCACTGAATTACAACCAGTAAGTACTTTATTGTACTGTACTAAATCAGCCCATATACGTCCCACTGCAGGCCACGGGCTTCGTCTACAATTGAGAGTACGACTGAGAGGGGTTAGACCATATAGTATAGTCCACTGCGTTGGCTTAATACGAGTTGCCGGAGTTTACATAATATAGAAATTCTCGCTATGGTATGCAGGCTTCCTCAGATTTGCTCGTACTTTACCGTCTGTATCTGTATCACCCCATATATGTCCCACTGCAGGGCACGGGCCTCCTCTACAATCGAAAGTAGGATTGAGAGTGGTTAGGCCATATAGTTCACCACGCTGGCCTAGTGCGGGTTGGGTTGGTTGGGTACTTTACCGTACCAATATAAAAAAAAACTGCGAGGTGGTTGGTAACGGACTAGACGCAGTCGCCAACATGTTTACGGAGTCATTCGTGCATTGATAGCCAATCATCACGTATCATAAGGGCAGAAGGAAAACTTGTGAGGAAACCTCCATAATATAACTATTTATAAGAATTTATATTGTGTTAAATAAGTCTGGAGTGGACGTATATGAGCTGACAGTATACAAAAAAATAAGTTAACTGGTGGTAGATCTCTCATATATAAGAGGCAGTTTAAATGCAATGTTGTGTTTCGGATTGAAGGACATTGTAGCCAGAGTAACTACTGGACATATTGAGACTTAACATGTTATGTCTCAGTGGATTGCCAAGTATTACTTTGGTATTCAAGCTGATAGTTTTGCTACTGTTCCTCAGCGGCCGTATCGCTTACCATCAGCGAACGGCATCCTCTTTTCGCCATTGATATCAACAAAAAAATTCTTCACCTACCTGATTGTCAGTAAACACCCTGAATATATGCAGATCGGCGTTGGGCGCGAACCCCCGACAGTCCGTCTGCGACGCGATGACGCCGGCCACGAAGGTGCCGTGTCCGAGCGCGTCGTCCAGCGTGTTCTCGCCCGTCCAGTCCGTGCGCTCGCGGACGCGTCCGAAGTGCGGGTGGTCGCGGGCCAGACCGGTGTCGAATACTGCCACCTTTACACCTTCGCCTGGAATATTGGTTGTTAGAATGCCCGTATTGACTGATGAGAGTTGCTGGATGAATGCCGCTTTTAACAAAGGAAATGCTTGGTTGAAGTATAAGGACAGCAATGGACTTTAAAATAATAATGAAGTTGAAATTCCAACACCGGAGACGCAAAAGTAAAAAACTGAAATGTTGCGCGTTTTGGACCCAGTCTTATTGGTTCCGATTAGCTGGCCTAATTTTATGCAATGACAAAAAAATATTTTATCGTGCAAGCCGCTAGGGGATGCTCCATTAGATCTATTAAATATCAGGTGAGATGCGGTCCTTTTGTCGTGCTAATACAAAAAGGCCATAAGTTGTCCAACGAAATATGCATTCGCTATTCAGCTCACCCGTGACTCCAAGAGACCAGAGCACATCAGCCTTCAGCACCGACGTGATCTGACGCGGGACCGTCCTCAGTAACTTCCGAGACGTGTAGCCGTCATTCTGATAACAATAAACACGTCCTAAGAAAACACCGACTTCCATTCCGTATCTTCACTAATATAAGACACATAATCGCTCAGCCTTAAACATAGTAAGGGCCAGCGCATACTGGGATAGTATGGCAAGGGAAAGGCAAAAGGATATTTAAACTTATTTAATGGGAATACGACATCAATTTCAACGCTTTAAATTTATGCCGTAACATCTAATTCTAAAGGCATTTCTCGATGCCGCGACATCAATTTAAAACTAACTTACATATTCCAACCAGATACGTTTGAATATCCTTTGGTAAAACATTGAATCCCTTGCCTTCTAACCCGGTCTGCGCTGGCCTTTAATAATACACCCAATAATAATTTACATAGTGCTGACCCCTGACAGACTACAGTGTCACAACACCTAGATACAAGACAATTTGGGGGTCACTCAAACATTTACCGGGATTGAACTTGCGGCTTCTTATATTTCAAACGGCTTCTTAATCAATTCCTACGGAAGCCGGTTAACACAGCATGCATATTTTAATGTAATTAATAAAATAAATAACATTTGCCGAGTTATAAAGACACAGGTATGTAAACATTTACACATATGCTCTCCAGACAGTACCTACCTATGAATATAATAGTCACTTATACACATGTTTCGTTATCGCTAAGCATTGACAAACAATAAGTAAGAAGCAAGCGTATAAAAATAACATTTTTTTTTTATTTCGCTTGCACAATAACAATTCGCATTGTTGCTCTTTGAATTGGTTTAATTTGAACATGTCTCTGGAATTTACACACCATTTCCTTAAAAATTCGATGAAGGCCCTTTAAACTGCAAGACATTTGAAAGAAAGAAAAGAAAGAAAGAAAAACAGATTTGCGGGTGCTGCGGTGCTCAGTAAAAAATCTGATACAATACGCATAGCATATAAAATTCCACTTATATATTTAAATAAATACATCCCTAGTGGTTAATTTACATTAGCCAATGATTTGATACCAATATAAACGAGCTATAGAAAAATATATAGGACACAAAACGAGAACAAGCCTCGACCCTCAGTTTTGAACTTTATAAAGTTAAATTGAATCTTTTAAATACCATACTTACATCTCGTGTTTTTCTTAAGGAGTGAAGAGAACGAGCTTTGTGATTGCGCCATCCGGAATACAAACATCCATTTGGACCGCATTCATCCTAAAATATAACAATAGTTAGCACCATCCACTTCAAACTACTGAAAATGCCAAGAGACTAAAGTGAAAAAGAGACAGAAATTAGTAACGGGAATGAAGTCTTTAAATAAAATTTTATTTTATATTAAGTACATACATACATACATACATACATAAACTCACGCCTATATCCCAGAAGGGGTAGGCAGAGGTGCCAGGACACCCACATTTCGCCTTGTAAGTTCCGTCCCACAATGTGATAGGTGGCGAGCCTATCGCCATATCGGGCACAAATTCCTGAAAAATCCAATATCACTTTGCCCAACCCGGGATTCGAACCCGAGACCTCAGCTTTGTAACCGTACCTTAGTACAACTACGCCACCGAGGCAGTCAGTTATATTAAGTAGTCTACTATTATGAAAACATCGTGATGAAGCCTGCGTAGCATAGGGATTTGTATGAATATCAAAGCATATAAAGTCCGCTAACCCACACTTGGCCAGCGTGATGGACTATGGCCTCACTACTCTTAATCGTATCTTGATAATAGGAGGCCCGTGCCCTACAGTGGGACACATATGGGCTGGATCTCCTTTATTTTTATGGATTTTAAAAAGAACGAAATAACTTAAATTTTTGAGTATGTAAATTATCATTCCACTGTTTAAATAATAGCTTTTGCCTGCAGCTTTATTTACATTATCTTTAACAAAGCTTTTCAAATTATAGCCTGTTTTAGTAAAAAAATATTACAAATCTTCAAAAAAACTAGCAGTTTTCGTGAGCAAGTGTAACAAATTTCCGATAATTTCATATTTTATTAGGCATTACCATTGTCTAATGACAAAATCTAAACATAAATATGTGATATGATTAAAATTGATAAATGTGCAATGATAAGTATAATGACTTCCGTCAATCATTATTAACATAATTCTTTAATTATTTTACGATAACAATTCAATCTACCTTTCAATCTACTTGGCAATGCATGTCTATCGTATAATGATCGCATACTAATATTATGATACAAACTAAACCATAGCTTTCTTCGACTTCCAAAAGTATGTCAATGAATTCGCGGAAAACAAGATAAAAATTAGAAACTAAAATTTAGGAATCATATAATGTATTAACAACTAGGTAATCGGGTTCGGATAATCGGTTGAAAATTGCTTGCTAAATATTTAGGTAACTTTTTTTCAATATCACTATCAGGAAACACATATGTTACAAAATAATAATCAAAAATAAATTATCATTTTAATGTAATAGAGCTAGAATTCCATTTATAAACAAAATATTAATAGTATCATACAATATGCAGACACTCGCCAATGTTTTAACCTATATACACGCCAACGTAATTACTGAAGTACATAAAATGATGGCGAGCCATCTAACACTGCGCATTACGTAAGTGTATGAGAACACTTGAATGAGTATTGTGCTAGTTGCGACAGCTGCACTTAAACATAGTTATGACAACACCGTCATGGGAATTGGGTATTCGGAAGCCTTATCTTTAATAAAATATGGTCTTACTTTGTTTTACTGTGTCATTTCACAATTTACTTTGATGAAGACGGTTCAGACAAACAGACATTGGTGTTAGGGTAACATATACAAGTAGACTGCAAATAGTAGTCGTTGGTTTAATTTCCCAGTAATGCAATTCTCTTTTTTTTTGTTGTTTTTCTTCTATACTATCTTAGGATTTTAACTATGGTACGCAAAACACAACAAACCGTCATATTTTTGTCGGTGTGTTGAATTTTGCAGAAAAATATTTTTTGTTTCCCTAATACTTGTCTGACATCGACCATTACTTTATTTAACACTAAATTCACTATAGTCACTCCCGCTAAATGGAGTGATGATTTCCAAAAGGTCGCTGGCAAACGCTGGATGCGATAAACCGAAGACGGGGTGAAAGGGGGTCAATTTGGAGCAGGCGTATGTCAAGCAGTGGACAACAAAAGGCTGATTATTATGATGATCATCATTTCACTGTCAGGTGCAAATGTAAGCCACTTTATCGAAACGGAATAAGCCGTAAGTAAGAGACAAAGAAGACTAATTAAGATTAATAATTCCCTTCCTCTCACACAAATAAAATGTAATCAAAATATTAAGTATGACAATGTAATTATGTACAGCGATGACATAGGAAGGGACATGGGAAGGTTAGTAAGTCGGGAAAAGGGACAACTTCTTAATTACTGTATGCCTGGTGCTTCTTATTCTGACATTATGAAGAGCATTTTGGGCAGTAATTTATCTGCAAATAAAAAATTAATTATTTTTATTGGAAATAGGGGTAATTTAAACAAAAAAGAATTAATAGAATATTGTGACAGTTTGAAAAAACTTAACTTAAACGAAGTTATTATGTTTACATTACCCTACAGTAACAACTTGCCAGCGGAAGAAAATAATATTAGATTTAGTTTGAATTTGACAATGCACACATTGTCAATCAATAATAAATTCCATTTAATTGACATTAATAATTATTATAATAATAAGATATTTAGTAAGACAAGAGATAAAGTTTATCTTCCTCTTTTTATTAAGAGACAGGTAGCTGATGCGCTATCATATTATTTATGTATTACAGCCAAGAACTTGGCTAACAGACAAAGCTCTATTGAGCAAATAAATGTTGACTCAGATTAGCAATCTGAAACAATTGACATTTAATAATTATTTAAATTAGATTTAAGGACAATAGAGATAAACTCTAGCTCTTCAAATGAAAATAAATATTATATTAAATGTAATTTTAATAATAAACATGCTTTCAACTTGGTACATCAAAATATACAAGGTATGAGAAATAAAAATTTAGAAATTGAGTTGTTCATGAGCTGTAATAAAATTGACATCTTATGTATTACTGAACATTGGCTTAAAAGCTACCAGTTCATGTTCAATTTCAATAATCACCAAGTTGCAAGCTCGTTCAACAGAGAAAATATTTTACATGGAGGCTCGTTAATAATCATAAATAATCTTATTAAATATAAAGAAAGACTTGATATTGTGCGCCTGTCTGTTGAACGAGTTATGGAAGTAGCTTGTATAGAGACTGAACAATATATTGTATTAAGTGTATACAGGCCCCCTTGTGCACCACATAATACCTTTTTGGAAATTATGGAAGATGCATTGCACAAGGTATGTGTTTCACCAAAAAGAATTGTTGTCTGTGGAGACTTTAATATCAACATATTAGAAGAATCTCCTATAGCTTGCAGTTTCATTAATCTATTTAAATCATACAACCTACATCATTTATTTTTTGAACCAACTAGAATAACTGCCACAAGTGCTACATGTATTGATAATATTTTTACTAATTTCTCAATATGTGAAAAGTCAGTAATTAATGTTTTAGACTCTGATCATTGTGGTCAGTATGTTTCATTGCCTAGCACTAAAAGTAAAGTTCCAAGGAAAAGTATTAAGTTTGTTCCTAACAATATATATCGCATGGAAAAATTTAGAATAAATATCAAAAACAATCTGCCAGCACTGTCCCCTCACCAAGACCCAGACAAACTGTACAGTTCATTATTTGAAATGATTAAATGTGAATTTAGAAAAGTATATAAATCTAAAACTATTATTGTAAATCAGCGAATGACATTTAGTGAGTGGGCAACCACTGGTTTATTTAAAAGTCGGAATAAACTATATAATCTATACAATGAAAGAATGTTTAACCAAAATCCGTCTTTTAAGGAATATGTAAAAAATTACTCCAAAGTTTTCAAACGAGCTTGTTCCACAGCTAAATCCTTGTATTTAAGAAATAAAATCAAAATGTCTAATAATAAAATCAAAACTACTTGGAATATTATTAATTCTGAATCTGGTAAAAACTCGGTACGTGAAAGTAACTTTAATCTTAAAATAAATAATAGGAGTTGTACAGCAGATCTGGAAGTAGCGACTGAATTTGAAAGATTTTTTACTGATATTCCCAAAAACACCACCCAACATCTTCAGTCATCTTCGAGGTCTGCTTTATCTATACTTGAAAAACTTGTACCTGAATGTAACGTGGGCCGCAGCATATATTAAAATCGTTTAAAGAAATTAGTTTAAAAAAGACCGCAGACTTGTGGGGAATATCTGTAATTAATATATCTTTAATCATTGAGCATATAGCACCCCACTTAGCAGAGATATTCAACCGCTGTGTGGTATCTGGTGTTTTTCCTGACCTGATGAAACAAAGCAAGGTGGTGCCTCTTTTTAAATCCGGTGACAGCTCGGATCCGACCAATTTCCGACCTGTTTCAATTTTACCAACGCTTAGCAAGTTATTTGAGAAAATAATTCTTACTCAATTATTAACACATTTCAACACCAATAACTTGCTACACCAGAAACAGTTCGGATTTACGAGAGGTCGATCAACAATTGACGCGGGAGTATCTCTCCTAAAGCAAATCTATAACGCTTGGGAAGAGTCGCAGGATGCACTTGGTGTATTCTGTGACTTATCTAAAGCCTTTGACTGCGTAGAGCACGACACTCTGGTCAGGAAATTACGCCACTATGGTATCAGGAACCGAGCTCTCAATCTTTTGTCCTCCTATTTGAGCAATAGGGTACAGAAGGTTGATATTAATGGAAAACTTTCTGGAGGATCTGCGGTCACTATGGGAGTACCGCAGGGTTCAATTCTGGGACCTTTTCTATTCCTGGTCTACATAAATGACTTACCTTATCACGTCGGGAATAATCACGAAGTTGTGTTGTTTGCGGATGATACATCTTTGACATTTAAAATTAAAAGGCAACAATTAGATTTTGATGAAGTAAACAGTGCCCTTCGTGAAGTTGTACATTGGTTTAATATTAATAATTTATTACTTAATGCCAAAAAAACTAAATGTATTAAATTCACACTGCCCAATGTTAGGCAATTATCTACCACTGTACAAATTAACGGTGAAGAATTGGATCCTGTTGCGTCTACTACATTTCTGGGCATTACGGTCGACGCTAAACTCCAGTGGGGGCCGCATATCAATAAACTATCAGGTAGATTAAGTTCAGCGGCATATGCAGTTAAAACCATTAGGCGTTTAACGGATGAGGCAGCGGCAAGAATTGTCTATTTCAGCTATTTTCATAGTATAATGTCTTATGGAATTCTTCTCTGGGGAAGTGCTGCGGATATAAATAGCATTTTTATTTTACAAAAAAGAGCTGTTAGGGCCATTTATCAACTTGGTCCAAGAGTTTCATTGAGAGAAAAGTTTAAAGAAGTAGATATTCTTACTGTTGCATCTCAATATATTTATGAAAATTTATTATATGTTCGTAAAAATATAACCCAATTTAAGCGTAATTGTGACAAACATAGTAAGAACACTAGGAACAAACATAATCTTGTCTCACACATTACTCGTCTCCACAAGATAAATAATTCTTTTATGGGTCAAAGTATACACTTCTATAACAAGCTTCCCAACAGTTTAAGAGAACTTCCAATTAATAAGTTTAAAAAAGTGATAAAAGTTAAACTGTGTAAAAAGGCATATTATAGAATCACAGATTATGTGGAAGATAAAACTGCTTGGGAATAAATTTATCATGTTTTGCTTCAATTGACATTATTGTTACTTGTGACATGAACCATTGTTATTGTAACTGGCGATATAAAAAAAAAAACAAAAGAAAAAGAAAGAAAAAAGAAGACAGTTCGTGTTGCTGAGGGAGTTTCTTGCGCCGCTTCTTCTTCACAGCTACAACACGTTCCGAAGCGGTGGTAGCAGAAAAAGACGATTCAAAAGATCTTGTGAAAGACTATTTGAATAAAGAATATTTTGATTTGATTTGATTTGATTTGACTCAATCCTCAAACTAGAAAAGGCCTACAATACAGGATATATTAAAAAATCGACTTAGCCATATGTATATTATCTCCAGAACCATATAATGGTTATACATTTTTTGTTGATATAAATTAAGATTATATGAACTTAGTTGCCGTATTAAATGTGTGATTTCGTAATTAAACGTTGCAGCTGTTAGGATCATTAAAACTATTTCGTGACTAAAACAGAATACGCAGACAAATATTTTATACATCTGTTTAAAGGTGACCGTATTGAAGTAAAGTCTAATAAGAACGATTTTTGTCATGCTAATTTGTTTCGTTTCTTCCGTATATCCAGGGCCCCCGCTACCATATGTGCGAAGTGTGCAATGCACACGGGCGCCATCCTTTAGGGGCGCCAAAATCCAGGGCCCAAAAAAAAGTTTGGCAAAAAAAAGAAAATAAAAGTCATACATCCATCATCAGCCAAAGGAAGTCCACTGCTGAACATAGGCCTCCCCCAATGATTTACACAGAGACCTGTTGGAGGCAGCCTGCATCCAGCGACGGCCCGCGACCTTTACCAGGTCGTCTGACCACCGTGTGGGTGGACGTCCTACACTGCGTTTTCCGCTACGTGGCCTCCATTCGAGCACATTTCGACCCCATCGGTCATCAGTTCTCCGCGCTATGTGCCCTGCCCATTGCCACTTCAACTTGCTCATCCGCTGGGCTATGTCGGTTATTTGAGTTCTCCTACGGATATCCTCATTTCTGATTCGGTATCGTAGGGAAAACCCGAGCATAGCCCATAGCTCGTTGAGTGACTTTGAGCTTCCTAATAATACCCATAGTGAGAGGCCACGTCTCGGTGCCGTAAGTCATCACTGGCAAACACACAACTATTGAAGACTTTCTATTTAAGCCACTAAGATATTTTGGACGAGAAAACGTCGCGTAGTTTCCCGAACGCTGCCCAACCGAATTGAATTCGACGATTGACCTCTCTCTCGAAGTTGGACCTGCCTAACCGGACCACTTGTCCTAAATAGACATATTCGTCAACAACTTCAAGAGTCGAGCTCCCAACACCGATTCAGGTGGGCACAACAAGGACATTCGACATGATCTTCCTTTTTTCTCATGTTCATTTTAAGACCCACCTGTTAGGAGACTCGATTGAAGTCTTCAAGCATAGTGTTAAGGTCTTCCAGCGATTCTGCCAAGACTACAATATCATCGGCAAACCGAAGGTGAGTGATATACTCTCCGTTGATGTTGATGCCGAATCCTTTCCACTGCAAGAGCTTGAAGGCATTTTCCAGCGCGGCAGTGAACAGTTTCAGAGATATAACATCTCCCTGTCTCATGCCTCTCTGCAGTGGAATAGCCTTCGTACTCTGATCCTGTACTCGGACCGACATGGTGGCGCTGTTGTATATACACTTCAACACTTCGATGTACCGATAGTCGATATGGCACCGCTGGAGAGACTGTAGCACAGCCCAAGTCTCGATCGAATCAAAGGCTTTCTCATAGTCCACAAACGCTAAACAAAGCGGCAAATTATATTCCACGGTTTTTTGTATAACTTGCCGAAGCGTATGGATATGGTCTATGGTACTAAAGCCTTTTCGGAAACCGGTTTGTTCGGGAGGCTGAAAGTCATCAAACCTGCGTTCGAGACCATTTTCTGATGACCCTCGAAAACAACTTATAGACATGGCTCAGGAGTGAGATGGGCCTGTGGCTCTTCAGCAAAGTGTTATCACCTTTTTTGAAGAACAAGACCACCACGCTCCTGCTCCATGCCTCCGGCGTTGAGCTCTCGAGAAGAACAGAATTGAAGAGCCTCTGAAGGACTTTCAGTATTGGCGTGCCGCCCGCTTTCAGAAGCTCTGAAGTGATTCCGTCCTCGCCCGGCGCCTTGTTGTTTTTAAGTCGCTTCAGGGCCATCTCAATCTCACACAAGTTGATGTCCGGGATATCATCGCTAAAGTGTCAGATCAACTCGACTCTCAGGTCATCGGCCGAGCTAACAGCAGATTGGGCAACCGAGGTGTAAAGCTGTCCGTAGAACCTCTTGATCTCCCTTAATACCTCTGCCCTCGTCGATATCACGCGGCCGTCGTCCATCTTCAGCCTAGACAACTGGCTTTGCTCAATAGACAAGTCTCTTGCAAACACTTTGGAGCCTCCGTTCCGCTCAATTCTATCCTTAATGCTTACAGTATTGTGAGCACGGATATCCTGTCGCAAGAACTTCCAGATCCGTCTATTGAGTCGCCGATATGCTTCAGCGTCAACGGAAGACTGCAGCGTCAAAGATCGACGTTCGGCCATGAGGTCAAGAGTGTGGATCGAGAGTTTTTGTGGTCTATCTCTACGGCGAGGTCTAAAATACTTAGATCCCACCGTATGGACAGCTTCTACCAAACCGCTGTTTAGCTCGTCCACTGCAAGGTTTTCTTATAGACAATCAAAGCGATTTGTCAGCTCGAGTTGATAGCTCTCGGGGTTTTGGATATGGACGCGAGTAGGTCGAAGCGTAGATTTCATCAAGCGACGCCTTTCTGATTGGACATTGATATTCAGTGTGCCCTTAACCATTCGGTGGTCACTGCCGGTTTTCACCCTGTTGATCACAGAGACATCTCTGAATATCCGTCTATTCGTCGTCAATATGAAATCTATCTCGTTTCTCGTAGAACCGTCAGGACTCAGCCAGGTCTATTTCTTGTGAGGCGGCTTCTGGTAAAAAGAGTTCATCGAAAAGAATCCCTCTTTCTCCAGAAAGTCGGCCAGCCGCTGACCCCTGGGGTTCCATTGCCCATGTCCAAATTGCCCCACTTTCAACTCTGCATCGCTGCTCTGACCCAACTTTGCGTTGAAGTACCCCATAACAAGATTGAAGTAGGTTTTGGAAGTATGTATGGCCCGACTTATGTCCTCATACATCTCCTCTACTTCTTCATCTAGGTGTGTCGAGGTCGGCGCGTATACCTGTACAACCTTCAACGAATATCTTTTTGATATTCTAAGTATAAGGTATACACTACCCTGCTCCACACACTTTCGATGGATACGATGTTGTTGATGAGAAACCTGTGGACAAGAAATCCGACACCTCCTCGGGACTGTTGGTCGTCCCCCCGGTAGAAGAGCAGGTTACCAGACTTCAGAGTTATTGTATCATCCCCGATTCTTCGGACAAAAAAAATACAAAAATAATCAATTCATATAATAAAATCGTAACCGGTCGATGTCGGTGTATAGAAGATATATGAGAATAACCTTTAGAGTTTTTTCATTACCTGATGATACTCACCCTGACCCTTTTAGTATTTTACAATATATATTTGAAAACAATTTAACATCCACCCTTCCAAATGTATGCATTTCATTAAGAATTCTTCTGACATTGCCTGTATCTGTAGCTTCTGGCGAGCGATATTTGCTAAGTTAAAAATTATTTAAGATCAACAACGCTTCAAGAAAGATTGTCTGGGCTAGCAATATTAGCCATTGAACAAGAAATATTTGATGGTATAAATTTCAGCGATGTAATTAACGACTTTGCAACAGCATAGTCTCGGAAAATATCGCTACAGTAGCAAGAGTATTGTAGTAGCGACTCTACTACAAGAGCTATTTTTTTATTTTTCTATTGTACCTAGATATCTTTTTTGATTTTATAACGAAGTTACCTAGGTATTTGTTATTAAAGTATCTGCATATTGTAGAATAATTAGGAAGTGATACTTATTTAGGTACGTGTTAATGAAAAAGTGCAAAACCTCAGACACGCCAACTTATTTTGATTATAAAAGAATTACGAATATTATTTTGATTCAAATTTGATCCCTATTTTTATTAGTGGAATCGACTGTACTCACGATTATGAACAAACTAATTTTAGGTTTTGCGCTTTCTCAATAACACGTAGACATGAGTAACATGTAGACATGAGGCAATATTTATATTTGTTCCTAAAAAAATGTGATTTTTAGTTTTGGGTTATTTTCTTGTAATTATGAACAACGTGTCTGTACCCCATTAGTTAAGTAAATGCTTTAAAATGAGTGTGAACAAGAATTCATTATTATTATTTCATTTTGATATTATAGTCTACAAATACATATGACTTTAAAAGTTTCAGTTCTTTGCTTTATTTCAAGCACCTACCTACCATAGAAAAAGATAATTTAAAATGCCTTAAGGGGCGCCAAAATTTTTTTTCGCACACAGGCGCCAGTAGCCCTTACGGGGGCCCTGCGTATATCCGTATATCTAGCCATGTTTTATGAATAGGACCGACTCCGCATATTACTTTAGAAAGTTTTTAGTATCTTAAAACCTCAAACTAATAATATTTATACTAATATTATAAACAGAAAAGATTCGATTGTTTGTCTGTACTGAATAGCCTCTGAAACTACGGGGTCAATATGTAAATTTTTTTTACCATTAAAATACATCATTATTCCTGATGAACATAGACTATATTTTTGCTTAAAGCGACTGAAGTAATTTCACATTTTTTTAATTATTTGACATTCTTGCTTCTTAACATGCTCAACAGCGGTAGGGTACAATCATTGAACATTCAATAGATCTGAAATGCTATCTAAATACAGAACGTATTGATCAGTATGAATAAGTAAGGGATGTCTATTTCCAGGTCAGGTACAATTTAGGTCACATCGACGTTAGTGGTCCGGCTTTAAAACCCAAGCTCCGTCGACGTTGCAACGGGATCGATAATCTTATTAAATATTCTTATTTTAAGTCTCTATAGACTATTTGCCTAGCCGAATCTATGCGAGACAATATTAGACCCTCTGTTGTGCTTCGAAACCTTTAACTTTAACAATAATTTTAAATACTGAAATTATCGCTCGAGGCTTTTTTGTTATAATTTATTAGTTAAAAGTATTGAGTATACTAAAGGAAAGAGGAAACCAGAGGGATCGATGTTGAATCCCGGAAATCCGACTCATATAAATAAGACGTTAATCAAGGAACCTCACCTAACATAGGGTACATTGGTGTTATAGTCGCTGGCTAGTTCAAGTCAACAACTATACAATACACCCAATAGTTACATAAATACACACATAATCCTGACCCCACACTAAGATCGAGTCTTGCGTCGTGGGTATCTTTCCAGCCTCACAAACACCCAGACCCGAAACAAATACCTGCGGACCACACAAACATTTGTCTCGGTGAGAGGATAGAACCCACGGTCTCTCGTTTCACAGCCGTGTGTAACCAACTGCCAATGCTTCGACTATGTCTGTCTGAATACGTTGACTATGACATTTGTCTCAATGCGAGGAGAGAACCAGCGGTCTCTGATTTTATAGTGTCTAACCAACTGTGGCACGGAAGCTGCAAATGCTTCGACTATATTAACTATTTCTGAGTGGCTGAAGAGTGGATATTGAAGACTCACCTCGCGCACATACTTGATGGTGCGCATGACCTGACGCTGCGCAGTGACGCGGCGTATGGCTGGGTGGTCCCGCAGCGCGTCCAGGGCCCGCCTGTCCCCCTCGCCGATCATCACCACGTCGAAGTCGCTGGGGTACTCGTTCGCCGGATTGTTTCGCGTCAGCACCGTCCAATTCGTCACCTGTATTAATTTTTACATCATATATGTATACCCATATATTATCTTTATTTTTTTAACTTATATCGATACTAATATCTCTAAAATCTGAAGAGTTTGTTTGCTACTCAGGAACTATTGGTATATGTTGATATGTACATATATCTTGCTTTTTCTTAGTGATAGAAAAGAAAAATATAAATGCATTCAACTATGTTGCCTAACAACCCAATTGATTCATGTCTTTAAAGAATAGTCTTGTATTGCCAATGTCCATTTAACCTCAATTCAACAGTACACATCTGAAACATGGTCAGTAGCTGTGAAGATAAATTAGATGTATCATTTTTGATATATACAACATTGACTGCACATTGTATTTGAACTGTCTATGAAAGTAAATGAGATAATTTTATACAATAATTTTACAACATTGTAAAAATAAGACATTTTAATGAATCATAAGAATAAGGTATCAAAATTATAGGAATAAGAACAACATAATCTGTATCAGCCCATATACGTCCCACTGCAGGGCACGGGTCTCCTCTACAATCGAGAGTACGATTGAGAGTGGTTAGGCCATATAGTCCACCACGCTGGCTTAGTGCGGGTTGGCGGACTTATATACCATAGAAATTTTATAAATTGCTATGGTATGCAGCTATGAGAACAACATAAAATGGGTAAAAAATCGGGCAAAAATTAGGGCAGAATTTGATGAGGCACACAGATCATAATAAAAGTAAACAAAAATTTAACATAAGAAATAGTGTTAAAGATAATATTGTAATAGTTAATTTGAAGCATGTTTCTCATCATCAACCATTCATTTTCCTTAAATGACTCATACATACCAAGTGGAGATATTTTAAGAAGTAAAATTGCATTATTCTATTATCAAAATAATTAATTATTTGACTTTTATTACCTACCTGTTACAACAAAACTCAGAACATACTCAGTACTTACAGACCATTACTTTTTTATGGTTTCTAGATAATAAATAATAATGACTGATACTCTCACAAAAATTCTGTATCTGTATCAGCCCATATACGTCACACTGCAGGACACGGGCCTACTCCAAAATCGAGAGTGCGATTGAGAGTGGTTAGGCCATATAGTCCACCACACTGGCCTAATGCAGGTTGGTGGACTTACATACTATAGAAATTCTTTTAACCCATTATGGTATTGCAGGTTCCCTCACAATCTTTTCCTTCACCATTTTAGTGTGTGATGATTTACTATCAATACACACATGACTCCGAAAAGTCAGAGGAGTGCTCTGGGATTCGAACCCGTGACCATCGTGAATATGTAGGTAGCTGTGTCTGGTCCGTTTACCAACAAGCCACCACGCACTTTTTACTCACAACAATTACAAATATTAATAACTAGCAAACCGGCCTGGCTCTGTCCAGGTGTAGATACTTTTGTTGACTCCGGTTCACATCAGATACATATCATTATTAATTAATTATAAACTAACACAACTATGTCACTTTCTGGCTGCAGGTGTGTGCGCACATCATAAAAAAATACATTTTTTTCCAAACACACCAAAATAATTATAAGTTCAATAAAAAGTTCAAAATGGCAGCCATATATTTCCATTTTGACTACTTATCAGTTTAGAATATTAGAGAACAGAACCCATAAGATATTGATTTTGTGATAAATCATACCAATACCTAAAATGTTCAAAATGGCGACCAAAATGTTCAATTCTGTTTATCATATTAGGGCAAAATTTGTCTTAGATATCGATTTTGAGTCCAAATATAGGTCACAGCGTGCTGTTATATAGCCTATAGCATTCCTCGATAAATGACCTATCCAATTGAAAAAAGATTTTTCAATTCACACCTGTTTCTGAAATTAGAGGTAAGAAACGAACAAACTCTTCACCTTTATATATTAACTAGCGGTCGGGCTCGGCTCCGCCCGGGTGCATACACGTTTTAAATGGCGGTCAAAATATTTAATTCTGACTATCAGTTTAGAATATAGACCAATCGGACCACGAAAAACGAACAAAATTTCCTCATATTTGCTAGAAATATCACTACTGCTTTCCTCCTATAGGTCATAGCGTGATGATATATAGCCTATAGCATTCCCCGATAAATGTACTACCCAACACTGAAAGATTCATTTAAATTGGACCAGTAGTTCCGAGATTAGCGCATTCAAACAAACAAACTCTGCAGCTTTATAATATACTGTTTATTCACATTAAGCACAGTACCGATATAAATATCCCGAAAAAATGCAAATGCAGTGTGAGAGGCAAACTCCAAGAATGTTGCTTCAGATGGTATAGTCACATCCTAAACAAATCATAAGAGTAGATTAGCAATGTGTGCCTGAGACTCATCATCCCTATACTTCAATCCAGAGGTAAACCAAAGAAGCACTAATTAGATGTCAAGGAACATACATATATTAAGGATCAGTGGCATTACTAAGAATGATAATTGATTTGAAAATCAGGCAAAATGGAGGAGAATTGGCCAGATAACAGACTCTGGCACCAGCCATGATTATGTCAGGTAGAAGAAGAATAGATTAAGTATATGAACATAAAGTGATAAGATATGAGAACAGTGTGGTAGGTTGTGTGTTTATAACTTTTATTATAAAATTGTAAAATCATTCATACACAATGTATAAATGTTGTTTTTCATCAATAAAATATAATGAGAATATCTCAAATGTCTTCATCATCTTTTATTTAATGTGTACTCACTATATCATCTTTCGTCATAACATTGGGTATCACAATCATTTGCATGAATCATACAGCTTCCTTAATAATATGTCTTAACTTTATTTACAGACATTTAGATCTGGCATGATTATTATAAGATAAAGACAAATTAAGCATTTGCTATAATCTATTTTATTAATAAATGTTAATATGGACAAAGCAATATAATATGGACAATAGATCTCAGAACTAATAAGATAACAAAAATATGAGTTTAGTAAAAAAAATGCCCACCATTTGTGATAAGCTTTTCCTCATTAATAACTTATTACTCACCCCGGCATTTCTTAAGGCGGCGCTCACGTAGTTCTGTCTCGTAGATCGTGGAAAATATCCTTTGTATGTTATTATATGCTCACTGTTTACCACATCTGAACTAAACTTGTAGTGCACACGCTCAGTGACCGTGGAGTTGCACATGTACATCGTTTTAGATATTTTATCATCTTCAGTAGTCATAGAAAACTTAAATCCATGCAGCAATAAGAAAAATATTATATGGGTTACCCCCATGTTTAAGTGTATTGTCGCTATTTTTACGTCATTATCAAGATTAAATTAATTCTCTTTGACAATTTGAACACTGCTTAGGGAACAGACAATTATCTCCATTAACATTATATTGAAATATTCATAAATGCGTAAATTAAAGATAAAATCGTAAAAATTAAACGTAGACGTCCACACGACGTCAATGTTCAAGTGATAATTTGACATAGGCTTGGGCAAAAAATATCGATATATCAAAATATCGATATTTTTTCAGAAAAATATCGATATAAATTAGCGATATTTTTTCCCGCGATATATCAATTTTCGATATTTATTTTCAGATATCAAAATCGATATATTTTTTAAGCTCTGCTGTCTGCTCATGCGTCACATCATGTTTTTGACCAATCCGATTTCTTAAATTTAGAAAATATGGGTGGGTCCTCCATCTGGTCCAGACATGAGAAATTATTAAATCTGAGCATAGGTTCCAAGCAGTAGCTGTGTCCCCAATGAACTGAAGCAGTATCACTTTTAGAAATAAAATCTGATCCAATATAGCTGGGTAAATTGTCAACATTACACGCCGGTTCCCTCGGATATCGCTCAAAAATATTTGATTTGTCAAGCATCTTCAGTGCAATCTGAAAGAGTAGCTTCAGTGGTAAATTTGGCTGTGCCAAATGATAGGAGCAGATTAACAGGGGAACACATAAAAAAAAGAGTGCTCCTGATGTCAGTATCAGACAAATGCTGGTTTAGATTTTTTTTTTTAAATTTTGTTTCTTTTTTTATGTCGAGCAATTCGATTTTTTTTAAATAATAAAACCTATGTTGAAACAGGCCAGATGTGTATTTGCTTTAAAATTCCGATAATTTTGGCAATTTTTATAAATAATTGCAAATTGGGCAAAAATATCGATATATCGAAATATCGATATTTTTTGGGTGATATATATCGATATATTTGAAAAATATCGATACAATAAATATCGATATATTTTTTCCATTTGCCCATCCCTAATTTGACAAAGGTTGACAGCTGTCAATATTGTTTACAATCATACAGATGCAAAATAATTCAGAATAATCTTACAGCCATATTGGATTATCAATGAATTTCTAGTTTTTATATATAATATGATCAGCAGTCGAGAGATTACTATATTAATTATATCTATAGATAGATTAGAAAGTCAGCTAAAATAATTCTCAACTATTTTATTTTAGTAAATACATAGCATTTCCTTAATAAAGTCTGCATACGTTTTTATCGTAACCATACGGTATTTATTGATCGCAGATAGTCGCTTTCAACAATGTCAAAACTGTCTCGAAACTCAAGACAATCATGTTATTTATTTTCTACATTTGAGTCTAAAATAATCGCAGTATGGCTTATAGTTTAAGAGATAGATTACCCCCACCACCGAAATATTTCACCTTTTACGATCCTGGTGCATACCAATATGAAAGAAGTACGAAATGTACACCAAATAAAGTTCCTTTTAACTCATCCAAACCCCGCAATAGTCAAGCTGCTAGAAAAATATGGACACATACTATGTACGATGTTCCCGCACCAGGAAAAATAACCAACTGTACAGCCATGCTATCAAAAGTTCCTCGTTTCCCATATGAAGCACTAAGTAAAGAAGATATAGAAGAAATTTTATGTAGATGTGGCTTTCCAAATCCTTGTGAATGCCCTATCGAAGAGCAAGAAGAAGAACCTACTACTTGTCATGCAAAGGTACCACGGCGATTATTTAAAGGAGCAGCTCCTCCACCTTTGGTGGGTAGTGGTTTGTCAACACCCTCAAAAGGAGACCATGGGTTTGAATTCTTGCCTGATGGGTCGGCAAAAAGAATAAAAGAGAAGGTGTTAAATGAAAGTCCTCCTTTTTACGATCCTACAGTAAATGAATTTACAAAGTTTTACCATGGTTGTAAATGGAGCAAGCAAACTTCGAAACGTTCGTCCAAATTGTTGGAACTTAGCCCCGGTCCTGCAAATTATATTCTTTTAAGAACTCCCACCTTTTTTGAATTATGTTCTCAGAAGTTTAGGTCGTATAAACGTAGAACTTCTAAACAACTGCGATTTATTGAAATGGTACAACAAAGAAACATATCAGAAAATTTGCCTGGACCAGCAAGCTATCTTGTTAAGTATCCAAAATGTACTGATTTGCAATATTTGGGTCCTAAAGCGAAACGATTTAGTGTCAAAAAATATGACGAGGCCCCTGGACCAGCTGATTACTCGCTTCGGCGTGATTTTGATGTTACAGACATTCCAGAATTATTTTGTCATGCTAAACTTCCAAAGCCGTCCTGTTTTGGAGTTAAAGACAGAAGATTTAAACCATTAAAAGAAGTCGGTCCGAGTCCAGCTTCATATTCCCCAACTTACAAACCATGCAATTTTATGAAATGTTCGAAAGCCCCTTTTGGACATACAGCTAAGCGATTTAAAGAAGACATTCCGCAGGATAGTGATGATGAAATAGAAACAGCAGTACCAGATCAGGAAGAAGAAAATAAAAAGAAACCCTGTGAAATTCCTACATGGCAATTCAAATCTAAATCAAAAAGATTTGAAATGCTTATCAAGAAACCTAATGAACCCAGCCCAGCGGATTTACGACAGCCGAGAATTAAAATAGAAAGGTCACGTCAATTACAGTACATCGCTCCTTTTTTTGCATCAGAGGGACGATTTCAGCCATGGTTTGACTGGATGCCAGTTTTTAGTAGAGTAAAAACCCCTGGGCCGTGTAAGTATAAACTAGATAAACCAAAATGTAACACTGCGGTGCGTCATGGGCCACTTTCTAGAGCCGCGCGTTTTTCTTCATATGAACGTGATTCGCCTGCACCTAATGAATATAACGTTGGACGGGGTATTGAGACAATTCTGGCTACACATAACGTAAGATTAAAAACAAATATAGAAAATCAGCATAAATTTATTTGGGAGCCACCCATTGAACCGGAGCAGCTTAGTTTTGAGGAACGCGAAGCATATTTGCTTAATAAATCGATAGCTTTACTTGATATTGAAAACTCTACGGAGGAAAAGCCTAATAGAACTAGAACAGCTAGTGTCAAAAGTAGTGTGATAACACAAGATAAGAAGAATAGAGACAATAAATTATTGCGAAGTTTTCTACACAGTCGAAAAGTAGTGAGTTATTTTTAATTTCTTGTATTTGATTTTCTAATATATTTGAATTTATATATTTTGATCAACTTTAAAGTTTATATACTTACAAAATATACGACGGTGAAATTACATTCTACAAACATATTTATTTATTATTTTAGAATATATTCAATACTCAGATTACAATTAAGTGCGTGGTGGCCTGTTGGTAAACGGACAGGGCGTGGATGCCAACATGTTCACGGTGGTTGCGGGTTCGAATCCTAGGGCGCACCTCTGACTTTCAGTCATGTGTGTATTGATCAATCACCATCAATCATCACGCACTAAAATGGTAAAGGAAAACATCGTGAGGAAACCTGCATACTATAGCTATTTATTAGAAAGTCTATGGTATGTCAGGCCGCCAACCCACATTAGGCCAGCGTGATAGAGTATACGGCCTAATCACTCTCAATCGTACTCTCAATTGTAGAGGAGGCCCGTGTCCTGCAGTGGGACGTGTATGGGCTGATACAGACGTTCTTATTTCCTAGAATTTGATATATATATTAGCAAGACATGGGTTTTTCAAAATCATCGCGTTTGCTTTCATATTAGTTTATCACAAAATTATATATGCAGTTTTTGTTTTCATCAAAATCGGGCTCGTGACTTCTTTCACAATGTTTCGCTATACAAAATGACGTATTTGGCGATTGCGATTCCTGGCTCTTTTTAAGAATCAACCTGTATAGGGACCTACAAATGAAAGGCTCATCATCCGCAAAGTACTACACATCCGTGAGAGATGTGCTGGGCAGAAACCTATGGAGTCACATTGAGGTACATTAAGGCATTATCTCAGCGTATGATACCGAATGATAGGATTTAGTAATAATAGTAGTAAAAACAATAATAATGAGAATATGGTGTGGAAGACCAACGAGGTTATAATTTATATCCTCTTTATAATAGCATTACATTCCTACCAATCACACTGGAAAAAAAGTGTCTTTATAGTTGAGTTTCCCATTTGTGGTTCCATGACATCGCCATCGCATGGTTTCATTACATGTTGGAGAAGAGTAGGTACATATTTCTACACTACTTTTTTTATTCTGGCCCGGCCTAGTGGCCACATTCTTTCTTTTCTTGTCATTGAATTCAACCATATACCTGGAACCCCATGTAGAATTCAGGGCCGACTGCCAGCGTAGCGGCTTCCTATTTAACAAAGTGCTCTGCTGTAGCCATTGTAGTGGTACATGTACCGCGCCTTTGCGAATGTTCCAAACTATTTTGATTTCGTCTAGATGTGGACTGGAGTGGTCCCGTTGTATATCTCAATGCAAAAATACACCAATATTCGACTGGCGCGGGAATGCGACTACTGCCAAACTCAATAAAAAAAAATAGTAAAATTATCTAAATTATATTATGCATGTTGTGACACCTGTAGGCAATGCTTTAAACATGATACCGAATCAATTATGTATTAGATTTAAAAAACATTGTAATTGCCGTTGGATGTACTCGAATAAATAAAATAAAAAAATAAAATAATTTAATTACATTTTAATGAACAAAATCTAAGAAATCTAATAGTTTTGGTAATTCATGTTCTATTGCAACGAAAATGAAATATTTATGTGTGCTAGTAAGGATGCATAAGCAGTATTTCCATTGCCTAAATTTTGGGCATACGGAAATTATGAAGATAGCGTGTAATCTAGGGATGGGCAAATGGAAAAAATATATCGATATTTATTGTATCGATATTTTTCAAATATATCGATATATATCACCCAAAAAATATCGATATTTCGATATTTTTGCCCAATTTGCAATTATTTATAAAAATTGCCAAAATTATCGGAATTTTAAAGCAAATACACATCTGGCCTGTTTCAACATAGGTTTTATTATTTAAAAAAAATCGAATTGCTCGACATAAAAAAAGAAACAAAATTTAAAAAAAAAAATCTAAACCAGCATTTGTCTGATACTGACATCAGGAGCACTCTTTTTTTTATGTGTTCCCCTGTTAATCTGCTCCTATCATTTGGCACAGCCAAATTTACCACTGAAGCTACTCTTTCAGATTGCACTGAAGATGCTTGACAAATCAAATATTTTTGAGCGATATCCGAGGGAACCGGCGTGTAATGTTGACAATTTACCCAGCTATATTGGATCAGATTTTATTTCTAAAAGTGATACTGCTTCAGTTCATTGGGGACACAGCTACTGCTTGGAACCTATGCTCAGATTTAATAATTTCTCATGTCTGGACCAGATGGAGGACCCACCCATATTTTCTAAATTTAAGAAATCGGATTGGTCAAAAACATGATGTGACGCATGAGCAGACAGCAGAGCTTAAAAAATATATCGATTTTGATATCTGAAAATAAATATCGAAAATTGATATATCGCGGGAAAAAATATCGCTAATTTATATCGATATTTTTCTGAAAAAATATCGATATTTTGATATATCGATATTTTTTGCCCAAGCCTAGTGTAATCAATAGATTGTGGACCGCGGTTGCACACGCGCAAAGAGTAGAATAATACTATCACACGCGGTTGATTGAAATCTCCGGAATCTGGTTTCGAATCATTTGATAGGTCTCTTTCAATTAGATGAATAAATGATTGTCGTTTGAAAAATAAGTAGAACTGAAGGGAACTGAATATTCAAATTTTAAACCATTACATAAACCTACTTTGCCTAGGACGTTACGTTACTCGGGCCGTTGTCAGCATCTGCTTTACACCCTCCAAAACCGTCAGATCCTGAAAACATGAACATGTCCAGACTGGGTGCTTTACATACTACCGGCCATACGGGCTCGCGGCATACCGCCACTATGATATTTTTCCACGGCTCTGGTAAGTTGTTAAATAATAAACAATAAAAAGACCTAATATTTCTTCTCATTTTCACTATCACCTATGGCGATATTGCCCAGTGCACTTTCGATCGATTTTGGGAAAAAACTTGAATGGAAAGAGCATCCATTTGATGAAGGAAATATTTTAGTGACAATATTAGGCAGGAATATATTTTACTGGGATCTCACTTAATGTGAGGTTATTTATTTCAGTTCTGAGTTTTCTGGTAATAATCTTCTAAGTACACAAATTTGAAATTACCGAATATTTGCATACACAGTAAAAACGATAATTGTGACCATATAATAATAAACATATTTTGGGGATATCATTAAGTTGATATTGCATACATAATTGTCTGTGTGTGTGTATTAGTATACCAATCAAAATTAAAAGTAGTCTTGGGTAGTTCGCGAACGACCTAGATGGGAAGAGTGCTCCTTTAGGTGAACTATGCGAACTATTTCATTGAAAATCCCGCTCTTAGTTCTTTTTATATTACTTTTAGCGTCCACTTTACTAGAGTGTTGACTAATCTATACATATAAATAAAATTGAAGTGTCTGTTTGTAAAGTGAAAATAAATTAAAATGTCCAAGTACATATCGTTATATACACGATACCCATAACGAAAATGACCTTAGAACTTTTTTTGTCTGTCTGTCTGTTTGTTCCGGCTAATCTCTGAAATGGCTGGACCGATTTTGATGGGACTTTTTGTCAGGTAGCTGATATAATAAGGAGTAACTTAGGCTACATTTGTTTCAGAAAATTTCTTTTATTTAAAAAAATAACTTAAAAATCTAATTAACTTTTTTGTTAAACTCCACGCGGACGGAGTCGCGGGCACAGCTAGTTGCTAGTTAATATAAATTATTTTACTTTTCATTATTTAAATAAAAAATCTCATATTACATAAATGGACGTGTAAAATTTTCATGTAATACTTTGTATTTTTTAAATAAAAATAAACATAACTTACGATAATCATAACTTTATTTTTTTCTTTATATATTGTTCTTACTGAATTATTTCACAAAAAGAATAAATGAACTTATAATAAAAAAGAGATAAGCTAGATTATTCATCATGTTAACAACAATGTAGCAAATCAAAAAATAACACCTTTAGTTTACAAATAATTGGAAATCTTTAAAATTAGTTTTATTATTGATCATGAATTGGCAGGCTCATCTGGGGCAGTATGACTGTCACACAGGTGATCAATGTGAAGTCTCAGCTTTGTGGTCATGTTTCATTTGGTGAGGGAGACTGCCGAATACTCAATACCCCTTTCCTCTTCCCAACCATTTTCTTTCCCATGCCCCACCTGGGCATGGGTTGGCTACATATCCATGGTCCAAGAGTTGTGGAATATTATGAATGGCAGTGATCACTTACTATATATAATATATAGGTGTATATAAAAAATAGGTGAATATTATTTTACTTGCATGTTTATTGTTTACATTTAATTTCCTATGAACACTAAAAAAGGGATATTTAATTAAAACCAAAAATAATCAGTTAACTCACATGATATTATATACTTTTTAAAAGTCAACAAAAACTAAAAGTAATAATAACCATTGTTTTTGTTGACTTTCAAAAAGTATATAATATAATGGCAGTTAGCTGGATAATTAAAGATAACAAAGATATACAATTTTTTTTTATTAAAAATTGCATTTGTGAAAGAATTCCACATTCTCATATCTATTTTGGTTTAATGTTTCTTTGAAAGTCAACAAAAACTAAAAGTAATAATAACTATTGTTTTTGTTGACTTTCAGAAAGTACATAATATAATGGCAGTTAGCTGGATAATTAAAGATAACAAAGATATACAAAAAAATTATTAAAAATTGTATTTGTGAAAGAATTCTACATTCTCTTATATACTTTGGTTTAATGTTTCAGGGTCCAGTGGTGGTGACATGAGGGAGTGGGTCAAGCTGTTGATGAAGACCTTCTCATTCCCCCACATTAAGATCGTGTACCCTACCGCTCCAATGCAGCCTTATACCCCTGCTGGTGGCATGATGAGCAATGTCTGGTTTGATCGGGCTGACATCTCCCCAGTTGTGCCTGAAAAGTTGGACTCCGTCAATGAAATGGAAATGGAGGTGAAGAATCTCATCAAGAATGAGCATATTGCTGGTATACCAAGTAACAGAATTATCGTAGGTAATGATGCTGTTTTGAGTGATAATTAACTATTGCTAGGGATCTTAACAGTTTCTCCTGATACTTAATTATTTTTTATTTATTTATTTAGATTTAATTTCCTACACATGTGACACTAATATATACATATTTATATTTTAATCTATTTAGTATTTAGTTATTTTCTGTTCTCTGATGTGTGGTCCCCTTTTGGGTAAAAGCCTCCTCCATCTTTTCCATTTGTCTTTGTTAGTAGCTATCCTCATCCAATTTTTTCCTGCTACTTCTACAATATCGTCTATCCATCTCTTCTTTTGTTTCCCCACACGTCTTTTGCCTGTTGGGCCTGTCCACTTTGTCACTAGGTAGGTACACCTGTTGTCTTGGTATCTTGCTATATGTCCTGCCCATCTCCATTTTTGGCGTAGGCTGTATTCGAGGGCATCTATTATTTTTGTTTTCTTTCGAATTTCTGTGTTCCTTGTTTTCTGTATTCTTAGTTTTAAGATGCTTCTTTCCATTGCATGTTGGCAAGATATTATTTTGTTCTTTATTCTTTCTGTGTACACCCACGTCTGGCTTGCATAAGTTAAAGATGGGAGTATGCATGAGTCCATTACTAGTTTTTTTGTTTTTAGGTCATAGTCCCCTTTTAAGATTTCTTTTTGTGCCCAGTATTTTTTCCAAGTTATATTTCTTCTTCTGTCAACATCATTTTCTTTATTGTTTGTATGGAAAGAAACCAGTTTGCCTAAATACACATATTCATCTACATATTCTACTATATTTTCTCCAATTTGGATAGGCTTTTTGTGGCTGTTTGTCATTATTTTTGTTTTGCTTGCATTCATGTGTAGACCTCTTTTTTGGCTTTCTGAGTCTAGTTTCTGTATCATGTTTTCTAATTCTGAGGCTGATATTCCAAAAAGGACGATGTCAGCCGCAAACCTTAAGTGTGTAAGCTTTTAATTATTTAAATTAATCTAATGTCACAACCACTCTTGGTTGAAATATTGTGTTCATTGGCACTATTTGACATTGCGAAATAAATAATTTATTGTATTCAATTGTATTGAATGAATTTATGCCTATTTTTTACTAGATAATTTTTAATAAATAATTTAATTTTTTATAGTTGACTTTGTGACAAAACATTATTTTTGAGATTTATAATGGGTATCTATGTTGGCTTTTTCACATAAGAATAATTAAATGAGTAAATCACTACATACTATAAAACAAAGTCGCTTTCTCTGTCCCTATGTCTCTATGTCCCTTTGTATATGCTTAAATCTTTAAAACTACGCAACGGATTTTGATGCGGTTTTTTTAATAGATAGAGTCATTAAAGAGGAAAGTTTATATGTCTAATACAGTGATTCTCAACCACTGTGCCGCGGCACTTTTGTGTGCCGCCAAATTTCAAAAGTGTGCCGCCAAATTTTGCAAATATATAATAATGTTAATATTATTAAATTATATCATTTAAAAAGAAAAATATTTTTAACATGAATATATATTTAAATCCACATAAAAGTTAATTATTTTATTATTTGCTTTGCAACGCGTTTTTTCTTAGTGCCAAATAATGATGAAGCGGCGTGCATAGCAATAGGAATATGTCTCAAGTCGGCGCACACTTGCCACTTCTGCGTACAAAACGTGTTGTTTTAGTGATAGTTGGGATTCACAAGGTGTTGCATAGTAGTTACTGCACCTTTTCTTTACGATATGAGAGTAGCATTGTCATTTTTACGACCAAATATAAATCAAATTATCAAAAAAAAATCAAGCTCAAATTTCGCATTAAAAATATTTTTATTAATAGCTTGTAATTAATCCCTTAATAAACGTTTAGTTATTATTGTAGTATATATTAGTTTATTTCGTATATTTAAATATTTTGGCATAAACTATTTATGCAGTGTGTTGTAGTAAGTAAATAACTTTTATCTTTTTCTTTGTGTGCCGCCAAATTTTGAAATCGTTAAATGTGTGCCGCCAAATTTTGAAATCGTTAAATATGTGCCGCAACAAAAAAAAGGTTGAGAATCACTGGTCTAATACATACATATTATTGTACAGAAGTCTATTTGGACCCGGGCGAAGCTGGGCCGGGCCGCTAGTTAATTATATTAGTGACCATTTATTTACTGAAATTCTGAATGTTGTTTTGCTGTACTTGTATATGACATCAAATTGGTTTTTAAATCTTTTCAGGAGGATTTTCAATGGGAGGAGCATTAGCCTTTCACACTGGCTACCGCTGGGACCGTAACTTGGCTGGCGTATTTGCATTCAGTTCTTTCTTAAATGAGAACTCCATAATTTACCGTGAACTGCAAAATTCTCCTGGAATTAAAAGTTCGTATTTCAATGTGCTTTACCAGATAAAACTTGTTTAATTAGGGTCATTTGGTGCTGATTATCTTATCAGTCACATACTTTACTGCTCTGCGACAAAATTTGAAAGATTGCTCTTGTTTGTTTGATAAACATTACAGTCATGTGATACTATTAATTATTGAATTATTTATTGTTCGCATTATTCGCGATCTGATACATTATGGCTGTGCGCAAGCTTTACTTGGTGTGCGAATGTATAAATTATCAAGTGTTACCGTAAATTACGAATAGCGAAAATATAGTGTCTGTTTCTTACTGTAAGCCAATTTATTTCACTCTTTGCAGCGCCACCTCTTCTTCAAATCCACGGTGATTCTGACGACCTGGTGGAGACAAGGTGGGGCCAGGAGACATTTGACGCACTCACGTCACTGGGGGTGAAAGGGGAGTTTCACATCATGGAGATTCTCGGCCATTCCATTAACAGACGGGGCTTGGCTGTCATCAAGTCCTGGGCGGAGAACATACTGCCTGAGGAGTAATATTTTTGCTCGAAAATATTACCATTTTACTATAAGTTGGTATTTTTGATATTCGTGTACCTTTTATACTCTGGCTGTGTTGCGATACCATTAAAACTATTTTATTTAAGCAAAACAATAGCATAAGAGTAATTTATGTTACGTGACATAGTGCATACAATATTAATTTTGTATAAGTTCTGTGATCTGTTTATGAACGATGTACAATACGTCTTGTAGCGTTAAGAAATTAAATTTCAAAGGGCTTTTATTTGAATGGTTAGATAAAATAAAATAAAAAAATATAGTAGAATGTAGCATTCTGCTTTTTCCAAAAATGTGATTTTTGTGACTGTTGACGAATTTACTGTTGGTTAGGATTTACCTTTCGGTCTAAATTACTAGTATGTGTAATATTTTTATGATTTTTACATTGTATAACATTGTAATCTTTCATATAATAAAACTCTTCCAATATGTGATTTTTTTATCTTACGTGTTTTTTAAGGACACATTCAAATAATAGTCAATATTGATAACAATATTCTTAATCTGAAAAGGTGGTTATATATAAGCCAATACTTACTGTTTGCTGGTCTTTAAAAGTTTTCACAACTCAATGAAATGTATTTGAAGCAGCTGCCTACAGTGTAGCTAAGTGCAGCTTGTTATCTGGCTGGGCACATGGTCGTCTGTCTGCGAAGGTAGACGATGCAGAAATAACAGGTGCCCTATGGATGCCCCTATAGATGTAGTATAACAGATTCCACTAACAACTTGCAGCGATTAACCTGACTTTAAGAACTCATAGCCGTGGCGGAGTTGAGAATAACAGGGATATGACACTACCTTAAGGCCAACCTGCTGTCACTCATCAAACGAAATATGATTGCAAAACCTGCATGTATTCATTTCCTTTGAGACCGTATAGTAAAAGCGTAGTCTTACCAAAAAAAGGATCTCTTTCATAATCTTTGACAGCTTCCGTGGCGCAGTCGGTTAGACGCCGGCTGTGAAACGAGAGGCCGCGGGTTCGATCCCCGCACCGAAACAAATATTTGTGTGAACCACCGGCATTTGTTTCGGGTCTGGGTGTTTGTGAGACTGAAAAGTCTCTCGTAGTTCTTAATACCTAGGACACAAGACTCGATCTTAATGTGGGGTCAGGACTATATAAACTCATTTGCAAAAAAAACGGGCACCTAAGCAATGAACCATTTCAAATGTTACTATTGGTTTGTTTGATAATTATAGGTAGTTTTACTTTCACAATTTTGTAAATTAATAAGCAAATAATCGTTTTCGTCAGTATTATCATAAAATTTTGATAAAATTTATGGGTTTTCATGCTAAAGTTCACTAGTAGTGTATGCTCGCTAGTAGTGCATATGCTCGTGAAGTAAAAGTTAACAAAGATTTTTGTTTGTTTTTTCTTTCCTCATAGACTAATATGCACATTTCTTACTTCTTCGAGGTGGTTCTTAAGGTCCACATACGAAGCCTTGCGATTTCTCAATGCGCGACTCACAAGAAAACTATCATCCCGTGGTTGGGTACATGGTTTTCTTCCAGAACCAGGCTCAATCCTATAGAGCATGTCTGGGACGTTCTGAAACGACGCGTGAGATCAGTACAACCGCCTCCGCAGACCATCAGAGAGCTGAAGAATGTGATTACCGCGGAGTGGGAACGTATTCCGCAAGCAAGTATCCGGGATATCCTCGCTAGCATACCCAGACGAATTCAAGCTGTGATTTCAGCTAGAGGGGGTCACACTCGATACTAAACATTTATCTGCTTTTACTTTATTAAAGAAAAAACAAACAAAATCTTTGTCAACTTTTACTTCACGAGCATATGCACTACTAGCGAGCATACACTACTACTATTAAACTTTAGCTTTAAAATCCATAAATTTTATCAAAATTTTATGATAATACTGACGAAAACGATTATTTGCTTATTAATTTACAAAATTGTGAAAGTAAAACTACCTATAATTATCAAACAAACCAATAGTAACATTTGAAATGGTTCATTACTTAGGTGCCCGTTTTTTTTGCAAATGAGTTTATGTGACTGTTGGTTTTATAAGATATTGAATATGATAGAAAACAGGATTCAGTGGTAATATAATTGTATACATCGATTTTATACACGCATGACTTGCGCACACGCCGGTGAAATATCGTGATGTGTGATCACCGTCCATGAACATCCATCCACAAAATGAGTATTGGTATTTCTGCGAGACAAACGGGACCTATGCAAGTATGTCGCGAATTGTGTGTACATCCGGTTTCAAGCCGACTAAAACCTCTCGTCAATAGCGTAAAATAAAATGTCATAAACATCGATATACTTTAATTAATTGCAATAGATGCTTAAAATTAAAACGCGTAGACAATTGAAATAAAAATCATACCGTACTGTTTTTGTAACTTGGTTGCAACTTACATGTGCATTACTTACAGGTGCGTGGTGGCCTGTTGGTAAACGGACTAGACGCGGCTGCCAACATGTTCACGGTGGTCGCGGGTTCGAATCCCAGGGCACACCTCTGACTTTTCGGAGTCATGTGTGTATTGATAATCAATCACCACGCACTAAAACGGTGAAGGAAAACATCGTGAGGAAACCTGCATACCATAGCGATTCATAAGAATTTCTATGGTATGTAAGTCCGCCAACCCGCACTAAGCTAGCGTGGTGGACTATATGGCCTAACCACTCTCAATCGTATTCTCGATTGTAGAGTAGGCCCGTGCCCTGCAGTGGGACGTATATGGGCTGATAAGGGTTGCAACTTACTAGAAAATCGAATTCAAAAATAAATTGGTAAGTGTAAGAATCTGGTGGATGACTTAATTGGAGGCAGAGTTCGGCAATGGAATTTAGATCGCTGAAGATTATAATTGCACTTTTAAGTAGTCAGTAAATCTGTAACGTGTACCTACAACTATTTTGGTTGCGAAACTATTTAAAATGGAATGTTAAAAAAATCTTATTAGATCCCAACAATTAGCTATTTACTATATTGTACATGTCTATGCATAATATTTACAGACTGCTACCGAAAACGGAGGTTCATTGATGGAGACATAGCATACAAAAAGTCGAAGAAATAAATGCGACAGTCGGGATTTACCCCGTACGCTGCATCTAAGATTTTTCATTATTGCTGAAGTGTAATGGTAAATCGATGTTCCATTTGAAATACGATCAGGAAAACATGAACTTTGCAAAGCTCCAAACACTAGGCCAATTAAGTTCTCGTTTAGTTACTTTCTATGCCACTGAGCGGCGCTTTTGTCGGTGTAAGTGCTACACTCTGTGATTTAGCCTTTCACTTAGTTTCTAGGCATTCTTTGGTTTAGGCTGTGGTTTAAGCTAAACTCGTTCTACATTACGAAATATTTTCTGTATTAAAATAATTTTACTTTACTGAAAAAAATATCATGTAATTTATGTTAGATGTGTTAGAACTATATCTTCGCGTCGATAAAAATACTTTTACCATAATTTTGAAAGATTTTGTTAGAGTGTTAGATAAGGTTTTTGCTGCAGGCGCTATAGCACTTAATAATGAACAATGAAATATAAAAATGCATCTTCATATACCTACTAATGGTAGCCCTTTCAGCTTTTTGTTTAAGATAGAATGGTTATCGAAATTGGTTGTAAAATAATGAAAATTACGTCGTAAGATCAATAAGACGCGTCGTAAGATTTCAGATGGTACCTATTGAGCTTCTATAGGGTACCTTTTTGTTTCGTTTTTTTGTTATTACTTCTAAGACACCCCATAAGTAGCTTTTGTCATTATAATAATGTAATTGCCTATAGAATTTCACCAATATAATCGCCAAAAGACCGTAAACGATCCATAATAATCTGCTGACAATGATTGAATAAACTTTTTTTTAGAATCAAATCAGTGTTGAAATCACAAAATGAACGCATTCTTTTAGTTTATAAATGAACAATACCTATTTTATCTAGACATACAAAAGTGCCAAAAAATTTCGGTTGCCTTGGTCTCAGAAAACCATGCCGAATCCTGGATTTGAACCTGTCCATGGACATGTAGGGGAGAGCGGGGCTGAAAGTGCCGATTTTGACAAATCCTAATTTCATTCGGATAAAACAAGTACTATGTCTGAACGTAGTGGTTCATCCTAAGCCAAATTTTGTCTATAATACGAATTTACCTACAGATTTTGCATGTTTTTAATTGATTTTAAGAAAAAGTGATTTTTTTACACATCGGCGACAAGGCACTACCAACCCCACTTTGGGGCAAGATGTGCCGTAGCTGAGGTCGGTTGTGCCGTTGATAATGCTGGGTGTTTTACGTGAATAAAAATTAATGTAGATATTAATTTTATTTATTTATTCGTTATACTATAAATCAACGGTTTTAAAAATGTTGTTGTTTATAATACTAAGTATAATCATAAAAAGATACAAACGACCTTTACTTATCTAATTATTTCAAACGTAAAAGCATATTTTTAATCAATTGTTTCTACTTATTTTTATGCGAATGAGATCAATTCTTAAACATAATATCAGTATCTCTAAGGAATAGGTAAAAAAAGATTTTTCTTAAATTATTAGTTCTCAGCCAGTTATTTTGAGCTTTAGCTTTAGCTCAACAGTGACTAAAGCCCCTCGCTCTGCTGAATCAATTGCTCCTACTTGCTTTATTCCCTTTTCAGCCAAAATTTTCTTCGGTTTTAGCACAGTTTGGACACCAGTCTCGTCTAAATTCCAGATACGGGAAGGAGTAAGATTATGTTTTGTTATCAAGTCGCCAAGTTTCTCGAAAAATTGTGTTAATTTATGTCGGTTCAATGAGCTTGCGCGTCCTACACTGGTAGATTTGGGTGTTCTTATAGAAAGTGTCGAGTTCCTCTTCAGAAAGTTTGTCAACCAATCCTTGCCAGCCTCACCATTCGTATGCCAAGATGGTGGGATATTTTATACATTAAACTTCACGGCACACTGGTACACAAGTTGTCGTACTTCTACCGGGAGAAGACCGAAGTAAATGGAAGCGCTTTTTAAGATGTATTTTGACAGTAGTGCCTCTTGTTGCTCATTAAACACTAATCATGCTTTGTATCCAACCGCAGGAGTGAGTGCAACAGTTTTTAATTTGCGTCCATCGGTAATGACTGCATCAGCAGCCCTTTGTAAAAGATCCTGAGATGTAGTCCCCCTTTGAGTTTTTCGCTTGTATGTCCTCATTCTGTCAAAGACGATAAATATACCCATGTAGAGTCATGGCAAAAAGTATTATCTTTCTTTCATAAGTGCTCGCGTAAATATAAACAATATTAAAAAAATAAAGGTTGCTTAGGGGCGGTTGTGCCGCGGCACAAGCAGCCCCACAAGAACGGCACATTTTACCCCAATTAGCAGAGTGTGAAATTTTGTCTCACATAAAAAAGGCATTTTACTCAAAGCAATAAAATGGCACTGCATAATAAACTAGGATAAATAACAAACATTTTACTAAAAATATCATATTAAAAGCATGAAAAATGCTAACTTGCGACCAAAAAGTATCCAAACGAAAATATTTACTTATTCGGCGCTGGAGGACCCTCACATGCACTGCCACCCGGTCCGCGTCGCTGATGCATTTAAAACCACCGTCGCGTGTGCCCGACTGTTAGGCAATACGCGACTCAATACAATCGCATATCTATCTCTTTTGTTTTCGAGATATTCGCGAAGGCACTATTTACCCCCGGCACTTTCAGCCCCGCTCTCCCCTACTCGATCTGGTTTATACATAATAACGTTCACGCGGAACACTAGCATTTACCCGCGCCTTTGTCTGCTTAAACATGTTTGATGACTTGGACGTAGAAAGAAAACCTCATATTGCAACACTACAATTATATTGTGAACAATTCGTAAGTTTTTTGCATTAATTAACATGCAATGACGATAATGTGTAACATTTTCCTCATTTTTTGTATTCCAGGCATTAATTTAAAAACTAAGGAGAGGACCTTCAGTTCATTTAGAGATTTAATTCAATAGATCTCGTCTTAATGGTGTTAAGAATTATTAATCTTTATGGGCTTTATTTGTACACTCGTATGAACGAGTTACCCTTAGCGCAAGTTTCCGCTGGAGAAGTATTGGAGCGTAGCATCACTTACGTCGGAATATTTTTTGCGCGTTCCGTCCTGTCCATATATTAATGTCAATTATTCCAGGTAAGCTTTACCATTTTAGCTCTGTTCCAAAGATAATTTTTAATAATTTAGATCTGCGGTTAGGTACAAGTTACAACTTGGCATGAATACTTTTGAATAAAATCGTAAATGTATATAACAAATAAAAAAAAAAACATAACAAATTATTACACTAGATAAGACGTTCTTTGTAACAAACGTGTCCCACCCAAGTGCGGTGCATGCATAACGTGACCATTTAATTTTTGCGCCAGAGCGGGACATCTGTGGAATTAAATAATAATAATAATTAAGTTTTTGTGTTTTACAAGTTACAAGTCTTTATCATAGAAGATAGAATAACAAAAAATAATAATTATAGTAATATTTGTCGGCTGAACAAATTGTTTCAAAAAACAGGTCTAGTTTTTAGATAATTGTGAAACTCAGTATGATTGATTTATATTTATTTTCGTAATCAAAATAGCTATAATTACTGCGACACTCGCCTGTATTTTATCACTTTTCCATATTTTGTTTATTGTGAAAAAAACTCCAGACAGCACATAACATATCTACTCAATAATTGTGGAATTGTTTGTTAAATCAAGACTGTTTGTAGGAAAGTGCTGGAATAATACGACCCCACGGTTTTCACTTTTCAGTAGTAGTTCGGTAAAGCATTTCGAGCGGGAAATAAATTTTAAATTATCGTTTGGTCTTTTTGTAAGAGCGGGACTATGTCAGCCTTGCTGGGGACACCGGGACAGACTTCCTGAAAGCGGGACTGTCCCGCCTAAAGCGGGACGTATGGTCACGTTATGCATGCACCGCACACGAATCAGTCTGCTGCGTGACAGCTACGCATGGCTACGTAGCAGCACGCCTCTTTGCATATATTAATTATATTATAAGTAATTTATTTTAACTTTTCCCCGTCAAACCGACAGCGAAATTTTCTGAAGTTACAATATAATTAAAGCATACAACATAAGTGATAAAATATTGCAGTATAATGCCGATAATACAGATATTTATTATTGGATTAAATATTTGTATATAGCTCATTAGAAATACAAGGTGAGCTTCTTAATCGTATGTCTCATTCCCGCGCACAAAAATTGCCCGTCGAGTGAGAGAGACGAACTATATTAGATGCTAGCTGTGCCCGCGACTTCGTCTGCGTGGAATTTAACAAAAAAGTTAATTAGTTTATTTAGTTTTTTTTTTGGTTTTTGCATGTTTATTTACCTTTGTAACGAAACCATACCGCGATCTAATACTACGGTGGCGCCATCTCTGAGCGAGCGGCGGTAAACTCCCGTTACACATTTGTTCTCAGTTTTTTGTATTAGCTTTATTGAAAAATTTCTTTATTTACAATATTTTGTAAATTTGATATTGATTCGTTGGTGGGAGAAGTGGTGGGAGGCGCCCGACGTGACGGCGCAGTGGTGGCATGCGCGTAAGCTGCGCGCGGGCATTGCAACATTACTTTATTTTTCTAAAATAAATGTAGCCTAACTTACTTCTTATTATATCAGCTACCTGACAAAAAAAGTCCCGTCAAAATCGGTCCAGCCATTTTAGAGATTAGCCGGAACAAACAGACAGACAGACAGACAAAAAAAAATTAAATATCATTTTCGGAACAGTAGTGCGATTCACGTAACTTTTTGACGCACCGATCAAGTTGCGGTGCGGTTACAATTAAGTTTACGCTTTGGTACAAAATGGTATTCTTGTAACTGTTTAGCTGCGCGTGAACTGCGCGTGAGCTGCGCGTCAACTACGTCAAATGTATGAAATTTGTTTGACATTGTTAAATACGCGCAGCAGTAGAATACGCTAAAACAGGCCCGGATCTAGGGGGGGGCAAGTCGGGGTGCGTGCCCCGGGCGGCACGATCAGGGGGCGGCATATTGAATCTTCGGAGACAACTACAAAACTCATCAATAACGTAACACCACTTACACTTTTTTTTTCGCCGTGCGCGAATTAGTGATTATGCGATAGAGGCGCGTGAAAAAGAGATGAAAACTTAATAGTTGGAATGTATAATAATTTATCCATCTCAACAATTACGTTTAGTTTCTAATATCCAATTTGTGTTTAGTAGTTAGTTTTAGTTGATTAACCATCGAACGTCTTTTATGTGGTACAGGCAGTGGCGAATTTACTAGTAAGCTGAGTAGGCTGGAGCCTAGGGCGGCAAATTTAAAGGGGCGGCAAATCTGGGCCATTTTTTTTTGTTTTGATTTACTGAAATAATAAAAGGCAATATTTTACACACTGAAAAAATGGGGTTTGAAAATTAAGAATAGTTAAAATATTTCAGTAATATGTTCCCACGTTTCCACGTTGACAATTTAATAATAAACACTTTATTAAATATCTATACTTGGATCTTCTTCTTCTTCTTCTACCTGACGTTATCTCGGCCGGTGCCAGGGTCCGCCTTCCGGCAAATTCTCCTCCATTTCGCCCGATCTTCGGCATCCTCAATAGTAAGGCCATTGACCCTCATATCTTCCTTGATGACATCGAGCCAGCGCTTCTTTGGTCTACCCCGCGGTTGAGGTCCGGGAATTGAGGCTCAGGCACACATTATCGACGCACTCCTGCGGTTTCCTTAGGACGTGACCATACCATCTCAAGCGGGATTCCTGGAGTTTATCAGCCACATCGCGGACACCAAGACTGCCACGGATGTGCTCGTTACGGATTTTGTCCAAACGCGTAACGTTGCACATCCACCACAGCATCTTCATCTCCGCGACGTGGACCTCCTGAACATGCCGCTTGAGGGCAGGCCACGTCTCAGACCCATACAGGAGCACCGGCCGCACGATGCTTTTATAGGTGAGACCCTTGAGCCTCATCGGCATCCTGCGGTCGCAGAGTATGCCCGAGATCTCCCTCCACTTAGCCCAAGCAGCGCTTATACGGGCTTTGACGTCAAGGGCGATGTCACCGGACTCATGCAGTACGGACCCAAGGTACTTGAACTTGTCCGTCTTCACGGCCAGTTCGTTCCCCATCACGATGCTTTGGGGGTCCGTACTCCCGCAAGCCATGTACTCGGTCTTCGCCACATTTAACTTCAGACCACCGCTCTCAAGCGTTCCTTCCACCGGTTGACCTTGCGCTCCAAAAGTCGTCGGTCCTCCTCCACCAGTGCAATGTCATCGGCATACATCCAACAACCAGGGCGCAGGGTCCTAGATGTGAGACGTAATGGCATCGAGCACAACACTGAAGAGGAATGGACTCAGCGCCGAGCCTTGGTGCACACCGACATCAATCGGGAAAGGATTCGTATCGCCAACGGCGGTCCGAACGAAGGACTCGGATCGGAGGTACATGTCTCTGATAATGTCCACATAGGCTTCCGGTATCCCTTTCATCCTCATCGCCCACCAGATTGCCTGTCGCGGCACACAGTTGAAGGCCTTCAGCAGGTCCAAGAAAGCCATGTGCAGTGGCGTCTTCTTCGCTCTGTATGCCTCGCCAAGCATCCTGAGTGCAAATATCGGGTCGGTAGTACCACTGCCAGGACGGAAGCCGTATTGACACTCAGAGATTGTACACTCTTGGCGGAGCCTGGACTCGATGACGCGTTCGAAAAGCTTCATGGTATGACTCATGACCTTAATGCCACGATAATTACCGGATTCCTGAACACAGGTTTTACCCTTGTACACGGGAGTTATCACACTCAACCGCCATGAGTCAGGCATGTTTTTGGTATTTAGGATGCTGTTAAATAACGCAGCAAGAAGCTCCACACCGTCAAGCCCCAACGACTTCCACGCCTCTATCGGAATATAGTCAGGCCCTACCGCTTTCCGGTTCTTCATGCGACGAAGACTATAGAGAACTTCTTCAGGTGCAACAGGTGCAACAAGACCTTGTTTCGGGGGCAATTCCGGGTAGGAAACTCCCAAGTAAATATCTATACTGGGATATTATAAAATATTCCAATAGTGATACTTTATAAAAAAATCTTGCTTAAATGTGAAAAAACAGCTATTAACATTGATTATAGTCTTTAGACTTCCTTGCTAAAAATATAGTTCTTTTTCAAATTGGTTATTTATTGTTTACACGCACCCCGTGGTCAAGGGGTGGCAAAATTCCTTCACGGTTTCCTTTGCCTGGCGTAAGAGGCGATTAATAGGGGTCATTGGGGTCGCTGGCACACTCTAAGATGTGCGGCAGAACTCGTGGCTTCATAGCGGACGCCCACGGTTAGGGCGTCCGTTGCAGAGAAAATCTACGCCTATCTAAGTTGTGAGGAGCCATATTAGGAAGTGCGTCGGGTGGCACGGCGAGTCAACTAGGTGTTACTCGCTCATCCGCATCGCCTATTGTCCGTAATACATCCAACCTGGCTGCAAAATCTATGCGGTACGGACAATAATTGTCCCCGTGCTTCAGATGGGAAGGCTGGAGACCTCGACATGCACCTTATGATCTCCCCGTAGATATCGATTAAAAAAAAGGTATTGTATTCACTCCGTTTTTAGGAAATTGAGTTTGAATCAGACCTGGAAGTTTTGAGGCCTGACAAGGCTATCCTTATAATATCCGTCATAATATCTGTGCCGCTGTACGTATGTATAATGTATATAAATGTATGTGTATGATGTCCTACCACGAGGTCTATTTCAGTCTACTCTGCCCTATTAACCATAAGACGTTCTATGGAGTCGTTAATTCGTCGTGAGAAATTACCGAATATTCGAAGTATATGGGGCCGTACTATCTCGGAAAGACGCTACTTGATGCCGAGTTCTTGAAACGTTTGTGTGGAATTCGGACCTGATATTCCAAGCATTCCAACACCTCATCTCTAGGGAATCTACATTTTTCTTCTCCCGTAACGTCCATGTTTCAGCGGCATACAGAAATACGAGAAAGTGCTCGGACAAGCCTGATCTTTAGTAGCTTTTGTAGTAGTACGATTCCTCCATTGCCCCTCTAGCCATCGCCATACATCGTTTTATCTCAATGATACAACCACCATTGTTATTTTTAAACAGCCCAGGATAAATGTACAACTGAACCAGTCTTGGAGGAGCCCAGCGACAGTTTGTGATGTGTATTGAAATCCCCCAAGACCATTTCAGCCGACGGGAACTGCGTCCGCCCGTCATAAGCCACATGGCTGAGATACCTAAACAGCCGCGTCGTCTCATCTTCCCCGTTGTGAGACCTGTAAAGGCACACGTCGATGCGGCTCAGGCAACCAAGATTCACGTGCAAACACAAAGCGGAGAAGGACCCTCCATGCAGCTTAAACGGTGACAGTAGATGTCCAACCGAATATACATACAAGCATACCCAGACTTTAGGCTTGAAGCTTTCTTTAAGCGAATAACCGGGGTACAGCAGGTAGGAATATTCGGCCGGACAACGAATCCGCGTCTCCATCAAGAAGAGCAAAGCAGACTAGGCCGTCTGGAAATGGTGGTGGACGGCATTAAGGTCGTTTGGAGTTCGCGGATGTTGGTGAACTCCATAGTGAACGCGATGGTGGGGTTATGCACCGCTGAAAGACCTGCTTTGTTGAATTGCGCTGTCATGAAGTTGAAAGGATAGGTTTGATGAAGAGGCATCCAGAAGCCAAAGTCCGGGCATTAAGTAAGCCGAATGGGCACCGGCATGAAAGGGTCGGCATGTCGCTAAATGTCGGCCACATCCGGTCACCAACTGGCACGACGTACCCGCCCAAGATTATGTGCGACATGGACATGGCAGCCCCTCGTGGTGGTTAGCCACGATTGGGCTCTTGTACTGTACTGTCTCTTTGGCCGGCGGGTCAACACTCCTCCCTTTGAGAGCGATCAAAAATACGTACAAAATCACTATCAGATCACTATTACGGTCTTTACGCCCCGTGGACGGTGATCGCTACCCAGACGGACTCTTAAGTCCTACCACCAAGAACTGTGTCACTCATTTGGCACTACCCAGGGGTTACGTGTAGGAAAACTAGAGTCAAAGCTTACAGACGTGTGTGACGTAGTGACGCTAATATAAAGAGTGTAAAAATGCTTAACATGGTGGTAAAAAAAAAAGACGTTTTTTCCCGTTAAGATAAAAATATAGGCAAGGGGGGGCGGCATTTTTCAGTTTTTGCCCCGCCTCGAAAAAAACCTAGATCCGGCGCTGCGCTAAAACGTTTGCGTGACGCGAACTTGACGCGAGCGTATTTCGAGAATACGAAAAGGGCTGTTTTGATCGAAACTTAAGAGCGTATACACCTTGCGCGCAAAGTCAACTATAGGTATTTCTTCGTTAATTTCACGCACACATAAGCGACCAAAGCTGTGTGCGTAGAGCTGCCGCGTCGGCTCGCTATACAATCAGCGCAACCAACTTTGATCCGTGCGCTTCAAATATTCAATTGAAATGTAACTGTAATATAATATCATAAAAATATTTTATTTGCATTATAAGTAGACAAATATTACTGTGCAAGCAAAGAATAATTCAAATTTAGATACGAATCATATTTTCGTTATTATTACATTGTTAAGTTGCATTCAAATCAGTGTTCAATCAGTAGACACTACGGACGTTTTATTAATCATTTCGTGTTCGAACACATAAATAGTGCTAGGGGCCTTACAACCCCTTACAATTACGAAATATATTTAATTTTATATTACAATACATAACATAATTTAGCCTCGAAATTACATCCCATTATATTACCTGAAACATAATTTATACTCACTACAAAATCATTGTAGGTAATAAAAATAATTAAATATTTTACTACCAAAGTACTAAGATGTGGTAATCGCAGTCCGCGCGTGGCTCTTTTTACTAGCGACGAGCGATATGTCCTCCCTCTAGAAGGCCTTGCGGCGCGGCGGTCTGATTTGATCCACGTCGGACAGCGTGTTTTATAGTGGTTTTTAAAATATTTGTAGAAAACATGAAAACTAATTATGTTCAAATATAAAAATGGTAATTTATTGATAAGATGTTCTTCTATTATAATATGCAATTGCTATAAAAAATTATGTACGATAAGTTGGTGAAAAAAAATATGTTCTTGACGAGAGTACCTGAATAATTTCGCATTGTTTAAATTTTTATTTTTCAGGCACTAAACACAAAAAGATTATTTTTCTCAGCAAAATCCCTCCATAAGGGTCTTCTTAGTCGGATAATATTTTTATTTTCATCTTATATTTAGTGACTTCGGATATCTTAAGCTTCTAAATTGCCACTTAAAGCCTAAATAACGAAACTAGTGTTCAGTAATCCTTATAGTACTCACAAATTATCCATCAATCTATAATGTTTTCCACCAAAATCCCTAGATGACAACATTTTCTAAAATTAGTACTAATTATTTTTCCTTGAAATTGTTTATTGGTGGCTATTAACTCATTTGAAAAGTCCTGTTTTTTAGCCAAAAAGCGCGCAAAGGGTATAAACGCTCTTAACCGCAACTGCACTACATACAGCTGAACTTATTTTATTACGTGAATCGCACTACAGGTATCATGTATATAACGATATGTAGTAGGACATTTTTTTTTATTTTCACTCTTAAAACAGACACTTCAATTTTATTTATATGTATAGATATCTAGATTATTCATGGGACATTCATATCAGTCGACCAAATAGGCATAAACTATTCGAATGCATTACAAATGTCAAATACAGATATGTAGGAAGAATGTAGTTAAAAATTGATTTCAGTAGTTTATTTTAATTTTATGTTGTTAATTAATAACACAAAATATGTGTGTTATATGTATGTTTTGAAACAGTGGACAGTTTTTAGACTCTATTTCTTTATATGAATTACCTAATGGACTACGTTGGAATTTCGAACCCATTGAATGTTAATAAAGACTAATATCACTTAAAATTGTTTTAGATTCTTACGCGTTGTTACGAAAGAGGGAGATCTGTATAATATTTGTCTATTGTTTCATTATCTTATTGTAAAACTGTGATAAACTTGTACACTTGTAAGAGTTTTTTAGTTTAATTTAGATAATTTTCATGAATTATTCACGTAAATAAAAAATCTTTACAAAATATATAATTGCTATGACGGCATTCATACTTAGGCAGTATCTTAGGAAAAGCTATTATTGATTTGAACTGTCTCTTCTGTCTAATAATCTTTGATCATAATTTGTAATACTCAAGTAAACGTACCAGATGTCGCTACTGAGCTTTGACAAATATGGGACAAATAGTTTCTATGACGCCTCGCGTCTATCCACGTCTATCGGTAGAATAAAAGTCGATGACAAATTACGAATTTTAAAAATTATGACTTAAGATTACTAACAGTGTCAGCTGTGGCAAACTGTGGTGTCAACTGAGAAATCAAGCTAGCAAGTTACATAAAATGGCACCTAAGAAGGATAAAAATGTAGTAGATGAAAATTATTGGCGGACATATATTGAAGAGGCTCCCTTAGACGAAGAAATATGGAAAGTGAAAGTTATTATTTTAGAAGCCGCCGGTAGTGACCAAGATCGAATTTACCTCAATAAGTTCGAAATATTTGCTGCTGAGGAGAAACGGTTTGTAATAAAAAATATATGCAAAACGGAAACAATATTTATGGTCAATCAACTTGGGGGTGAAAAGAAAGTAAAGGATGATAATTTACGTGTTTTTGAAGAAGGTCAAGCGTACCTTAAAGAAAAAAAGGATATACCGCCGGATATTCAAGCTTTGATTATCAAACACCTTATATTAAAAATGAAAGAGGAATATCTTTTTATAAAACGCCAAAAACTTGAAGTCCGAGAAGGAATTCGAAGAGAGTCGTCAACTATGGTAGATAAGACTGAAATCAGGGGCACAGTGAGCGTAAAACCACCTGAACCAGCTGAACCTCCACCACCACCACCAAAAAAAGGCAAAAAAGATGAAACTGAGCCTTTGGGTACTCTTCCTGAACCAACTGAAGGTAAAAAGTACAATACACAACTCAGGGTTAGGGGTGAGGAATGGCGGGACAAAGTTTACGTTGACGATTTTCCTACGGATGGACCAAATATTTATGTTGCTATAACTGGTTTTGTAGAGCCTTTACTCCCAGCATGTCTTATTAAGATTGGGATACCTTTGACAGCTGTAGTACAAGTTAGAATTGATCCTAGCACAACCAAGGTGCCTTCGACGTTATTCAGACCCACAAAACGAGGCCAAAGTCAAACAGAACTGCTAGCTGATAAATCACTAAAATTTTGGGAAGATTTACAACAATCTAGAATTCAAAAGGATTCTGCTGATGTCTTTAAAAACACTGCCTTCGTAGTGTTTTCGCCGCCTTATTGGGACACAGATCCCCTATGCGGCGATTCTGATAAAATATATGATGAATTGTGCTATCTTATGTACGATATACAAGACTTGACTCGGCAGCATCTGCATTACCTCGACAATATAGATATTATAAGTATTCCCGAGGAAAAGACTGATGAACGTTATAAAAAATATTATCGTCAATACATAGATGAATTGCCGCTAGAATGTGTAACAATTTTCTCCGTGTTAGACAGTATCCTTCAAACAGTTGCTAAAAGCCAAAAATTAGACGAGACAAGCAGCCGTTCATCTTTGTCGACTGCGGTTACGATTAATCCACCACTAAAAAGCATGGACACTGATGCAAAATCAAAGAAGGCAGAGGCTTTTGTAAACGAAGTGTTCAACACACTCTGCGCTACTGACGCTAATAAAAAATCATATCGAGTGACTCTTGGTGATGAGTATGAAAATCACAAGGACCCGATTGTTATACAATATGGAGACTTCGTTAAATATAACACTTTTCATTTAGGCAACATCAATTTGGAGAATATTGTGTGGTCTACTTTGCTTGGCATGCCTCTTCATAAATTATGGCGAAATCAGAATCCACTGGAAGATGCTATTGAAGCAAAAATAAATTTTCATGTTAATGTTCTTTTATCCTGCTTTGAAAGAGAAGACGTAGAAACAGCAGAGCTAAATAGACTTATTCATATTTTGGCTTGTAGAAAATTATATAATAACAGAAGTTCACTAAAAAAGAATCATCTTCAATCCACGACAATTTCAGATTTCAAAAAAGTTTATCTCAAACGAAGTGTTCTTGCTGAGCCTCTACCAAAATGTTCATCACTATTTAAAACTAGCAGTTCTACTTCTCCGTCTTTTCCATCTATGACTAAAAGTGAAGATAACTCTGGGGTAGTTTACAGTGAAGATCCCGAAACTCAAAACATAAAGTTTTTATTTGATTGTCCAGACATTAGCGAATTAATATCAGCGGCTGAAATAGCAAATGAAAAACCGATTAACCATTTAATCGACGATTTTGAGTATTTTGAAGATTTTACTGGTATCAGTGCCTTTCAAATAATGTCGGAAGCTTTCTGTAAGTTTAATTGTGTTGATTACAAATACTGCGAAGTGACAGATTCTATCTTGTTGATGTTTTTCAATAGTCACGATAGCGACGGTATAGCTCGTGAGGAATGGCGTTGTCATTTACCTACTCCTCTGTGTCTACAAGATTTTTTCGATTTCGTCTTAGAAGAACAGTATGATTGGATACAAAATGAAGAAAAAATATATGACAATGCCATTGTCCAAAAATCGCAATCTATATATAATTTTATAGATCCTCGCGCACACCAATCCTGTGTGAATGATACCGAGGTTGAGATAGACTTACTTATGGAGGGATCACTGAAGTATGAAGCAATTGCTCAAATGGAAGAATCAACCCCTGAAACTACTGATACTAAAAAAGTTACAACAATATCTACTACAGAAATTGATTCCAAAAGCAGCAGAAAAACGAAATCACCAACAACGTCAACACCACGAAACCTAAGGCAGTCTTTTATTGCACAAGATCGTGGGTCCAAATCATCAATAGAAATACCTAAAAAACCATTTTCTGGTTACGACTTGGGCGACAGACGAGTAGAGGTATTTGGAAAAGATGCAACATTTTTCTCTAAAGATGGTACCAGAGTTACAAGTATGTACACTTTAATAATACCAATGAACGCGGAGTACATAGTCTTAAATGTAGTACCAGGAAATGGTTTCAATCAGTTCTGGGTTCATAGAGCTTTAGGAGAAACAGTGACTCCAGAAATAGTAGATATGTGTGAGTCATTTCGTATTACTTCTAAAGATCAAGTCATGATAAATATTAAAAAACAATCTTACGAAGTCCCGTTACCTTCTAGGATCATTTCTAGTATAGAGAATCCTAAAAGGAAAGAGAGTTTAGTAAAAAGCTTATCCGCGAAGCTAAGCACAATGATGACACAGCTTTTTGAAACAAGATCTTATCATTCTCTTTTTGTTACTTGGCCCAACGGTCTTATAACTGAGAGTGTACATGAGAACAATTCGCCTGTTATTTCTCATATTAAACAGTATTACATATCTTCTTCAACGCCTGTTGCTGAAGAAGAAATGCGGTGCATTAGTCTGAACGGTGAAGTACTGATATTCAGAAGAACTGGAGAAATCGAAGTGCTGCGGCCTGGTGGGTCTTATATAAAAATAACTAAGTGCGAGAAAAGAATTGTTAATGAAGGTGGAGATGAAATGCAAAGTGAAATAAGTTCTGACAAAAGCAAGAAGGGAAAGGGCAAAGAAAAAGTGGTAAAGGAGAAACCAAGTAAAACATCTTCAAAATCATCGAAGAATATCCTTGGCGATGATAAGCTTGGCGAGGATAAGGTTCTAGAGGCTGAATTATTTATTGACGAATACGAAACGATAGATACGAACGGACTTCGTCAAAAATGGGTTAACAATATGGCATTTGATGTAGAAAAGTTGCTCATTAGGACTGCAACAGATTATTGTCTTGGAGAAGTTTTCTCTCGCCGTATGGATGGCACTAATACATTATTAAATAAAGATGGAATTCAAATAGTGACCTTTGCAAACGGCACACGAATTATAACTAACTTTGTAGTTGAAGAAATGGAGATTTATCCAGAGTGGACAGATGAAGAGAAAGTGTATTTCGATATGTTTAGTACTGATACCGTGGAAACAGATACAATAAAATCAAAAGCATCGTCGCAGAAAAGTGTCTTGGAAGATGGCCAATATAATGTGAGTGCAATTAGCTCAGCTTCAAGAAAACTTGACGAGGAAGACCCTAAGAAAGAAAGGACAGATGGTTTTATTTCTGTCCAAATAATTTATACAATAGAACATCCAAACTTTACGACGGTAAGTATAAATAGGATTAATGGAACAATTTCCGTTGAATCGCCAAACAATACGACGGTTTCTGTTGATATAAACAATCAGTATACTATAGAATTGGATGGCTTGACATCGGCCAGATTTAATGGTGAAGACTTACACATAAAATATGAGGCGTGTCCGGAATGTCGTTCCAATACTACATGTACCATAAAAATTAAATCTGATGATATGAGCAGCGTCACAAAAGTCCAACAGAATTGGTTAAAAATGAAAGATTCGTTTTGCAAAAAAATCATAGTTAATGAAGAAGGTGGCATTAATTTGGTTGACGAAAATTGTTCACCTGATCCAGAACATGCAGATGAGGTCGTAATCAATGAAGAAAATCTAGAAAATATCGAGGAGAAACCTGTCGATGGCAAATCGGAAAGCTCCGTTACATCCCATGGAAAATGCAGGGAGATTTATCTTGCGAAAACCATAAGGTTCTTTGTGCTAAAACGGTTAGTTGCTAATTTATTTGATTCACACATTAACTTCACACCTCTACCGACGTTTGTTATACCCTTGATAATAATGTTGTATTATGTGTTAGTGAGCTGACATGTTCGGAGTTAGTGCATCGGGCACTGTTGGATCAGTACAAACAATCTTGTCGTTGGCAGCCGTGGTGCTCAATCAACCAGTATGATACATTCGGTGACCATAGGAGTTTGGTCTCCATACTCACGCCTGTTCATATAACAGAGACGGAGGTTCAAGTGTTCCTTAATTATCTAATACATTTATGTTGATTATTTTATTTTAATTTATACGTGTCTTATTTTAGAAATGGCTGATGGATTCAAAATTGGCCAATAAACCTAAATATTTGACGTATAAAGATCTGAAGCAAGACTCAGGTAAAGGATTTTATCATTGGATGCGACCCTACGAGAGATTCGAACCTAAACCAATGAAACCAGAAAACGTACTGCCACCCAGACTTCCGCAGGCTTTTATCTTAAGGTTACCTAATTACCTTATTACCACGCTTATCGTTTATTTTTATATGAGCACTTCCAAACAACGCGTCAGAACGATTTAAAATGCAAACTTATCTTGGCTCGATGACCGTAAAATAATTTAAAAAGTTTGACTCTTTATCACATTAGCACATTCGGAATTTAGATATTATGATTATTTGTGTGCCTGCCCTTGGATTTGATAGCCGTTTAAAAATATTTTTAACTTGCTGTGCCCGCGACTTCGTCCGCGTGGAATTTAACAAAAACTTTATTTTTCTAAAATAAAAGAACGTTTCTAAAATAAATGTAGTCTAAGTTACTCCTTGTTATATCAGCTACCTGATAAAAAAAGTCCCGTCAGAATCGGTCCAGCCATTTCAGAGATTAGCCGGAACAAACAGACAGACAGACAGACAAAATTTTTTTAAACCAGTGGCGTAACAATAGGGTGGCATAGTGCGCAAAATGCCACGGGCCCCCGGCCTTAGGGGCCCCCGGCCCGGCAGGGCCCTGGTCCGACAGGGTCTAAGGCCCGACAAAGCCCCGGCTCGATATGGCCTCAGGCTCAAGCCCAACAGGGTGTAAGCAGAGAAGAATGAAACATTAATAACGAAATTAATTAATAATAATAATAATTGACTACATTTTAACATGACAAACATTTCACCATAATATTTGATTTAAATATTTTGTTTTTGTTTCATTATGGTATAATCTTAGTTAGAAACCAATAAATTATAATTTAATATATTTTGAGGTAATATTTTCCAAATAAATATAAATATGCCTTGTTCTAGAAACTAAGTGGTAGCGAAAAACGAAAGAGAAAGAAGAAGTCTGAAGATATAAATAAAATTTTACCTAAAATATAGTTTGGAAATGAGCAGTTTATTGTTGAAAAGGCGAGTAAACAGAGTCCCAGAAAGGAACCAAAGGACGAAACTAAAAAATCCATAATAGCAAATCTCGGCGATAGTGAATATTCAGGCTCAAAACAATCACAACCAAGTATGAACAAAAATTAAATTGAACCATATTAATAAGAGTGGAATCCGACACTTTAGCGATGATATCTCGGACATCAGCCTGTGTGAGATTGAGATGGCCCTGAAGCAACTTAAAAACAACAAGGCGCCGGGCGAGGACGGAATCACTTCAGAGCTTCTGAAAGCGGGCGGAACGCCAATACTGAAGGTCCTTCAGAGGCTCTTCAATTCTGTCCTTCTCGAGGGCTCAACGCCGGAGGCATGGAGCAGGAGCGTGGTCTTGTTCTTCAAAAAAGGTGATAACACTTTGCTGAAGAACTACAGGCCCATCTCGCTTCTGAGCCATATCTATAAGTTGTTTTCGAGGGTCATCACAAATCGTCTTGAACGCAGGTTTGATGACTTCCAGCCTCCCGAACAAGCCGGTTTCCGAAAAGGCTTTAGTACCATAGACCATATCCATACGCTTCGGCAAGTTATACAAAAAACCGAGGAATATAACTTGCCGCTTTGTTTAGCGTTTGTGGACTATGAGAAAGCCTTTGATTCGATCGAGACTTGGGCTGTGCTACAGTCTCTCCAGCGGTGCCATATCGACTATCGGTACATCGAAGTGTTGAAGTGTATATACAACAACGCCACCATGTCGGTCCGAGTACAAGATCAGAGTACGAAGGCAATTCCACTACAGAGAGGCGTGAGACAGGGAGATGTCATATCTCCGAAACTGTTCACTGCCGCGCTGGAAAATGCCTTCAAGCTCTTGCAGTGGAAAGGATTCGGCATCAACATCAACGGCGAGTATATCACTCACCTTCGGTTTGCCGACGATATTGTAGTCTTGGCAGAATCGCTGGAAGACCTTAGCACTATGCTCGAAGACCTCAATCGAGTCTCCCAACAGGTGGGTCTTAAAATGAACATGGACAAAACGAAGATCATGTCGAATGTCCATGTTGTGCCCACCCCCATCGGTGTTGGGGGCTCGACTCTTGAAGTTGTTGACGAATATGTCTATTTAGGACAAGTGGTCCGGTTAGGCAGGTCCAACTTCGAGAGAGAGGTCAATCGTCGAATCCAACTCGGTTGGGCAGCGTTCGGGAAACTACGCGACGTCTTCTCGTCCAAAATACCTCAGTGCCTTAAATCGAAAGTCTTCGATAGTTGTGTGTTGCCAGTGATGACTTACGGCACCGAGACGTGGCCTCTCACTATGGGCCTTATTAGGAAGCTCAAAGTCACTCAACGAGCTATGGAGAGGGCTATGCTCGGGGTTTCCCTACGAGATCGAATCAGGAATGAGGAGATCCGTAGGAGAACTAAAATAACCGACATAGCCCACCGGATTAGCAAGTTGAAGTGGCAATGGGCAGGGCACATAGCGCGGAGATCTGATGACCGATGGGGTCGGAAAGTGCTCGAATGGAGGCCACGTAGCGGACAGCGCAGCGTAGGACGTCCACCCACAAGATGGTCCGACGACCTGGTAAAGGTCGCGGGACGTCGCTGGATGCAGGCTGCCTCCAACAGGTCTCTGTGAAAATCATTGGGGGAGGCCTATGTTCAGCAGTGGACTTCCTTTGGCTGATGGATGGATGGAATAAGAGTGGAAAATATTAAATCACCATACGTTGCAGACAGGTGTAACTAAAAAAAAAATAAAAGGCGAAGTGCAACGATTTGTAATTGAGAAAGGTCACTGTAAGCCCAATGGCCCCTTCTTATGAGACAGTAATAATAAATAATAAAATAAATGAATAAAATAATAAACAAACGTAGAGGACGTTTCGCTAACGATATAGTCTTAATGGCGGAATCGCTGGAGGAGCTGCAACAGGCCTGGCGTCAGCCGCACAGCGTATAGATCATAAAATTAACTTCGACAAAACCAAAGTCATGATCAACTTCCACATTGATCCAACTTGTCGCTGTATGTGGCCACCAGCTCGAAGTTGTTTCCGAATATGGGGTAGACCCTCTAACATGGTAGAAACAACTTTGAGAAAGAGGCTACGTGGAGGTTCCAGCTGGGCTGGGGAGCATTTGGTAAACTACGTCGAGTCTTTTCGTCACTTTCACCACAAAGCTTGAAAACGAAAGTTTTCAAGCAGTGCGTCCTACCTGTCATGACCTACGGTGCTGAGACTTGGACACTCACAGTACGACTAGCTTATTGTCGCTCGATCTATAGAGCGAGCTATGCTCGGTATCATTTTGAAGGATAAAATTTGTAATGAACTTATCCGTCCAAGAACCTAAGTTAAAGATAGCAAATAGAATTAGCAGTGCGGTGGTCACATCTGTCGAAAAACCGATGACCTTTGGAGTAAACGTATTTTTGAGAGGTGACCGCGCCTTAGCTAACGCTCTCCAGCTAGGTGGAGTGATGATTTGCAAAAGGTAGCTGCTCGATCCTGGATGCGACAAGCTTAAATACACGACACGGTTAAATGGTGCAATTTGTAATATGTCTAGCAGTGGACAACAAAAGAATGAAGATGAATAAACAAAATGTTTGAGTTGAGGGTTATGACGACTGGAAACGAATTATTAGTGCGATAGAGAGAGACACGAAATATAATAAAATAAATTGGATTCATGTCTTTTGTATGAAAAATACCGGTAAAATTGGACATGAGAAGCGGAGCAACAATCCATATAAAAAAGGAACATTTTTTGGCACCAAGAATTTACTATACTTCTCGAAGTTACTAATTTAGCTTTTCGTGGTCATAGAGATAACGCAGATAGTAGTAGGCAATAAAGAAACTTTTTTGAGTTGTTACTAGTAAAATGTGATCCTGATTTAGAGGAATGGTTAAATAAGTTAATTGGCCAGATAAAATACTTAAGCGCGAAAATACTAAATGAGCTAATTGCTGTTTTGGGCTTAAAACTCCATTATCTTTGATACAACTCAAGATAAGTTTTTCGATACCGTGTGGCAGAAAGAAATGAAAATGGAAATCCAAAAGACTCTTGAATCGTTATTAGAGTTAATCCTTTTATGATTTCATGAAAAATTTATGTTCAAAATCCAATGAGAAATAAGAAGCCATGTCATTAAAAAGGATTCTGTACTGCATCAGCTCATATAAGTCCAGCTACAGGGCACGTACCATATAATCTACCATGCTGATCTACAGCCGCTGCCAATAAACAAACCCAATCCAAAATTTGCCGTTTTAGATTGACAGCTCAATCGTTTTTCTGATACTATATTGCCAATAATCAACCTCAGTAGTGAATAAACTATGGCAACATGACAGGAGACCAATCGAAAAGTAGAAAACAATTGACAACAAAACAGATTGACTTCAATCTAATTTTTTTCGATTGATTATTGGCATCGGCCGCTAGTGCGGGCTGGCTGACTTAACGTATGACATAACAAAATTATTGATGTTATTATATCTTTATGTTGCCACTTAGACCCGTTTTTCCTTTCTGTATCAACCCATATACGTCCCACTGCAGGGTACGGGCGTCCTCTTTAATCACAAGTACGATTGAGAGGGATTAGGCCATATAGTCCACCATGCTGGCCTAATGCTGTTTGGCGGACTTAACATGCTATAGAAATTCTTACGAATCGCTATGGTATGCAGGTTTCTTCACGATGTTTTCCTTCATCGTCATAGTGCGTGGTGATTGACTATCAATACACGCATGATTCCAAAAAACTCAGAGGTATGCCCTGGGATTTGATCCCGACACGACCATGAAAATGTTCGCGGCCGGGTCGTGCCAATTTACAAATAGGCCACCTTAAAAAATATTAATAAAAACTAAATTACAATGTTAAGTTGTTTTTTACATGTACGAAGGGGCCCCATTTGATGAACTTTGCCATGGGCCCCCGATGGGGTAGTTACGCCACTGTTTTAAACGTTCTTTTTCGGCACAAGTATCGTGTATATAACGATATGTAGTTGGACATTTTTTTTTATTTTCACTTTTAAAACAGACACTTCAATTTTAATTATTTGTATAGATTAGTTCCAGATTAAACAATGGAGTAAAATACATTCATAAAAAGCGTGGGGTGCATAAAACAATGACTTATAATAAGATACCCTAGGTTTTCAAATATATATTATGAATGTAGTTATTTTATTCCAATTCAAATTATTTCATTAAAATATTTTAAGTGCTTTTCCAGTTGTTTTAACTATTGCTTACTTCAAATTAAAATCCAATTAAAGCCAATAGCTTGTTATGGCGTCAAAGATTCTATGTTTTAACGATATTAGAGTTTTTAATCTTAATTCACATATACCCGTAAAATAAATGAATATTAGTTGTTGTAAAGTGAGCTCTCAATATCGGCCCTTGGTTAGTGTCATCTATCGTTGCTGATCTGAAATAATGTCGTAGAACTAGAATGCCGAATGAGATATAGGGAAATACAACCCCTCCTGCCGCCAGAGATGTGTAGAGAGGCACCCTTACGACTGCGCTCTTATATATTGTAGTCGTTTTTAGAAACCATAAAGTTTTACCCTGTTTTTAGAAGCAGTGTTTTACACAGTGCGACAACAAGGTAGCAGGCAATATTTATGGTAGGTGGCAGGCTGATTTAGACAGGGGACGTCTATCTATCTGTTCGGAGCGTAAAAATATACAGCTTGATTCTTCCCGCGCCAAAAATCTTTTTATCTTTATACATAAGCAGTGTATTAAATTATACCACGTAGGTATGTCGCAGTTCGTGTTGGGTTCGCCTGTTTATAGCTGAAATCAATTATGCCGGCAAAATTATGTCGACTGACGAGAGATGACCATCTCTCGGAAATGAATTTCTAGTAATGGGCTGCATTGCATTTTCCATCTATTGTGATGGCTTATCGCAACGGTTCAGAAGAAAACAATATGGTAGATAATAGGTATGGAGCTTATTATTCTAAATATTTAATACCTAATTAGAGTATGACAGACATCTTGTAATAGACAGACGTGTGCGTTTCGTCATGCGCTCATTGCCCGCCATGAGTAGTTCTTAAGCTCCGCCCCTTTGAATAAAGAGGTGCCAGGCGACTTCTAAATAAAACTTTATTTTACTGGTATGAACTTTTTATTTTCTTGATTTATTGCTCATGGATATTCATTACGTCATATAAAATTATCTATATCATACTAGTAATAACGACGTTGAATTGAAAACTTTGAATTGAAAAAAAAAGAAAACATTCGTAGTAGTGTGTGTAGTCATTCAATAGTTTGTGTGATATTTGATACAATATGTTATTCCTTAATATGGACGTCTACAATCTTCAAATTACATTATAAAGTAACGTTACCGCAAACTTAGGTTCGAAAATAAATATTTATTAGTGTTTCATTGTCAGCATTATCTATCTGTATTGTGTACAATATATATCGTATTTTAAAATGTTAAAATACAAAGCGAACAGGCGACGTGCTAAGAGTTGTAGGACGTAGCGGTATACAGAACGTATTCAATAGGTCATGGTGAATATCCATTGGGCAGGCCTGCGTACCTATAGCAGTGGCCTTCTGGGGCTGAAACACCTATAACTAAATGGGTTTGTAGTTCATAACTCATTCACATTATGAATGCGATTTATACAACTGCCATCTTCATTATATTATGCAGCTTTAAAAAAATAATTATCGGCATGAATTAACATTAATGTGCGCGAATTATTTCAAATAAACGATTATTGTTGTTGCGCTCAAGACGTTAGTTAATTTTACTGATTAACAGTCGCAGATTCGGTTTTTGCCCAATGTTTTCGTTGGTGTCCACTTCACTCTCCCAGTTTTCTTTAGCCTAGTCATGTTTATAGAACGTTGGAACAGCAGTGGAGCGAAAAAGATCGAGAGAAGCTGAAAGGCGCCAAGGAGTTGCTGCACGCGATACTCCGGTACCGGAAGGTCATGGAGTCTGATAGTGAAACCATACTCCACGTCCCCATATTGGACCCGAGGCCGGAGGACGAACGGCGGATTGACGACATTATCCAGGCTTTGGCACATAGGTAATAATAAATACAGTGACTCAGACTGCTTTTAAGGCAATTTTAACGTAGAATGTTAGGATAACAAATAAAATCTAGGGGCGACCTCTTTGCTGTCGTGTTTCGATAAGTTTATTTGCTGGAGGCCTAGTAAACCTCTTCTCCCTTTTCCCTGCTCTACTTGTCCTCTATCCCCCCTTATTAGGATGTCAACAGTCCAAGTTTGGATGTTCATGGGAGACTAATGGCTCGTCTGAATTTATTGCTTTTTCATTCGGTGGAGATTACTTCAAAGAGAGTTTATGTTGATTTTACTTGTTTATTTATTGTTAATCCCCCGGAAACATGTTGACCGGTAGTCAATATGTTGACAAATGTTCTAGATCCATCCATTATATAATAACTTGCCTCAACCAGCTTAATAGACATCAACAAAATAGATTAGACGGAAACCTTGCTCCAAGGGTTCGGACTTCGTACGATCGCAGTTGTAAAATGAGATCATTCGTCTATCCTCAACAGGATCAAATTTTGCCATTGCGATAGGTAGCTTATAGACTTGGGTTTGGTATCAGCGTAATTCGATGATTGTTTATACAAAGGATTCAGGTGGCAGGGCCTAGTTCATCAAATTAATATGATGAACACACAGAGCGGTGGGAACATGTTATTTATTTTTATTTTATTTTGTTTATTATGGTTTGTTATCGGTTATACAATTTTTTTTAAATATGACTAAAAATATACAGGGTTACAGGTTAAGTCGACCTAGATCCGTTGAGAGGTTGTAGTTTCCATCATTCCTGACTGATTTGACTATGAGACCCTGTACCCTTAACTTAGCCGTTTTCACGAAATTTGACTTTGAAGTTTTTTCTTTGAAATATCGTTTTTTTTGTCTATTGGTCCATTTTTTTTTGTTTTCTTGCCTTAAATTTATTTGTATTTGCAATTTTTGTGTAGTGTATAAGTTACTTTATTTTACTCAACACTAAAATTACACTTTACTGAATCGGCTGGGTCGTGGGAGACTGTTGAAGTTGTAACTTAAAAGAAATTCGTTAAAAAAATTTTTTCTTTTCTAAATATTCCAAAAAATATCTATGACGATTATGCTGCAGATGTATTAAATAATATCTACGTTTAACTAGCTATCCAGCGAGGTATAACAAGCTAGGGTATAGTGAGTAATCTTTTTAAAAATACTGATCAAAGGCTCCCAGGTAGTAGCAAAAAATACCGGTACTTAAGCGTAAATTTTTTTACTTGGGTCAGAAAACACAATAATCTAAATCTGCATTGAGCATGAATCTGCAGAAATCCAACCTCCTCACAGGATCTCCTTCGATTATAATTTGTAACGGCGTGTAATGATAGGGATAGAGACCGGCAGTATTCAATGTAAACCACACTTTCCACTGTGAGAGTCCAAGTTCTCGGGCAACAATATTGATTGAAGTAGTTGGTAGTGTTGCCCAAATGCAAGAACAAGACGAGACTTAGCCAGTCTTGGTCTTGGTCTTGCGCCAATACACCTGATCTTGGTCTTGGTCTTGGTCTTGCGCTCCCAGTCTTGGTCTTGGTCTTGGTCTTGCAGCAAGAGTCTTGCAAGTCTTGCAATTACCTATTAGTCTATTACTATTTATTAAAGTTTACTTTAAATCTTAGAAAAACGTATTAGAATTGGAACATTGTGAGCTTGAATTAACATAGCCATAGTAAAGATCAAGCAGATTAATAAATAACTGAAGATTTGATAAGAAATTCGAATAATCAACTGACCTATATGTCGTTTTCCATGGAAGTGACTGTTTCTTAATAAACATTTATGATTTATAAGCTTACATTTACTAAAACATGTAAAAAAACAAATTAATTAAGTACAATAACTTGACTGTATTTTAAAGAACAATACTTATCTGTCTAGAAAGAGATTGAACCCTCAACTTATAAGAAATTTAATAAAAGAGTTTTACGATTTATCATTTATTTGAATAAAAAATAAAATACAACACTAATCAACAGCTTTATCATTAGTTTATGATACTTTATATCAATTTTTTTGACCAAGAATTAATACAAAGTAACCATCTGGCTGACTCATCACTTAACCTATTTCTATGTTTTCTAATTACTAATGATGCTTTAGAAAATAACCTCTCAGCAGGTACTGAAGTTGCAGGTATTGAGAGAAAATCACAATTCCTAAGCGTACCTACCTATACACCGAACTGTTACACCTAACTACTCAGTGAAATAGCGCTAAGTCCTAGCTGCAAGACGCAAGAGTCTTGCAGGCTATGTCTTGTTCTTGCTCAAGTCTTGCACGGTCAGTCTTGGTCTTGGTCTTGCTAAAAATACGCGGTCTTGTTCTTGGTCTTGGTCTTGCAAAAACGCAAGAACAAGACCAAGACTGCAAGACCAAGACTGAATTTGGGCAACACTAGTAGTTGGATCCAATCTAAACTGTTGAACTATTTCATTTTCTTGCTCTTGGTGGTCTACCCAGGTCTGTTCTTTGTCTCGAAACAGAGCCAATCTCTCTAAGTCGTCGGTAAACTCCGTCAAAGACACTAACATCCGGTATTCGGCGGCCTGGATATCGTGATATGTATTCATCACGAGCTCGGGCTGATACACAATTGTAGTACCCATAACAAATAAGAATATCAGCATATTCCTCGTTTGTGAAGGTCGCCATCTTTAACAGTTCCAAATTAGAGTCCAGCTTGCAAGCACAGTCACGTCAATCCAAAGAAACAATCCAGAAATCCAAGTAACTTATACACTACACAAAAATTACAAATACAAATAAATTTAAGGCAAGAAACAAAAAAAAAATGGACCAATAGACAAAAAAACGATATTTTAAAGAAAAAACTTCAAAGTCAAATTTCGTAGAAACGGCTAAGTTAAGGGTACAGGGTCGCATAGTCAGTCAGGAATGATGGAAACTACAACCTCTTAAAGGATCTAGGTCGACTAAACCTGTAACCCTGTATAATTATCATATATTAATTAAAACTTATGGCTACAAATCAATCAAGTTATTTCAATACATACATACATACCTCCTATGCATGGTTGAAATAGTATTGTTGTCTTCCTCTATAGATAGTAATTTTCTAGACGAATATCGATTTTTATTTTTTGAATATTCGGTATGTAAAGTTGAAATGAAATTCATTTATTGGTCATGTAGGCAATTAATTAGCTCTTATTATGTTATGTTTTTATTATTAACTAGCTGTACCCGCGACTTCGTCCGCGTGGAATTTAACAAAAACTTTATTTTTCTAAAATAAAATAACTTTTCTAAAATAAATGTAGCCTAAGTTACTCCTTATTATATCAGCTACCTGACAATAAAAGTCCCGTCAAAATCGGTCTAGCCATTTCAGAGATTAGCCGGAACAGACAGACAAAAAAAAATTAAAGATCATTTTCGGAATAGGTTTATAACGATATCTAGTTGGACATTTTTTTTTATTTACACTTTACAAACAGACACTTCAATTTTATTTATATGTATAGATAAATTAATAGATACATGTTGCAATAACTAGGTAGATTTATTTATTTTATTCACTTAACAACTATTTTACAGGATGGGTCCCTAATACAGTAATTTTATACTATCCTATTTTATAAACAGTTACAGAACAGCTTAGTGCATTTTACATCACAAAATCTAGCTTTGATTCCTTTGAGTCTGTCGCATATATTATGAATATTATACAGGATTTATGAAGACCTTAAAGCTAAATTGGAGGAAAACGTGCAAGGCCGAGTGAACGCGACCATCACCACGAAGCCGCCGCTAATTTCAGACAATACATCCATTGTTGGGGAACTTGAGGAAGGTGAATACTCTTACAATTATCACAATTTTACACAATAAAAAGTTGAGCATCAACTGTGAATCGCAGTATGACGAAGTTGATGCAACTGTCGTTCCTATTTTTATTATATCGATTCGTAAAGTCACAATTCTGGTTCTTGCAAATTCCAGCAGGTGTTTCCTTTGGCTTCAGAAACCTTCGATTCTTTTCGGATTTGCTCTGAATTTGCGATCAGGTGCAGTGTATATTAACGTTCTAGTATCAAACTCAAGGCAATAATAAAATGTTATAGCCATTATCTGTAACGTTTATGTAGTATCAGAAACAAACTCACGATCCAGCCAGGAACACCTGAAATGATAAAACACGTCACATAAAAAGGAATAAACGTAGAGTAGATAGGTAGTCATTTTCAAAGTGAATGAATAGAAATTTGGTGTAAAGTTTTGTATATCTAAGTATCTTTGAGTTTATTTATAACCATTTCATTATCTTACACCGTTGTAGATTCAAAGAAGTTTCTGAGAATACTTTGTCGTAATTGTTAGCAATTAAAAATCATCCCGCCATTATTAATTTTCGCGCAGTAAGTACTTATCTAATATAATTTATTTATTTGAATTTCATGTGTTAACAGAGCATGGGGACGATTTTAAATCCACGGAGGAGGAACGCGAGGCGCTGGTGAGAGAGGTGGAGGACGCAGAGAAGATGAGCCCCAACTTGAAGAGGTACTGGCGCCGCAGGGCTGAGGAGTATAAAGAGGAACAGTTTTACCAGTGAGTGATACTTATATTCGGTTTCTTAAGTGTTACTTAAATGTTCTGACAGCCTCTGCGTCATAATTAAATTTTCTGATTGATTTCGTTGCGGTTTAAACACAAGTAAGACATTCCCGGAGACTTGCCAAGGTTCAATGCTCGGTGTCATTACAATGCGTGCCACTGTTGATCCTGGTTTACAGGAGTTACAGTAGTAGGTGTGAGGGCGGGACAGTCTCCAAAAAGCCTCAGTGCCTTGTGGCTCTGCCCTGTGGTACATTCGTATCGTCATAAACTTCGATCGTCCGAAGATTCGAACTTCGTTTCGGATTTACAGAGTAGGGCCCCAGCGTATGATGTCTAACCAAGTGCCCCACAGGGGCCACAGGGCATAGAGACTTTTTGGAGACTTTCCCGCCCTCACCTGGCTGCTAAGATCAAACAACAGACGGGTTTGGTAACCCCGTAAAGTGGTACGATTGATTGTGTAACTCACAAGCATTTGTTTCTGGGTGTTTCTGCGGTTATAAGACAATGATACCTAGTAGATTCTGATTTCTAAAATACATGATTATACGAAGACTGTTGGGTGTACTTATTTGTTTTATTGATGATATATTTTTGACGTCTTATTCATACCGGTGGTCTATAGTAACGTGAGATTTTAGCCACTGTAATATGTGAATGGTAAGTTAATTGTCAACAATTTGTCTAAAAATGTAAGATTTGTGACGAATAACTTTGCCAAAATTATCGATCGATTGTTCTGATGTTACACTGTAAAATAGTGACACTGTGTGTAAGATACCGAACAGTACCGTCTTTACACTAAGGGCACACGGGGCCCGTGCCCAGGGCCCCCATCCTTAGGGGGGCCCCGAAGAAGACCAAGTGTAAAAAAAAAAGACGGACCGAAAATTTTCCTCACATATTTACTAACACGTTTCACGACTCCTATCACCTATGTACGTGTGTATGTACGTATATTAACAAAATTGTAAGAAGTAATAATCATCTATTTCAGTAGATTAGTGTTAATATAACTCCACATCCTAAAAGAGATCCCTCCAAACCAAAAGTGAAATGTTATAAATGTGTTCTCTGTCACAGAAATAGTAATTATACTATATAGGTAGTATGTTTGCATCATAAAACATTTGTATAACACTAAGGTAGGGGGACCCCGGTCCAAGGGGGCCCCGAGCTTGATAGGTCTCAGGCCCGAAGGGGTCCTCGGCACAAGATGCCGTAAGCAGAGAAGGAATGTAACATTGATTTATAAAATTAGTAAGATAAAATCCACAATTCGCTGGATTGTTTACCAATTCTTGGATTTCATAGATTCGTAGAGTATAAAAGTTAAGTTTTTTACAGTGAGGGAGGGCCCCGTCTGATGATTTTGCCACGGGTCTCAGATAGTATAAAGTTACCTACGCTACTGACAGTCATTAATTACACTTTAAAACAACAGTTCAATATGAAACAATCTAAATAATTCCTAAGATACTACTTACTATTTTTTTAAGTCTGTAAAGCGTGGTTTCTGTAAACCAGATGTACTGCTTCACAATCGTTTAATATTTCATATTTCCATACTTTCTCAGTAACCACGTTCTTGGGTTTGCTGTGGTTTGAAAGTGGAAAATCTTTATTCTTTAAATTATTTCAATGTTGAGATTATATGCTGTTGTATGATATTTAAAAAATATGATTTATGGAATTCGATCAAATGTAAACTAGATTTCCGATGGTCAGTTCAAAAATAGCCAGTAAGACAAGTAAATAACTATATAAATTAATTTTAAAATTTGTGAAAATAATTACCACGTTACCAATATTTTAGAGGACATATCTTTATGGATAAGTTAATGTCAATAACTATTTATATATATCTACACTAGGACCCAACTGGCTCCGCCCGTGTGCAGATCCTTTTTGAATGATGAATCCAGTCCAAATCAGCAACATATTATTTATATCAAAACTTTTGACAGCCTCCGTGGCGCTGTCGGTTAGACGTTACGACGCCTGTGAAACGAGAGACCGCGGGTTTGATCATCCCACCGTGAGAAATGTTTGTGCGGCCCACAAATATTTTTTTTTTTTATTCTGCCCCGGCATAGTGGCCGCATTGCGCCTGATGGTGAGCGCAAATGCCGCCCAGGCAGAGTGTCTACTGGCATCGGACGGCAGTCCCATGTCAATAGACACAATTATGCCGGTCTGCTAAGATGTCTCTTCACACTACGGGAGCACCCTCAAGAACGGGGAGGGGAGAGAACGGGGATTTTTTGCACGTGAACGCACACACCTGGGTTTTGTTGGCATTGAACTCAACCATATTCCTGGAACCCCATGTAGAAATGAGATCCAAGGTCCGGTTAAGCTCAATAAAAAGATCTTCGCGTCCCTTCACAGTTTCGACTCGGCAACCTGGAGGCTCGCAGTGGTATTGCCCATGAACCGTGCTGCCATCTGCATAGCAATGAATGTTGCCAAGCGACAACATGTCATTGATATGCAGAATAAACAAGGTGGGCGACAGCACCGAGCCCTGAGGAACTCCGGCATTTACCGACAAGAGCGCCGAAGCGTGTCCGTCGACGACTACACGTATTCTACGCCCATGCATAAAGCCGGAAATCCACGAACACAGGTCGCCGGGCAGACCGTATGCCGGAAGTTTGAAAAGGAGACCACGGTGCCAGACCCTATCAAACGCGTTGGCAATGTCGAGGCTCACAGCAAGAGCCTCGCCACGCCGGTCAATCGCCTCACCCCAGCGATGCAGGACAAACGCTAGAAGATCACCCGTCGAACGATATTGACGGAATCTGTATTGTCGGTCACTGATCAACGAGTGACGCTCCAGGAGCGGACCAATTGAGCGTTTATGATCCGTTCCATGGCCTTACATATCACTGAGGTGATAGCGATAGGGCGGTAATTGGTAGGGTCCGACCGATCACCCTTTTTGGGGATCGGTTGCACATTGGCCTCCCTCCAAGATTCCGGCACAACACCTGTGCGCTAGGACGCTCGGTAGAGGCGAGTCAGTGCAGGAGACAACTCGGCTGCACAAGCTCTTAAAACCACCGCTGGTATCCCATCCGGACCACTGGCTTTCCGCACACCGAGAGACCGTAACTCACGCCGCACATCACACTGCCTGATGCGAATATCCGCCATTGAGAAACCGCAATCAGACAGTGTGGGCAGCATCTGGGAACCACGGTTTTCGAGGCGGGAATTAGACGCAAAGAGATTTGCCAGCAAGACAGCCTTCTCTTGCGACTTGTGGGCCAGCGACCCTTTTGGGTACCTCAGCGGTGGCAACGCTGGACGGCAGAAGTTAGATTGAACGGCCCTGGCCAAACTCCAACAAGCACGACTGCTAGTTGGGTGATTGGACAACGCACGCCCAATCCTGCTAACGCGCTGGGCATCCGCCCTAACGTGGCCTACTTTAGGGCTTCTTGCAGGCCTTGGTGGCACGGTTGTAGGCTTCTTTGAGGGAACTGATATTGGGATCCTTCATGGCGCGACCCCTGATCCAAGCGCGATACGCCGCCTCTTTGTCACCGACAGCATCGGCGCATGCACGATTGAACCAGGAGCGTCCACGGCCCTTACTGGCGATCTCAGAGGAAGCAATGTAATATTCCGTTCCAAGTCTGATCTCGACAGCAATAGCGTTGGCACTCGCTTCGATTTCTGTCGGTTCTGGGTGTTTGTGAGACCGAAAAGTCTCCCGTAGTTTCTAATACCTACAACATAAGACTAGATCCTGTTACACCCTTTCCTGTCCCATCTCATTAATTCCGGATAATAAAAAATAATCTTTTAATAGATCTAAAATACCTAAATAGGCCAACAATTGTTTAGGTCGGTGCCAGCTAGACTACTATTAAACTTTATTACATTATGTTACGAACTATACGAGTAGAACCATGGGGTTCCGCTGATCTCAAACTTTCAGGCCAGTACCGACCTCAAAAAATGGTTGGCTCATTTAGGTATTTTATATCTATTAAGAGATTAATTTTATTTCTTTTTTTTATTACAATTTTGAAGACGGCTTAATTCTTTCAAATTATTTTCTATTTCTAATTTTTTAAATTTCTGTTGTAGTAATCGAAACTTATTACCCTTTCCTATGTAGGTTAGGACGCTGAGACAAAATAGTTAACATGTATGCACGTCGCGAACTGAAAAAAGTTGGACACTCCTGCTTTATCTCAAAAACTAAATAACCGATTTTGATGAAACTTATACAACTCCTAAGTTGGACTATATATAATCGAAAAAAAGAATATTTTTTGAAATCCGACTTTTAATTTTTCAGATATGAGTGGACAAACATACAAACATGCATACATTTTTTAATTTGAAATTCGTGTTCAGGCGCTTGTATAGACTAATATATCCAAAAACTATGCAACTCAGACAAAATTACATACATACACATCAAATACATAATCTCCTTTTTTTAAGTCTATTAAAAACGAAATTATTTTGATAAGGATTAATACCATATAAATAATAAAAAAAAAAACAATCGCAAATAATACATCCTTTTAGAAAAAAAACCTTATTAACTATTTTAGTGGTAATCAGTACTCACTAATAAAAACATTTTAGTGACCCTGTGTAATGAGCTAACCTAGAAAGATCTAGACACATCATACACAGTTTCTTACATTACATCCCTTCGAGAGGGACAATTCCGACAAGATTGATACAAAACTTCGATATGAAATGATCATAGTAGATAAATGTTAGATTATTTTTTTTCTTCATTTTCCAAAAGGGCCCCAAATTCTTGTGTGCCCAGGGCCCCATAATAGGTAAAGACGGCCCTGATACCGAAGACACTATAGGCTTTGTGCTTGTAATATTCAGTTTTGGGTTAAATAAAGTTTCTTTTGAAACTCGATTAACTACAGTTACATACAATATTTGCGTTCTACCAACGTCAAAGATTAGACTGAGTCCAGTTATGTGGTATAAATACAATGGTGTCTATACTCTACATTAGTTGTTCTATATACATACCTACTCACATTGGGGGACATTAGCCCCCATTACCTATCATTAGTACGTATGAGTGTTTAATACATAGGTATCTGACATAAATTAAATAAATAATAATTTATTATATCCTCCTCTGCAATTTGTGCTCGAATTGCAGGGCATTTTGCTGAGCCATCATAAGAAAAATGCAGTAAGTAATTGCTATTAAAACTTGGATTTAATAATATTTTTGTTTCGTTAGGTATCTGCTCCGCGAAGGCAGCGTGCCGCCGTACTTCCGCAACGTGCTCGGCGGAGCCATCTGGTGGGAGATGAACCACGCCGCCGGCGAGGCCGTCACCACGTCGGAGCGGCGCCACATGACCTGCCCCTGCGGCACCGAGGAGGGCACCTCGCGCACCAACATCTCCATGCCGGCCTTCATGTAGACCGCTCACCTTACTGCTGACTGCTGACGTCACAGGCATGCGTACAGGCTTTACTGTAGTTCAGGTTCCATTTAGAAAGAGTTATGGTGATATGACAGTGCAGATAGTGTTGCGAGTGTGTTCATTGTTTGAATACAGGATGTCCTGTGATATATTTAGATACGTAATGTTGTTGTCTGTATTCTGTGCGAACCGAGATGAAATAAAATGTTGAGTAATACGAGGTGATTGTTTGAGTATGTCGCGATCACGCGCCGACTGGCGAGCAGCAGCAAGAATCGTACTGTTCGCTTTTATTTTGATTGCTGATGCTTTGTAAACGAACCTCAAACATTGATACCTATTTGTAACAGATAGAAAGAAAAGAGTTTGGTCGAGCGCGTCTGTTTGTCCGGCGCAAATAAATCGTGTGTGGTCGTGCATGTTTAACACGGCGTGGCGGTGTGAAGTCATTGTTATGCTCGGTGGATTAATGGAATGACTCGCCGTGGGTACGATATGAGCTCGCAGCACCGCGCCTCGCGCCGCTGCCGCTGCTTATTATTCTAGAAATAGACTGCGAGCGCGTTAGTGGTGGGCTCGGCGGTATAGGTGTCCGGTAATGGTTCGGCTCCGGCCGCAGTTATGGTAATTTGTCCAGTGCAGTCCGGCTAATAACATTGATTTTATATGTAAGATGCGAGCGTCGGTCGGTAATCGGGCCGAGCCGATTGGTGTGTTTACATAGAGCGGTGTGGCCTCGCACGCCAATTTGTGTGTGAAACGAATGGCGGGAGAAGAGTTATCCAGCGTAGGCGAATTCGTCAATCGTTTTCCCCACCGCTTTTTCTGTGTGACGCGGTCGGCCAGTGGCGGCGGAGCGGAGCGCGCGGCGCGATTGGTCGGCCCCGCGACCAATGTGCGCGCCGCCTACGCCGGGCCCTAGCGCCGAGCACGAAAGGGACCGCGGCCGATCGCGCTGTCACCGCGGAGCGACAACACTCCGTCCCGGGCCCTTGTTACAGATCGTGTGCACAGTGCTCCACGTGATTTGCATGTATCGTTCATTGTTTGTCAACAAATGTGTTTAATCGTTCGTGTCAGTACAATTTGTGCGGAAATTGCAGACGTGTCACTTCGCCCGAAAGTGAATATTTCACGTGAGTAGTTTGATGCTATTAAAACTGTTGATTTATCAGGCGATAAAGAGATGGCGCTAGGTGTAGCATTGGACGTCCGTGTCATTGAACTGGTGTATTGTGTATGTCCACTTTATCAAAGTGCATGCACTTTGTTTATGGATTTCTCGTACAAAAGTGAACCGTTGTGCGTTGCATGTGAAGGTACTTGAATGATAAGTGGCCACTGGAGTCACGGTGTCCACTCACTATGGAATGTTGAACAAACAAAAGTTGTTATTACGTCTCGTGCTGTGAACTATGAATAGTATATATTCATGTTTCCAGAGGACGGCTAATAGCAGTGCTATTGTAGGGTCTATAAATACGCTTTACTGTTGGTTACGCACAAAATATGTTTTACAAAACTACGCACTGCCACTACGTTCATTAGTAAAAGATATTATGAATTAGTAGTTTCAATCCGCGCGCACACATACGTTTTGAGTTCTATGTGTATTGCAATAAGACTGAAATTCCATTAAAGAAAATTCTTATTGAATATTGATATTCCGAGTATTTACAATTACATTAGTATGGAGCAAGTCCATTAGTAGGCAGTTCTACGTGTGGTCTCTTGAATATTAATTTAACTTGTTAGCTGTGTAAGAACCGCACTTGCTTCGGCGTGTTAGAAAAACCTGCGTCGTATAAAATGTTGTCAGTCGGTATGCATTTCTGGTTTAAAAAAAGCGTCACAAATGTTAGTACGGAGGACACGAGGGGACGCCACCCGGCGGAACGGAATTTCGTTACAGCCACCATGAAATTGTGATCTCTCCGGCTGTAAAGCTGATGGTTGTGTGCATTGACGGTCTAATAAGAAAGAAACGGCCGTGTTCACTGTGATAGAAAGCAATGTAAAACGTTCTAGACGAATCGTTTGCGCGCGGAATGTAATGGATCTGGTTGCAGAAGGCCGAGGTAATCACAAAATAGGAGTCGGATTTCTTTCTGTTCAATTAGCAGCGAAATAACTGCGCGGAGCGGAGTGCTAAGTCGTTAAAACGAGCTAACTTTAATTAATTGAAGCATACTTCTATTAGATAATAACTGGCTGAGTTTATTCGCAATTAATCTTTTTTAGTCGTGACACATAGTTTCGTTTGGTGCACCTACTCATTTGCTTATCACCAATCATCGTTCCGGGCTTCTATTTAGACATGTTACATTAACCTTGTTAAATAATAATATAGGTATATTACATAATTATATCCAACCATATGGGAAATTTAGAATTAAGAGTCGAATGAATTTTGCTTTTGAATAAGTACTTCGTATTTTTGTTCTTTTTTAATACTTATTATAAGAAAAACTAATTACTATTAACACGAATTTAGTAGACTGTAAATATTTCTTAAAATAAAACAACTAGATTGATTTATTTTCGTATATAATTCCAATTGACAGCCTCCGTGGCGCAGTTGGTTAGGTGCCGCCTGTGAAACGAGAGGCCGCGGGTTCGATCCCCGCACCGAGAGAAATGTTTGTGCGGCCCACAAATATTTCTTCCGGGTCTGGGTGTTTGTGAGACCGAAAAGTCTCTCGTAGTTCCTGATACCCATGACACAAGACTCGATCTTAGTGTGGGGTCAGGACTATGTATGTGACTGTTGGGTGTTATTATTATTATTATTTTAATTGATTATTTTTTCAAATTGGAATTATACTATATAATATCCTAATTAAAATGTACCTGCAGTGGTTCTTTCTCAGAAATCATTAATTTCATACCTCAGTTTCATACAAATAGGTAGTTTCATCAAAATACACACAAATCATAAATGTATTCGAACAAGACCAGACCCAATAAACGGTGCACAGAAATGTTCCAATTTACATTCCTACTGTCTAAAAAAGGGATACGTTAAAACGAGACATAAAAATTACTTGTATTATTGCGTGACAAAGTTATTTCAATTTAAGAATAAGTTGGATGTTTTTTTTTACTGGTGGCACGTCTCTCATATGTGAGAGGTCGTCTGGGTAGGTTCCACCACATTATCTATATCTCCCGCCAAACAGCAGCGATAATGCACTGTTGTGCTCCGGTTTGAACGAAATCGTAGCCAGAATAACTACATATTGAGACTAAACATTGTTTGCGAGCGTAGTGGAATGCTAAGCATTGCTTTGCAATTCATGGTGTTGTTTGGTTTTGCTACCCTCCATTTGCGGTTGTATTGCTTACCATCAGACGAAGATCGTCTCGCCATTCATCGTAATGAAAAAGTGTTTCTATTTTTCATTATTTCTGGCTACCACAATCCAATTATCTAATGAAAACCAGTATCAATGGAATATGAATCGTGCAGAAAACAAAGTACAATTGAGTGTTAATGTTATGGCTACACTTGTGCGGTTACCCTATTGTCTAGCAAATGGCATAGGTGAGACCGGAACGGTAGGGAATGTCACAATAATGTAATTTGAATGCCTATTGTGTTATAGAATTGTCATATACGTTGTATGGAATTGTCATATTATATGCTTCGGATCATCATTGGTATAATGGCAACATACACTGTGAATTCATCAGATGGTCAGTCTGATTTTATGATAGTGATCGAGTTTCGGTGAATTTGAAAAATGTTTATAAGTTTTCCAATATTGTAAACTGCACCTGATATTTTGACAATAGCATGACAACAACGCATTCGGACCAAATTCGGACGCCAGAAGATCCTAAACGATATTTGCCTGAAATACTAATAGGTACCAAAAATCAGTTTCCAAAGTTATTGGAAATAACGATATCACTTGCAAAACAAATCTTAATCCCTAATCCCTATGGATTACAGCGACCTTTAAACAGATGTTTCGCATGATGAGCAAACTACGATCCAGTAGCATCAATTGAGGCGATAATGGTGGTCATAGGTGGTCCGCTTGGCACATAAAGGCGCGAATACACGATAATTACTGGCTCATGTTCCAGACGCGCCGGATGTGATGAGACGCGAACCGCACACGTGCACACTCGACTATGCACACAGTGAGCAGTAGTAATGGGTATTGCTATTTCAAATTAACATCACCACCTTGTTATGTTTGGAGACTAAGCATGCTCTATATTTCCCTTCTGAATTTGTAAACAAAAAAAAACTGACCATATATTATAACATGATTATAATCTTTTTTCACATTCAAAACTACACTCATAAAATTGACTTTTCAAGATTCTTCTTTAAATGGGTTCTTAAAATAACTCATTAGATTACACGAGATCGTATAAATATCGCACAATTTGGTTTATTTATATAATTTGTGAAATTTTATTATCGATTTCATTTGGTATATGTGATTGCTGTTGCTATATATTCCAATTTTAGTGAGCTGTATACACTACACCGATATTCGTACACTGCCGGCACAGGGGGCTACTCTATACTCCGACACGGCGACGATGTTCGAACATGGTATGTAAAACTGTACGAATATGCTTAAATACTTTACACAATGTTTAAATCCTTTATCGCACGTCGTAACCATAGAATAAGTTCGTAATGTATGATAAGTTTGAAGGAGAATATTTTTGAATTTTAGAAGGGGGAATCTTTTATATGTTCACGTTGAACGTCCGAACATTCGAACTTCCTGGCGGAGTATAGAGTTACCCCCTAGATTACCTCCAACTCTACTAACATTTGTGTAGTCGTCATAGCGTAGTTGAAGACGCTGGTAATATAAACTAAGATTTCGAGACAAAGACTTGACAAATATTTGCATCATCTACGAGTATGAATATGGTCCGCGAATTGTTTATTTCAGGTTTCCGGTATTAATATACCAGATAAGTACCCAAAGTTGGTTCGTTTGGATAGCCCGTAAAATGCGGAAAAGGCCAAGGGATTTTACCAAAGAATAGCAAGGACTGCGCTGCACCTGATCCCAAGTGCAATGCAGTCCAGAATAAATATCGATTGCCTCCAGCATGCGGACAAATGTGTTCTCTCCCCATCCGACACAGTTATGCAAATGCGATTTATGTTATCGTTTCTCAAACTTTCTAGCCCAGCCCCAATTTTTATTAAACATTTCTTACTCGCTCTAAAAATAAAATATAGCCTTATGGGACTATCGATCAAAACAGTTTTTTTGTTTATGCTTCATTATTAAAATATGCAAGCAATTTTAAAAATCGCATACTTTTTCTTCTCGCACATTAGCTATACATTAGTGATTAGATAGTTCGCAACTCATGTCTCATACTAGATCTCCTCCCGCAAATATCCACCAAAAGTTTCGCATCTTTTAAATACATTGTACCCTCTTTTATAGACATTAAATTATAATATAAATTTTTTGTATCGCAGAAAATTTAAACGGTCAAAAATTGTGGCTCCATATTGATACAGGCCACAATTCTAATAAGATTTTTCAATTTATCTACTTGTAAAATAAATAATTAATAGTCAAATAACAATAAATTATTAGAATCCAAAAATTACGACTAATCTATTTTTTCATATCTCATATTAAGTAACAGGTGGTTTGCCTGTAAAGGTTTAGCTTGATTCATTTTGTCCAAAGGCTTATAAAATTTTAAATCATGGAATCAGTTGTTTATTTATCACAACATGTTTACAATATGAATTGAAACACGCATTCAAAGCATTGACACACGCAAAAGTTACCATGCTTCGTGTTCGAAGTCCAGTGGAATCATGTAATACATATATTTAATCAGCATCGACTCAAATAACAAACATGATCTTTGCAATAATTTGATACACAATTCATAGCACAGTTTCTCAAACTTTACTTGTAAAGCAAAATATACAATAAAAATATACTATCTGGTGCTATTTTGGGTCATAATAAAAATAATATATTTATACAGGGTATCTCAAGACTGCTACCGAAAACAAAGCCGGGTGGTAGTTTTAGTGACTACAAACACAATGCAACTGAAAATTTGGCAAAGAAACGCGACAATTATTTTTATGATTTTTTGCATATCGTCATTTTTGGGTGGTAAATCCATAATTTTTGCTAAAAAATAATTTAAACTCTTTTATCCCTTAGAGAATTTATAAATAAAAGGGTATACACTATTATTTTAGGAAAAAAATGTATTTACCACCTAAATAGTTGGCCAAAAAAAACCAATTGGCCATAGGAAAAAAAATAAGAAAAAAAACTGTCGCTTTTTTTGCAACTTTTTCTGTTGCATTGTGTCTGAAGTCGTTTAAACTCTTATGTTCTTCCTAAATATTTGTAATAGGCTATTTGACTCCAATTTTTTTATTGTATTTATCAAAACGTATCTAGAGCTATCTTTGGTCTAACAAAAAAAAGTAATATATAAATCCATTTAAAATCTTGTAGTGGGAGCAACAAAAAAGAAATACAAAACAAAGATAGTGACGTTACTAGGGCAATTATACATTCCAGTGTGAGCGTGTGAAAGAGACAGCAAGATATCCCCACTCCACCCCTACTCTTAAATTTAAATATTAATTTCTGCCTCATGTTACAAGCTACTTCAATACTTTTTTGACTTATTTTTAACGTATTTGTGTTTGTAAGCGAAATAATACCAATATATAATCGATAATAGTCAAATACCCTATTGGTTCCATCCTCACTCATGAGAATTAAAATAAATATAAAAAGACCTATAGTGCCTTTTTATTATCTACTACTTATTTTTGTTAATATAAAAGCCATCTACGTTTTCAATACCTTTCAATTGTATAATTATTTACAGATCATCCAAAATCAATTGGCGTGTGGCGTAACTACAAATAACATGAATTAGAGATATGTTTTCAATATTTAAACAACAAGCATTTATACTCATAATCAAATATTATTAACTTATCCAATGAAAAAGCAGACAAAAACTATTAATAAACAACAGTGCAATCGGCAATAGGATTTTAGGCGACCGGTAAAAATCTATATAATGAGAAAGAAGGGTTAGAGCCAAATATTTGAGAATCATCGACGTGATTCTTTGCTCATTTGAAACAGGATTTTGTTTGTGTATGACAACATAAGGCTCCACCACTTAACTAATCCGTTTTTGTTACAAACATTGGCAAAAGTATGTAAACCACACACGCGAGTGTCCTGTTGATAATGAACCAGACGCTGCTACCGACACTGTGGTCGCAGGTTCAAATCCCAGGCCACACTTTTGACTTTTTGGAGTCACGATTTTATTATTATTATTTATTGATAGTCAAATACCACGTAAATTAGCAGTGAAAGAGAACATCGTCTGATCATCACAATCATCTGCATCTCATATGGATTTTTAGGTATATGTGTGGAATGTCTACTACGCCAACCCGCACTAGGCCAGCGTGCTGCACTGTAGCCTAACCCCTCTCAATCGATCTCTCGATCTCTCTCTGTTGAGGGGGCCTTACCCTGCATTCGGACGTATATGGGTTGGTACATTATTATTCATCAAACAGATCTTTCACTCCCTCACTATACACACGTTGCGAATTCATGTTAATTTAAAAAACATCATGTTTTCGCATACACAATTATAAGCGTTCTATAATTGGATGTCTCTTCATTGAGTCGAACCGAAAACGCCTTCGTTGTATTGTATCAGCCATATACGTCCCACTGTAGGGCACGGGCCTACTCTACAATCGAAAGTATGATTGAGAGTGGTTAGACCATATAGTCCACCACGCTGGCCTAGTGCGGGTTGGCGGACTTACATACCATAGAAATTCTTATAAATCGCTATGGTATGCAGGTTTCCTCACGATGTTTTCCTTCACCGTTGTAGTGCGTGGTGATTGACTGTCAATACACACATGACTCCGAAAAGTCAGAGGTGTGCCCCCTGGGATTTGAACCCGCGACCACCGTGAACATGTTGGCAGCCGCGTCTAGTCCGTTTACCAACAGGCCACCACGCACTTTCTTCGTATGGCATCCTTTACAGAAATCAATATAAAAAAAAGTTATTTTTATAAATCAATAGGAAAATTTTAATTTAACTTGGGATTTTAGTTTCAATCAGTTTTTGTATTTGAGTATTATTGTAGTAGATTTAAGTAATGTGTTATGTGGGCTAAGTATTTTCCGTTTCTTACAGGCCGCCGTAATTGAATCAACCACGGAATTAGTATCGCTCTGCCGTTTACCACCTGGTACTTAGATCATATATTACTAAGTAAGAGTTGGTACGGCTCGAGTCTCGACCCTATCGAACATACTTAAACCAGATCGATGGCACCCTATGCTAGGGTCAGGTCAAAAGTACCTTGAACCGACGAGGATACATGAACAGATTGAGGTGGACGAAGCGGAAGTAGTATGTCAAGTCGAGCAGTGGAGATCTACTCATATAGTTTCTGCCTACCCCTACAAGGTACAGGCGTGACATTTATAAAGCATGTAGTAAAATATACAGGGTTCATCCAGAAGCTACCGGAAAAGAAGCTGGGTGGTAGTTTTAGTGACTACAGAAACGCAATTTTCTTTGTGGTGTTGTAAATAATAAATATCATCGTGTTTGATTGGTAAATCCATAGTTTTGCCTAAAATAATAATTAAAATCCTTGTGTACCATGGCGTCTTTACAAAAGGGCCTACATTATTATTATAGGTACTTGCTACGCAAACATGACGAAAAAAATACAAAAAAAATTCCATCTCAATTTGCAAAATTTTTAGTAGCATTATGTTTGAAGTCATTAAACTACCACCCTACTTCATTTTCGTCCGCAGTATGGATATTCCCTGTATATTGCTTATTATTTTCCGATACATTGTCAACTGTGGTCTATAGTAGAAGCTTTAGTATGCACAATGTGTATTGTGAAGGCTAATTAATCCCTGGCTGTGAGCCCTTTGATGTGCAAACAAGGTAATAATAGAACAAACCATCATAATTGTATCGAATTTGTAGATATAAACTTGTTTACTGTGTGACCATTGCACGCTTAATTTGCACGAAATTGAGCTTACTACTCGTCTATGAACTTCTGTCGACGAAAGCGCTGTAGTCACAATAATAAGAACTTTGGATTTTTTGGATACTGTCTCGCTCTCACACCCACCACTGTAACTCTAGTAAGGCAAGATCAACAGTGGCACGCCTTGTAATGACACCGAGCATTGAGCTCGGCGAGTCTCCGGGAATGTCTAACTTGTCTTCAACCCGTAACGAAATCAATCAGAAAGTTAAATTAATAGGAGTTGGAAATTAATTATTGTCCATTTCCCTCCGTGAAAAGCACATCACATTTTAGTTTATTGGACACAGAGCCGGCGCGGCTTGGCGTTTGGGTAGGACGCTGGACGCGGTTGGGCAACGGCCCTAGGACGCCAGTGCTGAAAGGGCGCCCAATGTCTGGACTTGCTGTAACCTAAAGTGTATTATCTATGTTTTACAGTATTCAATTTGATTTGGATACAAGTAAATAATAATAAGACGATAACAATAAGACTAATTCTGTTGAAAAATCATGAAATGAGTAAAGATAATTGTGTGGTATAGTGCCATAATGTTTAGTAAAGACAAATGGCGGTATAACCACACACAGGCACTGCCCCCGCTTTTACTTATAAGGAACTTCGCATGAAACATAAAGGTAACCGTTATTTCGGTTACCGGTATGATACCGGTTAAATTCTAGGAATCCAATAAAATTGGCGGATACCGGTTACCATTAAAAATACCGGTATTATTTTTTTCGGTTGATACCAAAAAATACCGGTATTTTCGATACCGGTTTCGGTCCCGGGTAAACATTATACGTGGACGTCGAACGTTCGAACATACGAACTTTGTGTCGAAGAATAGAATAAAGCCCCGGATTTGGCAGCTTTGTACAATCAATCTAGTGGTAATTTCTCATTTTAGGCCCAAAACAACGAGTTTGGTTTGAAGTATTATCATGTGTTATTTTCGAATAGAAATGATCAACTGCGGTGTTGGTGTGGTGAATCTCAGAGAGCGTAGTTTAGAGCATCATGAGTCATGACATGTTTCCAATAATAGGTTTTTCTTTTGATCCCTGCCTCGTGTAACCTTTCACCGGATCTTCACATCTATCTTTCAGTAGCTTTTGATAGAGCGGGATTGCATAGCTATTAGCTTACATCTGAGTATATAGACTGACATAATTTAATTTCATCGACTTGTTTATCACAGAAGGTGGGAATAATTGAATGTTATAAACGCATGTGGCTTTGTCTTCCTTAATGTGCCAAAAGTATATCAGATTGCTACTTTGAAATAGCATAGTTTTGTTATGAGATTTAAGACCCCCCCCCTATCCAACATCAACATCACGTGTATTTTTAGCACATATAAATAAATCTCATATGTTCTTGGATATTATCTTTAAATACGGGTGTAAAGTAGACTAGACCCCCCTCTCCCCTTGTGATATTTCGTGATTTTTCCAAGCCCAATTCAAGCCTCACGTGATTAATGGGCGGCCCCTGACGCGCAATTTCACGCGATCACCCCGATATCTCGCTACCTACTCATAAACGCACAGGCTATCTATCGGATGCTTCTTACATCTGGTCCTTTATTTCATAACTAGCTGACCCGGCCACGCTTCGCTTTGCCTTGGTTATCATAGGATTCATATTATATTCAATTGTTTAGCATAATTACTTAACAACTTGTATGCCTACACTTGACGTAGCTATCCTACTGTCCAGCTAAATCCCGTCTTAACCCGTCTGTTCAGTCACTTCTCGATCCGTCCCGTCCTTTCACTTCATTATCAATTCCGTCTTATACCGTGCATTTCTATACTTCGTCCTATCAAATCTACCAGCTGTCCCAATTCTCTCCCGTACCTCCCACTCTATTAAATCCCGTCTCTCCATATCCAAATAGTGTGCCTTATGAATTTTTGACATTAATAACTTTAGTGATTCTGATTATCCATGCAATATTCCATCCCTTATTTCACACCCATAATGCTGCTTTTCTAAAAATATTGCAAGCAATATTTAGGTTAAATATAACCTATCTCACTCAGAGACGATAATTTATATTACATTAATTTCTATCAGTGAATAATAGCGAAGGAAAGGCTACTGAAAAAATTCTGGATAAAAGTGACATTCGATCTTGAAAAGAAGTAAATATAACTTTTTACTGGTGCAAAATGGGTGCAAATTATTTATTTAATTATCTCTATTTATGCAGCTTGATATATTCTCCATAATCTGAACGCATTATTTGACAACCAATTTAAACGTCAATCCGTTTAATTAATGACATTAATTTACATCTTTAAAATCTAAAATACGCCTTTAATCGAATATTGTGGATATATGTTGTCGATTCGAAACCTTTATTTAAATAAGTTTTTTAATTTGAGGGAAGAGTTTACCGTATCGACGGGATGAACATTAAATGTTTGACAGTTAGGACAGTTACAAACCCAAGAACATTTTGTATAAGAAAATGTTAATAAGCTAATAGAAACTCGGGAAACCGGGAACGTGATAAAAAGTATCCTATGTCCTTCTCCTGGTTCTAAACTACCTCCCCACCAATTTTCAGCCAAGTCAGTTCAGCCGTTCTTGAGTTATAAGTGGTGTAACTAACACGACTTTCTTTTATATATATAGATTACGGTCTCATATATTAGTATTCTCATACATCAGTACTTTTGTAAGCCATCCACGATTGTCTGCTAAATATTTCGGGTTAATGAGAGCGTGTATGACTAACCTGACCATTTATTTTTTGTGTCAGAGCGGGACATTTCCAGAATGAAACAATAATAATAATAAAGTATTTACAAGTTTTTCTATAAGTGTGAAAATTTTCTGAAAAACTGAATTTTCGTAATCAAAATAGCTTTAATTACTGCGGCACTCAACTGTGTTTTATCACTTGCCCATATTTTGTTAATGTGAGAAAAAACACTTTCGATAGGTGCATCATTTCCAGGCAGATACATAACGTACTCAATAATTGTGGAAAAGTTTTATAAATCAAGACTGTGTTTACGAATTTGACCACGGTTTTTAGCATTAGTTCGGTAAAGCATTTCGAGCGGGATATACATTTTTAATTATCGTTTGGTCTGTTTGCAAGAGCGGGACTATGTCGGCCTTGTTGGGGACACCGGGACAGACTTCCTGAAAGCGGGACTGTCCCGCCCAAAGCGGGACGTATGGTCACGTTATGTATGACCAGTATTCACCCACACTAACATCTAGCATATCGATACTAAGTTAGTAGTTAGATAAAGTACCTAATACTGCTATATTAAACTTAAGGAAGTTTAAATATCTTTTCGGTCAATTGAACGCGGTCAACAGATCGTATGGTTTCACAGCGACAGTTACAAAGAAAGTTTTAATTGACAGAGAAACAACAATGCTCACCTCTACACTTATTTTCTGCCTCCCCATTCCATTGAATATAACATTTCATAATTTATTTACATTCAATTATTGTTTCGGTTCGCGCCAAATAATACTGAAACCAAATTGATCGTTTCCGAAAATATAAATTCTATTGATCAAAATAATTCTTATTCAAAGTCTTTAACAAAGATCTTTTGATTCGTAAACAATAGTATTGCCGCTTTGAAACGTGTTTCTGCCACGAAGAAACTTCGTGAAAAACTTCCTGAGAAAAACCGTCTTGTTTTGTTCATTTTCGTATATTTCATAATGCGATTACGAATAACAAGCCAGGGAGTTTTCTAATGTCCTTATAAAGTTTGTTCAAAACATGGTGTGAAGGACCCATACTTACGAGTAAATATTACACTTGCAGTCACTAACTTAAAAAGGTGAATTTAGGAAACAGTATTAGATATAAGGAGCTATATATCTGCTATATTATCTATATTATTAAAGTTGAAAGTCGAACCTGAATGAGATTGACAAAAGATCGACTAAAGTGGCATACAATAGAGAAGCCGAGAAGTGAGACCCATGATGTGACTGATGATGGATAACTAAGTGCTATAAGACATAGGTACATATACTAGTATAAAGTGCGTGGTGGCCTGTTGGTAAACGGACTACCAACATGTTCACGGTGGTCGCGGGTTCGAATCCCAGGGCACACCTCTGACTTTTCGGATTCATGTGTGTATTGATAGTCAATCACCACGCACTAAAACAGCGAAGTGGGTTTTTAATAATTCAAATTTATTAATTATAATATATGTTTTTATAGCATACTAGCTGTGCCCGCGACTTCGTCCGAAGTGGAATTTAAAAAAAACTTAATTTTTCTAAATTAAAAGAATTTTTCTAAAATAAATGTAGCCTAAGTTACTTCTTATTATATCAGCTACCTGACAAAAAAGTCCCGTCAAAATTGGTCCAGCCATTTCAGAGATTAGCCGGAACAAACAGACATACAGACAGACAAAAAAATTTTAAAGGTCATTTTCGGCACATGTATCGTGTATATAACGATATGTAGTAGGATTTTTTTTTATTTTCACTTTTAAAACAGACACTTCAATTTTATTTATATGTAAAGATAAACGTTGTCTGCGCTCTATTTTGGCAAGACAAAAGTAAGGTAATTTACCGACTTGCAATCAGTCACGCTTCAACACGGTCGGTATCAAAAAGTTGTCTGATAAAGGAGGTGCTACACTGAATTCTTCTGATATAAGTTTTTTTATATTTGGATAATTCATTTCATCACGTTCAACCAAGTTCAACAATTTTCAGACAGATTGCTATGTTACCAATCGGTAAAAATCCCTTACCGTCAACTGCCCTGATTTTGCCCGGATTTTGATATTTATGCACTTTAACATAAAATAAAATAAAAAATAGGTTCGGTTTTCATGGTACTTACACATATTAACGTAGAAAAACCGCAAGAATGTTGCAATTTTAAATTAATTTGCTAATTTTTTGTTTGTAAATATAGTTTTAGAAATATTTTGAAAATCAGGCAAAGTTAGGATCTCATGTCTGTATCATTGCCTAATGTATTTACTCCGAATTAATTAATTAAACTCTTATGCTGGGACAATCTAAAATATAGTTTAATATCATGACAATACGACCCAATTTAAATGACATATTCTGAGAGTATTTTAGGAGGTAAAATTGGCTAGGCAATGTCTGGATATCATTTTGCACATTCTCAATACATTGATAAAAATTTGTTAGGGTTGTCTCCTTCGTGACTTAAAAAATTGAAGCAATATATGTATATATGTATGCAGCAATATATGTATGTATATAATAAAATAGTAACTAATTTTATTGTTGACGAGAAGACACATTTGGTAGGCAGGTAGGTAGTTATCAAATAAAATAATCTCAAACAACTAGCAATTTTCTATTCATCTGTTGGTGACAATTTAGTAGGACCTCCAATATTTTTTAAATGTTTTTGTTTGACTTTATTTAAAATTGTGCGGCGAAGTATACCGAATTGTTTTTCGGCATCGTATGACGAAATATTTTTGTTTTGTACGAGACCTACGGCGATGTTTAGTAAGCTCTCATCATAGTCTTTATATCTTCTTCGTGATCTGTCCATTTTGAAGTCCTTTAAACAAAAAGCAAAATCTAAGTAAATAGATAGCATTTTACATCATCATAAAATAAGACATTAATTAAGTTGATACGTACTTAGTACTTCAGAAAACACATAAAGAAGCTACATTTTAATTTTTATCATATGAATATATACATATATAGATAATATATAGAATAGTATTATTATGAAAAAATATTTGAGATAGTGCCTAACATACACGAAAATAGACCTCCTGTTTTCGATGTCGGTAAATAACACAGATCACTTCCAATAGATACCGCATTACGATAGTTTTGTTTTGAATCGAAAACGCCAACGAAGGGAACTGCGCGGGGGGTGGGCGGGTTGCAGCGCGGTCACGTGGACTTCACTGGAGAGATGAGGCATAAGTCGATAAATAAAAAAATGTATCGATAGTTCGATTCGCCAGTAAGTTCATGTGTTATGATCGCTTCTATAACTTAATTACCAACTTGTTAAATGTTTGATAATATTTTTTCACCGGCCTGATAAATTATACCAACCGGTAACCGCTAACTACGAATAAAATAGAATTAAGATTTATACTTTAGTATGTAACGGTTTTATTTCTATTATTCACCGTGTATTTTTGTATACCATAATGGCGAAATACCCAAATTAAGTGTTGATATAAAAGATCAGATAAAAATATGAAATAGTAAATAACTTAACCTCACGCCCGAAAGGGCTACAATAACTTATTCCGTTTCTTGAATTTTGACGGCGGCTGTAGTAAATGTAATATCGACAAGTGACGATGAAACCCACTTGACGAACTATGAATGTTTTTGATACGATTTATACAACGTATGTTAAAATTAGTGCAATAGCTTGTACTACTGATTCTCAATAAGCATAGTATACTAAAACTTATGAAATGAAATGAAATGTATTTATTGGTCACGTGGCCAATTTAAAGCTCTTATGACTTATGATGAATACCCTCCCATTATATTTGAAAACGTATACAACTAGAGGGAAAAAAGGAAATTTAATTACGCCAAAGATAAAATAAATAAAAAAATATTGTAAACGTACCTTGTTAACAAATTTAACTATTTCAAATTACATAAAATAACGTGATTGTGGTAATTTGCAATTTTTATTTAAATCAATATATATTTTTTGACATTGTCATTTAATAAAATTAATTTACATTATTGTTTTACAATATCGATATTTCTGGGAATTATATTATAAACATGCGTCAAACACTAGAAGAACGCGTGATTTCGCCAAAAAAAGATGGCTTATTACGGTTACTGATATGCGAAAAAGAGACGGCTGATTCTCCATCCGTACTCGACTGTTTGACATTGATACATTAACCAGTATAAATTGAGCTCGCTCGGGACCAAAATAATTTAAAGAATATTAGTTATCGATAAAAATTTATTGCGTTTTTTAGATACTTTATTTTTTTGAGTTTTTTGCACACCATTTTATTGAACAAATCATTTTTAACTGTAATATTATGTTCCCAAAATGTAATTTTCGCTAATGTGCGACGACATGTGCGGGTCCACTACTTGGACGACACTGATGACGCGACATTTGGCATCGGTTTATATCTATCTGAAATCTTAAATGTGTTGGGCGCAACCGCTGCCTTGCATTAGGTATCTATTGGGAGTGATCTGTGGTAAATAACAAAAGGGTCAACCCTAACCTAGGCAAAGTCACAATCATTTGTTCAAAAAAATTGCTTGACTTTGCCTATTCCAATAATTCCTACTACGTACTGAGTTTTATCCACTAGTAACAATTACAAACGATTAAGCTTTCAAAGATTTATAGGATATATTAAAACAAGAAAGAAATTTGCGTATTGTGGAGACTTATCTGAAAAGTTTTTTCTCAACTAAAATTAACCGAAATTGAGTGCTCTGTTTTGAGCCACAACTGTCAAAAACTATGCACGCTACCAACCTAATGTCTCCAAATTATTGTTGCTAGATAATATTTCTAAAAAGTGACATACGTTTCGATTGCCAAACTAATAAATTATATTAGATATTCCCATTTCTTCGTTTTAGGCAAACACAGGACCTTAGGCAAAATCGGGGAAGTTGACGGTACATATTTAGAATGGTCTTAAAATTTGATGCATCCAAATTTCCTTCTGATTTTTTTCCCCTTCAATTAAGGGTTAGTTTACCCGTAAAGAACATTTTCAGACGGATTGCTATCATCATTTTTTTTGTCTCATTTTTTATTTTTCTAAATGATTTTTTGGGTTCGCGCTACACACAGATCACTCCCAATAGATACCTAATGCAAGGCAGCGGTTGTGCGCCACACATATAAGTTATCAGAAATATATAAACCGATGCCAAATGTCGCGTCATCAGTGTCGTCCAAGTAGTGGACCCGCACATATCGTCGCACGTTGGCGAAAATTACATTTTGGGAACATAATATTACAGTTAAAAATTATTAGTTCGATAAAATGGTGTGCAAAACCTCAAAAAAATAAAGTATCTAAAAAAACACAATAAGTTTTCATCGATAACTAATATTCTTTATATTAATTTGGTCCCGAGCGAGCTCAATTTATACTGGTTAAAGTTTCAATGTCAAACAGTCGAGTTCGGATGGAGAATCAGCCGTCTCTTTTTCGCATAGGAATAACCGTAATAAGCCATCTTTTTTTGGCGAAATCACGCGTTCTGCTAGTGTTTGACGCATGTTTATAATATAATTCCCAGAAATATCGATATTTTAAAACAATAATGTAAATTAATTTTATTAAATGACAATGTCACAAAGTATATATTGATTTAAATTAAAATTGCAAATTACCATAATTACGTTATTTTATGTAATTTGAAATAGTTAAATTTGTTAACTAGGTAATTTTACAATATTTTTTTATTTATTTTTATCTTTGGCGTAATTAAATTTCCTTTTTTTTCTTCTAGTTGTATACGTTTTCAAATATAATGGGAGGGTATTTATTATAAGTTTTAGTATACTAAGTCTATTGAGAATCAGTAGCAAGCTATTGCACTAATTTTAACATACGTTGTATATATCGTCTCAAAAACATTCATAGTTCGTCAAGTGAGTTTCATCGTCACTTGTCGATATTACGTTTAATACAGCCGCCGTCAATTCAAGAAACGGAATAAGTTATTGTAGCCCTTTAGGGTATGAGGTTTAGTTATTTACTATTTCATATTTTGATCTGATCTTTTATATTAACACTTAATTTGGGTATTTCGCCATTATGGTATACAAAAATACACGGTGAATAATATAAATAAAACCGTTACTTACTAAAGTATAAATCTTAATCCTATTTTATTCGTAGTTAGCTGTTGCCGGTTGGTATAATTTATCAGATCAGGCATTTGGTAATCAAGTTATAGAAGCGATCATAACACATGAATTTACTGGCAAATCGAACTATCGATACATTTTTTTATTTATCGACTTATGCCTCATCTCTCCAGTGAAGTCCACATGACCGCGCTGCCACCCGCCCACCCCCCGCGCAGTTCCCTTCGTTGGCGTTTTCGACTCAAAACAAAACTATCGTAATGCGGTATCTATTGGAAGTGATCTGTGGCGCTACACTATTGACTTCTGAAAAATAATATGTTTTCGGTATCTTACGCCCAAATACTGGAACGCAACTTAAATATAAATGGCGCTTAACTACGTTAATCCCGATTAAATGTACTGGCTAAGTGGGCCGTGCGCTGTTAAGAGCAACTTACTATTTGAATGGCGTTCCAGTATTCGGGCGTTAGAGCTATTATTTAACTGCAGTCAGAAAATCAGACAGATTGCTATGATACAGTTCGGTAAAATTTGTTGACATTTTTAAAAATTCAGTCCAGTCAAACGCTACGCGAAAAATGTCTGAAATTGGTATTTTCGAGTTCGAAATAATCAAATCTATCAATTTGATGCGGTTGTGGCTGTATTGCTATGAGACAAAAATTTTGGTCGTGATCTCTCGTACTATATTGTAGGATTGGTTAATTGGTCTCTTGTGTGCATTCATAAGTCACAAAGTCGTTTATTACAGGTATGCACTAATATGCTTTACTATTTCGCTATTTAGTCCGGCAGGCAAAATGCTGTAAGCCTCAATCTCCCCCTATGCCTTAAGAATACTTGTATTTGGATCGTTTGTAAGAATATCAACGGACCTTAAAATGGACAAATGACTAATAATTACATACGATCAATAAACTCCTAATAACCTTCGTGAAGCGGCGAGTTAAGTAATTTTATATTTATAGTTATGATCTGTGGAAGTTACTCATTATAGATCAGAATATAAGATCCCTAATAAGTCCATTCGAAGAGTTTATAATGAATAATCTGCTGGTAGTATGGCGCTGACACAGCCATAGGTATATCCAGTGGTATAATGAAGCCATCTCGCCCCAAGATTAAGTTCTTGGAATGTAATACAGTTCGATTTGCAGTTATTGCACGGGGACACCTACTAGTTCCGGCTTTAGGATTAACTCGGTCCAAGCAATATCGATGTTCTGACCGCCTTCGAACGACTGGAGATATAATTACTGGAGTATGTAGTTACCTGGCAAGACGCGCGTTATACCTACTTATATTATTAAAATTATTTTATGAACAGTAAGGTTAACTAATGTTTGGTTGATCAAAGGCCATGCCCAACCTTTAGTGACTTTAGCCGTTAAATGTGAACTTAATTTATGTCCCAGCTTATATCATTATAATTTTTTATCGTAAGCAAGAATTGACGTAAAATATATGGACGAGGCGGAGAGCACGAAGTGTTGTTACGAAAGTGTTCCGCAGCACCAGTGCAGCGGTTGTGACGTCATAGGGCACCGGTCTGTAAGTCGTCGACAAATGCCTAATTGTATCATGCGTGGGTGCAATAAAGATGACCGATAGTTCACAAAAAAAGATAATATTTCTTACCACAGCTAAGTAAAAATTATATTACTTTAAGTCTATATAACATTTCTTTTATGTATGTATGTATGTATCAGCCCATATACGTCCCACTGCAGGGCACGGGCCTACTCTACAATCGAGAGAACGATTGAGAGTGGTTAGGCCATATAGTCCACCACGCTGGCCTAGTGCGGGTTGGCGGACTTACATACCATAGAAATTCTTATAAATCGCTATGGTATGCAGGTTTCCTCACGATGTTTTCCTTCACCGTTTAAGTGCGTGGTGATTTATTTTAGCATTATTGAAAAACGATTTCATGGCCGCCATTGACGTAAAAATCTAACAGATGGCGCGATTTTCACAGGCACCTTTTTGACGTACCCAATGTACTGAAGGGCATAGGCCCTTAGTTTTTAAATTAATTTTAGCAAGGCATTTATTCTTCCTCAAGACAAGTACTCGTAGTAATTACTGAAATTGGATATGCGTCCTTCCTGCAAGGCATGTATTACAGATCTTACAGCCTAGCTTGGTCCTTTTAGTTACATCCTCATACGGGCTGGAAGAATGAAGCCTGCCATCAATGATTTAATGTCCTAGGTCTGTATTATAGAAAACTTCTAGAATCCACAACTGTATCAGTATCAGCGCATATAAGTCCCACTGCACGAACTTCCTCTACTATCAAGATTCGAGAGTGCGCTTAAGAGAGGTAAGACCATATGACTATATGGCCACCATGGTGGCCTAGTGTAGGTTGGCGGACTGTACATACCATAGAAATACTTACAGATCGTATGCACGGTTTCCTCACGTTGTTTTCCATCACCGTTGTAGTGCCTTATGATTGACTTGTGATACACACGTGACTCCGAAACGACAAAGATGTGCCATGGGATATGAAACCGCGACTACCCTGAAAATATTGGCAGCCGCGTCTAGTCCATTACCAAAAATCTTCGAATATGAAGTGTGTTATACTACAGTACAGACCGAAAAAACGTTTTTTCACACAGGGGTTTTATCAATAGGTCATTGAACCATAGAGTCTGTCTGAAAAAGATTTTATATATAATAAAAAAAAAAACAATAATATTAAAGCTTATAAGATTCTCACTTGACCCAATTAGCAACATTCCATTTCCTTCCTTCCATCATGTTTAAGAAGGCTCAAAAAGTATTTCAATGTCAATCGTTATGACATGAAATTATAATTTACCTGTGAAGAGATTTCAGTATAGCTATTTGCGGGTAAAGCAGATGTGATGCGAACGCCATACGAGGACTATTAAAATAATGACATAGTGAGTCATCGATTGAAGTAACCTGTTGCCAGGATAATACGAAAATACTTGACGATCCTGCTCCATTGTTATGCACAAAGGACATTTTTTCTTTTGTAAAAAGTCTTGTGTTTACTAATTTAGTATTTAAACTTTGGACTGTATCTTTTCTCTCCAAAATCCAGACATTCAGAACGGGATTAAATGAATTTGAAAACCCAAAACAGTAATTTTGTCGTCTATAAAATCTAAACTTTTCGTTTACTGGGTACTATATGTTTAGATCTACAACGTGTATTTTCAGCTAATTAATAATAAATCTTGAAAGTTCAGGAATCTAATTGTGAATCAGTGACGAACTGTCAATGTTTAAAGATCATGTTTATGAGAATGATCATCGTTAAGGAGAGTAACCTGCGTAAGCATCTATTTGCTATATATAGATGGTAGCCCTAGTATGCAAGAATATCAGCTTTGTATATTTCTGCCAGCGAGCAAAGAGGTCACTGTTGTGTTCCGCTTTAAAGGATATTGTAAATTGGTAAATAGGGTAGTTGATTAAGAGTTAACATCAAATGTCTCGAGATGCTGACAGCAGGAGAGTTACTCTGTACTCCGACACAAAGCTCGAATGTTCGAGAAAGACGATGAACGTCAACATATTATTATAATATAAAACTTTTCCACTTCTAAAATCAATACTATTCTTTATCATTCACTTCCAACTTAGTCTAAGAATACGAAGCACGATACAGGATTCCAAGATTTTGTAATGTACGAGTATGTAAAGGCATATTTGTAGTTTTACGTGCGATGTTCGTCGTCACCCCCCAGTGTAGTGACACGTGGTAGTGCTTAGTATTTATATCTCCTGCAGTAAGAGCAGGTTATATACCAGCCCTATTCATAGACAGTTTGACATTTTTTTGGCTCTCGAATGTTTGGGCTTCTTCGCTCAAACTGAATTCAAAAGTCGTTCGAAAGAGACAAAACATTTGATAACTGAAATAGGTTTTAAACTGTCTATGAATAAAGCCGTAATTAACAGGTCTACATAGGCCTTCCCTCATTAGTCACAGGACTTCCACTGCTGAATGTCTAGCACCTAGGGCCCTACTATATAAATCCGAAACGAAGTTCGAAACTTCGGACGATCGAAGTTTATATACGATACGAATGTATCTACTTTGTAAAAGTTCGAATTTGTATAACGTACAACGTAACCATAAGTTTATGGTTACGACCATAAGTAAATAACGACCATAAGTATACGTAGGTGCATTCGTATCGTATATAAACTTCGATCATCCGAAGTTTCGAACTTCGTTTCGTTGAATATAGTAGGGCCCCTAAAGACGATGATGATAGGAAAAGCATTGATACTCTAATTGTTGGTCAACCTACGTCATAGGCTCCAATAAGATTGTTAATTAGACTAAAACTTGAGACCGTAAACAAAATTGCAATGTCAAGCATGTTTTGTTCGGTATCGAGTTAAACGCGTGAAGAATTGCTGAACGCGGTTTGTGTAAATATTTCCGTGCAAACTGTTTTCCATAACTCCGTACCGCTACCGCTGTTAGCTTTGATTTTGTTGTTCAATTAAAGGGGTTCCATTTTCATTTCCAGCAGTACACCGGAGATTCTAACAAGTTGTTTCGTTTTTTATACACTACACGTGTAATTCTGACTGGAATGGTTATTATTTAAAGCACAAAAAATTGCGAGTTTTCATTGCAGCGTGTATGTTCCTTGAACAAAAAAATACATATTTCACAATATTTTAAATAATTAGCGTGATATACATTGTTTAAACGTTCGAAGAATTATGGGTATGAGCTAAGTATTAAGAACAATGTATTTTATATTAATATATTATTAATATATTTTATCCTTACTAATATTATAAAGGTGAAAGTTTGTATGTATGGATGTTTGTTACTCTTTCATGAAAAAATGGCTCAACAGATTTTGATGAAATTTGGTATAGTGACAGCTGACACCCTGGATTAACACATAGACTACTTTTTATCCCGAAAAATATAGTGTTCCCGTGGGATGAGTCAGGAAACCAAATATACATATTTTCTACTCTTTCAAATTCGTATGGTTGGCACGGGATTGGAGAGGACAGGATTGAATGCTTTTCGTTATTAACTGAATGAAACGGGATAGAACAGGATATAACGGGACGGGAAATATAGTCGACGGCGCGCGGGAAATATTGTTAGTACACGAAACGAATGTTGTTGATATGGGGACTAGACTAAAAAACTATCTGCACCCGGGCGAAGCCGGGCCCGACCGCTAGTTATAATATATAAATACTGTCGGTATCCAATCTTCAGTACTGAAGCTCAATCCACTCTGCAAAAGCTGGCGCCAATTTGATTAAATTTCCATTACAATGAAAGCTCGTTAATAACCTTTCAGGCATTTTAATTGATATTAGCATTTACCAACCCCGTCGTTCACAGCATAGCATAACATAGACCAGGGGTCGGCAACCTTTTGAGTCAGGAAGAGCCAAATATTACAATTTACAACATGTCGAAATTTTTAAAGAGCTACAATTTTTTCCCGACTACTGTTACAACGCCTGTCACAATGGAAGGGTGCGGTAAAAAGCGAGGGCAAGTGACATAAAGATAGAAATGATGCGTACTCTTCATTAATGGATTGAAAATTATTTTTTAGTATTTATTTAAATAAATTGTATTGGCTTATGGAATTAAAGAGCCACAGCTTCACATCCAAAGAGTGCATCACATGCGCATGTAGCTCGGGAGCCGCAGGTTGCAGACCCCTGACATAGACTATATCAGAGATGTATACACCATAATTAGACTTTTACTTTATTCCCCTTAATTAACAAAACAGAATCTTTGTAAGCTTCCTATATAAACTGCCAACTACCAAGAAAAAGCATAAGTTTAAAAAAGTCTTTTGTCGAAGCACTTTCGTTCCTTCCTTCATAAAAAATGTGATATGTTTAAATGAATTTTCTCTTCCGTCTGCTTGAAAATATTATTTTGCATGAAAGTTGCAACCTTTGAGTCTTGGGCAAAGAGACTGCTTTGATGTTCTTGGGGATGGTATAGTATTTAAATAACGCGGAGTTTTGAAAAAATGCATTTTCTTCAGACGCATTCAGAGGGCTCATAAGGACCATTTTGTTTAAATACCTATATTTTTGTTGCAAGAACGTTAGAAGTAATGAGTTTTGCCAGTGCAGCAGTATTCATAAGATCTATTGTATTGTTTTGAATGATGAGACGAACATGCCTTTCGCCTGATAGTAAGCGTTACGACAGCTTATGACAGTATCAAAACCAAACAATTAATGAATTACAAACCATTCCATGATTCCACTGCGCATGCCATCCTGAGACATGATGTTAGGTTATGTCCACTAGTTACTCCGGCTACAATGTCCTTCAACCCGGAATACACTGCTGTTTGGCGGAAGAAATAGATATTACGATGGCACGTACCCAGGCGGCCCCACATATATGAGAAACCTACCACAGTAAATATAAGATATTACTGACATATAGGATGACCCATTGATCAACAAACAAACAATTGAAAACCCGCAAATCATTGAGTATGTTTGAAAGTCCGAACAATAATAAACGCTTTACTACCACAGCCATAGCATTAAAGTAACAGGTTAAATAACATGTTACAACGAGTTATTAGGTGTTATTTGAAGTTGGACGCGGAGCTGTCGATAACACGTCGGGCGGGCCTCGCGCCGATAACGTGACAGCTTGGCTTCCTGTCAATATGAGTTTATTAGTCGAAACGCTCTCCGAACTTTTGAAACCCGTACATTACCAGCGATAAGAACTTCACAGAAATAACTTTAATATCGTTTTTTCACTTAGTTTAGAGCTACTTGTGCTAAATATCCAATTTAATAAAGTTCTTTTTAATATTTAAAGCAATAGTGGCAGTAGACGACACCCCGTAGATAATTAGAATGAAAATATTGTTATTTAATTCATTCATTAACATTATTTTAATTACGCTTGCTTGAATTATAAGTCAAAAGGCATTTTAAGATACTAGTTTTTATTATGCGCGATGAAGACGTGACTAGAAATTCTTCAATTACAAATTCATGTCTAAGCATTAGAGTTAGATGGTTTAAACATCGTTATGTTTTATGCTCCAGTAACGCCAATCCCTATGTATCGTCCCATAGAATTATTATTTCTAAACTTACCTCGACAGGTTCTGGCCAACAACGCAATTAGTAGGACGTTACAAGTCTAGGAAACTAATCATCTCACTGCGCAGCTTTCTAACAAATAACAATAACTGTAAGCAAACTGCTATTGTTGCCTTTTAATACATTTTGTTTTTAATATCGCTCCTTAAATGCCTTCTGTTTTTAATATAAATTGTAGCACTAATTTTTGTTATTTTCATAAAGCTTACATTATTGTTAATCGTGCCAGGCGGGATTAACACCCAAACAACTTCCTTATTAATAGGGCTTATTAATACATGTAAGATTTAATACTTGCTGATCTTTTATGTTCTTTAATTTTTATTGTTGTCTTTTAAGTTTTAATTGTTATTGGTCATGCTTTAAATTAAAGAGTAATTTTTGATGTGATAATTTTATTTTGTATTTTGGTTTTAGTCCATATTTAGATTTATTTGTGTAAAATTATGATTTTTACGTACAATAATCTTAACTCATATATATATGTATATTATACTCATATAGTTGATTGAAATAAAATGTGTTGGCATATGCTGTGAGTTTGAATTCGATATTAAATAAATATTATTGACTCAGCCTAAGTATATTTAAATTCTAACTGGAAATTAATTCCATTGACAATAAAAATCTAACTGGCCGTCAGCTCGCAGGGCTTTTTGTAATTGAAAATACATTGTTGTTTTCCGGTTTGGAGGTCATTGTAGCCAGCGTAACTACTGGACATATTGAGACCTAACATCTTATGTCTCAGGATGGTGAGCGCAGTGGAATGCCAAGCATTGCTTTGTAATTCATGATGTTTGGTTCAGGGACCGAAACCCATTCTACATTACGGTACTGGTATCGACGAATTTCGGTTACCTTTAAGATTTCGGTAACCGCTATGACACATTATAAAGGTTACCCTTATATACGGTAACCGTTTTAGTACCGGTAACCTAAAAAGACCTTTAATGCAAAAGAAAACGCGTTGCTGTTGCATAACAAATAAATATCATACTTGTCGTGTTGTTTACACAATATCGCTGGATTCGATTCATTTTTTTTTTGGGGTGTAATTCTGTTGAAAAAATAATGAAATGAGTAAAGATAAGTGTATGGTATAGTGCCATAATGCTTAGTAAGGACACGGCGGTATAACCACACGCAGGCACTGCCCGCGCTTTGACTTATGAGGAACGGTGCATGAAACATAGAGGTAACCCTTATTTCGGTTACCGGTATGATACCGGTTAAATTCTAGGAATCTAATAAAATTGGCGTATAGGGGCATAGGGGTTACCTTTAAAAATACCGGTATTTTCGTTACCGGTTTCGTTCCCTGGTTTGGTTTTGCTACTTTTATGAGCGGTCGTTGATAAATAATATGCCTGAGTTGCATTGATGTACTTTTAGTTACTTAGTTGTTCTAGTGCCACTAAAACGGGTCAAACTAGGTTTTATGCCCATGACTCATAAAGTATTATAGTACTTATCACAGATGACAATCAAATGTAAAAAAAAGTGAAAACTTGATTGTTAACGTTGAGCATGTTTGATATTTTGGAATGGTTAGGGAATAATTTTGCACCAATTGCTTTATCAGTATAAAAGTACTATCATTTATGTGGTAGAATACAATATTCATTTATTGCGCTATCGTACACAAACATGACAATTTATATTACATTAAAAATTTAACAATTTAAAACTATTACAATTATTTTACATTAAAAAGTTTATCTCTCCGAAAAATCAACTTTCATCCATAATTTCAACGACTTTTTCACCATCATCATTACCAGAACTATCATCGCCAATCTCTAAAACTGATACGATAGGTTTATGGTAGCTGAAGTAAGAAACGAACAGTTTTGATTCGAACCTATTTAAATGTCTAATAAAGACCGCATCAATAGTAGTTTTGTATTTCGTTGTGCTAAGATTGCGATCATTCGACATAGTTAAACCAAATTCATTATTTAAAAATTCAATTAATAGTTGATTTTTATCGTCTGCGAAGTTTATGTTGAAATCTCCACTCAAAATCATTGGCAATTCATCAAAGCTTTATAAACTGACAGCTAACTGACAGCTGTCTACTCTCCATCCGTCTTACGCTTTTCGTCTTACGATCAGGTCACGTGTCCTGACGCGAGTTTAAGATTTTATACCCATTACAGAAAAAGTGCTCAACGCCGCTAAAGAAGTTTTCACTTCAAAAATACCGGGGGAAGACCGTGGGTACAGATTGCAAATTACATATAATTTTAGACTGCTGCCCCAGCCTGATCCCATAGTAAAAATAAGAAAAATCGTATTTTGCCTGCTCTCGATTGTCGAGCTCGTCAAGACGATTCCTCTGACTCCAAACACGGGGGGTTTACTTTAAGAAATTACGGAGTTATGCCTGGACAAATATTTTAGGGGAGAGAGGGAGGAATTTGGGGATTTGGTTGGGGCCAATCTGTAGAGCTCACCAAGCCGGTTCCAACGATACCAAACTCGGTGGGTCTACGATCTATATTGGCCGAGATAGTATTAGGGGGGGGGGGTGTGAGGTAAATTTTCGGGGTGGCGGGTAAGGGAGGAAGGTTTCGTGGGGAGGCTAACTTAAATTAATTTTTTGGAGGTAAAATTTTTTTTTTGGGGGGGTAATTTTTTGCGTAATTTGGGATTTCTGGCGGGGTCAATTTGTAGCCCTCACCAAGACGGTTCCGAGGATACCAAACTCGGTGGGTCTACGATCTATATTGGCCCAGATAGGATTGGGGGGGGTGAGGTAAATTTCGGGGTGGGGGTAAGGGAGGGGGGGGAGGAAGGTTTCGTGGGGAGGCTAACTTAAATTAATTTTTTGGAGGGTAAAATATTTTTTTTTGGGGTGTAATTTTTTGCGTAATTTGGGATTTCTGGCGGGGTCAATTTGTAGCCCTCACCAAGACGGTTCCGAGGATACCAAACTCGGTGGGTCTACGACCTATGTTGGCCGAGATAGGATTGGGGGGTGAGGTAAATTTTCGGGGGTGGGGTAGGGGAGGGGGGGGGGGGGTAGGTTTCGTGGGGAGGCTAATAGGCACTATTTCGGAATAAGGGTGGGGGAAGGCAGGGGGGGGGGCTATGGGACAATTTTGGAAAAAGTGGTAAATCTGAAAAAAAAACGAAACAGTAGGCCCAGGCATACATTTTCGCCGCGCTGTAGAGAGGGGATAGCTGTCTACTCTCCATCCGTCCTACTAAGATGACGTCATTGCCGTCCTACGCTTTTTCGATCAGGTCACGTGTCTGACGCGAGTTTAAGATTTTATACCCATTACAGAAAAGTGCTCAACGCCGCTAAAGAAGTTTTCACTTCAAAAATGTACTTAACATGTCAATATCACGAAAAACTTAACGCCTGTTGTTAGAACATGATTGTTTAATTATTACAGATTATTTAGTAGATTAAATTTAAGTGCAGCAAAGTCCAACATGAGGTTGTTTTCCGTATGTTTGGTACCCCCGATTCAGGCATGCCTAGTAGGGGACCACGTTAAAAAATGTTTAGGAGTTAACAAGGAACTGCTCGTAACGTGCAAACTTAATCTGATTGTATGATCTCTTATTGTAGATATAAGTGTTAATTTATATATTTTATTTAATGCTTTTTCATTTAATTTTTTTTTTCAAATAAGAATATCTAACTTTAAAATAATGAAATGTCCATACGACTTTTGAAACACAAACTAAAATACTTAACTATGTTTTTAAGTTGCCTAATGTTAAATTACTGGATATACCTACCGAACATTTTCCCGATCTCTTAAGTTTCGCATTGAGGATACACTATATTTCACATATTATTTTTCTAATTATTTATGATATCTAATTACTACAAATAGGTAATGTAGAGTAATTACCTCTAGAGAGATTCACGTTGTAACCGCACATGAGACATCAATAGTTTTTTGACACATTTTTTGGTGCTACCACATAATTTATCTTTCCCAACTTATGATAAAATTATACACATTATTAAAAATAACGGTAAGTGTGCAAATAATAAATACAAATAAATAATACATATCAGCTGAATAGGTAGCATACTGAGAGGCCGCCTGGGTAGGTACCACCACAATGTCTATTTCTCCCGTCAACAGCAATGTAAATGATACCGATACTGCTTAAAATTTATAATAGCATTTTTTATCGTTTGTCCTTAAGCGTTTTCCTAATTTATCCTGGGTGACAGATTTTTATAAAATAAAGTAATTATCATCACATTATATTTACTGGTGGTAGGTCTCTCATATGTGAGAGGCCATCTGGGTAGGTACCACCGCAATTTCTATTTCTCCCGTGAAACAACACTGCTTAAATGCACTGTTGTGTTCCGGTTTGAAGGACATTGTAGCTGTAGTAACTATTAAAGCTGACTTCTAATGTCTTAGGATGGCGAGCGTAGTAGCGTATCGCTTACCATACGAACGGCATGCTCGTCTCGTCATTCGTTGCAATAAAAAAGGACGATATTTAATTTCCATGCTAGTGCTTGTTGCTTAATCGCGTAAGATCACCTTCGACCCTAGTTGATTTATGATGGTGTTTTTTATTGCAATTAATGGCGAGACGACCATGCCGTTCGCCTGATAGTAAGTGATACGGCAGCTCATGAATAGTAGCATAACTAAGCAATGCTTGCCGCTTGGCATTCCACTGCACTCGCCATCCTGAGATACAAAATGTGAAGTCTCAGTGTGCTTCAAGACATACCCAGTCTCAAGATGAGACTGAATGTTAGCTGAATTATTATGTTATTATTTTTAAATTATTAAGACTGAAACTCCCAATTTACTCTTCTTGGACCAAAAGTTAGATTTACGCCACTATTCCCTCACTTTTTTTCGCAAGCTGTATAAACCAAAATAGATTAAAAATACTACCTAAAATTTTTTTGGTAAGCGGGCAAAGGGAAAACTTTTCGAATGTCTAGCAACACAACAAAATGCTGAAATAATGAATTATTTTGGAGAAATCAAAGAGAAATAAACACCAAATGACACTTGACATAATAATGACGTCGCTTTGTTTGGAGCGGCACGTCACATGAAATAGGACATTATTTTGCATCTCATTTTGATATAAAGAAATTCGTATCGGTGTGTCTCATTTTTGCGATGTACAATACATTTCGACTCTCTCCATAGGTAATTACTCTAAAGTCTAAGGTAATATGTAACAGTAAGTTAGATGCCTCAAAATCGTAAATGTGAAGTTCGGCTGTCAAGCGTGCGACGTTGCCGCACTTCACACCCCAACAAGTGACAGCTCACAGCGACGTTGCCAAATCGCTCAACAAAATATTCCATCGAGTAGCTAGACACGGGAATCGGGATTTGGGCTCGGGACGTCCCTTTTTTACCTGCCACAACTATTGTCCATACGGATGCCTTTATAGTACCGGTTTGGATCTCCGGTCTCGCTTTACGAACACGTAAAGCGAACACTTACGAACACAAATAGCTTATCTAAATAGTATTTTTGGATGTACATATTTTTAGTTTATGGAGGTAATTCGCTTATGGGGATAAAAAAGAAATACCAATAATAAAATGATTGATTGGGTTAGTGCAAATTGGACAATTCACAGTGGATTTCTTATGACTATTGTAATATGTGTCACAAATGGATTATGGTCAGTATCTAATTAGGGATGCTATAATAAAATGTATCAAATTGTATTAAGTAAAAGAAAACACAATTTTTAACTTGACCTCATTCCAGCCTAAAAGTTTGTCAAAAGACTGACTTTTAATATAATTTCAATTAACCACGGCTTAGACATCAAACACTTATTGTTAAAAGTTCGTAAAGCAACCACTTACTATAAGAACATTTTAAGAGCCGTATTTCAGCAATGGATAGAATTCAAAGGCAAGCGTGGCACGTCTATAAATAGGATTCCTTACGGGAGACTTTGTATTGAGTCATAAACGTTCATCTCGGAATCGTCCATTGTTATGGAATTCGGCTCAGATATAACTTGTTTTTGACCTAATTTAACACTTACTTTGTACAAAACTTTTTTTGACAAAAAGTTCCAATGACAAAGCTGTTAGCTTGAATTAATTGAAATACAATCACTTTCTTTACGAAATTTATCGGTTTAATTTTAAATATTTAACTTCCATACACGTGTCGATTATTCCTTTCGTGGTCAAGGCGCGGATTGAGGGGTCACCGCTGGTCACCGTGTTAGTCAGACGCCCAGTGAATGTAATCAAAGCTGTCTTCATTTTACTATTTAAAAAATGTAATCTAAAAAAGGAATGTAAAAAAGTGACTTGTTTGATATCCAATCTACGCAGAAGGAGCTCTGTGTCTTGACAGGCTGGTCAGGTTCAGGTCAAAGGTTCCTGGAGAGACTTCAATCAACAAGAATTAAAGAAATCTGTAAATAAATTATTGTTATTTCAATATATAACATTCGCGTAAATATAAGAGACCATTATAGCTATTAGCTATCATAACTTTATAAGAATTACGTAAGAAAATATAAAGAGGCAAGAAGTTTTGAAAATATATTTCTCGTTTAACTTTAGCACAAGTTCCGAAAAATTTTATAACTTACTTTAACACAAATCAATTTTGTAAATTGAAATAATTATTTATCAAACGGTTATAGAAATTGTTTATTTTTGCCCAAACTTATATGACGTTAGTAAGGAGAATGCTGCAAATGTTTGTGCAGTGTGGCAAGAGAGGGCGCTTCAGTCGAACCCAGTAAGCATTCGGTCGTATTTTTGCGCTCATTTAACAGCCCGACTCATCCCCTTGTGGGGTTAGAGCATGCGGACTGTGCGTTATTTATTCTCTTCTCGCACAGCATTCCTTTTAGGGCCGAAACTGCGTTAAGCGGGCGCCCGCGACGGGCAACCGCTCCGGGTCTCCTCGCGTGGACACGCGGGCGGGCTCCGTGAGAACGCGACGGTCCCCGTCGCGGGTACCCGTCGCGTCGCGGAGACCGGATTTACGCAGTGTCGCTGGTTCAATTTTAAAGGTGTGCATGTACAGTCGTGTCGATGGAGAGCTTAATATATTATTACATAGCAAAACGACGACTAGCAAAAAAAAACGACAGCCAGGAAGGCTGTTTATTGAATTTAGGTTGCTAGGCGGAGAATTTGTTGTAAAGTTCAGTAAATTAAGAGAAAATGAAAACTCATTGTACAAATATTTTAAATGTCTATGGCGAATTATCTTCGAAACTGGAACCATATTTGATGGTCAACAACTTAAGGGTAAAATCTGTATCAGTCATATCACCAACGGAAAGGCTGGCAATAACATTGCGCTAAGTAAAAAATATTTATTTTTGCTCAAGTATATTCATCACCATCATCATCTCAGCCACAGGAAGTCCACTGGTGAACATCGGCCTCCCCCAACGGTCTCCGCATCAACCTGTTGGAAGCAGCCTGCATCCAGCGACTTCCTGCAAATGTAGCCAGGTCATCCATCCACCTTGTAAGCGGGCGTCCAACATTTTGCTTGCCTGTACGTGGCCTCCACTCTAGAACCTTTCGCTATAAATCATCTATAGAATCCTTTGCGCTATGTCGGTGACCTTTATTCTCCTACGGATCTCCTGATTTCTAAGTCGATCTCGTAGGGAAATACCGAGCATAGCCCTCTCGATTGCTCGTTGAGTGACTTTAACCCTTCTAATGAAGTCCAAAGTGAGAGGCCACGTCTCGGTGCCCTATGCCATCACCGTCATGTTACCGCTGGCGGACACCGCGCGCTGTACCGCGCGTGCCCCCGCGACGGGTTCCGACGCACGGAGGCGGGCCCCGCGGCGCGGGTGCGGGACGCGTCTCCCCGTGCGGGACGCCCGCGCGGATCCCCGCGACGGAGCACTTTTGTATGAAACCGCGCACGCGCCCGCTTAACGCAGTTTCGGCCCTTATTCTCTTTTTCCAAGTTTAAATATCTCCCTCCATTACGAGGATTTCGTTTCTCTTTCTCTGTTCTTATTCTATCGGTATTTCGCATTTTTCTTTTTCTTTTAACCGATTTTGCTCCTAAAATATTCGCTATATTCAGATTACAAATTATATCAGGCGTGAAATTATTTTTGTCTACTATACTCCACACAAACTTCTGGCTCAAGGATCTCACTATACATTTGAAGATTTCTAACAATATAGTACACAAACACTTCGTATATGATTTTGTAACAGCATTTTGTGAACAAATTCATGTTGCAATGCATCAAAACATGATTGTAATTTTAAATCAGTGACTCCTGAGATCAACATGCAGGTAGGTACTTACCGTTTGTTTTAACTTTTAACGTAAACATCGGATTGTGATAACACCGCAACTATTTAAAAGTCCAATACTTCTGAATTACAAATTAATTATCGAGCAAAACTTATGATAATTAAGTAGTTTAGAGATACCGCGGAAAAATGAATGTAAAAATTGGTGGTACCTGGTACCAGTACGCAGTTTCATTGTCTGTCTCTGTCACTTCTATGCAGTGAAACTATATTCCCTCTCGATCTACTAATTTCCCGTCCATGACCTTTGTTGAGGGCCTTATCTTATTTATGAGGATCTATTTTTTTGTAAGTGCACGCAACATAAATATTCGTGAAACACCCTTACTCCGAACTAAGATCAAGTCTTATGTCGTGACTCGTGGTTATCAGGAACTACGAGAAACTTTTAGGTTTCACAAACACCCAGACCCGTAACTAATACCTGTGTTTCGGTGCGGAGATCGAACCCACGGTTTCTCGTATGCAAACCGGCGCGGCGGCGTCTAACTGCGCCACGGAGGCTGAACTTTGATTTATACAAACAATTTTTTAAGTCACTTCAGATTTATTAGTATTGTTCGTGGTCGGCCATGTCGAAACCTCGTTCCAAAATTAATAATAAAATAGACGCGTTATCATAAATGCAATATTTTATTGTCTTTGATTTATTGAAAACCACCCAAAAATCTAACATATTACTTAGATCCTCTACTTATTTAAGTTTATTGTTTATGACAAAAATAAACGAGACAAATTAGGGGACTTGCCGATATCTGGAGCTCGGTGTCAATTCTTTGCGTGCTATTGATCCTAGCCAATCCTAGCTGACAAGTGACAGGAGCTTCAGTTGTTGCCGTGTTGGGCAGGTAAGTCTATAAATAAGATCAAATATTTGTAAGTATCAACACGGTTTGTGCGGCCCACAAATATTTCTTCCGGGTCTGGGTGTTTGTGAGACCGAAAAGTCTCTCGTAGTTCCTGATACCCACGACACAAGACTCGATCTTAGTGTGGAGTCAGGACTATGTATGTGACTGTTGGGTGTTATTTATTTATTTATTATTTATTTACATAATGAAATGCTTCATGGTGTGTAAACTACTGTACATCAACGTAATGAATCATTCTTATTTTAATTATGACATTTCATATCGCCAATGACTGTGTTACATAGTCCACGCTGTTCGACACCGTCGCGCCATCTGCCAGCAGACTACCAAAGCTTTATTATTTGTACTTATACATTTTATTTTTTTATTTAAGAAAGACACACAATAAAAGGAAAGGATAATTAATCAATTAAAATTTACTAGCATTGGATTATTGCTGGTTGTTTTAATTAAGATATTGAAGTATTAAATTCAAGTTATTCAATCTTCAGAAGTCTACTTAGCCCGTGGTTTAATATCAGGATTAATGTTATTTTGAAGTGTCATTCTTTCTACATTACATTAATCCGGTCTGGTAGCGAGGACCTTCTTCCTGTCTCAGTCATCCATTCCGCCCAATCACATTCCATTGCGATTTCAAGCCAGCGCTTTTTTCAGGCAAACTGTAATTACCACATGTAATTAGCCCGTGCAAATGGGTTAATTTCCTTCGGTTTGTTTTATTTTGTAGCGTCATAAATCGATCGACGGGTCGTTATCTGCGCGGCAACGACACGTCCCGAGCATTAGGAACACGTGTCGCCCCTCTCCCCCCATCCTCTCCTTTTCAACCCCGAGTTTGGGGATGAGGGAGAGAGACAGCCAATTTTACTCAAAATTTTATAACTAAAAACAATTTGCTAAGACTTGTAAGACAAGGCGTTGTCACTAATCACAAATCAGTTAAATTGAGTGAAGACGCATTGATCGTAAATGTTGATTAAGTGGAAGAAATGTTTCTGTAAAGCGATCCTGCGACTGTACCGGATCCGAGACACCACAATATTAGAGAATTTAAACGATAACTGCGTGACATGGAAAAACACTCATACAGATTAACATGCCCGTGTCTCCCCTTCATTTGCGTACAAATTATTGGCGCTGTTGGTAAACAACTACAATGTATTAAACCGCTCTCAATTCCGAAAGTTGAAATATGACCAGTTTTCTATGCGTAAATGTAATCAGTGATATCGTAAAACGGCAGGTCATATACGGCTATCGTTACGAGAATTGTACGCTTTCAAAATTTCCAAACGCATGTAACTAACCAGAGCTGCCAGCTTTCGAATAAAATATCGGGACAATCGTTCGACCAGTGGAAAAATTCAATTTGACGGGTTGAAATACTCACTAACAAAGTATATTGGATTACGCAAAATATTTTCATACGTTACTTTTTTAACTGAGGTGCAAATAGAATTATTGCTCGTGATGTCAAAATTCAAGCCAAAAAGGTTCAGAGATGGGATAATACATATGTAGCCATACACTGGTATCACTATGTAAAGTTCATATTGTATTGAGTCCAGAGATGATGTTTCGTCTAGGCCAGTGATTCTCAACCACTGTGCCACGGCACTTTTGTGTGCCGCCAAATTACAAAAGTGTGCCGCCAAATTTTGCAAATTTATAATAATGTTAATATTATTAAATTATATCATTTAAAAAGAAAAATATTTTTAACATGAATATATAATTTACATCCACAAAAAAGTTAATTAATTTATTATTTACTTTGAAACGCGTTTTTTCTTAGTGCCAAATTATGATGAAGCGGCGTGCATAGCAATAGGAATATGTCTCAAGTCGGCGTACACTTGCCCCTTCTGCGTACAAAACGTGTTGTTTTAGTGATAGTTGGGATTCACAAGGTGTTGCATAGTAGTTACTGCACCTTTTCTTTACGATATGAGAATAGCATTGTCATTTTTACGACCAACTATAAATGAAATTATCAAAAAACATCAAGCTCAAATTTCGCATTAAAATTATTTTTATTATTAGCTTGTAATTAATCCCTTAATAAACGTTTAGTTATTATTGTAGTATATATTCGTTTATTTCGTATATTTAAATTTTTTGTCATAAACTATTTATGCAGTGTGTTGTACTAAGTAAATAATTTTCATATTTTTCTTTGTGTGCCGCCAAATTTTGAAATCGTTAAATATGTGCCGCAACAAAAAAAAGGTTGAGAATCACTGGTCTAGGCCATTCGTTGTGATCCAGATTTTTTATGATCCGTTTAATCGTCACTAAGAAGGAACTGATTTGCCTATTCCTTCTACGTACCTAGCTTCGCCCGGCAGTCATGACTGTTAAGCTAATCTGACGTGTAAATCAGCGCGTGGATGGACTATTATTATGATCAAAATCAAGAGCGTCCAGTCGCATTAAGGCAGGCAACTCCGACACTAGACTTCTAGGCACGCATGCTCGGATAGGCATTCGAAACGTTTCATTAGGCAAATCTCATGATTGCCGGAGACTAGGCTGCAATTGCCATCGCCTCACTGCTCGCGTTTCATGTTAAATGGCTTGATGGCATGCATGCTCCATTGGTACATTGGCTATCATTAATTTGGAAAATTCAGTCATGTTGCTTGGATATCAATAATACAACATTCTCACGCCTATATCCTTATGAGGCAGGCAGGGATTTATCACTTTCTGTACATCCATACCCAATAAAATCCTCATACACACAACTGTATATTTGACCAGTAGATCCTTGTGTCTCATAAGTGTGGATATCAAACCCAATTATTCATTGATAACAGAATGATGTCATACTACAATTACAATTTTCATATACGAAAGTCATCATAAACCAAATCAAATTAAGGCACTGGCACACAAACAAACTTTGACAATGTAAGCGCTCATACCATGTGCAGTTTGTTTTGGCTCGTCGAAACTTTCAAAGTCGTCCGATAACCTCGGTCAATGTCCCCGGCGTGCGGCGACGTCACATGTTCGTTCACGCAACTCGCTCGGCTGGGGTCGGCAGCGGCGTGCTGGGGTCAGGACTACCCCACGATCGATCTGCGGTCCGCCGCGCGACGCTAATATTCGCACAATCCGGGATGTGGGCACGAAATTGTGTTTCTAATGGGGCCTAAATGTCATTTGCATGATCGGTATGGAAAGTATGAAGCGATGTGTTGAGATAGATCTGTTAGGGTTTAATGTGGTGTTTAAACGAATGGATATTAGAGAGGTCGAATTATAAGCGACAATGTTAAAAATATATTCTAGTGTTTCACTTAAACTGGCAATCCTTTATAATTAAAGATAATTTTTGGAAGTTAGAAACGACACAATAAAAAAAATGCGTATTCAGAATGGCTTCAAAATATTTACTTATTTATTAACTGATTTAAATTTATTTCAAATTGCTTTCTTACCAATAATTTATCTTAATATAGTAACTTGTTTTTTTTTACAATAAAATAAATCATTTGTTTTACATTATATATGACTTTTACTTAATGTCCTTCCTTTCGGAGTACTCGTAAAAGAATTACCCCAAACCTAGCAACTCATTTTGTATGACATTAAAAGCTGGATGTAAAAGTTCAGACGTCTTTGACTCCCGAGCCTGCTGCAAATAAGACTAATGAGTTAGCAGTGCCCAGCAATGAAACACATTAACTAGTATTCAAAGTATAAATTCAGTTCATAACACGTTTTATAATTGTAAATTAAATTTATCACATACATAAGTCATTAATTAATAATCTAATTAATAAGTCAACAATCGAGCTTGCAATGGGTTATAATTGAGTTGTAAAGGAACAAACAGAACTTATTAAAGCCAGTGCATCTAAACCGATACTTTAAATAAATTCGTTGCAAATTAACAAGTGACAATTAGTGGAAACGAAGCGACGACAACGACTCGAGAGTTAATGTCGTAAGGCGAACGACTTTCAGGAAGCTATTTAAAATTCATTGCAGAAATTACTTGATTACTATAAAAGAGTTTCTCATCGTTATATTCTCGTATTTGCTGTACAATGCGTTATAATCTGTTTTATTGTTTGGTAAAAAAAGCCCAAGAAATATTATCAAAAAAAAATTTGGGGATTCCTAAAACTGGTTGTTATAATGTTCTCGTATTTGTTGCACAATTTTTTTATCTGTATTAATGAAGAGTAAAGAACGATTAAATAAAATCCCAAATAATGAGATGGGTATTTCATTTTTGCTAATAATTGTAAAACAATAAATTTTAAATATATCGGCGGCGTAGATGTCGAAGTTATCCAACTCAAATATTGTTAATAACTTAGACACGTGTAACGTAACAAAGAAATTGGCGATAGGTTGGAAATGAGCACGACAAATCTTCACAAAAGTTGCATTTTCGTAGAACTTTAGTGAATTCCCCGCTTTCTTTTATGGTCCTTGTTGTACCAAAACTGGATATAAGAAGAACTGGTCCCTGGACTTTCTGGTTTGTCGTAAACCTTTCAGAATATGAACTTATTACTATGATCATGAATAAACTTTGTATCAAATCAATAGAATTTGGAATAAATTCATAACAACCAACCAAAATGACTATAAATTTAGTTCGTACCTTTGTATAATTCTTAGAGAAAGATATTAAGAAAGTTAACCTAATGCGATTTCTGTCGTAAATAAGGGTTTGATGCTGAGGTTTGATGCCAGGCAAATTAAATAATTATCCACAATGGCAGAGAAGCCATATTGCACCGAGTTCGTGTGAATTCATAAATACTGGAGGAGTTCCGTAGTAAGCGGCCTTTCGTCTTCATTGACCGCAAACCCATGGTGACTTACTTTGGATCATCTAAAATATACCGCATTAACAGGTTAAAATCGAAATCATTGGATGCAAATGAAACTTAAAAACTACAACTGTCCCTGCACGTGTTCGGGAATGGATACGCCGCAGTAGATACACAACATAAAATTAGATTAATATCAAATGTGCTGCAGTACAGAGCTTGCACCGAATGGAGGACGCGTTACGTGCCTCGAATACTGTACGGAAACCGCAAGTGTAATAAAACTCTATTTTATACTGCTAGTTGCTAAGGACATTTTTTATTTTAGATCAGAAGTAGGCATGTGTGCACGAAGGGGTAGGCAGAGGTGCGAAGACAAAATTATTGAGCTAATTTTTAAATTATAAATATCGAGCACAAATTGAATTGCCTGTCTTAGGATCCAACCCAGAATGTCACCATGTACAAAATATACACACTTTCACAGGACCCATGTATCGGAAAAAAATGAATTTTCGACTCCATTGCACGGTAATCCACAGCGTAACAATTAAGTAAGGAATTTCATAAAATTCTGTCGGTATTCGATAACAGTGTTACTAACGAATGTGCGAAAACTCATATTTTCAAACAAAAGTGAAATAATTAACACTTTACCGATGATATTCAAAGTATGGACACCGTTTGTAATTTGAGGAGCGTGGCGCGGCTATGCAATGTAAAAAGCGTGAGCGACACACAGCTGAAAAGGACGCTCAATCTAACATTATGCTGTTCACCGAACATGCAAAAACGAGACGAACATGCCAAGACTAATGTTTTTTTTTTGTTCATAATAGTGACCATATTTTTTCTGATAACATTTTTTTGTCATCAATTTTGCATGTAATTATAATATTCTTATGTAACTTACTTACAACTTCAGTTTGATTAATATTTCGTTTCTTTTCCTCTGTCTAGTTAATTCATTATCTATTTTTATTAAAGTCAACTTATATTCTACTAGCGGCCCGGCTCTGCCTGGGTGCAGAAACATTTTGACTCCAGTTCACATCATAAATATATTAAATCGGGTACTGTTTTATATTGAAACTTAATGTGACTACCATACTCTATACTGCTATTTCAATCCCGTGCCATGCCGTTAGATCCCATCCTGTCCCGTTAGACCTTTTAAGAGGAACAATCCCGTCACAAATATTGTAGCTTTTTCGGCTTTATATATTAGTATAGATTACTAAAGCTTATTAATTTTTCACGCACTGTACAATAAATAATTCGCTGCCGATTTCATTTCTAAATTTTCTTCTGACCCTTTCGAGAATTATCAGGACAGGCTGAATGATGAAGATCAGAATTTAGCCTTGTCACCGTCCCAAAAAATACCCGGGAAAGCTTTTATCTGTTGACAGGGGATGACTAAATCGTGCTATTTTTTATTTTGTATTTATCACACTCAGTGGTGGTCACACGCCCTTCGATCTCTGAGGTATCGTTTAACGAAAGTAGTTTAGGTAGCTAGAAAGTAGATATTTTCTCCTACTTTCGCGACAACTACGATGGATACAAAATGTATTTTTAAGCATTGATAGCATCGTCGTTTTCTTAAGATTGAAGCCTCAGGAAACGACTACCTCCAAAAATTTCCATACCGTTGAAAACAGTCAGTATCCAGCTAGTTTATGTAACGTTAAACAAAATAACTTTTCATTTATACGAACCTCTAAAATTGTAAACTTACCGTTCAATTCAATTCAATTCAACAGGTCCAATTGAATACTCTGAAGAGAAAAATTGGTGCAGTAATATGCAAAACACATATTTGCGAAGGGCGGCGCGGCGACGTATCGGCTCGTTGAGCTATTAGCTGGATGCACGCTATGTCTGTATGAGAATAGTTTCCGACATGGCGTGCAATTTGCAACGTATTTGCGAGCTAAATTACAGGGAAATGTGACCATTTCCTACCTGCATTCACTAGAAATAGTTATGCCGGTGAGAAGTTAAGGGACATGATGCATTGGAAATCTTGTATCCCATTTTATATGTTCTTGTGGTGGAATCATTACGCAGTGACTGCGGCAGCGTGTGAACTCCAGTCCTGGCCAATTCCATTTTCGGTAAAGACATGTGAGAACTTTTCTTCTGGAATGATCACGAATGTCGGCATGTATTGCTTGCGACTGATACTTGTAGCATTTTTATAAATATTGTACTTTTCAAATGTGGAAGTATTTTAAGTATGTATAGTTATTTTGGAGATTATCTTTGACATACAAAATTACTTTAATTACCTATTTCTTTAATTTCGATTAATGCATTAGTATAGTGAATTAACATCTGTTGATGTGAAATGAACTTTATTTCTGAAGTTGATGGGTTCATATATTTTGAGGTCCATGATAAACATGGTCAACGGAGCATAGCTGTCAACCAGGTATTTATACTTGACGACTTGATAATACTGTAAGTCAGTAATTTTCAAACTGTTAGAGAAATTTATAGGGGCAGTAGAAAGTATGGAAAAAAAAATTAATGTTGATGCTTTGTCATATAAATGTTTTGGAGAATTCCCATTCCCAAATATACGTGGACTCCAGAGACCAGCTTAGACAGCCGTAACAATAAGTGATATGTCATTATAAAGCTATTTTTAAATAATACAACTTGTTCTGTGGTAAAATATCCCGAATTGCTGTATGAAATGAAATATCGCGACACAAGGGTAGTGTAAGAATCAAATGTACATGGACATCAGTCTGGCAAGCAAATCCTACAATCTATAACCATAACCAGAAGCAACACCGAATTAAAACTTATTATTAAATACTAACCTACTGCACTTTCCTCGTCACCCGAGGTCTCTAAATGCAGTAACACAAAATCAGCCCTACTTCCGCACTAATATGCAAGACTTGTGATGCAGGTTTCAAAAACTAGGAGAGATCAGTGAGATTTTGGTCTCACAAGGGATAGATGCGAAACAAATATTGGTGGACCACACAAAAATTGTCTCGGTGCTGAGCTAATGCCCCTCGTTTTGCAGCCAGCTCTCAATAAACTCCGCAGCAGCGACTGTAATGCTTGTTTGGCGCCTGTAATATTTGAAGCGGCCGTGTCTACCCAGACGACTTCTGGATACGTGGAACCTACCACCTAGAAATAAATAATTATGATGTTTTAGTCGCCCCCCTTTGGTCTTGTGGAGGCCTCTATTGGCTGTGTATAGGGTAAAGAACATGGGGGCTTACTAGATATTGTTTAGTACCAAAGGGGGCGGTGCTTAAAACATTGAGAACCTAAACTACTAGCCCTACCACCGATTTTTTTTTTTTTAGAAACGGTATTGGTTCTATTATTGAGGTACTTCTCGCCGTCTGGCAACTTGTTCTGTACGTCTGTAAACTTTGGTATTTTAAGATGTTTCGTTAGATTACTAACTTAAGATTTATAATTTATAATATTTTCTGAATTTTGGGTAATTTCATATTTTGATCATTTAATTTGTTGTCTAGGATATAAATATTCTTTGTTTATTTATTTTTTGTAGAAATTCGAGATATATCTACACAATTATTGTTTGTCACCACAACCTTGCCATAAGAATGCCAGGTACTCAACAAAACCACGAATGTATACGAAAAATGGTAATCATTTAATCATGCCTCCATTATCACCTAATTTTGGTAATGACGCCGTGCAAAGAGAACTAATGAAAATAAAATAATAGCAACAGGAATTGTCATTGCAACTGGTAGTTTGTAGAATGTGTCCGATAGTGTAGAAAAGGTAAATCTTTGGCAAAAACATATTAACAGATCAAGAGCAGTGGCAGATTGTAACCAAGCAAGATAAAAGCGAGAAAGAAATCAGTATAAATTTTCAGCAGAATATCTAGTTCATGAATGAGTTAGAAACAGCTGTCCTCGTATGAAGCTTTCTCAGTGGAATCGATCTATTTTCTATACAGTATGTAACATAGCATGCATGGCTCGTTGCAGACTTTATTAATATTTTATGTGAATGGGGTTCGCGTACGTCTTTGTCATTTGTCGCAGTCCTACAGCGGGCGGCAGTGGCACCAGCTCGCTTCTGCAGCGCCAATATGCCAGTGTTCAACATTCTTCTCCGTAAACTTAGCGTCGTCTCTTCGACTCACCGCTACCAGATTTTGGCTGTGTCGTGAGTTAAACCTTTGCTGCGCACTTATTTTAATGGCACGGTAAAATACATGGGACTTCACCTAGTGTCTATTGGCAACAGGTATCTTGCACTGTACGCGATCATTAAGGATAGTTCTCAAAAATGTTGTAAGTGAGCAATGCATAAAACTAAAATCGATGCTAACCTGTTGCAGTAATTGATCGAAATTAGTATTCAAAGCAATTACAGCATAAATGCATTTGAACGAGTATAAGATACGTTCTATTAATGTAACTTTTTGCACAATAAAATTATAATTTTTGTGAACACATTTGATAGCCTTCGTAGTGCAGTAATGAAAAATCCCGCTTTTCTTGGGGGTTATATCCCCGACTCGAGACAAACGCATTTGCGATCCACAAATGGGGAGACCAAAAAGTCTTTCGTAGTTTTTGATTTCCACGACAAGACTTGCGTCTTACTGTGGGTTCTAAACTGTTTTTGATTGTTGGGTGTCTAACGAGAGCCTCCTCCTTTTTTTTGAAGTCGGTTAAAAATAAAACTGTATTAAGTAGTCATCACAAATCTGAGTCGGTTTGATGTAGAGTGCAACTCATTTGCTTAAACGTACTCGTAGAATCAATGCTTTGTGAATCCGCGTAAGGGCATTAGATGTCAGCTAGATAGATTAGTGTGGTCTTGAGTTTGAATCTCCGATCCGGCACTCCAAAATGTGTTAGTATTTTCAATTTAGTGGTGTACAATAGCCTACCACATCCTTGAATAGGAATAAGTTTGATAAACTGTAGGTCATAGATGGCAATAGTCTCATCTCTGCCTGTCTTCGGAGAAACGAGCATAAGACAGCGTATGTGGAAAACTCTGTCTATTTGTCTGCCGCATTCTTGTGTGAAGATTACGATCATGAGATAAAAAGTTAGTTATTTCTAAATAGTTTTTTCGTAAGGATCAAAAATATCACCCTCGAATTGATTTATGTTTTGTAAGTATGACGTGATGTTGGAGTTATTGACGGCCCGGCGCGACGTCTTCAATCAATAACGATACATTTTAAAGCAATAGAGGCAGAATTAATTTACAATAGGCAATAAGGACAGACGGTAATCGCATTAAAAAACGTGATAAGAGAAGGAAAGAGAGTATAATATTTGACCCAAAAATCTATAGGTACTAATTCTAATTGCTGATTTAAGTTTGCTTGCATGTTTGTTACGGATTCACTTCTCAAAAACTCAACCAAGAATTGTTGATTGTTGCATATATTCGTTTCTAAGGGCGCAGAAAAGCACAAGCATATTTAATTCAGAAAAAAGTACTGTTCCAAGGGGAAAAAACCGTTTTGATTTTATATTAATGCTTTCTGTATCGAGCGACTTCTTAAATTGACCGACCCAGATAAACGCTAGGAAAGCCGCCAAAAAACCCTAGCAATTATATAATTCCAGTTTCTTGGAAGTCTATGAGAATGAGCACCTGATTATCTATCAAGTATTCTGCATCAAAGCTAATCAAAAGGGGTCACGCACGACTATACGCCGCAAGCGTATCAAATATCATTTCTATTTCCTAGAAACCTTACATAAAAGGTCCAAATGCTTTGTGGGAACTTCAAAAGCTGTCTCGCCTGTACGAAATTTCTTTTCGGGGAAGAAGTCATCCTTGGCCTAGTTACAAGAGACCCGTCTAGACGGAAATCGAAGTTAGGCGTGTATTCATAACTATCGCTCACTTGGAGAATATCTACAAGACGCTGCCTGAGTTTTCCACACGACTTTCGAAGATATGCGAAGTCTCATAACTCGCTTTACGCCTTTGCGAAATGTAGAGGATTTACGCACTCCGTGGCCCGTAACTAAACGAGAGAGATAGTGATATTGGTACAGTGGCTATTTCTATAATATATATTTTATATTGTAAAGAGATATTTGTAAAAATGTTGGATTGAGTTTGATTGGCAGTTTACGGTTCGCGGCAAAAGTCTACGTCGGAACTACCTTTTCTCGATGTAAAATTATGTCGGAACAAATTTAAAATCAATGTCTATGTTTTAGTAATCCGATTGAAATTATTTTAACACTTACTTTGCCCAACACCAAAAGCCAATTAAATTTATACAAACTGATGCTAGGACATTCCTTTCCACACGATGGACTACTTTTTATAGTGGCACGCGTGATAATCATCGCCTTACGATTGTATAAACAGACAGCCTCCGTGGCGCAGTTGGTTAATCGATGAGTGTAAACCCGAGGCCGCGTGTTCGAACCCCGCAACGAAAGAAATGTTTGCGTGATGGTATTTGTTTCTGGTGTGGGTGTTTCAATCAAATTCTTTCATCGTTTCTGACACCTATAACTCAAGACTCGATCTTAGTGTGGGGTCAAGACTATGTATGTATGTGATTGTTGAGTGTATTTATTAAATCTAGTTGGAGCTGGCCGGCATAATTAACTCCACCAACGATTACCATCCACCATCGAATGTCCATTTGCCATCAAGTGCACTGTTATCACTTCGGCGTGCCAGTACAAAAAAGGCGATGAATTGAATGCAAAATTGTTTTATCTGACATAAAAGCGACGTTATGCTCGAGAACGAAAAAGACAACTTTGTGTCCACAAAGCACGTTTGCGGCTCAAATGGCCAACCGCACTGTCCACTCCCTGTGATAAAGAAGGATATTGAATTTCTGCGGAGCAAATGAAATTTTTTTCGTCGCATACTTCAGTCCGCGCAGTGAAAATTGAGTGTATTGAATATCCAAATTTTGCAGCATTCTAGCCGGTGGGATTATTTCAGATAGCCGCGGTATTTCTTTCAAAGGTATCGATTTAATATCATAGGTATTCAGTGTAATGCACGGGCACGCATTGAGTTCGAACGGCCCACGAAATTAAAGACTACGAGTTCGATCCTCGCACCCAGGCATATTGAATAAACTTTACTGTATCAACCCATATACGTCCCACTGCAGGGCACGGGCCTCCTCTACAATCGAGAGTACGATTGAGAGTGGTTAAGCCATATAGTCCACCACGCTAGCGTAAAAATCGCTATGGTATGCAGGTTTCCTCACGATGTTTTCCTTCACAGTTATAGAGTGTGGTGATTGACTATCAATACACACATGACTCCGAAAAGTTAGAGGTGTGCCCTAGGATTCGAACCCACGACCACCGTGAGCATGTTGACAGTCGCGTCTAGTCCGTTTACCAACAGGCCACCACTCACTTTAAATAAACTTTATGTAAACGTTTGTAGTATGCATTTGGTTGCCCGGAAGCTACAGATGGTAATATCTGCATCAGCCCATATATGTCCCACTGCAAGGCACGAACCTCCTCTAAAATCGAGAGTACCTACGATTGATTGAGTACGAGTTGGCAGACTTTACATACCTACAAATATTTTTTTTACAAATCTGTATCAGCCCATATACGTCCCACTGCAGGGCACGGGCCTACTCTACAATCGTAAGTACGATTGAGAGTGGTTAGGCCATATACTCCACCACGCTGGGCTAGTGCGGGTTGGCAGACTTACATACCATAGAAATTTATATAAATCGCTATGGTATGCAGGTTTCCTCACGATGTTTTCCTTCACAGTTATAGAGTGTGGTGATTGACTATCAATACACACATGACTCCGAAAAGTTAGAGGTGTGCCCTAGGATTCGAACCCACGACCACCGTGAGCATGTTGACAGTCGCGTCTAGTCCGTTTACCAACAGGCCACCACTCACTTTAAATAAACTTTATGTAAACGTTTGTAGTATGCATTTGGTTGCCCGGAAGCTACAGCTGGTAATATCTGCATCAGCCCATATATGTCCCACTGCAAGGCACGAGCCTCCTCTAAAATCGAGAGTACCTACGATTGATTGAGTACGAGTTGGCAGACTTTACATACCTACAAATTATTTTTTTACAAATCTGTATCAGCCCATATACGTCCCACTGCAGGGCACGGGCCTACTCTACAATCGTAAGTACGATTGAGAGTGGTTAGGCCATATAGTCCACCACGCTGGCCTAGTGCGGGTTGGCAGACTTACATACCATAGAAATTTATATAAATCGCTATGGTATGCAGGTTTCCTCACGATGTTTTCCTTCACCGTTTTAGTGCGTGGTGATTGACTATCAATACACACATGACTCCGAAAAGTCACAGGTGTGCGCTGGGATTCGAACCCGCGACCACCGTGAACATGTTGGCAGCCGCGTCTAGTCCATTTACCAATAGGCCACCACGCACTTCAACTTCAACTTCAAATTTTTACAAATCGCTTTGGTGTAATTTCCTCACGATGTTTTCTTCATCACATTACACGGTTTAATTAAAGAACATTCACAATTATGTCCTTGAATAATCGTGCGTATTGAAAGATGTTGCAATAAAAATGCATGATTTATTTTTTGTTCCTATTTATTCAAGTTAGCGGCACCGGGAGCAGGTAACTTGTCTTCATTATGCGATGCGGTCCTCTTACGTCCTTTATTAACTCATGTGTAACGTTTATTAAATGAACGGCGAGTTATATTGCATGCTCTTTATGAGAATAACTAAGTTACAGTAATACATGTAAATGAAAATTGAGTTAATAGGAAAGAAAAAAATCAGTTTTTGCATTTTGTAGCCATTTTAGAAAATGCGCTTGTAAAGTTTAGTGATAGACCATTTTAATTAACAATATTTTTATTTTTATATGATTTATCAATTAAACCTTAATCTCTAGCATTATCCTGGCCGTCCTAACTAACTTAATCACCTCGCCTAATTGATTAATTACACCGCAGGCAGTTTAGCCACTGGAAAGCCCACGAATGGCAGTGACCGCTTATTACCAGTCGGGCCGTAAAATCGTCTGCCTGCGACAAGACAGAAATGTATATCTATCTTGATGACACCAAGGCAGTTTTTACTCGCCCTTGGGGCTTTGTTCATACTTAATTACAGCAAGAAACGTCCCTAAAAGCCCTCAAGGTCACATGTCTTGTTCCTAAACCGCTATTGTCATTTTTCCTTTATGTTCTTGCCTCGTGTCCGTCTGGGGCCATTGTGTTTGGCGTTTAATTATCCTGTAATAATGATGTATTGCAGTACGGGATATTTTTAGAAACTATAGCTATGAGTTGGCTTTACTTTTGCTAAATGAGATTATGCGGCTATAATAATAATATCACTTCATTGTAAACTTATTTTAAAAAGAGCAACGCTAGAGTTTCTTGTCCGTTCTTCTCTGGCGAAAACTGCCTTGTGGACCGGGTGGTAGTCGAAAAAAAGTGACTGAATCTAAATAATGTATGACATTTTATGGATTCAATAAATACTTTCATTTCATATCAAAATAAATTGTAGAAATAACTTCGTTTCGAGCCGTCTGCTTGGGGAAGAGTTTGTATAAATCTAGACCTTTGAGAAATTCTTTATTTCAGTAACAAATAAGACGCCAAAAATCCTACAACAGGGATACACCACGTTGGTTCAATGTGAAATGACCGACCAAAATAAAGGGTTAATACTTATTTTATATTACCTAACGATCATGTGATTATCCATAAATATCTACAGACTTTGTAATTGTGAGTGCAGCGCAGCCTTTAAAATTATTTTTTCATATCCACACACCATTCGGCTGGCGCATTGAAGCTATTTTCCCGAACACTATTAAAAAAATACAATCAACACCGCCCGATAATTTAGATGCCAAAGGTGTAATTTAAAAACTGCACGCAGGCATTACCCATTTAAATACTTACAATAAATACTACCAATACCATAAATAATAAGGGGGTGGTATTTTCCCTTCGGAAAAGCATAGGGGTGGCGTCAAAGGGATGTGCATATAGTATTATCGGTTCTCCTTTTTTTCGGGAATTCTCAATATTATCGAACATATTTTTGCATCTAGTTTTGTACCAGCTTGTCGTCAAAATGACCACGGTACAATTATGGATAATGCAGTATCCGTCCCGCTCTTCCCCCTTTAACCCGGATATAAAAATGGTGCCCAGTAGAACTGAAAGAGACAAATATCCATAGGAAGTCAATTTCTAAACATAGCCGTCTCTTTAGGCTTCCATAGAAGACCTGTTGGCGCACTAAGTAATGTTATTAAGTTTAATATTAATTCTTCCCCAAAGATTTCTACTTACAACTTTCAAGTAACTATCTAAACACTGCAAATATAATTTACTGACCTCATACACGTAGATAATTTACGCTTTCATAATTAAATACATATCAAGAGATACTTTGGTGAAGTTCTGTTTTATAAAGACTCCCCACATCTGCAGAAATACTAATTAGAGCGCGCGGTTTATTTGAATGATGCTTATGCGAGCTTGTTAAACTAACTAAATGTTAACTATAACTTAGAGTAAGAGACAAAGTTGTGGACTGGAGAGGTAAATACTTTGGATAAAAAACTGGCTGAGATTGTAATTTGTAAAACACTATGGATTAAATTGAACAACATCTAAACAAACTGAGGTACTGATTATGAATACTTTATAATAAAAAGATTACACGTAGGAAGGTTGCACCAAGGTAAAAGGAGTCGTGGAAATTGTATCAGTGTTCGATATCATTTTTGTATGAACAATTACTTGTGATACTAATTTACCCTTTTCTTATTAATTGAAGTAGAATGAATGTCGTATAAATTGTGTCAGAGATCCATATGATTTTTGTATTTACAACTACTGTCGATTTAGGATCGAAATTAATGGTCGTTACATTATATTTTTCCTCTACTTACCCTTTTCTTATTACTAGTGGCCGCCCAGTGGTCGAAATTCGACCAAATCAAGAAGAGATAAAGTTTTTACCTGTATCTTAAATCCTCTTTTTTGCTCTAAACTCGCGTGGTGGACTTTATATTATTGCCTAACCTCTCTGAATTGTACTCTCCATTGTAGAGGCAGGTACATATGAATTAGACTACAAGCCCGTGGCAAAAAGCGATGGGTCAAATGAACCACCAGGAGACCTATTTGGTAAGATACAGGGGCATAAAATAATAATATTCAGCACTATGCCGTCACTTGTAAGCTGTCCGTCTCAGTGCAGATGAGACTTCAAAATCATCAAGGAGAGGGGTTAATTTTGGTCATTTATTTTTGTACGGCATTTCTACCATCGATAGGTCCATGAAAAATAATAGAAATAACACGTAGTGCCGTACAAAAATAGTGCGTAACAAAGTCGGAAGAACGTTAGATATTCCGGCAAATTTGTCGCTAAATTTGGTCATTTGATTTTAAACGGCATCGGTTCCATACAGTCGCAATACCTCTTCTAAACCATTATTCCACAAAGCCGTACAAAAACTATACGACAAGGAAGAAAAATCAGCGGTTGCAACCCACTCGCTTTCAGTGGTCCGGGGGGTGATTTGATACAATATGGGATTAATTTATTTTGAAAGTATTTAATGCATAGATAACATTTTTTCACATGCCGTACATTTTTTGGTGATATAAAGGTGTGTAGAGCGGAAAATATCTCTCGAATAATTCATGTAATAAAATATACTTTAGGGTGATATTTAGTATGATATTTACTGTACAGCATTTATACAATTTATTTGTATCTAATGCAATCATCTATAAAAAGTCAATGCCGTACATATCTGAAGGTTCACATTGATAAAAGGTAGTAAACATAACAAACTCTTATTATTATTAATTCTTTTTTTTTTAACTTTATTTGTCCGCAAAATAAGATGAAACATATTCATATTTCAGAAGGTGATTGAGAAGAGGATACGGACGTCGATGAGGACCTTGATTCCGATACCGACTCAGTCGCTGATTCAGATATTGAATTAAAATTTGAAAGACATACCTACCTATTTTTTCATTTTTGTATATAGTATATCATTTAGTATATTTTATAACACAATTCAAAAAAATATGTCCATGTTTGCAGTATATGACATCGAAAAGTTTACAAAAATATAAATACTGAGCTTAGTTATAGTTTTTAAATTTTTGGATATAATATACACTCAGTTTCACTTTAAAAGCTGGCATAATGATTTTTTATACATGTTATTCATTATTCTCTTCAAAAATATGTTAATGCCGTGTACTATCATATGACCATGAAGTACTCCTGAAATGGTAGTGCCATTTTAATCAGCCAAAAATTATGTTCTGCATTAAAATGTACGGCATAATTTTTTCTTCATTTGTTTACCTGAGAACTATTCAAAACAACAATAATATTTAGAAAGTTGCTGTATTTCACTAATCTACGATAATTTGAACTTTTGAAATGATTTGAGAAAACTCATATTTTATTTTCCTCTCCATTTCTTTTCAAACATTTTTATTGAATGGCAATACTAAATAACAATTGTATTTAGCAATATAATGTTAAAAAAACAGGTTGTCGTACAGGATCAAATGACCTTTCAGCTTTAAAAGTCAAATTTATGGATACATTAAAATTAACAATAATTTAGTGACGGCTTTTTTTAAAATAGTAATTTTGAGTGCTACTTAATGTTATGAAACCGATGCCGTACTTTTTCATATCACCCCCCGGACCACTGAAAGGGAGTGGGTTGCAACCGCTGATTTTTCGTCCTTGTCGCATATTTTTTGTACGGCGTTGCGGAATAATGGTTTAGAAGAGGTATTGCGACTGTATGGAACCGATGCCGTTTAAAATCAAATGACCAAATTTAGCGACAAATTTGCCGGAATATCTAACGTTCTTCCGACTTTGTGACGCACTATTTTTGTACGGCACTACGTGTTCTTTCTATTATTTTTCATGGACCTATCGATGGTAGAAATGCCGTACAAAAATAAATGACCAAAATTAACCCCTCTCCTTGATGATTTTGAAGTCTCATCTGCACTGAGACGGACAGCTTACAAGTGACAGCATAGTGCTGAATATTATTATTTTATGCCCCTGTATCTTACCAAATAGGTCTCCTGGTGGTTCATTTGACCCATCGCTTTTTGCCACGGGCTTGTAGTCTAAATTGGCAAAAATCATTCTCTTAATCGCGTACATTCGTCCGTACTAATCTCATTAAGTATTTTAAACAAAATTGTATTACATCACCATTGAATCAATAATTGGATGTATTTCATATTTTCCTTTATGAATTTGCGATAATAATTATCTTTATATTGTCGTTCACATAATTCATTACGTTATTACAATCACTCGGCGTATTAAATTACGCGGAATTATTTAATTTTATACTATTCAGTATTCTGTCGTTCAGCTAAATTTATGGTACGATACATAATAATATTATAATTGCAAATGTTTGTAATAATGGATGTTTGTTATTCAGTTTTACTGGAGGTAGATCTCTCATATATGAGAGGTTGCCTGGGTAGATACCACTACAATGTCAATGTCCCGTCAAACAGCAGTGTAAATGCACTGTTGTGTTATGGATGAAGGATGTTGTAACCAGAGTAACCAAAGAACATATTGATACTTAACATCGTATGTTTCATGAGACATCTTGCTATCCTGATGGCAAGCCCAGTGGAATGCCAAGCGTTGCTACTGTCCAGGAAGCTTACCATCGAATGCCATGCTCAGCTCGCATTCGAAGCAAAAAAGAATAAAAAAGCAAATCATGACAACCTGGATTAACATACAACCTACGTTTATCCCGAAAATATGTAGTGTTACTGTGTGGTTAGTTAGGAATTCTAATATATATATTTGATACTGTTTCAAACTCCCATTTTTTGGCACATGACAGGAGAGGACAGTATAGCATGCTTTTCATTATGGGTAATAATGGGACGAGACAGAACAGGATATAACTAGACGGGACGGGAAAAGAAAAAGTCGTCAGCGATCGCATTGAAAATAATATTATGTAGGTATGAAGTAATATGTTGTTTATGTGGACTAGACTCAAAAATTATTTGCATCCAGGCGGAACCAGGCCCAACTGTAGTATTCAATGAAACAAATATTTACTTGTGAAATCTATGTATAGTGTGCTGCTTTAATGATAAATAATTAAATAATGTTATGTTATTAATTTCAGTTCATATTTTCCCCCATTACGATATACTATTTACTTGTATACCGATTACTAAAGAACTATTTACTTATTATAAGTAACAACAATATTTAAACAATAGTCTTCCTAAATCCTATCTAAACAGCTGTTTAAGTTTTTAAGGTCTCTTTTCGCGTGGCAAGAATGCGTCTTAAAATATTTGGCGGGCTGCTCTAGCATCTTACGATCTAGAATAATGCTTGCAACATAGCTTGGATAACGTCTGACTACTAAAGTTATCTCAGTGCTTCATATTACATGTCCTCCTACAAAATTCGTTTATTTTATAACCTAAATTCGTTTGCATATACATATACACTAGGTTCTAGTCTAACAAATCTAAAAGAGAACAAAGTTAAATACTCCTTAATTTTGTCAGACAAATATAAGACTAACTATATTAAATGAGATATTTCTATGTGTATAATTAAATACTTACAATCATTAATAATACATTAACTACTAGAGCAGACATCATTTTGACAACATTTTGTTTACAGTGTCCGTTCTAGTATAAAATATCAATGCTTCCAACAGACATACACAAAGTCCTTGTCCTATATTAAGATACGTTTTGGTGTCGTGGGTGTCAAAACCTAGCACACACCTATACTACAGGCTGTAGCAAATAAAGAGAGAACTATTTATCTTATGTTTCATGCTTAAGCTAGACTGCGTTAGAATTATTGTACAAAAAAATGCCGAAGCTCATGAACATAGACTTCACCATCACGTGAACGTCGAGGCCATCCAGTTCCTCGAGTCTCGACAACAAGGACTTTATGAGAAGACTGAAAATGACAAAACCTTTCGATTTAGTGATGAACAGTTAGTGAAACATAGTGCAGTAAGTGCTAGTGAAAAAGAATAAGCGAATATTGTGTCTTCCCCTTAATAAATACAATAAGAAGCGTATTATTAGACTATTCTTAGTTGTAGTCTCTTTAGAAGTTTAGGTTAAATTTAAATAATTTATTAGTCATAAGGCTAGATCATTATTAAAATGATGTCTTCAGCATCTGCCATAATACAACATTTAAAAAAAATGTTTTATACTTATACTAATGAATTGATTAGAATAGTTATCATTTTATTTAATCGCCATAGTAAAAAAAAGAATTAATAGACGGCTGTACATGCATTCTTATAGAGACTAGCTGGTTTCCGCCATTTTGCTCGCCTGGTTTGTTGTATAGGCTATAAGTACACACTATTGCAATTTTAAGGGTGTAGATTATAGATTACAAATTCTCCCTCGTATAGCGGTCACAAAAGAGCTTTATCGTGGCGTTTTTTTTACCGGCTGCAGCAAGATTCTAAAGGAAGGGTAGTGATGTAAAATCTGTTTGTTCATCAGTAGCGCCTAAATTAAATCCCCCATTTTTATTAGAGAGATTTCAGTCGATTCGTTATGGTTTGTTCCCTGTAATATTTTTTAAAAACAAAGGAATGATACATAACAAAACTTGATTTATATTTTAAAGCCGTCCATTTTTTGCGTGATAGACCAATCATTTAATTATTCATTTTGAATTCCATCTAGGGTCCACCCTTTCTAGTTTTCTCATGATCGAATTATCGACCAGGAGTCAGGACGAATGGATTATGCGGTAATTAGCAGTACGCAACCGACTTAAGCCATCCCATTTATCGTGGGAAACTCTCCCCAAAGTAAGTACATTGACCCATGGACATACCTTTACATTCTGATGTTTTCATATTGGGTACATATTGATTCTTAAATGTCAGGTTCATATCAATTATGTAGGTTTTAAGTTGGAGGCAGTATAATGTAGTATTGCATTGTGAAAACGTTATTAACTTTCTGAAGTCCTTTTATATGAAATTATTAATTACTAAAACTGGGCCGATTATTATACTTTTCATAATTAAGTATCTTCGTGTCCACCACAGATCACTCCCAATAGATACCTAATGCAAGGCAGCGGTTGTGCGCCACACATATAAGCTATCAGAAATATATTAACCGATGCTAAATGTCGCGTCATCAGTGTCGTCCAAGTAGTGGACCCGCACATATCGTCGCACGTTGGCGAAAATTACATTTTGGGAACATAATATTACAGTTAAAAACGATTAGTTTAATAAAATGGTGTGCAAAACCTCAAAAAAATAAAGTATCTAACTAAACACAATAAGTTTTCATCGATAACTAATATTCTTTAAATTAATTTGGTCCCGAGCGAGCTCAATTTATACTGGATAAAGTATCAATGTCAAACAGTCGAGTTCGGATGAAGAATCAGCCGTCTCTTTTTCGCATAGCAATAACCGTAATAAGCCATCTTTTTTTGACGAAATCACGCGTTCTTCTAGTGTTTGACGCATGTTTATAATATAATTCCTAGGAATATCGATATTTTAAAACAAAAATGTAAATTAATTTTATTAAATGACAATGTCACAAAATATATACTGATTTAAATAAAAATTGCAAATTACCATAATTACGTTATTTTATGTAATTTGAAATAGTTAAATTTGTTAACTAGATAATTTTACAATATTTATTTATTTATTTTTATCTTTGGCGTAATTAAATTTACTTTTTTTTCCTCTAGTTGTATACGTTTTCAAATATAATGGGAGGGTATTTATTATAAGTTTTAGTATACTAAGTTTATTGAGAATCAGTAGCAAGCTATTGCACTAATTTTAACATACATTGTATATATCGTCTCAAAAACATTCGTCGTTCGTCAAGTGGGTTTCATCGTCACTTGTCGATATTACATTTAATACAGCCGCCGTCAGAATTCAAGAAACGGAATAAGTTATTGTAGCCCTTTAGGGTATGAGGTTTAGTTATTTACTATTTCATATTTTGATCTGATCTTTTATATTAACACTTAATTTGGGTATTTCGCCATTATGGTATACAAAAATACACGGTGAATAATAGAAATAAAACCGTTACATACTAAAGTATAAATCTTAATCCTATTTTATTCGTAGTTAGCTGTTGCCGGTTGGTATAATTTATCAGATCAGGCCGGTGAAAAAATAATATCAAACATTTAACAAGTTGGTAATCAAGTTATAAAAGCGATCATAACACATGAACTTACTGACAAATCGAACTATCGATACATTTTTTTATTTATCGACTTATGCCTCATCTCTCCAGTGATGTCAACGTGACCGCGCTGCAATCCGCCCACCCCCCGCGCAGTTCCCTTCGTTGGCGTTTTCGGTTCAAAACAAAACTATCGTAATGCGGTATCTATTGGAAGTGATCTGTGGTGTCCACACAATCAACTTATTATAGGCAGGTTAAAAAATATTAATTATATTTTATTTTATTTATTTTGATTACATGTTTCATGTGATTGTAGTTGAACCATATCATAGTTTTTATTATCTTATACTTTTTCTATCCCGTCACACTGCATCCCGCCCTCTCTGTCTCATTTATTCCGCGGAGCAAAAATGTGCATACGATAATTGATCATTATTTTACTGCGCAGATATTTTTAAACTGTTATTTCTCCTGATATATTCAATGAAATCAAATGATGTACAAGCAATATTGTTCAAAATTAAATACTTATATTGATTAACGCATCCCTCTTAATAAAGATTAATACAATGTGGGAAAAAACCCATTCGCAAGAAATTATTATTTTGGAATAAACCTGATTACCTATTATTAAAAGGTTATTTTATATTGACAAACTCAACCAAGAAAGATAATTTAAGGCGTCGCGGACTTTTTTTAGAGGCCTTTTTTAAGAGGAACAATCGCAAACAGGATTGTTGCGTAACTTTAACCGCAGCGGAAGTAATCGAAGCTTTCAAGAGGAATAAAAATTTAATGTTTTTGCAACATTTTTCACTACTGCTACGCTCTTTCTGATCATAGTGTGATGGTATATAGCATAAAGCCTCCCTCGTAAACTGGCAATCCAACATCATATTTTTTTCAATTTGTAACAAACAAAACAAACTCAGTTTTACTAACTAGGCTCTTCATAATAATTGTTTGCTTTGCATTATGCTGATATAATATACTTTGCACGAGTCGCTGTGCACAGTGCAGAGTCAGTTACAACACATTACACAGCTAATGTAACATTACCTATTTATATCAACGATATTCAATACTATTTCAAAGAAACGCGTTGCGATAACAAACACCTATTGTTCAATATCCGTCAACATAGTTCATTTTATAAACTACATTTTGATTATTTTATAGAAGGTAATTATGTACAATGTACAGTTCATAAAATAAAATCCACTGCTGAATATAGGCATCCCCTTAGGATCTCTTCATCGACCTGATGGAAGCTATCTGCATGCAGCACAAAAAATTAAATCCAACTTAAAACAATTTATGTGATATATTTATTGTATCAGCTAAATATCTAGAGGAGACAAGCATTCCCAATTGGCTCTAGAGTTAAGACGTAAACACATAGTGAGGAGATCCCTCATATTCAATCCTTACCTACAGGCGTGTAAGTATGCATGGTTTGGGTATAGAGCATAGTCATCGGAAGACGATGTTTGATTGATTTGGTTCTATTTCGTTTGATTTTTGGGTTTATTCTATGTATTTTTTTTATTCTTATTTACTATGCGTTAATGCATACTCTAATCATAAAATAGGCAACTCACGGCGCGGCATCACAAAAAGCCTCGAAATGTTAGAACAGCGTAAACAAGTGTGTAGATTTGAGTTATTTATTACTGCGTTGACGGATCGGTGATTTGTTACTTTGTTATGACAAGTTTACTGTTTATAATTCTTTGCAAGGAGCTGGGAGGTCCATCACATGAGTCGAAACTATATTTATTACTGTACTAGCTTTAACACTCGGCTTCACTCAGAAAGTCTAAAACTCACTTAAGAAACCTTGCGTATCACCGTAGTAACTTTTTTTAGTTTTCTCTATTTCGATCTTGCTCTAAATTTATACCCGACAGAGGGATAGGTATTATTGTTAAAATTCTTGAAAACTTTGAAAAAAAAAGTGTTAACTATTTCAAAATTTTAAGAACACAATATACTATTGGTAGTTCAGATCTGATCTGTAAACAGGTATAATTTGGACCGAGATTAGTGGCCGAGGAATGATGTGGCCTGTGGGCAGTCTGACAGATCAGGCCAAACTAGCTTGCAGATTGTATTGCCTTATATTTTGAAGAAATCAATCCAAAATTGACTGTGACTCGCGTATTATTAGCACACCACAAAGTGTTGCATGAATTGATTATTGACATCGCGAGCAACTTGGTACCTATTTAATAGACGCGCCCCTATTGTGTCTACTAATCAAACAGAATACTCTGCAATTGACACACCCACACTATGCAATTTTTAGTGTGATTTCTCTGTCCATGTGCCCTTCGCCCTTTTTCTGATACCCTATTAATTAGTCTTAGGCATTTCTAGCAATCTAGCGGCAGGAAATTATGTTTTGAACAGTGAAATGGTCGCAAAACTTACCTTTGATTCTCATTTCCTTTTTGTTTGATCTGCTTGATAATAGACTGGTAGCTCGGCGAATCCCCTCAACAAATCGATATCCCGGTCCGGCAAGGAAACTGTATCGTCATTCTAGTGGATGCCCATTTCCGCGTCCTTATATTCCGTCGAGTATTGTCTCAAAAGAGGGTTATCAAAGAATTTAATAAGAACAATCATTCGTAAGCACAATAGTTAAATCTTAGATCGTTCATCCGTATGAACAAAAAGGTAGAGACAGCTCATAATTGTTATTAGGAGTACATTTTAAGTCTATCCATAAATACAAGTTAATTCGTATAAAAATTACATACATACATAAACTCACGCCTTTTTCCCAGAAGGGGTAGGCAGAGGTGCCAGGCCACCCACATTTTGCCATGTATTTTTCGCCTCACGATGTGATAGGACGAGCCTATCGCCATATTGGGCACATATTCCTAACTCTGGGCTGATAATGAATAGAAAAATCGAATATCACTTTACCCAACCTGGGATTCGAACCCAAGACCTCAGCTTTGTAACCGTTCTCTAATACAACTATGCCACCCAGGCAGTCGTATAAAAATGATTATATGTTAAAAACCGTGTTGTCACGGCTATTCGGTGGAGATATGTATAAGGGGATATTATTAATGAATAATCATGTTCCCTGTAATACCTACTTATCAAGAAGTCGGAACACCTAAGTTTTTTAATTGACTCATACCACTTGAAGTTAATGTTGGAATAAATAAGTATTTATATAGCTCATTTGGCTGTATTCCATTACACAGAGAGAGTGGTTCAGTAAAATTCGAATTGCCTGCAACATTGACGCGCACGCTCTCAGAAATTAAGCCCCTTTGTTATCAGTAATGCGATTCAAAAATCCGGTTGTATTACAATCTCCGTCGATTGCTTTTTTTAATACTTGCTTTAATTCATTTTCAATTTTCGCATTCGTAAATTCACTTGATCGTATTAAAATTTTTTGCAAGATTCTGTTTTGGTGTGTATAATTTATAAACACTGTTACTTAGCTTTAGCTAGACCCTTGGGGGAAACCAAAGTTCTGCAGTAGACTTCCAATGGCTGGAGAGAAGACATGCAAAAGAAGTGGATTAGCGTATGCAGTTTGCCTAAATAAAGTCAAACGGAAGTTTTGAATTGAGTTTAGTAATACAAGCTATAAACAGTTAGACAAACCTTTTTTAGAATCAATCTACTGTCCTTAATTAGAGTTTATATATACTTCACGCTTTGAGCGGTAGGCTTGAGCTGAAAATAGCTCGGCGATTGTGGAAGTCAAGTTTAAAACGTCTGCCTACTCCCTCGACCTTTCTCAACGCGACCTTCAGAGACGAAAGCGTATCTTGAATGTATACTTCTAATATTCTTAATTATTACTTGGACAGTCCGAGTTAAGGCACGAGTCTAACTTCTAACTACAGATCTATTTGTTCGTGCTCGTTCTCATAAGCTTTAAAGTCAGCATTTTTTAACATTGTTTTGGTACCCCAAGATACTAAGCGTTACTAGTTTGGGGACCTCTCTTCAAATGTTAATATGGAACGGTGTTTTAATATATATTTTTCTTATACATCACTTATCCATGAGACACGGGTTATCCTTTAACTATCGTCTTGTAGGATGAGTTTTCTATGACTTCTCTTTATTTGAATGTCAGTAGTATTAGTTGCATATTAAAGCGTTGGGACTATACAAGGGTTTTCAAAATCTGCTCAAACAACTAGACATATTATTAAGTATATGTAACTTAGAAAGCGACCACCGCACGCAATGTTGGTTAACTCGTTATACTGACCCACGCAAGTGTGGCATCGGGTTTGGTCTGTACATGTGGTTTGTGGAAGCCGGCACAATTGTATCGACCAGTGAGAGCCAACCATCTCCCCGATTTGCCATCCCAAGATTGAAAATAGTAATCTTATATTGATTTTATTACGTGTAACACATTATTGCAAGTTAATCAGAATATGCTTTTAAATTACAAGTTTACAACTACTCATAGATATATTTTTTTTCATATTGTATAAGTAACCAGGTGATCCGTGATAGAGTTGTTTAGCCCACTTTATTACTCTAATCATTAAATTACATCAATACGGAGATGAATATTATCCCGTAAAAAGATAAAAATACTTGATGAATAGCCATAGACGTAAACAACCTAATCAAAACCAATCAGTCTATATTACTTTGATTTATCGCGAATAAGTCAAATTATCGGCAAATACAAAACAGTAGCATTGAGGGTCGCACAACGAGCAATCAGGCGGGTGGTTGCGGTGGTATGTGGTAGGTGGTGGTAGGTGGTAGCAGGTGGTAGGTGGTAGCGGTTAGCTGGCTTATTGTGTCGTGACAGGCCGGGCGCGCGGGCCCTTTGCAACGCAAACATTTGCACAGCGGCGAGTAATGGTCCGCCTGGCCGGCACGCACGCACGAGACCTGCAACTCCCGCAAATATGCATTTTTTACAGTTCGTGTGAAACTTCGTTTATATTAGAATTATGTAATTTGCGAAGTGGATTATGATCCAAGCGTAACATTTTAATTTGGTGTTGGTTTATTCACAAAACACCGTACGTTTTTATTTCATTATCGTCTCGTATTTTTAGGTTGGACTGGGGAGACAGTAACTGGTAAATGTAGTTCTAAGTGCCTATATATTTTATTTTTGTAATTTTTCGCCACATCTCAATATCAAATACAACATTCACATGAAATGCAACGTTTATTCAATCCAAGCAATATTTCAGCAATACTTATGCCATAAGGTGAACGGTCTGTAAAAATCCAAACCATCGTTTTTGATTTCCACTCTTGTTCAACCATATGATTGCTTACTTTCGAATATCAAAATATTTTTCAAGATTTAATTAAACATAATACATCCTTCAAAATCATGCACCATTATATTATCGCAGTTAACAAATTTTAAGTGTTAGAACAATGCAACCAAAATTACCGGCAATGTAATTTTGATAACGTCAGATGTAGCTACGATACCACGCACAGTCCCCTTCGGGCATAGATTATGGTACAGCTCCCTTGCCGTGGATCGATACACCTTGTCCCGGGATGCCTCCCCGCACGAGATTAATAATAATATGAGCCAAACGTACCGTGGGGTCGGATTCCCAACAACTGCTTCTTATAACCACGTAGGTCATGTGTTGTGACGTAAGAAAGCTAATGCAAATCTTTACAAAAGTAATAAAATAATATTTTATCATTTAAAAAATAATATTTGAATATAGCCAAATTGGTTTAAAAACGTTTAACCAGCGCCTAAGAGAAAAGTCAGATGGAAGATTTTATTTAAAGTATGACCTGACGTCATACATTTGTATCGTGCTGCGATTGTTGAAATTTTATTTTAATAGCTTAATAGGTAGATAGGTATATACATTAATTAAAAACAAAAATCTAAAAATCGTTCAACATTGATTTTACTTCAACTTACATTTGCTTTTTTAATATCATTTCATAAGTACTATAGGTACTTAATGGTCTTAAAGAATGTCGTCGACAAATGCAGACAAAGACGCTTAGAATTGTTGTGATTCCCATAATCCTGTGACTTGAGAAAATACGATGACCGAGTTATTTCTCGTGGTTTTTTGAGACGGTCACACTCAAGTCGGGCGGATTCTTGCTGTATTTTAGGTGACAATATCCATCTGATAAATACACATTTTCCTTTAATTTGAAAATTATTTTGATAACAAATTAATCTATATAATTATCTGGGTCTACGTGACTGGTTGTGGCTATTGCGTTGTATGCATAATTCAGGTATTTTTGATCTTGGTTATTAAACAATTTAAATTATTGTGACCTTCACTGCAACGATAAACGGCAATTGCGAAATCAAAATGCGTACAGACAATGCCCAACATAATATTAGTTAATTCTATAGGAGCTTAAAATTTTCAAAGTGTTGCAGCGGGTGTAATAGGTAGCTTTGTTTCGAGCCAATCGAGTGAGCCAGTTGGATGCATTATACCGCATTTGCTCCGCTAAGTCAACCGTGTTCTCTTCAATACGATATTGATAGATAAGAACCGATACACATCCCATACGACCTCTACCCGAGTAATGAAATAAATTATCTAGTTTATTCAAATTATTAACAGTACGGACGCAGTTTCGTCTTTGACTTTTCAGAGTCATGTGTATGTTGATAGTCAACTATCACGCATTTTGAAGGTGAAGGAAAACATCTTGGGATAACTTCTACAGCATAGATTTATACTGGGTATATCAAGACTGCTAACGAAAACGAAGCCGAGAGGTAGTTTAAGTGACTACGAACACAATGTAACTAAAAATTTCGCAAAGAAACGCGTTATTTTTTTTTAATTATTTTTTAAATATCGTCGAGTTTGGGTGGTAAATCCATAGTATTTGCTAAAATAATAATTTAAAGCCTTGCGTACTATAGCGTGTTTAAAAATAAAAGGGTGTACACTATTATTTAAGAAAAAACTATATATTTACCATCCTAATAGACGATAGAAAAAGATAACAAAAAAAAATCGTCACAAATTTTTGCACGTTAGTTGCTTTGTGTCTGAATTCCCTAAAACTACCACCCGGCTTCGTTTTCGGTAGCAGTCGGTATAAAAAAGTGAAGTTTGTCAGTCTGCGCTAGGCTCGGGGGGGGGGGGGCTACTCTATACTCCGACAGAACGTCAAATGTTCATACAATGCAACTTATGTAAATCTGTACGAATATGCCTAAATACCTTACAACATGTTCGAATCCTTAAGCAAACACCGTAACCATCAGTTTGAAGGATATTGTAGCCAGAATAACTACTATTAGGACTTAACTTATTATGTCTCAGGATGGTGAGCGCAGCCCAATGCCATTGCTTGGTAATTCAAGATGTTTTTGAGTTTGGTGATGTTGATGAGCGGTCCTATCTCTTAACATCAGATAAACGGCATGCTTGTCTCGCCATTGATTGCAATAAAAAAAGAGAAAAGATAAGTACCGTACTCAATGGATGGCGATTTATAGTCTGATACAGCACGGAACCGTAGTCCTTTAATAACAAAATGTACACATTGCAATTAAAACTGGGTACAGCAGCTCACGGCATAGCTATCCCACTCAGCTTACTGCAGGTGCAATTATTTTTTTACACTGATAACCCTTTTTGCGTTTCGTGTCACCGTCCCGACTTGGTCCCGACCAAGGTCCCGACAGTACCGTAGACCGCGTGTCAATTTTCAACGTTTTATATATCGTCATTACAAAAACATTTTTGTCTTTCTCTGTGTTCTCAGCTGACTTATTATCAGGGCTAATAAATATCTCTATTTTGTATCCTTACCGAATATAAAAAGAATGGTGGGAGACATTGTATTTGCATAACTACATGAACTTGAAAACATTTTGTAAAGCTCATACAATTACATTGATTGACATAATGATAGCTAATATTGACTTAGAGTGGTTACTACTGTATTGATATAATTATGTGTTTCTAATTAATTTCCTTTGTATAACTTAATTAATTGAATTAGTATATCGTTCATTTTCTATTTGTATTCTTGAACGGTTTGTGTGCTGACTACTGTATTATTATTCTATGGATTTTATCTGAAATAAATGTTTTATTATATTGTTATTATTACAAATTCTATATGGCGATTTTCAATCCCATCATATCATATCATTAGTAATTCCTCCTACAATTTTAATTCTTCCTCTTACAATTTTACTATTTTTTAATATCTTATTATATTTCCTTACCTATATTTTATTGCATATATCTTCGCTATGATCTTAAAGCCATGGCCACAGCTCACAGAGTAAATACAAAAATAGCAGAACGGGTCGGTTGGAAAGATTAGAGGATTAGTCGCTCTGAAAACTCAATCTGGTCAAACGAATCATATTTTATAAAGCTATGTACTACCTACTCATATCCGACGAGACTAAGAAATACGTATTAGAAGTTAAACAATAGTGAACAAGGTACGGATAGTTTGATAGCCTCATGCATGCAAACAAAGATCTCCATAGTTCTGCTTTGTGTTCCTTTCAACACCCATCCAGACCAGAGCAACGTTAAACAGGCGGAAACTAGGAATCCGTTTCCCCAACTAATTAATAAACGTGGATATATGTGCATTTTACTGATTTATGTCGTAATTCACCATACAAAGTCGTCTACTAAATTATTTATGTACAAATAATTTTACTGGCAGTATATGAAACGGGTTCCTTAAAAGTTCTTTTTGTTTTTAAAAAATATAAGTTTATTCTAGCGCCACCGATTTACTCATAAAAGTGTCCCTAATTTCCAATTTCAAATAATTTAAAGTATTTGTTTCTCAAAACAAATTGATGAATTTGCTTACGAGACACCCTGTGAGTAATTATTTTTTGACGTTTACAGCTGTGCCGGGTTCATTGGCCGTCGGACTCACACCCACGCGGTTGGTAGAAAGAGACGCATATATGCGTAGGGTTAAGGTGATAAGAGAAGGAAGAATAATATCGGTAGACCAAGGAGGATAAAACAAAAAGTGCGTGTGGAATAACAATAAGCGCCGCATAATGTCGTAGAACAATAACGGCAACAAGGAAACGGGAACCGTAATCGTGTGTGATCTCAGTCTCACATATATTTAAAGTTTTTGCACTTGCCCTTGGGACTGTTAGGAACTAAAGCATTCTCGCACTAATGAACACTAATTTAAAAACAAACCGGCTTTGAACATTAATTCAATGGGAATGCGGGGGCGTTGTAATCAGTATATTTAAAGTCTTTTTTGTTAATATTAAAGGAACTTTTTAATTAACATTAGATTTCTATTAAATATGCATCGCCAAGTTAATAGGGTCAGCAGATCGGATTTTTAATGCATCCAGCTAAAATGTACATTGGTTTAATATTTGACGACCGACCTTTTGTTTCATCAGCATTTTTGGTCAGGCATACAATGCTTGGGAAGCCGAACACTTTTTCAAATTGAATTACTTTTACTTCGTAATGTTGGTAGCACTTGTATATTAATGGAAATTTAAATAATTATTTAACGAAAAATTTGGATAAATTACTTTAATAATTACCTGTTAGCCACCCAGCGACTTCCGCAGGCCCCTTCCAACAGGTCATTGTGGAGATCCTTGGGGGAGGCCTGCGTTCAGCAGTGGACTACCTGTGGCTGATACGATGATGATGATGATGATGACTTTAATAAATGAAAGTATATTTAACTATCATCCCTTTGAAATGAACTTGAGTGGAATGAAACAGTCCTAAACTATTTATTTTTACTTTTCTTTTTCACGCTCACAATTTTAGCCAATAGGACGGCAGAGAAATTGGCCCGGCACCACTATTTTGATATACGTTTCTCAAATACTAGCGCTCCCATCATATTATAAATACTCTAAGTAAATGAACTAATCAAATAAACATCTGAAACGGATTCGCTAAAAATGTCGGGCTCTAGGATTCACACCTCATTTTTACTTCACCAAAGCGATTGATGATAAATTAAGGCATGTAAAATATTTTAACGGCTTTTTTCAAAGACATTAGACAAACATAAAATCATTTTCAATAATCAAATGCTTTGTCCCTTTCGAATGACCTTGAAATTAGTTTGAACGAAGAAGACAAAATATTGTAAAGCTAAAATAGGTATCAAAACTGTTTTTCATGAAGACCGTAAAACTTTATAAATATGTCATACCTGAAACACGAGCTTCGATATGGTTAACTTAGCCCCGGTTAATTAAAATATATTTTTTCTCTGTCCTTCCCTTCACGCAGTACCCAGGTAGAGTCATGCGTGATAAATGTGTAAAATGTAAAAAAAAAACACCACGAATATTGCTGTCTCTTTCTCGCTAATAGACGCGGATAACGTCAAAGAATGGAAAACTTAACATTTATGTAGATCCGTTTTGGACCATTAAATATGTAATTCATAAAGTAGACTGACTAACTCTTGGTAAGTGCGCTGTGTTTTTCAAACACATATCTACAAAGTACATATATGTGCATATATTATGTGTATGTAGTTTTATAAATCATGAACTTTTTATTTTGCATTTTAGGAGAAATAATTAAGTAATGCTAGGGTAAATCATAATTCTTATCTCCTCTACGACATAATTATTAAAACATACAACCCAACTCATTAGGTGCTTAGAAGGTACTGCAGCTTTAGGGCGATCTAACGTAGAATTAAAAAACCCCGCCATGCAATTTTTATTTTAGTTTTTCAAAGATGACGTCCACTCGATCCGAGTCGTCCATTTTGTTATTTTATGTACTTTATAATTATGTATATGGCCACAGAAACCAAAGACTTGTCTGCCATGGTGATAACACATTAAAAATAATACGTAGATTATGGCGGCTGTGCCGTTTGAAGAGGGTCTTGTAATTTATTAAGGGTCCCGGTGACGCCTTCCCTACCCCTAGGGTGAGTTACGTCCACAAATTGGGGTGTTGTAGTGTGTTATATAAATGTATTATGTGCAGCACGGTGCCATTGCATTTCAAGCTTTGTGTCTATATGTTTAGAGTACTAATAAGATCGCAGTGTGTTATATTTGTAGATATTGGGGTTTCATACAATGGCGTACGAGACAGAATTCACTAGGTACACATTTTCTAGAGATAGATCATTTATTTTTATTTATTTTATTTTTAGTATATTTGGAACACCAACAGCACAGTATACATAATATTCTTAAGTAAATTAAACAATTGGTCTAATACAGGTAAGCGTGCATTTAATTTAGAAATGACAGAAACATCAAATCTTTTCCTATTATCATTTCTTCATTTATAAATTACACAAACAATATTTATACGATTTATTAGTTGATATTTTTATTTCATTGTGTTATTTTTATTTTTTATGTGTAGCAAATATGTATGTTATCGCTTTAAAAGTATCTATAAATAACTACCAAAAGTAGCGACAAGCGACGAACAGATGTCGCTTTTTGAACCAATGCTACGTCGTAGTTTAGTGATTAATTGAGAGATGGCGCTGTGATACAGTATTTCAGTACTAACTCTGCGGTAGGTTTAGGTTAAGTTTATATTTATTTTATCAAGAATAATTAATAAATCGTATTTTATTATCATAAATAACCATTTTAACGAATGAGTTAAGTCTATGGCGTATTGCTGTGCAATTAACTACCAACTTAAACTGGCTATTTACTATGATTAACTTAAAAATATTATTTAGTTGATGAATAGTTCCACCCGTAATATCGAAAGAAGTTTAAAATAAAATTACGTACGTACATATTAGTATTTACATTATTATTAAGTACATATAATAAATATCTTATTTAAACTTTTAAACATATAAGTAATTCAGAACTTTGTGTAGGTATGTAAGACGTTTAACAGGGTTTAGTAGGTATAGCTTACAATTTTAATTAGTTGTTAAAGATCCAATCTCATTACTTTCTTTGAACAAAATAAAGTTAATTTATGTAGGTATAGTATAATCTGCATAACCAAAACTTTATTTTCTTATTAAACAAAACCTAAATTTGGTTGGCAGGATAAAATGTGCGATTGCAATAAGCAATTCGCGCCATCTCAGGTTTCACTGCGAGTAAGAGTGAGAGAGAAAGAGAAAGACTAGCAATAATAATAATCGCGCAAGGCTAAATAATTTTGTCCCTCGCGCCCTTTCGTGCCGTTCTTGGCAACCGGTTTTGTTTGTGGAATAGCCGTAAAACGAACGGACCAATGAGGGGGCTGAGCTCACAGCAGGCGTACCATTGGCGACAGCGATAGAGAGCGTCTCTGCGAGGGGAGTCAGGGGAAGCGAGGGGCATGGGTGCGGCGTGCCGGTGCCGCGAGCATACTACACAGTCGTGTTTCGCCATTCGAAAAGAAGGTTATTGTTACAATGACACGGGCACCGGACTGTCGATAAAGTGTGTTTGTATGTCGTTTTCGTCGATAATAAGTGTTGTGTTTACTTTCACCCGTGCGAATGTCTCGATCCTCACCTTTTTGTTTGTTTTTTCTTTTAATCATTGCCGCATGGGACGGCTCTTACGTTTCAGTTAACCTTTTATTTTGAAACGATGGAACGTTGTTCTTATGGTTTTTACACCAAAAGGTATTTTATGTTATTTTTTACTTTACGGTTGCGATCTGGTGTGGGTGAGTGCGTCGCGTGTGGCTAAACATGGTGAGCCGAGGTGTACATTCGTCATCACAGTGGATCACGATACGTGTGTACATATGCATAATTATATCGCGGTAACATCGGCGACTCGACTTTCAGTACGCTAACAAGCGAAGGAGAAAGGGTTCACATAGCATTATAATCAGATATCGCGCCCGCTGCGGCTGTCGGTGGATTTTTTTATATTAAATTAGTTTTAAAAGTGCGTTCGACGCACCCCAAAAGTTTGTGCGGAACAAAGTAAAGTGGGGCCCCGGCCGGTATTATTATTGCAACGCTTCGGGGAAAAGCCGCCAGTGTGAGGCGCTCCAGCGTGGAGTAGTCGAGACGTTGCCGCGTCGAGGGTCGACAGCCGCGGGGCGCGGAGGGGCGCCGTGGCCGTCTGTCTGCACACATGCAGAACCGGTTCGCGCTTTAACTCCCCTAGTGGGCTTTGCTCACCTTTTCTCTGTCGTGCCACACGCGTTCGCATAGCGCTCTCTCTCTTTCCCGCACGTTTTCATTATTTTTTGCTTCCCCTTGTGAAATAATGACGGGCCGTTTTTATTTAGGTATCTGTCCCTAAATAGGTGTATAGCTTTATAACCCAAGTGGAGACGGTAAGTAAAATGAAAGAACTATGTAGCATGGGTCTGTTGTAAATAATAAGTTGCTACTTGTAACGACATTTACAGTACGTTGTTTACTCTGCTCGAGCGCAGGTGTGTGCGTAGTGCGTACACGAAATATTTCCTTACTTATCCGCATACTTTTATACTAACAACTTGAATAGCCAACTTTTAAAAATGTAATACAGCTGCGTACAATCAGCTGTTAATGCTCACGTGCTATTTTAACTTTTGAAAAGTTCGAATCACACAGGTGACTCGTGACGTGACTCATTGGTTCCGAAACTGAATCGTATTTATTTGACGGTTTTATTTTAACCATTAAACTTACTCTTACTACTTTTTAAAAACCTATGTAAATATAACATAATATTAGTAATTATACTGCAATTTAAATTCTATGGTATGAAAGGCTTGGGTGGCATTTTCAGACCTTATTGCGTTGCCATAGAGTGGAAAATAAATATTATATTTTGACAGCAAATATCGGCTGTATCCATGATAGGTCCTAAATATTCCAAAGGAACTAATTAATCATTTATTTTCATATATTTCAAACTTATCGAAATAGATTATAAATACTTAATGCATTTGTGAATCATAGTAGACTAAGTATTAATTTAACAGTTACTTAACTCGCACTTAGTTCAATATTTACACTTATGACTATGCTATTTGCTCGGAAGGCTAAAACTCAATTAATACCAGAATTCAGAAACCACTCAGTACCTACTCCGTTGCTTTTCAACCCTTCTCGCTTATCTGTTATCATCATCATCATCATCATCATCAGCCTAAACTGTTGTCCACTGCTGGACATAGGCCTCCTCCAAGTTGCGCCATTTTACCCTGTCTTTATATCTGTTATACCCGCCCTATATTAACCTTAGATTTTTCTACATGCTTCTAAATATAATGGGTTTCATTTCTTTGCCACAAGCCTGTATGATATAATTTATTTTAGAAAATAATCTAATAAGGAACGCCTAACTTAGGAAACGAACACAAGGCATCACGATTCGTATGTAGACGACCAGGTGTACCACTAATCAAATAATAATTCTTACGTGTGGAGCAAACCAATTCACTAAACATTTCAAATATAGTTATTAAAAAGTATGCCATTAAAGCTCTTGTTACAATGAGTGCACACAACAAAAAATTTATTGTTAGCCAACGTACAATTTAGTGTGGTTGAAGCAAAAATACCGAAGGGTCTGCGGATCTTGGTAATATCACCGTAGCAACTCGATTGTACATGTTAAATGGTATAATTTTCATTCGCCATTGTCACTGGCACCATGCGTGGATCGAAAAGCCCTGTGTCCGAAACCCAAGTAAACCTAAATATGCCCGATATTACATAATTTCCAAAAAGCGTTGACATCCGGCAAGCGATTCTTCGCTATACAAAATGTTGTTTACAAAGAAGTGTGGTAAAGGCAGAATAATGAATTCCTTAACTTTATATAAATATTTATCATTATTCATTGAAGAAAAAAGAATGTACTGTAAAACTCACCGTACGAATTGGGGAATTACCTATATTGGAATATCCAAGCACGTGGTGTCCGGGTTCAGTGTACATCCGGTTTAGATCAAGGCGACATAGACCGGCGGGAAACTGACCATTTTCGGATATACATTTTCTGTACCACACTTCACATATTTATATTTATAGATTTCGTAATTTAATTTTTGCTTACGTTTAGCCCAAAATATTGTTACAATCATGGTATATAACATATGTATAGCTGTCCCCACGCTGGTAGTGTAACTTTCAAAACGTAGAAAATGGAATATTTACATGATTTTCTTTCTAACATATCGTACCATTATATCTATTATGACTGCCTACGTTGTTCTTACTCAGCTCTTATAGTACCCATTTCTATAACTAATAGTTACTTAATTACATACTTAAATTTTAATTGTTGAATAATATCAAAATAAGAGTGGTAAATGATTTACCTTTATGGTTTCACTTGTTTATTTATACTCTTTATTGCACAATTTAACTATGGTAATAATTAAATTCTATAACACGAATAATTAATAATTGCTCTTAAAGGAAATTTCATACTAACCAGTAGTTAAACTGTTACCCTGTAGTGGACCTTATAAACTAGGGAGAACAGGGGGCGGCAAAGCTACAGTCAGCAACATAAGTCGCTACACACTTCCCATTTTTGATAACCTTTTCATGAATAAAAATTTATAATAACTACTCTGTAGTCGTAAAATATAATAAAAGTAGTCATCTGTGTCGGGAAGTGCCATAAGATATTTAAAATAATAATTATTTTGGATGATAAGACCATTCAAAATCTCGTGAATGTGTAGCGACTTATGTTGCTGACTGTACCTTTGCCGCCCCCTGTTCCCCCTAGTTTATAAGGTCCCTTAACCGAAGCGCGACGCTGCAATTAAGCCGTTGATTACGGTGAACTTCGTGAGATAGTCTTGACTCGGTCGATATTCTACCGTGCACTTTCTATAGCTAATGATTGTGGCAATCGCGGTCTCTAAAATTCGAGTATAAACAATTTTTTATTAAAACACAAGTCAAAAAAATCAAAGCTTTAATGGTATTATTTAGGCATTCTAATAATACTATTACTGGATGTCAGTTACAATCTTGGATGGGGAATTAACACATTTGAGGACAAAATCCAGAAACATTACATTCGTAAAACCGGTCCCGATTATAGCAATAGCAGCAGTTGTTAAACCGTGTCATGAACATTAAGGCCCAGTTGCGTCAACCAACTTTGCCCATTTTTTTTTTATTTTGGCTGTCATGGCGATACATTTGAAATTTCAAATAAAGTGATAGACATTTTGAAAGGCATAATTATTATGGGTAAAGTTGCTTGATGCAATTGGCCCTTAATTTCTGATTTTCGACTAGTCACTTGGTTAAAGTTCAATAATAACAGAGATTACTACCGTCCAGAATTGTCCCAAAAAGAGTCAAAAAGAAATCTACGTCTAGCGTTACCGGGTGACAAACCCAAAATATAATATCAACGGCTATTTGCTTTCTAATTTTCTTTCTGCAATATCTCTAGCTAGTCTTTTTTCCATACTAGTACCACGCAGTGATTACAATGTACTTAATTATATGTTAAGTCCAGTTATCCATTGGTGAAGATAAATCTCTCACCGCTTGACACGTTTATGCCTGTTTGACCGAAACCGGATCGACAGGCTAAGTCCGAAACACAACTTGCCTGGGTCAATTATGACGGGTTTTTCAGTTTACCGATGATATTATGCTGGGAATACGCATATTTCACCTGCAAGTTGGCGCAGTGTAGCTAATTTGCATTGCTTCAATAACTGAATTCCAATTAGGAATAAATAGCTAAGGATGTGAATTTAGGAATCCGGGATTTGCTGGATTCAGTGTGACTTTATTATCCTAAGTCTGGCATAGGCTCAGGTTCAGGTTTCGCGCTGCTTAGTTGCTAAATAGTAAAGCATTTCACGCGAAAAACGAAAATTTAAAAAATTTAAGTTAGAGGAGTGTTCATTGGAGCCATCGATTTTATCTGTTATGAAAATATTTACTTTGTGTTTGGTTGTGATCGCATGCGGAAATAAAATTGGCTAATGGTTGCGTTGGCATCTTTATGTAAAAAGTAACTGTTTTCCATAGATAAGATGTGAATCGATTTTAGCGTACCGGGATAAATTTCAAACTCTATGTTAGTGTTGACATGGATAACATATATGAGAAAATTCTAAGTAAAAAATCATGAGTCTAGAAACACCGGTCTAGGCTGCGCGTTCGCCGTCAACAAAATTTATAAAATAAGCTGAATGTATAAACATACTAGATTAGGTTCAGTTACAAAATATTCTAGAGTAGCGTGTACATTTGATTAAGGTGTTATTAAGATTAATAATGTCAATTCTTGACTAATTCTTAATGGATTTTATTAATATCGATGTGCAGAAATGATAAAAGCAATAAATATATATCATTTATACCGAGTATTTGATATAAGTATATGCCAATAATTCCAACTGGGTGTTGAGATAACATACAACATTTTAGAAACACTGTTATCTGTTATCATGCATGACTCAATGTGTGCTCTGTATGGGAAAGTGATTGATCAAACAACCCAGGAGCTACCTGAGAAATACGTTTCACTTAGGAGTTAATTTATTGGTTAATAGCTGGTGCCCATACCTGAAATAAAAATTCCAACAATATTGGTATAATTTTATTAGCTTGTTATATGTGCCAGTCTTTGTTGTCATCTACTGGTATAAAACAAAAGGGACTATACAATATATTCCATCCCAGTAATTTCTGCCTGCCAAGAATCGAGAGTCGAAGCTTGGCGACTCACTTAGAGGCTCAAGCTTGTCATCAATTGGCAAAGAAACGATTAGAATAAAAATCATAGCTACCATCGTACACAGTATTTAAGGCTTACTGCGGGCCTCGAAAATCCGAACATTTGAACTTCGTATGGTTTCGTAGAGTAACCCGCCTGTCAGAGGGACCCACGTAATTGGTCTCTGCCGTTCCTCTGTCGTTTCTCCTACCTATGGCAATTCGATCAAAGTACAGGCCAGTATAATTGCATCAACCGGCCAGTTAACCTTCTCACGTCGGTGGATAATCTATATATATCGCGTTAATCTATAGTCTATTTGAACGGCACTGGATTTTCCTACGTTACTGCAGTACGAGTAAAAACAGGGATATAATATTGGAAAAAACTAAAATTACAAATATTTAAAAATCAAACGACACCCGATTAGGTGAAATCCATTACGCAGAATGTGCGTAAGTACTGCGTTCCATCTCAATCATTGTAATTGTATTGATTAGCTTTTTTCCGCGTAGATTTACATTTCACGTCTTTGGTACTAAAACATCGTCTAATGGCGAGATTAAGGTTCCCTTTGTTTCTAAAATTAATATCGATGTATCGCTTCATTCGTTTCTTCCTAATTATATATTTATGTTTTAAGATAGTATTTAACCCGTTGACGTAAAATATATGGCCGGGTCCGAGAGCACGAAAAGTGTTGTCACGAAAGTGATCCGCAGCACCAGTGCAGCGGTTGTGACGCCACAGCGCACCGGCCTGTAAGTCGTCGACAAATGCCTAATTGTATCATTTGTGGGTGCAATAAAGATGACCGAAAGTTCACAAAAAAAAGATAATATTTCTTATCACCGCTAAGTAAAAAATATATTACTTTAAGTCAATATAACATTTATTTTAACATTATTGAAAAATGATTTCATGGCCGCCATTGACGTAAAAATCTAACAAACAGCGTGATTTTCACAGGCATCTTGTTGACGTACCCAATGTACTGAAGGGTCTGGCCACGTCATGGCAATGGATTAGTTTTCAAATCAATGATTTAACCACAATTTATTTGGCAGTGACTATCCGTTAAGAAGGGGCCATAGGACTACAGCGTAATATTTCTTGCAGTTAATGTTATCAAAATTTAGATAAGTGAAAGTCAGTCTAGTAAATAAAGAACATTAACAGAAAGCGATGCCACATTATACCGTGTGGACACAAGTCACGTCGTGCACACTTCTGAAGGTGTAGTGCTGTCCAGACAAGACATTGATATTAAAATGACCGATCAGTGCTGTTGCGGCTCATAGTAAAGTCAAATATTACAATAATAAGGCGCCGAAAGCGGATGTCACACTCTTATCACGAGACACTTTATATTGCGTCGAGAGGAAACAGTTCAACCCTCTTTCCTGTTTTCCTGTACCTCGGAGCAGGTCAGAGTGGGTATGTTGGTATCATGAGCCATCCGTACCGGCATAGTTGCGGATGTTGCGGGTGACCCGGATCCCTAAAAACCCTACGTTGGCAAATCGACTGAAACCTCTACGCGGCCGTTGCGCGTTTACAGGCGGCTATGGATATTCCAGGCCGAGAAGCGCCCCGGTATTCCATAACTGCAACCACCCGGCGCAAAACAATTATTGGTCCCTCTTATTGGAGGACATATTATCCTCCACTTAAAACTGAGGTTGCACGGCCGTTCACGGTGTTGTGGGCGTTCATGACACAAACGAGACCATGAACAAATCTTGCATGTTAGAATGGCACTTAGTAAGTGCGCACCAGGTCCGCATTGTGGTTAGCGACGCCGAAATCCCCTCTGGGACACCTGTTACTACGGGCAGGTCCAGCGACGCACTTGCGTGGACACTATGACGGATTTTCCTTGAGTAATGTAGTCGATAGACACACAAATCATAAAATTAATACAAGTACTAACATTTTATGATTAGCAAAATTATATGGGTATGCCGATCAAAATAGTATTCAATAACCGTATACCAAAATTAAGCATTATATTAAATCAAGTTTGTATTGGTTAATGCCTTAACAAATCAATTTTCTAAAAATATTTTGTAGGAGAAAAACTGGAGTAGCAGTAGTAGACGTATTGCATCCACCCTAAATAAAGTTAGGCCAGGAGTACGCAGCGTCTTTTCTTTGGCCCTTATCAAAATACATTACACATTGAAGCCAACAAGCCTTGTATCTGTATGTAGACACAACAGTAACAATAGTAATGTTCATTGTATACGTGAAATATATTGACAATGGTAAACAACTGGATGCCTTCACTGTGTATTGTTTATGCTCAATCGGAGTTTGACATCTGAGTGATATGTTGGCACGTCTTAATACGTCTACGAATAATCTATGGAAATATAGTGTGTCTGGTTCATAGCTATTTTCCCTTGGATAACTATTTCCTCTATCGCGTCACTTGCCCGTTCACCGTCATCACTGTTTGTGTTTTTTGGTTATACAGGGTATATCAAGACTGCTACCGAAAACGAAGCCGGGGGTAGTTTTAGTGACTTCAGACACATTGCAACAGAAAATGTTGAAAAAAAAAGCGACATTTTGTTTTTGTTATTTTTTTCTTATGGTCGTATTTGGATGGTAAATTCATTTTTTTCCTAAAATAATAGTGTATACCCTTTTATTTATAAGGACTCGAAGGTATAAAACAGTTTAAATTATTATTTTAGCAAAAACTATGGATTTACCACCCAAAAATTATGATATTTAAAAAATCATAAAAAATAATTGTCGCGTTTCTTTGCGAAATTTTTAGTTGCATTGTGTTTGTAGTCACTAAAACTAGCACCCGGCTTCATTTTCGGTAGCAGTCTTGATATACCCAGTATATTATTACCATTGCATTTTTTAACGTTATTAATTGTTACTCCTGGATACCTAGCATATACTTACTCATTAATATATTACTTAATCATTAATCGATGACCAATTATTTTTGGTCCGATAATATTATATTTTCATTCTTCGGCAGTCGAATTTTAAACGCACAAACTGTCGAAGACATAGATGTATATTTTTCGAAATTTCTTGTTAGACAATATAGTCTAGTCGACAAGTTGAAAATGGTACAAAATAGAGATACTGCTCTTAAAATTATGTGCGATAGCTCATTGGATCCGGAATGACGTCTAGAAAAATGTGCCAAAAGCGTGTATTAATTAGCACATAAAAAATTGCAAAAGTTATAAACAATTGAAGATGAAAAAAAAAATGGCATTTAGTTTTTTGCCAATATTTAATAAACTATTAATATTTAAGAAATTTCAAAAAAAGATTCTGAAAGAGGAGGTTTCCAATAAAACTCCGAACTCCCGGAACTCTATCTCCATTATTTATAATTTTAATTTAACGCTGAAAATAGGTCTGCGCGTGACATTTTTAGGATACGCGCGTGGCGTCAAAAGCGAGTACGGCACATTATTTAATTTATTTAAGGTATTGAATATTTTTTTAATTTGATAAAATTATGGTGTTTTCTGAACATTAATTTATTCCCGTTGGTAATTTTACTTAAAGTTAATTTTTCAACAAGTTAAACAATTGTTAACTAACGAAATTTTCTCGAACTACCGTCTTAATTGTAAGTAAAAAAAATGTTTAAATAATGGTCGTAAAAAAATTCGCTTCGTAGAGCCTTTCTTACATATATGTACTTAACGAGATCGTGCTGATTCCGGATCCAATGAGCTATCGCACATAATTTTAAGAGCAGTATCTCTATTTTGTACCATTTTCAACTTGTCGACTAGACTAATAGAAGATATAAATATTATGTCAAATGTTTAACTTATGCCAAGATTTATTTTTTATTTTTTATTAGCCTATACTGTGTCCCACTGCTGGGCAAAGGTCTCCCCCTTATCATTCCACTTGACCCTGTCCTCTGCGAGCTCTTGCCATTTTGGCTCGAATGCATCCAACTCGTCTTTCCACCGCATCTTTGGTCTTCCGCCAAGTTATTACGTAGAATTGATTCCCAAGATTATATATTACGAGTAATCTTTCAACATTTTCCCAAAAACAAGAAAAATAATTTTCTTACTGATAAAATTTAATCACAGAGACATTAATTTCGTTTTAATACACGAATAAACACATTCATTCCGTTCCGTAAATGATAATCAATTTTCGTGAGAATTTTGTTAGTATACTTTATTTTAAATTTTATGTCATTTCTCGTGAAAAAATACATTTAGCTTGCGCGCTAACAAACTTAATAAATGAATCTTCATCGCTATATTTTTTTATAATAATTCATATCTCGCGTAATCAGATAAATTCCATTTAAAATATAAACAATGAGCTTTCGATCAACATACTATATATACACTAGATTATAAGTAACGGCCTAAAAAACGGCAAGAAAAATAAGAGCACAAATAAGCATAAACAACCTCGGTCACTTTTGGCGTGTGATTTTGTTCCGGACCCTGTATCTAGTATATAATATTTGATCGAAGCTAAGAGCATAGAATAATATTAAATCCATTAAAATCAAGTGTGATTTGTAATCTCGTAGTACTAGTACTAGTAATCCATGTAATGCTCCTGGTATCTCCAGACTTTAATGACTTCAGACACAATACAACAAAAAAATCATTAAAAAAGTAGCAACGGTTTTTTTTCTATTTTTTACCTATCGACGACGGTTTTGTTGTAAATTCGTAGTTTTTCAAAAAATAATAATGTAACCCGTTTATTTTTAAATGTTCACAAGAATTTTAATATTTATTTTAGAAAAAACTTGGTATTAAATATAAAAAAAAAACACGATGAGGCTGAAAAAAAAACAAAAAAAAACATTTTTTTTTTAAATTTTGGGTTGCAATGTTTATGTAGTAACTAAAACCAAGATCATCGTCTTCGGTTGCAGTCTGGATATACCCTCTATATTGTTGACGTTAGCACACAACACAATAGAATATCGCAACCCAAGCGGTACTTCAGCCGAACGCAACTGGTGGTTTTTAAAAATAAAGTAATAAAGTCGCCAGAGTTACTGCGACATTTTTTCTACTATGTAATAAGAAGCCAATAAAACATAAGAGGAGTTAGGAACATAAAGCCTTTTGAAAACCGTTTCATTGAACAATACGCCATAGAAAAATAACAATTATTAAAGGAAAGTTTTTTATTTGTAACAAAAATTGAAATGGGTTCCTATAGTTAAATTGTGGAACGCCGCACATTCCGAATGTTTGTGCAGTCTACAAAAATGTTACTCAAACTCCACATTACAGCGGGATAGAGACAGGTGATTAATGTAACATCATTAAGCATTATAATATACTTCTAATGCATTAGAAACAAAATAGAATGCGAAGCATCGTTACAATTTGTAAACGGAGTTTAATAAAACAAATGGAATACAAATATCAATTGTTGTTGAAATGTGAACTTGTGGAAACCGCGTAACACAGTAACAGTACTCTTAAATTTTTCTAGAAGTAATATGGCATCTTTACTATTTATCTGATTATTTTTAGATTGTCCTTTTTTACGTTATCCTTCCTTTTAGGTACGCGCCCTCACCGTACCATCACGCAACATTTTAGTGATTATATTGGCTAATATGAAAATAGTATATTAATAAACTTACACGCTAGAATTTGTATTTAATCAAATGTGCACTGAAACTTGATCAAATCTATATTTCCATAATAAAAATAACGATAAAATTATATGCGAGGAATTAAATTAGTTTGTAGTAGTCACAGAACAGTTGAATATGGTTAGAAAGGCAATAGCCGTCAAATTGTATCAAAACCAGCGTCGTCGTTTTCGAAACACAAAACCTCAACAAATTTAATATAGCTTGAAATAGTCGATTTAAAGTATCGATAAACTTATGGAAATCTGTATTTGTTATAAGACCGGAATTTATTTTATCGATATGCTTAATGTTTTTTCCTGATACAGTTATTTAATTAGTATTAATTCGACAGACGGAAAATAAATGAGAATGATGAATTACAAATTTATATGTAAAGGATTTTCAAGGTTTTCAGCCGGGTGTGAGGTACTCAATTTTTTATTATTGGAAAGGCACATTTCGAAGTAAGACAAATTTCGAAGTTGAAATAACAAAAATGAGTCGTATGCATTGCGTAGGAACTTGGCATTCCCGTGCATTGTGTATACACGTCATCAGCAATGTATATTTTTGATTGGTCGTCTATCATATTATTATCGAATTCTTCAAAATGTCGTAATTAATAACTGTATTTTTTGGAAATAAAGGTGAAAATCAATAAAATCGGGTTGAATAGTGGTATGAAATTCCTCTTCTATTGATGTTCGACGTTTTAGTATAGAAACTGCAAGATAAAATGGCACAAATCTGCATTTTTACTCAATTTCACCGGAGCACCACACTCGAAGGCATTTCGACAGCGACTAATTTGACAAATCATCCGTTCCGCGGCAGTGATGCTTTTTATGCACCACCTTGCGACGCGTCAAACGCTTGTATTTTCCTTCTAACTATATATATTCATCTGTTTTGTGGTAGTAGTAATGCTTTCAAAGCCCTGAGAGAGGAGAAGCTTTCCTTCACCATAACACATGGGCTGAAAAGTCCCGGGCCTAACAAAGAAAACACAGTTTTCTTTGGTTCAAAATTAGCTTTATTCATCAACGTAATCTCCATCAAGAGCAACGCAATCATTCTAGCGCCACTCTAACATTTCAATACCACTTTTGTAGAACGATTTATCTTTTGCCTCAAAACAGGCCTCAGTTTCAGCGGTAACCTCTTCATTCGTGCGTAATTTCTTACCGGCGAGCATTTTTTTCAGGCCTGCGAACAGCCAGTAGTCGCTGGGAGCCAAATCTGGCGAATACGGTGGATTTCGGAGCAATTCGAAATTCAATTCATGTAGTTTTGCCATTGGTTTGATTGACTTGTGACACGATGCGTTGTCTTGATGAAAGAAAAAGTTTTTCTTTGCCATATGCGGTCGTTTCTTCGCAATTTCGGCATTCAAAGCTCCAATAACGCTATTTAATATTCACTGTTAATGGTATTTCTTTTCTCAAGATAGTCGATGAATCACCACGCACATCCCAAAATAACCTTTTCAGCCAATTGTTATGCTTTCGGGAGCTTTGGACGAGGTTCACCAGTTGCTGTCCACTCAGATGACGATCGTTTTGATTCCGGAGTGAAGTGATGGATCCATGTTTCATCCATTGTCACATATCGACGCAAAAATTCCGGTTTGTTACGTTTAAACATGGCCAAACACTGCTCAGAATCATCAACACGTTCTCGTTTTTGGTCAACAGTGAGCAAACGTGGCACCCACTTTGAACAGAGCTTTCTCATAGTCAAATGCTCATGCAATATAAAGCCAACACGTTCTTTTGATATCTTTACGATGTCGGCTAACTCTCGAAACTTCACTTTTCGATCATTCAAAACGATGTTGTGGTTTTTTTTGTTATCGCCTCATTTGGACATCCACTGCGTTCTGCATTATCGGTGTCTCTACGACCACGTTTGAAGTCAGCAAACCAACGTTTTATTGTTGTTTCTGATGGAGTGGAGTCCCTATAACACTTTTCAAACCATTGCTTCGCTTGAACGGTATTTTTTTCCCATCAAGAAGCAGTGTAAAATTAAAACACGAAATTGTTTTTGATCCATTGTTTTGAAAATAACAAAATTAGCGTCACTCTTTTTTTTTTAATTTTTTGTTATATTTAAGACAAAATAACAAAAAAATTACAATTGGTCTCACAAAACCAATTACTTGGTTTGTCTGTGAGTACATAGTAGTGTTTTACATACTTAATATATAGCGAGTTGCGAGTGCCAAATTATAAGGTTGATAGAAAATACTTTTTGATAGCTTTAATATTTTTTTGTTAATCGTTGCCGAGATTTCGGAAGGGAGACCGTTTACCAAGTACGGTAATCGCTTCCGTAGTGTCCTGTCCCCATAGTTGTTGTGCATCCTTGGTACAAGGTATTTCTCTGCCGGTACCGCTCTGGTTGGCTTATTGTGTTGCAGCGGTACCAACAGCTCCCCGCAGCTATGGTTATTAGTAATCAACTGAAGCTTGTGTTTTAATTTGGCCGGTAGTGTATTGCATAGTTTAATCTTAGTACAATAACTCACAAACTAATGAATAGAATATCATGAAATTTTAACAGCTGTCTTTTGAAGGTTAGTATTAACTGAAAAAAAGGAGACTGCAATTAAACTAGCGCCATCTATGTGTTAGGCCCGGGACTTTTCAGCCCATGTAATACATTGATAATGAGTTCATGAAATAATAAACGCTGAACAACATATAGTGGATGTTACCTATAATGGAAGGCGAAAGAGGGAAGGGGGCGTAGTATTCAACTTCCAATAAACATGGCTGTCGCATGAAATTTCAATCCGAAAATATTAGTTAATGACAGCGTGCGATGCTTTTCGCAACCAGCGTCAGTTATGAACTTGTACGCAAAAAGCGATATCTGTGATTGAAATCATAATGAACACTAGTGGCGTACCAACCTTTTTATTATTAATCCAATAATTGGAAATCAATCGTTATCCAACACAATAAAATATATAATAAATTATGACTACACACCAAATTAAATATTGTAGCATTGTAATATTGTAGCAAGGACACATGAAGTTGCTGAAACAAATTGTAATGTTTTAGTCATATTTGCAAGTATCGTCAAGAAAATACAAACGAACGCAGCCAAGCCGACTGTCCACCGGACGCCAACCATCGATAGAACCCATTGATTATGTCAAAGTGTAAAGTTACTCCCTGCCTTATCAAGCAGCACCCTGTTAGCACCCCGTATTAAATTATTAAAAAAAATGGTTTTTAATACATACTAAGTAGCCGATGGATCCTACCGTAAGCCGATTGTGAAAATTGAATCTGGAAGCTTGTCGACACTCGAACAAATAATTTTCCGTTTGAATAAAATAATTCTTTGTATTTTTCTCTCGCTTTATGACTATCCTCGCTGTCCTACTTCTAATTATTCTTATCCATCCAAAAAATGCTTATAGAAAGTTGACATCAAGTTAAATGAAACAAGATCACGGAGTAGACAGACATGTCTTAAGTATTATACATAGCATATTATTATACATAGCGTTCGCGAAAACAACTACAAATTTCGGGTAGTCTTAAACAAACTATAAAATTATGGGATGCACACATCGCTTGTACGTTTTAACGATCCTCTGAGTTACAGAGGGTCAGCTCAATTTAAAATATAGAATAAAGTTTAATATCCAAACGGGTACTATCAATAAATTGGCCGGTATTAACGTTATTAAGTGCATATAAGACTAATGCTCAGTTTTGTAGTTTTGCTTAAACCGCTTAGTTACGACGAGCTTTGCTTACTTTATATTTTATGACCATCGTTCTTACGACGTATTTGCATGATTAAATAATATAATCTATCAAATATTATGTTCCGAAAAATAGTTCCGGTTCCAAAAGTAAATTGTACAAGTGGAACAATATTAAGCACAGTTCAAAATTAATTATGATCAGTGATACACTATCTCGTAAACCACGAGTTGAGTTTATTTGTAAAAGTACGTTTAAAAGCAATTTATTCATGTTCATTGTAATAAATAATATAATTATAAAAAGATTAATAACTTATATTATTTACATGAAAATACGCGATATAATTTAATTTAGTATACTCGTAATGCAGTCATTTTGGATTAATAATACATTTAGTCTAATATGGCAAGTTCATCACCATTTTTTAAAAACTTACTTTTTATTAAATTTTTTTATTGAAATGAATGGCGAGACGAGTTTGCGCCTGATGGTAAGCGATACAACCACTCATGAACAGTGGCAGAACCTGGCATTACAACGCAATGCTTGACATTCCACTGCGCTCGCCATCCTGAGACATAAGATGTTAAGTCTCAATATGTTCAGTAGATTCTCTAGCTACAATGTCCAATGTCATATTTCGTATTCTTATTAAGCTTTAAAAATATATGCATATGTCTTCGTGTTTGGCGAATGTTGACTTTTGATTTAGCCTGACGATTTGTTTCCGACCTAATATACGTACCTACATACTCGTGATTAACCTATCTGTATCTATAGTAAAATATGAATCCTTGTACGTCCGATCGCAGGGCATGTGCCTCCGCTACAAACGAGAACACGATTGAGAACGGTTAGGTCACGTAGAATAACCTATAAAACGCGACTTAGTGATTTTGAAATGTCGTGATTGGGTGGTAAATCTTAAGTATTTTTAATTAAACGTATATAACCTGGCGTACCATAGCGTCATTAAAAATAAAATGGTGTACACTATTATTTCAGAAAAAAAAATTGCATATATTAACAGCCAAATACGAAAAAAGGAAAAAAATCTTAAAATAAATAAAACCGAACAAAACTACCAACCGATTTCGTTTTCGGTAGCAGTCTTGATTTACCCCGAATTTTGAAAATAAAATCGATATTCCATCTTCTATTTCTTTGAACTTACGATTGCGCGGAGTCTTCAACGAGGTGACTAGTTTAAAAAGTATAAAATGCACCGGACGTGGGTGTCGTTCGCTCTGTTACAGGCGGGAAATTACAAAATTTGGAACAGAACAGTTTTTATATAGCGCGCTATATGTAGATTATTAAATCAGTTGAAGTATGTTGAGCCACTAAGGCTCAATTGCATCAAGTTGCTTTGGCCTTTGGCAAAATGTTGATATAAATACATATTTATATCAATGTGTAGAGTTATAGCTAGAAATATTTATAGCCGTGATAGCTAGAAAGCTGAAATTTTCACAAATTATGTATTTCTGTTGACACTATAAAAACAAATATTCAACATAAAAAATAATATATTAAGGGGGGCCCCCATACCATGAACGTTTTTTATCCTATTTTCTTGCTTAATATTAATAACGGTAGCACGTAGACGCCTAAAATTTTCACAGTATATTAGGTTGTATATTATCTTTCAAATTAAATAAAAAGAAAGTAAATATAAAAGGGAGGCTTCCATACAACAAACGTAATTTTTAAGCAATTTTTAACTCGATGTAATAAAAAGGAACAAACGTGATTTTTAGGGTTTCTTTTATAGATGATGGTACGGAACCCTTCATACGCGAGTGCGACTCGCACTTGGCCGGTATTTTCTAAATTTTTGGTTGCATTGTACCCTTAGTCACTAAATCTACCACCCAGCTTCGTTTTCGGTCTCAGTCTGGATATACCCTGTATACATAGTCATGATCCAACATTAAGATACCGAGTCTTGTGTCATGGGTATAAGAAACTACGAGAGACTTCGGTTTCATAAACACTTAAACCCGAAACAAATAGCTGTGTAGCACACAAACATTTCTCTCGGTGCGGGGATCGAACCCGCGGCTTCTCGTCCAAAGCCGGCGTTTAACCAACTGCGCCACGGGCTGTCTTATAACGGTTAATAATTGCGATTGCGCACGTGGTGAATTTTTGACACGTGTGAATATATTTTAAAAAATATGGTGAACTTTTTGATCAGCCGCTACCGGCTATTTCGTACTAGTCAGTATGGCTATTCCTGCTTGTCGTTAATATGATATCTTTGAAATTTGACACAATGTAGAAAAAATTTACATCACGAGGGAATAGTACCTACCTAAATTCCATTAGGTTTTACTGTTATATTTAATCGACCGTATAATATTTGTGTCAGCGATGGAATTTTGCCGATGCAACTAAATAAGTAAATACATGCTGTGTAGTTTGTTATTATGCTATATATTACACCAATTATTTTTAAATCGTGCCCTTTACTCTTTGGTAATACTACTGGTATATCGTGATTGCGTTTTGCAAAAACAAGTTTTCCATGAACCAACCTTGGGCAATTACATGCAGGTGATATAAACACATAAAAATGGTCCCGAAATTGAAATCGTAGCAGGGAAAGCTTCTTTCTTGGCTGCTGGCGCCTATTGGAAGTCTAAGATAACATAATGATTAATTTTATCATACTATTTTATACACGCCTCCGAAGTATGAATGGGTTCCGATTTGTTATCGCACGTTCTAGATAATGAATGACCATGCCGTTTTAAATTAATAATTAATAATATTGATACGTTAGTACTAAGTAGAGTAATCACTACTACTCGTAGTTTAATGTGAAGTGGAAGCGGGGATCCCCGAAACCCGAATTCATACCTTACACAGACTAAGGGGGTTACTCTGTACTCCGACACGATGACGAATGTTCGAACATCGCACGTAAAACTATGAATATGCCTTAATACTTTACAAAATGTTCAAAACTTGTTTCGTCCGTCATAATCTTAAACTAAGTTCGAAGTGAATGATAAGTTTCATAGAAAATAGTATTGGTTTTTGTGGTGTGGTGGTTTTGAAGTAGACAAGTTTTATCTTATATGTTGATGTTCCACGTCCGAACATTCGAACTTCGTGTCGTAGATAGAGTAACCTCCAGAGCAGAGTACGTTTAAGAGGACAAATGGGACAGATAATTGTCAACATATTGTAATATTCCGTTGGAAATTTTAACACAACATAATAACATTTATATGCATCACGGAAAATAATGAGATAAATATAGGAACTATTCTCAGATCATCGCATGTGATTTTGATTTTAGTATATGATTATTGTATAAATAATATTCGCCCTATCTATAATTTTATCAATAGCTCAGAAAAGACAACATATTGAGAGATGGAACATGCAAGGCACTATTCAAAGAGTATTGATTATTTTCAAAATAAAAAGCCGTTAACGAAATTACTATTTTATACCAAAACGTAAGTTGAACGCCGAGCAATGAAGCATCGATTTACGATATTACGTCACACCGAAACGGTTGCAATTTTGATAATATAAAATTCACTTTCACGGCTTTCCACAGAATACTAAACTAACAGATGTCAAGCTTAATCTCAAAAAACTATGGGCTATTTTTGTAGATATGGACATCGTTTTATTTTACACGAAATTTAAAAACTTAGATTTTATTATGTTTTCATAAATAATTTGAATAACTAAAATTATGTCGCTTTAACTCCAAAATATAAGTTAGCTGTATGAAAACAAAAAAAATTACGCCATTATTTCGCATGCTGCAATTGCTCGTAGCGCCTTTCGAAATGCAACCCAAATAATCGTTGTTCTGAATGAAGTTTAAATGCTCGACAACAGATGGCGCCACTACTGAAGGGTTGGAAAAGCCTTCATATCTTTAAAAACACGCCCTTTAGGTTAAAATGGAAACTTTCTTCTTCAATGGGGCATAAAGGGCTATCACACTATATAAGTCCCTTTATCGTGCCGGGACTCCTTTTTAAATTTTATCGGCACGCACAGTTTATCAACTTAGTTTTATTATATATAATGATTTTAAATATTAATCCAACGATACGAGTGCTATTAACACGATACGTGTTTTCGCATAAGCCAGAGTTAACAACCCTTGCGCAAACGCCGAGCGTAGTGTGAGTGTGGCAACAAAAGTGAAGTACATACACAAGCTTGACTTCTGTTAGTATTCTGTGTTTCTATGAAGCTGTAGTGAACATGTTGAACGTGTCCAATTTGTTTTATACCAAACAAATTTTAATAACCTATCTCAATGTTTTAATTGGTTTCCTCCCCAGCTCGGCGGTCAGCAGCCTTATTTAATTTCCAATATGACTTAATCAGGTTATGTCCCAACGCGAATACTTTTGTCTATGTTTTTCTTTGCCTTTATAGTGCGTGGTGATTGACTATTATTATAATACAAACACGACTACGAAAACTCCGAGGTATATGCTCTGGAGTTCGAACCCGCGACCACCGTGAAAGTATTGGCAACCACGTCTGGTCCGTTAACAACAGGCCACCATCCAATGTCATACCACCAATTTTGAATATCTTCGGGCAGTTTTTAGGTTATTAGGTAGTGCAAAAGACCGAATAATTTGGTAATTATGCAGCACATATCGATTATCGATGTATAGAACTCGATTATAGTCATGGTGAGATTTCTATGAAGTCTTCAATAATGTGATTGGAAACGTTAAGAATTCTATGTTGAATTTAATTTTAAAGCGGTTTAGTATCCGCGCACAAATGCCAAACATCTCTACAGGTGTGTGTGGGTTGAATTACGAAAAAAAAAACAATAAATAAATGCTAGCGAAGCACGCTAGAGTCAACTTGCCTTTGTGTAATGGCATTAACTATTGATAATATATCACGCAGAACTATCCCTACTAGTAGCATGTCCCGTGTTTGCTCACTACTAGGACATAGGCTCTATCACATGCAAATTTGCTCAAGGCGAGACTGGAGGGCGTTTCATACAGGCAGCGTGTGAAATGCATGCCGCTCCGCACCACGTATACCGCAGTACATTGTCCATTAGAATATTGGTTATTTGAAGAAAACTTTATTTATTTATTTAGTTTATTTGAATCTCTATTTCTAGCATAATATGCTAACTTTTATAATAAATGCCAATGCGAGTTCGTTAAGCTTTCACCCCTTAGGTACGCGCGAATACCCAAACGCCATTCAAATATTTAGTTGGTTTACCTACATCCCACTTAATGAGTACATTTTAAGCGGGACTTGCGTAGATAAGTACAACGATATTTTAGTGACGATATTCGGGCGCTAACAACTCAATTGATTATCGTGTAATTACCCATACAACAGTTGTCAGGGGTATAGTAGAAGACATATATTTCTTTCGGAAAAAAAAACATTGTTTCCTGCGACTCAAGCTCCGAATGAATTGATAAAATCTACGTTAACACAAGCACAAGTGGGTAAGAAGTAGTATAAGTATTCTATTACCTATGCTCATTAGGGATAAGTAGGGTTCTAATGATGAAATCAAATAATTAATGATAATAATATTTCAAATCAGTAGTTTCAGATCCAATTCAATGCAAACAATCAATCAAATCCTTCTCGTTTATAAAATTATTTTAGAAAATACGAATGTGTTAGGAGAACGGTATTATAAACTTGATAAAATGTGTGTGTCATTCCTAACTACTGGCAAATCTGCCTACCTGATCAAGTATACAGGCATCAGCTTATTTGTGTATAATATACAATACGAATATGTTCTACATGGAATTTCTTCTCAAAAAGGTAACTTCAATGCTATATCAAGGAATACAAATAGATTATAAACTCTGATGGGCGTAATGATTGCCTATAATTATTTATAATTATAAATTTAAGTGGCGATGTGTATTGATTGTGGTTCTCAATCAGCATAAACAATTTTCTAAGTATAGACAATTATTAAAAAGCTTTGGATGTCTTTATCAGTTTGTGATTTGATAACTAATTTACCATAAAACTTTTAGGAGCAAGTCTTACTGAAAATTAAATAATGGGAACATTTCTAAGGATACAACATACATGGACCAACCTTCTATTTAAATCTTATACTATAAATACAAGATAGGCAAAGGGTGCACCACTGCCTGAGAATAATAACATTTTAACAATATGTTTGCTTCAAGGTGCCTTTAAGTGCAACTTATATAAAATGCCTGAGCCTCTGATGTAATAAGTTTTTAATAACTACCGCCTTTACGATAAAAAGTCCGTGTCGGGGCGCACTTTCATTAACATAAAAGGTGTTCCGACACGGACAGACCCGGGAATACTAACGAAGTACACTACACGTATGTTTTTCCCATTGTATTAAAAATAAATGCAATATCGGAGATTAATTAACATTAATATACATGACATTTTGGAAACAAAACTTTACAACTCTTTTCAGATGTGAAAAACTACGCTATTCTAATTTCAGTATATTCTAATACAACGATGGCTATCGGTTACCCAAAAAATGTAAGTTGTTCCTTTAACAATGTCCGTATTCCAAAATAGTAATATGAAAGTTGGGGATTGCTGACAATCGGGTCATGAGTATATGTTTTTCATTTTATAAATGAAACTATTTTTATATCGCGGCTTAACACTCGCGATTCAAGCAAATGATAAAAATACTCGAGTCGCGTTTATAATCATAAAGTGATAAGCAATACCGATTTATAGTTTTTGTCTCATTTAATCTATAGTGAATATTAAATATCTTTGAGGGCGTGGCATGTGAATAAGATTTACTGTAGTCTAGCCAATATCCGTAAGCGTGCAATTTGAATGAGGTAACTAATGACACTTAGACATCCAAAATTTGTTGGCAGGATATTCCCATCTGCTATTATAGTGACCACCGTAAACGAAGCTGAAAACCCCCTCATAGTCACACTTAGTGTGTACCGGGTATATCCAGACTGCGACCGAAAACGTATCTAATTGGTGGCTCACTAAAAAAATCATCACTTTTTTTTACGATTAATTTAGTTGTATTGTTTCTCAATCACTAAAACTAATATCCGATATTAAGCAGGCATAATCTCTCGCCGCTCTATATTTGTATAGCACTTAATTTTCATTCAGATGCTTGTAAGCCTTATTGTGTGCTTGAATAAAAATTAATGCGATATTTTTAACATGTGTGCCCTATACAAGCATTATGAGCAAAAAAGAAAGTTATATCAAAGTGACCTAATATAAGTTTACATTTGAATAATTGTGTGCCTTCCCCACTTAATGTTTTATTAAAAGTCTATTTTATTAGTTCTGTTGTATCAATTTCAGTAGTTTTAAGCATTGATTCGCACAATCTCTAAATTTACTTTAAAAATTTATAAGTCCAGCTTCTGTTGCAGATCCTAAATTTATTGTTATACTGGTCATATTCACCACAACATTAATCTTCAATAACTCATATTTTTCGTTAATTTTATTTTATTCCTTGAAATATAGCCTCGATTTACGAGGACACATCACCGATGAGGCACGTATCTGAAAGAATAGAATATCGATAATAATCCATAAGTCAAACTGTTAAAACATCGAATTCACGTATCTCATATCAAAATTAAATTCCACAAAAATATTCGTTTCTTATTATAATTAAGTATAAATTATTTAAATTCTATATTCTACCATCAACATTGTCTAAATAAAAAATATATACAACTCACAGTCACACAATTCTGATTCCACAGAAGGATGACAAGTCTTATCAAGAGGGTCAGAAACTACGATATATTTTTTGTGGTAAACATAATAGTAGATTAAAAAAAGATTCGGCATATTAACCAACGAAAACTGTAAAAGAAGCTGTGCCTTAATTTCATACTTCACTTTACCGGTTTGGGCTCTGCTTTGTCAGTTGTCAGTTTTGTTGATTTCTGATCGTACTGTATCTAATTAATAATTGATTTAATTTGTGGGAATTTTGTGTTTCATCCATGTTCTCACAAAAAAGAGAATGTGAATTTTCTACATCTTCAGTTGGCGGGATTGGCTTTTGCGTCAATATAAAAATTAACTATGTTCGCTTCTTTACTGTTCATTAAAATGTTTGTTGATAAAGATTAATGTCTTGTGGTTCCGATCTATAAACAGCTAATATCGTTAACGTTATGGCGACCTGACTTAAAGGTTGTAGGAAGTCGCTGGATGCAGGCCGTTTCCAACAGATCGATTTGGAGATGCTTGTGAGAGGCCTATGTTCAGCAGTGGACTTCCTGTGGCTGAAATGATGATGATTAACTTATGAGTTACGACATCTGAAAGGAAACGGGCTCAACCATTTTCGCTTAAAGTTAGTACGAAGGTAGCTGGCATGAACATAACATAGGTTACTTTTATTTATATTTCTGCAGGATAAACGAATTCAAATATATTTGGTTTCATTTTATATTTTATTATTTTATACTCAATGGGATAAAATGTGACGGCATGTGTCAGGAAAAACACTACTAAAGAGGACGTCAGGTCACATTTCGTTTAAATATAAAAGCATCTGTAATAAAACGTTGCTGATGTGGACTGTACTCAAAAAATATATGTACCCAGGCAAAGCCGGGTTGGGCCGCTATTTATGCACAGACACAATGGACATAAATGCAATATACTACACACTATTTTTTACATTATTTATTTATTACGGCTTTCTCGAAAGGGCGAAATTGTATTTGCGTACTCGCACCTACTGACCGTTTTAAAATATTACTCGTATACAGGCTCTAATCACAAAGCGTAAAATATGGCTCGCCAAATATGTTGACAGCTTTAAAGATAAAGTTACTTGATGCATTCGAGCTTTTTAATGATAGGTTTGTTTAGGCTTGAGGCTCATAGAAAATTTTAAATAGCTTTAGATGGCGCTAGTGTAACTAGCCCATTTTGAAACTATCCTGACTGCATTCGGAATTTATTGGGTTGTTCACAGGTTGCACTGTAGGGCTTGTAGGAAAAGAGTTCATTCGGCAATTTTTGGATAGGTGGCGCTTATCCGCAATACTTGTTCCGGGAATTACTAGTGATTAATGAATATGCACTGACGTGTTGGTGGATTTACTTTGCACGATAGACAATAAATGGACAATAATCATTGTTTTGAAATTCTTTTGTCCAAAGCTATGTTCAATAAATTAGACATCATAATTTAAACTATTATTTGTTCTCTTCCTATTTTTTAAACTATCTTTAAGTAAATGTTAACAAATCGAATATTTAATTGCGTGGGTTCTTTTATGTGACTTCATAAATAAATAAGTTTTATATTCTATTTCTATAACGTTTGATATATATCACTTAATACATTTATTTTAATCTATTGTGTTTGTAGTAGGTAAAGACATAAGTAATAAAGACGTTCCCTAAAAATATTTCGTATGTTTCATTGCAAATATAAAGCATAAGTGCGAACGCGCGAAGCGTATGAAAAATTTATTTGATGGCAGACAACGGAAATAAAACGCCTAGTAAAACAATCAAAACGGCGGCTCCACAATAAATTACATTTGTTAGAAAGAAAATCAGCCGATTTGCTTTGAACCACTCATTTCATACTCGGCGAAAGAAATCTTAAAAGGTTTTTTAAGTAACAATCAAACATCTTACTCATTTGAGGAAAGCGTTCTTTCAATCAATAAACTGGATACTGGCGTTGCAATAATGTTGGATGTGGTCGCACGAATATCAGAAACTGCATTGTAACTGCACTCATCATAAACTCATACACTGGACACTTTCATAACCTGAATAAATGAAGCCTGTCCGCTTTGTTTGCCTGCTCTAGTATCAATTAACAAAGCATACGACACGTAAAGGTCGCTTCTGACATATTGCAATCGAACTTTACAATTCCATATGCAAAAGCCATGAAATGTAACATCGATAAATCAAGGTCTTCAAACACCCTTGCGTCCCTTACTCCCACACATCCTGTCTGTGTCGCCGTCCCTCTCGTAAAATGATACGGTGCAAGTCCTCCGGTTGCCTTAGCGAGCACGAGGGAGGCAGAACACAGGCCAGTTCACGCAGGAGTGAAAGGGACAGCAGTTGGTGTAGACCACTTTTAAGGCTATTCATTCTACCACACTGGGGCTGCCCGTATTTACTGGCATTTTGCCATTGAAAATGCTAGAGTGCCAAAAATAAGGTTATTACTGCAGCTTCCTATTCGATAATGTTTTGTTAACTATTACAGTACATCCTTCAAAATATCTGTTTTAGTAATTACATTCATAACTTTATTTCCTTTAATATGACAAAAACACTATTATTGTTTTTTTAACAGATACAATGAAATCTCTTTTTTACCGTTTACTCTCTAAATTTTTTCTAAATTATTGTCCAAATAACCACGATGTAGGACGACTTTTAGTTAGCTTACCGGTTAAAATTGTACCGCAGCTTACTGGTAATTCTATGTCTTCTTAGATGATTCTTCAAAAAGCTGTCTTTTTATATCCGACTGTTAAATACATGCTTTTTTGAGCTTAATCCAGCAATAGGGCTCTGAAAGGGGAAATATATAATAAACTTAAGGTAGTGTTAAGCTTAATGTCATTTTTTTTAAAATAACTTAGGTTTCTTACGAGGCTTAACGGCAGCTGCCATTTCCGCGTCTCGGAGGACTCGGCGTCTGTGTATGCTCTTTGGGGCAAGAAATGAGGAGCTTTGAATGTTCCCAGTCATAATTTGAAGCTACTTTACTGAAGCGCAATAAAAAATACTTGGTATCAGAGTTCTGATTACGGTGGCTTACACATAGCATTCAAACTTCGAATGCTAATTATGGGTGATATATTTTGAAGTGAAATAATCATGCAATTAGACGTACTTAGTTCTTGTCTCTTTGTTGAATTGTAAAAGCGATTGATCTGTAGATAGTTTTTGTAGTTCCATTGTAGATAAAATAAAATAACATTGAGTAGAATGGAATATTCCAGGAGAATGCTTTAAACTTATTTAGGTACGATCCATTTTGCTTTAAATAAATCACCTTTCGCTGACATTCCATACGAAAATTCAAACATTATGCGTTTATTTTCACTTTTAGTTCATCTAGTACTGTATAAAACCATAGATGCTCAGTGCTGACCATGAGACTACAATCGAAATTTCGATTGAGAGGCAATGGATCTTAGCATTCTGGCTTAATGTTGTTTGGCATGTACAGTGCGTCTAGTACGGTCCCCAAATTCATCGCTGCCACTCAACTATGCACATTTGAAAATTAACTCATATCCACGTCATTTATTCAACCAATAAACACAGATTTTCGTGTGAGAACTCTTTGGTTATTTACCGTCAGATGTGCCATAAACTTGACTACCTTCGAAACAAATTAAAAAAATATAAAGTCTTAACAGCGTACAAACGGCATGGTCCAAGATCCCAGGGCCCCCAGACGTTACTTATTTTCTCATAAAAAATATAAATGGGATAAAGTAGTGTTAGTACGTACTTTGAGTGTGTGCATACCTGCTAGCTTGTGTCGACGGCCAATTCATAGATACCAGGTGCTAAAGGTAGATAAATACAGTACTGATTTTTCTTAAATTCTCAGTGCTGATTTTCACATATGTTTTAGATAATTTTGTTAAAAATTAATAATCATTATTGCCAGACACTTTCCATCGGCGCTTATCCTTAACAGACGCTTTAAAGCTTCAAAAAAAATAAAATATTTTTACTTATAATCTCATTCTTGATTTTTATATATGATACTTAGGGAACTATTTGAACGTTATTTTTGTTACAGAAAATGAAAGTAATAAGGATGATAATGAAGATAGTCAATGCCAACATTGGGTTGATCACTTATCAAACTTATACGATGATGTCAGTAAAGATCACGCTGAATTGTAAAATGTTCAAACTACATATAATCCGAAAGAAGAAAGACATGTATAGCTTTGTGTAATTTTAAGATGTATATTTGTTGTCTTCCAACGTCCACCCATTATTGTCAGGACTAAAAATACTAATTTTCTTCCAGAGACTAGTTATGTAATTAGCTCGTCGAAACTGCTGTAAAAGCTCACTTTTGCATGGTGGTAAGTTACTTGCATCAAAGTTTTTCATAATTTTGCGATTGAACTCTTCATTTACGTCACAAACCATATAAGTGTTGATGAAGAGTTGGAGTCGGGCAGCATCTACGTCAATTATTCCGGCCATGTTGTACAGTTCACAAATAAATTTTTGTATAGTGTTAAACACATTTTGCTCCAGTTCTTAGTCACTGAATATCGCCGAGTTTCATAATTGCTATCTGGTACTCTGCATTTTTAAGTAAGAAAGATGTCGATAAATAGATATCTCTCTCACACTCAAGCGTACAAATAATGACCTCGCGCTCATACACATAGCGACACTTTATGTGTGTCTGGGGGGATGTTTGACCCCTCCCATTGGTCTGGCTGCTGACCAGGGGTGTTCAAATAGTTCCCTAAGTATCATATATAAAAATCAAGAATGAGATTATAAGTAAAAATATTTTATTTTTTTTGAAGCTTTAAAGCGTCTGTTAAGGATAAGCGCCGATGGAAAGTGTCTGGCAATAATGATTATTAATTTTTAACAAAATTATCTAAAACATATGTGAAAATCAGCACTGAGAATTTAAGAAAAATCAGTACTGTATTTATCTACCTTTAGCACCTGGTATCTATGAATTGGCCGTCGACACAAGCTAGCAGGTATGCACACACTCAAAGTAGGTACGTACTAACACTACTTTATCCCATTTATATTTTTTATGAGAAAATAAGTAACGTCTGGGGGCCCTGGGATCTTACTCTAGCAGGTAAAAAGTTTCAAACAGGTTTTAGGTTGGTAACATGAAATCCCGGTGCTTTTTTAAATATACAATATTTGGAGATTAGGGCCTCTGTGTATCGGCATTGTTTTTGAATACCAACTAGTTTCTAGGCTGTCTTGATGACAATTGATTACCTATTACTTTGAGCTTTATTAAGAAAACTTATTTTATTAATCGTTTTACCAGTTACCGAGGAATATAATTTATAAAAAATTGGTATTAAATGAAAATAAATTAAATAACACTACCGGTTATTGTTAAGCGAATACGTTATAAATAATAATATGTAAACGGGAAAAACACGTAGTAAAAGGAAATATTTCGTTAAGAATACCGCATTACCTCTTCAGAGTGGACAACACATGCCATTTACAATAGTACTTTAACAATTTTATTTGTGCATTATACTTTTCTTTCCGCCATTGTTGTGTGTAAAACATGTTGTGTGATGTGTTTGGTATACTTCATCACTAATTTACTTTATGACTATATTAATCTATTAAAACTGACACGCTCACGTATAATAAAAATGGTTTAAGGCAATAAATACGTTTTCTTGTTTTCAGGTCTGAAATCCTAGACAACGCACAAAAAAAGAAAGATCAGGAAAAAGAGCCTCAGAGCTCTAATTACCAACAGATCTCGAAGCCGGCGGACAAACAACTACATCCTTCGGAATTACAGAGCGTTAGCGTTTCTGCGTCGCAGCATGTGCCTGCACAACAGCTGCTGTCTCCATCGCACAGCTCGGCCCAATCCGCTCAATCGAAAGAAGACTCCAAAGACAAAACAATAAAAGTTGCCAATTCAACGACAATAACCCTTATCGAAAACGGCAATCTAAACAACGACAAAGACAAAGATAACTATCATAAAAATTATTTCACGTTAGAGCCAAAAGTCGATAAGAAAGATGAGTGTAACAAGAACAGTATCACTATAACCAAAACTGTTCCGAAACAATCACCTGGTAACAGTCAAGCAGATAAGTCTAAAACTCAGATAAAACCTGCAAAGAGGCCGCTTCAGTATTTGGAGACGCTAGCCGAGAAGGCGGGCATCACTTTCGAAGATAAATACGAGGCCGCCAATACATTACTGGCACTAGATAAGCAAAACAACGCGAACCGACGACCGCCAGATTTGAAACAGCCCAAATCTGAGCCGGAGAACCATAATCAACAGGAAGAGTTCCGATACAGGAATCAAAAGGAAGAGGATGATAAGTTACAGGTCAGTTACGAGTATTCTTTGAGATTCCATTGACTACTACGATAAAATTTAAAGAAATTTAAAATAATCGTAAATTCATAGAGACTGTAAGCCAAAAACGTAGATGTATAGCAAATCATTAAATAGAATTGATTAACGTTTTGCTGCGGGCCCATTTTCAGATGACTTTGGAGACCTACACTCGTAATAATACTTACCCGTAGTGCGTACGAGACCTAAACAAAGTCCTAACAAGATGTTTTAAAATGAATAACGCATTCAAAAATAAAAACTATCAAATGTATTTTTGTCTGTCATGTACATGGAAATAGAAAGAAAAAATGGTGTCCCATGCAAAGGCTCCTAAGCTATCGTTTAGGTCCCTAAACTAAACGTGTTAGGTAGATCGTGAAAACTTTCATCATGATCATCATCTCAGCCACAGGAAGTCTACTGCTAAACATAAGACTCCACCAAGGATCTCCCCACCGACCTGTTGATAGCGACTTCCTGCAAAAGCCAGGTCGTCCGTCCACCTTATAAGCGGGCCTCCTACATTAAAGTCAGATTAGGTTAAAGTTTTAATAAACAATTGTCTGCCTTTGTACAGATCCAGCAGCAGATAATACAGCAACAGCAGCATCAACAATTGCAACAGTTGCAGCAACAGCAACTCCAGCATCTGCAGCAACAGCAACTACAACAGTTTCAACAGCAAGCGTTGCAACGCCAGCACCAACATATACAACAACACATTAAGAACCAACAAGAGGAATTGGTGAGGCATTCGACATCCGAGTAACAATTTCATGCCTTGTTTTAGTAATAACTAATACGATTCACTTTCGTGAGTGATACGTCGGTTGAACGTTGATATTATTGTCACAAAATAATATTAAAAATATATACAGGGTAAATCTAGATTGCAACCGAAAACGAGGCCAAGTGGTAGTATTAGTGTGGTTTTAGAGACTTTTGGACACAATGCAACTTAAAATTTTGCATAAAAAAGACACTAAATATTTCTATCGTGGTATTTTGGTGGTAAATGCAAAGTTTTTCATAAAATAATAATGTACATCCTTTTATTTTAATAGCGCTATGATTTGCAAGAGTTTAAATTATTATTTTAGCAAAAACTATGGATTTACCACCCAAACATGAACATAATATTTAAAACATCACAAAAAATGCATCGTGTTTATAGTCATTGAAACTACCACCCAGCTTCGTTTCGGCGGCAGCCAGGTATTTCCTGTATGATGTATCTTAATTATATTGATTAATGAATTTTTAAATTCCCTCAAATCAGTTGTTTACCCTTCTCCGAATAAATTTTGAATCGCGTAATAATATAAATTGATTACCTTCAACTAAATAAGTTAATGGTGTTTGATAGTCGTGTGCTGTGCAAGAAACAGCTATACGTCTTCCATTCGTTTATTTTATTTTTGACAGTTCACGCCTATAAAGTACGACATTACAGTAGAACAATATTTTGAAATAAAAGTAGATACTTTCTTGACGGGTAACGCCCACTTAGAGTTGTGCCATTCGTAACGAATGACCACAGATAACAAAAACGATTTTGAATAGAATCAATCAATCGGAATCATTTGAAATAAAATTACATTAAAATGCTAATGAAAACAGTTAAACGTAATATAGTACCCAATATTAGGATCGAATGTATTTGCTGCAAATTAATTAATATGAATAAAGGTATACGTATTGAAGTGACTTTTAATAAGAGTTTAATTTAAAATAATTACAATGATTACAACGAAAATAAATGTTTAGTACCTACTTGTAATAAACAGTTAAACCATGTTGGAATTCATAGTACTTTAAGGATTAAATAATTAAAACAACTAAAAGGTAATTTGTTAATATTTTTATTTATAAACAATCGTCTGTTTCGTCGGAATCGGCGTCGTCGTCACTCGTATCCCCAGTAACACTAATTATTAATGAGTGCATGGGTAAGTTGTCAAATGCGACATCGCGATCCCAATCAGACATTATTTCTTTCTTCGTCTTATCTACGACACTCGCCCAGTTATGAGGCGTCACATTTTCACACGCATTTTTAAGCAACTCCAGCATTTTGTTTGCGGTGAAAGGAGGAGTTGTATTTATTCTCGCAGCATATCCTTTCACTTGCGCCCATATTAGCTCTATGGCATTATACTGGCAATGATATGGAGGAATTCTAAGGACGGTGTGCCCATGTTCTGCAGCCATTTCATCTATAACGTATCGTTTAGGCTGCTTCCTCATTTTTAATATTTTAAGTAACTCTACTTTTAATAGGGACTCGTCCACCTCCTCGCCATTGTTACGGAGCCAGTTTATTATTTCATTTTTTTTACTGGCTTGCGTTGGCATTTTGTTAATTTGCCGAGAGTGATAGGACGCATTATCTATAAATATTGTTGATGGCTGTTCGAGTGACAATAACATTTCCCGAAACCATTTTTCATATACTTCGGAATTCATTTCTTCGTGGTAATCCCCTGTTTTCTTTGATTTAAAAGCTAACATAGCATCTTGCACAAATCCTTTTGCGTTTCCTGCATGACAAATTATAATTCTTTCACCTTTTCCCATTGGCACTGCGGTCGAGGAGCTAGCAGTGTTGTCAGTCCAAGTTTTTGATACCGTGTGATTCGCATTGAGCCAAGTTTCATCGGTGAAAACAACATTCGACCAGTCTTCTATTTTTTTAGCTTGTCTTAAAAATTCGCATCGATACAAAGCAACATCATTTTGTGTTCCATCAATATTTTTCTTTTGTCACATTTTTTGTATTGGAATCCAATCCTATTCAATACCTTCGCCAAAGAAGACTTTTGACCACGGAACAAGCCACTAGTTTTCAGAGATTGTACTAGGTTATGTAAAGTAGGAATCTCTTTTCTTTGGTAATAATCGTATATATGACGACGAATAGCATCACCATCAAAACTGTCAATTGCTGTCACTTTAAAGGGCTGACGTTTTTTCTTAGGTGTATATGGCTTGTTTTGTTCCATGCCACTACTGCCGTAGCCTTCTTTAATTATTTTTGAAACTGTTGGAGCAGTAATACCTAATGCTGCTGAAACACGGTCTCTGATTTGAGTCACTGGTATAAGAGGTCCACCATTACGGCTTTCCCTTTCAAAGTACTCATGAAGTCGCAACACAAACTCCCTTGTTTGTCCTTTAAGCACCTTTCCTTTAGGCATTTTGAAAGTGATGAAGGCAGGTACGATGTTCTCAATTCAACCAAATGTAGGAATTCACGGGTAAAACAATACGGAGGAATATAAATACTCAACTCGACGTATGAAAAATGTGAATTAAAATTCAGCGAACGGAAAACACTAGCACGGGCGCGGGCGTCTCGTTGTGAGTGACCACAAAATGGCGGCGCGCGTCACCTGTCTGCCCAGTGTTGCCGTTTCACAATTTGTTTTTAACAACATTACTATTGCCGACGGAAGTGATAAGAATATTAACTTAACATGAGTAAATGGTTTATTTTAATATAATTATTAAATCAAGTAACTTAAATATCCCTGAAGTTTTATAAAACAATGCATGGAGCAAAAAATAAAATATGTATTAAATCGATTAAAACTTGTTCAAAAATAAAATCGTTTGTTATAAAAAATTGATTCGATAACGCATCAGGCCATCACTATTTGATTCAGTACTCGATGTGTCAAAAATAAAATAAACGAATGGAAGACGTATAATGACTATTTCATGTATTTCGCGGAATGCCGCAATTCACACCGTCTATTTCCATACAATACAATGTAGATGTACTTTAATTACTATCAGGCTGACTGACACACGAATTTTAATTTAATACAACGCCCTCTACCGTTGAATTGAGGAAATACAAGGCACTTTCAGACTCCAAAAACTTGCAATTAGGGTAGCAGGAATTACACTGAAAGCAGTTGCGTTGCGTGTAGAGAGACCTACATGTTACATTCTACATTGGGACGTATATACGCTGATATTATTGAATTAATAAAAATACACAGTTGTATTTCGGTATGATTGCAAAGATGGGTTCTTGGCTTAGAATCCCGGTTCGGGCAAAGTGATATTGTATTTTTCTCTCCTTATCAGCTTAAAGTAAAGAATTTATGCCCGATATGGCGATATGCTCCCTTTCACATGAGACGGTACACACAAGTGAAACGTGAAAGTCCTGGTAGCACCCCTGACTAGACTTCTGGGAAAGAGGCGGGAATTTATGTATGTATGTATATATCAAAAATACGAGACTAATATTACCTGCATACCAAACAGGAATTGAACTCAAAGTGGAGACTATCTTACAGTCATTGACTCGCTAGTTAATATACCACGGAATAGTGACTTGTGGTATAATTTGAGTAATTAGTTTGTTATGTTTGTAGTTGCAAAAACAGTTCCAACAACAACAACAGCAACAACAGCAGCAGAAGTCGGAGTTGTTGCAAGTTTCGCAACAACCAGAACAACAACAGAAGTTCTTGCAGGTATGTTGTAATTATTCACCAAACTAACGAAATCATTGACATGAATAGAAAAAAAAAACTAACAAATTTATCAAAGTGTATCTAGACTGGGGCCTAAAACGAAGCCAGGTGGTGGTTTTAGTGACTTAACATTGCAATTAAAAATATCCTAAAAAATAGAGACCATTTTTTTTTTGTTATCGTGTGTTTGGGTGATAAATAAATATTTTTTCCTAAAACAGTAATGTACAACCGTTTGTTTTAAATTGCACAATGGTACTCAAGGGATTTAATTATTAATTTAGCGAAAACTATGTATTTACCACCCAAAAACTATATCGCCTTAATTTTTTTAAAGCTGTATTTTTATAGGAAATTTTTAGTTGCATTGTGTCTATAGGCACTAAAACTACCACATAGCTTCGTTTCAGGTAGCACTCGGGATATGCCTGGTATACTTAATTTATCTTGAGACATGTTATTTCGTGTTTTAAAATCATATTTGAATTTTAAGTAAATAATAAGTTATGAAGCCTCTTTTAAAAGATCATTAAAATATCTTCCACAAATCCTGATTCCCCTTAATGACGTCGTAGCGATGTTAAATAAGTTTTTTCATTGGAGACACAGAAAATTGTGAAAAATATTCTTGGCCGCGCTGAAGTCTTCACAGTCACAGCTTAATAAGATTAAATTATATTTCCCTGCTACTTTATTGCATCGTGAACCCTTAAAATATTTTGCATTTAATATCTTAAAAATGAACTACTACTTTTAAATTGGCTTTTCCTTGTAGAGAAATAGTAAAATTTAGTGCTACTCAGAAAATATACCGGATACATTGATTTAAGTACAATACTTATTAAGGTTAAGCAAATGACTGGATGGAAAACATATCATGATGACTTTGTTCGCTCGTCTTAATCTTCGTTTTAGTTCGACAAGCTTCTATTTTCGTATGAAAATTATTATAATTTTATAACACAAAAACTAGGTTAATAGTTAATACATTATAAAAATCGATCCCGGTATTTTATGAATATTTTACTCGTTACATCTTGGTTTATTATTTGTAGGAAGCCCGATTTTTCCATAGTTAGTTAAACGTTATGTTCTAAATAAGTTATTATAAGACGAATAATAATGATGAATCCACACCGCACTTACTTTAACGTTGAGCAATAGGTATTTGAAAATGTTATTAAACAATATCGGATGACAAAATGTTATTTATTGTTAGTACATGTTGCCGTGTTAGTATGTGTAAAGTCATGTTGCCTAACAAATAGTAACAATCGATGACTTTGTTGAACCATTGTTCAACAAAGTCATCGATTGTTACTATTAGCGACATTTCGCTTTACAAAAGGTAACAGTGGTGTACATGCACAATAAAGAGGGTATTTTTTGTTTCAATGCACCAAATTTCACATTGTCCCGTTTATTCAGATTACATTTTAATTAACAATCGAAAAATCTGCCCCATGTCCTCGTAAAAATGTCATATGCCATCTGTATTTCGTACCCATATCTGATTGTGCCGTTGAGATAAATATGTTCGTAGTTCGCCGTTGTTATAAAGATGGCGCTAAAATCTGTTTTTCATATTTGTTCAGGCGAACAATGTGCCGGTTTTGTTAAAAACGTTTATTAATTGTTTTGGTTTTTTATAGCCCGTTACATTGTAACCAAAAATAATACTGCGGGATATTCGAGATTTGTTTAGACTGTTTTCGATCATGCTGTTTGATATTTATAACCTGGGTATGCTAGATGTGATGTTTTAGTCAATGTTTCGACTGCAAAATTTAATCGTCGACTTAAATTAGGTACATTTGGACTGGTGAAAATTATAAATATTCGCTGTTAAGTGATAATTTGGTTTATGATATTTTGTGTTCAAATTGCAATCGTTAGAATAATTAGTTGTTCAAGGAAATAACTTTTTAATATACCTAGTTCGAAAACAAAATCCTAGAAGATACTTACACCCGCACTAAAATAACACACGAATGTTTCTTTTAACTCTTCGTATGTAATATTATTTTTGTGATCGTCTATTATATTATGTTGCTACTTTTACATTTTCAATCAATTATGGTCTAATTTCCTCTCTGTAATCGATAAAAAATTTATTTAACTCATTTTTTTAAATATAAATACACCCAACAGTCACATATAAATCAGCTTATTTATGTCTATTTTTCTTTGTGATCGATTCCTTGCAAAATGTGGCCCTCATCATCATATTCATTAGATGACCTATATCGCTACCTCGAGCCTTGTTAGGTTGCGAAATTTTTAAAATTTGTAAAACAATGCAGTGAAGTAGGTTACGAGATGTGTTAAAAACTCGTGTTTTGTGAAACATGCGGTTGTTGTTACTAGCCCGTGCACACGCAGCAGTTCAACGTGCCCGGCATCGGAGAGATCAACTTGAGTTTCCTGGCCTCACCGCAGAGCAACGTCAACCTGCTCTTCGACAAGAACCAGAAAGCCGGCATGAGCGGAGAGATCAAGCAGCAACAAGTCAGTATCATTTTCATTACTATTATTTATTAATCCAAATATCGCGTTAACATTAGGCCCTAAATCGTACTTACATTCTAAATTCCCATATTCAGTTACTGTGAAATTCAAAATGACCCGGCAAGCACTGCATTGAATGAATTTCTGGGACCTTTGTTGGGGGTTCGAAAAGGATCATTACACACTTGGTGGTGATTCCCAGTAATTCCAATGCATTGTGCATTAATAAAGAGTTCGGCTCACACGAGATACAACTGATACAGTGTATGACGAGTGCGCCTATAAGTTCCTCCGGTGCTAGGCCGGTGAGCTGCAACCGCAGCGCAGATATTTAGGAGTTATTTGATAGTCACGTTCATCGCTGTTCCACTGACTGGAATATGCAGGACGTGCTCGTCAAACCTGCCAATACTTATTCAATTTGGTTACGTTCTCGCCGGCTGACAGATTTCAATATATTGACTGTAATTAAAGCGATACCTATGCACTACGGCTTTTTTTTTAATAAAAAGCTTTTTTGTCAGGAATCAGGATATCGAATTCAGCAATGCATTTTTGCGACTTCAAGTTTATTATGGCTCGTGGTTCGCCTGAAGCCGCACACGACACTTGTTTTAGACTTGTCCTGCGAACAGTTCTAAATCCCGAAACGGCCGGTTAAGCCTTGTATATTCAATTACACTTTGGTTGAAAAGTTATTTCTGCAGCCGTTCAAATAGTTTTTGAAGTATTAGTCGTAAAACTATAACGGAATGCGTAATTGATAAACCTGTTCCGATGAGCTGTATCAGAAATAGCAAGAACTTTGTTGTTGGCCAATAAAGTTAACTCGCTATGGGGCGCTCGAAACATTATAAGCCCACGTATATTTCGTATAGACACGAATATTATTATACACAAATCCGCTTTTTAAAAATTTGTTATAATATTACGGACTTCAATAAAATCGATGCAACCGAATATTTCTGTCACCAATAAAAATTTGGTCACCACAAGTAACTCCTGGCCAGGTATAGATTATGATTACGTCCAGGGTGGTAAAACGTGTGGTTGTCAGCAGATAGTGGACGGTCAAGCGCAAGTAGTGCAGCAGATGAGCATGGCGCAGCACGAGGCGTCGCAGCAACACCACCAGACGGTCACCGTCGTCTCCTCCATGCCCAGCAACATGGCGCAGCACCAGGTACGCACTTTACTTTTCACTGGTTCATTAAGAACTTATCATTAAACTTAATATGTATGTGTTTACTCGACTTGGTCATCTTGTTGTGGCGTATCCAAGAGCGTGCAAAAGCATTTTTTTACTTTGAATTAAGGCGTGTTGTTTAGTATTAGATCCAAGGTTCGATTATTAGGTTGAAAATGTGTTCAGTGAATTTTCAAAATCACATCAATCTGGGACTGCATTTTCAAAATATTGAAACTGTAGTAAGTTTTGATACCTGCCTATTTTGTAGATTGTAGAATATAAAAATAAGCTTTTTTTTTATTTATTTAGTTGGTTCAATATTTCCGATTTGTCTACTTGAATAAATACAAGTAGTATTTAATATTTTACGGCGTTGAACAGCAAGACGTCCGCGCGTGCCTCTAACAACATCCGATGTTAATAGGAAAAATATTTCACTGTTTATTTTGTACTAGCGGCCCGGTGCGGCGCCGCCCGCGTTCCGATACGCTTTTTTGAAAATATTCGCCTGTGTTCATCAGGGATAAAGTAGGATTCTAGTGGTGAAACAACTTTTCAACTGATCCAGTAGTTTCAGAGCCTATTCAATGCAAACAAACCATCAAATCCTCCCTCTCTATAATATTAGCTTAGATTACATTCGTACTAGTTTTTTATATTGTCTATAGTCTATCGGCCGTATTCAGACAGTTCTTAAGCCTATTTTAGTTATCGAACATTTTGTCTTCTCTAAAACTGAATTAAAAGTAGTTCAAAAAGAACAAAACACTCGATACCTAAAATAGGTTTTAAACCTGTCTGTGAATAAGGCCGTTAATGTTTATTTTAGACTTCTGCACGTCGCGAACTTTTAACTCGTATTGGATAGCGTTGAAAGCTTGCGTCGTCGTTGTTAGTATTTCGGGAAAGTTGCTGATAGTAAATATTATGTACACTAGACCTGTAGTCTAGATGCATCTGGGTCGCGAAATTATTATATAACCTGGTGCATTGATCAGATAATTTAAAATTGAATCATCGGATCGAAAAAGCCACTAGTGAATGTGAAAAGGAACTTTTTATGTGGTATAAAATATTGCAATGGGGTGTACGGCAAAGTCACTGTACTGACTAACAGACTGATGTCAAAAGTAGGGCGGTCCATGTAAACAATCAGCCGACGCGTCAGGGAACTACGAATGTCCACCAATCCACAATATTATGCCTTCCTCTCCGAAACTAGCGGGGGTTACTCTATGATCCGACACGATGTTCAAATATTCGGATTTTCGTCCGAAGTAAGATATAAGTTTATGACACTTACCATTTTCTCCTAACTCAGTCTAGGGACGACATACGATAGAGGATTTCAACATTTGGAGTATTTAGGCACATTAGTGATACTTTACGTACGACGTCTGAACATTCAACCTTTGTATCGGATCATAGAGTAACCCCCCAGATACACAAAGGTTGACTCTGGAACGTGGCACCCTTGTATAGTTAGTTATCTATGGCGGAATGTACATCTTTGTACGGCGATCGCTATCCGGGTGGATATGGACATCGTATCGCCCCTCCCGCACTCCTGTTTCTCCGACGGTTAAACAAACGCAGTACAGACGACCTTCGAACGCGGTTCTTTCGCGTTTGTATCGCGGTGTACGCGCATTTGAATTGATATAAATGCGAAAATCTGCTTTTTGGTCATGTACTGCGCCGTGAGCGTCGGTGCGTAAAAAAATATCGTTATCCAATAGTCCTTACAACGATGTTCCCGCGGTAACAAATCTTTGATACGAGGCAAATTAATTTATTTAACCATCACGCGCATCATTTATGTGCGAACTGCTTCTTCTACTACTGGTTATTTCGCGCGCGTCTCCAGGTCTAAGTGAGCCGTGTGATCCTGGGTTCGATTCTTAGTGTAAGTTATTCGGCTTAACGTTCAACGTTGCCCAGGGCTAATTAGGCTAGGTAGTATGGCGACAAGTTGACTCCCGTCACATCATGGGGCACTAGTAAGCTCAGATTATTTTTGAATCTGCTGAGTGCAAAATACTTTGCGATATTTATAGCCGTTAAAAGAAAAAAAAAATACTTTTATCAAAAGAATTTACCAAAAACTTTAGAAGTAAGACGTATTGTGTAGGTATCATCCAACTGTCAAAGATATTTTTCGTCTTTTACTTTTCTTGTGATTAAGCAATATTAACGCGGCAGGTCACAAGCTATAAATCAATGTCTCCGGCCTGATGGCACCTTACACGGGACAGAAATTGAAACAAAGCTTATGTGATGCACCGAGAGATGGCGTTGTCTTGTGTCGTTTATTGAAAATAGTGTACATAGAACGTCTTTTAATGCATATTTTTTGTACAAACACTATTAATCAATATAATATAATCAATTTAGGTGTGGCAAATTAGTGCTAAAAGATTTAAGAATTAGATTCATTGTCATGAATCCCCATATTCTTATTGACATTGGCCGCTTAGAGATAAATCATCCTCGACGCTTGGGTGTCCGTATACCCCACCGTGAACACAGAATACTAACAGAAGTCAAGCTCCATACAAAGCGCGCGAAACCAACGCATACATAGACAGCGTTCACCGACACGATATTTGAGACCAGTCGAAACCACTGCGAGCGCGAGTTTCACTCGCTTCGGACACGCATCTAGTAATATTTTATGTGCAAAGATTGGAGCAAATGAATAAAAGTTATAACACTTGTATATAAAACTTCAGATTTTAATAACTGAATATACATTTCTTAAATAAAACACAATATTAGACAAAAATGATAAAACAATCTTAGATTATGACATACAGATTCTCAACGACTATATAAATAAAATTACAATTTGTTCATTTTGTTATTGTTTTTTATATTGTATTTTAACAATCAATCAAACGATACGAGTGCTATTACCACGATACTTGTTTTCGCATAAGCCGGAGTCAACAGCCTTAGCGCGAACGCCGAGCGTAGTGTGAATGTAGCAACAAAAGTGAAGTATGTATACACAAGCTTGACTTCTGTTAGTATTCTGTGACCGTGAATATACATACTTGTGTTTATCATATTATTTAAAATTTCAATCATTCTCTCTCTCTCTTCAGCCACAGGAACATAGGCCGGTTGGACGCGGCCTGCATCAAATTATTATCAAATCCTTATATCTGCCAAATTTTATAAGTATATCTCGCGCATCAGGATTAGCCGAATATGAGCAGTATTTGTGTGTGTATTTTTTTTTGTAACTACATACTAACTACCAGCGGTCCGGCCCGACTTCGCCCGGCATCAGAAAGTTTTTTAGGCTAGTCCAGTATATTTAAATTCTTGTCTTGGTGGCACAGTTCTACGGTACTTTACCATCTTGAAGTCTTGGTTTTGAAACCTGAGTCGGACAAAATGATATGGAATTTATATACTCATGTATTCATTATCAGCCCGGTGTCAGGAATTTGTGCCCCATATGGCGATAGGCTTGCCCCCTAGCCACATTGTGGGCTGGCATTAGCGTGCACGAACGGACTGGCCAACAGAGAATAATTCTAACAATCACTGTTAAAGTTGGATTCTATAAAGTCCCCCAATAATAGTTTTTCTCAAATATCTTTCATGTAAATACAGGAAACAATTACATTTTGGTTGCCTACATATATATCAAACAGGATATACTAATAGAAGATTTTTATTATTATTAATAGCACGCGTAAACACACATCAATTCCACGTGGATGGAAACAGGGTTTTCACGCACGTCTAGCATATTGCGAGCAACTGGTGGTTCGCGGGAATTTTCCTGAGGTGCATAGTACAGTATAATGTATAATGAGATGTTCCGAGCCCGGCTGCAGCGCCGCGCGCATCGCTCACCACTCGCGGCAGATACGGCCCGGCGGCCGAGTTGCCTCTCGCGCGGCATAGAGGTCGCTGCTTCCACGCATCAAACACGCTTCCGCGACCGCCACCGCGCGCATTACCCTGAAGGAATCGCGTACATCATATCCTGTCGCGGGTTCAATCGCGCCGTGTCGAACTCGTGCGAATTCATCATACCCAAGACATTACTAAGTTATCTCTTCCGGTCCACAAGACCCAGAGAGAATTATGAAATTATTATATTCAAAAAAATAGGCGCGCACGTTTAAAAGGATACTTTTAGGAAGTTGCCAAGATGAGTGTCAAGAGAGTTTTAGAAGTTTTTTTCGTGTTAGAGGTACGATAATATGTACTTAATTATTTTCTCATTTCATATTTTGTGTCGTCCATTCTTTTGCTACATTTACAAGCTTTTTCTATAATTTCTGGATAAAAGTCGCATTAGCAGCATACTACCCGCAAGCGTAATGTTTATTTATTTATTTAAATACATTGTACTTGTGACATATCAAAATTTTTAACATAACTAAACAACAGAGACATGTCCCGTAGCTCAGTCGCTTTAGCGAATTTCCTACTACTACTTTGGTTGAGCCAGTGGGTTCAACATTCAAATCCAGCGTGATGACGAACCCATGGAAAAAATGATAAATTTCCTTGTCTTTATTGTCCTATCTCGAAAAAGGTTTTGTTGTGTCGGTGCCATTTAGCATTTCTAAATTCATGCTGGGATATGTTTGAATATTTTGGCCGCAAGTTTAAAAATCATTACCAATATGCTTTGTGACATGCTGGATAACGGCTCAAAGTAAAATATAATAGTAAGTATACCAAAAAATAGTTAATTTTGCAGTATGAAAGCACTATAATTAAATTAATAAATACACCCAGTAGTCACATAGTCCTGACGCCACATTAAGACTGGAAGTTATGTGGTAGGTATCAGTGACTACGAGAGACTTATAAGTCTCACAAACACCCAGACACGAAACAAATACTTGTTCACAAAAACATTTGTATAGATGCGGGATCGAACCCGCGACTTCTCGTTTCCGTAACTGCGCCGCGGAGGCTGTCAATTATTTTATAAGATACTTTGATATTTTTAGTTATTTTTTATATAATGACTATGGATTTATTTTGTTGGAAATTAAAAGATGCAAACGATGGTCCGATGTGTTTTGTAAGTTTTGCCGAAATCTTGATTCTGCAAGCTTATTTGTTATTTCGCTTATTTGTTATAAATAGAATAAATATATATTGTATTTATGTGTGTTCTGTCGCTACGATCACAGTTTAATAAATTCGCTTGCTTGACGCTTCGTAAATTAAGATTTTTCTTCTTCTATGTTCCATACTAACTATGCCGTAACGTTGAGACAACATGTATTTTATACGGGTTGAGGATTGGTTTGACTCATAATATACATATTACAGGTTCTTTGACTAAAAATAGACCATTACGAAAATTATTTAACTCTGACATAAATTGCAAGAAGATTGCTCCACTAGGAAAGCGAATTCCAGACCTCGCGGCTTGTAGCATATGAACAGTGTAACTAAATCAATGAGGCGACATGAAAGTGCAAGGAACATAGTATCAAATACAACATTGAATCTCAAATTGGGGTGTCGCTAAGACAAACCTCGGGAGCGACGATTGTTATTGTTACATTTCTCGCACGGAAACTATCCATTAATGAAGGTATAATGCATAAACGTACATGTCATTCGCTGAAGTGGTAGACAGAGACTATCAATATACCTTTTGACCGCTTCATATATCTCAGCCCAATAAATCTTCTTTTTCTGCTATGAATGGCGAGACGAGCATGCCGTGCGCCTGATACGACCGCTCATGAACAGTAGCAAAACCAAACACCTTGAATTACGAAGCAATGCTTGGCATTCCATTGCGCTCGCCATCCTGATAAATAAGATGTTAAGTCTCAATATGTCCAGTTGTTACACTGGTTCGAATGTCCTTCAAACCGAAGCACAACAGTCCATTTACACTACTGTTTGGCGGGAGAAATAGGCATTGCGGTGGTACCTACCCAAGCGGCCTCTCACATATGAGAAAACTCCCACCAGTGAATGCCTCACTTGTCCCTGTTAGAGTGTGTCTGTTTTGATTGCCATAAGTTTATTACTTACTGACTTGGTGGCGCAGTTGTAATACGGTATGAATAATATAACGCTGATGTCTCGGATACGAATCCCGGTTCATGCAAAGTGATATTGCATTTTTCTTTTCAATGTTAGCCCCGGAATCAGAAAGTGCCCGCCCGATATGACGATAGGCTCGCCCTCTATCACATCGTGGAACTGAACACGCAAATATTAGGTGTTCTGAGAGCACCACTGCCTGGGTTAGGCATGTATGTGTGTTTATTAGTAGTGGATGTTGGATTAACGCCGTCCTGGGCGAGACTTCTACTTTCTTCTACTTCAAAGGAAAGAGTAAATCATAGATAATACACTGTAGGTTTCATAGTAAATCCCTGCATTCGGCACCTTTTGCACTGGCGCCATCGCCCAAGCGCATCCTACCCTAACAACGGCTCTGGGCCTTTCATAAGCAAAGTGCTATTTTGGTTGTACCTGTTTAAATGGTGACACCTCGCCGTTTTGAAAACCCCCTTTCAATATTTTCTTTATTTTAATTAATTGTTTAACTTTAAAAACGTTACAAAAGAAAAAGTTATTGTGCAATGGCAAACAAAAAATTAATATATCACCAAGTAGTCAGATTTATATTTTGCAGAATAGATAACTATTCAAACTATTCATTACAAAATGGATAAATAACAATTTATATTACATAAACTACTTAAAATTTCTGTTAAGTTATTCTCATCTCGTCATCACATTTCGTATTATACTCTCGTACTGTATCAGCCCATATACGTCCCATTGCAGGGCACGGGCCTCCTCTACAATCGACTACCGATTGAGAGTGGTTAGGCCATATAGTCCACCACGCTGGCCTAGTGCGGGTTGGCGGACTTACATACCATAGAATTTTATAAATCGCTATGGTATGCAGGTTTCCTCACGATGTTTTCCTTCACCGTTTTAGTGCATGGTGATTGACTATCAATACACACATGACTCCGAAAAGTCAGAGGTGTGCCCTGGGATTCGAACCCGCGACCACCGTGGACATGTTGGCAGTCGCGTCTTGTCCGTTTACCAACAGGCCACCACGCACTTTCACTCTCGTACCCACATATTGATTTATTACTAAAGTTAAACCGTTACTCCTCACTCCGAAATAAAGATCAACATCGCACAGGAATTTACATTTTTTTTAATTTCGCTCATTAATCCCCGACCGGGCAAACAAAAGCGCAACAGGTAACACTATGCGGGAGAAATAAGTCAACATCATACAAAGAGAGGCTTGGAACCTTTCGCAATAAACGGATACAAATCCTATATACAATTCCTCGTATTCGCCAAATGATTTCGGACTAGGGTTTCGTTACCGGTGCATTTGAGTAATTGGCCGTGTCGGACTAGATTAATCGGATGTCGAGACAATAAGGTATAAAGCTCTACGGACTGCACACAAACCATGCGGATGTTGCTACCATCTACTTTTTGCACATGCGTTGGCACGCACCGAGCGAAATTTACTAATCCGTCCTAAAAACTGTTTCCCGGAACCATAGTATCCAGTGTTTAGGCCATCAATACGTTTAAATACTATTGAAAGCTGAGGTGAATATTCAGGTTCTAAAAATTGTAATATACATGCTTATTGATTTTGATGTGAGCAATTCACACTGTTCAAATTAATATCACAAATGCGAGGGTCGCCTATTTTGTTGGTGTTTATCTTTTTACGGCGCAATCTGTGACCCCATCGTAATGACATTTGGTAGAGCTAGCTTGAGACCGAGACAGATTTAAACTCGTTTATATCCTGAATATTTGCCTCGGAAACGAATGGAGAACAGTTCCTATATGTGAACTCATACGTTTTTGTTTTATTTTTCTTTGTATTTAAATTAAATTACTAGTAAATAATAGGTGGTCGTATTTGGGATCGGTAAAAGAAATAATATTTTTGTTTTATTCACTTTTATGCAATAGTCGTAAAGCGGAGAGTAATGAAGACTTTATGTGCAGGTGCAGCAACAACAACAGACTGGAGGCGGTATACAGCAGCAGAACAACGCCGGAATCTCCACAATGCCGCCGCTGCAGAGTCTGCCATCCAACACGCAACACCCACAGCAGATCAGGTTAGTTAACACTCAACAGTCATGCGGAGGCGAATTCATACAAATCACACATAGTGCGGTCAAATGATGGCCGAAAGGCCCGAAATGTTCTCGAATGTTCTTAAACGTCAGCTTACAAGGTGGGCCGAGGACATAGTTAGGTTAATGATGTCGCTCGATACAGGTTACCAACAGTTCGATACAGAAATCATTGGAAGAGTCTTACGTTCAACAGTGGACTTCTTGTGACTGAAAGTAGAAAGGCACTCCCTTTCTACTTTCTGAACGACCTACACCAAGGTTTAATCCACCAAAAAATATATTTTATTTTTATCAGTATGCTGTATTCTGTGTCAGCCCATATACGCCCCACTGCAGGGCACGGGCCTCCTCTACAATCGAGAGTACGATTGAGAGTGGTTAGGCCATATAGTCCACCACGCTGGCCTAGTGCGGGTTGGCGGGCTTACAAACCATATATTTTTTATATAAATTGCTATGGTATGCAGGTTTCCTCACGATGTTTTCCTTCACCGTTTTTGTGCGTGGTGATTGACTATCAATACACACATGACTCTGAAAAGTCAGAGGTGTGCCCTGGGATTCGAACCCGCCGTGAACCACCGTGAACATGTTGGCAGTCGCGTCTAGTCCGTTTACCAACAGGCCACCACGCACTATCAGTATTATGTGGGTATAAATGTCTATGATCGGTAGCAATGGAAGACGCTTGCATAGAAAAGGTGGTGTGATCGACCTGAAATATATTACCTATAAATCGGTAGAGGGTCGACAGAGGTGAATGTTAATTAATCTTTTTTAACTATTTCAATACTTTTGTAGCCTCTATGAAACGTTGTTGTCATAATACGATACATTTTGGGAGGACCATCGGCACTTGACATGTACAATTTTTAACAGGCTAAAGTAGTAAGATTAGAGAAATGCTTTTAAATACAGTTTTTTATATTTGTCTTAATTGAAAAACGATGTAATATTCCAATGTTAACAAGATATCTCAGAGACACAACAATATTATTTTAATTAGATTTCCATGAAGTGAAGTGTTGTTTTCTTGCTGCCACCTACAGTCGCTGTGTACAAGTAGGCGGTAATCCGGGGGCCTTACTCTGAATATCCAAAACGAAGTTCGAATCTTCGGACGATCGAAGTTTATGGCGATACGAATGTACCTACATAGACTTATGGTTGGTATTGACTTGTGGTTACTTTTTTCTGCAGCGTATTTCTGTAATCCTCTGTTTACATATTATTTCTGTATACATTTTAAAAAAGAACAAAAATTTGTATCTGTTATACTTGCTAGCTGTACGGCCCGGCCCGGCTTCGGTAATGTTCCGAATATCAATTTAGAATATTGACCATTCGGATCAAATAATATATACTTGATGATGTATACATTTGATTGAAGTTTTACTGGCGCGCGAATTCCTGAATAGCATTAATGTGCTGGTACGCTTGTAGTTCAAAAACAGAAAAGTATGGTGGTGCCGGCGCCACTTTTTCGTGCAACCAGTTGTAACAGCTAGGAATACGTTCCAATTATAAATTATTAGCTGTAACATGTAATTTTGTCCGAAGCTTCCTAAATGATCCTGCTAATTACCCAAACAGGACTAAAGTACTCGCTTTGAAACCTGTAGGGTCAGCCTGGTTCGAGACTTAAATTATACCATCAGGCTCAATTTTCAAGTGATTTTTTGTGCGGATTAAATATTTTATACATCAAAATAAACCGAAGAAACCTAATGACCTCAGTCACCTGCCTGTTATATCATCTTTTAAAAAATATCATCTAATTTTGAAGATTTTTACCCTACCCTAATTCGGTAACCCTAATTTATTTTCTAAAATGAAATAAGCCTAAGTTACTCCCGCAAGTAAGCTATCTGTGAGTCAAAGTCCCGTCAAAATCGGTCCAGCCATTCTCAAGATTAGCGGTAACAAACAACGACAGACAGACAAATAATTACACTGTGCAAAGATCTGACTGACAATCATCGCGCCAAATCAGTCATGTGAGAGAGTCATTTTAAAATAATCGGGCCTAATTGCATCGCTTATTATAATTATGTCGAATTACGAGGGATAATCGCGTCTCAATAAATATTTAATCTGGGCAATTAAGATAAAGCAATTTTAATAAGTTTCCATAAGCCACTTGTTTTTTACCATGTAATTCAATAACCAATTAAAATTTTAAACAGCTAGAAGTCAATATAATTTGGGGAGATACTAAATACCTATAGTTCGTGCATGGCGCAGAGCTTTTCCAGAGGACTCCATTTTTCGCCAGTGTCCTGGGAAACTGGCTGCCGGAAACACGTCTACGATGCCAGTCCTGGTCGTCAAAAACAATAAAATATACGCGTCTAGACTTAAAAATCGAGATGTTATCTGTACATCGTAAGTAATTTCAAATAAGTAGCCTTTTTTATTTTATTTTATTTCACACGTTTTATTTAATTATTACGCTTTTTTTTTCTTTGTGTACATTATAAATTATGTTTTGATACCGTACACTTTATTTAGTTGACAGTCCTTAATTTAATTTGCAGAGTAGTGTTTCTTAAAAGATATGGTGTTCTTACTTCTTTCTTTTATCAGTTTCTTAGATTGATTTAACTAGTGTTTAATGTAAATAGTGGTTTACTTTTCCCTTAAATATATTTTAATAATACATTTCGTTTAATTGTTTTGTGTAAATTAAGTTAATGACGAATTGTAAATTTAAATGTTCTTATGTCCAACTTTAACCAATTTCCGATCGCATTTCGTTCCCGTATGGGATTCGAATTCGCGTTGGCTCGTTTCTAAGCCGAGTGAGTCGGCGCGCAGTAGTTCGTCAAATAATCTGTGTGTGAACACGATCCGGGTGGAGTCACGATTTTTATTAAAAACTAACAAGATCTTTTTCGTCCGTGATAGATTTCTGAAATCCATTTGAAATTTCTCTTTTACAGTACATGTATGTGTGTGAATAAAATCAAGGAAGGATTGCGGGGTGATATATTTATACATATAGGTCGTGAATTAAATTAATATAAATCATTTTTAAGACAAATATTTTTGCATAATATATATAAATTGTCTTCAACAATAATTGTCCGCATATGGCTCAAAGAAAATAAATACGAATTTTTGTAGCTAATTACACAAGATACGGAATATATCGGATTTCGCTCATAATAGAATTGGTAAAAATATCTAACCGTAATACTTGCGTTCAAAAACTTTCGAACAATTTGTAAATGGTTCTTGTGTTTAAAGTTTCCGGTAGTATCGAACAAGAAGACTCGATCAAGTTTGTAAGACTTTATATAATGTTTTTGATAAGATTTTACTAGCCACGAGTTACGGTCTCGGACCACGGCCCTTCACAGTGATTTCGCGCGGAACTTAATTAAGATGCAGATTGATGGACGCATGGTTTAATTGGACCACATTTTCGGCGAATATAGTTTTTGAGTCGGCTTCACGCGTGCCACCTTTCGATAACGTGCGTGACCTATAACTTCACTCGGCTGTGCGCCGGACGACGCAATTTCGCAGGTTCAATTCATGTCATGAGCGTGTAAACTTCATAACGTTAACATAAATGTGTACAGTTGCGTGGTACCGACTAACGGAACCATATTAATTCGGATATTAAAGTTTGTGGTTCTCACAAATATTCGTACCATTTGGGGATTGAGACGTCCGGCGTTTAGATACATGGTCGATTTCTTAAAATGCGCTTTTGAAATATTTAATTTAACGCGACATATTTTTTTTTATTTTGTTTGAGAGTTTATCTATACTTCTATACTAATATTATAAAGAGGAGAGATAGGCTCTGAAACTACGGATCGATTTGAAAAAAAAAACTTTCCGCATTAGAATCCTACAGTATCCCTGATAATCATAGGCTATGGAGTATTTTCAAAAAAGTGTATTTCATCCGGGTGCAGTCGGGCTGGGCCGCTAGTTGTGAAATAAATATAATATTCTAGTATGGTAAGCAAATCTGCGTGGAAGTAAAAGTTACACCGTGGAGTTCTGTTACTCGATTGAGATTTCTGGAGACAATATTTAATGATAGGTACTCTTATTCTCCCGAAATCTATCTATACATTTCTGGTATAAGGTCTCTCGTATGTGACAGGCCGCCTGGCTCCATTTTCCCGCCAAACAGCAGTGTAAATGCAATACTGTGTTTGGGTTTGAAGGATATTGTAGCCAGAAGGCTCCTAACTATTGGATATATTGTGACTTAACATATTATATCTCAGGATGGCGAGCGCAATGGAATGCCAAACATTGCTCTGTAATTCAAGGTGTTGTTTGGTTTTGCTACTGTTTATGAGCTGGCGTAATTCTTATCATCAATTGCAATTAAAAATATATATCATCTATCGCTTTAGAAAAGACAATAATTTAACTAACTGCAACTTAAATAATATTATGTATGACATCTACCATAACAAAGAACAATTTCAATCAATAATAAACCTTTATAAAGCCATTCCGCCGTATTTCATTTGCGATTGAATCCCTTTGAAAATATTTTTCATTCAAATAATACGCCTCATCGTGCCTAATATTTGACTTTTAGAAACGACACAGTCCGTCTAGATTCCCGGAATACTATATATACATATTGGCTGCAAACACTATTTTTATTGGGACAATATGCTGTCTAGTTAGGCTTACAGAGTATTCAGGAGCGATGGTTATTATCTCGGGAACAATAACGGTTGCTTGCATGATATCGGATATATATGGAACAACCCGAAATACGAGACCCATGCGATTATTTAAAGAATTAAAATATCAATATTCCTTTGTGTATGTTGACGTTTTCCATAACACTGAAACGTTGAAGGAAACATCGTGAGGAAACCTGCACACCATAGCGGTATACAAGAATTTCTATGGTATTAAAAGTACTCTAGATTGTAGAGGAAGCCCATGCCCTGCAGTGGGACGTTAAGGAGCTGATAGACTAGATGATGATAGAGAGCGACCTGGTTTCGACCACATAGCCAATTTCCCATGATGTCGCCAATGCCATGTATTTGACACCCTCCGTAGCGTGTAGTATGTAGTAGACTTCGGTCTCGCCATCACCCATCCCGCAATAAATATTTGTGGGCCGCACAAACATTTATCTCGGTGCAGGGATCGAATCCGCGGCCTCTCGTTTTATAGGCTGCGTTTAACAGCGTTACGGAGGCTGTCAATATTGCATGGATGTGTGTTTATAATGAGGTGTTGTGCAGTGCGGAGTGGGGCCACAGCCGCGTGCAGGTGATCCAGCAGCCGCTGCCCAACAACGCGTACCTGCAGCAGTTGTACAACGCGCAGGGCCCGCTCATCATGCCCGGGAACATCGCGCTGCATCCCGGCATCAACTCGCAGCAGATACAAGTCAGTACAACCATTATACAGGCCAGTACAGGCCGCTTCCAACAGGCCATTGTGGAGATCCTTGGGGGAGGCCTATGTTCAGTAGTGGACTTCATGTGGCTGATATGATGATGATGATGATGACAACCATAATCCTACTGTCCATAAATAATTGCCGTATACCAATCTTCCCATCCTTTTTTACTGTCCGCTTCCCTTCCGTTTTAATGGGGCGGCACCACATCTAATCCAAGCGTTGTGAATGATCATGGGCGGCGATGTTGTGAATGTTAAAAAAAATGCCCAAATGATTTTTAAGTCTTTAAACCTGTTTACCAGTTCTGGGTGATACAGAGATGAGGTAATATGCTGATGTGTACAGCCTGTGTTTACAACGCTCTTTTACTGACCTAGTTACTTTTGACACTCAATCACTTTTAAAATCACACCAAATATCGCCATCACGTCAATAAGAATTAAATTCCACGCCGCTCTTTCGGTTACAATTAATTTTATTTGAATGACAAGGTTATGCTCCTATTTTAATGAAACCGAGTATCCTAGTAGCTATGTTTTGTACCCAACATTATGTTAACCTCAGCCTCTTTTACTGCTCAAATTTGTCACGTTATAGTAAATACTTTACCATGAAGAAAAGCCAACAAATAAGCAAACTGATTGTAAGTAATCACTATACATGAAGGATGGAAGTAAGAGAACATGACACAAAGAAGGCTTATTGGTCAGGCATCATTGGCTTCATTGGCAGGTCGAATAAACAGATTTTCCCTTTTAAATATATCGCAGACAAAACCATTATTGTGTGTACATTGTACCTGTTCCGCGTAAAAATGTTGTTCAAACTAACGTGAGCGAATTCTGGAACAGTGCGACGGGGCGTTGGGTACCCGTTATAAACAGAAAAAAATACGGAACTTGCCGTCATGTCCACGTCAGTTAAGTCCAACTTTTACGATCTAGGGCTACACAATAACTCTTTGTTTGCATTAGGGGTGTGGGCCACACATAATAAAATTCCGCATCCTGAATTCGTCCACCAATTCTAACTAAACATAGAGTTAGTTATAAACTAGATGTTCTCTCGACTGAATTCGGAGTACGGTGATAAATTGCATATTGATATAATTGGAAGGCGTTTCTCAGAACCCGACATGAAGAAGCTTTTGTCGATAGGTAATAGCTGCGGGCAAGCCGTTCCAGGGCAACCAGCTGGCGCCGCACATGCTCACCACGCAGGGCAAGCAAGTGCTGCAGGGCCAAGCCGGTGAGCGCACTCCCTACTCCATCCACCCACACTACACACCTCTACACCGGCTTCCGCAAAACGTATTTGTTCATATCCATACATCTTTATTCAACTGTTTGCACTTTGCACCGTTTTATAGTAGGCAGAGCCATATCAACCAGCCCTTTGGCGTAGTAACAAAAATAAATGAAAAAATGTACAGTTATTTTCTTCAATACCAATGGATTCCATTTCATACCACATCCCGGTTTGAACAAATACGCTTTGATAAAGCCTGTTCGATTCCATGCGGTACGCTACAGGCCGGCACAGCGATACCGGCTCATAAGAATTGCATAACTCTTTTTAGTCGATGTTGTTTGAGCCGCTGCAGTGGCATTGCAATAACTCAAGTCAACAGGAGATTTACATAAAACCTTTAGATAGGACCCTGACAATGTAGACAATCCCGTCTAGTAATAGATAAAATAGTGGCAGATAATAATTATAACTGAATTAGATCCTGTAAATGTTTGCATAAATTATTAGAATATTATTTGATTCTTTTCCCTGTTGTATTTTTATTTATGCCAAGTCAGTGGAGGTTAGACTATTGACGACATTCAATGCAATGAGCCCAGTACTTCACCTTTTCGTATGACCGGCTTAGCGGCTCGTGAATAGACAATTTTGAACAGCTTTTAATTATTAGTCTCGTATCACGTTTTGTTGAACATCGCTACACACACGGTAATACACTTGCAAATGGAGCGTTCGACTGCTCATTACCTCATAGTAATTGTGGAATTATACATAGTACTGAACAAGCAAACTTTTACCTTATTATTTTCAGTCTAAATGCTGTTTTTGATATTTTTTATCATTCCCATGTCTGATAGTTATTTGGCAATATGGTTGAAATGTACGCTGAATACCAATAATAACAGATGACTTACTAAGGTGGATATTGTACTACATTTACTTATACATAGGTACGGTACTATATGACCATGATTGTTAGTTTGTCATTTTGTATATTTCAATAAAAAGTTCGATGGCTATATTGACGATATTGCCCGTCGCTAATAAAACATATTTTTTATTAAAAAAAATAATATTGTTTGCTAAAATGTGTGTTATATTTAGTCCATAAAATATTCACCTGTGTGTTAATGGCAACCTTAATTCCCTATACAATGTATTTTGATGGTTAACTCTTTGAGTATTAGGCAAAATGCAATATCAAAATATAAAAGTTCGATGCCTTTTTTACAGAATATGTCTATTAGCTAATTATCCCGCCAAATAAAAAAAAAATGACTATAGTTTTTTTTAATCCGCACGGGCGAAACAGCGTTGCAAAATTCGAAACAAAATTTCATATGCATTAAGGTGTCTGCAATAAATCCGGACTTAACATGATCCGTTATTAATAAAGCTAAAAGCATCGGACAAGCCTAGTTTCAATAAATTATTTTGAAACATATGTATAGGCTGTGATCGCTGGCCATTGCATTGTTGCCAATTGCTGAAAACTCAATCACGGATTATTGGACATGGGTGTAATAAAAAGTGTTAAGGTGAAATCACACTATAGGTTTTCGTTTTACGCATAGAGTAAAGAACGGTAATTACGGGGCCAACTGACCAATCAGGACAATGGAGCATACAAGGTTCTTTCTATGTGGTCTGTGGTCACGTCTTAAGCGTATGACCTATAATGTGCACACAACAAAAGAATCCATTGTTCAGATCGCTCCAAGATGCGTTGCTCTAGTATTTATGGCCGCTTCTTTACTCTATGCGTAAGACGAAAATCTATAGTGTGATTTCACCTTTATGTCGCGTCATACTGTATAACGGAATTTTAACAAATTACATCGAGCGGCAGAGGATGCGCAGTCGAACACCCTGTTGTGGAGCACCCGCCGTCCGTTGACAGTGAACTCAACTCAGTTACTTTAAGCCCTGTGCAAACTTTAAGAACTACAACGCTATTTAGTTGAACAGTAAATTTTGCAGGTCTCACTACGTACCAGGAACAAGGTTTATAACATTTTAAAACTGAATTATATTTGTTTCGAGTCTCGTGGTTGGTTGAAAATGTGAATGTATTATTATTTTGTTTGAAGGGGATACCGTTTTAGTTATTTTTATCGTTATTTTGGAGCGATATTTTTGATTGGCACACTGGAATTAATTTAAGCTTTTTATACCATTTCCATAGCGAACAAATATTAGTGAGTGCTAATAAACGCGTCGGCTTTGTTTTAGTTACACGATGATCCATTGCAATTACAGCTTTTTATTGGCTTTTACACGCATTTAGTGAGTTTCTCGACTCGTTACTCGTGACGAATTGTTGTACATGATCGCCGTCATACCGTCCGAGTTTAAAACTAAATGGTTACGAGTTGCGAGAGTTTATTTTCGATACTTGTGTTAGAATAACTGTACGACAATGTTGAACAGAGGATGCGCTTTATGATAATAATTTAAGTATAGATCAACAGCCTCTGTCGAACATTGTCGTGCTGCACACGTGGTGTATTCGTATGACGCTAATGTACTGGTGGGCGAACAGCGCCGTTCCCGGGGTACACTACGATCCCGGCGATCCCGACCACGCAGAACCAGACGTTCGTGTTCAGTCCCCTGGGCGTGATCAACTCGCAGCCGAGCATCCTGCCCGCGCACTCGCAGCCCACCGTCTCCGGCATCGGACAGCAGCAAAAGCAGAATGATATGCACAAGGTTAGTCATATACGAGTATATAATATGTTATGTGCATTTCCAGTGCATTTTTCAGTTACACAGATTTATAGCCGACTGTGAAACGAAAGGCCGTGAATCCGGACCGCGGTTCGAAATATTTGTATTATTAACATTGATTTAAAAACTAAATATAGGTATTTGAGTACATTTGGACTAACATAAATATTACGTTAAAATCGCGCTGAAATAAATATTAAATTAACTTAATTTATAAATAAATATTAACTTCATTGTTATTAAACTCTTTGCATAATACAAGCAAGCATTTTTATATCGTTGCGTGCGACGACTAATTTCGAAATACTTTACGCCCTGTCCATAAATGTTTATTACACAAGTGACAATTTAGACCCTCGTATCAAGGCAAACATATATTTTAGTGATCTAAATGAATTATTGTTTCGGGTCTAGCGACCTGGTGCTTGGTCAATTTTAAATTGTAAAGTAGTTGTTGGATTTCTCTTGCGTTGATCAAGAACTACGAAACGAAAGTTGGTTTCAGAACAGCCATAGCCGAAACACAACATTGTCTTGGTGCTGTGATCGAATGCGCTCCCTCTCGATTCGCACATGACTTGTTCAACTCGCCAAAAAGCTACCTAAATTAGTGTGGCTCCCAAAACTGATGAATATGGGTGTGGCTCATACTAGCTGCCTAATATATCTTATTTAGTTGGGGTTATTCTATACCATCTGTATCCGGACTGCAAATGAAAACGAAGCCCATTAGTAGTTTTAGTGACTCCAAACACAATGCCTTTATCGACCTTCTACGTCTTAATTCCTTGTAGAAATATTTTAGTCGTAGTGGGTTAAGGGTAAAATTCTGCTAAAGTTTTACTTAGGTATTCGCGTTCTTTGTGAAAAATCTAGTACCTAAAACCACTTCCAGTTTTTATTTTATAGTGCGGTTAGAAAACAACGTTGCAATTTTATTTAACTGAAAAATGAAATTATTTCTTGATAATATTTACTAAGTCCATATAAACTGGATTGCGACATCGCTGTTGCGCGGACTCGCATAGCCATTGATGTAATTACGTTGTCTTTTAGCTTTTACATTCTTTTGCAAACTCTAGTCTCCTTTGTTATTCTCTCTTTCATTTTATGCTTCCTTTGTTCCGTGCATCACGTACATGACTATTAACATTCCAACACCTCGGTACGATAAATTATCCCTTTTACAATTATTATAACTTCTGAGCAAAACAATTTTGTGTAGCTGTACATTTTTTCAGCGACTCAAAAGTTAATTCCTACGCCGTGAAAATATTTGCGCCACTCTAAGTTGGGATTACGAGATATTCTTATTTCGCGTCGACACTATCTGTTCCGGCATATCATCGCATTTTGACCATTAGATTTATACAAGGTCGAAGTATTAATTGCCGCCAATGCTGGAATATATCCGTGTGGAAGTTGATGAAGAGGCGAATAGTACTATGCAGTGTATTTAACATGTTGTTCTGTGTTCGACACGCGGTATTAGTTGAGAAATATATTATAAAATTCGCTCCGTTTCAGGGAACTCTGTGATATTACACACAGTTACACGTGAAAATTATTTTGGGATATTGTTTAGATCTACTCTAATGGTCTTACATTAATTAACGAAGCTTTCGAAGCGAACGAAGCGAACTTCAAATAATATGTATCTACCGCAGCATGCTCATAAATTATATTTGCACAAATTCATTTTCTCTCAAATCTCAATCACATTCAGTAATTATACATTTTAATTATTTCTAAATATCGCCTCAATTTAACACTAATGAATACTAAAAGGGAGAAACGGGATATTAAGTACTACTAAGGTATACGATATGCATACAAAGAACACAGATATCGCATACGAAGCAGCCCTGTCTCCCCTATTAACGGCAGCGGTGGTGTTGCAGTGCGGCGGGAAGGTGTCGGGCGGCAAGGTGGGCGGGGGTGGAACGCAGTCCGTGCCCGTGGCGGCGCAGTGCGTGCAGGTGTCGCAGCCGGTGCTGGGCGCGCAACAACCTGCGCAGGCGCAGATCATCAGCCCGCTGCAGGTACCTACATCTAATGCTACATCATCATATTTTTAAGGGTCTATATATTGAACGAATAATGCAATGAGTACTTATTCGAATTGAATAAATATTTTTGTGTTGAATAGTCTGTTTATCGAGGGATAACATCGCGTTATGACCAATAGGAACGGAGCAACGAAAATTTATTCTCGGGTATTTTAGTGTGGAATAGAGGAAAAGAATATCTGCGCCTGCTTAAAACTTGGCCGGACCCTATATATTTTTTAATTAAAATGGATGATTAGCATTTAGATAGTAGTAGTAGGTACCTTAGGGGAGATAGGGTATACTAATTTCCGATATCACCAATCGTTGTACAATGTTTATCTGTAATTCGTTAAAACATTCAGAAGAATAGGACCAAAGCCATAAAATATGCATATTGTTAATTAATACGTCATCGGAATCACATTTTCTTCTGCACTTAATTACTTTCAGTGGTTTCCTTTGTCCGCGTCGTTGTTTAAAAATATTACGCCGTCCATCGTTTATCAATAATTAAAACATTATTTTATTTTATCTCTGATTCATGATCAATATAATCATAAGATATTTTGAGTGCAAAAAATAAGTACACCCAACAGTCACATACTTAGTCTTGACCCCACATTAAGATCAAGTCTTGTGTGGTGGAAATCAGGAATTACGAGAAACTTTATGGTTTCACAAACACAACATCCAGACCCGAAACAATTACCTGTGGATAACACAAACATTTGTCTCGGTACGGGAATCGAACCTGCGGCCTCTCGTTTCACAGCCGGCGTTTAACCAACTGCGCTACGAAGACTTTCAAGGCTATGTTCCAGAAATACATCAGTTTGCTAGTATTAGATAAAATAAGCATTATTAGGATATTAAAAGTCTGGAGTTACAATGAATTCTTTATGCAAATTAATCGTTCACCTCCCCCGTCGTGTTAGGCACTTAGCAACGTAGCATGCTATGACCGTACCATAAAAGTATCAAGCAAAAAATTATGTAACGTCACCGGCCGGTGTTACAGTTTCGTGGCCGTTCCATTGTAATTAATGAACTTTTGTTTCTTGATTCTTGTAGTGGACACATAACTTTATCTCGTATTACCCAGAAGACCTATCTCCCCTCGCGATACGCGGCCGAAAAAAAATAGATATGTTTAGTTTCTGTTTCGAGTAAATTAGTTTAGGTAGTTTGTTTTGGGGTACACAAAACAATAAGTATGTCTATATCATTGCGTTCGTCTACGTCGTTGGTCATGGTATTTCTTTACTTCTACTCCTGATGTCTAGACTGTTACTTATATAGGTAATGTTCTTTGATTATTTATAAATTATGTTTTGTCGATTTGGTATATAGGATTAATTTTATTTGAACCACAATAAATTAAAATTTATAACGGCAGAGCCTTGTCACGAAGAACATCGGAAAATAACATTTTCATTCAGATGTTTTTCATTTAAGATTTCGTTAATTTTATAACTTTCCCGAAGATTAAGAGAAAGTTTGTGGAAACCATTTGAGTGAAAAGCTACAGTACAAATGCATTTTTGTGATTTCGGCTTTTACGATGCTTTTTCCAGGAACTCGTTATGAATATTTGCAGGAATTGTAATACAATAAAATATGAAATGTATTTATTTGGCATGTGTGTGTGCGTATGCTCTCGGCGAATATATTTGCATCGCATTATGACGCAAAGCGAATTACTGTTTAATTTCCTTATTTACATATGTGTTGTGCCTCCATTAGCAATCGGTTCCAGTTATCCGAGATGTTGTATCGAAGATATATTCTGTTTGTACGAGAACACGCACCAATGCGAAACTGGGCTGTTCCAATAACAGTTTATTCCTCTATGTTTTTTTAAATAAAAATATAATAGAAATACGGCGACATGTTACAAAATTTCTTATAAAATGTTATTGCTATAACGACTTATTATTTTAAAATTATTAGGTCTCTTTAAAACAACCTAAAAGAGTGTGTTTTTAAAATTGTGGTAAAATACAGACATGGCCTGTACCTGAATATGGCCATTCTTTAAAAGTTACTGGTTGTACGTCTCTCATATGTGAGATGCCACCTGGGTAGGTGTCCACAGCAATGTCTATTTCTCCCGCCAAACAGCAGTGTATATACACGGTTAGAAGGATATTGTATCCAAGGCTACTAATGGACGCACAGTGAGACCTAATATCCTACTCGTATGTCTCAGGAAGGCAAGCGCAGTGGAATGCCAAGCATTACTTTGTTATTCAAGGTGTTTGGTTTTACTACTGTTCATGAGCGTTCGTATCGCTTACCATTAGGCGAACGTCATTCTAGTCTCACCATACATTACTACAAAAATAATCGATGATATATTATGATACCTAGATACATAATTTTGTTTCCCTACGAGATCGAATCAGGAATCAGGAGATCCGTAGGAGAACAAAGCTTACCGACATAGCCCATAGGGTTGACAAGTTGAAGTGGCAGTGTGCCGGGCATATAGCTCGTAGAACCGATTGGCCGTTGGGGCCGAAAGGTTCTTGAGTGGAGGCCACGTACAGGCAAGCGAAATGTCGGACGCCCGCCTACAAGGTGGACGGACGATCTGGCTAAGGTTGCAGGAAGTCGCTGGATGCAGGCCGCTTCCAACAGGTGATTGTGGAGATCCTTGGGGGAGGCCTATGTTCAGCAGTGGACTTCCTGTGGCTGATATGATGATGATGATACATAATTTATTTCGCTCTAAGTGCAGGAATGTGGACATTACAATTATATTGAGTGCATGCTCAACCGAAACCCTATTAGAGATATTTATTTTAAAAAATGGTATTTATAGGTATTAAGAGTACCTATATGCAATTCAATGTAAGTATAAGTATACTAATCCATATTGTTTAGTTAGTATTCCAGTACAAAAGCGCCGGCAGACATATTATGCCAAGTATATTGAATAACATAGATTGAAACTTGTTTCTGCCGCGCCATCGCGCTAATAGGAGCTGTATTGTTACATCCATCTATCTATCACACTGTATCCGTCTAAAACAAATATAAAAATGACGTCACTGAGCTTTTATGTCCATTTCCATATTCAGCTGTTCTGTGATTTACACCCTCCAATTTTCTTGCCTATTAAATACCATCAAGTTAACACAATACGAGTAAATCGACTTGCGAAATATAAAAAGAGCAAAATGTTATAATGAAAGTAAAAGGAGAATGCTCATTTTACTATAAAACTTGGTATCAGTGCCAAAATTGTTGTCCCTCGATGAAACCTACTTTTTTGTGTAGGGAAAAATATATTTTTCAATAAATATAAACATAATTTAGATCCAGGCCCGGAGTTCATTGTCCTTTGATGATATGATTTCGGCCGAGTATGTTACGTAGATGTACCGCCATAGAATTGGTCGCAAACTTAGTGTTTTGTTTGTTTACTTCATACAATAAATACTTCTTTGACCCCGAGGGGTTTATGGGCTGGATTGTAGGCACTAGAGGACTCCTCAACGTGGCATAATTAAATATCAATCATTTTACGTTAATATTGTAGCACTACGAGTGTAAAATAAAAAAAAACTTCTTCGTCACAATAATTGCGTCCACATTTTACGTGCATTCGGTGCATTCACACGCTTCATAACTTGAATTTTCCATAATTCCAATATTTTTGGCAGATATGATTGGCAGCAGAATGGATTTCCAATTTAATGTTTAATTTACTACACTATACCCCGTCTGTCGAGTGACGAGCCCCGCGGTCATACCATCTGTTTCAGCCCAAATACATATGTATAATACATCCCATTACACGGGACTCCACTAGTAGTAGATAACCGAAAGTACAATTGAGAAGGGTTAAGCCAATATAGTCCACGACCCTGGCCTAGTGCGGGTTGGCATTGGTAGAGGGCCCATCATTAACGTTTTAAATTGGGTTCGTTAAATTTCGACGCCCGGCCCTTGTCCCATCTTCACTAGTAGTCGATTACAGGCTAATACACTTGTTGTTTTACTCTATGATCCAAACGAAGTTCGAATGTTCGAACGTCCGACATCCAATATAATATACTGGGTATATCAAGACTGCTACCGAAAACGAAGCCGGGTGGTAGTTTTAGTGCCTACAAACACAATGCAACTAAAAATTTCGCAAAGAAACGCGACAATTATTATTAATTATTTTTTAATTCTTATCATTTTTTGGTAAATCCATAGTTTTTGCTAAAATAATAATTTAAACTCTTCTATACCTTAGAGTATTTATAAATAAAAGGGTATACACAATAGAGATGTGAGGTTAATAGAGAAAAATCGATTAAATAAAAATCGATTTTCTTTATTTAATATTAATCGATTTGTTAAAAATCGATTATTATTAAAAACAATCGATTTTTTCGAAAAATCGTTTTTTTTTTCATTATGTAAAATTTTAATTGCTTTTCACATTCCAGTAATAATCCTCAGAAATTCATATTAACAATTTATTAAAATAAAAATTAAATAAATTGATATGAATAAAAAAATATTATATTCAAAACTAAAAATCAAAGAGAATGTTCCTTTAAACTTTCAAGGTAAGGAGTAAGGAAACCAAATTTATTTATTGATACAAATTTTCAGTACCATTAAACGTTTATTTTAATAAAAATGAAATGAAGAGTATCGCAATAATATTGTACAGTATAAACTGAATCCGAGTTTTTTCATACGTCTCATAGATAGCACTGTTAATAAAAATTGATTTATTACGGATAATTTATATAATCGATTTATAAAAAATCGATTAATAGTACTTTAAAAATCGGTTATAAAAATCGATTATAAGAAAATAATAATCGATTAAATTAAAAATTAATTATTTTTAACATCTCTAATACATAATTATTTTAGGACAAAAATGTATTTACCACCCAAATACGAACATAGGAAAAAATAACAAAAAAAAATGTTGCTATTTTTTTCTAAATTTTCTTTGCTTTGTGTCTGAAGTCGCTTAAACTACCATCCGACTTCGTTTTCGGTAGCAGTCTTGATATACTCTGTATAAGTTTTATACTTCTTAAAATCAATGCTCTATGATACTTATCACTCATTCCCAGCTTAGTCTTTTGTTAAGACGTATGATAGAGGATTTGAACGTTTTAAGCAGTATCTAGGTACACTTTTACGTCCGATGTTCGAACAATTTCGTTTCGGATCATAGAATAACGCCCCTGTACCTGTGGTCGGGCCTATGTACGTATGTGCCATTAGGGTGTATTGTAATAATTTCATGAGTGTTGGAGGAGCAAGCCGGCAGTGACAAACTGGATATTCCGCAGACGGGCGGTCAGGCGATGCAGTTCGCTCCGTGGCAGATCTCGGGCGCCTTGCCGCAGGTGTGGACCGGCGGGCTGCAGGCCGGCACGCTGCCCGCCGGCGGGCTCATCACGCCCAACCCCATCTTCATACGCGGCTCGCAGCCCGACGCGCCGCCCTCCATGTTCATACAGCACTCGCCGCAAAACAACATACAGCATAACAGTTAGTATTGCCTTGTTTTATAATGTAATAGTGGCGTACGGTTTGATTAATTGAGTTCTCACACTACCGAGATATTTTTGTTTTTTTTTTTATGAAGATACGTACGCGTGCTGGAATTAAAAGTGCGTACGTGTTTTCATAGTAAATAATTATTTAAAATAAATAAAGCGCATTTTAATGGATGTGGTTCAGGATTTTAATGTAACTTTTGTTTAATTAATTGCGATTGTAATGCCTTGCGATTGTCTGCTCATGATGCATATTGCGATGTCAGCGCATTTTTTTTATGTATTAACCTTTTATTTTTCCACCTTGCGTTAACCCTTGCAGATGCCAGGGCTCTCCAAGCATCGTCGTTTTGTCGAGTAATTCGACAATAAATTAAGTTTATCAAATTCCCGATAGTTGTTCAAGGGTTATATAATGTGTTTGTTTATAGATGCGAGCGTGGCGTGTGCGACGGCGACCACGGCCAAGCCGCGCGCGTCTACGGATGGTATGGCCAAGCCACAGCGGCCGCTGTCCAACATCCTGCCTTCTAGCGGCATCAGACCTGCCTCCAGCGTGTCCACGCAGACCAACGCTAACCAGGCTCAGAGCCAGGTAACTGATATACCCCACTTGCCTGCAAAAAAAATCCCTCTGATTAATACTGTTTGTTCTGATTGATAGTCAATTATCACGCAGAGAAACATTGAAGAGAATCTTGAATTTATGTGATATTTGAACCTCTCTAACCTGCAATAGAGCTGGTGGACTATAGAGTAAGCCTTCTCAATGAAACTTCGAACAGAATAATGCTGAATAATGGATTAAATGGTTTGTATATAATTTTTGCAATTGTGTCAGGCTAAACACCGCGGCAAGCCGGGCGTACGGTCCCCCGCGCCGGCCTCCAAGCAGGATGCCGCCAACCAGACCAACAAGATGCAGCACCAGATGCAGCAGCCTAAACAACAGTAAGCACAATACATCAACATAACATAGTCATGGAAACTTCATCATTATTGGTTTAGCGAAGCGATACTCGATAATTCATACTACCGTGCCTATATGCCTATCTGGTTGAATATAAACTATATTATATCTTGCATGACTTTAATGCTTCTGTCTGGACATTTCTATACACTATACTTAAAACCTTTAAAAAATATACATAACTTTTACTTCAGGGAAATCAACGACATTAGTAAACCTAAGTACAATTTTATTTTCCTTTCGTGAAAATAACTCAACCCGCCACCATTCAAAGAAATAAATTACGATGCTTTGGCCCTATTCTATACTCGTACTATCACTTCAGAAAATTAACGACATTAGGAAACCTGATTTATATTTATAGTGTTGAATATTTATATTTATTTCAAGCAAAATGCAAGTCCACAGTATTTTAACCAAAACACTTACATTCTAATTAATAAGTAATGGAACACATACATTATTACTATTATTTCTAAAATGTTAACAATAATAGACATTCATATGTTTATCAGTACAAAATAAAAAATCTAGTTAACAAATTAACAACAAAGTAAAAAAATCAATTTCCCTTTCCTTAAAATAACTCAATTCCCCATTCCAGGGTGCTGGTGATGAACTCGAGCGGGCAGATGACGCAGCTGGCCAGCGTGCAGGACAAGCCGCTCAACAAGAGCATGCAGCAACAGGCCATGCTGCAGCAACAGGCGATGCAGGTCTCTATTGTAATGTACCACTTTGTAATTACAGCTTTGTCGTGGTGCTAGGATGATTATAAGCTTCATTGTAGTATTTGCATTAAAGATATTCTAGAAATCAAATTATTAACTGATAGTTATATTAAGGTCAATTTAGATTTACAAAATGGTCTAAAATATTTAAACTTTTCTCAAAAAAATATTTCCTCTGCCCCTTGAATTTAGAACTTTAATTATTATTGTAACTATAAAAATAAAATGTAACCAATTGATAATAACAGCAACAGCAGCAACAAGCTCAGCAGCAACAGCAGCAGCAGCAACAACAACAGCAGCAACAGCAGCAGCAACAACAACAACAACAGCAGCAACAACAGCAGCAACAGCAGCAACATGCTCAGCAACAGTTGATGCACCAGCAGCAGACGCAGCAGATGGTGCAGCACTACCAACAAGGTGACCGCCTTTGATCATTTCATTAACACTAATACTTGGTGTATTTATGCAACTCAATACTATATTGGCTATGATTATACATCCCTCTGTTAGGTGGTTCGCTTGCAAGTCTAGGACCTATCGCTTTGTCAAACTGTCGTCAGTTAACAGTGTATGTCTTCTAGTACATTAGAACCAGTAGATTTAAAATATTTACCATGTAATATCTCGGGGCAACGAGCGCATTGCAACGACTTACAGTGCTTGCTAATAGGTTATGAGTAGTGTCGCTAGTTTTGTAACAAGAGTTGAAGCTCACAAGGAAGCAAAAATATCACCATCATGCCATCTCTTCCTCTCGTTCCCTCACTGCTGGGGATTGCGACCACGTACGACAAAACACAAACACATAAAGAAGGATGCCAGATTTTCATAGAGACTTCGGCTTGATGTAAAATATTCACGGACAAAGCTGCAAAGTATTTCGATTTACAAAATATAGAATTAGAAACTTTTGTGTGTTACTATTTTTGACTGGGAACTGTTAAAAAAAAAGTTATTTTCAAAATTGTTTTTACTTTTGAGGTTATGTAATTTTGTTTACCTTAAGTCATATAATATTGAGCGTGGGTCTCCACTCGATTGAGACGTTTTATGTATACAAACACGATCAAACCATATCCGTTCATACAAGTTATCCTGTTTATAAGTGCAAAACATGGCGGGTAGATAGGTACATAAAGATAATAAAAATAGAAAAAAACCACCCGATTTTTCAGACATTAGTAGATACTCAATATTTGTCATATTGAATAAGTTTTAATTATTTTTTTTATATTTATAGGATGAATATATGAACTATGCTATGTATATTTATGACCACCATGTTATAGCATAGTTACCCACAAATAAATCCTTATGTTAAAATAAAATAAACGTTTCTATAAATATTTTTATTCAGTATCATTTTAATCATAATCGAAGTGTCAAGAAACTGTGCAGGGGGCTCTATATTACTTTGATGTTATGCCCAGCCAAGACACCACAAAATTGTCATTGTATGGGAACAACACCTTACAGTTCTTTTCCCCACTACACAGTTACAATAGTATTGATTAATTGCCTCTTTCCCACAAGATTTATATTAAATAAATTATAGACAAAATATATTTTCCATCAACATGCCTACTTTGGATTTTTGCTCTTATAAGTCTGATGCTTTGACAGAGAGAGACAATCCTGTTCTTATAAGATCAAACAAAGTATCCCTAGACACCTGTATCATATAATATCCATTAATTTGAATGTGCTCTCCGTAACAGGAAAGAGCTTGTCACAATTGATAAATTCTGCAAGCAATTAAAATCAAATCATTGTATTCAAATACAAGAAAGTCAATCACATTTCCTGACTGTACATTAATATTTATAAATAGAGCCCTTCTTTTGTAGTAATTATTGTTTATGATATAATCACTCAAGGTATTATGTTGATACATCTTTTCTTGAATAATTTGTAAAATCTGTGGCACTAGTTCTGATGAATTGCGCTGCATTGTATAAAAAATCCTCTGCCAACATGGATGGCAAATCTTGTCTGATGCTTGTAACTAAAACAAAAAAAAAATATCTACTGAGCAACATTTTCACTAAGTATAATTTATGGGATTATTTATTTAATAGTTTTATATGAATATTTCAGTAAAAGAGGGGGCCTGCGTTCAAATATAACTGTTTTACACAACTAGCAAAACATTTGCCAGGAATAATAGGGTATTTTACTGACGTCATCATGCTATTTAAATGTGATAAATGGGTAGCAGCTAACATAATGTAATTATCATATTAAAGTTGTGAACTGTAGGTCCATTCCCAAGCAGTGTAATATGCAAAAAATTCATCATGAGTGAGTTAAAATGAGCAGATGCAATATTGGCACTGTTTTATGTCTTGTAAGTATAATTAATATGTGTATGTTTACCTGGCTTGTGTATGTTTACGTTGTTATGTTTGATTCACTTTCTTGTCCAGAACTGCTACTCAGTAAATGAGACCATATATGATGTAAAGAATGTCCACAACCAACACAATGATTTTGGTGACCAACTGTTTGTGTTGGTACTCCATCTCGCAAATTATTCCAAGCTCGTTCAATTAAAATCCAGCAGGCATGACAAACAACACTACCACTTTGAATCTGCAACAAATGTAATAAGTTATAAGCATATCCCTTATTACTATAGGATATAGGTACTAAGAGAGGCGATTGTTTTAAGTTATGGTCCTGAGTCTTAATTAAAATGTATAAGTGATTATAAAATAAGGAAATAGATTAATACAAACTAAAACCTTACCTGATACCTCCGATAGAGCATTCCATTGTTGTATTAATGAACGGGGGTCCTTATTATCAATAGAATATCTCCGCATTCGAAAGACATTCACCATTCCAACATTTTTCTAAAAAGATCCAAATCAAATGCCCTTAATCCTTATGGTACCTTACTAAGGTGGTAAAACAGCGTAGAAGTAGCAAATGCTTAACGTAAAACTTTTGAATTCACTGTTTTCTGTTACCGCGCGTTTATTTTTTATAATAAAGTCCACAGGCGACTACTGAAACTAGAACTAGGCAAGCAATTGACATTTGACAAATGTCGAAAACTAGTAATCGATTATGATCGATAGTAGCACAATGTTTAATCGTATAAAAATATATATGCCATGCCAGCTTAAAGAACCATTAATAATTTGTATATATGAAATAGTAGTATTCTTTACTGGATATAATAAATTATTAACTAGATTATTGCATAAATAGCCATTTTTGCAACCAAATCGATAACGAGTATCGATTCATTCGTAATTTATTTGAATTTATCTTACCCACACTAGTTTTAAATGATACATCGGAAGTCGGTTAATGTGAATTCATAATTAAAATATTATTTGTTTATTGTAAAGTTCCCACAATGCAATTACTACATTGAAATAAATGGAGCAATTTAATATAATTGTTCACGTATTTATTTAGCTTGTCCGCGGTATTTAAAATAAAAAAGTATTTTAAGCCTGAATCTGGCATTGTCCTTTACCACAGAACATCTTCACTACAGCATCAAGCCATCGTGAAGGTTCCCCGAGCACGCCTCCTTTTTAATTTGCCTAGTATTATGTGCTTCTCCAGACAAAGGCTCAGTATCTACTCTTTGTTTGCCATCAAGCTATACACTGACTTATCTAACCCTGTCACACAACCTCAATTTGATATTAATATGTTCACTCTCCTACGAACACCAATGAGCCTCTCTTGTGTAGCATGGCTCATTTATCCTAGTATTGAAGATTGATTTATAAAATTTTCACTGTTATGTACTGAGGTCCAAAATAATTTCTCATTGGTTGTCGGTCTATTAAACGTCCTCTTCATTCCAACATGTGTTTATTAAACAACTCAACAAAACTGCAGATTTTCAATCTGTTTTTCCTTGAGTTTGTGAGACTGGTCATAGTATTAATGTTGTATATGTTGCCAGGTATGTCCCTGGGGATGCAGCAAGGCACACTCCCAGTGGGCTCGGTGGCGCAGACGCTGCCCATGACTGGACTGCCGCAGACAATCTCCATGGTCCAGCAGATACACCCGGTAACATACCCCTCGTCCATTTTATTTTACACAAAAAAATATTTACTTAATTATGTAGTGTCATTTGTCGCCCTCCAATTATTATTATTGAAAAATTGTTTTTTTTTATTGTGTTTAATTTCATATGTATCTTTAACAGACATGAAAATATAACGTATTAATTACTTCTGACTCCTAGCAGTTGTTTATGGTTCGAATTTTTGCATCCTTTATAAAATTCATTGTCCTACATAATGACATTTAATGTAAGTAAAAAGGGTATCAGTTTTAGATATTCTTTACGCCAATATTTCTGTTGTATAGATAAGTGCAATGGGTCAGACTGGTACCCTGGTAGGGCAACTGAACGCCACGCAGACGCAACAGAATGCGCCACTCACGCAAGTGCAGACTCTGCAGCAACAACCACAGGTATTACTCACTTTACTTGAACGTCTACTGACGGACACAAATATATGTCGCACATTTAGAATTAAAGTGACCTCACTAAAAATATTCTTATGTTTTGAGAAACGTTCATTAAAGATTTTTAATATATCTTACAAATATTTAATGAATGTTTCCCAAAAAATAAGATTTTTTTAGTTAGGTCTGTATAATTCTAAAGGTGCGATATATTTTAAAATATACCCTATTTGTATTAGCAAAAAGGCTGTTATTACATTACATTGACAGTTAAAATATGCCTTTTTTAAGTTATGTTCCATAGGTTATAGGCATAAATCGCTTAATCGGTAAATCAGGACCCATTTGTATTCGTTGGAACATTCGTTAATTAAATTAGGTTTATAGAATGACTATGAATAAAATACTGAATGTTAATCATATCTATTTAACTTATTTGATTATGGAACGATTGTTGTTCTATTTTTGAAATATTACGAATTTTTGGAATTCAATGACTAATTTCGAAAGATCATGCATTTTTAATTTCATTAATATTGACGGTAGTGGATCCTATAAACCTGAAATCGAAAACATTCACCCTCTGAGAGACTAACGCCCGAATACTGGAACGCAACTTAAATATAAGTTAAATGTACTGGCTAAGTGGGCCGTGCGCCAATAAGAGCAACTTACAAAGCCGCCACTTGTACTATTATTCTTATTGTGTAATATCTTCATAGTGTTTCTGTACAGTGCAAAAAAAAGAATTAAATAAATAAATAAACTTATTATTTGAATGGCTTTCCAGTATTCGGGCGTAACACACTGACTTTCATGCAGTTCAGAGAGATCACAATTAATAAAAACAAAAAAGATATTTCTATGTTTTCTGTCATCACAAAAATCATCTATAAATAAGGGGGACTTAGATAATTAAACCAATTTATATCATATTTTTTTGACGTAAGCATTAAGTATACGCGTACAAAGCAAAAACTTCAATAGGGTCAGCACGAAATATATCCAAAAAAAAAAAAATGGTCGAGTACTTATAGAATTATTTCTCCAATTATTAGAAAAAAATTCTAGTTCAATCTCGTTACCCGAAATATTATTGTTTAATTTCACATCATGATCTCTAATAAAATTAAGCCCAGATGCTATATTTGAAATAATGAATCAGTACTATTAACTTAATTTTTCCGTTATCGTTTAAAATACATCATTGTTTTGCATTGAGGTATTATACTAGAGCGGACATCGGGAACAAAATCTCTGCATATGGTGCGTGCACACGGGTACACATTGAAGCGAGAAGGAAGATATGTTACTTCGTAGGCGCGACAGAGACAGAAATATAATGTACCCTTCATTTTGTTACAAACATGTTTGCAGTGTCCCCTCTAATATATTATATCAATGTTGTTTTGCGGCGTAATCGAAGCAACAGATGGTCGTTTAAAAAGCCTACTTGTTGGAATGCAAAGTCGTGTAAAGTATTTAATTGCTCTATTATTCAAACAATACACAACAAAAACCCAACTTCCAGCATTACAAAAAACAACTTAATTTATAAATAAATTCGCGGCAGTTACGACATTTACTTAGTACATAATTTATTATCTTCTAAAAATATTGTTATTGTTTCTCGTACAGTCCTTCACGACCCACGCGTGTCTCGTATTGATTCGTCTGTAAAGTTGATAAACACTTGGCATTTGTATTTTTAATATACACCACTGCAGGGTTCTAGCGGCTGTTACTAGTTGGTTTTAACCGAGTTCAAAAAAGCATGTTTTTAATTCGTCAGATATTTTTTATGTGTGTTTATTTGAAGACACCTGAACCGATTTTTATATATCCCTGAGTGGAGTTATTGGAGGGTACAGAATATAGAGGCAGATGTGATACTATTTCCGACTTGCAGAATCTTGTCGGTAGCGGGCTGGTGCAGACGTCGGTCGGTATGGCTGTGCAACAACAGCCTAACTTAAATCACACCACCCCTATGCAAACGGTTAGTATTGCTGTTCATAATTGGCTTTAACAACATTAACTTTGCTTAAACTAAAAAACGTAACATAAAAATATAAAAACGTATGATTATTTCATACTTAAAAAATATCAAGCAAATGGCGTTACAAAAAATATATATAAAAATAACGTCTAAAACAGCAGTTAATGATAAATGATAGACGTTTTCAAAATTTTATTGTCAATTATTAATCTGCTTTATACAAAGTGATTAAACATGCAAATAGCTTTTGGTTGCCGCTTTGACTAACATGTGTGGTGTGACTAGTTTGGGTGCATACGGTTTTGTATTCTCGTTTGAAGAGTGATATTTGGTAGCTGTTGACGGCAAATTTAGCTTAGCTAAACCGGTTTTTAACTCGATTAATACAGTATCATATTATATTGGTGCCTGATGCATAATTTGAGTGACAAACTTTAGCTAACCATCCGGTAAAGAGTAGTCTGCCAATTCCTTCGACCAGTCCTAGATCTTCTGTCGTCGGTAGAATCTATTTGGATTTCAGTGCATTTACAATCAGGAACGTTGTAGTCAATTTGATCTGGGTATTGTAAATCCAAATGACGTTAAGGCTGTTGCGTTTACCCTCTGTCATGAAACAACTGTTGCTATTATTGCAGCATAAGTTGTGTTCGCGTGCCGGTAATAACACGCGGGACATTTAGCTATAAGTTATGTTTTTTTTTTGTTCCAATTAAAGACAATACGTTAAACAGCAGGAAATATTTAGCTGACTACTCCATTATTCAATTACATTTTAACACATAATTAGAGACAAAACACTGTGGTTTTCGCATTTGTGATGTTTTAAATGTTTTACAAAACAGTAATTACTCTCCACCCTAACAGTAGGGACAATGCCCCATTAGACGTTCTGTTTGTTTTTTCAGTTCATTGTTTTGCAAAATAAATATACGTAATATATATAGATTTATATTAATTGTGTAAATAATTTTAAGAGACGGATTACACGACTAAATAATATTTTTGTCCAAACCTAAATGGTTATGGCCACATAGCCTTTTTTATTATACTAATCGGCAAAAGAAAGTACTTATAATGTTAAGTGTCCGTAAGTAAAACGTACCGTGGTGTAATGAGTGTTGGGTGTTAACTGTGGATGGTCGGTTCGGTTGGCAGCCGGCGCTGACGCTAGAGGGCGCTTCGTTGCTGTCCTCGCCCCTCGTCCAGGTCTCTCCGGCGATCTTGCACCACGAGGTAGCGCTCACAGCCTACGCAGACGTAAACACGTTGTTCATTATTCGATTTACTATTTCTTGTCTCGTTGGGAACTTAGCTCGTTCGATGTCATCGTATTTTATCGAAGAGGTGCCCACATTAAAGCATGTTTCGAAGCTTCGCTCCGTCTAGATACGTAGCCATCATGATTACTCCCAGTGTAGTCCCTTGAAGATATTATTGAACCCAGGGTCGGGATAAAGTCGACTTAGGTATCTAAAATTATAAACCACTTATATAACCCGAAACTAATAGAATACATTTTCAAATTATAGAACCTATCGGCTAATGGCAGAATTAATGTGGTCTTTTAATCCACGATCATATGTAACATTGGTAAATTTAGTACAAGTAATTTATCGTTACAAAACGCGTACATCCCTGCTTTTGGTAAAATTATACTGCCTTAAATTAATTTAAGTTAATATCCGCTGATATCGCTCATGGGTCCTTTGTTTTTCCTTATCGATAGTTTTCATCATTCTCGGCCGCATGAAGTTGCTGGAAACATCATAGGTTCAAATCACATATTCTTTTCCAGTAGACAAATTATTTCTTACCTATGTAACATCCTAACTCATATTAGTAGTTGCATGGAAGATAATTCCAAATCATAATCTTCGTAGCGTGGCATGCTGTATTAGACGAAATTTAATTAATATTGTTTTAAATAACAATTGGCTTCGTGGGGCTGGTAGTGCATCTGCCATTAGTGATTGGAATTGGATATTTTTTTTATAGTGGAAGTATTTGGTGTTGTTGTAATGTTAGTGATGTATATGTGTATGGTGGGGTACCCGACAGGTAAGTGCAAACAGCTTGGGTTCCCCGCAGCTGACGCTGCAGAGTGGTGGCGCGGTGGGCGCGGTGGGGCTGCTGGCGGCGCCGGTGCAGGGCTCCGTGCTGCCGCTGGCGCCGCCCGCCGCGCTCGTCGCGCACGTCAAGAGCGAGGAGGACAAGACGCACCAGCTCGCCACAACAACACAGGTACATACATGATACACCTACCACACTAGCATGCTAACTTTGGAGAAACGGACGTTTGATCGATTCTTACCGGCTTACCTTCTGTCAGACACAATACACTTGAAGTTTGTTATATTAATCTAATCAAATTCCCATTGGGTTAAAGGTAAAAAAAAAATAGATTTATAGTCACAACTGTTCTGACTTTTTTTTAAAAAATGATATCTTTCGCCGCTTTAAGTCGCAATTGACCATAATTATTTTCAAAACTTTTTATTTTTATAATAATTATTGTTATGGATGGAAAGTTTACGAGACTATAGAAATTGGCAGAGAAAATCTTAGTTCAGAAAAAGTCACATTTATTTGTAGTTCTTCTTAGAGTGAGATACTTACCTAATGTTAGAATTAACATTAAAAACGTATGAACATCTACAATGCTACAATAATCGATGACTTTTGATTGTTAGTGAAGAAAGAAAATAAGATAGCAGGGGATAAAGGCTCTCTAATCTGGCAATATATAACGATTCCCCTATAAAAGTTATGATGGAGTGTAGTATAACCAGTGTGTGTGACAGACGCCGCCGGTGCAGCAGATCGCGCCGCAGCCGCTGGCGAGCGAGGCGGAGGCGGCCGCGCCCGGCACCACCACCAGCGCAGACGTAGCCATCTCCACCACCACCAGCACCAACAAAATCGGTAACATATCCTCCTTCCTATCCTGGGTCCTTCCGCCGTAGCGTGAATAGGCATCTTAGCAGGCCGGCATAATTGTATCTATTGCCATGGGACTGCCATCCGATGCCAATGGATACTTTGCCTGGGCGGCATTTGCGCTTGCCATCAGGCGCAACGTGGCCGCTATGCCGGGCCAGATAAAAAAAAACGCACCTTCAGAATACAGTGACATACGCCCGAATACTGGGACGCAAACTACGTTAATCCCGTTTAAATCACTGGCTAAGTGGGCCGTGCGCTGTTAAAAGCAACTTATTATATGAATGGCGTTCCAGTATTCGGGCGCTAAATAAAAAAAAAAAATATTTTGACTTTTAATCATATTTTGGCTCAAAATGACCTATCGACCAGGATTAAAGAAGGACCTATTGACGCATGAAAGGCAGAAATATGTATAAATCGGTTTTCTAGATGTATCTTCCATAAGTACACTTATGTTACAAATCTTTAATGAACGTTTCCCGAAAAATAAGGTTTTTGTAGTTAGGTCACTCTAATTTTCAAGTGCGTTTTTTAAACCAACAATTCTCTTGACCGACAGAATAGGGATGTTGATTCATGTTAGAAATACTTGTAAATTGAATTTTTACACATTCAAGACAGTATTTTAAATTTTGGAAACTATTTTTGTTTACGAAATTTTGAATTATTTTTTTAGTAAAATTATTTTTTTGTGTTAATATAGAGTGTATCTTCAAAATAAAAATGTTTCCAAAAATTAGTCAACATTCCTATTGCATAAATATGTTATATAACTGGACGTAGCCAGCAGCTTTAAAAAAATAAAAGATCTAGATTTTTCGCTTTTAGTAATAGATTGAAGAAGGCGCTGTAGCTTTCTCGTCCAAGATGTCCCAACAATTTCACCCAGGGCCTTATCGGTCCTGGGTATGGTCCAGTCCTGAAATCGATACGGTAATCGATGTAAATTTCTGTATCTAAACAAATAAAAACCCTCTTATGTAACCCAATAAAATACACAAATGATATCTTATCATTTCAAGTTTCAATTGCATACTTTACATATTCATCCACACAGGCAGAAATCAGAATCAATACAAATAAGATGGCACACGATGTTATCTGTTCCTTCAGGGTCAGTAACTCCGTCGGAGGCTGGCAAGGCGGGCGGCAAGCCGGAGGAGTCGTCGCTATCGGCGGAGGCGTCACACTCGGCCGCCGCGCCAGTGCCCAGCAGCGCGCAGCAGACCACGCCCGTCGCGCCGCAGGTAACACACTATCGCCCAAATACTGGAACGCAACTTAAATATAACTTGCGCTTAACTATCTTAATCCCGATTAAATGTACTGGCTAAGTGGGCCGTGCGCTGTTAAGAGCAACTTATTATTTGAATGGCGTGCTAGTATTCGGGCGTATATCTACATATTGACACTACACCTAGTTATTGACATTGCACCAAGCTTATCAGCCTCCGTGGAACTGTTGATGAGGCTGTGAAACAAAAAACAATATTTGTGCGATCCACTGGTTTCGGGCCTTTGTGCCATCGAAAAGTCTCTTGTAGTTTCCGTTTCCGATAACCACGACACAATACTCGATGTTAGTGTGGAGTCAAGATTATGTGTTTTTATTTATTTATAGTTATAAAGTTTGCAAGAAGTGATTGGATTCAAGGTTCCAACTGGTTGGAAATCCTTAGAGGCCTATGTTGGCTGGGATAAAAACGAAACAGAGCGCAGTGGAATGCCACGCATTACTTTATAATTCAATGTGTTGTTGGATATTGCTACTGTTCATGAGCGGTCGTACGCTTACCATCAGGATAAGGCATGTTCGTCTCACCACTCACTGCAATAAAAAAAGCCATCTTTAATATTTTTATAAATTCCTTAGGTGGTAACAACGGTGGCGTCCTCGACCTCCTCATCATCAACGATGACGGCTGCCATCACCGCCCCGGTCTCCTCTGGGACCAGCTCCGCTCTTTTCAAAAGTACGCAATGTACCACGAGGCATATTAGCCAAGCGGCCGTGCATGGTATGCCCCTGGTTCAATTACTAACAATTTCAATGATAACTGTTCCGTAAGCACAGTCCCGCTGGACTTATGTGAGTTATACAAGGAATTGTTACTAATTTCAGTTCAGATTCATTTATTAACATGGTTTTGCATTGTTCAAAAGGCATCCTTTAATTAAGTGGTTTTCTTTATTTCGACCTCTCCTATTCCATTTTGTGAGATATAATTTTGAATTATATTTTTATTTAATCAGTATTTTTGATGTGAAACATCTATAGGCTCACTTGTAAACCGAATTGGCGTGGCGACGCTTGCCGTGGCGACGGGTCGCCACGCTATACTAAGGTATACATTATATTTTACTATTATTATATTAGGTATATATTATTTATTATTCTTTTATAGATCGTATTTTTCAAGTGTCCATAAATGTAATTACTATATTTTTATATTTAATTAATTAAATTCATATTAATCATATTAGTAATTATATAAATTATATTAAGATTAATAATTATATAAATTATATTAATATTATCTTCAAATAATTTTTTTTTATTAAAATTACATATTTATTGTATTATTTAAGTATTTAATGTTTATTAAATAAAGTTACCATTTTCTGTAAGAAATTCGTAATACTTAATTTTTTCATTAGGCTATATTTAATTCCTGTAATAATATTATCTTTTATGCATATTACTTGTACACACACGATGTTTGACATCTGCCAGGCGTCCCATGACGGCTCACATTTTTTATCCTTAATATCTTTTTAAAAGCCATCACACTTCATGGGCAAACTGGCATACTCAATTTTTCTTTTATAATAATTTGTATACATATATTATGTATTTATAAAAAGCGTACCAAAATTTTAAGTGGCATTAAGCAACCTTTCTTATAACGAGATTTAATGCCAGTATTATTCCAAATCTCCCTCCTAATTTTGTTTACACGTAATTAATGGATGCCCTCTATATAATCTAAAGCATACTATACAATTATAATAAGTTCTTGTTATTAATTATTCATGTAATTATTACAATACTGTGTGCGGGATTGTGGCTTCATTAGTATAGCTTATTTTCATAAGATTATTGCTATTCAAGTAAATTCACTTCTACATTGAATAGAGATCTAAGATTAGTATTAAATACTTATTCAAAATATCTTGTAATAGAATACTGTAATTATAAATATTTTGATTTTGAAAGATCCCAAATTTACTACACCTATTCTACTCCTGACATTTCGTTTAAGTTATTTTAATCAAACACACTTACGATTAAGAAAAACAAAATTGTAATAATGTAACCTTCAATAGTACCAACTGAAAAGGTTTCAATCCAATGGTAGGCCAGGAAGTGGATTAAACATTACATAACATATCTGGTTCACGTTTATTCTCTCGCTTCGCTAAGAAGAAAATGGACAAAAAATGATAAATTTCATTAAGCCATGAAATCATCCATTGGTCGTCGTGATGTACTAACGCCTAACCCTTATACTCATAATTTAAAAAAAAAACATATCTGAGAGTCCATATTATTTTTGTACTTTCAGATAAAGGTTTACCAAAGGCTATGGTGAAACCAAACATCTTGACGCACGTTATTGAGGGCTACGTGATCCAAGAGGCGGGTGAACCGTTCGCTGTAAGTAAACCAGTCACTGTAAGTAACTTTGCTACTAACACATACATTCGGGGCTTTTCGAGTTTTTAACATTGTGATCTCTTTGTAGGTCAACCGGCCGATGCGCGAGTGGGCCGATAAGGACCAGGATAAAGAGAATAAACTGCCTTCATCTGATGAACCGCCACGTGAGTTATACTTTAAACTTGCTGTATTATTCTTACTAGTTATTAAAATAATCGATGAAAAACTTAGTACAGGCAACGAAGCAACGCTTTACTCTTGTCCGCAATGCATAATTTGCCAGGAGTTTTTTGTTTTCATGAACAGGTGGCATATGACCCCACTAAGTTAAAAACCCAAAATACTTACAAAAATGGCGTCCGCTAGAGCCGCCATTTTGGAAAACGCGTTTGAAGCCATATCTCCGGAACCGTCCACTTTAGGCCCATCATGCTAAGGACCTTTCTTGTAGATAATTAAATTTCCCATCTTTTTTGTTCAATATTTTTTTTTGTACCATTAGCCGTTCGCGATTTACTATGTTATTAATTTTCATTTAATACCTTTTTTACAATAAATTTTACAAGGATTTTTAACAAAATTTACTATTTCCTCATTGCTTTGTTCCCTTATGCCATCAGTATTGAATTAATTACGTGATAATCATGGAGAAATCATTGGATTTCATAATTACGCTATGCATCCTTCGTTTCCATTGACCTTGATTCGGTAGTACACCATTCAACGCGCGATAACTTCTAAAATATTGATTTTAGAGAAAAAAAAGTATGGGTGAAAAGTTGTTAAGAATTTATTGATTTAAAAGTTTAGTCATTAACAGTTTTTTGTTTAAACAATTATTAACAGAGATATGGGCAAAAAGGCAAGAAGCGAATATTAATAACCTTGTAAATCGCGAACGGTAAATGGTACAAAAAAAAATATTGAACAAAAAAGATTAGAAATTTAATTATCTACAAAAAAGGTCCTGAGCATGATGGGCCTAAAGTGGACGGTTCCGGAGATATGGCTTCAAACGCGTTTTCCAAAATGGTGGCTCTAGCGGACGCCATTTTTGTAAGTATTTTGGGTTTTTAACTTAGTGGGGTCATATGCCACCTCTTCATGAAAACAAAAAACTCATGGCAAATTATGCAGGAAAAAATGCTTCGTTGACTGTACTAACTAGTTGGCTCTGAAGTTGATTCTCGGGTATAAGAAAACCCATATAATTCAAGTTCTCGTCAAACAGTGGGTGGGAAAGAACAGCGACACATGCATTTGTAATTTATTTGTTGGTATAGAACATGTCACACACCACTGTCGCGTGGTGATTTTATGTCAAAAATGTACATCATCCAAGATGTTCTACGTTTTCTACGTAAACAAAATGCTTTCATAATAGTCGTTTTGTTAACTTCAAAGAGTATAGGGTCAACGGAATTGTGTTCACCTCGAGTTGTATTCACAGTGTAAGCGCCGTAACACAGGAACGTTTCCAATGTTTTATTTTGAGCAGTATTTAATGGTTCTTGAAAATATCGCTTAAACAACAATAATTCGAAAATATAATTAAAATTGATTGATATATTAATTACTAGCTGAACCGGCCACGCTTCGCTTTGCCTTGGTTATCATAGGATTCATATTACATATTCATATACTGTCCTGCTAAATCCCGTCTTAACCCGTCTGTTCAGTCACTTCTCGATCCGTCCCGTCCTTTCTCTTCATTATCCATTCCGTCTTATACCGTGCATTTACACTTCGTCCTATCAAATCTGCCAGCTATCCCAGTTCTCTCCCGTACCTCCCACTCTATTATATCCCGTCTCTCCATATCCAAATAGTGTGCCTCATGAATTTTTGACATTAAAAATTTTTAGTGATTCTGACTATCCATGCAATATTCCATCACTTATTTCATATTGCAAGCAATATTTAGGTGAAATATAAGCTTTCTCACTCAGAGACGATATATTACATTAATTTCTATCAGTGAATTGTAGCGAAGGAAAGGATACTGTAAAAATTCGTGATAAAAGTGACATTCGATCTTGAAAAGAGGTAAGTATAACTTCTTACGTGTGAAAATTATTTATTTAATTGTCCTATATTCATGTCTATAAAAGGTCATTGTGCAGATCCTTGGGGGAGGCCTATGTTAGTTTATACAAAATAAATTTCTGAACGGATTATTTGACAACCAATTTAAATGTCAATCCCTTTTCATTAATGTCATTAATTTACATGTTTAAAATCTTAAATACGCCATTAATCGAATAATGTGGATATATGTTGTCGATTCGAAACCTTTATTTAAATACGTTCTTTAATTTTAATTTCCTTATCGACGGGATGAATATTAAATGTTTGACAGTTACGAACCCATAAACATTTTGTATGAGAAAATGTTAATAAGCTAATAGAAACTCGGGAAACCGGGAACGTGATAAAAAGTATCCTATGTCCTTCTCCTGGTTCTAAACTACCTCCCCACCAATTTTCAGCCAAGTCGGTTCAGCCGTTCTTGAGTTATAAGTGGAGTAACTAACACGACTTTCTTTTATATATATAGATTACTAGCTGTCGGGCCCGGCTTCGCCCGGGTGCAGATAGTTTTTGAGTCCAATCCACATCAAGAACATATTATTTCGCGTGTCTACTAACTATATTTCCCGCGTGCCGTCGACTATATTTCCCTTCCGTAGGAGAGGACATCCCGTGCCAACAATTTGAATTTGAAAGAGTAGAAAATATGTATATTTGGTTTCCTGACTCATCCCACGGGAACACTACATTTTTCGGGATAAAAAGTAGCCTATGTGTTAATCCAGGGTGTCAGCTATCACTATACCAAATTTCATCAAAATCTGTTGAGCCGTTTTTTCATGAAAGAGTAACAAACATCCATACATACATACAAACTTTCACCTTTATAATATTAGTAAGGATTAATAGTGCGGTGGGGATACACTTTTTTTTTTGCCATGCATATGCACGTTTACGTTAAAACGTGCATGTTGGATCCTTTTCTATTACCCCTACTATCAAAATAATATATGTACCTCTTTTTTAATAATCAGTCTTGAAGCTTAGGTATCGGGAACTACAAGAGAATTTTCGGTCTCACAAATACCCTGACCCGAAAACATAGTATGTTTTCGGGTCAGGGTATTTGTGCGAAACTTATAGATAGAGTCAACTATTAATAATTATTGAATATTATTGATTTAATAAAACACCACTACCACTGTTACCTCTCTCAATCTACTGTCGATTGTAGAGGAGGCCCGTGCCCTGCAGTGGGACATATATGGGCTGCTACAGATTGATTTAATTAAATAATAAATAAATAATAAATAACACCCAACAGTCACATACATAGTCCTGACCCCACATTAAGATCGAGTCTTGTGTCGTGGGTATCAGGAACTACGAGAGACTTTTCGGTCTCACAAACACCCAGACCCGGAAGAAATATTTGTGGGCCGCACAAACATTTCTCTCGGTGCGGGGATCGAACCCGCGGCCTCTCGTTTCACAGTCGGCGTCTAACCAACTGCGCCACGGAGGCTGTGTGATGAATTGATTATTAAATACCATTGATGTGTATTGTAAGTGTAAAAAATAAATTTTTGTTAAGCGAGTATGTCTTGTGTGACAAATAAATATACTTTTCTCACTTTCTTTCTCTCTTTCTAACCATCCAATTGTGCGTTGCAGGTAAGAAGCAGATGCTGGAAGGCGGGGCCAGCCTGGCCCGCATCAGCTCCAGCAACGAGGGCGGCAGCGAGGGCTCCTCGCAGGGAACCAAACCCGAGACCAGCGCGCCCATGGACGTGGCCGACGCCGCGCCAGCCGCAGACTCTGCGCCGCAGCCCAAGATACCCAACGCTAACAAGTGGAGTGTACGTATACCTTGGCCTTTACATTTGCCTTTTCAAAATGTCATCGCCATGCTACACGTATTTGACCTTGTTTATGTGTGCGATTGACATGTTCAAGGACAAAGGTATTGGTAAAATTAGTTTGTGCAACTCAGCTGTAGTGTTGAACTGATACCAGGCCAGCGTGGAAGACAGCCTTTGATTCGATCGAGACCTGGGCTGTGCTACAGTCTCTTCAGCGGTGCCACATAGACTATCGGTACATCGAAGTGTTGAGGTGTAAATACAACAACGCCACCATGTCGGTCCGAGTACAGGATCAGAGCACGAAGGCTATTCCACTACAGAGAGGCGTGAGACAGGGAGATGTCATATCTCCGAAACTATTCACTGCCGCGCTGGAAAATGCCTTCAAGCTCTTGCAGTGGAAAGGATTCGGCATCAACATCAACGGCGAGTATATTACTCACCTTCGATTTGCCGACGATATTGTAGTCTTGGCAGAATCGCTGGAAGACCTTAGCACTATGCTCGAAGACCTTAATCGAGTTTCCCAACAGGTGGGTCTTAAAATTAACATGGATAAAACGAAGATCATGTCGAATATCCATGTTGTGCCCACCCCCATTGGAGTTGGGGGCTCGACTCTCGAAGTTGTAGACGAATATGTCTATTTAGGATAAGTGGTCCGGTTAGGCAGGTCCAACTTCGAGAGAGAGGTCAATCGGCGAATCCAACTCGGTTGGGCAGCGTTCGGGAAACTTCGCGACGTCTTCTCGTCCAAAATACCTCAGTGCCTAAAATCGAAAGTCTTCGATAGTTGTGTGTTACCAGTGATGACATACGGCACCGAGACGTGGCCTCTGACTGTGGGCCTCATTAAAAGGCTCAAAGTCACTCAACGAGCCATGGAGCGGGCTATGCTCGGTGTTTCCCTACGAGATCGAATCAGAAATGAGGAGATCCGTAGGAGAACCAAGGTTACCGACATAGCCCATAGGATTGGCAAGTTGAAGTGGCAGTGGGCCGGGCACATAGCTCGTAGAACCGATGGCCGTTGGGGCCGAAAGGTTCTCGAGTGGAGGCCACGTACAGGCAAGCGAAGTGTCGGACGCCTGCCTACAAGGTGGACGGACGATCTGACTAAGGTCGCAGGAAGTCGCTGGATGCAGGCCGCTTCCAACAGGTCATTGTAGAGATCATTGGGGGAGGCCTATGTTCAGCAGTGGACTTCCTGTGGCTGATATGATGATGATGATGATGTGGAAGACAAAGTCTTAAGTAGTTGGGCCTTAAACCTTCAAGATCAGAAATCGATATGATGGTGATGTGATGTGATAGTTAGATTTAGTCTGGATAGGATTATTTTTTTATTGCTATGAAAGGTGAGACGAGCATGCCATTCGCCTGATGATAACAGGCCACATCTAATGGTCTAAAACGTAGCAAAACCAAACAGCACCTTGAATTACACAGCGCTCGCCATCCTGAGACATAGGATGTTAAGCCTCAATAGTTCCAATAGTTTCTCTGGATACAATATCCTTCAAACCGAAACACAACTGTACATTTACACTGCTGTTTGACCGCAATGTCTATTACATTGCGGTGGTGCACTACCCAGACGGACTCTCACATATAAGAGACCAGTCAATAAGTCCAGATAAAAATTGATGTGTCTATGTTCACCCGTACTCTATGACACTTTCTCGCCAATTTGTAAAATTAAAGTTTACTAAAAACAGTAAAGAATCAGCTTCTAAAGTGAACAGTTGCTTAATTACGTATAACATGTATATTAAAAATTCAATTCAAAACTTTACTGCTGTAAGTTGTTGTTAATGTGTCTGGTGGTATTATCAGGTGGCGGAGGTGTGCGACTTCATCCGCAACATCCCCGGGTGCGCTGGCTACGCGGACGAGTTCCTCATGCAGGAGGTGGACGGTGAGGCGCTGCTGCTCATCAGGCCGGAGCACCTCGTCATGGCGCTGTCCATGAAGCTGGGGCCAGCGCTCAAGATTGTCGCCTGCATCGACTCACTCCGCCCCGAGAGCGAGCAGACCTCGCACGACCACGACTGAGGTAATCACTCATTTTTTTTATTGCAATGGTGAGACCAGCATGCCAGGAATATGGTCAGCGATACAACCGCTGATGGATAACATATAACATAACATAACCAAACAACATCAATAATTTCTAAGCAGTGCCTCGCATTCCACTGCGCTCGCCTAGTCTGTCTAGTAGTTTCTTTATGAAGGCTTTTTTGATTTTTGCCTCTAGAACTGTTTGAAGCAGCTGACCGAGCTCCTTAGCGTACTTTAGGAAAGGCCTATGTCCAGCAGTGGACTGCAAAGGGCTGATGATGATAATGAATTTCGTCTGTCGCTATTTGTGTAAATAAGTAAACAAGAATTTATTCAGCTTTTGAGAGTTGCTAACCGTCATTCCTCGGTAGTCAGTGTAAATATAATGTGTAGAATGTCGAATCTGAATAGAACAGAACAGAACTCGCATTAGGGGTGTTCATTTATATAAATATATTTACAAAAATGAGAATAATATACTCAGATTCAATTTTTTCAGATTCGTTGTGGATCTTCGAGGGTTAAAAGCAAAGCAGCACGTTCATATAATAGTGTTATATACCACAACGTGACGATCACTCATACTAGTGAAATGCGAATTTAAATTACGATACTCAGTACCAAGTTATGTTGTACGTACATTAATGTCGTGTTTGATCTTGAGTCGATATCTTATGTTATAGCTAATAGTAAATAATTGTACTGGTCATGGATATGTAAGTTTTTGTTTATTTCTAGGTTGCAAATGGTCAATATGTATTTATTGTTAGTGTTGGTCACGCGAGGCAGTGAGTTTCTATGACACATTACCGCTTGTTAGTCATTCTGCCTGCGACAGGGTGCGACACACCACGGCGCTTGTGACGCAGGCACCCCGTATTCTGGGACAATGTCGAGATGTCCGCCTACTTAGATTTAACTTAATATACTTAATTCGCGCACTTATTTTTAACTGTACTACCCTAAAAGTATACGAAACGTAGAGTTACACTTTAAGTGCTTGAGCAGGGCACTGGGAGGATAATATATTAAACTACTTGAAATTTTATTGCAAGTATATCTAACCTTTACTTCAGACAGCATATTTATATAATAGAATTTTCTTTGGAAGAAAAATTTCATTATGATAAAGAATGAATTACGTGCTCTACGGTTTCTATACTTTGAGGTATCGTCTCTCTGTAATAGAATGGTAATGTTTTAACGTGCGTTCGCACTAATATACAATTACTCATATAATTGTTTTAAGAACGCACCTTTATTTTAATTAATTTTAATATGTCTTGATGTTAATATATTTTATTATGATAATGGACACGACGAGTAACTTAATTAATGTAAGTGTATAACACTGCATAGGAAAGGTCTGGTCTGCGCCGGCCGTGATGCTAACTGCACTTTATATGCACCACATGTTTGTGCTAAATTGCACCCTTGGATGCATTATTCTACATAGTGCAATCCCCATAACTTGCTTGTATCTAGTATAAAAATATTGGCGCACATTTCAGTGCTGAAAGAGAATTACCACAGCTCATTACAGACAATATTCCTTGCATAGGAGAACAATTGATTAATCTCTGCTTGTATGACATTTGTGATAAAATGTTGCCAAAAGTAAAGAAGTGAATCGGTGAGTTTTACAAGGTTACATATCTATCGCGTGTGACAATATTTACCCATTTTTGGTGGGGTTACACTGCGAGAGGTCCTTACGAATAGTGGTTATTAAATAATTTTACCATTAGTTTATGAACATAAATATTAAATACTTATCTGAAAATATTCAGGCATATGAATCATTAACATTTCTCAACAAACAATCGCTATGATTTTGTCAAGCAAGTTATTAATGTTATATTGTTAGCACTGAATTGTGTGCATTATTTTTATACAAATGTTACGCTCATATATTTTTATCATTTCATTTAGCTGCCTCTTTTATTTTTTACATTTAGTTTATTTACACTTTAATGTAAATTTAGGATCACTTCAGTGGGACGGCTATCGAGCCGTGGTGACTAACCGTCTAAAGCGTGCGATGTTGTAAAAATGTATAATAAAGTTTTATCTGATTTATTATTGGCGATGGATGTTGGTTATAAATAATGTTTAAAATAACTTTTTGCGTGTCTCTTATGTTAATTTATTACTAAAAAACAAACGAATTAAATAATATATATAGACCAGAATTTATCGAATATTTTATACGCCAATTAGCTCCCATTATGTTTCTGATAGTTCCACTGAAGATTGAAATTTTCTAAATGTATGGTGCTAATTAGTTAAATTTGTATGCTACAATATTTTGTCGTTAGACGTAGAGGCGTTATTTTCTGTTGTAAATAATTACGTATTTAGTTAGTAGTTTGTATAAAGCGTAACGCATATTACATGGTTTATTATTTTTACTAATAACGTTCAAAAATACCACAACGTTGCGTACGAATCTATTTTTTCTAATCGACAATTAGATTCCAACTAGAAAAATGTGTAAAAATAAATAAGATTCTGATATTAAGTAACATAAGAATTAACTAAATGTGACACAAATGTGTAGCGATGAGGAGAACCGAGGACTCGATGACTTACTAGGGACCCTACTATATTCAACGAAACGAAGTTCGAAACTTCGGACAAACGAAGTTTTTTATACGATACGAATGTATATATATAACGTACACCGTAACTATAAGTCTATGGTTACGACCATAAATCAATAACGACCATAAGTTTTATGTAGGTACATTCGTATCGTATATAAACTTTGATCATCCGAACTTTCGAACTTCGTTTCGTTGAATATAGTAGGGTCCTAGAACATTCAACGTATTGAACATCGATAATCAACTGCATTGTATATATTAGTGATATATGTTAGACAAGTCTAGGACAGAGCAAACTTTACACAAGTTGTCGTAGTGTGTAAATATCATGTTTACTGTTGAGTTACATACCAAAAACAGGTCAGTACAATATCATATAGATATGGCAATTTGAAACTATTTAAGGGTACACACATTGATGTTTTGGAGATATTTTCTAAATTTATAAGTTATGTAATATGTATTGTTATGATAGTGTACTTTAACTTTTAAATGAACGGCTTAAAATGTATTTAATTTTTGCGTATGAGACGTGAAGCGCGGGAGACACGTTCCGCGCGCGTCCAAACTCACACCGCGAGATTTGATGCTCGGTTTTTAGTGTATTTTACGTTCGTTATTTGTAGACGTTTCAATTTAATTACGGTAGATATGTTTGTACATTTTGAATTGACACAACTGCTTGAGCACTGCCATGAAATGTAATAGATGTGCGGTCACGCTCAATATATTGATTATTGATGTGTAGAAATCTTGACAGTTCGAGCATATGTATGTTTATTGTAAAAAGGCGTGACCGCATTTCAAAAAGTATACTTATTGATGTCCAATCCACTTTGCTCAAATGGATAAAGAAGCTAATTGTTCGTAAATAAAATTAGTAAAAATAAAAAAAATGAGACTGACATGTTGTTTTTATTTCGTAAATACAATATTGTAGTTAACATTACATTAGAATTTGTAATTCATGTCAGAAATAATCTTCGTGTGCAAGTAATTAATTAATTTTATATTATTATTCATAAAAAATATCAGTACTTTAAATATGTTATAATTAATTAATGAAATTCCCAAATACATTTAACCAAAAACCTAAATAAGATATTTCGAAAAGTAATGCATTAAATGCTTCGTTAAGTACACCAATGTTTTGAGACTTGCGTATTTACTTTCATAATTTCTAATCCATAAGCTATGTCTGGACAGTTTGAAAATTTTGTTTGTATTTTCTACTTAATTTATTTGTGAACATTAGAAATAATTATTCATTTCTTAGCTTAAACTTTAAAGTAGGTACTCAACCGCTTTTAATTACGTGCACATAATAACCCATAAATTCAATAAATAAAGTTATATATAAAATTTACATTAACATATAAACATATTATTTGGGATTAAAGATATAATAGAAATGGTAATACAGTGGATAAATATCTATCTATCTACTCCATAAATACCTGTAGCAATCATAATATTTTTGTTAGGTACCAAAAACTATTCTTTACACAAGCCTTTTTTTTTAAATTAATGTAATTTGAATTGATTGCTGTTAATCTGGGGTCACGGTAGTGCCCCCGTATTCAAAAAATAAATGCGGCTCGACAGTACCATACTTCTCTAAAAGCAATTCAGGACATTAATATTATTAACGTACAAACTTGTGACAAAATCATTATTTAAAATATATTTTTTAAGATGCAGCATAGAATTTAAAAGTTTTTTTAAGTTTGACCCATTATAAAAGCTGCTGGATGAAATAAAATAATAAATTATGTTCCTCTGTCAAATCTGATATGCCTTTAATAAACTAATGAGGCATTATCATCATTAAGAAGACCAATTAGCACGTAGTTCGTTAATTGTTTGACGTAGTTTGCTGTTTTTGTTCATTAGTTCTGGATTACGAGAGTAAGTCTTATGATAGAATGCATTGTTGATGTGAGCACACTTGTGGCTCTCACGCGTAGTTGGGGAAGAAGGCCTCAGCGCGCGTGTGCTCGTCGTACCGGTACGGCGAGTGTTTGTGGCCCATGTCGTACGTCGCCTTCGCCTCCTTCGTGCGGACTTTCTGAACACAAACGTACGTATATTTAATGAAGGATTAGATATCGCACCTTTAGCATTAGAGTGACCTAATCCAAAAAACATACATTTCATATTTTGGCTCAAAATGATCTATCGACCCGTTATTAAATGCTATTGACACATGCAAGGCAGAAAGATGTATAAATCGCTCTAGATGTATCTTCCAAATGTAAAAATAAACCTATGTTACAAATTTATAATGAACGTTTCCCAAAAAATATCATTTTTTAGTTAGGTCACTGTAATTCTTAAGGTGCCATATATTAGATCAGATAGTAGGAAATGCTACAAACTACCTGCCACTCCTAAGCATATTTTTTTGAAAACATACTCAAGGGGGTACTCTGTACTCCGACTCGACGACGAATGTTCGAACATTGCACGTAAATTTGTACGAATATATCTTAACAATTTACCAAATATTCGAATCCTATACGAGTATTATACGTCGTAGACGAAGTTCGAAATGAATGATAAGTTTCTTACAGAATAGTACCTATTGATTTTTAGAAGTGGAAAACTTGTTTCTTGTAATATGTTCTGTAACGTCAGTTCAACTACCGAACATTCGAAATTCGTGTCAGAGCATAGAGTAACCCCCCCGGTGCGTGGTAAGATAGTGTTTTTTAACAAACCAAGGGCTCCTTGATGGACCACTCCGTAGTGCTAGAGCTATAATCTGTGTCGAGTGACAACTGTTTACATCTTCATCAGCATCGTGCAATTATGGAATTATGTTATGGTTTATATGTGTTTACTTACATAAATAAATAATAATAACACCCAATAGTCACACACTTAGTCCTGCCCCCACACTAAGATCGAGTCTTGTCTCGTGGATATCAGAAACTACGAGAGGCTTCTCGGTCTCACAAACACCAGACCCGAAAGAAATATTTGTGGGCCGCACAAACATTTCTCTCGGTGCGGGGATCGAACCCGCAGCCTCTCGTTTCACAGGCGTCGTCTAACCGACTGCGTCACGGACGCTGTCAAATCACAAATGTAGATAAAATCAAATCAATCATCAAATAATGTAGGTAAGTGTTAATAAAATGCATGCAAACGTGCTATCTAAAACAATTTTAACTAGTTTCACAACATTACCCTGCTCGAATCACTGAAGTCGATTGGCTTACTCGCTGGCAGAGGCCTGATCATCATCTTCGTCTTGGTGAGCGGGTAGTTGGGGCCTTTGAACGAGATCCAATAGATCGACTGACCCCGGTTCTCGTCCGCAGTCATTGAGTACTTGCCGTTAAGATTACTGGAAAAACAATGTTTTTATTGCCTTGTTACTCTGATGTTTGCTTACTGTCTCCAAACTACACAAAATTTTCATAGTGCTACAATAATAGGACAAACCTATGGTCTACCCAGGTCACAAGGTGGCCCTTTGGCTAACATTCGTTTCATGTATGAGGACTGTAGCTGAAGCCCTTCACGGTAGCTTCTAACAACATCAGAGCAACTACTTACAGACTTCTCTACGCACCGATGTTTTGATATAGAATGAAAGTGACTTCAGTCAAAAGTATTCAACTTAGGAGCAAATCTTCAATGTAACTATTGGCTATCCAGTCTGCTTCCAACAGACTATTTGTGATAGCCTATTCACATTAAAATACTAACATACTTTCAATTATCTATACATATAAATAAAATTGAAGTGTCTGTTTTAAGAGTGAAAATAAATAAGTGTCCTACTACATATTATCGTTATACACGATACCTGTGCCGAAAATGATCTTTAATTTTTTTTTGTCTGTCTGTCTGTCTGTTTGTTCCGGCTAATCTCTGAAATGGCTGGACCGATTTTGACGGGACTTTTTTTGTCAGGTAGCTGATATAATAAGGAGTAACTTAGGCTACATTTATTTTAGAAAAATTCTTTTATTTTAGAAAAAAAAGATTTTGTTAAATTCCACGGCACAGTCGCGGGCACAGCTAGTTTCACATAAAATCTTCTAACAGCGCTCGGATCTATCTTCTTGTGACTGAATATACAGGGTATATCAAGACTACTACCGAAAACGAAGCCGAGTGGTAGTTTATGCGACTTCAGACACAACGCAACAGAAAAAGTTGCAAAAAAAAGTGTCAATTTTTTTTTGTTTTTTTTTTTTCCTATGACCATATTTGGGTGGTAAAAACATTTTTTCCTAAAATTATAGTGTACACCCTTTTATTTATAAATAATCTAAGGTATAAAAGTGTTTAAATTATTGTTTTAGCAAAAACTATGGATTTACCACCCAAAAATGACGATATTAAAAAAATCATAAAAAATAATTGTCGCGTTTCTTTTCGAAATTTTTGGTTGCATTGTGTTTGTAATCACTAAAACTACCACCCGGCTTCGTTTTCGGTAGCAGTCTTGAGATACCCGGTATGTATATGTAAATACACCCAATAGCCATCTATACACAGTCTTGACCCCACACTCAGATCGAGTCTTGTGTCGTGGGTATCAGAAACTATGAGAGAGTTTTCAGTCTCACACACACCCAGACCCGAAATAAATAGGTACCTGTAGATCACACACATATTAGTGTCAGTGCGGGGATCGAACCCGAGACAGTCAAAAAATATAGAAAGAAAGACAGAAGTAGGTACCTTTTGTCGCATTCTTTGTACCACCAAGCGCCGCCATGCTCAGCCGCGCACGACCCATCTCTCCATTCGTCATTGTCGACGTCATACGTAGAGAACTTCTGCCCAGCGTGGTATGATAGAGAATCGCCTGGAGTTAAACAGGAGTATTTTAAGATCTTTTGAAAGACCCAAAGGATTTATTTAAATATAACTTTTTTTTTTATTGCAGTGAATGGCGAGACGAGCAAGCTGTTCGCCTGATGATAAGCGATACGACCGCTCATAAACAGTAGCAACATTCCACTGCGCTCGCCATCCTGAGACATAATATGTTAAGTCTCAATATGTCCAGTAGTTGCTCTGGCTACAATGTCCTTCAATCCGAAACACAACAGTGCATTTAAGCAGTGTTGTTTCACGGGAGAAATAGACATTGCGGTGGTACCTACCCAGATGGCCTCTCACATATGAGAGACCTATCACCAGTAAACTATAACTACTTAAATAAAGCGTTACTGTGAATAAAATGCAATAAACTACAAATAATTCGCACACAAGCATAGTTCTACAATTTGAAGAGTACCATAGGGCAAAACACCGAAACGATAGGCTTTGCTGTTGTATCTCGTTCTGTGAATGTCATGGGTGGGGCCCTAACCACCTTTCAGTTTCCTTTCTATTTGGACAGCGCTGCAATGACGATCAGATCCATTGAAGTCCATTTATCGTACCAATATGAAAACCACTATAGGTCCACGAGTAGGAAAATTTAATAAAAACAAATGAATCAACTATATCCTCCTCTCTACAAAACATTCACCTGCAGTCCCATAATAAGTGCCGAGCGTGCTGATCCTGTACCCCTCGTGTTCGGGCCCTACGGTGAACACGGAGTATCCGGCGTATCCGTCCTGTCCGTGCTGCGTCTCGATCTCTATCCGCAACTCGTACAGCTTCTGGTTGGTGAGGAAGCTCATCTTCTCCAGGCCCAGCCAGAACTCGCCCGCCAGGTTGCCGAAACCGTTCACGTAGTCCGACCAGCCTTTGTAAAAGTCTTGCGAACCGTCGAACCGGTTTTGTAACACCTTTAATTAATCATTATTATAAAATAATATTTTTTACATTACATAATTATCTTTAAATTAAAAGTGTTTTTTATTAACGGGCCCTAATGTTCGAAGCTTCCATTTTTGCTGGGTACCACGTAAATCGTGTCAAACTTGGAAGAAGTTCGGTGAACAAAAATCAAATTAGTAAGGTTCAGAGCCAAGGGAGGTAGGTTGGAAGGAGAACGTTGGTATCCGTGGCCTTCCGAACTGACGCGTGGGTATATACATATATCCGCACCGCACATACAATATACCTACAATATGTTACTAATTACTATGAATTACGTCCCTAAAATATTTAAATCGGCATGGATGAATTAAAAACTAAAACCTTTAGGCGGCCGTCACGAGCATTGTGAGGCGAATTGGAAGGGCAAGAAACGGCAAAAATATGACCTTAATTTTCAGTACTCACTGTCCACCCCCCGCCTGCTGTTGTTAGTTCACACAGCGCGTAAAACGGCTCCATTTCATCCGGTTTTATCTTGTAAATGCCGGACACGTTGAAGCCTTGCATCTGTATCTCGTGGCAGTCCGTCGGATACCGCTCCGAACGGTCCACACGGCCCATCCTGATAGAAGAACGTACATGTATTGGGTTCTGATACTTGAATTTAGCTGGGCACAATAAATGTCGATGGATGGTCATAATTTTTTGGCTATCTACAAACGACGGTAAAAGCAGCTGATGTTTTAAATAAATTATATTTTAATTGTGTTAAAAAAACAGTTGTAAACCATATAAGAACGATACATTTGTATTACTACTCCTACTATAATAAGTGTACAATATATGAATATGTACAAAAAATATGTATAAAAAAAGAAGTAAGAAAAATACCAACTTGCATTCACATTTCTTGCTTTTTTGTTCACGAAGAGTTTTTCTAAATTCCGTGATGAGAGTTGTTGCATCCACTACACCGCTGATTCCTATATCCTGCCTTAAATACAAATCATACACTTTAATATTATTGACGCCATTTAATATAATCTAAATACACCATACAAATATATAAATAATAATTTAATCTTTAAGTAATTTTATTAATATGTGAGTGATATCACGGGAGATGGGACGCTCCCCCTCTTCGTATCCACTCCCTCACAATGTCTTCTTCAAAATTTACCGTGCCTTTGATGTAAATCCTAAGATTTACCTCGTAAATAGCGGTGAAAGTTGGAATCGCAAAACTTCTCGGACTTCTACCACGAAGAGTTCGTAAATCTTAGGTTTTACTGGAAAATCTTAGGAGTTACTGCAGTTTGAGCTTTTACAGTAACATAATGTTTGGCCGGATTTTTGATATTTCATTAGATTTTATATTCACCCATTTTATTTTACTATTAGGTTGGTAGGTCCTTCATGATTCTTTCTAGTCATATGAATTTAATTCTAAAAGCTTTTCTTTTCACTGAGTTTTTCTATTATAGTTTTTTTTTATTATACAAATACTTTCTCTAAAGTCTATTTATTTTCTTAATCTGTGAGGTAATAGCTATCTAAAGTAGTAATTAATTTCGCCAAAATGGTAAGCTAAGTCCGATTGAACCCTAGATTCTAGAAAAGACCCTTGATAAACATACAGATAGACAATGTAATAAATAATGATATTATCGTACTTTGTGGATGTTCTGCTGTACTGCCTGTTCTTCACTTCGTTTATAGTTGAAACTATTGTGTCGACTCCAGCCATTATGTTCTTGATGTTGCTATCCAACACTGATAATCGGTTCTCCAAGTAAGAATCGACGTGGTATTCGGCACCTTCAACTGAAAACGTTAGTTAGTCAAGGCATGCTCGAATTCACTCTTTATTAAAAATAAAAATTAATACTGGATTACAGCCGCCGATTAAATAAACGGAATCCGCGCCGAATAAACCAACATTTTTGACTACAATCGATTAGCATTACAAAAATACACGGTTCAATATTGATGAATAGCCACATCGATGCTTTACCCGTATTCAACGTCCGAGGATTCTTGTCCAGAGTGAATTTGATATGGTTCACGTCCGTTTTCAAATTTTCTAACACACTTTCCATTTTTTCCGTGGATACTTCGGTGCGTAGCGTCTTGATGATTTCTCCTAATTGTTTCAGTATATTATTAGTTTTCTCATGAACTTCTATATCGAGTCGGTTTAGTCTGAAATCAATGCTTTCGACTTTCTTAAGAGATTTTTCACTGGAGGTGATGGTTTCCATAAGTTTCTCGAGAACAGCTTCGTTGTCATTCATCACGGACTGCGCCACTCGAGTTGTATTATCCCGCTTTCTAGACGTGAGCATGGCATCAGTCAACTCATCCTCATACTCTTTCTTCCATAGGGATTTGTCAGGATATTCGTTCTTTCTTCTTCCTCTTTTGTCCCTGTTCATTTCACAAGATGTCATGGAAAGGGTGACCAGGATGATCTGTAGTATGGTCAAATTCCGGATCATTTTTAACTGTTAACGGCAAGTGTCGCGTGAGCCAACTGCGCGCCCGCCCGATCAAAATGTGAATGATCATGTAAGTTTATAAACTCTGATTGACCTAAATAAAAACACACTCGAAATAATAGCAACAGTGTGAGTCTCCCATCGTGATTCGCACAAATTTTTCTCGCGCTTGTTTAAACATTGTGCTCGGTACTATTGTTGCATTTAAATACAAATGTTTACAAACTCGACTTGTAGTTTATCAAACAAATGTCAATTGTAGAATTACAACTTTGTATTTAAACATATTTTCTGTAATGAACTTATGATGAACATGCATAAGTCATGAACAATGCTCTAGCATCTCTTGACAATGAATCTGGTACAGCTAGGTCATGTTTACACCGTTTTAGTTGTTGCGCCATTGAAGTGAGGTTGATACAAAAGTGTCTCTCTCCTCCGTTTTTTCAACTCGTTCTCATTATAGTGGATCTACCTTTTTTGTATAATATATGTAACTTTTAGAGTAATGAGTAACTTAAGAATTGTGTTGCTACTGCGTTTAGATCAAGTGTGACAAGTGGACTTTTGTTACAAACACGCAAGACCACGTCATGATGTAATTATATCAAAGCAGTAAGAAAATTCTGCCCTCGTTATGAAAAGTGCAGTAACTCATGTTTTTTTGTTAAATTGAGTTAGATACATATTCGGAATCAGCAAAATGAGTTCTACAACTTCTTCTTTGACGTCCACCCCGAAAATCGGTCGGACCGGCCGATATTCAGTATATTATAATAGTCGCTACTCGCTGCCCCTATATAGTGTTTTAAACTATGCAACACATTTTAAAGACATTTTCATCAATAGATACAGTCATTTCAAATAGGTACAGAAGATACAGTCAAAAGAAAGGTGTATACGTAAAGTTTATTATTATTATTTATTGCACCGAATTGCACCATTAAGTTCATTATTGCTCATTACAATCATTATTTGACTGTGGAATATGAAATGTTACACATACATTCAAAATTCAATTCAGCACTAAACAAACTAAAGTTCAAATTTGCATCACCAGGCGGCAAACTTTGTCATGCGCATACCCGCCCTTTATAATGCCTGAAAGCGGCATCTGCACAAGATATTCGCCAACCTAACTGTAAGCCCCATTGGCTCAGCTTGGTAGAGCGTCGTGTCACGGGCACGAAGGTCGCGGGTTCGAACCCCGCATGGGGTGTTTATCCAATTCCTCTACAGTATGGCGCAATTTTTGTTTTTATTTCCTTTTATCCAATTTTTCGTGACAATTACAGCACCACAGTAATTATTTGGTTATTGCATGGGCCACCTCCGCTTCGCTTGACAAAAGTAATTTATAACTCTGATGCACTACCCTCACTTCGAATTTTTATTAATATAACATTGTTTATACGCGAGTTACGTACGGTCAGCGCCTAGGGGCCCTACTATATTCATCGAACGAACGAACGAACGAACGAAGGACCCTACTATATTCAACGAAACGAAGTTCGAAACTTCGGACAAACGAAGTTTTTTATACGATACGAATGTATATATATAACGTACACCGTAACTATAAGTCTATGGTTACGACCATAAATCAATAACGACCATAAGTTTTATGTAGGTACATTCGTATCGTATATAAACTTTGATCATCCGAAGTTTCGAACTTCGTTTCGTTGAATATAGTAGGGTCCTTCGTTCGTTCGTTCGTTCGTTCGATGGATATAGTAGGGCCCTAGAATGGATAACTTGCGCAGTTGGTATGAGCAGTTATATCCACTTTACTAACGCTTCAGATAATTTATGAATATATTCGTAGAATAAGATAGGATGTTTACCGGTATTATATTTATGTACTTAGGTATTAGAATCATAATCCCCGAATACAGGATGGACATTCTAATTTTAAATGAAAATTTAAAAAACCGACTTCGAAGTGCCTCTACTAAGTAACAAATCTATCTCTATCTCTATATATAAAAAATGAATCGCCAATTAATGTTTGAACGTGCATCACTCGAGAACGGCTCGACCGATTTTTATGATTTTGGTCTTAAAATGTTTGTAGAAGTCCAAGGAAAGTTTAAACGGTGAGAAAAAATAGAGACATTGCGAGGAAAATACTAAAAAGGCCAATTTTTTTATCGTTGTAGCGTGACGCTTACAGCCAATATAGGATGATCTTTGTTTGATTGACGGGTTACGTAAAAGACGGGCAAGCTTTAACGACCAACCAACGTAAAATTATCTATCATTCCATTGTCTTTTATTGACGGCTGTCGAAATTGAACAAATAAAAAAATTACGATGGTCACAGTTTCATATCCCACCCAGGGCACACTACTGATTTTTCGGAGTTATGTGTGGATTGACAGTCAATATAGCTATTTGTTTTCTCTACGGAAGGAAAAACGAAAAATGTTATTCATTAAAATGCAATAAAATAATTATTAAAATCTTAGACTTCAGATAGTATTGATGGTATTGATGCCAATAAAATATGGCGATACGAAGTTTTTTTTTTAATGTGGGCTCTTGGCCCACTCTGCTCCCCCGACAAAATCAGAGCCTTTATACAGTCGTTGGGTTTACAATATAGTGTAATATTTCTTATCCATTTCTTATATCATAATATCTTTTCTAATTCTAGTTGCTTATATCCTACATTGTCATATTTACTATTCGTACATAATCTTATATTATGTATTTAAGTAAACTATTTCTATCTTTTACACTTAATAACAATTTATTCGTTTGTATCTGATATTTTATGCTTATGCTCTTTTTTATTTTGATGAATTGATTTGCCAATTATTTCTGTTTCGCCTCTACTCTATTATTTCTACGGATAGGTTTGTTTCAGGAAATGCGGATTCAGACATATAGTGGTCTATATTTTAGTTAAAAATAGTGTATTTGTGTGTATATAAAGTATTGTCTTTTTACTATGTCTGAATACTCTTTTTGTTCGCTTGCGGGCACTGAGCGACGGCTACTGTGCTCTGGACTCGCACTGCACATCGGGTTCCTCCTTCGCCGCTGGCGGTCTCTGCATTCATCAGAGTTCTTCGGTCTACATAGGTAAGTCAGTTTTATTTATATATACAATTTTTTATTTATTTATTTATTTTTTATTTTTTTTTATTTATTTTTTTTTAAGTTTTTATTTATTTTTATGTACAAAACAATTTCCCTATTTAATTTTTATGTTGTACTTTTTGTTTTCATGCTTTTTTGACCTTCGACTCGTCCAGCAGATCGGGAGTACCCTCAGCGCAGGCGTTGTTATCTATATATTCACTATATAGTTTCCCATTGGTGTTTATATTTGGGACTGTTCCGTCGATGAATGCCCGCAGGCATTGCTCTATACACATAGTGAGGACTTCTCTCATCCCGTCAATCCCCGCGCTGCCTTCCCTCTTAGTCTCAACGCATACGGTCCCCGTTTGGAATTCGTGGGATCCCAGTTTTCCAACTATCTCGGTCTGATCTGGGACTCTGGGATCGACTTTAGCAGTACGCGACTGTTGATCTCGCCAGAGTTTCCCACTTCTTCCTCACGGGGCACTCCGCGCTGAATGCGTTACGGTCGGTTCCGCTTAGTTTCGCCCGGATGCAATTGCAGCACGTTGGCGGTACTTGCGCCACCCAGTCAGGGCAATTAGACCTGTGGTGAGGCCCGCCGCAGTGACTACATGCATCCGTTTGATCCCGGCAGAACCTTTTCCCATGTCCGAAGCCAAGGCAGCGCGAGCACTGCACCAGGAGAGATTGGTCCTCTACTCTGACCCGTTGTATGTCTATATGTACAGACGCTGCCTCTGTCAATATCCTCCACACTCTCGTTGGCACCTGCAGGACCACATGGCAGACATGTGGATTCCTAGTCCTCCTGCGGTATTTGACAGTTATCTCGGTCTCACAATCACTCAAGTTTCCAAGCAGGTGTTCATTTTGGGATTTGAGGGCTTTAATGATGTCTTCGTCAGAGTTGATGCTGAGGACATATTTCAGTATGATCAACGGCTGTTTGTTTCTTACGTCTTCCATATTCAGTTCTCCTTCCGCTTTCCTTATCTTTTCCTTTATCTTTCCTAACTCTTCCTTCGTCCTGCATCCGATTATTACTTTTCTATCCTTTGCCTTCCGTATAGTGTCTGCTTTTAGGCCTTCCTCTTTTGCATTAATTCTGTTTCTTATTTTTTCGAATACCTCTTCACCTGAGTCTGCCTGATCCACCGAAGTCACTACGATTGAGTGCATTGTTGTTGTGGGCTCTCTTAGTTTATTTTTCGGTGGTGCAGCCAGCACATTTGCATAACTTCCTTTATTTAACCACTCTTCCCTATGCTTTTTCATTTCTTCATTTAATTTCATCATCTCTTCTTTGTTTTCATTTGGTAGTTTAGCATGCTCTTCAAGTTTCTTAACAATATCATTTTGCCCTGTCGAATTCGTCCCTGTTTCCCTTTGTTCGTTTGCAGATTTTACTCTCCCTTGTTGCTCACAGTGCATGTCCTTTCCGATTCCTTCTCTGTAAGCTCTGTCTTCTTCCGCATCTCTAACCAGTTTGTATAATCTATCCGCGGCCTCTATAACTTCATTTTTAATCTCTGTCTTGAGATTTCGACTGTTATTTATCTGAAGTCTAAGTTTGATGAGACAGGCTTTTGCTTCGGACGTCCTATTTAAGTATTCCGAGTCCCTTTTGGGGGACTTGTCTAACGAGCTTGCAGTCGTTGTCGTTTTCTTGGCTATGGCTTTATTGTCCGTTGGGTTCAAACGTGGCCTCTGCCTCGCAGACCCGGCGCCGCCAGTTTCTTCTACTCGTTCGAGTTGGGATTCTATGCTGCGCCGCGCCTGCGCGACAGAGGTACCGGTAGCCCGTTTCGGGCTATTGTTATCGCAAATTTTGCATTGTTTTAGTGCGTCTAGACCCAGCATGCGTGGTATCCACGTGTTGGGCTCGACGAGACGCGTCTAATGGTGTAATAATCTGGAACGACCGGGAGCAAAAAATTTCGAGGGGCGGCCAAAAACTGATATTTGAAATAAAATTTAATGAATTTAAATATTAATAACAATACAAATTTAGGATAGCCACTCCCTCCGTGTGCCACCGAGCGGCAGGACACGGGTTACACAAAAAATCTAGAATTCTAAACCAAAATTAAATTACCAGAGACAATAATATGAATTTTTCAAATAAAATGTCGACTTTTAAGGGTTTCCGCAAAAACAAACAGTTTTGGGGTCTCCAGATCCCAGCGAGCGTGGGGTCCACGTATCGGGATCAACGGGACGCGTTCGAAATTGCAACAATCCAAAACAGTCGATACTAAAAGTTCGCAGAATTTAATAAAGTATTAAGTTTTAAGTAAGATTATGTTATTTTCCAAAATTAAGTATTACAGCTCAAAACCAGTCTGAACCTATCAAAACACTGCGCCCTATGTGCGCTTTAACAATATCCACACCACAACCAAGAAAAAATGTAAATTAAAAACAAATTTGTTAACGTCGGCGATACGAAGTTCGCCGGGTCATCTAGTATACATAATAAACCATACCATCATTTTTTGAAAAATGATGATGCATAGATGAAAAATGAAAAAAAGGTCTTCTTCTTTGTTAGATAAATTATATTTCATTATTTTTCATTTCATTTTTCATCTGTATCTATATTATTTAACAATTTATTAGCTATGGAATTTCAAAAGATGTAAAAAAAATCTAAAATTTTTATAAATAAATGCTTATAACAAGTGATAAATAATAGTTACAGAATCGATTTTGAATTCATTTTACAGATAAATAAATCCTTTACAAAAATGACTGGAATGTTCTTTACCCTATCTCTAATAGTTTAAAAGTTATAAAAATTTTTAACTTGACAAATTATGTAACGGCTGTAATTTCATTATTGTATAATATTTAAGTGTTGTAAAAAATACAAAAAAATGTTTTTCTTAACTTTGTTATATATGGTTGTTTTTGTAATTTTTTGAAGTTTTCGAAAAAAATATAACGGTTAATATTATTTGTTTATAACAAATTGTTAAGTTAATAAACAATTAAATTATTTATAAAAAAAATATTTCTCTGTTATTCCATTGAAAAGGGTAAATGATGATTTTTAAGGATAAAATAATTTCTTAACTAATTATTTAAACAATTGAAATATAAAAAAAACTATTATAAACAATAAAAAAAATATTTAGGAATTTTTTTTTTAAAAATCATCATTTCACCTGTGTTATAAGATAATAAAAAAAAAATTTTAAAAATCCCAAAATAGTCTATTTGTTTATAAACAATTTCTTAACAAATGACGTAAAAATTTTTTTTCCAATGTTAATTAATACCTATATCAGGTGCGAAAACAGCAATAATAATATATTACCAAAAAATTTTTTTTTTGATAACATTTTTTAGAAATTTCATTTTTAGTTAGTTTAAAAAAATTATAATTAACAAAATAATTAACTTTAATAAAATTTTTTGGCATAGCTTTATTAAGTACCTAAACAAAAAGAGCTCCACGAAGCGAAAAATTTATAGACCAATTATTTAAACTTTTATACCGTAATTTATAAAAACAGAGATTGGAAAAAAATTAGTTAATTAACAATAGTGTAACTTTTTGAAAAATCGACAAAAAAATTTTTCTTCACCGAGGTTTTTTTCGTTCAAGTGTCTAGATTACACTATAATTTATTAAAATTTTTAAATTGTTATTTAATATTAAAAAAAAAAATTATTTTAGGTGATATACCGGCTTTATAGGCGGCGGCCTATGCCGTAACGCCCTCGCGGAGCCCTATTTTCAGCGTTAAAAAAAAAATATAAATAATATAGATAGAGTTCCGGGAGTTAGGACTTTTTTATTGGAAATTTTCTCCTCTTTCAGGTTCTTTTTTCAAAATTCCTTAAATATCATTATTTTAAAAGTTATTAACGAAAAACTAAATACCTTTTTTTTAAATCTTATTTTGTTAATAACAATCGCAATTTTTTATCTGCTAATAAACCCTTAAAAAAACATTTTTCTAGACGTCATTCCGAATCGAATGAGCTATGGCACATATTTTTAGGAGCTTTATGTCTATTTAACACGTTTTTGAACTTGTTGACTAGACTATTTAGGGTTCCGTAGAACTTAATTAAATATTTAAAAATAAAATACATTTTTCATTTATTGCCATTTGATTTTTATGAAAATTTACTTGAAAACTTATAAAAATTTAGAAACCAAGCGCTCAATAATGTTCCTGGGCGCCGCGCGGATCACAACGTACGTTAAAACGCCATTTACGAGTGACCGCCGGCTCTCAGCAACGATTCAAAAACTAGTGTTCTTTACCGGTCACCGGTGACTCCCATGGCGCTGAGAGAAGGGTATGGTGCCGGTCACCGGTGACCCCCACGGCGGTTAATGTGTTAAGTCATGACCATGTATGTGACTTCAACGATTTTCCAGTAGTATTTGATTATCATAATGAATAAATGAATTTGCTTCAGTCAGTCAATTTTCTATATGTGCTTTGTTAAGTATTTTTTTTATTATATCTTTATTTTGTATTTTATGTCTATAATTATAAAGTACTTAGGACATGTTGATAGAAACATGCGTTTTTTTTATTAATGTGACCTTTGAAATATATTTCTTGGTGTCTAACAGAGTGAATTAAATGAACTTACTGCGATCCTAGTAGTTTTGACAAGGAATTTATTCTATTGACCATTAGTGATAAATGCAGTATCTACTAATCTGTAATCATAACTGCAGTAACTGTTAGAGTTACTGCAGATATGGTTACACGTAATAGTATTTCCGATTATTATATTCCTTAGCATAAGCGCATTTTGACTTATATACTTTACATGCCAGTGTTTTTAAAATCATACTGATAACTACACTTTCCGCGTAAAAATACGATTATTTTCATATATGTTTAATATCCGTAACTACAATAGATTACGAGATACAATTAAAATTAAAACTAAATCTTTAACCCGCTTTTTCTCGAAATCTAGTCGAATCGAGTTACTGCACTCTTCGCAACGGGGGCAGAATTGTTCAACCGTTACAGATCAACAGATTGTAGTGGAAACAAGAAGCTTATACCCAAATGGAGATTGCATTCCGTATAAAACACTGAAGCTCAAAAATTTGACCTTGAATGAAGTCGCTGTTGCCTGCTATCCTTTTCTTTAGAGTGACAATGACAGTTAAAAAATATATGGCACATTCATAATATAAATTTAATAATGAAGCAAGTTAACAGCTCTTCACAGATGGACTGAGAATGCATTGCGTAAGAGAGCCAAGCGCTCTACAAAATCGATCATAACCGATTATGTTAGGCTCGATGGAAATCTGTCTGTCTGTCTGTATCAGCCATATACGTCCCACTGCAGGGCACGGGCCTCCTCTACAATCGACTACCGATTGAGAGTGGTTAGGCCATATAGTCCACCACGCTGGCCTAGTGCGGGTTGGGTCGATGGAAATACGTGGGGGCAATTTGGTAACAAACCGGAATCGACTATCCACATGGTGGTCGTGATTTGAAATCCCACTGGACACCTCGATTTTTTCGGGAGTCGTGTGTGTATTGATAGCCAATGGTGAAGGAAAACATCGGAAACCTTCATATCATAGAGAATATTGAACAATTTGTGGCACTTGGGATGCCCCATTCCGCACTAAGCAACGTATTGGACTATGGCCTAATAATCTCTTTCAATCGATCTCTCGATTGTTGAAAACATCCGTATCTTGGAGCGGACCAATGAGCAAGTATGGTATGGTATTATGATAAAACTTGGTGCGTAATGTTTCGCCCGTGGACTGTAAGGACTAATCAATAGCAAACAAAAAGCAAAATACAACATTTTCTTAAAATAATTTAAAATTAAAGTTTATACGTATATAGTTCGCGTCACGTAAAAAGAACGCTGGCGGTAAAGCTGCGCAGTAGGCGATTTATGGATCTATTTCAGTGATTCCCAAAGTGGTCCAGGTGGACCCCCAGGGTTCCACGGGAGACTTGCTGGGGGTCTACGTAGGCGCGAACAAAAATGGGGGTCCATAAGATGTTAATGGGGGTCCACGATAATTTATATGACAAAAATGTAAGCATAGTTTTTATAAGGGCCTACCTACATTGTTTTAAGTACCTAACTAAGCAGATAATATTTTAATAAGGCAAGCGACTGTTACTTGACCAAACTTGCGTATTCGATATTACGTACAATTTCTTGTCCAGACTTGCAAAGCGCTATCCGCCCGACAATGCTTAATGCTTATTCAGACATGAACTTGATCACCACTATAAATACTTGATGCCAAAGGCAAACTCATTCATTTGTTTCCGGAATTTCGAAAAAAAGGTGTGAGAAAATTTATATCAGTGTTTGCTAATGCCGGAGAAAAGAAAGTACCTACCTTTTTTTTGTTATAGTACTTAAGTATTTTGTTTACGTGTACTAGTCGGTTGATCACAACTGCTTGTATAGATAGGTAACTTACACCCGTATTCACAAACAATACTATGAGGACGCATAGTGTAACCAAACGCACAGAATTGTCAATTTTGATTCATAAACAATACTTGAGTGATGAGTGACACTATGCGTTCACTTAAAGAGGCCCTCAGGTAAAGAAACACAACAGCTATTTTACGCAACGCATAGTGTCGATTGAAGACGTAAAAGTGACAGCTGTGAATGAAAATTGTAATTTCATTTTATGTGTTTTGCATATTACGTCCATGTTTTTGCATTAGGCTTTTTCCATTTTCAATACAATGGATTGCAGCAGAGAGGAGGAGTTCGACAATTATATTGATGATACTTATCGTTCTGTATTCGGCAAGGACACCGAACGCAGGACGATAAGTGCAAGAAATATTATTCGAGATTTACAAAATCCTTTTGATTTTTACAATGACAAACAATTTAGAAAACGCTATCGATTTATATATATAGGTATATTGTTCTTCATGCACTTTTGCCACTAGTCTGAAAGAGGCCTTTCAATACCGCCTATTTACTAAATACTTGTGGCCTTAAGATTTTATTCATCTGGGAGTTTTCTGTTGGTAAACGGACTAGATGCTACTGCCAACATTTTCACGTTGGTCGCGGGTTCGTATCCCAGTGCACACCTCTGACTATTCCGAATCATGTGTGTATTGATTCTTTGATAGTCAATCACCACGCGCTAAAACGATGAAGGCAAACATCGTTACGAAACCTATATACCATAGCGATGTATAAAAATTTCTATGGTATGTAAATCCGCCAACCCGAATTAGGCCAGCGTGGAGGGCTATATGGCCTAACCACTCTCAATCGATCTCTCCATAGTAGAGGAGGCCCGTGCTCTGCAGTAGGACGTATATGGGTTGATACAGATACGGGAGTTTTCAGTTTAGTAATCATCTATTAGGATGCAGGCTGCCTCCAACAGGTCACTGTGGAATTCATTGGGGAGGGGGGTGGCCTATGTTAACACACACAATTTACCGCTTAAAAACGTGGGAAAGAAATTTTATTAAATATTTGGAACATAAATATTTGAAGTTGTCAAAGTGAAACTGATAAAATTCGCGGGACATGCGCAGACACCAATTGTCAAACACCAGAGAGAAATTAGCAACAGTAATTGACCAATCACTGATCCGCATTAGACACTGTGCGTTCCCATAGTAAAAGGGTGACTCAAGTATTGTTTATGAATAAAAAGGCTGAGCGGAACGATCACTATGAGAAATGTCTTACTTAGCATAGGGTTACTTCAACACTGAGTAAAGTATTGTTTGTGAATACGGGCCTTAGTAACTTACAGGTATTTTAATTGTCCTCTTTCGATTTGAAGACAAACACAGCACGTTTTATTCAATTGTTTTTTCACGAGAGAAGCACTGCCTCTCTAAAAAGGCCGAATAAGCAATATTGCTGAGCCATTAATTTTGTAATTTTTCTTGCAAATAACTACTAATTTTATAAAACAGTAATTTCACAATCATTTTAAATTGATTTTGAAGTAACTATTTTATCAAAACTATTCCTTTTCGGAAAGAGCGAGCGGTGCGCGGGCGACGGGAAAAGGGCGGGGCTTGAGCTTCGATGCCAGTGTGATGTAGAGATGTGAGGTTAATGGAAAAAAATCGATTAAATTAAAATCGATTTTTCTTTATTCAATATTAATCGATTTGTTAAAAATCGATTATAATAGAAAAATAATCGATTTTTGCGAAAAATACGATTTTTTTCTATTATTTAAAAATCTAAATGCTTTTCATATTCCAATTATAATCCTCTTTTTCATATTAACAATTTATTCAAATAAAAATCAAATAAATTGAGATGAATAAAAAAATATCAGATTCAAAACTAAAAATCAAAGTGAATGTTCCTTTAAACTTTCAAGGTAAGGAATAAGGAAACCAAGTTTATTTATTGATACAAATTTCCAGTACAATTAAACATTTTTTTTTAATAAAAATGAAATGATGAGCATCGCAAAAAAATAAAAACTTTATTGTCTCAAAAACTAAAATATAAATCAAATTAAAAAAAATGCCATAAATGTCCAGTACTATTTCATATTTAGGCCTACGTTCAACAGTGGACAGCAATAGGCTGATATGATGATGGTAATTTTACATGTGACTAGTTTTAAAATAAAATTCTTTAAGAAATAAACGTCCGCGTTGTAATCTCAAAAACAAAAATATAACACATATGAATGTTTAAACAATGAAAATATTAGAAGTAATTATTGTCACCAATGTCCACTCCTATTTTACATTTGACTAGTAATGAAATAAAATACTTATAACAAACTTAACGACTCCGTTATGGTCTCAAAAACTAAAATATAAAACGAATACTAAAACGAATATTGGTGGTAGGTCTCTCATATGTGAGAAGCTCCACAGATGACAGATTAAATAGATATGCTACCGGCTACGTCATAACTCACTCATAATATGATAATAATATTGAACAGTATAAACTTACTTCGAGTTTTTTCATACGTCGCATAGATGGAGCTGTTGATAAAAATCGATTTTTATGGATAATTTATATAATCGATTTATAAAAAATCGATTAATAGTATTTTAAAAATCGATTATAAAAAATCGATTATAAAAAAACGATTATAAGAAAATAATAATCGATTAAATTAAAAATCGATTATTTTTTAACATCTCTAGTGTGATGCCAGTTTGTCCCGTTTTAACAATGAAGCCGCAGACAAAAAATCGCAAATACACGGAGCGCGTGAACTCACTGATTTGATGAAATGTTAGTTATCGTTTTCATGGACAATTTTGGGATTTCGACTTTTATTTTTTCCTACACAAATATGATCCGTATTCGATACTGAGTACAACAATTTTTATTTGTACTATTGAAAATTAGTGGTAAATTAGGTACTTTAAAATTGATAACGTTTTGTGAAAACGTCTGTATTTGTCTTAGCGGTTTATTCGTTGGTCCCTTTACAAGCCGTAATTCTGCTTCCGCGTGCTGACAAAGGCTGCGGTGTGATACCTATATTTAGAAAAAAAAACTTGGTTACTAAAACATTTTTTTTTACTGGTAAGGTAACTGACACGAAACATGGCTACAGCAAAAGAAAAAATGTCGACAATACAGTGTCGATTATTTGAAATATGGTTTTTTTCCATCAGAGGCAGACAAACAATTGCCCATGTGCCTATTATGTAACAAAGTTTTGAGCAATGACTCTATGAAACCATCAAAGCTCGAAGATCATCTAAAAAGGTGTCATACTGATAAAATAGGTAAAGATTTAAAATATTTTCAAACATTGAAGGAAAAATATGAAAAGAGACCCACCATGCACAGCATGTTCGCTTCAACATCTCAAAGTAACGATGATGGCTTGCGGGCATCTTACAATATCTCATTACTTATAGCAAAATCTGGAAAACCGCACACTATCGAAGAACAATTAATTTTACCCGCTGTTGAAGAGGTTTTAAAAACTGTTTTGCACAAATCTCCATTTGACGTACTAAAAAGAATTCCATTCAGTAACAATACTGTACAAAGACGCATTGATAAAATAAGCTCTGATATCGAAAGTTTTTTATGCAATCATCTGCAATAAACTCATTTTTCTATACAACTGGACGAGTCAACTTTACCCGGTAATGAAGCATTATTATTTGCTCAATTGTGCGACGAAAATGATGAAGACTTCCAACGACTGCTCTTACATACTGAAGTACGCTGGTTGTCGAAAGGTGCATGTTTAAAGAGATTTTACTCTGTTTTCGAATTCTTATTAGAGTTCCTAGAAAGTAGAGATCCAGATTTAAAAGAAAACTTGATCCAATTCAAAGCAGACATTGCGTATTTGACAGATTTATTTAAAAAAAAAAGACGTGTGGCACTCGGAGGCTGCCGCGGTAAAGCTATTGCATAGCATTTTTTATCAACTTATGTAATTATAATTATTTATTTATTATTTTTATTTATGCAGTATTTTTTCCTTTATTTTTCTTTGATATTAATTGTACAGATATTCACTGTTGTACGTGCGAGCTTCGTAGAGTCGTACCATGAAGTAAACTAGAGATGTTAAAAAATAATCGATTTTAAATTTAATCGATTATTATTTTCTTATAATCGATTTTTTACAACCGATTTTCAAAATACTTTTAATCGATTTTTTATAAATCGAGTATATAAATTATCCGTAAAAAATCGATTTTTATTAACAGTGCTATCTATGCGACGTATGAAAAAACTCGGAGTCAGTTTATACTGTTCAATATTATTGCGATGCTCATCATTTCATTTTTATTAAAATAAACGTTTTTTTCAAATTTTCCGTACCATGAAAATTTGTATCAATAAATAAATTTGGTTTCCTTATTCCTTACCTTGAACGTTTAAAGGAACATTCACTTTGATTTTTAGTTTTGAATATGATATTTTTTTATTCATATCAATTTATTTGATTTTTATTTTAATAAATTGTTAATATGAATTTCTGAGGATTATTTTTGGAATATGAAAGCATTTAGATTTTTAAATAATAGAAAAAAATCGTTTTTTTGCAAAAATCGATTGTTTTGAATAATAATCGATTCTTAACAAATCGATTAATATTAAATAAAGAAAAATCGATTTTTATTTAATCGATTTTTTTCTATTAACCTCACATCTCTAAAGTAAACTAAATACAAAGAGGAGGTGCCCTAACGCCGAAACTCTAAGCAGGCATGAGTCACCAGTTTGCGGGGCGAAGAGGGGGATTACGCATGCGCAGTAACGCCGATACAACCAAAACTAGAGGCACGGTGGTTTAGCTTAGAACAAAATACGATGAACCAATCATCGGTTAGTACACAGAGTTAGTTCAACTTATCACCAGGCGGCGCTTCATTCGTTTGGTTTAACGTGTTTTTCCATTTTACGCAGATTATCATGATTTTCGTTTTATACAATTATATATAATTTTTAACAAATAAAAATATATGAGTAGTTCAAAGGAAATAAATTAGGGTAAAATAAAAATATTTGATCAAAGTTGTCAGTTTTTACATGGATACCGATTTTTATCCAAATATTTTACCTAGCAACCCTCCTAATTTCGTATTTTCACTTTCGAAACATATAAACATTTTTATTCTGTTTTTCTTTCTCGAGTGAATGGACGCGCTTAAAATATTTTGTGGATTTTTATTAACGACTTGGCTTGTATGGACTCCGAAGATTCTGCTTAAATTACACGTTGACTTGGAAAAGTATTGGATACCGACGATATCGCTTTATTTAGGACTGTAAAAAGCGAAACATAAGACAATATATTAAAACCATATTTTCAGTGGTAATAGATAACAGTTTTATCAAGTGCAGCATTCATAAAACAGAAGCAATTAAAAAAATAGAAGGTATATGTGTTAGTTTATTTATTTATAATTGGTGCAAGGACACAAATAAGTTATTATTGCAGTTCAAGAACCGACTTTGATAGAGGTGACAGAATCCAAGAACTGGCATTCAATTATTGTAAAAAAAGGTTTAAATAAAATGTAATATGTATGAGTAGTGTTTAATTTTGCCAATAACTATAATAATTTATAGAATATTGGCCCTGAATTACTTCTAACAGCATTGATTTGCGATATTAACCTTTTATTTTTTGTCATGTGCATAAGCATACCGAAATGAGAATAGTACGCATTTCCATACAGAATAATATGTTTTTGGAATCTCAAATAGACAACATCCAAATCGATGCTGTTAGATGTAATTCAAATCCAAACCCCTCAAATATTTCGTAGATATACGTATGGATATACGTAAGCATGGGTACACATATATCGGGATTGTTTCTCTTACTTAACACCAGAGGGCGCCTTGAATTGATTGAGTGACGTCTCTATCTCAGTATTAAAAATATACTCTATGACTAGAGGCGAGTTGCTGAACTAAAGAGACAAGCGTGATATTACAAAAAGTCATTAAAAGGTTTACTATTCATCGATAGATAGCAAAACTAAATATCGAAAGAGGTTAGATTACAATTAATCACGCAATAGCTTTGCAATTCGCATTTAAAAGTACTGGCACATATTTTAATCAAAATAAAAATATTAAATTAAAATATCGGTCGGACTTAGGTTATTTTCGTTACGGAATTTCTGGATTCGGTCTCCACGCTCAAGGCCCGCGATAGAAGCTATGCAATAGCTTAAAAATTTAATGATATTAACTTGCAGTTACAAGGGGATAGCCTGAATTTAATCAAAACAAAGGGGATCATTTCGGATTTTCTTGGGAAATTGAAATTTATGAAGCAAAACATTAGTCGGCGCGAATTCTCTCAATTTCCAAACTTATCGCAGGTAGAATGTATTGTTGAGGATATACATACCTACAGTCAACATTTAAGTGCCCTGCATGATGACTTCAAAACCAGGTTTGAAGATATGCTGACGATGGGTAGGGGTAGACTGGGTACGGTTGAAATAATTTAGCTTTTATCGTTTATAATTTTGTTGTTTACGAACCAACTGATGATAACGATGCGTAAAATTCAAATTTGAAGTTTTAGGTACGATATGACAGTTTCATTTTAGCGTTCGGATAAATATTTTCAGAAATATATGAAATTTAAACAAAATCTATAATTTGTTTCAATCGTCCCCATGCCAGAGGCGGTTGAAACAGCCTGTGGGGTCAGTTGAAACACTTGCAAATAAAACAATAAATACAAATGAAACATGTTTTATTTATCATAAAAACTAATTTTATAAATAATTATGGCATCACATGACAACATTAATCAGTCTTCAAGATTTTAATACTTTTAAAATTCATCATCAGTCTTTAAGGAGTAGTAAATAATAAAAAATAAAAATAAAATATGGGTAATATTACAATAAACTTAACAAAAACTTCTGTAAAACAACTAAACTTTATTACTCGGATGTAGAATCGCAATTGTGGCAAACATACATAGGTCACACCACCTTCTGTGCGTTCTTTATGGGCCCACTGTTTGCAGGAATTACACTGTATCCATTTTTCTCCTGATCTGCTCTCTGAATATGGTTCTATGCACACAATACAGTAGCATTCTTCCTCTTCTGATGAAAATTCCGGCTTAGTATTTCTTCTTATGTGCTTTATACTCTATATCTGTGTCGACTTTACCGATCGCATCTCGCTTTCGAATGTATCTTAACAGGGAACAGTGGTTTATACCATGCTTTTCCACTGCTTTTCGTAGTGGATCTCCAGCTTTTACTTCCTCATATGCATGACTATAGCTCAATATGTCAATTTTACCTCTAGAAGTCTTCCTCACCCGAACTCTTGACGTCTACAAATAATAAAAATAAATATTTTTTCTGTTTCAACCGTACCCACAAAAAATGTTTCAACCGTCCCCAACCCCTCTTTTTGTAAAATATACTTTATAGTTACGACAAAAATGATGATACATAAAAAATAATCAGCATGCCTTATGCTACAAGCTTCATATTAATCAAAAACACACACTTAACTCATTCATTAAAAAAGAACAGATAATATAGGCGTTAATGTCAGAAGAAAAATACTTACTTTTGGGTATTTAAAAACAATATGACGTCCGAGACACAACAACAAAGCGCGGGAAGCATCGCGGCACTGTATTAGTGTTCGGACCTGTCGTCCACTGCGTATTCTCCTTGCACCCATCGCACCTCGCGTAACCGTTTACGAGTTTTTTACTCTGTTTCAACCGTCCTTTGTATCAACCGTACCCAGTCTCCCCTATACCACCATGGATCATAAATCCATTTGATGAAACGGAAGTGGCCAATGTTGTATTACAAGAGGAGCTGCTCGAGCTAAGCACCAATGAGGAGCTGATGGGGAAATTTAGAAAAAGCTACCAAACATTTTGGCTGCAAGCAGAAATACCCGAAAAATATCCTGGACTTTGGGAAATCGCAAGGAAATTTTTAATAGGTTTTCCCTCGTCATACCTTGTCGAAAGGAGTTTTAGTGCCGTTACAAACCTCTTAACAAAAAAAAGGAGCAAATTAAACATCACAGAGCGGGGGGATTTGCGGTTATTGCTCACAAAAATAAAGCCAAACATAGATCGTTTGCTGACACTCATCAAATACATCCTTCCCATCAATTAAAATTATGACCTGAACCTATATTAAATTATTATTTTTTTCTTGTACCATTTTTTGTTTTTATTTTACCTATCGGAATATAGGGACAGAACTCAGCGACACAATTTTTATTTTTTGGCGACTTTAAGAGTGTGGTAGAAATGTAGCAGCAGGGGCAGTCCACCGAAACCAGTAAAATTTTGAAAGTGGTCCACGAGAAAAATAAGTTTGGGAACTACTGTTTTAGATTATACAATTCTCTACAAAAATCATACAAACACTTTTTTTCGTGCCACTTACTGTTCATAACATATCGTCATTTGAAAGTTTGAGAAATTCATATATTACGTAATATGCACATATTTCTGTAACACCTTCCGCACGTGAGGTTTTTCTACAAATTTTGCGCTGAAGGAAGTGTTTTTGTTCGTAATATAGGTTCTTCTGCTGTAACTGCACATTTGGAGTAATAATTTTAATGATCCTCATAATATGAAGCGTATTATGACCCTCTAAAGTATGTACATTTATATCAGCATTGTCTGCAACATACTGAATAAATGTGCCAGTTTCTGGTGGCAAAATATGTGGTGGACGATGCAAAACTGCTGCTGCCTCATACATTATGGTATCTTTGTATGATGCACATAATCCAAACGACGAAAAAAATCTGTATGAGACGTTTTGGTCCAAATCGTCGATAAAAGAAAACTGATAAGCCCAATTGTAATCTTGATTTGAAAGACCTAGGCCGAACAGCAGTCATTATACAGTGGCTGATACTTGTGCAAACTAATGTTCAATGATCTAATTTAAATCGCCGATATTTTAATATTACTTGCTCCACAAAATAAGTCAAGGACTCCGGAATATCGCCGTTAATAGTTTCGAACATTCGACTCGGCGGGGGATAATCATCATTGTAATCACTACAGATTGAATATCATCTCGAATTATTGCTGCAGCAGCTTTCGGGACTCAAATCGTTCTTTGTTTCTATTTTGTTTTCTATTCGTACCATGCTTTATTGGGAATATCATGTTGATTATTAATAAAACAGATCATGGTTAAACTCTTTTCTCCGTTATAGGTAATATTTTTTTCGCCATATTTTAACTTCAATATCCTTTTACTCATTATTTTCCTTTTTAACATTGAAGCACATACTACGTAAGATATGAACTTCTCAAACTTTCAAATGACGATATCGAAGAGGGGTCGCTGGGGACTTCTGGCTCTGGCATTTTGTTTCTTATTATGTATTGAACATCTCTCCCAATTTTCAGCTCTATGCGAATTTTTCTGAACTCGAATTTTATTTTGACTGGACTACATATCGACGCAGGAAAGCGATTTTGTCGTATCTCGAAACAAGCAATTTTACACCAGAATGAAAAAAACAATGTTTAAAAAATGAATAACCTCTAAACTAGAAAACTTAGGAATACCATTTCTTTAATAATAACATTTTAAAATAAAACCTTACATTTTCACGAGGAAATTCAATGCGGTATTTTTTTAATGAATTAAATAATATACAAAACGCATATACGCATTTTTTGAGATACGACAAAATCGCTTTCCTGCGTCGATATGGTAATAATACAGTAGATAATGATAGATGCTAATATAGAAAAAAAAAGACGGGTTGCGCTCCGGGAGTGCCGGCAGAAGTGAAAACTTGATTATTAACGTTGAGCATGTTTGATATTTTGGAATGGTTAGGGAATAATTTTGCACCAATTGCTTTATCAGTATAAAAGTACTATCATTTATGTGGTAGAATACAATATTCATTTATTGCGCTATCGTACACAAACATGACAATTTATATTACATTAAAAATTTAACACTTTAAAACTATTACAATTATTTTACATTAAAAAGTTTATCTCTCCGAAAAATCAACTTTCATCCATAATTTCAACGACTTTTTCACCATCATCATTACAAGAACTATCATCGCCAATCTCTAAAACTGATACGATAGGTTTATGGTAGCTGAAGTAAGAAACGAACAGTTTTGATTCGAACCTATTTAAATGTCTAATAAAGACCGCATCAATAGTAGTTTTGTATTTCGTTGTGCTAAGATTGCGATCATTCGACATAGTTAAACCAAATTCATTATTTAAAAATTCAATTAATAGTTGATTTTTATCGTCTGCGAAGTTTATGTTGAAATCTCCACTCAAAATCATTGGCAATTCATCAAAGCTTTATAAACTGACAGCTAACTGACAGCTGTCTACTCTCCATCCGTCTTACGCTTTTCGTCTTACGATCAGGTCACGTGTCCTGACGCGAGTTTAAGATTTTATACCCATTACAGAAAAAATGCTCAACGCCGCTAAAGAAGTTTTCACTTCAAAAAACTTGTTTTATGGTATGTGTGTCTGCACAACTTCTAAATTTTGATTATATGATTCCAGAGAGTTTACGGTTTGATAAATGATTAATAGGTAATACACAGGTATATATTATGTAGGTCGAAAGTTAATATCTCTTCCTAGTGGATTCCAAAACATTTAATTGTATCTGAGCGTTGGACACTGTCACAAAAGCCTGTGGTTGTATTTGCAAAAAGTAGTGTCAGAAGGACCGGACTTTAAGCGCGACTCCAATCTGGTTAATAAAATAAAATAGCTGTATTGTCTGCGTAACAAATTATGTCTGAAGATTTTACGTTCAAGATATGAAGATCATTCATATAGTAAATAGCATTGCCCCAAGAATGCTACCTTAGGGGACTCCATAATCATTTACTTTTACTACCTGTGTGCGTTTGGTCATATTTAAACCAATACAGTGCCAAACTTCGAATACCTAGAGCTTCCATTCCACGGAGATGTAGCTGAATCGAGACACATTCGAACACTTCCGCTAATTCTAGGAATGTTCAATATATATATCACCGTTATTTAAACTAGATCATATTTGGTTGCTTAAAAACTTAGGGCGTCCTGAGTGGATTTCCGTGTTTGGAACCATTTGTCTTTATTATTGACTATGTATAGTGAGACCTAAGATCACGTTTTTAACCCTAAGGCTTTCTTACAAAATAAGAAAGGAATGACAAAATAAAAATCTCACCACGCATATTAGGCCGGTCTTCAGCTGTAGCCGATATCGTAATCTTCAGTTTTTCTAAGTCACCTTTCAACGCCCGCAAACTGTTCTCTAGGAGATCCGTAGACGGCGTCCTAATCATCTTCAGTATTTCAGTAAGGTGCTTATTGATTGTGTTAACTTTCTCGTGAAATGTTGCATCCAGGTGGTTCAGTTTTCGCTCCACGACCTCGATCATTTTCAAGTATCTTTCACTCGACATGAGAGATTCAACAAATTTTTCAACCACAACATCTGCGACCAGAGCCCGGCCAGTGGTGGTCGGAATATTCTCGATTCTCTTACGCGAAGCAAAATCATTGGTAGGTTTAGTTTTTTCTTGTACTCGATGAGATTCCTTCTTTGCATATGTTACAGAAAATAAGCAAAAGATAAATAACACCAAGAGATTTTTCGGCTCCATAATATCGGAATCAGCCGACGACGAGCGCAATACTTACGACAGTGATTATCTTAGCGCATTCTTGTATAAGCTAAAGTTAAACTGTATTATAAAAACAAACGAAGGAGCGCAGGCTCCATTGTCGCGAGGGATAACAATGTCATGTTTAAAAATCGTTGCTCATTGAACTTAATATGTGTGTGTTTATGTATACTTACCGACTCTTTGTTAACTTATCTTATTCGATACTGTTGGGTAATGCACGTAACTTTATGAATACCAATGAATCAGCGCTTAATGGTCCATTGCTGAACATGTTCAGCAATACTATGCAACAGGCAGTTCGATTGAGTGTGCGTCATAGTACTGGTAGTAGGTCTCTCATATGTGAGAGGCCGCCTGGGTTGTTACCACCGCAATGTCTATTTCTCCTGCCAAATAGCAGTGTAGATGCACTGATGTGTTTCGTATTGAAGGACATTGTAGCCAGAGGAACCATTGGACATATTGAGACTACATCTTATGTCTCAGGGTGCCAAGCATTGTTTTAATTTAAGGTGTTGTTTGGTTTTACTACTGTTCATGAGCGGTCGAATCGCTTACCATCAGGCGAACAGCATGCTTGTCTCGCCATTCATTACGATATAAAAAAGTACATGAAGGTGGTCTACTGCGGGTTGACTTCACATACTATAGAAAATCTTGTTAAAGTCTATGTTATGCAGGTTTCCTCGCGTTGTTTTTTTACACCGTAAAAATGTGCGGTTATTGGCTATGTATATGTTATGGGCCAAGTGATTAATCGGGCATTATTCATCATGCCCGGGCAATATGAATAATGCCCAATAAAAGCGAGCAATGTGATTAAAACCAATCAATTTATCACATTGCCCGGGCATTATGAATAATACCAAGTGCCTATTGGGCAGAGTGATGTAAAACGAATCAAAATCAAAACAATGAGCCGAAGTGGTAGAATATAGAATAGGGCAGCACGAGGGGTGGGTTGGGAGGAGTGGAAGGAGAGGGGAAGTGGCGCACCTCCCCTGGTACCACTCCCATGAAAAGGTAACGCACCATTCCTGAGAAATATCTATTATAGCAACCTAACCCTTAAAACACTAGTTATCAATACAAATTAGCTTCTGCATCGTCTCCGGCGCTACGGGAAGTTCAGCCCATTCGCCTTTGCGTAACAAAATGTAGGCAACCATGCCATGGTTGCCTATCCTTCGTTACAGCGGGCGGGGGCTGCTCTCCGTCCGCGCCTCCGGCTTTTTATATACACTCTAGGGTCGGTAGCCAAAAAACTACGTGAAGTCGGGGTGTTCCGATTCGGTTTTGGGGCAAAGTCGACCTAACTGATCCATAAAGTGGGTACACAAATTTTCTTCTGAAGATAATGTTTCGGACGTTAAAAAGCAACTAAACATAAGCAGATCAATTCAACCTTTCTAATTCATGGGTCCATCGCAGATGCGACAATGCGGCAGCGCACCACGTAAAAAATCACCTATTAATCACACTGCCCGATCATCATGTAGCCATATTCATAATGCCCTGGCAATGTGATAAATAGGTGAGTTTACATTGTAATTAATCACTTGGCCCGATATGGCTCGGCAATATTCATACTGCCCGGGCATTGTGAATACTGCCTGCATTAATCACTTGGCCCATAACATATATAATACATAGATACATATTTTATGAACAAAATCGCCGAAAAATTCTTCGATTAGTATTATAATGTTACAAACCTTAAAGAAATAGACTAATTAATGCACTATCTATACTTGATTTTAAAAATATCGTTAAGGATATCCGCGATGTTAATATAACCCATAGTAACCTTTTTTATCTTTTACATAATATTACAAAAAATATGTGTTATTTGGCAAGCTAATATATGTATAAGTTTATGTGTCCAAAATAAACCCCATTGTGTTAATTATTTTTAACCAAACTAGTGACTACAACACCGGCACATGCTTTCATTAATGAATGGTTGAATTATTATTATTATCACCACACGTTTTAATTAACGGATATACAAATATCTTCGACAACTTGTTACTTTTATATATAACGCTTAGACTATCTTATCTTACATAATACAGTACAGTAGTGAAAAATCTAGCAAATACGAGAAAATCCTTGGCTCCGGTATTCTATATCGATAGTCGTAATTAAATATTTTGGGCCACCATTTTGAAAAGTATCTGCACCCGGGCAGAGCCGGGCCGGACTGCTAGTAAATAATAAACAACTAAACAATTTAACTTGTTCGTTTGTGTGTACTGTGTTCGTTGTTGGCAACATTGCCGTCCGCTTCTAATCGTTACGAAATGATGTATTTTGAAATGTCATAATTTTTAAAATAATTCCAAAACAAGAACTCGTAATGAATAAGAGTTTTTAAACTAACATTTACACAAATATGTTCTAACATGTTCAAAATTAAATAAAACTAAATATTAAACAATGTTTCAGATTCTTAGGTTAATATTGTATAGACTTTGGGTTGTGTCTAGTTTGATATTGTTTTCGAGTGTCCTAGTGTTTTGGTATTATGGCTTTTTCATTGCTTTTGCAATATTTTTCTTGGGAATGTCAGGTAAGTGTGTTTTTCAGTTATCAGTTTTACGCGAATTTTTCCTCTTTGCATAACCTCTATTTGTCATATTTATGCGCAAAGGACTGTGTTAACGATTACGGTCAAGGATTTTCCATTGTTTCTCATGACCGGCTCTTGTTTTGATAGGTATATTGTACAGTGCACAAGATTTACTGCTGTACTACCCGAACGATCCGGCCGATTCACGAGTGTTCGTGCTGCAGCCGAGCAACTACAAGCTGCCCTACGAAAGCATCAAGTTGAATAACAGCGATGGAATCAAAATCCACATGTTCTTTATTAAACAAGTCACAAACAGTAACCATATACCCACAATGATATTTTTCCACGGTAATGCTGGTAACATGGGGCAGAGGTGAGTGTCATTTTATGTATAAAAACTTTAGCTAATAATAGTTGAGCAGCTGAGCTGTGCGCTACTTGTATCTAAGCTTACTAATACTAATTATCTAATATTTTTTTATCAAATTTTATTGTAGCTTAGTTTTATGAATTGTGATGCTACTCATCATATGAATTATGAATTTGCTTTTAAGGCATAAAATATGTATGAATATCAATATTATAGCACAGGCGAGAGATCTTTTATTACATTAACTTATTTAGAATGAAAGCAATGGTTATAGTCCAGAGCATTTGGATAATTTTTCAGTCATTTTGAAATTAGTGCAATAGGCTTTTAACCTTTGTTTGTTTTAAAAATTTGGCTTTCATAATACTATACAACAGTCTTTTGTACATTAATTACCTAAAAGTGAAGCCAGTAAAATAAAATGTTAGATTTAATATACCACCCAGCTTCGTTTTCGGTAGCAGTCTTGATATACCCTGTATATTTAGATTTTTAAAGGAGAATGCTCATTTTACTTTGAAACTTAGTATTGTTACAAAGATTTTTGCCCCTCTATGAGACCTACTTTTTTATGTAGGGAAAAATACATATTTTCAATAAATATAATAATGACCCAGGCCCGGAATTCTTGGATAAATCAACTTGAATTTCAATTATAATTTTTTTTATGTCTTTGGCTCTGTGAATAAAATGGAAAATGTGATGATAATCGTTGGAAAACAAGGAACTCAAGTTTATAAGTTTAACAACGTTTATTCACCAGTAAAGATATTACAATAAGCAGTACAAAAGCTGACATGACAAGTAAAAAACACAAGCGCCACTAGTGGCCAGAATGCACCACTCGATATTTATACAGAAACTATTTAGTACAATTTATTTGATGTTTAGTATTCCAACAATAATTACTTTATTTTATAAAAATCTCTCACCTGGAATAGCACAGGAAAATGTTAAAGGACAAATCATAAAAATGCTATAATATTTATTAAGCAGTATCGGTATTGGGATCCACAATATTTTTTATTGGTACTATGAGTGGGCACCCTTAGACTGTCGTAAGTGACCTTGATTTAAAAATAGCCTCTATTTCAATGACATTAGGTTGCTTTTTTGCTTGAAATCCGAAGAGCCGATTAATAATAGACCCTATTTCATAATTCCTTTAAGTGTTTGATCCCTGCACTGTGACAAATATTTGTGTAATCCACAGATATTTGTTTCAGGTCTTGGTGTTTATGAGACCGAAAAGTCTCTCCTAGTTTATGATACCTACGACATAAGATCTTAGTGTGGGGTCAGGACTATGTATGACTTGGGTGTATTTACTATTATTATTTAGTGGAGTGTGTAGACTTTCTACTTATGATAAAATTGTTATAAAGTGGGCTAATGAGTTGAATGCATAGCATGACCCATGTATTATGTTCAATATTTCATGAATTGTTAAATTAATCATTAAGCAGAATATAAGACTAAATTGTATAAAATCTTAGACAATGTTAGTAATATTAAGAAAATGTATAAAAATCGGGTGAAACTTCATTCTTATGGTTGGGGCTAATATTGTTATGTATATACATGATTTTGGTATACACAAAAACCTTTTATTTTTAAAAATGCCTTTAATAAGTTTCTATAATTTTAATTTTAATTTTTTTGGTACTAAAATCATTCTACTCTTTGTGGTGATAAATTTATGTATTATGTAATTATTTTTAGATTGACAAATGTTTCTGGGTTTTATAACAAATTGAATATCAACATTCTAATGGTGGAATACCGTGGGTATGGACTGTCAGATGGCACACCTTCTGAACGAGGTCTTTACAATGACGCACAATCTGCAATGGATTACCTTCTGCAGAGAAATGACATTGATCACACAAAAATAATAGTCTTCGGAAGATCTTTAGGTAGGTATTAGAATTTAAATTTATGAATTATAATACTTAAAGTCAAAGATTTTATTGATTCATTTGGAAAATATAATTAAATATATGTATCTTTCAATTGTTTGCTCGTAAAAAAATAATGAGATTACAAATATGGTTGTATATTTGCAGGTGGTGCCATTGCTATTGATTTGGCGTCAAGATTAGAATACAGAAATAAAATTTGGGCTTTGGTGGTAGAGAATACTTTTACAAGTATACCGGAAATGGCTCAAATTATACTTAAATGGAAGTGCTTAAACTGGCTACCGGAGTTTTGTCATAAAAACAAAGTATGTCATAATTTAATTTATATTTTGCTATAAACACTAAACAATTCATTTAATGATTTCTCCATCTGATTGTACTGTTAATTTACATTAGTATATTTTTGTTACAGTATATGTCTGTAAAAAAAATAGCACATGTTTTAACACCAACTCTGGTCATATGTGGCTCAAATGACGCCTTAGTGCCACCATCCATGGGACAAGAGCTGTACATGAGAAGCGGTGCTGTATGCAAAAAGTTGGTTGTTATAACTGGAGGGGGCCACGACGACACATGGACCTACAGAGATTATTATCCTGCTATACAACAATTCTTAGTAAACGTCCCACCCATGCCTGACGAAATCGGCCCATACTTTGATGAAAATCACGATACAACTATTAGACGTAGCACAGTACATACTGTTTAGTACTTATCGACAGTTTGTGCGTGTCGTACGGTCAAATGTAGTTAATGTTAATTTAAAATTTTTATATAGATGTAAAATATTTTAATATATTTTTTAATTCTTGTAAAGTAATGACAATTGAATATGTTTTAAGTATCAACATGTTGTGAGACTGCATTTATGGCCGTATTAAGAGACAGCCGCTTAGGTGTTAGTTTTGAATTTTTATATTAGATTGGCGTGACTTTATGAAATTATAGTTATTCAGTTGATCATTACTGATAATTAATAATAATAGACTGTTTTTATTATGTAGCCAGTATTTGAGTCCTTTAAATACGAGTGTATAAGTGTGCCACAATTTTGAATGGGTGCAATGCATGCAAATTACTGGGAAATTATGGTTTTAACGACATAATAGACGGTTTAAGGATATTTTAACTATCTTTTTATTAGAGCCTTCGAAATAACACCAATCCCCATCATGTGACATCCTCTGTGGCATAGTTTATTGAAACGCCAGCTGCTAGACGAGCGGCAGGTGGTGCTATTCTGGCACCAACACAAAATCAAAGCGATTCCAAAATATTTGTTTCGGGGCTAGATCTGTGTGTATGAGTCTTGTAGTTTCAAATACCCATTATGCAGAACTTGTTTCTTACTGTGGGGTAAGAACTGTGACTGACTATTTAGTGTATTTATTTATTTATTATGATAATGTATGCATAATGCACTTAAAACAATTATCCCTTTTGCTATTAAGTTAGCTGTTTATTGCATTGGATGAAATGAAGATTTAATCTTTGCCCACGCAACAAAATCAATTCTTCACCTCCTACAAGTAGTTTAGTAAACATATTTTTAATTTTAGAAAGATCCCAAAATCAAACATATCTTACATAATTACAATTAAGAATGTTGGATCAAATTCGCCCTCCAGTGCTGAAGCACTTTTTTTTTTTTAGTTATAAAATTCGTATGACATCTTGGTACTAGCACCATAGAAAGACAATTTATGTTTTTTAATTATTTACAAATTACAAGATTTTAAATAGCACATAAGATTTAGAAATTATCCTGTCTTATAATACCATAATTATTAGATATTAATGCATTGGCAGGTGATTGGATACCTTATATTAGGTGTACAAATAAGTTTTAAGGGATTTTTTTTAAACTTTGAATTTTTATTTAGAAAAACTGGTACAATGTATATAATTCAAAATATTGCCAGTCGCTTTCTATTACCTTTGCCCATATTTCAAGCAGCATAGGGATACCGCATTTTAAAAATTCCTCATCTTTTGAGGAGATCCAAGAATCGAGCCAATTTTTCACATCTTCGTAAGAAGTGAAGTGTTGCTCAGACAGCGCATGAGCAATTGACCAAAGCAAGTGATAGTCCGAAGGAGCAATGTCTGGCGAATACAGCGGGGGAGGTAGGACATCCCAGTTCAGCGCCTCCAAAGTTTCCTTGACAACTTTAGCAACATGTGGCCGAGCGTTGTCTTGCTGGAAGATCACATTGTCATGTCTTTTGGCATATTAGGGGCGTTTAAGCTTTAATGTTCGACTCAATTGCATCAATAGATATTGTTTGTTGAGTTACTACCAAGTTTTCAGCCAGTTTCAGCATCTTGATCCAGTAATGTTTCCAACTCAGCGTCTTCGAACTTTACTGGCCTCCCTTCGCGTTCTTTGTCGCTGATGTCAAAAATCACCACTTTTAAAACGCCGGAGTCAATACTCGCATGTTTTTATTGATGGAGCATGCTCTCCATATGCTTCACATAGCAGTTGATGCTCTTCAGCTGCACTTTTCTTCAAGAAGAAGCAAAAAAGCAATGCTTCCCGCAAATGTTGTTTAGTTGGCAATTTAGTTGACATAGTTTGAGCCACAAAAATGCGTGTCGTTTACACTTCAACGAAATAAAACGTACTATGAGAGGAAACTGGTTACGTTTTAACATGAATACGCAAGTCTCAAGATAGTCCGATGCGATATAGTATAATTATGCCATCTTTTGTAAACCCTCAAAACTTATTTGTACACCTAATATTAAATTAAAAATTCACCAGTAACAGAATGCTGTCAGAATTATTCTAGTTGTACTGAATATTGTTTAATAAAATTAAAATATATTAGTTATTTCATTCTTTATTAACCGAGCGTTTCAAGACTTCAATAATATGACTATATATTAATGCATATTCATTAATGCTACTGCCCTAGGGGTGAGTTATTAATATATTATGTCATTGACCTTTCTATTTTGATCTACTAAAAATTTATTAACAATTCAATACCAGTATCGCATGCACCACGGCTAAAAGTACAATTGGTATTAACATGTAGATGTAAACATATGTACAAGTTATTGGGATAAAATAATACAAGTACTGTTTAGTAATATATTTTAGAAGAAAAATTTATTTTTTCGAATATATTTTAGTATTGAAGTTATTATAATACCAGCACAATAATATACCATGCAAATGAAAAGCGCAATATTGTTGTGATTAGTTTGTGCATGCTGCCCACGTGCTGACGCTCACTCGACTGTGTAGTGTGTATAGATGAATATATGAACTGTTCTATGGACAGTGAGGGGTTATAAATAATGTTTTGTTTGGTGTACAGAAGGAATCAATACATAAATAGAATATATTTTTATAAGCACAAAACAAACATAATTTTGTATATCAATATGCAATTTATTTACTGTAAAGCACATCCAGTACTAAAGATATTAGCATAGCCATATATTACAAGAATATTCCTGAAAATACATGTACATTCTACTGACAAAATGGGTGCCGTTCACATAGAATATAAATAGACATACATCTCTAAAATAACTTGTAAAACTATCTTATGTATTTAAACATGTTGAATATTATTATTATGATCCACAATAACATGAAGCTCTGAAAAATGTGAACTTATGAATGTTGCCTTGCATTAAATCACAATTGTAATACATTTAAAATAGCTTTAACTTGCTTGCGATAATTTTTGTACAGTGCCAAATGGAGTAGACAAATCTGGACTTTTAAAATTCGTTGAAAATAATATAATATGATTATGACCATAAAAGCTCTAAAATAACTTAATACATCAATTACTTGCAAATATATAGTATAAAATTGATTAAATGGGAGTATTTTATCAATGTTGTATTTAATTAATTGCCTTAACTATATGAAATACGAAGCTACCATAAAAAATAAAAACGTCCTTGTTCCTAAAATATTTATTTAGTCAAAATTGTTTGACAATCCACGCACCATAAGGTACCTAATGTATGTAAACAAAATTTATATCTTATAAAACATCTCGAGGAGAGGTAGGTTCATATATATTAAAATATATTTGTAAGTACGACGTACCTAATGCATTTGAAATTGATTTTTACACATACATGAAGAATATAAATATAAAGTTCAGACTTCACACCACAACTAATTTTTAACAGATGTATTCCTAGTGAAAATGTTATAATAGTCAATTACGAATAGAACATGTAAAGTGAAGAAATACGAAATATACATATATCTACGAGAAAACAGAGTAAATATAAGGATATATTATTCGCTATTTCACATTTACTAAGATACAAACTGCATATTTCACTACATTATTGAATATTACTGAAAGTAATAAAAGAAATATAAAAAAAAAACTACATATTTAAAAATCTTATCTGATATACAAACTGTAAAAATTTAAAATGTTAACAATCCATTTGAATGATATATTAATTACTAACAGAATATATTTGTATGTAGTCAGTAAAACTTCTTAGGTACGCTATCATACACAATATTATAAGGGGAGGCCCGCGACAGTTGATGGGACGCTGTATGTGGAGTAACCAGTGCCGCACCGCCACGAGCGGGCGCACCCCCGCCATCCGCCACCCGACGGCCTCGACAAACTAACACTATACCAACGCTAGCCGCGAATCGTCCAATACAAATAAATATTCACAACATACCAATGAGACGACCATAATGAATTTTAACAAGTGGTTGTGACCGTTTGCGAAGGCAATTTCATTGAACATTTAATTATGTCTCTTCACAAAAACTCGTAAATAACTGTGTAAACGACCGTTTCAACATGGGGTGAGGTGCACGTGGCACAGTGTAGCGCGTGTGAGGGCGACGCGGTGGCATCGTAGCCGGGAGCACCCCGCTAGCGACGCACACCGAACTCGACCGCGTCGTCGTCGGTGATGTCTCCGTGCCGCCACAGGTTGAGGCGGGCGCTCTTGGCCTGCTCCTGCGCCGCGCGGTACTCCGCCATCAGCGACACCAGCTTGTAGTCGCGCGTCGACTCCATCAGCACCAGCCCTTCCTTGATCAGATTCTACAAAAATATATATACAATTGCAGTATTGTTTTAAATGTAATTTTATCAAACTAGCATTTTATTGCAAAACTTGCTCAGTATTACCTTGCCGAGATCCACATTGGCCACGGGATCCACGAGAGTAACAGTTGGTGGGGAAGTGCGCTGTTCAATATTCAGAAGAAGTTTCTTCAGAAGCGTGTCTGTGTAGAAAGCAGACACGGCTTCATTCCTGTCATCAGGGTCATTGGGGAACTTGACGCAGCACAGCACGTATTCAGTCGCGAATGGGGTCTCAGCTTCAGTGCCAGCTGGCAATGGCGCCAACCTTGTTAAGTCCACAATCTGCAAAACAGAAATGTATTAATATATTGTGAACTGCATGTGATAAGTACCTAACTGTAAACATGATTGATTCACATACCTCTCTGTTTCCGTAATCAATGTAAAAGACATGAACCATTTTATCCTCAGTAATTTTTTCAATCTTGGCTCTGTACCATTGATCATCAACGGAGAAGCGAGCTGCGCAAATATTTCCTCTTCTTGGCACATATGATCCTGGCAGAGGGGTGTTAGATTTGAATTCCTGGTGAATTCTCTCCATTAATGCTTCTAGTTTGGGACCCAGTTCAACCTTTTGCGCATAGAAGTGTCCTTCGGATGTTACTTCCGTGACTAATACTTTTTCGTAGTTGACTGTGCGGTCTTGGATGGTGGCGTTCATTTCCCTTTCGTTTTCCTTCTCTTCCTCAACGTACTCCTTCCATAAGCCGATGCGTTGCTTGCTAGCATTTTCTTCGGCCGTTTTGATAGCGCGCGCATATTCTGAAGTCTCAGCCGTGTGGTGCATGGTGGCGAGGCCGTGCTCGACAAGAGCGACTGACAGATTCTCATTGTCAACCCACAGCCAACCGATGAAGTTACCGGCTTTGTCCATTTCTTCAATAGTAACAGCAACGTCATGTTGTAAACATTTTTCCTTTGTGAATTGCAACGCTTGTTCGCCGAAAGGTTCTGCTTCCTGCATACCTCCCCCTCCGATGGCCGGGCGAGCACCCCTTGGACAGTTGACGCCAGCGAGCAAAAACGTAACCAGGACAGATTCTTTTGGAATATACAAACGCATTCTGGATCCACTAGCCACAAACTCAACAATGGCTTCGGTTTTGTGCGCTCGCTTAAGGAATGGGAAGAACTTTCTGGCTTTAGTAGAATCTCCACTTGTGTCCTGTATGCGGTGAGCTGGAATGTCTTTCTTAGCGTGGACGCCCAGGCCAGCCTTGTTAGCTTTCATCTCGGCTTCAAGCAGTTTGTCATAGTGAGAACTTCTCTGGTCATCATCATTTCTGTATCTTACCACTGTGGCGTAACCTTTGCTTGCTAATGCTTCAGCTACATTCCTACAAGAAAATAAAAATCACATGTCAAAATACATAAAGGGTAGATTGACTAACCACATTCAATATTTCCAAAACTGTACTTACGTTCCACCGCTGATCACTGTGCAGCATGTTTTTTCAGGGAAGGTATCCTTGGCTGGCTGGATGTAATCAACTGTGACATTCACTTTCTTGCCAATAAGCTTTTTTCGCAGATATTCACGAGCTTCAAACATCCAAGGAATATCGTACAATGGCTTGAATCCCTTCGGTCTTGGTAATGGCTTGTCATCTTCGCCATTCCTGTATCAAAGAATATTTACGTGAGTAAAGTGTTGTTTATCAAAAATTATAAAAACATAATTAACATTTAAATAACGGTCAGGGATGCTCCTATCTAGTGGTCATGGCCTGTCCTAGTATAGGTGCTACGAGTACGCGACCGCGGCCCCCGAGCTACTGCAGTCACCTTAACTTCCCTTCCGTGACTGCAGTATCCACTCCCTCATGCCATACTCTCCTTTCCTATAACATCCTCTACCCACAAATCCTATTTTCTTTCCCCGGTTAATGACGGGCAGCAGCGTCATTAACGCCAGTCCCCTACTGCGCTCGCCAACTCGCCTGCCAAGCGTGGCGAGTAACGGCAAATACACCCAGAATGGCGACACAAATTGAGACCAGGCCCCCAGTCCCCGGCAGCCCCACTATTCCTGGCTATGGTAGCAGTCATGGTTACGGTGGGGCAGGGGGTGCTAAGAATCCCCGGGTTGGCCCCGGCTACCACCTCCGATGACGACTGGCCCTGGTAACACACAACATACGCACATTGAGGACAGACGAGAAGATTGTCGAACTGGAAGAAGAATTGAACAGGGTACACACTGGGACATTTTGGGGTTATCGGAAGTCCGAAGAATCGTGGAGGATACGATAACCCTGAAGTCTGGTAACCTGCTCTTCTACCGGAGGGCCGACCAACAGTCCAGTCCAGTCAGGAGGAGGTGTCGGATTTCTCGTCCACAGGTCTCTCATCAACAACATCGTATCCATTGAAAGTGTGTCGAGCAGGGTAGTATACCTTATACTCAGAATATCAAAAAGATATTCGTTGAAGGTCATACAGGTATACGCGCCGACCTCGACACACCCAAATGAAGAAGTAGAGGAGATGTATGAGGACATAAGTCGGGCCATACATACTTCCAAAACCTACTTCAATGTTATTATGGGGGACTTCAATGCAAAGTTGGGCAAGAGAAGTTATGCAGAGTTGAAAGTGGGGCAATTTGGACATGGGCAACGGAACCCCAGGGGTCAGAGGCTGGCCGACTTTCTGGAGAAAAGGGACTCTGCGATGAACTCTTTTTCCAGAAGCCGCCTCACAGGAAATGGACCTGGCTGAGTCCTGATGGTTCTAAGAGAAACGAGATTGATTTGATCTTGACGACGAATAGACGGATATTCAGAAATGTCTCTGTGATCAACAGGGTGAAAAACCGGCAGTGATCACCGAATGGTTAGGGGCACACTGAATATCAATGTCCAATCAGAAAGGCGTCGCTTGATGAAATCTACGCTCCGACCTACTCGCGCCCCTATCCAAAACCCCGAGAGCTTTCAACTCGAGCTGACAAATCGCTTTGATTGTCTAAAAGAAAACCTTGCAGTGGACGAGCTAAACAGCGGTTTGGTAGAAGCTGTCCATACGGTGGGATCTAAGTATTTTAGACCTCGCCGTAGAGATAGACCACAAAAACTCTCGATCCACACTCTTGACCTCATGGCCGAACGTCGATCTTTAACGCTGCAGTCTTCCGATGACGCCGAAGCATATCGGCGGCTCATGGACGGATCTGGAAGTCCTTGCGACACGATGTCCGTGCTGTGAGCATTAAGGAGACAATTGAGCGGAACGGAGGCTCCAAAGTGTTTGCAAGAGACTTGTCTATTGGGCAAAGTTGTCTAGGCTGAAGACGGACGACGGCCACGTAGTAATCACGAGGGCCTCTGCCCTCGTGATAATACCTCTGTATTAAGGGAGATCGAGAGGTTCTACGGACAGCTTTAGACCTCGGTTGCCCAATCTGCTGTTTGCTCGGCCGAAGACCCGAGAGCCGAGTTGATCCGACACTTTAGCGATGATATCCCGGACATCAGCCTGTGTGAGATTGAGATGACCCTGAAGCAACTTAAAAACAACAAGGCGCCGGGCGAGGACGGAACCACTTCAGAGCTTTTGAAAGCGGGCGGAACGCCAATACTGAAAGTCCTTCAGAGGCTCTTCAATTATGTTCTTCTCGAGGGCTCAGCGCCGGAGGCATGGAGCAGAAGCGTGGTGGTCTTGTTCTTCAAAAAAGATGATAACACTTTGCTGAAGAACTACAGGCCCATCACGCTCCTGAGCCATGTCTATAAGTGGTTTTCGAGGGTCATCACAAATCGTCTCGAATGCAGGTTTGATGACTTCCAGCCTCCCGAACAAGCCGGTTTCCGAAAAGGCTTTAGTACCATAGACCATATCCATACGCTTCGGCAAGTTATACAAAAACCGAGGAATATAACTTGCCGCTTTGTTTAGCGTTTGTGGACTATGAGAAAACCTTTGATTCGATCGAGACTTGGGCTGTGCTACAGTCTCTCCAGTGGTGCCATATCGACTATCGGTACATCGAAGTGTTGTTTCGGTCCGAGTACAAGATTAGAGTACGAAGGCTATTCCACTACAGAGAAGTGTGAGACAGGGAGATGTCATATCTCCGAAACTGTTCACTGCCACGCTGGAAAATGCCTTCAAGCTCTTGCAGTGGAAAGGATTCGGCATCAACATCAACGGCGAGTATATTACTCACCTTCGATTTTCCGACGATATTGTAGTCTTGGCAGAATCGCTGGAAGACCTTAGCACTATGCTCGAAGACCTCAATCGAGTCTCCCAACAGGTGGGTCTTAAAATGAACATGGACAAAACGAAGATCATGTCGAATGTCCAAGTTGTGCCCACCCCCATCGGTGTTGGGGGCTCGACTCTTGAAGTTGTTGACGAATATGTCTATTTAGGACAAGTGGTCCGGTTAGGCAGGTTCAACTTCGAGAGAGTGGTCAATCGTCGAATCCAACTCGGTTGGGTAGCGTTCGGGAAACTACGCGAAGTTTTCTCGTCCAAAATACCTCAGTGCCTTAAATCTTCGATAGTTGTGTGTTGCCAGTGATGACTTACGGCACCGAGACGTGGCCTCTCACTATGGGCCTTATTAGGATGCTCAGTCACTCAACGAGCTATGGAGAGGGCTATGCTCGGGGTTTCCCTACGAGATCGAATCAGTAATGAGGAGATCCGTAGGAGAACTAAAATAACCGACATAGCCCAGCGGATTAGCAAGTTGAAGTGGCAATGGGCAGGGCACATAGCGCGGAGAACTGATGACCAATGGGGTCGGAAAGTGCTCGAATGTAGGCCACGTAGCGGAAAGCGCAGCGTGGGACGTCCACCCACAAGGTGGTCAGACGACCTGGTAAAGGTCGCGGGACGTCGCTGGATGCAGGCTGCCTCCAACAGGTCTCTGCGAAAATCATTGGGGGAGGCCTATGTTCAGAAGTGGACTTCGTTTGGCTGATGAATGGATGATGGATGAATTACCATTCGTAAAAAGTTCAATAACCGGCAATGCATGAACGTGATTCTCAAAATGTTGTATCGCGACTCAAAGAAATGATTTTTTTGTGGTCCCAAATATTTCACACCAATGTTATCAATATTTGCACATCCATGTAAAAGATTCCTGAATGGTCGACGTCATATCGGCATATCGGCTGCCTGTACAATTATAGGCTAAATTATTCTGCTGAACCATAACTCCTTACACCGAGAAAAAACAGAAGGACAGAATAAACAAGAAGAAGAAGTTGAAAAGTAGCGCACACACATACATGGAATGAGTAATGTCACAACTTACAGCTTTTTGCGTTTAACCCTATTAGGGTCAGACCTAAACAAAAAATACCACTGAAAGATCTAAGTTTGATATTATATACGTAACACGACAAAGCGCACATCAATACGGTTCGCAACTAATCACTGTCTGTATCAGCCCATATACGTCCCACTGCAGGGCACGGGCCTCCTCTACAATCGAGAGTACGATTGAGAGTGGTTAGGCCATATAGTCCACCACGCTGGCCTAGTGCGGGTTGGCGAACTTACATACCATAGAAATTTTATAAATCGCTATGGTATGCAGGTTTCCTCACGATGTTTTCCTTCACCGTTTTGGTGCGTGGTGAATAACTATCAATACACACATGACTCCGAAAAGTCAGAGGTGTGCCCTGGGATTCGAACCCACGACCACCGTGAACATGTTGGCAGTCGCGTCTAGTCCGTTTACAAAAATAGCCACCACGCACTTACAACTAATCACAATCCCAGTATATTATGACATTCAAATCCTCCTTTTTCATGATTTTTATACCATACTCAAATCTGTCCACATGATGGACGATTACAGTTTTTTTTAAGACTTGACACAATCAAGTAATTGCAATTATTCGTGTAAGGGAGATCACGATGATTAAGTTCGTTAAAAGGTACAACGCAAAGGTAATTCTAATACTAGTATAATAGTAAAACCATAGGTATAGGCCGTTAATGGTAGCAGTAAGTCAAAAAAAGTGCTGTGAAGTAGCACCTTTTCTATTGTATTAAATTAAAATAGTGGAGAACTACATAGCTGGTAGTAGGACGTTTCTATTAGCCCCTAACGCGATGGAGGAAAATCTGTCACCGTTTCCCACGGAAATATTATGTGGCGCGTTCCGGGTACATCCAGTGTACAAATGTATAGTCAGGCAAAATCATACTGCGTTGACTTTGGGGCATAGTACTCAGCAATCGCGTATCCAAAGGACGTAATTAAGCCTCCTACAGACCAAAGCCGCCAACCCACCGGCTTATTTCGGTAACCAAGTCGGAAAACTCCGCGCCGACACAGTAACGAATTGACATAATTAAAAACATTTTTATTACTTTTTACGTTATGACGAGCAGAGCTCTTGCGTATATATATTGCGTATAATAATGGCGGGCAACAGCTTTATTTGCCTTGATTATTTTCTTACAGACCACCGGTGAAGGGCCGGATTTAGTGTGCAGTGCACTTAAAAAAGCTTACTTTTCACGCGGGGGTCGGATGCTGGCCAAGAATATCTTCTTGTAGGTGTTGTTGGGCATTTTGATGATGAGCGCGTCTCCGTTGATGACCTCCATGACGGTGGCAGTGAACTCCTTGTCCTTGGCGGCGATTTGTGGTGCGTTGCTCACGTAGTTTGTCCAAATGCGGATCTTGGCGTCCTTGGCGGCACGCTCGGCTGCTCTGAGCGCAGGGGCACCTACACACGATAAGTTCTTTGTACACAATTTCAATAACATGTTTTGTATATTTTGGACTCATATTGGCGAATTGTTTTTTAGTTACCAACGGTGGATAAATACAAGAAGAGATGATCTTCTCTTTTTTATTACTCTTATCATACTCTTTTTTAACATTTTAAGAATAAAGTCAGGTTGCTTTTTGTTGGTATTAACCCCTGGCAATATGAGAAGGTCATATATATACAAAATGGCGGTGACATAAGTATTTTTTTTTGGACCACATATAGGGTACCGCATCAGCAGCCCATACACCAAATTTTATTAATTTATCACCACCCGTTTAGCCACAGGATAGTTTTTTAGTTTTCAATATTTAACCACCTGCTGTAGCGATTTGGCTAGGTCATTGACACAAACGAATAATAAAGGTCAAGTGCAATAAAATACAAGGTCTTATTATTAGTTGCATAGAAATAATATCAATAATTGAATTTAGACCTAATATCCATTATAGTAAGACTCATAACTTCGCGACGTCGTGATGTCGAATAGGCAACGTCGCGTCGTTGATCAAAATGAGGCTAGGGTGGCAACGACTTCATCGATCATACAATATCAATATTATCGATATAATTCAAACTTTATTAATAAAAACCTTTATTTATCGACAATATTAAAAACAAATGTGATACATAAAATGAGATACACAACTCACATCTACATTTTATACCTACTTAAAATTGCTATGGGTCATGTGGCAACATCCGAGACATTATTCGGTATCATTCTGTATGGGTACTGTTGAGACGCATTTTTTCAAAAGCAGGCGCTATGGTGACAATGTAGAAACCCGCTGATTAGAATGAAACTTGGAAAATAACTTTTACTAAGTCTTTGTTTTTGTGTATTTATTTGTACTAAGGTCTTTTTGGCACGCTTAGAATATGTTCTGATAACTGTGTTAATAAATATTATATTCTTTGACATTTACTGCCCTAAAAGTATTTAAATATGAATTATGCGGATTTCATATTTCAATTGACGACATTTATTTACTCTCGATAAAAATATCGATGAATTATTTTATGCATCTCTAATCGTGCATCCTTCCCCACCTCGCCTCCTCCTGGGATTACCCGCGACTCCTGGGCAGTGTTGCAACGTAATTACACTAAAACTATTTGTGCTTCATTTAATGTAAAATACCAAAACAAAGTATACAGTAAGAATAAAACATACTGGAATATGACTAACAAGACAAATAGTAAAGCTATTTCTGACACTTACTAACTGTTTATCACTAGAAAATAATGATATAGGGTCTTTTATTTCACCGAGCCATCCTTAAATTTTCAACCAAACCATAGATTCGATCTTAGTGTGGGGTCACGACTATGTATCTCCACTACTTTATGATGAATTTTAGAAAAGTGACACATACAGCGATTAACTTCTTTAGTCTTTTTACGGAATACTTGTAACTTTTAAGAATGTGTTTATTTTCGCTTTCTATGAAAAAAGCCCTGTAATAAACAGTATAATAATCTCCTCTATTTTATATCCATCTACGATATTTTTACGAAACTTTTTCTGTATTTTTTGAAATCTAACCTAGCAACACTGCGATCGGCGATCGACGGTCGAAGGTCTGGTGTCACGGGCGGGGGCGGGGGCGGGGGCGGTGGTGTAAACTCGGGAGTCGGCACCCGCGCCACCTCGTCAGTGAGCCGTACTTGTTCTTTGCGAATGCGCGTGCGTTGCTCACAACACATTACGAATTACGATAGCATTTTATGTTCATGATGTCGCGATTTACAGCTGTGGAATACACTGATATGATTTGTTTGAAGGTCTATTTAGTGGCAGTAATATTTTACGCGACGTGCTATTTTCATCCCCCTTCGCAAAAATAAGACTGAATTTGTGTACTAATTGTAAGTGGCATCGTCGCTCCCAACCCAATGAAGCAATTTTGACTCACATAATTTGTGTAAAAGGTGACTTGATTAAGAGCGTTTTCATTAATTATTCTACGAATACAATTATGCCTAAAAACTACAAAGGATTCATCGCGCCAAATCAATTTAAAGCCATTTGCGACGCGGCGACGAAAAATGCGGCGTTGCCGCTCTTATGTCTGGGTCAACTGAGGGCAGTAGGTAACTTATAAAGCGTGTTGTATTTAAACCAATTTATTTTATTATTTAGTTTGTTTGAAAATATCATTTTTTCAATTTTAATGTGATTTAAAGTCTAATAATTTTAATTTGTTTTAATTGACTTTATTTAATGACGTTGTAATTTAAAGCAATTAAAACAACGACACTTTGTATATATATATATTCTGGCCATATACATTAGTAATATAAAACAATAATTCCTATTGACTTACCAGTTTTCATGACAGCGAGAGACCAGTCGACACATCTAGCGAAGCCCTGTCTGAGTATAGCCTCAGCAATATTGCCTTGTGGGTGCAGGATGGTGCCAATGAAGCTGATGTTGTTCACTGACTCTAGGATCACTTCCACCTCCTTCTGCAGCAGTCTGGACTCGAGGAAGAATCGAGCTTCTTCAGCGTAGGGCTCCGACTCACCATCTTGTTTTATAGATGGGCACTAGAAGAAAAATATGCATGTTACATTGTTATAAATATATAAGGAATTACTACTACTCATTAGAATAAACATCTTGAATGATGTAACCTGTGTCCGTCAATGGAGATTCCTAATAGAGTTGCATTTTCCCTCAATGTTGATTACACAAGCAACACATACTCTATAGATCCTACCTCCAAGTCACTTGATGCAAGAGAACTATTCCTCTGAAGGGGTTTATTTAGGTCCTGAGTCAAATATGTACATAGGAATCTTAAAGGCCATAATACAAGCCATTCAGCCAGTATGAACTCTATGGATATACATATATGTAAAACATGCACCCCTGATTATATTATTGTGCATATCAGTTGGTAATTTGTTCTGTCACCTGGTTATGGCTTTGTGACTATAATGCCATTGTCCATACCATCTCCAAGAGGGTTCCGTGATAGGATACACTCAGCATTTGCCCTCAGTGCTGTAGCTGTTTTCCTTATTATGAACACCCAAGACACCCCACCATGAACAAATAAATAGTTGCCATTATTCTTTTTACATCATTCATTCAAGATATTTTTGTATAAGTTACTCACCACTACACACAACACAAGTTCATTATATCAATAGTTGGCAGAATTTGCATTTAATGTATCAGAAATCTTATTTTTGTCTATAAGCTCCAATACTGTTCGTAAAATAAGGTTGGCCCTGTGACAAGGGTTTTAGGCAAACCAGGAGTACTCTAGAAAGTACTTACAATACTTACTATACTTATTACTTAAAATACTTACTATCAGTATGTAATATGACCACCAAGCCACCCAAAATCCAATTGTAATCATGGCCACTTACCATCAGACAACCAACCACATTACTAATTGTTATTGAAATTTGTCTGTAATTTTTTCTGTTAAATAATCAAAATTAAAGAATGTGTTCTTACTCTTATTCCCGAGAGCATGAAGGTGATGGGGGTGTATTCCGGCAGCAGGCAGAGTCTCATGGTGGCTCCGTCACGCACATACTCAATGATGGCTTTGACTGGCTGCCCATTGAACTTGTTCACAAAGGCTTTAGGGTTTTCTACGGTCCATTTGATTTCCCGGACGTGTTTCTAGATAAAAAATTAAATATTCATTTTATTTGAAGTAACCTGTACTTAAAATATTCCATTCGAAAAGGCGTTTATATTATAGATTAACTGCTTTTATTTGTTAATAATTTTTAAATGTAGAAAATTGTAAATATGTTTGTGGATATAAACGATTTAAAACAATAATTTAAGCTCGTGTAGACTTTGCAACACAAATTTTATAATTTATTTATAAAATTTGGTCATACAAGTTTTACACAGCGTGTCGCTTTCGGTATCTACTACGACTTTTCTGGGAAAACGGTTTACTGGTGGTAGGTCTCTCATATGTGAGAGGCCATCTGGGTAGGTACCACCGCAATGTCTATTTCTCCCGTGAAACAACACTGCTTAAATGCGCTGTTGTGTTTCGGATTGAAGGACATTGTAGCCAGAGCAACTACTGGACATATTGAGACTTAACATCTTATGTCTCAGGATGGCGAGCGCAGTGGAATGTTGCTACTGTTTATGAGCCGTCGTATCGCTTACCATCAGGCGAACGGCATGCTCGTCTCGCCATTCACTGCAATAAAAAAAAAAAAAAAACAAAAAAACAAGAATAGGCTAGTTTCATACATTTTTATTTTTGTTTATAACGGAAGGTTACGTTACGCATAATCATAATCAGAAAGAATTTTTAAAATCCGTTAAGTAATATGCAAGTTACAAATATATGAAAGTTGGTGGTAGGAGTGATAGAAAAGGATGCAACATGCACGGCGTGACGTCATTTTCCATAAGGTGCACGCGTGCGAAAGAGACAACGAGTGTCCCCACTATACTTTTAAATGTATTAATATCTCAGTCATTTTACATTCAATTTTGAAGCTGATTTCAAATTCGTTTGTTTTTATAAACGATGCTTTTAAGGAATGATTACTTACTGCTCAAATAAAATCTTGGACACAACCCTATCGTTTTACGTTCTATTGCAGTACGCGATATCGGATATAGGCATGGTATTTTTGATGCACAAAGAACGATCACAGGACCAAGTTTAAGGCTACGTGTCAGCTTTAGCGGAAACGAGCTTGAAAATTGCAAACCCATGCAGGTGAAGCCATAGTCAGAAGCTAGTATGGAATAACTGCTCATGTAATGTTAGTATTTTTATTGCGACAAAATGTGTGTATGTAAGCACGAAAAGAACAAGACAGTATTACTACTTTAATCGTTACTGCAATATCGTTTTAAGATGTAACCAAAACACGATATGAATAAGTGTGCCAAATGAAACTTGCGTAATGACGAAATTAAATGCAGTGTTTGCAAGATAAGGAATGAAAATGTGCAAGATTATAACATAATTAACACAGTTTATTTATACCTATGCATATTTATGTATTAATACGCCCATGTACATGAAGTGATTAACATATTGATATAATTTTACATGGAGAAAGATTTTATGCTGTCCATTTTAAAATCTAGCTTTTACGGCGTAAGAGTAGTACATTAAACAACGGTATTGGGACACATAGAAGATTATCACACTATCCAATTTGTTATATCTTATCAAATATCACTAGATGTCGCTGCAGCATGTATAGCAACACTGTTGGAGAGATTGTTATGAAAATTGTTATATGTCGAAAACAAAGCATATTTTCTTAGTATAATGCTATTAATATAATATTACACTAGATTGTGCTACAGTGGATGAACTTCTGTAATCTATACCATTCAATTGATAGCCCTGAACAAAACGCATAGCACTTGAATATCATATATTCAATATATTATATAAACAATCTAATGTTATACTGTCTATTTCTTACATTCTTATAATTAAAGAGGTGAACCAATAATTGATCCTATTAATAAATTATGTGACCCCCCAACTCATAAGAAACAAACATCAGCACACCAGAACAAAATTTGTGGATGTTGGGCAACAAACAAATAAAAATAGGACTGACTGACAAATAAAAATAGGGGGCCAGGACTGCTAGCGAATAAACTCCCCTAGACTTAAAAAATCCATGTGATAGACCCTGCATAAGGTGGAGAGACAACTTAGACCATTTTGATAACAGCTGGCAGAAAAAAGTCTTGGATAGAGATGGGTAGAGGGAACAAGGCCTTTGCCTTGCAGTGGACCAGTATAATTTAGAAGAAAGACAAAGGACACTTTTAATTACTTTATCTCAATCTTCTAAGGTCAAATGTGGTGGCAAAGAGTGATAGGAAATAATATGAAACTTGGTATTAATATACTTCAAATGAAAAAATCAAAACTAAACTGCACAATCACACATACAGATCTAATCCCACATAGAGATATAAGCTCTGTATGATGACTATGAGACTTTTACTTCACAACCCAATACTTGTGCATGATACAAACAAAAATAACAAATTCCGCCATGGTTACTGTGATCACATGGTATAAGCATATATGTCAATATATTGAAGGAATGTTAATAGTAATGTCTTATACCCCCGTTACAAACTTTCACTAATTGAAACTATATTGTAAGAATACTACATAAGTCAAATCAGCTTACTTTAAATGATAAGGAAACAACTCTTTGTTTTAAAAAAATTATACACAATAACATAAAAGTAAAGTATAGTGTCAACCAAACAATTTTACTTTAATCTCCATTTTTCTAAGAAGTTTGCTGATTTGTCCTATTTGGTAATTTTACTGAAGCAGCAACATTTTACTCAGATATAAGACAAACAACTTACATGCGCATCGGGACTCCAAATTCCTTTGCCTTGAGACTTTGCAACTTCTTCAATCTCAACAAGCCTCTTCAGCTGTGGGATGTTTCTTACGCCGTCTCTGACCTTAGCCAGACCTTCAGCCAGCAGGCATTCCGTGATGTTCTCGTCTTTGGTTGGATCCTTTCCAGCCCAGACGGAACCATATTCCCTTGATGCAGAGTTTGGGGGTTTATCCGCAGTGAAAATGACTTCTTTTCCAACTAATTTTTTCCTCAGATATTCACGAGCCTCCCACGCGAACGGTTCATCTCTGGTTTCAACATCACTGTGGAGATAATACCTTATTTAATCATACGAAATTATGAAGTTATAGCTATTTACGTCATGTTATAGATAATTTATTTCACACAATAGATTATAATAATTCGCTTCTGCTTTGACACAACAAATATACATCGATAAACATAAAAAAGGTAATGGCATCATTAGCAAATATGAGATTTAAAAAATATTTCATAGTTTCGCTCAGCAATTTGGAGAATAATTTCTAGATACAAACAGCTAATCTCTGGGCAAAATATGCAACAAACACTATAGAAAACATTATTGTAAATTTGAGAACATCTTCGTTGTTAATATTCTCAAGCCAGCTTTTTTTTGATATAATTATACCATTTGTACTATTTAAAACAATACTTTTAAATTTTAGTCATAAAAGCTTCCTTGTATCAATATATTTGAATACTAAGTCTTGTAATGACTGCTTAAAATATATATAATTTTTATACCTCAATCAAGCGCATTTATTTTGATACCATTTTGTAATATGATCATCTTAATATAGTAATTCAATTTATCATAGTAAGGAAGATTTAAAAAGTCAACTCTACACCAGTCATGTACAACACAAATAAATCATGCAAATTCTTGCAACTTTCAGACACATTTATTGCACAGCATCATATCTCAAACACATTAGTGATTACTACCCTTGAAACTAAAGAGTAACATTTAATACATTATCCAATACATTTACTAACATATCACACTTCCAAACTGTAATATAAACAGATAAAATTAAATAACTTTAACATATTGTTTACTCATTCAATCACAATAATATATGCATTTTTATACTGCATTTTATAAAACCTCTTATATACTGACAAGGCAAAGCAAGAACATATTTCTGTGCAGTCCAAATAAAGTATTGATCAGTGAAGAACAAGCACCATTTACAATTATTATGTAAAATCTTTTAATAAATTATTTCAGCATGCACACCAACTAATGTTGTGCACTACCATTTATTGAAAACACAGCAAAGGCGGCATCAAAAATGCCATTAATGACATGAAAATGTTATAACAGTATAATTTCGCAAGGCCAGATTAATATTAACTTGTTTTGTGAAAGTAATTTGGAGTGTGAATGTTCTTGCAGACATGTTTTGAATTACATAAATGCTTTAATTGTAATAAGAATGCTTTCACTTTTTGTTGCAAAGCTTTTTAGGATTCTGTTATGTTCCTTCTTGAATTCTGTACTCAGTAATTTTGCTGACACCGCTATCTATCTAAAAATATACCTTCACCTTTTCTGGTGAATGTTGTTCTTTAAAATTATACCTTTACTAAAGTGATAGCCAATATAAAGAATAAAAGAAAAAATAAACATTCTATTCATCTTATTTAAACTGGTGTCAATTTATTAATATATTTTATAAATAGAAACAAAAATCCAAAAAAGAAGAACTAACTATGATAAAGCCCACAAGACACCATAATTTGGAATTTTTAAATGTACATGTCATTAATGGTATCTGTAATTATTTATCCACAGTAATTAATGTAGAAGCTACTCACAAACAAATTTTAACCCTTCTGTGAGTTTGTACAGAAAAAATAAATAACTTATTTTAAGTTGAATATGAAATAATTTAATGCATTATGTAGAGCTTAATTCATATTGCAGACTTTCAGTCGCAAGTAAGAACATATTATAACAGCAACATAGGATATTTATACATTTCTATACTTGTAAAAGATTGAAGATAGTTTGTAAGGTGCCTTCACAATACCTTAGAGTGGAAGAAAGGGACCTTTGAACTAGATATGTTTTAGCAATCATGATAATGAATATCCATGATGCTACCAGCTATGATTCAGAAATATTCTTATTCATTTTATTGTGATTGCAATGGAGCTTCAAAGTTTTCAATCAAAGTTCCATATGTTATGACAACACAAGTAAAAGGACGCATATCATACCTGTTGGCAGTCTTTTGGCGTGCGAGTTTAGGCGCGGTGATGCCGGAAAGCGTGATGACTTTCTCCGGTGGTGGTCCTCCCTGCGGCTGTCTTCGTATCACAAGAGTGTCTCCCGATAGTACCTGTACGTACATGCAATCAATTTCAGCATTCCACTAAGAACCCAATAGTTAGATCGGAGAGTGATTTTACGAGTTTGCGCAAACAGATTGTCGACTCTACTCGACCGCCCGCTTTCACACAGATATAAGTTCATCATAATATCGATCGCTAACAGAACGGAGGTTTCTATTTATGAAAAAAAAAACATACATTTATTCAGAAAATCGATCTTAGAGCGATTGTTATCCGTGAATTGTATACACGATGCGGTGCCAACGAGGCAAGCTACGGCATATTGGCACGAGGCAATTCGATCGGTGTCCCACCTTTACAAAAATAAGACTACATATAAATTTATATTTTACCTGTTTGACTATTCCAATTTTATAAGCAGGTGCTGAATGAGCACTCATTTTTGAAAAAATAATATAACTGATTTCCTGATCAAACACGACGAAGTCAAAAAAATACTGAAGAGTGCACAACTAACACGACTTGGCGAAACGTGGCGGCAGTTAGTGTTGCCGGATTAAAATATATTAATTTTATTAATGAATGTGGAAGGTAGTTTTAGGAGAGAAGACATTCTCGTTATTATCACTGAATAGTCACTTATTTTAGGTCCAGTTACACCACTTAGGCTCAGTTGCACAAACTAACTTTGCCAATACCTTTGCCTATGAAAATGTCATCGCCATACATTTGAGATGTATTTGACCTTGCGAATGTATGGAATTGACAGTTTCAAGGGCAAAGGTATTGGCAAAGTTAGTTTGTGCAACTGAGCCTTAACTTTGAGTATGACAAATGTTATATCAACCGTAAAAGTTACTGCTCAACCAAGTTCCCGTTGAAGAAATGTAAGTTTTTGTTAAATGCCATGCCATTATAAATATTCTTAGAGTATAAAGAGGGAGCGCTGTCATACATTCGCGTCTTGAAAAACGTAGATATTTTCTTGTTCGTAATGTTGGTAGCGCTCCTATATTAGTGAAAATTGAATTAATTTATTGGCAATAAAGTCCTTTGATAACCGAAATTATATTTAGCTATTATACTTTTAAAATGAGTTTTAGTAGAATTAAATAGCTCTAAACTATTTATTTTTAATTTTTTTTCCATTTAATTCGTGTATGTTTGACAACCTGTCAAAATATCAGCCAATAGGAGGACAGAAAAAGGTGGCCTGGCACCACCATTTACATCTACGTTTTTGAAGTACCAGCGCTCCCTCTATATTGTAGATACTTTATGTAAATATCATGAAACTTAATTATTTTTTTAATGACGTGTGGCAAAATTCGGAACTACATAAAAAAATAATTAAATGTATCTATTTCCATATTCAGACGCTAAAAGATCGTAGACGATATTAGGCGAACTTTACATATTTATTCATTTATAAGTTATTAATTATTTAATAAGATTACATAATCGGTAAATGTTACGATAATGTCAGTTTATTTTCATTAAATCGCCTAAAGTAAAACGTACCTACTTTCCAACGAGAACGTACTTTACGTGGCGTGACGTGTAATGTTTGCAGCTTTTGAGAACTAAAAAGCAGCGCCAAAATTTGATTTTTGTATGAAATAAAAATATGCTTCATAATTTTATATTACTTTATTTATATTTCTACGTGACTATTAAATATTTTTAGTATTTTCGTAGAGTTTATGATTTTTTATTACTTAGATGCTTAGACTTAAAATAAATATTGGCCAACTATAAAACGAAGCCAAAGAGAAATAAAATTAAATTTCGAATATAGAAAAAATAACAAATGACTTTTTCCGTGGTTTTCAGACGAGAAGTTTAGTTTATATTATGTAGCATTTTCCAGTGTCGATAGTCACTGTTGTTCATGTATTTTTTATCAAAATAGTGTTTAATCTTAACAGTTATAAGTTGAAGAAGTGTTAAAATGGCTAACGCAGATTTTAGAAAGGATGGGACTATGCCTGTTCGTCCAAGAAGTGTCTATACAGCACACTCTTACAACCAGGTTATAATATTGAGAAATACTCTTAACCTATGTGGATAATGATGAATGTAATAAGAGATAAATTAAACGTAGCTAGATAAAATGCCGGGGTATTTGCCTTTGTGATCCTATATTTATTTTAAACCATTGAGTAAAATACTTTAATGATCCGGGCATGAATAAATATTTAAAAACTTAATTTAGATCATTTAGAACTGGAGCTGAAATAATAATAAATATTAGTCATAAATATTTTTATTACAATATTACTCTTTTTAGAAGTTTATATTGCCACTGCCTAGCTAATTCATAATGTTTATATACGGTATCATCTGATAGTAATACTCTATTATGAACTCGTTCATTTTGATTTTGATGACTAATTTCGGAATTTGGAATTTGTAAATGCTTCGATCTCTTATTACATAATATATTGATTGATCGAATTTGTTTATTTAGTTGATCGAAGTGTCAATGTGATTTTTCTGTCGAAGGCCTGTTGGTCATGTCATATAAACCTATAATACTCAATCAGCATTTAAATATACATTGCGTTTAACTACCCAAGTCCCGCTTATATGTATTGATTATGTGGGATGTGGATTAACTATCCACTATGCAAGTGCAACTTAATAAGTAAATGGCGTTTGAGTATTAGGGCGTTAGTCTGTCATGTCAATTGTCAGGGCAGCTATTTGTAGAAAACAATTTCCTTAGACATATTACGGTGTTAGTATGACTGCCTTATTTTCTTACTACATGACAGCTTCCGTGGCGCAGGTGGTTAGACAACGACTGTGAAAGTTAAGGCCGCGGGTTCGAGAGAAATGTTTATGCAGCCCACAAATATTTTTTTCGGGTCTGGGTGTTTGTGAGACAGAAAAGTCTCTCGTAGTTCCTGATACCCACGACATAAGACTCAATCTTAGTGTGGAGTCAGGACTATGTATGCGCGACTGTTGGGGGTTATTTGTTTATTTACTTGTTCTTGTTCAATCGTTAGTGTATTTTTCCTACCCACTCGTAATGACTAGACCAGTCTAGTTTTTCTAATGGCGCATCAGGGGTCCTACTCTGTAAATCCGAAACGAAGTTCGAATCTTCGGACGATCGAAGTTTATGATGATACGAATGTACTTACTCTGTAAATGTTCGAATTTGTATAACGTACATCGTAACCATAAGTCTATGGTTACGACCATAAGTCAATAACGACCATAAGTTTATGTAGGTACATTCGTATCGTATATAAACTTCGATCGTCCGAAGATTCGAACTTCGTTTCGGATTTACAGAGTAGGGTTCCTGGTTCGGTTTCCGCAGAAGACCATTTTGTTGAAGATTTCTTTTTACTCGTAATATTGATAATATAAGATGTAATATATTGTGACAGGAAGAGTCGAACCTGTCTGCCTTCCAAGACTATAGCAAGTTCTTGGAAGGCGGGCTGGGACAGGCGGAGTTGATGGGCGCTGCTGGTTGGCAGCCGCCGTGGCGAGGTCCCCTGCAACGCAAGGCTCCTTTCTACCCTGGAGACGATATCTACCACGCAGACACTTGGCGAGAGCTTGAGGTATGTTCGGATAATGCATAGTCTATAGTTCTATACAGATGAATGAATGTGAATATGATTGTTGCAGATTTCTTTAACACATTATAGGATTAGTGCGTGATACATTATAAATGAAGATAGCCATTCATAACTTATTATTATTTCACTGTATGACACACACCGCGCCACTCAACCCTAGGTATTAGATAAGTTTATCAATCTCAAATAGATAAATTGATTAATTACTGGATACAATGTCCTTCAACTCGGAACACAAGACATTGTTGTTTGGCAGAAAAAATAGTATTTACTTAAGCATACGAACCACCTTCCATATGGGGAGGAAGATCCCTCGTTTGATTTACTTCTCCGTGGTTTATTTTCTTTTTTCCTGCCAGCATTCATGGAGTACAATAGTACGTATTATTCTAAGACAAAATTATTGCCCAATGTCTATATCTGTGGTTAATTAGATGGTAAAGCGAGTGAAGGGCAGCCACGGAACGCCCTGGGTGTGGCTGTACACAATAAATAGATCGCGCTCATAATCAATCTACTTCGCTAATCACTAATCCCAGGCATCAATCAATTAGCGTCCGAATGTGTTGACTAAAAGCTACACATATGACATAAAGCTATTTATTAATAATCATCTATTTAGGTATTTATAGGTGTGTCTATACACAGAAAAAAATTACGTCTATTATATATATATATATATGCTCAGTGGCGTAACAATAGGGTGGCAGAGTGCGCAAAATGCCACGGGCCCCCGGCCTAGGGGGCCCCCGGCTTAGGGGGCCCCCGTCCCGGCAGGGCTCTGGTCTAACAGGGCCTCAGGCCCGACAGGGCCCTGGCTCGACAGAGCCTCGAGCTCAAGCTCAAAAGAGCGTAAACAAAGGAGAAACTAACATTAATTACGAAAGTAAGAATAAACAATTTGGAAGATTGAAATAAACCTATTATTCACCAATTTTATCGCCGATTTGTTTAATTTTTCCTTTTTTGACTTACATTTGCAAGATGTAAACAAGACATGTGCCTTATACATTTTATTATTATGAAGTCATTATGTCATTACTTAACCTCTGAAGAATTGACCCTGACAATGCTTGAAGATGGGCGCAGTAAGCACACAAAATACTGCAAGAACTCTAATTGTGTGTCTTTCTGCAGTTCAGCGAGCAGGTTATATAGCATTTCCACGAAAATGTATCTAATCTTCGAAAACCAGGAACAGCCGAAAATGGTGCACGCGGTGGCACGGGAGGATCACTAAATGATTTCAAAAATTTTGAGAAATCGCGCTTTAGGGCTGTTGAAGTAAAAAAAAATATCATCATTTACGAGCTGGAGGAAACAATCTGAGTTTGTATGCAGTAAGGCGGCTTCTGGCTGAAGCAAATCTAAAGCCATTGAAACCTGCAAATGGGCAAAAACTAGAAAGACACCACTGAAACTCTAGGTTGAGTTATAGTAGAGAACAAGAGAATTTGGTGGGAGTGCAGTTTTTATGCAAGAAAACGTCCGCTTGCATGTCATATCTATGTCTACCTCGGGTAACTAATGCAATCGGGTAGACACAACTTCGAAAAGGAAACCAATAGTGGGATTCAGTTTTAGGATTCAGGCTGGCCTGCGTTTAGGTAGTTATATCACATATTTTCGTCGGATGTACTTCAGAGCTTGAAGATTATGGTGTTCATCCAGTATGTCCTGCAATGATTAACGGAGCCGAGATGTGGACACTGATTGAAGGGCTAATATATAAGTTTAAAGTCGGTTAAAGTGCAATGGAAAGAGCTATGCTATGAGCGTCTCTGAAGGACAGGGGCAACGGGCAGGTAATGATGATGAGCACGCATAGGATGAAGTGAGACAACGTGTCAATCAGCGGAATCCACCACCAATCACGCTACGTTAAATGAAATAATAGAGGAATGACATTAAAATACTCTTTAATGCAGTCTTTATTTCATAAAGCTAGATAAAGTACTTTTGTAGATATTAAAGATTTTCTAACCAACCCTTTTTCTTTATGGTCCAGTGTATTTTATTCGCTTTCCAAGGATATACTTAGTTTTCGATCCACTTTTAAACACGAAGTAGAACAATCAACATGTACTTATACATGTTATCTTAATAAGTTATTCCTCATCAGCCCGTTGCAGTTCACTGCTGGAAACAGGCTTTTACCAAGGTACGGCAATGAGCCTGGTCTGCTGCTTTGTGCTTCCAGCCACTGCTGACAACTTGTGAAAGTTGTCCCACCATCTGACCAGACAGCGTCCTGCGCTACGATTCCCAAGAGACGGTCAGCGGTGTCCACTTCAGAACTAGCTTGCTCCAGTGGTTATCTTTTCTGCGACATATGTGATACGATGTCGGTCACTACGGTTCTCTGACGGGTCACTGAATTCCGAATTTTGTCCTTCAGAGACATCAGACACTTATAGCATAGCTCTTTCCATAGCACGTTCAGAGACTTTAAACTTGTGGATTAGCCCCACAGTTTCTTGAACTTGCTGCACAGCCTTAATGAAGCTTATAAACTAATAGCTTTTCTCCGTATCAACCTAGACAAGACGAAATTCATGTCTAATGAATTCGTCGATCCGTAGCCAGCTATCGTCGATGGCATGGCTCTCGAAGTTGTCAACGAATAAAACGAATAACCTGGAGATTTCTCCATAATGCAATTGGGTTGATACAACTTTTTAAAGGAAGCCGACAGGGGAATTCAGTTGGGCGTTTAGGAAGTTAGTCCACATATTTTCGTTGGATGTATGACAAGCAAAAATGTTCTACCAGTACGGCCTCCCTGTAATTTCTACGTATACTTAAATAGACCGAACTTTACTTGGTTATAAAAACGAAATCACAACGTCAAGTATTTTTACATTTACGAAGGGCCCCATTAGATGAATTTTGCCACGGGCCCCCGATGGGCTAGTTACGCCACTGTATATGCTTTATTGTACACCAAAAAGAAATACAAAATACTTAAAAAACTAGACATGGTTACAATAGGCGGCCTTATCGCTAGCTGCGATCTCTTCCAGGCAACCTTTGGATGGACTGGATTATTGCGATATTCTAATATAGGGTAGTGCAAATAGTGAGCGAAAATAAATCAATAAATAATAATTGATGTACATGCTATAGTATATTAATTATCTATATCTATATAATTATCTTTCTTACAAGACTTACTCGAAATATGTGCTCCTTCCCACAAACTGTAGCTATTTGATAACGACGGATTATTGTTTGATTGGCTCTGATTTGTTCAATTTAAACGATTTAGTTTTCCTTTGTTTGTAGAGGGAATTGTAGATATTTCCAAAATGAAAAATTGCAAGCTGCCAGCAAGGCAGTAGTATCGATTCTGAATTTAACTGTGAAGAAATTATTTAGTTGACTATTTCTATAATTTACGATTTAAAACCTTTTAAATAAACCCTTGTTATCGGACGTATCGTACAGGTTTAAAAAATATCTTAAGTATTTTATATCACCCCTGTTCGACACAACGTAGTTAAGCACCGACATTTTAAATTAAATTCAGATGACCCTCGTCGGGCGCGACAATGCGCCAGTTGATCCCCTTGCTTATTGCCATCACAATATCGCCAAACCAATCAAATTTGGTGCGAGCCTTTGACTGGACACAACAAAAGGACTCGCGTCTGCCTGTAGCCCGTAGCGTGCTTTGAACTTTTAATAAATCGTTTGCCAGCCGGATTTTCACCGGGCCGCACACCGATATAACCAAATTCGGTGACTTTGTCGGAGGCATCACTAACGAAGGATGCCACAGACGGGAAATTTCATTATATTTTAATACGCTTTTATTAACTTCAGACGTATGTATGTTAGTATGTAACGGAATCTTTGAACATGATTTTGACCCCCTTCAAAACGTCGGACTGACTCAAAAATTTGCATACTTATCCAGGACCGATGATAATACAATAAAAAAATAATTGGATATTTTGCACGCCGCTAACTTCCTCTGGAAATACAGCCGTAGATGGATGTTTTTAGTCAAAACAATTAAATAATAGTTTAAAATACTAAAAATACACGCTTTAATAAGATATCCAATTAAAAAAGTAAAAATAAAATTATATAATGAATTTAAGATAAGAAAATGGAGTAAAATACATACATTTGTTACAAAGCGTGGGGTGCAGGAGGATAAGTAAAGGTTGTAAACACCCCATTATCAATTATTTGTACTTTTTTAGTTGGATATCTTATTAAAGCGTGTATTTTTAGTTTTTTAAACTATTATTTAATTTTAACATAAAATAACTATTATTTAAATATTTTGAAATTAGTCGATATTGTCAATTGGAAGATTATACCTATTTACCTTATTACCTTGTGTATTTACCAGGGAAACAAGTTTATATAATTATTTTACTCGACTGCGACAGAAGGGCTATTTTTTGAGTGTGTGTATTTAGGTATGTATGTATGTTTCTTTATATTGCACACACACATATCACACATAGATTTTGTTGCTCTACCAACAAAATTATGATCAGTGAGCGTGTTATCTAAAACTAAATAAAATATTCAAATTAAAATTTTAATGTTGTTTTTTCCTAATTCCAGTGTGTCTCAGGATTATCTTAATTTTGAGATACAACAAAAGTTTAGTTGCTATTACTCTTATTTATTTATGCACCGTGTGTTATTTCACAGGTTTTTTAATTTTGTAAGTTGTATTTATGTTTAACCCTGATTATGTTATTCCTATCAAACTATAAAACCTTTTGTCAGGTAACAGACGTGATGGGAGGCGCCGGCTACAACGCCTCAGTGACGCCCCACGGCACCGTCTGCCTGAGACTTAGGGACAGAGTCAAGTAAGTATTGCCACTTCGTTACTCTGCGGATACTTAACCCCGTATTAACACTTCGATATTGGGGATGTGCAAATAAGTTTCTCCTCACGAAGGTTTTTCTCAAATTAAAAGGCGTATAAATGGGAAGCGCAACCCTTTCGTCGGAGGGTGGTTTTATTGGAAGCGGCGCACGTGAGCTGTTAGGCCCCGGGGCTAGGCGACAGTCAATATTTGATGGCACAACCAAGCCGCTTATCGACGTATCGCTGATGAGAGCCCATCAGGCATGCTCATTTCACTAATATTAACGTTACGAAACAGTTTTTGGGTAATGTTTTTTTGGTGCAACGCTGTGCAGCGTACCAGAACGCTATGTATTAAACATAATTACTTTTATTAGTCCATATAAATTTTATAATTGAGCGTCTTTGACTGAGGATGCTTTTCAGTCTCTGTCCATCTGCACTGGCGTATTGCGACTTGAACGTTGACATACCCATAAAGTTCTTGTTGTACCTTATTGGTCGACCAGTCTCCTTTTTTTTTGTTCTTCTAATGAATGGCGAGACGAGCATGCCGTTCGCCTGATGGTAAGCGATACGACCGCTCATGAACAGTAGCAAAACCAAATAACACCTTGAATTACAAAGCAATGCTTGGCATGCCACTGCGCTCGCCATCCTGGGACATAAGATGGTAAGTCTCAATATGTCCAGTAGTTACTCTGGCTACAGTATCTTTTAATCCGAAACACAACAGTGCATTTACATTGTTATTTGGCGGGAGAAATAGACATTGCAGTGGTACCTGCTCAGACGAACTCACAGAGCAGTAAACGATTTTTTCCGATTATTTTCACGATATTTCCTTTATCGTTGAATTGTTCACGTGGAAGGGTGGACATGACGATCGACGGCGCGGTGCGGGTGACGAACGCGAAGAATAATATAATCCTGGCGCTGTCGCGGTCGGGGGCGGCGGCCGCGCTCATCCACCCCAACGGCCGCGTGTACCACTACGGCTCCCGGGTGGAGATACAGGCTCGCCACCAGCAGGGGAACAACAAGTAAGAGTAATATTTAGTTCTGTGAATAAAGCTATTAGCTCGCCTTTCAGTATGCCAAGCTAGATGTGTCTATTGACATTTCGAGGAGTATGCAAATTGTTAACACATTACACACCGAATTCATATCTATGATGTCTAAAGACCGCCAACCCGCACTAGACCAACCACCAAGCCACCAACATGACAGCGGGCAGCACGTTCGGGCGCTTGTTGCCGACATGATTCTTTTCTTCTATTGTTACACGCCATAGAGTGGTTTTTTAAATATATACTATGTAATTACAAATCTGCCGATGCCATTTAGAAGTTGAACTCTAAAACCCATGTCTCTCTAATTTAATTCATCTAAATCCTCTACTCCTGTGTAATAATGTATGCATGTATGTATGTAATATAACTGACAATCCATAGAGTCTAAACCATTATAGTAGGAGAGGTCATGATGCTGGTGAGTAACTCGAGCGTCGTGTCGCGTCGCGTCGTCGGGACGATGATATGTTGTAAAAGATTCGAAGTCTTCGCCGTCGATGGTGGCGAAAGCGGTCTACTGATTTTGAAAAATCCATAAATAGATACATTGAAATACTCGAGTATATTAAATATTAATATTTTCGATGCTCTATCGTCTGCCTGATACCGAAAGTATGTTGTTTGTTCTGTTGTCTATAATATTTAAGTTGTGAGGGTAGCCACGCAGAAGGTTATAAAATATAAATACTACGTGTGTGTGTGTATGATGTTCCGACCCAAAATTTGCAGACAGAAAATAATGTTAGGTTTGTTTTTTGCCTCATTTTGATTGTTGTCGCATCCCGTGTGCATATAAAAAGTTGGTAGCGCTAGTGGCATATGAAAAGGTGGCATATTTGGCAGAGATAAGCATATAACACCAAGATCCATTCATACCTTAACTGATGGCAACATAAATATATTGCTACGTTGTCATTATTAGTATGTGATAGAGAAAAAGAGGTGCAAATAGGGACATAGAGATTTTTAAAAGTCCGCCACTAAGGCAGCGTGTTATACATATTTTAGCCTAACCACTCTGTTGTACTCTCGATTATAGACGAGGCTCATCAGACAGGGCTCAGGCCCTGCAGTGGGACGTATATTTTACTGATTTTTAAAGCTTCGGTTTGTGGAAATCGCCAGATTATATTTTATTCTTGCATGATTAATATAAAAATGTTAACCGCTCTCGAATATGTCAAGATAACGTTTATTTTGCAATTTTGTATCCCTTACGTTACACTTAAACCGTGAGATTTTAGAGATGAAATCTTATCACACATAGTAATCAACCAACCTAATTTTAATCTGACGCGCGTCTATAACCTGACGATAAATTTTCTTTTATGTGTCATCATAGACGCACGTCCTAAAATATAGACCTCATATATACTAAAACCTTGCCAACCCGCACTAGGCCAGCGTGGTGGACTATATGGCCTAACCACTCTCAATCGTACTCTCGATTGTAGAGTAGGCCCGTGCCCTGCAGTGGGACGTATATGGGCTGATACAGATATACTAAAATATATAGCAGAAGAATTTGTTTGTTACCTAAAAACTCAGGAACTATTGGTCCGAAAAAAAAAATCATGTGTTGGATAGGTCATTTATCGAGGAATGCTACAGGCTATATATCATCACGCTATAATCTATAGGCGGGAAACAGTAGGGAAAAATCTAGCAAATACGAGAAAATATTCTTTGATTTGCTTGGTCTGGTTGATCGCAAAATCGATACCTCAGGGATTCTTTGTTCCGATATTCTAAATGGATAGTCGGTATTGAACATTTTGGCCGTCATTTTGAAAAACATGTCTACACCCTTGTGGAACCGGGTCTCACCGCTAGTATAATATATAAGGTGGAGAGGTACTCTAAGGGATGCAAGGATTCCCCTTTTCCTATATTCTTGAGATGCGCTCGAATTAATCCCAGAAAACTTAATTAGCCTTCCCCATTTTATTACACAGAGTGTCCATATGGTTACCATGCGTTGTCTTTACTTTTTCCTTTTAATGAGCTATAATACGCAGTGTAACATGATGACATTTTAAAAAGACATACTAGAGCAGTCAGGAGCCTAGGTAATAGTGTAATAAGAGGACAGTGTCAGCGACAACAAAAACCCTTAATGGAGGTTAAAATGGTTGGAAAATTCTAGTCAATTCTAGTCAATGCACCGGACTATAACGACTCGCGACAGCTGCCGCCACGAAGCCTCGAATGCCCTGACGTGTAACAACTAGAACAAAGGTGGATTATTTATCAGTTTTTATAATGAACGTTGAACAAGCTTTCCATGAAATCGAAAATGTACCTACTTTTTCACTCTGAATTTAGATATATAAGAGATAAAGAGTTCCTCTGATATCAATTTTCACATCAATCGGAATAAAAACTAAAAAGTTCAAACCATACAAAATTAATGTAATGTCAATAATAAATGAGGTATTTTTCAATTTGCATACCAAAATCGTAAACATGATATTATGATGCCTGGAGTGTTTTTACAACATACCAGTAAAGGAAACTGATTAAGCTAAATTGAGAGTTAGCTCGTTTAATGGACTAATTTAAACAAAAAAATATAGTAAGAAAGAAATTATTTATTCTTGATAGCTCTGCACGGCTTTAATGATTTATCATAACAATAACAATAAAAGAAATAGAAACATTAAGCAAAATTAAGATATAAATAAAAAAGGATAGTAACAAACTCAAAAAGAAAACAGAATTAAAAACAACCATAGTAATTTGTACCATGTATCAGTATTTATACACCAGTATAGATCACAGCCGTATACAGTGTTCACACATACATAGTGAAGTATCATTTTCCCTTCGGTGGTGTTAGAACAAGGAAATCTCAACTGGAAAAGTAAAAAGCTGCTACTGTAATAACGAGAAGTTTGTCTAAAGTAACTTAAGCATAAGGCAAATTCGACTTCGGGATTTCATCGAAACAGCTCAGTCTGAAAGAGCAAAAGTTTGTGTATAGCCTTGCAATTAAAGTCCAGGTTTCGGTTTGTATTCTTAGTATACTGCAAACGATTTTTTTTGCTACTTTTAAATCTCAATAAAATAAAGGCGTGCTACACTATTCATAATGCGAAAACGGCTGGACTAATTTTTTCACTTTTATTTTTACGACCTTCCTGACGCCGTTTTATCCAATGGACAGTTCCATTGTACCCCAATAAAATTTGTCGACTTAAAAGCAATCTTATTTTCCTAAAACTAAACTATGGACATTCTGGCTTGCTCGGACGTATGTACGTACTATCAGAATGTTTTGATTTTCATAACTAATATGTACATAAACGTACGCCTTTCACACTTTCTTTTGAGGTTCACGTGGTAGCAATCAGGACACCCACGTTTCGCTTTGTGTGGTTCGTCCCACGATGTAATAGGTGGCGTGCCTAATTGATTTAATCCTTATTTAGTTATATATATATTCCCACGTGTAGGGCTATTCTTGGAATACTCAATCAAAAGGTATTGATCACAATCTACACTGTAGCATTGGGCCTTATTTTTAAGTCTTTGATTTCTTGGATTTGTCTCAATCCCACATAGAATGGTTTCATAAAACCATTGTAAAATTTGTTATAAATATGTAAAAAAAAAAATATTCGTACATTTTGTTTAAAGTGGCTTTTAATAAGTTTCGCCACAATGTTTGTCCAAGCTTATCGATGCCAGGGAAAACAAATAAGTTTGGAAAAGTGAAATTAAATATAAAGACAATTATGGCTTCACTTATGAACGTAGTGGGCTATGGGATCTAAATTCTTAAGTGAGTACAATGATGTGATTTTATCATTTAATCAGGGGACAGGGAGAAAAATTGTATGCAAATATCATCTTTTCAGTAAGAAGTTCAAATGTGTTAATAATTTTGTAAAATATTTGTATATTTATTTTTAATAAACACACGGTTATCATTATGCAAAGCCGCGGGCAACAGATGGATCATAATTCCGTTAGTCCGTTAAATGGCAAAGTGCATTGGTTCAGAGCAGTCAATTAGTAGTGAGCACTAACGCCATCGCCTTTCTATTTCGTGCGCATGATGATACATTAACGGGAGTAGGTCGCCGCTCGACGTTTTTGGGCTATATACTTATACAATGCCCTGTTGTAGAGCGAACCTTAACGTGTGCAATCACAGACACAGACCAGATATGTAGTATAAACTCAAAAAATGGTTTAAATATGCATGAAAAATTACAAACGCGCAACAATCCACGGTTGAATGTGAAAATAATAGATTGATTTTGGTTTCTTTAAGAAATAAACATAAGATTACTGAATCCTTATAGCTGGTTTTGATGTGTGTCTACCTTTAACGAGAAGTAGAGATTGCTACCATTACTATTATGTATAATATTATGTTGAATTTTTATGTTCCAATAAACGAAGATAGGTATTTTATTACTTCCCAAAAATGGTATGTAATAATGACACCACAGAATATACATACGCAAGAATATTGATTTGTTAGATTTACGCGAATTTTCGTATTGAAATAAAACTATTACTTAGGTACGGATGTTATCGCGGATTTGGTTTATTTTTAAATATTTTATCTTCCCGACATTTCGATCACTTTACAGTTTTCGTTCTCACGGGGTGGACAGATGTTTAGTAATTGCTCAGTTACTGTTACAATTTAACTGCCCATAATACACAATTATTAAATTAAAAAGTTAATTGGTTTTTGTGTTCCAGTCTATGCAGAAGCCGCTCACTGTGTCTTGAGGTCTGGCGGTTGATCTTTCTAATACCTCCTTTAATCTTTTTGGATATTCTTGATAGTTTCAAATGAAACTATACTCGTACATGCCCATTAGAATAATTCGCGCTGCATAACAGTACTGTGTCGTACATGTATGTGTTCGTGTTCAGGTACGCGAAGATGTGGTACAAGGGCGTGTCGTTCACGGCGGAGCAGTGCGCGCTGGTGTACCTGGTGGACGCGGCCGGCACGCGCACCACCACCGACACGTTCCTAGACATGAGCCAGGACTTCACGCTCAACGTGTTCTACAAGTACTTCCACACTTATATATAGTCTGTAGTCTGAAAGCGGTCACATAAGTAGCCTGCTCTTTTTAGCACGGAAAAAATGACTTACGGCCGATGCCAATAATCAATCGAAAAAATTAGATTGAAGTCAATCTGGATTGTTTTCTACTTTTCGATTGGTCTCTTGTCATGTTACCATAGTTTTTTCACTACTGAGATTGATTATTGGCAATATAGTATCAGAAAAAAGATTGAGCTGTCAATCTCAAACGGCAAATTTTGGATTGGGATTATTTATTGACAGCAGCTGTTAGTCAACATGTCCAATCCTCCTATGTCGGCAACTTCTTGTTGGGTACATAGGCCGACGGCATCACTTATTGCAAGCAATGATGTTTTAATAAAGATGACGCATATCCATATGTCGTGACGTTCAAAAACATTACTGCTATGCATATACATACTCATTTGTTAATACTTTATGACAATTTAAGAATGAAACAGATTATACAGAAAGTACGAGACGAAAAGAGATAGCATTGCGCTATCCAAACATAGAATCGAAGCGGTAAAGACAGAAGGGTGACGATAAATAAAACTACCTATTTGGTTTTATAAGTATATATAATATATTAACTTTGAGGTTGCTACATGCGTCTACATGTGGTACGCCATCCTGTAACAAATATATTTTTATTTGCTTACAAACTTGAAAAATAAAAAGTAAATTGATTACCGTGTTTTATATTAGTTTATGGTAAGCAGGCACTGAAAAATCGATTTCTTAATAATATTATTATTTGTTGTATTGATGACAAGTGATATGACCGCTCGTGGACATAAGCGAAACCAAGACACCTTAAATTACAAAGCAATGCTTGGCTTTGCACTGTGCTCGCCATCCCGAGACATAAGATCTTAAGTATAAGTACAGCGATTACTTGGGCGAGAATGTCCTTTGAACCGGAACATAACATGGCATTTAAACTGCCGTGTGGCGGGGGAAATAGACATTGCGGTGGTACCTACACATGGCGTTAACGTATGAGCGACCTGCCACTGGTAAACAACCGATGGTGCAGGTTTTTTAGGTGGATATATATTTTTTCATAGTTGTATATTTTTATTCATAATTAAATGTGCTAAACCGATTTTAATCAGTTTTAAAGTATCCAGTTACGATCCCCTCTTTTTGTACCAGCTGTGCATAGTGCATATCCATTTACGTCTCAAAAGGTCATCACGTGGAAATCTGGAAACATTCAATGATATATGTAAATAATATAGTAATTCAAAATATATGGGGAAGCTAATGTATTTTGTAATGTTCGTGGTTGGATTAAGTTATTTATTATGAAAATATTTCATAACAAATAACTTAATTGTTTTAAATATGATTGAATTAGAAACAAATATACAATTATCCAAATCCATTCAAACTGTCATCGTCAATTTTCTGTATGATCGGTTTCGCTTCTGACTTGTTAATCTATGACGTACGCTTTTTGTCCCTATCGCACTTAACAATCTTTGTATTAGGCGATCCTTCTTACACAATTGAAGGCGGTGTTTGCTAATTTAAAATAAAAATTAAATTTTGTGTGGTTTTTGTATACTTACGTGTGGTGTATAGATCCCATTTAGTTTCATATTTTTGCACCATTGTTTTAACACTCTTAAAACACACAATTCGACACTTTAGACAATATTTTCGAAATAAATTATGTTGACAGCACTGAGGTCTTCTCTCTGTCGCCGTTGCTATGCGACTAGATGAAATTACACCAATTGCCCGAATTTGAACGCCTCACTTTTGAAGTGCTAGTGCGATATCTACGTCGTATTTGTATAATATATCATTGATTGCAAGTCGAAAAACTTACCGGCCACATAGCAGCAGCTTGACATAAAAAGAATCATTTTTGACGTTATGATGATCAGAGCGCTTGCATTGTCATCATGGCATGTTGGCAGGCGCTTCGCCGATATGATTACTTTCTCATAAGCTAAAAGATGGTAATCACGTTCAGCTCAAATAAGGAGCTCCTGGTTTCCAAGATCTCTTGAAAGAATTGAAAACACACAAACATCCTAAGTTTGAAGGTTTAGAAACTAATGAGATGGTTGACCAATGGCGCAACCCTCAGCGAAGTATATTGCATTAGTTTGATGATAGTGTCGATCGCTCACAATGTTGACAAGTCTTAGGCCCGTATTCACAAACAATACTTTACTCAGTGTTGAAGTAACCCTATGCTAAGTAAGACATTTCTCATAGTGATCGTTCCGCTCAGCCTTTTTATTCATAAACAATACTTGAGTCACCCTTTTACTATGGGAACGCACAGTGTCCAATGCGGATCAGTGATTGGTCAATTACTGTTGCTAATTTCTCTCTGGTGTTTGACAATTGGTGTCCGCGCATGTCCCGCGAATTACTCGTGAGTGACGTCTTTGACAACTTCAAATATTTACGTTCCAAATATTTAATAAAATTTATTTCCCACATTTTTGAGCGGTAAATTGTGGGTGTTAACATACATAGGCCTCCCCCCTCCCCAATGATTTCAACAGTGACCTGTTGGAGGCAGCCTGCATCCAAATACGTAGATGATTACTAACCTGAAAACTCCCGTATCTGTATCAGCCCATATACGTCCCCACTGCAGAGCACAGCCTCCTCTACTATCGAGATTGATTGAGAGTGGTTAGGCCATATAGTCCCCCACGCTGGCCTAATGCGGGTTGGCGGACTAACGTACCATAAACATTTTTATACATCGCTATGGTATACAGGTTTCGTAACGATGTCTTCGTTCAGCGTTTTAGTGCGTGGTGATTGACTATCAAAGAATCAATACACACATGACTCCAAATAGTCAGAGGTGTGCACTGGGACTTTCAGACTAGTGGCAAAAGTGCATGAAGAACAATATCCCTAGTAAATCGATAGCGTTTTCTAAATTGTTTGTCATTGTAAAAATCAAAAGGATTTTGTAAATCTCGAATAATATTTCTTGCACATATCGTCCTGCGTTCGGTGTCTTTACCGAACGCAGGACGATAAGTATCATCAATATAATTGTCGAACTTCTCCTCGCTGCTGTAATCCATTATATTGAAAATGGAAAAAACTTAATACAAAACCTTAGTGCAAAATACATAAAATGAAATGGCATATATATTCACAGCTGTCACTTTTACGTTTTCAATCGACACTATGCGTTGCGTAAAATAGCTGTTGAGTTTCTTTACCTGAGGGCCTCCTTAAGTGAACGCATAGTGTCACTCATCACTCAAGTATTGTTTATGAATCAAAATTGACAATTCTGTGCGTTTGGTTACACTATGCGTCCTCATAGTATTGTTTGTGAATACGGGTGTTAGTGTACTAAAGTGGAAATTCGGAAAGAGCACCACATAATTTATAAAGTCACCCATTGTCAAAACACCCGGAAAACTTTCCAGGGAACCTGGAAACTTTTCCCTTGAATTAAATGATTTTACTATTCAATAAATCAACAATTGCAATTTGATATGTCTATAGAGTAATATTTAATGTTACACGTAGCTAGTGGGATACCCCATCATTGCCTGAAGTGCATAGGGAATGGAAAATTTATTGGCAACTTACAAAGTTTTGGACCGTGAAGATGCACCCCCGGGCGTAAGACTTGAAAGTGTAATTGCATTATTGCTTGTTACTGAAGGGAGAGCAACAGAACCGATTAAAGGAGACGGGCGAAACTTCATAGAACTTTGGGCTTAGCCTTACAGAGTTCGTTTATGCATTATTTTATATAGGGATAAGTTAAGTACATCGAAATTAAAATTAAAAAGTGATAATCGGTATTTATTACAAAATAAAATTACTGTAACTGACTTTTTTTTCATGTGCAACCTTTTTAAAGTATATCGATGGTGCTGGTAGTAAGAAGAAAAACGTACAGTCAAATGTTAACGGCTTATGATAAGAGTGACTTACGTACGATATGGCGTATTTTACTCATTAGATGTTATTGTTTGATATTGATATCGAAATCCAACCAATGAGTCCAACAAAATTCACACCGTAACACAGCAATATAAGTGCATTCGATATATTTGACATTTATGTCAGTAATTAGAAGATGGCGTGATGACAGGCCGCTATGAAAATCAATTATATACTCAATGAATTATTAATTTAATATTCCCATTGTAAAACATCTTATTATGTTTCAAGGAGAAACAAAAAAATAAATAGAATATTAGTGAATCTTTCATAAGTGTAAGGTTAGGCCCAATTTCGCCCGTCTCCTTTAAAATTTAATCTGCGACAAACTATCCTTGAGGTGTCAGCTCGCTGAGTTACTCCGACGCTAAGTGACTTTCCGTTTTCCTGCGAGAAATTGGCTATTAGATATTATTACTTCTGCAAGTATTGATACTGTAATGAATTGTGTCGAGGTTTGTTTACGTTATTGTATTTCTATTTTCATTTTCAATATTGTATAAAGCGCGGATGTGAGCGAGTTTGTTAGCGGGGATTGTTCGCTGACAACGATTTGCATTGTCACTGAATACAGTATAGTGATGCGATCAGGATAAGTTTTAATATTTATAGGTAAAGTGCGTAGGCTAAATACAAGTATTGTGTGTTGAAACATTGGTGTGAGTACAACAAATGAATTTGATGAGATGAACTGAAGGTCATGTAGGGCTGTTGTTTTAGAATCTATATGTGAGATGGTAAATGAAGGTATGATAGACAATATTGTGCTTAATTTTTCCTTCATGGTATCTTCTGTATTCTTGAATTCCACATCAAGATGAATAAAATGCGACGTAGTAATTTTATGTTCGAACTATTTACTAAGATAATGTAAAGTTTTAGTGTTATGATAAGAACAGCTTTTATAAGCAGCGACGAATAATGCTTCATAGCGTACGACGAATTTTCCTATTTCAATACAGAGAATTTCTCATAATAGGTAGGTACATACTGCAGCGTTTTCTGCCTTTCGATAGACAACACCTTAATTTTTTAGGGTTTCATGTATGGGTTTCTGATATGATCTGGATCTGGATCAGCCCATATACGTCCCACTGCAGGGCACGGGCCTACTCTACAATCGAGAGTACGATTGAGAGTGGTTAGGCCATATAGTCCACCACACTGGCCTATTGCGGGTTGGCGGACTTACATACCATATAAATTCTTATGAATCGCTATGGTATGCAGGTTTCCTCACGATGTTTTCCTTCACCGTTTTAGTGCGTGGTGATTGACTATCAATACACACATGACTCCGAAAAGTCAGAGGTGTGCCCTGGGATTTGAACCCGCGACTACCGTGAACATGTTGGCAGCCGCGTCTGGTCCGTTTACCAACAGGCCACCACGCACTTTTCTGATATGACTGATGCATAAATTGATATGTTGCAGCATTATGCTTTTCAATGAAAAAATAGCTAAACTCCTTAAGTGAGGTGTGTTTGTTGCCTCAAGTGTTGTGTTGAGACGCGTTCTGTGCAGCGAGTCTCGTCACGGGCCGTCGTACGTGAACGAGGCGCTGTCGCTGCTGCAGGCGGCGCAGTACTGGCTCACGGACGACGGCATCGACAACTGGATCATCAACAACGTGCGCGTCAGCCAGACCGCCGACGGACTCGTCAGGTATCACGAGATGTTTATTACCGCAGCCCTTAAGCGGAACGTCGCCGTCATGTCACCGTCACGTCCTGCTCGCTGTTTGGCGGAAGCGTTATTGTTCATTACCATACTACATTAGCTATTCAATCTAAAGCAGATAGTACACGGTAAGTTTAATGAAGTGGTTTTGTTTCTATATCTCGCTCCTTATCTATGTATGTGTAATCATTTTTGAATTGTGTATTGGCATTTTTTTATTGCGTATTTTAGATTGGTTTCAAAAAACATAGAAATTAATAATCAATACTGTTAAAATGACTCCCTTAATAAATTGCTAATACCATATTAAGTCGTTTAGAGAAAGTAAATGTTGTTATTCATTTACTTAGTATTACCCGTAGGCCGTAGACAGAGGGTTCACAAAGGAGTTTCTGCAAACGACGTAAATGTGTAGACTGTAGTGTAGACATTTTCAATTGCACTGTTCACACTTGTACGAGTGCAGGCGGGAGGCGGCGCGGCGGCGCATTTCCGCCATGCGGATCCGCATTTCTCTCACAAACTTAATAACATCGAAGGGAAATAAGAATGCCGGCTGCTTATGTTACATTGCGTGCCGATGTCCCATACAAAGCGCACGTCTGGTCGACAATATCGTTTTTAATGCCATGTGGATATAATCCAATTTTACTGCGATCTGCGCAACTAACACTAGGCTGTTGCAAATCAAGCGTACCTTGTAATTGCTTTTCAATGCCGGCGTCAGTGGTGTGGGCTTCTTTCCTTTGTTCTACTCATAAGTGCATAGCATAGAGTTAGGACTTAACTTTACAAAAATAGATTATATAGCTTGTGAAGATATCGATCCTGATTATCAAAGTTGTGAAACCCTCTGATGTTATAATTAATTCATTATCCTGATCCAAAAGAAAAAATATTGAAATATTGTACCAAAAATAAACATTAATTTCGTATCTGTAATTATTACTTCTTAAGTAAGTCGTATTATGTATTTGTATATAAAGCGTGAGACGATTTTCCTTGAATCCCTACAGATGTTGAGTATTTTCATTCACATATTATTAATTATGCCATGAAATGCACTTCAAACAAAAGCACGCCTCCGCGTGTTTGTTTAGAATTATTATATTTACGCCCAAATACTCTAACGCCTCTTAACTACGCACTTATATGGAACGTAGGTATAAATATACTCATGACAGATAATTTTAATATTTGAACTCGAAATAACTATAAATAATATCCTGACCGTACTTACTTAAGTTTATTTGGTGTACATAAATTTGTTTCTTGTAAGTTTACGTGGGAGTTGCTTAGTTCAGCGCAACTTTATATTTTAAATGGCGAATGAGTATTTGGGCGTATTTTTATCAAATTGATATTATTTAAACATTTTAAAAAGCGACAGCGATGAATTGATAGGGAGCAGCGGAATAACCTTGTTTCTCATATCACCTTGAAACCCGAAACTGAAGTGCCGGAACAAAAGTGGTGTGCATTGATAGAACAAAAAGTGAAAAGGCTGCATAGAAATTCGCATTTTAGCACCCCCCGGAGCACCCTACACCCTGCACAGTACATCGGCGATTGGTTTTGTTGCGCTCTATACTACGTACGTCTATTAACTGACGGTTATCTGATGTGCCGGTAGCCACATTCATTGTAATTGCCTTTTGTAATTAATGTTTAGAGTAAAGTTTTATAATTTTTACACTTTGCAGCTTTTCTTAGGCATTGGTCTTCAATATTTATATTTTTCTTGCCTTAATTGAGGCAAATCTTCACAAGCATACCACAAGATTTAAATTTTTCTGAGCATACAAGTGCAACATCTCCGAATGCATTATGTTCAGGATCCACCGCTGCAGCCACAAGTACCAGTTGCGCACGAGCCCCAGCAACGGCTCGGCGTCCATCACCAGCCCGTTCCTGCACTGTACCGCCTCGCTCGGACAGACGCAGCATCTCTTCGTCAGGTGATGATACACTATTGTAACTTGTAGTAGTATGTAGCACAATAGAGCGGTTTTGTAGAAAAGTAAATGGGCATGAGATAATGTTGTAATAGGCCGTCTTTTTGTCATTTGTTACGGCTCAGCAATATCACCTAGGACGGCCAAGAAATATTGGCTTTAGAGCTTATAGTAAACTAGAAGTCATGTTTGTTTACCTAAGTTAAACGTTACGTGGCTTAGAATTCACAGAGAACCATAAACCACCTGTGTAAAGTTAATGAAGATATCCTACAGGGGTCCAGGAAATTTGAAAAAGGCAAATATTGCCAAGCTGTATGGTTTGGTAGATAATCGATGTTGTAGGTCAGCTGTTCACAGTTCTAGGCCATTGTTTATAAGTAAGTGTTATTTTACCATAATATGTAGCAACAACACCACGTTTATCAACAGGTGTTAAGAATGTCCAGTTACTTCGGAGTAACTATCCTATTCTACCTTAAATAATTATCATTATTTGTGATATTTTCGGCAGTGCATTACTTTCTGCAAATGTGTCTTATAAATTAAGCCGAGTATGTAAGAAAAGTATTTCATAGATTTAGTGGAAAGAAAATGTCATTTATTATCCACCTACGATTAAAATGATGCAGAACTGAGATTGTTTACTATGGTGAATAAAAGGAATTACCAGCAGCATGTCACTTGAATATGACATGGCTGAACCTACAGAAATATATCTAGAGCTGGGCCTGATGATATGAATTAATCGCTGTAAGTCCGTTGTAAGCCTTAGAAAAGGATAGGGTTTCGTGGTTGGAGAATTCATTACAGGCAATTGTAATGTAATTGGTCTTAGGCGAATACACTTGCAAATTAAACAGCAGGCATTTATCATCTCACTCAAGCCAGCCGTTCACTCCATACATTAAACTGGTTCGACTTACAATGAAGCTCTACCACTCATCAAAACGTAGAATTTGTACGTCTTCATACAATTGTTTCCAGTAGAAATCCGTAGCCACGGTCTATAGCAGTAGTATTTAGTTGAGCGTATAACGCCTAAGCAGAACAAACTAGCCGCGTTACACGCCGGCGCGTCTCTCGCACTGGGACCTCCGCTCTACTTGTGAATAAAACAGCTCGGGGTTATAGCTATTTCCATTTTGTAGCTGGTCTGCGATTAAATCCACAGAGGAAGTGTAGAATTCCTATTTTCTGGTAAACAGTAGCGCTGCAGTATGTTTTCTCTTGGGAGTTTTCGGTTTAATTAGGCGCCTCGTAAAGATGTTGTGTTATGGCAGGCGCGGGGAGCGACGGATGCACTTCGACGGCAACTCGTTCATCGTGCGCAACGCGGGCCACTCGGCCGGCTTCGACGACAAGAACCAGCTGAAAGTGTACTGAGCACCCTGCATCACTGAACCCTTTGTACCGCTCCCTATACAACCAGAGACCAGACTGTAACGCATCCTGGTGCCATTTCGAACAACACTTGTACAATACTTAGCACATATTTCTTTATTATTTTGATTAGTATGAAAGCAAGTGGACAAGTCGCGTTGGAAGTAAACTGTGAGTGAAGGTATTTAATTTGTATCCGTGTGTAAAGTGTTGATGTTTTTTGATATTTTTAATTTGTACTGACGCCGAATGCTATTTGCGACTGCCGGGTTTCGTAGTCGATCGTGGACTGGAGTGGAAACAGTCATAGTGAATAAGATTACAGTTTCATGACTAAGTGTTAGATCAAAACTTGCCAATCTGATGCTCCCGTTATACAGCTCTGTTTTTTAAAGGTTTTTGAACGTCGAATGACGATGTCCTGCCGTGATGTCATGTCCAGTGTGTATACCCTTGATTTTATGATAACTCTTTACCCCTGAATGTTTTTATAATGCATGTTTATATTTACCGCGTTGCGTGTGAAACATGAAACGGACCAATCTATCAAATATACTGTACTAGCGAATTGGTTTGTTAAACTATATCATATCAGCGCACACGATTATAATTGTTGAATGGAAATGAATTTACATGTCAGTGGATAGTGGAAACTTGAGCTCGGCAGCGTATTATGTCCGTATTTTAATAAATGTTTGGCAATAAGACTTGTCCACGTTGTTTCTTTGTGTATAAAACTTCAAGTATGGTGTTATGAAAATATAACAATGTGTGCTTCAAGGAAATGTGTTTCATTGCTTTTGATTACACTGTTTATAATTCTGGCAATATCCTTAATTTCTATAAATGACATGAGAGGTTTTTAATTCAAATAAGTCTTTTGTAACTTACGTTTTCAATTTTTCTGCAAATTAGGCTTAAACACATAGCTTAAAAATGACTTCGGCCATTAAAAGCCACTAACACCATAGGATACTTCAGACAGTAGAAAAGCATTATTTAACACTAACACACAAATTTGCGATTGTATTAGTCTCGAATCCGCGACCTCATTTCTACAGGCAGTCCATTACCAACTAAGCTTAGCTCAAGTTAAGCTTCATCACATGTTTAACAAGGAGTAATAAATAACCTACCATTTTCGTCTGTAGAAGGTTAATTGTGTAAAATGGAAAACTTCTTGTGAATTGGTCGCTTCATATCTCGAGGACTCTGATCGAATACTGACGAGTGACTTTTTATTTCAAGAGGGCTCCTTAAAAACTGCCCAGCTTTAAGTTGTCGTGGGCTTACTACTACATTTTATTCTAAAGTGACCTATTACCCAATTGGTAACCGAGCTGCTTGAACGGTCATTGGAAACTGACTTTTGACCTTTTACAGGTAATTGTCCATCCTCTCTCCAAGATACTTAGGATGCATTTGATACTTCAGAAAAATCAAAACACCTTGAGAGTTTGATTTGTAAAGATTATCAGAAAAATGTGTATTAATTTAATTTGAATTTAGAATCTCATATTATTCACTATTTGACATATTCCTAAATATACATATTATTTTTCTCATAATCCTTACAAAACATAAACTTTCAAGGTGTGTTCTGATGAGAAGTATATTTTGTATTTTGTATCAAAAATATACCTTAGCTTAAAAATATTACGATGCCGGTGTCGGAGTAGCCATATAATTTAGTATACCGCAGCGTAATTTTATAAGATAGACTCTGTGCATCATAAAGATGTGGGCTTGCATCCAGTATTAATCCATTAAATTGTTCATGGGAGTCTTCGTTCAATGCAGTGTTATGGCTGTCTTTTGCTCTTGAAAATAATAAAACTTTCACTAGAATGTGTTTTCCTTACTTGTTATTAGTCATGCTTCCGTTTGAAAAAAAACCTGGCCGACTATATCTACGATACTATGCCCATAAACGGACAATTTTGGAACCTTTGCAAAAAAGCGTTAAAATAAGTGATATCCTATATGGACGTTAGGTTATTTTACTGTAATGAATGGTATGTTCGCCTGATGGTAAGTGATAGACCGCTTATGGACTGTATCAAAACCAAACAACACCTTGAATTACAAAGTAATATTTGCTATTCCACTGCGCTCGCTATCCCGAGACATAAAATGTTCAGTCTCGATATGTCTAGTAGTTACGCTGACTACAAAGTCCTTCAAACCAATACAATAGTGCATTTACACAGCTGTTTGACGGGAGAAATAGACATTGCGGTGGTACTTATCCAGATGACCTCTCACAATACAACATAACAATTTATTTTTTAAAATGGCAGGTGCAAATATTGTTATAGATTTTTTTTCATTGCAATGAATGGCGAGACGAGCATGCCGTTCGCCTGATGGTAAGCGATACGACCGCTCATAAACAGTAGCAAAACCAAATAACACCTTGAATTACAAAGCAATGCTTGGCATTCCACTGCGCTCGGCATCCTGAGTATAAGATGGTAAAGTCTCAATATGTCTAGTGGTTACTCTGGCTGCAATGTCCTTCAATCCGAAACACAACAGTGCATTTAAACTGCTATTTGGCGGGAGAAATAGACATTGCGGTGGTACCCAGCCAGGCGGCTCACATATGAGAGACCTACCACCAGTAAATAAGAATAGCATCCGATTTAAGGATAATATGTTATCCATATTTAAATTTGTTGTACGACTTTGAAGTTGCCATCGGCTTAGCAGAGCTGAACTGAGAATAGAAGTTCGCGAGTTGAGTCACGCATTGAGTAAAATCTGTTTTTTGTGTTAGTTACTGTAAATGGAGCCCATTTCCAAAGCTGCTAGGAAACTTGCAGCGATACTCTCAACAACACTAGTTTTATTCTGCACAATAGCTGAAGACTACATATGAGCCATTCCGGTTCGCTCAGGAATTTGGTTTAGTCAGCATTACGTTGTAAAATAGCAAAGGAAAAACAGATTTTTCTTGGATCACGACTACAATCAGCTCTAACTTTATTTGAGTGACTGTTAACTTGCTAACATGCCAAAGTTTGGCACGCGACTATGTTATCATCTGAATGTTGGCTCATAACCTTCTAAAGGTTGCTTAAGCCTGCTTTATAAAAAAAAAACTACGACTCTACATAATAGAGGTAGCCCCAAATTTAATTTATGTTGTTCAGGGTATAATTTCAAGTGCTGCTGTAAGCAGCCTCTACCTAATACCAAAGTTTAATCGTCATCTAGAATCGAAAAATCTTTACCAAAATGTAGAAATGAATAACGCTTGCGTTTCTATTTACAAACAATGCATTTTTTAAAAAATAGACTAATGAAGAGAGTATACTTAGATAAAATAATGTGTAAGGTAAATGGAGTTGCATTAGTCTGTAGTGGAGGTTGGTGAGTGCGGCTAGATATTCATGCAAGTGCAGCGACGCCGTGCGTCGAGTAGTGAGCGGCGAGCGGTGCACGGTGCCGGCGACAGCTTGTGTTGCGTGATGGCGTATGTTCGCTTGCGAGTTTGCGGAGTTCCATGTGGAGCGGCCGCGCGGCGGCAAACGGTTGGCTATCGATCGCGGCAGTGGCGCCACGGCGCGGCGTGCGATGGCGCTCGGTGCCTCGTGCAGCTCGCGCGCCTCGTGCGCCAACTGTCAAAATCGCGTGACGTAATTGGTAGGGCGGCGCGCACACGGCCGCCGCTAGCCGCCCGCTCAGTACGTTGCCGCGGTGTTTGGTCTCGCTCGGCTCGCTGTGCGTCCGCGACTCGTAGACTCCGCGCTCCGGTGCACCGTGTCGCGCCGCAGGTTCCGCGAGCCAGGTGAGGTTGGGGCCGACGCGGCCCCGGCCGAGCGTTGCGTCGCTGACGCTGTATTGATCGCATCCTGTCTCATCTGACTGTTTGAATGTTTATAAACAGCCGGCTCCAACCATTCGTTCCCTCTTGTTTTTGATAAGTTTGTCTGCCGGCGGACGGGCCGGCCGCTGCTGACAGAGACGCTGGCTCCGACTGCGCACCGACCGGACTCAGTGCACGTATGTACGCTTGCACTTGTTTATCTCGAATTTAATTCATCTACCGGCATAGCTTGCTGACGACATCATTTACGTAGGAATAGTGTGGCTGACTATAAATAATGTCAGTGTTTTTACAAGTTGTAAACACGTCACTCTCGAAGAGATGGTTCGATTGATTCGCCTCAAATTTGTTATCGTATTCATTATAGTAAGTGAATCTATCAGGGCATGTAGGATGTCGGCTCGGTGCAGGTGAGGCTGACTCCGCGAGTTTGTAAATACAATTGTTTTCTTCGGATGTGTGCTCGTAAATGTGAGCAGTGCATGTCATGTATATAATTGGTCGATTGCATAGTTGCAGTCAGCAGTACCTGTGTTAAATTGCGTAACTAATGCCAGCAAGTTCCCGCACTCTTGAGACATTTCTATATACCTTGTGTAATAATTTATTACCGTTCACATTAAAAGCAAATTACATTAAGCACCATTACTAGACATTAATAAGCTTGCATATCCTGTTGCCCATTATAAGAGATCTTTTAAAGCAAAATTTATCTACTTTACAATGCCAATACAAACACTCGCTCTAGTAAACCGTTTTGTTTCGTTAGCATAAAATACGTATCCGTCTGAGAGACTACAGTTGTAATTAAAAAAGAGACCTTATACATAAATCTGCATTATAAAAATACAATTATATACTGAATGGTAAATATTCATTTGAATTATTGATAAAAAAAAACTATTGATAATGCCAGAAGGTCGGAAGATCAAAAGATTTTTGCAGCGAAATTGTAATTAAATGTATGAGATACATAGATGCAAGCAGAGCGATTGCACCGCTCGTCTCGTGTTGTTTCCCCTTTGGTTATTTTACTTCACCCCTCGTAAAGGTCGTCCAATATGAATAATTTATGAGACTTGAAACGTATTAGTTGCAGTTTAAAGGTCGCGCGGTGTGTTTGAGCCCGGAGCGATAGCACTGCTAAGATTCACGATGAGATACGTACAGTACTTCGGCAAAGAAAGTTTAAATCGTTAGATATTACCAATAGCCACGATTATTGGAATTAGTGTAGCAAATCGCGTGACACGATCCAGTTCACTGGACGGGGTCTTGTTTCATAAAATTTCTAGGTCCGAACGATGGCAGGAAGTGTGTATTTTCTTATATGCGGGTCAGCAGCCGTGCTGGACGTTGGACATCCTGCGTTTTGTCTAGCGTTCTAATCTATCACAATCCTTTAGAGAAGATTTAGAGCGGTTACCACCGGTGTCTGCCATCTTAAATTACAATTTTTTTGCTTACGTATCACAATTATGCAGCAATTCAGTGTAAATAACAAAATGCTTCAAAATTTTGCAAGTTGTTACTTTTTAATCATTATTTCACAACATGTTTGTGTTACGCTGTGCTGTGCGCTGTGCACTTGCATTTTTTCCATTACGTTTTATTGAATGCATTTAATAAAAGTTAGAAATTAAATAATGAAAACCGACAAGGCTAGAGATAAGTCAGAAGCAATCAAACGGATGTTACTGATCTTCAAAATGCCAATAGACCATCACACATATAAATTGGTAAAGGAAGCTCAACTAGTTTAGTGAACGTAGAGAAGGCACTAGTGTCGGTAATACTGGACCGTAATTCTCTTTGTAAATGGTTAACATAATAGAGAGACGCCTAAATAATAAACCGACCTCATTGTCGAATGGATCGGAAATAGAAGTCACGTTTTTTACTTGAATTGTATTGGAAGTACTGTAGTGTGCATAATAGAATGCCTCTCCAGTATTGCACACTTATATTTTTACGTTATACATAACACGGCACTCATGCTAAGCGTCTGATTGTCTTGGAATATATTGAAAAATAACGATCGAGTGCCATCAGCCTGTGTCTACAGACTGCGTCCAGAATTCGTGGTTGCGGTATGGTGTGTATGTATGTTGACATGTTTCTCATGCAGATCATTAATGGATGCTATACAAACGCAGTGCACCGTATCCACGTGATGATGTCATACGAACAACAACAAACATTGGAAGTCCAACAATAGTGCGGCCGGCCCACGTCACTTGGGTGCGCCAAATCTGGTGTCCACCCACCGCACTATATTGTTCACCCGATGGTCAAAGGAGCGATCGCTATCACTGTCAACAATCGTAACGTACTACACATGATTTATTTTAGTGCGGCCATTTTATTTACTCTCACGACGCGACGGTCGAAAACACGTAAACGAAAATTATGCTTCTATAAATCTTAATTCTTTCGACTTGTTCCCAGTTCTATCTAAACGGGTATTGTTTTAGGTAATTTCATTTCAAATTTCAAAGCAAATAATGATTTTACAAGAAAGAAGAGCGATTAGAAATATACAATTGATAACAATTACGGTAAAACATCTATACATGATTGAAACGTCAAAATATCTGCAAACTATAAATAGGCTCCAACAGAAAACTACCGCAGTTTGTTGCGTAACCCATGACCTGGTAATGCAATTTGGGGTGACTGTGTTCATTCTTCCAAAGTAACACCCTCAAACCCCTCAATTTAAAGGCACCGTAGTGCACAGTGATATTCTGTTTACTTGTCCAGTGTCAATCGAATCATTTAGTCGATTCTCAACATTGTTTCTAGTGCTGTACTAAATTGCAAGTAAAAAAAAACTCTTTTACAATATTAAAAACATAACGGTCATATAAACATTAAGCGTTATGAAAATATATTAATTAATTAAAGTTTATAATAACACAGTGCCAATTAAGACATTCGTAAAAGAAACAATATGAAAACAACAACATAAAGGTAATACATACAGTACAATAAAGATAAATATTATACTTGAGACATATCATCGTTTTTGTTTAATTACTGTTGTGAAATTGTGATATTTCTTAGAATATTATGAACGAAATGTGATATTCTTCTATACGCCTTAGTTTGTTATCGTTGCTAATTATACGTGACTAGCATTTGTCCGCGGTTTCGTCTGCGTGTATATGATAATGTGACGTAAACCTAATTCATTTTTATATCGCTTACAACTATTACATTGTAACATCGCAATTTTTTAATAATTATCAAAGTGCAATATTCCTATTACATCTCGTCTTCTGTTTAGTTAAAAATATATATTTAATTCTACACTCTTAAAGCTCCCATATAAAAACAAAGCATACTATTATTTTTGTTGAATTTCAATTACATTTAGATTAATAATCAAACATTTGACCAAATCCAACCAAAACGGCGGTCATATTAGTAAATTTCTATTATGAATTTAGAGTATCGGAACAAAAGTTACCAGACATTTATTATGTGACCCATCGGATCAATAAATAAAAAAATCAGAATGTTGTGCACGATTTTTAAATCTGGTTACGAATTAAGAGATTTTGAGTAAAAGTAATTAAACTTTTGCTATTTCATTCTCTTCGTATCGTACCTAAAATACATCATTCTATAGAAGAAATAAGAAGTGATTTAGTTTTTCCGTACAATATTTTATTACTTTAGGATTATTGTCAACTGCTAAGAAAACTGAGTGCGGAGTTTTTTTGTTTTTGCAAATTCAGCCGTTTTGATTTTCCATCCACCAGAATATCATTTTTTTCGCCCCTTTAGGGGTTGAATTTTAAAATTCCTTTCTTACTGTTACCTACGTCAAAAAAACAACCTGTATTTAAATTTTGTGTTTATATTTCCAGTAGTTTTGGCTGTGCGTTGAACCGTCAATTCGATCCTACAACTTTACAACCCTTATCGTAACCCCTTTTGGGTAAATTTTAATTAAACCAAATATGCTGTTATTTGTGTTTTTAAATGACTAACTAAAGTGCTAAGTATGACAATTGTACATTTAACAGTTTCGATTTTTCATCACCAGTATTTAACCCTTTTCACCTCTCTAGGGGTTAAAACTCCACAAATCCTTCCTCAGTACTACTCATAATTGATTACTAGTCATAATTAAAACCGGTGTGTAAAATTGTATGCTCCTAGTTCAAGTAGTTTCAGCTGTGCGTTAATACATCAGTCATTTTGTCAAGATTCTCTTTTATCTATCCTAGTAATTATCTAGACAAATAGGTATATTCAATAGGTAATTAAGGTAATTTAATAGGCCGATGTGGGAGTGCCAATAGTTTGTCATGTATTACTGCTTAATCACCTAATGATCCGTAATAATAACAAATCTTTATTTCCCTTTTCATCATGTCATATATTGCGAACATAAAATCGTGATGTGTGTAGAGATTACGGTCTAAAACAAAAGCAGATATGCGTCACGCAGTTTCAGATCTTCACTTTCTGCTACTAAAAATGTAAAATAAACTTATTATTTTGCCTTTGACATGTAGTGATTCAGTTAAGCCCTGTTACACTCTCAGTGATAAGTAATGCATACTGCATACATGAGATCAAATTATGATCCAGGGTTCGATGTATTGGACAGTTGTTTACATGTCTTTTTAGATTCGAAAATATATTTGCGCTTTAAATACAAAAACTGACGTCACGCAAGAGGCTCCAAGTTAAATTGTAAAAACTGCAACTTGCATATCAATGAAGGTTATACCCGGCCTCATGTGATTGTATAAGGATATGTTGAAGCAAGTGAATTGTTTGTCTGTTAATTCCTCGCATTACTGTCGGGCTTTCGTGAGAACCTAGAATATGCGGTTCTCATGTTATTATTTTCCGCGATAGTTGGATACAAATTTAAACAAAGGTACACTTTAAAAAAGTGTGTAACATTATTGTCTCCCATCTTTTTTCATATCTCCACAATAAGAATAATAATAATAACAGAACCATAATTGAGTTGTAACTACATAATATAAAACAAAGTCGCTTCGCGCTGTCTGTTCCTATCTGTGGTTCCTATGTATGCTTATGATATGCGACGGATTTTGATGCGGTTTTATTTTAATAGGTAGAGTGATTCGAGAGGAATGTTTTTATGTATAATACCTACATATTATTGTAGATAAATCTATTTGCACCCAGGCGAAGCTGGGCCGAGCCATTAGTCATTAATAAGACAAGATATTCGCTTGGATAAATTCGATCACAAAAATAATGAAATTATACCCCTGTTTCTCCCATTTTTCTACATTTCTCGTATACTCTGTTTAGATTAGAACACGTGTAAAAAAGATGACACGAAGCCAGGGCATAATAACATTTATTAGAAAGAGTTGACACAACGCCGTACTTACCAACAAAATGATTTTTCCCAGTCTAGTGAAATTGTATTTCCACAAATTCTGATTTATAGCATTTTTATGTATAATATTTCTTGCAAGAGCTGCGGGGGTTGTTTACTGTAATTATTACTTATCAGAAGATCTTTCGATCAAAACATGATTTTAAATACACCTTTGATAATCCCCAGCCTACAGTAATTACATTTTGATATTTTCTCAAGGATTTGTATCTTTATTCCACAAAATGAGTAGGGGTAGAGCGCGATTGGACGTCCGTTAACGTTAATTAGTGATTTTCACTTAACTATTTGTTACAAAGGTTGTCATAAAAAAGATATAATCAACCTAGGAAGGAAACTCTTATTTTTATTAACATGAGTCAAACTCGGATTTACAGGAAATTAAATTATAGGATTTAAGCCAGAAGTCTGGAAACTTGTATTTCAGTAGGTATCCTACCGTATCTTGTGATTTCGAATTTAATGTTCGCAAATTAAATAAGTTTAGTGCTCCTTTGAGAAAAAAATAAGCATTATGAGAATCATGATCTGCTGAAAATAAACCTCTTATCGTTTAGATCTGATATTAAGTTTTGCTAACACAAATCCGTACGTAATAATGTACGTCTTCGTCCATATTTCAATAACCAATAGCAGTCTGTAGATTACTTCTAGTATTAATGGTTTAATCGCTTATATTGGTGTAAAATACGCCAAGCTCGGTCACATTTAGTCATTGCGCCACGTGTAGGCACCAATATGTCACATTCTTTGGTAATAATCAGGTTCTGTGCAGCGGATACCTAATGAGCAAAGTTCACTGAAATGTTATTTGCAAGCGACAATGTTTAACGCAATACCTTGAATAGTCGCCGTGGCGAAGCGAAAGTTTATTTGACATCTCCTGTTCGACAACTTCAATTTAATGTATATCCATCCTGATTCATTAAGAAGTTTTCAGACGGTAAATAACTCGACGAAGAGATTCACAAATAAATTGCAAACGAACTGCAAATATAGATATTTCAGTTCTGCACTAGGAACTACTGAAACGTTACGAAAGAGCTCTCGTATTTTGGAATTACAGTTCCTCAAATAGCTTTTGACTTTTCAAGTTTTCGTGCTGCAATAACATTGGACACACACTATTCAACATTAATAATAAAGTCAAGTTTTTATATGCCGTCCACCAAATTATTAATTTCTTTTAATAATTCTAATGAGTGGAGCATTATTCTTGCCGGATAATGTCCATGGTACAGGATGGTGAAAAACCCTTCATAGTGACCTGGCCCATGTATGTACATATATCGGCAGTGTATATTCAATTAATGTATGATTATGTTTTCCACAGAGAGACAATCATTGCAATACTTTGAGAGCATTTAGTTTAGTATTCTGTGGCATAGTGGTCTGTCTGTCGAGCTAATTAAAAATTAATTTAGAATTATAGAGCTAATTAAGCATTATTGAGACTAACAGATATGTAGAAACAAGCCATCATTACTTAGAGTTGCTTGAAACCCGCAACAGAATTAAGTATTTGAAATAAACTTGTGAAAAATAAGTTTTCGGTCGTTTAGTTCCGATTTGAGCTATACAAAGGCAGCTTAAATTAAGAGTAGCTTTATGCCGTTCCGCACTAAAAGTGGGTTAACAAAATGAATTTCGGTTTCCTGCTTTCAAAATCGATTTGGGTCATTACGACCGTGTGTCGGGTCACTTAATCTATTAAAGTGCATGTGGGAAACAGCCCAGTTTGGCACAACCCGCCTCACTTGCACTCACAAGCTTGCCTCTTGCCAATTTCTGTTGACAGTTCGACAAGCATACTGTTTACCATATCATACGTATCTAGGTACAATAATAGAATTATCAACCCATATGCACCCATTACTGAGCACTCCTCCATAATCAAGTGTTCTATTGAGAGAATTGTGTCGTAGTACACCATGATGACCTATTACGGCGTTTTAGTATATTAACCTTATGTTTATATATTTAGATCAGGACGAAAGTAACATCAAATTGGCATTATTTTTGCCAGTAAGTACCAGAATGACTGATGTATTTTATTATACAGTCATGGTTATTATAGACCCGTTTAAAACTGACAGAAGCTGATAAACCCAGCAAATTATAAGTCAAAGCAAAATTTTCAAGAAAGAAACGCCGCGGACCGCCTCAGTGTAATGTTTACAAAAACAATAGTGCCACAGCATTCGTGAAATTTTCACTTGACACCCGATTGCACATCGTATTGTGAGAAATCGAGGAAGCTAAGTGGAAACAAAGAAATTAGACCTCGCCGGAAATAAAGGGTGAATCGCGAGCGGCGCTGGCGGCCGGTGTGTTTCTCGTTACGCGCAGCATGCGTGTTGTACTTAAACAAAGTATCATTAATACGTTTCCCGCTTCCACATGCATATCTTAATGGATGAACAATCTACATTCGACTATGTTGTTCCACTTAATTGATATTGATTGATTGATGCAATGTATTGGATTGATACAAATATTCCAGCGCTTGGGAAATGTAAACAACCGTAGGCCACGCTGTTTGTTTCATATTCATTTTGTATTTTATAGTTCATATATACATAACTTCACGACTGCATTATGGTGAGGTAGGCAGAGGTTTAATAGCGTCCAAAATTTGCATAGTATTTCGTCCCACGGTGTGATGAGAGGCGTCCCGTATAGTGGTTCTCCTGACTTGGTAATTGCACCTAGACGGCTCGTGTCACAGCAGATGCTAGGTGCCACTAATAAGGAGTCCTGTATTTTATTGCGGCAAATAAAAGACAAATTGCATAGCCCTTGCTTATTATAAATACGTAGATTTTAAATACATCTTAGTGCTAAGTAAGGAAGTACTTATAAGCAAAGTTCAGCTGATTCCAAAGAAAAATAAGAAAAGGCTAAACGACTTCCTTGTCACAATTTAATTATTTCCCGAGAACATCATTATTACAGAGGCTCTAAGTAGAGGTCGTGTATTCCTGGAATTTATGTCATTTTCATCTTGCAACATTTAAAAAAACATATGATTAATAATTCAAAGTACATTACTATTCCAAAGTAAAGCAGCACAGTAAAATTATATTAATTTTTTTTAATCGATGTGAAGCGGCAGCTTTCTCGCGTTTCCTTCGGTGAGAGGAATTGCCGGATGCCTAATACTCCTTTTCTCTTCCCATCTTCTTTCCTTCCCGCTCTCCCCCCCATTTGGCAGGCCAGCAACACCATGGGGTGTCTATGGGCACCAGTGATCACTTACTATCAGGTGAACTGTGTGCTAGTTGGCCAGAAATAAAAAAAGTTACGACGGAAGAAACGGTAAAGGCTAGTGCATCCAGCAGGAATCTTTGCGGGTTCAGAAATATTATATAACGTTGGGAAGTTCTGTCAATGAACAGGTCAATAATAAATTGAGTTCAGGCAGAGCCCGCATTGCGCCAGGTGGAATGAGGCACAAAGAGCCACTCGCATAGCGTTAACATATAACTACTGAGCCTCACAAGCGGTACAACCACACATCTCACCTGATACAGGCTCACTCACAACTCCACCTTGCTTTAATCAGATTGTTTTTACTATCGTAAAATCTTATTTCTCTACCAATATCTCAAGTGTTAATTTTTGTGTAGTAAGTTTAGGTTCCGAACTAGAACTGATAATATTGATACATTAGGTAACCAATCGTTATCAAAAGTGTTCTAAAACCTTGCCGGATAATGTGTTATCTTAGTCAAAACAGAATTATATAGCTCGGACCAATGGATTTTGAATTATAAGAACACAAAGGAATGGTCAGACAAATTTTGTTATTACGTTAGGAAAGGGTGTAATGAAGGATTGATAAAGATGGTTCAATAACGCTTGTTTTAATTACTTTAAAACAAATCATGATATCTAAAGAAATGATTTCTATAATACAACATTAATCAGTCACTTATAACACCTGGTTATAAGTAGGTACATAATAAAGTGTCACCCACGAGTAAACATCAAATGACCGGTGGAATTTTTAAAGTGAGCAAATCAGAGCCTATCAAACAATAAACGCAACAATAACAGATAACATTGAAAAATAACTGACGGGCTGGTACGTAAGGAAACCGCAATTGATGTTGTCGATTCAATTGAATGTGTTGGGATGACGCGAATCACTTCCAAATCAATTTGATGCGGAGCGAACTGATAAAAACTAACAGTTGCAACATTTCCTACATGATATAAACATATCACAAGTAAAGGTCGCTGGAGACGTGTCATTGAAGCTAATAGATCACCGCTGACTCATCTATCCGTGTAACATACAGCTTTCTAGTCAAAACATATATTTTTATATCTTTTTAATGTGTTCGCGTTCCTTTTTTGTTGATTTGTCTTAGTTCATTGGTGGTGATGACCTTTAAAATAAAATCATTGATATTCAGAGCCATAATTTTATTCAAATCGCATGTTTTTCACGAGTTAGTCTGGTCGAGAGGTTTGCTATTTTTTTACTTTGAATTGCCGATTTGGTTTTGTTTTAAAATACTGTAAAACGTTGTAACGAGCAACGTGAATCGGACACGATTATGTGCTTCGTATTGGCAATTTGCGCGAGGCAGGATACAGCGAGTATGCCGATGATTTGATTGTGGTAATTTGAGGGTTGACATTCCGGGACTGTAATTATCATACCTAGTTTCAGTTGGCTGAATTGGGCATGCAATTTGCTTTGCCTAGAACACGACTCTACCTAAAAATCAAATACTCCATTAGTGTTTCAAACTGTATTGGGTTTATTACAATTTATTATTTATATTAGTGACCTCTACTAATCAATATGCGGTTCGCTTAACTATTAGCCTAGCTCGCTGTTCAATTAACCCCAATCATCATGATCAATATCATAGGCTTATACACGCGTCCTGGACTGAGCAAGGGCCTTAAGATGGGTTTAGGCCTTAGTATGAAATCTTTGTTTAGTGACTATTGATAAACACCACATACGTTTGAAATTCTCGTAGAGATCGCCGAGGTATGCAGATTATGTAACTATGTTTTCGTTTGGCGTCAAAGTGTGCTATATTTACAAAGAAGGATGTTTCAGATCTAATATTCCAACGCCTCTCAGTTTTGTTTCATACATATGTGTATTGAAAATTATATTTATTGCTGTAACAGCGCAGTATGAAAACGTCGATTGATAGCGTTACTAACGCTGTCATCTGTTTAGCCGGGCATTCAGGGGTTAAATTGTTGTGAGGGCTCTATAAAAAAACTCCCTTTGAACTATCGATTTGACGTCAGTTGGATTTAATCATCGGAAATCCGTAGTCCCCTATTTATTAATTTATAAATTACTTATTATACACCACATACATTAATAAGAATGAAAAAAAGAAAACTGCTTTAAATAACTGATAATCAGCGGTGTTATCGCTATCCAAGATTTGTACCAGATCTTGTTTCGACTCTTGTATCGACTTCTAAAGCAGCAACTTTATATCAAATCAAGACTTCCCAGGTACCAGTACTCTTGATTCCTAATCCTAAAAAAAGCATGTGAACATCAAGTGGCAGTCCTCCTCGTTCTTGATGTGGTAGACTTCACAACTGGCGATATAATTATGGCATTCACCATGAATACCGGTTGTAATGACCCATGCACATGTGTCGCATTTCGGGTTCATCCCATGTACATCGGCTTTTGAGAATACCCTCGTATTTGGTCGATCTGCTAGAGGTAACACACTCTCACTAGAGAATACTTGGATTTCTCTACCCTTACCATCAGAATCATATTGTCATGCCAGTGCAAAAAGAAGGTAAATCTTCTCTCTCTAGATATTTGACATTCGTTACTTGTATACGGCATTGCACTTGACATCAGATGTAGACTTATACAACGAACCAGTACAAATAATATACCGAAACGAAATATCTACAATAGGTGCGGTGACCGGACATTTATTCCTTGAGATTTGAAAGCAAACAAATGTTGAACTTCGATATAATGTCATATTATTTATAACTATTGTCCAGTATCAGGTATTATTAAAATGTCAGCGGTTGCCAAGGCTGCTTCTAATAAACAACAGTTCAGTGCTTATGAAACAACGTGTTTGTTTGTTTGAGTTTGCTTGCTCTGAACACGGCATAAGTAGCCGGATGGGTCGATGAACAAAATCACGTCTGAAGTTTAAGAATATGTTTTCCTGATGTGAGCGCATTGGATCTGATAATTAACTGGTTATTTCTTAAAATAAAACAGAATTAATGTCTTTCCTTCTCCTTTTTGTACGCCAATTACAAATGATGTATTTAACTTATTTTTGGCCGACTTCAAAAGAGGAGGTAATCAATTCGACTGAATTTTTTTTTTTTTGTTGTATGTTTGTTACGCGATTACGCCGGCAATTGTGAACCGATGTTGAAAATTTCTTTTTTGTCGGAAAGAATGATATACAGGGTTGGTCCCATATAAAATTGGTGAAGACCTGATGAATATCTTAGGATCCGCTGACCAGAACTCCTCAAAATTAAACGATCCAGCATTAATTCTTTTTGCGTTCGATTAAGTATAAGTATATTATTACAAAGGGTGGGTGAAAATAGGTAAAGGGTGGGGTGGGGGGTGAGGGGGTGGAAAATAGGTACAATTGTTAATACTAAATATCTGCGGCAGTTCTTAACCGACTTAAAAATAACTTTTTTGTCAAAGAGATAGAGTTATTATATGAAAATAGACCAAAAAAAGTATTGTGAAGACCTGATGAATATCTTCAGACCTGAAGGGCAGAACTCCTCAAAATTGAACAGTACAACAATAATTCTTTTTACATTAGGTTCAGTATAAGTTTATTACTAGAAGGGGGGGATGGAAAGGGGAAAGTAGAAAGGGGCGTGGGAAGGGGGAGGGATATATGCAAATATAAATGCTAAATATCTGCGACAATAAAAAATGATTTTAAATAACGTTTCTTCGGCACGAATTATACATAATGTTGGTCACATAAAATATGGTGACAATCTGATGAATAGGTACATATCTGGAGAGCAGACCTCCACAAAACTTTGCAGAAACGCAATGATTTTTCGTCCATTAAGTTAAGTATATGTGTTTTATTACAAATAGGAAGTGAAGAAAGTGTAGAGGTGAGGGGGTAACGAATGATTACCACGCATAAGTGTACTCAATATCTCCAGGAGGTTGAGCAGATTTTAGTATTTTCTTTATCATAAAAACGAAATAAAAAATAAAAACGAACAGTGTAGCTTCCTTAAAAATCATAAAATATTAATTTTCGTTTTTGAAATTATAAAGGATCACAATGGTTCATTTTTTATATACATTGATTCCAGTTTTCATTATATGATTACCTTTGGCATCATTACAATGCTTATGAAAACTAAAAAGTAATAAATAAAATAATTTAATTAAAAATTAAAAGACCGACTTCAATGTGCACTACAAAGTAATAAATAATATATATTTCATTGTGCTAGTATACATTGATTAATTTTCTTATTGACTAGACTAGCCAACAAATCTTAAATACGTAGGTAATATTTTGAAGGCGGGTCGCCAAATGACGAACACGACGACCTACACTTGAATTTAATTTGTATAAAATATCCTAGCGAAAAAAACGTAATTTTACACGCAATATTAGTTTGTCTTAATCTATATAAACTCACGCCATTTTCCCAGAAGGGGTATGCAGAGAATCTTCTGGTATCAACCAGGACACCTACGTTACGCCTTGCGTGTTTTGTCCCTCGGTGTGATTGGGGGCGAGTCTATAGTCATATCGGGTGCAAATTCCAGTCCCTATCTTGATAACTAATAGAAAAATCGCCCGTCCTTAATATAACAGCTCTTAATCAACATTGTGGAGCATCGGGCTTATCTACAATCGAGGGAAACATACAAACTTAACAATCCTTCCCTTTCTTATACTTTCCTCACTATGATTCATAATATCACTGTTAAAGTAATTGTATATAAATATGCAAGTGACTCCAATAAGTCAATGGTGTACCCTGGAGTTAAAACCCTTGACCACTGTATCTTTGATCGTATGCAATACATTAAAATTAGATCACACATATGACACATATTAATTCTATTAAAATTTCAACAAATGTACACGTAGGATCAATATGTTAAATTAATTTGTTTCTAGTTTACATATGGACCTAACTGAGCGCCAACGATACATCTACAAGTAGGTAATATTCAACTGTGTTACATTACTTGAATTTGTTGTCGTTTGGCACTTGGCGACCCGCCTTCAAAATATTACCTACGTATTTAAGATTTGTTGGCTAGTCTAGTCAATAAGAAAATTAATCAATGTATACTAGCACAATGAAATATATATTATTTATTACTTTGTAGTGCACATTGAAGTCGGTCTTTTAATTTTTAATTAAATTATTTTTTTGTTATTATTTTGTTGAGACCCGTCGTCTTATTTGTTTTGTAGTGACCAATTACTTCCTCTGATAGTAAGTGGACATCACACATACAGACACAACACGTGACTCAGGATCGTAACACATTGCCGACATATGAAAGTGGACGCGGAAAGAGGAAACATTTTTCGGCCTTGCCTTCTGGTGAATTTCAAGAATTCTGATATAGTTAATAACACTCATAACTCTCTATGATAACGAATTAAACCCGCCTTACATATTATGCAATTACCAACAATCTTCCATTTTTTGTACCTACGTCTACAATATGAAACCTTCAATAAAAAGTATAATTCAAAAACCGTTTTCAGTCTCCAATCACAGTCCTCTGGGGATAGACTGAAAAAGAACAAAACTAGTATCAGCGCTATCACAGCCAACAGGCCCTGTAGCGCGCTACTCGTCAATGTTAGTGACTCTATTTGCGTATTTTGAAGCTCAGGCAAAAAGCAATTAACGTAGCCCATCATGAATTCCGCCTTTGCCTGGCTTTCCGCCGACATAACCATTCAAGCGAGGAGACTGGATCACCGCTCATAAATTATAGTGTATTTTATTAAGTTTTTAATATTTTAAAAGCACACAGACGTCGCCGTATACTAAAGCTAGTTTAGATACATTAAGTCATCACGATCCCGTTATCTTTGCAAAAATATCATATATTCCGCATAATACTTGTATAATAATAACAAGCCACTAAAAAGCTGACATCTAACTGTTGAAGCAATAAAAAATATTAATAAAAACTTGTCGCCGTCGCCATAGGTCATCTCGTTGATCTTGAGTTGACCAAGTCGCGCGAAAATGAGACATTACGCTTTATACTTTATAGAGTCGCGCACTCGACTCGCGATACGAATAAAAACTATGGCTCACGACCTACTTAAAGTAATGAAAAAATAAATTTCGTTTCCTCCAAAGCGTTATGAATATTGGATTTTTCAGTATTCAGTGAGCTACTCGAAAAAGCAGAATTCTTAATCACGTTGCATTTTTAAAAGTGTAGTTTGTGCATTCACTTCTTGGGCGCCTAGTGGCACTCCAGTTACTGTAAGCCCGCAGTCAACTTCGCGACGAGCCACGACCGCTACTCTGTCGTTTTTAGCTCTGCTAACTTTACCTTTTCTTTTGTTCAATCCAAATACAAGAGTGATACATTTTATCACGCTGTCAAGCTAACGTTTTTTGTGTGCAAATAATATGAATTCGTTGTTAGATTGAATGTAATAAAGGAACCAATAAAGGCATCCTAAATAAATATGATCGAGAAATGTCAAGTCATAGCGGTAAAGAAATATAATACCTACCAGGGATGTTGCGAATATTCGCATCCGCATCCGCAAATGCGGAACTTCCGCATAAATTTGGACATCTGCATCCGCATCCGCATCCGCAATAATCGATGCGGATATTTATGCGGATGCGGATGTAATACAAAATGAGACAAGACAGAAATTTGGCGGTGCCGGCGAATGGCGCGTGCCGTTCGGACGTGACATTGACCAATGGGACTGAAATAAATAGTGACATGATCCGACGCATTTGTTGTTGCTATGATGTTAGATTCTTCTAGTGAAAATAAGAGTCGAGAAATACCAGAAAATGGTAGCATTGAAGCTGTACTCCAAAAATAATTTCTTTCTTACCCCAATAAAAAAAGAGTCTATGTGGATGTCCTGTTAAGTGGTGTTTATCGAGAGGAATTTAAAGATATTATTGCCGATAGCACAAAGATGTTTATGTACTCCATTAAGAAGTAATCCTAGCGAACAATTATTTGCAGCGTGGGTTTAATTTACGAACCTCTTCCTAACTGCCTTGCTATCAGAAAAGGCGGCGTGGCGTTATACGTAATAAATGAAACGGTGTTCTTTTGCGAGCTCTTGGGGCTACTCAAAACGAAGGTAATGCATTTAATTATCAATAGAGAAGATGGCTAGAACCTTGAACAAGCATGGGATCGAATTCTACACTTAATTATATTGGAACCAAAAAGACCAACTGCCCGACATCAAGACACAGTGAGCTTCTTCTGCGTAGAATAAAATGCAAAAACAGATTAACGTTTTAAGTTAACTTTTTAATTTAATTTAATTTTTAACTTAATAATTATAAATTACGGGTAATTAAATTCCGCCCCGTGGTGACCATGAATCCTTTAAAGTAATTGAAACATCGGGAAGTTAAAAAATATAAAAAAATAACATAGATAAATCGATAAATATTGGTAAGCGATAAAATCCGTAAATAATAGTTTAATTTCAATATTCATTCATACTATACTAGCGGTCGGGCACGGCTACGCCCGGGCGCACACACGTTTTAAAATGGCGGTCAAAATGTTTAATTCTGACTATCAGTTTGAATATCGACCAATCGGACCACGAAAAACGAACAAAATTTCATCGTACTTGATAAAAATATCACTATTGCTTTCCTCCTATAGGTCATAGGGTGATGATATATAGCCTATAGCCTTCTTCGATAAATGGACTACCCAACACTGAAAGAATCATTCAAATCGGACCAGTAGTTCCAGAGATTAGCGCGTTCAAACAAACAAACAAACTCTGCAGCTTTGTATTAGTATAGATTTATATAATATCTTAAACATCCGCATCCGCATCCGCATCCGCGGATGTGAGCCTTTGAAAATCCGCATCCGCATCCGCATCCGCGGATGTGAAAAAATCGACATCCGCAACATCCCTAATACCTACAATAACCAAGTTATTATTTGTCTAAACTATTTGTGATTTTTCATTCAGTATTACACCTCGACCCAATTTCTCGGCAGTAAAACATTATCGCGAATGGTTCCAATTAACTTGCACTGATTACAATCCGCTAAGAAGATGGACGATAGCTAGGTTGGGTTCAGCGGAGGTGATTGACCTTTCCCTCAGCGAGGAATGTTATTATGCTGTCATTCCCACAGTGATCTTGATGTCATGATGTCATCAAAAACAAGAAGTACGTCAGTATTTCGCCAAAGCCGGATAATAAAATCACATTTTGCATCTACATGGTCGTTGATTCGTAGAACGTCGAGTTCAAATGCCTTTACTTACGCGCTCTGTATAAATTTACCGCTGTTGCAACTCGAAAACGCGTTCAAAAAACACGAAGCGTTTGGTTGCGGTTTAAAATGCGAGAATATAAAGTTACATCCATCTGTGATATGAGCTCGTGTGACGCAACATATTTCTATCGTTTATTTATTGCACAAGACAATTTCTATGCGGCCAATTAGAAGTGTGACCTTTATGAACACGTGCCTATCGCACATTTCATGAGTGTACATCATGAACGGAACGTCATAAACTTCGTTAAAAGCAATTGATATTTTTAGCCCACCTGTCTGTGGCGGCCCACTGGCAAGGTCGTAAAGTGCGCCTATAAGCGTCACCTAGCCATTAAGTAGCGAAAGCAAGTGGGTCTGTAGTGCAAATTAAAAAAAAACATTTTAATGAGAATACGGGTAGTAGCGGGGCGAGTGACGTCACCAGGCAAGAATATCGTTGAAATGATATAACCCCGGTATAATTGCGTAATCGTAAGAGCAATAAACAACGTATATAAACAAATATCTTTCCCTCTCTCACTCCTTTTTGAATATACTCATTCCCCACATGCGAATGTATTAAATGAATATTGAGGAATTATTTTTCCAACATTTAATTCTCATAAAAGATTTTGGAAAGAATGAGTTATCGAAAACTGCGTTAAAACACGAAAAATAAGTTATCCCTTGTCAGTCTTTGCTGACAATTCACCTATTTTTCTCACTTGAATTAGTGCGTAAAATTAATGGTAACTATTTTTTAAAACATGAGATTCATTTCCTTCCGCACTTTGGTTTCTTTCAGCAAATATAAATAAATCATGACGGCTATTTATTTTAGATGATGCCGTCTATCACCAAAAATCGGTCAGTGCTATTTTAAACATTCTCGTAGACGATTTTTAACATCGATAAGGCTTCGGACTACTAATACTAAAAAAATAATTATCGGTTTTTAATTAAATAGAGTCAAAAATCATACATACACATACATTTAAAATAAAATCTCGCAGTTTTCTCAGAAGGAGTAGGCAGGGGTGCTACCAAGACAACAATGTTTTGCCTTATTTGTTCCGTCCCACGATGTGATAGGGGGCGAGCCTATTCGGGCACAAATTGCTTATTCCGAGCTGATAATGGAAAGTAAAATCTAATATCACTTTATCCGACCTGAAACTCGAATCCGGTACCTCCGCTTTGTAATCAGTCAATAAAGATATTATTTTTAAACCCTGTGTTTTTCCCTGTATGTATTGCTGTTTATATTGGTTCAAAATTGGAAAAGTCTAATATCGTATTTTCCTCTATAATAAATTATAATTGATGAACGGGAATAATTTTTCAATTCATACAAATATTTATCATAACGGTGTTGGTATCCATATTGTCGTGTGTTTCATTATAATTTAAATAAGTAGGTACATCCGGTTCCTTAATTTTGGAATTTTACTGTCTCATAAGATATTTTGCCGACCCAAACGATCTGCTCTACATTTACCATCAGGCCATCTGGTCACTTAACCATGCAATTAAAAATTCAACTCCATATATAAAAGGAAATAATTTTAGCATATTTACAAAAACAAAACAGTTCCATAAAAGTTAAACAGTTTTGTGACTCGTATCGCGTTTTGGTTGGAAAAACCTGAAATAACGTAAGGGTGGATGTGAAATCTGGGTGGCGTCGCGTCGCAGGGTCGGTCGGTTGACATCATGGTTTGACTAAAGGTGTTACGCAAAGGGGGTATCGGGGTCCCGTTAACGAGCCATTAATGCAACGGCGCGGCGCGGGCGGGGGGCGGGCCGCGCGGCCGGCGGAGGGAACGGAGACGCGCGAGAAAATTGACACAATCAACACGACCGTGTTTGATACACAAATATATCTGGCACTGTACCTAGGAATTCTACCTTGGTGGTTTACTACGCTATATAGCGTGGACACTGTTGGCAACATTGTCCATAACAAATATGACCACTATTAAATCTCTGCGCGTTTTAATTTCAATGTTTATATATTTTCCTAACGCAGTACACTACAGATTGCCAAAACAGACAGCGTGTGAACTTATGTTTACATCACGGATGAGACACGCGTTACTTGAATTCCAATGAATGTTAACGGTTTAATTGACAAATGGAAGATAATCACGGCGGGTGTCCATTATTAGACATAATGTTCACTAAAACGGTAGGCGCCGCCGACTCGCGTATAGTCTGCCTATATTTAGATAATTGTATAAAATCATGCACGTAATTACTTTTGACCTTGGCAAAGGCAAGTTGTGGAACAAGCGATGTGAGCTCAGTGGTGCACGACCACTGCATACTGTCATGATTAAATTAAATTAAGACATCGCGGTAGTCGGTGAGTCGGCAGTCGGCACCTAATGAAACTCCAGTTTCTGTTCAAAGGTGTCAGTCCAGTTGCCGGCATTGTGCGCCGTGTCACGCGTGTGGGAGTCGGACATGTAAATAGGGATAGCGGAAGAAAGTGTAAAGACAGCTCGGGCTAGAATGCGCGTGTTTCATGTGCCAATCTGCTTCCTTTTACTCTTTATAGTCGTCCTACGCTGCAAGCGATTGTAAACGACGACATTCGTTCGAAAATATTATCGCGATTCGCAATTCGCGACGCGTACCTACTATACCTACGGCCGCGGCACTGGAGCAGGAAATATTACGATATAATATCCTCGACACAATGCTGCGAAAAGTTCCATGTGACTGCAGCCTTGGCATGAATCATTTCTTTACTCTCATCAGTTGGCGGTAGTCTTACAATTTGTCTTGAAGCAAAAATAGAAAATCCGCGTGTATAAATAAACAGGCATATAAGTATTTATACGAAATGTTACCGAGACTGATTCTAGACCATTAATCAATCCGGGAACAATTTAAGATAACGCGAATTCCGCACATCTCACAAAATATTAGGATTTACTCCTTGCTGTTCTAAAAATAGACTATAACTAACACAGATTGCGTAGTTACCGATAATCACGGATTCCTTGCTCATTCAAGATCAAGGGCGTATTCAAGAAGAACATGTAATCGCATTGCGTCCGATCGCATGCCAATCAATTGCTACTAAACGTAATAGTAATTGGAATATTACATAAACGAATACCTGTAGCATGCGATACTAATTTCAATCAAACTCATTCACCGTGCTATTCATATTTGCACAAAAAAGCATTTCAAGGTGAAGATCGTTCAAAAATAATTATGCCAAATTAGTGAATAATATTTTTGTGCCAAAGAAACTATTTTTTCTCATCTGAGGACACAAGAGTTTATTGAATGTCGTGGGTGCAAGCCGACCACGTGGATTATCACAAAGCGTGTGTAATATTTATTTACAAGAAATGTATGATTTGCCAAGGTCAAGCCGGCGATGCTAAATTGCTAATACGTTTTCTTGCGATAAAAACAAACAGTTTCGTTTCAATGTCATATATGTCATTTTTGTTACAAGTCCTCGATGCATCATTTTTTTTATTTTACATGAAAGCATAACAAAAAATGACAAATACCATATTAATATCCAACATCCGAGAATATAAAAAGCAAAGCAATGTCCACTGCTGTTTGCATTACCTGTATTTATGCCATGGCATTGACAGACCAGAATAATAATTTATTAAAAATAAAGGTATTTATAATTATTTTTCGTTTTCCGGAAGTTGGATAATATGGTTTAGTTTTAGTTGAAGTGCCTAATACTTTCAACTTTCAAGTGGGTCTCAGTAAGTGCTTAAAGTTCTGGACAAAATTATTTGTTAGAAAGTAAATGAATATTAATCTATAAAAATCTTGTTAGTTGAGACTTACTTGAAGATGCTAAAGTAGGCTTTTAGTAGAGCGCATACCATTATTTTCATAATTTCATTAAAGAATTGTTTTATCATAAATAACTTTTAGTAACTTTAGTATTCACTGTATTTTGGTTTTGCATTTCATTTGTAATACAGTTTATATGGTTATGCCAAAAATCGATGTTACAGCAATTAGTCGTTGATGGTTATCCCTGTTGTGTATGCCTTTACTTTATAGTTGTACATTTGATCGTCAATAACAAAAACTAATTACACCGTTTATATTACAGATTTCCGCCGGCCAGAAGAAGTTTTTGAATCGGCTCATTAGATATTTCTGTTTAAAAATGGACATTATCACGTAATTGGGTAAAATTGTAATGTCGAAGAGAGGAATCTAGGTAGCCATGCTATCTTACATGGTGCCCGTGGAGGAGAAGCCGCCCCCAGGGCCGGGGAAGGGTAGGCTCGCTCTCGAGCTGAGCGGGAGTCCCGGCAGTCCCGAGTCGGCCGCCAGACGGAACAGGACTAACATTTCCAAAGAGTCGTCGACGAGCTCGTTCGCAAGTGATCTAACGATATCTTCGTCGACGCCTACTGGCGCCCATGACAAGCCCAAGCATAAACTATTAAGTAATGGCACCAAGCACACTACGCTCAAAAGGTACGTTCACTTTGCTAGCTTGCAATATTAATATTTACCACATTTTTACTAATCATCATTAATGCCAACTCGTTAATCGTGAAATGTATTACTTAGTTCTTGCCTTGATCCGATCGATTTAGTTTTTTTAATGAACGTTCATTAGTTGAATCATTGTTTTTGCTAGAATTTTGCATTTAAGTTATGGATCATGCAGTAAACTGTATCTTCATGAAGACGTGTAGACGCTATATCAATTGAAATGAACGTCAATCACCTTAGATGGTGTATCATAATATTTAACCATTCGAATCTTTCACACCACATAAAAGCGGTAAAATGTACTCAATACACCTCAGCGGCGACCTCGCGGGTATTCAACAATGGATATAACTGTAACATAGTCTTCGCTAATAGCTCAGACAATTACCCGCCGGTGTCAAGTGATTTATACACTAACCTTAGCTTGGATTTAACATTTGCATTCACTTTCCAAGATGTGTATGAGTACACTAATGTGTAACAATTACAGGATGCAACTACAATGATTCTCATAGATTACTTTTAGTTTTTGGGTGAAATTGTTTTGAAATCATATATCTTTTTATTTAAAATACTTAAAAGAAGAGTCATATTTAAAATAAGTATGACATTTATTGAATTTATACTATTTTTCTGCTACTGTTCCGTGGTGGGTCCCAAGTAGTTCTTGTCATCCCACGTGTCGGGAAGTCTGACGGGAATCTTCGTCAGCCAACTCGTGTAAATTTCCAATTGACAATCCGGCCTAAAAAGTTAAGCGTAACTAATATTTTTATATTGTGTTGGCAGTCGCCATCTTGGCGAAGAAAGCTGTCTAATTTACTTGCATAGAATTGAATTCGTTTCACAGGAGTTGCATTAGCATACGCGCTAGTTCTCCGGCTGCATGAGAAATGGAGCGTCAAACCAGGACGTGCCCACAGGGAGATAGGCATGCAATATTGCGCCTCTCAAAACATGCTCCATATTTCCTTTTATATAAGACACTTTGGCCCGCCACTGCTGAGCTTATTTTCTCAAGAATCCTTTTCAGTGAAATTGCAACGACACTCTCGCACGATTCCTGAGACACTTTTGAATAGCGTCGTAATTCACGCGGCTTACGCCGTCCCTTTGATGAGTTGTGGAAAGTTATTGAACCACGTGGATACTAATATAACACGAAATAATACCTTTTTGTAAACGTGACTTGTCGGTGGCAGACTCGGTTGCACAGCGGGATGTAGAAATGGAAGGTATTGTTTGCGTAACAACCACTTAATTGAGAACACGGTAACATTCAAATTGGGGGATAAAAATTATTAAAACAGATTGCATTCAATACTTTCTTAAAGCGAGAAATGAATTTGTTTTCATAATTGCGTGGGAATGGTAAATGTCGAAATAAAATGAAAACTCACTTTGTCGATAGCCAGCCGATTTGTCCGGTGCTCGTGACGGGGACGGGCTTGAGTGACTTGGCAGTTTCCAACTTACTTACCAGTTGGGGCATCGCCGCGGCCGCCTCCCGTTTAATGACATCCGCCTCTGCCAATCTCTGGCTGAAATGGTCGTAATTTACTGGCCCAAGGTTAAACAATAATATGCGCTTGATAAGATCCAGAGCAGCGAGTATTACAGCCAATGTCAGAGGTAAATACACGGGATGTGGGTAGCTGCTGAGTAGCACACCGCGCCAAGACGATAATCAACCGAGGCGTGATCCTTCACATAGCTCTCATTACGCTGTTTAACAAGAGAAAATTGTTCGCAATGTGCCAGTTATATATATGCACGCCCAGTGTCATAAATTATATATGCTATTTTTAAATCAAAACCTTTTGCTACCAAAATTCTTCTACCGAGGTTGTTTTGAACATAAAATATATTACTTTTGCGTCCTACTTAAAGTACTAAAAGTAAAACAACATGTTCACTATTTACTCCAATATTGGTTTCAGATGCCTACAGATTACGTAATATCTACACAAATTTTGTATGGCGATTTTTCCGGTTAAATCGTTCGTGAACTAGGAACGATCGTGTTTGACATTGGTCTCGCATGAAACATTAGTAGAGCTCACGATAAATTTAATTCCCGTGGCGAATGTTCTCACTTTGATGCAGCGCGTGGTTAGGTAGCTGTACTTCGACAGTTACCTAGCTAATCTAGTTCCGACAAATGAACTGCGACCTTCTGGAAGGTGTAGCTATGTATACGCGTACGTACAGTCGCCGGCGACACTAAACTATAATGCGTTGTACATCTAATTGATCAGTAAAGACCAAGGTTCCGCGCACAGTGCATTTCCAGTGCATCTCTATCGATTCCTTGCATGTTTACTAGTTATGACTCATATGTATTAAGTGTGGGAACATTTTTTAAATTGAATAAATATTCGTGCCTATAATATAATTGTAGGATAACTATCAGCGACATGCTCTCCACAGTCGGAGAAGGTGTGGCGACTCATTCAAGCGGATAGGAATTGATATCGGGTGACAGATCCTATCATGCGAACTTTCTAACACAAGATGGATGGAATTCTAGATATTTTCTCATGAGATGTTGGAATGTAAATACCAGTAACAGTTAACAAGATATAACAAGATTTATTTTATTACTTTATAACAACTTAGTAATAAATAACAAGCATATTTAAGAATTACACGTTCCAGTTTATATGTATTCTATTTATAAGTATCGTAGTAATGGCAAACTATTGGTCTAAGTACCACAATGCCAGACGCCGCTATATTATACCTTACGTAAATTGACGACGAAAATCAAGATTTTCTAATTGACTCAATTGGGTCAAATATTCCGACCCACACGCCAATACCTTGGTCTTCTTTTGAATGGAAGGATGAATGAGGCCTTATAACCTATCTAGTTCTACTAATTAAAATTAATTGATCCCTTTATTTTCTATTCACAATACGAATGTAATGGAGGTTTATTTTTGGATCAGCAATACACAAAAAGAGGGTCGGGAAAAACTGTATTTAATGTATAATAAAGCATTGAGAACTTTTAGCTATGCTATAACCGTTCAAACCACATGACACTGGCAGAATTGGAGAATGGCAACACCGCAAAAGTCAAACAACAAGAACAGAACTGAACTGTAATCGATCAACAAAGGGTGAAAGGTTGCACCGTTAGACTATTGGTAAAGTTATAAAAATTAAACATGTGTAGTTAGTTGCAAGCGCATTTGTTTAAAAAGCGGCACTACAAGGAAATAACTTCATAAAAATAAATCTTACACTCATAAAACAAAAAACCTACTGCCAGTACTAAGGTCGGTACATGTCATAACTTTGCAATAAAGTTTTAATATTGTAGTTTAACAACCGACCACCGCATCTTCTCTGTGATGTTGAAGCTATTGTTATGAGAAGCTTGTGGATTATTTAATATTACGCATTTTTGTAATAGCGCGCTGCAGTAAAAATTTCAAGTCCCTCCGCGCCCGGAGTGCCTTCTGAGTGACTCCTTGAAGCCGACAGTCTCGGTTGCCTTTTACAAATATTATAACAGTGGCGGTGGATTACACAGAAACTATTTAGATAATTTGAAATTACTGACTGAGCGCGAACGACTAAGTCCGGGCTTTCGTAAAATTTGAAGAGGTATTCGTGATGCAGTGGAAGATTAAGATAGTAATAATTTTGACTTAAATATTTACTCTCTCTCGTCGAGCAGCCAGCTCCAATTGTCGAACCAGAGTTTCCTGCAATTGTCAACCTTCTTCCATTGCGCTCGCATCTGGAACGCTTCCGTGTTCGGGTCGAACTTCGGCCTTGGCGGCTCTTTCGCCATTGTTCTTGCGCCTGCGATAAGCCAATTACATTCCTATTATTTTAAGAACTACCTCAGCCAATTAACGATCCGTCTGGATGATAAACTTAATCGAATTCGAAGATAAACAAATTGTGCATTTTCCTTTGCTAGTACCTGTTAGTTTTAATCTTCACTTTGTTTTTTTATGCGAAGCCTGTCTTAAAGAAACAATTTGCGCAGTTTTAATCAGGAGTTTTCGTTGGCACGACAAATAAATTGACAGGGCTCAAAGTGTTTGTACGACGAGTAGTGCGACTTAAAAACAAAATACCACGTGATCCAGTCGATGTAATTTGTGTTGCAGTGTATTCCAGCAAAACGAAATGGACGCGTTACATAACATTACGTAAGATATAGCCGCTCGTATAGGAATGCTAGGAGCTAATGTCAGTTATAGTAAAGTGGGGCGGACATAACCAAGAATGTTAAGTAGTTTCTTACCAGATACGGTTCCGGAACTGCTTTTAGTATAAAAATTTACGTGATCGTAGGTTGCTATATTATTACATTGCAACTACTTCGATTAGAAAGTTTTTCGTGTATATATAATAGGTTTTGTGTATTGGTTATTTGAATTTAGATCTATATAATTTTGCTGTGTTTTTAGATACACTTCTTAATAATTGGTATAAAGTTTCTGTGCCTATTTATGTGTAGTTCTTAATTGTTATAGTATCTTGTAACTATTATGAGATTAAAAAAGGTTTTCAATGATTGTGTTTATTATGACAGTTGTGGCCCGTAAAGAACATTTCTTAGAAAAATGACTCAGAAGGAGAGGATTACCATAAATTGAAAGATACCTGCAAATGACAGCCTCCGTGGCGCAGTTGGTTAGACGCCAACTGTGAAACGAGAGGCCGCGGGTTCGATCCCCGCACCGGAACAAATATTTGTGGAACAGGTATTTGTTTCGGGTCTGGGTATTAGTAGTTCCTGATACCCACGACACAAGACTCGTTGTTGAAGCTGTTCGATTATGGAACGCGCTTCCTGTTGTGGTGCGACGGGCACAAACGTTGTCATCTTTCAAAAAGCTGGTAAAAGAACACTACTTTTCTCATTAAACTGATAAAGCATAGTACTATTTCCTCTATTCAGATATATTTGTAATATACAGGGTATATCAAGACTGCTACCGAAAACGAAGCTGGGTGGTAGTTTTAGTGACTCCAGACACAATGCTACTATATTTTGTGCAAAAATTGTGACGATTTTTTTTGCTTTATTTTCTATCGTCGGATTAGGGTGGCGTTTGTTTGCGAAATTTTTAGTTACATTGTATTTGTAGTCACTAAAACTACAACCCGGCTTCGTTTTCGTTAACACTCTTGATATACCCGGTATAGTAGGTATATTTACAAATTATTATAGGTGTTTATGTAAGTATTTATAATTGTATCTATGTTTATATGTATACTATATTATATTACGTATGTGTATTTATTATGTTACGTAAAAGTATTATTTATTTAATTATTTATATCTATCTATCTATATATCTATTGGAGCTTTTCTTATCTTTGTTTTACACTGCCCTTTCTTTCTCCTTCTTTTATATCCATCCAAAGGTTGTCTGGTAGAGATCGCTTTTTAGCGATAAGACCGCCTTTTGTACTTTCAGTTTATGTTATTTCTTTATATTGTGATGTTCTATTTGTTTGTGTGCAATAAAGATTAATAATTAAAATAATTTAAGACTCGATCTTAGTGTGGGGTCAGGACTATATATGTATGTGACTGTTGGGTGTATTTATTTATTTATTTATTTGTATAAACAATATTGCGATTATTCAATATTCGTTTAGTAAGTTTATTAAGACATTGTTTGCGTATTTGATATTTGGAAAGAAAGTAAGATTTATTCATTGTTGATACAAAAAGTACAAATTAAAAGAAAACAAAATAAGAAAACCATTCCAACACAAGAAAATAGAAAATATTGCAGTTAATAAAATAGTAATAAAGTGGTAATAAAGTAAAAAAAACGATGATACCTACAGTGATAAATTTGGTTAACCTAATGTTTTATCCAACTAATTGTGCCAACAATAGGAACATTCATTCAGCTTTGTGCTGCAGTACCTACAGCTGAAGCAGTACCACAGCGCTGATATTCAATGAGGTACCTAGGTGACATCCGGGCCCGAGAGGCGACGGCAAATTGCCATCACTGCGCTATTGACACACAAGATTCTGCTACTCACACTCTTGCGGAGTGTTCCGCTTGGGATGCTGAGCGTCAGATCTTAACCAACCAGATTGGCCAAGACCTTGCTTTGCCTACAGTTATTTCGGCAATGCTAAGTGCAGAATCTTCTTGGAATGCCATGGCCTCATTCTGTGAAAGTGTTATGGCAAGAAAAGAAGCTGCAGAGAGGGAGAGAGAGAGGGTTGATCCCACTAGAAGGCAGAGACGAAGGCGGCGTTAAATAAGCCATGATGGTACATTTAACCAGACGAAGACTGGTAGATTCAATGTTGGTTTTCAGGCGGTCAATATAATGGGGCTTGTATTGCTGTAAACCATACCACACAGACGCGAGAAAGACAGGTGATGAACAATATCATCTCACCTCACGTAGTGCTAGATAGCAAAGTGCTAAAGGGGCTTTGGTGTGTTCCTCGTGAGATCCCGAAGTCCCTTATTTGTGCTGAAGGTGGTCATGGGGTTTTTAGCCGGTAAAAATCCGGCTTACCCTGTTTATCATCCCCAAGGTAAACAGGGATCCAAGAGGATTTTCCCCATGGAAAAAAAAACAAAAAAAAGGTGACATCCGGGCAATATTTCATAACTTTTATTAAGATTCAAATGTTTCTTTGTTTGATGTTTAAGATCGAGCCCAGTGGCATGGTGTGCCAGAGGAGGGGCCTATGTCCAATATTGGATGCGAAAAGACTGATGATAATAATTAAATGTTTTAAATAAATCCATAATATTATAATTTATTATGACTTAAAGAATAGGGAATGACCAAATTAATATTTCATATTACAGTTAATCTTATAAAATTGGTATAAGTACATAATAATATTAAATCAAATTGTACGTGTAGGGAGCATGGAAATTACATATTCAACACTCTTTAATTAATTCATAATGATTCATGTTGTTATACTAATGTGCACACTACTTACAAAATAATTAAATGGGTTCTGACTCAAATATTTGTTATTTTAAGTGCTTTTATCTATATTTATTCTAGTGATTAATATTTTTGTGTTTTGTATAATTACGACTTGCTCGTAATTTAAGAGTATAACAATTGAGGTTTATTCACTAAGATTTCCATTGCCACAACTTTTTAAAATATAAATGTTTTAATGAAATATTCGTAAACACGTCATCATTTTAATGCGTACGTGAACGTTGTTGTAAACTGCTTTTATTAGATAAATTAATTAGTGATGAATTTATAATGTTAATTATAAATTCATCACAGCCAATATTATTTTTATTTACCCCTATCCATCACCTATCAGTGTTTTAATTATTATTTATATCAGTCTATAATTACTATAGCATGTTTTCAACTTCCATACTAATAATTTAGTAGCTATACAAAGAAGTAAGTAGTTCATGGTCTGTGGAGTTTATTTGGAAACCTTGTAAATACAATTTTTTTTAATTTTATATCCTGATCGTTCGATTTCGAAGAACTAACTTACATTACTAATTATGAAATGTCTCAACATTATGAAATGTCGTAATATGACATCAAATGATATTTTAAATGGAAATTAATTGTGTTACAAATTATTTAACAATATACATAAAACGTACCTTTATATTCTTAACTTGTAAATTATAACAAACGTTTCGAGACTGAGTATTATTTATGACGTTTTCTTTCAAGTATTAAAAACCAAAAAGTTTTACATGCAAAGAGTACTTACATATATTTTTAACAAATTAATAGAAATGTGAGTATGGAATTCCAGAAAACGCAGTGTGAATGTGTGGCCCGACGTCTTATTCTCCCCAGGAGTGCTAATTGCTTTGTGTGTGTTTTTCCATTCGACATTATTTGAGGATTGCATACTTCTCGAATGGCCAGGCATGTGTCCGGAAAAAATATATAAAGGAAATTTATTCCGCAGCATGAACAGCAGACAACTTACGCTAAATCTACAAAAGCATTATGCAGCAATGAGAGTTTTAACAGTAGTCGGTCCATTTATTTGAATCTCACTATTAGTCTATGGAACCTGCTATAATTCTTGGTCTTTAAACGTAACGTGAAGAATGTATAACTTATGTGGGGTCCGAACTATGTATGTGAGTGTGGGATGTATTTTAATTTAATTTTCTACGATTGTTTATGGAAGCTTTAAGAGTTAATAGAAAACCAGCTTAGGTCTGGATTTCAATGATTATAAAGCAGCTCTACATAGGAGACTATTGGGATTAAAAATTCTCTTGAACCTTCAATCGCCTTGCAAAATGTGTATCGGCCACGTATTGTTTAGATACAAATATCCTACCACGGCTACAGTCAGCCGTCATTCACTACTTGTGCTGTTGTATTGTGCGCGTGTCAGCTGTCAATACCATGCCTGATGTGGAATCGGGAGCCGATAAATAACCATTCTTAGAGAAACAGTTCAACACTCTAATGGTAACCTTACAGAATATTTTCTGTATCGAGAGGCGGGTTGGCGGGCGCATAGCTACTCGCGCTGACGACGCTCGGCCGGTCATCAGCCTGTCATTTGGCTACGTCATCTTTGTGACGGTTATACTACCATATATTTGTCGCCAGTGACTTGTTCATTACTCATCAATACAATACGTGCAGGTATAGAAAGTATTCCCGGAATGTTATCAATGGAACTTCTTACAAATTAGCATTTAAATAAGTTCCCAAAAACCTGACTATCAGAAAATCTGACTACCCTAAGTATACCAGCTACTGAAATAATAGGTAAACATTTTTGAAACCTGAATAAAACCACCAGGTCGCGCTGACCTCAAGCAAATCTCGGTCAAGGACGGACGAAAGAAAAGTACTGTGTGTATACATCTGAAATTCTATAACTCACATATCACTATGGTTTTAAAAGTTACCGATTATAAATAAAGAACTTTATTGAAACTTTATGGGAATACAAAGATACTTAACCCAAAGCCAAATGATTTTATATACATAAGTGTTCAATTGCATTCTGAAGCCAAAATAAACTGAAATAATAAAAAGAAAAGTAATTGACGTTGATGATCAATTACGGGCTTTCAGCGCCGGAGGTTGCGGGACGAACAAATACGGCCTCTGTAGCGCAATTGATAGACACATAGAGGAAGCGGGTTCAGTTTTTTGCATAGATATGGCGAGAAAAACGCTGATCTAATGTAAAGTGATCATCGTCACCCATGAAATTTAAAGCATTTGTAGAGCTGGTGCGTCCTCAGCCTTTCAAAGGGAAGGGAAATGGAAACGAAAGAGAACGAGAAGACGAAAGATGTATCGGGCCGCCTTCAGAAAGCTCACTGATCACTCATCGGTTTTCCGTGAGATGGTAGTCCCGCCCCGGTCGAGATGGCAAAACACTGTAATTAAAGCCTGGCTTTATCACTAAATAAATCTATCCCCACACCAAAACAATTATTTGAGCAATCATTAATAAGTATTATTTTCGGGTTTGAGCGATCTGAGATCCAGAGACTTGCGTATTTTCTGATACCTACAACAAAAGACGAGTACCTTAATGCGGGATTGTATGTGATGGTTAGGTGTTGGTATATATGATTATTACTTTATGTATTTTCTAGCCAATAGATTTATTATTACAGGATCAATTACAAAAAATATTCTAGCCATATTCTACATTTTCTTGCCAGTTTTTGGATATTATAGACTATAGTTGTTAACATGACATCTTCGAATCCGAGTGTAAAGATAATATTTTTCGTCCAATATGAAGACATACACCGATCTAAATTCTAATGGCTTCGACTGGGTAGTAATTGAACTCCTTTCAGTATTCCGAGTGAAGGCAATCGATTTATTGATACTGGCTGTGTATTTACTTATATAACAATGGCCTTGGTGCTTATAAACCACTTCTTAAATAATTATATTACGTTTTATAATGCGCACTTTCTCTCATACAAAATCGATTTGGTCGAAAATGTTGCATTTGTGGCCTTTAATTACGTGTTTACTTGAGCAATGATGTGAGTGGGATACCTTAGATGTAAATAGTGGTATATAGAATGGACTGGAATGGACTGTGCAAAACGACACATTTTTGTATAGTGAATGGGGGAGAGTCTTTTGCAGCTTTTGTAAAATTAGTGAAAAAAATATTCTCATTCGAAGATGTACCGGACGGAAATTATACAACTATATCAACCCTGTTATTAATCCGTTGCTTAGTTGGTAAGACGCCAACTTAGAAACCAGAAGCGGTGGGTTCGATCCCCGCACCGAGACAAATGTTCGTGCGATTCACAGATATTTGCTTAGAGGTCTGGGTGTTTGTGAGGCGGAAAAGTCTCTCGTAGTTCTTGATACCCACGACAAAACACTTAATTTATCTTAATAACCATGTATACTGTTGGTTGTATTTATACATCAATATGGTCATTCGACGTACTTGTAAATCAATTTTCAATGTTTATTTAAGTGAGTCTAAAACACTAAGATACATTATGACCGCCGGATGAACTTTAAATGGAATTGATAAAGTATTATTATAATACACTTAGGAAAATATCTCTGACGCTTAATGCAATTTTAAGCGGAAGGCTTAGTTTGCTCCCGAGACATCAACCATAATCTAATAACTGCCGGGTGACCACCGCGTTTCCTCTATTCATTGCAATATTTTCCTACTTCTCGTAAGTTGCCTTTATTTTTATTTTATTGTATTCAGGGTATATCAAGACTGCTACCGAAAACGAAGCCGGGTGGTAGCTTAGTGACTTCAGAAATAAAGTAACTAAAATTTTGCAAAAGAAGAGACGATATTTTTTTCCTATTGTCGTGTTTGATTGTGAAATTCATTTCTTTTTCTAAAATAATAGTAAACACCCTTTTATTTTTAAAGAGTATGGTGCGCAAGGGTATTAATTATTATTTTTGAAATACCTGTTAACCAAAGACGCGGGATGATATTAAAAAAAACACCAAGACAAAATTGACGTCTTTTTGTGCGAAATTTTTAGTCGCATTGTATTTGTAGTCACTAAAACTACCACCCCGCTTCCTTTCCAGCAAATTTCACCAGATAGTAAGTGATTATCGCTGGCTATGCGTTGCCAACATTACAGAATAGGAAGGAGAGGAAACATATGGAGAGAGGAAAAGTCTTTTGGATCTCTGGCAATGTTAAATACGGAACAAATACGAAAGCAAAACCTTTATATTTCGTCCCCTTTGTGTAAAACAATACCTCGATTTTCAAACGCGCCTATGACTACTGCAGTTCGATCTAGTGTGACTCCACTATTTTGAATACGCCCTATAACCGATATAGAACTAACGTTTGTTTTGTTTCAGGGTGTCATTTGGAAGTTCAAAGGGGTCTATGGTAGAGACCCTGATCTACGAGAGCCCTCTGCAGGAGGAGCCCGAAAACAGTCCCCCGCCTAGAGTGCAGGAGACCGCGTTCCCGTACACGCCCGTCGAAGACGAGTACGTTATATTCATTTGAGTATGTTATTATTTATTTTCATTTAAGTGCACTGTAGCGATTTGATTTACATTTGCGAGTAACGTACAACTGACAACGATAAGCACACCATCTCGAGTACCAAGCGCGCAATGTAAGTAAAAGTGACTCCTCATCACGTAGTTTCATGGACATTTGATCACGCCTATTCTTCAGAACAAATGTATCTCAATCATCTTAAAAATAATTCAGTTTCTTTGAAATAAAGTAAAGCGAAATAGTGAAGAGTTTGGCCGCAAAAACACTTTTTGAGGAATTAATTAGAAAAGCCAAGTCCGAGTCGGCAGGGGTTCCGTACCAGCGGACATTTTCAGTCCTCAACATTTCCTGAGAATTATTCTGGCTTATTAATACATGAATATAATACTCTTATTAGTCACTACAATTATTGTTAGGATTCGTTAGTTTGAATGCAGGATGTTAGTAATACAACAAATTGGAACTTATTACGTAATTGGATTTTCGAGATACTCCTAGCAACTAGACTGGAAATTGTGACGTCCATCCAAATAAATAATTTGGGCCGAAATCTTGAAACATATTCTCATACTCTATTGTGAACATTGTCATCATCATCATAGGTACCCGCTCAACAAACCATCTTTCTTTATTGTGAAACCCTGACAGATGTACTTGGAAAATGACCGAATAAGTTTCCGTTTGAATGATTTCTGTTAATGATACCAAAAAAGCGAAGCGCAAAAATGTCCAAAAAACTTTAATTTAGTTTTTGGATCACGATTTTCGTGGTAACAATGAGGAAGCGGCGTTTATTTACGTAAAAGTGATTGCCAAAAGCAAACTGAACCAGAGTGCGCTTAATTAACATCGCCAGTAAGTAGACGGGGGCCGAGTTTGTAGTATTTAATGGCAGTAAATCCCCCTCGAGTTAATACAGACCGAATGCCCCCGATTTTATCGGTAAACCCACTGCAACGCATCGGCCACTCGGGGACCGCGTTCCGAAACGTATTCGCTTTGATAAAAACCTTGTGTCACTGGAAAATAATTGTTATTCGCGCATTTGTGTGTTTTTAGGTTACACTAGGTCATCCGCAGTCACACTCTTCACTACTTGGCAACTTCTTCAACTTTTATACACATTGGAATGAAATATACTTTATATTTTGGCATTGTGGGTGATGATGTGATCTGATAATGCTAATGTTTCATTTTATTTAGAAATCAAATGTATTTAACACATTAAATACCGATTACTTCTCTTGTATCGCTCGGAGTTTTCGTTGATAGTATATCTAGTATTTATCAATAATGAAAAAAAGAAGATTTACTACTGTGGTTCTAGGATAAAAACAAAACTATATAATAAAATAAACAGTAAATGGTTAATTTTTCCTAAGTAAATTATCTAACGTACATATCTAATATTATCGCACGTTTAGGTAAAAATTAAATAAATAATCATTTATGGATTACGAGAGGCTAATTTCCTTAGTTATTTATCCGTGTAATTAAAGCGTATCGTTTGCATAAAATTGCGCGCGCGAAGCATCGTTCGTTCATCGCTGTTCCGCAATCAATAAATAGCATCCCATGCCGACCATCTCCCCTTTTATTTTCTTTACGTAACAGAGTATATACGTGTGAACGATCTCTTTATTACGACATTGTCATCATCAGGGGATGTAGCGTCGTCGGTGAATGGTTTTTGGTTAGCGTTACTGTTTGTTTATCAAGCGCCGTTTTTAGTAAGAGTTTTAGCTGTTCGAATATTTACGATCATCGAGATCATTTGTAATCTTTGTAACACAGTGGAGTTAACGTTTGTTTAATTCATGGACAACAAATAAAATATAAATAATATCTATTTAACGCATTGTTTGAGATATATTTTTATAATACGAGTATATACAACAAGAATTTATAATAATATTCTAATAGTATTAACATTTCCATTAAAATAATATGTGAAGACAAAAAACTGTTCCTAATATTTGACATTCGGATGCCAAATGATCGTTGACAATTTAGATTTTTGAAAATTAATGTCATCTTTGATAACGGTTCAACATTAAACGAATTATAAATTCTTTTAGTTTCGACTGCTTAATGTTATTCTTTCTTTTTATTTTATTGAAAGGCATTGGTAAACCTGTTATTCTTGTTAATATACTCGTAGAATCAGAACAAAATAATGCAGTGGCAATGTCATATTAATAATACAATTTCTGTGTAGTAATAATTATGCAAAGCAATAATTATGTGGCGATTAAAATGTCCTAGGGACATCGATAAGCCCTGACTAGTAATGTCCATATACATCAAATATGCAATAGTATCGATTGAAATTATACCGGGTATATCAAGACTGCTGCCGAAAACGAAGCCGGGTGGTAGTTTTAGTGACTACAAACACAATGCAACTAAAAATTTCGCAAAGAAACGCAACATTAATTTTTAATGATTTTTTAAATATCGTAATTTTTGGGTGGTAAATCCATAGTTTTTGCTAAAATAATAATTTCAACTGTTTTATACCTTAGGGTATTTATAAATAAAAGGGTATACACTATTATTTTAGAAAAAAAAATGTATTTACCACCAAAATATGGCCATAGGAAAAAAAATACAAAAAATATTGTCGCTTTTTTCTGCAAAATTTTCTATTGCATTGTGTTTGAAGTCGCTTAAACAACCACCCGGCTTCGTTTTCGGTAGCAGTGTTGATATACCCTGTACTTATTGCTATTTGTTCAGGCATTTCTTCCTCAAATTCTAGTCAGAAATAGTAAATTATTACATTTGTTTCGGGATTAGGATCAAGAACTAAGTTCTCGATCATTTGAGTACTATCGAACAATACAGTAGCGAGCACTTTTATTTTATCGCGGTGGCGTTTTAGAACTAAATAAATTCGAAGGTCAAGAGCGAGCCAAGTGATTTTGTCTGCGTGGTTTAAAATAGTGAGTACTAAAGTTAAAAAGTATTTATTGGTGATATTATTAAATTAGCTATCTAACGCCCGAATACTGGAACGAAACTTAAATATAAGTTGCGCTTAACTACGTTAATCTCATTTAAATGTACTGGCTAAGTGGGCCGTGCACTGTTAAGAGCAACTTATTATTTGAATGGCGTTCCAGTATTCGGGCGTAAATATACTAAATATTTGAACATATTTTGACAGCTTCTGTAGCGCAGACGGTTAGACGCCGGCTGTGAAATGAGAGGCCGCGGGTTCGATCCCCGCACCGAGAGAAATGTTTGTGCGGCCGAATAATATTTCTATCATGTCTGGGTGTTTGTGAGACCGAAAACTCGCTCGTAGTTGCTGACACCCACGACACAAGATTCGATCATAGTGTGGGGTCAGGACTATGTATGTGACTGTTGGGTGTTTATTTATTAAGTTGTTTCTTTATATTATAATTTCAAATTTCCACTCGCAATCGTATTGTCGATTTTAGAGGAGGCCCATGCTTTGCAGTGGGACGTATATGGGCTGACATAGATTAGAATTTCATTTTAGACACAATAGTATATAAAAATATGTTACTTACGGACATTGTTGATGTTAAAATTCGAGCGAAAAAGATTTTTGTTTTTATTTACACACAAGAATCAGATATTTGAGGAATAAAAACAGAAATAATTTTGTTTCGTGATCCTTTAATTAAACGGACACATCGCTGAATAATAATACATTTTAGGCCGTACAGAATTAAAATTATTTGAATACCGGGCTCCTTGCGATGTACGCATCCATTCAGAAAGAATTTAATGAAAGTCAATTTATAGAGCTCAAAATGAATGTTGGAAGGTTGCCTGAAATACCTTTGTTTTAAGGCACTGGAAGGCTCTGTTTAAATGATTATGTCTTTATACAGGTGCTGAAGACCTGAAAACGTTAATTAAAACCACATATAGGATAGTGTCAACATTTCCTACACTAAAATAATTAAAATTAAATGGTAGAGGCATTGGATATTTTCTGTAATCATTATTTTTTCATTTAGTTGAATGAAAATTCAGCTTAATAATTGTTAATGAAACAGTTATATAAGTTCTCAAATATTCCGAGATGTGGCACCACTTTTTGCTGAAGTTGAATGTTGTTAACATAATTTTTTATTTTGTAACACAAAACTATCTCGATCTGGGGTGTTTTAATTACCAAATATAATACAATGGCATTGAAGTCATTTATATACAAGAGTGAATTAGAGACCTCGCTTTGCAATCATATAGTATTACAATTGCGCCACCGAGGCAAAATTTGGACTTACAAATTATTTATTCTTATAAATCAAGGTTTGTGGGATGACGGCTGCATAAGGCTTCCCTGTGAGGGTGGCAGATGCTGAGAGGGCAAGGCGAATACTTCAAATATAACAAGATGCCATTTGATTAAATTTATTTGATTTGGTGAAGCCGGAGCATGTTGTATGAAGTTAATTATCCTCTAAATCTTACTGTGGACGTTAGTAATAATAAACTAAAATTATAATAACTTATAATAGTATTTTATCAGCAGTTAGAGCTTAATTTTAAATCAATCAGAGATATTAAACAAATAAACGTACAGGAAAGACACAAACAAAGTCTAAGTGAAGACACTATGATAGAAGTCGTGAGTATCGGAAACAACATGAGACTTTTTACGTGACAAATGACAACACTCAAACCGGAATTATATATGTACTGCTGAATGCCGCGAAAATGGGGTTCAAAAACCGATGTATAGTTAGAAACCATAGCCATTCTTTAATATCGAGTGATAACCAACAGTACCACAAAGGCAGTCTAAATAAAATCTTATTAGATCCTAGCCCTTTTATTTATAAGGACTTCAGGCAGTTTTCAAATGCCTATAATTTTATACGCGGACAGTGGAAAGATTAATATAAACTGACTCAAAATGTTATTCATAGACGTCAGTAATCACTATTCAGCTCTTTGGTATCTCAATAACTTTAAGATGACCCTTGCTTAAGTTAAATTTTAAGCAGTAAATGGCGGATTTCTATCAGCTGATACGACGTTTGATATGTCTTTCTAGTGAATGGAATATGTTTTTCTATGAAGTGGCAATATTAGTTATAATATGTAGAAAAATCATTATGAATAGCAGATGTTAATAAATGTTTTATCTCCTCTTAACATGATTTAACTAATTTACATTTATGTGGTTGATTAGCGGTTTCTTATAAGGCGGTAGAAGTTTTTGTCCCCGCTTGTATCCCTACAGGCATATACAGAGATGCCACTAGCGCCACCTACATTCCCTCGGTGTTATTACCGTCCCAAGCTATCATAGCGGGAGAGAAAGCAGGCAACTGCTCACTTTTTAAATTGTAAATCTCACGCAAAGTCGCCGCACTGGCTTTGGAAGCTGAAACTATGGGGTTTAATGCACAAGTTAGGATCATTTGTGAGTATTCCGCAGTTTTTAAATCTTAATTAATCTCATTTGAACTTCTTTTATTGATGCGATCTTACGCCCATCTGATGGCGCCACTTTGTTCAGTTCTCTTTTTATCTTACATCTTTTTTTAATGGATTGGTCTGGTAGTCGAGCAAACAGGTCACCTTATATTTGGTGATTACAGACGCCCATGAACATCCACTACGCTTGGAGCATAGATGAGGTGCCGGAGCATCAAATCGGGAGGTGAGCGAGAAAAAAGCGAGAAAGGATAAAAAGGATATACCCCTTATATTAAGTGGATGCCCAATAAATATGACCACACCGAACGACATCAAAACTATCTCTTCACGTCGATCTCCTTTGAGGCAGTGGTACCGCCCCGTATGAGCCTGACAATAGTGTGGCTCTACCACTTTAAAAAATCACTTCCTAATATCTAAAGTCTTGCGGCATCTTTATCGTGGCGGTATAAAAATATAGTCTGCCAGGCAAACCCAAATAGTAAAAGAAATAAAATATGGTTTGAAAGAGAGGTCACACTACAATGGTCGTATAAACCGTAAATGAGACCTCCGAGTCTCGCCTTTTGTATTCGCTGTGACCTTCCGCCCCTTGCATTTGGCCTCCAACTAAATGTCTAACGCCCAAATACTGGAACGCAACTTAAATATAAATGGCGCTTAACTACGTTAATCCCGATTAAATGTACTGGCTAAGTTGGCCGTGTGCTGTTGAGAGCAACTTATTATTTGAAGGGCGTTCCAGTATTCGGGCGTAAATGTAGTATCAGGTAAACTCCGTGAGATTTAAATTGAATTCGTAATTTAAATTGGATTCGCCGGTAATTTATATGTTCCAAATAGTTTTGATAATTTGTATGGCGCGATGTATATTTCCATATTAATCATTAATTGTACGGATGTTTAGATATTTGTTTTATTAAGTTTAGTATACATATAAGTATACCATTTCGACGTTTTAGATTTACGATTGCAATATCAATCAGAGAGGACAGTGCAAAACTATTTTCTGATAGGTACAAGTTTTTGTGGCAAATGAATGCAAAAAGGTGCACTAGCTATGCTTTAAGTTAAAACTAAAACAAATTAGAATGTGTACGCATAAAAATAATCTCATGTTGACATAATTGCTGATTATTTTTTCAGATTTATATCCTTTTGACACACATTATAATACAACTAATTGTAAAAAATAAACTAATATATCAGTATAGTAGCTGCCTTCCTTAAAAAATATTTTATGGACATGTGTATAATTCTCACCCTCAACTACGGAGCGCAAATTTGTTCACCAACAACCGTCAAAGGTCCGCCCTAGGGGTTAGCTGTGCGGTTAGCTAACGAGTCGACAGTGTAAAAACTCAACGCTGCGTTCCAAAATCATAATCACCGACGTGACTTGAGATAAGCTGCCAAGTTGAAACGGAACTGGCCGTTCTGTGGCCTTTCCCAATCTACCGCTTGTACTATGACTATTGGGCGCTAGTCACTACACAATGGCTCCCCAGTAGCCAAAACCGACAACGCGGTAGGCCCAGAAGAAAGACGAACTCGAATCATATCTTCCGAAATGGCGGCAAATAGTATCTGACTGCGCCAATTTTATTTATTTATAAATAAATAAATAAACATGATCCAGCTGAAAGGTGTGATATTGCTTCACAATAGTTCGTTTATAAAATCGAAACGTGGCAACATACAAGTGACTTGATTGCACTTCGACACGAACTAGGGTCGCTAAGTAATTCAATTTCACGGCTTACATTGATGCGCAGGACGGGCTGTATCGCTCGCAGCAATTTCCTATAGGACAATAGACCGATACTGTGTTATTATTGGAGCTAGGGCGTGAGAAATAGGGGAGGCGGCATGGCAGTTTGCTTTTGTCACTTCCACGGTGCGTCTAGCCTCAGTTCAAAAACTCTCTTTAGTTATTGTTATAATAGCAATTTTAAGTTCAAATGGTGATCAAAATGTATGTTAAATATCGTGCTAAAATAGTCAAATCCATATATGTTATTTATTACCTCAAGATGATATTAGTATTTGGATAATTGCCTAGTGGTCTTAAAATTATCCTCAATATTTATATAAAATCAGTTTACATAACACTCATTAATAAATCGATTGTAGTTATCTCGTATACTTAAATAACGTAAAAAAATACAGCTCAGTTACAAGTCGGTCATAGCGCCATCTTGTAGCGAGTAGTGATATCAATATTATAATTATTTGAATAATGATTGTACAATCATGCAATCGTTTTATTTTTTAACAGTTACATAATATGTATTATTTTATTTTAATTATAATTGATGACAAAATCTTTTTTTAAATTATTATTTTGTGAAAATCAATATCTTAAATTGTACGACTCGATTCTTGTTGCTTCCCATTCATTCAATTGTTTCCTCGGAATAAATAAATAACGTTATCAGCGACTGTAGTGTTAAAACGTTATTACGTTTTAAATATAGCGCTCGGAGCGCTATTTGTGATGACGTCACTGCGCGAGAACGAATAGCTACCGCTGCGTGCTCCACTCGTTTCGTTCCATTCCATTCGCCACGGACTGCGAGCGACTTCCGCGAGATCGATGTAGTGGGAAGCACTGTTTGTGAAGCGTCGAATAAACCAAACCCTACACAGCGCTCGCTGCGCCGATGTTTTTATTCGTTCGATTTAATGTAAGTATATAAATGAAAGTGGTAATTCGTTATCAGACATAAAGTGACAAGTGTTTTCTCTAGTGAATGTGCTTTACCAAGGTATGTTATTTACAATATACGATAATCACGTCATATTCTGTGGTGCGAACTGGGTGTTCACTTGTCGATTGTTTCTAGATTTTCCCTTCGCATATTTAGTGAAAGTGTCGTTGTAATTGAATTTTTTATCTTGATTCGGATCAATATCAGCGTGGCGAGTGATCGCCTGCACAGGCGTATCGAATTGTCCTTTCGGATTTGTGGTTTTGTGCGGATAATTCGGTCACAATGACGTCATGAGTACTGATTTATAAACATGAAACGACTTTCGATTCCATCCCGCAGCCGGGAGCACAAGGTCATTACTCACCACATACACGCACTAAACATTGGCATTAGTTTTAAAAGCTCTATTTATAATGGCATTATCAGCGATGACCCGCGAGCGAGGAGCCGCCCTGCCGCCGTAGCCGGCGCGCCGCGGCCCCACGGCCCATGCCCCATGCCCCGCGTCTGCTTCCAGCCTTATAACACTATGTTCCTAATTAACACCGTGCCCGGTGCCGTGTCGCGATTCCTGTCATCCGTGCCCCCTCACCGCCAGACCTATTTCACAACTCCCCACAATAAAACAAGCATTCCAGACAAATAGAACATATTCTTTAATCTAATAAGCAATGTTCTAAAAAACGCATTTAAACGTGCAGCTGTGTGAATAACTGCTGTATGGGTGTGCAAGTAAGTCTCTTAACTTTATTAAGGCATTTCTGAATTTCAATATAGTAACTATGTATGTATGTGTGTGACTGTGCTGTGCCTGACCTACATTGCTATGCATAAAATCTATTTGATGTAAGTTAATTAAGTGACAGAAAGCCATATGCTGCTGTAAATTGAAACTCATTGTTAGCTAACGATGCAATTAGGCAAACTCTGGTGCCTAAATGTTATCAGTAATATTAGCCAACCTTTGTCTTATAACTTGCTCAATTAATATATAATTAATGATATAATATGGAAATTAATTGAATTGATAACTCCATATCTAAGTCAACTGGCAGTAGATAATTAAACTGTGTTTATTATTGACATTAAGCAACAAGTATGACAAAAAATAGTTTTGTTGTCACTGTAGAGTTGTGATGATCACTCGCTATGAATTACTGAGGTGTTGAAATGAAATATTGAGATGCATGAGATAAATATTATGTCTTATCTATACACTAATTTAGAGTTTTAAGCATAACATGCTACTGTAGACGCCAACAATACCATGAGCAAGCTATACATTGTTATATTAGATTGCAATAAAAACAGGTGGTAAACAAAAGTGATTCATGCACACAACATGTAATTTGAACAGCAAAAAATATGTGTTATTTTTCACCAACAATTATTAAGATCAATTGGTGATTGACTGCATGAGTCCACAGATAGTGTTAATAAAAACTTTAATATGACTTCATTCTCCATATAACAATAATTGATTGTGGAGTGGGACATGAGTGTGCATCGAGCCGACCTTGTCTATTAGGCTTGTGATATTTCTCTATTTTTACCAAGATATTGAATCATACATGAAGGATTGTGAGTGATGTCAGATTTTCATTTCTCATGATGCTTTAAGTATTATGTGGGTGTTGCCCTAATTTCTTAAATTTACCATCAGTGCTGTTCTTAAAAGTGTGTCAGTGAGTACTTGGTGTCCTGCAGATTTTTATTAATGTCAATTTGCAAACTTTGAATGAGATGTAAAGGATTGTGTCCTGCAATGAGTAATAGTCTGTTAAAATTGAATCAAATGTCACATAATAAGTTTTATGAAAAGTAGCCCTGTTAACTAGACATACAAGATTGTTGCTAAATATGGTGTGGGCGGCGTATAAAGTCATCAACTAATAAAAGAAGAGAGAACTCGTCATTGAATCACCTTCAATGTTAATGTGTATTATGATGACATCTGCTACACTCAATGACAAACCTTGTTGATTTTTTATGTGTTTTATGACATTATGTTAAGGTTGAAAGTTGATTATCTATTTTTATAACTGATTGTTCAATGCTGGCGAGCTTTTGCGAGTACTTGTATTGCAAGGCGATGTTGCATAATTTTACATAATGCCGACTGGTTTTATTATTGATATATGTACTATAAAATGTGTGAGTCTTCTCTTTGGTCACTTGATGTCTTTGATATCTTTTTCGATTTATCAGTGCCTAGTAGTGGGTTAGATACATAAGAAAAGTTCTTTATTAAAACATTTATAAAGGGGACAATGCTGCGAATAATGAAATAAAGAGTAATACCCATTACAGAAGAAAAATAGGATGCGATGTTGTAGTAATATTACTGTCTGGTAGATTTATTTACTTTCAAACTATTATTAATTAATACACACCTATGTGAGAAATGGAATAATGTTCTTTATACAGCTCATAATATTTTAGCTCTAGTGACGATGATTTATATTAATGATATTTTAATATTATGAAATTAAACTCATTATCCAATTCCATGCATTAGCTAATGGATAATCAGAGGTACGAGTTTTTAGAGGGATTAAGTTCTAGTCTGAAAGTTTGCGGCGGTGTGCACGGAAAATGTAACGAGATATAGCAGCGAATATTCCCACCCAGCGAGGCTTAAGTGATTCAGATCGCAACCTTGTACGCCGTCCACCGAGATGACACGTTCACGTAGATAATACGATATGAATTGGACCACACAACAAAATTATGACCTTTGCGCATTATTTATAGCGGGTTTGTTACGAATGCATTCTACGCTTTCAAATAAAATCCTTCTTTATCCGGTTTGAATTTATCCGTTTATAAAATGTTGTTTATCATGGGTTATTTTAGTTTTCTTTACAGCAATAACGTGAAACACGCGAAAAAGTGAACGTTAATTATAAACCGTGATAATAATATCTCTCGGGACTTGTTGATACGATGTTGTATTGCAGTACGAAATGCAAGCATGATTTACTATGCGGTTCAAGTAAGAATAGGACTGACCCTGCGCCATATTGGTTCGTAGTAGCTGTCAAATCGCACAATTTAGGTAGGGTGAGCAAAACAAGATTCCTTAAAATAATATTTTTGTTGAATAAAAATAATATTTTTAATATTTAATAATTCGTAAAAAAAATTATGAATGAATAATGTCGTGTTATAGTTACTCTCTGGCGAATAATTGCATATGAAGTAAATAAAAAATTCAAAAAATATACTTTTTTAAGCTATTTATGACTAAACATTATTGTTTATGTGCCCATATAACATTTTGTAATTGTTTCAATTTATTTAGTTAATTTATGTTCAAGAATTTGATTATGTGAAAAAAAAATATAATTGATGCGTAAATATTTTTTTGTTGCTAACCATACTTTTCGTGTGATATTTGACAACTAAAGGTCATTGACGTTCCTATTCTTATTTGAAACGCATAGTACGTATTTCGATTTGTATTTAACTAGCTCACGTCAACAGCTCTAAAAAAATCTAGCAGGGACAATGTCGTATGGAGATTTCAGCTCACTAGAACGTAGCAGACCATGACAGTTATGAATGTATCGGACAAAAGAAACCTATTTATTTGTATGAATTACCATCAAACCCCCACGGGAGTATTCAATCACTGGCTGGTGACGGTCCATGGTAATTCAGATTTCTTATTTAATACATTCATAGTTTATCTACATTATAGTAGGTAGTAAAATTCGTTACTAAGTCCTACAGTCATATAAATAAATTGGCATTTGCCTGCAAGCATGGTATGGACTATGCACATGACAAAGGGTATTTCCGCACTATAATTTGATAAATGGCTAATTTATCGAGTAGGGAATCCCATAACATGTTTCTTCGAAGAATGGGAATATAAACGCTGTAATTATTTGTTAAATGATAAATGAGCTCGCTTGCTTTGAATGCTGTCCCAAAATATTACGCGAAGTAAAACTACAAAACCCATTGAGATTGTAGATTGTGAATCCCACGCGAATCCTTTCGCTTTTTGGCAACGTTGCATGTGTGCTACAAATACAATTATGTATTAAAATGCAATATTTTTGAAAGTTATATTGTTAATACTGCTAAAGACAACATTCTAAAAATTATATTTATTTTTTTACATAATCCACAATTAATAATCAACAAATATTGAACAATCATTTCGGTGTACATTGAAAAATGTGACAGGATCTAATATTAATATCTATATGGATGGTCATAGGTCACCGTGGCAAATTTCGAATATACATAATATTATGTAAGTTGCTAGCTCAGTCATGGGCCCAGTATCGGACACTTTCGATTCTCTAGTATTGCTATTCGCTACGTGTGTGAATGCATGGACATTTTATCAAACATGGTAGCGGTCTCGCACCTCGTTTCGCATACGCTCGATAAGTCGTCGATAAGTTTTGCTCCATTTTTATCATTACATAATTGCTATACAGTGCAATATCGTGGCGTACATTAGACGCTAATATTTGTAGCGTCGTGTTTGGCACCTTTTTAGTTATTTCGTGATAAAGTACTTATTGCTTTAATGTCGCGTCATTGGTTAAGTTAACGATGTTGATCTATGTTCGATTTCCTGAACGGCAATTCGTTTAGGATGGCTAGACCGTGTAGCTGGTGGTAGATTATTCCTATTTGTCTGCATAGCGATTCCTGTACGCGTTGTTGGAAAACCTTTCATTGTAACACGAAATTTAGTTACACTTCGGATTCAGTCTATGTGTATCCGATTACTGTATGGTGTAGAGTGTAGACCAATGGGAGAAAACCAACTCCCCCTGAATACTGTTGGTTGTGGTTTGCACTATACTAAACCAAATTAATCAGTTTATTCATGTCATTGTGTTTCAGGCATATTTGCGAAATATGCCTGAAAATAGACGTTGCCTTCATATCTACTAAAGCCAGTTCATAATACATGAATACCTGACACCTTATATGCATAAAATATAATACATCGTTCATATCCTACGTCAAATTAAGTGGTATAAAAATATAGTTTACGACCGGCTACGGCTCGCGTCTTTGTGACTTTATTATCCTGTGATAAAAGCCTCGTTGCCCGGGCTATGTCACTCAAATTAGATAATAGAGCCTCGCGGCAGCGCTGTAGTTAGTTACCGCTAAAAGGGTCGTTTCATTTGATTTTTTATTCTATTATGACAATATAACTATAATTAAACGTACATAAGTGCAGTGCAATGCAATTTATACCCATCGTTATACGGCCTTATTCATACTCATTTCCAAAACTATTTTAGCTATCGAATGTTTTGTCTTCTTTATAATTTAATTTTGAATTGAGTTGAGGTGTTCGAAACATACATCATTCGATAACTGATTTAGGCAAGGATTTAGGCTTATGAACTGACAATGAATAATGACATAACTTCTATTACCGACTTGATCTACACCAAATATAATAAGCTGAACCTAGAACCCGACATAATTACATGGGTCCATACGACGGGACTTTAACTTGAAGTAACATAGTCCCGTCTCATGCTAGCTGAACTTGGGGCCCTACTCTATAAATCCGAAACGAAGGTAGAAATTTCGGACGATCGAAGTTTATATACGATACGAATGTACCTACATATACTTATGGTCGTTATTGACTTATGGTCGTAACCATAGACTTATGGTCGTAACCATAGACTTATGGTTACGATGTACGTTATACAAATTCAAACTTTTACAAAGTAGGTACATTCGCATCGTATATAAACTTCGATCGTCCGAAGTTTCGAACTTCGTTTCGGATTTACAGAGTAGGGCCCTAGATTGCTGGAGCATCAATATAAAGGTTTATCAAGACTGCTACAATCTCGATATAATCTGTATAATCAAATGTCTCCTCATATCTTTTTTTATTTTCAATGACTGTGTTTGTGGGCGGATGGTATCACCCACCATGAGGTGTAATGCTACCTCGTTCATTACAAGTACAATTCATTCACCTTCAACGTACATGAAAAGCAACAAAGTTGTTTAAAAATGCATGAATACGACCATAGTGTAATTATGAAGTGCATTGTAGGCGCGTGGCTTATCGTGAAACATTGCAACTGCGGTTAGAATTGTTTCCTTGACGCCTGGCCAAGAATGGTCAGGGAAAACCATACGTAGAGGTCTAGATTCCCAAGCTAACGTTAAACGACAGATAAACTGTTTGGTTGATGATAAGATCTCATAATTATCGCATTCATTCAGACTACAGTGTATGCGCGGGTTATTGTACCTACGGCGTAATATGTATCGCAGATGTCCAGAATGTTTAGCTATTAAAAGGCTGTAATTGAATTACGGGCTCCTCAATGTGTCTGTGCATTGCACGCAAACGGTACAAAGCTGAAATTGTGTTTGGCGTCGGCAATCATTTTGTCAATTTCTCATCTTTCACGGCGCGTTGTCCCGCCAAAAATGTTTTTGTACTCGGTTTGACAAACGTATTATCATCGACCGTCCTCTCCTTTTTGGCAACTCATTTGTTTTTCGCCAATTTTAACATTCCCTGTTATATTTGGAACTAGCGGCCCGGCCCAGCTTCGCCTGGGTGGAGATGTTCTTTCACTCCACTCCACACCTGAAGGCAGCCTTTGTGATATTGATTCGTTGGTGGGAGAAGTCGTGGGAGGCGCCCGACGTGAGGGCCCAGTGGTGGCATGCGCGTGAGCTGCGCGCGGTACTGGACAGTACTTCGGCATTGCACCATTACTTTTTTTTTTAAATACATGTAGCCTAAGTTACTCCTCGTTATATCAGCTACCTGACAAAAAAAAAGTCCCGTCAAAATCGGTCCAGCCATTTCAGAGATTAGCCGGAACAAACAGACAGACAGACAAAAAAATCTAAGGTCATGTTCGTTATAGGTATCGTGTATATAACGATAATACTTCGACATTTTTATTTATTTTCACTTTACAAACAGACACTTCAATTTTATTTATATGTATAGATTTTCTGTAAAAGTGTACCCAACATTATAAATTAAATTATGGGCTGTGCGTTCGAATGAAACACGCGATGTCTATCCTTCGTTGTCACAACTCGCTATTGTGTAAGCATCATTTGCGCATTAACAAGAATTTTCCTTACACGTAGGTATCTGCGCAACGGAGTGCTCTTTGCAAATTGCATTCGAAAACAATGTTTATCGCGATAGCCTTAGTGTTGGTTTAATCACAACCGCAAATAAATTTCAATCTGAATAATATCCACAAATTAAGTGGAGCAATGCGAATGAGTGTAAATCGAGCTAGTTAACGGGATGCGTTTCAATTCGTTTCGTCTGAAATAAAAAGCATTGATGGAAACGTAAGAGGACGTCAACTAGGGAAACTAATTATACCAAATTGTTAACTTTTTAATGTATTGACTTTTTAGTTTTACGGAAAAGTAAGATGCGCATGTCGCTATTACGCTTTTACTCTAATATATACGCATAATCTCATCGTGCAAAACCTGAAGTCACTATACCAAAGGCTTCCATTTCATATACCTAACTTCCATACGCCAAAAAGGTCACTCTGCATCTGCTTGCGCTTTACCGCTATATTTCTGTTTGTAACCTGGGGTGACTGCGTGTGGTTTCAGATCGGAGCGTTCTAAGGTACGCGTGTCGTTCTACCAGGGCGCGCGGCCGCAGTGTCTGTCCCCGCCGCCGCCAGCCGACTCGCACGCTCTCTACGCGGCCCTACTGTCGGCCGCCGCTAACGGTCACATGGCCGACCACGCTATGTACAACAGACAGATCAGGTCAGTTCACAGATTTCTGAAATTATAAACAAATAATAAAAAAACACCCAACAGTCACATACATAGTCCTGACCCCACACTAAGGCTAAGATCGAGCCTTGTGTCGTCTCAGAAACACCGTATCTGGAAAGAAATATTTGTAGGCCTCAAAAATATTTTTCTCCACTGCGCCAGGGAGGTTGTCAACGAATTTCTCTTTTTGCTATGTGAAAGAATTTCCCTGTGAACAAATGCCATTGATGAACAAATGCGTCACAATCATACTTTGTAGATGCATCAGAAATAGGTACGAGTACTTATAATGTTTTACAAAAAGTATAAACCCTAATATAAAAAGTATTACGGAAAAATTGGTATGACCGAGGGCGAGGTTGGTGAGCCAATGGTCCGCGTGCCATGGATGGCACACGACATGCTAAGGGCATGTCACCGATCATAAAGTTCATTGTCAAGTCTATGAGGTTTTCTCAAAACAAGAAAACATATTTCGCATTTTTTTATAGTAGCAGGTAAATGTAATTTTCCCAATAATAATTAATTCATAATTATTTAACGGCACTTCTATGCCCTTATTGAAAACTTCGTTATAAAAAGGCACGTTGATAAAAAAACAGTCAATAATGACTTAATTATTCTAGGACTCTATGCCCTAGGGCAGCGGTGGCGAACCTTTTTATTCTTTATTGTTGTTTTTATTGTTCAAATGAGCATAAAGGCAAAAATATTTCGACTCGCGCACCGTGATGATATCAATACGATGTTATGAAATATAAAAATTGTTTGAGCATCAGCGCAACTTCCGCTTCCCGTACACAATTAACACGTAAAGTAACTAGATATGGGAACCTATTATAATCAGAAGTTTCCTCACGTATGCACAACAAAGCGGCCAGTTTTGGACGCTAGAATCGTTAACAAAACGGTTTTTCAAGTCCATTCAATAATTTGGTAACACCAATGTCCAGACGTTTGATAGTAACGGTACTTATATAGGGGCTGAGTGCTTACCTATCGATAACATGTTTATACAGTGGCAGACTCACATGAATAAGTAATTGTGAATACATATTGTTTTTCCACGGAAAATATCTCGAATGTGACCAATTGGACGCGACAATATTCGCAATGAATTCGCACAAACAACACATTTGCATAATCATTCTCCTCTGACGCTTTGTTTTGCATATTTTAATGTGTTTGTGATATATTTTTAGGATTCATCCCTTTTAACCTACATAAAGAGATTTTTATACGTTTTCCAACTTGTTTTGGAGTTTATTGTTAGTTGCGATTTGAGTTACACGCGTCTATACATTTTAGATTTCACGTGTTATATAAATATTGTTCTGTAATAAAATGATAAATCATAAATTAGTGATACATTGCACCGCGGTCGTACATCGAGTTGAGTGTGTGCACGCGAACCTGCTATCAGCCATTATCAGATACGAGGATTCCTGTCAGGTGGTTTATGTACCGTGGTCCGTGCACAATGAAAACATTACGAATGTATAACATTGTTGTGTACACACAATGATGTCACCTTCACACATGTTCTTGAATCAATCCATTTTATTTAACCACATGCTTATGTACTTACGTAATGGCTCGTTAATTTTTCTACGTTCGCGTATTGGCCGCACAAATATAACAGATGATTAAAAGTTTACGTAATGTTAACAATAGATGTCGTGACTCATGTACGTGGTTTTGTCAATTTTCGTGGAATGTTTTGAATAGTTATGTTTGGTTATGAGTTATAAATGTATTATTATTGCTGTATCTTCTATAGGAATGACTTTGTCGAGGATGTTATGTGTATTGATAGCCATTAGTGTTAAAAGTTGAGAAACTAACCGAAATAGCGGAGGTCGAGATGAACTATGGATCCTCAAACCGCCTATGATAACGCTAGGCGGATACAAAGAATAACCATTATTATTAGAAAGAAATGATAACATAATATTGACTCGTTTTTATTCACGACTTCGCTCGCATAGATGATAGAACAAAATAATCATATCTAATCCAATTTATCGAGAATCAGGCACTTCCCCGGATTTAAAATCCGATTACTTCAGAGTTCGGCCTGTCATATCATAAAAAATTGGTATACGTATACTGTATTTTCTATGCAGCGGACAATTCAATTTTCTTTTAAGGAAGTGCTGTGGCTACACAAAAATACGTTTTTAGATTAATTGTTACCCCTCAGATTTTGTTTCAGTACTTCTAAATACGTAAAGTGTGGCTTGTCATAAAATACTATTACTTTTGTATAGCGAAAGAGAGAATTTCATGAATTTAATAAAAATACCGGATAGGTCTCTATGATCGTATTAAGTCATTTAACAGTAATACAAACAGATACTATAAATAGCTATGTAAAAAACTTTTATGGTCATATGATTTTCATACAATGTAGACGTTGCCAATTGCAATGTGGTGACGGCATTCCATGTTGTTGAGTTACCTTTGGGCCTCGCCTAAATGAGCGACCAACCTTAATTCACAATTGGTCCTCTATTAAGTGGGGTAATTTAATTTGATCAGATTCTGTGGGACCGAATATAGAGTAATCTGGTGTTCGGCCATGCGAAAAACTATGAATTCCATTAGTCCCGTCAATGACAACCTTTGTAATACTATATTCATGCATTTTAATATGCTTGAAATTATTTGTGTACTTCTTTTTTTTTTTAAAGTGAAGGGTGTTAGGTCATAGTTTCAGATAACGATAGAAAATTTGTCTTGTAATGAGAGTAGGACTTTTGTGTGACTTTTTGGCATATATATTTTTTTTTGTATTAGTGCATGAACAATGTTGTTTGACTTTAAAAAAATGGCATGCCGTTTCATTAATTAATTTCACATAACAGACGCGATGTGTTTTCAATCACTTCGTCGTGTTAGTATAAAGAAAAAAAATATATTATTATTTTATTTTTTTCAGAATAAAGAGCTGCATGCTATTTAGTCTAAAGCCGCTTGTAAGAGCGCTTACTTGATAACTCCAATTGATATTTAAATAACTCTTGAATAATAAGCACTTTTGATAATAGTACAGCAACACTCAAGATGTTAAGTACTATTAACGATACTAGCAGGAATTATTTTATTTTACCGCAGTACACCGAGTACAGGTCGATGTAGAGTCCTTTGGAGGAACGTTTCTCTAATGTTCAGTAATGAACTTACTGGAGCTGAAGAGAGAGAGAAAAGTACACCAAAAGCGTTTTTTTAAAGTGGCACTACTTTTTGTCGCGCACCTAGATTTCAATGTAGTGCAATCCAGTATCTATTGGCGAGAGGTCGCCTTTTAGCGTTCGACATAGCTATAACTGGTCAAAATCGGATACACGCTGTTTGATTCTGAAACACGACACAATTTTGTGTGTGTTTAAAATATCCTTTTTCCACCCATACAAAGTCCATTACCAAAGAAAGGAAGAAGGTACTTCTCCAAGTTTTAATATGGCGAATTTTCAGTTCCTACCATAATAAATAAATACGTCAAACAGTCACTTTTATAGTTCTGACCTTCTCTTCTGTCGTGTGTATCAGGAACTACGAGAGATTTTACGGTCTTAAACACCCGCCCGGAACAGGGATCGAGCCCCCGATCCCTTTTTTTACATCTGGTGTCAAACCAACCGCGCCACAGAGGCTATCAAAACATCGTCTGTAACCTTGTTAAATATGTGATATTCTGTTGTAGCACGGAGAGCGGGTGGGACAACCCGTTCCGCCCGGACGGCGACCTGAGCCGGGAGGCGGACGAGATTGTGTCGCTCATCAAGGGCGGCAAGCCCATCACGCCGACCCCAACCGCCGCGCCGCAGATACCCCTGTGCGACGACGAACAAGAGAAAATACAAGCGAATGATGTTAGCGTGAGTGACACATATTTTTTTATAGCTGAATTGCGTGACGAGCATAACATTCATGATATGGTATACGTTATGACCGCTCATGGACAACAGCAAATCCAAACAATACCGTGAATCACAAATCAATCCTTTGCAGTCCACATTCGCCATCCTGAGACATAAGATTTAAGTCTCGATATGTACTTATTCTGGCTACACATAATCTATACCCATAAAATAAATAGGATTTACTTTGTAATATATCAAATGCAATGATGGTGGTCGTGGGTTTGAATACCAGGGCACCTTTGATTTTATAAGTATGTTGCCAACCCGCACTAGGCCAGCGTGGTGGACTATATGGCCTAACCACTCTGAATCGCACTGTCGATTGTAGAGGAGGCCCGTGCCCTGCAGTGGGACGTATATGGGCTGATACGGAAGTATACGAGAATGTAATTGAATTTGACACATTTTTGTAATTCCAATTTGACTTGGCCCGTCGCACACGGAGCTACTCAAAAAGAATTGGTTACAAACTACTAATTAGTATAGGGTATCTTGACCTTGACTTCGTCTCCGCCCGTACATTATCATACGAGGTTCGCTCACTACGCGATTATTCACCAACACGTTGGTAACGCGTTGGCAACTAATCTCGTGTGATGCGTCGAGCTGCTCTACTGGATACCCGAGTTTACCGAGTGTTGGGAAAAATCAAAAATGAATGATCAAGCCTTAAATATTCAATTTGTATTAATTACTACACGAGATAAAACTGCACCATATTTAAATAGCTTTCCTTGGACATTCTATAGACTTCTATATTTTTTTATCTTTTTCACTTTAGAATATACATACGTATGAGCCCAAATCTCGCGAATATTGCCTAGCGTTGTTACCCGGTGCTTTTGTAAATAGAAATAAAAGAAGCGACTGAAACCTTGCAATTTGAGTAGATTCGTGTGCGAAGTAGTTTCTAACTGATTTGTAATTTGAAGTTGTTGATTATTTCTCTCATGTTTGAGTAGCTCTGTGTGCGAAGGGGGTTAACTTTCCTTTCGATACCTAGCAGTTTGATAAGTTCCTGATCATTAAAGTGTGACCTTTGTCCATATTTGCTTTTAATATTTTTGTTTTGATATCACACTGGTTGTACGCGAGAGCTGTCCGTCTCGAGCAAACCGTCTTATCTCAAATAATACATCTCATAAACAGCATTTAAAACAAAAATAAGATAATATAGAAAGCGGTTTACCGTTGAACCTTGTGAACAATGATTATAGCGCTTATCTCTCTCGCAAGGTTATGATGTGCATGTAAATTTGCAAAAAATAAATCGGCTTATTTATATCTTTCTATATACGTATCACAGACCGGCCACGATATTTCAAATGCCAGGTCAGTCGCACTAGCCTATCGTCGTGTGCAAACAGATTTAGTAGTGTTATTCATGATTCCCCCTTATTACTGCCGCTTTGTCATCTAACTTCCCAATTTTTAAGTCGGGCACTGCTATTGAAAGATAAGAGATTTGTCGCTGGTTAATTCCTTCTTTACACACTTGTCACATAGGGGTTGACCTCACCGAACCCACAAGGTTCAGAAGAAAAATACCCTAAATCGAAGATAATGTAGAGGGAATGATGATAATGTTGATGAAACTAAATTAATATGTTAGGACGGAACGAAAATAGCTTTATAGTTTCCGCTTACCTACCCTTATGGGTACCGATACAGGGCTGACGATTTATTTATGTAAAAAAAAAGAAAAATATATTAATAATTGTAATGTATGTGTAACAATGTGGTGTTACGTTGCAGGCTAACGCTCCGTCTTCGCCCGAGACGAAAGTGGCGAGTCCCGTGCAGCAGAACAGTCCGAAGGCGATGAACGGCACGAAGAACGGCGCCGTGGGCGGTGCGGGCGGTGGTGTGGGCGCTGTGGGCGGTGTGGGCGCGGGCGGCGTGGTGACGGGCGTGGGCGCCGTGGAGGTGCAGCGCTCGCCGCCGCCGCAGCCGCAGCAGCCCGAGCACGTCACCATCCGCAAGAAGCCCAAGTGCAAGTGTTGCGCCATACAGTAAACCCGCCGTACGCGACGTACACCCGTTTCTTCTGCGCTTCACACCGGTAACACGCTCTGCTTACCCGCGGCGGCACCTCGCCGACCCGCGGTGTTTACTCGGTGCTAAATATTCATTTTTCAACTTGTTTTACATTCGTAAATCGACCTATATTGAGATGAAAAAAAAATATTTCTAATCCGGAATGCCTATGTGTTCATTGTACTATTTACAAGCATCACGAGTGTGTTTAGGCGTGTATTTTTGTGTAATCTTTACAAAATGATATTCGAGGCCCGTTTCGCAGTATTGCATAGGTGACTATGACTTTTCATTTGTCTGTTATTACCTTAAGGTGGTTTTTGATAATAGTTTTATGTGCTAAGTTTTGTTCTTTGTTAAGGTACAAACGCGAAAGTATTTATGTTTAGCTAGTCTGAGAAAAATATGTTTTGGATGTTATGTTTTGTTGCAGACTATTTTTAAATACTTTCATTATCTGTGAGACTATATGGGAGAAAACAAACAGATTGGTTCGACGAGAGAATCTCAGGGAAATTACGAGAGCTTGCCAAAAGAGAAAGGCTCACTTAAAATATATACTTACATTGTTAATATATATGTATTTATCGGCATCACTAACACGGGAACTTACATATGTGCTCATTTGATATCATACGACAGAAGATTCTTATGTCTTAGCTATGTAGAAATTGTAATTTATTTAAAACTGTTATTTTAGAGTTGAATCTGTGTTGAATAATAATAAAATACATAATATAAGAGCAGTTTCATGTGACCTGTATCTTTTATGGTGCGACGTTGCGATAAGCTAAAACAAATAAATTGAGTATATGAAGTAATAGAATGTGTAATATTTAGCGGCTGGCGGCGCGCACTCCGTACATATGTGTTGTAGTGTGTTATTGCGTCCGCGTTCCATCGCCTGACAAGTCTTCACGATTGATCGACTAGCCAATTATTCATATGACAAATTGACGGTCACATGCGTCTGCTTTAAATGTATATTTTTATATCTTTATTTATTAGAAGTATTATAATCCCTATAGAGTGGCTAAACTTTATCGAATGATAACCGTGACTGGATAAGGTAGATCAGATACATATATTTTGTCAACATTTCTCTCAGGCTATTTTTGAATGCTATATTATTTAGGCAGTTGTTCCGTAATATCTCTATAAGCGTAATTGATGTTTAGCTCATGATGTGTGTTGATGTGGCGAGAAGTCTCATGGTATTCATTACGTCCTCTAAAGACACCAACACTGATTTGACTGGTTTTCTATAAAATTAACCATTTTCAATCTTATTATAAATGCAACGAATATTATCAAACATTTGTTAGTAGAAAATATGAATGCCTATTCCACCTGGTTCCTAGACGTTTCCAAAGGTGCTAACATCTTGTTTGGAATGAGAATCGCACGATCATGGCACATCTCGCCGCATGCTTAGATGTTCATTGTACCATTAATCCATGTTAGTTGTACACCCAGTAGCATTCAAGACTAGCCACGCCAATAAATACGATTAAGTAAATGTTATTACTGTTGTTAATATTAATCGTAGACTCCTCCAACCACGCTTGCGTCCATGCAGTCGACACGAAATCTTTTGCACTACGTCTATATAATGATTGATTCTGATCGGTACACCGGAATTAAGTCGTTACTAAAGTGTTTACATGGGAAGTATAAGACTGTATTTATTTGCTTACGAGACGATGGTGTCGAGAACCGCAACTGTTAGTACGCCGGGCAGGCTCGGGCACCACTACACCCACGCGTCGAGTCGACAATGCGGCTGTCGCAACCTGAAGCGGTCCCTAACCGCTTCGAGAAGTCAGCTTGATAAACTTGAATGGGCGATTTTCTTTGAAATCCAAAAGGCGATATTATATTTGTAATGTTAAGAACGGCGACTGTGGCGACTGGCGGCTGAAGTTGTTACGTGAAGGACTTGATTATGTGTATAAAATCGGCGGGGAGACGGCTCCCGTCAAAACGGAATAGCGTTCTTAAGTTAGCTAGGTTTAATTAGTGAGGACATAGTTAGGGTATCTACGTTATTAAAACACACAATTGTTTTGTTTCCGCAGCGAATGTGTTAACTTTGTTAAACAGATAAATTATTTTTGATTTCGTCTAGGTTTTGTATTGGTAAGTGGCGCTCGAGAGTGCCAAGTAATTAACAGATTGAATTAAGTAAACTGCGATACGACGAGTTTGTCTTAAGAGCGTTGTTATACGCCTGTCGGGAACGTTAGTCGAGATAGCGTCGTAGATCCGCCTCCGTTTTACCTAGCGTGGCTTTGCTAGCATTATTCGTACGGATCGTTTGGCGAACGGAATGAGTGACATGGAAGTGAGATTGCGCTGTCGATGGCTTCATCTCTCGACTTGTATCACCTGTATAGACACCGCAGAGTAGTTCAGCGCACTGTACTACGGCCATCCATGCGCTACCGAGTGTCCGTACTCTGTAGTTACACTTCATCACATATTTCCTGTAAGTCAAGTATGTTACTATTTTCACTAATAATGCGTTAATAGCTAGGTACCATTCCGGCCTTTAAATCTCATTTACTTGTCTTATCGATAAACTGGCTTGTTAATGTCATGTTATTTTTTATTATTTTTAATGGCGTAAATAGTGCGTTTATTTGGGCACAAATATTTTTTCTTAATAATTCCTATAATTATATAAATATTGTATGAGAGTCCAAAACATTGGGTTTTATATGACAGAGTAAAAAAAATATTTCTTGTTCAACTTATATTTTCAATAAGAAAAATATTTTCGAAACGAAGTAGCAGATATGTTATACCTGATTATAGTATTATGTTAATCCTTTAAGTTTGCGACTCTCATATACGCTGCATGCATATAATAGTGTAAAATATGAAAAAAAAATATATATGTATGTTTTAAAATATTGACTTGTATCATCACCTGTTAGTATTTCAATGAACGAAGTATGTTCCTTAATAAAGTTTTTTATTTACAAGTAAAATACTGGCATTAAGGTTTCATATTTAAATAATATTCAAGTAAATGTACACCATACTTCATTGATTAAAATATAGAAAATATTATTTGTGTAATGTGTGTCACTACCACGAAATCTAAATGTGAATAATATGTTCTTATTTCCAATATTTTATTGTATTACCTAAATGTTAGTGTAATGCAAAACTTAAATGACATATTTGTATAAAAATCTTTACTTTCTATTATATTATTGTCAATGAATATGTACAAAACAATTACATTGTAATTATTTATATTAAATCTTTAAAGGCGAAATTTGGTTTCATTTAGTGTATTAAGTTTTATGGGATGGGGAAATATTGCATGAGTGGAATCTGTATGGATTGAATACCCATATTGTTTCATACTTACCAAACAATAAAAAAAACATTTCCTTGATATTTTAAGATACCCAATTTCATTTCACACGACATATTTTAATGATCGAATTCAGAGCTCCTAAATAGATGGTAAATTCTAACCGACAATACTGTTACTATCTTCTACATTCTATAGTCTAGAATTCTACTCGTAGAAGTACGTAAATTACCAGCTGTCATTTACAGTTTCCTGGTCAAAAAAATATATTATGCTAGAACCATAGATTTAGTATAAAAGATATTGCTATTTAGTTCTATACTACATCTATTGCTAGAACTGAAATATGTCTATAAACGTTAGCCACGAGTTTAACTTATACAGGGTATATCAAGACTGCTACCGAAAACGAAGCCGGGTGGTAGTTTAAGCGACTTCAGACACAATGGAACAGAAAAACTTCCAAAAAAAGTGACAATTTTTTTTTTGTTAATTTTTTCCTATGACCATATTTGGGTGGTAAATACATTTTTTCCTAAAATAATAGTGTATACCCTTTTATTTATTTAATAATCTAAGGTATAAATGAGTTTAAATTATTATTTTAGCAAAAACTATGGATTTACCACCCAAAAATGACGATATTTAAAAATTCATAAAAAATAATTGTCGCCTTTCTTTGCGAAATTTTTAGTTGCATTGTGTTTGTAGTCACTAAAACTACCACCGGGCTTCGTTTTCGGTAGCAGTCTTGAGATACCCGGTATACTTTAAAACAGAAAAACAAAGTCTTATTTTTATTAAATAATTATTATGTATGTATTTAGATCTTTTTTGTTCTTTACTTTTTCGTTCACCTCACGATACCCCACAGTTGCCTCTGTATCAGGGCTTGAAATACCGGTAAAAGTTTGGTATCGTTAATGGAGCTCGAAGGAGGTATCGGTAAATTCATAAGTAACGATACCCAATTTAACGTTATTTTAACGTTAAATGTAAATACCGGTACTACCAAACTTACCGATACTTTTAACGTTATGAGTTTATTTCGTTACCTTTGCTCCCGGCAACTCGTAACGTTTGCTAACCAACCACATTTATGCGAAGAGCGTGGCGGCAGTCGGCACGCGTTTGTGATTAAATAAGCACCAAATAAATAACGGGCAGTCTTCACAATTTAAACTTTAAAGATTTGGAATTTTACATCTTTTTCTGAGAATGGGTAAGTTTATTTAGTTATTTAGACAATTGAAAAAATATACGAGAGGCCGCGGGTTCGATCCCCGCACCGAGAGAAATGTTTGTGTGGTCCACAAATATTACTTTCGGGTCTGGGTGTTTGTGAGACCGAAAAGTCTCTCGTAGTTCCTGATACCTACGACACAAGACTCGATCTTAGTGTGGGGTCAGGACTATGTATGTGACTGTTGGGTGTTATTATATTATATTATTATTAATTTATATATATTTTATGCATGTTACTCATTTAAATAAACAGATCTGGAAAATATTTTTTATCCCGAAACGAAAACAAGGGGTGTGAATGTGTGTATCTGCGTATCTGTCTGTGACAATTTTGAATTAAGTCGCCATCTCTTAATATCTCAAATAAGTTTTACATCAATCGCGTGCGACAGTTACACGAACTTATTAAAAAATATATATTTGGTTCTGGTAATTTTGATTCGGATTTAATTCTAGAGATAGTTCTATTCGATATGACAATGCAAAACATAACTTACATAACTAATGTGTGATGGACGTATTATTTATTTATGACAATTATTTTTGTGTTCAATATCACAATAACTTCCTTATTCATCCCTACTCTCGTATTTCCAATTGATTTAACATAGGTAAACATTTATATACACACACATAAACACATACCCTATTTTTTTTTTCGTTTTGTCCTTACAATACTGATTCTATAAAATTCTTGGTGATAGTTAAATATTCGTATTGTAATATTATGACTATATTTCATTTCTTTTTAGCAAAAAGAAGTATATCACCTGACGTTTTTGCCTCCAAACAACGGATGTCTTATGAAGAAATAGATGCGGCACTAAAAGCTAATTTACGCGATGAAATACAGAGAAGACAGCAAGTAGGTGAATGTGGCGGCAAGAAAGAAGAGTCCCATTTGAAAAATAAAAACTGTCCAGACTGTGTTATCGTTTGTAGCGACATTCCAATTGATGCAAGGAATGACCATTTTTCAAAATTAATTCATGACGAACTACAATTTATCCCTGCCCTGCATGCGGACACGCGTTTATGCGAGAATTTTGCATTTTATACACACCATCAGAAGTCGTCATTCAAGTGAAATAGATTTAACTGAGACAGAGGAACATTTTTTAAAAGGTTAGGCGAATGCGGCCTGATTTACTCCGTACGGGCAGGAAAGAGCTTTTATTTTGAATAATTGAATTTTGTGTTATATTCCCTATCGTTCTTATGTGTAATCGTAAATGTAAATATTTAACTATAACTATTGTTATTAATAAAGATGCTCCTTTTATTCACAGAATAGGGAAAACAAATAAAACAAAGAAAATGTTCAATCATTCTGTTTTTTTTATTTGGAACATAGATTTGGAATTAATTACTTATTACTTTAATTAATTATTTATTGACTGGCTGAGTCCTGACGGTTCTACGAGAAATGAGATAGATTTCATCTTGACGACGAATAGACTGATGTTCAGTGATGTCTCTGTGATCAACAGGGTGAAAACCGGAAGTGATCACCGAATGGTTAGGGGTACATTGAATATCAACGTCCAATTAGAAAGGCGTCGCTTGATGAAGTCTACGCTCCGACCTACTCGCGCCCATATCCAAAACCCCGAGAGCTTTCAACTCGAGTTGACAAATCGCTTTGATTGTCTAAAAGAAAACCTTGCAGTGGACGAGTTAAACAGCGGTTTGGTAGAAGCTGTCCATACGGTGGGATATAAGTACATATTTTAGACCTCGCCGTAGAGATGGACCACAAAAACTCTCGATCCAGACTCTTGACCTCATGGCCGAATGTCGATCTTTGACGCTGCAGTCTTCCGTTGACGCCGAAACATATCGGCGGCTCAATAGACGGATCTGGAAGTCCTTGCGACACGATGTCCGTGCTCACAATACTGTGAGCATTAAGGAGACAATTGAGCGGAACGGAGGCTCCAAAGTGTTTGCAAGAGACTTGTCTATTGGGCAAAGCCAGTTGTCTAGGCTGAAAACGGACGAAGGCCGCGTGGTATCGACGAGGACAGAGGTATTAAGAGAGATCGAGAGGTTCTACGGACAGCTTTACACCTCGGTTGCCAAACCTACTGTTAGCTCGGCCGAAGACCCGAGAGCCGAGTTGATCCGACACTTTAGCGATGATATCCCGGACATCAGCCTGTGTGAGATTGAGATGGCCCTCAAACAACTTAAAAACAACAAGGCGCCGGGTGAGGACGGAATCACTTCAGAGCTTCTGAAAGCGGGTGGAACGCCGATACTGAAAGTCCTTCAGAGCCTATTCAATTCCGTTCTCCTCGAGGGCTCAACGCCAGAGGCATGGAGCAGGAGCGTAGTGGTACTGTTCTTCAAAAAAGGTGATAACACCTTGCTGAAGAACTACAGGCCCATCTCGCTCCTGAGCCATGTCTATAAGTTGTTTTCGAGGGTCATCACAAATCGTCTCGAACGCAGGTTTGATGACTTCCAGCCTCCCGAACAAGCCGGTTTCCGAAAAGGCTTTAGTACCATAGACCATATTCATACGCTACGGCAGGTTATACAAAAAACCGAGGAATATAACTTGCCGCTTTGTTTAGCGTTTGTGGACTATGAGAAAGCCTTTGATTCGATCGAGACCTGGGCTGTGCTACAGTCTCTTCAGCGGTGCCACATAGACTATCGTTACATCGAAGTGTTGAAGTGTATATACAACAACGCCACCATGTCGGTCCTAGTACAAGATCAGAGCACGAAGGCTATTCCACTACGGAGAGGCGTGAGACAGGGAGATGTCATATCTCCGAAACTGTTCACTGCCGCGCTGGAAAATGCCTTCAAGCTCTTGCAGTGGAAAGGATTCGGCATCAACATCAACGGCGAGTATATTACTCACCTTCGATTTGCCGACGATATTGTAGTCTTGGCAGAATCGCTGGAAGACCTTAGCACTATGCTCGAAGACCTTAATCGAGTCTCCCAACAGGTGGGTCTTAAAATGAACATGGATAAAACGAAGATCATGTCGAATATCCATGTTGTGCCCACCCCCATTGGAATTGGGGGCTCGACTCTCGAAGTTGTAGACGAATATGTCTATTTAGGACAAGTGGTCCGGCTAGGCAGGTCCAACTTCGAGAGAGAGGTCAATCGTCGAATCCAACTCGGTTGGGCAGCGTTCGGGAAACTCCGCGACGTCTTCTCGTCCAAAATACCTCAGTGCCTAAAATCGAAAATCTTCGATAGTTGTGTGTTACCAGTGATGACACACGGCACCGAGACGTGGCCTCTCACTGTGGGCCTCATTAAAAGGCTCAAAGTCACTCAACGAGCCATGGAGCGGGCTATGCTCGGAGTTTCCCTACGAGATCGAATCAGAAATGAGGAGATCCGTAGGAGAACCAAGGTTACCGACATAGCCCATAGGATTGGCAAGTTGAAGTGGCAGTGGGCCGGGCACATAGCTCGTAGAACCGATGACCGTTGGGGCCGAAAGGTTCTCGAGTGGAGGCCACGTACAGGCAAGCGAAATGTCGGACGCCCGCCTACAAGGTGGACGGACGATCTAAGGTCGCAGGAAGTCGCTGGATGCAGGCCGCTTCCAACAGGTCATTGTGGAGATCCTTGGGGGAGGCCTATGTTCAGCAGTGGACTTCCTGTGGCTGATATGATGATGATGATGATTTATTACTTACATTTATTTATTCAATACTACGAAAGGTCACACGCTAATTATTATTATAAATGACAAAAGCGAATACAACTAACAATTATTTTGCCAATTATAAAAAGTGAATAATTAACACTGTAAACCTCTATAATGATTAGTTTAAAACACATGTGGAAAAAAAAATATAAAAAAAAATAATAATAAAAAAAATTTATGATTATAATTAAGCAATAAATATAATAATATGTAGTTTTATTTTTTAAATCAAATGTATTAACACCATGGACGTAGTATATAAACACATCCATGATTAACACAGACGCTTTGGATTTATAAATTGTTCCTCCATCGATACGCCAAGTAAGCACCGGCTTTAATCCACCATAATTGTAGCTAAAAAAAATCACCCAAATAATCATTTTGAAAATATATTATTACTACGTATAAATAATAGGTCTTCAATAATGTCCTCCTTCATACTGAATCGGTAATTTGACATCACAAACTTGAGAGGGGAAAATAATCTTTCTACGCTGACTTGTGTCAATGGCGCAGCTAACACGGTGGTAGATATTGCATATTATAATGAAGGAAACTTGTAAAATGTAACGTGATCTTTCCCAATACTCCAGGACATTCTCTGTAGAAGGAAGAAGTGGTTCTTGCAAAAATGCATCAATAGAATCTGCCAAATGATGAGTAGATGTCTTTAACACACCTACAGGATCACATTGCTTACATAAATAATTTTTATTTAAATATTTATCCAACTCTTTTACAATACACTACACAATTTGCAAATGTGGTAACGTTCGAAAAAGACGCCTGAGCAGTGGAGGAACGGAACGGCAACAGCGCGTATATCCCGTGGGACGCACAACGACGTTTATTCGCGCTTTGAGAACATCGGCAACGTCGCATAAAGTAACGATACGAAATTACCGATATTTTTAATGTTATCGACGTAAAAAAATACCGATAATTGTTAACGTTATGGTATCATAACGTTTGTGTTTTGTTACGATACTCAATTACCGCTACTTAATTTTAACGATACACAGGTATCTTTATGAAAATACCGGTATTTACCGATACTTTTAATGTGAATTGGTATCGGTAACAAGCCCTGCTCTGTATTATCCATCATATGGTTGGTTGTCTGGAAGAGGTAGCCTCGAGCGATAAGACCGCCATTGTACTCTTCTTTTAAGTAAAAAAAGATATATTTTTTTGTCACTGTCTGTCACAAAGTATACCGAACAATAAAAAACTAAAAATATTTGAAATTTCACCATTAGGAAGGCAATATTAAAATTCGTAGACAACACCATTGAAAATAACTTTTAAACGTATATGATGATCCCTAGTAATATTTTATTTTATTTAGTTATATTTTATTTTATTTAGTTATATTTACAGTACCAACTACCTACGCGTAAATATATGGATAATATGTTTAAATGCCCCCATATGAATTTTGGGGTTAAAGAGGAGAAATTTAAATAAAATAAATTGATTGATTCGAAAATATTTAATCAAGACATTTGTTTACAAGAATATAAATAAAACAAAAATTTAAAAATTCCTTTACAAAAAATACCTACGTTAAGGGTAATTTAATTTTGATATTTTTACATGGCTTAACATCTATTCGTTGGGGGAAATAATATCAATAAATCCCATTGTAATCATTTAAATGATAAATACAATATTACAGATAATTTTAATTTCCGATCGACTGAAGAATGCAAAATTATTTCAAATTACATATACAATTTCGTGAACCATTTGTTTTCAAGATATTTTAATAAATACAACGTCTTTTAATGGAACACATGCTTCAAAAAACTGAATTCTTCTGTAACTTACACTAAACTATAACCACACGCGAATCACACAATCGGATATATTTTTTACAAACGCCGACCTGCGATTTAATGGCTACGGGTAAATGTGCGTACAAATGTTCATACTGTGAAAAAAAGACTGCGTATGTCACTGAAAGATTGTCTGTGGACCGTTTGGGAGCGGTTTGCATACAGCGACATCTTGCGACCATCATGATGCCTAATCAGTGCAGGTGGACGACTTAATGCCCCGGTAAGTACTTTCTATAGTTTTTCCCCACACATCGATAGTAAAAAAACGACACTAGGTAAGAATTTAGACCAATGCCATTAAATCTAAATCAACACGATTTACATATACGAGGACGTTATTAAACATTATACACACCGATACTACAATTACACACAAACTATGGCATTACATTAACATGTTGACTGCAATGACAACGAAATAATGATTATATCGTCAGATTGTGACGGCCACCCAAAACAATCGCAACATACAACACGACATGCGTCGCAATCTATTTGATTATATTATAATATATGAGTTATGGAATCTATTAATTTTTAAATGAGAAAATAAACATTTATTCAGCTCGATTCAGCTTTTGTCGACGCTGAACTTCTCGTCGCGTCGTGCATACTATATGAATATGTAAAACCAAAATCGACCAGCGAAATTGTACAGGAGTAGTATATCTGGATCTGGATCTGGATCAGCCCATATACGTCCCACTGCAGGGCACGGGCCTACTCTACAATCGTAAGTACGATTGAGAGTGGTTAGGCCGGTGTTAGTAGTATATCATATGTAGCTATTCCCTTGAGTGGTGGGTGTAATAGTAGTACTTATATTAGTTACAGGTAAAATAGAGAAGCGCAGCTATACGCGCCTCACGCGAAAATTGGATAGATTTCAATTTTTGTTTAATTCCATATACATTTGGCACTTACATAGAAAAGACACATAGTACGATATCTTTAAGCGATATAAAGATGTTAATATATCAATCCCCGTAGACAGCGAAGACTTATAACCGCTGTGCACTCAGCGATACAGATAAATGAAAACATTTAAAAGTACACACATATAAATTGTACAGAGAAAAAACGCACGAATTAGCTACATATTTATATAACATTGTATATCTACATACATTAAAGAAACATATAAAACGGATGGACTGACAATATACTCATAGCTACACATTCAGATTATAAATATTCAGTCTATCCGCTCAAGATTTCATGAAGAATATATCAACTTCAAATTAAATTATTTGATAAAATGTAACTTTACAATAAAGATATAATATCGTAATATTACTTTAAAATTAAAGTTCATGTACGTATATTGCCGTTAAAATAGTTTACTAATAATATTTGATATTCGATATTTCTTAAGTACAGTGAAACTCGAAGTTAACTATACCTACAAGTAGCTTTCCAAATTTAGGAGTTTTATGCAACTTCGACCTCGTCGCCTCCGAGCTATGCAACTTTTATATCTACATACAAACCGGCTTTATTGACTCACTACTACTTAACATTAACCGTTCGCTTTGAACATGTGATATAATAATTATTAAGACACACGAATGCCATTCTACATATACTTACAATACATACCTACGTAAAATGCTTATTAAAATTATAATAAATATAGTATTACTAAACGTGGAGGACACAGATTTTTCACAGCTTCAATCGAATGTATGGAGAAATTTTGATAATACCTCAAGTTCTATTTTACATCTATTTAAATAATATTATATTTAAATTACAATGTTATTGAGGTGTAGTGAAATCGTCTCAATATTTTTCTCAAAGCGTAGAGTTAACATTATTCGTAAGGAGATTCATAAACACTTTAAAGTACGAAATATAAAGTTATAAAAAATATAGAGGCGCTTTCACTGCCCATTGAGGAAATAATTATGTATATACAAAAAGACATTTATAGTAGTTACACATATAATTTTATACATTATTCCAAGAAGTGGATAATGTAACTAATGCAAGGCGTCAATAAATATACTCCTAACAAAAATGTATTTTTATGACAGTTATTTATAATTCGAGATAATTTTATGTTGCATTATACAATATTTTATAAATGGAAACTATAGTAATCTCATTGATTTTTTAGATAATGTAAGAATTATAAAACCTTATGGTTATCCGATGATAAGACCCAGTGATCCGTTTTTTTATATGTATTAGAATTAGAATTAGAAAGAGAAATGGCAGTACTGAACATAGATAAATATTTATCTTCTTTTCTTAAACATTTATTAAGGGGTCATGGTGCTAATAATAATGTAAGGTAATGAATATCATGGCGGAAGAAGCACTCAGATAGACTTGAATATAATTTGTATAAAAATGGAGTTTTAGTGAGAGCTGGCAAAAGAAAAAGTAGATTAGATCACAAGGTAGAACCAATTCTTCGCTTCTTTAGCATAATGAAAGAATTTAGGAAAAGAATCACGTCAAGATAGACTTGATCATAAAGCGCGAGTTTATATGCATAACTACTGCACGTCCCGACCCTCAATTTTGACATTTAGAGGCTTGTCAATGTCACAGCCTAATGTAAATATAAATAAGGTATATTTTATAAATTGACATTTGGCCATTGACAGGTGGACGTGCAAGTCATTATGTATTAAAATTTCATAAAATATGATATGATTAAACTAGACTAATATATTCACGCCAATTAATTATACATGTACAGTACTAAATACATACAATGTGCAAGCCCTAATGGCTGCGCTGACTGAGTAGAAAAAATATTTTTGTTCCCAAGAACAAAATCTTCTTGAAGAAAAAGATAAATGTTGATTAATAATTTTTATTTGGTAAGGTACAAAAACATGGCACTATACATTATATTAAAGCATTTTCTTTGCGAAATAACGAATCAATAATTAATCAGTGTAATAATTAAGACAGAATCTCCAAAAAAATTGATCGCATTTTGTTCTTGGGCTTAAAAATTCGCAATAACTTGAAAAAATGTACAGTTAAATGATTAAAAAAAAAACACGGATAGATTACCTACCTCTGCATCAAATGTAGCGTGCATAAACGCGGTCTATCTTTCCCGCAAGAGTTGAAACAAGACACCGCAATACGGTCGCACAATTGCGTCGTTTTATGAATTAAAAATATACTATTTGTACATATTATATTCGTAACATTGTAGGCTGATTATTTGTCGTAAACCCTACAATATACCCCTTTAATTAAAACCTTATATGTACCCACTAGCGCTGAAATGGTTTTTTAGCGTTAAATACTAGATTAAGTAGATACACATGTGAAATTATCTAACAGGTTCGCTTTATGGATATCTAATATAAGAGTATTAAAATGTCATATAAACGATGTTAGTTTAACGCGTATTATAATATCTAATTGCTTATCAGTAATTCGGGAAAACAGTATAAAGATTAATAAGAATAGGCCTCAGGGCACGTGTATACAGCCTACAGGATATGGAAGTATACAAACAATAAGGTATTCGATCAAAGTTTAAGATACACACTTAGAAAAATATTGTACATTCCAAACTAAATGGTATGTGTATAAATGCAAATCCTTAAATTACATTGTTTTTATTATAAATGTATAAATTCTCTCACCGCATGGTAATTACCTTTGCGATATCTGGGCAGCCTTGTTAAGAATTAAAGAGACGTCCATTGGTGGAAAGTTCTGGAGCAGTTTCACGTTAGATGCGAAGTCTCCGTTCATTAAGCTGTCTCTCACTAACCTGTTTTGGAACATTTAATATTATTTTTATTTTATTACATCAACAGCACAGTATACATAATATTATTAAAGTAAATGTAACGTCTATTACCGACGGACACAATACTTGTTTCGACATTTAAAAATATAAACGATGACATATTATACCTGACAACATTCACTGAGCAATTAAAATAATATAACTGACAATCAACTTACAGTATCATGGCACAGCATATTTGTATGAGGAAGTCAAAACGCTGCGGGTCTGCGAACAACGAGTCCCAAATTCTCTCCACGTCGGGCAACGAGAACTCCTGCGACAGCAACAATGTCAGCCATCTGCAACACGCAATCAATATAGATATTTTTATAATGAAGCGTCATTTTAAAATATTACAATAATTATAAAACACCCAAGAGATAAACTTGACCCTAAATTGAGATAGAAGTAGAGTGTCGTGAATTTTAGAAACTATACGATATGTCTTTGCCTCTCTACAACAGCCAGATAATTTTATGATTTAATTATCTTCTTACTTAAACATCTAGTCAAAAGATTATCTAGATGTAACTTCTTATTATACTGGATATCGCCGGCATTTTTATTGCATTGATTTTGCCTGATGACAAGCGAGACGACTGCACATGGACATTAGCTAAACCAAGTAATACAATGAACCACAAAGCAATTCTTGGCTATCTACTGCGCTCGCCATCCTGAGACATTAGATGTTAAGTCTCAACATGTCCGTGAGATCAAAAAGTCTCTCGTAGTTTCTGATACCCACGACACAAGACTTAATTATCATAATGTGGGGTCAGTGACTGTTGGGTTTATTTATTTATTTATATCCAGTTGTTATTGTGGCTACAATGTCCTTCAAAACAGAACACAACAGTGCATTTACACTGTTGTTTGGCGGGTGAGATAGACATCGCGGTGGTACCTACCCAGACGGCCTTTCACATAATATGAGATACCTACCACCACTTATTAAATACAGCGGAGTGAGGATAAGATATACAATACCGCTTGTTTTTGTCACATTTTCTTTCGGATGTCTCCTCTATCCCATGACACTTGCCTGAAGCTGTAGTACTGTGGCCGTAGCTCCTGCTTCTCCAGCAGGCTCCAGACGGCGGGGTCGTGTCTCTTGACGCAGTCGCACAGCTTACCCATCATGTAGTTGATGCCGCTCTCAGTCTCGTCCAGAGTACGGATGAAGAAGTCCCGAATCTCCGCCATCAGGTTCGTGAAGCAGAAGAAACAGTCCGCCTCAGCATGCTCTGTTATACACATTTTGTTCGAATTAAATTAATATTTTTTTATTATTAATGTAGGCATTATAGGTGATTTTTTCAACTGGATGTGGATGGACATATCTGAATTCACGAATAGCAAAAAATACTGAAAAGATTGCCTACTTTTGGCGACAACAAACTGCATACTCCGATTTTTTAAAAATCAATATTCCTAAGAAGCGAGGAACTATCCCAAAGATTTTGAAAAATATAAACAACTGTATTCATACATAATCTATCCATACTCAAACTAATAAAGATGAAAAGAAATAGCTAATTTTAGAAAACATAGTTTTCCTTGACCTTAAACACCTAATTGAAAAGCTCACCTTTATAACACTTATGACAAGTCAATACACATTTTACTTAATCTCTATTTACAAATTACAGTGCATTTTAAATCCTTACTAATATTATAAAGGTGAAAGTTTGTATGGATGTTTGTTACTCTTTCATGAAAAAACGGCTCAACAGATTTTGATGAAATTTGGTATAGTGATAGCTGACACCCTGGATTAACACATAGGCTACTTTTTATCCCGAAAAATGTAGTGTTCCCGTGGGATGAGTCAGGAAACCAAATATACATATTTTCTACTCTTTCAAATTCAAATTGTTGGCACGGGATGTCTTCTCCTACGGAAGGGAAATATAGTCGACGGCACGCGGGAAATATAGTTAGTAGACACGCGAAATAATATGTTCTTGATGTGGATTGGACTCAAAAACTATCTGCACCCGGGCGAAGCCGGGCCGGGCCGCTAGTAACATATATTTATTTACAATGCTACACAAATAGCATAAAATATTATTACTTTTCGAATTTTAAATTATTATATTTTCAGATACATTGTTGATTTAAGTATATTTATTTAAAAGGTATTCAGCTTTGGCATTGACATTAAATGAGGCGCCATAAATCCATTAGGTAATAAAATTGTTTTTCGATATGTCGTAAAATGTGTCTCAGAATGGATGATATCAATTAATTATCTTTATTTTTATAGCAGATACAGCTGTGGTATATGCAGGTAAGACTATATTAAATTTGTTTATGTTTAATTTATTTCACAGACTAAAAAGTGCGTCACGGATAGTCTGTCGTCTGCGCAGGGCCTAATATACATAAAATAAACTAAAATACGTTTTTATTTTATTTATATACTTGTTTGAAACACTAAAACATATTCATTATAAAGGAGAATGCCCATTTTACTATGAAACTTAGTATCGGTGTGAAGATTATGTCCCTCGATGAAACCTACTTTTTTGTGTAGGGAAAAATATATATTTTCAATAAATATAAACATAATTTAGATCCAAGCCCGGAGCTCTTGGAGAAATGACAAATTTTACATGTTGTTCCCTAAGCCCCATACAAAAAAATAAACTTCAAGTTCATTTGACAGCCTCCGTGGCGCAGTTGGTTAGACGCCGCCTGTGAAACGAGAGGCCGCGGGTTCGATCCCGCACCGAGAGAAATGTTTGTGCGGCCCACAAATATTTCTTCCGGGTCTGGGTGTTTGTGAGACCGAAAAGTCTCTCGTAGTTCCTGATACCCACGACACAAGACTCGATCTTAGTATGTGGTCAGGACTATGTATGTGACTGTTGGGTGTTATTATTATTATTATATTATTATTATTTCTCCAAGAACTCCGAGCTTGGATCTAAATTATATTTATATAAGTTACATTACAAAATTATACATTTTGTACGACAGTAAGTTACCTCTATATTCCTTGTTGGTGTCTATAGCGAAGGTATGGTAGATGGGTCCTATGATCTCGTTCATGCCCTGCACATATCCTTGCCCTGGGTTGAGCTTGGCGTAGAGGAATAGCATTCGTTCCACCACCTCCCAGTGCGCCTCACTACCCTCGTTCAAGGGCACGTAGTCGCCGCTGTTAATGCTCTCCGAACGACGGATCTCATTGCTCAACTACGAAATATTCAGTATATAAATAATATAATATATATAATGATAATAACAAAAGAAATTAATAAAAAGAGGTTCTTTATAAGATATGTTTAATAAATTAGGAAAGAAATAAATTATTATTCCGAGGCTTATATAACATGTTTCCTACTAATGTATCTTTAACGCTGAGCAAAAAGGTTCCAAAGATTAAGGCTAGGTTAATTCCTATTACCATAGATTACCATAGACTAATATCTATGTTGGCCTACTACTGATCGTCAGAATTAAATGAACTTAGAACTTAATAAAAAACACGAATTTCAATTTTAAATACACATGATTTAAAGTCAAAAATATGACAGCAATATAAATGTCGACAACCTCTGTAGCGCAGTTGGTTACACCGACTGTGAAACGAAATGTTTCGGGCTCAATCCTCGCACCGACACAAGTGTTTGTGTGACCCACAAATATTTGCTTCGGGTCTAGGTGTTTGTGAGGCCGAAAAGTCTCTCATAGTTTCTACTTTCTGATTACCATGATACAAGATTTAATTCTTAATGTGGGGTCAGAACTAGGTATTTGACTGTTGGGTGTATTTATTTATTTAAGTATTACTATTAATTATTATATAAATAAACTATTGTTCCGAGGATTAAATAACATGTTTCCTATTGGTGTATCTAATGCTGAGTAAAGGCCTTATTTTCAGCCGAAGGTTCCATACATTAAGCCTAGGTATTAGTCAACATGGGCCTACTACAGATTGGCAGAATTAAAAGAACATAGAATTTCATTAAAACATATTAAATTTTATGTTAAATACATACACATAATTTAGTTAGAAATATGCAAGCAACATAAATGTGTTAACGCAAAAATGTAGTAAATGATATCAACGGTGAAGTACCAATATCTCCTTACCATCATTTTCCAACCTATCTATTTATGGCAATACAGGAGGTATCTAACCGAATACCCAATATTATAAAATATATCAGCCTACATTATATGAATGTCAGTTAGGTGTTATTGGCGCTTCGTCATCGATTTATCTTTTTACGCTTCAACCTGTGCACATTACGAATGAGTTAACATACCTTTGCAACACCAAGCCCTCTTCTCTCTAAAGTAGAATATTTCAGGACAGATTGTTCAACTCTTTTATGCAACCGTTTCACTCCATTGCTGTTGACGATCTGAAATTAAGGCATTATTATAGGGTTGTGTCCAAGATTTTATTTGAGCAGTAAGTAATCATTCCTTATAAGCATCGTTTATAAAAACAAAACAAATTTGAAAACAGCTTCAAAATTGAATGTAAAATGACTGAGATATTAATACATTCAATAGTACGGTGGGGACACTCGTTGTCTCTTTCGCACGCGTGCACCTTATGGAAGATGACGTCACGCCGTGCATGTTGCATCCTTTTCTATCACACCTACCACCAACTTTCATATATTTGTAACTTGCTTATTACTTAACGGATGTTAAAAATTCTTTCTGATTATGATTATGCGTAACCTAACCTTCCGTTATAAACAAAAATAAAAATGTATGAAACTAGCCTATTCCAAGGTCCAAGAAATCGCCTAGAGTGATAAGAGCCAATATATAATAAGTCATAAATAATAAGCCATCTGTACTTTATGTAATTATTATATCTAGATCATTTTTTCCCCATGTGTTTGAAGTAAAGCATAATAAATAATATAAACAACTCTATGTACCTAATTTACACCTAAAACATGATATATCGTTTCTAAGAGTATAAATGGTACTTTCATGTTATATTGAGGTTTGGGAAGACAACTGCTGATTATACAGCGTGATTTTGACACCCCCTACAATAAATTAAACCATGTGCATCGCGTAGTAAGTTATATTATTTGCACGCATAGGAGTTGTCGTTGAAGAAGAAACAAAAAAGTTGATTTTTCAAACAAATTATAAGTCAAAATAATGGCATTTAATTTGAACGTCCTATAATTACACTTACCCGATTTACAGCGTCCGCACGGAGCGGAGCGGCAACATCGCAATATTCCCGCGTTTATGAAAACAGCCGACCTGCTAGTACATGCAGCGCGGCGCTGCGATCGCGAGAACTATCTTCCCATGTCACAAATTGTTCATAGTAATCACAGAACAAATTAAATTGTTTTTAATATCCCGTGCACAGCAAAATAACTCACACGGAATTGCCGTGCAGCCTGCCTTATGCTCATGTTTGGGTTGTCCCGGAAGCAATTCAAAATCCGCTCCTCTAAGTTAATTCGAATACGACGGGGAGGAACATCTTCGTGCGTCTGGGACAACAACTGAGTACTGACCACTGTACCTTAATCTTTGTACATCTACACCAAATCTCTCACAATATGTTCTGAGGGCCAGGGCGGCGGCGCGGCGTTTTGATTACACTCGCCATACAATAACACCATATCTGTGTATTCCACAGTACTAGAAGTATTCGTCATTGTATTAAGAATACGCGTAAAGTAAATTAATAATTAAAAAAAAAACAAAATAATACTAACTAAAATGTACTTATAAACACTAATACCAAAACTTTAATAATAAAAAGAACACTTAAAACACTAAAACTAACACCTAATGATAACGTACTTAATTCCAGTATGTGTCTCTATCACTTAAACACTCATAACTATTCACTTACTTAACACTAAATACTAATAACAACAGAATTTAAAAACTATCAAAATGGCGAGTTCTGCGCGCGCGCGTCTTTGTTTACATTACCAATTGTACCGCAGTACACCGAACACTGAGCTTACCGCCGCGCCGCGCCGCGCCGCGCCGCCCGCGCCACCATACATTAGGATTTGCTAAAAAATGTAAGATCCCTATGGATTGATTGGATGGATTGGTTGATGCAATAATTACGTAACTGGATTGGATAATAGTATTTCAAATGAGATACTCTGATTGGCGTAAAAAATCTTCATGTGATTGGTAATTTAAAATAAGAGCCGTGATTAAAATATCTCGAAATCGATATCGATTATTTGTAGTTTAGTCGAATGTGTCAACTTTACTTTTCTAAGCAATTTTACCCGTAAGTAGTTAATTAATAAAACAATCTACAGCTGCGAATACATAGGTGTATTTTGTATAAAATTAAGATTTCACAAAGTTTACTTTCGAAACATTAAATATTGTCAAGTTATTGTAATTTTTCGGGATTAGTCAGATAACTTTGTGCACTTTTTTTTTGTTCAAGAGAAAAAGCTTTCAGCTCCCCTTTCGATACCTCGGGGGGGTATCGGGGGGCCGAAAGGGGTATATCAGTGTCTCTGGCCTTCCAGCCCGGTATAAAAGCGGATATTGTGGCCGAAATCGGTCCCTAACAACATCTACTCCAGAATATCCGTATGCTAAAAACCCCTCAATTACCGTCACACGCATTGTGGACGGCACCGGATATCCCAGAGCGAAGGGCACCCCGATACTCAGCATGAATGGACAGGCTCGTCCGGGGAGGTACCGCTGTCTCACAGGCGAATGATTTGAAACGACAGCTTCGCTGTCGCGTTTCGATCGGTGAGTGCCGGCTTTTTCCTTCCCGCTCCCTTCGCAATGTCATGGTCCGGTAACACATTCATGATACATGAGTCGAGGCTGTTCATGGGCGGCAGTGACCATTTACCATAAAATGATCTGCTTGCTCATTTGCTGGAATTACTTAAATTCTTATTTTTAATAATTTCGTCAATGGCAATATTACTTGACGTTAGGTGAACTTTCTACCACCCTTTAGGTCAGGGATTCTTCAAAAAGAATTGAATACGGTTTGATTTTTTTTCCTTACGTTGGGTTTTAATTATTGAAGATGTTCAAAATTATTAAAATCGACCGTAAGCGACAAAAACGAATTACCATGATATTTCTGACATAATATTAAGTTTCCAGTCAACTCGCACTATAGTAAAGCTTGATTTAGATCCATATTTATAATATTAAATAATATTGAGATAAAAAAATATCGATTAAGTGTCCTCGAATAATTTCACAACACTACTTCAACAATGTTTCTTATGCTGTCACTTTCTTATAATTATACTCAATCCAAGGGCGAAAAAGGGACAGTTGCATATTATGACATAATAATAACAAGATGTTATGATCTGGCAACAAGTGATTATAGTAAATGCAAAGTACAGAAGGAACATGGCGCGTTAAGATACGTTTACGTAAAATTGTTTTGGAAATGTTAAATCGAAATATTGCGTGTTGGATTCAAACAATACTTAAAATTGACTGCAAACTGTGTAAAAATAAAGCTGAAAGAAATTTTATTCTTGATGCATAGTTTTATTCATGTATACTTATTTGGACCGATTGTCACGTGACCGATTTTTTTTTTTTTTTTGGTGGCCTATGATTATGATTACAATTAAAGTTTATGTATTGTGCAATTAAAATGCCGTGTATGTATTTCCAATATTCAAGAAACCTTTTAATTTGTGTATATTGGATTTTGAGAGTGCCTAGTAATTAGTGTATGTATTTGAATAAATGCTTACTAAAAAATAAACCAGTTAATCATTATTACTTACTTATAAAATAACGATCATGTTCTAGGCTACATTAATAATAATTATTGTAGTGTAGAACATACTGAGGGATCTCTATTTCGCCAAGTTTTATGTTTGCGGGGTCAAAGTCCTTTGTCAGCTGAGCGGCAAAACTACTCGTGCATGTACAGAGTGATCGAAAATTACGAAATACAAAATCGTGATTTTTGACAAAACTATCAGGTGGATTTTTATCTAACTTGGTACAATGTTTCCTGGGGTGGTTACGAACATGTGGACGAAGTTATTTACAATATGTCAATATCACGCGGTAGAAATCAGTTTTTCCATAGCAGCTTGTTGGAAGAAATACATCCAGCAGTAACAGTCACACACAAACTTCAGTTTTTCCCACATATCTCAATAATTTAATAATATCTGCTTGAATCACAGAACCTTTGCATTCAGCCTGTTAAAGCTCATATTGAAAATATAGATACAATATTTACTTCGGCACAAGGAAATTCTGTAGCTGACTGGAAGAATGAGATATCTGGGCACAGTCTCCTGACATCTTTGTCGATTTGCAGCAACACCTCATTGTCTTTGAAGTATGTGCTCCAAGAGCTGCCTGGACTGATGCTCAGCGGATGATCCGATGGCCCACCGGGAGACACAATGATTTCATCTAAGAATCAGGAAATTGTATTATTAAATATGGTAATTTGTAGGATATGGAGAGTATAAGAATTTTATACCAACATTGCAATAGAATAGTACAAAAAGTAAAATATATCAATTCAGCTAAGTTTATTGTAAAAGACCCATGCTTGGTAATTTAATTGGCTGACTAATAATACTGACTAATTTATTATCAAAGAAATTGATCACACATGTTATCATATTGGCCCATTTCAGTGAATTATTCAACAGATAACTGAATATATGTTTTCCCAATGTTGTTTGATGTTTATCAGTAGTAAAAAATATAAACATGTTCCTAAAAACGTTTTGGTGGAAACTGTAATAATAATGAGTATAAATAGTTTAGTAGCAATTAGGCAATAAAAGGAAAAAATAAATTATAGTTTAAGAAAACTAAAAAACATGTTATTTAAAAGATCCATTAAAAATTAAAAAATAATTAATAAAACATACTAATAAACTGTTTGTAAAGTTGTCTTTTCTTGATGAGTGTGGTTTCCCGAGCCTGTTTCTCTTGTGGTAGGTAGTGCAGCAGAATTTTCCATACTACGGATCTCAGGCCTTTATCGTCTGGAATTCCTGGGAAATTGCATGACAATTAATTTTTTAAATTTCTTTTGAAATATATGTGGTTTAATAATAAACACATTATGAGGAAACCTACATAGGTACTAGAGTTATATTTACAAGAATTTATATAGCGTGTGAAATGTATTAGTAATCAATATGCCACAAGTTTAACCACATTAACTTTTGTGTGCACCTACACAATCAAACTCTCGATTTAACCGGAGTTCTTAGCAGTGGGCGTATAAGTGCTCAAAAAAAAAAAGAAATAAGTGTATTATTTGGTAAAACTAGTAAAATATGGTAAATGATACTGTAAATATATCACAAAATGTATCATTTGGTTAAACTAGCAAAACTATAAATATGGCAATCGCACATCTACATGCTTACTGTATATATACAATTTTAAACATGAAGTTATAATAGTTAGAACCTACATTAGATGATCATCTTTCATAGGTGTTATTGAATTATATTATTATAATATCATCATCCTTATGCATATTATGTATCTATCGTAATCAAATTGAAGTAAGAGTCTATAAAATACATAGACGGAATAAACACACAAGCTTGCACAATGCAAGGTATATGATTGTGAAAAAAAACATGCATTTAATGCTCAATGCAAAACTTTGTATAATTAATAATAACTATTTTTACAATATGTATTTAATTTTATGAACATGTTTTCCAAACATTCAATAAATGAACCATTGATAAGGTGACTCAAATGCAAAACCTCACAAATCTACCGAGATATATAATTCACTATTGATGAGGCATAATATTATGTCATTGGATGTACACCTACATCGACTGAAGTGAATCCATAACTTGCCAAATGTTAGGCAGACTGTAAGTTTTTGTATGTTTGTTTGGAAGCAAACAGTCATTGCCACTAATAAACATATATTGGATCTGAGGCTCTGTAGGCGCACAAATTATGACGCAGTCCATTAGGATGAAAAACACCTTGGCTGTACTGATAACCCCAATACGGAATTTAGTGTATACTCCCTCCTGTATATTATGAGGTGTGGGAATTTATATCCACATGATTATATTTTTAATTGTTGTGTTACTGAATTTGTTGTGTACCAGTTCAGTTTATGTATTTTATATAGTGTAATCTTAGAGTATCTATAATATAGAGGGAGCATTGGTACTTCAAAACTTAGATAAAAATGGTGGTGCCGGGCCACCTCTTTCTGCCCTCCTATTGGCTGATATTTGACTGGTTGTCCAACATACATGATTAGCTTGGAATAGAAAATTCAAAATAAATAGTTTAGGGCTATTTAATTCCACTCCAACTTCTTTTAAAAGGATAATAGTTAAATATAGTTTGGGTTATCAAAGGAATTTATAGCAATATATAGGAGCACTACCAACATTACGAAAATAACTAAGTTTTTCAAAACCAAATGTATGACAGTGCTCCCTCTATATTATAAATACTCTAAGAGTGTGATTAACACACACTTTGCATTCACAAGAAAGTGCAATATATATAGTGCCAATGATGGCTTAGGAACCAAAGGTGAGTAATATGATTCACAGTGTATTATAAGCTACTTTTCCAATTTAAGAACAATTTTATACATCTAGCACAACAAGCAGCAGCAGTAAGCCAAGAAGGTTGTTCTGAAGGTACTAGTAGAGGCTCTGGGGAATTTATACTTTTATTGATATATTCAGAATGAATAACCTAAAAATATACATCGCAGCTAAATTCTAATACAAATATGAAGTGCACACTTACCATTGAAAGCTAGTCTCTGCAATTGCCCAATATCAATGATGTCTTGTTCTAGTATATCTTCAAACGCTTTTATTCTACAATCAAACATGAATGTTAAACTTCTTTTACATGCAGCTAACATTGTGAAAAAATCTAATATTACTAAAATTACAAGAAACCTGATTATCAACAACAACAACACGATTAAATATTATATATGATATTTAAGTTTGATAACATATTATTATTAAACAGTTGCCTTAAAATATTATGAAGTGGTAAAAACAGGTTTAACATGAAAGGTCAAACTATGCTTATTTATTATTAAGTAGTTTAGAAATGAAGATAGATTGTAGCTTAATAGTTCTATTAACTCGAGCTAGGTTGAAATTTACTTATTTACGCTGCTAATAATATTGTCAGCTACCCGAAATATTAGTATTCAATCAAATTACCTTGCTTTGTGTAAACTCATTTTGTTTTTATTACTTTGTCAGTTGTCACGCATTTGACTGCCGCACTGATGACTGAAGGCTTGCAATCCTTATTTTGATTAAATAAAAAGGTCATCTGTGTTGATTGGTGTTGATCAGTTTGAACTGTCAATTTTTTTATCAAATTTCACGACTTCGTTTGACCACAAGTTTGACAGCTCATAAGGCTGGGCCCACACTGCACGTTGCGTCGGAGTCACGGAGTTGCTGGTGCATCATTATAACTATACCATTTGAGGCCAGTGACAAAATCATCGGATGGGGCCCCCCGTTTTTGTTTCGAGAAGAAAACTGAGGAGATTGCCTCGTTGGCATAGTTGTACTACGGTACGAAAACAACGCTGTACAACGGATTCAAATCCCAGGTTGGGTAAAAGGATACTCATTTTCTATTTTTTTTTGCTCAGAACCAGGTAATTTTGTCTTACATGGAGATAAGTTGGGTTGGCCCCCTATGACATCGTGGGACGGAAAACACAAGGCGAAACGTGGGAGTCTCTTGGCAGGACCTCTGCCTATACTTTATTAAGAAAACGTTTGAGTTTATATATGTATATATCAAGAAAGAAAGAAGATTTTAAAAGTGGTAAAGCCATGCTGTTGGCATTCATAACTCAGCATGAATGGGCAGGATTGTTCGGGGCGTAATTGCTGTCTCACAGGAGATTGACGTGGCTCCCGATTCTTGTCTATAGAAGGAATCACCGGCTAAGACTGAGAGATCCAGGGGCGTCGCCAGCCGATGGCCTAGGGAGGAGCAAATATTTATTTATTTATTTAACTTTATATACAAATATATTGTACACAGGCGGACTTAATGCCAGAGGCATTCTCTACCAGTCTACCTTGAGATGTGCTGAGATGACAGAGGTAGGGGTACATATGTTTATTTGATTAGCTATTGTTTTTTTTTCCTATATAAATACATATTATTTATACACAAATATATAAATAAGTACCTATATACTTACATACTATGTAAAACTATATGTTAAAATATACATAATTACTTTAATATATATACACATAAATAAATACATAACAACACATACGATGACACACTACTGTGATGATTCAGCCGCTCTATCCAGCAACAAATTCCGAACCTTCTTTTTAAACACAAAACGGTTCATGGACGTCCTGATTTCGAGAGGGAGCGCATTCCAAAGAAGAATAGATTGTATGAAGAAGGAAGAATGTAGGAAATTAGAATGATGGAGGGGACACTTTATTTGATGAGCGAAGATTACGCTCATGACTAGCGCCAAGAAACTGGAAGTGGGTAATGAAACAAGAAGGTGGTGTAGGAGACGTTACAATACTGAAGAGAGTTGTAAGGGCACGCAAATTTTGCCCTTGACGAATTGGTAACAATTTTAGTTCAGTGCGATGTGAAGATACATGGTCATATTTGCGAAGGTTAAATATGAATCGAATGCAGTTATTGAGAAGACGGTCCAGTTTGTTAAGAAGATCTGAATTCAGGTCGAAATAGCACACATCACCATAGTCGATCAGTGGGAAGATTAAGGTCACACGCATCAATTTTGTCATAGAGGACAGAAAGTTTATAAGGCGATATAGAACACGAAGGGCACCGATGACTCTTTGGCAAACAGAGGAAACTTGCACTTGCCAGTTAAGTACATTATCTACAATAAGTCCAAGGTCTTTAATAGATGACGTCCACGATATAATTGTGCCGTCAAATGTAAGTGGTGGTACAGACGAAAAATCAATGCGATTGATCAGGCGCTGGCTGCCTATGATTATGGCCTGGCACTTATTAGGGTTTACTGTTATCCCAAACCTAGCAGACCAGCCCCTAATGTATTCTAAGTCGGTGTTCACTTTTTCAATAGCTGTGGACAAACAATCCACACTTGCTTGGGCATAAAGCTGCAGATTGTCGGCATATAGATGATACGCACATGAAAGGTCTTTGGTTACGAGATTAATGAAAATTGAAAACAATAATGGAGAAAGTATTCCGCCTTGAGGAACGCCAGAATCAAGTGCATACCAGTTCGACGAAGACTCGCCTAACCGCACTGATTGCTGTCGACCTCGAAGATACGAAGAGAGCCAGTCCAGTGCTCCGGAAGAAATCATTAGACGGGTCAGGATGGAAAGGAGGATATCGTGACTGACCGCATTGAAGGCATTAGAAAAGTCAATCAAAGCGAGTACGGTGACCTTCGTGTCCTCCATACCAGCCCTGATGTCGCCAGTCACTTTGAGGAGTGCGGTGGTAGTACTGTGGCCTGGCCTGAAACCAGACTGCAATGGGCTTAACAATTTGTTGGAGTATACAAACTTGGAGAGTTACTTATGTGCACAGGATTCTAGGACTTTGGAAAGGAAAGGGAGAATGGATATAGGTCGGTAATGGTTAACGAGGGTCAGATTGGTTACTTTAGGGAGAGGAATAACTTACGTACTTTTTTTTAATTGACACAAAATTGGAAAAAATATCTTTAAAAAAATATATTGAGATTATCAAAATTGGCATTTATTGAAATACGTTTATTTTTAAATTTTAAAATTGAGGCTATCAGCGCAAAAGTGGTGTAACCCACAGTTTTTTTAGTACGGTTTTGGTGTAAAATACATTCGTTACAATATAATATAAAAGTACACAATTTATGTCGATTCTACAGTTTTTAGAGTAAATAAAAAACAAAACATTTAAAATAATGTTCACAAATAAACTACATCAAAAACAATTTAAATTAATTTTAATTCCTCAATTATTTCCTAATGATGTAGGTTGGGGATACACCACTTTTGCGCTGATAGCCTCAATTTAAAAATGAATTGATTTTAATACTTTTGCAACGTAATTTTTCGTTTCGAAATGCAATATTAATTGTTGTTCGTGGGTAAAATATTTTTTACTAACGAAGAATGGTACATAATTTAATAGAGACGCTGTAAATTTTAGAATGTATTTCCCGTAATGTATAACAGTGCATTAAAAATGAAATATTGATTATTAATGATCATTCTATGTGTTGACGACGCACGCGCACATCACCCGGCGTAGCTCATAGAACACATTATGTAAGGTCTCGTCACGCCACGATCGCAGTATGTGTGGGCGGATTGGGTGCATTTTTATTGTTTTTTGACATGTTTTTATTGAACAGCTTCGCACCCACCGCTCACACATTAATGATTTATATGTCATTTTAAAGGGCGTGACGAGACCTATTTAACGATGTATGACAAGTAGTTAAGAATAGAATACTTGTGGAAATAAAAAGGAAAATGACCGCGCCCCGAAGTAAAAATGGACCCGAAATTAGGAACATTTTACGGGGGTCTCCCTATGGTAACGCCTCGGAGTACTTAAGCCGGCAAGCAACACTAGGAAATCACTGGATCCAGAAGAGCTCTCCGAGGAAGATACGAAGAAACCTGAAGATACTCGAAGCCTCAAGAAAAGAAGAAACCTGGGAAAACCCTGAAGAAAGAAGCCTGAAGTACGAAGCGATCCGGACTGCGACGTTGCTTGCCGGCGTCACTACGATCGAGTACTCCGGGGTTACCATAGGGCGGGGCGTGGTCGATTCCGCGTATATTCTATATCGTGTGTTTCATTACGTTGCCCGTCCTATACAAACCGCACCTTTCGGAGCGACATTCCTAGAGGCTAGACGTCAAATAGAGTGCCCGAACACGCACCAGGGGGTGCATACGCTGGGCTCCGGCGCCCGAGTTGAGGACTCGGATTCTCGCCCAGTGAAGTCGCGGCGGAACGTTAGTGCCCGTCTCCGGGTTCCTGACCTCCGCACGCCTACACTATGGGTAAATCCACTAAGTCGGCAACATACTAATAGGAGACAACGGGTTAAAATTGAGAGCTATATTAGTGAGGAAGAATCAGTATGCTATGGTGTTCCCCAAGGTAGTATTTTGGGGCCAACCCTATTCCAGTTATATATAAATGATCTCTGCTCACTTGATTTACCCTACACAAAGATCTTCACTTACGCAGACGATACGGCTATCGTTGTCTGGGGTCATAATTGGCAAACAGTAAAGGAGCGAGCGGAATACTCATTATCTAGAGTGATGAGCTGGCTATCTCATAACCTCCTAACAATAAATCTATGCAAGACCAACTTCATAGCTTTTTCCATCAACAAAATTACTGACCCTGCAAAGAATTATTCTATTAAAGCTTACACGTGTACGGATCGCAACGTTTGCAACTGCATAGAACTTACGCGGGTTGAAGAAGCTAAATATTTGGGCGTACAAATCGACCATCGATTGAAATGGGATAAACAAATAGAGGTAGTCACGACAAGAGTAAGGCGATTAATACATGTCTTTAAGTCCCTCCGAGATGCGCTGCCACCTGATAAACTAAAGTTAGTATACCTGTCCCTGTGTCAATCTGTAATACAATATTGTATCACTGTGTGGGGTGGTGCAGCTAAATCGCACCTAGTTAAACTGGAGAGGGCACAAAGGGCGGTGCTAAAGGTAATAATGAGGAAACCTTACAAATACCCGACCACGAGCCTATACGCGGATTGTAAAGTCCTCTCAGTGCGACAGCTGTTCATCTTGAAATCAGTAGTCAGAAAACATCGAGAAGTGTCGTGCCTAAACCCAAACCCAAAAAAACGCAGCTCTTCATCCGTGTGCCCTCGTGTGGCTTGTAGAACCTCTTTCGCAAGGAGACAAACGCGTAGTATTAGTGCCAAATTATACAACGGTGTACACAAAAAACTGAATATAGTAACACTGGGTAAACGTGAAGTTAAAATAAAAGTAACCAACTGGCTTCAAAAACTCAGTTTCCTACAAACTGAAGAACTTCTTACATACCTAGATTAACAACTAAGCCCAACAATGTAATATTTCACACCTATGCACCCGCACACACACACACACACACACACACACACACACACACACACACACACACACACACACACACACACACACACACACACACACACACACACACACACACACAATACTCCACAAATTGTATACAAATTTTACAATAACTTTATTTGTCATATAACATAAAAACAGCTAACCTATGTAAAATTAATGTTAAACCTTTGAAGCGACTTAACACTGTTTCCCAAGATACAGGCCTCTCGCCTAGTTTGGGAACCAGTAACCAGTAATTTCATAATTTATGCATAAAACTGTATCCAACTTTATAAAAATGACTGTGTAATTTTTGAGAAAATAAACAATTTTTTTTTTTTTTTTTTATTTCATGACGTCATCATCAGTTCAAATTTTCTCCGCGCGCAGATTTACGGGGCGAGGACTCTAATATAAAATTATAGAAATTAGAAATTTTATGAAACCAAAATGTATTGTAACACGAAAAAAGCTACCTTAACAAAAGTTCTTACCAACATATTAGAATACAAAGTGTAAATACTTCTGTTTATATATTCACTAGGTATTTTAAGAAATATCATATTTTTATTCGATTGGTCCTATGGATTGATCCCACGTTCAATATCTATAATCTAAATTGATTTTCGAAATCTTAAAACGATTAATCTATATAATACAGCATTACACAATAATATATTATGATGTATAACAAATTACATTATGTTAATTTCAACTTGACAACGTTGGCCACAAACGTTGGCTAAAGCAGTTGTATTCATTGCATTGGCTTTACAGTGGTGTTGTTTTTGTTGTATTTTCACAAGACATAATATGATAACTTTGTAAATCGTTCGAATGTATTTTAACGTTTTCACTAAACACGATTAAACCGTTATTTATCTTGGTTATTTACCATACACTACTTTTCTACTCATTGCTAATAGATGGCGCTAGCCGTCCCAAAGCTACGCGAACAAACAAGCTCTAGTCCACTAGCCACTAACTTCATCCAAATTCCAAGATAGAAAAGATACTACCTACTTACATTACCTATTTTAATTATGGGCATTCTATAGTAGTAAAGATCTGCCGAAAATGGCTTTAAATTACCTTCTAGCCTTATACGACGTTGTTGGGGTAACAACGTCGTATAAGGCTGGAAGGGGTAAAAACGTAAACTCCATTATTTTTTTAGAGTTTTTCTTACCCCTTACACACTACTATTACATTGTTATACATTGAGTTAATGTCAGAATATCCTGTAGAAGATACAAAAAGGTAATAAGGTAAGAATAATACGAGTACATGCGATTGTAACTTATTTCACTTTAATAAAACATTGACTGATTTGCATAGCTGGACATTAACTCATTAATCCGTTAATCGTAAATTAACGAAGTTAACATTTTGATTAACGAATTAACTTTTAAGTTAACTTTTAAAAATGTTAACAGACACGTTAACTTCCGTTAATATGCAGAAGCCCGTTAATCGTTAATCTAATGCCTACTATTTACCGCACGGCACCGCGGCGCGGCGCGAAAAACAGGTTCAGACAAGTATGAAACGAATGACAAGTGCCGGGCGGCGCGAGGCAGCGCGTGAAACAAAAACAAAACTAGATATATTTTGCCGGCACGTGCGAGCGAGAAAACTGCGAAGATATTTTTTCGTTTGATCATTTCATTACTTAGCGCCAGTGCTTAGAGGGACAAATGTTTTGTTTGTTGTTATTATAAATTACTCTCAGTGATCATTTGCGTGTTGATAAAGAAGAGTGAATGTAATTTAGTTAGAAAAAGTGTAGGCTGTGCAGTGTAGTAATTAAAACCATATCATGGAAGACATGGAATCGGATTCCAGCGGTCCTGATGAGAATCCATGGCCACATTTGACTGAGTATGTGGAATTTGTATCCAGATCGGGCCAGCAAATACTTTTTGCGTGTAAGCGATGATTGCCGAAAGACGAGCCTCGCTTTCAGACGAGAACTTCAACATGTTAATGTTCATGAAGGGGAATATGCACCTTATGCCCGACGATTAAATTACACATTTGAATTATACAAGTATTTTCTAAGATGTTTATAAAGCATAGATGCGTTGTCCGAGCTTTATAATGGCAACACGTTTGGAAGGTAATTGCCTCCAGTGCAATCAGTCACACATCAACCAGTGTCGCGGGTACACGTTTCTCTGACTATCTGTATTCTCGAAACCAAATGCGTAAGAATAGATTAGAGTTATTTAAAAAAAAGTACAAATGATTCTGAAACTGTGAAACAAAAAAATATTTTATTTAGTGCACAAGTACACACTAATTTAATTTTTTATTAAATAAAATTAGTAAAATCGCTCTCATGGCAACGTATGACAGCTCCCGCCACGTCATTCTGTACTTCATGCTTAGTGCTACGTCACACGCGTTTTGGCCAATAACCGTGCGGCACTTATTGTTACGTAACTAGCGAAGTCTATTCATCTTCTTCTAACTTATGTTTCTTGCTTTTTTACTCTTTCTTCGAACCAATTTGAAATTACAATACGCATCGCGCCATTTTTTTGTGCCATTAAGTTAGTGTATGACGTGTCTATTTGTAAAACGTCATTGAGTATTTTGTTTTATTCCTAACCTGTTAACTTCCAGAACCTAAACCAACAAGTTGTATAAGTTCACTAACGCAACGATATAAAAATGCAATTTTACACATATTAACGGATTAACGATTAACGTTAACTTTCGTTAATTCTTCCGAAATGTAACGCTTTAACGCTTAACGAAGCTAACTTTTTTTGTAGCGGATTAACGATTAACGAAGTTAACTATTTGATTAACGGTGCCCAGCTATGCTCATTTGTATTGACTGCCTCCACAGAACAGTTGAATATGGTTAGAAAGGCAATAGCCGTCAAATTGTATCAAAACTAGCGTCGTCGTTTTTGGAACGCAAAACCTCTATAAATCCAATATAGAAAGCTAGCAATAGCCAATTTAAAGTATCGATAAAATTACGGAAATATGTTTTTCTTATAAGACTGGAATTTATTTTATCGATATGCTTAATGTTTTATTCTGATACAGTTATTAAATTAGTATTATGATGATAGACTGAAAATAAATGAGACTACAATACAGTGTTGTAAAAAAGCTCGAGTCGGCGCTTAAACGCTCGAGTCGACGCTCAAGCAGATTGCTCGTGCTCGAGTTGGGACTCGACTGAAGCGCTCGACGCTCGAGCAGTGGCTTGGCGGACTTACATACCATAGAATTTTTTATAAATCGCTATGGTTGCAGGTTTCCTCACGATGTTTTCCTTCACCGTTTTAGTGCGTGGTGATTGACCATCAATACACACATGACTCCGAAAAGTCAGAGGTGTGCCCTGGGATTCGAACCCACGACCACCGTAAAAAAGATAGTATAATTGAAATAAGACAATTTTAATTTTATTTTTAACGATATTTATATTATAATAGTAGAAAAATACTTATTTATTATTAGTATACAATATGCCATATGATCTACGCCATAAGGCCCAAATTACATTACAAGTGTGGTTTAGCTTTTTGTTTGTTTTTGGTTTTTGTGTTTTACTGGTGGCTAGTCTCTAATATGTGAGAGGCTGTCTTGGTGGGTACCACCGCAATGTCTTTTTCTCCCGTCAAACAGCTGTTTAAATGCACTGTTGTGATTCGGATTGAAGGACATTGTAGTCAGAGTAACTACTGGACATATTGAGACTTAACATCTTGTGTCTCAGGATGGCAAGCGCAGTGGAATGCCAAGCATTGCTTTGTAAATCAAGGTGTTGTTTGGTTTTGCTACTGTTCATGAGCGGTCGCATCGCTTACCATCAGGCGAACGGCGTGCTCGTCTCGCCATTCAATGCAATAAAAAAAAAATAGCTGAAGTTTCTGTACAATTCCTGACTACCTACTGATTTTTCTTAGCAACTAAGTTAAATTAAATACCTACCTAAAATCATCACACACCTTTGCAACACTATATTTTTTTTTAACAAGAGAAAAGTCACATCCAGTATGTAACTTTTCCTGTATATTTTCGTTACTAAGTCTGTTCCTTCTTTTAGTTATAGCTGTGCCCGCGACTTCGTCCGCGTGAAGTTTAACAAAAAAGTTAATTAGGTCTTTTAGTTATTTTTTAAATAAATGAAATTTTCTACAACAAATGTAGCCTAAGTTACTCCTTATTATATCAGCTACCTGACAAAAAAGTCCCGTCAAAATCGGTCCAGCCATTTCAGAGATTAGCCGGAACAAACAGACAGACGGACAGACAGACAGACAAAAAAATCTAAGGTAATTTTCGTTATAGGTATCGTGTATATAACGATATGTACATGGACATTTTTATTTATTTTCACTTTACAAACAGATACTTCAATTTTATTTATATGTATAGATAAGGCCAGCTTATACGACCAAAGTCAAAAGATAAGTAATACTCACCGTACCTATCGCCCCCCACAACTCCTAACATTTTTATTTATCACAACAATTTTTTCATCTATCCGTATTTAAAAGCTACAACGCTTGAACGCTCGAGCGCATAACTCGAGCATGAAAGTCTAAACTCTCAACGCTCGCAAGCCTTAAACGCTCAAGCGTTTAACGCTCGAGTCTAAAACGCTCCAAAGCGTCGACTCAGCGCTCGACGCTCGACTCTCAGCGCTCATTTTTACAACACTACTACAATATTTATGGATAAGTCGTATACAGTCCAAGCCGTTCGTCTGTGGAATGCACTACCAGTTGTCATAAGACAGGCGAAAACACTGACATCTTTCAAAAATATGGTTAAAGATTACCTTTCTCTATAAGCAGCTGCATGAAGAAGTTTTATTTCCTATTTTTGTCTCAATAGGTAATTTATAGTATGTATATAATTATGTATGTCTATCTATAGAAGTATTCATATATGTATGTATATAAAATATATTATATAAATATATATCATATTTTGTGTATAATATATTAATTATAAATAATTTGTTTATATATTCCTATTTGGAGCATGTTTACCTTTAAATTCTATACTGCCCTCTCTTCTTATCCTTTTCTTTTATCCATCCAAAGGTTGTCTGTAAGAAATCGCCTAGGGCGATAAGACCGCCAACTGTACTCTTTAATTTTATTTGTTAAATATTGTAATATTTTGTTCTTTTGTGTGCAGTAAAGAATAAAATAAATAAATAAATAAATAAATATCTAATATTGAAAGTTAATTTTAATTTGTATACTATTTTACAAATCTATATGTACAGGATTTCCAAGATTTTCAGCTGTGTGTGATATTAACATTTTTATTATTGGAAAAGCATATATATGCAATTATTACAATAAAATTATGATTTATTTATGTCGATAGCTGCTTCAGTGATTTTGATTTTTCATACAATAATTCATTATTTCATCTCCATGATTATTTTTGGTTTATACTTACGATACAGTTTTTTTATCGTCTTCTGTTTCACGAAAATGATAACATAGAACAAAGCGTACTAGATTTTGTAGGAATCTAGGTGTCTCTACCTGTTGCTTTTATCGACTCACTCTCGGAAACATACAAACGAATGAATTAATAATATTAAGTATATTAAGATACAAATATATGTTGTTCTTAAGTTGGCGGAGATATCGTATTAGAACATAAGGACAGGTCGTCAACGTTATCAAACGTTACGAGTACTACAATTTAAAATTATTACAGGACTAGCGGCCCGGCCCGGCTTCGCCCGGGTGCAGATAGTTTTTGAGTCCAATCCACATCAAGAACATATTATTTCGCGTGTCTACTAACTATATTTCCCGCGTGCCGTCGACTATATTTCCCTTCCGTAGGAGAGGACATCCCGTGCCAACAATTTGAATTTGAAAGAGTAGAAAATATGTATATTTGGTTTCCTGACTCATCCCACGGGAACACTACATTTTTCGGGATAAAAAGTAGCCTATGTGTTAATCCAGGGTGTCAGCTATCACTATACCAAATTTCATCAAAATCTGTTGAGCCGTTTTTTCATGAAAGAGTAACAAACATCCATACATACATACATACAAACTTTCACCTTTATAATATTAGTAAGGATTTGATTTAATTTTCTTTGTTTAATGCCTATAAAAACTGATTTACGAGTATACGAAATCTATAACTACATCGATATATTTACTATGTACATGACTACAACACTGGGTGACATGTGACAAATTTCGAAGTTGACATAATAAAAATGAGTCGTATCGTATGCATTGCGTAGGAACTTGGCATTCGCGTACATTGTATGTACGCGTAATCAGCAATGTATATTTTTGATATGTCGTCTATCATATCATCGAATTCTTCAAAATGTCGTAATTATAAACCGCAATTTTTGGAAATAATAAGGTGAAAATCAATAAAATCGGGTTTAATATTGGTATAAATTTCTTCCTCTATTGATATTCGACGCTTAAGTATTGGAACTGCAAGATAAAATAACACAAATCTGTATTTTTACCCTATTTTGCCCAATGACGTTGATTTTGCCGGAGCACCCATGGGAGCACCACACCTCAAGGCATTTCGACAACGACCACAGACAACGACTGATTTGACAAATCATCCGTTCTGCGGCAGTATAATCTAAGGCGGCAGTGATGCTTTTTATGCACCACCTTGCGACGCGTCAAATGCTTGTATTTTCCCTTCTAACAATATTCATCTGTTCTGTGACTGCCTCGGTGGCGAAGTTGTAAGTTATTTTTACGCTGAGGTCTCGTGTTCGTCCCACCAACCAACCCAGAGTCAGGCAAATTCATATTAGATTTTTCATTATCAGCCCGTAGTCAAGAGTTTGTGCCCGATATGGCCATAGGCTCACCCCCACACATCGTGACACGGAACATACAAGGCGAAACATGTGTGTCCTGGTAGTAAGTATCTCTGCATGTACGTATACGTCTCTGTATGTATGATTTTCTATATGTATGTATTCGTATGTTTCATTTGAATTTATAAAAATACTAGCGGCCCGGCCCAGCTTCGCCCGGGTACAAATAGATTTCTGTACAATAATATGTACGTATTATACATATAAACCTTCTTCTTGAATCACTCTATCTATTAAAAAAATCCACATTAAAATCCGTTGCGTAGTTTTAAAGGTTTAAGCATACAAAGGGACATAGGGACAGAGAAAGCGACTTTGTTTTATACTACTATGTAGTGAAACACCAACAGTCACATACATACCTAGTTGTGGTCTCACACTAAGATCAAATCTTGTGTCGTGGGTATTCGAAATTATGAGAGAATTTTCGGTCTCACAACCCACACCCGAAATAAATACCTGTGGTCCACACAAGTATTATTTTTCGAACCCGCGGCCTCTCGTTTCACAGCCAGCATCTAACCAACTGCGTCACGGAGGCTCTCAAGAATTATTAACACTCTCCGAATTTAATACACTTTATGTAGTTTTACTTTGTGGTTGTAAAATAAATCAGGAATAACTGTGTATTGATTCAAAACATATTTTCGTATAAAACTTTAATATAAATAGCAAAGACACCTAAATCTGCTCTAACCACATATTATCATAGTCATATCCACAATATATACTATTAAACTGAAAACAGACACAAAACCTTTGATTATTGATTCGCCTCGGTACAAAATGAGCGCTTGGTAGTCCATGAATGATAGCACAGCAGATATAACATTTAAGAAGACTCCTAGGGCGAGTAACGATACTTCGATGACCTTGTCCGGTTCAATTTGTAGTCCAGCTTCAATGAGGAGTCCTAGCGATATGATTGCGTAGCTTCCGTACACTCCACAAGTGAAGAAGTGATTTGCGGTGGTCAAGTCAGGGTATTCTGAGTTGTAGAATAAAGCAGCTACCATCAAAATAAATGTAATGCCACGAAGACCCATTTGGACTACTTGCGACATTCTGGCGAGAATTATTCTTTTATGGGGTTTTATAATGTAAAAATAAACATAAATAACTTTTATAATATATTTTTAAGTAATAAAAATCACAATGAATATAAAAATAAATTCGATGTATTCATAATTCTTAACATGTCTTCATGACAGAATGTTGTTGTGGTTTTTACATGGTTATTATTATTATTATTATATTATAAGATCCAAATAGCGTATTAGACTTTTTTTGACATTTTCTAAAAGTCTATGACATGATACAAAAATAAATTGTCAACTTTTCTTAGACACGTTTAGTATTTCGGGATGCGTATTATTTACTTCATTTTGAATTGTTTTATTTTAGTATGTGTGTTCTGTGAAGAAAATAATGTCACGAAACGTACGGATTATTGCTCGCATCCGGACTGTTCGCTCAAAAACCAGCACACAATGTGCGTCGCCGCGAACAAGCAGAGCCCGCGACTGTATGCCTCGGGAATGACGACGTGGATGCGCTACCAGATCCTATTACTGCACAACCGCCATAGAGATAACATAGCTATGGGCTTAGAGGCTGGTCAGCCGCCTGCCACCAACATGCGCAAGATGTATTGGGACTACGAGCTCGAGGAGATGGCAGAGGTGTGGGCCCGTCAATGTCAAAAGCGACACGACGAGTGCAGGAATACTATTAGATTTAACGTTCTGCAGAATATGGATGTTCGTCCTGTAGTGTCGAGGGTGACGGAAGCACAGTTGCTGGCTGATGCCGTTGGCGCGTGGTTCTCAGGGTCGCGAGCCTTGCCACCAGAGCACGTGTGGTCCTTCCGACTCTCTAACTGCAGTGCGCCGGGCGGATGCAACTCGCACTGGTACTCAGCAGCTGCTTGGGCGTCTACCTGGCGCTTAGGTTGTTCTCAAGCTTTATGCACGGCCAGAAAACGTTCCTGTGCCCTTTTCCGCAAGAGAAGGACACTTTCGGATACCACAGAAGATGAACCTGCAAATGTGACAAGAACCACCGTTAGATCCGAAAATTTTATACGAAGACTGAAATATATGCACACGCGTACTCACCCACGTTTTGAAGATTTCGCCACCGAAACATTTAGGCCTAAAGAGTCTCCTTTGCATCGAGGTATTTTGGATTATGAAAGCGTGAAGAAGAGAACGGAACCCAATATTATAGCATTTACATTTTGTAATTACGGTCCGGCGGGGAATATTGACGGGTTTCCTATTTACGATGCGGGCACGACATGCGCCAACTGTCCGGAGGGCACGCTGTGTGGAGACCGCACGCACAGAGCTTTGTGTTCTGTCGTTGGTGATCCCGATGTGCGTAAATAGAAATTTACTACAATTCTATGTACATTATTCTATCAACAGTAACTTAAGACATCCGACCGTGCAAGAGAAGATGTGCTCCATAATCTTCATCTCATACAAGATTTTAATTTAGTTGTACTATAGTTTCAATTATAATTCTCATTCTTCCATTATGTTGTAGTTATTTCTGAGCATGCTCCTGCATAGTGAACATAAATATTTTCTTAACAAGTTTAAATTGAAAATAAATCTTATCTGTTTTCTACACTAGCACTCCACAAACATTGCGAATTATTGTGAACGTCAAGATGGTGGGATCAGTATTTTCGATCAGTTTATTCTAAGAATAGAGATGTCGATTGATATGAACAATACATAATAACATTATTTATTCTGTAACTATAAGGTTAACAATTTTTGAAAAGAGGGTTTAGGAGCGCCTTTAAGCTTAAAATGCTTGTGAGAAGAAACCTGAAACATCCTTAGATCTTAACTAAAAATACACAAAATTAAATCACATAGTTATACATACAAAACATAGAACATCAAAATTGCAAATACAGTATTATAAAAGTCGAATAATACAGATTTTTTACAGTTTACATAATCACATCAATTAGCAGTAATTAAGTTCTAAATATTTATGGTAAAAGTTTTCAAGATATCTCTTGTGATCCTGTCAATTTAACACTCATCTAATATTTTGATGACGTAGAAAATGTTTCAAGTTCATGAGCAAGTATTTAATAATATTAGTTCAACAGTATTGGATATTGTAGCACACTTACGCACTATGATGGGTTCGCTGGCGAGAGATGATAACCTGGTTCTGCAAAGGCCTGTACTTAAAATGCTGCACACTTAACAGTTTTTTAATCTTTGTGTACGTGAAACGCAATAGTTGTTACTTTTTAGGGATAAAGTTCTGGCACGCCAGTCGAGCATTTAGTGTTGTAGTCATAACGAGTTGCAGACTAATATCACATGGCTTACTTGTGGCCAATACAATAAAGAAAATCAATGTAAATAAAATGTTCTAGGTAAATTCCCGGGGGTTCATATACTTAATTCTTAAAAAGAAATTTATAAGTACTATCACTTCAGCACATTTCTCTACCAATTCTATTTCAGAGTATTTTATTTTTGCATGGACATGACAAAACCATTTACGTTTATTTTGATGTTTGTTTCCAATATTCTGGGAAAAAAATAAGTAGGCCCTACGCATTTGCTGTTATCAATAACTAATAAGGCATTGTACAGGCGTATTCCATGGAAAAACGATGCGTAGGTGCGAGAGACAGCTGTGTCGCCACGAGCGTCCTTGTTACCTCGTATTGTCCTTCTAGTTATCATCTATTGGTTTTGTTTACTGATGCGAGGTACCGTAAATAATTGGCGTGGGTTATTCTATGATCGGGAACGAGGTTCGAATATTCTAACGTCGTATGTAAAACTGTACGAATGTGCCTAGGTACTCTCAGGAAATGTTCGAATCCTCTATTATACGTCATAACCATAGCCTAAACTTGGAGTGAATTCATAGAGAATAGTATTGGTTACTGGTACAAGTGGAAAAGTTATACCTGACTTCAGACGTCGAAAATTCGAACATTCGTACTTCGTCTGGATCATAGACTAACACCCCTCTCCCCCCTACTAACTCTCCTGATTACAGGCGCGTCATGAGCTATAGACATAATCGAAATTAGTAAGCGTAAATTACTTATATTAACAAAATAAAATAAAACGTTTATTCTGAGACGTTTGTTTATTATATTATAGGCAAATAAATAGGATTTATGAAAACCAAGTACAAAAACACACAAACAATAAAAACAAAATAGAAGTCTTTTATCCAATTGCCCCATGGGAGATCGAACACACGACTTTCACTTTGTAGAGGTATTTGTAGAGGCGGTGAATATTTCAACTTAGCTTCTATATTTTGAAACCTTTAGCTTGTTACAGTTTCAGGCAGCTTTGTGTTGCCTATTTCTTAATATATAGAAAAGCCAATTCAAAATAGGTAATCGAGGTTTTCTAAAAATGAATATTCTCTCTTTTTTTCGTTTTTAATATTAAGGCAAGCCCTGGATATAAATATACTTTGAATCAGAAGACCTCACCATAGAAAGCTTGCATTAGATACCTAGGTCAGAACTTTGCATATAAACAAAATTTTTAGATATATATAAGCAAACCAGTAATCTTACCTATTAGATTTCGCATAAAGAAGCACGTTTTAGCAATACATTTCTTAAGTTTTAGGATGCTGTATTTGGTTTTATTTGATATTAATGTTAGATAAATAGTGTGTCTCCCTTTCTCTACAGTTACAGGAAGTTCACTGCTGACCATATGCCTCCAAGGATCTCCACAGTATCTACTTTCGTAAATATCGATAACTTCAGACCGGTAAACTTAAAAGAGTAGATGACAAAAATGAATCAGAAAGTTAAGAAGGAAAACAGTACTGCATGAATTTTGACTTCGCTTTGTTAGCTTTTAAAACATCATCTAATTGTCTCTTGTGGGAGTCTTTTACTAAATATATTCATAATCTTTACCCAAGACATCCATAGGGCCTAGGGGTATGTAAGAAGTTATTTTTTTCCTGTCGTCGTAATTAATAAATCGTTTTTACAATAATAATTGTGTACAACCTTATATTTTTAAAGAGGTTATGAAAATGAATAAATGTTTATTAAAATACACAAATCAACGCTTATACAATAAGAGATCGTACAGTTAGATTAGGTTTGCACATTAGTTCCTTGTTTACATCTAAACATTTTTACTGCGGTCCCCCACTACGCATGCCTGGATCGGGGGCACCAAACATACGAAAAAACAGCCTCATGTTGAACTACACAGCACTTGAACTTACACATTTAATAAACCATAATAATTAAACAATCATATCAACAACAGGCGTTATAAATTAAAGCGATCAACACAATTACAAATAAGCAAAGGTACTAAACGTACGCAAGAGTTAAAAAAAATTATTTTAGCAAAAGCCAAAAACTATGGATTTACCTAAGGGATTTACCATCCAAATAAAGAAAAACAGAAAAAATATTCTTATTTCTTTGCGAATTTTTGTTGCATTGTGTTTACTAAAAATTACCACCCGGCTTCGGTAGCAGTCTTGATATACCCTGTATATATGGCATAGGTCAAACGAGTAAACAGTTAATCTGATGGTTAGTAGTCACATACGCACATGAGCATCTACAACGTTTGGATCATGGATGTATTGTCGTTCATCAAATTGGGCGGATATTTAGAACGAAAAAATATGGGAAGAGCTGCGGTTTTCGCTCAATCAAATGTAAAAAGAGACAGGTAATTTGAAAATACGTTTGTATAATAAGTAAGTTTCCTAGAGTCTCTCTAACAGTCTGTAAACATAGCAACACTCATTTCTGGGAAAAGTTTACATGAGTTGTTTTGAGAGCATAAAATCACTTTGATATTTGTGTTGCTATTGCTTACGCTGGTATATTGAAAAAACAGCAAACCGGTAACATTAAAATACCTAAGACTTTCTTAATTAAAATACCTAACATTTTCTTCAGATTTAGTTTCTTAGTCTATGCTTCAGATAAGAAATTGACATTACAATTTGACAGCCTCCGTGGCACTCTTGGTTGGACGCCGTCTGTGAGACGAGAGGCGGCGGGTTCGATACCGAGACAAATATTTATGTGATCCACAGGTATTTATTTCTAGTCTGGATTTTTGTGAGACCGAAAAGACTCTCGTAGCTTCTGATACCTACGACACAAGACTCACTTTTAGTGTGACTCACTTTTGGTCTATGCATCATATGTATGCGACAGTTCAGTGTATTTACATGATTAGATTATGATAATTAAATGCAACTTATTAGATGCACATACACTCCCGCCTACACCAGTTCGTGTGATGGGTATTAATTATCAATCATAACAAAGGACTGCGCAAATAGTACTTCCACACGCAAATTACTGTTCGTAGTCAGTATATTTATATACTAAATAATATTAACTTGCAATAGGAATATTGTCTCTATGATTATATCAACTTTTTGATAGTTGTGTTGATAATAGCTACTCGCAAATATGCAAATAAAAAATATATGTGAAAACAGCGTAAAATTGGTTGTAAAATAAAACACAAATTAATAGTTGCTGGTATATAATCATAAGTTTACGTAAATGAGTAATGTAGTAAAGAATCAGATTAATCTTACTTACTTAATTACATTATCCTAAGCACAGAACTATATATAAATATAATCAAAGCACCTAAATCGCGGTATAGCTATATGGTCTCAATCAGTTACTCTCAATTACGTGAAACCTCCATGCAGGCAACCTACTGCCAAACAGTCAATGTCAAATTAAAAACAAAAATAAAATATATCCAGGTTGCTTACGAGTTTCATTTGAAATAATATAAATATTATAATTTATCGGGAAGAGTACATTGGTATTCAATATGTTGTCGGCGGCAAAAGTACGTATTCATGGAATGCAAGATGAGAACTGGGTCATAAAGGACAAGATAAACCAATATCGCGGACTTATTAAACTATATGGTAAGCATTAAGATATATTACTAGATACCTTGGATATATTATTATAGAGGGAATGCTGGTACTTCAACAACGAATAAACTAAATAATTAATTCAATTTTCACTAATATAGGAGCAACCAACATTACGAACAAGAGAAAATATCTACGTTTTTCAAGACGCCAATGTATAGCAGCGCTCCCTCTATATTTTAAATACTCTAAGGACTCTAAGCAAGATACGCATAGAAAAGCTATCCCATACAAATTTCTGTTCGCTATTGGTAAAATTTGAAACTAAATCGCTGCAGCGTGGAACATATAATTATTCGTCTAATCAAACAATACAACCATGCAAAGCTAGATCGATTTCAGGATGTAGTTTTCTTGAGACTAAAATGTCGAAAGCGCCGTAATTTCATAGCACTTACACGTTTTGAGGCTTGTTTTGTTTGGGTGATTCGTGTGTGGTGCACCACACTTAGTTGGGATACATTTTTAGAAAGGACGTCTTATCTAGTGTAACAAGGATAGGATAGGAAAGAAATTGGTCAGCATTCGGAATTGAATATGAAAACGTTGATTATCAGTGGAATCAATAAGAACCTTACCTTAGGTAAAGTTATTTTCCTATTCCTGTCATTATTCACATATTATTACAATTTCAGGCTACTTATAAGTAACATTAAAATCTTTATCAGACAACATTTCCTGAAGTTTAGGCTTTAATCCATAAGCAAATAAGCATAATAAGTTCGTTATCAAATTAGTAGCTAACACACATTTTTTTTTCAAGAACGTGACCGCAAAATCCATGAAGGCGATTTAGCGAAGCAGAAAAAGCGATATTCTCGCGATATACGCCAAATGCGAAAAGACATAACAACCAAAAGGGACCAGTTGGGTGTAGCGGTGTACGGCGACAAACAATTCCTCAGGAATGCGTTTCAAGAGCACAGGCGCTTGCAGTTGACATACATGAATAGCCAGGCCGACGTAAGTTTAAGCTTGTTAAATGTTGGAAAAAAGAAGTTTTAGGCACTATTTTAATTCTTCACTAATAAAGATTAGCACTGTTTCGGTTATATTATGAGTTTATTATTGTAGAACTTAAAAATAATAAATTTCTACCTTTTTTGTACTAGAAAGTACTGGAGAGTATACACCAGGAAAATTTTAATAAAAGAAAACTGCTCGATAGAATACGATATACAAAGAAGAAGAAAATGGAGAAGTTTCGGTTGACACAGGTATGTGTGTTCGTTTATTCTATTTAGAATTCTAATTCTAACATCAGGTCCCCCATTCAGTATGGTTTGCTCCACTACGCCTATCTTCAATGATATCTGTACGAAGATTAATAAAATAACTATCATGTCCTCCTTGACGTCATCAAATTAAAGATTTTTTGTCCGATAACTAGTCCGAGGCTTTGCTATGTTAGGCCTCAGGCTTCTATTGGTACTTCCAACAATTTTGATATTTTTGATAATTCTAATAATGCTGGATGTAGAACTTCTAAGCTATCGTTGCGGATATCCAAAAATCATCAAACAACTCGACCAGCAAACGAGGCGCGGACGCTTTTCAATAGTGGACTTCCTGTTGCTGATAATGATTGTGTTCTATAGCTAGAGTCAGCGGAGCTGCGCGACCGGCTACTGTATGAAGTAGGAGGGAAGCTGCCTGCTGAGAAAAAAGAGCAAGCTGTAGCTAATTACGTGCAGCGAGCGAACATCAAGAAAAACGCAGCGCTCGCCATCAAAGTCATGTACAAGAAAATACTTGACATTTTGAAAAAGGTTTGAAAATTTTTTTGTAGTGATAGTGAAGTCAGTGCAGATGAGTCAGAGAGAGAGAGATGATGCTTTTTAGGGTACTAGAGGTGTCGAAGACCTATTTTTTCTTATTTGCTGTTTTTTCAAGGATTTGCATACATACATAGTACATACATAGATAAACTCACGCCTATATCCCAGAAGGGGTAGGCAGAGGTGCCAGGACACCCACATTTCGCCTTGTATGTTCGGTCCCACAATGTGATAGGTAGCGAGCCTATCGCCATATTTCAAGGATTTGGACCTAGTAATTTCGCCAAGGATGCACGATTACAAGTACAAAGTGTATTTCCACGAATTTTTTATAACCAAAAGCAGCTGCAGTTCTAGATTGGTAAATGGTAGTAACTCATTATTTTTTATTTACCTATAATGTCCCACTCCTGGGAAAGGTCTTTTATATAGGCAGTAACCTATATAAATATTATGTCTCAAATTTCTCTCAACCCACGAGTAACAACATTTTTCAAAAAATCCCCAACGCCGTATGTAGTTTTGTTATGCTAGAATAACGGTAGTCCGAATTTGGAACATCCACAACCGAAAAAACAGTTTCGTTAAAAACGTGCGAAAAGTTGTTCAATTTACAATGTTACAGGGTTCCAATTTAGCGAATAATTAGAAAGAGTGTAAAGATGATGAACCTAAAACTGAAAATCCTAATGAGTATTGTGAAGATTAAATTGATGACTTTCAAAATCATGAATTAAGTTAATAATTAGACTGTGAGTTGAATATAAGGAAAGGAAACTTGGAGCGGAGCTTGGTCGAAGTTTTAAGTGTCCTCGCTAAAGCTTATGGAAAAAATCTGCTTAAGAGCGTATACACCTTGCGCGCAAAGTCAACTATAGGTATTTCTTCGTTAATTTCACGCACACATAAGCGACCAAAGCTGTGTGCGTAGAGCTGCCGCGTCGGCTCGCTATACAATCGGCTCAAACAACTTTGATCCGTGCGCTTCAAATATTCAATTGAAATGTAACTGTAATATAATATCATAAAAATATTTTATTTGCATTATAAGTAGACAAATATTACTGTGCAAGCAAAGAATAATACAAATTTTGGATACTAATCATATTTTCGTTATTATTACATTGTTAAGTTGCAATAAAATCAGTGTTCAATCAGTATACACTACGGACGTTTTATTAATCATTTCGTGTTCGAACACATAAATAGTGTTAGGGGCCTTACAACCCCTTACAATTACGAAATATATTTAATTTTATATTACAATACATAACATAATTTAGCCTCGGAATTACATCCCATTATATTACCTGAAACATAATTTATACTCACTACAAAATCATTGTAGGTAATAAAAATAATTAAATATTTTACTACCAAAGTACTAAGATGTGGTAATCGCATTCCGCGCGTGGCTATTTTTACTACGCGCGGCATAATCGACTGCAGCCAGGCCGGAGCGACGAGCGATACGTCCTCCCTCTAGAAGGCCTTGCGGCGGTCTGATTTGATCCACGTCGGACAGCGTGTTTTATAGTGGTTTTTAAAATATTTGTAGAAAACATGAAAACTAATTTTATTGAAATATAAAAATGGTAATTTATTGATAAGATGTTCTTCTATTGTAATATGCAATTGCTATAAAAAATTATGTACGATAAGTTGGTGAAAAAAAATATGTTCTTGACGAGAGTTTCTGAATAATTTCGCATTGTTTAAATTTTTATTTTTCAGGAACTAAACACAAAAAGATTATTTTTCTCAGCAAAATCCCTCCATAAGGGTCTTATTAGTCTGATTATATTTTTATTTTCATCTTATATTTAGTGGTTTCGGATATCTTAAGCTTCTAAATTGCCATTTAAAGCCTAAATAACGAAACTTGTGTTCAGTAATCCGTATAGTACTCACAAATTATCCATCAATCTATAATGTGTGTCCACCAAAATCCCTAGATGACAACCTTTTCTAAAATTAGTAATAATAATTTTTCCTTTAAATTGTTTATTGGTGGCTATTAACTCATTTGAAAAGTCCTGTTTTTAAGCCAAAAAGCGCGTGCAGGGTATAAACGCTCTTAAATCAGCTTATGATAATGAAAAATGCATATAGCCGCGTGAATTTTTACATTTGTATAGTAGCTTTATTCACATAGAAAAGATGATAATGTTCCTAACTGAAGTTCTTTGTGTAATTTATAGATCTAAAGGCTAAACAGTTACAGGAGGTTTTCAATTTGTTCAAATTCAGTCAATGCACTTATAATTCTTAAGAAACTTTAGTATTTGTGTATTATGTGCCGATAAAACGACTAGGTTGCCGTTTTGTCGTTGAGATTTGAGACACCTATAAATGTAGTATTTACTCTAATTACATTTTCAGGATTCCTCGTATTTCACGGTGGTGCTAGAAGCATTGAAGCTGGATTGCCGCGCCCAAGGGAAATGTTTGATGGGAGCCACAGAAATGGGCCAACTTGCTATGGAATATCTGGACGACAGGAAGTTCGAGTTCAGCAAGCTGGAGAAGGAGATTAAGGCGAACATGAAGGAAAGAGAGAGAACATTGAAGCTAGCGCGCCGGGAGGTGGCCTATCTGACAGATTCGTTCCCGGATCTCATACGTAAAGAAGTGAGTTTAGGGCTCTGACATTATAAAGAGATGAGATTGAGATTCTAGGAACCCGTCAGATATTTTTCACTTTCAATGAAACAAAATCTACACGACCGAGTATTGTACATGTTTACTAGGAATGTTCGTATCCTTGCTATAGATATATTGTGGCTAACGACCATATTAGGGTATATCCGAATCATTATATGTAGTCATTATTAAATTTACCTTTAAATAACTATTTATATCCATTTTGAAAGTAAGCAGACCTAGTCTAGTCTAGTCCTTAGCGCTAAAAATCATTCCGACACCATAAAAATGTTACCATGAAAATGAGCTTAATTATTAATTACTGCATTAATCACTGCGCAGACAAAGGGAATAAACACTGCCTTTTAACTTCATCGCCAATAAAACAGTGTAATAATAAACAAATAGGGTATTTATTGTCAACGTGTTAATATCGCTTTTTGTTTGACTAGGAGGCAACAAACCTCGATGATTTGTATGAAGACGAGGACGCTGTCAGCAAACACTCCGTGCACTGGGAACTGGAAGAAGTGATGGGGATTTGCAAACGTCTTCAGAAAGCTACTCTTGTTTCATCCTTTGATCAAATATTAATGCGGTAAGTCACAACTTAGTTTAATTATACCGGGTATATCAAGACTGCTACCGAAAACGAAGCCGGGCGGTAGTTTTAGTGACTAGGCAAGTAAACGCGACAATTTTTTATTATTATATCGTCGAGTTTAGGTGGTAAATCCATAGTTTTTGCTAAAATAATATTTTAAAGTTTTGCGTACTTACGTCGTTAAAAATAAAAGGGTGTACACTATTATTTAAGAAAAAACTATGCATTTACCACCCTAATCAGAAGATAAAAAAAAAAACAAAAAAAAAATCGTCACAGTTTTCTTGCACAAAATTTAGTTGCATTGTGTCTGAAGTTCCTAAAACTACCACCCAGCTTCATTTTCGGTAATAGATACTCTTGATATATCCTGTATAGAAAATTGCTTTTACTATTAAATTGAGTATAAGAGTAATTTTATAATAAAAACATTTAACGTATATTACACTTAAATCATAATTTTCCTACCTAACATTCAACACATTTACTCCTCGGTCACTGTTCACGGCCTTTAACCAATATACAGAGGCCGTCATAATAAAACAAATAAATTAACAGGTTGAAGGAGCAACGGTACCAGACTGAACGCCTGATGATGCAGCTGACTCTAAACAGCGGCAAACGAGACGCGTTGATAGAAGACCGAAAACACGCCATTATGATGATGGATACTCTGAAGAATGTCGGACAGGAGAAAACTGCCAAGTACGTACTGACCCTGACGGTTGCAGTTATCTAATAGTTGAATTCTAGTCATTAGGAGGGATAAGTGGGATGAGACACATGAATTCTTCAGCTCGGCATTCAAGCACAGTGTCGTCAATAAGTTATAGATGAGTTTATAAAGATAATTTACTATAGCATCATCGAGCGTCCAAAATTACGCCACAGTATAATTTTTACCTTACCGAACATTTATCGTCCTTAGCCCGAAGACATCCACTAAAACATAAGCCTTTAGGTATCTAATTTGAAAGTATGCTAATTTCTACATAAAACAAATTTCTTCTCATCATAGCGATTGTATACTAGTAACTAGACAGTTGGATGCTCAATTACACTGTCTGGATATTTTTAGGATATAACGAGATAATTTCCTAATAATAAAAAAAAATGTTTTTATATTCACGATAATTTTCTTAACAATCTTGAAATTATATTATTTTTTAGACGGTGGCACCAACTATTACAAAAGTATAGCTCACATTGCAATAAAAGTGCAACATATTTGGCATAATATCTTGAAGTTAGATCGTAACAGCTAACATGTAATACGACTAACGGCCGGGTGCAATAATATATTGACAGTTAAGCGGTAAAAATTATCCCCGATAATACGTGTCTTCTATCTTTGTTTAACTGTGGTTTAACCGATGTTTCGATAACAAAAACTAAACTAGGTTATCAACGATGAACGTAGATATTGCATATATCTCTGGTAAGAACCGTTCCTCTCAAACGTTTAATATTTGCACTTTTAATTGAGTTCAATATTTATTAGGTTAATTATTAACTTTATTTTAGAATTATCATAAATCATCTTTAATGTATAATTAGAAGAATAAAACGTTAAAATATATTAATAATGTAAGTATTGTGACAAATAAAGGCAAATTAAAAATTCATACAAAGCTTACATAGAACAACAAAACGCATCGTATGACTGATTTATAATATGTCAAATGTAAATAAGAAGTTTACAATTATCAATGTTTACCAACAAGAATGAATTCAAAAATGAATTTTACGGCCCTATTTCTGCGATAGAGTTACAAATTGAATCAGAGACCATAATATTTATAAATACGAAGAAAAGTGTGAAAATAAAACATTGCGTGGTTGCATTACTTTAGTTTTGTAATCAATATGACTTTAAAGACCTGAAATCATTTCAGTGCTTATCTACAAATAAATACTGAGGAATATTATAATAATTAAAACAATATAAATCTAATTAAGAATAATAATTTATTCAGGTGATCTTACTATGCTAGAAGTTTTCGAAATTGTAATGACTAGTTATAGAGAAAACAACTGTTACACATTTTACATATCACATAAAAATGTATTTACCATCGATATCAATGTTAGAATGGTAGAATATAAGTCAATGGTATTTACAAATAAAATGTAAGAACCCCCTTTTCCGCAGATTGTATTATGGGTAAATAAAATATCAAAGATAATTTGTGAAAAATCTTTAATCTTTATTATTGACAAAGTTCTGAAACTTTATTTTAATTTCAAATAAGTAATTAATATTTATGTCTAGTCTAGCAGTGTTTGGTATGTCAATTTCATGTTCCACATCAGCAATGCTTTTCATTCTTCAAATATTATCTGACACCGCTGTGGCACTCATTATGTTTAAAGTTGTGTGCAATCCCAAAAGACTTTTTTTCAGTGAATGGTGTGGAAATCTTCTTTTCCAAACATCATAAGACCTGAAATAAAGATGAAAGAAAGATGTAAAAGATGGAAGAGCAAAATATTAATTATAATAACTTTATATGAGCCGCATTGTTGCAATACTCTATGGCAGACATTGAGCAGTGTTGTATGTGGATATGCACTATCTCCAATTAGATATCTATTACTATTTTATTATATAACTTCTTCACATTGTACTGAAAATAAATATGTTATTTACAAAAAATAAAAGATTTAAAGTGAAAATATGTTTTGATGATTTCCATCAGGCTGTACCCTTTTGAAACTAGGGAATTATTAGGAAACTACTTACAAAAATGTGTATTAATCTTAATATATTCTCTTAACCATTCTTCCAACTTAATTGTCATATTTGTTGTATCTTAAATTATTGTATGCCAATATGGCGGGTCATAGCTGCACAAAACAATTGAATGAAACATCATTTTCACCTATGTACCACAATAAAGTATTTTGAATTTGAATTCTTTCAAAATATAAAGTATGAGATAAATACATTTTAGCAGAGTTGTTAAATATAGTAGTGTAATGAGCCCCAGGCTAGCATTCCAATACATTCATGAAAAGTAACTGTGCAATACACATTTCTTGAACAATAATGCCTTTATTTTTCTAAATTCTTCTCCTATATTTGAATCTAAAAATAAAAATATTAAGATTAATACATTGTGATCAGATAACTGATACATAATACCAAGATTTATGTTAATATCATGGACAATATTAATACATAATTATTGATTAATCCTCATATATCTAAAGGTAGTCATTACTAACCAGGTGGCTCTATGGGAATATAATATGTGCAATGAATTGCACCAAAGGTTCTTGGGAAAACTGCAATTTTATGAAACCCATGCTGTGTGTGGTCTAATATTTTTACATACTGCTAATATAGCTCAGTTATAGCCCGAGGCACATCAGTAATGATTCGGCTGACTGTAGCTTTTGATACCCAAAAATAATTACCTACTGAACATGCATTCTCCCCAGTACGTAAAACCACAATGATAGCAGCAATTAATGGAACAGTGACACATTATTGTTCCCGAGCTGTTACATTTATTATAGAATATATGATTTTGGAATAATTCAATACACTTATAAAACTTAATGAAATATTTGATATGTATGCTTACCAGGAGGAAGGTTCCTTGCGGGCTGGGTTTAAATGTAGAAATAAACATAATAGCTGATGTATTATTTCATCTAAAAAGTAAATCTGTAAATAAATTCTGAACTAGAATATTCACATAGTTTTTTGATCTCATAAATTATAATCGGCGTCAAATACACCAGCTTTAAACATTTCGTTATCACTTTCATCACTGAATATATTAATGTCACTTTATTTTGCTGATTTTTTCCATAAAAATACCACATATCTGGGTTAATCGACGTATTATCCACCATATTGCAGCGATATTAGAAAACGTTGACAGCTAGTTAAACACGAATAACTACAGTAGTTCGAATCGTTATCGAAACGCGTATATTTTGATTTGTATGGAATTTCCTAACTATGGTTAGCGAGAGCCCTCCCATTGATAGATACAAATCATAGATATGTTTATTCATCTGTCTACGATTATTGAAACCGAAAAATGACAGAACTCATACTAGAGTTAGCGATTTTAACGGGTAGAAAAAGACAGACAGAGTATTGCACCCGGCCGTAAGTGAATTTCACGAGCCGGATCGTAGAACAGCATTCAGCAAATGCTCATCGGAATAAAATTGTTACTGTCAGGTTTGAGCTCCCATCGTTCGGTGTAGGGTTGTCGGTATTCCCTGATGGTTACGCATCATTGCTCCGTGTTCCGTGCTCCAGTAGCAGTTATTTGTATAGGTACCGGCCCATGCGCCAAGCTCCGATTGGAGAATTTACTCAACGCATTGCATGCCAGATTTTTCCCGAAACGCGCCTCGTTTGTACTAACATATACGCTGCAACACTGTTTCATGTTTTTTTTTATGTTAAGGTTCTAAAATTTTTAGACTTTGTCCTCTCTTTCTGCTTCTATCTTCTAACAAGTTCAAATTCTAGAAATGCATTTATGATTCTTAAGAAATTATAGGATTTGTGCATAACAGACGAGATTTTTATGACCAATAGCCGGTGGAATAATGATTATGTGTATAACACAGCCAAATGATATGCTGGTGATAGGCAGCAACCGGCAACGTCATCAGTGTGAGAAGTTGTACCCTGCATTTATGAGCTCCTTGGCCAAGCGTGATGAACTTACTCACTAATAAAAGGAAAGGAAAGGCCCGCCAATAAAAGGAAAGGAAAGGAAAGCCCTAACCATAATCAACCACTAGGCTGTAAATGTTGATAATTGACGCCAAACCTAGTAAACAAGACGCAAATATTGCCAATGGTGTAAACAAAGAGGAAATGTTTGTTCGTATCGTCTTCAGCAAACACGGCGTACACGACCATTGTCATCTGTATACGTACTACGTGTATTTGAAGCTCGCGGCACGCGCCGGCTCCGTTCGCCACCTTGTAATATCCACAGCTCGTATTTGTTGCTTCGAAATTCATACGATGCATGTCAAACAAATCTTTATGCATTTTTATTGCGATGTTCTCTCGCAAACAACGAGAGACGTGTCGGAACGGTTCGCAGTTGCATCGATAGCCTTCCTGAACTGTGAAAATAGATTTAAAAGTAATCTCTTTTTGTTTGCTATGCGCGTATTTATTGCATGTTTTTTATGGACCGCTGTAGTGCATGGAAGGAGTAATCTTTGTTTGATGATCGCTTGTTGATCTCTGCATGGAATTGTTATGCACGGCATCTGTTTCGTTTAACCTAATATCAACACAAAGCATTGCAAGTTCAAGATCGTGTTAGTTGTCCTATTTGCTTTGTGTTGGATCCATTTGAAGCCTCCACGGAGTTGTTTCAAATACAATGTATCAACAAACCGTTTTTTGAATTTAAAATATCGTAATAGTCGGATGCCTACGTAATGTTTTCAAGCTTAGATTACGAAAATGTAAAGAGTAAAAAATAGCGGCCATTTTGCTTCCATATTATTCGTACAGTCTTATTTACATGTCAAAAAGTTCCTGGGGGCTATTGCACTACGGTCGTCTATCATTTTGCATATCGGTTCATGAAGTATTTTCATCGGATACAACGTTATTTTCCTGCTTTTTGTGAGGTAAGTTCTTTTGTTTACTTTCATATTTGAATACAAAATACATGAAAAGTTATAAGATTTGTAATTTTTAATTGTACTATAAAAAGTTAAATATATTACAACATTACATAGTTCAGTCAATATGTTAATTGCCCTCCGAATAAAGACCTACCCTTTTTAAACATAATGAATCGTAAGGAGGGCATGTCAAGAGGTCACAGAAAAATTAAAAAGGTTGCGCTGTTTGTTGATTTTGAGAAATTCAAATAGCGATTTAAAAAAAATTTTAAAACGCTTTTTTCTTGGAAACTATTTGTAGTAGGCAAAAGTTTTTTTAATAAAAAATGTAGAAGGCATTGCGAACTACATTTTTTGTCATTGGAGTGACGTCATCCGATTTGAAATACAAAAAGTAGAGGGCGCTAATGGATCAAAAAAGTGTTCCAACGCTATTTTCGATAGGGAAAAACGATTTTAGAACTTTTAGAACTGGAACTTGTCGAAGTGTACAAATTGTACATTATGTACCGTGCCGTTGCACAGTACTCATGCCATTTAGTTTTTATCTTTTTTTTAATTCAAATGAAATAGCAGTAATTGTTTTCTGATTTTGTTATCAAAAAATTTGAACTTTTGTTTAGCAAAAATCTGAACTTAGGTGAATTTATCTATGTTTTGCATCACATTATTTCAGGTCGGATGACGTCACTCCAATGACAAAAAATGTAGTTCGCAATGCCCTCTACATTTTTTAATGTAACAAACTTTTTCCTAAAACCAATAGTTTCCCAGAAAAAGCATTTCAATTTTTTTAAATTCATTTTTGAATTTCTCAAAATCAGCAGACAGCGCGGTCTTTTTAATTTTTCCGTGATCTCTTGACATGTCCCCCTAACGATTCATTATGTTAAATAAGGGTAGGTATTTATTCGGAGGGCAATTAATTATTCCTTACATATTGACTGAACTAACAATCTTTCTTTATTATTTTATATTTGCTGTCTAAGAAAATAAATTTAACTGCAATTGTATCGCTTAAGTGGCAATCGCACATGTATTGTTTAGAAATAAATTATACACAGAAAAGGAAACGGTTACAGGCCAGTGCAGACGTCCTGCTGAAAGTAGGAATGCGATGTGTATAGAGAAAGTGTGTTTGTGGCCATAAAATAAGCGGACTAACAATGCATTCATATGGTTCCAGTTCTTTTTCCATACTAATATAATTAATTTTAAATTAATTAGATAATTAATAATATAGTAATTCCTTTTGTCGAGTTCCCCTATTATTCTTTATTCTACTGATACAGTATTGCTGTTTTACTTATAACCTGTAATTACATTTCAAGAAGAGTTGAAAGTTATACTTGAAAAATAGTTATAGAATCGATTCCTCGCTTTTCTAATGGACTATGATAAAATCATTTCAAAACGGAGTCAGGGTGGCAGATGGCAGTTCTAAGGCTTCAATCCATCGTATCTTCGTCGCTCGACTTCTCAGGCGGACATAGAATAGCCGTGGGCGAAAGTGTAATAAGTACCCATAACCAATATATTCGTTGCGAAATTGTATTCTGATTTCGTATTTGTGAATTGATGCAATTGCTAGGAAATACTTTGACAGTCTCCGTGGCGCATCTGCTTAGACGCCGCCTGTGAAACGAGAGGCCGCGGGTTCGATCCCCGCACCGAGAGAAATGGTTGTGCGGCCTACAAATATTTCTTTCGGGTCTGGGTGTTTGTGAGACCGAAAAGTCTCTCGTAGTTCCTGATACCCACGACACAAGACGTTGTAATTTAATTATTGGATTCCAATTCTGTTTGCTTTGTCACAATTCATTGAATATCATTTAAGATTCTATCTTCATCACTTAATCACCTAATTTTCTTCTCTATGACATCTAATGTCAGATACTAATAATCGAATGGGTTATAGTAATAAACATAGCAGCGAGTGACGGGTTGGTTGAATAAGTTTCTGAAACAATTTCATTCTTAACTCTACGTCCAAGTGTGTAATGCTATGCATTCGGGCGATAAATCTTTTTAATTCGATATCTATATAATATTTTAAGATTTTATATAATATTTTTAGTTATGCGTTAATTGTTAACTTAACGAAAAGTCTCTCGTAGTTCCTGATACCCACGAGACAAGACTGGATCATAGTGTGGGGTCAGGACTATGTATGTGACTGTTGGGTGTATTTATTTATTTATTTAACGCCTCTAGCATAAAGTCCGCCTATGTACAATGTGTTTATATATAAAGTTTAATAAATAAATAATTAAATGTTAATTCATTACCTCACATATAAAAATCTATATAGATATATACCACGCAAATTAGTAACCAAACAGGCAAATTTCAATGATTAAGTCTAGACCTGAGTTAGGTATCCCGCGGAGTTTGCTGAATACAATCACGGTTTCCCCAGCCTACTGTAAGAGGCGCCTAATTGGTCTCACCGGGGGGTCCCTCATAGCACAGCGGGGGTCGTCCGCAATCACACCGACACGACCTTGCTACGGAGTATACAATACGCATATTTTGGTTTTTTTAGGAAAAGAAAACTTCGGTGTGTAACAAGTCTTAATAGCTTTGCAGAGGGAAAACGTTCCGATATCAATCCGTGCCCTGTTGCGATAGCAACACCATGTGCCCGTTCCTTATATTTTTAGCTTAATTCACATTATAATTCCATTTGAATTTAATTTTTTCACGGTGTGTTTCCGTATTAATTATGTTTCACTACAATTCGTACTAGCTAACTAACTACAACATTACTGCAATAGAATAATGAAATGTACAATATATTTTAATTGATTAAATATTGCTTAATGCTTTACCAGCAAAAGTTACTAGTGTAGGTCCATTTTCAAATAAGCTTGGATGGTCAAATCCGACACTATGAGTAATAGCGAAAAATAAACCGAGTCACAAATTCTATTTGGTTGAAAATTAAGACTGCATTAATGGATTTTAAAATATTTTATATATCATCATTAAATAAACACATGCTGCATAATATATAATTCCTACATTCGATAATGTTACCAATGAGGGATTAAGAAGTAATAATATGATGTGAACATGGTAATTTTAGGCATAATAATATATTTTGTTACCTTAACACCTTATTTCTCTGCGTAAGGACTAAGCTTAAAATAAATTAATATTTTCAAAGCTGTTCTCGTTTCAATCTTCTATCGTTTAACCATATGCAATAGTTTAAGTAGGTTTATAAAATGCGGTTTGATCCAACGACTTGTCATAACTATACAATTTATACTTCAGTTACTTTGAAGTGATTCAAAGCGATTTCAATTGCTTTGCCAAATTGCACTGTTAATTTAAATAGCCAGTGGACTAAATAAATTGACGAAATAGTCAGTGAAACGATCCTGCCCCTGCCAATTAATATTTATGCTTAATTTGCAATATTGTACTATGGCCCCCTCAAACGATTTCGCATAATACGATACATATCCAATAGTAGTAAAAATAAAAAGAGTACCTGTTTTTATACTGAGGTAATATAATATGGAGGGATTCATATATATTTTTATAAGGTTTCATAAAATTAAATGCGTGGTGGTCTGTTCGTAACGGGCAAGACATGGTTGCTAATTTGTTCACGGTGGTCGCAGGTTTAAATCTTAGGACACATCTCTGACTATTTGGAGTCAAGAGGATACTGATAGTCGAAAACATCTTGAGGCCGCTTGGATACCATAGCTATTTGTAAGAATTTCTATGTTATGTACTCGTAAAGTCCGCCAACTCGCACTAGGCCAGCGTGGCATATTATATATAGCCTTATGCAACACAACCGTACTCTCAATCATAGAAAAGGCCCTTAGAAAGGGCATTGCACTGGGACGTATATGGGCTGATGTAGATAATTAAATAGAAACCATTTTATTTCATTTACTGATTCGTACTTAAGCTGAAGAAAATTACATACATAATACACTAGTTGTAATTATTTATAAAAACATTTTAATGACTATTTCAAAATAGTAAGGTTATTCATCAAATTATGTAAAAGTTGAAAAATCGGTCGTTATTTGCAGTCTTTGTGGTTTGAAATATTTCTGAATTCTTCACAAAACAGTTCACTTATAGTTAATCAATTTCATATTTTATTATGAGACATTTTTGACTTCACCGTTTCATAAGTAAGCATGCCTATAGCATTTCGCAATTGTCTCTCCGCAAGTGGGAGACGGACAAGACAATTAGTACACATCTGCAAATCTTAAACTTAGACCTAATAAAAGCTTCTTGGATATTTGATGGCAAAGGCGTGTTTTCGGTTTTACATTTTTAATGAAGCCAGCCAACTAACACGTTTTGTGCGTCGGCACGCTTGATATTCTAATGCACCAGCCTTTGACCGCAAGGGGGTCACAATTCACAAATACACTATTTAAAAGAACTGAATTCCTCTAACCGACGACGTTATTTGTCCAAACATCAGACATGACGTTGAGACTGTGTCTTTTTTTTTTTAAATTATAATCAATGGCGAGACGAGCTTGCCGTTCGCCTGATGGTAAGCGATACGACCACTCATAAACAGTAGCAGAACCAAACAACACTTTGAATTACAAAGCAATGATTGGCATTTCACTGCGATCGCCATCCTGAGACATAAGATGTTAAGTCTCAATATGTCCAGTAGTTACTCTAGCTATAATGTCCTTCAATTCGAAACACAACAGTGCATTTACGCTGCTTTTTGATGGGAGAAATAGACAATGTGGTGGTACCCACCCAGGTGGCCTCTCACATATGAGAGACCTACCACCACATGCGCCATACAGTCGATGCGCGTATGTTAGGCTGGCATCACACAACGCAACTTTCTTGAGATGTGTAAGAAGCCTGGTTTACTGCTCACGTACGTGCTGCTGTCACGGCCAGGGCGAAATTGTATTACTGCCGTGTATGCAGCTTCATGCAATTATCCTGTTTGATATTAATGACGGAACTAATTGTTATCTGTAATGACGCCTCAGCAGCACGTGTTACTTAATTAGACACGGTCCACGTGCAAACGCAAAGGCCATATATCGGATCGATTTTGTAATTCAATTTATATCATGTATGATGTAGGATGATTTCAATTATCAGGAACAATCAGGTAGTTACTACTAGGCAGTACATAACTGTGTTTGTCTTCACGTAATACATTCTAAATTGGATTGTGGAGAAGTCATCTATGTATGGTATTTTGCACATGGAAGCAAATATGTTGCAAATAAATTAATTTTATCAAAAAACTACATTGGACGTAATGGATGTAACACTATCTTTTGCGAACAATTTTTTTTGCATCCTTTTTTGTTTCACAATTACATATTCTACAACAGTTTAAAGATGTACGTAGCACGTTTGATTCTAAGCACATTTACAAAAATATTTAAGATTTTGGCATACATAACATTAAACGAGGAAAATTATAAATATAGAGTCAAATATTTGCCATATTCTTAGTCCTTATAAAATTACTTTTTAGTCCATGAAATCAGTGGATGAAAACCTGTTATTTAGTTGCATTTGTTTATACCGTTGACTGTAATGTAATTTACTGTGTGGTATGTAATCTTCATCACATGATGTTATCTATAAATACAGCTTTTATTCACTTAGTTCCTAAATGTTTCAACCGTATTATCTGCACACTAAACAAACAAATTTAATTTTCATAACGGACATCCATCGGGGCGAATATTGCAGGCTGTCATGTAAACTTCCTAATGCGTTTTAAAACATAAAATACTTGCCCCTATCGTCCATCATGTCGATAAATATTAGAAACTGGGTGAATTAGTTTTAAACTATGTTCATATAGGGGAACTCCGTGCCACTAATTTAGTTTGTGTTACACGTGCACCGAGGGCACTTAACATGCATGTATCTACATTATAGATGCATATACCATAAATTATACAACGCGACACGTGTATCGAGGAATCGCAGTGTGACCCAATTTCACCGCTTCCCTATGACCTATTAATTATGTCCCACATTTTATATGATGTTCGGTGTGGCTTAGTATAAAACAATTAATAATTAAAACTCTTTTACAATGCAATACGGAGTGCATAGGTCACATTGTTATATCTGGACCGGTCTTCTTTGATGATTATCCTGTGAACAACTCTAAGATTTTGATTGCAAGATGAGGTTTCAGAATTGGAACCCGGGTCATGCAAAATGATATTGGATTTTGTATTCATTATCGATGCGGAGTTAAGAATTTGTTTTCGATAAGGCGATAGGCTCGCCACCTATCACATCGTGGGACGGAACACACAAGGCGAAACATGGGTGTCATGGTTGTACTGTATCAGCTCATATACGTCCCACTGCACGGCACGGGCCTCCTCTATAATCGAGAGTTTGATTGAGAGTGGTTAGGCCCTATAACAAATAATTTTTTACTGTAAATATACAACAAATTATTGATGAACTGCTCTGATTTAAACCAACTTGTAAATTATGTAATAATCACTACATTGTAAATTGAATCTAAACGATGTTGAACATTTTAATGGATTCAATAAATTTATTTTCATTGTCATTTATATTCTCCCACGCTGGCCCAGTGCGGGTTGGTGGACTTACATACCGCAGAAATTCTTATAAATCGCTATGGTATGCAGGTTTCCTCATGATGTTTTTCTTCACCGTTTTAGTGCGTGCTGATTGACTATAAATACAAACATGACTCCGTAAAGTCAGAGGTGTGTCCTGGGATACGGCCCCGGGACCACCGTGAACATGTTGGCAGCCGCGTCTAGTCCGTTTACCAACAGGCCACCACGCACTTCATGGTCATGGTAGTACTTCGGTTTAACTCCTTGTTGGAAAAAGACGAGAGTTTATGTATGTGTGTATGTACGAATATAATATTATCTGTGGACATGTTGTGAGGCGAAACTGCGGTCCTCACGTATTAAGTACAAGACTTAGCAACGACATAATTTACAAGCAAAGTTCTTAAGTATAGTTTATTAATGATTGGCTCGAAATTCTATTCTCGATGAGCTACGGGTATATCGCATGTATCTTTTTAGGTCCTTGGCGTGACGGTTTTTATTTTATATGTCAATGTGTTTGCGAAAAAGTATCATCAAGGGCCTAATTGTTAACCTCCTGCCTACCAGAGGTACTTTTTGTTTAGTATGTTTGTGAAACTTTATCATTGTATTCCTAACCGTTTAAAATGGATCTGAAAAATAACAAAAAAAATCTCACCTTTCGGAAAATAGTTTTTCACTATGTCCTTTATAAAGGACAATGTGACGATACTACTATGTCATTTACATAGGACATAAAAAAGAATTGGAAGAAAAATTGTAATAAAAATAGGATTATAATCTAAAAAAAGCAACAATCTTATATATTATGTTATTTTATTCGAAAATATTTAAAATTAAAGTAATCCAACGTGTTCTAGAACAAAATTAAGCACAATTCTCCAAAAACAAACAGAAATTAATTCGTAGTCAACATTATTTACTAATAAGTCGTAAATTAAGAACATAAATAGAGATTTAACAAATATAAATAAAATTTATATACTAAAAATGGGAATAACAATTTCGATTTTGCGTAAAAAAAGGTAAATAACACTTTTTTTTCAAAAAACTGTGCTGAACTCTATCAAACCGTTGTTATGTAATCCTTTTTTGTCTTTTTTGTTCTGTTTTTACTTCACTATTATAAACACCCTTTAGGCGCGATCTTATTAAATAAAATCTGTTTCTCATTATAGCCATAGCAACAATAGGAACCTTCCATTTTTAAGACCAGTACATATCAATTTAATGCGGACATTGTAATAGTAATACCTAATATGTACAATATATTCTGTATCAGCCCATATACGTCCCACTGCAGGGCACGGGCCTACTCTACAATCGAGAATACGATTGAGAGTGGTTAGGCCAATGTACAATATATTACGTATAATATATTATTTAGTTCTCTCAAAGTTAGACCCATTGATCTGCCTGTCTCTAAAATATATCTTCTATTCGAACAGTCAACTAAAAATACCAAAGTCTCCACGTCGATATATTGATCCTAGAACTTATTCCACTCTCAATATTCAGTTTCTCTATATACATAACGAAACTATCATTTTATGCTTACATACATAAGCATAAAATCATTGATTTCGGGTTCTAAGGTATATTTTGTCCATGAGTCTTGCATGCAATCATATGTTTTGTGATTTCTGATCGCACTCAGTCGAATAGATAAAGATGAAGGTTGGGTGGATTGCATTCTTTGCCAATATTTGAGCCACGTATACGACCAAGTCCACGTCCTCGTCTTCTTCTGTTCCGTGCTCTCAAACAAGACGCGATGTAGAACTGTCAAACAGCGCTAAAGAAGCAGGTAGATAATAATAAATAAATAATCTTCGTCTGAACTACTGGAATCACTAGTCTCGTGGTAACTCGCTTTTTGGGTCAATTCTGGGGGCAGAAACTCTAAATTATCGTCGCAGTAATCCCCCAAACAGTCTAATTCAGAATCATTTAACGTTCCAACTTTGCTATCATCTGTTTTAACTGGAAAATATAAATATAATTGAAAATATCTTCCAATGTACTACACAAAGTACAGTAGTAATGAAAGTATCAAACTATAACTACCTACATTTGTTCTTTGTATAGGACATAGATAAACAATGCGAAGTTACTCGAAAATTATTTATTTTTACGCAAAAATAACACTGTATATTTATATCACAAGGTATTAATTAGTCAAAAATAACTGAAAATCTAGAAAATATTAAGAGCTTGATACAATTTTAATGTATTAACTTACACATGTGTGAACGCACGGCTACTTTTACACACCCCGCTGCTATTTTCAAATAAAATTAAAAATGTTAAGTATCATTTCAATTTTTTTTCATAGACCCAAATATCTAATTGATGTCACTGTTAAGTAAAATTAGCATATTCATTAAAAAATAAAGCGGCATAATTTTTGTTTTCTTATCTACTATGAGTAGTACAGATGTAGGTACGAGGTTAAATAACTTATTTCGTTGGGCTCTTTGAATATTGTATCTTAGAAAAAATCTAAATTAAAATAGCCTTTATTTAAATAGTCTTTCACAAGATCTTTTGAATCGTTAATTTCTGCCACCACCTCCTCGGAACAATATAAATGTGTTGGTAGTTCGAACAACAAGTAAAACGGTACAAGTTAATAAAATAAATGATGAAGCGTTTTCTTTCTAGTAAACACTTTGGTGGTTTTAAGTGTAGGTATTAAAATGAGCACTAACTTCAAGGAGCTAACTATTGTATATTTTGTAAATTAACACTTAATACATACAGAGACAGAGTAAAATTATAACTATGCGACTCGGAGCGAGATGTGCTCGTGACGAGAGGTGGCAGACTGTCCTCTCCATCGTCGAGGACTTCACGAACGCGGGACCTCCGTGATTGCGGAGGTACCACGCTGTGGCTACAATTCCTAGGTGAAAGCCTTAACGATTGTGGCCTATCCTTGCGGTCCGTAAAAACGATACCGATCCTGGGGTTATAGTCCGTACGATACGGACTATGCGAACGTGGAAAATGACAATATTTCTCTTGGCCGGCCAAGAGACCTAGAATGTCTACGTGTGAGAGAGCTCCCGAGGGTGACTGTCATGACGCGAACTGAGTCAACGCAATTTCCTACCACCGCTTCCTAGTGTTATCGCTGAGTAGAAGAAGCGGCGCAACAAACTTTCAGCAACACATTTGACCAGTTCGCTCGGATCATTCAGTCACTGGAGCGTCTCTCACGTTGCGGGCCTATTGGGCGGGATGTCGGCAATGTTAGTCGAGGTCTCGGCAGTAACCGAGAGGAGTTCGCGGGGCAATGGCTTGCCGTCCGGTGGTCGGGCGTGCTGAGGCGCAATGTTCTGGATGTGAACCCAGTCCGATGCGTCAGCACGCGCGAACATGGAAGTCGCAAGCCGGCGGACGAAATTGTCCAGGCTTTCTATACGTAAATCTCTCTCGATGGTAGCATTGCTGACACCTCACGGAGCGTTAACGATTCTGCGCAGAGCCACCGATTGTACTCTGCGCAGTGCGTCCTTTTGTGACCGGCTGATGAGCCCGTACCAAGAGGGCGCCGCGTATGTGATCCGGGGTCGGATGTACGTTTTGTACACCCCCAGTTTCACTCTAAGAGGAAGGTTGGATCAGAGGATGGGTCGCAGCTTTCCGTTTGCGACTTTACCGTTCGCGACGGTAGCCTTGGCGTGCCTAGCTAGTCGGAGATTCCTATCAATGATAACTCCGACATATTTGGCCTGAAAACCCCATGGGATTTCCTGGCCGAACATCGTTAGAGGTTTCACTGCCCTAGGGCCTTTCGCTTTGGCCTTCTTCGTAATTAGGGCCTGGGTTTTGCCTACGTTCACCGACATCTTCCATTTAGAAAGCCAGTCGGGAAGTAGGTCCAGGCTACGTTGGTCCTCTCCATCCAAATAAACCGACCCTTTTATAGGTCTACCCGAACGAGGATCGGCGGGGATAAATCTTAAAGAAAATATATTTAAACAATAAAATAAGGTCTATCCTTTCAACTAACAAGTAAGGTCTACCCAAACATCTGGGCTATTGTCCAAACCGAAAGGTTTACCCAAACATGTGTACTATTGTCTAAAAAAGATAAATTTGTTGCTAAGGATTGCCGTATTTATAGAACTTAACTAATACAGTTTTATTGCCCCGGCATGAACGGGTCATTACAATTAGGAAAGAATAATTTAGGACAGCATCTTTTTAACTAATATTATATAATAGGGTACGTCAAAATTCTTACTTTAATAAATTTTACGACTCGCAGATGTTTTATGGTTAAACATCTGCAGTCATATCTTAAAATGAAATGCATGTTTAAATAAAGTTAAAATTACAAATAATAAGCGAGTAAATTTAAAAGCTAAATCTAAGTTGGCGTATTGCTACCGCCACAACACTATTGTTCACAACGTTTACGGGGTTTCTCTAGGAAGTCGGAATCGACAATGTTGCTGTTAAAATAGCCCTCAATGAGTGGATATCTTTGATCTACCTTGTGATATTTTAATTCTGTTATTTTTTTTAATAATATCATAGAGTTAGATGTTTTGAGATTCGGTTTTATTATATTAATAAGTTCTCGCGAAATAAAAATAAAAGGAAATCATTGAATTTCAGTTGTACCTCGCGTCGGTTCCCCACTAAAAACCGGCCTACAGTTTAGGATGTATGAGTATGTTAGGGCAGGGGATTATAGGTGTGTAAAGCATGAAGTTACATAGTTAATACAATTTTTATATTAATGTGCTTGAGATATTGATGTGAATAAAGTGGTATTTGCATGCAGGTAGCGCGTCCAATATGCGCCCGATGAGTTCTGCATCGATACGTTTTGTACGGCTTGCATTTTAGCATATAGATTGCTTAGTTGTGTAAAATGTAAATTGGCAGATATGGGCTGGCAAAGGTCACTTTGCAATCGACGCTCTCTTGATCGGTATTAAACTGCTTAAAGTCAAAAGATTACAATAAATGCAAAATAAAACGCACTCACCATTCTAGTTTCTGCATAAGCTTGAAAGGCAGGAAGTAACATATATCCTCTAGGAACATATAGTGGATATTAATTTTATTTCAATGTGTAACATTCGCGTAAATCTAAGAAATCATTAGACATGTAATCAATCAACGATTTCAATATCGAGTCGCAAATACCTAGGGCAGATTGCAACGCGCGAAGTAATCCCGTCCGGAGAAACTTCATTACAATAGATTTCGACACGCCATCATTGGGATAAGAGGGATGTGGAAACATGCATCGGCACCCGTGTCCACTGAACCGTGAAGCGTCTGTAACTATCACAGAGAGACGGTGGCGCGGCTTTACACTGTGGCCGCAAGGCGGTGTTTGTCACACCACGGATGTTCGACACAATTTCACTGAACCAACTAACCGTCTTATATTTACGTGATTTAGTCCGGTCAATCTAGACAAAAATGAAGGTGCATAAGTTTACAAGTTGAATATCAGTCATTTTTTTTTAATTATAATTATGTTTTTTTTTAAGTTCCCCGTCATTCCCGTGTATGGAAAAAAATACTCTAGGTCAAAGGTACATAAATGAGTTTTTCACGATTTTCAGCAAAACGGCAAGTTTTATAATAAAAGTACTCCAAAAAATTGTAGATTCTGATTTTCAGCTTGTTGTTAATTTATGCACCTTCGAATGTTATAGACATTGAGCGGACTAAATGTGTTTCATAATAGTATATAATACAGTGTTAAATGGAATGTGATGTATGTTTTATGGTCTGTTTTTTTTTTGTTGTACTAGTTAGTTTCATGGGTTCGTTTGATGGGTCGATGAGAGACTCGAAATATTTGTGTCACGTACTATAAATAATGTATAGCTCATTTAGCTGTTATAGATAGAAACAGTGGGAGCAAATAATGAATGTATGCCACTTCCCATAGCTTTGGCAGATACAAAATACATATATGCATTGCATTGTCTTTTTCATTCTCTTTTCTTCTTTTAAGTGCGTGGTAGCCTGTTGGTAAATAGACTAGACGCGGCTGCCAACATGTTCACGGTGGTCGCGGGTTCAAATCCCAGGGCACACCTCTGACTTTTCGGAGTCATGTGTGTATTGACAGTCAATCACCAGTCACCACGCACTAAAACGGTGAAGGTAAACATCGTGAGGAAACCTGCATACCTTTTCTAGAACAAGAGAATATGTCTTTTCGTGCGGGTTCCATACGCATGAACTTTCCTCAAGATTACTTCTTAGATAATGCCTCTGGCATTAAGTCCGCCTTGTATACAATGTATATGCAGTATAACAAATAAACATAAAAATTAACTGTAATGTAAATAATGCTTTATTGCATCCCTCTACGATTTCGTCATGAATTTCACGTTAATTCGATTTAAGTAGTTTCAGATCTCATCGATAACTGATTCGAATTGGAAATCCATAATAATGTTGTTATTTCACTTCATAGATTAAGTATCTGTTAATTTAGAAGACGTTCTTTGCAATGCTGCGAATTTCTTGCCGCAAATGGAAGATAATTTGGTTGTTTTCCCGTGTAACCGTGAAATCGGTTGTACAAAAATTTTGAAATTTAATTTGCGATTAACAGCCGCTGCCAAAACAACAAACAATCGCAATCCAAAATTTTCCGTTTGAGATTGACAGCTCAATCTTTTTTCTGATACTATATTGCCAATAATCAATCTCAGTAGTGAAAAAACTATGCCAACATGATAAATAGTTCAGTCAATATGTAAGGAATAATTAATTGCCCCCCGAATAAAGACCTACCCATATTTAACATAATGAATCGTTAGGGGGACATGTCAAGAGGTCACAGAAAAATTAAAAAGGTCGCGCTGTTTGCTGATTTTGAGAAATTCAAAAATGAATAAAAAAAAATTGAAATGTTTTTTTCTTGGAAACTATTGGTTTTAGGAAAAAGTTTTTTAAATAAAAAATGTAGAGGGCATTGCGAACTACATTTTTTGTCATTGGAGTGACGTCATCCGACTTGAAATAATGTGATGCAAAACATAGATAAATTCACCAAGTTCAAATTTTTGCTGAACAAAAGTTCAATTTTTTTGATAATAAAATCAGAAAACAATTAACAAGCTATTTCATTTGAATTAAAAAAAAGATAAAAACTGAATGGCATGAGTACTGTGCAACGGCACGGTACATAATTTACAATTTGTACACTTCGACAAGTTCCAGCTCTAAAACGGTAAGTTTTATGAAAACATTGTTTAAATAAAAGTTGTAGCTAATTTTATGACGAACAACTTCTAATTTACATTATTATAAAAAAATATTTTTTTTTCTATCGAAAATAGCGTTGGAACACTTTTTTAATCAATTAGCGCCCTCTGCTTTTTGTATTTCAAGTCGGATGACGTCACTCTAATGACAAAAAATGTAGTTCGCAATGCTCTCTACATTTTTTATTCAAAATACTTTTTCCTAAAACCAATAGTTTCCAAGAAAAAAGCGTTTTTAATTTTTTTTTAATTAATTTTTTGAATTTCTCTAAATCAGCAAACAGCGCGACCTTTTTAATTTTTCTGTGACCTCTTGACATCCCCTCCTAACGATTCATTATGTTTAATAACGGTAGGTCTTTATTCGGAGGGCAATTTACATATTGACTGAACTAAAATGACAAATCGAAAAGTAGAAAACAATCCAGATTGACTTCAATCTAATTTTTTCGATTGTTTATTGGCATCGGCCGTAAGTCGTTAGAGTTTAAACAATGGACGGCGCTGTAATATGTTTAAATGCGCCCTTCATCCCCATCTTACCATTAAATGAGTTTTATTTGTGAATATATACTACAGCAAAACCAAATAACACTGTGAATTATAAAGTAATGCTTGGCATTCAAATGCGCTTACGTTGCGTGTCCCGTGTTTCGGTAAGTGGATTTGTTTGATGTCATGTTGTATAGAATTGCATTATAAATGAATGCGGAGAGTCAAGGAGCAAAAAGTCAAACATTTAAATGACAATTTTACATATTTTGAGCGCGAGGTTATTTGCTTTTTTATGATTAACATCACCAGCTACTTAATTGTATCTGCTAGATATTAGGATTGCTACAATCTTCAGGTCAACGCCCTTAGCCTTGACACTTGTTTTTATCTTTATATATTTATTTTATTTCATTCGGAAACAAATACGAGTAGTTCTGTATCTAGATAATTTAAATATTGTAAATTAGAGTTAAATTATTTAGTGCTAATTTCCACTGATATTAAGTAAAACAAATGAAGACCATGTAACAAAATTACAAGTTATCGATCCTGATTTTAATCTGGAGACTAAATTGAGGGTTAAGAGCAAGTTTACCGCTGGAAGCGGCTGTCATCTAATTATTGAAAAGTTTTCGAATAGAGGCAACTACGGGGTAGCGTAAGAAGAAAGGTCAACCTTTGAGACGAAGTGGTTCGAATAATGCCGTTAATAATTGCTTTCATATTTGAATATTCAATATACAAATAAAAGCTTTTATTAGTAATACCAATTTCCAGTATTGTAGGTAAACAGTATAATTGACAGGTTCCCCGCAGATATCCACTTTCTGCTAAGTGCCAGATGTCAACCCTTTATACAAAATTGATGAGATGATCATTATAATTAACCTTGTACCTTTCTCCGGGCCTAATAGGACGATAGTGAGTTTTGATTATTTTCATAATTAATTATTCGTTTCCAATTTCAATTCGTTGATTGCCTCTGTTGATTTTATTTAATACTAGCTGACCCGGCCACGCTTCGCTTTGCCTTGGTTATCATAGGATTCATATTGTATTCAATTATTTAGCATAATTACTTAACAACTTGTTTGCCTACACTTGACGTAGCTATCCTACTGTCCTGCTAAATCCCATCTTAACCCGTCTGTTCAGTCACTTCTCCGATCCGTCCCGTCCTTTCTCTTCATTATCAATTCCGTCTTATACCATGCATTTACACTACCTCCTATCAAATCTGCCAGCTATCCCAGTTCTCTCCCGTACCTCCCACTCTATTATATCCCGTCTCTCCATATCCAAATAGTGTGCCTTATGAATTTTTGACATTAAAAACTTTAGTGATTCTGATTTTCCATGCAATATTCCATCCCTTATTTCACATCCACAATGCTGCTTTTCCAAAAATATTGCAAGCAATATTTAGGTAAAATATAACCTATCTCACTCAGAGACAATATATTTCATTAATTTCTATCAGTGAATTATAGCGAAGGAAAGGCTACTGTAAAAATTCGTGATAAAAGTGACATTCGATCTTGAAAAAAAGTAAATATAACTTTTTACGTGTGCAAATTATTTATTTATTTGTCTCTATTTATGTAGCTTGATATATTCTCCTTAGTTCACACAAAATACATTTCTGAACGCATTATTTGACAACAAATTTAAACGTCAATCCGTTTAATTAATGTCATTAATTTACATCTTTAAAATCTAAAATACGCCATTAATCGAATATTGTGAATATATGTTGTCGATTCGAAACCTTTATTTAAATATATTCTTTAATTTGAGGGAAGAGTTTACCGTATCGACGGGATGAACATTGCATGTTTGACAGTTACGAACTCATGAACATTTTGTATGAGAAAATGTTAATAAGCTAATAGAAACTCGGGAAACCGGGAACGTGATAAAAAGTATCCTATGTCCTTCTCCTGGTTCTAAGCGACCTCCCCACCAATTTTCAGCCAAGTCAGTTCAGCCGTTCTTGAGTTATAAGTGGAGTAACTAACACGACTTTCTTTTATATATATTGATTGCCCTACACTAGGATTAAATATCCTCTAATGTTTGTGTGACTCACAAAATATTATTTAGAGTCTGTGTTGGTTTAGTATAAAGACGTATATTATGTAAGTTTCTCGTGGTTTCTGATACTAACGATATAACTGGTATCGCGCTGTATAGTTTTTATTCCGGTTGTCGAGTGCATATTTTATAAGAATTTTTCGCGTCACGCATGACTGTCAGGTAATTTTGTTCAGTCAGGGTTAATCTTGGTGTGTATGGCTATTTACAACTCTATTGCTTTGAAAAAGGCGTGAATAGTTATTTGATTCCATTGGAAACGCATATTGTTAAACCCGTGTGGCATTTATATCTGATGTAAACAACACGTAGATAATATGGTTATGATGTGCAATGTGCATGTTCCTCTGATCAGCGGGCTTCGTATGCAAATTGCAATAATTGTGTTAGCAGCGAGTCTCGCCGCGACGTTGCGGCGTACAAGGAATATTCTCTTGTAACTGTTTTGTCGACGTTACACCAAATATATTTACTAAACAAAACTCTATTGGCTGAATATTGGTTGAAATACGCCCTGGGATTTTAATGTTTTAAAGGATGCTGGATGTGATATATTAATAAATATATAGGTATAATACCCAACAGTGACATTACATAGTCCTGACCCCAAACTAAGATCGATTCTTGTTTTGTGGGTATCTGCGGGAGACTTTTCGGTCTCGCATATACCCAAATTGGAATACTTGTGGCCCACATAAACATTTCTCTCGGTACGGGGATCGAACCCGCGATCTCTCGTTTCTCAGTCGGCATCTAACCGACTGTGCCACGGAGGCTGTATATTAGACAATAGTTTAGTAAAATTAGATCAGCATAGGTCTAAACTTAAGTTTAGGATAATCATGGGGCACCTTAGTTAAATACGAGTATATGAGATTGGGGTAGCTGAAAAAAAATATAGCTAAAAAGGCCTATGTCCAGCAGTGGACTAGTACAACTAGCTGATGATTAAAAAACAAAATACAATTAATATATAATTACATTACAACATCACTACAGGTATAAAAAACGCTAACGCTAAGTATTACATTTCATGCAGGTGAAAGTGTATATAATTCCAAAATATTACTATAACGAAGAAGTTGGTATACCTTTCTTTAGGTGTAGAAAATAATCAATAAAATGAGTGCCTTTTATTTAAGTGGCCCATGAGGGGATTGAACCCGCGACCTTCACGTTATTAGCACGACGCTCTAACCAACTGAGCTAATGGGCCGGTATGTAACATGACGAAGATTTGGCAGAGCTTGTGAATATTTGAACTTGTTACTTTAATTTAAGACCTTTATTATATCTGTAAAAAAAATTGGTATGGCTAAGCCAGCGAATACACAACTGCCGCTCTTAGATATATTTAAACCATTATTACTAAGCAATTATTTATTGAACCATACACATAATAATTATGTGTCTGTGCTGGGAAGTTAGTACTGTATTAATAATTGTGATAGTAATTGCCTTGTTAAGGACATTTTCGAGGAACGGAAACTACAATAAAATGTGTACATAGATTAATTAATTTCCGGCGATTAATTAGTTTGGTACTTATATAATTACATACATACATACATAAACTCACGCCTTTTCCCAGTATCTTGTTTTTGGCTTATACGTATATGCATCATGAAATCGAGATGAAATCTTGGCCCATTTACATTGTGAAGAAAATATCCTACTCTCATACTAGTTATCAAAAATGCTTTGTATTGCAGATCCTCTTTATTTTAACAGCTGGACAGTGGCTCGACTTTTTCATGGCGGCGATTGAATCTATTATAAACAGTAATAAAGTATTATGAATATTTGCCATAGTTTGGTTGTGGACTGAACTGCTGAGATGGTAGTACCGGCGGAAGATATATTGTTTTATTAAATTATATGCGAATTTAGTCAATTTGCAATGCGTTTCATATGAGATCTCGACTAGGCCACCAATATAGTAGTAATATCACACAGAATACTGATGTGAGGCATTGCTGGTGCTTAACAATAATTACGAAAACGAAAAAACAATGACATAATTGTTTTTATAACTCGTAAAATATATTTTTATAATATTTCTATAAAAAGTATTTTTATATTTATTTTTTATTCTTACTTTATAAACGTTGGCAGAAATCGCTGCATGTATGGCCCATTCAACAGCTTACTATGTACATTTTTGGAAGATGGTTTTTTTCAGCAGTTCGCGATGGCAAGATATTCTAAGTATGACAAATTCATTTGTTGATTGATTATTTGTGTTTGTGAAGTCCCATTTACAGAGGGAGAGTTTCTCGCTTCGAAGATACGAGTATCACGTGGATATTAAAAAGCTGATTACGTTAGAAATTGCCAGCAAACGATAATCTACGGCAGTTATGTCGTACAATAATGGCATACGATTTTCGCCGCGAGAAATTTTCCCCGTGTACATGGCGCTTTACTCTTAAAACTGTGACTTTTCAATATTCACATCAGCTTATAGATAATTTCACGCCGTCTTTAATCCGATAGGTAAGGAGTGTGATTCTCAAGTGATGCGTAAAGTGAGCGTCCTTCGTAGATCGTCTCATGCCTATTACGGACGACTCTTAGCATCGCGATTTTTAGCCTTAATTAGTATGAGATTGGCATATTTTTGTTTTTAAGCTCTTATGGTATTGTGTGTATGAGCCCTTACTTGTATACTGTATATTCACCAAATTTATTATTATTTGTATCTAAATTAGTCGCCTCCATAGCGCCTCTTTCCGGTTCTTTCGTTTAATGAATATTCTTCATAACATGTAATTACAGTGAAGCGTCCGCTCGCCTGCCGGCTCGCCTTAATATTCGTGTACCTGTAGGGTAAGACACATTTAAAGCTATGATTATAATATGTAAACGAAATTTAATGTGGCAGTTATATACTTTTGAAAAGAATTTACTTCTAGCGAGTTGCTATAAACGTCAATTTCGTCAGTTCATTATGTATATTTAACAGCCTACGTGTCGCAGTTTGTTAAACGGCTGTGAAGCCGCGGGATCGATGCCCACGCCGAGGCAAATGTTTGTGCGATCCACAGGTATTTGTTTGGAGTCTAGGTTTTTAGAATCTCATGAGTCATGATGAATAATGTACCCCGGGGAGGCCAAAATGAGTCAGTGTCACTAGCTTTCCAGCCCGGCACGCTTCGGATAATGCTGCAAAGCTGGAAACTAACAAAGCCTACGACATATACCCACTAAAATCCGTCCATTGTCGTCGCGCGCATTTTGGGCGGTATTGGATACCTCAGGCCGAGAAGTGCCCCGATTTCGTCCTTGTGATCGCCCCCTACAGAACCTAGTCCCTCTCTTTGGGTACCATGTTTTCCCCCATTTACTTCTATATTTGGAAGTCCGTTTAAGGTGTTATGGGCGTCTACGTCTCGGAGTTTTTGATACCCACGACGCGACGCAAGGCTTGATCTCAGTGTGGATGTAGGACGATGTAAGACTGTTGGGTGTATTTATTTGTTATTTGCAGTTTTATTTAAGTTGTCACTACAATCCGAAGGATATTAAATCTGAAAAAGTCTGATTACTGGGGGGGTTAATCTATGATCCGTAATGAAGTTCGGATGTTCTGGCGTCATACATAAAACTGTACGAATGTGCCCAAGTGCTCCACAAAATGGTCGAATGATATATCATACGTCGTAATAATACAATAGATAGGAGTGAATGATATGTATTATAGAGAATATTATTGATTTTTTAAGTGGAAAACTTATAACTTACTTCGGACGTCAACCGCTCGGACTTTCGAATTTTGTTTCAGATCATCGAGTAACCCCTCAGGACTCAAACTCTATAATCAAAGAAAACAATTATTAAAGTTTTTCTTTTGGAACCCCTCGTCGCAATACGAAGTCTAAACGCGGCAACGTGTACATTTTTGAAGTTGCACAACATAATTTGTTTCATAAAAGAATACACCGTCTGGTTTCTTTCAAAGTGTTGTCGATTCACAGTTAAGTTTGTTTGTCTTTGTACCACTGAAATCTTTGAAGTCTATGTTTTTTTTTATATTCCACAACTTTTTAATGAAAATAAAAGGACAAAACACTCGGTAGTTGCTGTTCCCGTATTTATTTAATTTAACTGACTTCTTTGATTTCAAACGCCAGTACGCTAAGTGCTGACTACGATATATTTTAATTAGTTTGTTTGGGAGCCCCGTGCACAGCAGTATTGTATTGCAAATATTGATGCATAATTATTGTTTCACAGGAATGCATTTCGCAGCTAAAGTGTCGTTTTTAGTAATTCTCATTGTCCACTAAAATATTAATTAACGTAAATAATGTGTTTCCTTGAATAGCATTTTGCTTACCAAAATAAATAAATAACACCCAAGAGTCACATACATAGCCCTGACCCCACACTAAGATCGAGTCTTGTGTCGTGGATATCAGGAACTACGAGAGACTTTACGGTTTCACAAATACCCAGACCCGAAAGATTGTGGTTCGCACAAATTTTTTTCTCGGTGAGGGGATCGAACCCGCGGCCTCTCGTTTCAAAGGCGGCGTTTAACCGACTGCGCCAAGGAAACTGTTATTTTTTTTTACAGTAAACCTTTATTTTGACACAAAAGGAAAAATAAAAAACATGTACCGCATAACGCATTTGCAAATTAAAACAATTATTTCAACTTTCTCTTAACTACACCCAACCTGGCAACCATCCATTTGTGTATTTGTATTTACCAAGAGTAATTCACACATACAAACTTTTACGGATATTAACCGACCAAACAAATATTAGTGCATGCGGGGATAAAATCCGCAACCGTCGCGTCGATGCAATTAGCTGAGTCTCTGTACCAATCTGACTGAGATTTTAATATACCTGCTTCTAGATTTGAATGGAGTTCCAGAAATGACAACCACCAAATCGAGTGGTACGTCTTAAATTAATACTAAAATGGTTGAAATATTTGTGAGTTTAATTCTGGAAACTAAATGAGCTGTCGCATATTGGCCAGACGTCCATAATGATACGTAACTTATTCATTTTCTAGAGTTGAGAAGAATTGAAAACTTATTAGCTACAGACAACTTTCGTCCAATTATCAATTCTGTCAATTTTGTGTTGTAGTAACGCGAAAGCTCTTTCCAACTTTCCATGTGTATTAGATTTTCTCAGGAACTTAGGATGAGGTTATTATTAATTTATTCAATATATTTGCTACTATTTACAGGTTATACGTACCACAGTAGACTAGAATATTTAATTACATTGCATTAATTAATTATTACAATTAATAAGTTCACAAGTGGCCTCTGTGAATTCCATCAGTATGCACGTCAAAATTGTATTATCATTGCTATTCATGAAATCATCAGATATCAAGAAAAACGTTGTATGAGACAAGCCCAGGATCGGGAGAAGTGGTGTAATGGAGAAGAAGCCTATGACCAGCAGAGGATGAGTGAGTGAGTGAGTGCTGATATGATGATGATTCATGCGAATGGTAACAGCATTGATCTGCGCTGTTCAGCCATTGTTCAGAGAACTTAATATATGTACTTACTTCCATACATTCATTAAATATATTATTGATCGCTAAATTTATTTTCTATCGAGGCATGGGCAAGAAGGCATGATTGAACCGCCTTTAAAAGGATTCGTGATAAAAACGCAAAAGTAGTGCACATTGCAATGTCGTTCAATTTATGCAAATCCGGTTATGAGCAAGTGAATACTCCACTCGGATTTCTTCATGCATCCCATCATATATGTACGTTGTATTTATTTTTTCGTGAATAAAATGTGAAAGGCAGTAAATTAAACATCTTTATGGCGTTAGTATTATATTATTTTCAATTGATTCGACTTTTACACCATAATAACATTTTATACACATGTTGTACGTTCTCTTCCTATATCTCACCGAATCTCCATTTTAATTAAACGTTACATTTTCCAGTACATACTATGAAAGTATGTATTTTCAATTATAAAGTATTTTTTGCAATTTCTTTGAAGGCCGTTCAATTTTTTCCCTTAAGGCAACGTCATAATAATACATAGTTTTTCAGATGTACGACCTACTTACGAGTATAATTGGTCCTTTGAACTATAAGTACAGTAATCAGTAATAGATGAGTGAGGTTTACCACCGACATACTCGTAATGCCATAAATTAATAAACCCCCGTTACACACGTCACATTTGTATTTAATAATTTATCATTTCAATGGGAAGTCGCAATGTGTTCGAGTCCGTTTAACTCTGTAATATTCTTTAAATGTGTAGCTTTAAATGAATATCTGTTTTAAATTTAATTATTACAATTGGCTAAGTATAAACACTTGGCACACAAAGTTACTGATATGCCGGTTATGGCCTTAGCATTTAATATATCAATTATTGTTTCTGACTATGGATTGATACGAAAGAGCCTCGAATAACTCTAGTATTTAAGTCAGCCGTTGGTTCATAAAGCAGATGCGAATATCAGTACTGCGCGACAGCATACCCCTTTCGGCCGTAAGAGGAGCTTAACAGGTTTCCAGCCAAAAGTGCATTTCGCTACGGCCTCCGAGAGTTTTAATTGGTTTTATGGTGTAGGATTTTTTAGATAACCAGTCTGGGCGCAATATCTGCAAGCATGTGTTGAAATTCTAGTAATACCAGCGTTCCCGTCCAGGTTCACTGATCGTTCGTATATCATTAGCCGTCTGAGTAGATACCTACAGCTTTATTTATTTCAGTCGCCAAGTGTTAGTGTATAAGGTCTCAGAGAAATCATTTGTTGATTTCAGCAACTTGATGTATCTGCAACAATATGTATGACAGCATCAATAAAAACAGGATATTGTAGTCAGAGTAATTACTGGCCATTATGTTATATAACATCTTATGTGTCAGGATAGCGAGCGCTGTGGAATGCCAAGTATTATTTTGTAATTCATGGTATCTATTGTTTGGTTTTTCAATTGTCAATGAGCGGTCGTATCGTTTACCATCGCGAATGGAATGCACATTTCACCGTCATTGTTAAAAAATAAACGTTCCTAAGACTATTGACACAAATTATATCTTGGGCGCTTCTGAAGCGGAGCTAGGTAAATATCTGTATATTGGCGTGCAGTGCCTTTCCCAGTAGCTTTGACTTTTTTTTTTTTTTTTTTTTTTATTGCAATGAATGGCGAGACGAGCAAGCCGTTCGCCTGATGGTAAGCGATACGACCGCTCATAAACAGTAGCATCATTCCACTGCGCTCGCCATCCTGAGACATAAGATGTTAAGTCTCAATATGTCCAGTAGTTACTCTGGCTACAATGTCCTTCAATCCGAAACACAACAGTGCATTTACGCAGTGTTGTTTCACGGTAGAAATAGACATTGCGGTGGTACCTACCCAGATGGCCTCTCACATATGAGTGACCTACCACCAGTAAAAGACTCATACAAGAAGCAACAAGGGTGTCATAATCAGTACAGCCACCAATAGAATGTATCGGTTTAAAGGATATTGATTACTCAAGATTCAGAGACTTGGGCTCGATGCACTGCAGTGATAATAATTGTTTATTGGTGTCGATTGGTGGTGCTGCTTAATATGGGTACATATGGTGCTATTCGTAAGGTAAACGACTTGCTCGGCTTGTTGTCAATGAAATAAAAAAGGGTTTGAGGCATCTGTCAGGAGTGAAATAAAACCGCTTGTTCGTGTACTTCTCAAAATGACTCGATACTATCAGGTCAGTTTAATCAAAATTGTGTTAATTAGTTAAAATTGTGTCGTGGACTTTCGATATAAAAAAAAGTCGGAATTGGAGGTAATATTGGGGATGACCCAAACATTGGTCTCGGTGCGGGATCCGGGCCGGCGAACCCCTGACTACTCGTTTCATAACCAGCTGCGCTGCTGTGGCTTGCCGAACCAATAGATGTACTCAGATGTAGCGGAGGTAGACAAACCAGATTGTTTTAAAGTATTGTATAGTGCAGATGTAATGAATTCACACATAGATGTACGTATGTTAAATTGCTATGTAGGTCATCGATCAATAAAGGATAGCCTCCACCAGTGCAGGTAGGTGCTGGGTACCTCCCTCAAATCAAAAGTGGGAGTTCCCTTATATCTCCCTAACCCCCCATCTCCCGTATATACAGTTTAAAATTCTCGGAAATACTAAATGCTGCCATGTAAAATTCCAGGAAATATATATAGTATGTATCTGTGTGTGTGGAACTGGGTGTGGCTTAGATCAGATGTAGCGCCGCCTACGTGGGAGCGAAACGCAAAATGCAGCTGGATTTCCTGGAAATATAGCCAGGCGCTATCACCATATAGAAGAGTCACAACTACGTATAGTTCGCTTCGTTTAATAGCACAATATATTAAGACTTTTATAATATGGAAATACGCTCGTTAATCTATCACAACACTTTGACCACTTTGTCATGTATTTCACATGACATCTTTGTCTAATGACGTAGTTTATAAAGAAGTAGATACAACACAACTTGTTTACTTATTTTTCGCTCTCTGTTATTGGTATCATCCGGACCCATTGTCCATTAGTTCTCGACGCTGTCTTTTTATGTCACCCAACTTTTAAATTAGCCGAAAAATCAAGACGTAACTTGCATACCATAGCAATTTCAGAAATAATTAATCAAATGACATAAATCAATAAAAAATGTGTGTACGATTTTGAAATTGGTCATCTGCTGGTATTATTATTTTATTAGCGTCATGTATGTATGTACTAGCGTCCGAACCCGGCTTCGCCCGAGTGCTGGTACCTTGTGAGTCCATTCCACATCAATAACATAATATTATTTCGCATAATAAATGTTTTATATTTAAACTCAATGTGGCCGCTGTCGACTATCAGCCGCTGCCAATAAACAATCCCAATCCAAAATTTGCCGCTTTAGATTGACAGCTCAATGTTTTTTCTGATACTATATTGCCAATAATCAATCTCAGTAGTGACAAAACTATGGCAATATTGTAAATTACAAATGAAACAAAAAATGAAACAATCCAGATTGACTTCAATCTAATTTTTTCAATTGATTATTGGCATCGGCTGTATATGGCTTTTCTCTTCTTGTCCAGTCCAGTTACATGGCAGCATACATTTTGTTAAAGTTTGAACATATTGTAATATTAAATAACACGTAATTTTATAAGCGTTATAGTATAAAAGCTGAATTTTATGTATGTTATTAAGGCAACTATAAAACAATATTTCTTTGGTATTCAGACACTTTTGATGGTTCTTTCATCTTGCCAGAGACATTGAAGCTCATAACTAACAAAGCAATCACGATCGGAACTTCATAATAGCTGATCGTGTGATGCCTATGAGAGAGGCAAGCCAGACAAACTTTCAGCTTTTATAAAATGACGAAAGTCTAGCGGCCACGAGCTCTTGGTCTACACTCTGTCCTGTCTCATTTTTTCCTATTATGAAAATTAAGCAATGCTGGCCTCTCCTGTCTCGTGCTATCTATTTGTGTTTGAAACAGTTGCAAATATGTGTATTTGTATTCTTACTCACCCAACGGGAACATTACATTTTACGAGATAAAAATCAGCCAATGTGTTAATTCGGGGTGTCAGCTACCCCTACACCAAATTCATCAAAATCGGTCAAGCCATTTTTGTAACAAAAATCCTTAGATCCATACTTTCAATACATTACGATACAAACTTTCGCCATTAAAATATTAGTAATTAATAATTAGGGAATTAGGGTATGTAACGGTATCTTTGAACGCGATTTTCCAGCATTTTCAAATGTTGGATTGATTAAGAATTTTGCCCTCTTATCAAAGCCCAATGACAATACAAGCAGTTTAGAAGTTCGTCACATTATCATTACCAGGAGAATAAGGATTTGCATATTTATAGGTTAATTTTCGCGCCAAATGCCTTACTTGGATTTATTAGCTGTATATACTAAGAAATGAAAAAAAATGTTTACGAAACTAAAATACTAAACCAACTCAACTTGGCGACCTATAAGAAAATAATAATTTTAGCGGCATTTCGGCGACGCAAGAGCTTTGCTCAGTTCCCCGGCTATACTCAACAACTTCGTAAAAATGTTCCTCATTTCAGCCTAATTGCCGACATAGGCAGGCGGGTCGGCGGTTTTGGTGTACAGTGCGCTTAAAAGCCACATTTTAATTACGCATTAGCCTGGCTCAAAATATTTGCTATCGATACATACATCAATTTGTCTCCAACAGTTTGCCATTAGAGCCGCTGGTAGGTACTAGGTAGCTATCTATACCTTGGGATAGTGAACTATGATAGAATCTCAAGGTGTCTCCTCATCGTGTTACATCCCATCGTATTAATATATTATTACCAGACGATGTACTATGTGCTAGACACTGGCTGTCCATTAGCGAAGCTGTCACTTCAGCGACATGTATAGGATCACCTGATACGAGTATTACAGTATTGTCTAGGTTTATAAACAACCTTCAAACCGTTCTGCAAGGTTACTTAGGTATTGTTTTCCTGTGGCTATGCTTTTGTTGAAATATGAGAATGCTATCTGTTTGACGTATTAATCACGGTAGCCCTCGTCCCATAGGATTATAGGAAGAAGGTAACACGTAGGTTGGTATTCTGCCCTATAAAGAATAGACTTAGACTTTATATATAATACGAGTAGGTTTGTGGATTAAATATAGTATATTGTTTATGTCTAAAGATGAGGGAAACCGCCGATGTATCAGTTTTCTGACTAGTGCTCGGCCCCTCCATCTATGACTTTGGCCACAGGAAGTCATCCGGTGAACATAGGCCTCCTAAAAGGACTTCTATAATCACCTGTAGGAAGCGCCGAGCATAAATTTGCCCCCATCTATATCAATATAGGCCAATGTTTGTCTCCATTTAAAACGACACATTGAAATATCCAAGTGCATCAGCCGGATTAATTCCTTAAAATAGTTGCCACTTGGACCGCTGTACGAATGATATAAATTACGTGAAAGCTAGGTCGGGATATTAGCAAGGTGACGGAGAGAGCGCGCGGCGAGCTCTCTTAAAGTGGTTTGATTGTGGCGCGGGCAGAGCTCTAGCGGTTAATGCGTAATGGACAAAACGAGATTCGTCCGCTACTAAGTAGCCACTCTAACCACTTGGACGGCTGGAGCCGTTAAATCTAATCGGCCATTGTGGAAATAATTCGTGACGCATCTGCAATTGTTTTATTGCGGACTTATTTTTGTTAATTGTATTGGTGAGGTGAGCTGTAATATTATACTTATTGTGATCAATTGATCCGAAGCATGTTGAACGCCAACCTTCACAATATGTTGAGCAGAGTTTGACAGGAAACTTTGCCACGTTATTTAAATATTCATTGGCAGTATTCTTTACCTGAAACGTGGACAAATAAACAAGTATAAATTATATAACCTTAATATGCTACGTTAACTTTTTTTCTATAAAACTAGCCTATTATCGTATATCTAATATTTAATGATTATATACAATAAAGTTCCGTTCACTTCAGAATGTCATATAGGTTGAAAGATAGTCGTATGCGAAATTCGTTGAGAAAGGATGCACTGAGGTGTTGCAAGAACGCAGTCAAGTGTACTGAAGATAATCGAGAGTGATCTTTATAATTTTCATGGTGCAACAGGAGGAAATACAAAAAGCAAGCAAGAAAAAGCTTAACGCTGTAAAACATTCTTGCAAGTTCTCTAACAATAAATACGTGAAAATATTCGATAAAAAAAAAAACAAATGACCAAGAAATCTCAAAAAGCGCCTTCGCAATAAGTCTTACAACGCGTGAAATTGTAGATATCCGTATTAACTGAAAGGAGGGGGAGGGAAAAACTGAAGAAGAGACGTCATTACACCTTGTGTAAAACGTGTGTGTTTTTGTTTGTATTATACGCCTTATATCCATAAATAATGTATTTTATAGTAAAAAATCAAATATTCAACACTAACTTACACACGTCCTTCTTTTATCAAATTGTATTAGCACCTTGTATATTAAGACTTATAATTATTTGCGCACGTTCGCTTATAATATAGTGCCGATAGTGTTAAATTAACGTAAAACTTAAAATTTGTGCAGAGGAAAATATGGAAGTGTTCTGAAATTGTTTAACGAAGTGACCCGATGTCGCCCGGTGGACGAGTTTAGTGTGATAATCACCTTATTTCACACCCGCGGGGTGGCAGAGGCACTTAATTATATGGCGGTTAGTTTTACAGCCTAAATTGATTATTGAACGTTACCCCATATGGCACCGGATGTTATTTACATACACTCACAGTTCATGCTAGAGATTAGAGAATAAACTAGCTTTTTGCTTATAGTTGTATCTTTTTTATATTTTTCTCTCTCTGTCTCTCTCTCTCTCTATCTCCCTCTTCAGCAACAGGAACATGCAAACATAGGCCTCTTCTAGAATGTTCATGGCAATTTATGGGAAAGGACTCGTTTGTATTCAGCGACTTTCACCAAACCTATTCCAAACTGCACAATTATTATTTATTATTTTATAATGGCGCAATTCAAAGAAATCTAGTTTGCCTAATCTATTTTTAATAATTTTTCTTAATCTATTTTTTCCAAATGCTTTTTAATTTAGTCATCAATGGCGTTATTACTATAGTACATTTTAGTTGCACAGGATTACATTCTTTGTCGCCGACATGCAACTTTCAATATGTTTGCTAAAATAATTCATTTCACAATAATTTTCCGCCGTAAATAACTAAGCATTTGCGAGCTGATTGCGAGGGAAATGGAATGTTGAGATTGCAATAAAAGAAAATGTTTACGGTCTGAGTGGAAAATAATGTCAGGCTGCAATTAACAGGCTCTAACGACAAATAAATGAAATTAGTTGAGGGATTAAAAATAAAATAAAAATCCACTACTAAGGCCTCGGGGTATTACATTATGTTTTATAATGAAATCAAATTATATTTAATAAGTTTGTATATCAAAACAAATAATATGATATCAATATCAATATGTGTTACATTCATGTAACATTTTCTGTACTTGAATTATGTCTCATAATTTTCGTATATAATTTTTGATACTTAATTTACTATGCGAATCGTAATAATATGAACATCAGTGCAGACTCGTATTCTGTGTAGTAGATATGTTATGGGCCAAGTGATTAATCCGGCATTATTCATAGTGCCCGGGCAATATGAATAATGCCCAATAAGAGCGGGCAATGTGATTATAACCAATCAATTTATCATATTGCCCGGGCACTATGAATAATGCTAAGTGCCTAATGGGCAGAGTGATATAAAGCGAATCAAAATCAAAACAATGAGCCGAAGTGGTAGAATTTAGAATAAGGCAGCACGATGGGGTGGGTTGGGAGGAGTGGAGGGGAAGGGGGAGTGTCGCACCTCCCCTGGTACCACTCCCATGAAAAGGTAACGCACTATTCTTGAGAAATATCTATTAAAGCAACCTAGCCTTCAAACTTTTTAACTTGTTGTCAATACAAATTAGCTTCTGCATCGTCTCCGGCGCTACGGGAAGTTCAGCCCCTTCGCCCTTGCGTAACAAAAGATAGGCACCCATGCTCACCTCCGCAGCTTCGGCTTGCTCAGCCGCTACGGCTCGCACGGATGCCTATCCTTCGTTACAGCGGGCGGGGGCTGCTCTCCCTCCGCGCCTCCGGCTTTTTATATACACTCTAGGGTCAGTACCCAAAAGACTACGTGAAGTCGGGGTGTTCCAAGTCGGTTTTGGGGCACAGTCGACCTAACTGATCCATAAAGTGGGTATACTAATTTTCTTCTGAAGATAATGTTTCGGTCGTTAAAACATAACTAAACATAAGCAGATCAATTCAACGTTTCTTATTTATGGGTCTATCGGAGATGCGACAATGCGGCAGCACACCACGTAAAAATTCACCTACGAATCCCATTGCCCGATCATCATGTAGCCATATTCATAATGCCCGGGCAATGTGATAAATAGGTGAGTTTAGATTGTAATTAATCACTTGGCCCGATATGGCTCGGCAATATTCATACTGCCCGGGCATTATGAATACTGCTTGCATTAATCACTTGGCCCATAACAGATATACTAGATGCCAGATGGTATTAAGTTAACCAATGCGGTGCTACAGTACTGACTTCTATTTTTAATACATTTATGTAGCTAACTCGTAGCGGGATATAATTTTTTTAGCACACCGCGTAGCACACACTTTTTGGCGGATCTGCCTTTACGTATAGGTAGTGCATGCTTATGTATTAATTGTGAGCACATTTTATTTTGAAAATTTGTGTTATGCAATTTGTGCTTCAATATTTTAAATCTCCATGTTTAAAAATTTCCATACAATATACCAAGAAATTTAATATTTTCTACCAAATATGAATACTGTGGAAAATAAAGCAGAATTGTATATTTGTATAAATCTTTTTCGCAATTTACTCTACGGAAACTAAAATAGTATGATATCAGAGTGAACTGTGCGGAGGAGATATTGAACTGAAAGTATTTCGTGGTGAGATTAAAATGCGTGACATCGATGAGCATGCATAATAATATTGCGGGTTTGTCAGCACATTACTTCGAACGGGTTTAGCAACCTGAAACACGTTTAGTAACTTGACATTTCGCTGTGGTTCCCAAAAAGCAAATCTTTCTCAAATGAAAATAAATACATTTTATAAATTAGTATATGGAGTCTTTAAACAAAAAAGCTATGGGGAATATGCATGATTTTTTTTAATTTTTTATTCGATTCTACTAGTCATTACATTACCAAACACAAATATCACGTCAAAAATATAAACTATTATGCAAAAAAATTAAATATTAAAATCGCTATCAATTTTGGGTGATTTAAACGCCATTTTGGCGCGCTTGTTCGTGACGTCACACAAGTTCATTGTCAACAGCAGTGTTTGGTTCAAAAAAATACTAAAAAATAAAGAAAGTGAGTGAATATCGACTTAATTACCATGGAAAAGGACAAAAAACCATATTACAAATATTGTGTCGTTCCTATCTGCCTAACATAAGCACTGCACCTGACAAAGTATATTTCCTTATGCCGAAAGGTGAAAATCTAGGGATAAAGTGGTGTAAGGCGATAAGAAGAGACAATGTATTGTGAAGACCATTTCGGTGTAAGTAAGGATATTAAAATTAAGTAAAATACATATACAAATCATTCTTGCGTTTGCCTACCTACTTGTTTTGTTTACAAACCTCTACAAAAACATAACCTAGTTTACGAAAAGTTGTAAAGATATTATTAAGAATTCTTATTCGATATTCTAAATTTATCCTTATGTATGTATGGGTATAAGTATTACTGGTAAATAAAAACATCCAAATTATTAGAGTATGAGGCAAGTTCGAAACTAGTTTTCTATTATTTCTGGGTTTCAGATTGAATAGGATACAGAAAATTATATTAAATTCAAAATAATGGCATTTAATACAATATAAATACTGTGAACCTACTATGAACACATAAAACTATTAACTTAATATAAAAAAAAAAAAAAACAGCGACACAATACAAGAACAATAATTCCTCAGAAAAGAAACCATATAAATAGCTTGTTGACAGCAGGCCTCTCGTGTAAAACTGACGTCACGTTTTCATCCACCAATAGTGTTGCGTTTCGGAAATTTGCGCGGAAATTTTAAAACAGCCACTTTTTGATGATTAAATTTCACTATAAAATAAAAATAAATTTTAAAAATTATTGTATACTGTGTTTTCAGTAGCAATAAAGATTACAAAAAAAAAGATTTTGTCCATATTTAAGTCACGTGTATATTCCCCATTAATAACTAGACTATCACCTTTCTATGAAAAGCGCATCGGAATTTTAATTAGTATTCGCAGGTTATTAAATTAAGTGCTTCGCGCGCCGTTGTGAAACAATTTCAGTCTACTCCACAAGCCCGCGGTATACAACTCATAAGCTCACTGGACGGCAAATAGGAGCGCAAGTACAGGGCACCATTGGTATTACGTAATTTGAAATTATATAATTAGTTACGGCTACAGCTTTTAAATAACACGGATAGGCCAGTCAATAAAGCCTCAAACCCCTAAGTAATTCGTAACTCGTTCAAATTTTGAGGGTTTGTTAAGGAAGGTAAAATAACTTACCGTGTGATTTTGCAGCGTTCTGGGGTGTACGGAAAGGGTTGAAAAGGGGTGAAAAGTGTTTTTTGTTAATAACATTGCCAAAAAAATTACTAACACGCTGCAAATTTGTAAGTATGTTGGTCTCACCATTTTGTAACATGTATTAAATTTGCAGCGTTTTGCAACATACGGAACATTGTTTATTATCAATAATATAAAGCGTGTAAATAAAATTTGTTAATAACATATCCAAAAAAATTACTAATACGCTGCAAATTTGAAACTATGTTGTTCTTACCATTTTGTAACATGTATTAAATTTGCAGCGTTTTGCAACATACGGAACATTGTTTATTATTAAAAAACAATAAAATTTGTTAATAACATATCCAAAAAAAAATACTAACATGCTGCAAATTTGAAACTATGTTTTTCTTACCATTTTGTAACATGTACCGAATAAATTATTCTTAAATTATTCTTAAATTTCAACCAAATAAATTATTCTTAAAGGGGATGGGCCAGAAATGTATGGGCCTTGGGCCGTTTGTAGTACATTACACCAAATTTACTTAGTGAAATTGGCATTCGATTTCTGTATGAAATACTATTATACGTTACATATTAGCTTTATACAAAAATAAATATCAAGCCAAGAACAGCAACACTACAAGGGGACAATATGGCGTCTGAAACGGCATGTTTGACAATCACATTGACAACCGATGTCAAAACTTGACATTTATGAAATATGAAGTCGTAATTCGTTTTCCTATAAATCACATATTATTTTTAGTCGTCTGTGCTATAAATTACTGTACCTACTCTATATAACTCGTAAATGTTTTTACGTCAACGGAATTAGTATCATACTTTATTGATCATCTTATATAATATAACATAATGTCTATACAATAAATTGCAACAAGTCTGTCAGAATCTCGTCATGTTTATAGTTATTTAATATTAAGAAAGTGTACCTATATCTGGCCGTAAGTGCGGTGCATAATACCTGCTAAACCACCTATTTAAATAATCCACAATAAAAATCTGCTAGGCATGAGATACAGCACGGCACAGACTGATCACTTGTCGCGACTGCTAGCATCTGTATCAGCCCATATACGTCCCACTGCAGGGCACGGGCCTACTCTACAATCAAGAATACGATTGAGAGTGATTAGGCCATATAGTCCACCACGCTGGCCTAGTGTGGGTTGGCGGACTTACATACCATAGAAATTCTTATGAATCGCTATGGTAAGCAGGTTTCCTCACGATGTTTTCCTTCACCGTTTTAGTGCGTGGTGATTGACTATCAATACACACATGACTCCGAAAAGTCAGAGGTGTGCCCTATGTGCATATGAATAAATAATCATTTTATTATTAGGCATATGCACTTAATAAGCTCTTAGTTATTATAGTCCATACAAATGAATACGCTATAAAAATGAAATCGAATCTGATAGCAGCCATGTTTATTTCTATACCTTAATGTCTAGTAAAAGAACATACTAGCAATCATTTCTGTACAAGCTAACATTTCAAACATTATATTTAGTCTACCCCTAGAAGTCTAATATACTTTGGTATATTAGACTCCTGCATACTTAAAAATAATATTATCCTAAGGTTTAAGATATTATTTTTCAAATAATGTATTTGACATTAATTCTAACTGGTTATTTCTGAGCACACATAAGGAAAAAGTAGGATTAATTGATGAAAGAAAACTAAAATCAAACAAAACTTAAGGACAATAAAGTACAACCAGATCTTGCTTTATATTTTTTATTTATATTCGCCTAAAAATAATCTCCAGTCAAAACATCTAGGAACAATGCCGGTGCTCCTATATTGTACTATTGGTAGCCCAACCTAAAGGCTAAATACCACAGTATGATCATGGTATGAGTACAGCAACCCACTGTCCAGTATCCAGCCATGTTCCTTTCAACATGAAGCACTTGTGGGTGTTAAGTATGTCCAAAAGAATCGAGATTGATACAATCTTCTTACGGCAGAGTTGGAATAAAATCTTGCTCATTGTCTACAGCTTGATTTATTTGCAGCCAGCAGTTTGTACAGATAATTGCTTGTCCTGATAACTAAAACAAAATAAAAAAGATTTAATATTGAAGATATCGAAGAATTATGATGAATAAATAACTCTTTGCAGTCACATGTGTATGATCCCAGGTCTTCTTCTTTAAACAATAGCGGACTATTGTTTAAAGAAGCATCTTAGCAAGCCGGCCGGATAATTGTATGAAATGTCTTGGGACAGTCATCTGATGCCATTAGATATTCCGCCTGGACGGCATTTGTGCTTACCATCAGACATAGTGTTGTTAATAATATATAATAAATATAATATATAATATAATATATTATACATAACACAAGATCATCTGAGTGTCCAGAGGGAAATAAAAGAAAATGTAATTCATTTAACAATTTAAACAACAATATATAAAATATCACTTCTTACATATTTATGTACTAGTAGACTTGTCCTGTGGACACAATGCAATTCAGCTCTAACATGAATACTTTTGTAATACTCCATACTTTGTATTGACCTTGATTAATTGGCATAAAACATACATTTCCCAAGTTAATGAAGAAAATAGAATACTTACTTCTTGTTCTGCCATTTCAGCAATAAAACGTTTTGAAATACTCTACACGAGAGTGAATTGGCAGCCCATGTAGTTACTAAGATTCTGTTGAATGATAGAATCCATTTCAATTTTTGATTGCAGAAGTGCAATTCAAGCAAAGCGCCACTTTTGATGTGCTGAAAAGCAGAATTGTGGGTTAGAAGAGAAATATGAACAAAGAAAAACATAACAGTATTACTTACATGTGGCATTCTAAATAATATACATGTTTACTCACCAAAATACGAACTAGTAATTGCGTTTAAACGTCAAGATATATCATCTGCGAGAATTAGAATCCATAAAACAAAGCCAGGTATACAGAGAAGCAAATACACATTTGCGAAATGTATGCGAATAATAAAAAATAATAAGAATTACGGCCACAGACGTAGACAGATAACACAGAGATTTGCAATTGCTGTCAAGTTAAACATTTTCGTTCTTAAACTAAAATCATGTAATATAAATAAAATAATAAAAGTGACTTCTTTAACAACATATATCGTCTTTTAAAAAGCGAAGAATATAGAAAAATAAATATAGACAATAATTATAATTTGTAGGGGCGTTTAAAAATAAGACATATTCAAGTTAAAGATAATGAGTTCGCGCATTTTTCAACGAAATGACAATTAGGCATCATGGAGGACAGATTATAGAAGAAAATATTGCTTCTGTACTAAAACAATCACATTTTTGTATAAAGCCCCCTGTTGTCCAAGAAATCTAAATGTATTTTATTTGAATTCCATATTTTTTTCTAGAATTTGTATTAGACGTACACTAAACGGCCCAAGATAAAACATCTCCAAAAATTTTTGATAAGTTCTGTTGTATAACTATAATTTCCCTGCTATATTTACATTAATATTATTTTAAGATTTATTACTTATTAAAATGATTATTCTTATTTCAAAATTATGAAAAATTATTAATGTGCTATAACAACAATGAAAATTTCTTATTATAAACCTTGATTAAATAATAATGATAACATTCTATTGACGTTATCAATTTTCTTTCAGAAAAGTATTATTGAAATATTTTATTTATTGTTCGATACTATTGTTAATATAAAACAGTAATTTTGCAAAGTTAAAAAATGTTTTGAAAAGGTGTAAGCAAGGTAATAACAGATTTACAACGAGTTACTAATTGTTTTTACCCCCTCTTATTAACAAATTTTATTGTTATTTAATAATAAACAATGTTCCGTATGTTGCAAAACGCTGCAAATTTGATACATGTTACAAAGTGGCAAGAACAACATAGTTCCAAATTTACAACGAGTTACTAATTTTTTTACCCCCTCTTATTAACAAATTTTATTGTTTTTTAATAATAAACAATGTTCCGTATGTTGCAAAACGCTGCAAATTTGTTACATGTTACAAAATGGTAAGAACAACATAGTTTCAAAGGACAATGGGCACAAATGTATGGAACCTGGTACCAGCTCCAATCGGAATGAGTGATACATCGTTAGAAAGGTATTTTAGTGTAGATTAATGATATCAAGGGCGCTTGACCTGATACGCTGTCCAATCGAAGAAATCTTACTTTATAGTTAAACATTTTTTGTTACATCATATTATGTACACATACTATTATTGTTTTTTTTTCAATTTGACATGGTATTATTATAATCCCAGGACACTCCTGTTTTCTCAAAGCCATGTGTAGAGTAATAGTCAATTACCCTGCACTATAACGGTGATGGAAACATCATGAAGGAAACCTGAATATGATAGAGATATTCTAGGATATCTGTCTAGTTAAAGTTCGCCAACCCGCACTTGGCCAGCGTGGACTATAGCCTGATACGTCGGTATTTCGTTTGCTAAGGCATGCTTTGCAGAGGGACGTTTAATGGGCTGGTATTGTTAAAGTATAATATTACTCTCATATGTCGGTACTGTATACGTGCATGCACAAGTCACAATTCCGCAGTCAGTTATGTCCTCCATAGCAGCTTCTCAATAAGTTTCGATGAGATATAAACTGTTATTTAGGTGGTAGTGTTAACTGGTATGTCCCCCATGATAGCAATATCACGTTTTGTTCACTTAATCGTGGAGAATCGGCCATATCACTGGCTTCCAATCTCTGAAAAGCAGCTCTTCTATTATTTGATCTTTTTTCTTTTTCATCTGTATCAGACCATATACGTCGCCCTGCAGGGCACGGGCCTCCTCTACATTCGAGAGTACGATTGAGAGTGGTTAAGCCATATAATTCACCACGCTGGCCTAGAACGGGTTGGCGGACTATATGGAAACCATAGATTTTGTTATAAATTGCTATGGTATGCAGGTTCCCTCACGATATTTTCCTTCACCGTTTTAGTGCGTGGTGATTGACTATGTCAATACACACATGACACCGAAAAGTCAGAGGTGTGCCTTGGGATTGGAAACCGCCACCACCGTAAACATGTTAGCAATCGCGTCTAGCCCGTTTACCAACAGGGCACCACGCACATAATTATTCTGCATTTCATACCACTAGATTTCATTGCATTTCTTCTACATCATTTTTCAGTTATTTTTTGTAGAAAAGCTTCTGCGTTTTGGCCATCTGCAATTGAATAGTGGAAGTGATTTATTATTGCTGTTGCAATTGAAAAGTCCACAAACATATTATGAATTGTATTAATTAAAATATATTAGGCACAATAGCTTAAAATATCTTTTGATTCGACCGTTAACCACTTCCACTACCCATCGGCATATTGTAACCAGTCGGGAATTATTTTCATGAAGAGAAAGTTGTGTATGTCCCAGGTTTTTTGTCGGAAAAACGTATCGTCGGAAATTCGTATCCATATTCTTTGATATTGCCTAAATAGTTTCTTAACCCACAGTCTAAAATAAATACATCATTGGGATGAAGCAATATGTTTTTTTTTTATTGCTGTGAATGACGAGACGAGCATGTGCATTTAAACTGTTGTTTGACGGGAGAAATAGACATTGCGGTGGTACCCACCCAGGCAGCCTCTCACATATGAGAAACCTACCACCAGTATAAGCGGTTTTTCTCATCGTTGTATCCGTCTTTCCTCATTTTCGAATACCTAGTGTTTTAGGAATTCTGAGGTGTCAATCAAGGACATTGTCTTTAGGTACGTGATCGAAACTCCTGTCAGGCACAATGTAGTTCGTTCTAGAACAATCTCGTGCAAGGGCCAACTGGCGTTCGACTTTTCTTCCTGACGTATTAAACAATACTCCATCTCTTTCATTGTATTCTCGAGTAAGTAGACTTGTCAAAAAATAAAAGTGGTTCTGGGATCCGAACTTGCATTTCGTAGAGAAGTTTTTTGGTCTAAAATTGCATTAAACTGTTCTATAGTACATCCAGTCTGAAAATACTAACAATGCATATAATGACTGATTCTTCGTTCGTTCGACTTTGCTTCACTCAGCTTTAATAAATATAATGTAAACATGCTCGTATTTAAAATGTTATTACAAATTATGAATGAACTGTTGTGATTTAAACCAATTGTAAAAGAACAACAGTGCAGAATTTTTTGCCCGTTCTTCTCTAGTGAAAACTGCTTTCCAAACCAGGTGATAGATATAAAAAATGATTGAATCTAAATAATGTAGATCATCTTAAATGGATTTAATAAATGATTTTCATTTCATTTCATTTTATGGAATTTTATTCATGGGCGACCTGGAATCAAAACCTGGAAACATGATTGACCTGGTAGCACCCTAGCAGCATAGCTACTAGCTAGCATCTGCCTACCCCTTCTGGAATACGGAGTGAGTTTATACGCAACCATACAAAAAAGGGAAAAAAAGTTAAAAAGTTAATTGACAATTAACCTATAATGTAGTATTTCCTTGAATTAATTCAGCTATATCTGCATGTATTCTAAGTTAGTTTTCCGATTAAATACGCACTTGATATCAGCCTCGGTATAGCCCTCTTCAGCACATTACACAGTTACGGAATTAGTCGGTTATTACATATGTATATCCAATATCTTCTGACGGCTATATTTCAAAACGGACAATACATACAGGTTTTTCGCCATAATATTATTTTCTTCTCTTGAAAAAAGCTATCCAATGAGAGTAAATTCATTTTGATTGGACACGGGTACCAAAACGCCCATCATCCTTTGCAGCGTGTTAGTAATTTTTTTGGATATGTTATTAACGAATTTTATTGTTTTTTGATAATAAACAATGTTCCGTATGTTGCAGAACGCTGCAAATTTAATACATGTTACAAAATGGTAAGACCAACATACTTACAAATTTGCAGCGTGTTAGTAATTTTTTTGGCAATGTTATTAACAAAAAACACTTTTCACCCCTTTTCAACCCTTTCCGTACACTCCAGAACGCTGCAAAATCACACGGTAAGTTATTTTACCTTCCTTAACAAACCCTCAAAATTTGAACGAGTTACGAATTACTTAGGGGTTTGAGGCTTTATTGACTGGCCTAGGAGTTTAAGGGAAACGATTCGTCGAATGAATTTAGACGGTAGTTTGGACAAGAAATATTACAAGACGTAAAATAAGACTGAGATTATTCAAAAAGGAACTGGTATTACTCGTATTACCAATCTCGCTAGCTCTCTATCCCATATGGAAATATATTTGTAGTGTACGGTGCATACAGTATCTATATGATACAATTATAGTTGATAAATTATATTCGATACTATGGTAAATTAATGATGTAATGAGTACGCGCGGTATGACTGATGACCTAATGCGAACTGACATAATGCGGTATGGCGTAAAATGCCGATGATACAAATTCCTTGTGTACGTGCTTGCTCGTACATGTAGTATTTGTACTCTGTTTGTTGCAGAACTTAGGCTGCCCAAAGTAAGCGCCAACGATTTCGGTGTTGAGCCGCCCGCATCCGTCATTGTAATCCTCCATTGAAAATCGGCGCTGCCGTCCAGCTTAAGCCCTGGTCTGTCGAAGCTACGCACAGCGTTGCGTTGCGCGGAATGCGGTGTCAAACTCGGTTTTGTATGAAAAACATTGACATTTACATGACGTTCCGCCGGAGTATGCTCAGCCAGCGTCTGCGGTAAGGGGTCAACCGGGTGACGGGTAGACTGGTCTTTGGTACTGTCACAGTATGCGTCGGTGTAGAGGGGCAAGTGTGGTGAAGTGCGGGGCGGATACACCGCACAACGTGCCGTCATTCTCATCATTTCGTCGCGGTAAGCGTACTTGCGTAATGGATTTATTTGAAGACAATATTTCTATCAATTTTCGTTTGGTTTAACTTTTGTTTAGGCTGTGGCGCGTCCATCGACTATGTACTGCCGCGCAGTACGTTGAATACAGTTCACGTGCGTTTCCAATGACAATGGCGCAATATAAAATCACGTAGGGATACAACTTTAAAACCTTGCGTTGGTAAAAAAAATACAGTTAAAAAGTAGAAATAATTAGAATGTAATAAGTATATGATTATAAAATGGAGTCAATTACATTTATTTTATTGTTATAAAAATGGCATACGGAACTGTATGTTAATTGTTCTAAGTACCTAGTACTTAAAATATAGCAACGGAATTAGTTCCCAACTGATCAGGGTACAATTGGAGTATAATTGGAGACGATTTATTAGTAAGTATCTATATAAATTCAGTCTTTATCCGTATTCGCAGGGCACTTTATCAGCCCATATACGTCTCACTGCAGAGCACCGGTCTCCTCTACAATCGAGAATACGATTGAGAGTGGTTAGGCCATACTATAGTCCACTGCGCTAGCTGGCCTTATCCCTATATGTGCATAGAAAGAAATACAAACAACAAACCCAATAAAAACATCAATCGTTTAAGTGCACCCGCTTTTTATATGAGTTGTGTATCAGCCCATATACATACATTCGATGCATAATGGTTGTATATTATCGTCGTAGTTATTTACAAAATCCACCTGCAAGATCTACTACAAGAGAACTATCGCCATTCGACACAATTAGCACCACTCTCCTAGCACCTAGAGAGCATCATGTTACGATATGGTGCAATCTTAAATATGTAGTTCCTCAATGTAGTATTAAGTTTTGTGTTTTCCCCGTTTTTCCATTCTCACTCCATCAGAACCACCTCTATGTATATTGTAATTTATGCTACTTACACCTATGCATATATATTTTGAGCTCTGTGTTATGAATTCTGTTAAATACTTAAATAAAATTATTATTGTAAAAATTGTCTATCAGTATTGTTCCAGGTTTTGCTTGTGAAAATTTTATAGGAAAATAATTTAACCGTTATGTAATTTACTTTTACCCAATTACGGTACGATCGATAACGATAACTTAAGAATGGATATCTAAATAAATCCAGTGAAATTTAATTTGATCGAACAATAAGTTGTTTAGGCGAAAAAAGATGTATACAGCAGACGCGTATTTCATTATAATGATACGAACCACTTTTATCACATATCAATATTGCGTAAATCATCTGGTAAACATATAAACCCAGTCTTTTTAAAATGACGCACAAACATTTTTTTAAAGAAATTATATATATTTTCGAACATAAATGATTGTTATTTGTTGTCATGGAAATTCAAGAAAACTTCAATCTGAAATTGTCATAGTAACGTTGGTTGTCAATGAAAAGTTCTGCTATTGGTCAACGGTTTTACGCACAGAGTAAAACCTATATGAACCACCTTTTTTGTTATGTGAACTACGTTGTATGACGTCACGACGTTGCCGCTTACCGCAGTGCCGCGCGTATCCTTCGACAGACCAGGCCTTTACGCTGTTTTGCAACACAAAGCTGAGTGTGTGTTGTGTGTTAATAATTTGTATTGTATCGGACATAATATAATATTTTTTTTATATATTGTCAAATTTTCTTTACTGACTTCGAATTGGCCATGCAACAATAAATTTTTGTTACCCCAATTTTTTCACATGTTTTGTCCATTGAGTACCAGGATGCCTTACAGCTTCTACTAGGTTTGCTTCAGCGCGTTTGGTACGGAAATAGGCTCAGTGAACTATGAATGACAAAAGTGGCATCTTTACCTACTAGTGCACTGCACTCAGCTTACGTGCGTATATAATAAAAATATATATGTTTTATTTCTTTTTGCTCTGTAAAAATAAATTTTATTTTTATTGTTATAAAATATTTGAGATTTTTTGTTTACAAATTCTGTGGGGGCAGTTAGCAATAGCAAAAAAATAGAGCATTCTAAGGCTTCAAAAATAACAAGGTTGTGATGTTAATTTAAAATAGCAATAATTCCCATTACTGCTAATACAGTCTAAGAAATGCGCTGGATTTAAATTGAGTGAATGATTTAAAAGAGCTTCATTTACATAGATACTCCATTTTTTATCGAATACGTTGTGTAAAGCAGCACGCAATTGCTGAAAGGGCTGTATGTAATTAGTTTAAAAAAGTTTTCATAAGCTCTTTTGACTGCAACGACCAGCGTGTATTCAAGATCCGTTCGGATTGATTAATGAGCTAACTCTCGGGCAGTACATATCGTGCTCCCGACGTCCCACATTCATACGAGCACACTTCACCCGTTGCTATTCAGTACTCGCATACTGCATGCAGTGATCGATAGTTCACATCAACAAGATGTTTAGCTATTTATCAATTCATTAAAACTTTCAATAGCAACGTGTTAAATGGTCCACGTAGACGGTTTTTCTGGGGGGTTCTATCTATACTGGACAGTATTCATTATCATTACAGTACATTAATAAATTTACATGGATGTTAAGTAACAGATCACAGTTTATTGTTAAAAATCATCTCGTCATCACTATTTCTTATCATCGTCAGTGAGGAAGTCAGATAAGGTTACTAACTCTGAATAGTCCAGCAGTTTTGACCCCAAGACATTAGATGCTATGTATCCTAATGTCTCATAATCACTGTCTCGCTTATGGAAGATCTTATAATCGGAAACACAATTTTACTGGTGGTAGGTAAGTGTCTCATATGCGAGAGGCACCTGCGTAGGTACCACCGCATTGTCTATTTCTCCCGCCAAACAGTAGTGTAAACACACTATTGTGTTCTTGGTTTGATGTACATTTTAGCCAGAGTAGACTTGTGTTGTGTTGTGTTGTGATAACATCTTGTGTCTCAGGATGGCGACCGCAGTGGAATGCCAAACATTGCTTTGTCATTAATTTTGTTTAGTTTGGTTTGATTTTGCTTCTGTCTATGATCGGTTGCTAGTATTGTTTACCAGAAGGCGAATGGCACGCTCGTCTCGCGTTTCATGGCAATGAAAAAAACACAACAATGTTTCCTCAGTGCTGATTGACAGCAAAAATGGAAAGACAAAGTTTGTATGTCTTCACTTTATTAAAAAGTTTTAAACATTAAAACTACGTTTTTAATTTTGCAACTAGATTTATTAGTAACTAGCGGCCCGGCCCGGCTTCACCCGGGTGCAAATGCAGATTCCAGTCCATATTTTATTTAAAAGCAACATGACTGCCGTTCTCTTAAACTGCTTATCCAATCCCGTCCTATACCTATTCTTCTGTCCCATTTTGTCCACCTTATATTCTATTCCATCCTATCTCTCCAGATTTAAATCTTTATTTTGCTACGGAGATATTATAACAATGTTACTACTCCGACGACATACATTGAAATCAGTTAATATAAGTACATGATAGCTGACCCGGTGAACTTCGTATAGCCACATTTTTTTGCCATCAATACTGTCTAAAGTCTAAGATTTTAATACCTAATTATTTTATTGCAATGTATTGAACAACATTTTTCGTTTTTCCTTCCGGAGACAAAGTGCTGTTATTATATTAAGTCATATTATAGTCCACCCTGCTGGCTTAGTGCGGGTTGGCGGATTTTATTTCACGTATAGATTACTCCGAAAAGCAGAGGTGTACCCTGGGATTTGAACCCGTGACCATCGTAAACTTTGGTTGGTTGGCAGTCGCGTCTAGTACGTTACCAACGGGCAACCACGCGCTTCTGTGAATTACTTTTATTTATTTGAGAAGACTATCTATACATATACAAATCAATAAAACCTTCATACTGCCTTACCAGGTGACGGTAAGTAATAAAACAAATATTTAAAAATATAAAACTGCATATCGTTTCATTATAATGTCTAGATGCGGCATCAACGTACAAATACTTTTATTATTCTTGAGTCTGAAAACAATACTAATGCGGAATTTAAATTTCTCGCCCAACGCATCTAAAGGTATCAATTCAAAAAACAATGTCCTTTATGAAAACGAAAAATTATATTTAGATATATTTCGGTGTACTCCGGCAAAACGCTTCATAGAGTATATCTTGTTTAAAATTGTCGCAATACTCTCAAAAAACTATGGGCTATTTTTGTACATTATTTTATTTTACATTTAATAAATTACGCGAAGGATGTCGTATCTAGATATTATATACACAATGTACACATTTTTTGAATTTGTTCTATTTCGTCAGCCGTCAATGAAAGACAATGGAAAGATAGATAGATCATTTTACGTTGGTTGGTAGTTGAAGCTTGACCGTCGTTTACCTCTCCCGTCAACCAAACAAAGATCATCCTATATTGGCTGGTCGCATCACGCTTGAACAATTAAAAAATTGGCTTTTCCTCGCAATTTTTCCATTTTTTCTCACCGTTTAGACCTTCCCTAGACCTCCATGAACATTTCAAGACCAAGATAAGATAAATCCGTTCAGCCGTTCTCGAGTTTTAGCGAGACTAACGAACAGCAATTCATTTTTATATATATAGATAGTAAAGAAAGTAAGTTTTAGCAAAAGTAAAGTAGTGTAAAAGAAAGAAGTCTCCTTTTTGGAGTTTGTTTTTCCGTGTCTCATAAATTAGTTGGTGGCTGGTTGGATGTGCTTGCAACAAGTTGCTGTAGAAATGTTTTATGCGGGGCGCATGTTGAACAAATAAGCTATTGTGATTGAGGGTGACATTTCAATTTGTGTCTTGTGGCGTAACGCGCAGAAGTGCATGTTTTGTCACAAAATTAATAATTCAATCAATTTGCAAATGTTATTCACACACTATGATATATATAGAATAGTTTTTGCCTAAAACGTTCATAGTATGGTAATGACTCATGGTTGATACAGTGTGGACAAACAGAGGTTTCAGAAAAAACGGATCATCACAAAAAAATCCGTGCGGGAATTAAGTTACTCGATGCCCTACCAGTGATACTTAAATCCCATCAAAAACATCCTGTAAAAAAATTCCAAGTCTCGCAGCTCAGGTTTTCTACCGCAAAAAGTTGTGAGATGCATGTAATACCAAGTCGATTAATTTATTTAGTCCTTAAGGGACCTTCTATATAAAGTTATTACGTTAGTTATTACCATATCAATCTTAAAAATTCTTTACGATTTAAATAAATGGATCGACTTGGCCATCGCATGAAAACATAATGTATCGTACAATTTATACATAATGCTGCTGGCCAAGTCGATCTATTTATTTAAATCGTAAAGAATTTTTAAGATTGATATGGTAATAACTAACGTAATAACTTTATATAGAAGGTCCCTTAAGGACTAAATAAATTAATCGACTTGGTATTACATGCATCTGACAACTTTTTGCGGTAGAAAACCTGAGCTGCGAGACTTGGAATTTTTTTACAGGATGTTTTTGATGGGATCTCACGTCTTTTTGTAGAGTCCTACTTTTTTCCTTTTCGGTACTTCTTACTTCTAGAATATCACTAACGATTTTTCTTAAAGCCTCTGTCTTATGGATTTTTCTTATTTTTGTAGGCATCAATTTATCACAAATATAGCGGATTTGATTATTAATGTTCTTTCTTTCATTGTAATTGATATTTTCGAGCTATTTAGTCTATTTATTTGCAAGGGCATGTGCATAGGTGTAAGTAGCATAAATTACGATATACATAGAGGGGGTTCTGATGGAGTGAGAATGGAAAAACGGGGAAAACACAGAACTTAATACCACGTTGAGGAACTACATATTTAAGATTGCACCATATCGTAACATGATGCTCTCTAGGTGCTAGGAGAGTGGTGCTAATTGTGCCGAATGGCGATAGTTCTCTTGTAGTAGATCTTGCAGATGGATTTTGTAAATAACTACAACGATAATATACAACCATTATGCATCGAATGTATGTATATGGGCTGATACACAACTTATATAAAAAGCGGGTGCACTTAAACGATTGATGTTTTTATTGGGTTTGTTGTTTGTATTTCTTTCTATGCACATTATAGGGATAAGGCCAGCTAGCGCAATGGACTATAATATGTCCTAACCACTCTCAATCGTATTCTCGATTGTAGATGATTGCAGAGGAGACCGGTGCTCTGCAGTGGGACGTATATGGGCTGATAAAGTACCCTGCGAATAGGGATAAAGACTGAATTTATATAGATACTTACTAATAAATCGTCTCCAGTTATATTCCAATTGTACCCTGATCAGTTGGGAACTAATTCCGTTGCTATATTTTGTTAAAAAGCATGGAGTACTAGGTACTTAGAACAATTAACATACAGTTCCGTATGCTATTTTTATAACAATAAAATAAATGTAATCCATTTTATAATCATATACTTATTAAATTCTAATTATTTTTACTTTTTAACTGTATTTTTTTTACCAATGCAAGGTTTTAAAGTTGTATCCCTACGTGATTTTATATTGCGCCATTGTCATTGGGAATGCACCTGAACTGTAATATTCAACGTACTGCGCGGCAGTACATAGTCGATGGACGCGCCACAGCCTAAACAAAAGTTAAACCAAGCGAAAATTGATAAAAATATTGTCCTCAAATAAATCCATTGCGCAAGTACGCTTACCGCGACGAAATGATGAGAATGACGGCACGTTGTGCGGTGTATCCGCCCCGCACTTCACCGCACTTGCCCCTCTACACCGACGCATACTGTGACAGCACCAAAGACCAGTCTACCCGTCACCCGGTTGACCTCTTATCGCAGACGCTGGCTGAAACATACTGCGGCGGAACGTCATGTCAATGTCAATGTTTTTCATACAAAACCGAGTTTGACACCGCATTCCGCGCAACGCAACGCTGTGCGTAGCTTCGACAGACCAGGGCTTAATGCATCCAAACGCGCCACGTCATGTCAACTACTAGTTGACAGTTGGTCCATCTAGAAAACTAGACACAAATTATGAAATGTTTGAATTTTCCCTTCCTTTAGACACTAAACACTAATTATATTCTAAATTTGAAGGTTCTATGTCTGCTAGAAGTGCCTTAGACTTTTGATGATCGGTCAGTCAGTCAGTGAGTGTCAAAATTACGAAAGTTTGACTAGTTTCAATTATTAAACTACTGGTTCAAATTGAATGAAATTTTAAATATACCGTGTTTACACAATGCCTGCTTAGTAACTGAAAACTCAGGCTTCATGCTTTAGCCACAACGAAGTTATAGGGGGTTGAAAATGGTCTGAATTGCTTCGAGAAAAGGATGTTACGGCCTATAGCTCGACTTGGACGGGGGCTCGGCCGCGCCCCCAGATTGAGTCTACAATTTCGCTTAGCAACCGTTGACGAAGCGTTGCCAGGGGCCCTACTATATAAATCCGAAGTTCGAATCTTCCTGACGTTTTTCGTTTCGAAACCTACTCTGTAACACGAAATTCGAAACTTCGGATCGAAGAATGAATGATTCGAATATATCGGAAATCCGAACATTTACATTTTTATTTACTATATTCATCAAACTCTGCAAATGTTCGTATTGCCGATATATTGGAATAATTCATTCTTCGATCCGAAGATTCGAACTTCGTGTTACACAGTAGGTTTCGAAACGAAAAACGTCACGAAGTTTCGAACTTCGTTTCGGATTTATATAGTAGGGCCCCAGAAGACTTGTAGAATAGACGATATATTGCAAACGAGCTTCAAGTAGCTAAATGTGCCGCAAGTGCAGTCAGTTCAACGGTCAAAGTGATTCACAATTGAATCGCCTTTGTAGCTTTATTCGACGATCTTTGACGATTTCATTGATCGTTGGATTGCTAAGTCAAAACTCTATCGTTTGCCTATAAATCCAAAAGTTTGTATTTCAAATCGTAGTATCAATGTTACTTTTTGAGTTGACTTCTGAGCTGCAAATGCACTGTTGTTTCCGGTTTGCAAGACATTGTAGCCAGAGCAACAGTCGTTGCTCTGGTTCTGGCTTCGGCGACCGGGCGTAATGATACTTAACATCTTATGTCGCGAAATGGCTAGTGCAGTGGAATGCCAAGCATTTTCTACTGTCCATGAGCGGTCGTATCGCATACCATCTGACGAATGGCACGCTCGTCTCGCCATTCAGAGCAATAAAAAGCAGCACAATTTGCCTTCAAACTTTTTTAAAGTGTTAATATTTATCAGATTGTTTGTCACAGATATGTGCAGGACAAGAAACAGTTGCAAGCTATGCTGGCAGCTGAGAAGCGCGAGGAAGACCTACTCAACCAAGCGCTAGACGATAAGGGCAAACTCATCATTGAGATGAAAACCTCATTGCAGCAGATCAACGAACTACTGGCCAGCGTGGGTGAGTGCATGGTGAACGCCTCGCAATATTTCTTGGAAATGAAAATACTAGTCAGTTTTTTTCTCTACCACCCGGTTCATAAGGCTGTTTTCGCTAGAGATGAACTGTCAGAAAAACTGTAACATAGCTCTTTTAAAAAAAGTTAAAAAAAAACAATACAGTTATTATAAAAGAGTCACAGCTTGGTTCATCTTTATTCTTTAGCTGATTAATAATAGTCGTAACCCATCATTTTGTGTATTGATTGTGAAATATTTATGTCGAAAAGTCGCATTTAAATGCACCTCGTTTGACGTCGTTATTGATATTTGAACAAGAGAATATTCATTTCATGTATATTCGCTTGTTCAAATATTCAGTTGATCTATTTTCACGGATGTATTGGTTTAATGTTTGGCAGCGTGTGAAACCTGTTTCCCCTTTATCGAGGACCATCTAGTCCGGATTTTAATGTAATATGTACGCAGTCAGAGAGAGTAGTCTGTGGTGCCGTCCATCGCCGAAATAATATCACTGATCTGTCGGTTAACGTTGTAGTGAGGCAAAATATAGTACATGCACATTATAGTCCATTTAGGTATTAGGATATATACGAATATTCTACCAGTGGCTTTTGAAGTATCTATCCCTCACACTCGCTATTCTGACCCCTGAAAGCCGAGATCGACAGTATCACGTGTTTTAATCGAAAATTGCAACTCAGAGACTGCGCACACGATGTCAGCTGAGCGCAGCCAGAGTTTTGAAGTGAAATTTATCATTTCACTTTTTTTTCTATGAGACAGTGGTGCGACCACCTTCCAGAAGTTCCACTTGTACAGCAGCTGTAGGGAACTAAAACGAATCGAAACAATTCAATTATAATAATATTGAGAGTGTATTAGTATTATTGATATGGAAAGTGGTACACAACAATACGCTTGCAAATTCGGCCGCAAGCTGATTGCGACCTTCCAGCCTAGTAAACTGTCCGTCACATGGGATTAAATTAACATTGTATATTAGACCTGATACACCGCATTGACTAATGCTAACAGCCTGAATGTACATCTTGCCGTGAGAATTCAGTTAGACTGGTACATGCAAACATAGCGTGGTGTTTGCTGTTTACATCAGTAATAGAAGCTGTGTAATTGTATTATGGGTAGTCACTGGATGCACGCAGTTTACAGCAGTCCCTGTCGAAATCTTCAAATTATAGTAATTATTCTAAAATAAGAAGACGACGATGTCGTTCAATGGCACGCTATTACAGTCCAGCCCGCGTAACATTCACGCATCGTATGCTGACAAATTTCGACTGTAGACGTCGATTTGCGTTTTACACTAGTGCCTATTAATTTTTTTTGGTGTTTCTGTTAGTTATTATTGATTTAACCTTATTGCATAACGACGACATCATCGATAACAATAGTTAATAACAGCCTCTATTTAACTAAAACGAGATTTTTTTTAAGTCGATATTGTGGGACATATTTTCTAAATGTGTTCATACTAGGCACTTGGAGTAGAGGCTAATGCCAATAGTGTTGAAAGCAAATTTTGTCAACTTAATTTTATATTATCAATCAAGATCGCACCGTAAAGTTTCAATTTGGCCGGATTATCTGCAATGATCAACATCATTCAGTCTTTGGATGTGGGATGGGAAGATATGTGACCAGGTTTCAAACCTCGATTGGTCGTTGCGTCCGAACACTAACAAGCCTATATTCTGTTTGATTTTCTATTATTTACTACAAAATCTGGTTTGCTTCGGCAGCCCCATGTAGGTTTAAAGCAATATGCAATATATACTAACTTAGCATTGTTAATTTGCTCGTGGTAGGCTGCTCACGACGCGCAATTGCTTTAGACCCACTATATCGAGTCAAACTAGTGTGTCGTGTTTCGAACAAGTCGATTTGATTTTGTAGACAAAAGAGATATTATATAGAGTAGATATTTTGTGGGTACTCTACCTGGGCTGCAGTACACTAGACATTACGATTGTTGCGTTAACTCTGGGTAACTGTAAGAAGACCAAATAATACAACTTACGAGTTGAAGGTATGGCATAACTCGACTATCCTTGCCCTTTCAGCTATCACAGGACGTTCAGTACCCGCTTTGAAGGTGGATTATGTTTTTCTGTTAATTTTTGTTGCCAGTTCTAACAACTAAATATTTGTATGACCCAGGCAATGTTATTTCCGGCTCTAGACAATTCAGCAAATTTTATTTCCTAAAGTGCACCTACAACTATTTGTCAGCAGTAACGTTCAAGTTGAAATAGCAAATTGTATTAGTGTCTCAATAATAGTTGAAGAACGGAGCTGGATAATACAACAGATAACTAAGTAGCGGCCAGCGGGCGCAAGAAGCTTATACCCAAATGGAGATTGCATTCCGTATATAAAAGTGAAGCACAAAAATTTTACCTTGAATGACGTCGCTGATGCCTGCTATCCTTTTCTTTAGCGTAACAATGAATGAACTTCACGTGAACTTCATTCATTGTCACTCTAAAGAAAAGCATAGCAGGCAACAGCGATTGCATTCAGGGTCAAATTTTTGTGCTTCAGTGTTTTATACGGAATGCAATCTCCATTTGGGTATAAGCTTCTTGAGCGGGCGTCGTGTTGTAGCATTGAGGTATTATACTAGAGCGGACATCGGGAACAAAATCTCTGCGTATTATGCGTGCACACGGGTACACAGTGAAGCGAGAGAAAATATAATGTTACTTCGTAGGCGTGACAGAGACAGAGATATAAGGAGCGGTACGGTAGCTTTCATTTTGTTACAAACATTTTCTTTGCAGTGTCCCCTCTAGTATATTATCTCAACGTGTTGTAGTTATTTTCAGCATTCAACCAACAGTTCTAACAAGACGCGGGATAAGCGCCTGTCCTTTATAGTGGTCTCTATTTTGCAACAAAAATAATGTGCAGTAAATACAATTTAATTGAGGGAGGTGAACTTTTGACGCATTGCTGCGGATAATTTTAGATGTCAGCAAGCTACGTGCAACCGTACCAACTTCACACAAGACTAGTTGTTTTGTGTTTACGATTTAATCATTTATACTGATCACTTGTGTGACATGATCAATGCCTTGAAACAAGACGCCTCAATGGTGGCATTTTTTTTGACTAATAGATATCCATCCATCCATCCATCCATCAGCCAAAGGAAGTCCACTGCTGAACATAGGCCTCCCCTAATGATTTCCACAGAGACCTGTTGGAGGCAGCCTGTGTCCAGCGACGTCCCGCGACCTTTACCAGGTCGTCGGACCATCTTGTTGGTGGACGTCCTACGCTGCGCTTTCCGCACTAATAGATATACACCTAGAGATATCGTAGATGAATCATGAAGGCATAATTTTATTAAACCGTCAAATTCATTTTGTTTAAAATAAGATAATTATTCAGATAATAGCATTTGGTATAGGTGCGATCTGCTATTATTTATCGAATCAAAATATGCACATTCGCCATCATACATAATATACGAAATTGATGGAAATTCACTTACTTAATATTGTGTATGTACAGGGGCTCCTAATGTTCCGAGACCGTTTACTGATATACCCCCGGCGATCCAGTACGCTCTTGAAGACATGGTGCAACCAGTGCCAGAGGTCGAAGCTGACTGTAAGTACAATAGTACCCATACAATTATAGCAATTTGTAATTTATACTATCGATAATTTAGGTATGTGGTTTGGAAAAGGAAGCAGGAACGCGAGATGTGAATCAATTCACAAGTTCTCGCGATGCGCCGTAGGAGCTCGTAGATTTTACGATGTGCCGTCGTGTCGCAGTTTTGTTTACGAACCCATAGAATATGTCACAGAACAGATGAATATGGTTAGAAGGGAAATACAAGCGTTTGACGCGTCGCAAGGTGGTGCATAAAAAGCATCACTGCCGCAAAACGGATGATCTGTCAAATCAGTCGTTGTCGAAATGCCTTGGAGTGTGGTGCTCCGGCAAAATAGAGTTAAAATCCAGATTTGTGCTATTTTATCTTGCAGTTCCATTACTAAAGCATCGAATATCAATAGAGGAAGAATTGTATCCCACTATTAAACCCGATTTTATTGAGTTTCACCTTTATTTCCAAAAAATGCGGTTTATAATTACGACATTTTGAAGAATTTGATAATATGATAGACGACAAATCAAAAATATACATTGCTGATGCGTACATACAATGTACGCGGACTCCAAGTTCCTATGCAATGCATACGACTCATTTTTGTTATGTCATCTTCGAAATTTGTCACATGTCACACAGTGTTGTAGTCATGTATAGAGCCACAAAGATACCTGGCCCGGTGGCCAAAAGTGGAAACAAATACGTCATTTAGAATGTCAGTCTATCTGCCAGTCGCTGTCATATCGGCCATTAGTTGTTTACTCAATGTACTTATTTTTTCTGCATTATTTAAAACTAGTGAAAATTGCCGAAAACTTTAAAAAGTGATGCTAGGAATGTTAAACTTCAGGTATTAAATTTTACGTAGGAAGAAAATCGGCTTCAGATACCAATAATACCCTTCGAAAAATTGTATCATCGTGTAGCTGTTGCCACAAGTTTGTGTTGTCAGCTTTTCAAAATAAATTCCACGAAAACAGAACTTTGTACGTACTAGTACAATAGATGTTAGTTCATATCCTAAACTAAAATTCATCGTTACGTGCGTGGTGGCCTGTTGCTAAATGGACCACCAATGACCACAACCACATTTCACGGTGGCTGCGGGTTCGAATCTCAGAGTACCCCTCTGACTTTTCGGAGTCATGCGTGTATTGATAGTCAATAAACACACAAAAACGGTGAAGGAAAACATCTTGAAGAAACCTGCATACCGAAGCGATTTATAAGAATTTCTATGGTACTTGTGTAAGTCCACCAACCCGCATTAGGCCAGCGCGGCGGACTATATAGCCTGTGATATGGCCTAACTACCCTCAATCGTACTCTCGATTACAGAGGAGGCCCGTACCCTCCAGTGGGACGTGTATGGGCTGATACAGATAACTTTTTAAGGGTTTTGACTTCTTTAAGGGGGAGCGATTGGTTAGAAATCTTGTGAAGGAAAAAAACATGCATATGAAACTGGTCCACTCATTTTCCCGACACTATTGATCGGATTGAAAAATCTTACTTTACCCACTTTATTGCTATATCTATTTTTAATGGCAACACCAAATTCGATTACAGCGACTCTCTCACCGGGTCAGATAACTTTGTGCCTTTTACATACTTAAATAGTAACTATATCGATGTAGTAATTGATTTTGTATACTCATAAATTAGTTTTTATATACATTAAACAAAGAAAATTAAATCAAATTCTTTAGTAATTTTAAATTTTAGTGCCCGTAACGTTTGATAACGTTAACGGCCTATCCTTATGTTCTAAATTCTAATGTCATAACTCCGCCAACTTGAGAACAACATATATTTGTGTCTGAATATTAATTCATTCGTTTGTAGGTTTCCGAGAGTGAGTCGATAAAGGCAACAGGTAGAGACGATTGGATTCCTACAAAATCCAGTACGATTTGTTCAAAGTATTCATTTTCGTGAAACAGAGGACGATAAAAAATTTGGATCATAAGTAATATACAAACCAAAATTAATGACGGGCAACGCTTATGGAAAAACTGTATCATCGGGGTGAAATAATGAATTATTGTATGAAAAATCAAAACCACTAAAGCTATTGAAGTAAAGAAATCATAATTTTATTGTAATAATTTCATGTATGTGCTTTTCCAATAATAAAAATGTTAATGTCTCACACAAAATCCTGTACATATGGATTTGTAAAATAGTATACAAATTAAAATTAACTTTCAAGATTAGATATTGTAGTCTCATTTATTTTCCGTCTATCATCATAATACTAATTTAATAACTGTATCAGGAAAAACCATTAAGCGTATCGATAAAATAAATTCCGGTCTTATAAGAAAAACATATTTCCATAATTTTATCGGTACTTTAAATTGACTATTGCAAGCTTTCTTTAATGGATTTATTGAGGTTTTGTGTTTCAAAAACGACGACGCTGGTTTTCATACAATTTGACGGCTATTGCCTTTGTAACCATATTCAATTGTTCTGTCATCTGTGGAATATGTTATCCCATCAAAAATATCCTGTAAAAAAATTCTAAGTCTCGCAGCTCAGGTTTTCTACCGCAAAAAGTTGTGAGATGCATGTAATACCAAGTCGATTAATTTATTTAGTCCTTGCTTAAGGGACCTTCTGTATAAAATTATTACGTAAGTTAGTATCATATCAATATTAAAAATTATTTACGTTGTAAATAAATAGATCGACTTGGCCAGCAGCATTATGTATAAGTATCCTATACATTTATATGGGATTACAAAGTTATTCATGCAGTTGGTGTATCTCGAAAACTAGACAGAAACTATGAAATGTTTCAATTTTCCCTAACTTTAGACACTAAACACTAATTATATTCTTTCTATATCAGCTAGAAGTGCCTTAGACTTTTGATGATCGGTCAGTCAGTCAGTGAGTGACAAAATTAAGAAAGTTTGACATGTTACAATGCTTAAACTACTGGTTCAAATTGAATGAAATTTTAAATATATCGTGTTTATACAATGCCTGCTTAGTAACTGAAAATTCAGGCTTCTTGCTTTAACCACAACGAAGTTATAGAGGGTAGAAAATGGTCTGAATTACTTCGATAAAAGGATGGTACGACAGTGCCGCTTTTTAGCTCGACTCGACAGATAGTGAGAGACCAGTGAATTTACAAAATCAATGATAAGAATATGTGAAACCGTAGCGCCGCATCTAGGTATTTTTCGAGGCGGGGTAAAAACTGAAAAATGCCGCCCGTACCTGCCTATATTTTTATCTTAATCATCATCATCATTTTTATCAACCATATGACATAGGCATCTTTCCCGAAGGGAAAGAACGCTATTCTACCACCAGGTTAAGCATTTTTTACACGCTTTATATTGACTTCACTTATATGTAGCTTCACTTTTAAGGGTTAACGTATCTCGCGTCCGTAGGCTTTAACTCTAGTTTCACTACACGGGACCCCTGGGTAGTGCCAAATGAGTGACACAGTTCGTGGTGGTAGGACTTAAGTGTCCGCCCGGGCAGCAACCACCGTCCACGGGGCGTAAAGACCGCCATAGTGATCTCCGTAAGGGACCGGTTTCCGAGATCAGCCCATGTTATTCCGGTTTTGCGAGAGGTTTGACTCCGGGCACGAGGTTGTACCATGTGGGTATTATCGGTCGCTTTCGAAGGGAAGAGTGTTGATCCGCGGTCAGGGAGACCCGTAGAAACGGTTGTCCGCTGTCCGCCCGCGGTATAGTACAGGGGCCCAATCGCGGCTAATCACCACGAGAGGCTGCCTCACCATGCCGCGCATAATTTGGTGACCGGATGTGGGGTCCCGGCGGCTCATCCCGTGAGGGCACGGGGCCCCTTCCATCTAGCGGATCAATTCGCCATCTGCCGACCCTTTCGTACCGGTGCCCATTCGGCCTTCTTAATATCCGGACTTAGGCTCCTCGATGCCTCTTCAACAAACCCATCCCATCAACCTCATGACAGTGCAATTAAACAGAGCATGTTCTTCAGCGGTGCGTAACCCCACCACCGCGTTCACAGAGTTTACCAACATCCGCGGACTCCATACGAACCTCAATGCCAACCACCATGATCTCGAGAGAGCCCGTCCTGCTTTGCTCGTCTTAACGGAGACACAGATTCGTTTAGTTTTCGTCCGGCCAAAAATTCCTACCTGCTGTCCCCTGGTTATTCGCTTAAAGAAAACTTCAAGCCGAAAGCCGGGGTATGCTTGTATGTTCGGTCGGACATCTGCTGTCGCCGTTTGCGCTGCATGAAGGACCTTTCCTTCTCCGCTCTGTGGGTGCACGTGGATCTAGTTTCCTTGAGCCGCATCTACGTGTGCTTTTACAGGTCTCACAAAGGGGACGATGAGACGACTCGGCTGTTCAGGTATCTTAGCCAGGCGGCTGATGACGCGCGGGTGCAGTTCCCGTCGATCGAAATGGGGGTCTTCTTGGGGGTCTTGGTAGTCTTTCAATGCACATCACGAACTATGGCTGCGCTCCTCCAAGATTGATCATGCTGGTTCCTCTGGCCTCTAGGTACTTTCGATCAATGCTTGTTTGGGTCGTCAGTACCGTTCGCTTCACCTCCACGTGCCGTGCAGGTTGAGCGGAGGGTCTGGCATTACTCGTCTGCATATTCGAATGGTGTGTAAGATTATTTCTCATCCATTCCTTGGAGGCAGCACTGCTTTGAGGGTAGACACTCAGCGAGTGACGCTATTGCTGACAAGATCAGGCTTGGAATAGAATACTAGATTTCTTTCTCTGAGATCGCCAGTAAAGGCCGTGGACGCTCCTGGTACAATCGTGCACCGATTCTGTCGGTGACAAGCAGGCGGCATATCGCGCTTAGATCAGGGGTCGCGTCATGAAGGATGCCAATATTAGTTCCCTCAAAGAAGCCACCAAGGCGTGCAAGAAGGCCTACGTTAGAGCGGATGCCTTAGCAGGATTGGGCGTGCTTTGGCCAATCACACAACTAGCAGTCGTGCTTGTTGGAGTTTGGCCAGGACCGTTCATTCCAACTTCTGCTATCCAGCGTTGCCACCGCTGAGGTGTCCGGAAAGGTCGCTGGCTCACAAGCCGCAAGAGAAGGCTGCCTCACTGGCAAATATCTTTGTGGCTCATTCCCGCCTCGAGGACCCTTGTTTCCAGACGCTGCATACACTTTCTGATTGCGGTTTCTCAACGGCGGATATCCGCATTAGAAAGAAAGAAGAAAGAAAGAAAGAAATCACTCCTGCACTGAATTGCCTCTACAGAGCGTCCTACCGCGCAGGAGTTGTGCCTGAATCTTGGAAGGAGGCCAATGTGCAATCGATCCCCAAAAAGGGTGATCGGTCAGACCCTACCAACTATCGCTCTATCGCTATCACCTCAGTGATGTGTGGCTTTCTGCATGGGCGTAGAATACGTGTCGTCGTCGACAGACACGCTTCGGCGCTCATGTCGGTAAATGCCGGAGTTCCTCAGGGCTCGGTGCTGCCGCCCACGCTGTTTATTCTTCATATCAATGATATGTTGGCGCTAGGCAACATTCATTGCTATGCAGATGACAGCCCCGTTCTTGGGCGATACCACTATCGGCCTCCAGCTTGCCGGGTCGACATTGTGAGGGGACGCGAAGATCTTGTCATTGAGCTCACATGGGTTGAGTACAACGCCAAGAAAACCCAGGTGGGTGCGTTCACGTGCAAAAAATATCCGTTCTCTCCCTTCCCAATTTTTCAGGGTGCTCCCCTCTCAATGCAGAATGACCTGAATATCCTTGGATATCAATCTCGCTGTGATCTCAATCCAAGGTATCACATCGAGGGCGTAATATCTGCCACAGCATGCAAGCTTGGAGTCCTGAACCGGGGGCGTCAGTTTTTCACACCCGGTCAACTTTATCGCTTGTATAAAGCGCAGGTCCGGCCGGATATGGAATACTACTCGGACCTCTAGGATGGATCCGCTATGTACCTGCTCGATGCCTTGGATGGATTGCAACGGCGGGCCATCCACATTATGACTGATGCAGACGTTAAGAGCAACTTAGAGTCGCTACAATTTTTCTTTCTTCTCTCCGTACTAGAAATTTAATATTGTAACCACTCTCTTGAATTGCTTAGATACAAATCGAATTTGTCTTGAATTCCAACAAAATAATAGTATGCTTTGTTTTTGATTATTAGCTATAAGGGTTTGACATAAAGGATACTTTCATAGCTGAATAGAAGATGAGAAGGACCCAAGAGAATGTTTTGTGTTGATTTCTGTTAAAAGCTTTCGTAGAGTTTACAATGTAATGTAGTTGTAGCGGTATAACGTTGGTTTGCTTTTACAACCATGTTATCATAATATAAACGTAGACGAAGTCGCGGACAAACTCCTGTTACCAAATAAAATATGTTTCTTCGTTCGGTTAATCAACAAAACTAACTAGTAAACTCTAATTGAATATTTGAAATCAAACGTAGTCGTTGAGATCGATGAAGGAGTTTCCAAATATAGTTTCATCTTTTTTTCACGCGCCCATATCGCATATTCATCAAAATTCGCGCACCGGGAAAAAACAAAGTTCTGCAGTGCCCGTGTAAATGGTGTTACGTTATTGGTCAGTTGTGTAGCTGTCTCCCAAGATTCAATATGCCGCCCCTGAACTTGCCACCCGGGGCACAGACCCCGTCTTCCCCCCCCCCCCCCTAGATCCGGGCCTGTGAGACCGGAAAGTCTCTCGTAGGTCCTGATACCCACGACAAGACTCGATCTTAGTATGGGGTCAGGACTAAATATGTGCTGTTTGGTGTATTTATTTGTTTAAAGCTACAAGTATAAATAAATACAAATGAGTATTGAGTAGTGTAAATAATGAAACTGAAGCTGGAAAAAGATCCGAGGAATTGGATTACTCAACAACTTAAAAGAGAATTTATTTGCATATGTAAGTCATAGAATGTGCATCACGTTGTAAACAACTAGACGTCGCATCGCGTAAACTCAGTTAAGCGCAATTTAATATTTAAGTTTAGTTCTAACAACTTTGTGCAATAAACGAGTTATAACATGCGCCAAGAGACTATGTTATTGAATTCGTTGCTTTGAGAAGATTGAAGAGATTATTATAGACTTAAATTCCATATTGCACAGTACAATGTTATAAACACACGGTTATAGGAAAGACAAAAGATGAAAGCGACAATTTTACATGTTTTCGAAAGTCGCAGATCTTTTAAGATCCCAAAATTCTTAGCGTTAAACATAAAAAATCGATATATTCCTCTGTTTCATATCTGGTCTCCCCTAATTACTAGATATTATAATTCTGTCGAAATTCCAATCAATCAAATTAAATGTTTAACATTGAAATAAAATGTAGACGGGGTGCCTAAATATTTTAAATAAAATTTCTAAATAAATTAATCAATGGAAAAAGGCTTTACAATTTAACTTTTGATACACTAGTTCAATGACACAGCATTATATTTAAAATGAAAAATGAAAACGATGAGAAACCACCATCGTGTGCACTCAAAAGCTCGCGTAATTGGCCTCTTGGAAATAACATAAGATTATAATAGAATTATAATCGATCAATTGTTCCCGTAATTCAGTAATCATGCTGCAATCGCGTGGCCGAAGCGACACGCGCACCAGTCATGTGCATATTTCCCACGCAAAACTGGATTAAAAATTAAGTATAAAATGTACTTTTATGTCTATGTATCGAATTAGCATTCTGTGTGTAGTGATATAGATTTTGATACATCTGTTATCATAAGTAGCTGTGTTTGTTGAATAGGTATTCTATTTTTTACTGGCACGGAAAATTAATCGCAATGACACATGATCGGAAGTGTAATGCGGCCCAAATATTCACTAATGGGAAACTAAGACATATTATAACCTGATTGTGTACAGATTTTTCGTGCGTTGTGTATGGCAGTCGCTGGGTATTCGGTCGGATACGGCATATCCGGCAATCTCTTTCGCCAGTCAAAACGCAGAATATTCTGTCACTTCGGTTTTTTGAGGTAGTCATGCCAATTCAGTCTAGCCGACAAATTCATACTGCAACCTAGCGATACTGTGGCTCGAATTTATATGATAATATTTTTTTATTAATTGATTAATATAAACATTACAAAGTTTATGTTTAAGTCTGATATGTGCGCCAATCGGAGGTGTAAACATAATTTAAAATGACAACTTAACATACTTACATGAGAATATAATAAAGTAAAATTAAAATTATGAAAATGATCGGTTAAGGCTACAGGAAGTCGCTGGATGCAGATTGATGTGAAGATCTTTAAACCAGCCCTATGTTTAGTAGTGGACTTCCAGTAGCTAAAGAGAGAGAGACAGAGAGAAAATTCAAATCAAAAACTATAAATATATATCATAATGTTTTAATGTTTATAGTCGACAAGTTGATAGCCAACGCCAAGCAGAAGCTGAACGTGCTGATCCAGGCGGTGTCCAAGATGGAGGTGACTCCTGAGATCAAGGCCAACGCACGCCAGTTCTACCAGAACATCCTCGCGAGGTCCATGAGGGAGAACTACAAGGACGAAGTCACTGCTGAAGGAGGTACGTGTTGGCGTCTTTATTATTTAGCAGCGGGCTTTGTATTCGCGTTAATGTAGGTAAAGTCAATTTGCGGGTATCGGTTGACTTAGAAATCAATAAAAAGAAAGTTAGTTTTCTATCCTTAGGGAATAGTGAGTTTTCTGGATGAAAGTTACTCTAAATCGTTTTTTATGTATAGTCCGGGAGCCAGCAACAGATTTTCATGACCAATTTCCTCTCAAGCGGTAATTAGTAAAATGCATCAGAGTATAGTATTATGAAGCCTTGTGAACGTCAGCTGGCACTCGGTTGGGGGGATGAGCGGGTGTAGCCTCCCACGCATGAAAAAAAAATTAATACATTCACTGATTTCCTCTCAGCTGAAATTTTGTCAAATTGTAGCTCATCTAATATCTCAACGAAAAAAAATAATCAGCTGGTTACAACGTGGTGTATTGTACGTCAGCTGGTGTCTCGAACATGAAAAAAAATATTTTATTTTCAGTGATTTCCTCTCAAACAAAAATTTACCTGATGATAGCTTATATGTAACTGTGGATAAATATATAGGTCAGCTGGCTGTATCTTGGTGGAAAAACCGTCAGCTGATACTTTGAAAGTTATTACATAGGAGTTAGGCAGGAGCATCTACTGTCAATTTAAATGCATCAGCTGACTAGCTTTTCCTCGACTTATTGCTAGCTGATTTTTTTTATTTATCGCATCAGTATATTAACAATCAACTCACAAATTTTCATCTGGGAGGAAATGACGTATCTTTAATTATTCGACATAGCGCTGCTTCAATATGAGAGTTGAGTTGAAATAAATATTCTGTATCAATGTTTTTGAAACGAATAAGTATGTTATCAAATGATATTAGATATATTTAAATAATTAAATAAACAATTAGCTTAGTATAAATTAACTAGTTACTCGATAAATAATATTTATTATATAAACGTGATGAAAAATGACAATGAGAATAACAATGTGATTTATTCATTTTCGTTTTCGCTCTGGCTTGAGTCACTTTCCTCTCTTTCCGATTCATCGTCAGAGTCGCTGTCAGAGCTGTCTGTACAAAAATTTAAAAAAAGATTAGGATGCGTATTTTAACATAATATAATCAAAATTATAAAAAAATGTTACCTTTTTCAGGCTGAATAGTGATTTCATTAATCGATGATGGTAACTGACTTCCAGAAAACCAGGTGAATTCATACTTGTTGTCGATTTCTGCCCAACCATAATCTACAGGATCATGAGAAGTTGGAATCTTCAGGTGTGCATGTGACCAAATTTGAGCAATGTAACATGCTCTTAAAAATTGCTGATATAGCTCTGATCTGCATGGTGGTAAAGAAGAGCCATCAATACCTTTTTTTGGTAAATTGAAAGTTTCAGTATCCAAAAATTTATATGTTTTTTCAAACGACGCTACTCTTGCCTCATTGATCTTTTTTAGACGATTAAATCCATACATATGGCAAACAAACTCTTCTATCTTCTCAAAAATATTTTCTTTTATTTAAAAATTTTATTTCGTTAGAATTCTTTGTGTATATTTAAACTTCGATAGTATTTTTATCTCTTTTTATTGGCACTAATTAATTTAATATTATATCTATTTTGTAGATAATTTTTTGAGCTTTAATTTAAAAAAAAATTCTCTAACTTTATTAGGGATCAAGATATTTGAAAATGAAATATGTTGGGTACTTTTCACCCTCAATGCCTAAAGAGGTATATGGTTTAGATGTGTGCTTGTCAGGGGTTAAAGATACGTCATTTCCTCCCAGATGAAAATTTGTGAGTTGATTGTTAATATACTGATGCGATAAATAAAAAAAATCAGCTAGCAATAAGTCGAGGAAAAGCTAGTCAGCTGATGTATTTAAATTGACAGTAGATGCTCCTGCCTAACTCCTATGTAATAACTTTCAAAGTATCAGCTGTCGGTTTTTCCACCAAGATACAGCCAGCTGACCTATAAATATATCCACAGTTACATATAAGCTATCATCAGGTAAATTTTTGTTTGAGAGGAAATCACTGAAAATAAAATATTTTTTTTCATGTTCGAGACACCAGCTGACGTACAATACACCACGTTGTAACCAGCTGATTATTTTTTTTCGTTGAGATATTAGATGAGCTACAATTTGACAGAATTTCAGCTGAGAGGAAATCAGTGAATGTATTAATTTTTTTTTCATGCGTGGGAGGCTACACCCGCTCATCCCCCCAACCGGGCACCAGCTGACTTTCACGATGCTTTATAATACTATACTCTGATGCGTCTCACGAATTATCTCTTGAGAGGAAATAATTAACCAAATTTGCACCTGGCTCACGGACTAGTATATTCCCATGACAGTGAAAGCGTAGTAAATTGACAAACTTCAATTCGCAAATTTTTATATTCATAAGTATTCAAGATAAGAATTATTAATATTAAATTATTTTTACTGGTGGTAGGTCTTTCATATGTGAGAGGCCACCTGGGTGGGTACCACCGCAATGTCTATTTCTCCCGCTAAACAGCAGTTTAAATGCACGGTTGTGTTTCCGATTGAAGGACATGGTAGCCAGAGTAACTACTGGACATATTGAGACCTTACATCTCATGTCTCAGGATGGCGAGCGCAGTGGAATGCCAAGCATTGCTTTGTAATTCTAGGTGTTGTTTAGTTATGCTACTATTCATGAGCGATCGTCTCGCTTACCATCAGGCTAACGGCATGCTCGTCTCGCCATTTATTGCAATTAAAAAAAGAAAAGTCGGTGTATTTATGTGTCGTTAAATTATGAGAAAGCAATTGAAAGTGTAAGAAGTGATAATTGATTTTTCAATTCGTTATCAGTCAGAAAGGGAATTGCTATTGTATGGGACTTTGGCCTAATTTAGACAGGGGTTTTCATTTCACATGACTTGTATTATAAATATTTTACGCCTAAAAATAATCAACCAATATCATAAGTTAGCAGAGTTTATAGGTCTGGGGAATTAAAATACAAAATAAAACTAAAATATTTAATATGTATAATTTAATATTATATTTTATATAACATTACTATTGTAAGTACGTATGTCAAGATGTTTCGAATTAAATGTTCTATGATCCGCCTCATCGACGCCGCAGTTGGTGCATCGTTTCGATTAATTCCCTTCGAAAGAACTACGATGCACATACATATACATGCACAGAAGTTTCCATGTTTGTGCAGAGACTTTCATAATAAAAAGGGGCTCTTTGTAAAATTATAAAGACAGGTTCAATATCAGCTGCAGATTCAAAGTCCAAAAATAAGGCCGGCTTGTCGTATCGGTATCCGTCACAACAAAACGTATGTTTGTGAAAAGTAAGAACAATTTATAATATTCACAACATAAATACTGAATCAAAGCTAATTAGCATTTAATTGTCATTGACAGATGACAATTAACATAGTTGTTGCTAAGCAGCAAAAATATGTAAAAAAAAATATTTAGACCAAATTCGATTTATTATTCAAATACAGACGACAATGTTTATTTTGCTATTAATATATGATTCTTGAAATATTTATTGCCTATAAATTATATTCTAGCTAATACAAAGCGGATAAATATACCACTAAACAATATTTTTTATTTCACAAAAACGGAAACCGTATACGTAATGTTTTGTATAGCAACTGGCAACCAATATTAGCGCCCATCGCAATGTCAGCATAGAATTAATAACCTTTTTTTATTAATATTTATTAATCTAGAGAATTTATGAATCAAATTTCAAATATATCAACATAAAAATCAAATATTTATTTCCATGATAAAACATTAAGTTAACCGATGGTCTAAAATTTAGCCTATATCTAGAGATTCCCTTTGTGCCCGATATGGCGATAGGCTTTCACATCTTGGGATGGAGCATACAACGCAAAACGTGAGTGTCCTTCCTCTGCCTACCCCTTCTGGGAAAAACGCGTGAGTTATTTGTATGAAAAAAGTTAATTGTGTCACTTTTATATTCAGCCAGGTTTAAAATTTTACTATGACTATTGAAAAATCGGCCCTGAATTGTACATTTGGTCAATCTACACGCGTCTCAGTCGCAACAAGTACCGCGGAGCCGCGCACTGAGCGCCACAGAGCACTTACTTATCCCGCGGGACACTAACTCTTGTCTTCACTTTGCGACGGAAAGGATATTAAATGCCGTTTAGTTCCTGTCACCTTATTCCAATATAAAACCTTAAACGTTGTTACATACGCGAAGTACGTGTACATTATATTACTAATTATAGTGTTTTTTAATATCATGTGTGTATGTATATGTATATTATAATATATTTGTTTTATATTGGTGCAGCAAAGTTACTATTACTAGATGGGGAGCACTATTAGATTGTCATTTTTTTCTCTACCTCCCAGATCGAACGGCACTTCCACTTGAAAAGTACGGTCAGGAAACTCTAGCATTGCTTATTTCAAATACTTATAGTTTACAATACAGTGATTATACACAATGGCAGTTTTGTTACATTCATAGCAGTATATACAAATGAGTCCTCCAAAATACCTTCATTAGAACTTTAAAACAAGAGACTCACTTGGGCTAGATTATTTTATTCTAAATCTGTTCCATACACCTTTAATATTACCTTTTTTAGTTATTACAAAGAAAATGCCTAATTTTCATCTACCTCTCTGAAGTTATACTCGTATAGTGACGATTAAACTTTTGTGTTGTAAGGCGGCAAATCTAGTGTTAATTGTCCTGTCTCAAACATTATTTACTTTAACCCCGACCGGATCAATAGCTATGGAATGAGACAGCCCTACAGCAATACGAACCCCCGAACATGACTACAGATACCAACATGTGGGCAGATTTAACCACGCGGTCATATTAACTCACAGAGCGGTTTTCACAATGGGGTATTCCACCTATTTTTGAAAAGTGTTTAAGTTGTTCCTAAGGTAACAAAAAACTATTTACAAAAATATCAATCTTTATTCGATCGGCAACCCCATAAAAATCCATTTGAAATTTTATATTTTAAATTTATGAAAACGCTAGTCGCTTTGTTCCATAAAATGATACATCACTCAGCCAGTACAACTAATGATGTGATTAACGGTAAAAAAATATTAAAGATTAAAAGTTAAAAAATAAAAAAAATTAACTCGTTTAATTAAACGTTAAAAATATAACTTTTAAGAAGTAATGACTTACATGAAAAATGTTAATTTTAAAAGTTAAAAAGATTAAAAGTTGTATTCTTTTGAAATATTACAGATATTTATTGTTGGAATTTTAGATATACATCATTTAATAAGGCCCGACATCATTATCACACTTTTCTCAAAACAAATAACACTTAAATGCCTCGATACTCGCGGCAAACAGTCAGATGACCGTTAATATGGTTTAACGTTTACGAAGATAAAAACTTATAAATATTTTAGGCCAAGCAATATTGATTATGTTTTAAGTCAGCATTTATACATTTAAGGGTCATAAACGTGTAAACTCAAGTCTCTAACAACTCAAACGTGCATTAAAAGTTATTTTGTTTTAGTCCAAGCAATATTGATTATGTTTTGATACAACAGACCAATATTGAAGGGTTATATTCGCCTAAACTGGTGAAAAATAAATTACGGCATAGGAAATCAAAGATGGCGTATTTAATTTTGTATTCGTATAAAATCAAACAGCACAAATAGAAGTTACAATAGAAGAAAATGTAGATGGCGTTATTAATTTTTTACTCGTATACACTCCTTCGATCAAAAATGAAATTACACTAGAAGAAATGATAGATGGCGTTAATAATTTGAGATGATTAATAAAATTATTGATGGCGTGACTATGTTTTAAAAGTTATAACTTTTAATGTTAGCTTAATTGATGACATTCAAAGTCATTTTTTTTTATTGAGTTAAATTAAAAGTTATAACCTTTAATGGTCATCTCTATAAACAACCTTAGTTTATCAACAACTCTGTACTCATAGTACAGGTTCCCCAGAACAAATTTCATAATTGATTACTAACAAGTTGATTTTTCGTGAGTAGCTTCCTTTCGACTAGACGCCCAAGTTTTTCCTTACAGTAACTTTGGGAAATGGTAGCTTAGTAGGGTAGCAAGGATAAAACATGTCGATTTGACGAATTTACAAAATTTATAAGTAACCGAATTTTTCTTTGTTAATTATCGAGATAATTATCTAAATAACGTGAAAAACTATTTGTCCTACAAAATATAAGGTTTTATCACAACAGTCCCCCCTCTCCAACATGTATGATAAATCAGGTCATGAAAAATAATTACTAACCAGCTGATTTTTTTTTTATTGTTTAGCTAACATTTGCATAGTTTACCACCCACACTGTCCTACAAATTGCGTGGTACGTTATTCCAGTCCTCCAGTTACAAAGTTGAAATTCATGAAATTAAAAAAAATATTTTGTATATTTTGCTATTGTAGCTAAGGCACACTGCTTTCCTTGCTCACAAACGCATCCGCACAGCATGGTTTACTGTGGACCACAGACGACTAAAAATACAGACAGCCAACACACAGTTACATTGTTTTTGTAGTCACTTAAACTACCATCCGGCTTCGTATTCAGTAGCACCCTTGATATACCCGGTATATATTTAGATGCGTTTCGCACCGGAGCTGGAAATAGGTATTTTACCGAAATAACTATTTTGTCGACCTTTTAGAACTTGTCTTAAGTGACAAACACTAAGCATGGATTCATGCACTAATAAGGAGAGGTGAAGCGCGCGGGGCGGGGTAACTTTGGGGCACCGAGGTATTGGTGCATAGGTTGTGCAAACAAAACATTGCGCGTCGTTTTAACCACAGAATACTAAACTAACAGAAGTCAAGCTTCATACAAAGCGCGCTTAATCAACGCCCACATAGACAGCGTTCACCGACATGATATTCCAAACCAGTCGAGACCACTGCGAGAGCGAGTTTCAACTTTTGCGCGAACGCCGAGCGTAGTATGGCAACAAAAGTGAAGTACATACACAAGGTTGACTTCTGTTAGTATTCTGTGGTTTTAACTAGACGTAATTATTGGTCGCTATAAGCAGTTGGTCGCTTAAACCGGGGTCGCACTAAACGGTGATATTTTCTCAGTACCATACTATGAAACCTAACTTGAGTAAACATTATCGTCGTTAAAACCGATTAGTCATTATAAGCGAAGTCGTTGTATACGAGTACTAGTGTAAGTATAAATGAATATTTCATTTTATTTTGTATACTCAAAAATTACAAATTTTGTAGGACTAATATAACATACCTTTATTTTTGTAGGACATTGTTTTATTTGGATGAAAAATATATTAACCTATCACGTGATATATTTGTCCTACAGTTACTAATAAAAAAAAAAGTCTTGCGGTATTGACAACTTTTGAGCGTAGGACCAAGATGACATACCACACAATTTGTAGGACATTGTGGGTAGTAAACTATACAAATATTAGTTAACCAATAAAAAAAAAATCAGCTGGTTAGTAATTATTTTTCATGACCTTCTTTATGATACATGTTGGAGAGGGGGGACTGTTGTGATAAAACCTTATATTTTGTAGGACAAATAGTTTTTCACGTTATTTAGATAATTATCTCGATAATTAACAAAGAAAAATTCGGTTACTTATAAATTTTAAAAATTCGTCAAATCGACATGTTTTATCCTTGCTACCCTACTAAGCTACCATTTCCCAAAGTTACTGTAAGGAAAAACTTGGGCGTCTAGTCGAAAGGAAGCTACTCACGAAAAATCAACTTGTTAGTAATCAATTATGAAATTTGTTCTGGGGAACCTGTACTATCAGTGAAGAGCGAATTATTTGCAATAAACATGAGTTACTCTAACTAAACTCTCCGTTAACGAAACCATCGTTCATTTTAATATGTTAAAAAAATAAAGTAGGGAAGAATTCTGTTTATTTCATGTTTACTTACTAAGTTAAAATGTTTACAACTGTTGTCTGGGTATTCTACTCCCATGACGTAGGATTGCTATCGTTTCGCATCTTTTTGGAATACTGGAACGCAACTTAAAAATAAGTTCCACTTAACTACGTTAATCCCGATTAAATGTACTGGCTAAGTGGGCCGTGACTTATTATTTGAATAGGTTTCCAGTAATCAGGCGTAAAAAATTGAAATTTTTAAACCGGATTATAACATTTATTCTTTAGAAATATAAACTGAAATTAACTTAAACTCATTGCTTATTGCTCTACTATATAGATTTATTGTTTTTAGATTTTTCCTCTCTTATAGTAAAATACCCCATTAGAGATGTGCGCCTAAACCCGTGTACCAACATCGCGAGGCTGCTCGGGAGGCTGATCGCGCGTTGGCTCGGTTGAGCAGTAAGTAGAGAGGCCATGGTCAGATGAGCTCGCGAGACAACCGCGTCTCCACACCGCATAGCTGACCCACGGGCGTGCCTCGTGAGCCAGCCTTGCAATTAATACTGACCACCACCACCTGACAGTAAGTGATCACTACAACCCATGCACATCCACTACGCTTGGATTATAGACACGTTGCCGGCCCATCAAACCGGAAGGGGAGCATGAAGGAAAAAGGATGGGAAGTGGAAAAGGATATTGGACATCCGGAAATTTCACTTACTGAACAAAATGCGACCGCAAAGTTGTTGAGTTATGACCGATAACAGCGCGGCTCTACCATTTCCAAAATATTCAGTTAAATATGCACAATACCGTCTGAAACGCCCCATAGCAGATAAACTGCCTTAGTTATTTCAGATATCAATTAGACTAAAAGATATTCTGAACGGTCAGATTGGCTGTCCATTTGAAATGCAAGGTTACTTCCATAAATAAAATACTGCATTTATCGAATGTGGATTTGGCCTCGGCTCACAAGATCGCCAGACGATTCCATTATGAATTTTATATGGAAGTTACTCTTATATATTCTGATGCACCGGTCAGTTAATTTAGAAATAGCTTGGATCAATAGCATAAGGGATAGTTTCTATAGATTTAGTATCTGTCTTCACTATTGTCTTGATACAACCTCGGTTAGTGATTACTCATGAACATGAATAGGTACCTAATTGAGAAAAAATAAATATAATTTAATTTAACCCGTGGTGATTTACAGCCACCCTATCTGACAATAGAAGTCTTTGTATCCGGCATTATTACCTTTCTAATTGTTTTTATTCCCCTTTTACTACGGAAAGAAATGTATAATGTTTAATTTACCAACTCCGGCTCTTCATTTACTGTTTAATTAATTTTATTACGGAAATACAAGTTAGCGTTCTCAGCAGACTAGCTGAGCTATGCACGTTAATGAAATGCATGCAACTGTCGCTGAATTATATTTTAATTAAAAGTTAATTTTTTATCGGTTGGTATTATTGATTATATTTGGCAGTTAATACGGTACGTAACATGTCCTTTTATACAACAGCTCCAGCAAACGAGGAAACAGGTCACCTGGTGGCAAGTGATCGCTGTCGCCCAGGGACATCCACAATCCTTAAATCTTAGATATTTCGTCGGCCCATCACAGGAAATAAGTTTCGCAAAACTTAGGTGGAACTAGTAATATCTCTGAATATCCCTATCCCGGGTGGAGAGACGTGGGCTCATCTATATTTCTTATAAGCGCTAAAATATATTTCATTATATTCACTTTCAATTTTTAGTCTTTTATCCTCTGTAGATAATATTCTGGCTTAGTCAATCAACGAAAATGCTGGTGGCGATCCGTAATTTTTTGAAGTTTTGTGATTAATATTGAAAGAATTTGTCATATGTACGTCTTTTAACCCAAAGTAATTTAACTAATTGATCATATATTACGGTTAGTTATAAATTAAGTAATTGTCTATCTGATTTAGCGTTTTTAAACGGCTAATAAATATATTTCATTTTTATGCAGCCGTATTAGTTTAACTTTGACTCCTGCACAGAGATGCGTCGCGTTCATTTTCATCTTTACCATATGCGCTCTTTGTACATTTCAGTGCTTATATTATGTCGGCTCACTTATGTGGTAGCAACGCAAAGCCTTTAAAGAGTTGACTTATTCTTTTACCAGTCCTTTATATTGATTTTCATTGTGTTTTCGCAGTATGGTTTGCGTTATGGATTTTTAAATTTATTGCCACTTCACGTTTTGTCGTTTGGGAATATTTTCGTCCCTGGTTAAAACATAAATATGTTTGAACCTACAAGCTATTTTAAAATTCAAGTCGATTAATGAAATCGCACCAATAACTCAGTAAGGTAAATTAAGAACATAATACGAGTATAGTATTATAAAAGTATATTTATACTCCGAGACCAATGGTCGACAAGTGCATAATTTCGAATTAACATTAAGAAATCCTATAATATTGCCAGTGTATAAAACTATTATACATAAGAACTAACGATCTATTATTAAATTTACTCTGACTATTACAACATTATAATATTGACTCGCTAGTTCCTCAAGACCCAGACATAATGAACTTACCTGTCTTTAATATTATTTTGTTGCAAGCGCATGGAAATGCGTACACCTTGTTCATTACATTACGGGCTTGTTGTTGCAGGGCTGATCGAGTTTGAGATGGAGGACCCGAATGTTCCGAGCCACGCGATAGTGAAGCTCAGGAGCAAACAGCTCGTCGAGGCGCAAGTCAGCGAATTCGACGTGCCAGCAGACGCGCCCAAGAAATAAATTGTTCCATAATATCAATTCATAATAAATTTTTCAGTTGTACTGTTATCGAATAAAACGGGCTGCATACAACAAACTTTTACAATTTAACTTCAATGTTGTTATGAGGTGTCACCGAATCGGTGATTATGTTTCCATATAAATTAAATTAGAAGCGTAACTGAATGTAAAAATATGCATCCATATTTTATTGTGTATTGTAACAGTTGATGCGAAAGTTTCAACTATCACATACGCCGATACCTATTGGGAATACAAGTGAATGCCATGAGAGAATAATTACATACATACAGCTGTATTCACGTTTCATCGGACGATTTCGATAATACAGCGCTAAAAGCGCCTAAGACTGTTTTTAGCATGTACAATAGTTCCTATGATAAAAACTCCTTTAATGTGCTCATGTCCCGCGAAAGCCGAGTAGACTCGAAAAGCGAAACGCATACCTACATACGCGTTTATACAAAATCTAGGCGTTTTCCAATGACTAAACCTGTATAAATATGATTAGTCCTTTATTGATAATAAATACCAGACTTTATAGAGTTTAAAAGAATCCAAGGCATTCAGACGCAGCATGTTTGTCGAACTTCTCTTATTTCTATACAATAAGCCACGGGACGTATGTAAGATATTTTTCAATTTATGCCCAGCCTTTGTGTTCCTTATGACCAGCGTCGGACGTCACCGCAAAGAATTTCATAAACTATTAAAGAGGTTTTATGCGCTTATTTAGCGGAATTGAGTTGTTCCAATAATATTGTTGTGGATAAAAATTGCTAGTTTTAGTCTCGATGAATAGAACATTAGTAGTTTTATAGTATGGGAACATTAGTAGTTCAAAGATAAAAAATGTTAGCTCAATTATGCATTTTTAATAGATATAACGTAATGAGCGACGTTCCTGTTATCCTGCTTCAATTAAATTTCCCAATAAATATAGTTATAGCATGTATATGTAATCCCTTTATATTGCAAAATACAGCACTTGTTAAAAAAAAACCCGCCATATAACAAAATATGATTTTCTCGCCACAATTTCTCAAATAGGTGCGTTACATGGAGAAACCGAACTGACCTAAACTTAGATTGCAGTACCTCATGCCACCCGCGACACAACTTCGCAAAACTGAATACTATTTGCTGGCTTGCTCCTACACTTGCAAGCTTTGAAATTGATGCAAATAAATATACATAATTAAATTTATATGAATCTTCTATGCCCAGTTATGTTGGTCAGTCAGTATGGATCAGTAAGAATTGTAAAATTAGTTAGGTATTTTTTTATATTACAATGAATGGCTAGATCAGTGATTCTCAACCACTGTGCCGCGGCACTTTGTGTGCCGCCAAATTTCAAAAGTGTGCCGCCAAATTTTGCAAATATAAAATATTGTTAATATTATTAAATTCATCATCATCATCATCATATCAGCCACAGGAAGTCCACTGCTGAACATAGGCCTCCCCCAATGATCTCCACAATGACCTGTTGGAAGCGGCCTGCATCCAGCGACTTCCTGCGACCTTAGTCAGATCGTCCGTCCACCTTGTAGGCGGGCGTCCGACACTTCGCTTGCCTGTACGTGGCCTCCACTCGAGAACCTTTCGGCCCCAACGGCCATCGGTTCTACGAGCTATGTGCCCGGCCCATTGCCACTTCAACTTGCCAATCCTATGGGCTATGTCGGTAACCTTGGTTCTCCTACGGATCTCCTCATTTCTGATTCGATCTCGTAGGGAAACACCGAGCATAGCCCGCTCCATGGCTCGTTGAGTGACTTTGAGCCTTTTAATGAGGCCCACAGTGAGAGGCCACGTCTCGGTGCCGTATGTCATCACTGGTAACACACAACTATCGAAGACTTTCGATTTTAGGCACTGAGGTATTTTGGACGAGAAGACGTCGCGAAGTTTCCCGAACGCTGCCCAACCGAGTTGGATTCGCCGATTGACCTCTCTCTCGAAGTTGGACCTGCCTAACCGGACCACTTGTCCTAAATAGACATATTCGTCTACAACTTCGAGAGTCGAGCCCCCAACTCCAATGGGGGTGGGCACAACATGGATATTCGACATGATCTTCGTTTTATCCATGGTCATTTTAAGACCCACCTGTTGGGAAACTCGATTAAGGTCTTCGAGCATAGTGCTAAGGTCTTCCAGCGATTCTGCCAAGACTACAATATCGTCGGCAAATCGAAGGTGAGTAATATACTCGCCGTTGATGTTGATGCCGAATCCTTTCCACTGCAAGAGCTTGAAGGCATTTTCCAGCGCGGCAGTGAACAGTTTCGGAGATATGACATCTCCATTTATTAAATTATATCATTTAAAAAGAAAAATATTTTTAAAATGAATATATATTTAAATCCACATAAAAGTTAATTATTTTATTATTTGTTTTGCAACGCGTTTTTTCTTAGTGCCAAATTATGATGAAGCGCCGTGCATAGCAATAGGAATATGTCTCAAGTCGGCGCACACTTGCCACTTCTGCATACTAAACGTGTTGTTTTAGTGATAGTTGGGATTCACAAGGTGTTGCATAGTAGTTACTGCACCTTTTCTTTACGATATGAGAGTAGCATTGTCATTTTTACGACCAAATATAAATGAAATGATCAAAAACATCAAGCTCCAATTTCGCATTAAAAATATTTTTATTATTAGCTTGTAATTAATCCCTTAATAAACGTTTAGTTATTATTGTAGTATATATTAATTTATTTCATATATTTAAAATGTTTGTCATAAACTATTTATGCAGTGTGTTGTAGTAAGTAAATAATTTTTATCTTTTTCTTTGTGTGCCGCCAAATTTTGAAATCGTCAAATATGTGCCGCAACTAAAAAAGGTTGAGAATCACTGGGCTAGATCATAATGTGTATTATGATTTGCATCTTGCATTATAGCAGTTATATTGGTTGCAATGTGGAAATCCAGTAATCAAGTTTATGGTTTTAATAACCTCTTAGAGTTGCCCGTAGCTTGGAAATTGTGCTTGGTGATGGTCTTGGTTACCCATCGTTACAATTGAGAGGGTTATAATATGGCGAACTGCGGTCAGCACTGTTGTCATCTCTGCTTGCCCTCCTCGTAGTGAAAAATCTATTTTAATCATATTATTATGTATTATTATAAGTTACTGGTTTGTGCAAATATTTAGGAAACTTCGCCGGCAATGTACCAACGATTAAGTGTTACTAAAATTATAAAGTGTAATATAAAAACATGTGATGAACAAATACAAGTATTTTTATTTATCACGCCGTTTTATTTCCTTGCTTTATCAATGAAGTCATAATCCAAATATTGTTTGTTCAAATTATTCAGTTCTTTTACATAATCAAATAGGTAATATCGCTACAATAGTTCCTGAGCGCAATTTTACAGCTGTGAAGAAATAACGGCGCACAATCTTCTTGAGCAACATCTTCATCTTTTTTTAACCCTTGCAATGTAGCGAGGATTATATCACTAAAATAAATGAAAAACTACATATATTCACGTCATCTCTCGCATAATTAATACACCCAACAGTCACACAATTATGAACCACTATGCGATGGACCACTATGATAACTTATATAAGTAAACGACAACAAAATCTGATATTCTCTTATACAGGGTATTTTTGGACTAGTGAATTCACTCACAATGTTATTATAAAAATATTTGGTCACTCGAATGTATTAACATATAGTATATACATGTATATTGTACATTGTATTAACATAGTATATATTCTACATCTAAATCTCTGATTTGGTGACTTCACCTACAAGAAATATAATTTAGTAGACTGTAGACTATGTAACCTGTTAAAATGGTCTATTCCACTTTGATCACCTGGGTGATATAGGACACTAAATTGTCGCCTATGATCACCTGGGTGTTCATAGGCGACTGCGACAAAATTATTATTATAGTATCCTATGATCACCTACAAATTCTTTTCACATTTTTCACAAATATTCACCTACCTTGCGACTCCACATTTATGACTTACCACACTAACACATTTGTGGTAGGTCTTTTACATTTGACAGGCCGAAAGGAAATGTAAATGGAAGGTTACAAACGAAATATCTATTTCTCCCGCGAAACAGCAGTGCATTTTATTGTGTTCCGGTTTTAAGGACATTGTAGACAGAGTAACTACTGGACATATTGAGACTTAACGAATGCTAAGGAGGAATCCCATGCATTGCTTTGTATTTCATGGTGTTGTTTGTTTTTGCTACTGTCCATGAGCGGTGGTATTGTACACCATTAGGCGAACGGCGACGTGTAATGCATGTATTGAAGAATATTTAATTAGGTTGCCTTGTTGTCCGGAGTAGTAAGTGAGTGTGGGCTGGCTTAAACGACAAAGATACGACAGCCCACCCTTTCTTGGTTTTATGTGTAGGTGTACGGGGATCTTCGGGAGGGGCAAGAATTCTGTACAGCAAATGCACAGCAAACAACAAACAGTAATGGTTGCTTTGTTTCCTCCTTGGCATTCGTTAAGTCGCAATAGTCCTTATGTATCTTTCCAGACGGCCTGCCACATATAAGAGACCTACCACCAATGTGTTAGTGTGGTGAGTCATATGTGGAGTCGCAACGTAAAAAAATATTTGTAGATGATCATAGGACACTATAATAATAATTTTGTCGCAGTCGCCTATGAACACCCAGGTGATCATAGGCGACAATTTAGTGTCCTAAGATCACCCAGGTGATCAAAGTGGAATAGACCGTTAAAATGACTGAAGGAAATAAGACGACAAAATGGTTCATGCATTGCGTGAGTCACAAATATTTGCATACTGTAGCGTCTGTTTTAGTAGCTAATCGGGCATTAGGACAATGTCCCGGCTATGTTACGGTCAGTAACACATTTAACTGTTAAACACTGATGTGTCCATGAGAACCATTTGTACAATCTTCAAATAAAATACAATATGAACAAAGTAACTGACAATTGTATTACGAAAATGTAATCGTCAATTTTTTTTTATTGCAGTTAATGGCGAGATTAGAATGCCATTCGCCTTATGGTAAGCGATACGAGCGCTCATTGACAGTAGGAAAACCAATGCTTGGCATTATACTGCGCTCGCCATCCTGAGACATAAGATGTTGTCTCCTTTTTAAAAATATAGACAGCCTCCGTGGAGCAGTTGGTTAGACGCCGCCTGTGAAAGGAGAGACCGCGGGTTCGATCCCCGCAGCGAGAGAAATATTGGTGCGGCCCATAAACATTTTTTTCGAATCTAATTGTTCGTGAGACCGAAAAGTCTCTTGTAGATCCATACACCCACGACACAAGACTCGATCTTAGTGGCTGTTGGGTGTTATTTATTATTTATAATTATTTATTATGTCCAATAGTTTCTGTGCCTACACTATTCGTGAAACCGAAACACACACTGCTGTTTGACGGATAGACAATAGACATTGCGGTGGTACCTATCCACGCGATTTCTCACATATGAGAGAACTACCACCAGTAAGTAAGTTATGTAATACCTAACCCTCTTTTATTAAATTTTATATTGTAGAGAAGCCCGTGCTTAGCAGTAACCGATTAATAATATAGAACAGTACAGGCCAGGTAGTCCGTCAGATTGTAAATTATTTGATAGCTAATCTGCAAAAGATTTTGGTTTTGATGACTCGATTAAACGGCTAACCCGTGACTCAATGAAATAAAGTAATTAAATAATGTTACAGGATTATGAGGCTGCAGTCCTATTGCCCCTATAAGTCGTGTCTTTTCTAGTGTGAACTTTAACTATAGCCTTAATAACCACATTTTATAATGTATTGTATTATTATATATTTGTTTGAAATTATTAATTTCCTTGATGAGTATATTATTGAATATGCCATAACAACATTGAAAAGTGATTAATGATGTTTGTTGTTGATTATTTGAGAGGGGCACTGTTCACTAATAAACCTTTGGACCTATTTAATAATGATGACTTTTATTACGATGTTTATAACATTTTGACCACTATCTACCTATCTACTTAAAGGATCTATCGACGATTGACTTTGAAAATCGTGTCAAGCCAAAAATTAGGCCATTAGAAATTACGAATAGAATGTCGATCAGATAGACAATTACACATTTAGATGCCTCGATATTATCAGAACCGTAAAATTATCTTTATTACATTAACTTCTATCAATTAAACAGACATTTTATGTGGAAGTGGTTATTAAATGAATAACGTATGTATGTAACATAATTATCATCCGACTCAGTCGCAGTCCGTAAATGTTGATTTAATAAATATTTGCAGACGTCGTGCCCGTTGATAAGAGAGCAACATTATGATGGAAAATTAAAATGTTAATGAGAACAACATAAGACGGTAGATGGCGACACCGCCGCACTTCGATTTGTGTACCGCAGTCAATACGCAGATAAAATGAAAACGTTATAAAGATACGCGATACATTATCAAAGATTATCTCGAGCGTCCAGATAATAGTTTAAGTGATACTGGTGCAAAAGAAGTTACATACTTAAAAAGTAATAACACGTAATGCTGAAACTGGCATGTGTTTACTTTTAATTACGTTGTTCTTGATGTGTCCTCATCACAGAAGTTGTTCGCTAGTGACCCCGCGCCGCGATAGCAGCCGAAACAATCATGATATCGATATTTAAAAATCAATCGCGATTGTTGCATTTCGAATACTGTGTTCTCGTGAATTCGTATGTGATTAAACTAGTTTATCGTCGACAACTCCCTAGTTATCGGCTCTCTTTTGCTCTACGATTATACGACTCGTGCAAGTGTAGCGTGGTGTGTTAGTTGCTGATAAAATATTGCGCTAACTAGTGACCCGAAACAAATTTTAGTGAAAAGTGATATAAAATTGACCAAGTGCTTATCTGCAGTGGTAACTTATAATGGATAAGTTAAAACAGAAATCAAAGAAAGACAAATCCGCCAAAAATGCGGACAAAGATAAATCTGCAATATTTATTTCAGACATTAAAAGTCTTAAAGAGAATATCAAAATAAAAGAAATTCTGAGAACCGTCAAGATGAGCAGCAGTATGAGGCTGAAGGCACCTCGAGGCAGCAAAGTAATGCAGAACAAAGACTTTAATGACAATGAAGACTTTGATGAAACTATGAGCAATGAAAACGACGACGCATTTGAGTCTCCGAGTGCCCTTAATCCTGACGTAGTTCTCAAAAATAGTTATATTGATTTAACTGGAATTGATAATGCTCCTGACACCCCTAACGAGGACAATCAAAACGACGAAGGAAGAGACACGGTCGAGAGAGACAGCGAGAACCACAGAGGAGACTCAAAACCTATTGATGATTTCACTGTAATACATAAATCGAACAGTGTTGCTGATGTTTTGCATACAGATCCAGACGCTGTGCAAAACGTTTTCTTGCCTCATACTCCTCTAACGCCAATGTTAACTCCAAATCTTAAAGACCGTCGTCGAAAATTGTCTCTAGATCAAACAATACTGTCCAGAAGTGAAAGCTTATCCCAATCTAATATAGATCTTCATTCGATTGGCAAATCGCCTTTAGAGAGAAAATCGTCGTTTTTCAGAAAGAAAATGGATAGTTTTTTGAAGAATACGACGGAAATATTCAAGAGGCAATCGTTTCAATCCAAATCACAAAACATTAGCAGAAGAGGTTCCATGTCGGTGTCCCTACAATCTTTAAATGAAAAAACTTCGTGTAATGGAGATATTCCTGAACAGACTGTGGTCGACAACGTAAGTATTTTCTTTATGGACTATCCACCAGTGAGATGGTTATCTCTTGCTCGTCGCAACAATAATGCCGGCCAAGTTTATTGTGGACATGCATATACAAGCTGAGTGCTTAACGCAACACACTTGCTTGGTAGTCGTGATATGATTTCCATCACCATGTACATACAAATATCCAACAAGATTTGTTAACAATTTCTACGTTTTATAGTTAGTATAAATAGGCATAAATTTGTTCGGGTTTCTAGCAAAATGTTATCTTTATCAAGAAATTATTTCTTTTTATAATAATTTGGGTTTACGTCAAAGCAAAATTAGGGGTGTGCTAAATCGAAAAACGTGAAATGGATCCATCATTTATAAACTTATATAAATTATGCATTTATGTGATTACCTATTAATACTGTGATAAGTTTATTGTGTTGAAACCTCAAATATTATTGAAATTATTATGATAAAGTATGCTAATAGCTAATCGTCGAATCCAACTCGGTTGGGCAGCGTTCGGGAAACTACGCGACGTCTTCTCGTCCAAAATACCTCAGTGCCTTAAATCGAAAGTCTTCGATAGTTGTGTGTTGCCAGTGATGACTTACGGCACCGAGACGTGGCCTCTCACTATGGGCCTTATTAGGAAGCTCAAAGTCACTCAACGAGCTATGGAGAGGGCTATGCTCGGGGTTTCCCTACGAGATCGAATCAGAAATGAGGAGATCCGTCGGAGAACTAAAGTAACCGACATAGCCCACCGGATTAGCAAGTTGAAGTGGCAATGGGCAGGGCACATAGCGCGGAGATCTGATGACCGATGGGGTCGGAAAGTGCTCGAATGGAGGCCGCGTAGCGGAAAGCGCAGCGTAGGACGTCCACCCACACGATGGTCCGACGACCTGGTAAAGGTCGCGGGACGTCGCTGGATGCAGGCTGCCTCCAACAGGTCTCTGTGGAAATCATTGGGGGAGGCCTATGTTCAGCAGTGGACTTCCTTTGGCTGATGAATGGAAAAATGAATGGAAGCTAATAGCAATTTGCTTAGTGTCTTTATGAAAACTTTAGATCAATCAAATATTCGTATCGTATTGAAATGTTGAAATTACTAGGTCAACCTACCGAAAAATATACTTACATATTTTACTCCTGGTACATGTTCATATAAATGCTTACGCTTATTTTCGCATACTAAAATAAAAACTGCTTTTAATACCATCTATATTCACAATAAAGGATGTACCTATAACTCTTCAAAACGACAACATCAAGAATCAATTAAAATATTTTCTCATGTTCATCCTTACTAATATTATAAAGGTGAAAGTTTGTATGTATGTATGGATGTTTGTTACTCTTTCATGAAAAAACGGCTCAACAGATTTTGATGAAATTTGGTATAGTGATAGCTGACACCCTGGATTAACACATAGGCTACTTTTTATCCCGAAAAATGTAGTGTTCCCGTGGGATGAGTCAGGAAACCAAATATACATATTTTCTACTCTTTCAAATTCAAATTGTTGGCACGGGATGTCCTCTCCTACGGAAGGGAAATATAGTCGACGGCACGCGGGAAATATAGTTAGTAGACACGCGAAATAATATGTTCTTGATGTGGATTGGACTCAAAAACTATCTGCACCCGGGCGAAGCCGGGCCCGACAGCTAGTATTTTATAAATCCGATAGTTTGGATGCGTTGAACGGCCCTCACGTTGGTGGTCAATCTGGTTACCACTTTTTTGAATATATCCCCTATTAAGTACTGTATAACTTCGATTTTGTTTTCGTGTAATTAGGTGATAAGCTGAGCCCACAAATTGAGACCTTGCTACATTTTAATTATAATAACATCAAAGGAAAACCCAAAGAATAAGTAGGTACCAATATGAATAAAAAGGAACACACTTTTAGGAACGCACAGCCTATCGGTAACACTATAATGAAATGATAAATGTTGCAAAATATTATTGATATCATTACAAAGGATAATTTACTTCATAATTGTTACACTTTGTTGAGTGATAACTGATGTCCCACGGCTTTATTTCTGTGATTTATTACCCTTAATACTGAGAATGCAAAAGTGTGTTTGTCAACTACTCAATATTATCATCATGATGTTACACATACATATTACTAGAGGTATTATAAATTTAAAAAAGGACTTAATTCATTTTGTACCAGAAAACAAACAATATTCTTTTCTCGTTGCCTTGTTGTGACCACACATAGAAATGTGTGACAAGAAAGAATCCTTGCTTGCTTAAAGGTGGTCTGTAAGAAATCGCCGATAACGATATGACCGCTGACGTTTACCCTAATTCCAAGCGTTTTTCATTCTTAATGATACATTTACTGTGAACAATAAATAATTGATAATAAATATTGATTTCGAGTTATACGAATAGTGTAGTCCGAAATAGAAACTTGGCTAATGACACAAACTTGATGTCTGATCGACATAAATAAGGACCTGTGGTATATTCGGCGAAAATATGATATCTAGAAAACAATTTTAGAAAAAATATACCTTCATAAAACCACATAATACAATGTTGCCAAATTTATCTGACCTCTTATGTATTTATAGGTCAAGTAAACAAGTAACTATTCGGAGAATAAGTTTTGGCGACTTATTTACCGAAATAATCACTCAGGTAAATACGTCACAAAACTCAATACAAGACAGACATTGATAATAACTGAAATTATATCATGAGATTCAATAAAACAATTTTATTTTGTTAAAACACAACAGCTGTACAAAATAAAATAATAAAAACAGATTTTGTGCCCGAACATGTTACCATTATGTATTTTATGAACGTATTTATTCAATGAAATAATTGGCGCCCTCACAAAAACTAAAATAAGTTGCAAGGTTTTAGATGCGCTGGTATTACCAAACTTGTATTTCTATAATGAGCATACATACATGCACAAATACATACATAACTCAGCATGACTGGCACCATTACGAGGCGATACCACTGTCTCACAGGAAATCGACATTAAGCGACAGATTAGCTGATGCGTTTCGTTCGGTAGGTGAGATTGCTGGATGCCTAATACCTACCTCTTTCCTCACCCTATCCTTGTTCCTTCCCGCTCCCGTCCCGGTTTAATGGACCGGCAACACATCCATGTTCCAAACGTTATGGATGTTCATAGGCGACAGTGGTCACTTGCCATCAGGTGACCTGTTTGATCGTTTGTCCGTCGTATGCAATAAGAAAAAATACACATATACTCAACCATATGTTCCATTGCGACAATCGACAACTAGGCAATAGCGACCATCTATAATAATTACAATCCCAAAATAATTCCTCATTCTTAGGTTTTGAATATTATTATACAGGAAGGAAACGAACACACAATGGGCAATTTGATGGCCACCACTGCACATTGATACCAACAACATTGATAGCATAGCTGCCCTACAAGAAAAGTGTGGTCTCTCTCTCTCTCCCCCCCCCCCCTCTCTCTCTCTCTAGCCACAAAAAGTTGAAAATAGGCATCGTTCAGTGTAGTCTATTATAACAATAATTTACATCTGGATGAAAAACATATCATTGTCTTTGACGTAAAATCATAAAATAGATTTCAATCATTTTGGCTAAATTCCTTCATATTTAGCAATTTAGCTTCATATTTAAAAAATAATTTTACAAGTCTTTGCATAAAATTATAATTAGGTATCTTATTTTATGTTTTATGTGCTGGAAAATAGTATAAATATATTGTTTACGAAATCATAAATAAATGGCAGACAGTGTATTGTGGTATCGAGTTAAGAAATAATATACGCTGTCTTTAAATATTAAATAAATAAAGTCAAAGTGCAATATGGGTATCACACACAACTATCACAATATTCTTTAATCATTAATGGATGATACCTTAACACGTGCACCATTTATAAAAAGTTAATGGTAACAAAACACACATACATATGTATAAACATATATAAACATGCCGAAAATAATACTATTGGGATGAAGAAAAGCTTAAACATTGGTGTAGATCATATAATTTTACTTGTGATTATAATCAAATCTAATTTGGACGTATTAATATCCTCCATTTAACTTGATAATCGGCGGGACATGCGGCATATCTCGTATTAGGCCCCTCTTCCACGGCGACTTTTTGCAGCGATGCAGTCGCGCGTTTAGCAAATGCGCGACAACATCGCTTCTAACGCGTGTAGTCGCATTTGCAACGCGCTACAATAGCGATGCCAACGCGCTACTAACGCGCTACTGCATCGCAATTGTATCGATACAAATGCGCGACCGCGTCGGACGACATCGGAGAGAGAACAGACGGGGGAGAAAATGCATACAATATTGACGCTGCTTCCGTTGCCTACGCTTCGGCTGCTTACGTAAAAGCAGCAACAAAGACAACGTGACTAATGTTGCCTCAACGGAGTCCATCTTGCAACCTGTACTAATCCAAGGTATTTTTGTGTCGTAACTGCATCGCGACCGAATCGCGAGTGAATCTGGTTCCGTGGGCGAGGGCACACAGCTAGCGACCGCTTCGCGTCTGTATCGATGCTACGCGCGACAGCATCGCAACTGCATCGCTACAAAAAGTCGCCGTGGGCGAGGGGCCTTACACAGCCCAAAATTAAATTTATATGATTTATCTTTTACTTCTGCTAGTGGATTCTTATTGGGGTTTTACAAACGACTAATAATTATATTGTTTTATATGCACGCATGTTGATTCATGTACCAGGTACCCTATAGGATAAATATATAAATGTATATACTCTACCGTCTCATAGGTACATAGTCCTGACCTCACACTAAGATCGCGAGTGTGGTATCATGGGTATCAGGAACTACGAGAGATATTTCGGTCTCACATACATACATACAGACTCGAAAAAATACCTTTTGGATAACACTAATATTGGTTTCGGATCGGAGATCAAACTCGCGGCGTCACATTTCATAGCCAGCGTCTAAGCAACAGAGCCGAAGACTGTCTATTTATTGTGCGCCTTCCGCAGCAAATAAATTAGGAGCATATGGCACAGCGTACTTAGATCTCATTTCTCAAAATAGCCGTGAATGATTGTTTACAAAATATATTGCTAGGTTCTAAAGTTAGAAGTATGAAAAGGCAGAATTGAAAATTATGCAAATACATACTACCCAACCCGAATGTAGGTGGCTGCTAATGATGCACATCTCTTTACAAGATGTTTATGGGCGGTGGTACAATATCTAGTGAGCCGATTGACGGTCTTATGTACTAAAATTAATATTTAAAAAATAATGTTATGAGAAAGTTAAAAGCTATATTTATTTCGTTTTACCTACAAAGAATGTTTTCTTTTCGATTGGAGAGTTCTTTGTGTGAACCGTAAAAATATTATATACAATTTTTTACAATACCTGAGTTCAGTTTAATCCTTGTTTTTTGGTGTGCATACATCAGTTCTGCGATATTAACAATACCTACTAGCAAAGAATTGATTGCGTTTAATAAAAAAAGGAAATATACAAACTTGCCAAAGAAAAAAACTTTATTGAACTAAAACGTAACAAGGAAAAGTTTTGTTTTACAATAATCTACACAACATTTCGCGCGACATTTAACATTCTAACGACTTATAAAAGATTTCCCGTGCATGATTTAATATCGCACAAGAAAATGTGAAAGAATACTCGAGCATAAATATGTGTATCAGTTCTCGAAAGTTTACATTCCTATACAACAGCATCACAAAACTTAGATTACATCATGATATACAGTATGATGAAAGTAAACATTACCTACTGAGCCGGAATTAGACATTTCAACCTAGAAGTTGCGGTTACATTTCAAATAATGTCTCACTACTTTCACGGGGTGTTAGGAATACGTTTCCGAAAACGATGACACGGAATAAATCTAGAGGTACCTTTTATCTTTGATGTTAGGTTACAAAAAATCTATAGTATGAATAAATCCTTTTACAACGCTTTATTAGCAATATTCACGCTCAATAATGTTAGCAGATGTAAAAGAATTAACACGAGTAATTCCACAAAACAATACATGACTATACTAAAAAAAAAAACAAAAATCAGCAACGTAGCACATTTACTACGGTGAATTATTTTTTTTATCGGGAAAAAATTTCATCCTCCCATCAAAGGTTTCATTAGTTTTATAGTATGTCTTCGTTTTCAGAAGCTGTTTTCTGACATCCAGTATAGTTTTGAACGCTACGTAGCTGAATTATCGACTTTTATTTTATACTCATAATAGTTGAATTCACCTGGATTGAAGTCTCGTTCAATGTGAAAAATGGTAGTGTTTGTTCGTTCGTTTCAGCCACTACTGAACTTAGGCCTCCCCAAATTTAATTGTCACAATAGAAAATTGTCACTTGTAGGTATATGAAAATTAATAAGATTTTTTTTACATACAACAAAACGAAATTATTGTATGGTGGAACCATATATGATGTCTTCAAATATTTTATTGGGATGAAGTTCATCAAAATAAGGTACTATATTAAAAAATATAGCTATAGCTGCCACTTTTTTCTACATTTCTACGCGAAATACTGTTGTTTATTATTTGAGTTTAATATAATATGTAAATCCATCTACAACGGGTCTTGAAAACGTGGTGTGGTAGAGTATTAATGACACATGTAATGATTACGTGGTATACTATGACCGTGGTATGATCGTATCGAACCAAAAGTTCTTTGTGTGAATTACTTTTGAAGTTCACAGGTTGACGGAATGGGGTATAGGCTTTCCTAGTATTCGAAATATCCGTATACCTAGAAGTAAGAAGTTTGCTATTTTAACACTTAAAACTACATTAACAAAATATTGCTTGCAATGCATTCACGTAATTATTATTCAATTAAAAACGTATTTCTTTCAGGGCGAGGTCCAAGGCAGCGCTACTAGCCTGCAGTCGTCATTAACAGCTGAGCACAGTGCCTCCAGCTTGTCGGTGAGCCAGAGTGACCGCTTGAGGCAAGACGCGCAGCTGAAGGAAGACAGGGTGGGCAGCAGTCCGGCGCTCGTGGTCAGTCGGCCTCTTGCTGACGTCTCCTCACATAGTGTGAACAGTAAGCAATTTTAATTTTTAATTTAATTAGTACACCATACCTATTATTGAAGCTTTAGCAGCTCACATTACAGGGCTCATGAAATTGTTTATCTCATGGTGCTTAACATCTGGCTTCTCCAGTTTTATATCGGAGGATAATAACTCTCAGCTCAATATTTTGTCACCTTTGCTGCGGGGGGAAGTAGACAATTATTTGTTTCCAACTCTTTCTATTTGTTTTTTCTTTTTGATTAATTTCTTTACCGGTTAAGGCTTGCGCAGACCGGGATGAAAAGGCAATAGATTTAATTTCTTACCAAGGGATATTCACGTTTAGGTCGTATTCCCACCAGATAAGTTTAAATATTAGTCTAAGATCCCGCCATACATCGACCTTCACCGAGATGTTTATTTGATGAAACCTATTTTATATGCAATTTAATATGTCAATAAATATATTGTATATGGGTTGCCTTGCAAATTTCAGTCCAGAATACGATTAATTAATTATTAAAATAAAATTATTTTTTTACACTTTTCACCTGTTTGATTATTAAACAAATTCTATACCAATCGAAAGTATGAAACCCATAGAATATGTAAACGTTAGGTTGCCTATTTTTTTCCGGTCACAACCCTCAGGTTGCCAGGTATAAACAGGTAAATCGCTACTAGCATTTTGCGCCGGTCTGATTATTGAATGGAAATTAAATGAAAATAAAGATCATTTTATTATGAACACGGTGGTATAGGGTTGCCTGCGAAAAATCAGTCCCGAATTGCGGATGTCGAATTTAGAAAAGTGAAATATTACTCCGAGTGACACAGCATAGCAGCTGTTCGAAGTCCGCTCATAAAGAAAGAGGGTGCGCATGCTATTTATTCTTGAGAATGAAAAGGACAGCGATAGACTCGTATATGCTGTGTTCTGTGTTACCTGGCAACCTGAGGGTTGTGACCGGAAAAAAATAGGCAACCTAACGTTTACATATTCTATGGGTTTCATACTTTCGATTGGTATAGAATTTGTTTAATAATCAAACAGGTGAAATGTGTAAAAAATATTTTTTTTTTAATAATTAATTAATCGTATTCTGGACTGAAATTTGCAAGGCAACCCATATACAATATATTTATTGACATATTAAATTGCATATAAAATAGGTTTCATCAAATAAACATCTCGGTGAAGGTCGATGTATGGCGGGATCCTATACTATATGGTTTGGTAAAAATTAAATCCTCAGCCATGCCGTCCTGGTCTGCGCTGGCCCTTAAAAACACGCGAGTGTCCCTAAGAGACTCGCTGAGCACCGAAGCCCGGCGTCACTTCTTTGCGTACCACTGTTGATCCTGGCTGAAAGGAGATGAAGTGGTGGGTGTTTCGTCAGGGAATTCTCAAGTACACCTAACTGTGAACTGAGGTGAATTGAGAGCACAAGTCACTGCTGGCTTCTGCTCTCAATTCGCCTCGAAACAACAAACACTCTGTAATTCTGCGCTCTTTGACTAAAAGTAGACTAATCATCCAATGACTTCAATACCTAAAACATTTTCCCACCAGCAATAGAATTTAGGTAACTTATAAAATAGACTGCAGGATGATTTTTTTAAGTTAGCGTGGATGGTTAGATCTGAAACTATGAGGAATAGCGAAAATTGCTGAAAGGAGTTACGCCACCGAATTTGATAAAAAAAAAATGAATGAATAAGGTATTAATAAATAAGTTTTTTTTTAAATCCATCGGGTTCAATTCCTTACAGCTTTAGTTCATATCAAATTAGCCTTCGTAGCTCCTTTTAACATTTTGCGCTATTTCTCACAGTTTTGGATTTGGCTATCAACGCCCAATTAAAAAAAAATCACCTGGATATGATTATAAACTGCACCATAATAAACAACACCCAACAGTCACACACATAATCCTGACCGCACACTAAGATCGAGTCTTGTGTCGTGGGTATCAGGAACTACGAGAGACTTTCCGGTCTCACAAACACAGAGACGCGGAAGAAATATTTGTGGGCCGCACAAACAGTTCTCTCGATGCGGGGATAGAACCCACGGCCCCTCGTTTCACAGGCGGGGCCTAACCACGGAGGCTGTCATGATAATTAAGAAAGGAATGGATGGATTTACAAATGCACACTATGATTTATCGAATCGAAACCACTGAAAGCCGATCGATCATTGCCACCAGATCTGTTATTCTATTAGTGGAAAACATATTATATCATCGCAGTGATGCACTCAGACTTAATGCTGTTTCAATTTATCTATATCTATACATAATTATATTAATTAATTATCGATGTCTTCACATGTAAGATATATCGAACAAGATATAATGTGCGTTAGGGTTACACCGTTAGACAAGGATGGAAGGGATAGGAAAGTAGACGCCTATATATTATATATGTTGAAGTTCTTAACTCTTATGAACTACTATCACGGTCTTACCCCAAAGCACCTTATGAGAAAAAGGACAAAAGGCGGTAATCTCTTTGAGTTAATCAATTAATTTTAATTAAAAATAAAACAGTTATACGTGTAATAATATGTTGCTGGTGTAAACTGTACTAAAAAGCATTTTCACCCAAGCGAAGCTGGGCCGAGCCGCTAGTATCCAATAAAAAGCGCATCTTCAGAGCAAAACATTGCAGTAGCTTGTTAGTCGCGCATGTCGTGTCATATTACAGTTGTCAGAAGCAGACGCCGCGCCGCCTCGGGCTTTATTCACCCGATACCTGTTGAAAAGCAACTCGTTAACGCTGCGCAGTAAGTGCTAATTGCTATCCATCAATTAGCCATGTGAAGTGCAAAAACATTAATAATCCGTATTCAACGAAGTGACATTTCAGGTTTCACGGAAGTAGACTTGGAATGAATGCGCTTTTGTTAACATGAGCATATTCATTGCTTTTTCAAACGTAGTCTTGTTGCTGCCGTATCGATGTTCACGTCGAGATTCTTTATTAGCTCGCGCTTGGACTTTGCGCTAAAAAGAATAAAAAAATGTCCTCTGTCACTGTTTTAATTAAAAATTGTAAAGAAAAATCCAACCTTTTTGAGCGTGAGTGGTATGTGATTTCTCTTTAATCATATTACACACTTACTCCGTAATTAATGGATCCGTTTTCATAACCATTTTGAACACTAAAGGTAATGCTGTTTTGATCAATGTCCAACGCAAGCTGCCTTTCGTCCCATCCATTATGCAATCAATATTTAAATGATTTATGGTCTTATGCATCATGAACTATCGGAAGTTTCCAAAGCTACGTAGTTTAAGGCTATACTAGGTAAAGGCTTGTTATGGATTGACAATTAATAGTAATATTGATGATAACTGCTAAATATCTATCTATTTATTATCTCGGTACCAAGACAATTATTGCTTGCGTGCTTCACAAGAATTTGTTTCGGGTCGAGATGTTTGTGAGGCCTAAAAGTTTTTCGTAGTTTCCTAAACTCGGGACATAAGCATTGCATCTTACTGTGGGGTATGAACTATGTATATACTTATTGGGTGTTCTATTCATTTATTGTAAACTCTTAACTCGTACTGGAAATTATTGGAGTGTACAAACAAACTAAACTAATTATGCCAACTAGCCCTATCCTGTAAACATAACCAACAAAAATGAAGTACGCAATAACAATAAAAATGTACATTCTTTTGAATTCCGCCGCAATGTCTATATCTCCCCACAACATCAGTGTAAATGCACTGTTGTATTTCGGTGTGAAGGACATTGTAGCCAGAGTAACCACAGGACATATTGAGACTTCACATCTTGTCGCAGGATGGCGATCGCAGCGGAATGCCAAGCATGGTTACTGTCCATGAGCGGTCGTATCGCTTACCATCAGGCGAATGGCATACTAATCTAGCTTTTTATAGCAAAACAAAATGTTTTCAACTGTTTTAATGTTTTTGAACCATGCCAACCCGCACTAGGCCAGCGTGGTGGACTATATGGCCTAACCACTCTCAATCGTACTCTCGATTGTAGAATAGGCCCGTGCCCTGCAGTGGGACGTATATGGGCTGATACAGAATGTTTTTGAGGGAGGTCTATGTTCAGCAGCAGCGGCGGCCCGACCCATTGCGAGGCTCCGGGCGGCAGGTCTTTGCGAGGCCCTTTATCCTTCGTGAATTTATTTTATGCGAAAGGTTGCGAAGCATTGTTTGGTAATTCAAGGTGTTGTTTGGTTTTGCCACTGTTCATGAGCGGTCGTGTAGCTTACCATCAGGTGAACGGCACGCTCGTCTCCACATTTACTGCAATAAAAAAACCGTCTTGTGCAATGGCGCGAAATGTAATATCCAACTTATCAGACAGAACCGTGGAAGAGATCAGGCTTGTGCTCAGTGTCCGTATAATAAAGTTCACCTTTAGAACACCAGCTTTCGCAATATAAGTTAGTATGTAAGTTGTAGCGACCTCACAAGTTATAACAGCGGACCGTGTCCAAGCGTGTATCGCCTGCAGATTCCAATAATATGCTCTATACTTTAATTTAAATTAGTCTTATAATTCCAATAAATACGAATGCTTGTGAAGATGTTTTGGTGTTTGTGAAAAGTGATCGGCACTTATTATGATAAATTTTGAAGAACAGGAATTTTGACAGATGGATCTTGTCTGGAATTCATACGCGGTGTACTTTGGTTATACGTAATTTATTATTTTCTGAAATATTACACATTTTAGGTCATATGTTTGAAACATAATGGCTCGGTGGCGCAATTGTACTTTGGTACGATTACAACGCTGTGGTCTCGGGTTCGAATTTCGGTCGGGGAAAATTATACATACATACATATATACATAAACTCACGCCTATATCCCAGAAGGGGTAGGCAGAGGTGCCAGGACACCCACATTTAGGGGAAAATTATATTGGATTGATTTTTCTGTTCATTATCAGCCCGGAGTCAGGAATTTGTGGATATGGTGTTTCGGTTCGCCCCCGATCTCATCAAAGGACGGAATATACAAGGCTAAAGTGGGTGTCTTGGTAAGTGTCTTGAAACTACCCCTTCTGGAAAAAAGGCGTGAGTTTATGTATGTTTGTTTTAAATAGATGACGCTAACTTCGCATAGATTGCGTTGTAGTTTCATAATTACGATTTGGTTTTGGGATGTAAGTTAACAACATTAAAATGAAGAATACTTAGTTAAAGAGGGAGGGAGTAGGGCAGGGTGGTATCTATTCGCGAGTGAAACCGGGTAAGCCGCTACATGTTGAGTGAGTTGGCCAAATTAAAAAGCTAACTGTTGATTGCAACCGACCATTACCTGCTCCAGAACGAATCCGGGTCTGACAATTGTATCATATTAATAGGTTCCTAGATTTCTTTTAAGAAAAGTACTATTCTAATAAACCTTTGTTTTTTTCATTAAAGAGATTCAACGCTTTGAAGTTTTATTCTTTTACCTTTGGCACGGTGTTTTAAAAAATATCTGTACTCTTTTCAAGCGTTTCTGTTTATTTAAATATTTTGTTTCATTTATCTGTGTCCGAGCAATAAAGAAATGAGTGAAATAAATTACTCTTTCTTTCGTAAAGTTAGTTACAAAGCAGAATTCATTTGCTTTCAAGTTAACAGAGGAAATAATTTTATGATGTTATTTAATTTCATTGTTCTTATAAAATTGTATAAAATCAAGAATAGTAAAAAGAAAAATATATATTTCAAATTTACATCTTCCTTTTGTCAGTAGCTGGTAAGTTGAATTCTGTTTGAAACTTTCCATTGCAACTCCTGTAAACAGTGGCAACTTTGACTGTAGCACGCTATATGTATACACTTAGTAGCGAGCAAACACACTTAGACATTTTACTTAAAACTAATTTAATACAAATCTCAATGCTTATAACTAATATTTTCAGGGATCTTGTAGCTTGTACCTTGAGCTACAAATTAATGAATTTAATAAATACATCTATGCCATCTTTAACCTGAAGTAATCAAATAGTAAAACGAAAAGGAATTGTAAATAATAACTGTCCACTTCCCTCGTTAGCAAACAGGGGACAAAAGGATAAACTAGAGTACCTCTCTACTAAAATCGGGATAGAATCCAGGTACTTATCTACCCTATTAACTCCGACAATATTTTGCGATGCGTACTATAGTGATTGTACCAGAAATAACTTGTCTAATGTGACTATATAGCCATTATTCGGTATCTCATTGCCTTATGTATTAACAGTATTATATAGGGGAGTGGGGGCAAGATTGAACGGTTTTTTGATGAGATGAATAGGGTTTGATTTGAAACCCTGTAGAACAATATTTATTATAAATATACAAAAAATAAAAATATTCGCAAGCAAAGAGAAGAGTACACTGTTCAATTCAATCATATCAATTTCATCCTGAAATATATGCACCAAAGCTGAAAAAATAATTATTATAAAAATGCAATTAAAAAACGCTACAGGGAAAAGATAGAAGGGTGACGGGGAAAGACTGAACGGATTTTTGAAATCGTTTATAGAATGTCATAATATGTCGGGATTTTTTTGTCACTGGTCATTAGTCAATCACTTTTAATATCTAGATTATATTATAGAACCAACCGTAGTGTCAAAACACCTATAATTAACAAAAATAAAGCAAATTGTTTCTTCTAAAGTATCTCATTCTTACCCCACCGGGGAAAGATTGAAGTAGGGATTCTCAAACTTTCCTCCTTAATTACTAAATGTTAAATTGAAAATAAAATATCACTATCATTAAAAATATTTTATTGTATATGCCCAGGTATTATCAACATCATACATTCTCATGCGTACAGAGGTGTAAGTTGTACTTAGAGATTTCCAGACATAGTTATGTTGAATGACGATTCTGTAGTAAGAAATAAAGTTCATCAATAAATAATTGAAGAACTCCTAAACGGCATTTACATACATACATAAACTCACACCTATATCCCAGAAGGGGTAGGCAGAGGTGCCAGGACACCCACATTTTGCCATGTATGTTCCGTCACCGGCATTTACAATGATAATATTAATTGTACCCCTGAGTGTAACTTGCTGAAATAGTGCCGTTGACAGCGGCAGATTTATTGTACGTTGATGGTTATAATAGCTGAAACATAATAAAAAATATTACACTGAGTAAATATTTTAAAGACAGTATTTTGCAAAAAAAAAAAAAAGTATTTAATTAAGTATTTGAATATTGCACTTACCTTAATATTATCGTTGGAAACCACACTCACAGATAAACCCACTGAAAGTTCATTTATAAGTATGTTTCATACTTATGTAGTAGACAGAGTTTGAGAACATCTGGCTTTTAGTATAAGTCTTTGTAACGGGGTAAGGGTGAAATTTTTATATGTTTATCTTACCCCGTAAAATTGATTTGGGGGAAGATAAAAAATTGTATATACACTGATAACATGACAAATCATAGACTTTAAAATATTAAGGAAATATTCCAATAAAAAACTTGTGCCTACTTTGGAATCAATGCTGTATCAATGTGTATTACCCCGTTTTCAATCTTGCCCGTGGGGGCAAGATTTTAAGAGGATGATGATGAGCATGGAGAAGACCTTAAGAGGATGCTGGAGGATAAGTAAAGATTGTAAGCACCCCACGCCTTTTAATATATCTTTTTTCAAAAAATTTAAATATCTGAATATTCTGGATAAGATAAAGTAATTTTTTTAAATTATTGTATTGTCATCGTTCTCGGATAAGTATGCAAAATTTCGAGTCAATCCGACGTTTTAAGGGGGGTCAAAATCATTTTAAAAGATTCCGTTACATACTCGTACTAACCTACGTCTGAAGCTAATAAAAGCGTATTAAAAATACATATCGCACCTTTAAAGTAAAACCGTTACTAAATGAAAAATAGTATTAATTGAGTTATCAATGCTATCCATTTATATTATACATAAACTGCGACATAAACGTGTCAAAAAGTAAACAGAGGTCTATAATAGGACCTCATTAAATATAAAGAACCCCGCACTCAGATTATATTGACAAAAAACGGTGACTTTTTTCTAATAATATTGGCTCTCCTGTAAAATTGTATAATTTCGTTTAGTAACGGTTTTACTTTAAAGGTGCGATATTTGGAATGCCTATTATGTACTTTTCTAAATCTCACACCTAAATGGGTGGCAACCCTCTCAAAGTATATTTTAAAATATTATCGACAATTTTCGTTTGTCTGGTTTGCAGTACTCGTTTTGTACACTAGTATTGTTACAAAGCGTGGGGTGCTTACAACCTTTATTTATCCTCCAGCACCCCACGCTTTGTAGATAAAATCAAACTCATTATCAATTATTTTTTACTTTTTAGTTGGATCGTTTATAAAAGAGTGTTTTTTTAGTAACTTTAAACTCTAATTGATTAGTAAATTGAATTCGAACAATGTCATCGATGTCGTGTAACTTGTAAAGTTCGTTGTCACGGAAACATAAAAAAGATCAGCTAAAGATGGCAAGAATTTTATATAAATTCGCAGTGGAAAAGGATGTATATACAGATGTAATAATTAAATATGTTCAGACCCGGATTAGCCGTAGATATAGCAGATATAGTGCGTGGTGGCCTGTTGGTAACGGGCAAGTCGTGGCTGCCAACATTTTCATGGTGTTCGCAGGTTCAATTCTCTGGGCCACCTCTGACTTTTCGGAGTCATGTGTGCATACAGGAAAACACCATGAGGAAACCTGCATACTATGGCGATTTGTAGGAAATTCAATGATATTTAAAGTCCGCCAAACTGCTCTGGGTAGTTTGATGAACTACGAGTATACGATGGCCTAACTTTTTCAATCGTATTCTCGATAGTAGAGGAGCTTCGAGCCCGCAGTGGACGTATATGGGCTAATCATATCAGAAACAGCGTATGCTACGGTCCTCCGTGCCATCTAGTGTTTGTTCGTAACAATGTGTTTTAAGCGTCATCGAAACTGAATTAAGAATGCGTGCGTGGTGGCCTGTTGGTAAACGGACTAGACGTGACTGCTAACATGTTCACGGTGGTCGCGGGTTCGAATCCCAGGGCACACCTCTGACTTTTCGGAGTCCTGTGTGTATTGATAGTCAATCACCACGCACTAAAACGGTGAAGGAAAACATCGTGAGGAAACCTGCATACCATAGCGATTTATAAAATTCTATGGTATGTAAGTCCGCCAACCCGCACTAGGCCTGCGTGGTGGACTATATGGCCTAACCACTCTCAATCGATAGTCGATTGTAGAGGAGGCCCGTGCCCTGCAGTGGGACGTATATGGGCTGATACAGATACAGAATATAGTTCTTGGTTTCCAAATTGATTACCTAGACAGAAATTAAATGGGATCCAAATTTAATTACCCCAAAATCTCTTAACAAAGTTAGTTAATTAAAAACTTTTGGCTATGGCGCATATAAATATGTCCGTCATTTTGATTATTCTAGTACTACGTATTCACATTCACAACTCACGCGTACAAAAATCCCATAGCTTTTTTAGTTTAGCTAACGAAGCCTCCTATTCATTGAGTCAGGCATTGAGTCAAAAAAAATCTAAATCAATGTTGAAGCACGACTGGTATTGCGGTGTCTTCATTCACTAGCTGCATGTGCAATTGCTCGAGTGGTCGGTACAGTGTCAGTCCACGATCCTATACGTGTGTTGATTGACCGGTTTATTTATTTATTTTTTACGCATCACGCCTTATCCCTGAAGAGGTAGGCAGGGGTGCTACCAGGTTTTATCTCGTGTGTTCCGTCACACGATTTGAACGGCGGGCCTACCGCCATATCAGGCAAAAATTCCGGCAAAATGATATTGAGCAGAAAAAATCAACATCTTTTACCGAACCGAGATTCAAACCCAAGACTTCAGCGTTGTTATCATACAGTAACACAACTGAGCCACGGAGGCAGCCTTTTGTATTTTACAGAAAAGCTCATTAATCAATATTAGTTGGTCGGTAGACCGCATTCGAGGCGATTGAATTTTTTCTTTAAAGCATGCCATTGGATTGGGTTGCGGTTAACGGTTTTAATTAGATGTTAGGATATGTATAAGGAGTAAATAGAGATCTGAATGTGCATATATCATGTCAGTTCTCGCACCACGCATATTGCAATTGACTGAGTTATCCAACAATATATTTGTGTTAGCCTTACTGTTTTAAATCAGCATTTATTGTGAATAATTATATTACTATATATTAATGTATTTTTTTTTTCAAAATATAAATTGAATTGCAGGTCTGAATGAGACGATGATTCATGACGCGATATTGAACCGCGCGATATCCATGAGCACGGGACTCGACTCGGCGCAGATGGGACGACGGAAAGCTTCCAGGTCCAACAGGTAACTAAACACTCCATACTGTACACAATAATACGGAGTACCAACAACCAACGAACCGTAAGTTATAATAAATAAATCGAGTTTTGTGCCGTGGGGTTCAGAACTACGAGAAACTTTTCGATCTCACATACACACAGACCCGTAACAAATATCTGTGGATCACACAAATATTAGTTTCGGTGCGGGGATCGAACCCGCGGCCTCTCGTTTCAAAGCTGGCGTCTAAATAAATGCGCCATGGAGACCGTCAGTTCAGATTTAATAACGTGACGTTTCGCAATTTTTCCGCAAAAGTTATAAAGCAAGAGAAGGAAAGATGGCTTTGTATATTAATATATAGTATATTCATTTACGTATCTCGAATAATATATGTGTTATGGGCCAAGTGATTAATCGGGCATTATTCACAATGCCCGGGCAATATAAATAATGCCCAATAAGAGCGGGCAATGTGATTATAACCAATTAATTTATCACATTGCCCGAGCATTATGAATAATACCAAGTGCCTATTGGGCAGAGTGATGTAAAGCGAATCAAAATCAAAACAATGAGCCGAAGTGGTAGAATTTAGAATAGGACAGCACGAGGTGGTGGGTTGGGAGGAGTGAGGAGGAGGGGGAGTGTCGCACCTCCACTGGTACATGAAAAGGTAACGCACCATTCCTGAGAAATATCTATTATAGCAACCTAAAACACTTTTTGTCAATACAAATTAGCTTCTGCATGGTCTCCGGCGCTACGGGAAGTTCAGCCCCTTCGCCCTTACGTAACAAAAGATAGGCAACCATGCTCACCTCCGCAGCTTCGCCTTGCTGATCGCCTCCGGCGACCAGCCTTAGCCGCTACGGCTCGCACGGTTGCCTATCCTTCGTTACAGCGGGCGGGGGCTGCTCTCCCTCCGCGCCTCCGGCTTTTTATATACACTCTAGGGTCGGTAGCCAAAAGACTACGTGAAGACGGGGTGTTCCGAGTCGGTTTTGGGGCACAGTCGACCTAACTGATCCATAAAGTTGGTACACTGGTTTTCTGAAGATAATGTTTCGGATGTTAAAAAACAACTAAACATAAGCAAATCATTTCAACCTTTGTAATTTATGGGTCTATCACAGATACGACAATGCGGCAGCGCACCACGTAAAAAATCACCTATTAATCACATTGCCCGATCATCATGTAGCTATATTCATAATGCCCTGGCAATGTGGTAAATAGGTGAGTTTAGATTGTAATTTATCACTTGGCCCGATATGGCTCGGCAATATTCATACTGCCCGGGCATTATGAATACTGCCCACATTAATCACTTGGCTCATAATATATGCACCAGCTAGTAAAAAAAAAAAATGTACAAAGATACGGAAACGGCTGAGTGTTCTATTAATTCATCACATATCAAAACTATTCACTCCAACTTATTAATTGTTAAAACGAAGTCAATTTTAAAATCGACGATTTGTGTAAATTTGACCAAATTATTCACGGATCTGGCGATAAACCTTGTAAACAATGTGTCGTACTTATGATCGTAGAACTAATTTGTATATTTTCGCTAAGGAAGTATAGAAATCTTAAAATATTAACAGCTGTTGAACGATGGTATTGCCACATAAAAATCATTATGTTTGTTTTTAATTTTAGGCCATGAGATTCTGGTACACCTATAATAACCGCAATTTTATGAAATAAAGTTGAAAATCAATTAAATCGGGTTTAATAGTGGTATGAAATTCCTCCTCTATTGATATTCGACGCTTTCGTATTGAAACTGCAAAATAAAATAGCAAAAATCTGCATGTATACTCTAAGGCCCGGCGCCCATTATCGGCATCGGCAAGGAAAAGGATCCTTCGGCATCCTACATGCAAGCGCACACTATCGGCAATTATGCTTTGGCATGCTGCAAAGTTCTTAGGGATGACGAGGCGTCCTTAAGGATGCCGCACTATTATCCCTATATTATCACAAACTATCCCCCGAGTGTTGCCTCGGCGCCGGCGGCGTACCGAAGGTTGCCGAAGGATGCCGAAGCATCCCGAAGCATTCTCAAGGCTGCCGATACACCAGTCTCAAGCATACCGAAGCGGTATTTTTGTTATTACGACCACATATCACGGAAATTTCTACTTTATTGCCATTATGTTATAGTATATTGCTATTTGCCAACTAAAATCCTCAGTCGTACCGATGCCGATAATGGGCGCCGGGCCTAATTCGCCGGAACACCACACTCCAAGACATTTCGACAGCGACTGATTTGACAAATCATCCGTTCCGCGGCAGTGATGCTTTTTGTGCACCACTTTGAGACGCGTCAAACGCTTGTATTTCCTTTCTAACCATTTTCAACTGTTCTTTAATCAACCCAATGGGATATAGACGGGAATTTATGTATGTAGGTAATCATATTTTAATTTCCAACCATCGTCTGCTCCAAAGTCCACTGTAAAATACAGGCCTTCCTCATCCATTTTCACGGTGAATCGCAATCCGTTAATTATCTTGCTCAAAAAGAATTTAAAGTAATAGCATTAAAACACATGTGAAATCCTACACTGGTGTACATAACAATAAAAAAGCTCAAGTTTGAGTGACAACAAGTTTGTGTCAAAAAATCGATAAATCTATACTCCTACGAGTATACCAATTTAAACAGGGTATATCAAGACTGCTACGGAGAGCGAAGCTGGGTGGTAGTTTTAGTGACTTCAAACACAATGCAACTAAATTTTGTGTAAAAAATTGTGACGAATTTTTTTTGTTATTTTTTTTCTATTGTCGTATTAGGGTGGTAAATACAAAGTTTTTATTTAATAATAGTATACACCCTTTTATTTTTAAAGACGCTATGGTATGCAAGCCTTTACATTATTATTTTAGCAAAAACTAGTGATTTACCACCCAAACTCGACGACATTTAAAAAAAAAAAATGTCGCGTTTCTTTGCGAAATTTTTGGTTACATTGTGTTTTTAGTCACTAAAACTACCACCCGGCTTCGTTTTCGGTAGCACTCTTGATGTGCCCGGTATAAGCTGAAGAGTTTGTTTGTTACCGCTAATCTCCAGAACAGCTGGTACGAATTGAAAAAATATTTAGTGTTGGATTGGTCATTTCTCGAGGAATGCTATAGGCTATATATCATCATGCTATGACTTATAGGAGGAAAGCAGTAGTGAAAATATAGCAAATGCGAGGAAATATCATTCGTTTTTCGTGGTCCGATTGGTCGATATTCTAAATTAATTATCGGAATTGAACATTTTGGCTGCCATTTTGAAAAATGTATCTGAACCCGGGCGGAGCCCGGACCGCTAGTACGATATAAGAAATAAATATTTTAAGCATATTTTAAGTGTTCGATTTACTTACTATTAGTATTTCGTTATAAATTGATGGACAAATGAACGCTTTTCTCAAGACTAGATAGACATTACAACGATTTTATATTATGTCGTGTAGGTACACTTGCCGAGGTAAAAAATATAATGTATCCTTTATTTTTACATTAAAAATGTCCATCTACCGAGCACACAACAAGAAAGAAAGAATACTTAATGGATGCTCTTACAATACAAACGGAATTGCAAGTGTTGTCTTATTTGGTGCACTTATTTAGTAAAATGTAAAAGCCATGCTTTTACATTTTACGTCGGCGCGAAGCTACAATTTAAGTAAATAAAAATCCGGCCAAAAACCTAAGTCTACCTGTTATTGTTTTTAATATTGAGTTATTTTTTAAATTTTGTTGTTAAAGCGGCAACGGAAATACATAATTTGTGTTTTATTATTAGTATTAGTATTAACTGCTGTTGCACTGCAACAGCAGTTAATAGCATAAACCGTGATAGCTAGAAAGGTGAAATTTTCACAAATTATGTATTTCCGTCCATTGCATTGTTGGTGCTTTGTGATATTCGTATATTGCATTATCCATTTCTGTTTAAATGTACTAATATTGTTATTGTTAACAAAATCCGGCAATCTATACTCTTCTATTATTGAAGATGCACGCATAATGATACATATGTACTTAAACATAAATGTAAAGTGTTATCTTCGTCGAAAATTCTAATAACTTATATAAAAATAAAATAAATACAAATATTAATTCACATCAGGATTTTATATATTGAAATAAATTCATATATGACGTGAATAACTTAATAAATACATCGGTTATACCATAAGTCAATTAAGTGTGCGCACCGGAGCAAAACTCAAGTTGGTGAATAAGCGCGCTTGTGCAGACGAATGTTTGCGTTGCAACTCCAACGTAGTACCGCTTTGTATCGCTTCAAATCCACTTCCAACTCCCTTAATACATATTAAGCTAACTTGTTAGTCTACCAAATTAATGCAGATATGTTCTCGAAGCTGTGTTTAATTTAATGCCAGTTTCGTTACAGCAGCTCTTTTCATACAAACATGAGCGAAACTGTTATACAACTAGTAGCTTCAAGTTGGAAACTACAAGTATGTTTGGTATCTCAGTAAGCGTAATGAAATATTGCAACCGGGTTTGTTATAAATGTATCCAGTATAATTGTTTATAATAATAATAAAATTTCATTTTTTTTTGACGGCATGGTCGACATTTATCGGGCATACCACCGTCCGGCCGAGAAAATCAGGCATTTTATCTCCGGTTGTGCGTATCTTGCTAACGGCGAGTATTTGCTTAGGCACAACCTAGTAGACAAAATCATACATCAGCAAATTGCTCTTCGATATGGACTTGTGACTGTTGAAATGCCATTTTACCAGTACGTTCCACAACCAGTTCTTGAAAATGGCCATGCTGGGGTCGGTCTATAATCACAGACAGGACTATTGTCGCCAATACGCCTGATATTGTTATAATCGATCGATTGACGCGCCGGGGAAAACTTGTTGATGTTACCGTTCCGCATGACGATAACCTCGTTAAAGCTGAAAAAGACAAATTGTCTAAGTATTTAGATTTGGCACGCGAGGTTGCACATGTGGGGTGCAGACTCAACAATTATTGTCCCGATTGTTGTTTCTGCACATAGACTGATACCAAAGTGCCTCGATCAACATCTCCAGGGGCTCTCAATTGGTCGTTGGGTCAGAGCCAGATCCAAAAGGCGATGTTGTTGGACACGGCACGCGTAGTGAGGAGGTTCCTCACTTTGGATCCCTAACCGCCGGTGGCTGGGGTCTTGAGCCGCGCCACCGAAGTGTTATTGCTTTTTAGGGTTCTTTACCTAAAAGGAAAAAACGGAACCCTATTACAGAGACTCCGCTGTCTGTCTGTCTGCCTGTCTGTCTCCAGGTTGTATCTCATAAACCGTTATAGCTAGAAGGCTGGTGGCACTGGTGGTAGGTCTCTCATATGTGAGAGGCTGCCTGGATGGGTACAACCGCAATGTCTATTTCTCCCGTCAAACAGCAGTTTAAATGCACTGTTGTGTTTCGGATTGAAGGACATTGTAGCCAGAGTAACTACTGGACATATTGAGACTAAACATCTATATGTCTCAGGATGGCGAGCGCAGTGGAATGCCAAGCATTGCTTTGTAATTCAAGGTGTTGTTTGGTTTTGCTACTGTTCATGAGCGGTCGCATCGCTTTCCATCAGGCGAACGGCATGCTCGTCTCGTCATTAAAAGCAATAAAAAAAAAGGCTGAAATTTTCACAAGTTATGTATTTCCGTTGCCGCAATAACAACAAAAACTAATAATAAATAAATACTAATAAATCGTATTTCTTTCTTTCTTTTTTGTCTTTAATAGTAATAATAAAAAAAAAATATTAAGGACTATTACTACTATTACTATTACCCCATACTATTTTCTGCTCTATATTAATAACGGTAACAGGTAGACGCTTAAAACTTTCACAGAATATTTAGTTGTGTACTACCTTTCAAATCAAATTAAATAAAAATAGGATTAATATTAAAGGGGGGCTCCCATACAACCACAGAACAGATGAAGTTAGAAGGGAAATACAAGCGTTTGACGCGTCGCAAGGTGGTGCATAAAAAGCATCACTGCCGCGGAACGGCTGATTTGTCAAATCAGTCGTTGTCGAAATACCTTGGAGCGCGGTGCTCCTGCAAAATAAAATAAAAATGCAGATTTGTGCTGTTTTATCCTGCAGTTCCAATACTAAAGTGTCGAATATCAATAGAGGAAGAATTTTATACCATTATTAAACCCGATTTTATTGATTTTTACCTTTATTTCCAAAAATTGCGGTTTATAAAGACGACAATTTGAAGAATTCAATAATATGATATAATCAAAAATATACATTGCTGATTACGCGTACATGCAATGTAAGCGAATGACAATTCCTACGCAATGCATATTGCATACGACTCATTTTTGTTATGTCAACTTCGAAATTTGTCACATGTCACGCAGTATTGTGGTCATGTACTTAGTAACTATATCGATGTAGTTATAGATTTCGTATACTCGTAAATCAGTTTTTATAGGCATTAAACAAAGAAAATTAAATCAAATCCTGTAATAATTTTAAATTGTAGTACTCGTAACGTTTGATAACGTTGACGACCTATCCTTATGTTTTAATACGATATCTCCGCCAACTTGAGACCAACATTTATGTTTGTATCTGAATATACTTAATAATATAGTAACTCATTCGTTTATAGGTTTCCAAGAGTGAGTAGATAAAGGCAACAGGTAGAGACAACTGGATTCCTACAAAATCCAGTACGATTTGTTCTAAGTATTCATTTTCGAGAAACAGAAGACGATAAAAAATCCGTATCATAAGTAATATACAAACCAAAAATAATTACGGGCAAAGCTTGTGGAAAAACTGTGTCATCAATGAATTATTGTATGAAAAATCAAAACCATTAAAGCTATTGACGTAAAGAAATCATAATTTTATTGTAATAATTGCATATACATATGTGCTTTTCCAATAATAAAAAAGTTAATATCTAATACAAAGCTGAAAATCTTGAAAATGCTGTACATATAGATTTCTAAACTTGTATACAAATTAAAATTAACTTTCAATATTAGATATTGTAGTCTCATTTATTTTCCGTCTATCAACATAATACTAATTAAATAACTTTATCAGAAAAAAAAACATTAAGCATATCGATAAAATAAATTCCGGGTTATAACAAAAACATATTTCCATAATTTTATCGATACTTTAAAACGTGTATTGCAAGCTTTCTATATTGGATTTGTAGAGGTTTCGTGTTTCGAAAACGACGACGGTGGTTTTCATACAATTTGACGGGTATTGTCTTTCAAACCATATTTAACTGTTCTATGCATACAACAAACATAATTTTTTTAGCAAATTTTAACTCGATCTTAATAAAAAGGAACAAAGTGATTTTTAGTGTTTCTTTTATAGATGATGGTACGGAACCCTTCGTGCGCGAGTCCGACTCGCAATTAGCCGGTTTTTATATTTTTATGTGACATTTTTTTTTGTTTTTAAATATGATGTATAAAAATTTAATAAGAAATACCTACGAAATAAAGAAAGTATTTAATAAATTATAATATAATTATCTAAACAAAGCTGAGATCAAAAGTAACTAAAATAATATAAAATCTACTTAACTTAAATATTTAATAATTCTTATACACAAAGAGGGATTACCACCGATTTTCGCACTAGGCATTAGGCTGTATCGTGGAAATCTTCGAGCGAAAATTATGTGAAAGATATTCGCGGAAAATTACGAATACTTTAAAAACTGTTGGTACTTGGTAGGTCTATCATATTATATGAGAAACCGCCTAGTTAAGTACCACCGAAATGTCTATTTTTCCCGCGAAACAGCAGTGTAACTGCACTGTTGGGTTTCGGTTTAAATCACATTGTAGCCAGAGTAACTACTGTACATATTAACATATAGATTTAACAAATTTTGTATCAGGATGGCGAGCGTAGTAAAATGAAAAGCATCGCTTTATATTTCATGGTGTTGTTTTTGCTACTGTAAATGAGCGGTAGTATCACTTACCATCACTCGAATGGCATGAAAGTCTATTGTTATTAAAGTTGCTATTTTGTATTTGTTTACTCAAGACGCAACCGTTGCCACAATATTTGTTTCCAGAGAGATCATCAGAGTGACCTTTCGTCGGCCAACACTGGAATATTTTGACTACATTGTAATTAATGTTCGAGCATTGAAAACATTTCGTTGACAGTATAAGAAAATACCTTTCTTTGTAATAAGATAATTAAAATAATTGTCTGCCTTCGTGGCGTAGTTGTACTAGGGTACGGTTACAAAGCTGAGGTTAGGGTTCAAATCTCAAGTTGGGCAAAGTGATATTGGATTTTTTTATTCATTATCAGCCCAGAGTCAGGAATTTGTGCCCGATATGGCGATTGGCTTGCCACCTATCACATCGTGGCACGGAAGATACAAGGCTTAATGTGGGTGTCCTGCCACCTCTGCCTACCCCCTCCGGGAAAAAGGCGCGAGTTTATGTATGTACATATGTAAATAATTGTCCTAAAATCCACAGTTATTGATGCATTTGTAGTCTATATTGTCTACTTCGGATGCAGGAATATCATGAAACCATCCACGTATCAAAATGAGATCAGATTTTATTTACCGAACAGCGGACTCCTGTAAGTGCAGTGTTGTTCAGATCAGCGCTCGTGGAATTTCATTGGTTAAGTCAAGCCGACCCGCGCAATTGTTTTCCCATATCTTCAAAGGTCCAATATTGTACATCAATAGGTTTACAATTCAATTTTGCTTGCATGACTCTGTATTACACGCTGAATATACAGGATGGATTCAGACTGCGACCGATAAAAAAGCCAAGCAACAAAAATTTTCGCAATAAGAACGAAAATTTGTATTTTTTTTATTTACGTCGTGTTTGGGTGGTAAATACGTAGTTTTTCCTAAAATAATAATGTACACCAATTTATTATTGAATTGTCATTTTTTTGATGCATAGGGTTTATAGTCACTAAAACTACCACCTAGCTTCGATTCGCGTATGTGTCAATCTAAATAAGAAGTACTCGTAATAGTAGTATCGTAGCTTAATCGGTTAAGTTGATGTATTATTATTGGAACGAAAAACGGAAAAAATTCTCACGAAAACTTGTTACGACACTTTAAAACATTTGACAATCGTTATTTATTTCTTTATTTGAAAATGATGTCATACATTTTATTTAACTCTAATAGAGGCAATAAAATATCTAAATCTATATATTAATACGTGATGCAAAAACTTTGGATCCCTTTTTACGAAAATTGCGCGGACGCAGGAGCATAAAATTTGGCACACTTATAGATTATGTGTAGAAGAAGTGGAGAATGCTAATATTTTTCAATAATAATGCTTATAAAGTACATTAAATAAAAAAATAAAACATTACACACACTGCCATGCATTTCACGCACACATCCATATACAAGTATACATATGTACTCTGGTGTCAAATTGTTACTTTTCTTTTTCATTTTGTTCTTCTGACATAGACATATAAAAAAAAAGGTTTTATTTGCCTAATGAGGTAATAATATTAATATTAAAAGAGAATATTAATTTTAAATGAGGCAATAATATTAATATTAAGCCTAATATTAAATGAAATATAAAACAAGATTTTAATAATAATGCATAAAAAGTACATTAAATCAATAAATAAACCAGCATGCATTTGACACACGCATACACAAGTATTTGTACACGTATACATACTCTTTGGTCAAATTGTTTCTTTGCTTTATTATAGACATATGTAGTTGAATGTCAATCAGAAAAAAATGTTTACTGTGGTTTTGTTGAATATCAAACAGAAAAGATTTATTTGACGATTACTACGTGAAATACTGAGCGCTATCATTCATTATATGCATAAAGAAAGTTCTGTAGCAGCAATCTGCAATAACAACATTCAGGTACAAAAAAAATATAATTTGCTATTGCTGGTTCAAAGCAATTATTGTAGTTGACGATTTCAGTAATTGCATATACCTCAGGATAATTAAGTGATTTTGAGAGATACGTACATTTAAATGTGCACGAATTATTAGAATAACAACATCATCATACAGGTAAAAACTTTTTTTCTTCTTGATTTGGTCGAATTTCGACCACTAGGCGACCACTAGTACATATTAATATGTTAAAAGCTATAGTAAAAACTAAGAATACGCTGAAGCCCAAAATTAAGTGGGAAATGTTGCGACAATTTCTAATTTTCATCAAATGTCATAAATCAAATTGGTACAAAAGAAACATAAATTGCATAAATATGTGGAAAAAAAACATAATGATGGTGATACCCAAATGATTCTTTTGATGGTGACATTTAATTAAAATTATATAATAAAACCGTAATACATTGATTTTCGATCCTCCTTAATAAATTTATTATTATTTACAATTTTAGTTTGATCTCCTGCTGTCAATCATCAACCCTTCATTTGACTATGAATCTTTGCCAATTAGTACTAAAATTTGGCTTACTGATTAAGTTTATATAACATTGTATTTGTTAATAATGAAAGGTATTATTTTTATAACTTTTATTATTTACAATTTTAGTTTGTTACCCTGCTGTCAATCATCAACCCTAGGTTTGACTATGTATATTTAACAATTATTGCTACAATTGAGCCTACTGATTAAGTTTGTGTTACATGACAGCCTTCGTGGCGCAGTTGGTTAGACGCTGCCTGTGAAACCAGAGGCCGCGGGTTCGAACCCCGCACTGAGAGAAATGTTTGTGCGGCCCACAAATATTTCTTTCGGGTCTGGGTGTTTGTGAGACCGAAAAGTCTCTCGTAGTTCCTGATACCCACGACACAAGACTCGATCTTAGTGTGGGGTCAGGACTATGTATGTGACTGTTGGGCGTTATTTATTTATTTATTATTTATTGTATTTGTTAATAATAATAAAAAATATTTTTATTACTTAAGAAATAAAATTTTATTACAATTCCTTCACTAATTAATCGAAAGGAACTTCGTTCCATCCGGGTGTCCGCTGACACCTCTCAAGTTTTTGTATTATTATGTGACGTATTTGAAGTAGTTATACAATATTCTTTATTGTGAACCAATACAGAACAAAAAAATACAAAAATGAATAAAACAACTTAATGGTATTACAAGTGGCGGTCTTATCGCTTGGAGCGATCTATAGTATAATAGAAATATGAAATGTAGTAGTGTAGGAATATATAGCAATAACAATCAAACATAGCAAGAGAAGTCTATATTGCGTGTGTAATTTTATATTTGAAAAATCGTTATTATAATATATGGCCAGTCTTTCGTTTACAAGTTATGATGGAGGCAATTAGCTTAAGCAGAAATATCGAGCATGCTAAGGCTTCAAAAATAACAACGTGGTGATGTTAATTAGAAATAGCAATAATTCACATTACTATAATGTGGGTAATATTCGCATTACTATATTACACTTTAAATAGATTTAATAGGATTTTTGGCAAAGACAGCAGCCACATTCGCAGGAATAAATTCGATCACACAACGAAACTAAGTAAGTAAGATTGCCATGACGACCGCCGCGCCGTGTGACGCCAACGTCTATCAAGTCTTTGCAAAGTATTGTAAGGTATAATAAACAAATACCGGCCAAGTGCGAGTCAGACTCGCGCACGAACGTTTCCGTACCATCATCTATAAAAGAGACCCTAAAAATCACATTTGTTCCTGTTTATTAAGATCGAGTTAAAATTGCTTAAAAATTACGTTTGTTGTATGAGAGCACCCCTTTAATATTTACTTTATTTTAATTTTATTATTTATTTTGAAACGTAATATACAACTTAATATTCTTATTGGAAATTTTAAGTGTCTACCTATTACCGTTATTAATATTGAGAAAAAAAATCGTAAAAAACACGTTCATTATATGGGGTCCATTCTTCAGGGTACTCCCCTCTCAGTGCGGAATGACCTGAGTATCCTTGGTGTGGATATCCGCTGTGATCTCAATCCAAGGAATCACATCGAAGGCGTAATATCTGCCACATCACGCAGGGTAGGAGTCCTGAACAGGGTGCGTCGATTCTTCACGTCCGGTCAGCTTTATCGTTTGTATAAAGCGCAGATCCGGCCGGGTATGGAGTACTGTTCGCACCTCTGGGATGGATCCGCCCAATACCTGCTCGATGCCTTGGATGGATTGCAGCGGCGGGCCATCCGCATTGTGAATGATGCAGACATTACGAGCAACTTGGAGTCGCTATAACTCCGGAGGGATGTCGCCTCTCTAAGCGTGTTGTACCGCCTGTACCACGGTGAATGCTCTGAGGAATTGTTCAACTTGATCCCCTCCTCTCCATTCCTAACCAGAACCACGCGTGCTGGCTTGCGAAGCCATAGCTTGTCGATCCACACCATCCCGGCTCGAACCAAACGGTTCTCTAATTCTTTTCTGTGCCGCACCGTCAGGCTGTGGAATTGTTTGCCGTCTCACGTGTTCCCTCCTTCCTACAATCCTGGGTCCTTCCGCCGTAGCGTAAAGAGGCACCTTAGCAGGCCGGCATAATTGTTCCCATTGGCATGGGACTGCCGTCCGATGCCAATGGATACTCTGCATGGGCGGCATTTGCGCTTACCATCAGGTGCAATGCCGCCACTATGCCGGGCCAGTTTAAAAAAAATAAATATGGAGACCCCCCTTAATATTTCCATTTTTTTATTTTTAGTATTTGTTGTTATAGCTGTATAGTATTTGTAGTTGTAAATTTTCACAAAATTTCACAAGATGCGTCTTGGTGTTGCCAGTTTGTATCATTTTTTTATTATTAGTGTTTGTTGTTATAGCGGCAACGGAAATACATAATTTGTGAAAATTTCAGCTTACTAGCTATTGCGGTTTATAAAATACAGCCTGGTGACAGACAGACAGACAAATAGCGGAGGCTCGGTAATAGGGTTGCGTTTTTACCTTTTAGGTACGGAACCCTACAAACGGTGGAATATCACCAAGAGACAGTCCGGGCGTGCATGGGCATGTGAACAGGGATCCGATAATTTCCATTGACATCTTTTGACATATAATGTTCTCATACCTTTATTAAATAATTAGTTATTTAATAAAGGTATGAGCACATTATATTTGAAGTTTAATTAGTTGGAGTTAAATGCTTCATATAGACAATTTATAATATAAAAAAAATTTGAAATCGGTTTTGTGCCGCGTGGGTAAGTCGGCGGCAACTCTAGGCCGGCGGCATTTCAGTTATGACATCCGTGAGCATGTTTAGTGCATCCAAACTTAAGATGCTCGTGTAGCCTACCAGTTGGTCTATACGACGATACGGGCCGGGGTACCGGCATTTTTTTTTAATTTCAATGAATTGGCGAGACGAGCAAGTCGTTCACCTGATGGTAATCGTTACGACTGCTCATGAACAGTAGCACAACCAAAAAACACCTGAATTACATTACACTGCGCTCGTCATCCTGAGACATGAGATGTTAAGTCTCAATATGTCCAATAGTTACTCTGTATCATTCAAACCGAAAAAACATTGCATTTACACAGCTGTTTGTATATTACGGTGGTACCTACCCTAGTGACCTCTCACATTTGAGAGACCTACCACCAGTAAAAGTGTATAGGAGTTATTTATTATAAATATTTCATGTCTACGTTTGATCTGTGCTAAGCTATTACAGTATTCAATTTTATAGGTACTAATATTAATAGTTAATCTCTCTGGCCAGCCAACAGAATAATACTAGATACATACAGGTACACTTCTGATCAAGCTGGCATCACCTAAGCGCATTCAAGCGGAGTACGTTGAAAAAAACATTCTAAACGCGTATAAGGTTTTCTACACTTCTACTGCGGTAGCATATTCATTAACAGCCCGGAGTCAGGAAATTGTGCCTCATACAGCGAAAGGTGGGACCCTCTATCACATCGCGGGACGGAACATACAATGCGAAATGCGGTTGCCCTGGTGCCTCTGCTTATCCTATCTGGGAAAGAGGCGTGAGTTTATGTATGTATGTATGTGTGTATGTATGTATCTATACTAATATTATAAAGAGGAAAACTTTGTTTGTTTGTTTGGTTGTAATGAATAGGCTCAAAAACTACTGGACCGATTTTAAAAATTCTTTCACCATTCGAAAGCTACATTATCCACGAGTAACATAGACTATATTTTATTTTGGAAAAAAATAGGGTTCCGTAAGATATTTGGATTTTTCGGACACAAACTGAAAAAAATCAACCAAAGAAGTTACTTATTTTGCGTACGCTGCCTAAACTACAAAAGATAGAACTATAAAATGCTATAATTAATTGTAGATCTTATAAATATCTACAAAAAAGTCCGCGACACACTATACCTATCTATGTCGAGTGAGGCACAACAACCACATTTTTATTTAGAAATCTTGAATTTTTTTTTGGACTACATTTAAACGCGTTTATTTTACTCATGCTATTAATCCTTATCAAAATAAATTATTTCATCAATAAGTACAGTTTATGTTGATAATATTTGGTCTTTGAATGATTAAAATTGTACGTTTGGTTTTGAAGTTGTGGTGAAATTAAAATATTACGATTTCTGCTGCACAAAAATGTCATAAGGCAATCTTTATATGTACATGTATATGGAGAGACGGGATATAATAGAGTGGAAGGTACGGGAGAAGGCTGGGATAGCTGACAGATTTGATAGGACGAAATATAAATGCACGTTATAAGACGGGATGGATAATAAAGAGAAAGGACGGGATGGATTGGGAAGAGACTGAACAGACGGATGAGACGGGATTGAGCCGGACAGTAGGACAGCTACGTCAAGTTTAGGTATACAAGAGTTTATACGAAAAATAACATGTATTTGGTGTGGAGTGGAATCAAAAAATATATGCACCCAGACGAAGCTGGGCCGGGCCGCTAGTGTAATATAATTTTAAGATTTTATTGCAGTATACGTATTTACAGATATAACACATACAATTTGCGGGAAACGTGTAGATAAATTGCAATAAATATTTAATCGCAGTACCCTTTGTTAAATATTCCACGAGGTCAGGAGGTCACGAGGTCACCGGTTCGCTTAAAAAATTGTGGCAAGATAATTGCTTATGCTGTGAAGGATGTGTCCCCTGTCTTGAGTCGAGTGGTATTCAAAGATGCCTTCAGATAAGCGAGGAGCGATATTTTAATTTTAAAACACGCCAGCATCGCAAAATAGCTATCAAGGTTAAGTTCGATGGCAATTAGGTTTTCAGGCTGGTATGATAAAAAGCCGAGGAACTGGCCACATGATAAGTTAAAACCCACATTCTGTCGTAGAACGGATAACGCTGGAGAAATCGTGTTCTGAAATGATGACCGCGTCTTGCCAAACGTAGCGTGGGACGCCCTCTGGCCAGATGACGGTATGACTTACACAAGAGGGCCGGCAGCGACTAGACGCATAAAGCAGCAGACCGGGCTCTGTGGCGTACCTTGGGAGAGGCCTATGTCAAGCAGTGGCCTACAATGTGCTGATGATGATAAAGTGACCATAATGCCTTGGATAGCAATGGATGGATCTGAGATGGTTTTCTTCCGTACCAGCTTGATTCTATCCGGATAGACGCAAGTGAAATTGAAATGCGACACACTTCACTACCCAAGCTGATAGGATAACACAAGTATAAAATCGATTAATTATGAAAACTAGGTGTAATGGATCTTTATGTTGATTTTTATACTGATCCTATATCAATTTCGCAAATTGATTATAATCGTATAATAATCTCAATATTGCTCGTTTGCGAGTCTGTTCTCTGAAACCGATAACAGACTTCTTACCTTTAAGTATTTATTAAGGTATTACTATAATAATATATTGATACTATTATGTATACCCTGTGCATATACCTATATAACTGCATATTTGAATATGTTTTCTGGTTTTTACCACTCACTTCATTCTCTTAATTTTATTATTTTTTGAATGTATAAGAAAGTAAATAATATATATTTTAACATTTATTTCCAAATTTTATTTTTTATGTACTTACATGCGTACAGAAATGCCCACCTTTTTCTCAGCAGAGGTAGACCAAGGTGCTACCAGGATTCCCACGTTTCACCTTGTCTGTTCCGTCCCACGATGTGATAGGTGGCGAGCCTATCGCTATATCGGGCACAAATTCCTGAATCTATTATCTCTTTGTCCGACCACGGATTCGAACCCGAGACCTCAACTTTGCAATCATACCGTAGAACAACTTTGCGACCGAGGCAGCTTAATTTCTATTTAATTTGTTTTTGTTTTTATTTTAATTTGTATTGAACATTCGATGAGCTTGTTGTGATTTCCTATAAACTGAGGAAACACGCTGATTGCTTACTTTGCGATACATTATTATATTCATGTCATGTATATTCCTTGTAAGAAATCTGTTTAATAAATAATCTTTCTTTTCTCGACAATTGTTCTTTCACATCGCTTCATATTCTCAGTAATATTGTCTCTTTGTGAGCTAATTATTGAAAATATGTTTCCTGTCATTAATGACATCCTTTTCATAGCAACACAAGAACATAATAATACTAGCTTAGAAATATTAGAACTCAAAAGAAAAATAATATTATTGTTACTTTGAACTAATGATTTCCTGTCTGTATAACAAACAAGGTGTTTACCGACGCGACGGAAGGAGCTCAATATCTATATAATTATTAATTACATATAATAAATATTGGATTTCTAATGAATATGTGTACGTAATTAAGCGACTCAGCTTTCTATAAACGTTGTGACTAGTCACTATCAGTTCGGTAATTTTCTTGTTTTCTCCCATTTAAATAAAAAATATCAATGAAACATCTACAAATATACTACTAAAAGATTTATCTTATTTACTTTTTGCGACAGTTAGATAAAAATATATCTTCGTAGATGAACCGCTGCTGAGCTAGAGCCTAAACACAAGACTCTAAACCGATAGATACATCATCAATACATCGCAACCCTCTCCCGAATTTTAGAAAATACGGAACGCCTCCGCGCAACTTATGGCATACAATTTAATACGCAAATTGAAGGCGAACAAATGAACCGCAGTGGAAAATTAAAAGCCCACTGTATGAATTTCTGTACGAAAATAATACAATGTGGGACAACTGTGACCCCTTTCACGGGGTCGGGCTCAGCTTCACCTTGACATTGAAGAACCCTTCCCAAATCAAATACTACCACGCGCAGGTCATTGTGAATGAAATAGTCGCTGTATTGTATTGAACGTATAGTATCTAAACATATTACTTTTAATAAAATTATAATGGTTTCATGTTCACTTTAGTTTTATACGTTAACCGTCTGTGTAGGTACCACCGCAATGTTTATTTCTCCCGCCAAATAGCTGCATAAATGCACTAAAGTGTTTCGGTTTGAAGGACATTCTAGCCAGAGTAACTACTGGACATCTTGAGACTTAAAAGCTTATATCTCAGGATGGCGAGCGCATTGCTTTAATTCAACGTTTAGTCCATGAGCGGTCATGTTGCTTCTCCTCCGCTTGCTCGTCTCGCCATTCATAGCAACAAAAAAATACTTCATGTCTTCTGTCACTTTGCATTATTAAAACAGCGTCATATTATAGACTTTTCCGAATAGTTTAACTATATAACAATTTAAGATTTGATAATGATTGGAAAAACTAGTGAAAGGATTTTTCCGAAACATGTCACTTCCAAAATATAACGATAAGTGTGAAGTTACAACGGGTGCTGTTTGCCCCGGGCAGGACGGGTTAGGGCGGAAGAAAAATTTTAAGATTGATTTGAATCTGAGATGATGTATTCGATCATCTCCGTGTTATTCTACAGCGGGACTAACGAGCTCTCTTTTACAATAAAAGCCGATGCGTACCCACACAGCATAGCACTACTCGTTATATTATCACCTCAATTTTCAATTACATGTAATTAATTATTTCTAAAATCCTTTGGAAATGTTGGGCAGAGGACGCCGAAGGCAGTGACTATGCTAGAAATAAAAAAATATAGGCCAGATATTGCAGGTTTTAGAGCCATCAGTCGCACATGTAGTCCTTGTTCTATAATTACTTGAATCTTCCCCGGCAGTCAAAAATGGAAGAGATACGGTCGAGCCACCATCAATTGAAACGCAGTCGAAATCACGCGCAAAAAAGCCACCAATTTAAACAACCTACATTTGACCGCAATAACCTTCAGACCGAAAATCTTACGGCTTCTTATTCCGATTCCTTTTATCCAATACAAAAATATAATTCAAAGCGAGGCTAATTACATTCGTCTGGAATGGTAATATAATAAGTTAAATATCCTTGATTCCTATCGTCAATAACAACATTTGACTTACAGGCTCACGTGGGTGGCCAGCGAAGGAATCACGAACTACTTCAGACGTCTCAGCCAAGGAGAGAAAAATCGGGACATGCAAGTCTGCCAATCGTACCAGGACTTCTCCACTATCCCGGAGAATACTCTCTGTGGTCCGATGACGGATTCCAAGGGAAGGCGGATATCGTACCAGAGAGCCGTGTCAGGAGAGGACCCTGTGCCTCTGTCCAGATACAACGATGCAAGCCTACGGAGAAAACCGCTTATACCCGAAAATCCAGAGGTAAGTTTAATTGAGTTCCGAGATTAATAACGCCGGGTCGGTTGCAAATTCGATGCCATGCCGGTGTAAACTCATACGAGCACATGCGCTCCTAAAACGCAGACTATTTGCGAACACTCAATATTGCACCAGATTAATTGTGCCTAAACCTTCAAATCAGTGTTGAGTGCTCCCATTATATAGGTAGTTTATTTAAACTAACAAATGATTTGCAGTCAAGAAGGCATTATAATTTTGAATAATTTCGGCTTCAAAATATTTTGACAGAATCTTTATTCATTCTTCTTCATTCATTTTATTCATCATTGATATCCTAACTAACTTAAACGATCGTTTTTATTGGTGTTGAATGAAGTAAATACGGAGTGGACAGGATTTACTTATTGAACCGGGAAAAGCCGAGTCAAATCTTAAGTACAAAACGAAAATTTATCAGTACATTTTAATTTTTCGTTTATTTTCGTTACTCTTTTATATTAATTATCATTAAGTATAATTTTGTTACTTGGCACTAACAGTATCGTCTTATGCTTTCACCGATGACTTATCAACCAACCCCACCGTTACATTCAAACATAAAATCATGATATGCATAACAGTTTGTATGCAACAAGTCGGCAACGGAATGGTCCATTTGAAAGAATCTCCCGCGATACACCAGCTATCGTTTAAATGCTTTAACTTTATATAAAAGTAGTTTTGTGAGTACCCGTTTCAGCCAGCTACGAATTTCAATAAGCATATTAGTTCGGTTGACTTGTCTTCAAACGTATTGTACACTTGTCACATTCTTTTCAAAGGATACGAGGATCAAACGATATCATTGGTCCATTCAAAATAAATTCTTTCATCCACCCTTTACATGGTAACATCAAACATGTTACTGATTTAAATATTTTTATGGACTATGTGGCGGCGGGTTTTATGTATAGAGAGTGGCAGATGTTACTCTTATAACGTCGGTTGTCATCCAGTACCGGCTACCGCAAATATTAAGATTATGGGAAAATAATGTTAATAAAACATTCATGGGTGCTGGTGACCACTTACCATCAGGCAGACCATACGTGCACTTGCGTCCTCTTAAAATAAAAAGTCCACCATACTAGATAGTAAATATTGAACAAAGTTAAATATTATTTTAAATGCTTTGCTACTTGATTACCTACCTTTATAGCTATTAATTGTTGTTATTATTTGTTATTATTTATTATTTATAAAAAGATAAATAATAGTGCGTGGAGTCCCTCCGCGCGGAAGAAGTGATACTTCGTAATGTGGAAATAATTAAATAATAGTTAAAAAAAACTAAAATACACGCTTTAATAAGATATACAACTAAAAAAGTAAAAATAATTGATACTAAATTTAAGATAAGAAAATGGAGTAAAATACATATATTTTATTGTTACAAAGCGTGGGGTGTTTACAACAATTACTTATCCTCCTGCACCCCACGCTTTGTAACAATAAAATATATGTATTTTACTCCATTTTCTTATCTTAAATTTAGTATCAATTATTTTTACTTTTTTAGTTGTATATCTTATTAAAGCGTGTATTTTAGTTTTTTTAACTATTATTTAATTGTTTTGACTAAAAACATCCATCTACGGCTGTATTTCCAATCAATAACGCCATCTGTTGGTCAGTAGTAACATTTGACACTTGAAGAATACAATGTTAACGCCATCTAGCGATGAATAGTGCAAACATGCATTATTGACGTGATCACGCCATCTATTAGTCAGTAGCAAATTATGTTCATCTATACGCCACCTAGTGGTCAGTAGCAATGGTCATCAATTATAAGAATAATTAATCCTGGCGAATCTAATCAGGATAATTATATATTTTAATCGAATTATTGTATTGTCATCGGTCTTTGACAGGTGTGCAAAATTTGAATGAAATCTGTCCGTTTAAAGTGGGTCAAAATCGCGCCCAAAGAAGTCGGTTACAAACAAACATACAAACATACAAACATACAAACATACAAACATACAAACATACAAACATACAAACATACAAACATACAAACATACAAACATACAAACATACAAACATACAAACATACAAACATACAAACATACAAACATACAAACATACAAACATACAAACATACAAACATACAAACATACAAACATACAAACATACAAACATACAAACATACAAACATACAAACATACAAACATACAAACATACAAACATACAAACATACAAACATACAAACATACAAACATACAAACATACAAACATACAAACATACAAACATACAAACATACAAACATACAAACATACAAACATACAAACATACAAACATACAAACATACAAACATACAAACATACAAACATACAAACATACAAACATACAAACATACAAACATACAAACATACAAACATACAAACATACAAACATACAAACATACAAACATACAAACATACAAACATACAAACATACAAACATACAAACATACAAACATACAAACATACAAACATACAAACATACAAACATACAAACATACAAACATACAAACATACAAACATACAAACATACAAACATACAAACATACAAACATACAAACATACAAACATACAAACATACAAACATACAAACATACAAACATACAAACATACAAACATACAAACATACAAACATACAAACATACAGGTGAAGCTAATAAAAAGCGTGTAAAAATAGGAAGGGGTAGAAATTGATTTTTAATTAAATCATATTGTTTCTAAACGACAAACCTTATTAACATTGCTTACAATTCACAATAGATCGTATCTTTTAATTATCATTTACGAGTGAAGAAATATCCACATCTATAACATTTAAAATGGGATTATGATAACTAAAGTAAGATACAAAATGTTTGAGATCTATTTTTGCTCGTCTGAAGTTATATTTTTGCTTTGATCAATCAATTGATATTCAAAAAGAGACGTTGACAGCCTTGACATAACCTTAAATCCGTCGCATTGTCCGTGGGATTATTTTCACTTATTTTTTACAGTCCTTATCCACTAAAGAACAATGATAATCCTCCATACATTTTTTTGTTGTAATTTTTTTTGTGTGTATTGAAATGAAAAATATTTTAAAATATAGATTTCGAATTCCTTAACACTAATTTTTTAAGGTTTACTATTGTAGTAAGCCTAGGAAAAAAGATATTCCACTTTAAAGTTTTACAGATTTTCTATATCTTGTCAAACTCTGTGGGTAGTTAATGTTATTTTGTCCATTTATATTGGCGTGAGGCAAAGTTATAAAAGTAAAAAATATAATTTACACGCAATTTAAACATCGAGTACTTATTTGTTTCATTAATCTAATAGTAATATCATGTGCAATGAAATAAAAAGGAAAGAGGGGACAACTATATATTATTATTTGCACAATAGCGCTTTCGGGCGACAGAAGCAAATTGTTATCCCTTAATTAATTAATCAGTGATTATGTTGCTGTTCTCACTTCTCTGCACTATTTTTTACATTAATTATTATCTGAGAAAGATAATGCAAGAAAGCCAGTCAAGCATATATTTTAAAAATGGCAACATTGAAACGACATAACGCTTCTCCAATAAAATTAAAGCAAATATCAATAGAGTTTTACGAAAAATGTGTTTTCGTAATTCAGGCTTAGGTTCGCCGTGAGCTAGGCACCAAAATTACATGGAAAATTAATGATTAATGTTTTTATACATGAAATTTATAGACGCTTAAGAATTGTATTAACAATGATTTTACCAATGTTCAAAAATACTACCCCATTAAATTATATGTGTATTAAATCAAACTAAAAAAACAAGTTAATGAAATTCAATATTATATTATTCAAAAGAAGTTTAATGATGCAGTTATTTTTATACATCTATGCGGATACTGAAAGCTTTTGCTCGTCACGTTACATATTTTGAGAAACATTAATTGCGACTTTATGGAATATGGGGACATGCCTGCCTCATACATAAGCAAAATTAAAACTGACGCATAGATACCCTAAGGGCCTTATTAATATACTCGGATGAGCGAGGGATTAAATTTTAGCCAAAACCTTTAAAATTGACTAATTTATATTGACCGTTCCTTTTACTTTTAAAATCAGTGGATTGCCATAACAGGATTATCATGTCAGGCTGAAGAATATAGATTTTTTTTAATGTAGTCATTACTATCTAGCTATTCATAATAATAGATTGAATTCTCTAGCCCAAGGCCTAAAGTTAATCCTTCGCTCATCCGAGTTTATTAATGAGGCCGTAAGTGTACCGAAAGCCAGATTCGCTACAAAAAAGGACAGTATTCGTGGCGTAGTTAGTAAAATCGGGAGTTCCATGCCTGCACACGAAAATATTGTGTGGCAAATATTTGTTTCATGAATATTATATATTAAAGTAGAACAACAAGTATATATGTATTTCATGGTAGCGTTAAACGTTTAACGCAACCTTGTTGGAAGCGTGTTAGAAGTTTCACTTCAAAAAAATACTTATTTATATATAAAGCCTAAATAATATTGACGTATTCATAAGTAATATTAAACAATTAAAAACAAGGAATATGTATTTTGAATTCTTTATTCAAATTACGAGTACAATAAGGTTTTTTTGATTTACGCAAATGTTAGTCATTGATATAAAATGATTTTTCACGGATTTCATCGCGAATTTGGTTTAATTTTTCCATTTCTTATTGTCTGCCCAGTGACCACGAAAACTGTAAAGTTATCGAAACATCGGGAATTAAAAAATGAAAATACTGAACTAAATCCCCGATATAATTTGTAAAAAAATAGTTTGATTTCTATATAACATTATTTATATATTCCAGAAAAATATATTTTGTATACACTATTCTTTTTAATTTAATTTTTGAATGTTACGAAGAGAAAACAAGCCTATACCTCGTTCGGACACGCGGCCGTCGGCTCGCGGACCGACGGCTTCTGCACATAAACTTAATTGTAACAAAATCATAATTAAAATAAATAAGGACAAGTAAGAAGGTTGCCTGGTAGAAATCGCTATTAGTGATAAGGCCGCCCATTGTACATAATTATGTAAAATTATCCTGTAAATTGTGTGTTATCTTGGTGTACAATAAAGCATATTTTAATTTTAATTTAATTTTTTAAGAGCTACAAATTAGTTCATTTTGTTTTGTTTAAACGTTCTTAAGTTGCATTTTCCGACGCATCGGATAGACTTCGCAACTCGTGACTCCTCAGTGATTGTGATTGTTTTATTTTTTGTTTTTGTGTGGCAATTATATATGATGCAGGGGTTCAATATTTTAGTAGTTATATCTACAAGCAAATATTTCATCATCATGCTTTTAAAATGGGTAATACGTACCAAAATTATTATTTTTATATCAAAACATTGAGACGTCGCCAAGAGGGTCCCATGTGAATAATTATAGTCTTTGTAAAAATCCATTGATTTATTGTGAGAATATTGTTGAGAAGACCATTCGACAGTCCACTTAACTACCTGTAGTCAGGCGTTGGCTGCCAAACCAGATCTGCATGTTAATGAATGCTCAAGTCTAGTTAAATATCCTTTATAAAGAGACCATTGAAACTGTTCACTATAATAGGGGTCTTTGTTATTCTTTCTTTCTCGAGTAGGTTCTTTAGTAAGTGTTAAATGTTGATTTAATGTTGTCAAGGTGTTAGAATATTGTTCGTTAATTTGTCCGAACCATTCGTTATGCTTGTAGTTACTAGCCGAACAGTTTTCTTTAGTGTTTGACGTCAAATCGAAGTTTGTTTATGTAGTTATCGCGTGATGCACGCACGCCATCTGACAGAGCCTCCAATCTTTGATTAGGACCGCTCTATCTTGGTTTCAGTTTTTGTTGCTTTCTTTTTCTATGAAGTTTAAATTTTTCCGAAGAATCTTTCACCTTAATTACTATTTATTAACCATTAATCATAACGTTCACTTACACGCACTTTTTTGTATCGCGAATTGTGTTTTCATTATTTGTGTTTTTTTTTTTAATCAACTATCAATATAGCAATCTGCAGTTACATCATTATGTACTGCGAGGTACATAAGGACTAGTTCCCGCCGAATGCAGTGGGATGGGTGAAAAGGGCCGGGAATGGGGAGAGCAGGTCGCACTGCGCAGGTGTGCCGCGCACTATGGGGACTCGGCAATATAAGAGGCGGCCGGCGAAAGCTCAGCGTCAGTCCTGAAGAGACCCCAGCCTCGCGCCGTACTGCCCCTGAGCACCCAGTTGCTCTCTGGCACTTTGCTTTCGAGTCGAATTTTTCAAAGTCCTTTTTTGAATTTGTTTTTTGTTAAAGTATTTTATTTGAATTTTAAAAAGTGCAGATGTAGAAGTGATCAGTTGATCAGTAGTTTTAAGTTTAATTTTGTTTTCATTTATTTTTTTAAAGTTAGTGGTAAATTTAAAGTCTTTGCGCGCGAGTGTTTGTTCCTGCTCTTGCCGGGGTCTGCATTGGTAAGTATGATTATCCCCGATTTTGAGTTGTCTTATTTTTTTTGTCTTTTTTTCTATAGCCCATAATTTTTATATTTCAATATTTTAATATATTTATATTTTTTAAATTATTACTTATTTACGTTTCTGTATGTGTTGTTTTTCTTCTTTTGAAACCTCTTTTTGTTTATATTCAAAAAAAGCGTAAGCGTTTTCAACTCGCAATTTTGTGGCATTTTAGCTAATGAGGGATATTTAATTTTTGTTATAACATATTTACCGTGGAGTTAAATACGCTGAGAATGTCAACACGAACTTTTGTAACAAAGTTTAGTTACGGGCACAAAAATGCCATTAAATTCAGTTCAAAGTCTTTCATTAATATCGTCGCTCCAATAATAAAATACTATTTTCGTAACTTTCGTTTGTTTAATAGGAGAGTTTTCGACGCGGTCTAACGCTGAATTTTTCTTACAATTTATGGCATTTTATTGTTCGACGCGTGCTTTGAGGGTGAACCTAAAGTTGGATGGGAGCCAAAGGATATCCTCGAATCCATTCGCCTCGGTAAATTAAAAGTACACGATTATCTTACCGTGTGTACGAATGTAAGCGAATGTTTTCAATAATACATGATAAACTTAACGCGGAAAATAACAGAAATAATTAAGTGGATAGTTTTATTTTTTAATTTAAAAAATAGTATGCAAACATAATAAAAAATAGCGTGGTCTCATTACAAATTTAATTTCAAGTCTTTTGTGAGTAGATTAATATTTCTCGATAAATAATTCATCTTTAATAAAATTACAAAGGCTTTTTATATTCCGCATATTGTTTAGTAATTCTTATTAGAAGTATTTCAACGGTGTCATTTCTAATTTAGAGCAGTCGATCTAATTTCATGACTTGTTTTCGACAACTTGTAAAAAAAATATGTTCTTGTTCTTTTCGTCGGCATTAGTTAGGCAAAAAAATATCGTCGGGCTCGCGCCAACATGACAAATTAGGATTTAAATTTTTGTGATGTGTAAAATAAATGACTAATGTCAAAAAAATATAGGTAAAAAATATAATTACACAGTACGACGCTATTTAAATTATAAAGTTTATTAGGAAAAATCAAATTAACTTTTTAAAAAGAATACATTCCAACAAAATTTCGTTTAAACAGTACTTTAAAGTTTTTTTTTAGATTATTATTAAATAAAAATAACCCATTAAATATATAAACAATCAAAAATATAATATTATACAATAATCTGTCTTTGTAAAAGCTATGTTATTGGTCCCATAGGACACGACAAGAAAACAAATTAAAATATTTACTCGGCAAAAAGGGTTAGGGGTCATAATACTATAGAATAATATATATAATTTTTATGTGGAATGGCAGATGATAAGTACTTGTTACCAATCGATACTCCACCTAGATGACATTGCACTTAACGTCCAAAAAACATTGAATTAGACTAGCAGTCAGCCAAATAAATAGTCGACCACTCAGTCAATCACTTAACCAGTTCGTCAGTTATTGAGGTACTTAGTCAGGCAGTTAGTCAGTCAGTTAGTCAATTTCTGTATTAGGCAAACACCTAGATAGGCAATCAATTAATTAGTCAGTCAATTAATTAGCTGCTTAGTCAATGAGTAAGTTATTTAGTCAGCGACGAATAAGCAACTTTGACAACTAGTCAGTAGTTAGTCAGTTAGTCAGTCACTTAGTTAGTCAGATTATCAGTCAGCCACATAGTCAAATAATCAGTCTGCAACATAGTCAGACAATTGATCAGCACCTGTACTTAGTCAGACACTTAGTCAGTTGTTTAGTCTTCTTCTTATTATTATTTAAATGATAAATGAAGTTGTTTAGTCATGCAGAAAGTTAGATAGCCAGTCTAATAAGTAAGACATCTAGACGGTCAATTAATTATTCATTTAATTGTAAGTTAATTAGTCAGCTACTTATTGGGCAGTTAGTCAGTTAGTTACTTAGTCAGTCAGTAAGTCACACATTCAGACACTTGGTAACATAGTCAGCTGGTCACATAGAGTACGCTAGTTAGTCAGTCAGTTTATTAGTTAGTTACTGACTTAGTCAGCCATTTAGTCAGTCATTGACTTTATTTATTATTTTGTCAGTCGGTTTATTAGTTAGTCACTAGTTTAATCAGATAATTATTCACACTGTCTGACAGTTAGTCAGACAAACAACCATTCAGTAAACCACACAGCTATACTGGGTATCTCAAGACTGCTACCGAAAACGAAGCCAGGTGGTAGTTTTAGTGGCTACAAATACAATGCAACTAAAAAATTCATATAGAAACGCGACAATTATTTTTTATGATTTTTTAAATATCGTAATTTTTAAACATCAGGTGACATAATACAAAATTTGAAAAAATCGATTGAATTTTTTGTCCAAATCGGGTTTTTAGTTTCCATAACTTTTAGCCACGGTGTGGCATATACGACTTCTTTTTACCGCTTAGCTGAACATCCGTTTGTTTGGGAACTTCTTGAGCAGGAATAGGACACGACCTAATAAAAACGTAACCCTTTAAACCTAATATCGCGATTTTTGTCAAAACTTGCTGTGTTACATAATTATAATAATTAAAAGTAAATCTGAGTTAGTAAGATTAATATTAATATTCGTCATTAAGATAAAAATACAAGTTTAAGTCCAGTCTACCCTGACATTTTTTTGTAGAAAAGATTATATTATATATTTTTAAAGAATTTTATATTTTTAAGAAAGCTTACAGAGAAATTAACAAAAAAATATCAACAATAAATAAAAGTTTTTTTCTAATTCCAAGCTTCCATATATACATAAATAAGTAAAGAATCAACGATGAACAAGGTTCCTAAGTTGTAAAAAAATATTTAAAAATAAAATAAAAATGAATAATAACAATAATAAAAAACAAATGAGAAATTAAAAGAGAACAAAATAAAATAAGTATACAAAAAAGGCAATACAAGAATAAAAATAACTTACGGTGACAAACACTAAAATGTGCAACTTATTGAAAAAAAATTACAATAAAATATTATATAAAGTTGTGATAACCTATATGTTACACCCATTAGTTTACACCGTTAGAGTATTCACTGTTTAGAGATTTTTTAATTTACATATACTGGAATAGAACAAGTCTATATCCATTGGCGACGAGAAAGCATTATACATTTTGGCGCCACGTAGACTAAAGGTATTCCACCTATAATCAGTAGATGCATATGGTACATGTAGTAAAGGGCGTCTCCCGAGACTTATAGGGTTTATACAAAGATAGATATTACTGAGCATTTTGGGACAAAAAATCGATCCGTTTGCAATGTTAGCCAAAAAGAAAATGTCGTTGACTTTTCGTCTATGCTCCAATAGTAAAAAATAGTATTTTTCGCACGGCCATTTTTGAGCATAGTCAAAAGTTATCGAACTTTCAAGTCCAAAAACTCATAAAAATTTTCGATGGATGGATTTAATTCGTTTCTTATAAATATTATATTTGGAGTTCCAGATTTGGGACGCATAATCTAGGTGGCTTCGCACGTAAGAGCAGTAAAGAGCTTTTACTGGCTTGAGAGACCGAAAACATGAAATATTTCTAATAATAAAGCCCAAAGTCTTTATTGTCGATCGATATATACATAAATTCATACACGCACTCACACCTTTATCCCAGTATGGGTAGGCAGAGATGCTGCTAGCCACCAGCAACATCGATTCTATAGTTTACGTTTATTCTCAGCGATCTTTGGCAAACATACATGCAAAACCATCGGCTGAGTATAGTGGGTTGTTTGATGTAGGTCCGCGGTGGAAAGGGCGCATTGAACGACATAGACTATATACCTGCACAATAAAATATTTCGTAATTTGTAAGGGCCATCAAATTAATAATATTTTTATTGTAAAAAAACAAGAAAGAATTGCAAATTAAATTGAATGAAAACTTACTTAAGTGATAAATTATTGAAATACAATGAAAAAGGGTACATTGCTCTTATAACATGTAGTTCACGCCATCAAAGTATATAGTATTTCTTAAATTTTTAATGCATATAATAAAATCTAAAATTAAACCTCGAACACTAATAGAACTCTAATAAAATCAGGAAGGAAACGTTTAAGCGTTCAATATATGAAACCGTTAGAAAATCTATATTCCACTTTCAATAATTGCGCCTTAAAGCAGTTAAATTTATTCATACCTCGACGCGGTTCGCAAGTTAGGCCGCCAATTTTGTTTGGGCGTAACGGACATTTTCAGGTCAGACATTATTTTCCCCGCCGATACTAACTCCTTCACTCGCTAGGTACACTTTACCGCCAAATAAGTTTATTGTGCAATAAAAGATAAATGTAAAAAATATGAACGCATCATTATTTTTAGTTATTTGTGTGTATAATAATATTTTGTTCGACTAGTCTTTTACAGATCACACTTTTACAGAATTTTTAAATAACCTTTATGTTTTGGTGGCATAAAAATTTTGTTCATATTTGAGCAAAATGTAATGGAATTTGCCGATCAATTATTCTGTGAATCAAACTATTAGTTAATATTATAATTCAAATACTTTAGGGAAGTAGTAAGTTATTTATTCAAATATTCAGGCCATTACACGTGTATGCGATTAGACTTATATTTAGTCAGGCAATGAGTCAAGCGCATAGTCAGTCAGACGACTATCTGACTAGTTAACATCACATATTACATACATACATACATACATATATACATACATACATACATACATATATAAATATATACGGCTTTTTCCCATAAGGGGTAGTCAGACATGTAATCTGAACGTTTCGCCTTGAATTTTCCGTCTCATGATGTGGGGGCGAGCCTATCACCATATTGGGCACAAATTCCGGACTCCGGGTTGATAATGAATAAAAAAAATCCAATATCAATTTGCCTGACCCAAAATTCGAACCCGAAACCACAGCTTTGCAATCATACTGAAATACAACTGCGCCACCAAGATATTCATCCAACCATCCATCCATCAGATATTCAGGCGATGGATTTCTTATTCACTTTGTCAGTCACAACTCACTTGTCAGTCGTTTTGTCAGTCACAAAGCAAGCAGGTGCGCAGATTGTTACGTGATTTCTCCGACAGTGTTCTTGTGAAGTAGTTTGTCAGTCAGCTCAAATAAATTTATACTAAACAATTAAAACATTATTAAACTCATACTGGCTTCTTCAGAGCGAGCGAGGCAACTTAAATATAAGTATCGATGTTGTTTAATTAAATTAACAGCCTCCGTGGCGCAGGCGGTTAGACGCCGCCTGTGAAACGAGAGGCCGCGGGTTCGATCCCCGCACCGAGAGAAATGTTTGTGCGGCCCACAAATATTTCTCTCGGGTCTGGGTGTTTGTGAGACCGAAAAGTCTCTCCTAGTTCCTGATACCCAAAAGCTGTTCACCGAATACATCTACTTACCAAGTTTCAAAAGTATAGTTCTTATAGTTTCGGGAAAAAATTGGCTGTGAAATACGGACGAACAGACAAACAGACAGACATGACGAATTCATAATTGATCCGATTTTTAACCATATGGCTACGAAACCCTAAAAATGGACTGGTTTTAACTTTTCAAAATCTTTATGTTTGTCTATTGTGCAAGCCATATGAAGTTTTGCAAAAGTGCGGACATAAAGCGTTTTCCATTACCACTAAAGTCACTGATAGGCTGGCTAGTCGCGCATGTTACGGCACTACAATAATTCTCCACGCCGGTATACAACCCTTCCATTGAGGCACGAACTCTAAGGTTATTGGAGCTGTTTTATCGGCTAATTTCCTTCGCAATGCCATGGGACTTACAACCATATCTCCATACAATAAGAGCTATTACAATTCGTTTTCTTTCACTATTTCGGTCAGGTCACTGCAGTATGGGAAGTTACATAATAGTAGTTTTTAAAGTTCCGATGGTTTCATGGTCTGTGGAATATATTGTGATGGTAATAAGTGGTTCGGTGACTACGTGGAACTATTTAAATGTCTGTTTGTTTATGACGTTGACAAATGAGTAAAGCTACAGCTTATTACTAAGCTAGAAGCGTAGGTACTGACTGAAATGCTATAGACACACTAAATTCGTTCCAAATTCAAATTGAATTCCATCATGCTACCTTTCTGCCATTAGTTAATGCCTCCATGACAGCTTTCATGGCGTAGTTAGTTCAACGCTGACTGTAAAACGAGAGGCCGCGGGTTCATTGCCCGCACCGGGAAAGGTTTGTGTGGCCCACGGCCCACAAGTTTATTTCGGGTCTGAGTGTTTGTCAGACCGGAAAATCTTTTGTAGTTTCTGATACTCACGACACAAGACTAGATCTTAGTGTTGGATTGAGACTATGTACGTGACTGATTTTTTAAATTTATTTGTTAATAATACATCATTTAGTAACGTAATAAAAGCAATGAAGTATGATATAAAATGTTTATATGAAAACATCGAACGGAATGCATTAATGTTCTTTATCATTAGCATTATCGATTGATGCATTAATATTTCATACGTGGCTATCAATGTGTAGTTATATCCCTCCACTCGGGTAGGGTCGGAAGGATTGAGTACAAAACCACTAGCTTCAAATTAAAAAAACATTTACGCGAATAAATCTGTGTATGTATTTTTTGTCGCCACTATTTAAATTGAAATATGAATTTCGATATTAAGACATTTTATTTGCATTGGTATAAGTGAATTATAATTTTAAAAGTATTGACTTTGTATAGATAGATAGTGTAGAAGTCGTTAAATTGAGAATGCTGAATTATACGAAATGCAAATTAAACGAATTATAAAAACATTATTTCATGGGGGTTAAATAATGTTTCTCAAAATCGTTATAACTACGCAATAAGTGCTAATTACGTACTAAGTAACATAAATTCTAATAAGTAAGCTTCGCAGTAACACACCTTTTTGACCTACGACAACATGAAGTTCAAAAAGATGATTCATTACTGGCACGGGTAGAGACACGGGATGACAAGGGGTTCGGGACGGAATGTAGGGGGAGGGAGGACGCAACACACACACTCACAGCAAGTTCTTTGGAAAATAAAAGATTTGTTAAACTACACGCAGTAATATTTTATACGAGTAATAATACAAAATATTATACTACTACCGTCAACTACGCAGAAACAAGTAATAATTTATTTCCTAATAATTCGTTTTCCTGCCTCATAATCAATAATAAATAAGTACATAAAACAAAGTAACTTTGGCATTTGTAAAATTATGGATTATCATGGATTATAGATAATGGACAATTCAAAACTTCGCTTTATCGACAACATCAACTCATAATTAATAATTCGCTCGCACCCAAGACCCAACAAAGTTGTTAGAATAAGGATAACGTAAATTATAAAACGTACATGTTGATATAAACGTTTACAATCGGAACCCAGAATTTGTTTCAATATTTATACTAACAAATTTATTTGAATAAACTTTTACCTCCCAGTAAATATTCAAATTATTTTCATTTATTTTTCTTTTCACTTCTTCAAAATTGATTTGAACATTTGATATAGGATTATAAATTTCCACGCAGGTCTGAGCTATTTGGATGATTTTTTATAAAAATGTGAACGGGGCGTTGTTCGTTCCGTGAATTGGTACGTTTTTGAGGGAAGTTTGTTAGGTCCTCCCCATGTTTCCATCGCTATCGTCGCTGTCCCCGGGGTCCAGCAAGTCCGGAGACAAAGACCGCTCGGGCCGCCGCTCGCCAGCTGTAAGTATACAAACAATACAATTATAGAGCACATGCAATATTTCCAGCTTCAAAAATCCTTATTCGAATCATACCATCATGTTAGTCTCTTCTATCCATTACGCTTTAATATAGCATGGACCTGCATGGATATCTGTCAATTAAAAAAAAAACTAGTTGTGTACCCCATTGCATTTTCCATCGGCAACGTCACTCTCCAGCTTAAAAAGTAGACTATACAAAATTTCTTCCCTGATTTCTGATCCATACAAAACACAAATTGCATGTCACTACGATCGAGTGCTAGTCGCGCGTTGCATTCAGTTTACAGAAATAAAAGAGCGTTGTTCAAGAAGCCACAATTAAGTGCAGTTACCTCTGGGGGGTTACTCTATACTCAGACACGAAATTCGAATATTCGGACGTCGAAATACATCAGATTAATATTTTCCACTTCTAAAAATCTCTATGAAACTTATCATTCACTTCGAACTTGGCTGAGATTACGACTTACGATACAGGATTCTAACATAAAGTAATTTAGGCATATTCGTACAGTTTTACGTGGGATATTCGAACATTCGTCATCATGTCGGAATACAGAGTAACTCCTCTGGATAGTAAAGCCGAGTTGTACGGTACACGTGTAGGTTTTTGTAGTAAGGTAGTTGGCTAGGTGCCACGGCGCCGCGTCCCGACTCACACCGTGGTAGCTTCGCCGTCGCCTTGGAAACCTTGCGTTTAACAACTATGCCCTCTGCCGTACCAATGTCTGCACCATCACACGATAACATTTTAATAGTATAACTTGAGCTTTTTGAAAATATACAGAAACTGAATATAGTATATTGGACACTTGTGCAGAGATAAACTTTGAATATCAATTGTAGTCCATAATTACCTTCTCATCAACCCACTGAAAGAATCATCATATCAGCCACAGGAAGTCCACTGCTGAACATAGGCCTCCCCCAAGGATCTCCAAGGAAAGAATACACAATTACAAATGCTCCTAGTATAATCTCTATTTATTTATTTTTTTAAATTATAATAACTACCATACTTAGTTTGACACTTACTATTGAAGATACGCATAAAGAGCGAGCACAGAGTTCGAGTTCTTAAAATTCCTAAATCATAAAAAAATTAATAAACCGTAGGGCCACTCACAAGGTGGACGACAAGCGTTTTAAAGGTTGCGGGAAGTCGCTACACGCAACTTTAAACTGTAATTCTGGCGAAACCTGGGGAGGTCTGTATTAAACATTGTCTCCTGCATTAAGCAATCTCATTCACCCATAAATACAAAGAGAGAATCGAGACGTAAAGATAAAATTAAAATATGATTATTATTTCACATAGGCAATCAAAGTTCACTGCAAATATAAAATATAAAAAATGGGTAATCAAAAGGTAATGAATAAAAACAAAAACAACTTAAAAATTATTAGACAAAACTATTTACGGTAGATAGAAAAAATGATATGTCTGCCCTTACAAATGCAAGTGGCTCATGAAGGGATCGATTATTAGCACGACGTTCTAACCAACTGAGCTAATGGGCCGGTATGTAACATGACGAAGATATGGTAGAGGTTGTGAATATTTCAACTCAGTTTCTACATTTCGAGATATTTGTAAAAAAAAGTCACGCTGCTTTGTCTATTATGACGTATAGTCGGATGCGAAGATGCCAACATATTCAAAAAGTTCGGGATATTTCGATGAGCAGGCTTTTTTCAATAGTTATATATATATATATGTATACTGTGATATTAATGTATATATATATATATATATATATATGTACACTGTGATATTAATGTAAATAAATAAAAATATACGTATAGTAAAACTTTATTCCTGCGAAATCATCGATTCGGTACTCGCTAGTTTACTTTAGTTGCCAGCGACCTTTCGGTAAACAGACAAACAAACAGTATCGGCCGAACATGGCGGTTTGTTTGATGTAAGTCCGCAGTGGAAAAAGCTCACCACTTTCATATTTAATTTAAACCACGTAAATAAATACAGAACTTAAAATAAAATTTATTTTGCGTCATATTTCGGTTCTCTTTCTCTTTAATGACATGAAGTCCACCATGCTAAACAGGGTAGATAAAAAAAAAATCATCTAAATGATGTAGAACATTTTAATGGATTTAATAAATTATTTTCATTGCATTTCAACATAGGCCTGCCCCAAGATTTCTACATCATGTTGTTATCATCATAAATCGACTTAATTCACCTGAAGTTGCCACAACTTTTGTTCTTTCTCATATATTCATATCATGGTTGTCTAGCAGGAATAGCATTGAGCAGTAAGACCGTGTGTACATTCTTCTTTTCTGTTATATTCTGTAATTATAATTCAATTGGTGTTCAATCAAGTGGTAATAAATAAATTAATTTTAAACAGAGTATTAATGTATCGAGGATGGCAGGTATTTTTGCGTACCAAAGTGACTACAGAAGGCTGCATTCGCGTGGGGTACGTGAGTAAATGTCAGACAGAAAGGGCGCTCGCACTCGGCAGTAAGGTCAACATTGACTGCCGAACAGACGCGCCTTGCTTAACCCTTCACTGCATTATCACTTGCTTACACGAATTAATATGTATACCATATGGAGACATAGTTATTGGTGTGCGACGCAAACCAGTAAGAAGCCAATTGTAAACCTTGTATTTGAAATCAATGAAATTTCTTCATGCAAGAAATTAATTAAAGTCAATATGAAAGTCTACATGCGAAATGTCGGAAGCCCGCCTACAACGTGGACGGACGATCTGGCTAAGTTTGCAGGAAGTCGCTGGATGCAGGCTGCTTTCGACAAGTCAATGTGGACTTCCTGTGGCTGAGATGATGATGACGATGATGAAGTCTACATAAGACTAGGTTTGATAACTGTTTTGCAACAAAATCGTTATTTGTCTGTTATCGAACATTGCAAGGGCTACCGCTTACAATGTCGGTAGATTAGATACATAAAAGTAGAGGCGGTTATATTACGAAAGTGCGTGGTTGTCTGTTGATAAACGAACCAGACGCGGCTGCCAAAGTGTTACGGTAGTCGCGGGCTCAAATCCAAGGACACTTTTCTGACTTTTTGGAGTCATATGTGCATTGATAGTCAATCCCCACGCACTATAACGTTGAAAGAAAACATCGTGAGGAACCCTTCCCGTATATAAAGTCTGCCAACCCGACTAGGCCAGCCTGATGGACTATTTTATGGCCTAATCCTCTCAACCGTACTCACGATTGTAGAGGAGGCTCGTGCCCTGCAGTAGGACGTACATACATACATATATATGAATATGAGCTGATACAATATTACGAAATAAAATCAATGAGGTTTTCGAACCTGATAAAGTTGTAGCTTTTCATAATAATATGTTAGTTCTCCATCAAGCGAAGTAATCAACTATTTGTTTGTACGGAATTTGGAAAGCCTGTCTGTTAACATTCATAATTACAGTATTAAATCCGAATTTAGCTGTGAAAGGTCGTGATAAACTCGGCCTGTTATTAACGAACCGAATGTAATATCACATTCATTTCATAGATATTTGCTTCATTGTAATAAGCACTCACAGTGGCCAGAATAGATTTGTGTAATCAGTTATTTCCGAATGGATAATGTAAACTCATTAGTTGAGTAGTTTCATGCGAATTTCCCAAATAACTCGTTATTCGTTCGCTATATTAAATCCTTCTAGATGCAATATTAAAATAAACAAATGATTATTGCGTAATTTATCGTGAATGAATACCCTTTATTATTCACGTGAAAATTTTGTGCATGTGAAAAATAAGCAATACCGTCGCTACAGTAGTGCTACGAATTTGTACTACGCCGTAGCATTATGCAAGTATCTACGTCGCCGTCTTGCTTAGTTGACGTATTTTCTAACTAACCATTCTGGTCAATGTACAGTGATAATAATGGTTCTAATTTTGTTCTTTATTAATACCATTCCATAATTGCCATGATACTATCACGAAATTAAATAATGGAACAATTACGCGTAATATTTATATAATTCCATTTAATAGTATGTTTGACATAATTGTAGCCATTATTAATTGTCTGATGCAAGCATCCTACATTTTTGTTCGTAACATTTTATTCCTTATTTAAATTAGTCGGACCCATTCTAAATGACGATTGATCAAATCAACTAATCTTCCTTCCTTTTGTGTCCCATCGTACCCTCAGAAATAATTTCACTTGAAAGAAACCTTTGTTGACTTTCTAATGACAATATAAATGAAAAGATATCGTGTCTTATTTATATTCTTTCGAGATGTGGTCAGAGAAGCTTTATATTGTAACAGTATTTTTTCTGCTACAAGAGTAACGTCACAAGCAGTTCAAATGAATTACAGATAATTTTGTTTTTCTTCAGAATTTTTTCCTGGCCCTCTAAATATTATAAATAATTTCATCAATCAACCCTCAGTATCCGAATTGGGTATCTTAAAACCTTTTTTTTTTTCAAGAGGATAAGCTATTAAGCTGCCCTTTCGGTACCCCGGGGTAGGCCAAAAGGGGTATGTCAGTGTCTCTGGCCTTCCAGCCCGGTACACACGCGGATATTGTGTCCGAACTGGGTCCCTAGCAATACCTACGCCAGCATACTGACTAAAAACCTCTCGATAACCCTCACACGCATTGTGGGCAGCACCGGACATCCCAGGGCGAAGGGCGCCCCGATTTAGGTCCGCAACCGCCCCGCGCAAAACCATTGCTGGGCCTTATGTTATCATTATGAAGGCCCAGATTACCTCCATTTGGGTATCTTAAAACCTACGAAAAATTACATTCTGATTAACTGAGTTGCTTCTAGGATCTACCAGGCAAAGCTTGAAACATATTGTTACTTTCGACGTTTGACTGATACGATAGAAACTGCTAGTTTTGGCTAAAATACTTTAGGCATGGGACGAAAATAGTTAAATCAATCAACCCTCAATATCCGAATTGGGTATATTAAATCCTAAGAAAAATTACATTCAAAACAAAATGTTGCTCAATTTCGTCGATACGATCTAATCGATATGTACTGCTAATTAATAGACAAATAAAAATGGCATTAATTAAATTGACGCGATCCAGTGTGGTGGTTGCGTCAACGTGTTTATGGCTCGAGGTAGAGCCAGTCGGCAGTCGCGCCGGCCCGAGCTCAAGCTATACACCCTGTATAACAGGCCGCTATATGCTATACACCCTGTACAGTCCGTGACTCTCGAGCTATACGCTATACAGCCTATATACAGACCGCGGCTCTCGATATTAAATAACTTTCCCAAAGCCGCCCTCATTACGTTTCACCGCAAAGAAATGAGGTTCAAAAATAACTTTGGTTTTATATACTAGGATTCTTGTTATATAGTTAGGAGCGTAGATTACTTTTATCTTTAATATTGCAAGTATATTTTGTTCTCGGCTGTACAGTTAATAATTAACTAATAAAGAAACATATCAGTTTAAAAAATTAGAATTTTGTACATACTTTTAGATACCGTTGCAAAGTTATCGCCAAATTTCCTTATTGTAATGAAGCATAAGATACTCCTATTAAAATTTTGCTGATATCTTCTATAGTTATTACCTACGAACTATACAACTAAAATATATTCCAATCACAAAACATAACCCGTTAAGACATTTTTAACGACAAAAAAATGGAGTATGTAATTTTGTCAGAATTGCCCAGTTTTAGTATATATTTTCAGCATAAAAAAAAACTATACCAATATAGACTCTGTATCAATTTTTACGAATGCAATAGTCCATAAGGCCACCCAGTAGACTTGCACGCTTTCAGCCTTGCATCCACACCTTGGCTGTACTGTGACACAGCCGTTCTATTACCATTCTTATTAGGTCTCCCTAGTACGCCATGTAGATTGCCTTTCACTTGTGACATGTATAGATTTTCTTTACCTTTTTAGAGACAATACCTACCTTTTAAAAAATATCCTAAAATAAGACAGGTAAAATAATATTACTTGCTCCTCTGGCTATCTTATTCAAAAACACTTTTTATAATCTGGCTACTTTTACCTATAATGGTAGGTCTCTCATTTGTAAAATTCCACCGCAATGTCTATTTCTCTCACCAAACATCAGTGTGAGTGCACCGTTGTGTTTCAGATTGAAGGACGTTGTAGCCAGAATATCTACTGGACATATTGAGACTTACCATCTTTTGTCTCAAGATGGCGAGCGCAGTAGAATGCCTGGCATTGTTGTGTAAACCCCGCTGCACATGCTCACATTCGCATTGGCCGCCACGAGCCGAGTGCGAGTGGCAGTATTTAAAACCTAAGGCGCAGTACCAAATTCCGCATTTGCTCTCACGTGTCGACGTAGGACACAGGAGCATGTGCGGCGGGGTTAATTCTAGGTGTTTGGTTGAACTTCTGTTCATGAGCGGTCGTATCGCTTACCATCAGACGAAAGGCATGCTCGTCTCGCCATTCATTGCAATAAAAAAGAGTAGAACTTTGGGCGACATAGTCACTTAGTGAAAAAGCCCTAAATTTTAAATAAAAAAAAAAGAATGCTATTTTTAGAAATGAGTGCGAACAAACAAACACAACGGTTCAACAGATATTATTTTATTTTCCTTTTTTTATTTGACACGTGTATGTTCAGGCTGACAGTCGGCTGGTGAGATTGCTGGCGGAGTATGAGGCGGAGGGTGTGCCCCCCCTCCAGGGGTTAGTGCTGTACGAGCTGGACGACATGGCGGCCATGTTCCTCAGGTGGACTGAGGTGCACTCCAACTTGGTCGACTACCACGAGCCTACGCGTAAGTACCTGTATTTTTTTTATATATTTTTTCTATGTTACAGTCAATCCTCGAAACTCCTAGGTTTGACTAGTCAATCCTCAGATCTGACTTGAAGCTTTAGTCAAATTCCAAAGGAATTAGGTTTTTCGGCTTCTGGTTAAATATTTTTCTATAATAATAATTCTAATTTAGTCAGATAAACGTCGAATATTAATTTCATTAAATCAAGGTTTGACCAGTTGACCTTTAAATAAGACACATTTATTGAAAAGTTTATTTAAAAACGGAATTAAACTAATTTAAAAGCGTTTATACCTTCCGTGCGCTTTTTGGCTTGAAAACAGTGCTTTCCGAATCAATTTTTATCCACCAAAACATTATTTAGAGGGTAAAATAATTAGTACTAATTTTAGAAAATACTGTCATCTAGGGATTTAGGTGGAAAACATTTTAGATTTATAGATAATTTGTGAATACTATAAGGATTCTGATCAGAGGTTTCCTTATTTAGGCTTCGAATGGCAATTTAGGAGCTCGAAATATCTGAAATAATTATTAAATATGAGACAAAAATAAAAAAATTATCTGACTAAAAAGGGACTACAAAGCGATTTTGTTGAGAAAATAATATTTTTTGTGTTTCGTTCTCGAGAAATAAAAATTTAAATAATGCGAATTTATTCGGATACACTCGTCAAGAACATATTTTTTTTTTTACCAACTTATCTTACATAATTTAATATAGCTAGGCTTACTATAATAGAAGTACATCTTATTAATAAAATACAATTTTTATTTTTCAATAAAATTTGTTTTACTGTTTCCTATGAATATTTTTAAACCTACTATAAAAGACGAGATGACGACGATGTCCGACACGTCTCAAATCAGAGTCTGATTCGAAGCCTAAATAAGGAAACCTCTGATCAGAATCCTTATAGTATTCACAAATTATCTATAAATCTAAAATGTTCTCCACCTAAATCCCTAGATGACAACATTTCCTAAAATTAGTACTAATTATTTTTTCCTCTAATGAATGTTTTGGTGGATAAAAATTGATTCGAAAGAAATGTTTTTAAGCCAAAAAGCGCACGGAAGGTATAAACGTTCTTAACCTAACATAATGATAGTTTCGTTGCTGTCGTATTTTAGTTCTCAGTTTACTTATAAACTTGTGTATACAAGTTGCAAGAACAATCGACGATTGAGTCGCTTCTAGGATCTACTAGGCAAACCCCAAAATAGATTCTTTTAATTCCGACGTTTGACTGCTAAATTACGAACGTATAGGACAAAAATAGTTTAGTCATGGACGAAAATCAGTTTTTTTTTGGGGGGGTTTGCCTAAAATCTTTTTTTAAACCCAGGATTAAACCAGTCATTCCGGGAAGAGACTGCACATCGACTTTTGACTATAACATCTGTACAAAAGTATAGGTTAAGTATAGGTTTATGCATACCGCTTAATGCAGGCTTCGAACTGGGCGATGTGGTGAAGTATGCACCTTGGGGGAGGCCTATGTTCGCGAGGTAATCTTAGACATGGATGTCGAACGCTCAAACTTTGGAATATCGTGTCGGAGCATAGAGTAACTCCCCAGCAATGAACTTCCGCGGCTGAAAAGTGAGAAAGATACATGAGAAAGAACTGTACATTATACACTTACAAACTTTAATTACGCCTCAACTTATAAGTGTACAAAAAGTAAATACATAAACTAGATAGGCCTCACATATCGTCTTGTATCGACGTTATGAAATCATGCTATTTATTTGTACGACATACAACATTGTATGACCAATAAAATTCATGCCTTTTAATCAAAACTTTAAAGAATCGACTAACGTACTCTACGGTGTTCCTTAGAAAGTATAACGCTTCTCGCGAATTCAGCGTAGCTACCTAGTTGTAACTCAGCAGAGGGAATCGCTACCGTGCCCCAAGACCCTGACCTGCATGACCCCATAACCGCAGCCGTATTAAAAAGCCTCTTCACGAACATTTAGGTATTGTACTTACGCCCTTTTGTTCCTGTAACGTAAATTGCCTATGCCACTTCACCAATATTATGGTATTTAATTGTATACATGGTCTAATACGACCCGAAACACGTCCTACGTGGATAATTAAGACAAATATCAGCATATACCGTAGTAGCTACCCGAGCGAGTAGTGGACACGAATATTCAAGTAGCTGCTAATTGGATTGCTATTTAATTTATTGCTGCTATTACGAACTAATTTTCCATTGTCTTTTGTTGGGCACCAACTTTAACTTGAAAACAGAATACACCATGCCCATAACTGTTTTGAATATTTCAGTAAATAAATTAATATTTATGCACTTATCGGTAATAAATAGTCCTGAGCCCACAAAAATATCTGTATCAGCCCATATACGTCCCACTGCAGGGCACGGGCCTACTCTACAATCGAGAGTACGATTGAGAGTGGTTAGGCCATATAGTTCTCCACGCTGGCGTAGTGTGGGTTGGCGGACTTACATACCAAAGAAATTCTTATGAATCGCTATGGTATGCAGGTTTCCTCACGATGTTTTCCTTCACCGTTTTAGTGCGTGGTGATTGACTATCAATACACACATGACTCCGAAAAGTCAGAGGTGTGCGCTGGGATTCGAACCCGCGACCACCGTGAACATGAAGCCAGCCGCGTCTAGTCCGTTTACCAACAGGCCACCACACACCACAAAAATATACCAAGACTATTTGGTCTGACAACACCCACTTTAAAAAAATATTTGTGGGCATATACATTTCACAGCTCGCTCCTAATCAAATGTGCTATCGAGACATTCACAAAAAATGAGAACCGAGAAAATGCACTCGATTGGGCTCGTCAAAGACTCCTAGCATTTCATTCGGCGGAGTATCTTGGCTGAGGGGAATACTCGCGGGCTATACAAGTATCGTTTAAGAGGTCAGGCGCGGCTGCTACGCAGGAGTGTATGCTACTTACTATTAAAACAGCCTTCTCAATATTCTATTACATTGATAAAAAAGGAAAACTTGTGATTGGTCACATATGAAAAAAATAGATTAGAAAAGAACTATAGAAATCGTTTTTGAATATCGAATTTGATAAATTCTGCATAAAATGAAATTGTTTATTCATGATTCGCATACTTTGTGGTAAGGTTTTACAAGTTATCTCAACTAAACTATGCGCTAAAATCATCACCCAGAATACAAGATGCTTTAGATTGTAACTAGGTAGATTGTAATTGAAATAAACGGTGTTAGTAGGCTGGCATCGATGACGTAGATTAACATCACGCCAGGCGCTTCGCACGCCATTGTTCACGAAAACACAGCCGATAATCACCTTCGATTCGCTACTTGCGCTTCACGACTTTATCCAGACAATTATATTATTTTATTCCTTGTTCTTACTATTGTTTGAATAAATAGCAATAACAATCACAAATTGCAAGTGAAGACGATACTAACATTTCACAAGTTATATAAATAAGCTAAATTTTGCGATTTGCTATTATGATTCACAAAGCCAATCGGCTAATATTGAACTATGAAACAGTGATTTACTTACGAACCCATGTAAAGAAGTACCTGAATGGTCAATTTTGTGTGTGTCATTATAGATGTGAAAAATTGTCTTAGTATATGGTCAGTTTTTTTGTTCACTTATTCTGAGAGGGGCAATTAGCAATAGCAGAAATATAAAGGATGCTAAAGGCTTCAAAACTAACAAGGTGGTGATGTTAATTTGAAATAGCAATAATTTCCATTACGAATGCTTGAAACTTAATTGGAATACAATTAATTGGAACATTTATTGTCAATTGCAGGGTTTTGAGTGTAGATATGTAGACCACTGGTGGTCCCTGAAATTATCCCAAGTGGTCCGCGAGGCCATTCTAAGGCCATCTCTCAAATATTTTTTGCATGTCATTTAGGGATTCATAGAAAGACCGTTTATTTATTTACATTTCGTTGCTGTATTAAAAACAAACAAACCAGTCAATAGCTAGTTTTTTTTGTTGTCAATTAGTTCGTGTCAAAAATTCTAAGAATCACACTAGTGATTTAGAGGATTGCCTGTCGCTGATTGAGATAAAGCCCTGCTCCACGTTTGCGTAAGTTACTCAACAGATTTCATACCTACTTTGTGCCTCAGTAGTACAGGTACGTAACCTGCTTCTACCTACTGCCTGGGTAACGGGAGGATTCATGTTCGATTTTAGCGAACAAAATAATTGTGAAATCGCTTACCTAGAACTAGATACTATTTCGTAGGTTTTGTAGGCTCATAACGTTTCCCATACACCTCAGACATAACGCATGGTTTGATTGGTCTTTAATTAAGTTCTGCATTAATTATAATATTATCGGTCTCAATAAGGGTCTAAGTTTTGCGTTAATTATATTGTCTATTTATGCAAATAATTGCAACAAAAATACCTCGTGAAAAATCTATATAATCTGTTTTACATATACTCGTGCAAACAGCTTTGTGCATAGGCTCGATTGCAGGCCCTTATTAAGAAGTACGTAAAAAGCGAAATGTGCGTAAGCGGTAAAAGCGTTCGTAGGTTTTAAAGCGGTGGTTAGGTCGGCACAGCTGCTCGCGCAATCTGTCCGCCCTCCAAGGCGTCCTCACATTAATCATCACATTTGGGACACAGTTACAAATATTGCACCATTAATTCACCTGAGCGCTTTTGTTTCCAATATTTAACAGCGCCGAAACATCTCATTGAAGTGAAAATGATTATGAGATTCCGCTGACAGGTGAAATAAGATCGATGTTTAACTCTGTGAATTATGAAGTTTGCGTTGTAAGAAGATACCTTAAAAGTTAGCTTATTAAAATAAGCTCATTTAAATCTAAAAGTGGTATCCAATATCACACTATAATCTGAAATCGAATCCGAGATCAAAAATGTAAACAAACAAATTTCATTGTAAAATTTGACATTTCGGGTTTATAAAACATTTTCTCAAAAACATATTCGTTATAATAGGCTTGATGACTGATTTTGAAAAACTACTTCAGAATGTTCGTATACGTGAACAATACTTAAAATGAATTTAATTTTTGAAAAAAAGTAAAGATTTGCGCAAAAAATTACGTTTTAAATTTCACATTTTAACCTTTGCTCAAAAACGCCGTAATAGTAATGGCGTCCGTGTGTGACGTCATGCTTTTTTAAATGCTTGCTCGTGCAATGTTTACGTGTATATTGTGATATATACATTTTATTATTTTTAATAGTAATGCCGAGTTTTAATATGGATCGATGATGTGCAGTTCCGCAATGTAATAATACATCGATACAAACTCCGTGCAATTTGTTTATTGATGTTTCAATGGATTAAACAGTTAGAAATATATGGCTAAAAATGGAAAGGCAAGATCCAGGATCTTTATCTTTAAATTCGATGATTAATTTCCGTGAACAGTATTTTGACGGAAATAATAACATTATTTACAATGTTTATAATGTTTGACGTGTCCAGAAAACGCCATATCAAAATTTAAAATTATTATAAATAACAATAGCGATAAATATCGGAGCTACGATTCATTTATTTCCTTTCGGTATTATTATCATGCCAATCGCTGTGTATATGAGTACTGAAAAACGTTACTAATGTTCTAATTAAACAGTGATATGGAATATCGCATAGTTCCAAATTTTGAGCTATTTGCGATGAATCCTTATTCCAAGAGTAATGTTCCTTTTTCGTAGGTAGCACAAAACTGATTGCATTACTAAATTAGATAAATATACTGAATAACATAGAAATGACCAAACCTAGCCAACAAGTTCGCGTTATGACGAAGTAATATTAACGAAAGTGACACGTCACTCGCTTCTGATTGGCGTTTCATCTAATATGGCGGATCCTTAGGTTTTGTACTTTTATTTATGCAAAATATAATTAATCTTAATTAAAAACTAAAGCAAATGTTTATTTTGAGAATCCTTTTATTATACATTATTATATTAAACCATAATTTCATTAATTCGTTGTTACTGTCATCATCCCCATTTGATTAGTGAATAGATTCAAATGTTGCGAGTACTATGTTTCATTTATTTTATATTTATTTTTGAATTTTGAACATTTTTAATGTTTTATTATGCCTGTCGATGTGGCCCTTGACTTGAGCCCAAACTAATTCTAATGGGTTTAACTCACAGTGATTTCCATAGACCATAGTGCGTTCGTCTGCGAACACGAGCGCCAGAAATCTTAGGAACAAAATAGAACAAAAACTTAACAGAAAACGTAAAACCAACACCACGACGACTTAACTTTATCACATGATGCATATTCATCAAGTTAAGCAACTAAATAAACTAAAAGGAGGTGTCGCGGGCGTCAAAACGACGTATTTGTAGTTAAGGAGACCAAAAATAAAAAAAGTTTTATTTCAGTCGCCTAAGGTTACGAATTTCTGCATAATACCTGTAGCATAAAATATTTTCGTACCATTTTTTTCACATACTTAAAAAAGAAGTTGAAATTGTAGTTTATGTATTGTGTATTGTGCTTTGTTTTATACTTATTTAACGAATGAGAATATTTCCAATCTATTTTTTTTAACGGTTGTGAACAAACTACCATGAAAAATTATTTTATGGTAGTGGTAACACTTTTGTTTACATTTTTGATCTCGGATTCCATTTCCGAGTATATATTACTTGTGCTTAGTAATAGTTCATTCAGTTTTAGATAGCTCATGAATTAAAATTTAATTTCAACAATAATATGTTGTTAAAATATATTGTTGGTATAGGTATAAATTTTTTCGTATATGTCCATATTTTAAAGGCGACCAATTCTGATTTGCAATAGATAGTCCTCTTTATTTGGCCTTTTTCCCACATAGAAAATACCGACGCGTTTTTTTATAAACATTTCTTGACCTGTACTCAAACTGACCAGTATTAGCAAATATATTATCTTAAAAATATATGTCAGGGTGCAAAATTATAGTGTATAAACGTTAAATGATAAAACTGCCCATTTGAATATTCTTAATTTAATACAGCATGTACGTGTGACGTGGAGGTTAATGTCGTAAATTACTCACAGTATAATGATCGGAAACAATTGCACTCGGTAAAGTGTGCTCGGTACAAAGAAATTATTTAAAGTGGGCGGGAATAATACCAAAGCTAACAAGTTACGGGCCGGTCGTAATGAGCTTGGTAACATTGAAATCTTTTATTTTCTCGTACTTGGAGGGACCTTTTATCGGCGTAACAACTCGCATGATTGAATTTACAATTATTCCGTAATGTTTTGCAATTTTGTATACGGAATACTTCTGTAGTGTATGAAAAAATGTCATTAGAATTCTTCTATCAAATATATTCGCATTGCCATGGAGACGTAGACATTAATTTATTTGTTGATAATAATTTATTAATTACTGTAATATTTAAAATATTCGTTGTCAAACACACTTTTTCTGATACTCATACGAAGGTATAATGTGTACTTTCCGACTCATAAAGGCAAATGACTATCATTTCTCTTTTTTATTAAAATAAATGGCGAGATTTGCATGAAATTCGCATGATTGTAAGCAGAACGACCAATCATGGGCAGTAGCATAATCAAACATCACCCTGAATTACAAAGCAATTCTTGGCATTCCACTGCGCTCGCCATCCTGAGACATAAGATATTAAGTCTCAATATGTCTAGTAGTTACTCTACCTACAATGTTCTTCAAACCGGAACATAAAAATGCATTGAAACTGCTATTTAGCGGGAAAACGCGCACGCGTACACATCAACTTCATACATCATTAACATAACATATATACTTTATATCATGTAATGATGTAATTGATTTAAATTAAGGATGATTTGTATTATATTTAGCGGGCGAGCTGAGCAAGATGGAGGAAGTTCGCCAAGCCATGATACGGGAGCTGGTTATAACAGAAGCGGATTACATCCGTAGCATTAAATGTATTTTAGACGTAAGTTATTTTTATTATTTTGTCATGTATGTTGTCATGTGTGCTTCGCTTATATCCCACACTGTGTAGGGTCAGAGCTACATTAATTACATATAAATAAGGTTGCGATCTGAAAACAGCAACATGGGCTACACCGTTTACAGCCTACTCACGATGTTCCTATAACAAAATGGCGATACCTATTTTTGTGTTTAATAAAGGCGAAAAACATCCGTCAAATTGTTTATGATGAACAAAGATATACAAACAATATAATAATTATTGTAACACAAATTACAAGAAATTATTCTGATTCCACGTACAACTAACGAACTAGATCACAAAAACAAAATTGTTGTAAAACATTCGTCTTGACATAAATAGAAGCACCTCTAATATTATCAAAATACGAAGAAAACAGTATTATTTACGAAAACACACAATTGTTCCTACGCTTTGCTAGTTACTAATTCTTAAGCCTCGTCAACTTATTCTTGGAGACACTTTCATAAATAATTCAAATCGAAAAACATTTAAATATCGCATTGTTAAAACGAAATCATTTGTGGTAAGTTATACACTTTGAGCGTCGAAGGTGTTTGAGAGGAATTCTTGTTAATACAAGTGGTGTTTGGGTATATAGCTTGTGTCTTGTTTCTATATCTAGGTAAATAAAACATATCTATAGCTACGAAAACAAAGTTACCGTATCATTTTTTACCAAAAAATGTACAAAGACTAGATCCACAAAAAGATGACCTCGCAAGTCTAAAAATAAAATTAATTAAATAAAATGTGCCTTGCAACACAGGCAGTCCTTTCTCCCTCGCAAAACGGTCCCGGGGCCAGGCCTCTATCGGAATGCTCTAAAAAGGTGGGTTTTATTACGGCTGAGCTACAAAAAGGATGTACACATTCTGCGAACCGGGGGCCCGCTCAGAATCGTTTGTGCTGCGTCAGACGAATCTATGTCGTTTCGAAACATTGTAGCAATAATATTTCGTTTAGTAATAAACAAGTACAAAAATATGTTGCGTCTGCACGGACGAGAAAGCGAATTGGACCGCTTGAACCACAGAACAGTTGAATATGGGCTTGAACACAACACAAGGCAGTATTTTTTGAATCTAGAATATTATTTTTAAAATGGCTTATTAAAAGCCTCCTCCTTTTTAAAGCCGATTCACTAAATCTATGTTACCTTAAGTGAAAAAATGGATTAAAAAATAAAAATGGTAGTATTATAATATACGTTTTAATATAATTTTTTTTGCGATAAAATAATCGTGTAATGGACTCGTAAGCTGACACAGTGATGCCGAAGTAATCCCGCGGATCGCATTTCATAGCTCGTTGGACAAAATGAAAAAGATTTCGCATTAAATTGGACAATAAAAGCAACATTCTATATGGAATTTAATTTTTTCGATTATCGCCAATATTGTAATCCCATTATGTTTCAATCTACCGAATGCTTTGTGCCTAACACGGATATGTATTTAGGGATTTTGTTAGTATATCCTATATTACTAAATTAATCAGTACAACCACAGTTAATGTCTCATTTAGTATTGTGCATTGAACTGTGTCTCGTTTTCATGTGTTTACACCTCTATTTTTGTCAGGTTATGAAATTACATACATACAAATTATGTACTACTCACGCCTTTTCCCAGAAGAACTAAGTAGAGAGTGTCGCCATAGCGGACGTAAATAAATAGAAAAATCCAATATCACTTTGCCCGACCCGGGATTCGAAACCGATTCCTGACCATTGTAATCGTATTGTCGTAATACAACTGTCCCTTCGAAGCAGTTACTAAATTATGAACTAATATTCCTCCAACAACCATAATAGAAGCTGCAATGATCCTTCCTAAGAGTGGGATAAAAAACGCGCAAGAAAAGCTTTTAATTATTATTGCTTAGCGCATTTTTCATTATTTAATTGTAGTTCTTTAAGATAAGGGTTAATAATTTTTTTCTTATTTCAGTTATTTATAGCCGCTGCACACGCACTACAACTAAATGGTTTTATATTAAATATAGATACTGAAAAGATATTCTATAATATCCCGGATATTATAAACGCCAATCTATTTTTTTGGGAGACTACGCTAGTGCCCATGTTACAAGATGCCACGGAAAATAAAATTCCGTACGTATTCATTATTTTTTTATATCTATTTGCCAATAGCAAATCATTGAGCATAAATAAAACTTTTATAATTTCCGAAATGTATTTTAGTAAGAAGAAATTATGTGGGGAAATATAAATTAAACAAAAAGCAAATATGTAGTACCTTAACATTTGGATATTTTATGTCTGTTGCAGTTTAAATAAATTTGTAAATAATTTGAAGTTATTAGTTGATTATTTGAGTAAAAAACATGAAAAAATCTATAATATTTTCTAATATAATTATCTAGCACGATTGATTTTTCCACAGGTTCAATCCAGAATTAATGATACCTGGATTCTTAGACTTCAAGTCCAACTTTTCTTCGTACGAGACGTACCTTAAAACTCAGAGGAAAGCTCTAGATTATGTGAAGGCGTCTTGTAGCAACGCCGATTTCGCAGAGTACCTGACGTGGTGCCACGGGAACAAAAACTGCAACCGGTAAATACAATCAATTGACTCATCCAATCTGTAAAATTAAAATTATTTTCTGTAGCTATTTCCTTTTATAATATTGTGTATTTGGTGTTTTAATAAAGTGTTATTATATTTCAAAAATATTAACTGATCATTTGGAAATTAAATTATAAGATAATTGGCGTCATGGCGTTGGTTTCAAAACTTGAATTGGTATTATGAAATGTGTGTGTGAATTCTTGCAATTCACACAAAAATCTTGTAATTCATACACACCTGTTACAAACGTGAGATTGAAAATTCTAGACATTAATGAAAATACCAATATAAATAATATATAATTATAAATGTTTTATAAACCCTATAAGGGTTGTCCTAAAGAGTAAAGACTAATTTCGGAAAACATAAAGTTGATACACATTTTATATCACGATAGTTTGAATATTCAATATTATGTTTCACTTTTCTTTTAAAAGTATGTACTCGCATAATTATATTCACCATAGATTGTTTGCACCCACTTACTTAACACTACAAGTACACTTGTTAAACTGAATTCACCGTGACACAATTCACACCGAGCTTATACTCGACAAGTCTCTTACTCGTATTACTGATATATTTAAGTACCACAAAATTATTTATTTTTTAGGTTGCAACTGGCTGATTTTCTCTCGAAGCCTATGCAACGGCTGACGAAGTATCCCCTTATTGTGCGCCGCATAGTCGAGAATACTGAATCAGATACACAGAGAGCAAAACTCTCTAAGATTGTAAGTGCCTATTTTTTCAAGTTTTAATTAGCGTAGTCTGTTTATTTTTTCATCAAGTCAAGGCGTAAGTAAGTCCTTAGTAATGCTGATAGATAAAAACAGCAATTGAATGTAGCAAATAGTCATCCTACTTGATATACTCGTATTATGCTAATCAGCTATACGGTTTGTCAGTATAGAATAATCAATCTGACGACACTAGGCCTGATGGTAAGAGTGCTAAAGTCCGACTGGTATTCATATACTAATGACCATCGAAATTCAGGCTATTATTGCCGCATCTACCTGAGTCTACCTGGGCGCGAGGATTAGCCTATACTGACCTCGGTGATTCTCTTATGTGGCACACTGCGACGGATATTTCAGCAGTACTTATCGAGGTCGCTGTGCTGGTGAATATGACTAGCAATTTACATGTTGCAGTCAAAAACATAAAAAGTAGACAACACTTGAGTGGCTCCAGGCCAACCTTTACTTTATTCTAAATATTTCATGAATTGTTTAGGAATCTATATCGACGGAATACATGCAGTATTTAAACCGATTGATTCGCCAGCGCGATGAACTGAACGCCGTAGACGACCTCTCGGCGAGCATCGAACCTTACGAAATTGTGAGTAGGGCTTCCACTTACTGCCATGTGATACGCACATAGTTATAGGTAGCCTTATAAATGGCAGACTCCCCATACAAACGCCTATATCCCTAACCTGTAAGTGGTAAAGCCACGATCGGCCGGATTGACGAGAATGTGCCAGTGTCTCACAGAATAACCGCGTGAAGTATCAGTTTTGATGTTTCGTATGGTGTATGAGATTACAGGCAGCCTGTCTCCCACTACCCACCCTCCCCTATTCCCCACCACCTATATCTTTCAAAATCGGCAGTGCGTCTGCAACTCGTCAGGAGTTGTAGGCCCCGAGCGGCTGTGGACAGTTTCCTAATGACCCGTTGCTCATTTGCCACTTTAATTTTATAAAAACATGCGCACAAATGCGGCTGTGCTGCCATTTATAGGCTCCCTATTAGATGTAAGTTTCAAAAAGTCTTCCCAAAACGCACAGTATTATATTTTTTAGTATTGTTAGTTTGCAATTTATCGAATTCCGCCCATAATATACTGCAAGGTTGTAATCATCGCGATGGATTTTTTCTGGCATATAAATATTAATTATTTCAAATTAGTATTGTTTTTTTTTGTCATGTTTGGGATTAATTTATTATCGTCTATTTTAAATGGCTTTTTGAAAATTACTTTTAATGTTGCTATATATGTATTCTGGTAAAATATATTTTTGTGATTATTAAAATTCTTTTTAAATTCTTTTTATATCGAGCATGACTATTTATTGTACAGGATTCTATAGAAAGAAAGTTCCGTTTAGTATCAATTAGTTCAGTTTCAATTTTCTGCAATAATTTTAATTACTGTTATTCACCCTTTTATGGCAATAATTTCGTGCAATATTTTTCTTCTTTTTTTTTCAATTACTCTCCTTGTCTTGATAATATTTTTTGAAAACAATCTAGAAATGACGTAAAGATGGCGTAACGTCGAGCTGGAAAGGCTCTCCTGGAAACCTCTGGTGTTGTGAACAAACTGTTGGAGCAATGCTGAATCCAACCCGTACGGTTCGGCGTGACCGGCGGGCGGGACCAGTGTTGCAAGCGTATCGTAGCAGTTGATCTGTCGCAATACGTTCCAAGAGTGGGATTGCCAGAGGCCCAACAATCCTGCCTCTTCTCTCTCCCATCCACAAAGGCCAGCAACGCTCTTAACGCCTATGTTGAGATTGTTACTGGCTACCATACTTACACCATCTATCCTGAGGTGACGAGGCAGTACATTTGTCACACAGTGCTTGGTAATAAGTTCTGAGTGGCGTTGCTACTGTTCATAAGCAGGAGTGTCGCTGGACACGTCATGAGCCACCTGCTCACCTCGTCACTCTCTTCAAAAACCTCTTGCCCGTTTCCTACCCTCTCGCATATAATGAGAATGCTGTCAAGAATGTTTTCATCGGAATCGGTGAGAAGAATAGATGAAGCTCGAATAATTACGTCATCTTACGGAACGATGGATTGTTTTATGAATATATATTTATTTATTTTGTTTTACATTAAAATCTGTTTTTCCCTCTTTTTTTCCTCAAGTGCATTACTTATTCTAAGTTTATGTATGTCACTGTATTCATCAGTTCCTTGTTCGTCGGTTACAATGCTTAATTTTTTTGAGCTTATGATTGAGTTCTGCACTCGACGGATGTAGCGTTTGGCCTGGACACAAAACAGTCTGAAAATGACTTGTTAAAGGAAGTTTCTTTAATGGAGACAATATTCCTTAACAACTTATTTTCAAAACTGTTCTGTGTAACGAATTTCTTCTAAAGAATTCGACAGGCGTGAATGTGTTAGGCAGTGAATAGTCTTATAAGTGTAAAAAGTAGCCTTTTAATTATAATTAGTAATCAATATTTTAGAAATTATGGTAACAGCAGCTTATATTGTAGCTTTTGTACTAAGTGTCGTAGAAGTAGTTTTAGGAAAGGTAGAATTTTTCATTATAATCGTAAATGTTATTAGTAGGAGATTTCAATGTTATCGTAGAGTAGATTAAATGTTGTAATAGTAGAATTTTCGTAGAGGTAGGTGTTCTGGTAGTAAATATATCTAGTTATTTTAGATGTATTCATAAGTAATGTAAGCAGATGATATATTTTTATACTCGAATAGGTGTAGAAAATTTAGATAATATATTTATCAAATGGTGTGCATTGAGGAAACCACTATAGGGTGGGTTGAGTATTTTACAAGGAAATTAACTTGCAACATTATTGCAAGGCGAACACTTAAAGTCCTCCAATATTAGGAGGAATATTACTTTGCCTTGCAATGATATTCCAATGTTTAATTTAACGGTAAAATACTTAGCCACAGTACCCTATCTACTCGTTTCCACTATTCACCCCATTTGATTATTTAGTTAAATAAGATTGCAATAACTTTTTGCTCAAGGTATTGTTAATCATTAACATCTAATGACTAAGATAAAAGTACAAATTGTATATTTTTGTATAAAACAGAAAGTGTGCTTTGTAATGTGTCGCACCGGGTGGTGTATCGGTTTAGTTCCCGCGCGCGAGTGGTTCCACAGATGGCGCTTCAATAATTTGCGCCGCCCGCCGGCGTGGGATACGCACAAACATATCCGAACACGCTACCCGTGGTATGACCGCCCGCGGGACTCTGCCGCGTCTTAAACAGCAGCCCATACGACACAAGATCGGGCAGAGACACCTGCAATATAACCGTGTAATTAACAATTGGCAAAACACTTTGAGGTCTGTCAAAGCAGTAGACGTTATTATGTCCTGCTCGCAGCGCTCTTCGTGTGCGGTTAACTACACGGCACAACACATTGCCCGCGTCTCGGCCCGATCCTAGCCAAAGCACAAAAAAAATATGTATATTTTGTTTTAGCAATAGTAACTTGGGCTGTTATTAATATTAAGAAACACATTTTGTTAATATTTATTTCAAATATTTGTAATAAGCACCTGTTTAGATTATGATTTCATGATTTAGTTTCAAATTGTAATAATTTAGTTAGCAATAGTAATGTTCAATTGTACTTAAATAATATATATGTTAACCTCGTTATTCCTAATTTGTAACCGGAACTGATTTTTTGTAGTGCGTAATCCACACATGTCAATTCTAGCTCACGTTTGCACACACTAAGTGGCGACATATTGGTCATTTATATGATAAAGACGCGACTAGTGTGTGCAAACGTAACACTACACTGCAAAGTACTGTTCGTCAGTACTTTGCAGTGTAGTGTACCAAACATTATAGGAGTTCAAGGACGAGGACATGGAGAAGGCATTCCGCTCGTTGTCACAAGTTAACTTAAAGGCTCCTATGGTCAATTGTCTGCCCGGACACCAAAGAATGCTCATTTTCCAAGGAGACCTGCGCTTCAGGGATTCCGGGAAGGAGGCAAGGGTTTTATAATCAATAATCTTATACATTTTATCATATTTACAATGTATATGCTTTATTCTGACATTGCTTGCTAAGTAATTAGGTAATTGCTAAAATAGACAGCAATATTTTTTTTCAACAGTAATTATAACATTTTGGATGCATCCGAACACACCTTTCTTTATAAATCGTGTAAATTTCTTATCATATTCACATAAAATGATGATTATTGTAGAATTTTAGATGTCCGGTTTACACACAAAATGTATGGCAGATAACGGATTCATATTATGTAATGTTTAAGCTACTGCGCAAGCGATTGTGCGTCAGCGCGACATGTCGTCTCCGCGAATGTAAATTGTATCGTCTTATTCCATAATATAGAGACGGCTATATGTTATTTTCATTACAGCACGATGTACGTGCGTTCCTGCTCACAGACATGCTCCTCATTTGCAAAAAGAATACGAAAGGACCAGCCAACTATAAACTACTGAGGTAAGGTATTAATGTACAACATTTTAGTAACCTTTGCTGTGCCCCTCGCGTAACTGCTAAAATAGCGAGTGTCACGACATGCTCACGAATGTTACTGGACATGTACACTTTAGAGTAGTGCTTGCGTTTTATCACGTATTCATATGACAATTGAATGCAGCGACAACTAATCTGTGATTATAGGCCCAAATACATGGTTGACAAGTTGGTGTCCTTTCCTAAACAACACAGTCGCGCCAACCGAGATTTCTTGTCACTCCTGTACGTCGTGTTGGATGAAGTGGGTTCCGCCTACACAGCGTTTACGCTTTCGGACCCAGGAAAGGACGGCAACGGTCATCAAGTGACCTTAAAGGTATGAAGACATCCGGAATCCCGACAACATACGGGCCTCATAAGGAAGCCGACGTACACATAAATTACTCAGAATACCTACTGTTATTATATACGTTTCGATGAATTGTACTGATGATGCTCTTGATTATGAAACACTTTTTTATTCTCACTAAAGTTGTAAATATTTTTAGTCACGGTAATCAATTTGAGTTTTTTTTTTTTATTTTAATCCATGAATTTTCTAAAAACGTAGAATGATTTTAGATGTGGGATCAAAAGGTTCGAGAGGCAAAAAAGACATACGACATGGCAGTATTTTACGCCAAGTATCCTTTCCGTGATTTGTCAGAAAAGGATTCTTCGTCGGAACTTGTAAGTTTAGTGTTTGCTCTATTTATTGTGCCGTCCTCACGTCAGCGGCTCGCTTCAGTTAAGAGCGACAATAACAGTCAAAGAATCTTCATTGCACGCTGCGCCGCACAGGAATATAAACCGATACACACATACAAAGGTTTAAGTAGATATTATTTAGACCTAGTTGGTAAGACAAATTTTGTACCACCATGCTTGCGGTATAAAACTAATTTAACAAAAAATCGTGTCATTTCTTGCTTAGATCACTCCAAGCAAGCTAATCTTCATTTGATCCTGATACTAGAATTCCTCTACTTAAGGGATAAATAGTAGAGCAAATAAAAATAGCTAAAGCAAATTATTCCAATCAAATTAGAATGCTAAGCCCTAAGGCAAAAATATACTCATATGCACTGTCACGCCTTAGTTATTCACTCAATTTAAAAACATATAATTTTTTATTTCGTTTCTTTTAAATAATTTGTTTTTTTCTTAGATTTTTCTGTTAATTAACCAAACCCATCCTTCATTTTTCTAATCATTTAATATTTTGCTTTTTAAATATAGGTAAGGTAATCATGATTTGTAATTAATAGGCATAAGTAGATTTTAGATTGTTTATAGAAATTGTTCTGACTAGAGTTAATAATTAGCCATAAAATTAGTTGTTAATTCATGTAAATACCTTTTGTGTAGTGTGAATTATTAAAACAGCTTTCTACGGCCCGTGATGAGCACGGGTCGAAGGCTTGTACATGATGATGTTCACGACTGCATGTTGTCGCGAGTTAACACGGGATATTCCGTCACTGGCCGTGGAAAACCGCGTCAAAGTAGTGGCCAGACTGGCATACATTATAACACGCCTGTATCATTAGTTTCTCCTTCTCTATACATACTATCTTAGTCTATTATTACACAGTAGTATTGAATATAGGTTACATGTGGATATCCACGGTGCTTTCATAGAATGCTTTCCATATAAAAATTGTGTGGAGGACCTCGAACCACGGAAGAGTACACTCAGAAATATTTACAACTGATATTTTTCGGTACAGAAACATATTCGCCATCTGCGAGAGCCGAAAGTGCTTTGAACGATGCTCGTGTATTGGGATTTGGGAAGTATTCCTCTTTGGTGCGGAGTCATCTGCACAACTCCGCAGCAAGAGAAGTGCACCGTGGGATTCTACATTTCTGTTTGAATATATTGAGCTATACAAGTGCAATAGATGTCTATAGGAAATCTATGTGTCGCGGTGGAGTATACAAATGCAAGACGGTCTATTGATAACGCCGGCGTGTTTTCTTACAAGTTGAAAGCAGCAAGCGAGGAAGACACAGTAGACCGCGACGCCATGGAGCGCATGGCGACCATGCTGCACGGCACTATGGGCACCTCGTCGGAATACGAGTACTCTAACTCCATGATCACAGACACTGCCGCGGGTACCTTCTTTATTTTACTCAAATATGACCAATTCACATAAGTTGTCGACAGTGAAAATCATCACTTTTTTAATTTGGAAATTTAAGAAGATAAATAATTAAAATATTATTTTTAAAACATTGAAAGACCCTATATGGTTTGATGGAAAGAACTTATAGAATAAAACTGAAGATTCTAAAACTCTGCTCGCCTCTATACGACGCATCGATCAGGGCCAGAGTGGTCGGAGTCTGACATAGTTTTGGATGTCAGACGTAAAAAACAGGTTGTATGATAATCCAGCAGGGGCAGAAACGCCAGGACCGGCCCGCTCTCGCACCCCGACGATGCAGAGCTTGCGGAAACAAATGGCACGGGGATCTACAGGCGATAGTTCGCGAATATCCAGCTTACAACAGTCACTAAGGTGAGGGGTAATCGGCTTCATTTGTATCGAATTATGCATCACCGCTTCAAAATACTGGGTGAAATAAATTTTATTCCAAATTCAATTGGTATTAAATTATTGCTACATTGCTACATACCATCAGATCATCGCTTGTCGTAAAATCATTTAAAATACATCAATCATAAGTGTACATGTCCAAAAATTTGAATATTTAAATCAATTTAATCGCGTAACCTAATCGTTAAGTTATTTTTGTAATAATACTGTAAATATTCAGAATTTATTTAAATTTGTGAATAAGGACATAAAATATAGATTATAGAACGTTTTTCATCTGGGATAAAGGTTTTGTTGGTAGGTAACAATTCAACTCTTTTTGCAGCGAACAAACTACTTACCTTTTAATTATTTTATGTATTATTGACAGCCTCTGTGACGCAGTTGGTAAGACGCCGACTATGAAACGAGAGGACGCGGGTTCGAACCCCGCACCGATACGAATGTTTGTGTGGCCCACAAATATTTGTGTCGGTTCTGGGTGTTGGTGAGACCGAAAAGTCTCTTGTAATTTCTGATACCCACGACAGAAGACTTAATTGATCCTTATGTGGGGTCAGGACTATGTATCTGACTGTTTTGTGTATTTATTTATTTATCTTTCATATTTCTCGTTTAGTTTCATTTCACTGTCTGTTTGGGTTTTTGTTGGGGGCGGAAATCATGTATTCACTTTTATCTTTCTTTCCATATCTTTCTAGTTTAATATTTTTACTTGGAGTGGCAGTTGCAGTCTGATTGGCTACAATGATTAAGACATTCAATTTCAAATAATCCAAGATCGGCTGTATCCACAGTGCATCGGGCGACGAACCCCAACCGGGTCCGAGCAAGCCGGCGCCTAAAGCCAGCACCTCCACTGAAGCTGCCATCACCACCACTCATGTCTTGCCTATCAAGCCCAGTGACGATGGTAAGCCCGGTTTCATTATCTTGGACGGTTCTTCGGCCATTTGCGGAGAAACCTCGATAAGTCTATGTCAATTATGATTTATCTATACGTAGATTCTAGGTCGTGTCATTAGCTGACAAACTTCGAGTGGAAACCAGTATTGCAGCTAGTAATAACTTTCTTTTTTCTGTCGATAGTCATTTATGTGGTAAAAAATCTATTACAACCCTTGAACCCCTTCACTGCTAAGGCATTATGATGTGGCATAATCATCATCATCATATCAGCCACAGGAAGTCCACTGCTGAACATAGGCCTCCCCCAAGGATCTCCACAATGACCTGTTGGAAGCGGCCTGTATCCAGCGACTTCCTGCGACCTTAGTCAGATCGTCCGTCCACCTTGTAGGCGGGCGTCCGACATTTCGCTTGCCTAACTATTCTAAATCGTATGCTCGACCGTAGAGAAGGTCCGTGCCCTGCAGTGGGACGTATATAGGCTGATACAGCATATTTATATTTTAATTCAATGAAATAGTATAGTTATTAATTTTGACATTGTATTCATTTATTATTAAAATCAGAAATCATTACAATTTGGTTTTTTTTAGTCTCTGAACATGACAACAGAGTTTATTTTTTGTTACATACTTTATGCCAAATTACGAACGACTGTTGTTTCAACGATGAAATACAACTTAGTATACGGGAACGTAAAAGTGTAAAAACACTAGGTACATGTTTATATTTTATTTTAGGAGTCACTTCGATCACGGTGAATATAGTCAGTGAGCCAGAATCGGAAACTGTGGAGGTAGCCGACTCCCAAACGGCGGAAACGTTGCAATTGTCGCCGACAACGCAACGCTGTCCGACCTCACAACGCTCCCCATCGCCGCAACGCTCGCTGACACCCACTCCGCAACGCCCCCCGATGCTGCAACGCTCGCGAACTCCACAGCCGGTCAGTCATCCTTATCCATACTATCATAAATTTGAAAGTAAATAAATAAATGCACCCAACAGTGTCATACATAGTCCTGAACTCACACTAAGATCGAGTCTAGTGTCGTGGGTATCAGGTAGTTCCTGATAGTTAGAGAGTCTTTTCGGTCTCACAAACACCCAACAGCAAAGTTACTCTGTGTGTCTGATTTTGATTAATTTTGGTACAGACATAGACTAAATTTTGATTGAGAGAAAAGGGCTTGAAGGGATTGAAATAAGGGATGAAAGTTTAAGTTTAGTGTAACTGGAATGGTTGGGATAATTAGTGCAGAGGACGGTAGTCACGTTAAGTTTAACTACAAAATATACAAACAGCGAAATAATACATGTAGGGAATAAGAGAATGTAGAAATATCTGCATCCGGGCAAAGCTTGGCCGGGCTGCTTATTTATTTATAATATAAGGCTTTTACAACAATTATTAATGCCATACACGTATATGTCAGGGCATAAGTATTAGTTCATGTGTATTTGTCTTTGTAATTATCATCAATATCATAGCAGGTTATTCTAACTAAACAATTAGATATTTGATCTATCACCAGCAGCTAATTTCTTTACGTAACTAACGGCGTAAACTGTTATTTACCATTTATTGTAAGACTTTCGGGCCAAAGTGGAGTAAGTTCAAATACTCTTTTGGATCAGCCCATATACGTCCCACTGCAGGGCACGGGCCTACTCTACAATCGAGAGTACGATTGAGAGTGGTTAGGCCATATAGTCCACCACGCTGGCCTAGTGCGGGTTGGCGGACTTACATACCATATAAATTCTTATGAATCGCTATGGTATGCAGGTTTCCTCACGATGTTTTCCTTCACCGTTTTAGTGCGTGGTGATTGACTATCAATACACACATGACTCCGAAAAGTCAGAGGCGTGCCCTGGGATTTGAACCCGCGACCACCGTGCACATGTTGGCAGCCGCGTCTGGTCCGTTTACCAACAGGCCACCACGCACTTTTAAAAAAAACTCTTCAAATACTCTTTTACTTTCCGATATTTCCGTACTGCTGGGGCGGCAGGTGCTCGACGAAATGCAAAGATTATTTATTATATATTAAGCAAGGTGGAATAAATTTAATCTGCCGGCTTATTTCCTCGACAAATCGCATTTTACGTTCTACGATCTAATTTTGTATATTAAATTTTTATTAAGCTTGAGTAATAAATTGAACAGAGATTTTAATTATTTAAAAGTAAACTATGCATATACTGTGGGATGACGAAATCTTTTTTATTTGTTTAGTTTCAGATGTTTTTTGTTAAATTCTACTCAATCCATTAGTCTGAAACAATTAATATTTTTTAAATTAAATAAATACCCAAAAATTACACACACAAATCATAATACAGTGAGGTAGACGTCTTCTACAAAGGGTTTTAGGAAATACAACAATAGTTTGCTTTCAGACCATACTAAAACTTAGACTAGATATTTGTGGATCGAAACCGTGGCCTCATGCCTCATAACTAGATTTCATAAAATACAGATCAAATTCAACCTGATACCACGTAGGTCCTCGACATTACTGCCTTTGTATGTCTCACACTGAGTATTCGTCCTCATAGCCGAAGTTGGTGATGCAACAAAGAGTGATGCCAGCACGCAGCGCCTCCGCGGGGCACACTCTGCGAGTGGAGACCCAGGGAGTGCCAGGCTCAGTGCACAGCCTTCCTGACATCGGCGTGGAACCTCCGGCCTCGCCTTCGCAACCTGTGCAACCAAGGTAAAAACCAAGCAAGTCACCAATACTTATAAAGTAGTCAACAGCTACACCTCTTCGAAAACATGTAGCTGAAATGTTTTGACTTATTGGAATACAATTGTGAATAAAGAATGATTTCATCGGAATAACTCCTAATCATTAACTTTTAAGATATTCACAGACACATTCTTCTATATTCATAGAACTGCCTAAGAAGTAAACAATTTAAATAATTAAATTTAGCGGTCACATCACGATGTTAATCAACCACCAAATGTACACATCCATTTGTAATTTCCTAGCCCACCGCTGACAGCTTCGGAGAGACTGTACCAGTACCATCGAGAACAGTTGCAGAAGAGACGGCTTGCAGCTCAGCCGCAGTACCTCACTCCCGACCACCGCGGCATCAGCTACCCGCCCGCCAGCCCTACACGGTAAACACTTACTATAATCTACCTGCCTTTATTCCTAATCACACAGGACGTCTATTCAACCAAGTTGCAAGTTTGGCTTATAAAGTTACCACCGCATGCCTGACTAACGTGGTCTCTCTCTGAAGAAGAATTTATTTTAATAATAAAACTTCATTCCACAATTGATGTTAGTACATTAACTATGGCTATAAATATTTAGCAATAAGTTATACCACGTCTTTTATTCATAGTGCGTCGCTGAAACGTGGGCTGGCATTCTCTCACTCCCTCAAGTATCCACCTCTGTGCAAAATGGGGCACGTGCAGAGCCAGTCCCAACCACAGCCCGAACCGAGCACCAGCACCACTCCGACAAAGGTGAAATCTAATTATTTTGGCTGTAGTTAGATGAGTAAACGAATAATATATAACGGTCAAATGGAGTAAATATATGTGGAGGTGTTCACACCATATTGGATCTGCTGCTTGCCTTTATCTTGCTTTACCTTCGCAATACGAAGTTATTTTACCACGCGCCGCCTACACTAGAATAGGTTAGACTCTAGCTGCTCGAGGCTCAGATATTTACCTGTCTCCCGCCAGTACATATTCTATCGATATAAGAATAATATTCAACTTACAATCAGATAGATACATTACAGTCATCTTGTTGCAGGTCAAAGAAAAACCAGTAGAGATGCAGCCCGTTAAACCCGAAAAGAAATCTATTCTTCACACTGCAAAGTAAGCATATATTTTTGTTTTCAATAATTATATTTATTTCTATTATTGCTTAAATTTGCTGTGGGAATACCTAAACTTAGTAGGTATAGTTAAATTAAATTTCCCAAATTGCCAACAGCGTTTCTGAATCAAAAGAACAAGCTTTTTAAATGACCTGCTGATCTTCGTAATTTTTTTATGAATAAATATCAAATATTGAAAGGAATAGGAAATTAATTTAAATGTATTATTTTCATGAATACTTGCCATAAAAGACTTTCCATTCGTATTGTTTTAAAGTTATAGTTGCGAGTCAATCTTATTTTGCAGAATAATCGTTTGTTCATTCTTTAATTTTGATGGATTCGTGACACAAAGTATCTATCAAGAAATCTATCTAAGCTTAGGGGGTGAACTTAGTAGAACTTTGTCTGCAGATCGATTATTTTTATTTTCTATAATAGAATTTTGAAATAAAGAAAAAGATATTCAGCCGTTTTTTCTTATCAGGTCTATCATTATAACGATAATACGGAAAATGTAAGTAAGAATGCATTATACATATAACTACTCTAATTTCAGGAATAAGCAGATGAAAATTGATATTTTAGCTTCAAGAAAAAAAACATGAAATATAAATTGTCGTGTGTTCACCAAGAACAGGGAGTTGCTGGAGACAGGCCGCTTTCGACAGATCGCTGTTGCAATCCTTGGGGAGGTCTATGTTCAGCAGTGACGCCCTATTATTATTCCTATATTCTTTTGCAGTTTTCCGTATTGACCCTTCTATTTCCTCTTTCTCCAAACAGCTTTGGACACAACTTGTATTAAAATAAATATTGGGAAATCCGTCTTATGAGTATACGCCATTTTATGAAGCTTTTATACAATTAAAAAACATTGTATTAAATTTGTTTATGATAAATACTATTTATAATTGTTACAACAGCTTAAAATATTTATGTTAATATAATGACGCATTAATAAAGAACCAAAGTACCAACTTACAAGCTTTTATTGTGACAGGAGTAAAGAGAAGAGTCAGTCGAAACAAGTACAGCCAAATAAATCAACCGAAAAAGATAACGAACTGAATGAGACCCATGATTATCAAATAATGACTGAACAAGAAAAAGAACAAATCGATAATCAGACTGAGAAAAAAAACATCCAAGACGATAATGACCCACAAAAACCTGAAAACAACACTGGAACAGACAAAGCTGATGGACATGAGCCAGAAGATATGGATAAAGAGAAAAAGAAAGGACAAAAAAAAGATAAACGACAGGATAAAGAAAAGGAGAAGGATGGGCGAGATAAACGAGAGGGTAAAGAACATAATGATGATAAACAGCAGGGTAACGATGGTGATAGAGGTAACGATGGAAAACAAAACAACACAGGTGACAAAGATAATAAGGATGACGGCAATAGAGATGATGATAAGGACAAAAAAAGAAATAACGACAAAAAAGATGAAAAAAATAAAAAACAAGATAAAAATAAAGAGAAAGAAAAGAAAACCGAAAATTCGGAGGAAGATCCAAAAGACAAAGGCAAAGGTAAGGGACGTGGGAAAAAATCTATCAAATTAACAGATAAAAAGGAAGACGTTGTTCAAAGCGAAGAAGAAAATAAAGTACTACAAAAAGAAAGTGTTACGAACGAAGACACAATAATGGTTCAAAGAGAAAATCAACCAGCAATACAGGCAACACATCGGAAGTTACAAAGAACTCCAATCGCAGATAAATATGAACTTATTCCAAAAGCAAAGATTGAGGAAAAATTAAATGAAATAATGAGGACAAAACAAGATGAAGATAAAATTGAACCCGCTCATGATTTAGAACAAGAAAACCTAGCCGGAGTCGCAGCGCCCGAACCCATAATAATAAGCAGCACGACAACGTCGAGTACAACTGAACGCCAATGCACCGGCTGACGAAGATTCTGGCAGCGCCTGCGCAGATGACGGTCAATCAAACGATCTCTCCTCAATCTGTGGCATCGTTGGTTCTCCTAAATGATGGCGCTAGACCCAATTGTCTTTGAACTGATCTAGTTCTGTGCAGTGAAGCTATTGTAGTCGGTCATACTATAATTCTATTTTGTTATCACATTATGAAAAACGTTTGAACGTTTTCAAATTTGTCCTGTGACATATCTTATTTAGGTATAAGTAAAACGAGTTTTAAAACTGTACATTGGAATACAATTTTATTAATAATTAGTTACATATTTAATGTAGTTATAATTATATTGTAGATTTAATAAATTCTATTTAAATATTTGTATTTCTAAGATATAAAATGTAGATATTCTGAAATATTATTATTATTTGTGTTTTTGCAGATTTAGTCAGATTATTGTGAAAGATAATTATTTTTATATGAAAAAACTCAACTATTTCATGTTTATCAATTTGGGACAATATAACGAACTAATTATCAATGTTTTATATAATATATTTTACTTTAAGGAATGTGGTAAATTTTTCGCTGAACATTTAGGCTCAGTTGCACCAAGTAACTTTGCCAATACCTTTGCCTATGAAACTGTCAATTCCATACATTTGCAAGGTCAAATATATCTCAAATGTATGGCGATGACATTTTCATAGGCAAAGGTACATATTGGCAAAGTTACTTGGTGCAACTGAGCCTTAATGCTATCATATTTTTCTAGTTGTAATAAGTAATCTATCGGACCTTTGTTTTCTTGTTGTCGTTCTAGTATTAATATAATTTAAGCATAAAATGTAATACATCATGTAAATAAGAATTATACTATGGGAATGGCTTTAATCACAATAGATTTTACTATTACGCAAACATTCCAAGTGTCCGTTTTAGATTAAGTCGACTGCTTTTCTAATGTTAATTAAAACATTGTGCCACTATGCATATGGCAGCTGTGATTTTAGCTTTTCTTATTGTTGTGGATGGGATAAATAGTATTAGTCATGATGCCATCGATTCGGCCTGATGCGCCCACTGGTGCCAAAGGATATAATTTCTAATTATTGTATGTACATTTGTTGCGTAGTATTGCGGCCTAATTTGTATAGACTTAAGTGTATTCACTATTCGTTATCATGTATACTCAGTGTCGCGTGATTACTTGAATGTTATTTCTGTCAACTTTGCATATTAAAGAGGTGTTGAACTTATGAATTTATTGAGTTATAATGTACTACATGTTTTAAATGTAATCAATTATTTATCATTATGTTGAACACAAGAATTTTTAAACAGGACGTTCGTGTTCTATCCTCTGATGAACCTAACATCACAGTCGCCGAGGCTGAAAATGTCTAGGAATTCATCATCATCATCATCATCGTTTATCATTACCATAAAATTATTACACACATACACTTTCTAGTATAACTACTATACTATTAAAGTAATATCTCGATGGTTATAATTATTATTATTAAACGCATGTACAGAAAAAATGCAACATAGCGAATTTTCTTACTTGATGTGAATTGTTGGGACACAATAATCTAGGTGTTAAGATTTTCTTAATTTAATCTTGATGGATGATCATAATCGTTTGTAGTATTTTAGGATTTTGGTACTATTGTCAGTAAGTGACTGTAGTTTGATGTATTGCTAAAGTACTTCAGGTTTACTTGGATGTGGTAATATTAATCAATACACTCGTAAAGCATTGACTACTACACATATGTACGTATTTTAAAAAATTCATGGTTTAAGGCTTTAAATAAATAGCGTTAATATTAGACAATGATATACACAATTTGTATATTACTATTTTATTATACTGTACCTTCGTAGTGTTAATGCGTAATAGTGAGTGTCTTATAATAAAATATACAAAGACAAATATTTTAATATTTCAATGTTTTTAGACATATGCAAAGACATTAGATGTTTCGAATAGAATATACACATCGACATTTAAATGTAATATTAACTATAAACGGAGAAGTTACTAGACCTTTATAACCACAATACATTTATTGAATCACATCACCACCAATAAAAGAATTTTAGAATTAGCCCCAACGATTTCATAAATTTCACTTAATATTCTGATCACCTCTACAAACTGAGTGACGAGCTTTTTCCTATAAATACTTTTCGATGTGTGTATACCTTTTATAATTATAAGCGGTAGATATTGTAAATATTAGTGGGTAGATGTTCCTGTTTTAACTGTGAGCATCACTGGTTAAGCACCAATAACTCGGGAAGAGTTTCTTCGAGAATCGTATGCCATTATCGCATTGCATAACTGCATAAATAATCTTGTTCTGAAAAATATTTACACGACGCGACTTTCTTATATCCTTACAATAATCTTCGAGGTGAGAAACTCTTCCCGTTTGAATGGGGCTTTAATTATACATATTTTAAACATAATATTATCTATTATTATATGAATGTTAGTAGTCATTTCACAGTTACTTGCAGCAATCTTGCATCTTTATATAATAGACCTTGTTTAGGTTAGATCATTTATATAAATTGTAATAAACAAGTTAAGTAAACACGAGATAGTCAGGAATAAAATGGTTCTTCCCGAGAGCGCCGAACTGAATTTCAACAAAAGTCGACCGGGAAGCATAAGCCGGCAACAAATTCACAACCAACAATCAGTCACTAGCCAGCGACAACTCTCAAACACGAACCAGCCATCAGAGAATCAAAACTAATCACCTTGCTCCAACACCGTCATCGCAATCCGCAAGTACGGATGATACAGAAGCTGTTGAACAACTGAAAACACATCAATCACAAAGCCATTATTCCGAAAATACTTGGATTGCGATGTTTATTTTAGTACGTGTTATTTGTAGTATAACTTCATAAAGTTAATCATTTTCAGACTTCTATTTTATGGCACTCGTAGTGTTATTGTTAAACAGTTGTATGTGTTTCATACTTAAAGATATATGTGTGTAGATTTTAGTTTAACAATCTTGTATTAACTTCAAAACGCTGTTGTAGTACGAGAAATTGTAGCTCGTCTTGATTATGTATGTGTTTATAATCGTCAATGTAACCGAATATGTGTTTCTTGAATTCAATAAATAAGTAGATGTGAATACTATTGTTTCATTTATCGCATACCCTTACTTTACATTTATTTATTTCACATCCAATACGTAATAACATACATGTACATACATTGCCATATCTGCAAAGATTTTAGGCGAAATACTAGTAGTAATTAGACAGACTACTGAACAGAGTAGTAATTAGATAACAAAACGTAATATTTTGAATTAAACGGCTTTAATTAATAAACACAAAGTACAAAACACATGCATATACTTCATTGTAATACTATCTGCAGAGATTGTCGCAGCAATTCCCAGTAGGAGTGATACGAAAGATGCGATTTTTTCGATCCTTTGCATAAACTGGTCCAGGCTTCGCCCACACTCCTTGCTTGATGCACGGGGCCCATAACGCTACCAACAACACTACTAAAACGAATCCATAAACCATGATTATCCATCAGATTGTCTGTGAAACACCAGCTTGCGCAATTTCCATTGATAAAGAGTTCATATGTAGGAATTAAAAAACAGCAATAATAATGTCGAAATGGACGGTAAATACTTTCAGACAATCAACAATTTACATTGTGTCGAACATCGGTGTCGAATATGTTTTATTACAACCGGTTATGCCTGACAGATGTCACGATTCAATTCATAGAGTACAGTATTCTGTTATGATAAGATTAGTATGCGTAGAGATTAAATAAAACCTCACCCCAGCTTTTTTATTAGATGTGTATATCGGACGACGACAAAACTTCCAAGAGGTAATAACTAAACATATGTAGATCATTCAATTAGGAGGATATTTACCTATGAGAAATCGCCAGAAGACTTATTAGAAATATTAAAACGAAATAAACATTAATAACATCTCACAAAATAAGAATGAGCGAATGGTCGTACTTATTATGACGATTATGAGTACATAAGTCTTTAACTTGTTCAACTTTTTTCCCCGACAACGATATCTCCCGTACTCGGGTCGCAGTTTTTTTAACAGTTTTTACCGACTTTAAAGGGGAGGTTATTAATTAGATAGTCGTTTAAGGTATGTTTATTACACGATAATGCCGGCAACCAGGAACCGACTCTTATTTCAAATTTGGGGAGGGGAGAAAATAGATACAAATGTAAATATTAAATATGTGTATATCCGGCAGTACTTAACCGATTATTCTGCTTCTTCTTCTCTTCAGCCACAGGAAGTCCACTGCTGAACAGTGGCGGCCTTAGGGGGTGGGCCCGGGGCCTCGCTCTTGCGGCCTGGCGCAACAAGCCAAGCAAATTTTAAGTTAATAAAAAAATAAAAACCGGCTGCAAAACAAAAAAAAAACACTATAAAATAAAAATATCACTGCAAACCAAAAAATAATATTTATTACATTGTAATTGTACATGTTGAATGATTAGCTTATTATAATTTGCTAACATGTAGGAGCTATGCCTTATATTAATTTAAATAGCTATATGTTTGGTACTTGGCGATCCGCCTTCAATATGTTACGCATGTATTTTGATTTGTTGGCTTGGCAAGCCAATATCAGCAAATTAATCAACATGTAAAAGTAAAATGAAATGAATATATTTTTTCCTTTGCAGTGGTATTTTTATGATTATTTTTTACTTTATAGTGGTTTTTTGTATTGAAGTCTATTTTTATATTTTTCATTATAAATTTTAGTTATTTGTATTTTTTTTAGTTATGATAGGCACTTAAATGACGAAGAGATGGTCCCACAAGGAATATGTTCTTTCCGATAAAAAAGAAATCGCTAAAATAGGGTTAAAAGCTGCCGAAGATATTGAGTATTTACGTGTATTTTAAGTTTGCACCCACCCTCCCCTCGCGTTTACCTCTTTTTCTCCCTCCCACTGTAGCTAAACTTTTATAAAGAACCTAATGCAAAAAGAACCATTGGAATCCTACAAAATTTTTAAGAGTTCACCTTTCCAGGTCCAAATAGACCAGGAGCCAGTGACAGATTCTCATGACCAAGTTCCTCCCAATCGAAAATTCGTGAAATGCATTAGGGACTTAATACTATGAATACTCCCGACCGTCAGCTGCGACTCCGTGGGTGGGGCGGGCAGTGGCAGCCTCCCACGCATGGAGAAAAAACAAGTTTTTTCAGTCATTTCCTCCCATTTGAAATTTTGTCAGATTATAGTTAACCTAGTATTTTGAAGGAAAAACAAAGTCAGCTGGCCATAACATGGTGGATTATACGTCAGCTGACTGCTTGAACATGAAAAAAAAGAATATTTATTCAATGATTTCCTCTCAACTAAAAATTTACCTGGTGATCGTTTATATACTACTATGAATGAAAATTAATGTCAGCTGGCTGTATCTCAGTGGAAAGTTTGTCAGCTGGTACCTTGAAATGTGTAACGCAGCAGCATCTATCACCTATTGAATCTTATCAGCTGACGACTTTTCCCTTGACTTATAGCTAGCTGATTTCTTTCATTATTTACCAGAGTATGTTAACAATCCTCTTATAAATTTTCGTCCGAGAGGAAATAACATTTCTTAAGTTATTCGTCAGTGTGCTTGATTTGACTGTTTTGATAACAAATATGAAAGTTTGATAATGGAGGAAATGTTGGTAAGACTAAATTGATTAATGAATAATTAATATTGTAGCATATTTTTTAATTAATTAACTTTTATTTTCATGAGTTGCTTAAAAATAACAATGAAAATCAATCATTTTCATTCTCGCTTTGGCCTGAGTCGCTTTCATCTCTCTCTGATTCATAGGGAAATTAATAACTTATACAAATAAAAAACGATTAGTTTAGTTTTTATTTAAAAATATACGAAATAAAAACTAATCCGTGGTTTATTTAGTTTAGTTACAATTAAAATCACCTTAACTAACTTAATTTACTTTTCTAAAGACATCGTAGACCATCCTTCTCTCTTGTCTTCTTAAAGTTGGCTGCCGAGCCATGTTATTCGCAGAAAAACAAATTACGTGTAGGTGTAGGAGTACGAAAAGAGACTATGCGCATGCGCGCCGGTGTTTGAGCCGCATTCCCCGCGTGGCACCTCATACCGCACTTCAGTTGGGACTCGAACATTAGTCACTGCGCATTCAATGTCATAGTTCAACTTATGCGCCGGGGACTTTACGCAGTTATGGGTAAAACATCCCCTCCAAGTGTACCTTTTGCTATAACATCGCCTCTGGAGAATATAATTCTAATCCAAAATCTAGCTGCAATATATAAAGAAAAAATAACTTCTGGATCAGCCCATATACGTCCCACTGCAGGGCACGGGCCTACTCTACAATCGAGAGTACGATTGAGAGTGGTTAGGCCATATAGTCCACCACGCTGGCCTAGTGCGGGTTGGCGGACTTACATACCATATAAATTCTTATGAATCGCTATGGTATGCAGGTTTCCTCACGATGTTTTCCTTCACCGTTTTAGTGCGTGGTGATTGACTATCAATACACACATGACTCCGAAAAGTCAGAGGTTTGCCCTGGGATTTGAACCCGCGACCACCGTGAACATGTTGGCAGCCGCGTCTGGTCCGTTTACCAACAGGCCACCACGCACTTAAAAAATAACTTAAGAAATGTTATTTCCTCCCGGACGAAAATTTATAAGAGGATTGTTAACATACTCTGGTAAATAATGAAAGAAATCAGCTAGCTATAAGTCAAGGGAAATGTCGTCAGCTGATAAGATTCAGTAGGTGATAGATGCTGCTGCGTTACACATTTCAAGATACCAGCTGACAAACTTTCCACTGAGATACAGCCAGCTGACATTAATTTTCATTCATAGTAGTATATAAACGATCACCAGGTAAATTTTTAGTTGAGAGGAAATCATTGAATAATTATTTTTTTTCATGTTCAAGCAGTCAGCTGACGGATAATCCACCATGTTATGGCCAGCTGACTTTGTTTTTCCTTCAAAATACTAGGTTAACTATAATCTGACAAAATTTCAAATGGGAGGAAATGACTGAAAAAACTTTTTTTTTCTCCATGCGTGGGAGGCTGCCACTGCCCGCCCCACCCACGGAGTCGCAGCTGACGGTCGCGGGTATTCATAGTATAAGTCCCTAATGCATTTTACGAAGTTTCGCTCGAGAGGAAATAATTGACCGAAATTGTAGCTGGCTCCTGGACCAAAAGATATTCACCTGATCATCACCACATTTTTATTTGACCAAATTACAAGCACCAGCTCAAATCAAATCAAATTCAATCAAAGAAAAAATTATCTAAATCGTAACACCCAGTACAGAGCTATGAGATAAAAAAAACATAAAAAATAACAGTCGAATTGATAACCTCCTCCTTTTTTTGAAGTCGGCTACAAATATAGATGTTTAACTATATTTTGTTCATTTAAAACTTTTGATTTTAAACAATACCACCTTTCGCATAAAATAAATTCACGAAGGGTAAAGGGCCTCGCAAAGACCTGCCGCCCGGAGCCTCGCAATGGGTCGGGCTGCCGCTGCTGCTGAACATAGACCTCCCTCAAAAACATTCTGTATCAGCCCATATACGTCCCACTGCAGGGCACGGGCCTATTCTACAATCGAGAGTACGATTGAGAGTGGTTAGGCCATATAGTCCACCACGCTGGCCTAGTGCGGGTTGGCATGGTTCAAAAACACTAAAACAGTTGAAAACATTTTGTTTTGCTATAAAAAGCTAGATTAGTATGCCATTCGCCTGATGGTAAGCGATACGACCGCTCATGGACAGTAACCATGCTTGGCATTCCACTGCGCTCGCTATCCTGAGACATAAGATGTTAAGTTTCAATATGTCCAGTAGTTACTCTAGCTATAATGTCCTTCAAACCAGAACATATTACATAACAGGGCGTTTCACTGCTGTTTGCCGGGAAACGAATTGGGAATTAGCCATTGAAGTTCTTCGCGAATGAATGCTGAAGTATTTGTTATGAATGTGAAACTGTAACGTACCGCGTGGCAAGAGGACTTTAATCTATTCAAGTCATTGAATTGAAGTACTGAAAGAGATGAAGAATTTTCAAAATATCCGAATATACATGAGCAGTAACGTAAAAACTACTCTCCAAGGATTTCTGTTGCTTCAGTTAATTATTTTATTACCTACATGCGAATAACAAAGAGCAAGTAAATTTAAAGAAGGTAAGTCTTTCTGGTACATATTAGAGTAAGTGAAGAAGATTTTTTTTTTTAAATGTGCTTATTTTGCGGTAAGAAATTGAATGAAGAACATGAGAAAAGTAAATCCTTAAATTCTCGCCGGAAAATATTCAAAGTTGATGCTCGAATCGAATTCGAAAATGATTTCGATGACCGTTGATGCTGTGGATAAGCAGCATAACGATTGCTATAATTTCTTCTTGAGACATATCACTGGGGGTCGGTCATCCTCAAGATAAAGCTATGAATATGGCAGTGGAGCAATGCAGTGGAGGAAATAATATTTACTTACATCGAAAATAGCGATGACTGTATCTTTACTTTAAACGATTTGATAAGTTTTTGCATAAATACAACTTTGGATTACATTACAAGGCACTTAAAATACAGTTGAGGTAAAGTAATTAAATTTTTATCATTGATAAATCTGGAGTATCAACATTCATATGCTTAATAGACATTAGACAGTTATTATGAAAGGAAAATATCCACTCCCCATAGGGACATCAGCCCCAGATGCACTTCCTGGGTACTAAAAAACTAAAATTAAATGAATAATTAATCAGGATTCTAGAAGCTGCTACATGAAAAGTTTGCGAAGAAATTGCGCAATAAGAACTATAATTGCCCCAGCCAGGTCGTATGTTTAGATGTTTGTTATAATTTTAACAAGGATATCCCAGAAAACAAAAATTAAAAAAAAAACAGTGTATAAATTCGAGTTATTCAATATTTTTAACTATATTTCTTAAACTTTATGAAAACTCATTTTACAGATAATTTTATGATATGAAATTTTTATCTGAGCTATTTTTGGTAAGACTAGCAGCGTGGACCTAACATAATCTTCCGTCTATTATTTTTAAAAGTAAGTAATAATATCGCAGATTGAAACAAAATTAAATAACTGGTAGAAGGTCTCGATTATAATGTGAGAAGCCCCCTTGCCTAAATGCACTGTTGTGTTCCGGTTTAAAGGACATCGTAGCCAGAGTAGCTACTGAACCTAAGACTTAACGTCTTATATCTTAGGATGGCGAGCGCAATGGAATGCCAAGCATTGCTCTGTATTTCGTGGTGTTCTTTGGTTTTGCTACTGTCCACGAGCGGTCGTATCGCTTACCATCAGGTGAATGGCACGCTTGTTTTGCCATTACTCGGAAAATTTAAAAAAAGTTGAATGTCTAGTGGGCCTCAGTCACAAGTACAGGGTCCGCCTGACCCCACACGAAGACCGAGTCTTGTCTCGTGGGTATCACGTACTACGAGACTTTTCGGTCTTTCAAACACCCAGACCCGAAACAAGTGCATGTGGATGACACAAGTATTTGGTTCGATGAGGGGATCGAACCCACGGGCTCTCGTTTGACGTTTCACAGCCGGCGTCTAACCAACTGCGCCACAGAGGCTGTCAATTAATAGATTCTTTTCCTTCTTGTGACAAGTACTACCACACTAAAATGTTTGTAGTATTGGTAATGATAGACGTTAGAACTTACATTACAGGGTATATCAAGACTGCTACCGAAAACGAAGCCGGGTGGTAATTTAAGCGACTTCAGACACAATGCAACAAAAAATGTTGCATAATGTCTTTATTTTCTTATATATTTACTTCCTTTATTCTTTACAATTTACAATTAAACAACAAAGTAGTATACGAAAATATATTTATTAAAACATCCAAAAATACATATATTATAAAGTTTTCACAACATCGGAGTAAAATGCAAACATCTTATAAAGTAAGGCCACTGTATGACTTACATATTATGTAAAATTATTATCCAACTTGATATCATCAAGTTATAAGAGAAAATATTCAATTCACTTACATTAGATTTTAACCCTCAGATAAAAATCATCCATTAAACAAATTGTTACAACCAGATTGAATATAAAAGTGAAATTGAATAATTTTCGCAAGACAATTATTTGACGATTGGAACATCAGCTCTTAAGGATAGTATACAAGCATAGAGTACATCCAACATACAAAAAACAACCAAGCACCTTAAAAGGAATGTTACAAAAACGCCTTAAATAACCTTATATAACCTTTATAAGGAATGATAAAATATTTCAGCCCACGATAATCACTGGAACAAATGCGAGACCAATTTTTGTTAAAAAAAAACATGTTTTTCAAACACCATTTACCCCTAGCATAACCCATGTAGACCATGTAATCCATTACAAAATAAATTAAAGTGTATAATTTAATTATCTTACATTCGACAAAAACTCAACGCCAGCTTTGTGCATAACATTATTGTATCCAAAAATATTCACTAGCCATGGATTGGACTTTTGTCCGTTAAATCAAAATATTTTTAGGAATGTTCAGCCTCGGTGTTGTGATGGTGTAGCTCTCCACAAAGGTATTAAAAATGTGGCTTTGATATTAAATGTAGTATTTTAAAATGAGAGCCAAAATATGAACGAGGTGAATAGGAACGCAAGTGTAAATAGGCATTATATTTGTTTAAAGATTTGTTGAAATTAATTTCTAGTAAAGTATTAAATACGTAATATTTTATAGTTACAGTGGAGTAGTAGTGTGTATACTCGTGCGTGTCTATTCACCCCGCGTGTAGTTGCGAAGTGTTTAGTTGTTGTAGGTAGAGGCGGACACGTTGCCTCCGTGGCCGGTCCAATTGGTGTGCACGAAGTCGCCCGGCTTACTCAACAACTCGTACGTGTGCGCGCCAAAGTAGTCGCGCTGGGCCTGTGCAAATACACAATATTTAAGTAGAAAGAAATAAATAAATAAATAAATAACACCCAACAGTCACATACATAGTCCTGACCCCACACTAAGATCGGGTCTTGTGTCGTGGGTATCAGGAACTACGAGAGACTTTTCGGTCTCACAAACACCCAGACCCGGAAGAAATATTTGTGGGCCGCACAAACATTTCTCTCGGTGCGGGGATCGAACCCGCGGCCTCTCGTTTCACAGGCGGCGTCTAACCAACTGCGCCACGGAGGCTGTCATATATATTTTTTTTGCCACTAACCTTCCAAAAAAAATTAAGACGTACATCTTAACAGATAACAGAAATACCCCAATGTTATGCATTGCAATTAAACGATTTTCGGATTTTATAGGGATTTATTTTATATATTTGTGTTTATAAAACTTTTAACATTTTATAGAAACTTATATTAATATAAAACTAAAATAGAAAATATGTAAATAAATTTTCTATGTTTTTTTTTTCATAATGATACCAGCTTATCTAAAATCTATCAGTGTAACGTATTTTATACTATGTACGTGCATCCAGATAGCACGTCGTGGCTGCGACATGTAGGTGACCACTCAGCATAATGAAATATGTGTTGGTTATATTTTAAACCATTCTATCAGACTGTCTCTAAAACAGCTATAGTTATTTACATATTCATGCATAATAAAGGATAAAATTTAAAATGGGTTTTATTAGGTTATGGTGTTGACATAGTGAAAATGTCGTCAAAACCTATATTCAATGCGAGCATAAAATATAAATAAATAAATCAAATATAAGGGAGAGATCTGAATTATATCTATCAGCACCTAACTTTTCTTTTATATTATTTATAAATTGTTTGAAGATTTGATTTTGAGATTTGATACATGGATATGAAAATCGATTCTGATGCAATTCAGCTATATTATTTTTTAATCGGCAGACGTTTTCGTTTGGGGATTTTTAATATCTAAACAGCACATAACCTGATGATGGTAAGAGCTAACCAGTTTTCGATGTAGAGCAGACCAGCATACTTCTATCAATCAGCAGTATGCAAATTGCATGGAAGTTTTACTTGCAACTTACCTTCGCACTAATCCAATATTTAATTCAATTCGTACATAACGTAACTATTCCCACATAAAATCATACAGAGTAGTAACTATTAAACACCACTCACCTGCAACAGATTAGCTGGCAGCACTGCGGACCTGTACCCGTCGTAGAATGCGAGCGCAGCGCACAGTGCGGGCGCGGCCACGCCCACCAGCGCCGCCTGCGCCACCACCTGCCGCAGGGACAACTGCGCCGCGCCCATGCGCTCGCTGAAGAACGGCTCCACTAACAAGTTCCATAGCTCGGGGTTGTGGTCGAATGCGTCCTGATATTAAAAAAAATATTGCAATGAACGATAAGACACGATAAACAGTAGCAGAACCAAACAACTTGAATTACAAAGTAATGCTTGGCATTCCACTGCGCCCGCCATCCTGAGACATAAGATGTTAAGTCTCAATATGTCCAGTAGTTACTCTGGCTACAATGTCCTTCAATCCGAAACACAACAGTGCATTTACACTGCTAGTTCACGGGAGAAAGAGACATTGGGGTGGTACCTACCCAGATGGCCTCTCACATATGAGAGATCTTCCACCAGTTTAGTCAGAAAGAATGTGACGTAATCCAAAAAAAAATAGATTTTGGCTCTTAATTATATGACTGCCTCGGTGGCGTAGTTGTACTAAGCTACGGTTACAAAACTGAGGTATCGGGTTCGAATCCCATGTTGGATAAAGTGATAACAGATTTTTTTATTCCTTATCAGCCCAAAGTCATGAATTTGTGCCCGATATGACGATAAACTCGTCAACTATCACATCGTGGGACGGAAAATACAAGACGAAAATAATTAAAGGATGAGTGATTAAGATGTTAAAGTGCGGAAGGACGCAATAGAACGAAACTGCATGGAAGACGAGAGATGACGGACGATGCACGACGAATGAAAATGAATTTAAGACGTTATTTATCAATCTTTGTTTTATTTGACCCGAGACGGAACTATTCCCACATACACTTATTAATGTATAAAGTGCGCGTCCCAAGATATATTATTACTATGTAAAAAGCTATTTTATGAACTGTCTTTCTCACGGTGACGTATAGTAGATTTGGATAGTTGATAAAGTATGGTAATGAGCAGTCACTTATTGTATTATGATAAAGTCGAAATATCCCAATTACGATTACAGTCACGATTACAATCCCAATTACAATTATTCATAATCAATGATTATTTCCTGAAATCTTTGATTGTCATTACATATTTGACATTCCGTACACGCCGCAATATGAGATTACACGGTATGCAGACTGAATGTGCTATTGGCATTGTAAAACCTATGAGCGGCTGTGGCCACTACTGACTCATATTAATAATAAAAAAGTACCAGATCACGATACATCCTCAACTTGGCGAGTTTGACCTTTAACTTAAAAAGCAATTCCTCAATTCTACACCCATAATTAACTATGAAACAAATTATTGTTTTATTACACTGTCAAATTATAAAAACTATTACCTCATAAAACCTAGGTTAATTTGAATATTGAGTATCAGAAAGTACGAGAGTTAAAGGTTTAATAGCATTCAAAGCCAAAACAAATATTTGGCGATCACACAAACATATGCCTCAGCGCGGAGTTGCGCCTGCAGCCTATTATTGCACAAACCTCTTCTAAGGCCCCATTTTGACGGGGAGAGATTTTCGTCTGGAAGATGCGATTGTCGTAAGGATATAACAACCATGTAAACATTTGTCAGAACACGATTATCTGTGGCGGTTATTTCATGCGATAATGACATACGATTCTTGCCGCGAGATACAATCCCCTTGTAAATTTAGCTTAAACGATATGTGCGCTTGTCCGCCTTACAGAGGCCACTTAAATATGAGTAAAAATTACACCATCCAACTAATTGACACCTCCAAGAATCAATCACACAAGCCAATCACGTCCAAAAGCGAAGTCATCAAGTGATCGATAAAAAGAAAACAAACAATATACAACGTGAAATACATCGTGAAAAATATCGCATATTATGTCACGCGGCGTGACTCGTGAGCTCAACAGATAACCTGTTTTTTGTGGTCGTATACACAGTTAATTCATCAAAACAAATAGATAACAATTTTATTTTACTGTTGATGTTTGCATTGTCGAAAACGAACATAAACTGTTTCCTTAATGTTCATAAATTTTATGTTAATTAATACACATGGACAGCATTCTAATGTAAAACATTCATACCTAATGTTACGCCTATACTTAATAGAGGTCATTACTTTCCTTAATGACTTAACACTTTTGCTCCAACCACTTTCATACTCTTCAGGCGTAATCATTCGATAAGCGTACATCTTAATTACACATGTTATTAAAATGAAATGAAAATATTTTATTGAATCTTTAAAATGTTATATATTGTTTAGATTCAGTCACATTTTATTGTCTACCACCTGGTACACAAGGCTATTTTCACCAGAGAAGAAGGGGCTAGAAACTCTAGCGTTGCTCTTTTCAAATCAAGTTTACAATACAGGCATTATACAGGAGTAACAGCTCAGTTGAATTTAGAGCAGTTCATAATTAATCTATAATAAAAAATTATGAATAGTAATATATATACACGGCTAAGTGCAATATAATAAAATAAAATATTTAGTTATATAGTTACATTTTTGGTGCCGAAGCAAACTTGTAAAAGATGATAATTGGAATAATTTACCTTGATGTTGCCGAGGAAAGCGCTCCTGATGATGCAACCGCCACGCCACATCAAAGCAACACTGCCGTAATTCAGCTTCCAGTTGTTCACCTGAAACAAATAATGAATAAATAAATACACCCAACAGTCACATACATACATACACGCATATATGTATAGTTCTAATCCCAAATCAGTTGACTGTTTCACATTCACTAACACCCAGACTTGAAACAAATATCTGTGGGTCGACAAACACTTGTCTCAGTGTAGGGATGGAACCCACAGCCTCTCGTTTCATAGCCGATGTCTAACCAACTACGACACAGTCTGTCAATTGACACAACATTTTAATGCTGTTGTTACCTAGATTTTTCTTCTTGTTTTTATACAGGGTGATATTGAAATACTATGGAAGTTGCTTAAACTCATTTTTTTTTGTCATAATCCTTGGTACTTTTTGAAAAAAGTTCGAGAAAAAATTATAAAAACCGTGACTTTTTTCACGATTTTCGGCAACCCGATACGAGATATGCGGATATTTTTAACGCTTAGCTGACCTTCAATTCGGTTCCGATACTTACATGAGCCGTAAAAAGACTCGTACCTGTAATAGTTGTTCAAAAGCCTTGAAAACTAAAATAGTGATTTTTAATAAAACTACCAGAGAGTATTATTCAAACCTGCAATATTATATGGGGTATATTGCTATCTGGGGTGGTTAGGAACATGTGGTTTAAGTTAAATACAATATGTTAATATCGCCCTATATAATGTAGTGTAGTAGAAATATCAGTATAGTTATACTGACTGAATTCCTTCAATTTGGATTGGACGCAGTAAAAAAACGTGATCTGATTGTTTATCTTGCAACTTTAACTAGGTCATTTTTCAAGCCTTTGTCATCAATGTCAAGGTAGACTGGTTAATGAATGAAAGCAAGACATTTAACCTTACCTTGGCAGCTTCACGGAGCAGCATAAATCCTTGAGCATAAGATATCAGCTTGCTTGCGTAGAGAGCTTTTCGCAAATGCTCCAAGAAATCTTTCTTGTCACCAGTGAACTTGTATGTGGATCCGGGGAGCACCTTACTTGCTTTCACACGCTCATCTGCAAACATTATTTATCATGTGTTGTGTAATCTATTGGGCAGGAAAAAATATTTTTTACGTAATGCGATGAATTGTGGGACGAGCATACAATCCGGCTAAAGGCTAGCAATACGACCGCTCATGGACAGTAGCAAAAAGAAACAACTTATGATATTGAAATCTTATTATTATTATTATATGTATATCACTGACAAGATTTTTTTTATTTATTTAATTGCTTTTTTATTTTGACATCGATCGAGTCGACATATGATTGCAACACATTTAATACTAATAATAATTTTAAAATAATATGCTTTTAAATATTCAAATTCAATAAAATAATGATGATAATTATGAATGAAGACTACTAAAACCTATCAATTACAAGTTGTAATTATGTTGTAATAGCTTAAGATTAGGGTAAGATGCTAAACATTGATTTAATATAGTTATCGTACATGTTTCGCCTGATCCACATAACGACTATACAAAAAAAATTTGATAAACATTTTATTGTGACGTGAAGATTGTGACATGTGTCAAAGGAGATGATATTTCATATTTCAGTGTGTACTAAAAACAAGAAATCAATTCTCATGGTTTTATATTTGCGTGGTAAAATAAATATTTATAGATCAACTAGTGAAAAATGATTAACTCTTTCAATTTGCTGTTATAAGACATTACCTTTAAGAGCTGACAAGCAGCGGGCAAACACTGCTTCTCCAATTAGTGTGACGGGCACTCCATATTCCAAAGCACTGATTCCAGTCCATTTTCCAGTACCTTTCTGTCCGGCTGTATCCCTGATTTTAGGCAGGAGGTAATTTCCTGCAAAATAAATCAATACAAACTTAAGTACCCAACACCAAGTAATTTTAGTAGGTATATGGTACTGGAAAAGTTAATTACCGTCAGTATCCTTGTATTTCAATATATCTCTTGTGATTTCAATAAGGAATGAATCCAATTCTCCTTTGTTCCATTCGTCAAACACCTTGGCCATCTCATCTTGTTGCAAACCTAAGAAACATAAATAGATTAAATAGTCTAAAAAAATATATGCTGGTATCTCTTTGATGATTGTAGTATATATGTTATGGGCCAAGTGATTAATGCAGGCAGTATTCACAATGCCCGGGCAGTATGAATATTGCCGAGCCATATCGGGCCAAGTGTTTAATTACAATCTAAACTCACCTATTTATCACATTGCCAGGGTATTATGAATATGGCTACATGATGATCGGGCAGTGTGATTAATAGCTGATTTTTTACGTGGTGCGCTGCCGCATTTTCGCATCTGCGATGGACCCATGAATTAGAAAGGTTGAATTGATCTGCTTATGTTTAGTTGCTTTTTAACGTCCGAAATATTATCTTCAGAAGAAAATTAGTGTACCTACTTTATGGATCAGTTAGGTCGACTGTGCCCCAAAACTGACTCGGAACACCCCGACTTCACGTAGTCTTTTAGCTACCGACCCTAGAGTGTATATAAAAAGCCGGAGGCGCGGAGGAAGAGCAGCTCCCGCCCGCTGTAACGAAGGATAGGCAACCGTGCGAGCCGTAGCGGCTGAGGCTGGTCGCCGGAGGCGACCAGCAAGCCTAAGCTGCGGAGGTGAGCATGGTTGCCTATCTTTTGTTACGCAAGGGCGAAGGGGCTGAACTTCCCGTAGCGCCGGAGACAATGCAGAAGCTAATTTGTATTGACAACAAGTGTTTTAAGGGTTAGGTTGTTATAATAGATATTTCTCAGGAATGGTTCGTTACCTTTTCATAGGAGTAGTACCAGGGGAAGTGCGACACTCCCTCGACTCCTCCCAACCCACCCCCTCGTGCTGCCCTATTCTAAATTCTACTACTTCGGCTCATTGTTTTGATTTTGATTCGCTTTAAATCACTCTGCCCAATAAGCACTTGGCATTATTCATAATGCCCGGGCAATGTGATAAATTGATTGGTTATAATCATATTGCCTGCTCTTATTGGGCATTATTCATATTGCCCGGGCATGATGAATAATGCCCGATTAATCACTTGGCCCATAACATATATATTATATCTACCTACTAAAAAGGCAATACAGACAAAAGAAGATGTAGCAGAGAAGCTTAAAAAAATACAATATTTCACACTGTATGGAACAAAACCACTATTCAATATTATGTAAATATAAAATGATGACTTGCATTATAACATTAGTTATATTAGGTGTTTATGTATGACTCACGAATCATTAACAACTATGCCGTATTACCTTATCTTCTTGAAATATGAATATTATTACAAATTACACATTTTCTGAAAATTAATCTTCGATCAATTATATACATACAAGGTTCGGAACAAAATCACACGCCAAAACTGGCCGAAGTTGCTTAAACTTATACATTTGAATTTCGTACTACGAGATGTAGCAAAAGATCTTAAGTAATAATTAACTTCAGGTGGCAATAAACCTTCTTCTTATAAATTAAGATTTATTATGATTTGGACCATACTACAATAAAATAAGAGCACAAGCTTATTTGTGCTCTTATTTCTCTTGCCGTTTTTAGGTCGTTACTTATAATCTAGTGTATATTTCATTTAGGAAATTAATTCATTAATTTTAAAAATTAAGTCCTTACCAATAACGTCTTTCATTAAATGGTATGCTTCGCAGATGAGCTGCATGTCTCCATATTCGATGCCATTGTGTACCATCTTGACGAAGTGGCCTGCGCCATCGTCGCCTACCCAGTCGCAGCAAGGCTCGTTGTTTGCCTTGGCGCTGATGGCCTGTATTCAAACTTTTTTGTAAATAAAAGTACACCACTCTACAGCTATTTAAGATGAATAACGACTGTCGGCAGGTCTACAATTGTTTCGAAAAGTACACAAATGAGCCAAAGTATTTATAATGACTTTAAATATAGAAATTAAACTAATTAATCCGATCGAAAAAATATACTACAAAATACGATTTGATTATGAAATTCTAATATTACACCATTTGGTATAGAATAAGACACAGTGGCTATATTTCTCCTACCATTTGACTTTACTAACTGATAGCAAATCAAAATATTTTTGATATTTATGTTTTTCTTGTAATCAATCAGCTATAGAAGAACATCCTTTATAATTTCTCAGTAAAAAAATTAAACTAACAATCATTAGTTAGTTTCTACATACAACAGTTGCACTAACAGGAAATATTGTATGACCTGATAGGATTCATTCATATAAAAATTTGATAACCATATGATGAAAAATTTTAGTTGTAACAGAAAATCTACAATAGGACCAAACTAAACACTAAAACAGACTTGGAATATGGGCTTGATATGCGGCCATGCTCCAATATGACCACCAGGCATGAGAGATGGACCGTAGCGGGCACCTTCTTCACCTCCGCTCACCTGCAATAGAAATATTATTGAAATAAAACCTGTGTTGTAATTTTACAATATTGTATTATTTCCAAGGTTTTTGTACCAATATAGTGGGCAATTACATATATTCTAGAAATATACTTACACCCATGCCAACATAATAAATGCCAGTAGGTGCCAGTTCTTTGCACCATCTCTGTGTGTCCAAATACTGCGAATTACCACCATCAATAATTATATCACCTTTCTCAAGAAGTGGTATTAGTTTCTTAACAAATTCATCTACAGCAAAACCAGCTGAAAGAAAGAATTCATTTTTAAAGTGAACATTCTTTTAACTGTCATAGTTTGTGAATTATATTTATCCTAAAATAATATCTTCCACTGTTGTCCATTCCTTTAGTATGTATTCCATGCAGTAAAGTTATAATTTGCTTTTCCATGGGATGAAAATGAGTGTTAATAACATTAGTATGAATATACATACACATAGATGTGCCTTGTTATTTTTTTTTATAAATCTGTACTTTTATTTAGCCTACTTATATACAGTGTGTAACAAATATGAGTAACAAATCTAATAAATAAATAACACCCAACAGTCACATACATAGTCCTAACCCCACAGTAAGATCGAGTCTTGTGTCGTGGGTATTAGGAACTACGAGAGACTTTTCGGTCTCACAAACACCCAAACCCGGAAGAAATATTTGTGGGCCGCACAAACATTTCTCTCGGTGCGGGGATCGAACCCACGGCCTCTCGTTTCACAGGCGGCGTCTAACCAACTGCGCCACGGAGGCTGTCTAATAAATAATTAGTAGTCCTAACTTATCATAACAATTTATAATTCCCATTTCATAGAAAATAAATCATAGAAAATCAATAAATGGAGCTACAATTTCTAAATAACTAAACAGTGTGCATGGTTATGTGTGACATAACACCTCTGCTTGGAATTCTTATTTAAATACAATAGTGATGCAATGGAAAATATGTATGGACCTTTTCACTTCAATTTTACCTTTGACCAACAACATGACTTTTCTTGGCTTCTTGAGCTTTGCCACCATGTCTTCCAAAGATGTTGCCCCAATAACTTTAGTTCCTTTAGCTTCATTATTCAGGAAGTCTTTTACCTAAAAAAAGTATTTTATATAACAGTGAAAAAGTGGATATTTCGAATACTTTACACATTTATTTTGTTTAGCCTACACAAATAACATGCTTTCTATTAATTTACTGAAGTGCTTACTTTATTTTACTAGTACTTAAAGTGCAAATAAAAGCGATCCTGAATTACCTATGTATGTATTTATGCTTTTTATTATGTATGTTATATTGGTGTATTTTTATGTTTAGATAGTATGAGTATTATCTAGTTTCCTCACTTTTATTTATTTATTTTACACTGCCCTCTCTTTCTTCTTCATTTAAATCCATCCCATGGTTGTCTGTAAGACATTGCTTTAAGCGATAAGACTGCCATTTGTACTTTTTTTTTAAAGTTTCTGTATGTTTTATCTTTTTTTTATGTGTACAATAAAGATTTAAATAATAAATAATAATAATAATACCTTTGACACAGTTCTGTTGAAAGCACAAACAACAAATCCCTTGTCATTCATGTTGAGGATTAAGTTCTGGCCCATGACAGCCAGCCCAATGAGAGCAATGTCAGCTTTAGCCCTAAAAATAAAAGATAAAAAAATGTATAACAAGACTTGGATATTATTATTTTTCACTATACTTAGATGCTTAGAAAATGTTAATTCTATAGAGAAATATTCCTGTTAAACTTGAATACCAAATAATATCAACCTACTTTGACATAATTATAATTATTATAAAATACAATGGTTACTGCAAATAATTATGAGTGGTTTGAATATTAAAAACAAGTATGTTTCTATGGAATAATAATCGATTCGTGGCAAATATTAAGTGTCGGCTACATTGACCACTTCAGACCAAGCACACTTCACCTTCAAATAACCTTGATCTAAACTAACTTGGTTACATTTTGGACAACTTTGAGACTGCGAAATAGCGCTAGTTATGCTGCATACATAAATTTATTTTAGCCCTATCAATATTTTTTTAATTGTTTTTTTTTCAATTATAATATATTACTTGTAATATATTACTTGAGAAGGTCAATAGTTATAACCTTAAAAGTCCTACAAACTTATTACATTGCATATAATCGCATACGAATTACAGCAATATATTCTTAGTTTCAGACATCTCAAATATATATCTTTATTAGCCACTCATATTTATCAGCGGCATTTACTAAATAATAAATTCAGTACATTAATTAATTACAAAATTACTTACTCAGACATGTTTACGAGTTTTAATTATTTATTAGCGTAAATATGAATAATTGCAAAAGTGCACTGGATTGTTTATTTGATTAAGATTATAATATCTACCACATCAATTGAACATTACTTGAAAATGAAATGAACGAAAGATATGGTTTACGGCCTTTTATTTATCACTTATCGCATGGCAGGAACAGCGCTGGTGTTACTAGGATAAAAAACGTATAAGTAGACTATTCATCATTATGCTTGGTTCACATGACTCGGCAGTTTACTGCCTCGAACTTTCAACAAGAGTCCAGAAATTCTAGTAGGTATAAAGCCACAAACTTATCTGGCCCGGTGGCCAAAAGTGGAAACAACGACGTCATTTGGAATTGACAATTTACCTGCCACTCACTGACATAACTGCCATTGATTGTTTACTCAATGTATTTATTTTTCCTGCATGATTAAAAATTAGTGAAAAATGCCGAAAACTTTAAAAAGTGACGCTAGGAACGTTAGACTCCAGGTATTCAATTTTACGAAGGAAGATAAGCGTCTTCAGACACCAATAATACCCTTCGAAAAATTGTATCAATGTGTAGCTGCCACCACAGGCTTGTGTTGTCAGCTTTGCAAAATAAATTCCACGTAAACAGAATTTTGTACGTACTAGTAAAATAGGTGTAAGCACATATCATAAACTAAAATGTATCGTTACATGCGTGGTGGCCTGTTGGTAAATGGACATGACGCGGCTGCCAACATGTTCACGGTGGTCGTGAGCTCGAATCCCAGGTCACAAATCTGACTTTTTGGAGTCACTTAGTGTGTATTGATAGTCAATAAACACGCTCTAAAATGGTGGAGGAATACATAGTAAGGAAATCTGCATATTTTTTTTTATTTTTTATTGCATTGAATGGCGAGACGAGCATGCAGTTTGCCTGATGATAAGCGATGCGACCGCTCATGAACAGTAGCAAAACCAAACAACACCTTGATTTACAAAGCAATTCTTGGCATTCCACTGCGCTCGCCATCCTGAGACACAAGATGTTAACTCTCAATATGTCCAGTAGTGACTCTGGCTACAATGTCCTTCAATCCGAAACACAACAGTGCATTTAAACTGCTGTTTGACGAGAGAAATAGACATTGCGGTGGTACCCACCCAGACAGCCTCTCACATATGAGAGACCTACCACCAGTGAATATCATAGCGATTTATAAGAATGTCTATGGTATGTAAGTCCATCAACCCGCATTAGGCCAGCATGGTACTAGACAGACTATATGGCCTATGATATGGCCTAACCACCCTCAATAGCACTCTCGATTGTAGAATAAGGCAGTTCCCAGCAGTGGGGCATATAGTACATGGGCTGATACAGATACACTTGTTTAAGGGTATGGGAAGCGATTTGTTTGCAATATTGGGGAGGAAAAATAACATGCAAAGGAAACTGGTCCACTCATTTTCCTGACACTTAATGTGACAGTTGTCAACTATATTGCACTTTTCGTCCCGTTGCGATATCCCTTTATGTTCCGTCTCATTTCATCTCATGACGCAAAGTACACAATTCCGTCCTCTCCTGTCTCGTAGCACGCATTTAAATTTGAAAGAGTAGCAAAGATGTATATTTGAATTTCTGACTCATCCCACGGAAGTACTACATTTTATCTTACATTTCATTTTATATTACCTATTAAAATTGGTCCAGTGGTTTGAGCGTGAAGAGGTAATAAACACACAAACTTTCACGTTTATAATTATAGTAGGATGTTGCTTTATGGGCCCACGGCAACAGGCACTTGTTTTCACCTCTGCTACCGCACATCTCAAGGTGGCATTGTATTCATGTATAGATAAAGTGTATTACGATTTACGACAGTCTCCCTCTGAGCGCCGGCGAGCTTCACTTCCTCATTATGCTCCTCTTACAATAGGCAAGGGACTAGGGATACCATGGCGGGATTGTCGAAACGCCCCCATACAACAAAGCCAGAAGCTAAAGATCTTGACCGTTAATGGTGCTTAATTGTGCTTTTTCTTTACGAAATGATACATCTTAATAGGCATTGATGGAAGGGAAAATGATATAATAATTACGAAAATAATTTATAAATTGGGCCTACATCAGTAAGCAGAAACAGCAAGAGTGGGCGGAAATTTACACATTATCGCAAAAAGTTAAAGAGTAGTTGTAACATAATAACGATACTTTTAAAACCATACCAAAAATCGAAATAAACTGACACATACACTGTGTATGAAAAAGTCAATTTACGAGTATGCACCATGTATGCACCAAGAAACCACGATAGTTTGGTATTTTTTATCTAGCAACACTGATTCAGCAATCAGCCATTCGGCGTTGATCTTGAATCGGATTTCGGCCGTGGCGTAGGTATTGTTCATGTTCTCACTTCCAGTTCTGTGTTCGCTGTTCAGTCCAAGTGCATGTCTGTGGGTTAGTTTCCATGAGTTGTCTGTGGTGTGGAATTGGTGGCGGTCGGTGTCCGGTGGTTTATCAGTGGCCAAAGTAGTATTATGTAGTGCGACAGTGGCATTTAATGTACGAAATTATTGGCATACAATATTATTATGTTACTTTCCCGGAGTAGGGAGTAAATACTAAACTGCCACGCTGTATTCCAAGGAAAAGAACACGTGAAAAGAATCGGTGAGTACTTCACACTTTCGCACACACTCGAAAGCTTTAATATCATTTATCAATATAATGCAGTAGGTAAGACTCCTTAGTCACAATTGGCATTACATTTTGCAGATATGAGTAACAATAATGAACAAAATGGCCGCCAGCCGCTTGGGTCACAACAAACAGCGCCACCAACGGACCCGCGAACGAGGAACGTAACGCCGGCGGCTGAACAACAAAGGGTCTGTCGCGACTTTATCTGGGGCATATGCACCAAGGGCCAACAATGTATATTCCGCCATGAACGCGATTTGGAGTCAATGAAGTCTATTCTAAAGTTCTGTCATGACTTCCAAAACAAGACGGGATGTGCACGGCCCGATTGCACCTATCTACACACGACTAGGGAGGAAGAGAACTTATTCCTGAACACGGGTCAGATACCTAGAGTATTAGCGGACCGCTACGCAAGTATGTCAGCTCCCATACCCGCAGAAGTCATGCCACAGAACATGCTGTTTATGGCAGAGTTTATGGCCCAACCGCCCCCGCCGCCGCCGCCACCTGCAGCGATGCCAGTGACGGCTCCATTGCAGCCGCCGCTGCCCCACGCGCCGCTCCCGCCCTCCTTACTCGCACCGCCACCTCCACCTCCACCACCCACAGAAGCGCCGACAACTGTTCGTCCACCACCACCCAAATATACAAGTGAGTACTGTATTTATATAACTATGATGATTACCTACATTGATTTATGATCAAAAAGATCGTGTACATTTATATTAAACTACTTATAACCCCCGGCACGAATCTTGAGCGCTCGGCGACAGAGTGGGGATTGCTTTGCGCATCGTGAACTTAAGGACAAAATAAATGTATACCGATTTATTATTATGAATTTATTCTTAGTTACTTATATATTATTATTATTTTATTTTATGGGATGAAAGGAATATTTTTTTAGAATTATGAATATATAAGAGATATATTATATCTTTTACTTTTTTTCATAGTATGAAATAAATCCATTACACATATTACGAACATATTTTGTAACGTATAATAAACTATTTGAATTTTACACTTATCAAAAAAAAAATAATGTATTTATAGAAAAGTGAAATGGCTAATTAAAATGCAAGCAAGTATAATTTTGTCGTAGTAAAGCACGTGCAGCAAACGCAATGAATGAATTAGGCATAACAACAATATGGCGTTGCATAGTGAACCAATCACAGGCCGATGCGATAATGCCCCCACCCGCTTACTTCATCATACCACTAAAGAGACCCAAAAATCGACATCTGCGCATGTAACAGTCAGCGCTCAAGATCCGTGCCGGTAGATATACATGTGAAATAAATCATGGCAATTTATTTTAAATTACACTATTCAATGAAATTTGCCTACTATTTGGTTGATTGAGAATTATGGATGTAATTTGAAGTATTGTTATAGTTTGTCTAGTTGCTAGTAACCATTTAATAGTGGCTAAAACTTATTCATATTTATATACATGCTGAGGATGTTAAAACATAACTTTTAGGATTGTAATTATTACTCCATAATGCTCATTGTCTCCACTAACTTTTTTATAATGACCATGTGTATATTAAGCATTGGCATCTACAATCCATTCACAATTTGCAATTAATGAAGTTTAATACAAATTAAAGGAAAGCATTTTATGCTTAATATCAAGAATTACATATTTAACCACTAATATAAAATGATGGAAGCTTAGAGTATTTATAATAGGGTAGCAATGGTACTTCAAAAACATATGATAAAAGTGGTGGTGCCGGGAAAATGTTTCCTGCCTTCCTATTTATTGGCATTTGACAGATTAATGAAACTGTACAAAATATTTGAAAAATACAAATAAAATAATAATCCTAGGATATTGAATTACACTTAAACTAGTTATAGAAAATAACTAAATATTCTTTTGGCTACTATTAGAATTTATAGCAATTAATTGTTAATTATTTGTTCTACTAGTGGTAGGTCTCTCATATGTGAGAGGCTGCCTGAGTGGGTACCACCGCAATGTCTATTTCTCCCGTCAAACAGCAATTTAAATGCACTGTTGTATTTCAGATTGAAGGACATTGTAGCCAGAGTAACTACGGGACATATTGAGACTTAACATCTTATGTCGCAGGATGGCGAGCGCAGTGAAATGCCAAGCGTTGCTTTGTAATTCAAGGTGTTGTTTGGTTCAGCTGCTGTTCATGAGCGATCGTATCGCTTACCATCACGCGAACGGCATGCTCGTCTCGCCATTCGCTGCAATAAAAAAAAAACATGAATACAGTAGTGTTACCAGCACTACTCACATTTAAAAATATCTACATATTTGAAGACGCAAATGTATGACATTGCTCCCCCTACATTATAAATATTCTAAGGGAAAGTAGGAAGGAAGTATACAATCATGGCAGAATCTTACATAAACATTGTTCACCTCAATAGACTAAAAATAGGGCAAATTGGAGTATCTGTGCAAAAAGGCAGAAATTTTTTACTTATGTAAAGAATTGCTTATGTAAAGATCCTTGGGGGAGGCTTATGTTCAGCAGTGGACTTCCTGTGGCTGATATGATGATGATGAAAGAATTGCTATCAGTATCCTCAGTGCAGTGCTTCAACACTGCCAAAGTTATTTATGTATATATATGTTTTTTTTTGGGGGGTTAAGGTTGATGTTGGTCTCGGTGGGGTATAGTTAATTCTAGGGACTATACACCTAGAAAATGCTGAGGTTTACCGGAGCGTTCAGAAGTTCAGGAGTGCAAACTGAACTATTGGGCGTGCATCAACAAGTCCTACTCATTTACGTCCACGTCATCACCAGCCTGTCGTCGCGGGCCTGGTGATGGACTCGCATTACTGCGGGTCGTACCCCCTGGGCAATGCTGTAGTCAACAAGTGAATTTTGCACAATAACACCTACTTCATGACTACAATAGCAAAAAATGAAGGGCGATGGCGAGCCGTCGGCGCCATAACCGACCTCCTAGATAGGGGAAAACAACCCTGAATGAAAAATTAAATCTACAATGGAAGCAAGCCTTAAAGAGAAACTACCCCAGGAGGGTACCAGTACTGCTGGAGAATCCCTCCCTGAGCACAGCTCAGGCTGCCCCACGTATTCTGGGGGGGGCAAAGTCTTGCAACAGAAGGAGTTATCGCATTCTGACAAACCTAAAATTTTGACGCAACAAATTTTTCATCCTGGCCTTTTTTGTAGACAACGTTCAGCATCATTCAGTGACATAAAATCAACAATAAACAAGAATAATGTGAACCGCCGCGATAAGACAAATGAAGAAATAGATCATCGTAGTGTTAATACATGCCCAACAGTTACTTGGCAGAGAATGCCGGAACAAAATCAAAAAAGACAACATTCACCTGAAGAGGGAGCAAAGTCATATAAAACGATTAAAAGAAGTGAGGCTCGAGAAAAGCTATTGAGTAATCACAGGGGAGTAGATATTGACCAACAGACCAGAAATTCGCCACCGCCAATTGAAACATCAAATAGCTTTACACTATTAGACGTGGAAAACCCAAACAACGAGATTACTAATCTGAACCAAAAGACGAAGAAATCCTCAAAACCGCCACCAATAATGTTATATGGCATTGATAATCTTGAAAACCTGAGTATGTTCATTGAAGAGGTTGTTGATAAACATGATTATTCATATAGAGTGGTGTCTAGAAACCAATTAGTAATCTCATCACAGACAGTAGAAAAATATAAGATTCTCATAGCACATATAAGACGAAAAGGATTAATAGGTCACACCTTTACTCAAAAAGATGAAAAATGTATGAGAATTGTTATAAAGCATTTACATTTCAGCACACCGAAAGAAGCCATTGTAGAAGCAATAGAAAAAACCGGTAATCAAGTCAAAGGGGATATAGTAACTGCTCGAAAACAAGGTACAAAAGAACCATTAAACACATTTTTTGTTAACATACTTCCTCATGAGAATAATAAGAAAGTTAAGGATATTCAATACATTTATCATCAAAAGGTTATCATTGAAGATCCAAAAAGAACAACAACAATACCACAATGTAAGAGGTGTCAACAGTATGGCCATACAAAAAATAATTGCATGCGACCATACAGGTGTGTGAAATGTGCTGGATCCCATAAAACTACAATGTGCACATTAGATAAAAATGCTCCGGCAGTTTGTTCACTGTGCACAGGGAGTCACCCTGCTAGCTACAAAGGTTGCAAAGTTTATCAAGAAATTCTTAAAAGGAAACTAGCAGGAAACAAACAATGGCAAGAAAAATTGAAAATGAGGAACACAGCAGAACCAGTAAGCACTCCAACATACATTCCACAGGATCCCACTGAAGATAATACATCAAAACCAACAGGTCAACAAGAACAATACTGTCCATACAGAAATCAGTATAATGAAATAGCTGCAAACAAAAGTACAACACCAGTACAAAATCAAGCGAATGACAGAGTAAAGACGAAGACAACTGACAGTGATAAATCACAGAGAACATATGCTGAGCATCATTCATTGCAATATGCCTATAAGCTAGAAGCCCTTATATTGAAACAAAATGAGAGAATAGACCTACTCATTTCACAAATGAGCACAATGATGAACCTAATCATGAAAGTCTTCAGTAAATTGCCACAATGACAGCACTGAGAATAGCTATATGGAATATCAATGGTTTGTTGCCACACAAACAAGAACTTGAAATAATATTACAGACCAATAATATAGATATTGCTCTTATATCCGAAACTCATCTTAATAATCTTAGGACATTTAAATTGAACAACTATTATTTTTATAATACTAATCACCCCGATGGGACATCCCACGGAGGAACGGCGCTGATAATTAAGAACAATATTAAACATCACCTCCACAGTGAATTTAAAGAAAATTGGCTACAAGCTACCACTGTTACAGTAGAGGGAAACAATGGCTCTATAAATGTGAGCTCTGTCTACTGCCCACCAAAATATAATATAAAAGACGACATGTTTTTCCGTTATTTCCGCACATTGGGTCAAAAATTTATTTGTGGAGGGGATTGGAATAGTAAGCACACATATTGGGGCTCCAGGTTAACAACTACAAGAGGAAGGGAGTTAAAAAAATGCGTTGATAATCTTAAACTAATGCCGTTATCGACATGTGAACCTACTTACTGGCCTACAGATCCCAAACGAATGCCAGATCTCCTAGACTTTTACTTAACAAAGGGGCTCTCTAAGATGTATTTAGATGTGAAACCTCTATTCGACACGGTATCCGATCACACACCTGTTTTGGCTGTCCTAAGTATAACAGCTTTACACAGAGAATATAGTCAAAAATTATATAATCATAAAACAGATTGGAATGCGTTTGCTGAATATCTTGAAGAGGAAACAAACTTAAGAATTAGGCTTAAAACTGCAACAGAGATAGAAGATGCAGCATTTTATATAACTAATTTAATACAGAAAGCGGCATGGCTTGCGACACCAACCCTAAATCCTGCAGTAGACAAATTTGACATACCACTTGAAATACGGAAGAAATTAAGTGAAAAGAGAAAAATTAGAAGGCGTCTGCATCTAACTAGGTCCGAATATGACCGAGCCGAATTTAATAGAGCTTCACGAGAACTGAAATATATAATTCAAGAAAATAGAAATGCTACTCTGCAACATAAACTGTCCACATTGTCAGCTCAAAGTAAAGACAATTACTCACTATGGAAGATAACAAAAAGCTTCAAAAGGCCACAACAGTTTGTTCCACCTTTAAAAACAAACAGTGGTACTTGGGCTAGACGACCTAATGAAAAAGCAGAGTTATTCGCTGAACATCTGAGCAAGATCTTCACTCCCAACCCTTCCACAATGAGTGACTTCGACAACGAAGTGGTAAGGCTAATCAATAGCGACCACCAGCTATCACTGCCATTGAAACAGGTAACTCCGAAAGAGTTGAAAAGAACCATACAACACCTAAAAAATAAAAAGGCTCCAGGGTTTGATCTTATAACTGGAGAGATACTTAAACGCTTACCAAGAAAGCCAATAGTGTTTCTGACTATGCTGTGCAACGCTGTTTTCAGGATACAATACTTTCCCAAAATATGGAAAATCTCACAGATATGTCTATTACCAAAACCAGGAAAACCACCAAATGAACCTAGTTCATACAGACCTATTAGCCTTCTTCCAGTGCTCTCAAAGGTATTTGAAAAACTCTTTTTGCAACGACTGAAGCCAGTGTTGCAGGAACATAAAATTATACCTGACCACCAATTTGGCTTCCGAGAAAACCACGGAACAATAGAGCAAGTACATCGAGTAGTGCACAAAATTAGACAATCTTTAGAGAAAAAAGAATACTGCTCAGCAGTATTTTTAGATATACAGCAAGCATTTGACAAAGTGTGGCATGATGGATTACTCTACAAACTCAAACTGGTTGTGCCTAATTCTTTCTATGCAATACTAAAATCCTACCTGCATGAAAGGAGCTTTCAAGTAAAGTTTGAAGATGAGTATTCAAAACTGTATGATATTAGCGCATCAGTTCCGCAGGGGTCAGTACTAGGCCCAGTATTATATACCATATATACAGCAGACCTACCAAGTACAGATAATGTAATAACGGCTACATATGCTGATGATACAGCTTGCCTTGCCAGTGATAAGGATCCCAACGTTGCATCCCAAAAATTACAGACCCAAATGAATAAAATAGACGAATGGTTGAGAAAATGGAGAATTAAGGCTAGTGTAACTAAATCGATACAAATTACTTTTACCCTAAGAAAAGGGGATTGCGCACCTATAACTATGGAAGGGAAACCACTACCTACTAGCAATTGCGTGAAGTATTTAGGACTACACCTTGACCGGAGATTGACTTGGGCAAAGCATATCCAGACGAAAAAGAGGGAGGCAACAATATTATACAAAAATCTCACATGGCTAATTGGGCGGAATTCGCAGTTATCAGTCAGTAACAAAGTCTTGATCTATAAATCAATTATAAAACCAATATGGACGTATGGAATAGAGCTATGGGGCTCGGCTAGCAACTCTAACCTCGAGATATTACAGAGATTCCAAAACATTGCCCTGCGATCAATATCAGGTGCAGCCTGGTTTGTAAAAAACACAGAAATACACAAATACCTGGAAATGTCCACAGTTAAGCAGGAAGTAAATAGGAGCAATGAGCGTTATAAAGAGAGGCTCTCTGAGCACACAAATGAATTAGCTAGAAAACTTTTGGACAAACAAGATGTTAAAAGACTGAAGAGACTGCATATATTCGACCCAAGACACTGAGAAATTTCATGAGGTTAATTCTCAATGGAGAATAACCAATACTAAAACCCAACCGAGACCATATCTAATTATGGCTGCAAGAGCCGATTGTAGATGGAAAAAAAGGGGAGAAAAAAAAAAAAAAAAAAATATATATGTTTATGTGCTATAAATAGATAATTGTTTTCAGCTGCAGCAGCACAAACGGCACCAGTATTAGCTCCAATAAACCGGCCTCCACCAACATTACCACCTGTGTAAGATATTGCAATAATTTTATATCCATTATACATTTGGTGTCTTTAACATGATAGTACACTTAAAACAAACTGAAATTACTAAAAGTATAATTCACATAAATCCATAAGGGTTTTTTGAATTCTTGCTTTAAAATTATATCATACAAATATTTGTTAACCTTTTTTATGATTTATTTTGGATTAGCACTAGGTTTATTGTAAAGTGATGTATCGGTTATTTGTTTATTATTTAGTAGTGTTCTCATTATAAAATAAATCATATGGCTCCAAAATATTCACTGCAATATTTTGACAAAGACATAACCTAAAAAAATCTTATGTTGATGCTCATGTATTGTTGTTATTTCACAGAGAAAAAAGTAGAAAGTAGCTAATAGAGCCACCATCTACTTTTTAGTTTGGCTTTTTATTTTGACTTTTTTTAGTTTAGCATTAGCATTAGTTTGGTGATTAGCATTAGTTTCGTCAAACTAATATGCTGTGTTATATCCGTTTAGTTTTGCAATCAATGTTGTTTACAATTAATTATAAATGAGCTTTGAGAAGTTGTTTATTATATACATACCTCATACCTACATAATATACAATAATAAGATTATATTTGTGTTTAGATTCATCCTCTAACAACCCATAAACATTGCGATTTAAATTCATTAAATTAAGCTTAGCTTGATTTATTATGTCACTTTTAATTAATTTATGTGAAAACATTTATGCAGTGTATGACATGCCCTGAATATGGGCGTTTTATTACTTATTAGATAATGTGTTATTTTGTCTCACCTACAGTTTTGACAGGACGAAACCACCACCTCCTTTGCCGCCACAACCAAATGGGGCGCAAAAACGTTCTGCGGAACCGGCTGAAGGTAAAAATATCAGAATACTTATAATCTTAATAAAACACAGTGTAGCTTATAACCTTCACATAATGTCCTACTTTATAACATCAAAAATAGCTAAGCGGTCAGAAGCACCTAAAGATTAATACATTTCCGGTGTTCCTAGTAACTATAATAAAAAAGCATCGCGAAGCACATTTCACGTGTTGTATCCAAATTTTGTTACAATATTGGACTTCTTATATTATTGAATTTGTCAAAATTTTGCTTAGTAATAAATCTCCAAATGGTACCCAGTAATAATATTTAAAAAGTAATATTCAAGAACCAATTTTTTTGGCCCAATTTATTCTTGGGTATACATTTAAATTTGCTTAAAATATTTGAATTCACTTACTGATATTTTGATATACCTAATATAGAATGTAATTGATCACTTTTTGTATTAGTTTGTTGTACTACTGTCTGATGTGTCATTTTATGAAATACCAAATACTATTTTTGTATTTGCTGCAATTTCCGTGCTATTGTTAATTTAATTAACTTGCGTAATAATAAATTTAAGCATGCAAGTAACTGTTGTTCACATCGTGCTGAGTCGTGTAGTGCAATCACGAAATGATATCTACAATTTGTAAAATCCACGTGTACCCATACATTTTTGCCAATTAGCGTTTTTAATGTTGCCAATTTGAATGTGCTGAAAAATATACAAAACATATTATTTAATTACTGCAAATAATTTACAAATATGTCAAATGTTTTATTGTATTGTGTTGCACGGAAATCGTAAGCGTTTATTGTTGATGTTTTGTATTTATATGTTTCGACTGCTAATGTGATTTGCTTGGCGATCATTGATATTGTTCTCAGCTGGACCAAGCAAAGCGAGGAAAGCGGACACCTCGAAAATTATAGATATCTGCGATAGTTGCGTGCAGCGGGAGCTCAGGTTGGGTATACAAACATTGCTCACTTCCTCTATGCATGATATTATTTCATAGCAAAGCGCGTTTTATTCCTTCTTTTACATTCTTTTTTAGCGAATTAAAGCCATCACAAGTATCTTTATGATCTTAAATATAAAATTTAACCATGTTGGCATAAAATAATATTTTTAAGTATTGTAATCGAAGGAACTGCTGAGCGTCTCTATTTTTATATCAATTTCTTGGTTAATTTTGGTTTTTGTATTTGTTTCTTAATATAAATAAATTTAATTGTGTTGAAATGCATAAAAATTGTGGTACACATAGAACTGGCTAGTAGGTTCTATGGTAAGCATTGCAGTCGCAGATTACATGTTAGTAATGTCCGCGCGATGAAGCAGCGCGACTATCTCCCAACAACATACTTCACTTACGTGTACACTCTAGGCTAATCAATAACGAATTAATGAGCAACGCGATCGTTCACGTCAATATAGACGAGCCGCCACTTCCGACGAATAAACTTACAATGCGATCCTGTCACCACGGCGTTGCTACTCGATTTCTATCACTATTATAGCATAATAATTTATTATTGCATCACAAAATTAATTCGTGTTCTCATTAAGAGTTGTTAAAAGCCGTCGCCATGTTATAGCCAAAATGCAATGTTTACGTGTGTAAATGTGCCTATTAACCGCGCCTACGCGTCATATTAAAAAAAAACTTCCAAACTATTATTCAGTGTTAGAAATTAACATTTTGTTCACAATTGCGTATTTCTAATAATGCATGATACGAGCATAGTCGCTCTATAAATGCGCAATGATGTTCTATTGCAACTCTATATTTATGATGAAAAGTGTAGCGAAAAAAGAGCGGTTTCATTAGCAAACTGAATGATGCCGAAGTCATTTAACCCCCAAAATTATTTCTAGGCTGGCGGCATAACATAGGAACTCCCAATTCAAATAAGTTTGCGTACCTTAGCGGTAGCTCGCGTGATTTAACAAGTTTTAATTTCATTATACAAATAAATCATTCATTATTACAATATAAATGAAAGGGTATTTTTGTATCTTATAATTTTCATAAATACTAAGTCTAATAATAGTATATCTCATATTCATTTCATTGTGCTGCGTTTATTTAATATCTATTCGATAGTATTATCCAAGAATATTAAGAATATTCTTGGATAATTTTTACAGTAAAACCTGTGACACTTAAGTAGTTAAATGTCGCCCCGTTGCCTCATCTTTTGCGGTTGATTCGTAATCATATGAAATGCGGATAATTTGCAGTGTCGAAAAAGAATCAAAATATAGTGCGAAGTAGAGTTTAATCTGTTTAATTGATACTAGATCATTGTTTAGATATCCTAATTTTAAGAATGAATTAAAAGTACTTATTCGCGCGGGGCACGAATAATTTGTTATCGGTTCTTTAGGCGACATCGAGCATCACACAAACTATTTTGCTTTATACATTTTGTCCCAAAACTTGACGAAAACACGCCAACGAGAGGAAGAACAAATTAGGTTAAAAACTGGGTATTCTAATAGCAGAGAATGTTTTAATCAAAATTAATCGTTGTATGAGGAAGAACCGGTTATCAGATTGAGGTTGTCAGACTGCGATCGAAAACGAAGTCTGGTAATAGTTCTAGTGACTTCCGACACGTAGATATAAAAAAATTGCAAACAAAGCAACTATTCATTAAACTAACTATTTCTTTGGCCTTTTTTTTGTATTGTCGCTTTTTCATGGTAAATACGTAGTTTTGGCTAAAATAATTCTTTAGAAAACTGCGTGCCATTGTCGGCCATTCAATTAGTTCAAAAAAGGGGACTACCTGGAAACTTTCCAGGAATATTGGAAATCGGTGACCTCGTATCTTTGCAGCTAGCGACGCCATATTGAACAATATGGTGAACAAAAGTAGTTTTTTTTGACGATATGTCCTTTCCGAGTAAAGAAACAAAGAAAATATCTGTGCATAAAATTAAACTAGAGAAAAAATCCTAAAATTTATGTGTACATATTTTTTAACACCACTTAATATATTGAAAAAAAAAAAAATCGCTTATTTTGCGAAACTTTTAGTGTGTCCATAGTTTTTGCTAAAAAACAAAAATAATTTAAACTCTTTTATACCTTAGAGTCCTTATAAATAAAAGGACTATTATTTTAGGAAAAAAATGAATTTACCATCCTAATACGACCATAGGAAAAAAATAACAAAAAAAACGTCGCTTTTTTTTTCAACATTTTCTGTTGCAATGTGTCTGAAGTCACTAAAACTACCACCCGGCTTCGTTTTCGGTAGCAGTCTTGAGATACCCTGTATAAAAATGTTGGTTGAAATATATGAGGAAAGATCCGTACGAGAACAAAAGTTACCGAAATAGCTCAAAGGATTAGCAAGTTGAAGTTGCAGTTGGCAGGGCACATAGCACGTAGAACTGATGGCCTCATGGAACTGATGGATTGGCCCGAGCCTTAAGGTTCTGGAGTGGAGGCCAAGTAAAAGCAAGCGAAGTGTCAGACTTCCATCCACAAGGTGGAAGGAGAATCTGGTTTAGGCTGCAGGAAATCGCTGGATGCAGGCCGCTTCCAACACGTTCATGTGGTGATCCATGAGGGAGGCCTATGTTCAGCAGTGTAGTTCCTATAGCTCTAGAGATAGAGAAAAAAAAACTTAATTTGTAAATAAAAATAAATACGAAATTTTTATACATTTTGTATAATTGTCAACTTTTGATAGAACTTGCCAGGAAGTATAGAACACTTTTTTCCATATGTTGTGTCAAAGTTGATTAATAATATGACTCAAATTATTAATATTTTTTTTCTTGTAAATCGGATTTGTTTTGCCTATTTATCGTTGCACAACATTAATTAAAATAAATTATTTATTAAAACAACTGGTAACAAAGAGCTATTGTATTCTAACTAAAATGCTGTTTCTTATGATCTGTCTGATGATGATGTTTTTTGGTCTTTATTACCTAAAAAATATCTGAGTTAGGGTTCTGATTATTGTTTCGATGCGATATTAATATGGTCCTCTTACCATTACCCCAATATCGTCAAGTTTTGAGATAGTTTGTATATATGTTTCGAATTAGCATTTTAAATATTGTACTATAAATTGACAATTTGGAATCTGTTACAAATTATTTATATACTAGAACTAAAATTCTATACAATATTTTTACCTACAAAATATAATATTTAAAAATTCTCAAGAAGCAATTAAGGTTTTCTTGAATACACGGTGCAATGTGGGAGTTTTTGATAATACATAATAACGATCGATACGAAGGATTTAAGAGCGTTTACACCTTGCGCGCAAAGTCAACTATAGGTATTTCTTCGTTAATTTCACGCACACATAAGCGACCAAAGCTGTGTGCGTAAAGCTGCCGCGTCGGCTCGCTATACAGTCAGCTCAACCAACTTTGATCCGTGCGCCTCAAAATTCTAATATATTGAAATGTAATTTATGATTTATATATTGGTAATATAATATCATAAAAATATTTTATTTGCATTATAAGTAGACAAATATTACTGTGCAAGCAATTAACAATACAAATTTAGATACTGATCATATTTTCAATGTATTTTCATTATTATTACATTGTTAAGTTGCATTCAAATCAGTGTTCAATCAGTAGATGTTCGAACACATGATTACGAAATATATTTAATTTTATATTACAATCTGTATCTGTATCAGCCCATATAGTCCCACTGCAGGGCACGGGCCTCCTCTACAATCGACAGTACCATTGAGAGTGGTTAGGCCAGATAGTCTGCCACGCTGGCCTAGTGCAGGTTGGCGGACTTACATACCATAGATTTTTTTTTTATAAATCACTATGGTATGCAGGTTTCCTCACGATGTTTTCCTTCACCGTTTTAGTGCGTGGTGATTGACTATCAATACACACATGACTCCGAAAAGTCAGAGGTGTGCCCTGGGATTCGAACCCGCGACCACCGTGAACATGTTGGCAGTCGCGTCTAGTCCGTTTACCAACAGGCCACCACGCACTACAGGCATATTGCCATTATATTACAATACATAACATAATTTAGCCTCGGAATTACATCCCATTATATTATCTGAAACATAATTTATACTCACTGCAAAGCAGGGACCGAAACCGGTATCGAAAATACCGGTATTTTTTGGTATCAACCAAAAAAATAATACCGGTATTTTTAATGGTAACCGGTATCCGCCAATTTTATTGGATTCCTAGAATTTAACCGGTATCATACCGGTAACCGAAATAAGGGTTACCTTTATGTTTCATGCGAAATTCCTTATAAGTCAAAGCGGGGGCAGTGCCTGTGTGTGGTTATACCGCCGTTTGTCTTTACTAAACATTATGGCACTATACCACACAATTATCTTTACTCATTTCATGATTTTTTCAACAGAATTACCCACCAAAACTGAAATGAACCGTATCCAGCGATATTGTGTAAACAACACGACAAGTATGCTTTTTATTTGTTATGCAACAACAACGCATTTTCTTTTGCATTCACGGTCTTTTTAGGTTACCGGTATTAAAACGGTTCCCGTATATAAGGGTAACCTTTATATTGCGTCATAGCGGTTACCGAAATCTTAAAGGTAACCGAAATTCGTCGATACCGGTACCGTAATGTCGAATGGGTTTCGGTCCCTGCTGCAGTCATTGTAGGTAATAAAAAAAATTAAATATTTTACTACCAAAGTACTAAGATGTAGCAATCGCAGTCCGCGCGTGGTTATTTTTACTACGCACGGCAAAATCGACTGCAGCCAGGCCGGAGCGACGAGCGATACGGCCTCTCTCTAGAAGGCCTTGCGGCGGTCTGATTTGATGCAGGTCGGACAGCGTGTTTTATAGTGGTTTTTAAAATATTTGTAGAAAACATGCAAACTAATTTTGTTGAAATATAAAAATGGTAATTTATTGATAAGATGTTCTTCTATTATAATATGCAATTGATATAAAAAAAAATATGTACGATAAGTTGGTGAAAAAAAAATATGTTCTTGACGAGAGTTTCTGAATAATTTCGAATTGCTTAAATTTTTATTTTTCAGGAACTAAACACAAATAGTTTATTTTTCTCAGCAAAATCCCTCCATAAGGGTCTTATTAGTCTGATAATATTTTTATTTTCATCTTATATTTAGTGGTTTCAGATATCTTAAGCTTCTAAATTGCCATTTAAAGCCTAAATAACGAAACTTGTGTTCAGTAATCCTTATAGTACTCACAAATTATCAATCAATCTATAATGTTTTCCACCAAAATCCCTAGACGACAACCTTTTCTAAAATTAGTAATAATTATTTTTCCTTTAAATTGTTTATTGGTGGCTATTAACTCGTTTGAAAAGTCCTGTTTTTAAGCCAAAAAGCGCGCGGAAGGTATAAACGCTCTTAAAACTCAGTATAAATAAACCATCTGACAATAATTATACAGGAAAATCAAATTATAACTTTCTGTTCATTGGAGTTTTAATTATTATAACTTTTTTGTCATTTGTTCCCTGAACAAGAAATTTTCGTATTGGTTTTCTAGACTAAGATTTATATTATTAAATGCAAATCAGCTATGTGTTTGTTTACCTTGTCTTAAACTTATGTCATATTGCAATATATTTTAGTACGGCAACGTCGCTTAGTATTGGGAAACGTATGTCCTCCAATGAGCTGATATAAATGTAGTTAGACTTTGTGTTTCGCTTATATATGTGTGAGGCCGCCACGAGAGCAAATCGTGTTCGTGGTCCGCTCGGATGTACCTAGCCATAACTGCAGTTGGCCCTGAGGACACGTGGGATGATGAAATTATTTTCTTTTTCGCAGAATACAACTCTACCGTCAAGAAATACAGAAATTACAATGTGAACTGGAATATAAAGCCATGATATTTGAAAAAAAGCTGGAAGAATATGAAAATGGGCGATTACTATTGAGATCCATAGTAAGTCCGGAGTTGTACCACATATTGGACGAGTATGTAGAGGTAATCGCAATTCTTACATGTTTGAAATAATGCATGTGCAAATTCTAGTTAGTACCCTGTGAGTTTCACGTATAGCAGAAATTTTGGGAAACTATTAATATTGGTTTTTTTCAATATTGTTATTCAACTGGCAAATCTAATCTATCACTAAACTATATTAGGAGAACTAACTCAAGATATTAATATTGCAAGAAAATTATCTGACTCAAAACGAAATACAAGCAGAATCAACAGAGGCCAAGAAAAACTTCGTAATCAATCAAAAATTTTCTAAAACTTAAAGAAATCTTAATAACAAAAATTCAATCAACTTTTTATGAGGGAACCATGCAACATGTAGGGCACATTAAAAAAAACAATCTACGGATTTTAGAGCGGCTTTAGTTTATTTTTCCATTTTTAAGTCTACCACCACGTTTCGGTAAATAGCTTTCGTAGTCTGTAATTGTGGTGGTTTCGTTAATTGAGCTAAAAACTAGTTTATGTTTAATTTAAATGTGTAATATTCGCGTAAGTGTAACTTCAGTGTAACCTTGAATTATTCCAGAATAGTTTAATGCCAACTAAAAATAAAATCCAGTATTTGTACGGTGTCTATCACAGAGATCATGGTGTTCTCATAGGCCAGTTGTTAGTTACAATTTTTGCACTACTGAAAAAATTAAGTACGTGAAGGCCTTTTTGTGTCAGACCAGATGATGGAGAAGATGGTCATTCGTTTGAATTGTGTAATAATAGTCAATTGATACGAACTTTAAAGGTGTAGGAAAACATGGGGATATATTAACAAGATTTTCTGTGGTATGTAAAATATACCAACTCGTACATGCCAGCTTAGTGGACTATGGCCAAAATCCTTTATCATACTTACGATTGTAAATGACAGACCTTACAATACAATACTAATTAATGGCATGAAATACAATACTGTAACATAAAATGATAATTATCATACAACTTGGATTTATGTAGTGTTACCATAATAAAATATAGAAATATAAAAAATTACTGATTAGTAAATCCTGAGTTATATAGGTATTTTAGATTTAAAGGTTTATCATTTAACTTCCAGCTATCAAATTTAACATTTGTTTACTTAACCGGACTACGTGCAAGCAAACCGTAAGGAAATAACGTTCCAATTGATTACGAAGTTCATCTTGGCAAAAGTTTCATTTGTTAACGTCCAGTAAGAATTAGCAAGTTGACATAGCAGTGGGTGGGTAGGGTAGCGTAGCGCATAAGACTGATGGTTTAAGTCCTAGGCCCTAGGGCTCTAGACTCTTGGGTGCCAAAAGTTTTCGAGAGGAAGCCACGCACTATCAAACGAAGCTCCGAACGTCCACCTTCTAGGAGGACAGGCAGTCTATCTAAGGTTCCAAGAAGTCGCTAGGTGCCAACATATCCATGAAAATATATGGCTAGGGCCTACGTTCAGCAGGGGACTTCTTTAGGCTGGTTGCAGAGGGGAAGAGACGGCAAGGGAATCATAAGCCAAAAATACATAATTATGTACTACTGTGTTACGACGTATAGCATGAATATATCATAGACGGTATATGGATTTTTTTTGCCCATTCTAGGGATCAGCGTCATCGATGCCGGGGCAAGATAATATATTATCTCAATTCGGCAACTCAAGTTTCGGATTGGTATGTAAATATCTTATATTACCTTATATTTGATGAACATTTATATTACTATTGTTATTTTATTTCATTTTTTATTTCTTGTACACAAATAAACCCTTCCGTTTTCAAAACATGCCCCAATTCATATTCATTAAAGGGAAGATAATTCCAACGTTACAAGCTTCATTATTGGTTTGAAAATTCAATTTGGGGACATTACTCGATAAACACCTGAGTCAAATGCAAAACGAGCTTGTAGAGTCCCAGGGAGTGACTCGACGAGCAGTTTCATACCGTGGAAATGACAGACTGCCTACTTTTGAATACCTTATATACTGGAACTGGAACCTTATATAATGAAAAGGAAGAAGATTTCTCACTTGAAAAGTCGTTATAATTCCTGACAATCAATTTAGAATATCCCAATAAAGGTTCACATATATCGATTTTAAGATTAACCGAATCTAGTGTCTCAGAATGTAGATTATTGGAGAAAAGGGTTCCTCAGATATCGATTCGGAGACGGACTGAATCGGATCAATAACACAATACCTTATGAGCATTTATTAATGTGCTCCAACTGAACTTTTCTCTCAATAAAAAGATTCAATAGAAAATTTAACTGTTCCAATATTATATTCAAATAAATATTCAAATCTAATATTGTATTAAAATAAAAGTATCATAACATTACTTATAATATAAATAATGAATGGCAAGTTTGACTGTGTAAGTTTCATTAGAAATGTATGCTATGTAGTATTAAGAACTGAAACAAGGCATGTGGTCTGCCGAAGGCCTATCTTTGGTTTTACACTTTGTCGGTTTTTTGCACGGGCTCGTGTATCTCTCAGACGCCCAGTGATTCGCATAGAACAAGACAAAACACTTCAGTTGATTGTTTTGACCAAAACAGTTGTATTTTAAGGGAAAATATATTTTGAATGCTTAGAGGACGATAATAATTAAGAGTCTACTTAAAAATTAAAATGGATGAAAACTTGTTAATATAAAAATCAGCTTATAAATAAAGTAGATGCCAGGCTCCCGGGTGCTGATATTTTTTTAAATCCAGCCCATATCACATATATATTATTTTACGCATTAACTGTTTTATATTTAAACCCAACGTGACTGCCTTCTTTTACGCTGCTTTTCTCATCACGTCCGGTTACATCTCCTTCTGTCCCGTCTCAATCTGTTTCATTCGTCATATAACCTATCCCAAAGTATCACTATAACTTTGAATTTTGAAAGAGATATCAATTCCTTGCTCATCCCATGGGATTAATGTAGTATTCCCGTGAGATGAGCAAGGATTTTTCTGAGATAAAAAGTAACATAAGCATTGCTCCAGGATATCAGCTCCATCTATTCTAAATGTTATTAAAATTGGCTCTTTAGTTTGAGTGGGAAAACTCCTTCATCATCCCAGGGATCACTATATTTTTCGGGACAAATTAGCCTGTGCTATCCAGGGTTTCAGCTACCTTCATACCAAATTTCATCGAAATTGGTTCAGCCGTTTAAGCGTGAAGAAGTAACAAACACAAAAACTTTCGCCTGAACCCACACTAAGATCGAGTCTTGTGTCGTGGGTATCAGAAACTACAAAAGACGTTTCGGTCTCACAAACGACTTACGAAATAAATTATGTAATAATAAAATAGTAAGGTAATTCAAACACAAAGTTAATTATAAATCGAGTACTATTAACTATGTTAACTATTAACTAGATGAGTCATCAGTCTCGCAATCAAACGAGTCAAGTAGGTACTAAGTAAAATATTAACGTCACATGGTGTTAGATGGATTGATGTTATTAAAGGTAAGATCATCATATTGAACAATATTGATGGAAATTAATCTGAGAATTTTATGCAGACTAAAAGGAGTGTATGCAAAGATAGTAACATGAGTACAACTCGGATAGTTTTTCTCAAATTTACTATAATTTATTTCGTAGCCTGAAGATAAGGTACGCAATTTTTTTATAAATTATTTTAATCCATTCCTTTTATTTCTCCGCTTACACTAGATTGGTTCAGAAACTGCGCGTTGTTACCATCATTCGTATTCCCACTATCCGGTTATGGTTTGTCCACAATAAGCCCCCATTTCATTTCCTCTTTAATTTTTTTCTTATATTTTTCAAAGGTACATGAACTTTATCAGTTTCTCCTCCAGTCTGCCACATTTTTATATTAAATCGGTACTAATATGCAACAGGCACTGGAAACAGAAAGTTATTCATATTTCGAAATGGAAGACATGTTCTGAAAAATATGAAAATTTGGAAACATGACAAAAAATATCATTTTGAATAATATATTCAAAGTCCTATAAAACCACACTTACTTACTTAACCTTACTAATATCATATAGGTGAAAGTTTGTGATTATGGATGTTTGTTACTCTTTCACGCAAAAACGACTCATTAGATTTTGATGAAATTTGGTACACCCTGAATTAACACACAGGCTACTTTTTATCCCGAAAAATGTATCGTTTCCGGGGATGAGTTCGGAAACCCAATATACATATTTTCTACTTTCAAATACGAATAGTTGGCACGGGATAATAGGGGACAAGATTGAATGCTTTTCGTCAATAGACTGAATGAGACGGGGCAGAACAGGATATAACGGGACTAAAGTCGGGAATATAGTCGACGGGGCGAGAGAAATATAGTTAGTAGATACGCGAAATAATATGTTGTTGATGTAGACTAGACCCAATAACTATCTGCACCCGGGCGAATCCGGGCCCGACCGTTAGTTTGAATTTAATTTGTTATGGAATATGAATGCTCTTACCCTCTACTGACGTATAAATCACAGATATTCCGCTATTAAATTTTACTCATATGCAGGAGCTGATAACTTGTCTCCGTGGAATATTTTTTACCCCTTTTACCGTTTGTTATGGCTTTAGGAGTGTTCTTAATAACATGTGAAAATTAAAGTCTGTTCTTGAACGTGACTTTTGTCCACCTTGCTAGTTCTAGGCGAATCACTGTTGCGCCGTCTAATTAGGACATAATTTAACGGCTGTTTTGCGCGATTGGATATATTTGTTTCACTGCCTCATATTTATCGGAAAAATTAGTTTGCTATGCTGTTGGAATTACATTCCTTTGTTCTGTATTATACTGTTTATGATATTTAATTTCTCGCTTGTACCTGAAAGTTAACTTTTAGTTTATATTCTGCGAGGAATGTAGTAGGTTGTGACTAAATAATATGCAGAAGTAAACAGAATTAACAGAGATTTAATACTCGTATGCAAATTATATACAGTTCACAGACAGTGTCAAGAGACCGTTCCTCTCTTAACGTCTCGTAACAACTAATAGACATCACAATACAACTAGTATAGACAATGTTTGTTTAATATCGGTAAATCCGCACTTAGTCGATAAACCACAATATTACTAACAAATGTGAAGTTAAATATTCAAACACAATGTAGATGTTAGTTTTTCTGTTAGAAAATAAAAATAAGGTGTCTGGGCGTATACAATTCATACACGGCAGAAGTGAAATTTAGAGAAGAAGCCTACAAGAGAATTATACAGATTTTGAAAAAGTGGCATCAAAAACAGATAAATATATTCACAAATAGGATGTCGCACAATCAATAATTACACATTTAGAGCTGTGTTATAAAAACATACGAAAAAAAATATGATACCCAATTATAAAAATTATTGGAAATACAGAGATTCCTCTATTAAACGACAATATTCATTATTATATCAAATGTGCTACGAAAATATAGATAGTTTATTAGTGTATTCAGTATTATTATTATTTTTTAGGGTAATTCCTCCAAGTCGTCCATAGCGCAGTTGGTGGATTGTTTACTAGAAAACGGGAACTCAAGAAATCTTTTTGACACGGTGAGTAGTGATTTATTAGTTTTTTCTTGCAGAGGCCTGGCAAAAGAGCATACGACTCGCCTTATAGTGAGTGATTTTCGACGCGCCCATTAAAATATTTGACATTTAGATGCGTTACCGGCCTCTTCAAAAAGAAAGTAAACGGAAGGAATATAGGATAACATCCCTTATGTTATAAGGAAAGGACAACAGCCAAACATTAGTTGAAATGCACTGCTATGTACCGGTTTGAAGGATTTTGTAGCCAGAGTACTACTACTAGACATATTGAAACTAAACATCATATGTCTCAGGATGGCGAGCGCAATGGAATGCCAAGCATTGCTTTTTAATTCTTGGTGTTGTTTGATTTTGCTAATCTCCATGAGCCCTCGTATCACTTATCATCAGGCGAATGGGATTCTCGTCTCGCTATAAATAGCAATAAATAAATTTATCGATTTTGAGACCAATTGGAATGATACTAAAATATTTATAATACACATGTCCACTATTTCCAAAGCTGACTCTTCATTTAGATTTTAATCGTGGCAAAAGGCGCTCATATATTGATTTTGTGAACCATCAGATCAATTAATAAAAATATCAAAATGGCGGCTACACTTTTTAATTTAATTTACTAATTTTGGAGCATAGAAATATATAACAATTGTGTGCGTGCAATCCAAACACGGTAGAAGTGAAACTTTAGAAAAGTTGCCTACGAGAGAAATACTTAAATAAGGAGTGTCAAGAGTATTGAGATATTTATCTGGTTTATTATAAAATTTAGATATTATATTAAGGCTCCCGCAATCTCACTTCCTGGATTGAACACGACAGCCAAGCCATCGTTTTACGTCAGTATTTTTACCGATTGATAAAAAAAATACCATTTGCATATATACAGTATATTGAAATACATTTATTCAGGTTTCAGTTCACCTAAGTAAAGTTCTAATGTTATCACTGCCCTGCCAGCAAGACACCATGTATTTTGGGGTATTATAGAGGGTTGTGTTTTGTATAAGCAAATTGAGAAACAAGTTTGTTCAAAATCACCAGCACACTTCTGTAGCTATGAATTTTTTCCTAACTCGCGTTATTATGTATGTGTATTGCGTCTGGTGTCAGGGTGCGATTTTCCTAAATTCTGTAGTTTCGCCAGTGTTTGCTATAGCAATATATTGCTTGTACAAAAAAACTAAGTGTTTTTTTTATTGCAATGAATGGCGAGACAAGCATGCCGATCGCTTGTAAGTAAGCGATACGACAGCTTATGTACAGTAGCAAAATCAAACAACATCTTGAATTACAAAGCAATGCTTGGCATTCCACTGCACTTGCCATCCTGAGACATACGATTTTAAGTCTCAACATGTCCAGTAGTTATTCTGTATTGTAATTAATCAAGTGACTTCGTTTTTATTATCCTATCAATGAATAATCTCCATTGTTAAAACGTTTAATCATTGATATGTATTAGGATTAGTTTTCAATACGAGGACTCGAATGACATATCTAAAATCGTATTAATTGGTGGTATCGTACGGAAGCAAAAAAGTTTCCGTTTAATTTAAGCTATGTCTTATACTATAAAATATTCAACGCCCACAATAAAATTTTCGGTTGTATTTTGCAAAAGTGGTGTTATTGGACACATACAGACGCCTAGATATGGATTTCCAAAGTAGTCTCATTAACAGTTAGATCGGCAATGCGTCAACATAATTAACACCTTATAAAATAATAGAGTAAAAGCCAAGTTGTTTTGTATCTATCTTTCTTTGGATCATTTTCTTCCGCTAATTTGACGATTATTATTTAAAGTTGTTGGAGCTATATAAAAATAGTACTTATGCTAAATACATTATTTGCCTTCATTTCAGAGCACATCGGAAGACACAATTTTGCAGTCACTCACTGCTTTGTCCAGAACTCGAAGTAATAGCGTTGATAACTCATCGTCAGACCTCTTGCAGACGGTCTTAAAATTATTACGGTCCAGTGAGACAACTCCGACAACTGAAAGGCCGACCCCACCAGAAACGAGAACAAGTAACGACCTATTAAGTATAGAATCCAGACCCAGCACATCATCTCTAACAAATAATACCACCGCGGTCAATGGCATGAACTCTTTTGTCAATGGCCAGAAAGTGGACAGATCACCAACTGAAGCGACACCAGCAAGGTTTCCGCCTGTGCCTAGTGCCCCCATAGCTCCGTATGGATGCCCTCCTGGGACCGCCGCTCCCAACTCGTACATGACCTATCAGCCTGCAGTTCCACCGCCCGCTGCACGTCCGTACTTCACGCCTACGTACCCAACGGCAACAGCCAGTAAGATGAACATTTTCTGATTCTAAAAATTATTTCTATTCAATATCTACTAATAGATCAAGAGCCCGTGGCCGCCAAACCTTCCTAATTCTATAAAACCTGAAAGTTTGTGTGCGCATGCCTCTAACATAGGCATTGCATAATCAGCTATTATAAAGTTCCGATCGTGGTTGCTTCGGAAGTTATGAGCTTTAATGTTTTTGGCAAGATGAAAGAACCATCAAAAGTGTCTGAATACCAAGGAAATATTTGATTATAATTGCCTTAAATGATTGTGCGATGCCTATGTTACAGGCATGCGCACAAAAACTTTCAGGATTTATAAAATTAGGAAGTTCTGGCAGCCACGGGCTCTTGGTCTACAAGTCTGTTTTAACTGGAATTAAAAAAAATTGTGACTACGAAATAGTTTTGCAAAATAGGTGTATGGTTGAAATGTGTTTATTTTGTTTCAGACGTGCCAAATACCACGCCAGTTTTTAACCCCGCTGCACGCCTGAGTGCGCCGCAGCCGCCAACGCGACCAAACGTGCCCGCTGCAACGGCAAATACGTCACACGTCTCACAAACATTCAACCAGTATTTGATGGGACGATATCCCCCTCAACCACCTTTCTACCCCCCGTATCAATAGCATTTACTTAGAGGTATGTTAATTAGTAAGTTAAGGTAGGGAGTATATTTACGGGTTATTTATGGAATTGTTGAGTAGTGGGATTTATTTAATCCAGAAGTCTTTCTGCGGATTTTTTAATATTGTAGTGCCTTATTGTAAAAGTGTATTATTAGTATACAATAATAACAATTTAAAATGCCATATGACTACCAGCTTGACTGATCTCGCTACTATAAAGGCTAGTCATTATAAAAGTTAAATTGTACATTGATTCAAGTATTTATACTGACCTTCAAAAAATAATATTGGTCACGTATAAACAGTATTATTGAAAAGACTGATTAGGTAAATAGTCACATGGTACCTGTTTAATACATAAATATAAATGTAACAGTTAAATAGTTTGTATTTTTTTATAAGACGCTATTATTATATACAGTAGTGTAAGTAACATTGCGAATTTATAATATGCATTTGCGAATGTTATATTGTGACTATAGGAATATTCCAATGACTGATTAGATATAAGACTAGTTGTGCACGACAACGTGATCCTCATGAGGTGCTATTTTATAATAATTTTAAATTACTCGTTCCCATACATGTAACTTTAAGAAGACTGATTTTCTAGATCTTTACAATATAAGACTGATATTATTTTACATAATAGTATGAATATAGATATTCCATTTATCGAAATTCGTTAGTCTATAGTATTTATAGAATGTGTCCACGCATGCTTATTTTAGAGTGTGTAATGTTTGTAGCATATTTTCTTTATACCGGATTATAGATTGAAAGATGTCATCTGTAATTGGAACGGTTTAGATTTTCCGTACAGTCTATCACTGTTTTGCTCACTCAGGAGTGAATTTCCACATAATACTTGCATAGATCACATCCAACTTTCAGTTGTTTCGGTCAAATACGTTAATCAGACACATTCTCCTTTGTTATTAGTGTCCTTCAGACACAAATCTGTTATTAGATCAGGACCATAAGAGCAATATTGATAGCATGCATTTATGCGAATTTCGTGCTCGAATAAATTTCACGTACGTTTTTTTTTATTTATCTACTGTAAGGATATTTACCATTTTTAACGCCAAATTGATAATTTAATTGCACTTGCATTAACTTACCTACTGAGCGTCGAATACTGACCAATGCTAAATTTAATGAACCAACTGTCTAAACGACCTTCGGCAGTATCCGAAGCCGAAATAAAGTTTGAGGAACACTAAGAAATGCATTTCAACGTGACTAGAAGCAAATGAAGGAATGTATTATTTGGTAATAGAATTAATTGTATGTTAGCGTTGAAGTGATTTAATTAAACGCACTTATCATTCAAAATAATAACAGTCTGAAATGATCTCAATTAGTATACATATTTAATTCTTTAGAAGGATGTGAAGATTATAGTTAATATTTATCCATGGCTTCAGTTAAATCTTTGCCCATATGGCTGACTTTATTATTTCATGTGTAAAATAATGTATCATTATACTATAAGTAATTCGTGCCTATCCGCCTCTTCTTAAAACTCCTTTAATAAACATGTTTAAATTAAAATAACGATATTACCATACTCATTGTTGATCTGTTGTTTAATCAAAATTATTTGTAGATACAACAATACTTTAATATAAATTTTACATTTGAGAATAATATCAGAGTTAATATTTTCAATTTTATATCTATTTTTTTCTAACGCTAAAAATGTCACCAAACCATAGTTGTGTAAAAAAACATTCGTTCATTTTACTGTTCGCAAATTTAATTTCGGTTTTGGCCGAAGATTGTAACGTTGTCCGATTAATCGTTTCGTAACAGTAGAGGCGCTTGATATTTCCCCCTCGGCTTGTGTAACTCGAAAATTTAATATTATAAAGATGAGTGAAATTTACATACATTAAACAACATACCATACCATAGCAATTTATAAAATTGAATGGTATGTAAGTCCGCCAATCCGCACTAGGCCAGCGTGGTGGACTATATGGCCTAGCCACTCTCAATCGTACTCTCGATTGTAGAGTATGCCTGTGCCCTGCAGTAGGATGTATATGGGCTTATACAGATATACAGAGTGAAATTTATTCGAGTAGTAGTTTTGCTGCTGTGATATATGTGTGCATTAGACACCGGTGTTCAGGGCATGAACTATGTATTTTTGATGGTGTATTAACTTGTAGAAATAAGAAAAAACAACACGTGTGATCAAAAATTCCAATCTGCCTTGTTTATCACGATAAAGTGAAAGTATTAAAAATCATTTTGACTTTGTATTTGTTTATAGTCATGATAAGCACCTGGAACTATTTGAGAGCAGAGGTGGGTTGGTATTCTTGATGACCAAATAAAGTAAGCAATGCGAATTCGTCCATCGTTAATTTATATGTAAAGCAGTTTTCAGACAGACAACGATAATAAAATATTAATTACTCAAACCTGTATATACTTTACAAGTTTTATGTATTAGCTTGGCGATATATATTTTTACCTTTAAGACCGCTATGCCACTGGTGTTTTATGGGAATTGGCGCTTCTCTAACGTCAGCGCAGCGTCGACGCGTCTAACGTTGTGTTTTTCGGCAACAGTTACAATCACACCGCCCCACTCTGTCTGTGAGTGTAAAGGTGGGAGTGTGCATTGCACGGTTGCTGTTACATCCGATGCCAACAATCAATCTAAAATTTTAGATTGAAGTAATACCGGTGTATTTTCTACTTTTCTATTGGTCCATTATCTTGTTGCCAATAAACAAAAGAGACAACAGTCGATTGCCTCTGTTAATAGATTAGAAAACAATCGGTTCCTTCTTAACAATTTGGTTTTACGCGTTTAGCAGAGAAGGTTCATGACTCGCCACATTAGGGATCCTGGTGGGCTGGTTCACCAATTGTTTCAGAACGAATGCATGGGCAGCTCTGCCAGAATAATCGGCCCTAGAGGACCCCAACCACAAACCATGATGTGCATTGAAATCCCCCAAGAACACCATCTCTGCTGGCGGGAAGTGCACCTGCGCGTCATCTGCCGCCTGGCTAGGATACTTGAACTTCCGAGTCGTCTCATCGTCCCCGGTGTGTGGCCTATAGAGACCCACGTCGATGTGGCTCAGGGAACCAAGATCCACGAAATATCACTTTCTTATAATCGATTCCACCAAATAGGATTTTCACAAAATTTACGATTATAATTTCTTTTTCTTTTACGTTATTTTCGTCGAAGGAGTCATACTAGCAGCAGTGTTTCCTCGTCAGAATCCATTTTGTTTCCGATTGTACGCCCCAAATCGCAGCATGTGCACGACGCACAGTGGGCTGAAAATAAAGTTTCATAGATGTTCATTTTTTCCATTTTGACGTGTTTTTTTTTATCAGAATCTGTTAAAACATGCTTCTTTATAATAAGTTTTCAGTATGAAGTCATTCATACTCATAGTGTAACTTTACATTTTCGACCTTTCTTTTTTTTTTCAAAAATGTTGTTTGGTGCTTACTAGTATGAAAGATAAGAATGTGCAACTTGTGAATGGGGATAGGAACGTGTGCTGGAAAGATGGAAAGAATACTTGAGAGGATTGTTTGAATAACCTTTTGGCAGAGATGGAAGAAAGCGAAGAAAACTCCTCGCCTCCTCTGATGATGATCAAGTTATTCTCGCATCATTAGAGGAGGAGTTACAGAACATGGTGACAATTATGTATGAAGCGTTTGAGAGGAAGGGAATGAAGGTAAATGTGAGTACGACGAAAGTTGTGGTATTTAAAAGGGAAGAATATATGAAGTTTGATGTAATGATAGGTAATGAGTATAGAGCAAGGTGGTGGTTTGTATCTTTGGGCGGTGTATTTACAAGTGATGGTAAGCATGGCAGAGATTTTAACAGACGAGTGAATGCAGGAAAGCGAGTGAATGGTGCCCTACACTCCTTTATGGGAGGCCGAAAGGTCTCTAAATGCACGACTGGCTGTCCATATAGAAGTGTTAGCACCAACACTCATGTGAAAGCTAATGAAAGGTAGTGAAAACTGGATATGGCAGATGAAGTATGAGAGAAAGATTAAGGCAGTGGAAATGAGGTCATTAGGAGGAATGTCTTGTGTGAGTTTGTTGTAGATATGTATGTAGAAAATAATAAAATAAGCTATATCTCGGCTCGTGTGTGAGACCGCGTTATTTTTTTCGCATGATTTCTGCTCAATTTTTTTTTGCTGTTTTGATGCCTTGCACCGCTCTGGTGTAAGTGCGAACGAATAGAAAAATACATTTCAAAATATAATGATTCCCAGACTACAAAATTTATTTGCAAGTTTGATCACACTTCTCTATACGTTATGATATAGTGGTCATAAAACAACTTGAGTGCTGATTAGCCTTCTTAATTTCACATTAATGAACAATATGCGGCATATTTTTTTTACTTCTTTTGTTTATGTACGCACAAATCGGTCTTGGACACCCAACATTTTCAAAACATTGGATTATTTTTCGCCTGTAAGTACTTACCTATTGTTTTGTTTCTTTTTCTTTTTCTGTTTATCTTAATCATATTGGCAGACCTAATAAATAAAAAAGAACAACAAATTATTAGGCAGCTGCTTAATTTACTTCGATTTCTTCTTGTCGAAACATTGATCATAAACGTGAAAACGGAAAGGTTAGGTACTCAATAGACATATTTAAATATATTTTATGATTTTAAAAAACACGGAGATGCTTAGTGACAGTCTTGTGTTATACAACGATGTGGTTCCGCGTTTGAACTTAAATCTCGTATGAAGACAGTCTTACGTTAAAGTTATATTGTCGAAGATTTCAAATCCTTGTGGAAAAATGGAAGAGAGCTCATCCAAAATTTGTTTTCTGGAAGCAATATGAAGACTGGCTTCAGTGAATGAATATGAAGATATTGAGTAGCCAAGTTGAATTGCAGAACCTAAGGTATCAGATATTGTGGCATCCGAATTTCATATCACCCTCATAAATCCAGTCCCTTACACATCTGCGTCAAGTGAAGCACACACAAGTAAGAAACATTTGCCTCGAAAACGTTTTTAAGATTTAGGAGTGAAACATAAGCAGAGAAGGACTGGAAGTAAAATTCACTGTGAGTCCAGTGAGCTTACATACGGTGCAGTGCAAAAGATGAGACAAAAGGGCTTAGGCAATATAGCATATGCTATTGAGTTTATAATGAAGAACCCAGAAACTGCTGAAAAGTTTAACGCTATTACCAAAAAAATCATGCCCCAATCCTGTTGTTGCAGTGATAAAGCGCTTGGTATATTTTATCCCAAAAATTGACTACGTGGCAATATATAACATGTGTGGGAAAAAAGATTTTATTTTAGTGTCTATTGATTGTGCATGTGCGAACCCAGAGCAGGTATAAACAGAAAATAGAAGACGAAAATAATGATTCCAGTGTATTCATCTCTTTAGTTCCGTTAAAGCTGACGAAATCGTATGGCAGAATCCAAAACCTTGTTCAGCACAATATTTATGTCATCCAGTGCAGTTTAGTTTTGTGAAAGAAAATGAATTAGTGGTTCCTGAAGATCTAAAGAAGAGCTTATTTTGTTGATAGATGTGGTTAAGCAAGGATCTGAAGACGATGGGCTTAAGATCGACCCCAGTGGTAGGAGCAGCAAAGGCCTATGTCCAGCAGTGGACGCGAATAGGCTGATGATGATGATGATGATGAAGGATCTGAAACTTATAACGATGGAGACACAGCCAGAAAGTTTGTTGACAACCAGAGAAAAAGTGCAAACATTACAGGTCTGGACGAAGAATTAATTCATATATTTGCTGTTATTTTACAAGCCATCACATGAAGAGTATATCAATACTCATACCAGGGATACAGAGAAAATGTAATCATTATGTACATACATATGTACATACATAATTATCATGGTACATCATTAATTCGGATATCATTGCCAGTAAAGCAATATGACCAGTTGGTAGTTTATCAGATGGATCAGAGGCTCATAATAAGATAAGGAATTGCGACGATTTAGAGAACACCATTCTCGAAAAATTTACAAGAAGAAAAGTAACGTGAACATATTAAATATACTCTGCTCTCTACACTAAAAAAAGCACGCTATTGCTGATGGAAGTAAACAACGAAATATTTGAGTTGGTTTTATATGAAATTTTATTATAAAATACTTACTCTGCTAGCTCTATTTTTGCCATTTCAGTTAATTAAATTAACACATTCGGGTTTTATGTCAAGTAAATATGTTTATTTCGTTTTTTGTTTTAAGAGTGTTTTGAGAAATTGGTAGTAACTTTCTATTTTTACTAAATGCGGCACATGTGCAATGAGTAATGACCCATCATAATTACGCAGCTGCCTATTCATTTTTTGTTTATTTTGATTTATTGAGTCTACAATATGATTAAGATAATGTTTATAATTACGAAACAAAACAATACGTAAGTACCTACAGGTTAAAATTAATCCATTGGTTTGAAAATGTTGGGTCTCCGAGACCGATTTGTGCGTCCATAATAAATCAGGAATAAATATTTCTTAGTTGTTTTATGACCACCATATCATATTTTTTGGAGACATTTAGTTCAAATTTGCAAATTAAGTTTGTAGTGTAATAGAGCAAAAATCATTCGTAAGAAAATACCGCGGTCTCACGCACCAATCGAGATAGAGCTTATTTTAAGGTTTTCTCAATACGACATTTTTGGAAAAAAATATAATTTTAAGTGTAACTTTTCCTGTGATCAAACATAATATCATAAAGAAGCATGTTCTAACAGATTTCGATAAAAAACCTCGCCAAATTGGAAAAAAATAAACGTCTATGAAATGTTATTTTCAGCCTGTGCGTCGTGCACATGCTGCGATTTGGGGCGTACAATCAGAAACAAAATGGATTCTGACGAGGAAACACTTACGCTGTTGGTATAACTCCTTCGATGAAAATAATGTAAAAAAGAAAAAGAAATTACAATCGTAAATTTTGTGAAAATCCTATTTGGTGGAATCGATTATAAGAAAGTGATATTTCGTGGATCTTGGTTCCCTGAGCCACATCGACGTGGGTCTCTATAGGCCACACACCGGGGACGATGAAACGACTCGGAAGTTCAAGTATCCTAGCCAGGCGGCAGATGACGCGCAGGTGCACTTCCCGCCAGCAGAGATGGTGTTCTTGGGGGATTTCAATGCACATCATGGTTTGTGGTTGGGGTCCTCTAGGGCCGATTATTCTGGCAGAGCTGCCATGCATTCGCTCTTACACAATTGGTGAACCAGCCCACCACGATCTCGAATGTGGCGAGTCAGGTACCTTCTCTGCTAAACGCGTAAAACCAAATTGTTACGATGGAACCGTCTGTTTTTAAATCTATTACCAGAGACAATCTACTGTGTTCTCTTTTGTTTGCTGGCAACAGGATAATAGACCAATCGGAAAGTGGACAACAATCCGGAATTACTTCAATCTAAAATTTTAGATTGATTGTAGGCATCGGATGTAACAGCAACCGTGCAAATAGTCACCCCCATCCGTGCACTCGCGGGCAGAGTGGGACGGCGTGATTATAACTGTTGCCGAAGTACGCCACGTTAGACGCGTTGACGCGACGTTGACATTGCGCGATTGCAGCACAAACGCTTCCACTAGACGACCGCGGCGATAACGTTTGGGAAGCGCCAACGCGCCTAAAACGCCAGTGAAATAGGGCCTTAGACATAGTTATATAAATCAATAAGTGCGTAAACTTCACCGCCTAATATGACATACATGCATAAATGACATGCTCAGTGTTTAATAGTAACATACGCGTTAAAAAACAAGCACCACACCTATGTGGCTCCACAAGTGAGCACGCCTGCATCTGAAATGGAATGGAGATGTAGGTGTTAGATTCAGCAATTTTACTGGTGGTAGGGTCTCCCATATGTGAGAGGCCGCCTGGGTAGGTACCACCGCAATGTCTATTTCTCCCGCCAAACAGCCATGCAATGCACTATCTTGTTTCGGTTGGAAGGATATTGTAGCCAGAATAACTACCGGACATATTGAGACTTCTGTCTTATGCTTGGCATTCCACTATGCTCGTCGTCCTGAAACATACGATGGTAATGTTACTCTATCCACAATGTCCTTCAAACCGCAACACATCAGTGCATTTACTCTGCTATTTGGCGGGAGAAATAGACATACCCAGGCGGCCTCACATATTATGAGATATGTACCTACCACCGGTAAAAATAAACAGAAAGTACAGTATGTACAAAAATTTTATCGATCTGAAATATCGCTGAAGTCTGAAAAAAGCGTGGCTATTTTAGATAATTTTAGTAGAATAGATATAATATTTTCCACGATGGTTCCCACTTTATATATAATAATATTTTTTAATGTATAGCATATTGTGATGACCTCCTGTAATTCTATGATGCCAAATGGTAAAATATTGTGATGTATTTCAAATCAATGTTCCTGATGTGAAACCAAATAAAACAAAGTCTGATTTTATATTTCTTATTTTTATTCACCTTTCGCCTATATATTATATATTATTGCTGTGCGTGATACGAGCCATGCGTTGCCCAGCGATGGCCTGTGCACTGCGATGTTTATCATTGCCAGGTAAGCGAATTTACTACTATTTTGGTAATATGTTCATTTGCAATACTGTGAAATAATGTAGTATGATTATTGACCTGATTGTATTTTTCAGCTGTCTCGTGTTCAGCCGGGTGGTGCAAGCAGTCGTCACACGGAACAGCAATTGTGATTAATTGATTATAAGGACATTAATGTTCCACCCGGGATCGTGACTTGTATGTATATATACTAATGTATGGCCAGAGAAAGTTACGCGCCTGCTTTTTAGTTTTTTAAGTGTTATTCCTAATTAATTATGTAACTAGATAAAGTGATATTTATCAGACTGTTTTAGTAGTAGTGCAAATGTGTAGTGCTTTGCGTGCGTTTCAATTGTTTTATATGTTTTAATTATCTCACTAACCAACATTTTGCAATGTGAAGAAGAACCAAGATTACGAACATTGTAACAAGTCGCATAGCGATTTGCATATGCGAAGTTGTAATATTTGAAAAATAGTTGAGACTAACATTTAGTATAAGAACTTAAATAAATTTAAAAATTTGGATGTGAAAAATATATGTATTGGGGTAGGAATAGCATTACTTTTAATTGTAACAAGTAATTGTTATATTAGTCATTACTTTAATGCAAACCAATTATTTGATACATCAAATAATCAATAAACAAAAATAAATATTAATTATAAACCGGCAAAAACATTACTACATACAGCTAAAATGGGGCTCATTAAAAAGAAACAGACGAGTTAAATATAGTCCAGCATATTTTGTTGGAAATATATACTAGCTATAAATTGGTTATAGTTAAAATAATCTGTTAAAAGTCGTAGGTTATAAGTGCACTTTGTGCGATTTTCAGTTTGCAAAATGTCCCATGAGTAGATTGGATTTTGTGACGGTCATGGCGAGAGGCCCAAACCTTGCCTTTTGGAACGGCCATAAGCCCTGGGACCTATGGCTGGAACGAGGGCTACTACTTGCCTACCCTTCCAGGGATGTTGATGAGAGTTTGATATTTTATATTTGAACAGTTTTATACGTTGAATATTAAATTATCTTTGAGGTTTTTTTAAACGAATGTGTTTGGTACTCATTTTTAACATTTAAACATTTGTCCGTATAGTCCGTACCTTTTTTCACGTTCACTTTTTCATGAATAACTTAGTTTACAGCTTGATACATTTTATTTTTAAAGTCAAAACCACTAATACTTTATTTTATAAAAGTCTATAGAAATTATTTTTTGCAAACTAAAATCGCAATAATATTTTTAAAGTCTGCATGAGACAAGGTGCTCATCAGGAAATGTAAACATGAAATATATTAAAGATAAATTATATTATGTAGTAAGATTTATCATAGTTATTTTATTACTTTAAGATGTTATTAAATATAATCGTTTTTAAATATTAACGCGAGATTACATCGCACTGTTCTCAAATTTAAAATGTTAGCAATTATATTTAGTATTATTATCACAGTACCGTCATAACATGCAGGTTATGTGTTTGGCGAAATAAAATACTTGTAGCATTTTGTAGCTTTTTAACTGCACATATTGTACAGAAAAGAATCCAATAATTTCAAAATGTCTTTAGATCTCAAATATTTAAAGCACCGCGACAGCACGGGAATATATTTTGGGACGAATTATATAATTTATATAAAATAATCAACTATTTTTTGTAAAAAAAATACATTTAGAGGCGTGTGAAATTGTTTGCATAAACATGTTTTTAAGAGCGTTTACACCTTGCGCGCAAAGTCAACTATAGGTATTTCTTCGTCAATTTCACGCTCACATAAGCGACCAATGCCACAGAATACTAAACTAACAGAAGTCAAGCTCCATACAAAGCGCGCTAAATCAACGCACACATAGACAGCGTTCACCGACATGATATTTCAAACCAGTCGAGACCACTGCGAGCGCGAGTGTCACCCACTTCGGGCACGCAAATAGTGAGATGTTTTGTGCAAAGATGGAACAAATGAATAAAAGTTATTACACTTGTATATAAAATACCAGATTATAATAATTGAATATAAATTTCATAAAAAGTAACATATATTATACAAAAACAATAAAAAAAAAACTTAGAATAATGACATACACATTCTCAGCGAGTTCATAAATAAAATCAAAATTTATTTATTGTATTATTGTGTTTTATATATTTTATTTTAAAAATTCAATCAAACGATACAAGTGCTATTAATACGATACGTGTTTTCGCATAAGCCAGATTTAACAACCCTTGCGCGAACGCCGAGGGTAGTGTGAGTGTGGCAATAAAAGTGAAGTACATACACAAGCTTGACTTCTGTTAGTATTCTGTGCCAAAGCTGTGTGCGTAGAGCTGCCGCGTCGGCTCGCTATACAGTCAGCTTAACCAACTTTGATCCGTGCGTTTCAAAATTCTAATATTCAATTGAAATGTAACTTATGATTTATACCTAGTCAGGTCATAAATTCTGTCACATGTTTAATATAAAATAATTGAAACAAGTTTATTCATTATGTAACCATTTATACCGGGTATCTCAAGACTGCTACCGAAAACGAAGCCGGGTGGCAGTTTTAGTGGCTACAAACACAATGTAATTAAAAATTTCGCCTAGAAAAGCGACAATTATTTTTTATGATTTTTTAAATATCGTCATTTTTGGGTGGTAAATCCATAGTTTTTGCTAAAATAATAATTTAAACTCTTTTATACCTTACGAGTATTTATAAATAAAAGGGTATATACTATTATTTTAGGAAAAAATGTATTTACCACCCAAAAATGGCCATAGGAAAAAAATAAGAAAAAAAAAATTGACGCTTTTTTTTTGCAACTTTTTCTGTTGCATTGTGTCTGAAGTCGCTTAAACTACCACCCGGCTTCGTTTTTGGTAGCAGTCTTGATATACCCTGTATACCAAAATGAACTTAACAAAACATAGATTCTTATGACACTAAAGTTTATTCAAAATGAACTCCGTGATTTAGAATACAGGCCTTCAATCTGCGCGGCCAGTTGTCTATCGCAGCACGAACGAGGTCCATGTCAATATCGGCGGCTGCCTTAAGAGCGTTTATACCCTGCACGCGCTTTTTGGCGTAAAAACAGGACTTTTCAAATGAGTTAATAGCCACCAATAAACAATTTAAAGGAAAAATAATTATTACTAATTTTAGAAAAGGTTGTCATCTAGGGATTTTGGTGGAAAACATTATAGATTGATGGATAATTTGTGAGTACTATACGGATTACTGAACACAAGTTTCGTTATTTAGGCTTTAAATGGCAATTTAGAAGCTTAAGATATCCGAAACCACTAAATATAAGATGAAAATAAAAATATTATCAGACTAATAAGACCCTTATGGAGGGATTTTGCTGAGAAAAATAATCTTTTTGTGTTTAGTTCCTGAAAAATAAAAATTTAAACAATGCGAAATTATTCAGAAACTCTCGTCAAGAACATATTTTTTTTCACCAACTTATCGTACATAATTTTTTATAGCAATTGCATATTACAATAGAAGAACATCTTATCTATAAATTACCATTTTTATATTTCAACAAAATTAGTTTTCATGTTTTCTACAAATATTTTAAAAACCACTATAAAACACGCTGTCCGACGTGGATCAAATCAGACCGCCGCAAGGCCTTCTAGAGGGAGGACGTATCGCTCGGCGCTCCGGCCTGGCTGCAGTCGATTATGCCGCGCGTAGTAAAAATAGCCACGCGCGGATTGCGATTACCACATCTTAGTACTTTGGTAGTAAAATATTTAATTTTTTTTATTACCTACAATGATTTTGTAGTGAGTATAAATTATGTTTCAGGTAATATAATGGGATGTAATTCCGAGGCTAAATTATGTTATGTATTGTAATATAAAATTAAATATATTTCGTAATTGTAAGGGGTTGTAAGGCCCCTAACACTATTTATGTGTTCGAACACGAAATGATTAATAAAACGTCCGTAGTGTCTACTGATTGAACACTGATTTGAATGCAACTTAACAATGTAATAATAATGAAAATATGATTAGTATCCAAAATTTGTATTATTCTTTGCTTGCACAGTAATATTTGTCTACTTATAATTCAAATATAATATTTTTATGATATTATATTACAGTTACATTTCAATAGAATATTTGAAGCGCACGAATCAAAGTTGTTTGAGCCGATTGTATAGCGAGCCGACGCGGCAGCTCTACGCACACAGCTTTGGTCGCTTATGTGTGCGTGAAATTAACGAAGAAATACCTATAGTTGACTTTGCGCGCAAGGTGTATACGCTCTTAATCAAGGATGTCTTGAGTGACTCCAAATTGGGATGAGGCTTTGAGCACGCCTTTTCCTCTAAGTGTTGCCATATCTTGTAATCTAACGGATTCAAATCTGGACTGGAGCAGGGCCAGTCTTCGTGCCGGACGAAGTCGATTTCACGCGCCGCCGTCCTGTCTTGTGTGCCCTTCGCTCTATGAGCTGGCGCCGAATGTTGGAATACCCAGTGCCTGTTATTGAACATGGTATGAGAAACAGGTTCCACAAGGTTCGTCAGGACTGTATTTTGATACACAACTGCATTCGTTTTTACACCTTTCTCACAAAAATGTACCTCTGTTAAGCCCCAATAAGAAACTCCCAACCATACCATGAGCGAGGATGGAAAATGACCTCGTTGGACACGCGGAATACGGTTGCTCGCTTCTTCACTACTGTGTGCGTACACCTTATCATTTTGTTTGTTGTAGCTGTCTTCTAAGGTAAAAATTTTTTCATCTCAAAAAAGAATTTCCCGATATTTTTTTCCCGCGTACCGTTTGAGCAAAGCGCGGCATCTCTTCAGTCTCAGGTCCATTAGACGAGCATTCAAACGATGTCCTGTTTTTCTTCGATATGCCCGAAGCCCTAAGTCTTCATTTAACACCCTTTTCACCGTGGTTCTGCTTAACCCCATCTGACGGGCCAACAGTTTCTGCTTACGTTTGGGATTTCTTTGATTTCGCGCCTTCACAGCTTTTATCACTGCTGGAGTCCTAACAGACCGAGGGCGACCACTTCTTGACCTGTCATCTACACTAGAGTCTTCATTGTATCGTTTGATGGTACGATAAACGAATCTTTTGGTTATATTCAAATTTTTCAGTATGTCAAAAATTTGAATTGGCGCGTAACCGCAACGATGCAACGCAATAACTGCAACACGGTCTTCTTTAAGCGTCCACTCCATATTTAAAAATGAGTACATTTCTAAAAAGTATACATTTTTATTTTCATGAACAATTCGAAATTCGAATTCAATAAACTTTTTTGTGGCCAGCATTCTAAAAGAAAAGTTTTTACTGTGTGACAATACTTATGACCTGACTGTGTATATTACCTGCTGTGCAGAAATCAGATAGGAAGGGGGCAGATTGGTTTCGCAAATCACACGCCTCAGCAACGCGTTCCCGTTCTGTCGCATGCCGTTATTTCTCTTATACTGATTTTACATTTTGTGTGTTAGTAAATTAAGATAATGTCATAGGTTAGGTTATATATCTAGAAACTTAAATACTGTAGGGTTTTTTAAGCTTATTATTTGCGATGTATGGCATGATATATGTAACTAACTTTGTAGATATCTTTAGAATGCTCTCGACTGCTTGCTTAGGGTGGTGAAGGCAGTGACAAGAAATATAATATTATAAATCAGAATTGTCTGCCAGTTAACGCCAGTTATGTTTTTATCAGTTTTTTGGCCTGTGTTGAGTTCGACCGGCTATATGTAGCGAATTGATTTTTCTAAGCGGTAGACTAGAATTTGAAATTGTGTCTTAATACTACGCTGTGCTGGAATTATAGAAATATCTGAGTAGATCTTTATAGCTATTGCACACACATGTTTCTGTTTTGTTAATTGACTTCGTAACATTGTGTTCTAGATTATAATCATGTCATTACCATAATGTCATACATTACAATTTAAAGTTTTGAACAAAATATTTAAGATTATATACTTTTTATTCCATTGTCAATATATTCCAAAAATCAAAATTAAACGGCTGCACCTCATAATTAACCCTATATAAGACGAAGATGTCCCGTTAAATAAAAATCGCCTAGTCACGTCTTTTTCTCAATTTTGATAGCAGTCGTACCCATCACGTCTTCTAAATTATCGACATTTTCGTGTCTGTGCCAGTGTATAAGAGTAGTTCTCTGACGTTTAGAAGTCGACACTGCTGTAACAATGCTACTGTTATAAAACATACACCTAATGGCTCGGTTTACGTTTGTTTTGATGGATGCTATGGGTATCATCCCACAAGAGATGAAACCGCCTTCAAAATTGTATTAAAAAGAAATAAATAAAACTCTTTTTAATAAAAGTAAAATATCCAAATATGCCAATATTTTTTTTGTGTCTGTGCCAAATATTCGACTATAAGCTATATAACATAACGGTACGAACTATGCGGGTAAAACTGCGGGGCATAGATGGTTTACAAAAAGGCTGGCACCGATCTCAAAAAAATAATGGCATATTTAGGTATTTTAGATTTATTAAAGGATTAGTTTTACTATTCTCTTTTAATGCATATTTGATGTGGATTTAATTTTGTTAAATATTTATTTATGATGGCAGACTAGTATGTATATGTCGAACGGCGGACGCCTGCTATCTTATACTGTACATAATACTCCATTCGGATATGCATTTTAAGGATACGTTTAGGATTGTATTAATAGTGTGATGATTGCATTATTTTAATATTTGTAAATATCTATGAATTTTTGTTAGTAAAAAGAGTAGAAATAAATTATCAAATGTTTTTTCTGTCTTGAAAAACTTCTATTTATTTTCGTTAAAACAATACGCTGTTTTTCTAATACATAACAACGTGAATTTAATTGCCATCATGGCTTAAATTTAAATAAAAATGAGAAGCCTGAATATTTTAGATTTGTTATTACGAGTATTTCGTTTTGAACCTATTATACGGAAATAAAATAACACATTCCCTTATTTTAAATGCATCTCTAGCCTGCCTATATCGCACATTCATTTGGGGTCGGTGAAGCAAAATTTCTCCGATTTAGCTAAATATTAAGTACTGAAAAACAATAATAACCAAATCTGGGTAAAAATTAACAGCTTGCAAGTAATCCAACTGTACATTTGAATTTGAACACTTATGACTACGATCATAGAAGAATTCGGCGACCTGGCAATTTTTCGCTCCGGTGCAAATAATTTTTAAGTATATTCCACATCAACTCGATGCGTATGCCCTCCTCTACACTGCTTTCCCATCCTGCCCTGTCCACTCCTGTCCTATTTTAGTTCCCATCTCTTTGAGTTGGCGATTATAATCGATCTTTTGGGTTGTACTCGTAGGTATATCGTTTGTACAGTCTCTCAAAGTAGTTTTTCAAACATGTATATCCCCCATGTACAGACATCGATCATTTATTATATTATGTATTGATATCCGCCGTTCTAACATCCACGGCTGCTAATAATATTGCTTTGTCGGTGATAAATCCTCTTTAAATTTCTTGCCGTAAGCGATCACTTAAGTCAAACCTGCGCCTGTAATAGGTATTGTTATTGTTTTGATAACGTTATTCGGCAGTTATTAAGTAATATAAGTAAATAAGCTTTACTTATGTAATTGATCAGTTCTCTGCTTTGACCTGTTAGAGATACTTTTATGGACTACGTTCGTGGTTAATAAATATTTCTTTATAAGATCGTAGAATTGTTTATTTCATTACATATGGTCCACAATGTTGTGCAGTGATGGCATTTCGAACACCTAAGTATATTTGAGAGGTCAACATTTAAAATATATTTTATTGGTGGTAGGTGTCTCATATTATGTGGGAGGCCGCATGAATGGGTACCACGGTAATGTAAAAAAAAAATGGCATTTAATGTTGGCCATTTTACGAGTATTAAGTTTATGATATTCCGTAAAAAAGTATAATCTTAAGTAGTAGTGCTCTTCACAATACATGTCGTCCATCGCTGAATAATTCATTGATCTGGGAAGACCCCATCATGATATGTGCTGTTTTACATCGTAAGTGTCGCCATTTCGTGAAATGTCGAAGACCTTGTGACATAGCCAGTACTAGGACGGATTTAACGGCTACTGACGGCCGTACGCCCGAATACTGGAACGCAACCAGCGGCGTGCACAGGATAATGACACTGGGTATGCGGCGGAGTACTCAGTCACAAAAACTTTTTCTTTTATAGTTTTTTTAGCATAGCCACAGCCACGCGACGGATCTCTAAGTCGGAAACCATGCCAACATAACAAGTCTTAGATGTACTACTATTCATGTCCATCTTCTACAGCAACGCAGACAAAACAGCGATCGATCGTCGCGGCGGAAGAAATTCTAATAAGTAAAATAAAAAAACTCACTTAGTCAGCTTCAATTTTCACATATTCAAGATTCCGGTTACTTGAGATTACTATATCCCGATGTAAATAAACGCAAGATTTCGGCCACCTCATTCATTCATTTGATAAACATACATTTTTGACACAAACCTCACAATCAAATAACATTTAAAAAAATAAACAAACGCACTAGTAAAAGCAAATGACTACAATTAATATCGAAACTTAGTAATAAACTGTTGAATGTAAATTAGATTTCCGCCTATTAATTTTACTCGGATTATAGGCAACGAACATTTCCGATTACTCCCGACAACTGCTGAACTTCCGAGGCCTGCCGCAGGAGTCGCGGCTTTCGATATTCATGGGTGTGTGCGTTTGCGACTGTGCACGGACACCAAAATTACTACACACATGCAAACAAATGTCCTTCGGGACGCGGCGGCATGACTTGGTTGATTAGGTACATTATTTTGCTTTTCAGCGCCGCTTGCTTGTCGCGTGGCAAACATAATGTTTGTGTGCTTTCAAATAGGTGCTATTTATAAAATATTAGGCGTTTTTAAGTTATTATATTTTGTTTATTCATTTATTTACTATAAATTAAAGTCATCTAAAACGTACGAAAGTTATAATAAAATATCTGTGAATGGCAAGTAAAGCACTGCATTTCTGCCTACAAGGAGCGCACGTCCCTGAACGCAACTCAGATATAAGTTGCTCTTAACTACGTTAATTCCGCTTAAATGTACTGGCTAAGTGGGCCGTGCGCTGTTAAGAGCAAAATATTATTTGAATGGCGTTCGAGTATTCGGGCGATAGACATTTAAAATTAATTAAAACGTAAGTCAGAGAGAATGTTAATTGACTACAGCAGTAAGTGAGCGAGCGTCTTGGAGCATTCGTTAGAATTAGTACATAATTATATCTTATCTTTTCGTAAACAGTGATGATTGTCCATTTTGTTGTGTACTAATCAAAATAATAAAATAAGGGTCCGTGCATAGGTGAAAAGTAATTGAGTAACCCTAGTTCGATTTAAGATGATAATGTTGAAACTTGATTTGAATGGAAACGCTCTATTAGGTTGTGCGCGCAGGCAATACTTACATAATGGTTCGTTGGAAAGTCACGTAAATAGTTCAGAAAAAAATATTTTTAGAGCTGTTTACATTTGTGATCAAAATAGTAACGTGTGAATGATATTGAAAATATGGTATTGTGTTAGCTACGGTTTGTAGTGTTATAGTTAAAAAGTAAGTAAGTACAATAGGAGACATGTGGAATAAATAAATACTTGCCTGATCGTGTATTTTGCTTTTATTCGTTGTTATGTTTGGATAAAAATATTAGAAATAAGACATAAATAAAGAAATAGGACCCGTAAAACAGATAGGTATTTACAATTTAGAACTGCGTGTTTACAATTTCCAGATGTATGTATAGCACGGATAGCAATAGCAATTAAACTTCATCTAAATTTCTTGGCAATTGTTTTATATTTGTTGAATATTTTTATTTATGTCATTCGGAAATCGATAAACATATCGACTTGAACTTTCGTCTTTTAAGAAGTATTTTGACCAAGATATTGTGCCATAATTATTGCTTGTGTTTTCTTGGTAGATAAATAAATTAGATATTAAAAAACAGTTAGTTTAAATCAAATTGTTTCCTGCGTTAAGGCTATATTTGAGCTAATTTTATTGAAAACGCTCAATATCAAACCATATGTTGTAATTATGAGTGGAAGAACAAAATAAATTATTCCCTTCATCTTTTTTTTTTAGATATCCATTCGTATCGTTTTTCTATTACTCGTAATATGTTTAGTAGATGTTCCTATTTACAATACACTTATGCTTGTTATTTTTTCACTGTCGGGAGCAGCCTGAGACGTATTGTTGGTATAGCGTGAAAGTCGTCTTCGCTTATTTGCTATATAATGTACTCTATCAGCTCATATACAGGGTATATCAAGACTGCTACCGAAAACAAAGCCGGGTGGTATTTTAAGCGACTTCAGACCCAATGCAACATAACAAATTGCAAAAAAAGCGACATTTGACGAAAATTGTTATTTTTTTCCTATGGCCATATTTGGGTGTTAATACATTTTTTACTAAAATAATAGTGTATACCTTTTTTTTATAAATACTCCAAGGTATAAAAGAGTTTAAATTATTATTTTAGCAAAAACTATGGATTTACCACCCAAAAATGACGATATTTAAAAAATCATAAAAAATAATTGTCGCGTTTCTATGCGAAATTTTTAGTTGCATTGTGTTTGTGGCCACTAAAACTACCACCCGGCTTCGTTTTCGGTAGCAGTCTTGAGATACCCAGTATGTACCTTCCACTGCTGGGCACGGACCCATTCTATAATCGAGAGTTCGATTCTGAGTGATTGGGCCGTATAATCCACCACGCTGGCACGCTGGCTGGCTAGTGCGGGTTGGGAACTTTACACACCATAGAAATTTTACAAATCCCTATGGAATGCAGGTTTCCACACGAGCGACGCGACGTTTCATTCACTGTTATAGTGCGTGGTGATTAACTATCGATACATACATGACTCGAAACTCAAAGGTGTGCCCTGGTATTTGTGTTTGCGACCACCGTACTATATGATTTTGCAATTACTATAGGAGCGTAGATGAAATGGCGTCGTTTGTACATTCAATTATTGATAAAACAGAATATGAACATACAAACGTTCAATATTATGAAGGCCTAGAGCCTTCATATTTTTGCCGACTCGAAAAAAATAGAGTTTTAATGGATATTTTAATAAAATATTTCTAATTTATTACTCTAAACAACTGCTAAGACTTCTTACTATTATATATTTTCAGAGACTTATAGCCTTTTCAATAGTGTCTCATCCATTATTATGATAGGGTTTTAAACTTAACAAAATTATGATAATTAAGACGGTATCGGCTAAGATTGAGATTCGCGCATATCAGATAATAGATATTACTGTAAATCTTTATGCAGACAGTCTAATCAGGAAGATCAAACTTCCCCCTCACACGAATAAGTTGATCTTGTGGTTTCAGATCTTTCTCTAACAAGTGCTTAACCGATGCAAGTATGCGTTCTGCGTGGAGTGATTTTTTTTATTCGTTATTAAATGTGCCGTTTGACTTGGTTAGGTATTAGATGGGGTAAAATTTAGAATAGGGTAGCACGATTTGGTGGGGTGCGGGGTGTGGAGGAGGGGAGAGGGAGTGTCCCATCTCACCTGGTACCACTCCCGTGAAAAGGTAATGCACCATTCCTGAGATATATCAATTTAAGTAACCTAACCTACAAAAACACTTGTTGTCAATACAAATTTGCTTCTGCAACGTCTCCGGCGCTGCGGGAAGTGCAGCCCCTTCGCCATTGTGTAACAAAGGATAGGCACCCACGCTCACCTCTGCAGCTTCGGCTTGCTGGTCGTCTCCGGCGACCAGCCTCAGCCGCTTCGGCTCGCACGGGTGCCTATGCTTTGTTACAGCGGGCGGGGGCTGCTCTCCCTCCGCGCCTCCGGCTTTTTATATACACTCTAGGGTTGGTAGCCAAAAGACTACGTGAAGTCGGGGTGCTCTGAGTCGGTTTTGGAGCACATTCGACCTAACCGATTCATAAAGTAGGTGCACTAACTTCCTTCTCAACATAATTTCTAAGGCGTTATAAAACATATTATAACACAACAAAACACAAACAAATCAATATTGGTATAACGCAGATACGAAATCCGCCAAAAACCATCAACAAAACATTCTTATTTTTTTTGTTGACATTGACACCTGAATCAACTCGTATAGTTTTTATGGTTTTTTGCGTTCCGTTTCACCGATTTTCACACCATAGACAACATATTTGACTTAGTACTGATGATTTGTTTGTAAATCGTCCATAAAAACGTTCCGTTTTACCCAATATGTGATTTGAGGTTAGGAACTATTTATATTAATTTCTCGAAAACTATGCATTTCGGATTTCCTTTGAATAGGAGTGACAACGTTGTAATCAGGAACTCAATCCCTATCACCTGTGATCACTTTTAGCCCTCAAATCATGCTACCCTGAACTAAAGTCCGCCCATTAGATGTGTAAGACGCATATAACATTTTGAATATTTTATTGTTAATAAAATCCTAGCTTACTTAGCTATTCTAGTACATTACAGATTTTATGTTTTTGCTTTTAGATTGTGTGGTTGCTATTTGTGTATTTTTAGTCCAATAAAATGCTAATATGAGTATGTTGTTTTTTATTCCGAATTTTGTTTTTAATTTAGGATCTGAAAGCGCCTTGTAGATATTGTACGATTGTATATTTTGTTTGTTGCACATTCCCTTTTCATTGTTAAAATAGCTTAGTCTAATTACTTGGCTGACCCAGAATGATTTGATTTTATAATAAGGTACTTTAACGCGTAAGTCTATTCGATGTGTTGATCTTTGAAGTGGTTTGTATGTGGTTTTTACAAAATAAAATTCGGGTAGGTAGTCGTATCTATAGAAGTTTTTGCAATAATTAATTATACTGTACAAAAATAGTGTGTATTTAACGAGTTTAGTACAATCTCTTACACAATACTCTTTTGATTCTTTCGTTATAGCATGAGACACCACTGTTTTTAAAGATGTAAATAAATATTGAAACAAACTGAAACAGCGAATCAGTTGTACCGATTCTTGTTATTTTTAAGTGGTTTTCTTCTACACAAAACATTTTGTATTATTTATATTGTATTATCAATTATTTAAATATTGTAAATCCTGTTGTCGGACGATTGTTTTGAATATCATTTTACGTTATTTTATTTAAAAAACATGGTTGAACGCCTTTGGCATATGACAGTCGGTATCGAGTTAAGAAGCTTGTGTCCAAAAATCACACCGAAAATGCAGTTTGTATGTACTAAAACTGGGTAAAGTTTTCAAATCTTTTAAAAATTCTTTGTTGACGTGACAACGTCTTAAATTAGGTTGCGGCTGGGAGTCACTTATGAAAAAGTGTAACGCCCGGTAACGTTACGATGAGTCACCGAACGAGAGAGAGGCCCGCCGAATGCCTTGCGTCTCTCTCCCACTCAACTATGATCGGTCTGCCGCGCGCGCAGCACTAGAGAAAATGTAGTTTAATGTAGTTTTTATAGTTAAAATTTGTGCAATTCTTATTTTCATTCAATTCCTTGTTCCTATTGTGCAATTTAATTATATTCATATCAATAAATATTCTACCGAGAAAAAGACGTTGTCACGTAAAATCTTCGCCCGTAAAACCGACTTTACAGGCAACCATTTAATTTTTTAAAAATGTTTTATATACGTTTATTTCTAAATTTTATCCACCATTGCAATAGTGAATGACGTCGATGCCGCAAAATCTAAGAAGACTATTCTGACGACTTATTTGCGAAACACACGTAATAAAGCAATAAGCCACTGAAATAAAATTTAATAATATTGCATAATATACAATTACTTTAGGTATAGACACTCAAGTACAAATTTAAACACCAAGATAATACCTATCTCCTTCGCTGTCATTTAGCGAAATTGTGGGGCGTCCAGAATAATATGTATATGTATTTTTTTTATACAAATACTTCTCAAGGAAGTGCTTGTTAATTTCTAAACTCACATGAAATAAGACGTTCAATAGAGAGCATTTACACAATTATAAAGTAAAATACATAGCATATATATCTTGCTCTCATAGTTTTCACGAATTATGTAACTGTTGTAAATAACGACATAAAAATAAATTATCCTTTTGCCGGGTCAAATAATTTTTATAATCGCATTCATGGTGCATTCATGACACGTCTGCTTAGAACGAATTAAAAAATGGATTTAGTAGAATCCTACACAACTACTTCCATGTGTCCATTTTTTATTCATAGCACGCCCGTTAAAGCAAATATCAAGTACAGTGTGCACTTTTACATTTCGCAATGTTGCCTCAATGACGATGGATAAAGTATTTTCGTATTATGTAACAACGTTTTAACATGCCAGTTACCGCTTATTAGTGACTGGTCGAGAGGTTTTGTGTACCATTTTCCGCATACTTTATTTCACCCTGTTTATCACTCGTTGTTACTCAAAGCGCCGTTAGTCACTACTAAAGCTGTCAGTACAATGTCGAGAGTTATTGTACATTTATAAATTAATTATTAATTATCAACTGATTTTACTAATATAATTAAACTAAAAATATATTTTTTCTTTTATATAATATATAAAAGAAAAAATGTTTCATTGTACTAAGATTCCAATTTAATTTCAGTGCCGTTTATTGCACATTTTCTGAGCGCATATTAAATGTGAATATTGTACATATTACAGTTAAAATCTTAAAATATGTAATTGCTTATAATTTTATGAATGTTTAGATATATGTAATCTGTATAATTTCACTTGTTTATTGTGTATTAAGGTGAGTGTACATTTGTATTGCTATTGCAGCTTTGTGTCATAAATCATAATGAATTACAATGGCGCCATATCGAGCTTTATATTTGGTTGTGGACGTCTACAGATTTACATAATTACTAGATCTAAAAAATTGTACATTGATCTACTCACAAACTAAGATGGGCACGATTATTGCATGTAATCGTCAGTCCAGTCAGTAATACACATGTAGATTCACCATGTGTTTCTAAAAATCAATAATAGTGAATAGTGCAGTACGAAATGGAGTTTACGTAACGCGTGTGTGCTATACGTAAGTAGAACATATTATAGTATTTTTCTATTATAGTTTTCGCACATATTTAAAATATTCCTCGATCTGTCTAAACATTAAATTTTGTCTATACAAAATTTGCGTATTATTTCATGTAATAGAAACACCTTTAGTAATATTTTTAACCCAATTGTACATAGATAAAAATTAGTTTTAATTAATGTTATTTTTAATGTATTAATTTATTAGCGAATCAAATAGGGAGATGATTTTTTTGGCATCCACATGTTGAAGAAAAGTTGAACTTTGTCAGTAGTAAAACTTTAAGGTGCTGTGCACACAGAGTAACTTTGGTTGCCGACATTTTATTAGTTTTAGATAAAAGGTGCTAGCTGCTGCAACAAAAGGGCCAGTTTTCAAATGCCACGATTCAAGTTCAAGTCAGTGTGACTATACTAATACGTCACAGTCAGGATTCAAGCATGGACGTCATAACTAATATATAAATAGGACTGCGCACTGTGATCGGAAAAACGAGCCGAGCGAGAGTGTTTAAATGGAGGCTTTGTGTCCCGTTCCTATAGGGTGACCATAATATTTGGGAAAAACAGGAAATTCAATCAAATTGGCTAATATAGTAAATAACTCAGTTGTAATACTAATACGTCGAATGAAGCATTTTGATTTTGAGGCAACAAACGTGATATTGTCTAACCGTGTAAAAAATATATTTGACCAAACCAAAATATTGGACCATTTGGACCTAGCAAAAAAGTTCAAAATCATTGTTTTATACTATACTTTTTATAGGTGAAATGAAAAATGAAAGTAATAATAATTAATCTTTATTTACAGCAATATTCAGCTAACAATCTTCTCGTCTGCCTTCAAAGTGCGTATGTAGTGTGTTACCAGGGCCAGTTGGCGTCGGGTGTGGTAGCCGGGATTAACTCTGAGATTCTTAGCACTCTCTGCCCCGTTATTACCGTGGCCGCTACCATAACCAGGAATAACGGTGTTGCCGGGGACTGGAGGCTTGGTTCTGGTTTGAAAAACCATTAGGGGTTTATGCCAATACTAGCCGCGCTTGGCAGGCGGGTACGCGAGCGCAGGAGGGTACTCGCGTTGATGACGCTGCTTTACGTCTTCAACCGGGGAAAGGAAATAGGGTTTGCGGGTAAGAGATGTTATCTAAAAGAAAATATGGCCTGTAGGGGTGGATACTGCAGGCACGGAAGGAAAAGTTGGTAGTAATAGCAATTGCTCGGGGGGCCCGAGATCGCATACTCTTAGCGTCATCTATTTTAGGACAGGCCATGACCACTAGATAAGAGCGTCCCTAGCCTACTTCATACCAGATACATGTTATTATTCATACCAACTCTTGTAATACGTAACACCAACGTAGCTGTCCTAACGAATATCCCTATCTTAATCGAATCATTAACAATGAAGTTCTAAATGGCGGCGATAATTATCAATTATGAGTCTAAATTTAAGTTTTTCCTGTAAGGTGGTTCAGAATTCAAATATCGAATTTTCAGACCAATCGGATCAATAACAAAACAGTTAAAAATGACAGACACGAATTTCAATATGTTACTGAATTAAATTTTTTCAAACAAAAGGTCAGAAAGATATTATTAGTGATATTCACACAAATTTTGAATTTTTGACATCAATAGCTTTAGCGGTTTTGATTTTTCATTTTTTTTTTTGCATTGAATGGCGAAACGAGCATGCCGTTCGCCTGATGGTAAGCGACGCGACCGCACATGAACAGTAGCAAAGCCAAACAGCACCTTGAATTACAAAGCAATGCTTGGCATTCCACTGCGCTCGCCATCCTGAGACATAAGATGTTAAGTCTCAATATGTCCAGTAGTTACTCTGGCTACAATGTCCTTCAATCCGAAACACAACAGTGCATTTAAACTGCTGCTTGACGGGAGAAATAGACATTGCGGTGGTACCCACCCAGGCAGCCTCTCACATATGAGAGACCTACCACCAGTAGATAGACATATAATATTTCATCCCTTATTTCGACCCCATAATGCTATTTTTCTAAAATTATTCACGCCATTATTTTTCATTTGTAAAAAGGTTTCTATAACTGCAGCGGTTTAGATTTTTCATGTAACATTTCAACCCTTATTTTAAGCCCTTTATGGTCAACTTTAAGAAAACAAAGTGTGAAGTTATTTTTGTTCAAAAATGAGCAAAGTTTGACATCTGTATCTTCAACAGTTTAGATTTTTCCATGCGTACTGTCATCCCTTTGTTCAACCCCTTCAAGCGTTGTGACCTACATAACAAACGGTAACCTTATGCCCTTTCCCAAGGTCTAATCTATCTCTGTATCAAATATTATCAAAATCGGTTCAGTGGCTTAGGCTTAGGTAAAAATGTAGCAGACAGTGGACCTGTTAGTGTAACACGTCCGTGGCGAAATCTTACATCTCTCAGTAAACAAAACTATTGCAAGAAATAAACCTTTTAGTTAGACTTAATTCATGATCAATTATATTAGTAAAACTTTTATCATGTTTATTTTCACTTAAAACATAGGATGCAAAATTAACGTGTATAAATTAAACATTACTTTATTAACAAAATAGAACTGCTTTTAATATTAAAGCAGATTAAAAGTTATTCAATAATTCAGCTGAACTTTTAATTGTCGATCAAATAAAGTTCTAAGGCGGGTTTTATTATGGTCACCGTAGCGAATGTTGTGGCGGCATATTTTAAGGGGCGGCAAATCTGGGCCATTTTTTTGTTTTTATTTACATAAATAATAAAAGACAATATTTTACACACGGAAAAAACGGGATTTGAAAATTTAGGAAAATTCAAAATATTTCAGTAATATATTCCAACGTCTCCACGTTAACAATTTATTAATGAAATGAAATGAAATGTATTTATTGATCACGTAGGCAATTAAGGAGCTCTTATGACAAGTCAATACACATAGAACTTAATCTCTATTTACAATATATTTCCTATACTTAGTATTACTTATTTTAATTTTAAAATAACCACTTTATTAAATATCTATACCTTAATATGATAAAAAAATATTCCAATAGTGATTCAATATTAGAAAATCCTGCTTTGACGCGAAAAAACCCTATTAACATTGATTTAACTTTTGAGTTCCTTGCTAAGAATTTTGATTTTGTTTCCACCCACCCAGCGGTCAAGGGGCGGCAGAATCCCTCCACGGTTTCCTTTGCCAGTCATAAGAGGTGATTAATAAGGGTCACCTCTCACATATAAGAGACCTATCACCAATAAGTCTCCTCTATCTATAAGATAGCGGCCGTTACAGAGTCCTCGTATCTGTAGCCGGGGGCTGTAGGGCGCCCATCTCACCGTGGGCGTCCGAAGCAGGGAAAATCTGCGCCTACTTAAGTTGTGAGGAGCCATATTTGGAAGTGCACCGGGCGGCTCAGCGAGTCAACTGGGTGCTACTCGCCCGTCCATGTAGCCTGTTTTGAGGTTTGAGTCGGTATGCCGGCAAAAGATCTTAGATTTTGGCAGGGATCCAGCCTGGCTTCAAAATCTGTGCGGTGCGGACAATAATTGTCCCCGTGCGCCAGGCTGGAAGGTTGGAGACCCCGACATGCTCCTTCCGACCTCTCCGTAGACACCAATTAAAAAAAAAATGTTTTCACCCCGTTTTTAGAAAATTGAGTTTAAATCGATCTCGAAGTTTTGAGGTCCCAGAAGGCGATCCTAATTATTCCCGCCATGATATCTGAGTGGCTATACCTACGTATGTATAATTTAGTTGCTATTTGAGAAGCTGTGACGTTTTCAACACTCTTCATTCCATTAAAAAAAATTATACATATAATATTTGTATATAGCTTTTTCTTCTTCGTTACATTCCTGGTGGAGCGGTCGCGGCCACTATGTTTTTTTTCTCTCTCTTAAACGATGGTATACGTATGATGCTGTATGATAATCACCACATGATCTCTCTCGATCTGTGTCTGTTAGACGACTGTCGGGTGCATTCGTTTACAGGACCCCCACTGCAGTTTTAACATAGTCAGTCCACCTTATTGGTGTCCCACCACGAGGTCTATTTCGGTTTACTTGGCCTAAACGATGAAACGCTCTACGGAGTCATTATTTAGAAATAACCGAAGAATCTAAGTATACGGGACTGTACTATCTCGGAAAGACGCTGCTTGATGCCGAGTTCTTGAAGTATGGAAACGTTTGTGTGAAATGCGATCCAAGATTTTCCAAGCATTCTTTTCTAACACCACATATCTAGGGTCTCTTTTCCAGTTCCCGTAACGTCCATGTTTCAGCGGCGTACAGAAATACGGGGAACATAAGTACCCGAACAAGCCTGATCTTTAGTCGCCTTTGTTATGTTACGATTCCTCCATATTTGTTCTGAGCTTCTCGATTGCCGCTATTTTATCTCAATGATACAACCACCATGGTTTTTATTAAAGAGCCCAGGTAAAATTACGACTGAAACATTTTGCAATCCGGAATTTGCGTTACGTCCGCTGAATTATCATTAGGGCGGCCGATAATCATCACTTTGGTCTTATTCCGATTGATTCTCAGTCCAAAAGAGACTTACGCGTTCTATCTTGGGCAGGAGTTCTTCCATAAGGCTTGCACTAGTCGGAAATAAGGACATGTCGTCGGCATAACGCAGATTAACCACTGTGTAACAACCAATCGTAACATCATCGGTCCAGTCCTCGAGAGTAATTCACATCGCAAGCTCGGTGTGAATGATAAATAGTAGTGGTGATATGATACATCCCTAAGCTTACCTGCGCTAGGATGAAAACCATTGGAAATAATTTCATCCGTTCGTACCGTTCATAGAGAGCCCTGAGAAGGTGCACAAGATGTTTCGGTGTGACCATATCAAGAAGTGTCTTCCACAATGTTGGTCATTTCACGGAGTTAAACGCTTTTGAGAAATCAACTAAGCATAATATGTAAGTCGGCTTATTGAACTCTCTAACCTTCTCAATTATTTGACGAACTATGAAAATTTGTATTCTCGTTCCCATTCCTTTTACAAACCCAGCTTGCTCTTGTCCGATTTCTCGTGTCAAGTAAGCTTTCAATAGCTCGTTTAAAATGTGTAACAGAATTTTGGTGGCATGATTGATTAGGGAAATAAGGCGATACTTGATACATTTCCTATAAAAATAACACACGCGATACTTGATCATTACTAAGATGCAGAGATATTTTTTTAATGTAATTTTTGTAGCCTATATTGTGTCCTATATTCTGCTCGGCAAAAGCTTCCCCTTTATTCCTCCATTTTTCCTGTCCTCGGCGAGCTCTTATGGCCTGAATGCATCGAACTAGTCTTTTCACCTGTATATTCGGTCATTCACGATTTCTTCGGCCATTCGCGGGAATCCAGCTTGTAGTCAGCCTGGCCCTACGGTTAGGATGCGTTCGAGTCACATGTCCTGCTCAATTCCATTTTATGTAGCCGCCTGTCGACCTTAATCCACAAATGCGCAAATAAGGCGCAGTTCAGTATTTCGGATGAGGGCGGCCAGCCTGACACCGAGAATACAGCGCTCCATGACTCGATGGCAAGCCTTGAAATTCTGCTTCTGAGACGCAGATAATGACCACGTCTGGGCGCCATAGATTAGGACGGGCAAATGCATATGTCGACGAGTTTGCATTTAAGAGAGAGCGGAAGATCACCTCTTAGAAATTATTTTAAGAACCAGTAGCAGTTCCAAGAATCATCTGGAAATTTCCCAGTCTTGTCTATTCCCGAAACTATCTGGCCCAAGTAAACGTTACTCGTCTACGTAGTGTAGGTACTATATGCCCGTCTACCGCCACTGCAAATGCTACGTAGTGTATTATTTGCAATGATTATAGATTAAAATTAATATCCTTTAATAATTGATTATTAACCCTCTACCGCCTCTGCAGGAGTCATGCTGTTGTTACATTGTAATTTCATGCAAAAATATTAAGGCTTAGGCTCTCTCGGACTTTTTTAGACCTTTACAAGAGGAATAATTCCCTCGTACGTAACCATTGCGTAACTTTTACACAATCCATGCAATGGAAGCCTTCAAAAGGAAAATAAAATTTCCCTGTTTTTGTACATTTTTCACTACTGCTCTGCCCACTCCTATAAATGTAACGAGAAGTTATATTGCCTGTAGTATTCCTTGATAAATGGGATATCCAACATAAAATATTTTTCCAATTCGAATTAGTAATTTCTAAGATTAGCGCGTTTAAACAAACTTGTGTACCTACTTTTCAGCTTTATAAACATACAGGACGCCAAATACCACATCGTATGCCTAATGAAAATTGATAGATTTTTTCAAAAGTGATTGCGGTTTAAAGGCTGAAAAAAGTGTTATAATGCAAACTCTTACATTTTTTTTAGTAAAAAACAATTACTTTGTTAGAAATACCTTCCCTAACCTTCAAAATAGTACTTACATGATTAAGATTTTGAAGCAATCAATATACCTGAAAACTATTTTTTGTGGAATCTTAAAATCGTAGGTTTGGAAAGTAATCTAAGGACTGAAAGTAATAAATTCCCTTGATCACGGGAAATGTTGATGTAACAAGGATTATTGAGCACGAATGATAGTTGCCATTTTCTTTGTGTTTATAGAAAAAATGAATTACTTAATTTGATTTTGCATTAATGTATCGAATTTCAAGACCTACTGTCTTGAAATTCGATAAACGGACGGCAAAATTTGAATAGCCTACTGGCGGCAAATATGTAAATCCGCCACTGCATTAACCTTTTATTTTAATGTCATGTATTTGTTTATGGATCCATAAATGAAGTTAAATAACAATATTTTTCTATTTGTTACTATAGATATTCTATGTTTATTTTTTATCGAACTAATTACCTTGTGGCGAATGTAAAATAATCTACTAGTGAAAATATTTTTTTTGGTCTGGCTAGCAAATGAGAAGGGATAGAAACCTCTCAGTCTGTCGCAGTCGGATCGCTCTTCCTCCACGTCTTTTACCATGGTAACTTAAACCTTATGCTACATGCATATGTCTTATTTCAGGATGATACCATTTTGTTCGTACGCAGTCCTGTTTATATATGTATACATTTCGTGGAATTTTCCCCGCAAATGCTCTCTACGTAGAATGAGACTCGACATGGTTATGGCTAGGAAAGACAAAGTTCCTATACGTTGTAGCACAGGGGTAGCCACCGTGTAACCTAGTATGAGATAGCGATATTTGTGGGAGTGTGGCCAGGTTGACACGTTTTTCCTAAGGTATCGGGAAACTTTGACCGTTCTTTAAAAAAATATAATTGCTAAAATATCGATATTTTAACTTTGAGGGGAACTACAATGCACTTACATACCTGGGTCGTCAGCCATCACCCAGAACTAATAAAAACACTGTATAACATAAACATAATTTAAGTAAATATTTAGTTCTGAAAATAAAAACGATTGTAATAAAAGCTAATAACAAAACAACATCTAGTCCGCCCCGTGACCACGAAAGTTGTAAAGTAATCGAAACGTCGCGGGGAGAAGTTAAAAAAAGCAAAACTTAAACCAAATCCGCGATAAAATTCGTAAATAGTTTTATTTCAAAAACAATATCTATTGTGCATCCATATACAGTTCAAAACATATAAGGAAAAAGTTTAAAAAATAAAAGATAATTATTGAAGTTTGTTTTTTAATATGTAATTTAAATCTATTAATATCGTTTGTTTTAGGGAATATCAACCTTTGGACCGCTGGCCACCCCAAATAATGTAAATATTTGCCTCCAAAACGTCAAATTTCCTGGAGTCAAGCGGTTACGCCGATAAGGACAGGTTACAAAAGCTTGCATCTCTTTCTTACATGAATGTTATGTATAAATCTCTTTCGTTTTGTGGAAAAGGGATAGAACATGTGACTCCGTCTATTAGTTTCTCCGTCTACGCGTTGTAGCGATTTTTTCACTAAAGTTTAAGCTTACTATCAAGAAGATACTTCCTTGGAAATGTGTTACCATCTGAAATTTTAAACAGTTCTGATGTCATATAACCCAAACAACAACGCATAAATGGCAACTCTAGGGCTGAATTTCGGTGGTCCACGTTACATTTCACTTTTCAGGTGCTGCACTTGAAAACAGAATTTATTTCAAATTGAAGCAATTAAAGTGTGATATTTGTAGGTACTAGTTAGTAATGAGAAGGCCAAATGGGAAAAGTTATCCCCATCGATTGCACTTGTTTTTCCTGAGCAGTAATTCCATTATTAGGAGTAATTACATCATTCCATTATTACAACACCTAAAAAATGGTTCATTTCGCTGATAGCTTTCCAAGACGTGACCTTTTCCGTTGTGATATTGATATGCTGCTAGAAAAAAGAGGGAAAAGCAGTAACAAACACTTTTAGCCAGATATTTACGGTTTATTTTAAATAAACGTTATATTTAAAAAAAAAATTGCGGCGTCTTATTGAATTCCTAATAATTTGTTAATAATAAGTCCAAAGTTTTAGATGTAACTAGCGGCCCGACCCAGCTTCGCCTGGGTGAATATATTTTTTGATTCCACTCCACACCAAATATATGTTGTTTTTCGTATAAACTCTTGTATACCTAAACTTGACGTTGCTATCCTACTGTCCGGCTCAATCCCGTTTCATCCGCCTGTTCAGTCTCTTCCCAATCCATCCCGTCCCTTCTCTTTATTATACATCTCGTTTTATAACGTGCATTTACATTTCGTCCTAACAAATCTGTCAGCTATCCCACCCTTCTCCCGTACCTATTTTAATTTATGTCCATTCTCTCCATATGCATCCATATACATAAACATTTAAAGAGAAACAGGAGACCGGCTTCGTTCTCATCCCTACTCCGTGCTGTTTACTGGGTCAGAAGTGACACCTGTAGACATCTGGCGGGGATAACTAATTAAATGACGATTGATCAGTTTTCGACCGGAGAGGAAAAATGATTAAATTACTAAAATGGCTATTAAAAAATAAGGGTTGATCGTAGAAGGGTGAAAATTGAGGATTGTATGTATTTTTGTATGTTGTATCATAAAAAAATATAAATTAAAAATTTTGTTTAAAAAATAAAAAAAATTTTAGGGGTAGTCCCCCTAACATTTAGGGGGATGAAAAATAGATGTTGGCCGATTCTCATAGATACCGGATAAGCACAAAAAATTTCATCAAAATCGGTCAAGCCGTTTCGGAGGAGTATGGCAACGAAAACTGTGACACGAGAATTTTATATATTAGATTGGAATTTATTTGATATACCCAAAAGAGGAGAGAAGTTCATGTAGTTAGAGTAGCTTAGAATAGAGCTAGTTATATTATTGAAGATTGTGCAAGACATAAGTGTCTGCAGCCTTAAGGTGCTTAAGGTAAGAATTAGAAGGGGAATTAAACTTAACCTCTGTCGAAAAGAAAGCTATCTGCTTTTCAGACCCGTATATCCCGAATATCGCCAACTGAAGTTTGCAGTTAAATACAATTTACAAACACTAGCTAGATAATTAAGTCAGTGTCTTAATTTAGACGTTGAGTTATGTCGGACACTTTGATAACGACATTATTTATACAAATAACCTGCTGAAAAGATATTTACATAATAAATCAGCAGAAGAAAAAGTTTACTCCAAAAGTTTGAAGGATATCCGGCCGCTGTCCTCAACATCCGGCAAGTTTTACGTGTTATCTCTTGACGCTGCCATTTGCTTAATTTTTTGCCTACAAGAGGCAAAGCCAAGGCAAAATATTGTCACAAAAACGTCTTGAAAGAATTTGAAACTTTCAATTTTGAGTGGTATAAGGCCATATAGTCCACCACGCTGGTGTAATGCGTGTTTATTTTTTAAGAAATCATGCGGACATAATTCCCGGTTTCAATCGTGATCGGCTCCCAACTTGAATATTTTGGATTAAAATTAAAATTTAATTAAGAATTTAAATCATATGTCCCAGTAGATAAGATTCCTGCCGCTATAGATAAATGGCTCGTACATTTTAAGGTGAATATTCAAAACAAACAAGGCTATTTAGAATGGTTTAGTCCTAAATATGTGTTAAAATGAATAAATAGAGAACATAGTTATTAGTAGATACTACAAGATGTGCCGTGGTCTTAAGCGGCTGTCGTTGGAGGTTGTGGTGATAATAGAACCATTTTCCCCCCAAAGGGCAGAAAATGGATATTTAGGTTTCAGCCGTAGCTTGAACCACTTGAGATTACACTTCAATAATTTCGATACTCACTACGTCATTCCTAGGGAATTATCATATTTGCCACCTCTTTTACCCGTAAGCAGCGCAGGTGTGCGGCGCGCGCGCCCCTCTCTTTAGTACTTTTGAGAGCCGGCAAGGAACCTGAAGGCGTGGTTCAAGCTACGGCTAAAACCTAAATATGCGTTTTCTGCCCTTCAGGGGGAAAACGGTTCTATTTAGGTGTTCGAGCCTATGCTTGAACCACTTGAGACGTGTTTATATTCTGCCGGCGCGGCGCTGCTAATGCGTACTGTGACTAGTATAAGGCATGGATGAAAATGATAGCCAAAGTAAGTAGTTGTTACGTATGTTTAATCATTGATTTTCTTTACATAATTATAAGAACAAAAGTAAAAAGAAAAAAAGAAACAGTTTCTCTATTTTTTCTGATTCGAATCATACTTAGAAATGGATTTCGTGGATTTATGACGTAGAAAAGTCGTCACTTGGAATTCTAATGTTGGATTTGATATTTTTGAGATTATTTGCAACGTGTGTTTCCCGAAAATAATGTGTAAAAAATGTATTTTTTGATCTCCAGTTTCATCGTTTAAGGATTTCATCAATGTATATATCTGTTATTGGCCCAATTCTCAGAAGCAACAGTTGCTCTGAAACTGCTTGCTGACGCGGATATACCAGCTTCACGGAACAGGGTACGGACCCAACCAGCGATAACACTGCGAGATGCTTCTTTTTTGCTCCCCTTGTAGTGTTAAATAAGCTGTTAAGGTTTTTGGTACGTCGTTCTTGTGAAGCTGCAAGGGACTTTTTGATCCATAATACCAAATTCAGGCGATCTTCGTTACTATTAGATTTTAGAATCCATCCAGATTGCCTATAGGTAGAGGAATGAGTTTTAGAGCTGATTGTCCATGAACGATCTATCTTTTATACTCAACAAGGTAAGGTCGTGCACTCTTCTGCCTGAATCTAATAAAAGAAGGACACAAGTATGTCTAAAAATGTGAAAAAGGCTGTTCTCGTTTAATTCGTAGATGGTAAGGAAATTGAGTAGGTCATTTACTTTCCACGGTATGGGTTTCTTTATTGGAGGTTTCTTCGAGAAGACTGCCTTTAGAGCATGTTTTACCAGGCAACTTAAACTGAGTTCCTCCGAACGAAGAGGATTGGCCAAAGTCGCTACGATGGACTTATGTAATGCTATGGTACGTTTCGCAAGTTTTTCATTGTTAAATAGATGAAAAATATATCTTGCTATACTCCATAGGTTTAGGTACTTAACTAAATGTAAACAAACCAGAACATGTGACGCATGGTTGTTCAACATTTTATTGCAATGTCCAATTTACGAATATTTTCTTAGTCAACCAAGTAACAAGTATTAACAACAATAGCAATGCTATTATATTTTTATCACCTCAGTCAGTCAGTCAGGGGGGAGGTCATGGGGGTCATGCCCCCGCCACTGGGGTGGCACAGGATTGAAAAAAAATAATTATCTTGTTGATAAAATTTATAATCACAATTAATTCTCGTTATGTCGATTAATAAAGTAAAAAAGTGTGTGTATGTTCACAAATCACGTCTGTAACAAACTTTAAAAATTCATTATTAGTTCAGTCGAATCGAGTTAAAGCATTTCAAGGCCTTCGCCTTGTAATGGGATAGTTTTTTGGGCTGCATATATAATAAAAAGAATAAAATAAATACTGAAGAAACCCCTGCACTAAAACTTGAACTTAAAACGTGGTGTAAATTATACGGAAATCAATATACCTATACAACGCAGGCAAGGATCAAAAATAAATAATTAAATAGGTAATTATTGTTTTTCTATTCATGTCTTTAGTTTTTTGGCGGTTTCGTTATTGTATTAAAAGTTTCTGACCATAAAGCATTTTTTTGAGGATTTAAATAATATGGTATCCTATATTCTGATGGTGCCCTAACGGCGGCCATAGGCTCGCCCCCTAATACAGTGTGGAACGGAACATACAAGGCGAAATGTAGGTGTCCTGGTTGCACCTCTGCCTACCGCTTCTGAGAAAAAGGCGTGAGTTTATGCAAGCATGTATAATTGACGCAGATCGAGGCAAGAGTTGTAGCTTTATTTTACGCTCTATACTGTTTCCATTCGTTTATTTTATTTTTGACAGTTCACGCCTATAAAGTACGACATTACAGTAGAACAATATTTTGAAATAAAAGTAGATACTTTCTTGACGGGTAACGCCCACTTAGAGTTGTGCCATTCGTAACGAATGACCACAGATAACAAAAACGATTTTGAATAGAATCAATCAATCGGAATCATTTGAAATAAAATTACATTAAAATGCTAATGAAAACAGTTAAACGTAATATAGTACCCAATATTAGGATCGAATGTATTTGCTGCAAATTAATTAATATGAATAAAGGTATACGTATTGAAGTGACTTTTAATAAGAGTTTAATTTAAAATAATTACAATGATTACAACGAAAATAAATGTTTAGTACCTACTTGTAAGAAACAGTTAAACCATGTTGGAATTCATAGTACTTTAAGGATTAAATAATTAAAACAACTAAAAGGTAATTTGTTAATATTTTTATTTATAAACAATCGTCTGTTTCGTCGGAATCGGCGTCGTCGTCACTCGTATCCCCAGTAACACTAATTATTAATGAGTGCATGGGTAAGTTGTCAAATGCGACATCGCGATCCCAATCAGACATTATTTCTTTCTTCGTCTTATCTACGACACTCGCCCAGTTATGAGGCGTCACATTTTCACACGCATTTTTAAGCAACTCCAGCATTTTGTTTGCGGTGAAAGGAGGAGTTGTATTTATTCTCGCAGCATATCCTTTCACTTGCGCCCATATTAGCTCTATGGCATTATACTGGCAATGATATGGAGGAATTCTAAGGACGGTGTGCCCATGTTCTGCAGCCATTTCATCTATAACGTATCGTTTAGGCTGCTTCCTCATTTTTAATATTTTAAGTAACTCTACTTTTAATAGGGACTCGTCCACCTCCTCGCCATTGTTACGGAGCCAGTTTATTATTTCATTTTTTTTACTGGCTTGCGTTGGCATTTTGTTAATTTGCCGAGAGTGATAGGACGCATTATCTATAAATATTGTTGATGGCTGTTCGAGTGACAATAACATTTCCCGAAACCATTTTTCATATACTTCGGAATTCATTTCTTCGTGGTAATCCCCTGTTTTCTTTGATTTAAAAGCTAACATAGCATCTTGCACAAATCCTTTTGCGGTTCCTGCATGACAAATTATAATTCTTTCACCTTTTCCCATTGGCACTGCGGTCGAGGAGCTAGCAGTGTTGTCAGTCCAAGTTTTTGATACCGTGTGATTCGCATTGAGCCAAGTTTCATCGGTGAAAACAACATTCGACCAGTCTTCTATTTTTTTAGCTTGTCTTAAAAATTCGCATCGATACAAAGCAACATCATTGCGTTCCATCAATATTTTTCTTTTGTCACATTTTTTGTATTGGAATCCAATCCTATTCAATACCTTCGCCAAAGAAGACTTTTGACCACGGAACAAGCCACTAGTTTTCAGAGATTGTACTAGGTTATGTAAAGTAGGAATCTCTTTTCTTTGGTAATAATCGTATATATGACGACGAATAGCATCACCATCAAAACTGTCAATTGCTGTCACTTTAAAGGGCTGACGTTTTTTCTTAGGTGTAGATGGCTTGTTTTGTTCCATGCCACTACTGCCGTAGCCTTCTTTAATTAGTTTTGAAACTGTTGGAGCAGTAATACCTAATGCTGCTGAAACACGGTCTCTGATTTGAGTCACTGGTATAAGAGGTCCACCATTACGGCTTTCCCTTTCAAAGTACTCATGAAGTCGCAACACAAACTCCCTTGTTTGTCCTTTAAGCACCTTTCCTTTAGGCATTTTGAAAGTGATGAAGGCAGGTACGATGTTCTCAATTCAACCAAATGTAGGAATTCACGGGTAAAACAATACGGAGGAATATAAATACTCAACTCGACGTATGAAAAATGTGAATTAAAATTCAGCGAACGGAAAACACTAGCACGGGCGCGGGCGTCTCGTTGTGAGTGACCACAAAATGGCGGCGCGCGTCACCTGTCTGCCCAGTGTTGCCGTTTCACAATTTGTTTTTAACAACATTACTATTGCCGACGGAAGTGATAAGAATATTAACTTAACATGAGTAAATGGTTTATTTTAATATAATTATTAAATCAAGTAACTTAAATATCCCTGAAGTTTTATAAAACAATGCATGGAGCAAAAAATAAAATATGTATTAAATCGATTAAAACTTGTTCAAAAATAAAATCGTTTGTTATAAAAAATTGATTCGATAACGCATCAGGCCATCACTATTTGATTCAGTACTCGATGTGTCAAAAATAAAATAAACGAATGGAAACAGTATAGTGCAATTTACACTTTAGTGGGCACAGGCCTTATTACAGTAATTCACGCCCACCGTTCAAGACGCATAGCGACGTACATGGGAATATACAAATATCTCGCTCACTCACACGGGTAGACACGAATGAAGTTTAATTTCACCAGCGCGGACGCCGACGTGATTTTCAGGCCGGTACGTCATTGGGCTTTTGGTGTAAGTATGTAGTTCTATTATTAAACAACTAAATCAAACGCTGTCGCTTCTCATTGGACTCAATTATAAAATTAGCTACCGAGTTTGCGGACCTCATTTATTTATTGAATTATGTTTTTTTTCTAGTGGGTATTTGGAAATGTCACACACCACAATGATAGATTTAGTATACATTACAGCTTACTTGCAAAATTAAAGGATTATAAAACTAGCTATTTATATAATATTTAAAATATACTTAATCCCTCGATAAATATGAGCCTTTGAGTACATTTTAAATAAAAAATCTCTGTGCGCCCTGGCTGTGTAAATGCGACCTCGAGCCAAGTCACAAGTTATATGCGTCATTGCAAATTAGTTCGCAGCTGTCGTGGACATGGAAAGCGCAGTTTGTTGCGTAGAACCACCGCATTCCCCCACCGCACACGGGCTATGACGAGCTCGCGAGAATTCGTTCCGGTTCTAAAATATAGCAACAAAAAAATACTTCATTTAAATAATCTTTAGAAAGTCCTCTATACAAAGGTACTTTTTACGCTAAAATGTCAGATGCTATCACATATGCTATGAGTGGGTATTCATAATAAAAGTGGTGTAGGTACGGGTAGATGTGTGGCACGAGCGCCACTCGCGTCTGCATTTTACGTTGTAAATTGTGTTTCTAGTTTTACTATTCTGTGTTGGTGTTGAGATTATGTGGAAAATGAACAATTTAGATTATTGATAAGCATCCAAGTTAGTGAAGTGCGTGTTTACGGAGAGAATTGCTTCAAAATAGGTTAGACGTCACGAATTACGATGTTCATGTTTGAAGCAAAAGAGTGAAATTGATCACCGCTCAAGGACCTTTTGAAAATACCCATTCAAAGTGTTACTATTTTTATAACGATCCAATAGCCTTTTAAAGTGCAAAAGATAGGTATAACTTTAATTGTAAAAAATCTATGGACTATCATAACATAGCACCGAAAGTTGCACTTTAAATTGATAACCCTCACATGAAAAAAAAAACTTGGGCAGTACCTAGCGAGTTTTACAATTTTGTTCTTCAAAAAGGACTTTGGGCCATAATAAATATGATATCGAAAATCTCTAGGCGCTAGAAGGATATAATGTAATTAATTCATAAAATATTAAGACCGCATTACAATTGCCTTATTTATATATACGCTGGACAATGAAGTCTGAATTTATTTCGATTTGTGCGGCACATTTTTGTTGTTATATTTACTTCATATTGAAATATTTGCCAATTTTTCGAATAGTAACCGGCTGGTGTAAAATGAAATCAAACTTTGTTTTATCTCTGTATAATGTTATATCACTCGTATTGGTTTGACTGGTAAAAAACACAATACGCAACATTTCATTGTTTCGCTAGCTTAAACTTCATTTTGTGATCGCTTTTTACTGCTTATTTAATTGAAGAAATTGAGTTTATCATTATCGGTTTATTTTTAACAAAATCTGTTTCCATTATTGAGAATAGTGCCATTGTAAACGAGCAAAATTAATATGGTATGTAAATGTTAAATACTAAAATATTTGATTCAGATTGCCCATTCTTTAAAATGACTTATAAAAGTCATTACATGAATGAGATCCGTCTGTGCCGGGTGCCGGCGAACTCGGTAAATAATTAATTTACCGAAAGAGAAACCTTGTCAAAACAGAATGAATAAATAAAAAAATAGAAATGCTAGTCCATTTGGGGAAGCTACTGAGGCGTACCTACTAACTTTGACCTTCACTCAAAGCTACGCTTATGTTTACAACTCAACAAGTGATTCAGTTTCTATTAACATTTTCAGCCGTTGGATTCGGGTCAGATTGTAAACGTATTATTAACATTTGCACGCGTTCATTTTCACACACACACAGTTTACATATTAAGTAATTTAAATTTTACATCGGCTATAAATTATGGTAGCTTAATTGATCTCAATTTAGTTAATTACATATTAAAAAACTGATTATTGTATGTCGTGTTGTATTACAATTGCTTTATGTTGTTTTCTATTTTGTTTACTATTTTTTTGTTTTTAAATGAATAGTGTTAATTATTATTTAGCGATGGTTGCTCGAAATCTCCTTTGGGACCTAGACATATATGACGTTTGTGGAAATGTAAATACTCCTAGAACTTTATGTACCTACCATGGTACCTACCTATGTTATAGTTTATAGACTTGATTAAATTAGCCCGGAATTGGGGTAAAGCTTGTATTGTGGTACTGTTTACAAATGTTCAGATCTGCATCCATATCTATGGGAAAAAAATATATGAATCCGTGCGAGGATCGAAACCGCTACCTAGGTCGCAATAAGTCTAGGTATTACCGCGGTCGCCAATCTGCCATCTGTAAATACTTGGGCCCTACTATATAGGGGCCCTACTATATTCAACGAAACGAAGTTCTAAACTTCGGATGATCAAAGTTTATATACGATACGAATGTACCTACCTAAAACTTATGGTCGTTATTGATTTATGGTCGTAACCATAGACTTATAGTTACGGTGTACGTTATATATATACATTCGTATCGTATAAAAAACTTCGTTCGTTCAATCGTTCGTTCTTTCGTTCGGATGAATATAGTAGGGCCCTAGGTATAAATCCGAAACGAAGTTCGAAACTTCGTGACGTTTTTCGTTTCGAAACCTACTCTGTAACACGAAATTCGAATCTTCGGAACGAAGAATGAATGATTCCAATATATCAGCAATACGAAAATTTACAGAGTAGGTACATTCGTATCGTCACAAACTTCGTTCGTCTGAAGTTTCGAACTTCGTTTCCGATGAATATAGTAAATAAAAATGTAAATGTTCGGATTGCCGATATATTCAAATCATTCATTCTTCGATCCGAAGATTCGAATTTCGTGTTACAGAGTAGGTTTCGAAACGAAAAACGTCACGAAGATTCGAATTTCGGATTTATATAGTACGACCCCTTATCTATGTACGATACGTACAATCTTTGCAGAATATGAATACCTAATATTTTATTTCATTAATATGTGTGAAAGAACTATTTTGCGAAGACGTGATAGTTTTTTTTTCTACGGGATCGCATAATTGTTGCGATCTCTTGAAAATTATTGTTATACAAAGAGTAATATTTTATTAATAAAGTTTTATTGATGATACGTAAATATTTTTTGCATGTTAAATAACGCCCCTTCTGCGTCAGTGGTCTCAGGTTTATCGCGGTGGTTCCTTACCTCATGATGGACCTCATAAAGGACTTTATTACATTGTCATAAATATCAAATTCGAGTTTACAAGTTTTTAAGAGAACATAAAATTTTTGAGCGGATATTAAATACAAGTTAATGTTAGGCAATTTTGTAATTATAGTGTGATTAAGTAGCCGCCATATTGGATTGTATGTTCCGCCCCAAGCGAAACACATAGGCCGTGCTAGAACACCTGTTACGGTAATTATTCTATCATGTCCGCTGGTTATCCATTAAACTGAACATAAATGCCGCCCAAGAACGATATCGTTCACCAGCCTGTTCAATTAAAAAAATAATACGTAGATGCATATATACGTTGTTTATTAGCAACACAATTTTATTATTCCTTCGGTTCTTAATTAATAAATACTAAAATATTTCGGATTAAAAAACCCTTGTTACGGTTAAAAGCTTACTAAAGTATTTTTCGAAGATAATGTATGAAATAAATCATTATCATGTAGTACGTTTCGATTTGTCCATAAATATGTACCATAATGTACATAGTTTTACTGATACCATAGATAATATCATACATACCATAGATGTAACGAGAGTCGAGACCTGTTGATATATTCACGTGAATGAAATGGTAATTTATAAAGTGGGCCAGTACCGGTCAATTCGGTTTTTTAAATTATTTTACAACACTAGCCTCGGAAGGAGAAACAAAGCAGCTATACTTTAATTTTATCAGGGCCAACATTTATTTATTGCGTAATTATTATTTTTATGTAAATTGTATATACAGGGCTATATATATTTTAATTACTTTTTGTTGTAGTTTTGATGCTGTTTTACAGTCGTTTCTGTATTATTTTAAGTATTATAACTTCGTGTTTAAGTTTTTATTTATTATCGAATGTTGCTCGAAATGAGTGAAATAAAAGCCAAGTTCGATGTTCAATCCTGAAATTTATATAAACAATATTTTATAACAACTTAAAATATAATTTATCCGTATAACTTCGGATAATTTAAGGAAGCCTATGATGTGACCTGGCTAGTTCTAATATTCCCTTGGCTATCTAATACGAATTATAAAAAGCTATGATGTTGAACATTCTTATTTTATTCTTCCAAAATTTGGCTGGCTAGTAGAATCTAGCCATCGAAAATAGGGCTCTTCATGACTGTTTTAGTAGGTACTTATATTACGTATATTAGAATGTTCGTTTCTGACGTTTTTTAAAAGGATTGGCTTCTCTTGACTTAATCCTTAGATTAAGTATTAGTCTAAGACGTAACACTTACTATTGCACAAATTCAGTTTCTGTCTCTTAACTCCAGTGTGATGAAGGGTGAGCGGACATGGTCGGCTGATTAAAAGATCTAAAAGATGGGATAAGATTAGAACGAATGAGTTATCATTAAAATGTTTCCTCTCCGCATATAATCACGTTATTATGGCATTCTCGAAAGAGTTACAGAATATGGTGACAATTATGCATGAAGTTGAAGTTGAAGTTTGAAACGTTATGGTATTTGAAAAACAGGCGCATTGACAATTTCTAATATTCAATTTATAATAGATAACTAGGTCGTACCTATTAAGAGCAAGTTAATGAACTTTCATTTTCGGGCTGTGCATTTATAACTGAAGGAAAGCATGACAGCGATTAACCTAACAGACACAGGAGGCGAGTGTAGATGGAAGAGTCGGTAGGAGTCAACCCCAAGGACCTATCTTTACCAAATCAATCGCACCCTAGGCAAGGATCAAGTTAAAAGTACCCTGAATCGAAGAGAATGCACGAAGAGAGCAAAGCATATTATAAATATTAAGCATATTATATTATTCGATCCATAGTCTCGGTCCACATAAATTTGTATTATTTTGTATTATGATAAATATGTATGGAGAAATAAACCGCTCCGGTAATTCTGATAAGCTGTATTTGCTAATGGAGAAACTGGTAACAAATTTTTTGTATTACCTACCATAATAGTTAATAACAAATTACCTATCATAGATAAAAAACAAAAAAAAAAACGTTGGTAGTTCTTATATTTCCGGTTTATTCAATTAATTTCGCATCTCTAGCATCAGCATTACTACTAAAGGTTGGCATTACTACACCCGAAAAATCAATCAAGTGCATTGGGAGTTAAAATAGTCAGTATCTCTAGGACCAGCTACCTATGTATACTTACGTCGGGAACACGGGTCGTACTTCGCCTAGAAACAATATGGCATTGGTACATAGTGATTAGTGCATACCTAATACATTGTAAGTATGTATTATTTGATCTTTTTTATATTAAAAAAAAAAAAATTCGGTTCGTGTATTTAATTATAGATTGGCGCAGGTGGTACAGACGTCGACGAAATACTTATGAATATCACAATGTTATGCAACTGAAATATTCCAAGTATTTTGTATGTTCCTTATAATTTAGATTATTTTTATGTATTTTGTTTTGCGTGAAGAAAATTTAACCTTACTTAGACTTAGAAAGAAAATGTGTGTGGATTGTGTCTTGTATCTATACAAGTTTTAATGATGACGGTTTAAATCACACCGGAATAGTTTTTCTTTTGAGCTGATACATTTTCTCTGACGCTGATGTATTTTTAAGAATATTACAGAATAACTTGACCTAATTTTACGATAGATCGCCTGCCTGACATTAAGACTTTCGGAAATAGGTTTGTAAATGGTTTATCAAGAATTGTATATTATAGGTATCCTCGCGAATTCATCCTTGAACAAGTCGGTACTCAAATATGAACGAAAAAATCGCAACTCTGAAAAGTCTGAAAAATTACCCTACGTTTGGACCGAATTGCCAAACCCGCGACCTCCGGTTAGGCAGTCCGGTTTCAGTTCTTATGCCAACTGAGTGTGACTATAGTTTAAGCTGTAGTTAATCAACACTACTGAGATCTCGTGATAAGTTTTCATCTGGTTGTTTTGAATAAAATATATTTAATAATATGTTTAATGTTAATTACAAAATAACAAATGAAACTTAAAATGAGATATAAATCGTTCCCGACCGTAGTTCCTGACTGCACGTATGAATGAAATGGCGAATAAATTGGCGTGTCAGAACGAGAAGCATAACTGACCACCGCGTTGCTAAGCAACGGCGGCCATCGCTGCGCGACAAGAAGCTTGCTGCGCGATCCCTTTCCACATCACCTTCCCTCACACCCCTTTCCCGCCAGATTTAACGCTCTGCGCAGCGGCTCGCAGCAACTTCACAGCGGCAGCTCTATGTGACGAATATAGTACATCTTTACATCTGAGGTGTTCAACAGGTACTTTAAATTAGTTATTGATTTTGCAGTTCATGCGCAGTTGCGGCCTTCGTTCATAAAGTCCCTGGTTTTGGCAACGATAAGACACGCATGATCTAAAACATGTCGGCGTGTGCGCAATGCTTTTTTTGTGAAGGATACGTTATCGGAATATGTTGTTATAGAAAACGGTGCCCGTACAGCACTCAACTCGACGAAGAATCCATAAACGAGCTCGTGAAGTTTTGCCACGACTTTCAGAATAGCGGCTGCCGGCGAAGTGATTGCAAGTACTTACACGCAAACAAAGAAGAAGAATATCTTTTCTTCAAGGCTGGTGCCATCCCAAGAGTGATGATGGATCGGTGCGCGATAGCCCCTGTGTACGGCGTCGGCTACAACCCCCGTGTATGGTACATGGGGCAGTATCAACACTTCAATACTCAAGTGGGCTACAACTGGGCGCCGCCGATCGGAGGTCCTGTGATGCCGCCGCCGCCACGAGCTCCGCCACCGCTGCCGCCGCCGCAGCTGCCTCCGCCGATGCTGCGCCCACCGCCGGGCCCCGTCTATTACGCTGCTCCTCCGGTCAATGTGTTGGCGGATCCCAGGATACCCATGTCGACGCCAACCTCGGAGCCGTTGCATATAGAGATTCCAGGCCAAAATATCGCCGGTGAGTATAAATCATCATAACTAAACTATTTATGTACTTTGTAATGATCACAATACAATCTCAATGAAAAATATATATCAAAGGTTCATACGTGACGGTTTCTCGACTTAAACAAACTTGCGCAATTTGGTGCTCGAGCGAATTTGTCATAATAATGAATGATCGTATACCTTGCCGTTTTCATTCATTGTTACTATTTGTGCTGAAAATAAAACTTGCTAGGATAAAGCTTATAATTTGAATATAATTTGTTAGTTTAACAGTAGGTACCTATGTTAATTATTAGATAACGATAAAATGTTTTTACCGTGAGTATTTAAAAGCATGGCACGTGATTGTCATGTTTGTATTGTGTTAACTCTTTGCTTATTATTTATATGAATTATTTTCGGTGTAGGTTACATTTGAATTTTGGTATTATGCGATAAGTTTTATAATTCATGAGTAGGTTCTGAATAGTTCTGAATTCCGATAAACTTTGTTCTCTAAGTAGTTCAATTTTGAGTTATAATAACGTTTGATCTTGGAGTGTACATGAAAAGTCATTTTGATTTAAGCTAAGCATCTTAACCACTATGTGGCCTAACCACTCTTAATTATACTCTCGATTGTAGAGGAGGCCCGTGCCCTGCAGTGGGACGTATCTGAGCCGCAATTTCTTAGCATTAGGACGTACATAGTATACATTACATACAAGATATTTCTTGCTTCAAAATAAGGTCCTCGTTATTATAAGAATAACTATGAGTTCGTAAGGATCTTTTTGCAACCCTAACACGTTAAACTCACAGTCTGCCACATTCGCACTCCATTTACTTCTCTTACGTTTGCATTTAAGTGCTTTGTGTGTAACTAGCTTATACTGGATTGTTTTGCGAATATGTTCCGTTAACGTAGCATAGCTGTGTAATGCAACATGTATGACGTGCGCACGTTGTTTGCAGCAATGTCTACAGGCAATGAGCTCCTGTTATGCACCCTAGATGAGCTGCCATACCTGTGTCTCTGCAAGTAAGATACTTTTTTACATCAGCTATCGCGCTTCACGCTACGTAATGCTTCCATATCAGCATTGTAAATATTCATTTAGATCTATTTAGCGCACTGAATAGAAGGGTACCATTAATGTAAAACTAGACAAAACTATTGACAGTAAAATAAAAGTTATATTAAACTTACAGCTTGCGCGCGAATAGTTGTAAACTTTTTTTAATATTCTTTCTTTAACTTCATTTTTGTATGTATTTGTTCTTTTTTTAAGTTATAGCTTTATTCTTCTTATGATTCAATATCACGATGGTTTTAGACGAAAAAAGTCAACAGGATATACCGTATTTTTATTAACAAATCTAGTTATTTCCGTGCTTGATTATAATAAATGCTGCTTGTTTATTAGTTTTTATCTAACAAAAGTCTTTGATACCGTTTCTGTCCCAATCTTTCTTCAAAAACTGGCTAAAATGAGTGTTGGATGTCTCGCCCACCGTCAATACACTAAAATAGGGTCCATAAGTTATTCCTAATGTTCCACAAAGAAGTATACTTGGTCCCACACAGTTCTTGATCTACATGAACAACATTTTAAACTTCCACTTACTACTCTTCAAACTGTCGACATCATAAGTGCAAACGAAATATGTATTTATCTTATCTAACGATGTGACATGTGACACGGCGAGATTAGCTCAACTTATGCGGCAGCTTATTAACATTTAACAGAAGCAAAACTAATTACAAGAACCTTGTCTTTTTTGTCTACATCCCTGTGCATCAAAGAATCCCTTTCATATTTACAGTCCTTTGACTGTTCAACTTCTGAACACAATGACAGAATTATGTATTTATAGCAGGAGATATACTATATTGTACGAGAAATATCTTTTCAAAAATCATGTTTACTCTAGCAGGCAAAGTTATACAATTCATATTTATAATGAAATCATTACCTACGTAACTCTGCACACAAGTTTATCTTATTATTTGTTATAGTGTTAATTCAGTCTTCTATACTACATAACAGAATGGGGTGGTACAATCAAATCTACCCTTCTTGAATTAGAACAAAACAGGGTGATGTTACGCAAACTTTTTGATTCCCCAATGATGAGCTGTACGAAGAAAGTGGAGTTCTAAATATACGCCAATTATATATTTCAAGAGAGATAATTACTGTACACAAGCGCATAATTCAGTCAGATAAATACTCAACTGACCACTCTAATTATACAATGCGTTTATAAAATCGTCCTTCCTTTAAGCTGAACCTTTTTAGACACCAACCACATTATATTGCATGAATTAATTTATGATAAGAAAAAATATGCCTAAAGCTATTACAATGTAACGAAGTTAAGTCAGTTTTGTTCTGGCTGAAAATCCTAAGCTATTACGAAACAATACCCGCTCTGTCGCTAATTTTGGAATCGTTTCAGGTGGGGACGCACCGCCTTTATAGTGTGACCAGCGACTTTGATGACCTTTTTTGAGGTCAATTCTTACGGGCAGATATCATAGCGTAGTTATTGCGCATAAGAACCACATGGCTGAGACGCCGGTTCAGTCGTTTATCACCCAGCGCTTCCTTCTTTGCGGGCGGCGTCAAGCGGGATCATTCCGGTCACGGTTCTAGTCCGCGCTTTCCTTCCGCGAGTTCACGATATTGAATAATGAGGGCATAGCCTGAAACGACCGCCGACTCTCATCTCGATTAAGGGTGAGATCTTCTCCGAGGGCTACACGGTGTATGCTGCTCCTGTCAGCCCAGGCTGTGTCCTTCGGGCAGTTGTTACAATAGAGACGCAACACGGTATCTTCTGTTCGCCACCCGCCACAGCTGTCTACTGAAGCAGCCGCGCACTTATAGCACCTGTGTGACGTGAACGCCGCTCCGTGGCGCCTACTCCGTCACAATTTTATATGTCTGCCACAATGGTCCACTCACAAGAACTGGGAATTTCCAGTGTAGAGTGCCACTCCTCCACGGCGGCCACGCGCAGGTTGGCCTCGACCTCTGTAACAGCTGGTTTGTCCCCTTGACAAGGTGGCTCCCGCCAGTAATAAAACGGCGAAAAGGCTTTGGGGTCAATATCCCTTGGAAGGAAACCAGCCAAAACGGATGCCGCCTCCATGAAACCGCTTGTATTAAATATTGTATTGTAACTATTGTGACTCGTTTGCATAACACCACATTGTATTCATTCTCCCCAGATAACTACTTGATAGTGGATCCTTTCATATATGTATGTACACATAGTTCGTACTTAGTATTCGGAGCGTTTTCGGAGTAACAATACTAACAGCATTTCTAGTCAGAATCCATTCATCCGGCAAACATGTTACAAGCTGGCTGCACAATCACAGCGGGTTCATTAAACATTTTGTTTGTTTTGTAATTGTTCGCCAATCGCCAATTACTGGTGGTAGGTCTCTCATAGGTGAGAGGTCATCTGGGTAGGTACCACCGCAATGTCTTTTTCTCCCGTGAAACAGCAGTGTAAATGCACTGTTGTGTTTCGGATTGAAGGACATTGTAGCCAGAGTAACTACTGGACATATTGAGACTTAACATCTTATGTCTCAGGATGGCGAGCGCAGTGGAATTTTGCTACTGTTTATGAGCGATCGTATCGCTTACCATCAGGCGAACGGCTTGCTCGTCTCGCAATTCATAGAAATAAAATAAAAAAAAATCGACAGCTTGATAAAACCCTGAAGAATGTAACTACAATTATTAGTGTCAGTACAACATCGACTTTTGAAAAGACTGTCAATTTAAACAGCCTACTAATATGGTCCACCCATTTTGAAATTAAATTTAAGTATCGAACATAGCATCTTGATTACCTAGCGAATTTGCTAAGCCTACAATGTCCCCATCAAATCAAAGTGGTTGAGTCCTATCTTAAAAGTAGATGGGAACGCGAAATTAAACAGGTTCGGTGATATTTTCCTGAGAATTTCTGTAATCGGATTTTGTTCTTGTACACGAATAGACATGATGCCTCGAAAAATTATGACACGCAGTTCAACACTTCCAAATGCTCCAGTACATCTGGGGCCCTACTATATTCAACGAAACGAAGTTCGAAACTTCGGATGATCGAAGTTTATATACGATACGAATGCACCTACATATACTTATGGTCGTTATTTACTTATGGTCGTAACCATAAACTTATGGTTACGTTGTACGTTATACAAATTCGAACTTTTACAAAGTAGATACATTCGTATTGTATATAAGCTTCGATCGTCCGAAGTTTCGAACTTCGTTTCGGATTTATATAGTAGGGCCCCTGTACTGGAGCGTTACTGAAATTAGTCGTCGCTTGCGCCGATTTTGGAAATGCTTGCTCGTATTTTCGCTTTCTTTTTGCTATCTGATGATACTGACGTCATTTTTGTAAAGTTTGTGTCAAATAAACTTATTTTTTTACCACCGTTTAGACGAAATCTATTCAATCAAATTAATTTAATATTAATTTTAACGCGATATTCACGGTCATGTTTTTGAAACTCCAAACATACTGAAGGGCCCATCCTTGGCCTGGCCTTGGCATGTGCCTTATAAATTAAAGGTAGTAAATTAATTATAAAATACTGTGAATAAAATTTACTTGTAAATTTTGTAATAGCCACTGTATTGTAAAATGCTTTTGAAAAGAGCAAGTCTAGAGCTTTCCGCCCTTTCTTGTCTAGAAAACTGCTTTCGTTTCGTTGCACTGCTGGAATGACAGTGCTGTCAGAATCCTAGCTTCAGAGCTCGTTCAACTCATAGGTTCAGAGTCTACGGCTTCTGGTTCCTCAAAAATTATGTAAATTACTGTCAAATTATCCAGTCGCAGCGCTTGACCTAGAAAAGGTATCAGAAAGGTCCCCATAATGAAAATTTAAAAAATATCTCTTATGCTTGGTAGCCCACGCTATAAGCTGCTTCTGTCTGCCCGAGCATACGTTGCCACGTAAAATTATGCAAGTTAGAATTTTTGGAATGGTAAAATCCTAAATTATTTAAATTAATCGCAAGAATTGGAGCTGTTTAACGAATGTAAATTAAAATCCTGAATTGTTTAAATTAATCGCAAGAATTGGAGCTGTTTAACGAATGTAAATTAATTATCAAATTATTATTCATGGCCAGCTCATATATTTGGCCAGGATGTTGAAGCACCATGTTTACCGTTATGTTTCTCTTTTGCCTACAGCTACCATCGATCCATGGTGCTATCTCGTCCGCAACCAGCCCACATCTATGACCTTCTACGTTACAACGCAGCACTGCATTGAGGTAAATAGTTGCAGCAATAATAAATATCTAATTATTTAAAATTGATAAAAGTATAAGTCTTGAACCGAAAGGTGAGCATTACAACAAACAAATCAGAAGACAAGTAGTTTTTCTTTTCAAGCTGGTATGAAATGCGCCTGATGGTAAGAGCATACCTGATAAGGCATCGACAGGCAACATAATTTTTTTACAAATATAACTGCCTATTCTTTATTTATGAATCTTCGAAAGATGCTGTAAGGAATATATAACCTTGTAAGCCTTGTCGCTAAGGTATTGGTGTCTATCGAGCGGTGGACCCTTAATCCTGCACGCTGAGGCTATATTAAGATATTTTATTTTCTTTAAAGATATTAGATTATGTGAGAGTACCAACCAATCCTTCAAAGTTTTATGTTGGTACGACAGTAAAAAAAGTTTTAGATAATGACTACCACATATACAGGGTATATCAAGACTGCTACCGAAAACGAAGCTGGGTGGTAGTTTTAGTGACTTCAGACACAATGCAACTAAATTTTGTGCAAAAATTTGCCACGAATGTTTTTTGGTATTTTTTTCTATCGTCGTATTCGGATGGTAAATACATATTTTTTTCTTAAATAATAGTGTACACCCTTTAATTTTTAAATATGTTAAAGTACGCAAGGCTTGAAATTGTTATTTTAGCAAAAACTATAGATGTACCACCCAAACTCGGCGATATATCAAAAAAAATAAAAAAAAATTGCCTCGTTTCTTTGCGAAATTTTAAGTTGCATTGTGTTTGTAGACACTAAAACTACCACCCAGCCTCGTTTTCGGTAGCACTCTTGATATACCCGGTATAATGCGGAGGTTTCGTGATTCGATCTAATAAGTAATTCTTACCAGGTTAAAATTTAGATTAATATACAGTATGTAGTTGGAAATGTTGGTCTCTTTTATGGCAATCCTGGTTAGGTAATATGGTAGATTTTACTCCCACAACCCAATCCCACTTGGATTCAAATCGCAGCCGACATGCTTGTGTACGATTCTAGCCTAGGACAAAATATAATTTTCTAAGCTCTCTGAAAGACCTTACAAGAGTTTGAGATGGAAAGTTTCTTACTCTGCTCCATGATGTCTACTTATAACGCAATAATCGCGAACATAAAAAAGCAATTCCTTCCTTGCTATGCGTAGTGTCTTACGACAATTGCATACTGGGCTGGAAGGCCAGAGACATTGACATACTGACATACTCTTTTCGGCCTCCCTTGAGGTATCAAACGTGGAGCTTCATAGCATTTCTCTTGAACAAAAAAGCGTTTTAAGACAATCAGAATGTCTTTAGTATATTTTTCTTGTTGCAGATCACTCACACTACATTTATGCTCTATGAGCCAATGTAAGTTTTATTTCTCTGTGAGGATCGATTCCCGTGTTGGATATTGTGCAGTATAACATACGCAGCAATGGCGATGCGACGCCGGGCGGCACCAAACAGAATCGTGCCATCTTTGACACACCAGCAAATGTCATCAATGCATGCTAGGTTTATAGGTCTTACTGATAATCTCTAAAGCTTGTCAGAACATTTTAAACTATAAATCTGCGATCTTGGATTTCATTGTTGATATTTATTGAAATATGTGTATTTTTGTCGTAGTCGGTATCTTTATGTGCAGTACATAATATGTGGCCTAATAAAGTTGAACAATAATCAAAGCCAAAATGGGCGCATCTTGTACATATTATGAACTTTGCTGTTTCAGCTACATGTGTTTTAAAGATAATACCTGTAATAGATGTTAAAGAAATATTTATGTAATTAAATGCATACACTGATTTTGTTGCGGATCAATATAATTGTTATAAATTGCATGATATAAAATTGTTTAAGTACTCGAGGGACAAGTATACTGTCTAAAAGATCTTTATACATCGGCAACGAAAAGTCAATTAGGTATATGATTGTGTAAAATTATTATGATTATATTCTATTATTTACTCCGGAAGGATCCTGGTGGCAGGTAATCACTGCCCATGAGCATGAAAAATTTTGGCAGGGTATAGGAATGGTTTGCCGTTCTTTTAACTATTAAAAGGAACGGATAGAGAAGGCTTTGACTTCACGGCAACATTCTGTGAAACGGTGTGATATATTTGGGGTCAATGGCTCGTTTAGGTTCTAGTCAATAGCTGCAATGTGTGCAATGGCCCAACCACATTTAATATTAAGGAAACATCAGGATAGAAGATTTAACTCATTATTATTATTAAAAAATAATACATTTGGATAAACTTCTCATGATTGTGATAACATCTTGCCCGAGTAAACCAGTGTACGCATTTATCTTAACTCTACTTATTACCGATATTTAAATAAAAATATCTAAGTGTGATTAAATTTGTAAGGATATTTATGCATATGCAATGATATAGGTATTTAATTTTACTAAAAATTTATTACGTACGTATACGTATTCTGTTTACTGAACTATTCGGTTTTTGACAAATATAACTAGTTATTCTAGCCACATTTCGATTATTGATGTTTCTGTAGACATGTAAGATATGATGTAGACAAAGAAGTATTTACTAAAGAAGAGCTATCAGAAGACAACGAATAATGATTATGTCTTCTTCCTACTTTACCCCACACGTATGTGGTGTTAAACCTTTCGCTTGCTTGACGACTACTCCTCTTTTAGGAACCACAAAGTTCGGGGGCAAATCATATCATATACAAAAGGGAACCTGACATTCGAGTCAAAAACCTCAAGGTCCACAGCAGAAAAATATAATTTTATGTCAAAAATAATTTATAAAAATATATTTTTAACCTTAGTTTTTAACGTAAAAATATACCCACTGTTTGATGTATCAAAAGAACATTAATGTTTGTGTTCCCTTTGAGGTTTTTACATCGATGTGATGCTCCGAACGCGTATTTTTATTTGTGGCTCCGTAGTTGCAAATAGTTGCAGGAAATATCTGCCAGTCAGCATCCCTCAAAACATTCGCTTAGTGTGTAAGATAATATTATACTATTATACAAAGGTGTTTAACTTTATTGTCAAATATTGTAAAGGATAAGTGTCGACTGATTATTTGTTAATTAGGATCTACACGGCCTCATTGTATATCTTAAGCTATATGTTATATTATGGACAGCTCAACAGCCTCACACAAATTGCTGATAAAAGGCCGCGTATTTATTTTGGCTCTTTCCACTTCCGCGTTAGTTTTAATTTTATAGTTTCATATAAGTCTGTCTTTGCTCAAGTCTATGTGTAAAATAAACGACACATATCCTTATTTGTAATATTCCTTGGCAGTTAACTCAATGTTCAATAAAGCGAGTAGTGATGTAGAATAAATATTTGTGTCATAATGTTATGAATAATTGCAAGTGAAATATATAAACGATATTATTTCTTAACAACTAGGGACCAGATTATATGCAACATAAAAAGCTCAAAATATGCATGCAAATATGCGTAAAATACGCATGAAAACCAATGGAAACTGGTAAAATATACAATATAAATGTAAAGTGCTTTATAAAGTAAAACAGAAATAGAGGGCTACATATATCTATATTATTTCCAAATCAACATAAAATCAATAAATTACGCATTCATTCAAAATTAAACAATCTCATAGACAACCTTATAGAATTATATTCTTTAACTAGCGGTCGAGCCCGGCTCCGCCCGGGTGCATACACGTTTTAAAATGGCGGTCAAAATGTTTAATTCTGACTATCAGTTTAGAATATCGACCAATCGGACTACGAAAAACGAACAAAATTTCCTCGTATTTGCTAGAAATATCACTACTGCTTTCCTCCTATAGGTCATAGCGTGATGATATATAGCCTATAGCCTTCCTCGATAAATGGACTAACCAACACTGAAAAAATAATTCAAATTGGACCAGTAGTTCCAGAGATTAGCGCGTTCAAACAAACTCTGCAGCTTTATAATATTAGTATAGATAATGAGTTCGCTTTGCAAAACGTGCGGTTTACTCGTACGTGGTATATATGTAGCCAGCATTAACGTAATTTATTTTTAGTGCTATACGGAAAAAAATATTGTTATTTTACACTTATCAACAGAAACTGAAAATATACCGAAAGTATGCATGATCACTAGATTTTAGGCAAAATATGAAAAATGCTAAAAATCAGGTAAATATGCAACCGCATATGCAAAAATGCTATATGTAAAGGCATATAATCCGGTCCCTAATAATAACTTATCATAAATATAATTGGTAGGATCTATATTTTTCCTTGCTTATAATTTTAACTTTGCTCAATAGTTATATTTTAAAGTAAATGTTTAACAGATGATGAATATAAATGGATTGAAATAATATAATATTTGAAATATCAATGTGTTGTAATGCATGGAAAATCAATGTAGAAATGTAATAACTATGAAGTGGAAAATATGTATAAACTTTTATTCGCATCAGATGTACTGTTCGATTAAATCTATGTCATTTGTCAATAAACAGCTCCTTGTTTTACTGTGGTCATGTATGACACCTCCTGTGTCGTTCTAAAGGGCACTACACACCAAAGCCGCTGACCCGGCGACACAGGCCGCCGTCACAACCCGGCGATTTATATGAAAATAATCATGTCGGCGTCAAGCGACCGCACGTGTTGACTGCCGACATGTTGACGGCATGTACTCGGCTCAGTAGTCCGGTGACATACAACAACGCCATAAAAATGTTCATGTTATGTCGGGCCGGCGCATGTCGCAAATAAAGTTTTTCGACTTGCAATGAGTGAAGGCCTACTGGCCCGCCATGTGCCGGCGCGTCGCGGCGCGGCGGTGGGTCGGCGGCTTCGGTATGTGGTGCGCCTTATGTACGGATTGCTTGTGTACTGCTTACAGCTTACAGTAAGAACCCGTCAGTGTTAGATGATATACTATAACCACTGTAACACATTCCTTCATGTGCATGGTGTGTTTAGACTATATGTGTCTGTAAAAATAGAAAACCCGTTAGAAATAACTGTGCGCTAACTGTTTTGATTTTTATAACCGGTGAGTTGTTTCTGTTTATGTCAATACTGTCTCACTTCCACTCACTTTCCATATATTTTCGGCTTGTAGCAATACTTTGTATAGTTTCGTGTAATTTTAGACAGACTTGCTCGGTGGCGTTGTAAAAGTGATGTGTATTTTTATAAATGTATTTGAAATTTATTTATTGTAACTGTGACTGTGATCTAAACTTTTAATGTAAAATTTGTACTCTGTCAATTAAAAGCACTATCTAGCGCATATAAGTGTTTAATTAATAAATTAGAGGAGGGCGACGTGTGACGTGTGAGTGTGCGCGAGTTAGCCGCGTCCGTTGCGTATCAACTTGTGTTGTGGATTGTGATGGCTGCGTGTCTGCACCAATGCTTTGTGTCCGTTCTGTTCTCTTCGCAATCCTTGTTGTAATCTAAATGCAATAATTTGTTTTAGTTTTTATTTTTGATGTACTACTTATTTGTCCAACATTCTTTAGGGCTAAATGTTTACTTAGTGAAAATGCCCTACATTAAAAATCATTCGCTTACAGATGTTTTCAACTGTGGGAAATTATAACTTTTCTATTCTAAATTTTGAGCCAGATTTACATTAGACCCAAAAGCATTCGGCGTAGAACGTAGGATAGGTTCACCTACGTCATACAAATTGCATATTTGAGCAAGTCAAACATTATCTTCCACGTTTGCCAAAATATAATTTCTAACAGAATTATTACATCGATTTTGTGGTATGCTCTAATAATTTACAAAACAATGTTGGTTGTCTTTGAGATTCCGTAAATGTTGTGGTATGCAGATAAATATTATAGTTTTACAACGAAGCAACTATCATTTTTGTCTAGACGTGAATAATGAATTAGCAACAATTCATTGCAGCTGATGGTGGATGACATGTCTGCTGGTGTTGTTGGTGACGGATCAGACGCGGCTGCCAACATGTTCACGATGTTCGGGAATTCATATCCCAGTGTACATCACTGACTTTTCGGAGTCATGTGTGTAATGATAGTCAATCACCACGCACCATAACGGCGAAGGAAAACATTGCGGGGAAACCATACCGTGGCGATTTTTGAGAATTTCAAGTTTTTTAGGCCAGCGCGGCGTGGTGGACTTCATGACCTCAGCTCTCTCAATCGGACTTTCAATTATAGCGGGGGTTCGTGCCCTGCAGTGGGACGTATATGGGCTAATACAGTAGGTACAGTACCGATGATAGATATGTGCATCACAGGCAGAAAACTCGCTATCCTGTGGTAAGTTGGTACTTTAAATAATTATACAATGACAAAATATATTAAAAATAATTAAGACTGAATTTGAAATTAAGTGATTAATTTAAATTTAAATTAAGTAATAAATAATAAAGTAATTTTAAAAGTGATCAAATTGAATATAACACAATGGAGAAAGAATATAACATAATGGAGAAAGTAATTAATTAAGTTTATCATTTATTAGGGGTACATAACAATTGCAAGACTTGTTTTCTGTAATGTGAAATGTTCGTGATGTCTATGTCATGTGCTTTTGCAATAGCATTATATTGTCTACAGAACCTTGGTATTGCAGAGAAATAACCCAAGTTGGTCTTTGATGACGGAATATATAAGAGTTGGAGCGTTAATACTAAGTGCACCTACAAGCTCACTGCAATCCAAGGTACCGTTAAACATCTTTTGTAGAAACAATAGATCGGTTTTCTTTCTGCGTGCGGCTAAGGTACTCATATTGTAGTGTATCAGACGGTCTGAGTAATGATATATTTCTTTAGCCAACTGATCTCTATAAGAGAGATGATACAAGAAACGTCTTTGAACACTCTCTAGGCGTTTCACATAAATATCATAATATTAAAGTTATCATTGCATTTGTTTTATCTCTTATGAACGACTACTAAATTCAGTTGAATCGTGGAAGACAAAACATCGATAACTGAAGCCTTAATTAGTGTTTTGTGCCAGTTCAATAATTATTACAAAATATGTAATGTTGAGACTGCCTCGGTGGCGTAGTTGTACTAAGGTACGGTTACAAAGCTGAGGTCTCGGGTTCGAATCCCGGGTTGGGCAAAGCGATATTAGATTTTTCTATTCATTATCAGCCCAGAGTCAGGAATTTGTGCCCGATATGGCGATAGGCTCGCCACCTATCACATTGTAGGACGGAACATACAAGGCGAAACGTGGGTGTCCTGGCACCTCTGCCTACCCCTTCTGGGATATAGGCGTGAGTTTATGTATGTATGTATGTATGTAATGTTATCTGTCAAAAAGATCGACATGTTTTCTATGCGCCGAGACATGATTGTATGGAGTCAGTAGGGCGATTTACGTAATTTCTTGACCCGCCGATCAAGTTGCGGTGTGGTTACAATTAAGTTTACGTTATGGTACAAAATGGTATTCTTGTAAATGTTTAGCTGCGCGTCGCCTGTACGTCAAACGTATGAAATTTGTTTAACATTCACATATAGGTACGCGCAGCAGTAGAATACACTAAAGCGCTTGCGTGACGCGAACTTGACGCGAGCGTATTAAGGTGTGTCCACACATTGAGCGGCAAGAGCGCGGCAGCAACACGCGGCATTTGCAGGACACATTTCTGCCGCGCTCAAGTTAGAACGAAGCCGACTAATGTTTGCGCGGCACACCCAAGACACGCCGCACATAGGGGTATTTGACTAATCTAGCTGGCCAAAATTATTTATCCCTCTTATTCATTAGGTAATGTCTCAGTAACTTGTAATACCTTAAATTCAAGTGTTCGCTAACTGTTAATATCAGTTTATAGTGCAAGGGGTATACCAAATACGGGTATAGGTAAAAAAAAAACAACATTTTACTAACAAAATTTGTTTTTTAACACAGAATAATATTCAAAATAATAAATAAATGTCACAATAACATTTATATGCTTAAATCTGGGGGCGCGGCCGAGCCCCCCGTCCAAGTCGAGCCATATTATAATATTCTTCACATATTAACATTTCTAACGTTTCTTTTATAAATTAATTTTGTTTCCTTTTTTTCACAATTTTCATGGGGATCCTCCCCATTGTTTTTTTTTATATTGCTGCAAAACTGAATAGCATGGAAGGTATCCTGTGGTTTGTCTGATTCTCTCATATTGCAACCTTGACAGATTTGCATCTACAAACGTTTCAAACGCTTTCTCTGGGTGAACTTGCTTAACTTGTGCCTCATCATGTTCTTCTGACTTCCTGTTCTCTTTAGCACGATCTCTATTCTACAAAATCTCTTTAAAAATATTTGACGCACTTCTGTTTCCCTCCGCTCTCAACTCCATTTGTGCAGCAAAGATTATTTTCTCAGGACTATCAAACAAACGTGTGTTCTCAGTTTTACGTATTTTAATTTTTATTTCCATTTATTTGATACAAAAGGAAATAATACATAAATCATAACATTAACAGCATCAATCAAACCACAAAATCAAAACCACTAAGGTTTATACCAGAGCTGACATGAGTTAACAACAGTATTGTTATACTTGATAATTATTAATCTTATTAATATTATCGATCTTACAATTAACATAATACTATAATATATTGGAATATTATGTTATTGATTGCTTAGATATTATAAATTTTTCAACTTAAATTTTATATTCGACGATGTGATATTATTAACCAAGTCGGTAGGTAAATTATTAATAAGTCGGGGAACTATGTAGGTAGCTGTTCTCTCCGTTCATTAGCTTCTAAAGATTTTATAGGCCTACCTGCTCTTGTCGGTATTTCGGATAATTCAAGCGCTCCATTTAACTACTATTCATTGTTTTTTAGATACAGATCACTTCTATATTTCACTCCTACCCACCAATTATTCATTTCTGGTTTTAAACGTGTAGAATTACGCTTTATGTCTTTTAATTCTTCTTTAGAATAGCGTTTATGTGAAAAGTTTACAATGTGTTCAAATAAGCTTGCTGCATTAGCTTCTTCTAATGGAATAAGAGCTAAAAAAGAATCTTTAATACGATTAATTTTCGCATATCTCACAACTAAGCACAAGTGTTTGGTTGTACTAAGATCAGTGGACTCGTCAATAATAAGCGAAAACTTAGTTTGCCTTAGATCTTCACATAAATTATTGAAACTTTCTTTACCTATAATATGATCAATTATGTCATGAGTTTTGGTCGAAGAGCAGTTTATTTCTTTTGCTATTTTTGAATCAGGACAAACAGCTTGCATCAACTTCGGTAGGTGCTCCATAATAGTGAATGGTAGATTGTGTTCAGCAACAAACGAGGCTAATCTTATTTCACCTGAAATTAAAAATAAATAATTAAAACCATAATTAAAAGGTATATTTAGCAGCGATTAGGGTATAATTATATGCACTGCTTATATAAATCGATTAGTAGAAAACAAAATAAAATAAAAATCTAAGTAGTGAAATAAATTACTAAAAAAAATTACCTTGCTTAACCAGTATATCAGATTTTTGAGTTTTGGTCACAGTAAATGATGATATCTTCGGTTGTGATTTTATATTCTTTGATGATACTGAGTGTGCTTGTGAAGAACTATGTTTCTTTATAGCGTCTTTTCCTGATGTGATGTTGATATCTTTATTACAACTCTTACAATAGGCATAGCTTTCGCCTTTACGGCTATCTTGCAGCCAGCTTGGAAATTCTTCTTCCCATTCTTTTCTATAATATTGTAAATATTTTTTTCTTCTTACACTCGTACTTGTGCTTGGCTCCCCGTCAGACATTTTATATAACTTAATTACTTTCTGATTTTGTAGGCACTCTTTAAGTTAGGTACTCTCTCTTCAAAGTTAAAAAAATTAATGAAAAAATAAAACCGAATTCCTATTTATATAGACTAGACAGGTAAATTCCCGAGCGAGAAGCCCCCAAAACATCGAATTGTAGGACACAAGGGTATTCTCCAAAAAATATGATTTACATTCTGCACTAGTTCCATATTATTGAGGGCTTCCCCGTAACATTAAACATACAGGAAAAGGGTTGCCAGCTTGAAAGTGTGAAATCGGTAGAAAAATCGGGAGAATTTCCATATATACTGTGAAATCGTAGAAAAATCGTTATATTTCAGTATTTCGGTAGAACAGAGCTCATATCGGTAGAAATACCGAAAAATCGGTAGGTTCGAGACCACTGCTAAGAATGTTCGTGCGCGGCAGGCAGCCAGACGCCTTCACATGCGGCTGTCGTCCAAACATAGCGCGGCGAGCCGCGCGCGGCAGCCGCGCGCGATTGCCGCTCAATGTTTGGACACACCTTTACGAGAATACGAAAAGGGCTGTTTTGATCGAAACGTAACTGCAACTGCGCCGCAACTGAACTTATTTAATTACGTGAATCGCCCTACTTATCACTATGGAGTTTTTTGACACAACTTTGTAAAGTCCTCGAAGTGTTTGAAATAACGATTATGTAAGAATAAATAATGGTGAAATGGCGCCGGCTGGACTAACGAGGTGTTTTTTTTCCGTCAATAGGTCAGAACATCATCATTTATTAATATAGCTGGGCTGCATTTGTCACGCTGAACTGAGGCGAATGACACCGTGAAATAATGCCACCTACTAGGAAATAGGTCCTTGGAAATTTTTAGATTGGTGAATAAGTATTATGTTCCGTCAGGCAAATTCAAATTGAAGACAATATTTATTGAGTATTCAGAAGCCGCCTGAGAGTGAGACATAATGTATTATGAAATGTTTTATGCGAAATATAAATATTTTTCTCTTCTTTTAAATTCATCCCTTGGTTGCCTGTAAGATATAGCTTGAAGCAATAAGACCGCTGTATTTTTTCATTTTCTTTCTTTATATTATTATTATTTTGTGTATGATGAAGATTTAAATGATTAAATAAATAATATATATATATATATATATATATATATATATATATATATATATATATATGTTATTCCCATCCCATCCTATACCTATTCTTCTGTCCCATTTTATCCACCTTACATTCTATTCTATCCCATCTCTCCAGATTTAAATCATTATTTTGCTACGGAGATATTATAACACTGTTAGTACTCCGACGACATTCATTGAAATCAATTAATATATATGATAGCTGACCCGGCGAACTTTGTATCGCCACATTTTTTGCCATCAATACTGTCTAAAGTCTAAGATTTTAATACCTAATTAATTTACTGCATTATAATGAACAATATTTTTCATTTTTCCAAAGAGAAAACAAATAGTGCTGTTATATATTAGGTCATATAGTCCACCCCGCTGGCTTAGTGCGGGTTGAAGGATTTTATTTAATGTAGAAATTACTTCGAAAAGTCAGAGGTGTGCCCTGGGATTTGAATCCGTGACCATCGTAAACTTGTTGGCAGTCGCGTTTGGTACGTTACCAACGGGCAACCACGCGCTTCTGTGAATTACTTCTATTTATTTGAGAAGACTATCTATACAAATTAATACAACCTTCATACTGCCTTACCAGGTGACGTAAGTAATAAAACAAATATTTAAAAATATAAAACTGCATATCGTTTCATTATAATGTCTAGATGCGGCATCAACGTACCAATACTTTTATTATTCTTGAGTCTGAAAACAATACTAATGCGGAATTTAATTTTTTCCTCCAGCGCATCTAAAAGTATCAATTCAAAAAACAATGTCCTTTTTGAAAACGAAAAATTATAATTAGATATATTTTGGTGTAGTCCGGCAAAACGCTTCGATAGAGTATATCTTGTTTAAAACTGTTGCAATACTCTCAAAAAACTATGGGCTATTTTTATAGATATGGACATCATTTTATTTTACATTTAACAAATTATGCGAAAGACGCCGTATCTAGATATTATATACACAATGTACACATTTTTTGAATTTTGTTCTACTTCGTCAGTCGTCAATGAAAGACAATGGAAAGATAGATCATTTTACGTTGGATGGTAGTTGAAGCTTGACCGTCGTTTACCTCTCCCGTCAACCAAACAAAGATCATCTTATATTGGCTGGTCGCATCACGCTTGAACAATTAAAAAATTGGCTTTTCCTCGCAATTTTTCCATTTTTTCTCACCGTTTAGACCTTCTCTAGACCTCCACGAACATTTCATAACCAAGATAAGATAAATCCGTTCAGTCGTTCTCGAGTTTTAGCGAGACTAACGAACAGCAATTCATTTTTATATATATAGATAGAAGATATATATATATATATATACACATAATCACTAAATAACATAGACACGATTTCAAAGAACATCTATTGATGTTATGTCCTACCGAAAACTATCGGAAAGAAGCACTATTTGCTTGAGACATCCACTTCTAATAAAGATTGCTACTACCCGTACGAGTTGAAGAATTTCAATAGTACCACTCAACACAGTAGGCGCATGCTTTTAAACGTGTATAGTCCGGTCCTACCTAAGGGCTTTTTGGGCTGCAGCCTAGGGCCCCGTGAAAACATAAGGCACATTACATACACATTACATATACATTTTAACCAAATTATAAACCAGCGCTAAATCATTAGGATGCTTACCAACAGGTGCAATGCAGTCACTGTGCCGTGCCACTAATAAAAAAGTAGGAATAAATGGGTAAATTTTATTGAAATGAATAACATGTTTTGTTGTCCTATTTTTTCGTTTACAGTAAACCTAGATCACTTTCCTAGATCAAAACAGTTTTGTGACGCAATAAAAAAATAATTGGATAATTAGTGGGTATCTGAGTCGTATTAGCCCAGGACCCCACAAATTCACGGTCCGCCCCTGATGTGGATTGTTAAGGCATATCTTTAGAATGTGTTAGAAATGTAATGGATTATAGTCTGCAATTAGTTAAAGTTAGTCGGTTCAATAAACATGTTCATATACTGAATGAAATAATAGTAATAATGTTGTATACATCAATGGGAATAATAAATACATTCAAAAGTCACACATATAGTCGTTATAGCCCACATTAAGATCAACTAAGTTTTGTGTTCTGGATATCCGAAACTAAGAGAGTAAATTTACACAAATATTTGACTCAGTGCGGGGGTCGAACCCGCGGCCTTTAGTTTCACGGTCGGAGTCTTACCAACTGGGTCACGGAAGCTTTCAAACAACAGACATCCGTTGTTTCTAATCTTTTCACAAAACTGGATTGGAAACGGATGTCCGTTTCCATTTTCGATTTTACATTTTGGACATAGGTATTTCATCTAGGCGAACTGAGTCTTCATTAAATGTATTGTCAGCCATAGCACCCTTTCAAGGCCAATATTAAAAAGGCTGCACATGTCAATACATACACCGGATACATACATATATCAATGCAGCGTTGTTCTGTAAGCCGTACCTAATGACTGATCGCCATAGTAACGGGCACCCTCGCGCCGCTCCCAGGGCGCGCCGCCGGACCCCAGCCTCCGATTTTATTGATTCTTTTACTTTAGTATGAGGGACGCCATACCCCTTTCATATTTGCGTTCAAGGTCACTGTCTGTGTTTTGATATTTTGAAAGCGCAACCCCTCTAATAAATTCATGCTACATACCCACCTACTGACTGATTAAGGTATAAGTCTATGATAGATTTTTTACTTTTGCGCGTATATAAACAAATACCATTAAAACATTTATGTCTCTTGAAGTTGTATAGTGTACTATTAGATTTTAATATGCTATAAAAACATCTTAGTTAATAAATTTAGCTACACCTAATTAACTTTCATGTGGAATGAATTGGCTTATAATTTGATGACCTGTCTCAGGACTCATATTATCACTCCCAGGAAATGATGATGCTGCGTCATGATCAGGTATAGTGCTGTCACTATGCCGTGCCAAAATATAAGAAAATATTTAGGTATTATAATGCCGTAAGGCTTTCTAGGGACTAAGTATCTAGTCTATCAGGAAACTCGCGTACAATAGTGATGGTTTAAACTGGACCTGATATCCAATACTTCGCAGTTTGCAACTATCACGAAATCAACGAGCACGTAAAATTACCTTGTCACACAGTATCTCCAGCAAATATTGAGATATTATAGGTAACTCACTGCGAACAAAATGTTGTTATCAAAATGAACGGTACCGTACCACTCCTTCTGTTTCGCTCTGTCATGTATAAGCAGTAATATCATAATCGCCTTCGCTTCACTGAGTTCCTGTACCACCTGACTTCACTGAATGCTATACCAGCACAATGCACAGAGATTTTGTTCCCTATGTCCGCTCTAGTATACCTCAATTCAAGCGAACGATTGATTTCAAAATGGTAAATGGGTACTTAAATAACCACTGTAAGTAGGTATATAAATGACACAAATTTGTCTCATTATTATTAATATGTGAATAAAAACTTATAACGGTTAATGAAACCAAAACATTCAATTTGCTGATATCAAAAAATGATTTCTAAATCTGTTGTGATTATTTTTATAGGCCACCGTCGACCAAGAACGCGACTCAAACACAAAACAGTAATCCAATATTCAGGGGTTATTAGAGTAATAAGGGCTTGAGATGTGTGGGCGAACACCCACGTTCTCGCAACCTAAAGGCTAAAGGTCATCCTTCTTTGATGGCTTCAGAACCTTTCTCTAACGATGTTAAAAGAGGAAATCAAATCCCGTGGATACGAATGTAGAAACGACTAATTATAATGTAGGACATGGTCATCGTGCGTCATGGCATAATGCATCTTCCCTATTACATCTGCACTAAAATTCCTTGCAAAATTATATATTTTGTCGAGATTGTCTTACGTATCTAGGTTACCTAAAGGCTGCGATGCCTTTGCCTGAAGTTGCATGAGATTGCTTTCAGTTCGCGCAAAATTACGTAGTTTGTGCGTCTTTATGTTAAGACGGGGAAAGGCTTGTGTGACTTTGCAGTCATATAGGAGGGCATCTATTTTTCAATGAGTTTGCTTTTACCAAATAGGCCCAAATAATAAATGATTGGTTGCAAACAATTAGGGCACAATATTTTGTTAGTATGAAGCGACTACTGGTGTTCTACAAGAAAATACAAGTTCACGCTTGTAGAAATAGATCACTCACTGCGTTGGCGAAACAGAGTTTAGTTTACCTTTTTTTATTACAATGGTTTACGAGACGAGCATGCCGTTCGCCTGTCGGTAAGCAATACGACCGCTCATAGACAGTAGCAAAACCATGAATTACAAAGCAATGCTTAGCATTCCACTGCATCCTGAGACATAAGATGCTAAGTCACAATATGTCCAGTAGTTACTCTGGCTACAATGTCCTTCAAACCGTAACATAACATTGCATCTACACTGCTGTTTGGCGGACCTACCTAGAGATACCTACTGACGCTTCGTTTTTTGCTTCAATAAGTCATATTTAATTACTTTAACATAACCGTGTTTACAAAAAAATTAACGGACTGCACAAAAACTACAAAAAATTAGATTAAGAACTGCTCTAACTTAAACAAACTTGTAACTTCACCTTTTAAATAATCGCTGTATTGTTAACTGCTTTGGAACAAAACAGAAAACCACTAAAAACCAAAAAATAACAAAATAATAAGTATTAAGTAGGTACCCCTGCAAAGCAAAAAAATAATATTTATTTCATGGAACTTGTGCTTGTTGATTAATTTACTGAATGACTTGACTAGCCAAAAAAGAACCATTGGAATCCTACTAAATTTTGAAGAGATCTAAACTCCAGGTCCGAACATGATCATCAGATCTTCATGTTGTGTTCCTGGGATCAACCTGTCAATACATTCTTTCCAATGAAACAGAAATCACTTAAATCGGTTAAAAGCTGCCGAAGATATTAGAATTTACGTGTATTTTAATTTTATCACCTACCCCCCCCCCCTCGCCCCCGCCCCTGTTTCCCTCTCTTACTGTAACTTAATTTTGAAATACGTGAATACTCCAATATATTCGGCAGCTTTTAGCCGATTTTAGCGATTTCATTATCATCGGAAAGAACATATTCCTTGTGGGGACCAAATCTTCTTCATTTAAATTCCTATCAACACTAAAAAGACAAAAATAACTAAAAATTTAATAAAAGAAATAAAAACCGACTTCAAAACAGAAAACCACTAAAAACCAAAAAATAACAAAATAATAAGTACCCCCCCCCCCCACCCCCCTGCAAAGCAAAAAAAATATATTTATTTCATGGAACTTGTGCTTGTTGATTAATTTGCTTAATGCCCAATGCCCCTCTCCAGGTCCGATGATATTCATCAGATTTTCACCATATTTTTAAGGGACCAAATGACAAGCACCAGCTTTCGATCAAAGAAATAATGGTCGAAATCGGTTCACACAGTACAGAGAAACGAGGTAACAAACATAAAAAAAGCGACATACAGTCGTATTGAGAACCTCCTCCTTTTTTTGAAGTCGGTTAAAAAGCAACGCTGCTAGCTTTGCGAGTATTTGCCCGTTCTTCTATAGAAAATCGTTTTGGGTGGGAGAATATAAGAATGACGGAATATAAATGAAGTTGAAAATTTTTATGAATTCAATAAATTATATTTATTTTTGACCGACTTCAAAAGAGGAGGTAATCAATTCGACTGATTTTTTATTTTTTTTTGTATGTTTGTTACGCGATTATGCCGGCAATTTGGAACCGATTTCGAAAATTTCTTTTTTGTCGGATAGCATGATATACAGGGTTGGTCCCATATAAAATTGGTGAAGACCTGATGAATATCTTAGGATCTGCTGACCAGAACTCAGGATGTTTTACACAAATTAAATTTAAGTGTAGGTCGTCGTGTTCGTCACTTGGCGACCCGCCTTCAAAATATTACCTACGTATTTAAGATTTGTTAGCTAGTCTAGTCAATAAGAAAATTAATCAATGTGTACTAGCACAATGAAATATATATTATTTATTACTTTGTAGTGCACATTGAAGTCGGTCTTTTAATTTTTAATTAAATTATTTTATCACTTAAAGTTACCCGATTTCATTTCCCATATAAAAGGCAAGCAAAGTAGATAACTCCTCTTATATTCAGACAAGTTACTTACTAGTAAGTAGAGATTCGTAGAAATAAAACAAAATGCTTTAAACAAACATTTATTTCAATATTCATATTTACAATAATATCGCAAAGACCAGGAATGGACGTCAAATAAATTATACAATGTTTTATTCTTCCCTAACAACCATTTTAATTTAATCAATGAAGCCATCATATAAAACACGACAGCTCTGTACAAATGCACAGTTCTTCACAAACTATAAAAATTTAGAATTACATGTAGGTATATGCTATATTATCAAATATATATATATCATATATTCCATTCACACTCCCAATGCCCAAACAATACGACTAAATTAACATTTTTTTCAATAATCGAATGGAAGTACGTTTGTGCCCGTTTATTTGAAGTTGTAAATGAATAAAAATATTAGCTAAAACCGTATTGAACACCTACGATAAAGTAACTTGTAAAGCATTTCCGCATTTATGACTAGGTATGGTTTCCTTTGTTTTTTTTTTAATGAAGCTTGCATAATTTGACATTATGCAACCTTTCTATTTCAATCATGTTTTCATAAAGTAAGCATGGTTTACATGCAGTCATTGAGATAATATACTAGAGGGGACATTGCAAACAAAATGTTTGTAACAAAATGAAGGGTACCGTACCACTCCTTCTATTTCTGTCTCCGTCACGCCTACGAAGTAACATTATCTTCGCTCTCGCTTCACTGTGTACCCATTTCACATTTCGTTCCCGATGTCCGCTTACTAGTATAATATCTTAATGCATGCAGTATATTGTGTCAAATATTAATATCAATCAACAGGCTTTGAGATTACTTTAAGAAGCATTTCATAATATTATGTGGCCAATTCATTCAGATTCCTTAAATTTGGGAAAACATTCTTACAAACGGGACAAAAATTAAAAATTGAAGTGCAATTTATACTTATAAAATAACTAGAGTTTAATTAACAAAATAAAAAGTTATAAAAATTGTTAATTAGGCCTATTACTTGTGACAAACATTGCTGAAAATAATCTCCAAAATAGACTTTTATGTACATACATTATTCATATAAATCGTTTTAATTATAAATAACGTGGAAGCCGGTAATCAGACACTCTTAAAACACATCTGGAGTTCAATAACTAAACGGAGGACAAAAGATACAAACAATTTGGCCTAAGTTAAAATTGTAAAACATACACATTACTGTTACATACCATACCGAGTATATCAAGACTGCTACCGAAAACGAAACCGGGTGGTAGTTTAAGCGACTTCAGACACAGTGCAATAGAAAATGTTGTAAAAAAAAGCGTTAATTTTTTTTGTTATTTTTTTTTCCTATAGTCATATTTGGGTGGTAAATACATTTTTTTCCCTAAAATAATAGTGTTTACCCTTTTATTTATAAATACCCTAAGGTATAAAACAGTTTTACTTATGATTTTAGCAAAAACTATGGATTTACCACTCAAAAATGATGATATTTAAAAAATCAGTAAAAATTAATGTCACGTTTCTGTGCCAAATTTTTAGTTGCATTATGTTTGTAGTTACTAAAACTACCACTCGGCTTAGTTTTCGGTAGCAGTCTTGATATACCCGGTATATTTCAAAAAAGCCTTGACAGTTAAAACTAAACAGTGAGGATGTGACAAACCGTGTAGCCTCTACAAAACAAGTTTTCAGTAGGGGAAGCAGAATTTATTACAATTGGATATAATCAGAACACGGCAGACTGGAATAGTTTTGGCACACATCCTGAAATTGACAACGGTTTAGTGCTAATACGTGGCTATAAGTTACGATATATTATAATTGACTTTTGTTCAAATCAAACATTAATATAACAAGCATAAATACTCACAAAGCTCCATCACACTCCACTTAACAATAACATCACGGACACATATATAAATAATTTAATCGTATTATAATTTAAAGAAATTGACATTTTTTTAATGTGTCTTTATACACACACATTTTCCACCACTTCATAAAATCATTAGGTAGTAGGTAGGTACCTTCTAGGTACACCACTTGCTGCAGACTATGGGCCTCGTTCATCACCTTTAAGTAAAGTGTCAAGTAACATCAACATCACATGACAATTTCACAACGCTATCGTAACACTAATCCTATGATTGCACCTGGTCGCATCTTCCGCCATTTAGCATATTTACTTGATGGTTAAATGAAGGTTAAAACCTTAACCTCATTTTATTTTAGAAAAAATACGTTGTTATATTTCACTTGTGAAATCGACGAAAGATTCTCAGTACTCTTACTTGGCAATTAACTTTAATCAGAAAGTAACTAATCGTCGGTTTACTTGAAGATGGTGAAAGAGGTCGTGTGTGTTACTGGAATCAAACTCAACTTTTAAATCTACTGCATACATATTTACTTGTACACGGTATTGTCAAAATTATAAAATAAAATGATATAAATGTATGTAACCTAACAATATGGGTTATGTAATGGAAAGCCACTACTTCTTGCTAACTGCCTAAATAGGCACAATAGAAGTATAGAAATGAGGTCGTATTTTACTGATTACAAAGCAATACTATTTTGACACTAACATTTAAAGTAACGAACGGCGAACTCTAAGATAAATTCCAATTCCAGATACATTGGTGGGTCAAAAGGATTGTTTTAAGTTAGTTTACAATCTGTACAATTGTTAAAATCATATTTCTGTTTTCTGGCACGAATTAATTCACTATGCTACAGACACGAGACAACTGAAGTATGTTTGCTAATGCAGTTTCCTTCTTAACTTTCTGGATAGCAATCCCAAGTTTGGTATTTCCTTTAGCGAAATATATGAGTATCGTTTTCTTAAATGCCACCTGCATTTGATTATTACTATGATAAGCAAAGGTTGTATTTGAACATAAAATAAATTATTTAACGATTGCTCTTCTTTATTCTAGGACTAGGGCAGAGGTAGAGTAGGAAGAGTTAATTAACTTTCACATTTTAAAGTTGAGCTTCACTTCAGGTACCAAACTCTCAAATGTTCATGGAAACCCAATAGGGATGTTCAATCATGTTTTCAAAATCCTTGTAAAGATATTTACAATTAAGATAGTATTTTAAACCGAATATCATATTTTTAGAGAACCTGATTGTTAGTCACAAATCAAAGACAAATATTTTCATTTGTTTTATTCATTACCTATTATCACGTGACTGAAAACAGCGATCAGAGTGCAGTGACGTCACTGACCGCGCGGTAAGTTCGAAGTATCACCGCTAAATTATTTATCTCGATAATTAGTTACAGCAATATAGAATATTAAATAACAATTTTCTTCATAATTGAGACCGGACTCATTAAAAGAAATAGTTATATCATATTAGAAGTTGGTAAAAATATATTTAATTTTAATAGAAAGTGAGATCCGGTTGAAGGCAAGCGACGTAGATCATAGTCACGTTGGGAGCCTTTTAGCAGGAATTTTACAAACTATTTTTGTTTACGTATTTTTTCAATGAAATTTGTCGTTGTTTTTCGTATAATTATTATTTTCGTGTTTATATAGAGTCTATCTACAAAATAAAAGCGATTCAAAACAAGCGATTGTCAACATTCCTATTATATGTAAAGTATATTATTTTGCACACCAATTTTCCGTAGTCGACTTTACAAGTCGACACTGGTGGATATTTAATTAAATATAGTCATTATATTAAAGAGTGCTTGCGGCTAGCAACTATGGACATGTGCTAATGAAATAAAATATCTAAAACTGTACATTTGATCTACATATTCTGCGATTATAGCTAAGAAGTATTTCTTAATATATTTACATGTGAGATTTAGGTTTTATTTTTGGGACAATAACGTAAAGGGTGTCCCAAAATTTCATAATACGGCAACGGGAGGAAGACTAAAATATGACGGAACAGTATTAAAAAAATCGATGCCCTGTCTCAAATATATATATATATTTAAATATACTTATCTCGTGTCGGTAACAAAGCGTAAAAAATTTCATAGCATGTACAATTTGGACAACGCGGGCATATAAATAGTCATAATATTATGTTGATCGATTAAGAAACCAAGATGTTCACAAACACATGCGATACGTTACGATTGATCTTAAATAATAACTGCAACATAATAATAAACGTTAATCTTTAAATTCTCAACGGGTCCAATTTAGTATTATGCAAAGTATCCATATTTACATATTATAGTTTTTCAATTGTATAATGTCAATAAAAAACTTGTATAAATCTCAATATGTACAAAACGTGTGCAGCGTTGCATTTATATTAAATAATAAATTTAAACAATACACAGGAACACTAAGTTCCACAACGTACAAATGTTCGAGAAACTTACTGTTCTATAGTATGGGAACCCACTTCACTCGTTCATAATACTACCGTGGTGTTCGAGAGGGCAGTATGACAAAGGCGCAATTAAAAAATTCTGATTTGAACGGTATGTTAAATATGCTTTCATTTTATCAAGGTTTCATAAATCTACGTAAATTAAAAGTGCATTTTCTTGTTTGATATGTTGTATTTTTCGATTACGTACATTCTAAATAAATAATTTATAAAATTTACCGCCTTTGAATTTCTGCTCTCTCGACTACCACGGCAGAATAGATACGCCATTTAATTATCTTACATCGACGTTCATTGTACGCGCAGAAATGAACAAATTGCCAAAATGACAAATAAAATATAGATCTTACTGCCTTATATTTAGTCTTGGAATAAAAGAGCTTCATGCTACATTGATGGAAAGTAATAATTCGATGGCTTGGTAAAACTTGGACAAATCATTTAACAATAAACATAGTCATATGCCACTAAACTTTGTTTCCTTAACCATTAATGATTTAGGGTTCCTGCCCCCTAGAATATAACAACCCTAGGTAGTGCTATGAAAGGAAAAGACAAAAAAGATTATTATGGAACCCACCATACTGTATGTCTGTATTGTCAATCACCAGTGATGTTCCATTATCTAAATAAATATTATAGAGGAAAGATTTGAATTGCATTGAATAGGCTCTGAAACTACCTGTAGGGCGATTCACGTAATTTCTTGACGCGCCGATCAAGTTGCGGTGCGGTTACAATTAAGTTTACGTTTTGGTACAAAATGGTGTTCTTGTAAATGTTTAGCTGCGCGTCAACTGTACGTTAGACGTATGAATTTTGTTTGACATTGACATATACGTGCAACAGTAGAATACGTTATAGCGCTCGCGTGTCGCGAACTTGACGCGAGCGTATTACGAGAATACGAAAAGGGCTGTTTTGATCGAAACGTAACTGCAACTGCGCCGCAACTGAAATTATTTAATTACGTAAATCGCCCTACTTACCGATTTGAACAATTCTTTCAGCATTAGAATAATTATTACGTTATTCCTGATGAACAGAGGCGATAGAATACTTTCAAAATGGTGTATCTGGAGTCGGGCGGAGCGTCTAGTAATTTATACAGATAATATTATTTTGCCTGATAAGTTCATGACACGGTGATGCTGCAGTAAGCAGAGATCCTTATACTAATGTCGCGTTGGAATTCAATCTAACACTGTATTTACACTTGGGGCTGTCTCTGTGACTACCGCGTCAAATTAAACTAATCGTTTGAAGCATAATTAGCACCGGTTGTCATTTAATTTTAATCATACTTAGAATTAAGTAATTATTTACACAACAAATGCCCATGTCGCGGTTGGTTGGGCCAGGGGGAGCTAGCTAAACTTTATACATGCATCAAAAACTCTGTTATTCTATTATGTTTTTTTTTTATTGTAATAAAGATGAACAGGTGTGAGATGCAACGGGTAAACCAACTCAGTACATGTACTTGTACGGTGAGAGTAATTTCCTTTCACTTACGCTGTGTCAGTATCGTATGGTAGAATTTGCTGAAGGTAAGCAATATGTATAGATATATATTCTGATAAATATGGATAAAATAAATAACATAGTTTTTGGTTACATGTCAGTTAATGTTACTTGAATAAATACGAAGGCATTTCAAATACTTGTTGGTCCATTGATCACACATCTAACGAAGAAAAATTAAGGGCAAAATATACATTTGTTCATAGCGAGTACATACTATTTGTCATTAACAATATTTGTGATGATTTTGGGCCTTATGATATGTTAGTACAAAATAAACATATATTTTATAATTAATTTAACAGTTTCTTATATCCATATAAATATATCTACGGGTCCCAAGAACGAAATCGTATAATATAAATATATTTACGTTTCATAATAACATTGTTTTGACAATCTAAAAGTAAAAATAAAAGATTAAGGCCCAGTTACATAACCAAACTTGGATCATACTGTTCCTTTGTTATGTCAATTCCACACATTTAAAATGTATGTGCGATAACATTGTCAAATTAAAGTTATGGTCAAAGTTTCTCTATGCAACTGGGCCTAAAAATAGCTGGCTCAAGTTATATAGATAAATTATTTAATAAAATAAATTATATAATTATTATATAGATAAACACCCAACAGTCACATACATAGTCCTGCCCCCACACTAAAATCGAGTCTTGTGTCGTGGGTATCAGGAACTACGAGAGACTTTTCGGTCTCACAAACACCCAGACCCGGAAGAAATATTTGTGGGCCGCACAAACATTTCTCTCGGTGCGGGGATCGAACCCGGGGCCTCTCGTTTCACAGGCGGCGTCTAACCACTACGCCACGGAGGCTGTCAATATAGATGACATAAAACAGCGAATTAATATTATTTCGTTCATGGAAACCGTAGAAATCGATTCATTTTCGCTTAAGTACGCTAGTACAACAATCCACATGTAATTCTCGCGTCTCAGGAGATCGCCATTTCTTAACATATATGAATATTCTCTATTAGTCTCACATTGTCATATATATCTAATCGCATCGCTCGTTCTAACTTTACTACACGACACATAAATATAAAACGTTGCAGTAACAATAAGTAAAGCAGATTCCCAGACGCCGGCCGACACGTGCCGCCAAAATGACTGTATCGAAATAGGGATAATTGAATTCTTTTTAAAATATTTGCTCAAACGGAATCGGGAAAAACCTTTATACAACCTTCGTGTAAGAGACCTCCAAATTAATTCTAAGGACTTTTAAAATTCAAAGAATACTAGTAGACCCGTGATAAATAAAAGGCTTTTGCTATAAGGGATATTCTCTAAGATGTATGAAGAAATTTCTTGTGGTTGATTTTATATGTAATTGAATACGAGAGTACATAACTTAAAATATATCGTTTCTTTGAAAAATTGATTGCAAATATATCTGTTAAAATGCGTTGAATAACTAACGGTTATTTAAAGTTAAATAAACATGAGTAAATTCTACAACGGGAGGTCGTATTAAAAATAAATATGTATAAAATTGTATCATCTAGAGAAATTCTTCTACTTTGTTTAACTCTGGTTATTAACGTAAAAAAATGGTCAGAATCAGGCCGATTCAAACTGAAATAAAACATCCTTGCCTTACCTTAAACGTACTTTTAACGTACGCACGGCACGTACGTACGAGAACCGATCGAACGAACGAGTCAAAATGGCAACATACGTCGGCGGCGCTTTAACCAATGAAATACATTAAAGCCTTGTAACATTTCAACTAGTAAGACACTGTTAAGTCTATCGTTATGGGCGTGACGCCTAGTCGCTCTTCACATCCGCGAGCCGCGATATGAGGGGGAAACGCACTATGCGAAGCTGATTCGCGTAGTCGCACACTATGGCATCTTTTAAAGGCAGGATCTGACGCACGAATATACAGCCGTCGCTTTGACCTGCAATTGTTTGTTTATTATAATATTATTTTTCCTTATAATTCTCTCAATCCAGATCTTATTATGATATGTTTAAATAATTGTTATAATACTAAATATGGGCAAATAGTTTTATTCGGTGATAACTGATTTCCCTGATAAATACCTCCACTAAACACTTATATTAAACGTGCCTAGCGAAATGTGAGGGGGAAGGGAAGGAAAAAGGACGTGACGTGAAAAAGCGTATTAGGGCAACTTTTAATAATTATCATTTAATTAATAATATCGCTTCCCATCGGTTTTACCATTCTACAAATGCCGGTCAATGATACGAGATCTACCACCATCGCGTCCATTTGAATTATTCGTCTATTTTTACAAGCTTTTAGTTAGTTTTACCTATGCAAAGTTTATCATCAAATCTTGCAGATTGTGGTTGATATTTAAAATTATGTCTCACCCAGTAGTACTCGTCGTATGACGTCACCGCTACTGAGGTCGTACGCGGTGAGTCCGCTGCGGTCGCCCATCACAAGCATCGTGTGCGTGAGAGGCAACATGCGACTCATGTAGTTTAGCCCCTGGAAATTATAATAATAATAATAACACCCAACAGTCACCCAAAACGAAGCCGGGTGGTAGTTTTAGTGACTACAAACACAATGCAACTAAAAATTTCGCAAAGAAACGCGACAATAATTTTTTATGATTTTTAAATATCGTCATTTTTGGGTGGTAAATCCATAGTTTTTGCTAAAATAATAATTTAAACTCTTTTATACCTTAAAGTATTTATAAATTAAAGGGTATACACTATTATTTTAGGAAAAAAATGTATTTACCACCCAAATATGGCCATAGCAAAAAAATAACAAAAAAAAATTGTCGCTTTTTTTGCATCATTTTTTGTTGCATTGTGTCTGAAGTCGCTTAAATTACCACCCGGCTTCGTTTCGGTAGCAGTCTTGATATACCCTGTATGATAAAGCTAAATTTTGCGATTTGCGATTGTGATTCACAAAGCCGATCGGCTAATATTATTATACGATCTCGTGTAAACTATGAAGGAATTGTTTTTTTTTACAAAACTTAAAGAAGAAACTGAAGAGTCAATTTTGTTTGTAATTTTAGATGTGGTTATAATATATGGTCAGTTTGTTTGTTTACAAATTCTGTGGGGGCAATTAGCAAAATAGCAGAAATATAGAGATTGCTAAGATTTCAAAAATAACAATTTGGTGATGTTAATTTGAAATAGTAATAATTTTCATTAGTAAGTAGTGGGAATGCCACTAATGTTTTGACGAGTTATTTTGTCTCAAGATTGAATAGAGGCCGTAACTTTTATGAAAATTATTATCAAATTGAATTTCAGGAGCTGAAAATTGAACCAACGTCTCTTCTGGGTCATCGGAAAAATATCGTTCCTCCTTGAATACCTACCTGATAATCGAAGACGTCGCGATAAACCTAAATAATGCTGGCGACACGTCCTGATTGCTGTCTAGCTCATATGGCTTGAAATATCTTTAGAGCGGGAATTATGGATAGAGGGAGGGGAGATCTTTGCGCAGCAGTGGGATGACATAGATTAATTAAATATAACATTGGGAATACAAAAATCACCACAATAATAGTTTGTTTTTATACCTTATATACGTATTATGGGTATGTTTTTTTTATTAGAGAGCGCTAGACTTGCCGCTCCACTCATCTTTGCTTCAGTAAAAACGTAGCCGATTACATATGTCAGTAAGTTAACTTACTATGTGTATTGAGTTGAGCATGTGGCCCTGGAATCGATCCCAGATGCAGAGGCGTTCGTCTGAGCCCGCGGACACTACGTACGAGGCCGTGTACGCTAGTGACGTCACTGCACCGTCGTGCGCCTGCATGCTGTACAAACACGCGCCTGTAACAAACAATTACTAACGTAAAGGGAGCATAAATATTAAAAAAAAATTAAGACGTTCCTAGAGCTTTTCGTGCACCTAACAAGTGGTGAAAACATTACATTGTCTACTAAAATCACTAATATATTGTCTTATACTAAGATTGACTCATGTGTCATTGGTATCAGGAACCACGAGACTTTTCAGCCTCACAAACACCCAGATCCGCAATACCTATGGATCATACAAATATTTGTCTTGATTGGTCGAATACGTGGCGTCACGTTTCACAGCCGGTATCTAACCAACAGCGCCACGGCTTTCAATGAAGTAAATTAATGACGAACCTGAATAACTTACCAGTATGCAAGTCCCAGACGCAGAGCAGGCCGTCTTGCGACCCGCTGCCGGCTATGGTGGGCGTGGCGTGGTCGATGAAACAGCTCGTGATCGGCCCGCAGTGACCGTGCAACGTGAACAACGGTGTCAATTCCGCGCTTGAAAACACCTGGTAATACAAATATATATATTCCAATACTAATCAGACTTTTGTGAGTATATAATGCCTACGTACTCACTCTTATCACTTAATCTTTCGGAAAAATAATATTGTCAGACCACGAAAAACAGGAAATATAAAGACAATTTGAGTATACACCAATTATTTATAAATCGACTTAAAAAAGATATGAGCTTCTATTTTCATTTTAGGTATTTCTACATTTAGATAACTCTTTGTGTACTTCAGGTTCAGTTTGGTTTCCCTACAATTTTATTATGGAGGCCTTTTCAATAATCTTGCGAAGATTGTATGCGTCCAAGGCACATTAATAATAAGTTATTACCTTGAGAACGTGATCTTGTCCTCCGGTGAGTATGCGACCGCCCTCGGAGTGCATTTCTGTGATTGGCTGTTGGTGCGGCCGACACCTCGCTATGTGCGAGCATACTATCTCTGAAAATAATTAATAGACATACATATATCCTTACTAATATTATAAAGGTGAAAGTTTGTATGTATGTATGGATGTTTGTTACTCTTTCATGAAAAAACGGCTCAACAGATTTTGATGAAATTTGGTATAGTGATAGCTGACACCCTGGATTAACACATAGGCTACTTTTTATCCCGAAAAATGTAGTGTTCCCGTGGGATGAGTCAGGAAACCAAATATACATATTTTCTACTCTTTCAAATTCAAATTGTTGGCACGGGATGTCCTCTCCTACGGAAGGGAAATATAGTCGACGGCACGCGGGAAATATAGTTAGTAGACACGCGAAATAATATGTTCTTGATGTGGATTGGACTCAAAAACTATCTGCACCCGGGCGAAGCCGGGCCCGACAGCTAGTACATACATAATAGGGAGATAATTGCCTATTGTGAAAATACTATTTCTTGAAATTGTATTGAATTAAAACCAGCACCTGCTATCTGCTCGAGTGTTATTTCAGGATTCATGGTTTGCCTTCTGTATTTCAGGAAGATAGGGCAACACCGGGCAACTTACATCTATATCGCTTATAGCTTGATAGCCTTATTCATAGACAGTTTTAAAATCCATTTGAACTATCGAATGTTTTGTCTTCTTTACTCAAACTGAATGCAAAACTCAAAAGTCGTTCGAAAGGAACAAAATATTCTATAACTAAAACAAATTTTAAATCAATCTGAACCACGCCTTAAATCTCACGTATGCAAGTAAATATAATGTACCTTCTGTATCATTATGCTCTGTGTCGTATGAGAAGCTCATTCTGGGCCTGCTCATGTCCTCTTCATGGCCGTGCGCGTATCGCAGCGAGCCCGCTGACCCCGTCCGCTTGTGCGCTGTCATGTACAAACGAAGTTGTTAGTGATGTTCATATGTAATCTTATTAGCAGGTTTTTGGAGTAGTGCGTGAATATATGTACAATAGTGGAATCCAATTTAATATGAAAATAAAAAAAATGATATTAAAAACAAAATATTCAAACTTGATCGTGAGATCTTAGGCTGTCGTTTTAATTATGCCTCATAATAAATAGAAAGTTTTATATGACTTTTTATCTGTTATTTTAAAGTTTAGAGGTGCGGAGGATACTTCAAATAAAAATACATGTTTTATTATGTTAGGTACTTAAATGCACTGACATATAACACGACTATTTATGATTAATAAAACAAAATTAGCACCTTTAGAATTAAAGTGACCTAATCAAAAAAAAATACACTAGCTTTAAATCATATATTGGCCTAAAATGATTATCTTCATCGATCCGTTACTAAAGACCTATTGACGCGTAAAAGCTTCGATCAAATATACACTAGATACACATTTCCCTGTAAAAGTTCTGTTAAAAAGTGGCACCGATGCATGACATGAAAAAAAGCAAACAAAAAGATCACATATTCCAAATATATTAACACAAATTGCACCTTATTCCTGGAGTTTAAAGTAGCTTTTCACATAATATTGTCTAAAGTTCTGCGACGTTTTAGATGCAACGGTCGGTGCGTGACTGAAGGCAAAAGAGTGCTTAAGCACTCTTTTTTGGTGCCATTTTCTAAGTGCTCATGTTGTATCTAGTGTATATTTGATCGAAGCGCAAAAGACAGAAAGATTGACTATCTTCATTGATCCGGTATTAAAGAAGGACCTGACGCGTAAAAGATAGAAAGATGTATACTTCGGTCTTCTCGATGTATATAAAATCAACAAATCTGTAATAGTATGGGATCCCGCCATACATCGACCTTCACCGAGATGTTTATTTGATGAAACGTATTTTATATGCAATTTAATATATCAATAAATATATTGTATATGGGTTGCCTTGCAAATTTCAGTCCAGAATACGATTAATTAATTATAAAAAAAAAAAAATTTTTTACACATTTCACCTGTTTGATTATTAAACAAATTCTATACCAATCGAAAGTATGAAACCCATAGAATATGTAAACGTTAGGTTGCCTATTTTTTTCCGGTCACAACCCTCAGGTTGCCAGGTATAAACAGGCTTCTAGCATTTTGCACCGATCTGATTATTGAATGAAAATTAAATGAAAATAAAGATCATTTTATTACGAACACGGTGGTATAGGGTTGCCTGCGAAAAATCAGTCCCGAATTGCGGTTGTCGAATTTAGAAAAGTGAAATATTGCTCCGAGTGACCATCCCATGCGATAGAAGAGGACACAGCATAGCAACTGTTCGAAGTCCGCCCATTTAAAGAAAGAGGGTGCGCATGCTATTTATTGTTGAGAATGAAAAAGACAGTGATAGACTCGTATATGCTGTGCATCATTTTGGAGTAGATTGTGGTTATAGTTGCAATTGAAAAAACGTGCTACTATTTATTGTTAGAAAATGGCGAAAAAGTGTTTTTTGTGTGATTCGGATGATGATTTAATTAATTATTTTAATGATGGCATTTTTAAAAACTGTTGGCTCTGGTGCGGTTTCTGGTTGATTATTGGGAAAACGACCATTTGGTAACAATAATCCAAAAGAAATGACTCGGAATCAGACTATTTTTTTTTTGTTTTTACAATTTTTTACAATAAACAGAAGTATTTTTTAATTGTTGTTTTTTATTTTGTCTTCTAATAATAAAGATAAAATTTGCAAGATTAGTATTATATATGTAATAATATAACCTTCGTTTTTGCTAAAAATGTATATATACTTTAGTGTCACATAAAATATATACACACATAAATAATTAATTGATTAAACTAAATTAAATAACTTTTCCTCTATTTTACTAATAAACTACTCCAAAACACAGCATATACGAGTCTATCGCTGTCCTTTTCATTCTCAAGAATAAATAGCATGCGCACTCTCTTTCTTTATGAGCGGACTTCGAACAGCTGCTATGCTGTGTCCTTTTCTATCGCATGGGATGGTCACTCGGAGCAATATTTCACTTTTCTAAATTCGACAACCGCAATTCGGGACTGATTTTTCGCAGGCAACCCTATACCACCGTGTTCGTAATAAAATGATCTTTATTTTCATTTAATTTCCATTCAATAATCAGATCGGTGCAAAATGCTAGAAGCCTGTTTATACCTGGCAACCTGAGGGTTGTGACCGGAAAAAAATAGGCAACCTAACGTTTGCATATTCTATGGGCTTCATACTTTCGATTGGTATAGAATTTGTTTAATAATCAAACAAGTGAAATGTTTAAAAAAAATTTTTTTTTTTAAATATTATTTAATCGTATTCTGGACTGAAATTTGCTAGGCAACCCCTATACAATATATTTATTGACATATTAAATTGAATATAAAATACGTTTCATCAAATAAACATCTCGGTGAAGGTCGATGTATGGCGGGATCTTAGACTATAACAAAGGTTTTCGAAAAAATCATATTTTTTACATAGGTCGCTATAATTGTAAATGTGCGATGATACTGACTTCGCCTGTGCGCCGTGCTGAACCGCCAGTCCACATGCGCGCCGGACGCCGCGTTGTACGCGTGCAGCCGCAGTAGCGCGAGGTGTCCGTCGAGCGACGCGACGACCGCGCGCCGCCCGCCCGCCAGCGCGCGCACGTGCGTCGCGCCAGCGGACTCGCCAGCGCGCGCTGATACGGTCCACCACACGCACTGCGACAATCATACTAAATTAGTATTACTATTATTACTTTTTACACGCTTTACGAGTACATACATACATAAACTCACGCCTTTTTCCCAGAAGGGGTAGGCAGAGGTGCCAGGACACCCACATTTCGCCATTTTCCGTCCCACAATGTGATAAGTGGCGAGCCTATCGCCATATCGGACACAAGTTCCTGACTCTGGGCTGATAATGAATAGAAAAATCCAATATCACTTTGCCCAACCCGGGATTCGAACCCGAGACCTCAACTTTGTAACCGTACCTTAGTACAAATGCACCACCAAAGGCACGAGTATATGTAATCACACTCTATTACTACGTTTTACACGCTATATACCGCACCTCCGGTGCAACAATGTCACATATGCAAAAATTGTAAAGTTAGAAGGTATACCCCCAAATACTGGATTGCTACTCAGCCACCGGACTCATTTGATATGACGTTATTTTGAGGTTTCGTTAAATTTCGAAACGAAATACTGCATAGCCATTTAGCTCATAAATCGGTCTACTCAGCAAACATCCAGCTAAATTTCCACAGATTAACGAAAAGTTTGTTTTCAGTTACAATTTTTATTGTATAAATATAAACGTTCCATTTGACGCAATATTCTTCATACATGATTTCTCAAAATTGGAAATTTAACCCTTTATATTTAATATGAGGAATCATTGTAACGTTTTTACTTTTGTTACGATTATGTTTAAAGCTATATTATATATTGCCATGTTATTATTTTAAAAATCTGTTAATAAAATCATGTGGGTGAAAAAACTTATGTCCCTAATCCCTATATCCGAAGCGAGTTTATTAAAAATATTATGATGTTTGTTTATTTTATTTATTGTCATGTTGTAATTGCACTCGGTTTGAAAGTTAGTTTTTGGAATATCTTTTCAATAAATAGGTATATAAAATACCAAACAACGGCTGCAGAACCACCTAAGTACCAAATGGAGAAGACTATGTAAATAAATACGATATGAGAAAGAAGCTGTGCTGGATATTATAAACACGTAAGTATACACGTATTCCTCTAAGTTTTAACGAATTTATATGATAATTAACTATTTAATATATAATATGAATCGATTATTCACACATTTTAAATCATCATCATCATCTACAGCCTGTAGGATCCCACTGCTGGGTACCTATAGGCTTCTCTCATATTATGCCTCCTATATATTATCTTCTCCTCATATAGTAGTATTATGTAATAAATATGGAAAATAAAGTATGGTACAATGTGTATAACTATAAATAATCCTTTGTTTCAGGAGCTGGAGTGGAGCACATAAATATTCAATGTGTACCTATATAATAAGACCGTCCAAGAAATATGGCTCATATATATAGTGCCATGTATATCAGCTATAGACTAAATAAGTAAGCTCAACAAATATATATGAAAAATAAAAAGAGATGTATAAAATTATGACATACTTTAACTTAAACACTTTTGCAGGTAACGCTATAGAAATCATGCATACAACAAATCATTTGGACAATACACACCCTTTTGAAATGAGTATGTAATATAAAAATATACAAAAAAGAATGAGACAAATTGTGTGAAGGAAGAAATATTTGCATCAGAAAACAGTGTTTTAAATCAAAGTTGAAGAATGTTATGAATTTTAATTAATATGTAATACATAAAATAAATTGTTTATTTCACCTATTTTCATTGTTAAAAAATGTCATATTATATTTCTATTGTACATTTTTAATAGTACATTTATTAATTTAGTTTTAAATTAATGTTAAAATAATTGTTATTATTTTGTGTTTATAAAGGAATATAGATATAAATGTAAGACAGATCTAAAGAAATGTAGATAATTAAAAAAATATAATATGTACTAATGATGTTATTAAAATAAATATACTACAATAAAACATAACTCATTTTTATTTGTATTCATTCCATGGTAATTCAATAAAATGCACTGTACGGTTTAAAATATGTATTTTATTATATTATTCCTTGTTGCAACATTTTCATTGGTTATACTATGTGGAGCTGGTGGAAATGATTCAGAAAGATCAATCTCCAATATATGATCATTCTGGGAACATGCTATATTATGTAACACAGCACATGCCTCTATAATAGTAAGCTAATTTTCAAAAACTTATAGCCCAACTTGCAGACAAGAAGATCTTTGTTGTAAAACCAAAGACCCTCTCCACTGGGTTTCTTGTTTTAGTATGGTCTTGATTGTAAGCTTCTTCAGTCTCCCCTTTCCAGAAATGCACATAAAGGAGAATCATTGAAATTTTTACTATCATGCACCGCTCCTGGCCATCGGCCTATAATGTTTCTTATCCTCAAGTTAGGGTCGCAGACTGCTTGCACATTTATAGAAAAATGGCCTTTTCTGTTTCTAAATGTTTCTGCTTGTGGTCCTCCTAAAAACAAGATAATAAAAATTAGAGCTCTAGCAAATATTCTTATTTCAAACTACAAATAATTTTATGTATATTGAAAAAATATATTCATAAAATTGAATTCTTTATAGGAAACTACTATTGTAGTTGAACATTGTTCCTGTATATAGTGAATAGCTACAATCAGTACAAATCATTGTATGATTAATTATATTATATTATATATTTAGCCCTACAACTATTTAGAGAGCTTGGTTATATGGGGTACAGTGGGCTGGGGAAGAGCCAATTACCTGCTAAATGTTTTGATTCCAACAAGCATATATATATATATAAATTATTGTGTAGAATGTTGTATGTGGCCATGCAATAATAAATGTATTTCCTTTCTTTCTTTCTTTCTTTCTAGAAATCATTTAGAGTGTGCCTTTATACTGTGCATAATATATTATTCTATTCTATGATTAATAATATATTATGTACAGTAAAAAGGGATACTCTAAATGATTACTACACAATATAAAATACGCTAGGCATTTTAGAAGCACATTTAGTTAAAATAGGATAAGAAAACATATATTTGTGTACATGTAAAAGCTTAATAGTTATGTATACATTATTATAAGTAGAAATTACCTGGAGATTTGATCCTTATATGTATGAAATTTATGACTTCAATCACTCCTGTGATCGCATAGAAATTATTCGCAATATGGCATTGTTGTTAATAGTTGGGAATTTTCATGCCACGATTTTGTAGTTTAACCGACTCTGCTGCAACTTTGTGATATACAGTCGGCTGTTCCACATGAAATACATCTCCAATAATCTTCTGGTAACTGCCTGTCGTAGAATATCATAAAGCAAGTAACAGTTGGTCGCAAGTTTTTATCAATCGACTTCTATTTGTAGTGGGTTCTATTTTGTCTCCAGCAAGGAACACAGATGCAGAACAGTTTCTTTCTTCAGGCGGAACCTCACTTTGTTTGAATGTTTTCTTCTTTGTATTTGTCAAAAGCATTGATTTTTTTCTTGATTGACTCGCCTTGATGAAGCTATATCGTCATCAGACAGCGATGAAACCGACGCGAGAGTCATTTTAGTAAATTTTATGTAGAATTTAAAAAGATAAGAGTGGTCGCAGGCGGCCTTAAGACGACGGCTGCTTAAAACTAGAAATTCTTAAAAATTTGACTGTTTGACAGCTGTCAAACTCTTAAGTTGCTTTCGAGAATACGAATCGGATGAATAATGCCCCATTAAATATTTAATTCTTAAGTGGTTTAATCGAAGTTATATTTAACTGGAATCAATTTAACAGGTCATTAGAGCTAGTTAACAGGAGTTAAAAGTTAATTGGCTTTCCAGTATTTGGGCATTAAAGAAATAATTTTTTAGAATATTACGTGGTCATAATATGTCTTGAAATATCATATTTTTATACGATGTCAAAGTTTCAAATGTTTTTCCTGAAAAGTTGCATTTTTGCAAAAGTGAAATTGTTACACCGGGGGTGCGATATGTACTTTTTAAGAGACTTGTCAATGTGAAATGAAATGTAATGCATTTATTGAATTTAATGTATAATGTCAATATGACCGCCTTAATATTAATAGAAATAAGGTATATTTTCATAAGTTCAAATAGATATTAGCTTCACTTGTATGTTTGTTTATATGTTTGTAACCGACTCCTTTAGGCGCGATTTCCACCCGCTTTAAACGGTCAAATTTCATTCAAACTCTATATACCTATTTGTCGAAGAACGATGTTAACAGAATAATTTAAAAAGTATATGACATTATCTTCCTTTGATAGGATAGTCGTAGATAAATGTTTTTAGTCAAAACAATTAAATAATTGTTTAAGAAATAAAAATACACGCTGTAATAAAAGACTCAACTATAAAAGTAAAAAAAATAATGCATAATAAGTTAAAGATTAAAAAATGGTGTGAAATACATTCATTTTACAAAGCGTGGGATGCTTACAACAATTACTTATTCTTAAACACGTAAGCTTAGTTGTTTTTTATTTATCATTGTGCGGGTATTTTTAGTTTTTTAATTTTATGCAAAGTCCAGCAAATGAAATTGTGAATGCTGCAGACGTTATGGGTAACTTAGAGTCGATACAACTGCGGAGGGATCTCGCCTCTGTCTGTTTGTGGAATTGTTACAAGCCGGCAATTATACCGAATGGCATAGAAGTACCGTCTGTTGCCATTCAATACTCTGCCTAGACGGCATTTGCGGTTACTATCAGGTGCAGTGCAGTCACTATGCCGGGAAAATATTAAAAAAAAAAGTTCAAACAAGTCACCTGATGGAAAGTGATCACTACCGCTCATGAAAATGCACAATGGTTGGATCATAAGTGTGTTGCCGGCCTATCAAATAGGGAGGCGAGTCGGAAGGAATAAGGACGGTCATTGTATACTATAATTACATAGTAGTAATTCAGTTTGTTCTTACTAGTTATATTATTATCGTATATCTTTCGGAAATAAAACCGACTGCAATTACTACTACTTCAACAACAAGAAGTCAATTGTTGAACAATGCACAATTGGACATGCGTCAATGATTTACAACTTTTGGAAGCGCCCTGTATCATGTGACGCATCTAGTTCGTCGCAACTTAAATTCCCTTTTCAATTGTTCAGCCAGACAGTATGATATGAAATATCGCTGAATTCAAACTAGTTGAATATCAGGTAAAACTGAAGCGTACGCTATTTTTTCCGATCTGGATGAATAGCGTCAAATACAATTTTATTTGACGTTTCATTTTCCACGTGCAGAATTCTACCCGTCCAAATCTCACCAGATTATTTACTAAACAAGCATTAATTGTAGTTTCATGTAGGGTAATATAATTTTGTTAGTAATTGATCTAAGCAGCACAATACAAAATCTTACAATATAACAACATAATATAGAATATGACAAACCATAAGTTTCCCCGAGCTCGCCTCCCAGAACTCGAGCCTTCCATCCGCACAGCCGAGGATGATGAGGTCGTTGCAGAAGTCCATGCACCACACAGGAGACTCCCTGATGGGCTTGCCCTTCCAATCCAGATCATCCAGCACTGTGACGTCACTCTCCTCAGTCGCCTCGCCATTGCACATATTACTTTTGCTCCTGTTACGTACGCTGCTCGGTTCGGAGGTGTTTGAGAACACGAATATGTCTTTGGTACCGTCGTTGTCTTTAGAACTGGTACTTGTGTTAGCCTCTGACGTGTCACTGACTTCTTGGGATGAGCCGTCGTTCTGATCGTTCCAGTATATTAACCTGATGATTAAAGATTAATTGGTAGTAGTTTTCTGAGTATTTAAGGATGATTTTGTTTAGTGTTTTTATGAAGGAAAACGAAGCGATTTTTTTATGGTTCATAGGGCTACACAAACGTTTATTACATACGTCATACCTAGTATTCAATCTGCGTACCACCGAAATAGTAAAAACGTGAGACGTCTACTAACGTCAAAACGGAACAATAGGGTACTTGACTACGATTGTTTTTTTTATTATTTAGCGTACAAACACAAATACCATTAAAATAAAACATTTCTGTCAAAACAGTATTAAATTAGCTTGTAACATGAAGCAAATTGGAGAAGAATTTGTCGGAAGGCGGACCCTGGCACCGGCCGGGATAACGGGGCACGGGGTAGAAGAAGAAGAAGATTTCTATCAAAACACACTGTAATACATATTATGACTAGTCACTAGTTTTGTTTTGCATCCCTTTTATTTTACAACCGTACGTTAATTAACCGACTTCAAAAAAAGGAGGAGGTTCTCAACTCGACTGTATGTTGCTTTTTTCTTTACAAAATTCTTTGATAGATTTTGGATATAGATACCTTTTGATACATACATACAATAGAAAAATAGAGTCAAGTGCCCTATTGTTTTGTGTTCACCATAATAATTCACCTGTAATTCTTAGCGAAGTCATATTTTGTGGTTTCAGCTGGTGATAGATGCAGTGGGTAATCTTTAGCCGTAGACCTGAACCTCAGACCACTGAGATGAGACGTGAGGCCTCTGCGCAGCCGCGGCATTGGCTACAATCAGTGCATAGATCAATTTGGATAACTTTATATAGAATTTGATATTTGACAACGCAATAGTTAATAAAATTACTTACTTCATTGGGTTTGTGAGGCGAAAGTGGTATTTCTGGGAAATAAATAAGAAGCACGTTAATCATATAATGCAAAGGAATTTTATATGCCCATAGGAACAATACAGTGACACCACAATAAATCATATTTGATTAGTTTTAATTTAATTTTGATACGGGTCTACAAATGTTATTAAGTAGCTTATGAGAACAAATATTTTTAAGTATGGTGTGCTGTTTAGTGGGGCAGTAGGTAAAGTGTCTAATAGGTTTTCTTTATCTTTTAAAATGGTTGTAAGAGATAAGTGTAGGGAATGAGTGTGAGGGGTGTCCTATATTCCATTATTTGGATTGCCCTAAAGGATGAATTGCGACAAAGAAATTCCGCTACGATAATTAAATCGAAGTATTCATCATACATCAAGAAATATTGTCAAAAAATGATAAAGGACGAACAAATATAGTTTAAAAATTATGTATAATAATTAACGTCTGATAAGCTATGTCTGCATATCTAATTTGATGATGGTTATTTAATTTTAATGATAATGATTTGATGATTTGAACATCTACATGTAATATTGAGTTTACCTTGAGGTTCTGGTGCTTCGAGCGAATAAACATTTTTCTTATTGTTAACTTTGTCGTACAGTTCATTTTGTAGTTTGAAGAATCTGGAATTATAAATATTTAATAAATAATAATAAATACACTGTACAATAAGTGCGTGGTGGCCTGTTGGTAAACGGACTAGACGCGGCTGCCAACATGTTCACGGTGGTCGCGGGTTCGAATCCCAGGGCACACCTCTGACTTTTCGGAGTCATGTGTGTATTGATAGTCAATCACCACGCACTAAAACGGTGAAGGAAAACATCGTGAGGAAACCTGCGTACCATAGCGATTTATATAAATTTCTATGGTATGTTAGTCTGCCAACCCGCACTAGGCCAGCGTGGTGGACTATATGGCCTAACCACTCTCAATCGTACTTACGATTGTAGAGTAGGCCCGTGCCCTGCAGTGGGACGTATATGGGCTGATACAGAATAAATACACTCAACAGTCACATGCATAGTCCTGAACCCACACTAAGTTCGAGTCTTGTGTCGTGGGAATCAGAAACTACGAGAGACTTTTCGGTCTCACAAACACACAGACCCGAAACAAATACTTGTGGATAACACAAACATTTCTCTCGGTGCGGGGATCAAACCCGCGGCCTCCAGTTTCACAGCCGGCGTCTAACCAACTGCGCCAAGGAGGATGTAACATTTAATTATTTTTATTCTTATGCTTTTAATAACAAAAAGAAAGCAGTAAGTGTAGTAAATACAAATCTGCAGTTTATATAAGTATTGATATTAAATTTTGCACTATCGGTCTCACAAACACCCAGACCCGTGACAAACACCTGTTAATCACACAACTATTGCTCTCGGTGCGGGAATCGAACCCGCAGCCTTTCATTTTATAACCACTGTCTATCCAATCGTTAATATCGCAACGTAGGTTGTCGATACTCTATAGTAACATTTAATATGTATGTGTTTATGACTCACGCGCCGCGGTCTATGTTGGTGATGATGTCTCCATTCTGCGAGTCCCACACCTTGATGTTGCCCTGGAGACAGGAGCTGACCACCTTCTCTCCGTCCGTGACGAGACATTCCACCTCCTGGCTGTGACCGGCCACCACCAGCGGCACCGCCTCCATTACCAACTGACAAATATGATGATGATGAATTCCTAGCCGTTTTCGGCTTCGGCGACTGTGATATTGGACACAAGTATCTTTAAATTGGACGTCGCTCTTCCGTTCTCTGGTGCGCTCTAGTGTGGCTTAACAGCGCACAGCCCACTTAGCCAGCACATTGAGGCGGAATTTACGTAGTTAAGTGCAACATAATTAAGTTGCGTTCCAGTATTCGGGCGGAAATCTTATATACCATCATTATACTGTTACTTACAGCTTGTTTTAAATTAAAATTGTATAGGAGAGAAATAATATCTGGGGGCGCGGCCGAACCCCCGTCCAAGTCGAGCTATAGGCCGTAACATCCTTTTCTCGAAGCAATTCAGACCATTTTCAAGCCCCTATAACTTCGTTGTGGCTAAAGCATGAAGCCTGAATTTTCAGTTACTAAGCAGGCATTGTGTAAACACGGTATATTTAAAATTTCATTTAATTTGAACCAGTAGTTTAAGAATTGTAACTAGTCAAACTTTCTTAATTTTGTCACTCACTGACTGACCGATCATCTAAAGTCTAAGGCACTTCTAGCAGACATAGAACCTTCAAATTTAGAATATAATTAGTGTTTAGTGTCTTAAGTAAGGAAAAATTCAAACATTTCATAATTTGTGTTTAGTTTTCTAGATAGACCAACTGCGTGAATAACTTTGTAATCCCATATAAGTGTATAGGATTACAAAGTTACATTTGCAGTTAACGAATCATTGTACTCGTATATAATGGAATAATAGTTGTAGATAGATATCTATATATATGAGGCATAACAGGAGGGGATATAGAGAGGGAAATGGTGTATTCAGCCCATGAAACTGTACAACATTCCTCTAGAAAAACATGACGAAGAAAAACTTGCAAATAAATAGACTAAATAGCTCGAAAATATCAATTACAATGAAAGAAAGAACATTAATAATCAAATCCGCTATTTTTGTGATAAATTGATACCTACAAAAATAAGAAAAATACATAAGACAGAGGCTTTAAGAAAAATCGTTAGTGATATTCTAGAAGTAAGAAGTAACGAAAAGGAAAAAAGTAGGACTCTACAAAAAGACGTGAGATCCCATCAAAAACATCCTGTAAAAAAATTCCAAGTCTCGCAGCTCAGGTTTTCTACCGCAAAAAGTTGTCAGATGCATGTAATACCAAGTCGATTAATTTATTTAGTTCTTAAGGGACCTTCTATATAAAGTTATTACGTTAGTTATTACCATATCAATCTTAAAAATTCTTTACGATTTAAATAAATAGATCGACTTGGCCAGCAGCATTATGTATAAATTGTACGATACATTATGTTTTCATGCGATGGCCAAGTCGATCCATTTATTTAAATCGTAAAGAATTTTTAAGATTGATATGGTAATAACTAACGTAATAACTTGATATAGAAGGTCCCTTAAGGACTAAATAAATTAATCGACTTGGTATTACATGCATCTGACAACTTTTTGCGGTAGAAAACCTGAGCTGCGAGACTTGGAATTCTTTTACAGGATGTTTTTGATGGGATAGGTATTTCATGCAAAATTACACTTATATATTCAGCCTATCGCCGGCCATTGCTGGACGTAGGCTTCCCCAAGTAAACGCCAACCATCCCGATCTTGAGCAACTCTCATCCATCCACTACCCTCTGCTCTTTTGAAATCGTCGGTCTATCGCGCAGTGTTACTTATTAGTCAGCTTAAGAATAATTAATTAATAAACTTAATTTATATAAGCCTAAATAGCAGGTGCGCCCGGTATCACCCAGTTGCAATTACTCGCTTCATTTCACATATCTCCGCTGTCTAATTTGGTAAGCGTTTTATAGATGTCATGTGGAGTTTTTTTTTTGCTTTATACTTGTTTCAGTTGGTCATGTCATTTATGACACAAATGTTGATGTCGAAGTAATGCAATCTGGTGTCGTAGCAGCATACTATAAGGTATACGGGGTGAATTTTTCAAGTGGTCGTGGAAGGTCAAATTCGAAACTGAGGAATATCGAAAAATGCTGGAAGTAGTCACGAGCAGGATTCTGATAAATACTAAAATTGCATACTTAGATTTTTGATAAATCAACATGCCTAGCTAGGCATCGTACCCCTAGATTTTGAAAAAAATATATCATATGCTGGATTATTTCGCTATTCCATAATGTTGCTAATAAGGATAAATTTCTGAGAAGTAATAACATACGGCAAACTAAAGAAAAAACGGTATTTCCGCCATTTGAAAAATTCACCTTCTATATTAGCATGGACTTCCATTACATCAAGCTTACGTGTCCAGAGAGTATTCGATGGAAAGTATCTACTTCTACCTTGCAGACACCCACAAGCACTTCGGACAAGTGCTAGGATTAACAAACTTGCTCATACGCAGTACAAAATTATGTGATTTCACCAAAATTGATTAGTTTCAAAAAAAATAATAATATTGTATTGTGGTACTCACCTGTACCGCGGGCTGCTTGGCTATGATCTTCCTGTACTCTTCGTCATCGTTCCACGAGGCTCGCCACTCGGCGTAGTGGCGGGAGCACACACACCTACCAACAAATATTCTATCATCACCAAAATTCTTTCATACAGACACAAAAAGACCCACAGAAAGATATATACAGCAGTCACATATATATATATATATAATCCTGACCCCACACTAAGATCAGGTCTTGTGTCGTGTGTATCGGTACGACGAGAAACTTCTCGGTCTCCAACCCCCAGATCCGAAACAAATATTTGTGGGCCGCACAAATATTTCTTTCGGTGCGGGGATCGAACACGCGGCCTCTCGTTTCACAGGCGGCGTCTAACCAACTGCACCACGAAGGGTGTCATTATTATAGCAATAGCTATATTTGTAGCTATAGTAGGAGTAGGTGGGAGAGCTTGGCTCAACGGTGGGATGAGAAAGGTTAAAAAATATATATTTATGGCTACCTAAATAATGGCTACTGTACACAAACATGTAAAACCGCCCATAATGAATAGTGAACCATGCAGGAATGTCGCATTATTGAAAGTCTCTACCTCTTAGTTATGCCAACAGCACTACGCCATCAAATGTACCTTAGTCAATTAAAAATGACACAATACACAAAATACATTTCAAATGACGCTCGTTAAAATAAAGAGTAGTAATTTAATTTAAAAAATAACAGAGTCTCTGGCAAGATAATACATTTTATAATCCATTCTTTATATATTACTTAACTGTAATTATTATATTATTTACTTTTTTACAAAAAGTGAATTGTCACTATTTTACAATTAAGAGAAGTGGAAAAATTATATTCGTAATCAGCTTAATTAAAAATCTGATTTTTGAATGGACAAATGATTGTTAACTCAAAATGTAATCATAGTAATTTAGAATTGTCAAATTATACCAAATAGGGTTGTGTCCAAGATTTTATTTGAGCAGTAAGTAATCATTCCTTAAAAGCATCGTTTATAAAAACAAACGAATTTGAAATCAGCTTCAAAATTGAATGTAAAATGACTGAGATATTAATACATTTAAAAGTACAGTGGGGACACTCGTTGTCTCTTTCGCACGCGTGCACCTTATGGAAAATGACGTCACGCCGTGCATGTTGCATCCTTTTCTATCACTCCTACCACCAACTTTCATATATTTGTAACTTGCATATTACTAAACGGATTTTAAAAATTCTTTCTGATTATGATTATGCGTAACGTAACCTTCCGTTATAAACAAAAATAAAAATGTATGAAACTAGCCTATTGTTATATTTTCAATTTATGTTCTTTGGATCATACCATGGACTATATGGCCTAACCATTCGCAATCGTACTCTCGGTTGTAAAGGAGGGCCGTGCCCTGTAGTGAGACGTACGTATATGGGCTGATACAGACACAAATACAGCAAAGTAACATGTACACATGACACCATTGGTGTAAACTCACTTTGCGTACACTGCATTCTGGTGGGTTACTGTATTCTCCGACACGAAGTTCGAATGTTCGACGTCCACGCACAAGATAAAAGTTTTCTACTTCTAAAAATCAATACTATTCTCTATAAAACATATCATTGACTCCGAACTTAGTGTAAGGTTACGAAGAATGATAGAGGATTCGAACATTTTTTAAAGTATTTTGGCATATGTGTACAGTTTTACGTACGACGTTCGAACATTCGTCGCCGTGTCGGAGTATAGAGTAGCCCCCCTGTATCGTACCAAAAACTGTGGCCTTTGCTCACCTAGACCGAAAACAAGTACATACTACCATTTAGGTATTATACTAGAGCGGACATCGGGAACAAAATTTCTGCATATGGTGCGTGCACAACGGTACACATTGAAGCGAGAGGGAAGATATGTTACTTGGTAGGCATGACAGAGACAGAAATAGAATGTACCCTTCATTTTGTTACAAATATTTTGTTTGCAGTGTCCCCTCTAGTATAATATCTCAATGACATACTACAATAAAAATAAATATTGTCATTGGTTAATAATTTCCATTATGACATAAAAAATCGATAGCAGTATATTCGAAACGCACCAGTAATAGAAAATCATCCTTGAAACATTTACCCCCTGCGTTTATCAATGTATGAGCACGGTCACTCCTTTGAATTATTTTGCCACTTTACGATAGGTTTGACGCGTTTTAATTTTTGTGTGTGATAATAAAAGAGATGTAACACGTATACTTTTTATGTAACTTTAGTTCTAAAAACGCTTTTTTCGTATGAAAATACCTATTCAACAGTAGGTTAGATAGGTTTAAAATTAAGGAGAAAAAATCTACGCCAGCCCGTGTCGTCCTTTCTTTTTTATCATTAAAAGTCAATTTTGTAAGTATTAGAACGATTAAAATTTAAGAGTTTTATTGCAAAAGGGTTAAGAATATGAATGGGAATGAGAAATGCAAATGTGATAGAAAAAAATAATTAATACAGATCTACATTCAGCATGTATAAATATATATATGTATAAATATATAAATATATATATATATATATATGTATATGTCGAATGTATAATATACTAACATTATTAACATTTAAAAGAGGATTGCCTTGCAGACAAGAGTTATTACTATTTATAATTCAAGAGAACTGTCCCTGACATAAAGAACAGGCTTTATCGAATAATGTATATATTTTTGGCGAAACCAATAAAAAGGTAATTAAATATGGAGCTTAAAAACAACAACAGCTATATTTGGTATTTTAGGGTCACTATTCATTTGAAACAGTATTACTCCATGTATATTTTACGAGTTATAATTCTTGTTGAGCAATTAGACTTATTTTGTTTACTTTTATTATTTTTCGTGTATTCTATGTGTAATGCCTGTTATAGTGTTGTATTCATATTGAACAACAAATAAATTGATGATAATTACATTTTTGATTCTTCTTTTGTATACGGTAGTAATATATGTACCGGATTCCCAACATGATTCGGACTTGGCCTAGGCCCGTGATTATTTAACCGAAATATGTATATATTTTGATAGGAAAATCTACACTGAATAACAATAGTCCTTTATTCTACAGGTGTAACTCCTCACACACTGCATACGAGTCTTAAATATCTTGGTATGCATAAACTCTTATATATTCTTCTACAAAAAGCCACAGTCCTTAATACTTGCAGAATCGTAAGGAAATTTTTATCCATAGATCAATCATAATCGAAACAGAATTTTATTCCAAGATCTCATAGAAACCACCGATATCTCGCTTGGCCCAAAAGCCGGCGGAATGTTTTTTCCCTACTAACATAGGAGAATTTATACAAATTGAAAATATAATAATAATAATATTCGTCTCTAGAGTCATACCACATACCCTTCACAATAGCCTTAAGATACTTAACATGCACGAATTCATCTGCATACTCCTGCAGAAAGCAGTTATCCTAAATACATGCCGCTTAAATTCCTATCCAACAATAATTAATTAGTTTAATTATACACAACTAACGCCCGAATACTGGAACGCCATTCAAATAATAAGTTGCTCTTAACAGCGCACGGCCCAGTTATCCAGTACATTTAAGCGGGATTAACGTAGTTAAGCGCAACTTATGTTTAAGTTGCGTTCCGGTATTCGGGCGTTAGCCTTCCGGTCTGGCTATAGTTAATTTACCTTCCAAATATGGAAGGGACTGAAAATTTATAAAAAGTATAATAATAATAAAGATTACAATATTATTATTACCGGTAAAGCACGACCATCATGTAAGCGATGACGAGTACGCTGATGGTGCAGAGGATGGCAAGCAGCAGGATCTCCATCGGTGTGGTGGGGTAGATGGGCAGCTCGGAACCCTTGCCCCACTGCGGAGGCGTCTTGCCTTCCACCAGCTCCAAATCTGGGTAACATACTTTATCGATAAAAATAAACTTATATGAAATGTACTTTCATCAATAAATACAAAGCTGTATAAGATATCATCTCATATATATCTGCCCTTATATATCTTACTGTAGCACGGGCCTCCTCAACAATCGAGAGTACGATTGCGAGTGCTTAGGTGATATAGTCCACCACGCTGGCTTAATGCGGCTTGGAAAACTTTACATACCATAGAAATTCTTGTAAATCACTATGGTATACAGGTTTCCTCACGATGTTTTCCTTCACCGTTTTTGTGCGTGGTGATTGACTATCAATACACACATCACTCCGAAAAGTCGGAGGTGTGCCCTTGGCTTCAAACCTGCGACCACCGTGAACTTGTTGGCAGTCGCATCTGATCAGTTTACCAACAGGCCACACCGCACTAATATATCATAAAAAAAAAAACAAATATACAGGGTATATCAAGACTGCTACCGAAAACGAAGCCGGGTGGTAGTTTAAGCGACTTCAGACACAATGCAACAGAAAAAGTTGCAAAAAAAAGTGACAATTTTGTGTAAACAAATGTATATATATGTATGTTTATTCGTCTATAAATGTATATAAGTATGTATATGTACAATATTTATGTGTGTATGTATATATAATATGTATTTATATGTTTTCATTTCATTTGTCTTTATTTTACACTGCCCTTTCTTTTTTTCCTACTCATATATCCATCCTATGGTTGTCTGGCAGAAATTGCCTTTGAGCGATAAGACCGCCATTTGTACTTTGTTATTTTATACTGTCTCTAAACTGTTATTTCTTTTTACTGTGTACAATAAAGAATTAAATAAATAAATAATAAATAAAATAAGATCTGGTCCCCACAAGGAATATGTTCTTTCCGATGACAATGAAATCGCTAAAATTGGCTAAAAGCTGCCAAAGATATTGGAGTATTCACATGTTTATGATTTTTCTCCCCCCCCCCTCCCTTCGCCCCTACCCCTTTTTCCCTCAACCACTGTAGCTTAGCTTTTATACTGAACCCAATGCAAAAAGAACCGTTGAAATCCTAATAAATTTTGAGGAGTTCTCCTCTCCAGGTCCGAACATGATAATCAGATTTTAATGTTGTGTTCCTGGGATCAACCTGTAAATACGTTCTTTGCAATGAAAAAGAAATCACTAAAATCGGTTATAAGCTATTGAAGATATTAGTATTTACGTGTATTTTAATTTTATCACCCACCCTCCCTCACCCCTACCCCTTTTTCCCTCCCTCACTGTAGCTTAACTTTTATAATAAACCTAATGCAAAAAGAACCATTGGAATCCTACTACATTTTGAAGAGTTCTACTCTCCAGGTCCGAACATAATCATCAGATCTTCATGTTGTATTCCTGGGATCAACCTGTCAATACGTTTTTTCCAATAAAAAAGAGCACTAAAATCGGTTAAAAGCTGCCGAAGATATTAGAATTTACGTTTATTTTAATTTTATCACCCACCCCCCTTCACCCCCACCACTTTTTCCCTCTCTCACTGTAACTTAAATTTTCTAATGAACGTAATGCAAAAAGAACCATTAAAATTCTCCTTAATTTTAAGGAGTTCCCCTCTCCAGGTCCGAAGATATTCATCAGATCTTCACTAAATTTTAATGGGACCAAACGACAAGCACCAGCTTTCAATCAAAGAAAGATTGATCGAAATCGGTTGACACAGTACAGAGAAACGAGGTAACAAACATATAATAATAATAATAATAATAAAATATTTATTTAACACATACAAAATACACTTTATAACCTTATGAGATACCTATGTACATGACACTAGCATTCATATTACAATTTACATGTTTCCACATAAACAGGACATTTAGATTGTAATTATATCGTTGAACAACTAAAAGCAACAAATACTTATATTTGTAATTAGCTGCATAGTACACTACGCGGCGGATACACATTGCTACATCATAAGATTTACACTAACGTCTAAACTAGGCCTAGCCTGTATTTTAGACGCTAGTTCCTTCCAAAGACACAATTTAAACAACTATTGTGCGCGTTAAAAGTGTCCACGCCGATCACACATTTCGCTATCGCCTACCGTCGTCTTTAAAAAAGACGAGAGACATAAAAAAAGCAACATACAGTCGAATTAATTAATTAATTCGAGAACCTCCTCCTTTTTTTGAAGTCGGTTAAAAAATGGAATTTAGTTCCATGTGTGTATTAGTTAATTAACACATACATTTTAAAACTTAATGTAACTACCTTTCCATACCAACTGGTGGTAGGTCTCTCATATGTGAGAGGCCATCTGGGTAGGTACCACCGCATTGTCTATTTTTCCGTGAAGCAGAAGTGTAAATGCACTGTTGTGTTTCGGATTGAAGGACATTGTAGCCAGAGTGTACTGGACATATTGAGACTTAACATCTTATGTCTCAGGTTGGCGAGCGCAATGGAATTTTGCTACTGTTTACCATCGCTTACCATCAGGCGAAGGGCATGCTCGCCTCGCCATTCATTGAATAAAAAATGTAATTGATATAATAATATAATTAATTACTTTGCAAATAAGTATATATGTACTACGTATTGACTTGTCATAAAAGCTATTTAATTGTCTACACGATCAATAAACCAATCATTTCATTTCAACATACCTGATATAATATCAATAGGATCCAGCGCTGCGGCGAGCGCCTGCCACCTGAGTTGCGGCGGGTCCCTCTCGTCAGGGTTGCGCACGCCAGCAGCCAGCTCGGGACTGACGCGGTGGCTCAGCAGCGTCGGCGGTAACACCACAGCATACCGCCCCGCCAGCGACTCGTTGTAGTACGATAGTATGGCCAGCCAGTGGTACGGGGACAGTCTGTATGAAATAAAGGGTTTATTCAAAATTAATAATAACTACATAGTATAAAACAAAGTCGCTTTCTCTGTCCCTGTGTCCCTTTGTATGCTTAAATCTTTAAAACTACGCAACGGATTTTGATGCGGTTTTTAATAGATAGAGTGATTCAAGAGGAAGGTTTATATGTATAATACGTACATATTATTGTACAGAAATCTATTTGTACCCGGGCGAAGCTGGGCCGGGCCGCTAGTACAAAATAAAATAAATAATGTCCGCCAATTAGACTAGCGTGGTGGAATATATGACCTAACCACTCTCAATCGTACTCTCGATTGTAGAGGCCCGTGCCCTGCAGTGCAGTATATGGGCTGATACAGAAAATAAATAAGGCCCGGTTCTACCCGGGTGCACATACACTTTTCAAAATAGCGTCCAAAATGTTCAATTCTGACTAAATTTATCATTTGAAACAAAAAGTATCCTATGTTACTTCTAATACCTCCAAGAATATATGTACGAAGTTTCATGATGATCGGTTAAGTAGTTTTCGCGTGAAAGCGTAACAAACAAGCTTACATTCACAATTGTAATATTAGTATGATTTAGTTTAGGTATATCCATACTGCGACCGAAAATGTAGCCAGGAGGTAAATTCATTCGCAGATACACACCCTCATTAGTGTAATGTATGAATAACATTTGTCAGTTTTTATAATCAAATGTTTTATGTCAGTCACGTTTCTTTTTTTGCATAAACTACCTCATGAAATTCTCGGTCTAGAACCCGTAGGAATATCAGGATTTATTATTTAGGTTAAGAAACGTGACTGGCATAAAATATTTAATAATTATATCTGAGCTAAATGTAATTAATATATTACAAAGGTCAGAATGGTGGAAAGATTGATTCCTGAAAGATTTAATGTTAAGCAGAGAGCCTGAACTTTTGATATTTAATTAGAATCCAAATCATTCCAATGTATAAAAATGAACTTACCGAGACCACGGGCGCGAGTGAGCTGAATGTTTCAACAATATAGTGTCATTGGAGTCGATAGTTTTCTCATTGTCTGCCATGTCCAACAGCGGCGGGAACACCATAGAATTCCTATCGCTAGTGTTATAGAAAATGTCGTACACATTCTGTTTCGACTCTTTGGCCTTTTCATGCGCGTTTTTGTTAGGTTCGGTGTGATGGTCCTTTCTGTCTGGCCCTATGAAGTAGTCCACCACGCCTGAGTTGTACACTATCATAGATATCCACACCAGCATCCAAAGCATGAAGGCGCGCTGGAAGAACCTAGTCCTCGCCCACATGTTGACCAGGCGTATTCGTTTGGGTACTCTTTGGTCTGGATGACCTGGACTCGGGTTTCTCTTGGCAACCACATCGGTAGGACTGTTGTGGGCCAGTCCGTTCAGTCTGGGATGGGATTTGGACTTCGTCATCCTCTGAGGCGAGAAACTGTTCTCCTCCATGTAATTCTTGCTGAAGCGCCAGTTGAGAGCGTTGTTCGCGTTAAAATAGTCCTTCAGATGGAACTTGTTGTTTTGATCTTGGAAATACTCCATGTGTTGCACGTCGATGCCCAGCGCGGTGGCGAAGAAAACCATTTGTATAAAATAATCCGATATAAGACTCACTATCATAAATATGGAAAACTCTTGTATGAACGGAACGAAAGTGAAGAAGCTTACAGTGAATATTGTGATTTCGGTGAGCAAGTTTTTGGTTATCGACCAGCCTTCTTTGCTAAGGCCTTGAGCTAGTCGGATTTTGACGTCTAATCTGGAGTCGGTTGAGGTGACGCTCTTGGTGAGCACTAGGACGTTTTCTAGCGCCACAATGATGACGAGGTAGGGGAAGATTTCCTTGCCCTGGTGGCTGAGTGAGAAGCCGAAGTAGAAGCAAATGCCCATGGACATGGTGAGGCTGCCGGCGATGGTGAGCACGGCGCAGGCAGTCAGGCCCAGCTTGGACTTGATGTATTCTATTTTGCGGACGGAGAAGTACACGTAGAGGAAGAGGCCGATGAAGGTGATGGTGAGCGGCACGAGCTCGCGGTAGTTGAACTGGCCCGGGTAGTAGATGAGCGTCACCTCGTCCACTTGTGGATTCGCGTTCTCTTGGTAAAGGGGATACATTTCCTTTAGCTTTCTCTTGAGCGACTGCATAAATCTGAAAATAGCATCAGGATATTAAATTCAGAAACTAGTTCATACAAGGAAAATTGATATAAAAATACGTAAAACAATTCCAGAAGTATTTTACGTAAGTTTTTTACTATATAAAAATATTTATTACAAGGACTCGCCGTTTACTTTAAAAAAATGTATTTTTAGAATGTTTCAGTACAATAATTATAATTAGTCATTCGAAGGACACATGAAACCTACGGCCTATAAAATTAGCATTTAGACAATCGAAGTTGCGACAAAAAACCCTAATAACAACTCCGATACTATACTGGCCAAACGCCTAATTACATTTAACCGCCAAATAGCTTTAGGTCAGTATAGAAAAATAAGATCCACCTTACAAAATGTGAATTATATTCAGAGTTATTGCTTGATTAATATACAAGGAGTTACTACAAACGAACAATCTCATACGAGACCAGTCTATCGTAGTACATACCCAGAAATCATCTACATGAAAAAAAAAAAAAAAAAAAACATTATTTTACCTCTCCTCAGGATTTTCATAGAATATAGTGACGGCATACTGTAGAACTCTTGGTCGCGCGCGCAGAGGATACCTCTTAATGCCGGTATCCCGAAGTTGCATGCCAAACGCCATCTCGGCTATAGACGCCTTCCCTTTCTGCAAGTTCTGTATTATAAATGCACAGTTACACCATTTAAATGCAAATTAAAATGTCTTAAAGTGGATCGAACACCGGATGATTTATGTGGGTGTGGCTGTCTGGCAGATGTTATATATTCACCGGATAATGATGTCATAGATTGCATCTCATTTATTGGCAGTTATTGTTTATAACAATGCATATATTTTACTTATAACAATGTATTTGTTTATTTTTATCTGCAGCATTTATACAGAGAACTGTAAGTGGTAACATGTCCAATTTTCGGTCCCCATCGAATAAAATCAAGTGTCATAAGTAGGGCAATTCTTATTATTGGCCGCGTGGCTGTGATCACTGTGAGAGACAGTTAATCATTTCAAGTTTCAACTATTGATAGTCTACGACCTTCAGACGCCGAAAGCACTGCCGTGCAAAGCAATAATAGTTTTTATCTCTTTACATTTTATTGCAGTGGACATGTTATTACTATTACATTACGAGTATAAATGCTCGTTGTTTATATTATGAAAACATATTAGGTCAAACAAAGGGTTAAACATATATTTTTTACTTTTATTTGTAGTTCCTAAATTCGCCACACGTCAACTTTAGGTAGATGCGCTGTATTTGTTTTAATTTAACCATTGTGGTACCGACCCTATTTCCAAAAAGATAAAGAATAGAACAGAAAAAGAAAAAAAGGGATGAAATTATTTTAGAATATAGTGTAGGGACCTGGTGCTTAGTTTCCTTGTATAAAATTTTTAAAAAAATATTTCGTTATTTGTGTGGGGTCATGCAACATGCGTTTTTCCCTAGTTTAAATATTTTTTTTAGATCGTTTTAAATTGTAGATCTTAGAGCCAGTTTCGGCTGTGCTACTTTCATATTATAATAACAATGGTTATTGACCTGATAGTTGTAGATGGTGTTGACGATATTTGCGTCTAGGGAGAATGTCTGCAGGTTCTGTTGCCACAGGTTGGCTGGTGAGAGCAGTAGACAGCTGTATTCAGGCAGCACTCGCTCCACACTCGCCTTGCTGTCCTTGCGCTTGATGCCGCCGATCTGATAGCAGTGCTGAAGAAGCGTGCTCTTCCTAAACACATCACAACCAACACAATAGTCAACAGTATCACGCTTCAGGATACAATACTCGCATTATGCAGGCAACTTAAGTATACACTATACAGGGTGATATTGACATATGGTATTTATTTTAAACCACATGTTTCTGACTACTCCTGGTAACATTGTACCAATTTTGAAAAATAAGCTGCCTGGAAGTTTTCACAAAAATCGCCATTTTAGTTTTAAGAAGTTTAATCAACCCGAAGTGCGAGTCTTTTTGCGACTCAGGTAAGTTTTCGAACTGAACTTAAGTTCAACTAAGCGGTAAAAATACTCGTTTATAGACAGGGTGGCCAAAAATCGTGAAAACTAATATCGCAATTTTTGAAGCGTGTGTGTTAATACAATATCATGTCAATATCGCCCTGTATATGCTGTCAGTGAGATAATAAATAACTCAAGTACTAAATTCAATGGACGAGGTAAATGCTACACAGAAATCTAAAAATAAATCCACCTGATATACTTTAAACGTAGCTAACGGTAAGACAAAAATTGAGGAATTGAATAACACAACATTTATTAGAAATAATTGCACAGCAATTTACATAATAACAAGGCTATAAGTATCACATTCGCTCGAGCAAATATATAAAAACATATGTAGTGGAAGTGTAATTTTTATTTATATAGAAACACCGCGCTGAACCTTTTTTTTGTTGTGTTACCATCATAATTACAAAAGTATTAGTTATGATGTAAAATGTTTGGAGATAAAAATCTTGAAAGCGAACCTTAAACAATCAGAGAGCAAAAAATACAAATATTATTCGGACAAAAATCTTTTATCGGATAACTACCGCGTCAACTGTAAGGCTGCAGTTATTTTTTTGTTACACACTGCAAAATACGTCACAACAATTGTTATCCAAAAAAACGTTAGACAATTGTATGATGATATACCAAAAGTCCATTATATTCAACAAGGTAATAATGGTTCGTATTAGGTACATGGCGACCTCCCATCACGCACATAGACCGCTTCAGTGAGACTGCAATCGCAATGAATCTTGACACGAAACCTATCCATCAAGCCTAAACACCTCTAATTTTCAACCTGTCGCCGAAAGGCATACATCATTCAGCGATATATTGTATCGGACGTAGTTTTAGTCTATTCATTATTTCCATAAACGAGCGACATTGCCATAAAAACTGCATCGTCGCAATGAAACGTAAATTATGTTAATGTACACTTAAAACCCCTCAATATGGACAAGTTAAACCACTTCGCAACGAATCGCGAAATGTTGCGAGATCGATATATAATAATTGGTGTGTTACGATAACATCAGATATAAAAATTGGTTAATAAACGCAGCACTGAACTTTAACTTTGTAGGTCGTTTAGGTAGGAAACGTCATTACTCTTTACAAACAATAAAATTATGTTGGTTTATTTCGTATCTGAAAAGTCCATTAGCTAATAGAATAATCATATCTTAATACTCGTAAATTTGTGTTAATTAACAGAAATAGGTGTACCCAACCCATTAATACGTTATTGTAAAAATAACAATCGCTAATGCACCAATAATTCTGTATTTGTTACTTTTTCACTCACGTTTCTGCATCTTCATGGTTTCTAATTGTCTCAAGTAATCTAAACACTTCTTGCAGTGGCGCTCTAAATGCATCCCACATCTTCAGATTACTATTCCATGGCGACACACCTAAAACAAACCAATTCATATTTTTCTCGATCATTTTCATAACTTAGTTTTGTAAAATAGGTCATGGACTTACCGATTTTCAATATAATTTGTTGTACATACAGCAGGGGTTTATCTTTAGCCCAAACATAGGGTATACTTTGTGTTTCATTGAAGATTAATTCTAATTGTGATGACTCTGCAAAAGACAATAATACAATGACAGCGTTGCAAAAAATAACAATGGCTCTTTTGAGTTCTCAAACTAATAAGTATTAAAAATGTAAGTAATAGTATGAATTTGTGGTCCCACAGGTCAATGTGAAGATCTTTAGGGGAGGCTTATGCTTAACAGTGGACTTCTTGTGGCTGAAGATACAGACAGTGAGTATGAATTTGGTAACTGAATGGAAGTAAACTAAATACAATTAAGATTTTAAGAATTAAAATATTTATTAAAAATTAAATATAATAAATAAGAATACATAGACGATGACAAGATAGTTGCTTCTGAATCAAACACCAGTTTCTCGTGTACCGTGCATCCGATATGCTACTATGAATTTTAGTGATTGACGAATTAGCCATTCCTAAAGTACTTTCACTAAAATATGTTTGAAAAAAACAATTGGCCAATAAGCATGTCGCCCGTCGCTTGTCGTTAAGGCGTAACCCGAAGATTTCCCTATTAAATATCTGCCGGATCACCGAAAGAAGTTTTGTTTAAAAACCTTTTGAAAACAACCCATATTATGAACATGGAATTAATTAGGTACAACATTCATTTTTTATCATCAAATAAAGCAACCGAGTCGGCCTCGATGGCGCAGTTGTACTGCGGTATGATTGGAAAGCTGAGGTCTTAGATTCGAACGCCGAATCGGGCAAAGTGTTATTGATTTTTATATTCATTAATTATCAGCCCGCAGTCAGGACTTTATGCCTGATATGGGTATAGGCTTGCCTCTAATTGCGTTATGGCGTCATCACGAATACAAGGCGAAAAGCGGGTGTCTTGGTTACACCTCTGCCTACCCCTTTTGAGTGTATGTATGTATGCATGTATCTAAATAAAACAAAATTCATATTTATATTTTATGTATTCTATTATGCTGAAGTGATTTAAATTTGCACATATTAAATATGCTAAAGGTTGACACTTTCACTTTTAATATTTCTAAATAAAAATGAAAATATCGTGTGTATTGAATACATGTGTTCACTCTTGTATAATGAATGGAACAAATTGCATAATCTGTATGCATCATAGTTTGATGAAGATTGAAACCAATTAATCAATATATTTGAGCTGGCAGCTAGGACAGCACCACGCTACCTACTCCATTAAACTAATTTCTCTATCAACTGTACATAGTTGATGTATCAGCCCATATACGTCCCACTGCAGGGCACAGGCACCTCTACAATCGAAAATACGATTGAGAGTGGTTAGGCCATATATGTAATTCATATACATAATTAACCAGGGTTTTTTCTATTGATACTTGTATAGTTATAAAAGTATTGCAGGCCTTCAAATAATAGCTTATATTAAAATTTAATGAGCATGTGTTATGCACATGTCAAAGCATTTCTAACAAGAATAAGTAACAAATATTTAATTAGCGTCTTCTTGTGACAAAAAATATCAAATGACCTATATTGGGTTTTTATCCAGTTTAACATAGATTAAAATTCAATGGTTCGACAAATAAATATATAATTTACCGACATTAAAGGTTTTGATACATATTACATAGACGGATCTAGAGTTAGCAAATAAGGAAGTAGTGAGCTGTCAAACGCAATAAAAATGGGTGTATTATAACATTGTCTGAGACTTGAATAAGATCCTATTGTCCATTATTGGGTGTTCAAGCACACTTGAGGATTGAACATTTCCTCTTATTACAAACCATTTCACATTCTTTTGTGGTCAGTCAACTAGATAAAGATCAACAGGTCAAATAAAATGTCATGAATAAATTGAATTTTATATGGAAATTGCTGACGAGCTTGTATTTATAGCCATGCATGTGTGTGATAAAAATTGGGCTATATAGTGTCACTGAATTCTATCTATTAGCAATTTATTTGATATCAGCTGCATTGCTGTAATTGTACAAAACTAGTATCAACATGGCATATTTTGTTAGAAGTAAGTCTGCCAACCTGCACAAGGTCAGTGTGGGTGGGCTGTATGGCCTAACCCCTCCCAATCATACTCTCGATTGTGTTCAGTGGGATGTTCATGGGCTGATACAGATATTGTTAAAAGCGATCTATTACATCTGTAATTTATAACATGGACGCATAATGGACAACATCCTGTCATAAGCGTAAAAAATAATAAAATGAACAAGTGTTGAACATAATTGTTATAATGACATTCCATATAGTAAAGTACTTATTTTACAATTTTGGTGTATTATAAACTAATACACTAAATTGTATAATTTTAAAAGGAATATGTGTCTTATTGTTAGTTTCCTATTAGTATATTTCCCACAATTATGATATACTAGCAATCTGGCTTGGCTTCATCCGAGTGTAGCTACTTTTTTAATCCAATCCACTTGAGAAATCAGTATTTTACAAACTTAAACTCAACATAAATGCCATACTATAAACTTCCTATCCCATTCCTTTGAGTTTGAAAGAGTATCCAATATATTGCATTTCCTTGAATATCCCATTGGAATAATACATTTTGTTGAGATATAAAGTAACCAATGTCTAAATCCATTTCATCACAATTGGTCCAGCTTTTCGAGCCTACAGAGGTAACAAACACAATAAGTTTCGCATTGATAATATTTGTATGAATTGCTTTACAGTCTGGCTTTGCTCAGTGTAGGTATTTTTTTACTTTACTTTACACCAGGAACATTTAAGTTTTTGTTAATTTTCCTTTTATACTCAAATTGAATCTATCCAGTTAAGATATCGGGTTCCCACAATAAGCAACTCTTTGACTTACTATACCTATAAAAAGTATTTGTCACAATAAACAGTAAACACATGTTTAAAATACATCCATTTGTTGTACATTATAAAAGGCTTTTTGTGTTACTATAGGGCAATATTAATCCTATTTATTGGGCTATGATTTTTTATGTTGCATGGCTGAAGGTATTCATATATAACTATAACAGATTTTTTTTTATCAGTATGTTCCCAAGGTTATTCAATAAATATAACCACTGAATCTAGAAATTTCTACATTTTTTATAATTGATTTGAAGGAGAATGCCCATTCATAGTGTAGGTAAAAAAATTGTTGATCCAGATACTACTTAATACTGCTTATAATTCATCATATTATTTTTTATGGTTTTTCCTTAAACATTTTCCTGTTTTATCCCGGGTGACAGATTTTTATAAAATTAAGTCATTATCATGACATTTTACATTTTATTCACAGAGCAACACAAGAAAAGTAATTTTTATTGGACTTTGAGCAAGTAAGTATGTTAATCATTATTGAAAATATATGTATTTTTCCCTACCCAAAAAAAAAACAATAGATTTCATTGAGGCACAAAAATCTTCACACTGATACCATGTTTTATAGTAAAAAGGGGAATTTTCCTTTGAATATAAAAAATGGTGGGCCAATTACTACATCTATTGCTAAGATGCTGCAGATACTGTTATGAGACATTGTTTTTACATTAACTTACCTTACTTTCATTACATACATTGATTTAATTGTTATGTTTCAGCCAAGTTACATAAAATCTTGACAAATTGTACACCTAGATCATTCTTATGAATCATTTGCCTATTAGTGAATGTTGTATGTAACTCTCTGAAGTTTTACACATTTGACACATTCAGACGGAAAGAGGATTTGGTGCATGGACTAGGTTAGATCAAGATAAACAATAATAATAAATACACCCAACAATCAGGAACATAGTCCCGACTCCTCACTAAGATTGAGTCTCATGTCATGGGTATTGGAAACTATGAGAGACTTTCCGGTCTCAACACCCAGACCCGAGATAAATATATCTTACCTAATACCTTGTCCCCCAAGGTATTACATAAATCATTACAGTAACCAATTAAAATTGAAAATTGAATCACTACAAATCAATAAGTAACTAACTTAACTTACCATGTGTACATGATGACCCAGAACATTTAACATCTGGGGGTTGGTTGATTTTATCAACATTCAGTGGAAGTGAAATAACAGTGGGTATATTCCCCGGAAGTGGCACATTTAACAATGGATAGCTGCAAAATATATTTTTAATTATTCATACATAAACACTATAAACAACAGGTCATGTAGCAAAGCAATCATGTTTTTGAGTAATGTAAAATAAATAGAATTAGGTTATATTCATATAAAATTAACAAAATGTAAACAACAAACAAGGACTTGGCAGGCAAACTTGTTATTCACTAAGAAAACATATGGGTCTAATCAGATAACATATTTAGAAGTTAAGACCAAAATGAACAGAATACTAGTATTTAAAATTATTCAAACAGTTCATGGTTTTGTGGCAAACAATCGAACTACTGGCATAACAGTATGCTAATTTAGTATAGTGTTGAACAACCTAGCAGTTATTTATATATTTCCTTGTAGTATGCACTAACAGCCTTTGTAAAATTTTCTCAGAACTCAACGCCGTACAAGGAACCGGCAGAACGGGTAAATACGTAGTTAGACAGCTCTCATACTCACCAACATACCAACACAACAGAGAGAGCGATTGTAATCGCCGCTACAGGATAAGACGAGCAAAACAAACCATAAGTATAATATATTTGTGCCACCCTCTCGGGTAAAGTGGACCCTGCCATTATAGTCCAGCGTTAGTCAATGGCTTTTTTATTGCAAAAATAACTGGCGCATAAACTCATGAAACCATTTCACGGAATAACGTCACAGGCAAATATCAAATTGATGTTTTCAAAGTTCTTTTACAACAAACACAGTCATTGCGGCCGATCGCGTTTGCGGTAATAATAGATAAATAAGCTTGGAAATATTGCATTATGCACGGACATGCCGCTCGACACTCGGTGCACTTTATTACCACTTTTGTATTACATCAACCAAGCAAGAACACGCAATGTTGACAGATCAGATGGATCGTGTTGACGTTTGTGACTCACGCCACAGATATGCGACAAACCTGTTCGGATACTTTATAAGTAAAAAAAAAATAACAATGTGAGTTCATGATTTAAAAAATAACATTAATTTACGCAATTTTTCTTTCCTAAATCTTCAAAAATTATTGATTAATTATAATTAAAAAATAATTAAAAGTAAAGTAAAAAATTAATATATTATGTAAGTTAAACCAAGTTAGTCAATAGATGGCACTGGCTTCGTAGAACATCACCTCAGAACAATAACTAAAGCATAGGAGTCTAAAACATACTCATATACTTATCCTGTTTTTTCCAATAGGCCAATATCATGGGAGAGAATGAGACAAATAATATGTGCTAAGGACGGCTTATGTTCGCTGATGAAACGTCAAATTACTATGTTTGGGTATGATTACGCGGCCGAATTAAAAAGTGCAGTTATATCAAATGTTACAAACGGCCAAAGCGCCGACACAATTTAGTTACGACATATTCAGTAGTGATGTGCTGCACATTTTATCGATACTATAAATAATGTATATTTTAGTTTACTAGCTATGTTACATAAATTGGCTTGTACTTTAAAATACCTACCCTGTAGTGTAGTGGTAAAAAGCACTCGGCCACTGCGCGAGGGCTGTGGTCTAGATATAAACTGAGTGTTTCATATTACATTGACTGCCTCGGTGGCGTAGTTGTACTACGGTACGGTTACAAAGCTGAGGTCTCGGGTTCGAATCCCGGGTTGGGCAAAGTGATATTGGATTTTTCTATTCAGTATCAGCCCAGAGTCAGGAATTTGTGCCCGATATGGCGATAGGCTCGCCACCTATCACATTGTGGGACGGAACATACAAGGCGAAATGTGGATGCCCTGGCACCTCTGCCTACCCCTTCTGGGAACAAGGCGTGAGTTTATGTATGTATGTATGTATGTTTCATATTAAAATGCCTTCATTGCAGATTTTCTACAGATGACGTCATTAGCCAAAATTGGATTCATGCTGTTGCGCGTACAAATTTCCAATGGGAAAAACAACACCGTATTTGCTTAAGATTGAAGAGAGATAATCATATCCCAAATAAGCATAAAAGTAGGCCATATAGTTTTACCAATCGAATAGACTGCATATTATATTCTTTATTTTTCTTTCAATCGTTTTTTATCACTCTTAATATTTACGACATAATTTAAAAAAAATATATATATTTTCACACATTTCTTCAACGACCTAATGGCATTTGTTTAGCTTGCTTGCTTGAGCTTTTCTCATTTGCTTGGACGATTCTTTTTTCTGCATTAATTATTTCAAAACATTCCTTCTAGATCCTATATAGTGGATCCAAGGACTTCAAAAGATTTCCCTCTAATTTGCAATGTCTGATCAACAGTCTTTTAGCGAAACGCCCCCCCCACGATGTGATTACATACAAATCAATGAATATTAGACTTAGGTAGAAAATAAAAAAAAACATTAAAAATAATTCACATTATAAAAGAAATGCCGAGCACTTCAACGGAAATATTATGATGTGAATAAAATAAGTGAAAATTTAAAAGAGGCAGAAAAGGGAAGCCAGTATGAATGGAGTTACGTGGATTATTCACTAGTGCCACCTATTCTGTTAAATTCAGTAAAGGATCAAATGAGAACTCAGAAATACAAATGTTCTGTGTAAAATGAAAATCTTGTATCACAAACCGAATTGTTTCAAAATAATTGCATTGGCGTATAGCCCCTAATTTAAAAAGCATGAGGTAATAAAAAGTTACGTTACATTTCATATCCCCTCCAGCTTTCTTAGTAAGATCAACCAGCCTCGTTAGCGCAGTTGTACTACGGTATGGCTGTGTAGCTGAGGTCTCTGGTTTGAATCCCGATCAAACAAAGTGATATTGGATTTGTCTGTTCATTATCGGCCCGTAGTCGGAAATTTGTGCCCGATATGGGGATAGGCTCGCCTCCTATCACATTGTGGTAAAAGGCATGAGTTTTTGTATGTATGTAAAAATCATCTCATTAACAGATTAACTAAGATTTGATCTTTATAAATGGCTCTTTTTGTTCTTAGTGTAATGAGATTGTTTATCAAGCTTGCTAACTTCAAATAAACTGAGTTACGGGGCCCGATCAGGAAATGCAATTCTCAGGAGTGAATTACAGAGTTAGTGTGACGTAGTTTACATAGATTAGATCGAGGCGACGCGACGTCTAGTGCCCGGCGAGTGGTATCGTGTTATTACTGAATATTGAGTTAATTTGCTTACTAATTGTAAGCAACTAATTACACGATGGATTGTGTGCGGAGTAATTGTGCTATTTCATTAGTACAAAATAAATATTGATCTAACTAAAAAGTATGGGTAATATTGTGCGAAACAAAGTAACGATTATTTATTTAGATAATAATGTAGGTACATTGTTTGTGTTGTGAGGTTTAACGAGGTTCCTCTTGATGTATGGATTATAGTTGTTCAAAAGCTATGTCTGGAAATTATAATGCAGGTACTTTTTTGTTTTTTTTGGTTAATATATATATATATTATACCGTGAGTGGATATTAACAACCATCATGTTTCCATGCAATGCACTGCAGTCACTTTGTCCTGCCAGTATATGGAGAATTCTGTATCAGCCCATATACGTCCCACTGCAGGGCACGGGCCTACTCTACAATCGTAAGTAATATTGAGAGTGGTTAGGCCATATAGTCCACCACGCTGGCCTAGTGCGGGTTGGCAGACTAACACTTTTCGGAGTCATGTGTGTATTGATAGTCAATCACCACGCACTAAAACGGTGAAGGAAAACATCGTGAGGAAACCTGCATACCATAGCGATTTATATAAATTTCTATGGTATGGATAATTATTTTCATCAAAAAGAAACCATCGACATTGACCCTTTCAGTAGTATTTTCCCTGGTCATAAGCCTTATTTTAGCTCCAGCTTGCTCTAATGTTTGTTTTCATTAGCCAGACAAACGTTCTCGGGAATGACGCAGGCGTAGGGTGACGGCGACGCGTCGACAGGTGCAGGGCGCGCACTCACTGCTCACCGCAACGTCCAAATTGCATTCACGACTGTCTGTCGTAAACATGACCTTGTGTCCGCGTCACTCGCTCTGCTGTTTACTCTGTCACCATTATGTTTGTGGTTATTGTTCATTCTCATTTCATAATTTTATTCCGTGTCTACTTAATGACATTTTTTAAATATTCTATCGGCTTTGTTCATCAAGGATAATACACGATTCTAAAGAAAGAGAAAGAATTTTTCAAATCAGTCATGTAGTTTCAGAGCCTATTCAGTGCAAACAAACATTAAATCTCCTCTTCTTTATAATATTAGTTTAGATAGGTACGAAGCGATGTAATGGAATCATAAAACAATTTTTTTAAAGTAATTTATTTGAAAAGTTTAATTAGTTTTCAGAGGAAACAAATAACTGTAGCCTCTTCTGTTGACACAAATTAGCAGGTAAGCTTAGTGGAGGAGGTCTTCAAGAATAACACTTAAGGTAATATTAAAACACAAACAGTTGGCGAGATTGGCGAGATGTCGGGGGCCTAAGGGTCTGAGGCCAGGAGGTGATCGTCTTATCGCGGGTGTTACTCAGCGGAAACCCGCGACCACTCGTCCGTGCAAGACTAAAATGTGTGGAGTCGACGCAGAGCGTATAAAATTTGTTTCATTTGTTTTATCAGTTTCTATTTAAGAAGTAGGAAATACAAGGGCACAACTAAAGAAAGTATATTTTTTAAAGTGATTTATGGAAGTGAACCCAAGGGCAATAATATAGAGGACAGTTAACGCACAGAAAAACGCAAATAGCAGATCGGATTAAATATTTTTGAATTTTATGTTCTAAATTTGCAAAAAAAGGCTCATGCCTTTGTCGCACTATTGAGCTGTGAATTAGTTTCTCAGCTAACATATTGTTTATTTCATACACTTCCAGGTCGTTACACCGCAACGCTAGCAGTACAAAGCAAGCAACAAGCAGTTAGAAGTGCTCACTGCCGATGGGTGATCGTCTGTTTACATAAAGTGTTCTTTCTGCACAGTATCGCATTTTCCATCAGATGCATTGCTGTAACTTCACTGTGCGAAATCAAATAATATTGTCATTATTTGCGTACATTTCGGAAATAAATAATTTAAAATCGTCTAATAGGTTAAAATAATTGTATTGTGATGCAGTCTCCACGACATTCTCTGTCCAGTCTACTCACTTTTTAACAGCGTTAATAACGGTGGAATTAAAGCGCAAGAGGCCGCTGAGGACGATTTAATTAAACCTTAACGAAGATCCCCCCGCTCCCCCACCCTTACCTGCCCTGTGTTTTATTTATTCTTTATACCACTTAATAAGTTGGCACGGGGCTTTACATTTGGATGTATTAGGTTTTTTACTAGAGCGCACAGTGTGGAAATGTATATGTTAAAAAGTATGGACAATAATTCCGCCTGCCGTAACAAGCTGGGTGAAAACTGAAAATACACTTCATTCAAAATAATAACAATCAAATAAAATCGTTTATGTTTCAATTAGGTATTACTCGTAATCCCCGCAGGTCCCGTTATTTTTATTGGCTAATTTTCCTATACCTATTAATGATTCAATGATGACAGGGATCCATTTTTGGACGGTTTTGATGCTCGTGTCATAATTGAAATCCTGGAACACCAAAGCCAAAGCCCGAAACCATTGAACACTTAGAGGACAACATTCTCCGATATATGGCCACAAATGTTGGAAAAAGTCTTAGAAAATTGTACCCCCAGATTAGACTACGTCCGAGCCAGCCGTGGCGGTCATATGCCAGAAGTATTATTTAAATTATAATGCCAGATTATCTTTCGAATAAGACCAATTTCACGTCAATTTTAAAAAACATCTTTGTTTTATTCCATTTCAAAGTTATATACCTCTATAAAAACACCTTATACAATGAAATAAACATTCTTTTTTTTTAATCTGAAGTTTAAAGTTCTACTCTCTAGGTAAGAATATATTCATCAGGTCTTTATCAATTTTATGACCACCTGTAAAATATGCCCTTTAAAATAATAATATAATATTTTCCAAATCGGTACATGTGTCTTCGAGTGATCAGTGGACACACATAAAAAAGATTCCAAAGAATTGAGTGCCTCTTCCTTTTCATGAATTCGGCTAAAAATGCATAAGTCGACTCAGAAACGAAATAAACTTTTTTTTTTAAATCGGTTATACAGAACATCACCTGAATCATACACATACACGCAGTTTGTATATTTACACACATGTTCCAGTAATGGAGGCTTAAAATGCGGTGTACATGACGTATCTGGACACACAGCGTCAGAGCTACCGCGAGATCTTGCGATTTACGAGCGGCGTCGACCTTAATGTGCACACAGCCGCCGCAAACACGCTCGGCAACCCTACACGACTTTACATGCAGACAAAACTTGCCATTATGGCTTTACAAGCCGAAATATGCCCACTTTTATTAATTTGCCTTTTCATGATCAGTTATTTTTACAAATGCTGATAATATGAATGACAATCTTTGTAAGATTTCTCCATAACTATTACACCAACAAAGTCAGTAGGACATTCTTATCAACATTGGATTGGCTGGCGTTGATAACGTTAATTAGCAGCGGTAACTAATAATCTTCTTCTTCGATTCGGCTTCGATTTGTGGATATCGTTGGCTGGAAGTATATTGTAGTCACGAACAGTTTATTTAAAGTCTCAAATGGATTATTGAACTATTGATGAGGATCATCTGTTTCAGGATCTTGCCTCTCCGGTAATAACACCCGTATAATGTAATTACTTTACATGAATTGTATCCTAGGCCATTGGCTATCAGTCTAATCAATGAAGAATTTATTCCACCAAAATATTAATAATATAAAAATACCCTAATCGTTAATTGAAGCCTGCAACCATTTAACGATCAAAAGGAGTTCTATTTAAAATTTCAAATTATCAAAACAAAGACAGTCAGGTCTCACGGCAAAAAATTGAATTCAACGTTTTCATTAAGGTGAGACTGTTCATTTGCAAAATGATAAATATGGCATAAATTATTTCATTTAATATTCAATTCTGTTCTTTCACCGCTGCTTTGGATATTACGGGAAACGAGCTGATACTTTGCAAACACCCTTTTTATTTTTTTCTACGCCCGCAGCGATACTGTTTGCTTGTAGACTCTTAATTTTGTGTTTAAATATGGGGGAGAGAGACACATTCAAAAGAACACTCGACAAATCCTAGAGCAAGTGCAGCGGCGCACCTGAACCCTCACTAGTGCCATTTGTATCTCTGACTTACTGCTAGTTACGATTTTACTTCGCAATACTTACGTTTTGCAAATGAAATTATAATAATATAATAATAATATAATAATAATAATCTTTATTGCCAAAGAAAAATTAATATTACAAACAATTTGCAGCGGCCACTGCACTAGGCACTAGGCCCGTATCGCAGTAGACCAAATAAGATTTAACAAAAATACCTTTCCATTTGGCGACCATTCGGCTCAAATCTCTTAATAATACTGTTAAATCAATAATTGTACGCTTATATACTAAACTTATACGCTATCAATGTGTGTGTGTGTGTGTGTGTGTGTGTGTATGTGTGTGTGCGTGTGCGTGTGTGTGTGTGTGTGTGTGTGTGTGTGTGTGTGTGTGTGTGTGTGTGTGTGTGTGTGTGTGTGTGTGTGTGTGTGTGTGTGTGTGTGTGTGTGTGTGTGTGTGTGTGTGTGTGTGTGTGTGTGTGTGTGTGTGTGTGTGTGTGTGTGTGTGTCTCTGTGTGTGTGTGTGTCTGTGTGTGTGTGTGTGTGTGTGTGTGTGTGTATGTTATTTATACTCTCTAAGCAAGACTCGTAAGAATATTCTCAGTATCCTGGTAATTTAGGTTGTGCAGCCATTTTTCCAAACAATATTTTGCGTTTTTACAAGTTAAAAATTTCATATTAAGCTGGTGACAAACCTTATTGTAGATGAATGCATGCATGTAGTTTGGTAGGCGTCTAGCAAAAATCGAGTTTATGGATGGTAGGGGAATTCTGTATATGCGTCGAGAACACAGATTGTCAAATTCATCCGAATTTATAATGCGTTTATGAGTTGAGATAACAGCTTTACTAATATACAGTTGACGAACCCTTAGAACATTACATTCCTTGTATAAGTCGTCTGTAGGAAATGTATAGGGTTTTCGTAGCATTACTTTTAATACAGCCCGTTGAGCTCTTTCCAGTTCTAGTAGAGTAGATTTTGCAGCCCCGCCCCATGCAGATATACAGTATAGGAGACTAGACTGACATATAGCTTTATAAACCAAGAGTAAAATCGATATAGATGCAGATTTACGAAGGCATTTCATCAAATAAATAGATTTCCTTAGTTTTCCCGAGAGATACGAGATATATTTTTTGAAAGAGAGATTTTCGTCCAAGATAATGCCTAGATATTTAGTGGTGCTAGCATAATCAATAGAAGGACAATTGCAGGATGTTGTTTCAACCAGCTGGTTTCGGTAGGACGTACAGGAGTGAATAACAAGATTACGAGGCATGTGCGGTCTTGACGCGCGTGTTTTATGGAAAGCGACATATTTGGTTTTGCGATTATTTATTGTCAATAAGCTTTCATTCATTCGGTGTGCGAGATTTGCCAACCCAGATTCTGCCTTCCTAAAGACTTCATCCCAAGAATCACCTTGAAAAATGACAACTGTGTCGTCTGCATAACATATTGTATCGGCATCATCTAATGAAGCATTTAACAGATCATTCATGTATATGATGAATAATGTAGGACCAAGAATGCTACCTTGTGGCACTCCGTAGCTTATGGGGAGGGCGTTGCTAAAGTTTGTACCTATTTTAACACATTGTCGGCGGTTTGACAAATAGCTATGGAACCAGGCATAAGCGACTCCCCTAACACCAATGTTTTCAAGCTTTTTCAGCAGGATCGGAACTGACACGGTGTCGAAAGCTTTGGTGAGATCGAGAAACACACCTAGACAGCTTTTTTTACTATCCAAGGCTGAAGTGACTACATTTAAGAATCGTAGTACAGCATCTTCTGTAGATTTTTTCCGTCGAAAGCCAAATTGGTTGGCTGAGATAAGTGTGAATTTTTCGAGAAAGTTGACAAGTCGTATATTTATAATGTTTTCTAGTAATTTAGAAATAATGCTTAACAGTGTGATAGGTCGATAATTTGTAGCCACAGACTTATCCCCATCCTTATAGATCGGGCACACAATACCCATTTTCCATACATCTGGGAATGTTCCTGTAGCTATGCTTACATTAAAAATATGTGTTAAAGGTTCAGATATAGTTTTTCTTAAAAGCTTTAGTAATGTAGGGGTACACTGATCGAAACCGGGCGCTTTACCATCTTTTAGTTCCATAATAGCGTCATCGACTTCCTCGATTGTTGTGGGGTTTAAAAATAAAGAATGTGAGGGGGGATTTTCAGTAATGATACTGGAGGCGAGGACATTTTCCTTTGCGTTTAACCTAGCTAAAGTATTGCTTGCTAACTCCTGACCAATTTGAGAGAAATACTGGTTGCAACGGTTTATAGAGCTGCAGGGGTCTTCTGTGTTTATTAATTCTGAGGAATTGTTCTGAGGTTTGGGAAAGTTACAGATATCTTTAATAGTTTTCCAAAGTTTTTTTGAGTTTTTTAGGTTTCCTGCTAGTTGTTTGCTTTCATAGTCTGATTTAAGTCTTTGTAGTAATTCATGTAGAAAGTTACGATATCGTTTGTATGATGTTTGAAGTATTAAATTAGATACAGCTTTTCTAGCTTGTAGGTGTAGGAAATCGCGGTGTTTCTGACATCTTATAATACCTGGAGTTATCCAGGGCTTGAGACAAAATTTTGATCGTTGGATTAAAATTTCTTTCGTATTGTCTTTAATAGCTTTATTAAGAGTATTAGTAAAATATGCTGCGGCTGAGTTTGCGTTGTTGCTGTTATATACAAGCGTCCAATCCACTGACTTGAGAGCTTCAGCCACAGCATGGTAATCAATTTTTGTCCCAAGCCGTTTTGTCGTCTGTTTATTTACGGAGGAAAAGGCAAACATACAAAAGCTGTGGTCGGTGATGGCAGTATGAGTTACGAAACCGACTCCAGACATCCCATTCTTAACAAATATGTGGTCTAAACAGGCGTTTCCTCTGGTTGGCTGTGTTATCGCAGGAAGTAACTGATGTTCGGTTAGTAAACATAAGTATTCCGTACATTGCCTGCTAAGAGGGTAACCACATATATCTAAGTTGATATCACCAGCAATAATTACATGTTTTTTATAACAAGTTGTATTGAGAGCATGGGCTAAGGTGTTCAAATAATTGTCTACACATAAAAAGGATGGCGAACGGTATATTCCAAAAATGGTTATATCTGGACTAAGATTTATCTCCAAGCAATTACAATCTGCCAGTGAAGGTTCCGTAACAGTAGCATGCCATGAGTTCCAGATATAGGCGATAACGCCACCACTCTTGTTGATGAAAGTATTTGTTCGATAATCATTATAACCCCTTATTTGCGGTATAAGTGAGTTTTCATTAATCCAACACTCCGTCAAGATAATTACATCGAAACGAACCTTTAGTCTTGCCAAAGCCACCAAAAAATCGTCAAAGTTTTTTTGAATACTTCTTATGTTAAACGTTAGGATCTTAAAATTATGCATCGACTCCAACGATAATTTACATTTTTCTAGACTATCAAGTTCTTTACAATTAATTTTTATTATATTGTCTGTTTCTGTTAAAAAGTCCACGGTGAGTCTTGATGCTTACTATACGCAGCAGATACAATTCTTTGAAGTTTTGCACCTGGTAGTCCAGAGTTGGGGCGAGTTTTTGTGGATGCTTTGGATAAGTGGTAGAGAGTTATATTTGAGTGGTTTTTGTCGATTGATGACAGATTAATGTTCATATGTGTAGGTTTATATGTATTGTGTAAGTCGATGTCTGTTTGTGTATTTGTTTTAGTTGCATTGATTTGTTTCGTTTGCTTTGCATTTATCGTAACAATTTGTATGCGTTGGTAGGTAACATTTTTTTGTAGATCTATAATAATCACAGAAACAGTTAAAACGATACAAGGAAATATGATATTGGAATAATATGGTAAGTAGTATTTAAAAAGGATATGTTTTATACTATGTAGATGTATCCATGGGTGGGCCAATCTTGAGATCCAAGTCTTGTGCTGATAAGATTCTGATTCCCGGCTTATTATCATTTTCGCGGACGTAGATACCTCCATTCCGGACCCAGCAGTATCGGAACTTATGCATCGATGCACGGAGGCGAGCTTCTCGAAATAACAAACTATTTTGCTTAGTTAGTCGCTCGTTGATGTAAAGTTGTAGAGGTTTCTCGGAAACAATGTCTTCAGAAGTGAGATTGTGTCTTAATAATAGTATTGTCAATGCAAAAGATTTTTAAATATTTTATTTATTTATTTTCTTTCTTCACTTGTTTTAATTTCTATCATAACATTGACCGTTGTGAACTTCTTGATTGTGAATTAGAACAGTTTGGTATCACCAGCATAGCAATACAATGTTTACCAAAATGTGGGTGCAAAATTGTAGTGTTATTAAAGCGGGGTCCATAAGTCTAAGATGTCGCAGCGGATAGTTTGCGAAATTTATGACGTGTTATATTATAATTTAGTGCCGTGAACAAACCGTAAAGTGAGGCTTAAAAGATCAGCTCGGCGGCCGGTCGGCGCACATCAACCGACGGGGTGCCTTGCGCACTTAATATTTCTTACTAAAATGGGAAACGCAATAAAAATAATAAGTTCAAATTTACTTTTTCTGCATTCATTTTAGAATGTGATAAAATTATCAATTACGAGTAAATGATGAAAAACTAGAAGAAATACGGCGTCATACGGGTGCGGGCGGCGGGCGGGCACTCAAGCCACGAGCTCTCAGACCCGACTCTTTCCGCTGCTGCGAATTTATGAAATTTAAAAAGTTCCCGGCACCGGGGAAAAATGTGATTAAATATGTTTTGTTCAAGAGCAAGACATTAAAGCGATGTTAAGGGTGTGATAATGAGGGCGCAGATAAGCGTTTATTAGCCCGGCGGCTCGGGCCGGCCATCTCAATAATAGCACCGCTCGTAATGCTATCAGGGGAGAATTAAATCATTTTAACGTAGTTTGCGCCGAGACTCCTTTAAGAAAAAACTCCGCGATACCACGCTTATTTGGCTTTTAAATTGCCAGCTTTACGCTTCGCCGCGATGATTTGCGGGTCTCGCTTTTGTCTTTTCAAAGTAATAATGTTTTTTTCTGTTGATGAGTTGCGAAATTGTAAAGGTTCAATATGGCGAGTTTGGAGGCTCGTTTTTACAACGTCGAATTGTTTTGAACTATAATAAGAACTCATTTTGGTCGGTATTAGATGGATTATCGCATTGATAGTCACAAATCCATTTGTATCCGTGTAGATTATTCGTCACATATGTGCGGTAAGCTGAGTTTATTCTGCGAGCTAGGGGTGCGGGCGTTAAGTTGCGGGCTTAGCGCGCGGCCGCAGGTGCGACGCGCCGGCTTACCGCTCCTCGCCGCGCCGCGCCGGAGCTCGCCACAGCGCCGCGCTGATTTACGTCCTGCCGAACGTTAAACACTGAATGACAGCTCTAATTACGTTCATACATCATTGCTTTATTGTTTATTTTTATAAATGATCATTAACGCCCTTAACACAATCGGAGTTGAAGTTCTGTGGTCGATTTTGTGTGGTGAAAGAGATTGGCGGAAGCAGTCCTCTTTTCACATCTTTCAGAGCCCCATAATCATCCGATAACCCGTATAATCGTTTTCAGATTTGTTTTTATGTGATTCTTATTAATAGTCTGCTAGTATCCATAGAAGCAGCGTTATGACACTTGTTCATAGATGTAATTTTCTGCGGTTTTTACACTAGCACGACAAAACTAGCGAAATTCACGAAAACGGTACTGCTTGAAGTTATCTTTTGTCTTGACAGTACTCATACCACGGTGTATTTTTTTTTTTATGCAGTGAATGGCGAGACGAGCATGCCGTTCGCCTGATGGTAAGCGATGCGACCGCTTATGAACAGTAGCAAAACCACACAACACCTTGAATTACAAAGCAATGTTTGGCATTCCACTGCGCCCGCCATCCTGAGACATAAGATGTTAGTCTCAATATGTCCAGTAATTACTCTGGCTACAATGTCCTTCAATCCGAAATACAACAGTGAATTTAAACTGCTATTTGACGGGAGAAATAGACATTGCGGTGGTACCCACCCAGGCAGCCTCTCACATATGAGAGACCTACCACCAGTACATAGATAATAGATAATTATCGAGTGATAAATAGATAATTATCGAGTGTCTACACCGTACACTGCAGTAATGTCGGATGTAATTATATGTACAATTACTGGATGCAAATTGCGCTTGCAGTTTCAGAACATGATCGTGTAATGAGTTTGTAGGCTTACTATAATAATAATAATAATCAAGTTATTTGCATCGAAACAAACCGAATTGATTGAGTTGTTAAAAATAACGGAAAGATTTAGCAATTCAATCAATATGGATTTTGGTGTAGATAAATATGCGGTTATCCATGTGAAGCGAGGGGAGGTTGCGGTGTCTGATGACATACTAGTCTCAGAGACTGTAAGACTCAGATCCCTCTCCGTGACGGAAACCTACAAATATTTGGGTATGCCTGAGGCTCTAGGTATCATGGGTGCAGATGTAAAACGATCGTTGAAATAGCGTTTTTGTAGCCGCCTGACAAAAGTATTTAACAGTTTTTTGTCAGGTGGAAACAAGATTCGCGCTTTTAACGATTGGGTTATGCCTGTACTCATGTACTCATGTATTCTTAATGCTAAGGACTTGCATAATCGCGAAGTGTGCATTCTCAGGGATTATTTCCTTCACAGTGACGTGGATATGCATAGGGTTGTAGTTATAGTAGATAAAGGATTTAACTGTCGGGCATGCCACCGTCTAGGCGAGTCTATCAGGCATGTTATTTCCGGTTATTCGTATCTTGCTAACGGCGAGTATTTGCATAGACATAACCTAGTAGCCAAGATACACCAGCAAATTGCCCTTCGATATGGACTTGTGACTCCTGAAGTGCCATATTACCAGTATGTGCCCCAACCAGTTCTCGAAAATGGTCATGCAACGCTGTATTGGGTCGATCTATTATCACAGACAGGACTATTCTATCCAATAAGCCTGACATTGTGATAATAGATCGATTGGCGCGCCGGGCTATACTTGTTGACGTCACCATCCCGCATGACGATAACCTTGTCAAAGCTGAAAAAGATTTATTAATAACAATTTATTAAGCTGTTTCTATAGCATAATAAAACGAAAAAAACTATAACCAAATTCGTAGTGAATTATTCTATCGTGTCTGTTTGTAACTGGGTAATTGTGTGTGTGTGTGTATGTATGCGTGTGTGTTTTGTGAGTGTGTTCCTTTAAAATATAAATACAATTCTAATAAATAACTTAATAAAAAGTTAAAATGTTTTCCGTCTCAGCGTAATTCTTTTAAGTGAATATATGTTACATACCTTATTTATTTTATTGTACATGTGATTATTAGAAATCTTATAACTGCGTTTAGCTAGGGAAGTTTGGAATGCTATAGTATGACAAACATCATAGGCGCGTCGCTTTTTCAATACATTGTGGTCAAACTTTAAAGTAGCGTGCTTACGTAGGATAGATTGATGTATGTACAGTTGCCTTACTGTGAGTACTTGGCAATCTTTATTATTTATATAAGAGGTGTGTCGGATACCGAACTGGTTTAGATGTCAAAACTTTCAGTACTGCCCTTTGCGCACGCTCCAAAGGAAGAAGGACTATGTACCAGCTCATTCTATATCATCTATACTTATTATATTATATAAGCTGAATGTCCAATACCGCTTCCTTCTTACGATCCTTTATTGTATTTAGATAAATAGAGAAATGTTTCAGGGATTGTGGACTTTTAAAATAAGGAAACAGGAGCAAAATTGCTGTTAACAAAGTAAGTCTATTTTTTATGCAATTTTTTTTATGATGGCCTGGCATAATGGCCAATTAATAAAAATAATTGTTTGCGGAATATATCTGATCACGCGGGGGCAGGGCTGTAGCTAGAGTCGAATTTGAGGTAGAGCAGCATTGGTTACAGGTAGGGCGGAAGTAAAATTTTTATCATAATTGAACTGCTCCAAAGCACGGGCTCCTAAATCAATCACCATGTATATCACTGACCATGTGACTGGTCAGTGATGTGATGGTCAATACATTTTTTTTTATCTCAAATGATAAACAAACAATTCAGTTATAATAATTTATCTTAGTTTTTGGTATTTTTAAGGTGGGGCATTGGGATTTCAAGGTAGGGCATTGCCCCACAATGCCCCCCTCTAGCTACGGCCGTGCGCAGGGGAAAATGCGGACAAAAGCTAGTTATCAATTAGAACCATATTAGAACAGTTTCTTTGTTTAAGGTTTTTCCACTGCAGTCTATTACCTATTCCGGAAGTCCAAGAAATTATTGAAGTTCTAGCCGTTACGATACTTTCGATTCCTCTTACCCGTATCACATGACAATGTTAAAATAAGTGTTGTTTAAATAATTCTAAATTATTATTTTTTTATATTTAAATTTTTACCCATATCAAAGAGTGGATGGAAGAGTCGGTAGAAGTCGACCTCACCGAACCTACAACTCGGTGACACCCTAAACAAGCATCAGGTCAAAAGTACCCTGAACCGTCGAGAATGCATGAAGAGGTTGATGAAAGTGGATGTAGCAAAGGTAATATGCTCACAAAAGTAACATCAAAAAGAGTAAAGAAAATATATTTTCTCATGCTTCTTTTTTCGTGTCAGCCTGATGAGGTTAGAAACTTATATCAGTGGTTTTTAATCGAAATTATAACAGTCACTGTTTTCTGTTCGTTAAATAAATAAAAAAAAAAAGGACAAACCAGATAGTATTTATATAGTTTTTATAGTATTTATTTTTTTTTTTTTTTTTTAATTTATTATTATTACTTTAAGAGCATTTACTTATTTTTCTGCGCTTGGCGAGACAGTGTTGTCAAACTCCAGGAGTGGCTGAAAATCAGCGCTATTCGGACTACTGCACCGGCTAGCACAGGCTGAGCCACTTCCTTTTGTCTTAATGCTTTGTTTTTTGTATCATGATTATTTGTTTTGTAATTAGTATTAAGCAATAAATTGATTTTTATTTATTTATTTATTTTATAGTATACAGTTCTGCTGTGTTATACTCGTATTTTCATAAAGTTACATAAATAGAAGCTATTTTTTACAGTTCATATGTAAGTATCTATGTATGTGTTTCGAGTATGACCAGTATTAAAAAGTGGGCTGTCTTATGTTTAAAATTCGTTATAGTGATGATAAAAATTTTGAATTCGAGCACAGCAAAATTTGAGTTATAGGGAAGATCTCACCTGTATAATAATCACCTGTATTATTTTATTAATTCAGCAAAATCTAAAACTTATACACATACATACATACATACATAAACTCACGCCTTATTCCCAGAAGGGGTAGGCAGAGGTGCCAGGGCACCCACATTTCGCCTTGTATGTTCCGTCCCACAATGTGATAGGTGGCGAGCCTATCGCCATATCGGGCACAAATTCCTGACTCTGGGCTGATACTGAATAGAAAAATCCAATATCACTTTGCCCAACCCGGGATTCGAACCCGAGACCTCAGCTTTGTAACCGTACCGTAGTACAACTACGCCACCGAGGCAGTCTATCTAAAACTTATCTAGTTTACTATTCTTTGAAATAAAAATAATTTCAAGAATTTGATCAAGGCTTTTTTATATTGATTTTAACATCCCGATGTTTTGAAGACAATACAGCAGTACAACTTTCGTGGTCTCAAAAAATGTGCAAAAAGAGTATTTTCAATATGTAACAGTCGTGTAAATGTAAGAAACTATAATATAATCTAAAAAAATATGAAAGGATTAGAGCGGAGGGTTGCACACCGTGAACCGTCACTCCTCGCCGGGGATTAAGCCGCGGCCATAAACCACGTCGAGTGTAATTAGTGCTCTAAAATTTCAATTTGATTGGTGTAATTGCATCTCTTTACACGCCCGCCGCGGCACAGTTGTTATTAAGCGGTTTCAATTTAATATCATTTGCATAGACGTGACCTGCGCTGTGAGTTGTGACGCGGCTTTATGTTATTTTATTCCTGTACGGTTTTATAAGTTCTGTCAGCGCAACTTAAAATGTTGGTTTCATGTTCTGTACTTCTTATTTTCTGTGTATATCCTACAGTATTATTGCAAAAGTTATTTTTTTTAAATTAATATGTGCTGTATTTTAAGGATTTTTTTAACATAATAACTATTAGATTTTTACTTAGACTTAACTATTAAATATTATTTTTGCTTTGAATAATTTATTTAGATAAATAAGTCAAGTAAAAAATTAATGTTTATGTGTAATTGAAATAAAAGCGATACGTTCGTAAAAAATATAAATTAAATAAAACGCTATCTAAATGATAGCTCTGAATGTTAGTGTTGGAAAAATAATTATTATGTGTCAAATTAATTGCGAGAATAAACGCGGGGTCGTGTGGGCGACCGGCCGGGATGCCGGGGTGGCGGTACGGGGGCAGGGGTACGAGGGGTGCGGGGGGTGAACTCCCCTGTCACAGATACAAATCGCGCGGATTTACGCGCACTCCAGCCCCGTTGGAATTTATCTGACGCTTCTATTTACGTATCCTTTTATTTGTTTCGCTCCTATTAGTCCCGATAGAGAATTTTTATGTTTGCACGTCCCCGGCGCCCTCGTAAAGCGAGTTGTCAGCGCTTTACAGCGTCGATAACACAATTTTCACGCGAACGATATCCGTTTATCGGATTATATGGCAATATCTTAGCGTTTGAGTACAGTAAATATTGTTGTTTGTCGCGGAGCCCGGGCTAATTGCCCGCGTATACAGGTGCGCCGGCGTGTAATCCTTAGACCGATACTAGTAGTGCTAATGTATTGATCTTATCGCTTGATTAAGTAAGATGATATGTAGGTACTTTTTACCCTTAGTTGTAAACAATTTAAATTTCACTTTAATCGTTTTTACTTCACACTAAATCTTAACTCTTATCTAAAAGTCAAACTGTAATAGTAGTATACAGTTTTAATTCCTTTAAACTAAAACTTAACTAAACTAAACTACAAATAAAATACACGTTTAAAATAATATATGTAAACTTAAATATGTTTAAACCAACAGCAAACTCAAATAGCATAATAAATGTTAAAAAGCAGTAGTGATCGGCAGCGGGATTTATGTTCGGGGAGCATCGCAATCCGCCGGGCAAACATTTAAATTAATGTAATAAAGAGGCGTGAAATACACGGCTTTCGCGATTCAAGGGATTAGCGGAGCTGCCGTAGCGGGCTGCTACGCCGCTCGTAGACCCGCTACGTAATGCACCTCATTATCTCTTAAACCATAATGCTAAATGTTTTTAATGTACGTGAATTTTTTATTTTTTACTTTGTGATTTTTTTAGAACCTTCGTTTTGGAAAGTGAAATATATTTGTTTCATATGTATCCATACTGGATACGATGGTACACAGGCTTTGTTTAATGTTAAATTAAAATAGTGTAACTGCTAGACTCTCCATAAGGCAATGTCTGAAGTCCAAAAATCAGTAGAATTTCATTGAGATTCTGTTGACTCTTTTTGGAGGCTATTTCACTTATCCAGTTTGGCGTAGTGGCGTATACGTGCCTGGTTAAAAAAGAATTTAACTAGTTCAGTGAAAATATTTTTTTAGTCAAGCAACGTTAAAACCACCAGTTTGTCTTTTGGAGAAGTTTAGAAACGAACATCATATTTCACCTAGTTTTTGAACACATGGTATACCACATCACGGTTATGAGAGATCCTTCAAATAACTGAATTAGCGAACAGTCATTAGTAGCATTTGTACAAGTCTACAAGTCAAGTATCCAAGTGCAAGTGACTTGTACCGTAAACAATGTCGCCGAGAGCGTTTGTTCAACGATGACGTGGCAAGTTGCCGCCTCGCCTGCGCCGGCTCCCCACAATCAAATGTCAACAAGTACACCTCCACAGCTCACGCGTCATTTTGCTTCCATTACACTTGGCACGGTTAGCTGGCCTCTTACTGTATTTATGATTGTTGGAGAAATGTAACCTCCGTTGTGGTTGTTTTATAGATAACACTGGAGAGTAGAAAAAATGTACTAACTTCTAATTTTGATAATATACTTTTGTTTTCTAGCCTTGGTTACAGTACTTCAATTATACACTCGTGTCAGTCAACATCTCTTTTTATTTTTCAATCTTTATCTACATAACATTTTTCTTATTATTATTACAACAAGTATGTTTATTACATACATACATAAACTCACGTCCTTTTCCCAGCAGTGGTAGGCTGAGGAGCCAGGACATCCAACATTTCGCCATGTAAGTTCCGTCCCACGATGTGATAGATGGCGAAGCCTTTCGCCATATCGGGCACAAATTCCTGACTCTGGGCTGAAAATGAATAGGAAAATGCAATATCACGTTGCCCAACCCGGGATTCGAACCCGAGACCTCAACTTTGTAACCGTAGCCTAGTACAACTACGCCTCCAAGGCAGTCATTATGTTTATTATGGATTTATATTAACTTTTATGTTGGCCGAGCGACGTTCTGTTACATCCCTACCATAAATGTATTGATTGAAACCTCAGCAAAATTTTTATACATTGCGTTGGCTTTTGTAATATTCCACTGCAACAATTCTGAGCCAAAGTACACTCAATTTTTATTTAATTTTTGACAGTTATTTTTTGGTACTCGCTTCTCTAGCAACCACTATAATAAGGATTAGAAAGTCAGGACTTGTGTGCCAAATTTGTAACAGTTTAATTTTTCTAATTAAGCTGTTTCTTTTTGGATATCGTAGTTTTTTAAACAAAAAACGGATAGTCAGGATAGGTCGCCTTACAGTTCGCATGTCACTCTAGATGACCACTGAAGTGCAACTTAATGCCGAGTGGTCACTAAGTCCTAAGTGACATAGATGCGACGAGCAAACTCCTACATTATTTAATTTTGTTTCCTTGTTTTGGTAATATAATATATGTTTGTACGTCGTATTTTATGGCAATTAATGTGTTTTTTTTTATATACTACTGGTTATTATGATTGCGTTATAAAAAGTTTAGTTATATATAAATATATTTTTTGTTTTTAGTATCTCATAGAACTAATAATTTTGAAATAAAAGAAAACTAACAGTCTGGGAAAAAGGCGTGTGATTATTCAAGTATTTAAAAAACAACGGCTAGACAAATACACCTATTCAAGGTGCTTAATTATCCGTATCGGCCCGCATGAGCCGGTCAATGAGTAATCAGAATCGGCAAATTGCGTCGCGGAGAGCATAAATCGAGCCGCTGTCCTCCGGGCTTACCGTCCGCTAATCCTCACTGATAATGGGGTTAACACGTCTGCGCCACTTAAAACTGTTCCCGGCATTACCTATACCCCTTGTTTGTGTGTCGATTGGTATTTATCGCCGGTGTAAATCAGGTATACTCATTAGATATTATTTAGGTGTTTGTTTCGGGTATGGTTGGGTGGGTTTTTAAATTGAAAGTAAAATCTTGAGGTATACAGGTAATTTTTATTTATTTTTTTCAATATGATAATAGGTTTATGAGTAGCTATATTAAAATATAAAAGGCTTTTATTCATGTTGCAGAATTTTGTTTACGGCTTTTAGCGGTTTGAACTTAAAATAAAATAAATTTAATTAATGTCTTTATATTTTTATTCGCAACCTTTTATAACGTTAATTCAATGTGGTTTATAGTCGTAAATGCAGTACAGCCCAGATAGAGTACCTACGGGGGACATATTCTAACGTGTAATTTTCTATCAAACATAACTGGCTACAATTTGAAAAAATACAGTATAATTATTATTTATTAAATTAACAAATTGTTTATTTTTAGTAATATGCTGTTTGGTTTTGCTTCTGTTCATGAGCAGTCGTATCGCTCACCATCAAGCGAAAGGAATGCTCGTTTCGCCATTCATAGCAATAAAGAAAATGTACAACTTTAGTCAACACTTTACAATCACGTCACCAAATGTGACTTTTAAGATAACCTCAACAGAAACATCTGTGCGAAACTAAGTGCGTGACGAAAAGTCGCGCTCAGTTCGGTTATTACACAAGTTGGAGCATACACAACTATAGGTATACAGTGATAGCCGATCAAACAAAAAATATTTTATACATAACATTTTGTCTCAGAGTTAAAAGCAATAATATATAAATTATATTGTTAGTGTATTGATAAACTTCGAGGTAAGGACATAAGGTTTTGATATTTAGAAATTCTTAGAAATAATTATCCCTGTCAGATATTAAAAAATGTATTTCAGTCCTGCAAAGTTTAAAACAGAATAAAAGTGCAAAACACTTCCAAACACCAAACACAATCATGCAAATTCATTGAACAATATTACGCGACCAATCATCGTTATTAATTACATTCGCATACAAAATATTAGGCAATAAATTCCACATCAAAAGGAAAAACATACATCATATCGGTCTCATATGTTCCAAGGGTCGAATAAAACATTCCAATCACGTTGGCCCGCTTGTTTTACAAACCGATACAACGTGGATTCCGGTGACTTACGCTGAAAAAGCACGCGATTATACGCTTTATTGCAATACAAATAAAGTTCAAATGGCTAATCCTGTTGATCGTCCACTAGACATGACAATGCAATCAGCGGTGACCGGGCGGGATTTGGTTCATACATGAGCGGATTTGCAGGATGAATAAGTTTCGACCCCACAAAATAACAAAGAGGCCTTATTGCACGTAACGCGTTTTATGCGGCCGTTTGCAAAATGCTTTCCTTTCAAACGCCGCAATAATAAGCTCGGCCTTTCGTCACGATGGGGTTATGGATATTACAAAGAAAGTGATGGGTTTCCGAATGCAATATTTTTGGATCACACGTGAAAATTTTTATTAGTTTATTTTCCACGGATGTTGCTGAGGAAGAAAATGTTGTTGGTTTTGTTGATATTGTGATAATATCAATGTATGCGAATATAATTGTTTTGTAATCATTTGTTGTTTCTAATTTGGCTCGATTTTTTAATATGCCGTAGATATATTTTATGTTTCACTAATCCGTCATTTCATTTACCACCAATATTCTCATAAGCTTATACAAAAGTACGTAATCTTTCCATTGTTTAAACATGCAAATCCGTGCTCCATTGTACAAGTCCAATAAATACATTTGACAGATCGAAATGTTCAGCATTGGAAACGTTCTTAACGTGGTTAATAACCTTGGTTTTGTCGCGTGATTGTGCCGCGTAACAAGTTTATCGTCCATTCGTCTGAATTCGTACAGTGCGGACGATGGATGCTTGAAGCTGGGCGGGAGGCCGGACACCGGTCCCGGCCCGGACATAGAGATGAAAATGATGGTAAACCGCGACTTTGCTCTAGAATGGGCTTTTTGATTGCTTGCTTTGTGGAGTGGCGTTTGGCGGGGAGACGGGCGCGGCTGCGTTGCGGGCCGCAGATTAATGTCGCCGATCTAATATTCTGACAGGTGCGGTGAGAGCCGGCGCGCAGTCGCCACGCTCGCACACCAGCACATGAGCGCTCAGCGCACGCCACACGCCGCGCAACGTTGTGCCCTTTGACATGACGACTGTAATAAACAATGTTTTAACTAACGATAATCTATTTCACAAACTACAACAGTTTGTGTACAACTTATACTCTTTATAACACATTCTTGTAAAACGTAGATATTTTCTTGTTCTTATGTTGGTAGTGAGTCCTATATTAGTGAAAGTCGAATTAATTTTTAAGCAATAAATTGCTATAAATTCCTTTGATAATCGAAAAATCCTTTGAAATCAAAGGAAAATTATGCCACTTTTTTGCCTCTTGTAATTCACGTCGGGTACGCCTCCACTGTAACATTATGTTAGTAATTGAGAGTTAGTTACCCTAATACGATCGTGATTAGTATCACCGCGGGCAAAATTGACGAGTGCAGTGACAAAGCTATCGGAAGTCGCGCATTTTGTTTTGCTAGCGTGGATACGGCTGTGAATTCGGATAAATTATTTATGTATATATATATACACATATATCGACGTTTAGAGTTTTATCATTATCATGTATTATGCTAGTTATAAGTTTTCCTTAATAAATAAAATAAAAAAAGCTGCTTTTCCTCACTGTTGCAACATTCTGTACGTTTTTTTAGTAGTTCATTTTGATATATTATTTCACATTTGAATATATTATTTCAAAGTATCAATTGTTGGACTATTAAGAAATTTGTTTAAAAGCCTCAACGTTGCTTTTTCTTTCGTGAGCAATTGTATAAAACACGCGAAATTAAAAATATATTGTACAACATTACATTGTAAACAATTGAGATATAATTTTTCACCCCGGGCGATTTGTGTTCGTGTGATAGGTGATAACGCGTGTGACGTCACTGCCTGGACATACATACATAAATCACGCTCAAGGGAGATTTGCTTAGATGGCGCACACACGGGCTCGCCGGCCGAGAGACAAACTGTTACACCTTGTGGTAAAGCGCCATCTGTCTCATACCTGCAACTGTACTTAATATATTTTTATTCTCCAACGTTTACTAAATTAGCGAGGACTATGAGCTCCATTATCAATATAAAATTAAGGCTAATTTGTTTCAAGACAGTTATGTCCAAATTTTTGGACCATGAATGTTGTAAAATTCTACTTTTTATACAGCAATCGGGCGACGCTTTTTCATCAATTCTCTTAAGCTATTTACTGACTCAAGATTTCTACGAGGCGAAAAGCTAAACCTGTATTATAATGATTAAATAATGACGATCACTTACCATAAGGCAATATTCTTTATTGTAAAGTTTTTTTTTCGTAAATAATTACGATGGAAATATCATTGAGCAGTAATAAAACTTATGACTAAGCCAAAAAGCTAAGGTTAATAACGTTTCATACCTTCACGTTGCCAATAAATAACGTATTCGCGAGCTATGACAGCTGTTACTAATCGTCCGCGTCCCGCGCCTCCCTTCACCTCCTACCCTTTCCCCGCACGCCTCCACCCCGCCGGTATTAGTGGGAGTCGCGGCAAACTAAAATTTTCTCCGCGCGAAACTTTGCAAACACCATTACGTCAATCTGGCCGTTTTACAGATGTTATCCAGATATTAACCGGATCTCGACTCCCGTGCTATAGCTATGGTGGGTAGGAAATTATTTCTTATACTAATAGCAATGTAGGTGTGTATAATATGGACTGATGTGAGAGGAAGATGTTGTATACTTTTGGTGATCAAAGTTTTGTAAGAATTTTTCGGATTCCATTTTTGAAATTAATAGTCATTGGGTCTCGAAGTTAATCCTGTGATGTGTTTAAATCTTTTGATAATAGCATAGTAGAGATCATATAGAGAGTATTTACCTGTCATAACGAAAAAAGAGTGCTTAACTAAGCTAACATGATATCAAAAAGATCGATGAAATATAATTAAAATTATTTCACCAAACACAAGCAAATGCTTGCTAATAAGGAGATTCCATACCCTGGACACCTTGTGTAAACCTTTTCTATGCAATTGAAAAGAAAATACTAATTTTATTTTAATTATTTTTAAATTTGGAACTAAGTTTGAGTGATTAGCAACGAGTGTTAATAACAATGTTTATAATAACACCGGCGGGACGGATCGCTCGCCAGCTTTCAATTAGACGGGTGAGTTGGATCATTGAACGATTTAATTGGGGAGAAGCGGCAATATTCATTTATTGCTTGGAGAATTCGTCGCAACCGAATCTTACGCCGCTTTTGGAATGTCTAATGTTAAAGACTCATTACTTACGAGATGCGATTTAGTTTTATATATCATTTAGTTAAATCAAATGGTTATATTTAAAATATATATTTAAAACTGTTCAACTAGAATATACTGTATTTCCCATCGTGTACATCGTGGCACGTTAGAAGTAACCATAGAAAGCACCAAAATTTTAAAAAATACCAAATAAAATAGTACTTTAAGTTCCCTAGTTCTCTCTCTCTCTCTCTCTCTTCAGCCACAGGAAGTCCACAGCTAAACATAAGCTTCCCCCAAGGATCTCCACATCGACATGTTGGAACTTCAAAAAATGCATGTAGATCACTTGATCTGCATGCATTTTTTAATTATATATCGCCTTGGTATGTAAGTCCGTAAACCCGCATTAGGCCAGCGTGGTGGACTTTTTGGCCTAACCATTCTCAATCGTACTTTTAATTGTAGAGGAGGAACGTGCTCTGCAATCGGACGCATATGGACCGATACGGATTATATCGCCACGTTTAATATTAAATTATTAATCGCTCGACAAAATTAAAATTAGACGGTGTTTTTTTGTAATTAAATCTGTCAATCAATATCCAGGGTCGTAATGAATTTGAGTACAGTTCTATAAAGCCAATAAATTAGAATATCAACACATCGACCACCACAGAAACAACCAGTATGAGTAAAACTTTTATGCTGTAGAGTTTTTCACTTATCGGCTCAGTGAAAAACTAGCGTAATAAGTCAGCGGGCGGCCGGGCCCCATTTTCAATTCTTCGCGCGGCGCGCTCGTCAACATCTCACTTATTTACGACGCGGCCCGCCGCAGCTGCTAACCTTTACATATTGCCGACTTAAAAACTTATTATCACATTTGATATCTTTAAGAGTGCGTTTGTATTTTTTTTGTAATATACATTGAAACTGATGATGAATTGTTTTAGTGTTGTGAACAATATTAGAGAGGAAGAACTGGTGTTTTGGTTGTGATTGCTTAGTAGTGCGGTTGTAAAAATTATATCAAGAGAAAATTGACCACAAGTGAGATGGAATTTGTTGAAGTTAAAATTAAAATTGCGAGAACACCAATTTTGTCATAGTATATAATTTTCGATAAATTTACATGTATGTTAAGTTATATGTATTCTAAACAATGGAAAAATGTTTATTTAAAAAACGACAGCATAGGTACCATGGGCAACCTAGCCTTACAAATATTTTAGACACTGCTAAAGCTACGGTGTAGCTGTGTTTAAAATCAGCGTAGCCCGTAGCCGCGTAGACCGTAGCACCAGCTGCGTACAAATTGCTTACATCCGATAATGGCGCTTTCAATTCGCGAGGATTTGCACTTTTATACCTAAGAACTTACCCTTCTTTGTTTTAGTGTTGTAATGTCTTTAAAATATCTGAATAGGTACACACCCATTTGTATATTTAAACAAAATATTGGGCCTATTTCGTACCTATACATTATTGCATCTATTAGTACACACACGTGCATTCATAAAAATACCGATCAAACATTTATATATCATAAGTGATCAAGTCTAAACTCACATTCTTAGACTACGCCATTCGCTCCTAAAGGTTCTTTATAACATAAATAAACTCAAAAAACCTTGTTAATTTACACATACGAGCACAGAGGCCCGCATACACGTTGATACGGATAATCCGTGCGCGACATAACACAGATTGTATTACGGCAATAAGTCCGCCTCGGAGGCCGATAAACGGGGCTTAATCCCGGCGAGATGTTTTTTTCACACGTCCCCCGGCACGAGCAACCTCCGGGAAAACTAATATAAAAACCATCACGTTGTCAACTGAGGCTTGAAATGTATTTTTTATATAATTTACCGCGAGCTGATTGTGCGTCTGAGAGTCTCGCAGGGTGTTTGTTGCGCACCTGCTCACTTGCTTCGATTCGTTCATTTGAGCGAACTGGTTTAGCTTTGGAACGTCGAATCGTGCTTGTAACTCTGTTAGCTCGCGCGCCGCGCCCTTGTGCATACTACTGTTTTTTTTGTGAGTTGGGGTTTATTTTATAGACTTCAAGTTTTGATAGGAAAGAAGCTAAAAATTTTTAGAAAAGTAATTTATAAATTAATTTAAGAAAAAATATTACGATTTAATTGAAAAAATGTAAATGAAAATGTTGATTTATTGACTCATTGAATTGAAACTTAAGTAAGACAGATTCGCTACAAAGCATTTAACATGTAAATAAATTATCGTTCCTTTAGAAATAACAGGAGGCATACAAATAATCAACCCGATTTAGTTTGAAATTCATTTTAAATACGAACATAAATTGTCCTAAAAATTACAAAAATACACCTCATTACTAATTTAACAACAGGAGCATAAATCACGTACAAATGTATTTAGTGGTGATGAGTTGTGTAAACACCGAGGAAGGGAGCGGTGCGGGGCGGTGCGGGGCGGGGCGGTGAGCAGCGGACGTGACGGCGGGCGGCGGTCATGCACTAATTACGTCGTCACATGTCCGGCGCCGTGTCAGCCGCGCAAAACACGCTCCCGCCGCCTAGGGCATGCAGCCACCTGCAACTACAGCTTCACTTTATACTATTTACAATTACACGCATATCGCATGCTAAAAGGCTCCAAACTCCCTTATATTTTGTGTATTGTGGAAATAAATAAAAAAAAAATCATAATAACATCACATTTTTGTTCTTTTCTATCCCCAAGTTTTAAGATTGTGTTGAGTGCTAAGATCACCATTTGTAATTATTATTCATTATATGGTGTCTACGTAGATATAATTAGTAAAGAAGTAAATACAATTCTGATATCACTCATCTTTCCTAAAAAATAACTCTACGATAATCATTAAAGATTGAATATGGGCTACAGAGTGAGAAATAAAAAGATTAAATAATGTGTAGGAATTTTGGAATTACGGACATAAAGCTGCTAGTGAAAGCTAGTATTAAATTATTCAATCTATTTCACCGACAGTAATATTAATGGTTCGAGATAATAATGGTTCTATAATTACGCAATTCCTAATATAAGTAAACTAGACGTCTTACAGCCGCTGCCAATAAACAATCCCAATCCAAAATTTGCCGTTTTAGATTGACAGCTCAATATTTTTTCTGGTACTATATTGCCAATAATCAATCTCAGTAGTGACAAAACTATGGCAACATGGTAAATGACAAATCGAAAAGTAGAAAACAATCCAGATTGACTTCAATCTAATTTTTTCGATTGATCATTGGCATCGGCCGTTAATCATGGTATGCTGGAATCGAAATATTATATACAATGAACATTTAGTTTAAATAACCATATCACACACTTTCGTAGGTACATATATAACAACGCGTCTGAATCTTTTACAACACCTGTTCTTTTTCCAACTTCTATTATCAACCTATAAATAAAATATTCACTGTGACATTACAATAGAAAATTCTCCCTTCCCCGTACGAATTAGGTTTGCCAGTTGGTGACACATAATTAAACATAATTTTCATAATTGCGCATAAAATATGCAAGGGTATCACATCCCTAGGCGTGTAGTGTACACGCGCGCGGTCAGGGCCGGGTGTCCGAGCTGATGTGGCGACGCAAAAACCGGCTGCAGCCCTGCATCACTGCGCTGGTCGACCGCAAACTGTTCCCGACGGTCAACTGTTGTTTCAATTAATACTTCACATTACTCGCACGCACTGGTTAAATTGAAAAAGTCCACTCATTTTTGCGCAGCACAAATGATACACTGGGAACGCGTTCCCCCTTACATTATTATTAAGTACTGCCTTTTAAAAATGTTTTATAAAAAGACGTTTTACTGAATTTAATTTTGCACAACGGCAGTGATAACGTTCAACGAGGTAAAATTAAATGCACATAAAAAATATAAACAATTATGTTCGGCGCGGCCGGCGAGGGCAGATGGGGCGCGGAGCCGCAGACGGAGCGACGCGCGTCGCTTTGATTCTCACTTCAAATTGCATTACACTTGGCGTGAAACGAGCACCTCAAAGCCTTTTTCCTTTACCCGTTGGAACTGTGTCGTTTTTATTTGATGACACTTGTAGGTAATTACGGCCGGGGCTCGGCGCGCTATTTTTATATTCCGCAATGTTTTTTTCTGATGCTTTGAGAGCTCCGACTGACTCGAGTGCCGTCTCTACGTTTGTGCACCGGATATCTATTTAGCAGATAGGTTGTAATGAATAAAGTCTTCGAAGCATTTGTAGGTATTATTACCGTGTTTATATCGTACTTGTACACATTCACATTTGATTATGTTTGTCACTAATTGACAAAATAAAAGTGCACGTCGCGACGTAGAAAGTATTTATCTAACGTCCGTCGGAATTAATTTGTGACATCGTCGGCACGGATCCGTATCGGCGTGATTCAATTATGCCACTCGAGTCATGGTCGTTGAGGCGAGAGCATGGGGAAAAACGGCAAAAATGTCCCGGCATTAGATCGCGTTCACGATAAGTGGATGACTTCTCGCATGGTTTGATGTCAAAGAGCGGCCAGTGAGCCGCGAACTTGCCCGCCGCGGCTATGCATAAACCAATATACACGCCTTCATAATCAATACTATCTCAATATGTGATCCCATTTGAAAATAATTTGAATCCATTAAAATGTTCAACATCATTTAGATTCAGTCATTTTTTTATCTACCACCCGGTTCGGAAAGCTGTTTTCACTAGAGAAGAACGGGCAAGAAACTCTAGTGTTGCTCTTTTCAAAACCAGTTTACAATGTAGTGAATTATTACAAAAATTTACAAGTTGGTTTAAATCAGAGCAGTTTAATAATAATATGTTGAAAATTTACAGTAAATATTTTTGATATGAATATTATTATATTTCCATTTCAAGCATATATGGACTGCGGTCACTCAGAGGTCTAATTTAATTAATTATCACATTGTAATATTTGCCTACACATCAATAAATGTCAATAAACGCTTTCATAGTAGCATTTAAACTGGCTAAGTAACTTTTACTGATGCTAAGTAACAAATGAGTATAGAGGAGTCTATATAGACCAGTGTGTCGAGCTACCACATATGTAATTCTACTCTCGTTAACTTTTTTTTTAAATATCAAGTAAAGTAACTCGAATGCTCAGTTAAGCATATTGCTAAAGAAGCAAGGTAGAGGTTCCTTTTTTACTCCGATGACATTCTTAGTCATATAATGAAAAAGCCATAATATCATATACATATTATGATATTTTTAAATTAAATGGAGATAACATAACTTAAAAAGTACTTACAATGTTATATCTATACGTACATTGCACATTATAAAATATCTACTAAAATACCATGTTATTACCGGCCAATCTATAACTCCGCATTATTCTTAGGACGAACATATTATTAATATTCATATCTTTTAGTCGTCTGTACCTGTTCTCTTTTTCTTTTAATATTGAAGCCGATACCTCCAGGATGTCTCTCCTCTATTCCTCATGTCTAAAATACGTCAATACAAGTTATAAAAATATATGAAACAACTATGACGGTGACGGTGGAAAAAATCGTATGGAAATCTGCATACCATAGCGATTTGAAAGAAATGTCTATGGTATATGTCCGTCAACCCGCACTAGGCCAGCGTGGTATATGGCCTAACCACTCTCAATCGTACTCTCGAATGTAGAGGAGGCCCGTGCCCTGCAGTGAGACGTATATTGGGCTGATACAGTACAGTGCAATTGTATGGCAGTTCTGGCCGAGCCAGTTTGTATTGGTTAATGTGTGAAGTGACGCGCGCCGCTTTGATAATCACTGCTCATTGTCTGCGAAGCGATCACGATATTATATTATACGGGTCACTTGCTAAATTAGCCCACTAATTATATTATTATACTAATTACTAATTACCACCTTCTTCTACCTGTACTTGATATACATACATCAAGGATTTAGCTAGTAAAATTCAGGTTCGTCTGTCCCTGTTAAGTAATGAAATTGAATTTTAAAAAAATCTAAGCCGCTGTAAGGTATTTATTTTCATACTCAATAGTTTTTAACAGTATTTGAAATTAGTATTTATTGTTATCTAGTATTTTAAACATGTAATTCATATTGTTTAGATACCATTATCTACACCAGCCGATGCGGATTGAAACAAATCCTTTGGAAATTGGTCTCGCGCCTGCAATATGTCTCACGTCGATATTTTAAAGAACGCGAGCTCCACACGACATAAAAAAGATACGGGAGTTAGGACTTAGTAACCATTTGCTCAAATTGGCCTCGTTCGAGATAACAACAAGTTTTCGCACCCTCGCAACTAAATGTGCAATTCATACGTGTGTAAATCTATTTTTGCGTTTACAAAATGGCCCTTAGTACTTGGGAATAGGGTGTATATTTGTTCGAGTGAAGTTTTTTAGCATATGTCATTGCGGATGCTGAGGTGGTGTTATCAGATGGCGTTGGACAACGTGTGCGCCGCGTTCTTTATCGTTAGTGAAATTTTTATACGCGCCGGCAATATTTTGCAATTTCGACGACCTCATTTGAAACTTTTGCATATCATAATGTTATGTATGATACATTCATAGATGGGTACTATAATCGAGTATGATTTTAACAGCATTTATTTAAAATTATTCAGCAAAAAACAATTCATAAACTTGATATAATAATCTGACATAAGTCCTAAACTATAAAACATGTTTTTACTCATATTATATTACTTTCTATTCCAATATTATGCGAAAGCCAGGCAACTTCGTATTTAGTCATATCACATAAAGAAGTCCATTGCTTGAACATAAGGCTTCCCCAAGTATCAGATTTGACTACCAACTAAATAACCAGCCACTCACAAAGTAGCCTTTTTATTAAAAACCCATCCATCGAATACAAGGTAACTTATATTGTTTGCATGTGATTATACACTCGAGCGAACAAAAGAATACCACCTTCCCTCCGCATTCTTCAACATTATTGCATTCGCCGAAGATTTACGTCTCACACAAAACGCACTAACAAAATAGTTTCTAGTTTGTACACCTCGTTTCAAATGCACTGTAAATAACAAAAGGTTTTTAAATATTTACCTACATAAGGACGAACACAACAAGGACATGGCCTGTTACAGTTATAACATATTGTATAGCATTATACTTGAAAGATCTGTCTGTATCAGCCCATATACGTCCCACTGCAGGGCACGGGCCTACTCTACAATCGAGAATACGATTGAGAGTGGTTAGGCCATATAGTCCACCACGCTGGCCTAGTGCGGGTTGGCAGACTTGCATACCATAGAAATTCTTATGAATCGCTATGGTATGCAGGTTTCGTCACGATGTTTTCCTTCACCGTTTTAGTGCGTGATGATTGACTATAACACTGGTCAACACAAGTCTTGTTTCCTTTATTTTTTTTTCTGTTATTGGGTATTTCTATGGCCCTGAGTATGAAAAAAATACTGGAAGATTGCTAACAGCTTCAGTTTTTGAAATATAGAGTTTTATTATTTTGATAAAAAAGTACAGAAAATTAATAAATGATGTTAACAAAATTTATATTGAACACTATCAAATGATATTTTATACGATTTTCTTGAATGAACGACTTTAGGTAGATCACGTTGCAAACTCCAGCAGTAGTCTGCCATCATATGTGAGTCACACCGCCCCTGATACCGCTCTTCCATTGTTCGAAGATCCTGATGGAATCTTTCACCCTGCTGCTCACTAAAATCACCTAGATTTTGTGGAAATCGGTCTAAATGTGAGTGCAGGAAGTGGATTTTTATGCTCACGTTGCACCCTAACTCTTGCAAGTTCAATAGCATGGACTCAACAAGCTCGACGTGGTCGTCAGATTTCTTTTGCCTAGGAAATTACTCATAACCAAAACGAATGACTTCCAAGCTTTGGATTCGACTTCTGTCATTGATTTGACAAAATTAGGATCTTTCACGAGTTGCCTAATCTGTGGCCCATCAAAAAAACCAGCTTTTAATTTTTCTGTACTTAATCCTGGAAACTTGCGTGAAAGAAAATTGAAACAATCGCCACTTTTGTCAAGCGCCTTCACAAACTGTTTCATTATGCCGAGTTTACTATGAAGTGGTGGAAGTATGATGCGATCTCGGCTAACTAAAGGCATATTTATAACATTCTTTGTACCAACTTTTAGCTCTTCCCGCACTGGCCAAACTTTTTGTGACCAATGGTGTTGTTTGTCACGACTGTCCCAGAGACACATGAAACAAGGGAACTTCGTGTATCGTTACGAACATTACTGCATCTCTTTTTCCACTGGACCATAACCGTAGACATACTACACATTTCTAGCATACAATATGAGAAACCCATGGCTTGTCCTGATTACACAATTTTATTTTAAAGTATTGATGATACGCAGTTTTTACAAAGTCCGATATAGGTTTTCGATATTTTGCAAATACATATTCACCACAAATGTAGTAAAAAGAATCAGGATTAAGTACACAACACCTTCTTGACGAAGCCATATCGAAAACAACAACAAAATATATTTCAATGTCCAATAAAAAACGCAACTATAAGTAAAAATAGTAATGGAGGGTAGTTAGCTGTAACTCAAAAACAAAAGCTGTGAGAGAAAAACTGTTACCATATTTAAAAAATACGCGTTAGTTTGAGACAGAAACAAAAAAATAATTAAAGGAAACAAACGATTTTATTTTTTTTGTTGACCAGTGTAATCAATACTACTAATAATATACTTGAAAGATATAAGGCATAATATGTCCCTGTGGTTGTGCAACTAAATATTAATGATAGAATTGATATTTTCGTAATCGAACATGCAATATATGACAAGTGAGAATAGGCTATGCATTTACCAACAGGGGCAAACGCTTGCAAGCAGAAAATACATGCCTATCCCAAAAGAGAATATCAATACATATATATCCTAAAAACCGATGGAAATACTGTAAAAGCTAACATGCCAGGGAAAATTTGAAAAACGATATAAATCTTTTCAATTTTATAATAAATGCAATCACAATCGTAATATTATTTCAATTCTTTACGTATTTATTCAAAACACACCATTTATTTTCTGGAAAGCTGTAGTCACGCAGTATCAGGCAGATAAAGTCAGCGCTAAGCCCAGCGTACCCGTATCCTTCAAGATCCGTCGTCATTTGTCCAGCGAGAGACTTGTCCACACCTAGGGGATTTATTACTCAAAAATAGGCTACAGAATAAAAAATAATAATATGTAATTACCGAGGATTGTTTTAAAACACTATTATTAGTTGATGAAATCTCAGTCTATTTACAGAGAAAAATTAAATAGTAATGAATAATAATAGTGCTATTCGTTACAGTAAGTCGACTTGGTATCATATGACGGATTAGCAACTACCAAACGTTGAATTAGTCTCCTATTTACGTGAGGGTATACCATAGCGATTTATAAAAATTTCTATGGTATGTAAGTCCGCCAACCCGCACTAGGCCAGCGTGGTGGACTATATGGCCTAACCACTCTCAATCGTACTTTCGATTGTAGAGTAGGCCCGTGCCCTGCAGTGGGACGTAAATGGGCTGATACAATACAAAAAAAAAAAATTACGTGAGGGCCGTAGATAATTTGACGCCCTCCTATTAAACTGAGCTAGACGTTAAATCGCAAGACTACCATAGGCAGATACAGATTTGGATCCATAAAGTGATTATCAAAACGTTCACTTTTTTTATTTTATTTTTTTATTGCTGTGAATGGCGAGACGAGCATGCCGTTCGCCTGATGGGTAGCAATGCGACCGCTCATGTACAGAAGCAAAACCAAACAACACCTTGATTTACAAAGCAATGCTTGGCATTCCACTGCGCTTGCCATCCTGAGACATAAGATCCAATATGTCCAGTAGTTATTCTTGCTATAATGTCCTTCAATCCGAAACACAACAGTGCATTTAAACTGCTGTTTGACGGGAGAAATAGACATTGCGGTGGTACCCACCCAGGCAGCCTCTCACATATGAGAAACCTACCACCAGTATACAACCATTCCCCTTAACACATCATGTTAGATTTCCACTAAGCCAAAAGTAATCCATAAAAGTAAAAGGGTAAGTATACAGATATACAAACAATGTAATATTGCAATAAACGTGTTAACAGGACATCTCAAATGCGTTCATACTTTTATAACCCTCCCGTGCGCACGGCCCGCACCCCGCGCTCCCCGCGTCCCCCACTACGCCCTCTCATCTCACCTAACCCCGGCTTCGTATAACTGTCAACTTGTCAAACTATACTACGAGCCAAATCCCCACATTTCCATACGGCAATATTTTACGGCTCGCCAGAGAAAATAAATAACAACGATAATATAAATATGAGCATTTTCCGAACCTTTAAGTAGGGAAGAATTTACATATCAGTTGTTGACGGAAAAATCCTCGGCGTGAGTTAATACTGGCGCGGGGCGCAATATCAATAGTGAAGGTGAAGGAACGATACTCATGTTATTTTTACGGCTTTGTTTTCGTATGCCATTCCCTTGCGTTACTGTGAGTTGTACTATAAATGTAATGTCGTTTTTTAATACCAGGCGGTTGAAATCCTTAATTTTTACTTCATAGAAAGAACAGTCATATATCAACGAAAAGTATAAATGCAAATTTTGATAATATTCTCCAAAAAGTTTCCAGTTACCACACTAGTAACGCAATGTTATATTTGTGCCACTGGAAGATATCCCTCACTTGTAAATTTATAGGAATTCAATTGTATATTTTTCCTCATTGAATCTCAACTACATGACATGAAAAGTGTGAAATTACGCCTCGATGTTTTCCGCCGGAACCATGTATTTTTTTGTATTAAAACGAGCCTAGATGTTATACTTGTAATCAACATCAAAATAATATGAATTATTTTCTTTGTGAAAGGAATCTATCGCGCTTTATATAACATATAATTGTGTTATAATGTATCTGATTGTCTCAAGCTAGGTGAAATGATGATTTCGCAGGTCGCAGCAGTCGCAGGCAGATATATTACGCGATAATCTGCCAACAGGGTAAAGCGGCGCGATTTGTAGACGGAATATGTCCAGCAGTGGACCATTATTGACCTATGACGATGATGATAAATGTCTTTACTTTATTCATTATCTATAATTAAGAATTATTCATAAAAAAGGACTGTTTTACGTCTGTTATTGATATTTAAAACCATTATACCCAAAATATTCAGGCATGTTTAATTGGATTTGTAATAAAAGTCTATCAATTGAAGTAATACATTTCGTCGGGGCTCGTAAGGTGTGTACGTGCGTGTAATTGCGCTGTCTAGCCGCAAAGCCGCCGGTCGAGCGACGTTCGATTGTGGGTGATGGATGTAGCGGGCCATTTGTACCCACCCACGCCGACGATTTAGCCATCATACCCTCCACTCGTATATTACAAATGTCTAATTTTATTGCTTGTCAATGTTTATTAAATAATTTGATTTTAGTCTTTTAGAATATGTGATATTGTAACGAGTGGTTTTTTTTATGAGCGATGAGTTAAGCAACCTGTTTTAGTATGACGATGGTGCTGGCAGTTATATTAGAAAGAATATAATAAGTATTTTAATAAAGAACGGAGTTGTTGTGAAGCATGGAGTCGGTCGTAAATTACGCTGGGATTGTTCAAGAGTAAACTTTATGTTGTAGGGAGCCTTGTGTTAATATACATAATGTTGGAAAAAGATTATAGGAAATATGACTCGACAAGCGGCGTATTATTAGGAGTTTTTAAATACAATAAGAGAAAATAATTAGCTTGTGGTGGAGTCAGGTACATGTTGTAACGTGAAATTTTAAAAGAATTCAGCAAATAGTATAGACAAAACCAATTACAACATTGTTTGCTTCAACGTTCTTTCGAACCGACACGAATTCTAATATTTGTGCGGCATACAAATATTCTTTACCTGTGGGTCTGTTTCTGAATAGTAATTTTAAGACCTGTGCAATGCTATGTTTCTAATGTGGGTCAAGATTATGTGTAGCTGTTGGGTGTATAGATTCAGTAAATTATTTCGATAAGTAAAAGTAAAGTGTGTAAAAATGATTTATGTCTCGCAATCGTCTGGGGTATGTAAGGTTTAAAAAAAGACATATTTATTTTTATTAAAGACATGTACGTTTATTTTTCTACTATAAAAATGCTTAAACTATAACAATTAAATATATGTACGTTTATATTTCTACTATAAAAATGCTTACTACTAACTACACTAACTCTAGAGTAAATCAAAGTCAAGAATGCAAATAATTCATTGATATATAACTACATAACAAAACAAAATAAAATCAAAGGGGTGTTACCGTTTATATTCTGGGATTAATACAAAATAACAACACTAACATCTGCCGGTACAACGAACATACGACGACGGAGGAGAGAGAGAGAACAAATACTGCAAAATATGTCAACTATAGAACTGAGAGACCTGAGTACGACCTTGAACGAAATTAATAAAAGGACTCGCTATAAAACATACAACGAATGCTAGGCTTTTAACAACGCACAGTTTACGTATCACGTATGAATCAAATAAAACTAAACAAAAACAATATAACTGTAATCTGTAGAGCGTGTACCATCCAATAAAAAAATTAACATACCACAAAAAAAACCTATGTAAATAAAGTGCGAACGTTCAGCGGAGACTGTTTCTACAAAAAAATTAAAAATATATATAATGAAGTAGCAAATAAATGTCTTTGAATAGTGGGTTAACTTAACTTTAAGGTCATATCTTAAAATAACATAAAAATATAACTACTAATGGGAGATCCACCGCTGGGTCGAGCTCAGATGCAGGCGAACACGTCCAGCGGTTCAACGGAGCGGTGCTTACACAGAAGAATAATTATAGATGTACATAGACAGTCGGTACTCGGTACGCACCTGGGGAAAAAACAAAGCGTTAGTCACCACGTGCCTGCGTGCGTGAACAAGATTACTACGCCAAATTACATAAAATGATAAATGCAAATAGCGTTAAAGTATGCGTTTATTTACTCCGAATACAATAAAAATTTGAAGGTGGATAAAAGCCTACGCACACCGGGGCGGAATGGCAAAGGATTTTGCCACCAGCTAGTCGCTTACATGAAATATTCCGCCGGCCTACCACGGTATCACGTGATGCCACGCGGCGTCCCGCGGCATGGCGCCGGATGCCGAAGCATGCATCGACAACGCCTTCTGCCTTAAACACGATGACTGCCATGCCTAATACCGTATCCAATGTAATAAAATGTGTAGAGAGATAAACTGTTCTATATTTTTTTACAAAAACGCATTCGGACGGTAGGAAATCGTATAAGATTACCTCCAACTTGGACTGCCTCATCACACGGCGTGCCATGGCAAAACGTAGTGCGCCGCGGCTTACCGCCCTAGGATCCCTAGGCGCGCTAAGTTATGAAAATCATTATGCTTGAATAAAAGAACCGGCAGCGAGTCATATATTATGTGTAAAGTGAACACTCACCTTCTAGAAGGGCGTCGCCATCTTGTCCGACGGGTTTGGAAGAAAGTCCGTGTTGGTTGAAGGTCAGCAGCGACGGCGTCAAGAGAAGCTTCGATGTTCTAAGGCCACATGGTAACCTGCACGTGGCCTGCTTGCTGGCGTGGCTCGAACGATTGTATACACGGAGTGAAAGCGGGTGAAGAAGAAGAAGATAAGAAATAAAAGCGGCCGTGTCGGACATGGGCCGGTCCTAAAAGCAATAGAAAGCCAATCTTGAAACACGTAGCAAAAATAAAAAATCAAGTACAAACTAACCACAAGACACATTGCTAGTAAATAGTCTTACCGATTCCGAGACCAGCTCCTGCTTGTCCGACACGTAGGAAAAAAGGAACAGCGCTCAGTGCAGTGCCCTTATATAGTGACCCGAGCGTGCTCGGGTCAATTCGGCGGTTTCCGGGATTTACGTTTCAATAGACGCAGGCGCAGATAGATTAAGTAAAATAATATGCGCTAAGCTGATTGCAAGAAATGTATGCTGCAACATAAACAACTTTTTTTTATGTGAATACTGATGATGTATTGGTGTAGCTGCCATATAAAATTAATATCTAACAAGACTTGCATTATTTTCACACGGCCAGTGCATTGAATACACTTTTGTGCGATATTCCCATGACAATTCTACCCGCCATATGAAAATGTTAATTTCAGGGTTAAACACATAAATGGTTCATTTGGAGATTTAATTTCAACTAAATAATAAAATATTGTATTGTACGCATGCATTTCATATCATTGAAGAAAAACACAGATAGTTTTTTTTTTTTTTTTTTATTGCCTAGTAGGCAGACGAGCTAGCGGCCCGCCTGATGGTAAGCGGCTGCCGCTGCTCATGGACCTCCGTAGTGCCAGGGGACCAGCACAACAAAGTCGCTGCCTACCTCAAGGATAGTACTCTCCTTAAACCTCGTTTGAAGAAGGACAGGTCATAGCGCTGAGGAAACACCGATGCAGGGAGTTCATTCCAGAGCTTGCACGTACGTGGTAGAAAAGAACGCTGGAAACGTACCGTTCGGGAGCGGTACGCCTCCAGGTGGTGGGAATGAACTCTACTGCGGAAACGTGTGGTGCGATGGTACATAGGCGACGGTGGTACCATCTCAAACAACTCTTCGGAGCACTCCCCAAGTTTAGTTTGTGATTATATATTTTTATGTATCCTTCGTTTAAATTCTTTAAAAAAGTAAAAGAACGTGGTGCTTGGTGGCCTAACCAAGGAAGGGACCGATTGAAGAATGCCAAGGCATAATTCGTTGCTCTGTAATAATTGTGTATAGAGTTAATTGCACTAATTGTCGGGTGCATTAAATTCACATGATTGTGCCTTTGTGAAAAATAAATCTCACGGATCCAACGGAATGAGATGGATTTCAGTGAGGCAGTAATAGTAAAATTAAGCCACAACATTTGTGTACTAGTCTAAACTGACCATATTTTCCTAGCTTTGTAATGAATTTTTTCAACAATTGTTATTTTAGTAAACATCCAGCCTTAACTTTTGAATGCGGCCATATACAGGGTATATCAAGATTGCTACCGAAAGCGAAGCCGGGTGGTAATTTTAATGACTATAGACTTAAACACGATGCAAATATATATTTCGCAAAATAACGCGATTTGTTTTTATTTGTATTTTTTTTAAATAATATAATGCTTGAGTGGTAAATCCATAGATTTTGCTAAAATAATTATCTAAGTACTAGCTTACCATAGCCTCTTTACAAATTAAAGGATGTACATTATTACTTTAGCAAAATCTATGTATTAACCACCCGATTAGGAAAATAGGAAAAATTACAATAAAAATAACAAAATATTCATCGCGTTTTTTTGCATAAGTTTTAGTCACATTGTGTCACAAGTCACTAAAACTATTATTCATCAACGCTTTCGGGTACGCGTAGTTTAGTCTTCCACGCTGGCCTAATAAGGTTGGTGTACATACCTTTGAAATAGTATTAAGTATTATATGTTTTTCGTGGATATGAATCTCTCTCTCTCTTCTAAGCTATGTATCCCACATGGTGGTGGGGTCAGCTTTCTTCGTTTTTCTTTCCCACTTCGCTCTATCCCTGATGTCGTCTTCGGAAACCTGGCATTCTCCCATGTGCCTTCGCACTACATCCTTCCACCCCGTCTTCGGCCTGCCTCTGGTCTTTCGGCCGGTTAAGGTTTTCTGCAGTGCCAAGTTGCCTACGTAGTCCGGCGGCTGCCGTTTTACGTTGCCATACCATCGCAGTCTACTCTCCTGCATTTTATTGCCGATATCACGCATACCCAGGCTACCATACAAATACTCGTTGCGGATCTTGTCAAGCTTGGTCACGCCACACATCCACCTCAGCATTGTGGATATGAATAACAAAAGAGAAAAAAGACCTAGGTAGCCCGTGCTTCTGCAAACTCTGATGTAGAAAATACCGTACAAATAAACAAAGGCATATAAGCTGGGTGGTAGTTTTAGTGACTTTAGACACAATTCAACTAAATTTTGTGCAAAAATCTTTTCGACTTATCCTTCTTTATGTGGTGGTTTGGATTAATGTTGGAGTATCGTCCTGTTTATTACACTTTTGGCTTAATTTAAACCCTTCTTCTAGTGCGCAAATACCCGATGTTTTTGGCATTACTACAAAACCTCTTTGAATTAACCTAAAGTCATTGCATGGGACCCTAAGACTTTCCTGATGTTTCATTGTATTATAAATTAGGGTTATAACAGGGTTACAATTTCCTTCTAACCGAAACACAACAGTGCATTTACACTGCTGTTTGGTGGGAGAAATAGACATTGCGATGGTACCCATCCAGGCGGCCTCTCACTCGTGAGAGACCTACCACCAGTATATGTGTTGAACTACTGGATTAAGATAAAAAAAATGCATTGAATGGCGAGACGTGCCTTCTGTTCGCCTGATGGTCAACGATAAGACCGCTCATGAACAGTAAAAAACCAAGTAACACCTTGAATTATAAAGCAATACTTGGCATTCCACTGCGCTTGCCATCCTGAGACATAAGAAGTTAAGTATCAATATGTCTAGTAGTTATTCAAAACTACAAATTAAAATGACGTCAAAACATACGTTCACTCATCTATCCAATCCTGCTGCTACCGAACCAACTTTAGCTTGGTAACAGCTTAGAATAGCAATAAAAAAAAATTGTGCACTCAACAAAATAAAACATAATGATTCTTTGTGCGTGTTCCTCTATTTCTGCCGACGTGTCTACTTAATACGCTTTCTGTCACTTAGGCAGAAAGTCAAATCTATGACTTCCAGTTAAATAGTCCACTCGTTACCCAACTGAGCTATAGTCCACTTGACCCTAATAAATAACTAAACAAAAAATATATTTTATACTATACCTATGCAGTTGCAATATATATTTAGTTTGTTCGTGACTTCGTATTTTGGCTTGGTGCTACATGTCTCATTCACTTGGCTCAGCGTCCCTAAGGTTAGTTATTTCACGTAATCTAGATTGAGGCGAAGTTTTCTCAGCACTTCGGTTTCACGTAGCAATGGCGTGAGGGCGGGATGGGCTCTACTGGGCGGGGTTTGGGAGAAAAATGCACCGCCTAGCCGTCGCCACGCCCATCCTGTTCACTCACAACCATTTTACTTTTATAATACGCCAGAGTGGTGCGCGTGTGAGTTAATGCATACAGACGCCGACCTCTCCAAATGTACTTACCTCACATGTACACGGACGTGTGTGTACATTAACATATCTACCGAGCGTATCGCAGCGCCACCGCCTCATGTCCACCATTTATTACCAGCGAAACTAGCACTTTAAATTGTATACTTTATTACATGAATCTATATGAGTTCTAACAATGTAAATCAATAAAAACTTTGAATAAGTATTAGAATTAGGCGTTTTAGACATTGTGCAAATTTTGTGAGGGTACTTGGATTATAGTCCATTTTAAATGGTTTCAATGGCCCAATTTCAAATGGTGAACTATCAGGCTTTAATCCGCCAGTTTCGAATATAGTGTAGAAATGTTTACGTTACCAAATAACTTCTAAATTACTTAATATGTCATTGTTAAATAGAAAAATTCTATGCCGACGGCTTCCCGAAGCATGGAGGGATTCCGCAATTATATTAACGCACTAGTATAATACCCATCTTGGATTCGAACTTATTGTATTACATTGTGTACGCACTGGTAAATTAAAGCCCTGGTCTGTCGAAGCTACGCACAGCGTTGCGTTGCGCGGAATGCGGTGTCAAACTCGGTTTTGTATGAAAAACATTGACATTTACATGACGTTCCGCCGGAGTATGCTCAGCCAGCGTCTGCGGTAAGGGGTCAACCGGGTGACGGGTAGACTGGTCTTTGGTACTGTCACAGTATGCGTCGGTGTAGAGGGGCAAGTGTGGTGAAGTGCGGGGCGGATACACCGCACAACGTGCCGTCATTCTCATCATTTCGTCGCGGTAAGCGTACTTGCGTAATGGATTTATTTGAAGACAATATTTCTATCAATTTTCGTTTGGTTTAACTTTTGTTTAGGCTGTGGCGCGTCCATCGACTATGTACTGCCGCGCAGTACGTTGAATACAGTTCACGTGCGTTTCCAATGACAATGGCGCAATATAAAATCACGTAGGGATACAACTTTAAAACCTTGCGTTGGTAAAAAAAATACAGTTAAAAAGTAGAAATAATTAGAATGTAATAAGTATATGATTATAAAATGGAGTCAATTACATTTATTTTATTGTTATAAAAATGGCATACGGAACTGTATGTTAATTGTTCTAAGTACCTAGTACTTAAAATATAGCAACGGAATTAGTTCCCAACTGATCAGGGTACAATTGGAGTATAATTGGAGACGATTTATTAGTAAGTATCTATATAAATTCAGTCTTTATCCGTATTCGCAGGGCACTTTATCAGCCCATATACGTCTCACTGCAGAGCACCGGTCTCCTCTACAATCGAGAATACGATTGAGAGTGGTTAGGCCATACTATAGTCCACTGCGCTAGCTGGCCTTATCCTTATATGTGCATAGAAAGAAATACAAACAACAAACCCAATAAAAACATCAATCGTTTAAGTGCACCCGCTTTTTATATGAGTTGTGTATCAGCCCATATACATACATTCGATGCATAATGGTTGTATATTATCGTCGTAGTTATTTACAAAATCCACCTGCAAGATCTACAACAAGAGAACTATCGCCATTCGACACAATTAGCACCACTCTCCTAGCACCTAGAGAGTATCATGTTACGATATGGTGCAATCTTAAATATGTAGTTCCTCAATGTAGTATTAAGTTCTGTGTTTTCCCCGTTTTCCCATTCTCACTCCATCAGAACCACCTCTATGTATATTGTAATTTATGCTACTTACACCTATGCATATATATTTTGAGCTCTGTGTTATGAATTCTGTTAAATATTAAAATAAAATTATTATTGTAAAAATTGTCTATCAGTATTGTTCCAGGTTTTGCTTGTGAAAATTTTATAGGAAAATAATTTAACCGTTATGTAATTTACTTTTACCCAATTACGGTACGATCGATAACGATAACTTAAGAATGGATATCTAAATAAATCCAGTGAAATTTAATTTGATCGAACAATAAGTTGTTTAGGCGAAAAAAGATGTATACAGCAGACGCGTATTTCATTAGAATGATACGAACCACTTTTATCACATATCAATATTGCGTAAATCATCTCGTAAACATATAAACCCAGTCTTTTTAAAATGACGCACAAACATTTTTTTAAAGAAATTATATATATTTTCGAACATAAATGATTGTTATTTGTTGTCATGGAAATTCAAGAAAACTTCAATGTGAAATTGTCATAGTAAAGTTGGTTGTCAATGAAAAGTTCTGCTATTGGTCGACGGTTTTACGCACAGAGTAAAACCTATATGAACCACCTTTTTTCTTATGTGAACTACGTTGTATGACGTCACGACGTTGCCGCTTACCGCAGTGCCGCGCGTATCCTTCGACAGACCAGGCCTTAAGACAATTCTAACAGCTGCGAGTCGCGTCGGTCAGAAAAATAAACGTAAATATAACAAAATTCTGTGAAATGATAGCTGGCAGCCCTAAATTAATAATTAGAAAAAAATATTTTAAAAATGGAACATGTTTTTAAAATTAAATAGTTTTTAGTTGCAACCTCATTTTTGATTACATTTATAGTAAAACCTGCGTCTTGATTACCTTTTTATTTATATTTTTATTGTATTTGACAGTTGTCGAAAATATCTTGTCATATTATTTATAATCTATGATACTGTTATTAATAATTAATTTTAATATTATTTGTTAGGAGGTAGGTTGAAAAAATATGAGTTAGGGCATCAATTGTACGTAGCCGGGGTCCGTAGTATCCACGGCGGCGTAAGGATAATAATCCTATGGGATGATGGATCCTATACTTGAGTCGTCCAGTTATCTAGTTCCAGATTGGATAGATAGATTATTAGAAGACAGCAAGAATGAAGGTAAATATTTATCCTTTTACCATCACATTGTTAAATAGAAGCATTCCATACACCCCAATGTGAAGTTTATGCAAAAATTAATACATAAGTAATAAAATATATGTTTCAATAATGTTTTTTTCTTCATGACTAGGAATTAATAAAAAAAAGTACTCAAAATCGTTAAATTGTTTTTCTTTTTTCCCGGAGATTTTCCTTCTAATATACTAATGATGTAGTTCACATGATTTGAAATTACCCATAAGTAAAATAATAAATATAATTATTATAAACCTAAGCGTGTTAAAGATGCTTAGCGTAAGGCTTTACTAAGCTATAACACTTATAATTCATTTCATATTTATAAATAATTATAAATGTGGGAGATTTTATTTGGATTACGTAAAATCATAACTAAAACGAAATTAATGACGAACATATTTATTGCCTTGTAACCATGAGATTTTGTTTTTGCGCTGCCTATACTTGTGGGCCCCATTATTTATGGTATTAAATGAAATACATAAAATAAATAATTTGTAATGGTTAAATAATATAAAGATTAACTTTGTATCAATCTACCTCCATGGCTGAGGGTAAAATTTTACAATTATGCAGATATTACATATATATTTGCTAAATACAAGCATTTTTAGGAAAAATAATTTTAAATACAATTTTAGTCCAAATACTGCAATGACAGAATTAGTAGAAAACCCAAAAAAAACATAATAACACTTATAATTACTTAAAAATATTTAAGATAATATTAGAGTTTCATGGTATGCGACATATGACTGACCCTGACATTGTAAGTTTATTTTATTCGATAAATGCATTTAGTCATAACAAACGCAAAAGTATGATTGTACATGCAATATTTGAGTAGTTTTTAAACTACAATTAAGTGGTTTACCTAACAAGATCATTAACCAAATATAAGTAATTTAGCAGTGTAAAAACTGAGTGAAATGCAGACAAGATTTCGATGCGAAAACAATTTACACATACCTACATATGAGTGGCCTCATTTGTAATAAAGACTAATTGCCTATTTCATACGCTATTTCTACTACGGATATAACAAATTATACTAGAAATGGTGTGTACTATGTAACCCGTATAAGGCTGCGCCCAAGAAGTCAGCAGGGTGGCAGTGGCAGCGAGGGTAGGGGGACGCTAATGAGGCCAGCGGGAGAAGCCACCGCCGCTAGTTTTTCGATGACTTTGGGAATGTGCCCTGAAGTATACTGAGATAACCAATACAGGCCAAACACATACATATAGGCCAATTAGAAACACAATACACTTAAGTGTGAATTACTATAAGAAGTTTTCCACAATCGTGCAGTTTTGTTGCTATCTGTGTATGACAATATTATGCCCCTAGCAGTACACCCACCAACCCGAACATAATAGCAAACGTGTTACATTATATTGGTTTCATATACATTTGTTGCACTTTATTAAATTAAAGATTATTTTATTATACTTTGGTAGGTTGTGGCTATCCATCTTACACAGAAGTGTTAATTTCCTTTCATTTTGAATATGTCATATTTTCGGATACTTTTTGAACGCAGAGGGCATAAGGATTGCTGTGAAGCGAGAACCCATGGACCTATCAATGCCCATACACAAATATTTATGCGATCAAATAATATTTTGAGGTTAAAAAATTGTTTTTATGATACCCACGACACAAGACATGGTCAAGATCAAGAATTGTGTTGATATAAGTACCACGTGCATCAAATAACCGCGAGTGTATATTTGTACCATGATTACAGTATTACAACGTACACCTCCAACAGAAATGCTAGATAATTATGTTGCATACATATTTTATGATGAAGACGATGGCTGTTGATTTAATAGTTATAATAATTGTTATTTCAATAATTCATGGTACACTTTATTTCCTTTCTTATGTCATGGACATTGAAGAGTTCATCTTGGGATGAATTCTTGTAAAAAAAGAGAAAAGATTAAAAAAAATCCAATGAACCTATATTTCTCACGGTAGGACAGGTCTCTTATAAACTACACTCTAATGCAGGTTATTGCACTTCGCATTACACATAAATTCTCCCAAAGAATATTGTATTTTCCTCGCATCAAACAAATAAATAAAGTATAATTTCTTATTAATTTCAGTGTCTGCCAACGACCCGTCATGGCCAATCAAGACTCTAGGCATGACTACAAGAAAGATGGTGTGGAACCTCTGCGGCTCCCTGGGCGTGCACAGCAAAGGCATCCCGGGCCAGGTGTGCAGGCTGGTGGAACTATACCTGGTCACCAGGTTCACCACCATGTCCGTGGCTGAGACTAGTAAGTATTTCTTAAATATCTGATTACAACTGACGGAAGAAAACGAAGGAAAGATGGAAGAAAAGAAGGGAGGCCTTTGACCTGCAGATGGGAAGTAAAGGATAGAAGTAAAAAAGGCTACCTTTTTATTGATATACAATGCTTCGGTTCTAACCTCATAGCCTTTATTGTAATTCCTCTAAACCAGAATTGGCAATGCTTGTCTGGGAAAATTCTATTAGGCCGTATGTAGCTTAGAAGTGTTGAATCTGGATACATTTAGTCGGAAACTTTCATAGTATATTACTTATACGAGTATACACGTTTACGTGTTTTTAACTTATATTCCTATTTATTATAAAATATTAAGTTAATTTACGTTTTTTTTTTATTAATAATGCGTCAGTGACCTTTGAATGTTATGATGTCAGGGAAAATATAAAGCCTATAATTTAAAAAAAAACTATAAGTTATTGGAAAATTCTCAGTATAAGATATAAAACAATATACATATGACGAAGTTAACCAAATGCTGGCCACCATCCATTAGATGGATAATCCATCGCGGTCCTCCTTTTTCGCAAGGTACTTTATATTATATGTGATCAGCAATCGAATACAAATCCTGTCGTTCCTGAGGCAACAATAATAGTTATCGGTTAACAGAACGCGTGATATAAGCACAAACGACAGTTAGGAACTAGCTTCGTTATAGTCTTCCCGGCCGTATACATGTTGTCTAACACTAAACTACAGTTACTACGAAATATGCAGTAGTATGCAGTAAGTTCATATACTGCATATCATTCTGATCATGAAATATGTAAATAGATGTCTTTATGGAAAATCTGTGTATGTGTACTATATGGGATAACCACTGTCAATCGTATTCTCGATTGTATAGGAGGCCCGTGCCCTACAGTTGGATGTCCGGACAAAGGGACGACGGGCTGATAAAAATGGAAAATCGTTTTTTCGGTAGTCGCGAAATTGTAAAGTATGAATCGATTTCGGACAGTACATTCGCTATTTATAAGTCGTGGAATGGAAATAAGTCAGTCATGCTTAAGTCAAATTAAAACTTGTATTTTACGGCCCCAGATCCCAAAAACGATGATCTTACTTAGGTCATTTCGGCTTCTACATATTGATTAAGCATTTTACTTTTATAATTGTATTATAAGAAAACGTTTTATATTGTGTTAGTACTATAAATAACAATACTACTACGTATGCCCTTTTATTTCAGCTACAGTAAATCCACTGATGAATATTATTACGAGGGCGTCCCCACAGTGACTTTTTAGAAGTGGCCTGAATCCAGCGACTGCTTGCAATTCTTTTTGGATTCTCGAACTAATATAAACTCACTTTTTGTCAGCGATGGCAGAGTGGGACGAGTTCAAGCACTCGCTGGTGGCCGGCATGCCGCTGCTGATCGCCTCGGCCATTCAGATCTTGGGGAAGATGTCGTCCATGGCGGACTATGTGCGGCCCAGCACGGTCCAGAGGTTACTCAAGATAAAAGGCATGTCGTTCACCATAAAGGAGATCACTACGTCAGAGTTTGAATTCTTTAAAACTTTGAGTGAGTATTTTTATGAGCTGTTAAGTTAGACAGACATATGTAATGTCTCGTGATTAGAACTCACGATGCAACGTCTCAGTGGCTGTCTCTTGCTACGCATACTTCGAGGAACAAACGTATTTTGGGGTATTCTAAAGAGAACAATACTTATGATCCCTTCTCAAAAACATCTTCACAACCAATGTTACTCATATTATATAATACTATTCATTTCATAAATTATAAATACAATTTTATGGCATTCTAAATTGCGAGGACATCATTATGGTCTAAGATCCCGCCATACATCGACCTTCACCGAGATGTTTATTTGATGAAACGTATTTTATATGCAATTTAATATGTCAATAAATATATTGTATAGGGGTTGCCTAGCAAATTTCAGTCCAGAATACGATTAATTAATAATTAAAAAAAAAAATTTTTAAACATTTCACCTGTTTGATTATTAAACAAATTCTATACCAATCGAAAGTATGAAGCCCATAGAATATGCAAACGTTAGGTTGCCTATTTTTTTCCGGTCACAACCCTCAGGTTGCCAGGTATAAACTGGTAAATCGCTACTAGCATTTTGCACCGATCTGATTATTGAATGGAAATTAAATGAAAATAAAGATCATTTTATTACGAACACGGTGGTATAGGGTTGCCTGCGAAAAACCAGTCCCGAATTGCGGTTGTCGAACTTAGAAAAGTGAAATATTGCTCCGAGTGACCATCCCATGCGATAGAAGAGGACACAGCATAGCAGCTGTTCGAAGTCCGCTCATAAAGAAAGAGGGTGCGCATGCTATTTATTCTTGAGAATGAAAAGGACAGCGATAGACTCGTATATTTTTTTTTATTTAAAAAAAAAAATAGTCAGATTCCGAGTCATTTCTTTTGGATTATTGTTACCAAATGGTCGTTTTCCCAATAATCAACCAGAAACCGCACCAGAGCCAACAGTTTTTAAAAATGTCATCATCAAAATTAATTAAATCATCATCCGAATCACACAAAAAACACTTTTTCGCGATTTTTTTAACAATAAATAGTAGCACGTTTTTTCAATTGCAACTATAATCACAATCTACTCCAAAATGATGCACAGCATATACGAGTCTATCGCTGTCCCTTTCATTTTCAACAATAAATAGCATGCGCACCTTCTTTCTTTAAATGGGCGGACTTCGAACAGCTGCTATGCTGTGTCCTCTTCTATTGCATGGGATGGTCACTCGGAGCAATATTTCACTTTTCTAAATTCGACAACCGCAATTCGGGACTGATTTTTCGCAGGCAACCCTATACCACCGTGTTCGTAATAAAATGATCTTTATTTTCATTTAATTTTCATTCAATAATCAGATCGGTGCAAAATGCTAGAAGCGATTTACCTGTTTATACCTGGCAGCCTGAGGGTTGTGACCGGAAAAAAATAGGCAACCTAACGTTTACATATTCTATGGGTTTCATACTTTCGATTGGTATAGAATTTGTTTAATAATCAAACAGGTGAAATGTGTAAAAAAATTTTTTTTTTTTTGATATTTAATTAATCGTATTCTGGACTGAAATTTGCAAGGCAACCCATATACAATATATTTATTGACATATTAAATTGCATATAAAATACGTTTCATCAAATAAACATCTCGGTGAAGGTCGATGTATGGCGGGATCCTATACTATTATGTACCTTAAACTGCATATATGTATGTGTAGTTTCCAGACAAATACGATTATATTATCGGCCATCGATTTGTAAACAGATAAACGATGACCAATTTCCAGCCGATGTAAATATTATTTCGTTTAATAGTTGTTTCATAAACAAGCTAGGTTTAGCTTCTCTTTAAAGTAAAAACGAATGTGAAAAAATGAAATAAATACATTTACCAGAATCATAGCTTGTAGTACTTACGGTCCGTTACTCGGCCTTCTCCGCGGATTAAAAGCGTGTAAATACATACCTATGCACGTATATATTAAAGATTTTCGCCTGCCGCTGTGGACCAGCGTGGACTCGGCAGAGTTGCTGGCTTTGGAACTGGGCATGCCGCAGGAGATGATGCCCGGGGTGTCCATCATCGTCGACCTGGCCGAGTTCAACCGCTACAAGATCGAGAAGGATCTAGTCACCACGGCCTCCAGTTATGCTGAAAACCTCGGTAGGTAGTAGCTACTTTTATGATAGAAATTTGGGGCACCTAGGCCCGGCGAAAGCGGTTAGCCTGATGGCGACTAAAGCCGCCCATGAACATCTGTAATATATGTCTGTAGCGAGCTGTGGGTCTCTTAAAAGGAAAAGGTAAAATAAAATAAAAAAGGACATAAGGAGGAAAAGGGTATTGAGTCATCGAAGATATCACTTACGAAACAAACAGTACAACCTACGCTTCACGTCGATTGTCCATGTGATAGTGGCACCTTACCGGTCCAGCGGTAAGGTCTATTTTAGAATGTACCTTTTGGCAGATTCATTCCAATAGAACGATACGTCACTAACGTTAGGCAACAGAATATAGTCTAGGGGAGTTGTAAAGACCTTGCATTAATTATAGAATGTATTCTTGTGTGAAACTCCTATGGTCATTAGGTCATTAATTAGCTGCTAATTAATTCAGTCAGGTGATGCGTAACATTCGTGCATTTCAATAGACGTTTGTATTGGCAACAACAAAAGGCAACTGAGTATTGGTTTAAGTTAGACGATAATGGTAATACAAACATACACCTTAACTATAGAACCCAATTTGAATGCCATTTTGTGCTGCGTACAATTCTCAATTTGGGATTGTCCAACAACTGCAGCTGAGTGTTGTGGGTTTAAGATCTTGCCTAATCTTGCAAGAATTTAATACCTAGTAGTGGGACGTATGTGGATTGGAAGAACTCGCATTAATTCGACATTGAGGCTGATAACACATTTTGGTATAACTAATTTATTGTTTTTGAATGCTGCTATTTTTATAGCGTTTCTGAGGGCCAAAGCTTAGCAGTATCTAGTCGCTTTGCTGAGTAATATTTAAGGGTGCTTGTGTTAAATATTTTTGGATACATCTTGTTAAGTGGTCTATGATGGTTGCAAGGGAGGAGTTACATGCGCACGCTGGACTTGTGCGCGGGCTCGGTGGTGGCGGCCGCGCGTCACCTCAACTTCCAAGGGCCGGACCCTGCGCTGAGGCTGTCCTCGCTCATCCGCGTGCCCTGCCTCTACCTCACTTGTGTCTCCAACCTCATCCTGCACCACATCCAGGATGACCACACTGAACCCCTCATACTCAAGAAACGTAAGATATTCACTGATTAGCCTCAAAAAAACGTGTAACACGATCACAATATTAATATCCATAAATTGTGTACGCGCTTTGTATACAAATTTTGAGACATAAGTAAATTCGGCACCATTTTTATTGCAGTTCAAGTTTTAGTTCAATGAGATTGCTCGTGTTTGCAATAATACAGTATTTTAGCAATACACGATATTGTCCTGAAGTAATTGTTTAATGCGCATTATCAATGGTATGAGCGGCAGCAGATTTGGTGTAATGTTTTAAGCTACACCGAATCTTCATATATTTTTGTACACTTCAAATGTATATTTCTGGTTAGTGCAATTATTGTGTATAATATATACATTTGATGGGGTCGATTGTGTATATAATTTATTATATCGATCTCCGTGACTTGATGCAATTGTATGCACTAAAACTTCCTTTACTTTTGCTCCCTTTTGTACATACTGTATAAAAGTGTGTATTTTGAACCAAGTGATATCCGCGAGGTCACATAAAGTTGCACACAGAAAGTCGTCACGCGTTTGCGTTCTGCATTAATTGTGGTATATTTATACAAAGCCATAATAGGCTTTCTGATCGCCTCGATCGACCAACCGATCAGAACATAGAACGCGAATGTCGAACGGTTGAATGCGTGACCGCTTTCTGTGATGTCAGTCCCTTATTGTATTCACTGAATACGGCATACTTCGCGAACCTAAAGTTATTCGCACTATTTCATACTGATAATTTCCGGTTGATTATAAACTCCAGTTTAATTTGTTCATTTTTTGAGGGATTAGATTGTGTCTAGAACTCTTATTATCGTTTGTTCTGCGAACATCTAGAATTCTATTTAGTAGATAAGCATTCATATTGTTGTAGTATTAGTCCTGTTCAGATACTTAATAGTATTGTTTTTTTTTTTCTGACATCCTATATTGAATAAGTAATCTAAGGTTGGAATAATATCTCATTTTCTCAACCAATCCGCATGCTTACTATATTTAAGATTTTGCCTTATTACCTAAACGACAGTGTTAGTTAGCATTGTTTCTTTAATTGCTTTGCAAGTGAGATGTAAAATTGGTATGATTTAATCATTTATCAAAAATAGCATACTGTGTATTTTTTAGATTTAAGCTTCATTAAATCTTTATTTTTGTGTTAAAATGTGTGTTATTTTCCTTTTACGGGCTACAAATTATTTACATATATAAGTAAATACAACCAACAGTTGGGATACATAGTATTGACCCCACATTAAGATCAAATAAGTCTTGTGTCGTTGCTATCAGAAAGTACGAGAGACTTTTCAGTCTCACTAACACCTACACCCAAATACTTGTGGGTCTCACAAACAATGTCTCGGTGCGGGAATCAAACTCCTAGCATCTTGTTTCACAGTCGGCGTCTAACCAACTGCTTATCTATCTTCATTCATGAATGCTGTGAGGCTCGCCTATTATTGCATTGTTGTACAGTTGCACTATCGCACAAACTTCCTTTAGTTATGGATATAATAGCGACCAGTACTAATGTCAGGTTATGCACACCTGTTTGTGATTGACAGCGCCGATATTAACTAACAGGTATGCCAACAGCTTTTATTCAGATAGGCTAGGATAGAATAAGTACAACTAAATTTGAAATATGCTTTAACACGCAAAAATATGCTTTAAATGCAATAAAGACGAAAATATAACGTTTTATATTTTAATTTAGACATAATTTGTTTATAAAAGTTTTAAATACTTTTGCCTATTCTTTACTATTTCGATTATTTTATTCTTTTTCTAAAATATTGAATAGTGATTGAACTAAGTGTGATTAAGTGAGAAAGATAATTGCTTCTTATGTACATAACATTTGTGGAACGTTTTCAGTAAATCTACTCTTTGGTTCAATATGTGTAATCTATACGTAACGTATATGAATATATCTTATAATATATATGAATATTGAATCATAATATACAACCTCATAATATACAGCCCTTGCAGGCTATCTATAAAATACTCAAAGGAATGGGATGAAAAGTTTACGTTGAGTTTAAATATTAAATTAATTATCACGCTAACGCCCGAATACTGCAACGCCATTCAAATAATAAGTTGCTCTTAACAGCGCACGGCCGACTTAGCCAGTACATTTAATGGGGATTAACGTAGTTAAGCGCCATTTATATTTAAGCGTTCCAGTATTTGGGCGGTTCCTATGTTTCTAAAGAAAACCGGATTCAAAATGTATCCGCACTCAGGGGAAGCCGGGCCGGATCGCTAGTTAAACATAATCCGAAAAAAAATAATTATTCATAAATCAATAACTAATAAGAATTCATACCTATGAAAAACCATAAACGTGAAAAGAAACAAGTTTTGAACGTAACTATTTAAAATTCACCACATTTTGATGTAGTTCATATTATCGTGTGTGAGATGAGATCGCAGGTCGTGCGGTGGCGTCTACAGAGCCGCGAAGCTGTTTCAAACGATATTAAAGCCGGGCGAACACACCGCGCTCTTTGACCGGCCACGCGGCATAAATTGATGCGCTTGGATCACCAAACATAAGTTTAATATCGATGATTAATATTGCAATATAGCGCGCTTGCAATAATGTTGGGGTTACTCATTTTGTCTTGTTTGTTGAACTTGTGTATTATTTGTATTTTTAGACTAGGGAATGGTCCAGCATCGCCCGGGTTTTAATGTCCAGTCCAGATGAGTAACATATTACTTCACGTACTGTTTATTTATGTTTAAATAAACTCAAAATGACTGCCGTTTTTTGGACTGATTTTCCCGTCCTATTATATAGTTACCGCCCTGTCTCTTTCTGTTCCATGACTCAATGCATGTAAACCTGTCCACTACACTTTGATGTGGTAAAGCCCCACAGTTGTCAGTCACGACCGGCGGTACCAGTGCTTCACAGAATACCGACGTAAAGCGTTTGTTGTGGCGTTCATTCGGTGAGTGTGATTGCCGGATGAAAATGAAAATACTATATTGAATCTTTGTAATATATATTATATAGATTCAGTCAGTTTTATTTCTCTACCACCCGGTTGTCAAGGCTCTATTTGCTTCAAATTGGTTTACTCTGAGATCCGGCACCCAAGAGAAAATAAACACTATGCCGGCACCAGACTCGTCGAAACAGGTATATTTCTTTCGCATAGCACTTTCAATTTACTGCAGAGTGGCGCTACCTTATACCTAAAATTGGGTAAACGGTTTCTACAATTCTAACTTTTCCAAAAATATGTAAAAGAACCCTTGCAAGGAAATTTAGTAATCCTACTAATAAAGAACACAAGAAAGGCGGATAGAATTTAATTAAACAGCAATAGGTGGGGAGACAGTCGACCGCGCTCCACCACCGCGCCGCAAGTAATCCGCAAAATGTTAACAAGTTATAAAAATTATGAATTAACGTCGACGTGACGAGGGTCCGGCGGGACGCGCGGGGGGAGGGTGGGGGGAGACCGCAACAATAGATGCTGCTTTAGGGCGCCCAATAAAAACTTGACAAATGGCGTTTCATAATCGCATCGCATTCCAAGCTTCGTCAACGGGACTCGGGATCATCCCCCCACCGAAAATATGTCTCCTGAACAGAAATTACCTTGGGTGATGCTCGTTTCTACCACTTGTCACTGCCACGTTCACAAAGAAGTCAGCAGTATAATGTCGAATGAAAAAGCTGGACAAAATACGTGATTTAAGACAAGAGCTATTGGGGCATGCTGGGTGTTATTTGCGCATTGAAACGAGTGTTGGTACAAGTGCGTTTAGCCCACATTGTCTCGGACACTTGAGTGGGAACGAGGATGTAAGCTCTTCACGTAGTTAACTGTAATGGTAACGGGCGTCGGGACACTAATTCCATACATAGCAATAGCTAGTTTAATGAAACGTTTTCTTTAACAACAACGTTGTGCAACGGAACTGTAATTTAACACTATGAATGTTCATACATGCTTATTCTTTCTTTATATAACAGCTGAATATGGTGAGTGGTAGTAGGATGATTATTTATAAATAAGTCATATTATAACTATTAAGAAATGTGATGATTTTTACTGAATTTAATTTTATCACTTTTAATTAATTATTCGAACAATCGTTTTTCTTAAATTGATGTTACTAGCAATATTAATCGAACATATATGTTTATAATTCTAGTAAGAGGTATTTATTTTGAATGCATAAAGGACAAAACTTATTTTTCAGGCTTGATATTTTCATACTTTTTTAAATTTATTTAACTCACGTGAATTGTCTTGTATATTAATTAAATAGTTTATGTAAAATGTATGTATTTTAATATGGAATCATGGGCATTTTAAATAAGATTAACCATCCATCCCGTTCACCATAATGAAATTTAATTTAAAATTTAAAATATATCAAAAATAAGAAAAACACTAGCAGGAATTATTAGTATGATAAAAGATGTTTTTTAACCAATCTCACAAAATTATAATGCATAAGTAAAATTGCATACCCTGATTTTCTATTCCGCAGTATTCCACACATCGTAGTCAAATTACCTTACCTACCGAATTACCTTATCCAATTACCTTCTCTTGCATTACATAGCATCGCTACCTAACTAATTATTTCTCATTATATAATTAGCTATAATACTTTGTCAAATACAGCGACTGTACCGTCGATATGAGCAATGCCTCTTGTAATTAACGTATGTTGTGCTTCAAATAATGTATAGGGTCAGATTATTCTCACATAAAACTGTTGGGAGGTCGTAAACTAAGTCTCGCCACTATTATTACGTTCTAGTAAAGAATGCTTGGTAATAAGGGCGCGGTGTTAGTCGCCAAAATATTGTGTGCAGTGAGGCACCCTACACACCACACTGATTCTCCCCGCGATGTTATTAAAAATAATTTCTCATTTTTAGTACAACTTCTTTGTTGTAGTGGCAGATAATAAATTGTTGCTTTTATTAACATGTCTAAGTTGTACTTTGATATAGATGTTTATTTTTATTAATTGGCTGGACAAATTTTAAAATTAAAGGACATATTTAAAGAAGTGTAAGGTGCAAGGGAGCCGAGCTACTCTTACAAAGCAAAAATATTAACTGTTTCGCAACGAACTTTTGGAATTGATGTTTTTGACACAAACATAGCCGCGTAACTGATCTTACCAAATTTTTCAGAAGTCTCAACAACAAGTTCTATATTGGTAACTTTAATTTATGTCGAAATTTTACCAAAAAAAAAAAAACATTATTCTTTCGTAGTTCTTGCGTTATTACGAAAATACTTCCTTGGTTCACCGGAGTGGAACATAGACAATCGTTTTTGCCTACATTAAGTTTAGTTGGGTGTTATTTAGAAAACTTTTAGTGGTCTGAAAACTAAAATTTAAAAAAAAAATTGAAACTTCAAATACCGAGGATAATCGTAACCAGAAGTCAATTTATGTCCGACTTATTGCTGAGACTATACAGGTTCCTAATCAAAATAATTTAGGCTCTAATGTTCCTTAGTGGCCAGCATGGCTTAGTGGCTTTGTTGATGAATCTATTCCTAAGAGAGGCAGCATGATGTAATTTAATATTATTTCTAAAATTATATTATGTGATTATATTTGTATTGTAAAGGGTCGCCCGGCGGTCAAATTTTGACCTCAATTTACCTTTATACTTTAAGTAATTATTTATTTAAACAAAGGATATTTTATATACACGTAAAAATATTATATGTTATGTATAATAAAAATAATTGCATATAGACGACGTAAGTAAAAGAAAAAGTTTGTTTGGATGTTTGTTATTCTTTCACGCAAAACGGCTGGCATGACTTTGATGAAATTTGGTATAAGAGTAACACTCTGGTTTAACACAGTTTTTGTCCCGAAAAAATGTAATGGTCCCGTGGGATGAGTTCAAGCTTAAGTAATTCAAATATATATTTGCTTCTTTTCCAAACTCGTATGGATAGCAGGGGACACAAGAGGACAGGATTGCATGCTTTTTTATCATGAGATCGAATGAAATGGAAGGCTCGGTGGTCATATTGAGATTAGCTATAAAATAGTGAAATAATATGTTGTTGATATGCTGGACTCAAAAACTATATACACCCTGGTGCAGTCGGGCCGAGCGTCTAGCTTAAAGATATATAATTTCAAATCGTATCGTATCAGCCCATATACGTCCCACTGCAGGGCACGGGCCTACTCTACAATCGAGAGTACGATTGAGAGTGGTTAGGCCATATAGTCCACCACGCTGGCCTAGTGCGGGTTGGCGGACTTAGGTACATACATACCATAGAATTTTTTATAAATCGCTATGGTATGCAGGTTTCCTCACGATGTTTTCCTTCACCGTTAATTTCAAATACTTTGATTATAATGTTATAACCACTGATGCCTTATATACAGTTGTCCCTCAGCGCACCTAAAAAGTATCCAGTCATTTAGAGACCGATCTTTTTATGTTAGATCGTCCATCATGCCAGAACTTTGTTTAAGTTTTCTGTCAACCAAAGTCAGACCGTCCTATGTTGGTTGGTCGGCTCATACCTGAACGATTTCATTAATTTAATTTCTAGATTTGTTAGCGCACACTTTAATTAAGTATTAGGTTTCTGCACTTTTGCTCCTTATAATCTTCAACTGTGTAATATTTCATATCTACCGTCCACACAATTTTCGTAAAAATGTGTACAAAGTTTTTCCTTTACAGACTAATTTTGATATTGAGAAAATATTTTATCCTGATTGCAATGGAAAATTATAATCAAAATTGAAAGACTATCAGTATACTTGTGGAATGATTTTTTAGAATTTTGAGAATAGAATTTCTGTTTGAAAACAAATATTACTTTAATATCTTCTGGTAACAAGTTTTTAATAAGGAGCCACAAGATCCCGATTAAACCTGTTTGGGATATGGTACGGTTGTACCATTAGTCATAAAATTTTAATTCGAGAGCAATCTGGTGGTCGGTCTCTTATATGTGAGAGGCCATCTGGGTAGGTACCACCGCAATGTCTATTTCTCCCGCCAAACAGCAGTGTAAATGCACTGTTGTGTTTCGGGTTGAAGGACATTGTAGCCAGACTAATTACTGGACATTTTGAGACTTAAGGCCCCTCGCCCACGGCAACTTTTTGCAGCGATGCAGTCGCGCGTTTAGCAAACGCGCGACAGCATCGCTTCTAACGCGTGTTAGTCGCATTTGCAACGTGCTACAGTAGCGATAGCAACGCGCTACTAACGCGCTACTGCATTGCGATTGTATCGATACAAACGTGCGACCGCGTCGGACGACATCGGAGAGAGGAACAGAGGGGGAAGGAAATGCATCCAATATTGACGCTGCTTCCGTTGTCTACGCTTCCGCTGCTTACGTAAAAGCAGCACCAAAGACAAACGTGACTAATGTTGCCTCCACAGAAAAGATGGTGGTTGCCTCAACGGATTCCATCTTGCAACTGTACTAATCCAAGGTATTTTTGTGTCGTAACTGCATCGCGACTGAATCGCGTTTGCAGCGCGACCGAATCGCGTTTGTATCGCGACTGAATCTGGTCCCGTGGGCGAGGGCACACAGCTAGCCACCGCTTCGCGTCTGTTTCGATGCTACACGCGAAAGCATCGCGACTGCATCGCTGCAAAAAGTCACCGTGGGCGAGGGCCCTAACATCTTTTGTCCCAGGATTTCGAGGGCAGTGGAATGCTAAGTATTGCTATGTAATTCAACGTGTTTTTGGTTTTTGTACTGCCCATGAGCTGTCGTATCGCTTACCATCATTTGGACGGCATGCTCGTCTTAATATTCTTTGCAATAAAAATAACAACAAATTATATATTTTATTTGAATTACGATTTGGCACTTTAAGAGTCGAAACCACTATAAAAAGTTAAAAACTACGAAACGTGAATTACTTTTGGGATTTATTATACAATAACGCCCACATTATAGCTTCTACCTCCTGGGACATAATTTCTTACTTTCTTATATACGTTTATTTTATTTTATTTATTTATTTCAGGTTACCAACGACCCATAGCAAAAAATAATATTTACTTAACACACATTTCTACAAGAAAATACAAACATATTTTTTTTGCCTCTATCTTTTTTTCTATTTTTTATCTCTTTTGTTGATTCAAAATATTATAACGAACGTAGACAAAAGACTATTTTATAGCCACTAAATCATTTTCTTATTAACAAAACTGTAATTTTCAAAATATGTCATTAATAATGATAATTAATAACATGCAGTTGTTACTTGCTTGATGTAATGTCCAAAAAATATGCGTTGAAAATATGGATAGTATGATGATGGTTCATACTATCCTTATATAGTAAATAGTGCGACTTAAATAGTGCGTGGTGGATTGTTGGTAATGGACCAGACCCGACAGCCAACATGTTCACGGTGGTCGCGAATTCGAATCCCAGGGCACACCTCTGACTTTTTGGAGTCATATGTGTATTGAGAATCAATCACCACGCACTAAAACGGTGAAGGAAAATATCGTAAGGAAACCTTCATACCATAGCAATTTGTTTGAATTTCTCTGGTATTTAAAAGTTCGTCAAACCGCACTAGGCCAGCGTGGTTGAGTATATGACCTAACCACTCTCAATCTTATCCTCGATTGTAGAGTAGGCCCGTGCTCTGCAGTGGGACGTACATATATGGGCTGATAAAGATACAGATGACAGACAGATGATGGTTGTGCAGCGTCACGCGGTTGGACTGAATACGTAAAACGTAAAATACGCGGCAATCTTGGTATCGTTGACGTGACGTATAAGCTCCAGAAATCTGACTCGAGGTGGTTTGGTCATGTCTTAAAACCACAGGAAAACGTCTAAAATAAATGTTTGAGTCTTACAACAGCGAAGTTAGGTCTCGGCGTCAATAAAAAAGCGCAGAATTGAAGTCTTCAAGGAATACATAAAAGCTATTGGTTTTTTTACTGAGGAAACTGAAAAGAAGGCGAAGTGATAGAGATTATGCATCCTGCAAGAGGATAAGAGGCTTAGAAGCAGTCAGGATATCATCTAGCCGAGCCAATGAACGAACTTACTACCTTGGATGTGAGGCCTTTTTATAAGAAAATCTTATTAGTTATCTGAAGGACGTTGGCCCGTGTCGTCGCGTCGGATTGGTCAGACTGTTTACTAAAAGGCTTTCTGACAGAGCTAAAATTCATACCCGTAGACAGTAAACACAATTAATATGATAGTATAGTAACTTATTAAGAATCGGCATATAACATTTTGATACTGTAGATACTTTTGCTGGCCGCTTCCAATAGTTCCATATAGAGACCCTTGAGGGCAGCTTATGTCCAACTGTAGAGTTTTCCTTGGCTGAAGAAAGAGTGAGAGTAGACACCATAAGCAAAAATAGTTTTTTTTTTATAGCAAATACAATCAATAATGATCACGATTTATTCTTAACTTATGACCCTGCGTAGTTGGTGTTTCAATGTAGATATACTTGAATAGCCCTAAAATTCTTTTTGGTACTAGTCCTTTTCATGTAAGACATAGAAAAGTTTATCCGGCCGGCGGAGATACGCGCAAAATTGTAATATTAGCTGCGATCTATACAGAAACACAATAATTATATAGATTACAATTCGTTTTGTGTATTTCTTTGTTTAACTTCCATTAGAATAGTTTTATATGTTTTGTTCTACACTATGTTGTATACTGTACTGTCATGTATAATATTTTTTCCTTTTTTTTTTCAATTTCAATATTCGGCGCTAAAAACTAAGATGTTAGTCACATCACCACTCAATTATAAAGATGGATGTTCGTCTTTTTCATCTGCTGTAAGTATGCCAAAACAGATCATAGGCTTCTTCCAAGGCTTTCCATAGCGAGCTTGGAAGCAGACTACATCCAGCGACTTTTTGAAATCTCTTTTTGCCTTTAATCAAATATTTGGAATGAATTAATGATATCACTGTAGTTGAAATTAATGTTCGTTCGTCCACAGGCATATGTATGTATATTGACGGAATACCTCGAGGTATGAATGAAGTCGTGATTAAAATAATTTGACAAATCTAAATGTAGTTCTCAAAATGTATCTCATTTGCAAAAATAAACAGGTAATAATGGGTGCTAAACTGATAAATAGTATCTGTCTTTGTATGTGTTGTTCTTTCCAATGCAAGAGATGGATCTCCTCTGCCATTAAGGATAATCAAGCTTTAGTACATGCCAGTGGAAAAAATTTAAAAAATGCCTTTGAAATTCATATAAAAATTCCCGACGATACGGTTTTTTTTTTTCAATGACTAGTTAAACTGTTGCGGATTACTCAACCACAAAATGATTACCAAGCACCTGATGGTGACAGCAATACAGAATTCACCGGACGATATTAATGCCAGCGGCCTTCTCCAAACCGGATATATACAGAATTGATTCCGAAACGCAACATGCTCGCATGAACTGGATGACGGACAGTATTGTGGTCGCTATCAGGGCGAATATATCCAACCACTATAAAAATTACCAATAATAGAATATATAAGGTTTTTGGTCACCATAAAACATCTTATACAAAGAGCCTGCAATGGCGAGTTAGGTTGAAATTTGTTCCATCCAATCTGAATTTCATCGAAGTTTCCAGATAGCGTGATCCTAATTCGGCGGGATATTTTTCCCGACTGGTAGGCGGTGGGGCGTGTCACGGCGACGCCCGCCCAGCGGCACGTCAGTTGACACCGGCTTTGGCGGCGAGAGCACGTCGGCTTCGCTTCAAACGCTCTTTGAACAGTCAAAGCCGCCGCTGCGAGGTACGTAAACTTTTCCATATTCAAGTTTGTGAATTGTTTTCGAATTAAAAATTCTTTGTGGTATAATTAAGTGTGTGGTTTCAAATATTGTTAGCTCGTAATTTGTTATGTTAGAAATTAAATTAACAACGAAAAATGTTTTGTTACAAATTAAATTAATAACGAGCATATATTCGTACGAGTTTTAGTATTTATATTTATACACACACGTTAATGGATTAATGTGTTTTAATGTTTTGTGCCGATTTTTTAACATTCGATTTCCAGAGATACTTAAATTAAGTATTACTGATTTTGTGATGCAAACCATTTATTTGATGCAATTTTAAAATTGAGTTCGTGGCAAATAACTAATACGTACATATAATTTGTTTTTTTTTTTAGACCTATTTATAATATTTTGCACATGAAATATTCAATTGTAACAAAGTGGTGTAAACGTTTCTTAAAAAGTAGCCGTAATATGTGGATTAATAAAGAATTAAAAAAATCAACAATTAATAATCATTTTAGACATTAAATAATATACGAGACATTTATACGGTTTTACATAATATAAACGTAAATTCAAAGGTTTGCATTATAAATTATTAATAATTTACAAAATTTAATTGAAATATTGTGTTTGTTTTTTTAATTTAGTCAGTATAATTAAGAACTACCAAAATTAATAATTTTCCACAGCATTTTTCTTGCAAAGTTAGTTTTAAAAGTCCGTGATGTGTATATACCCATAGATAATTCTTTTTTTTTTGCAAAACAGGCTTAACGCACGTCAAAGTTAAAAAATAGGCTTTTAAATAAATAAATATTAAATACTATTTTAATATTGACGATTATTTGTTGTGAGTGGTTTTTAAAGCAAATTACCAAATTATATCCATTTTGATATTCTCTATCATATCACATTATTTAATTAGTTCCATATTACAACATATTAGTACGCCTCATTTTTATACAAACCCAACTTTTCTTATATAATTGATAAAAGAAATAAAATATATTAAAATATAAAAGTTTTCATATTTTCATTAATTATAAGAAAATCTCTTAATAAAACAAAAATATAGTCATCGTGATACAAAAACAATGCTTGTCACTTATCAGTAAGGTATCAATACGCAGTAAAGGCACCCCTTTAAATTACACCCTAAAGGCAAACTTCAGCGTAGAATGGGTACTCTGACGTCTATAACTTGTAATTTGTCGATAATAGTACATCTAAAGCCCAGCGCAAAAAAAAGGAAGTTCTTTTAGAATAAAAAAATCCATACATATTAAAAATTAAACAGTTTGATAATTGCACAAATAAAATATGGGGCATTCCACGCGAAGCGGACAGGTAAAAAATCTCGATGTTTCTGATTTCAGAAATATTTGAGTATGTTCTACCTATATATGTCCTTGATTCGTGTATCAAATATTTTTCTAATATAGTGACTGGTTAAAGAATTACGGAACTTTGAAATTTAGGCCAACTGGTGGGTATACAGTACTTCAAAGCCGATTATCTAGTCATATAATTATTGATTAAAATAATTAAACCACTGGATTTAAAACTTCATTTAATGAGCTTTTTAATTGCATTTTTGGATACGAAAATAAATTGTTTTTTTCCATATTTTTTTTATTTTATTTTTTTTAACTTCGATTTTCACAAACTTAGACCATTTCGATTTTTTTTATATTTTTTATAAAAATAGCTAGTATTGTATAGAATATCCTCGCCAAGTTTTATAATGGGCGTAGAAGTGGTTAACGAGCTATATTGGAAATATGCGCCGCACCGCGCCAAACGCCCGTCACATGCGTAAGCTTGCAGGTTAGGTACATTATTTCTTTAGTACTTACTTTGATATATTTAAAATAAAACGAATTATTTTTATGTGATTAACTACAAATTTATTTACAACTTTAAATGTTTCACTGTTACTTGTGCGTTTTACCATAATACTTTCAGTAGTAGGAATGAAGGCATGATATTTTTTGTGCCTGGTAGTGTCGCTGCCGACTCAAATCTCTTTTTAAAGACCATCTGTTCTGTTGACTATCCTCTTTTTGAGCATAGAAAAGGTGCATTTATAGCATTGATTTTCTCGCCCAATCGTGCAAATGCTTAGCTGTGGTTATTGCTTCGTTTGACGCCGATTGTAGACTAGCTCGAGTCCATCACATGGGCCTTTGCCGTGAGAAGTGGCATGAAAATGAAATTCTGCTTCTGTACCAAAATCCTGTTTAAAATAAAACAGGTTCTAATTCACAGAAAGTACACAAATTACGAAGTTTTCGTTTCGTGATCACTATTTTTTTTATTTTTAATTGTCTGGATGAGGGAATATTCTCCTATTGCAAATTTTGTGACTTAATACCGTATTTTAGTATTTAAAAAGTGTTTAAAATGTATTCATAGCTTTTTTAATATGCAAACTATTCGGTCGGATGTTATTTTATTTTATTGATAGTTTCACTTAACTGAAATTATTATTTATTGAATCCATAAAATGTCATGCATTAATTTGAGATTCAGTTACTTTTTTCCGCTACCGCCCGGTTCACGAGGCTGTTTTCGCCAGAGAAGAACGAGCAAGAAATTCTTGCGTTGCTCTTTTCAAAATAAGTTTACAATACAGTGATTATACCGGATTTGCAATACAGAGCAGTTCATAAACAATTTATGATAATTATTAATTGATAATTATATTGTACGGCTGAGTTAAGTGTGGTCGCCCAGACCGCGGAATTAGTATACACTCGCGCAGGACGCCGCGCTTCGGCAATATTCCCAGTATAGCTCGTAATCCACTTCCACGCCCATTACAAAACTTGGCGAGGATATTTTATACAATACTAGCTATTTTTATAAAAAATATAAAAAAAATCGAAATGGTTTAAGTTTGTGAAAATCGTAGTTAAAAAAAATAAAATAAAAAAAAATATGGAAAAAAACAATTTATTTTCGTATCCAAAAATGCAATTAAAAAGCTCATTAAATGAAGTTTTAAATCCAGTGGTTTAATTATTTTAATCAATAATTATATGACTAGATAATCGGCTTTGAAATACTGTATACCCACAAGTTGGTCAAAATTTCAAAGTTCCGTAATTCTTTAACCAGTCACTATATTAGAAAAATATTTGATATACGAATCAAGGACATATGAGGCTATCAGCGCAAAAGTGGTGTAACCCACAGTTTTTTTTTAGTACGGTTTTGGTGTAAAATACATTCGTTACAATATAATCTTTCAATGCAATAGTGACGTAAGCCACCTTTTTCTGCCTGTCAACAGATGGCTCTGTAAACCTTGTTTTTGCACGGAGCATATTAAGACAAAACCATAGAGCAAGAGTGGTGTAAGCTGGATACACTACATTGCATTATGGCAAATTACACCAGAGGAAAGCAGATAGTGCCAGACAGGGATTAAAAGATGACACGAGTTTGGCAAAGTCTTCAAGTGAAGTTACTGTAATCACCTTTGACTTAATGAAAACTCTACCTACCCCCGTGCTGAGTACTGGAATTGTATATTCCAAAAGACAGCTTTGGACATTTTGCTTTGGGATCCACAACATGGGGACAGATGATGCCTACATGTTTGTTTGGGACGAGTCAGAAGCTTCACGAGGACCCCAAGAAGTAGGATCTTGCTTAATTTATTATTTTAAAAATTTTGTCACTACTAAAAAAGTAATTATGTATTCTGACCAATGCGGGGAGCAAAACAGAAACAAAGTTGTCGTTGATCTGTCAGTATGTGGTATCTCATCCAGACTTTACTATTGAAGAAATAGATCATACATTTTTAGTAAGTGGACATGCTTGCCTACCCTGTGACCAAGATTTTGGCCTCATAGAAAAAAATAAAAAAATCTTTAAATAAATATACGTACCAGACAACTGGCTCGAAGTAATTAAAACTGCTGGCAAAAAACAACCATTCAGAGTATTAAGATTAACTACAAGTGATTTTGTTTCTACTAAATCGCTAGAACAAAATATAACAAATAGAAAAATTTCAACTACATAAAACGAGGTGGAGTGGTTGAAAAATCAGTGGCTGAAATTGCATAAAAGACATCCATTTTATTTTATTTTCAAATATTCTAATAATGAAGAAGTTTTATTTGAAGGAGTCAGTGTAAAAAAAAGATAGTCAGAAGCAATAATACAACAGCTAGATGCTTTGAAAAAACCGACCATCGCTGAAAAAAAGAAAAAAGATCTTCTTGAATTGTTACAGTTCATCCAACCAGTTCATCATACTTTCTATAATAGCCGTAATTGTTCCAGCAGAGTCAGGGATGAAGTGTATTATGATGAGACAGATGAAGAATAACTTTAACTCTGTACTATTTTCATTATTTCCTAATAAAAGTTGTGTTCATATGGTGTAACCTATTTATCATTTTAAATACTACTAAAATATGATACATGCAGAAGTGGTGTAACCCACATTTTTTTTTATAAATATTAATTTGAAAATATAAAAGTACACAATTTATGTAGATTCTATAGTTTTTAGAGTAAATAAAAAACAAAACATTTAAAATAATGTTCACAAAATAAACTACATCAAAAACAATTTAAGTTAATTTTAATTCCTCAATTATTTCCTAATGATGTAGGTTGGGGTTACACCACTTTTGCGCTGATAGCCTCATATATAGGTAGAACATACTTAAATATTTCTGAAATCAGAAACATCGAGATTTTTTACCTGTCCGCTTCGCGTGGAATGCCCCATATGTTAGGCTTTTAATATTGAAATAAAACTATTATTTACGGATTTTATCGCGGATTTGGTTTAATGTACTTTTGTAGAAATGCCATTTGACAGACTATTTATCACCAGTCATAATATATTTTGCTCCGGTGCAATTTACAATTAACCGAAATATGTATTAGAAAAACTCGCTAAGTCCGGACCGCGAATTACTTGTGGGTCATCGACTTTACAATTTTGTGTAGGATGGTCGATACCTTATTAAATTATTTTGCAAGGTGTGGTGCATTCCATTAATTAGCATCGCGGAAGCTTTATTTTAGCCCACAATGGCGTCGACCTGAGTTTGCATTGTTCAAATTTGTCCAATTAACGAGATCGATACACGACAGACAATAGACAATCTCGCGGTGTAGGTTGCTGTAAACTTGACAAATTAACCCTTTTTAACATATTTATAACAGACATAAAACTATAAACGGTTTTAAATATATTTGTGGTGAAGTATCAAACTTAAAACCTGTATTAAACAATTCAGCTGAATTTAATCGAAGTGGGCATTTTTTTGTTTACATTTCATATTTTTTTGTTTAGATTTCATATTTTTTTGTTATTCAATAATGTTATGACAAATAATAATTAATGTGTATTAAAATGTTGATGACAACAAAAAATTGCAGATCTAACTGGAACCTAAAATGTCTGTCAGCCACGTTGTCAAAGTAATACTTTTTTTTTTCATTTCCTTACATAGTGTTTAAAAACCATACACCAAATTGAAGTAATTTAAAAATATAATCTCCGTATTCTCTCACATTATTAGACGTTATTGAATACAACGTATCATAATTAATGAACAAAGGAATCGATGTAGTGACCTAACTAAGTGGCTCGCAGGGCGGCACCTTTGTCACTTAGTCCGAATGCGTGCCGCATTTGATGTACGCCGACACTTGCTCATTTACCTACCAGGAAATGCGTCAATGTCTCCAAATTAGCTTACCGTGGATTATTTTGTTGTAGTGTGAAAAAACGGCTTGGTAGGCGCGCATAATTGTTTTAAACGGTAAGAAAATGCCTTCACCAAACGAGAAATGAAAATGTAACAAAAAACAACAAAATAGTTTTAATTGTAATGTAAATATTATATAAATAACACTCCGTGAGGTATAGAAAAAGGCAATCTAAATTGTACAAAAAATATGTTAAATTCAGTTAATTCACAATATAATTTTTAAAATTTTACCAATCGTTACACTAGTGACATATTTTTATAAAGTTTTGGTTTCCATTCATAGAAAATCCTTACTTGAACATAAAAAATTGATAGTACTATTGTAGAACGGGAATGACCATTGGCAATTGTTTTGCAGCTGTCTCCAGCGGTCTGAACGAGGTATTTACGCCATGGAGTTGTATTTACTTGAGTGTGATTAAATGGTAACCACTTTCTTTTCAACAATACCTGCACTGCGAATTTTATTTTTTTACCATTACCATTTCAGGCGTGTATTTTACTACTAAATTAACAAATACTCAACAGAAACCATGCACATTTGGGATTAAAATTCTGTTATTCTATAATCTTGCATTGTTGCAATGTAATCTAAATTAAAATTATGTTAATCTATAATCTTGCATTTAATGATTACTATTTATAGTGACGAGAAAATATATTTAAGAAAGTGGACTCATAAACATTTCAAATTTCAAAAAAACTATTCTGTCTTGCATAGTTTTAATGTAGATTATTGATTAAGAGAATTTTAATTCAAATTACGGAGAATCTGCCCATAATCTGACCCTACACAAAATAAATACTGGGTGACTTCCTCCGGTTGCGTGAAGAATTATTTTTTAATATTTTTGTTAGTATACTACTCTCTTACGACCCATGCATTTAAATATAAAACAATATGAATTTTCCACACATGCCTGGATCATTTAATAGCTGTTTAATCAGATGTAAAACAATGACCCTTAGAACCGGGCACTCCACACTCGTCCTAACAGCATTCTAATGGATTTTCTCGCCAACGAAACGTTAAAAAAGATTTAATTGCATGCCACGGCCAGCATCACGTCGCGAGCAATGATTCTTATCTGCGAACTTATTGAAAACGGGGGTGGGTGCATTCCTATCGCGCATAAATCAGGTCCCAATCGTAATTCTTTCGTCACCGCCACCACTCTCGTTTTATTGCCTCTAACAATCTGATATATCGATATTATTACAACTTAATAATAACGTTAATTACATATTATATCATCAGTACGTATGGTGTTTAGAATGGCTTGTTTGGAATTACAAAACATAAATACTTATGTATTCAATAAAAAAATTATGCTTTGTGTAGGTAATAAATCGAAATTAATTGGTTTGTATTCCTTACTTTAACACTCCACTCCAATTCTTATCAAATTGACAGTAAACAAATCCGCGGCCTCGCATAATTAATGCTCATGCATGCTTTCTCACCCTCCTGCTCACGGTACTATGGAAGCTGTCATTTTCTTTTTTAATTATATTTTCTTACATTTAAAAAAAAATTAAATTGGAGATATCGTATGAACCACAGAGCATTTGATATGGTGTTTGAATATGATTGCGGCCACGTACATCATGAATGATTTACTTTCTCACCCTTCCGCCTACGGTACTATGGCTGCACTGGTCATTTTCATGTATAATTATTTTCCTCACGATATTTTTACAGTATAAATATTCAAAATGAAATTGTTTGTGGTTTGAACCTCAGAACAGATTTATATGCTGTTGACCTATGTGAACGTCGGTAATCTCTATTCAACTATTGGATGAAGGCATAACTATAAATAGGATAAGGGAGACCAAAAAGCAAGGGCCGGACAAGATGGAATCTTTCTATATTTCTCAAACTATGTGAGGAGCACCAGTGGCTCCAAGCACTTGGAGACGCAAGGCTTTTTTATATTTAAGAACGGAAACTCAGCCCTGCCGGAGCCAGATAGCCACGTATGTATGTGATTCTAGTTTTTAAAGTTAAAAAGGGAACCCTATTACTGAGCTTCCGCTGTCTGTATGTCTGTCACCAGGCGGTATCTCATAAACCGTGACAGCTGAAAAGCTGAAATTTTCACAAATTATGTAGGTATTTCCATTGCTGCTATAACAGCAATATATTGACAGCCTCCGTGGCGCAGTTGGTTAGACGCTGCCTGCGAAACGAGAGGCCGCGGGTTCGATCCCCGCACCGAGAGAAATGTTTGTGCGGCCCACAAATATTTCTTTCGGGTCTGGGTGTGAGACCGAAAAGTCTCTCGTAGTTCCTGATACCCACGAAACAAGACTCGATCTTAGTGTGGGGTCAGGACTATGTATGTGACTGTTAGGTGTTATTTAAAAAATATAAAGGGGGTCCCCATACAATGAACGTGTTTTTTTTCGTATATTTTTCCTCAATACTAAAAACGGAAACAGGTAGACGCTTAAATTTTTGACTGGATGTTAAGTTGTATATTACCTTTCAAAATAAATAATTTCATCATCATCATCATCATATCAGCCACAGGAAGTCCACTGCTGAACATAGGCCTCCCCCAATGATCTCCACAATGACCTGTTGGAAGCGGCCTGCATCCAGCGACTTCCTGCGACCTTAGTCAGATCGTCCGTCCACCTTGTAGGCGGGCGTCCGACACTTCGCTTGCCTGTACGTGGCCTCCACTCGAGAACCTTTCGGCCCCAACGGCCATCGGTTCTACGAGCTATGTGCCCGGCCCACTGCCACTTCAACTTGCCAATCCTATGGGCTATGTCGGTAACCTTGGTTCTCCTACGGATCTCCTCATTTCTGATTCGATCTCGTAGGGAAACACCGAGCATAGCCCGCTCCATGGCTCGTTGAGTGACTTTGAGCCTTTTAATGAGGCCCACAGTCAGAGGCCACGTCTCGGTGCCGTATGTCATCACTGAACTTTTACCAGAACAGACTTTTACCAGTGAAATAATTTAATATAAAGAAAATAAATATAAAATGACTCCCATACAACAAACCTATTATAATTTTAAGCTATTTTTGACTCGATCTTAATAAACAGGAAAAAACGAGATTTTTGGGTTTCTTTTATAGATACATGGTACGGAACCCTACGTGCGCGAGTCGACTCGCACTTGGCCGGTTTTGTGGCGTATTATTACACTGGCAATTACCTTTTGCGTTGTTATTATATTTTATAGAATAAACGTAACTAGTGGTCGCCTAGGGGTCGAAATTCGACCAAATCAAGAAGAGAAAAAGTTTTTACCTGTATGATGTTGTTGTTATTCTAATAATTCGTGCACATTTAAATGTATGTATCTCTCAAAATCACTTATTTATCCTGAAGTATATGCAATTACTGAAACTGTAAACTACAATAATTGCTTTGAACCAGCAATAGCAAATTATATATATGTTGTTATTGCAGATTGCTGCTACAGATCTTTCTTTATGCATATAATGATAGTCCGTGTACATTTAAATGTATCTTACTACTACACAATTTGTATAAGTGCTCAGTATTTCACGTAGAATTCGTCAAATAAAACTTTTCTGTTTGACATGTCAACTATGTCTATAATAAAGAAAAAAAAACAATTTGACCAGAGTATGTACAAATACTTGTGTATACGTGTGTTAAATGCATGCTGGTTTGTGTAATGTTTTATTTATTGATTTAATGTACTTTTTATGCATTATTATTAAAATCTTTTTTTATATTAAATGAGGCAAATAAAACTTTTTGTTTGATATGTCTATGTCAGAAGAACAAAATGAAAAAGAAAAGATACAATTTGACAACAGAGTGTACAAATACTTGTGTATGTATGTGTGTGTGAAATGCATGGTAGTGTGTGTAATGTTTTATTTTTTGATTTAATGTACTTTATAAGCATTATTATTGAAAAATATTAGCGTTCTGCACTTCTCCTACATATAGACTATAAGTGTGCCAAATTTTATGCTCCTGCGTCTGTACAATTTTCGTAAAAAGAGGTCCAAAGTTTTTGCATCACGTATTAATATATAGATTATACAATTTTATTTTTAAACAGTTACTTTCAGGGACTGATTCTATGAATTAATATTAAAAGACAAATAAAATTAAGATTTTTTAAAATTGATAATCTTTCGTATTACTAGGGACAGATAGCATTTGCATATGCAATTGCGTATTTACCCTATTTTCAGTAATCATTGCATATGTTGCCTTAAATCTAGTGACCATGCATATTTTCGCTACAACTATATTTTTATACCTTCTTGAGAAATGTAAAATTAACTGTCACAATTATTCCGTATACATAAAGAAAACAAACTTTTTTGCCGGTCTTTATAAACCAAAACTTTTGTAAAGGCCCTCACCCACTTATTATTATATGTAGACTACACCTTACTTATGGTTTATAAGATTGTAACATTTTGGATTAATGCGAAATTTACTTATTTAGTAATAAAAAATAGTCATTATTTTCTTATACCCTCATAAACTTAACATTTATGTTGAATATTTTACTTGTTTTCATTGGTTTTGATGCATATTAAACGCATTTTCGTGTATATTTGCATGCATATTTGGGCTTTTTATGTTGCATATCTTCGATCAAATATACACTAGATACAACATGAGCGCTTAGAAAATGGCACCAAAAAAGAGTGCTTTAAGCACTCTTTCGCCTTCAGTCATGCATCGACCGTTGCTTCTAAAACGTCGCAGAACTTTAGACAATATTATGTGAAAAGCTACTTTAAGTTCCAGGAATAAGGTGGAATTTGTGTTAGTATATTTGGAATATGTGATCTTTTTGTTTACTTTTTTTCATGTCATGCATCGGTGCCACTTTTTAACAGAACGTTTACAGGGAACTGTGTATCTAGTGTATATTTGATCGAAGTTGCATATAGTCAGGTCTCTAGTTATCACTAATGGGCGTGTGGGCAAGATGGAAACCCGGTTCTGAAGCAAGACAGAATAATTTGTTTGATAAGGTACCTGTTTACAACTCAGCTCTAAAAGCATGCCATTCACCAGGTGGTAAGCGATTCGATTGCTCATGGATAGTAGCAAAAGTAAACAGCGCCATGAATTACAAAGTGATGCTTGGCATTCCACTACGCTCGCCACTCTGAGACAAAGTCTCAATATGTCCATTAGTTACTTTGGCTACAATATGGTTCAAATCGGATCACAACTGGGCACTAACACTGCTATTTGGCAGGAGAAAGACATTGCGGTGGTACCTACCCAGGCGGCCTTTCATATATGAGAGACCTATTACCAGTGAAATTCAACATTACTCTCTTTAAAACTATAGAAATCACCTTGAATCATCTACCCCAGTACAAGTCTTAAAATCGAAAAACCCTTAACTAATACGTATTTATGTTTCTGATGATACATTCCATGACCACGTCAGAGACTTTAATTATGTTATTATGTCCTTACTTGATTTTGTGGGCGGAATTCTAAATATTGTTTAAATCACAAGAAACTTATTGAATTCAGAAAGCCGGTAATTATTTTGTGCAGAATATTATTTATTTCTTGTATTAAATTTACACATGTTACTTGACATAAAATCAGCTATATATTAGATAAACTCCTATCAAACAAGTTATTTTAAAGTTCTACAGAAGAAAAGGACATGGAAATGGGAAGTATAAATAAAATCATATGTAAATATATACATAAGTGCATCAGGGTGTTTACAATTTAAGGGGGAAAATAGTGTGAAATGCCATATCGAAAAATCCATGTTTTTTTTAATGTACTACTTCTCAATAAAAAACAGACTACATAATAACTATGTATCTCCCAATTTATTTTTCACGTCCGTATTATAACAAATTATTCCTACGTATGTATTTGCTCTTGATGGTAATTAAATACATCTGCTAATTACTGTAATGTACCACTGAAACAAGGAGATTGAATGAATTTTACTGGTGGTACCACCGCAATGTCTATTCCTCCCGCCTAACAGCAGTCTAAATGCACTGATATGTTACTGTGTGAGGGACATTATAGCCAGAGTAACTACTGGACATATAGAGACCTAACAGCTTATGTCTCAGGATGGCGAGTGCAGTGGAATGCCAAGCATTGCTTTGTTATTCAAGGTGATTGGTTTTAGAACGGTATGCTCGTCTCGCCATTCATTGCAATAGAAAAAAAAACTGAAAATTCAAGACAAGTTGAAGTAGACCTTGTAAATTGTAATCAGGAACTAAATGAGTATTCGCAGTAATGGAAATATTGCCAAAAATAATAACAATATTGTATTACTTCAATATTTCGTAAAATCGAAAATATTGGTCGACTGCTATCTAACAGATGTAATTAAAAAAAATATTATCAAATGGCTTTGTTAATCCTAAAAATTTCTTCTATTTTCTGATGTTAGGCAAACGCCACCTACGTTTATCTTCGCTGTCAAATTATTCAACTAATATTCAAACATGAAGTCATAAACTAGGCCAAACGATATTAATTTTAAATAGGAAACTCCAAGATGAGCCATTACATCTGACTACCGTCGGGAACACATTGGTTTATTCCTAGCTGCTGCACGGAGGCATAACTCATAAGGCCGAATGTAAACAGCGAGAGTGACCGTCGCCGGCGCTCCGCCGAGTGCGCCATCTCATAACGTTTACGTTTCGTTTGTTTATCTCCTACGTTTCCGCCCATACTATTCTTTTCTAACTGTTTACATGTTACAATGGAATAGATAGTTAGGAGTAACATGCGCCAACTGGCTCTAAGTAGGTGAGCTGAGGACGCACACTGAATGCTTACTTACAGATTTAGATCTGAAACAATACGCCACCGATATTTCGTATGATGATGTAAGATAAACTTATGCTGAAAAGCCAAGATTCTAAATAAATTTCTAAATAATAACGATACTGTACCTGTTATTTTTAGAATTCATATTTTTATAGCATGCAAGTTACTTCATTGATAAAAAAAATGGATCATATAATTATTCAATACCCGACTATTGAAAACTGAAAAGAGCTAAGTTTAAAACAAGAGTAAGCTAAGTTTAGTTGTAAATGGGACGAACGGACGTGAACAGTGGGATCGATTTGAGAACTTTCATTTCTGACTTCTAAGTTACTTTATGCAATAATAAATGATAAATTTATGGCAATTTTTTTTAAAGTAAATCTATGAGTATGTTAGAAAATTCAATGTCAAATATACGTGAATGATAAGATATACCCTCATCTACAATTTTGTAGGAGATTAGCACCCAGAATGTGCTAATTTAGTTACAATCGCTCCATTGACCCCGAGGCATGATACATATCCTAGTTAATGCAAGACTCTCGGATCATCTCGTTGATTTCAAATATTGATAGGTTTTCGTCACAAGTACCTACACTAATTTATCAAACGTGCATGGCTGATCATAAAATAATTCCGTGCTTGCCAATGCGATATGTTAAAGTAACAAACAAAAACACTTCATTTTAAGCGGCCTTATTCATAAACAGTTTTTAAACCCGATTTGGTTATCGAAGGTTTTGTCGTCTTCGCTCAAACTGAATTCAAAAGTTGTTCGAAAGGGACAAAGCCTTTAATAGCTAAAATAGGTTTTAAAATTGTCTATCCATAAGACCATTAGCATACAGAACGGGGAGACTTGAACACAGGACATGACATTGGACAACATTTATTAAAACCACATACAGTATTTAAATAGCCCTGGAAGTTTATATACCAAAAATTGATTATTTTATAGCATGAAAAATAATTAGTGAATCTATCAAAAAAATACTAAATACTATATAGTTTTGGATTATCCAATTCGTTCAGTCTGATTTTTTTATCTTAGAATTTCGATGTGACACTTTATAAAATTATTTATATCTACTAATTTGGATAATTTCATCCTGTTAACACCACCCAGAACGAATCAATAATTATAGTTAGCGCATTATGACACCAATTTGATAAAGTAAACTTATGCCAGTTAATTGAATATCCTCATTGATTCAGGCTACAAATATAAGGAGTAGCCTGGATAACTCCTGAGCTTCCCGGATATTTTGTTGCTCAATACCATACAGTTCCGTCGGGAAATAACGGCTACCGGTAACTCACCAAAAACACTTTCATATAAAATGTTGCAAAGACAAAACGACCATATAACTCATTCACATCACACATCAAAAAAAAGCAACATACAGTCAAATTGAAAACCTTCTCCTTTTTTTGAAGTCGGTCAAAAAGTTATCTTGTCGCATGTTGAGCCAAGCTTCTTACGCTTCACGCCCTAACTCTACAAGGCCAAATTTCATAAATTCTATTATCAGAATCACACACACAAATCCGCGTCCACTGCTGAACATAGGCCTCTCGTATGGCACGCCACTGGCTTCTATCTTCAGCCCATCGTCTCCAATCTCCACACCGAAACAATGTATGTGTGATCCATTGATATTTGTTTCGGGTCTGGGTGTTTGTGAAATAGTTTTTGATACCCACCATGGTGTCAGGTCTATATATGTGACTGTTGAGTGTATTTCTTTATTGCCGTAGAAATGTATGGGCACCTAATCAAGGTTGAGTTTATGTATGTAAGTAACTTACGCTCTTTTAATTTATTAACGATTTTGAGACACCTTGATATTTGAGACGCATGGACGACTTTTAATTACGACGTTTTAAAATTATTGCTGTGCCATGCTGCTGCATATATTTTATATATTTCAAAATCCACGTCAAATAATAAAATATTTTACAAACGCGTTACTAAATATATGCGAGACAACTCCAAAGCTGAGTTATATCCGGGCGGGCGAACCCTATCGGCATAACATCGTTATACTGACGGGGCAGCGAACTGACACGAGTGTACTACAAGCGGTACTGTGTACACACAGACAGTACATCAAACGGAGACGTTGGGACTCGCAGTGCGGTTGTTTGGTCTCTGCAAAACGCACCTCCAATCAAAGGAGTATTGTCGTCTATAGATTGATTACACTGACAACACTTAACTCATTACGCCAATGTTGTCCGTATAATTGGGCGACAAACGGACGGAGATACGTCCGGCCGGCTGCGATGCGTTAATGACGCGTTGTACTGATTGTATGCAAGTGACAATGTGGCAAAGATAAGCACACACATTAAACTAATTGGTTCTCGTCACAAAACTAATCCTGTTACATAACGGATCCACTTGCACTAATTATAAAGCGCAATCGTCGCGACAATTGCTTTGATTCCACTGCAAATCTGTGCTTTACTCCAAGCCAATTTAGCTTTCATTTTATCGTTTGCAGCTAACCAAATATTAAAAAAAGGCTATGTTTTTTGTTTCTTGATTATGTTTATCTCTATGTTATACGACATTATTTTAATTGTATATTATGTAAAAACGGTAAAATTATAAATAAAAGTAAAACATTATAAACAAGTTTTGTACGTGCTAAACTGATATCGTATTTGCACTTTTTTAACCGACTTCAAAAAAAGGAGGAGGTTCTCAATTCGACTGTATGTTGCTTTTTTTTATGTTTGTTACCTCGTTTCTCTGTACTGTGTGAACCGTTTTCGATCATTCTTTCTTTGATTGAAAGCTGGTGCTTGTCGTTTGGTCCCATAAAATATAGTGAAGATCTGATGAATATCTTCGGACCTGGAGAGGGGAACTCCTTAAAATTAAGGAGAATTGCAATGGTTCTTTTTGTATTACGTTCATTAGAAAAGTTAAGTTACAGTGAGAGAGGGAAAAGGGGGTGGGGGTGGGGGGGAGTGGGTGATAAAATTAAAATACACGTAGATTCTAATATCATCGGCAGCTTTTAACCGATTTTAGTGATTTCTTTTTTATTGGAAAAAACGTATTGACAAGTTGATCCCAGGAATACAACATGAAGATCTGATGATTATGTTCGGACCTGGAGAATAGAACTCCTCAAGATTTAATAGGATTTCAACGGTTCTTTTCGCATTGGGTTCAGTATAAAAGCTAGGCTACGGTGGTTGAGGGAAAAAGGGGTAGGCGTGAATTGGGGTTAGAAAAAATAATAAACATGTGAATATTCCAATACCTTTGGCAGCTTTTAGCCGATTTTAGCGATTTCATTGTCACCAGAAAGAACATATTCCTTATGGGGACCAAATCTTCTTCATTTAAATGCCTATCAACACTAAAAAGATAAAAATAACTAAAATTTTTAATAAAAAAAATAAAAACCGACTTCAAAACAAAAGTCCACTAAAAACCAAAAAGTAATAAAATAATAAATACCACTCCAAAGCAAAAAAAAATAATATTTATATCATGGAACTCGTGCATGTTGATTAATATGCTTAATGACTTGACTAGCCAACAAATCAAAATATATGCGTAACATATTGAAGGCGGGTCGCCCAGTACCAAACATATAGATATTTAAATTAATATAAGGCATACGTCCTATATGTTTGGTGTGGAGACCACAGTTTTACAATCATTCCGTAGTACAACTGCGCCACCGAGTCAGTCAGTCATATGTGTATATTATCTTAAATATGTTTATAAGTATCTATATTTATTTATATGTGAATTATGTTTGTGTACTTATTTATTTAAATAGTATTATTTAGCTTGTCTTCTTTATTTATTACTCTGCCCTCGCTATTTCTTTATCTTCTACCCGTACCATGGTTGTCTAATAGAAATCGCCTATAGCGATAAGTCCGCACCTTGTAATTTTGATTGTCCATTATTTCTGTGTTTTGTTGTTTGTTTGTTTGTGGACATTAAAGTATAAATAAAGAGATTACCGAGTCAGAGAATACTAAACCAAACACTCCAACTCGTGAGTGATATCGGTATGAGGAAATCTTTGAACCATAGACTAAAAGACGATAGTCTTTCTCTCAACTGAATTCTCTATGCTAGCGCAACCCCGTACTCCTTAGTGTGCATATTATATTGATGCTTATCAATATTGAAATACTTTAAATAGTTCTTTAGTTATTCGTCAGTAAACATACGTATCAAACAGATAATTCATTTATAGAAGTCGTTTAAAAATGATGTCCGCGCGTTGTGCTTTGTTTGTTATGATAGGTCGGCCACTCGCCGCAGCGTGCTACCGGTCACAAACTAATCTCATATGTATGTTCTGACCACACTGAAAGCAATAATGGACGGTATCATAACAAACAACTTTTTCTATTCCCGCACAGTTTCGTTCGCTTTAAGTGCTCGTAATGGTGAATGTTTGTTTTCGCACGGCCATTACAATCGCTTTTCGTGGTAAAAAATATCGGTATTTTAAGTTCTTGATATTTTAAACGCAATTCATGCCATCTGTAGTATTCATTTCTGTAACAAAAGAACTAAAAATTTGATCTCTCGGTTATTTCAATTAATCCCCCATTATCCTTGAAAAATACTTTATAAATTTAATAAAATCAAATAATTCGTCGCCTAGGTCATTTGAAGTTAAAATAATATAATCTTGCTTACCAACAGGCAATAAGTAGGGGCTTCCATACTCTCTATAATTGATGAATATTATTAATGAAATTAACGTATTCTATAAGATTTTACGTCATTCATATATTTTTATTTTTTCTTAAATATTGCATTGTGTTTGCGTAGTGGTAGATTCAAACTACACATAGCATAACTTAATGAATAGAGGGGGAACCAGGGTAGTGTTATTGTTTTACTAAAAACCAACGTTAAGAGACGACTTTCCTTTTTCATTCGATGATATCAATATCCTATGTTATGGTTATAACATATTAGTCTCTCCGCCGACCCCCAATCTTACGCACGTTAAAACAAATGCCTTATTTCCTTGTGGTTAATCTGATTCTCGAGTCGTCGAAATCACATTATTGCGTTTCATCGATTCGGCATTTAACCTTTAATTATGTCCGTAAGATACATGTGTATAACTTTTCTTTTTACTATATTATTTTTAACTATATTATTTTCAAAATCATAATACTATTTTAATTAACTTTTTTTTCGTAATGAACGAAGATTTACATGGCGATTGAAAATTTATTAAATTTATTTTGCTGTCTGGAAGAGATCGCTATTAGCGATAAGACCACGATTTGCAGTTTGCTGCACTCTCTCATCTCTCTCTCTCTCTCTCTCTTTCTTTGTATTAAATGGTGTACAATAAAGTGTGTTAAGTGCGTGGTGAGCTGTTGGTAAGCCGACCTTACGCCGCTGCCAACATGTTCACTTTAGTCGCGGATCAAATCCTAGGGCACACAGGCCTTTTCGGAGTTATGTGTGTATTGATAGTCAATACATATTGACAGCATCCATGGCGCAGTTGCTAAGACGCTGACTGTGAAATGAGAGGCCGTGGGTACGATCCCTGCGCCGAGACCAATATTTGTGAGGCCCACAAGTATTTGTCTCGGGTCTAGGTGTATGTGGGAAATGTTAATAAAAATGTGGATCAGGACTATGTATGTGACTGTTGGGTTTATTTATTTATTAATATGTATTGATAGCTAATCAATATTGATAGACAATACACACACTATAACGGTGATGAAAATCATTTTGAGGCAACCTGCGTACTATAGCGAATATGTATAAATTTTTATGGTATGTAAAGCGCGCCAACCATCACTAGGCCAGCGTGGTGGACTATATGGAGTAACCACTCTCAATCGTACTCTCGATTGTAGAGGAAACCCGTGCCCTACAGTAGGACGTATACGCGCTAATATAGGGGGGTGACTATATGAAACGATACTAACGTCAAGTGTTCGGACGCAGTACGTGACAATATACGAATGTGCCTAGATACTCCACAAAATGTTGGACTCCTCTATCGTCCGTCGTAACCATAGACTAAGGTTGGAAAAAATGATAAGTATAATAGAGAAATAGTATTGAAATAGAATGCAAATCCCAAACAAATAGAAGCATTATACCTTAATAAAAAAGTTAAAACAATTTCCCAAACATTAGAGACAATATATGAAGAACCTAAAAGTCAAAGCAGCACCTCTGAAACACACATTGGTGGACGTAAAATAAAAAGACTGCTTACATTCCAGCTTGGTAATCAGTATACTAAAGAAAAGATAAAGAAGCGCAGAGCAAAGATCAAGAAATTACTTGGTAATAAGACTTTTTTGAATAGAAAAAAAATCCCAATGCAAGTGTTTCTTAAGACCATAGAGGGGCTTGAGTTGGATGAAATAGTAGAAACTGAAACCCACCCACCTAATAATAATAAGTAGAAATAAACATAACTAAGTAATTAAGACTTCAGTACCAATGGTACTCTACATTATGTTCTGTGAAAATCAAAACTTGTAATAAAGAGAAGTTCAGTATTGATTTTTAGAAGTGGAAAACTAATATCTTACTCCGGACGTCGAACTTCCGAACATTCCAAGTTCGTATCGTTTCCTATGAATACTCTATAGTATTGTATCAGCTTATATACGTCCCATTGCAGGACACGGGCCTCCTCTACAATCGAGAGTACGATTGAGAGTGGTTAGGCCATATAGTCTACCAGTCTGGCCTAGTGCGAGTTGGCGGACTTACATACCATAGATTTTTTTATAAATCGCTATGCAGGTTTCCTCACAATGTTTTCCTTCACCGTTTTAGTGTTTCATAAAGTAACCACCCTTAATAAAGTGTTCTATCTATCTGTATATTAAAGTTAGAAACTGATCGTATAAACCTCACGGTGTACTATAGTAAAACTCTTTTATAATGTTGGTTTTCATTAAAGCAATTATGCCACTCTAATTAGCCTACATGAAGGGTCAGTACAATGTAATTAATAATTATGTATACACTTGTACAAATTGCTTGCGTTTTTCGCGATGCTATGCGAATAATTTTAAAAGTATTTTTAACAGAAATTCTTTAAATCAGTATTTTAAGAATTTAAATGAAGTCTTATGACATTTTTAAAGCTACACAAATTGTTTTCTTTAATTCATATAATATGTAACTATTATTTCAAGTAACCATCATCGTGGAACAACTGACTTTTTATTTATTTATTTAAAATTTAATTGTTCACCTGTACCTTACAATAAAGAAATAACTATAGACTTACAATAATGTTATATACTTTCACGTGACAAGACAAGTTTACTATAAAGCTGGCGTATTTATTGGCTATAGATTACTAATACAAGTTGCTTTTAATAATAACAGGGCACTTCGCTCATCATGGAAGGTTTCCTGCATCACATGGCGCCTCAGTTCCTCCACCCAGCACTGCAGAGCTTTGGATGTGGAGCATTTCGTCCGATAGGGGGCGCTTTTCACCCCCTCTACCCGGGCAAGGCGTTTGCCAGGCACCTGGGCGAGCAGTACGCTCTTGGCCAGAGTGTTGGACAAGCTCTCAGGGTAAGTACTCGTATTATCGCTTGATAGTTACGGCACATAGTTCCGAATCCGCTTGCTTTCTAGATTAATATATTCTTATTTCAAGCCTACTTAATAAATATAGGAATCCCTGTTTAGAATCTCTAAGAGTTCATGTCTTCATGTTTTATAGAGCCGATTGTGTAACCAACTTAACTGGTGGTAGGTCTCTCATATGTGCGAGGCCATCTGGGTAGGTACAGTCAGCAACATAAGTCACTACACATTCACGAGATTTGCAATTGTCTTATCATCCAAAATAATAATTATTTTCAATATCGTACGACACTTCTCGGCATGAATGACTTTACTTGGTTATATTTTACGACTACAGAGTAGTATGTACAAATTTTAATTCATAAAAAGGTTATCAAAAAATGTGAAGTGTTCAGCGACTTATGTTGCTGACTGTACCACCGCAATGTCTATTTCTCCCGTGAAACAACACTGCTTAAATGCACTGTTGTGTTTCGGATTGAAGGACATTGTAGCCAGAGCAACTACTGGACATATTGAGACTTAACATCTTATGTCTCAGGATGGCGAGCGCAGTGGAATGTTTCTACTGTTTATGAGCGGTCGTATCGCTTACCATCAGGCAAACGGCTTGCTCGTCTCGCCATGCACTGCAATAAAAAAAAAAAAACCAAAGGCCGTGGGTTCGATCCCCCACTGAGACAAATATTTGTGTGATACATAGATATTTGTTGCAGATCTAGGGGATTATGAGGTGTAGGAGTCTCTTGCAGTTTTATGATACAAGACTCGATCTTAGTGTAGGGTCAGCATTATGTATATGCGACTGTTAGATGTATTTTTTTTTATATAGGTATATACGTAAATATTTGTCATGATAGCAACCACCGTGCCCGATGATGGAATAAGAAATAAGATTGTAACATTTGTGTCGCATACCAGGTTTATAAATTATAAGTAAAATACCCGTGACACATACCTTAAATAGCTTCTCAGGTTACAGAAAGTAAAGTTGCTAAACAAAGTCTTCCCTAACAATTTCCAAGGGTTTACGTCCATTTTCATTGCAGAGCGTCCGCGACGACACGAGCACTCCGCCGCTGTACCGGCACGCGTACGTGGCGCGCGACGACACCAGCTCGCCGGGGTCGGCGGCGTCCGCCTCGCCGCGCCCCTGCAAGGACGACGAGCCGCAGCCAGCGACCACCTGCACCGACTCGCATGACTTCTTCTCTTGTAAATACAACTCTATTTATTTTGAAATAAAGTGGGTTTTGGACTCTAGGCTTCGGAGCTTTGTGAACTTTGCTTTTTTGATCGGCCATTATAGAGTGAAAATCATCTTGATTTATCTAATTCCTAACGAAGTCATAGGAATATCACAAAAAGTAATTTTAGAAACAATTCTACGAGAAGAATTGCATCACATGAATATATCTTTTACCAGATTAGGCTAGATTTTATCATACAAAGCTTCGTAACACGCACTTAACAAGTATGAAAGGCCAAATTAATAATACTTAGAGAACACGAATCATTTTTGCAATTCAATACCTATGCAGTAACCATAACAGGAATCTTCTCTCTAGCAACAATCTTCTTCTTTATTGTCCTACTCATAAAACAGATTTTACTCATTCTTCCTTATCTATCCAATCTATACTCCTTTGGAACACACTGCCCCTGGCAGTCAGGGCGTCTGGTATACCATTGGCGTTTAAGGTGAAGGTTGACCAAGACTTTCTCAGTAAACTGGAAGAGTCACTGCAGAGAATGCCTCAGGCATTAAGTCCGCCTTTATACCATATTATATAATGTATATAAAATATAAATAAATAAATAAGCAGGACTATATTATATTGAATCTTAAATAATATAAATAAACCTGTATACCACAGCGGACGGTGAGAGAAAGTCATCGTGCGGCGTGTGCGGTGCACGGCTGGGTCCAGGAGTTGCGCAGGCGCACTTCCTGCAGGAGTTGCAGCACCTGTACAGCCTGAGCGCTCTCCCGCGGGATACCGCGCCGCCCTCCCACTCCCTGCACCATCAGGACGAAGACGCACGGTGGGAGGTAACTACCACGCAGAAAAAAATGTAGGAAACGGGAAACTATAACAAAATGAATTTCTCATTTCACATTTCTCACATTTCTCTTTAAAACAGTACATAGTATTTTTCAGAAGAATAATGGTGGGTTAATAAAGAAACTTTAGAAAAAGTCATTTACTAATTTTAAACTACCAGTGTATATTTAATGCCATGTGAGGAAACCTTTCATATCTACTGCTGACTACACTTTCCTTGTTCTATCATAACATTATCCGACCTGGTTTCTTTTATTATTCAGATGGCATTATACCGTCCAATATTGCATGACCTAGCGTAATTATGAACTATCATTGTAAAACGCTTCAACTAACTAATATAGAAAAAACGAACCATATATTCCTCCCTCATTGATTTCGGAGTGTGAAATATTGGTACCTAAGTTATTATTAAATTTTAAGCTACCATATAATATAGTGTGTTTTTTAACCAAGCTACGTTCTTCCAGACATACCAGCGCATTCGCGCGAACCGGCAGCGTCGTCTGAAGCTGCGCACTCGCAAGCGCCACCACACCGTGGAGAGCATGCTGGGCTACGACTTGGACGAGGAGCGCCGCGAAGAGAGACCGCGCGAGTCCAGGACCTACGACGCTGAGGACGAGCCCGTGGATGTCGAGGGAGACTCGCTGGGCTGGCCTGAAGCTGCTATAAATGTCGACGGTCAGTTGTGTACATTGGTCTTCTGCTTATTCTTTTTCTTTAAGGCAAAGACAATTTATCCATAAGCCATCATCATAAGCGTTGGCGACTATATAGCCTAACCACGCTTAATAGTACTCTTGATTGTAGAGGAGACCCGTGCCCTGCAATGGGATTTATATGGGCTGCACCTGGGGGGCTACTCTATACTTAGACACGAAGTTTGAATGTTCGTACGTTGAACATCAATATATAAGATAAAAGATTTCCACTTCTATATAAAATTCAATAGCATTCCGTATACAACTTATCATTCACTTCGAACTTGGTCTAGGAATACGACGTACGATACAGGATTCGGACATTTTGCAAAGTATTTAAGCATATTCGTACAATTTTACATTCATCGTCGTGTCGAAGTACAGAGTAACTCCCCAGATATACTACTGTGTCCAAAAAATAAGGTGACTTTTGAATTTAACCTGCGCGCGTCGAATGATTTGGAGAATTATTATTTTTATTAGTTTGGTAGTACTGTCAGTGACATCCATGTCAAATTACATGTCAAAATATTCATTAGTGTTTGAGATACGCGTCATTTTGTGAGCTGCTAAAAGTGAGTTTTTCGTTTTTTACGAAGTCGAAATTTGTTGAGCAAAGAATTTTCATGAAATTTTGTTTGCGGAGTCAATTTTCTGCTGCGGATACGTTAAGAATTGTGCAGAAAGCCTTTCGTGATGAAGCTATGTCTAAAAAAAATGTTTACAAGTGGTATAGTGAGTTCAAGCCAGCCGTGAACGTGTCCAAGACGAAGAGCATACTGGGCGACCATCAACCTCAACCGACGAAGCTCACGTCCAACAAATCAAAGATTTGTTGTTGAAAAACCGTCGATTAACGATTAGAGACCTTGCTGATGAGGTTGGCATATCGAAAGGCTCGGTCAATACCATTTTAAAGGATGTTTAGGCCTCAAGCGCGTCACATTTCGACTGGTACCGAAAACCACGATAATGCACCGTCCCATACTGCACTAGTAATTCGAGATAATTTCGCCAAAAACTCAACCCATATCGTTCCGCAACCCCTGTATTCATCTAATCTAGTGCCGTGCGACTTCTGCCTGTTCAGCAGGCTCAAAAGACCGCTCCGGGGACACCGTTTTGATATGATAGAGGAGATTCAAGCCGCAGCGAAGACGGGACTGAAGGCCATCCCGGAAAGTGGCTACAATCAGTGTTTCGAATGTTGGAAAATCCGTTGGCATAAGTGCATTGCATCGGGAGAGGATTACTTTGAAGGGGATTAAATTGATTTGGAAGAATAAATAAAGAATTATCAAAATAAATACAATGTCACCTTATTTTTTGGACACAGTATGTAGATAGGCCATCATAAAGGACTTCCTTGACGACCTTTTAAAACCAGCTTCAAGCATAGAAAGTTGACTCTATAGGCCAAGACATTTCCAAAGATTCGCTATGCTGAAAGAGCTGAGCTCAGCGCATTTAAAGCACTGATATGCTAATTGATGAATTGTCTGTAATTAATGTATTATCTATTCTGGCATATAGGAGACGCATTTTTCAGTGGTGGTTATGAGGTCATGATATCATTACTTTCCTGGAATTTATTGCTAAAATACAATCTTATTAATAACCTTAAAAACAGCTAGAGACACCTAGTGAAAGATTAAAGTTACTACATTCGCCGTAGGAGCTAGATACGATATTAAGATAGATGCGGTACTCTGTAACTGTAATCGGTAATTACCTACGCAATTTAATCATTGGTACTAATATTTTGCCAGCCGCCATAGAGATGGCGTGTGGGTACTTTTCCAATCCACAGATGACGTTAATACAACATCTTTTAGTTTTCGTTTACAAGTCTAATAGTACAAGCACGCTGCATGAAAATATTTACACGATGTAACTTTTCATATACTTACGATAATCATATCTTCGAGGAGAGAAACCGAGAAACCCGTGTTAATGGGGTTTCAGTGCACGACACTGGCAAAGGGCCTAGTCATATGAAAATGTTTAATATGCTTTCGTTACAATCTTCACCGTAAACTGGAATAGTACAGTTTTGCTTAATTTCATTGTTATTACAAGCTTAGATAGCCGTTTTGTACCTGTGACGTGATTTTTACACATTGGAACAAGTGTTTGCGTTATAATTAATGTCCAGAAAATATTAAATACTTTGTGATATTGCATTCATGAGTGTAACCTGCTTCTTGTTTAATAAAACGAAATAAAATGTAATTATAATTGTAGAGAAAGATCACCGCAGCGACGGCGAGAAGCTGCACCTGAGCTACGCCGAGGACCTGGAGATCTCCAGCACCAATGACGCCATGCAATCGCCAGAACGCGTGAGGTATCCCTTTACTAGAGTCCACAACACATACCTTTAACACCCTTAATTAGACTAAACCACGATCAGATTTGTTCATTAAAATTGTGAGTTAAGTCTTTGAAACTCATTTAGGAGAATTTAGGAGTCTTAACATTCTATTCTGTAGAGTACAGAATCTCAGGATTTTACTAAAATGCCATTACAATTTAAATTGCTTGGGGCGTAATTTAACGAAACTAAGCCAACTGGACCACAAAACATGAATGTACAAACCCAAATACCAATCCAGCAATTGATTTTACTATCTATAGTCTTCATTCTCCACAACACTATGAAGCCCCGATTCCATCGCAGCTGCCTAACCCTAGAGCTATATTTCAGAATTGAGACACCCAAGCCGCTGTCTCTGGAGTGCGCGACCAAGACATCGGAGAGCCTGGAGCGGCCGGCGGAGGTGTCCACGTCGGAGCCGTGGCCGAGCACCGCGGCGCCGCCCGCCGACGCCTGGCCCGCCCTGGCCGCGGAGGCCTACATGCAGGCCCAGAGACACAAAGCCGAAGGCGAGAACCTGCCCTCATCCACCGACTCTCGCAACTAAATCTCCACTCGAGCTTCTTTTCCAAGAGGTCTGATAGAACGCGTTGAAAGACCCATGATATATCTGCTGTTTTAGGGAGCTCTCACAAAGCCAAAGGCGAGAACCTGCCCTCATCCACCGACTCTCGCAACTAAATATACACTCGAGCTACTTTCCAACTCTGGTAAAACGCGTTGAAAGACTCATAATACGAGCTGAATGTCTGCTTTTTTATTATCTCTCACAAAGCAGAAGGCGAGAACCTGCCCTCCTCCACTGACTCTCGCAACTAAACCTACACTCAGCTTCTTTCCAGCTCTGGTAAAACGCGTTGAAAATCTGGGTGATTTTATTATACGAGATATTCTGATACGAGCTGAATGTCTGCTGTTTTAGGAGCTCTCAAAAGGCGAATGCGAGAACCTGCCCTCCTCCACCGACTCTCACAATTTAACCTACACTCGAGCTTCTTTCCAGCTCTGATAAAACGCGTTGAAAATCACCCATGAAACGAGCTGAATGTCTTCATTTTAGGAGCTCTGTCATCAGACTGCCAATCGAATGTGTGCATCGAGATCATTTTGAAGTCATATCTTGTAGTTCAGAATAAATACTTAGGGCTTGGGCGACATAAAATTTGGCGACGAGATCTCGATGCGCTCGCCACTGTCAGATACTAGCCACGCGAAATAAAAGAAATCTAAATATCGAAATGTTTAACGTGACGTTCTTCTACTAGCTGTTCTGTTTTATGAGTGTGATAGCAATTCCAACATTATTGGTTAGACTCGAATTGTATATCAACTGTACATAAATTAAAAAACCTAATAATATTTCTGTCAATATGCGTCGAAAGTATAAAAAATCGTTGGCATTTGCGGCTAGGAAAAATTACGTAAAAATAACTAAATCATGTATAGATGCATTATATAAATTAGATTAATTATAAAAATTGTGTAAATAATGTATCGCTATATTTTCGGAAAGTTTGTAGAAAATCTAATCGCACTCATTATTATATAAATGTTTTTCTAGCATGTAATAGTTAAAATGTTTATGTTCAAATCATTGCAATATATATATCCTTAGCATTTAGTGTCATATAATTGTAGTATCTAATACTAACTGTAATTAGGGTACGTTTAATTCTTAAAATTATAACACTGTTGTTGATGTTTTAATAAGTCCACTTTTATTGCTTTAATATTCGAAATTGTATTGTATATAAATTACTTAATTAAATAATTCCATTTAATGTGCAATGCATGTCTAAATGTTTGACCAGATGCTTAGTAGAGATGTAGCGTAGTTTGACTTCAATAAAAATAGAATAAAGAATATAACTGATTTATATTGTAACATGAAACACCATATCGTATTATGCGTAGCTAATAAAAATCAGTATAAGTGAGCAATTTAATCATACTCTCGAAACAATACAAAAATAAAATGTGCACAAATATTGTTATTTATAGTAATTTAGATACAGAAAATGAAATACTCGGAAAAGGGATTATTTACTGACTACATTTTCTTATTAGCTAAGCCTAAAAACAATATTAATAATAGGAAAAAACTGAAAAGAACTCCACTGTGACCAAGCTACAGCCGATACCACCAAATGCAATGCCTCGACCAATCAGCCTAAGATAGACACTCGATTTCATTTAGTACCATCAAATGCCAGCGCGGTCAAACAAAACCTCTGTTTTGTAAAACCGTGCACTATTCTCGCATTTAACAGTACCAAAATTACGTTTTTAATCCTAATACGGAATTTAAAACCAAATCAAGTGATGAGTAGGCCCAAAGGTATTTTAAACTCAATATTACACAACAAGAACGCCAGGGAAGACCCAAACTCATGCCTCCTGTTTAGAAGTTAGTACCAGTTTACCAGCCTGGCATTCCACTCAGTGGTTATCAATACATCAAACCCTAACGCTAGAAGTTTGACACCAATCAGTATGTTCGGTAATTTTATCAAAATACAAATAAATAATGTTGATACCCCTAAGAAAAATGATCAGTAGTGCGATTCACGTAACTTTTTGACGCGCCGATCAAGTTGCGGTGCGGTTACAATTAAGTTTACGCTTTTAGTACGAGAGATGACAACCAAAATTTTTGTCTCATAGCAATACGGCCACAACCGCATCAAATTGATAGATTTGATTATTTCGAACTCGAAAATACCAATTTCAGACATTTTTCGCGTAGCGTTTGACCCCACTGAATTTTCAAAAATGTCAACAAATTTTACCGGACTGTATCATAGCAATCTGTCTGATTTTCTGACTGTAGTTATATAATAGCTATAAGATACCGAAAACATATTTTTCAGAAGTTAATAGTGTAGCGCGAACCCAAAAAATAATTTAGAAAAATTAAAAATGAGACAAAAACATATGATGATAGCAATCCGTCTGAAAATGTTCTTCACGGGTAAATTAGGATTAGTTAATACGAAAAAAAATATTTTCAGAAGAAAATTTGGATGCAAAAAATTTTGAGACCATTCTAAATATGTTAAGGAATTTTACCGATCGGTATCATAGCAATCTGTCTGAAAATTGTTGAAATTGATGAAATGAATTAACCAGATGTAAAAAAAAAATATATCAGAAGAATTCAGTGTAGCACCTCCTTTATCAGACAACTTTTCGATATCGACCGTGTTGAAGCGTGACTGATTGCAAGTTGGGCAATCACCTTGCTTTTGTCTTGCCAAAATAGAGCGCGGACAACGTATTTATGCTATAAAAACGTCTATTATAATTGATAATTTTGAATTCTTAAAAACCTACACTTCCATCCCCGAAAACTTCGTCAATGGCAGATGAGCAAACTATGCCTTATCATTGGGAATAGAAGAAAAAAAACGTCCGTGAGCCCTCGGACAACCAGCGACACACCCACGTCCGCCTGAGCTACTTATAGTTTGTTGTCACTTTAAGTGAGCGTTATTTCAACGGTTAGGACAACTGGTGAGTGACTATGTATAGTAAGAGAGTGGCAGGAGCATAATATGCAAAAAACCATTCCCACCGCAGCAGAAACGTAAGAAGCGCTCAGGCATCGGCCAAGCGACTCCAAAACGTTCTTTTCTCTTTTGGGAGTATATGCGACATCTAAAATGTCTGAAAACATTTTTTTTTGCAATCCTGCCTTATTTACGAACGGTAGAAAAAAAATTCATTCGGATTGCTATGATACAGGTCGGCTAAATTTGTTGACATTTTCAAAAATTCGCTTCAGCTATATACTACGCGCAAAATTTCTGAAAACCAACTTATTCGTCATAAAATTATAAAATCTATGTACATTACCAATATCAGACGTATTGCTATGATACCGACTGCCTTTTTTTTTTGACACAGCAGAAATAGCCTCACATGCAATTGCTACACTTTTGACCGTTACTACCTACCTAGTCGGGTTTGGAATCACATAATCTAACGATTTTATACAGTTTCGACCGTATTGCTATGATACATGGTTTTGGTCGTCATCTCTGGGACTATTTGGTACAAAATGGTATTCTTGTAAGTGTTCAGCTGCGCGTGAACTGCGCGTGAGCTGCGCGTCAACTGTACGTCAGACAATGAAATTTGTTTGACATTGACATATACGCGCAGCAGTAGAATACGCTAAAACGTTTGCGTGACGCGCACTTGACGCGAGCGTATTTGACAGCGGTTGTCAAAATTACGAGAATACGAAAAGGGCTGTTTTGATCGAAACTTAACCGCAACTGCACTGCAGCTGAACTTATTATAATACGTGAATCGCCCTACAGGACTAAAACAAAGAAGGTAAGTACGAAGCTCGACTGTTTTAGGCGATCATTAGATTATTTATTAGATTATATCAGAATAAATATTTTGATAAAAACGATGATATTACATTAATGATAAGTCTAAAACCTCTTTATTTTCCAATATTATTGTTATTAGTAAGTGCATCTAAGGCTTCATTAAATTACTTAGGTATATGATTCAAATTATCAACAATTAAGCCGATTGTTTATAAAAACAAATCGAGCTTCGTACTGAACTAAACTGACTTACATAAATGGTGGAATACCTCCGTGATCAGCACGGAAATATTCAACCATTTTAGCGATTTTTTCTATGATCAGAGCCGATTCACCTCAAAATACAAGCGATACTAGAGACAGGTCACTAAACTCTGCATTTGAATAAAATAAACGTGTGATACAATTATAAAACGCCATAAAGATACAGACGCAGCCAAGTTTCTGATAGATCCCCCAAAAGACCCATACAAATGTCAATGTAAAATGAATAAATAACCATAAATTTAACGTCGAAAATAAATTACGATTTAAATTAATTCGAAGCACTATTGTTGCGGCTCGCCAAAGTTCAGTTTGAATGTGGAATGTCGGTAGCCGTCCTCCGCCGTGGAGAGAGACGCGCGAAGCGTCGACCTTTCTACGTCGCACGATGTTCTGTAGTCTTGTACCACCTGAGACATTAACCATTTTCAATGACAAATTTAAGGAATTTATTACCAATTTAATATAATTGCCTGTTGCAAGTGCGTGGTGGCCTGTTGGTAAACGGACTAGACGCGACTGCCAACATGTTCACGGTGGTCGCAGGTTCAAATCCCAGGGCACACCTCTGACTTTTCGGAGTCAAGTGTGTATTGATAGTCAATCACCACGCACTAAAACGGTGAAGGAAAACATCGTGAGGAAACCTGCATACCATAGCGATTTATAAAAAAAATCTATGGTATGTAAGTCCGCCAACCCGCACTAGGCCAGCGTGGTGGACTATATGGCCTAACCACTCTCAATCGTACTGTCGATTGTAGAGGAGGCCCGTGCCCTGCAGTGGGACGTATATGGGCTGCTACACAATATAATTACTAAGGCTGAGTTGCACAAACTAACTTTGCCAATACCTTTGCCTTTGAAAATGTCATCGCCATTGATTTGACCTTGCGAATGTATGAGAATTAGACAGTTTTAAGGTCAAAAGTATTGGCAAAGTTAGTTTGTGCAACTGAGCCTAAATGTAATTACAAATAGGATCATTTTTATTTTTTCATAAGATAATCCGCTACATAACATTTGGAAGACATTTAGGTTCTGTTACTGCCATAACTCTAATAAAGTGAATAAAGTAGAAGATATTGCTCCCAGTATAAAAATGTCAAACGTATATACTATACAAATAAATGTTGTAATGGTAAACACCTAAAGAAGTCTGAGACAACACTTTGATCAATGGACAAACGACCTAAAGACATTGTCTGCCAATTTTCAATTTTTTATCTCCGTATCCTTTACGCTTTTGGTCCAATTCTTAGCTCACACAGTGTTTCATTGGTGGCGAGACGTTCAGAACAAAAAATATTCACAAAGGAAATAGCCATCCATGGACGCTGAATCTAGGATTTAGAGTACAACCGCGTGCAGACCATAACCTTGTCAACATCTAAAAAACACGGTATATTTCTGCTGGCACGATATGACCGCCCTGCTTCTCGAGCACTGCAAATAACAAAATATGCTCACCTCTCGTTGATGGTCGACATTTCGGGACTATAGGGTCTATACTTGTTACGAGGTGCCCCAGAACACTGTTGTACCAACTTAAAAGAAAAAATCACAGCTAAAATTATTATTCTTTTCACTTATGAATTGCGATGTACGCAACTTGCCTTCCGTATGTGATCTTCCCTGGCCGCGAGTTCCCTGGACAGTTCCTCTCGACGGCGTTCGAGGTCTGCGTCGTAGTTGCCTTTCTTGATGCACGAGTCTACTTGCTCGTACTCCCGGTATAGGCTGGCGTACTCGGCGAGGCTCTGCTTGGCCTCCTGACTGCCGCCGCGGCCCTTGGACGTGGCGCCGTCGAAGTCCTCGCGGTTTGTCACAAGACTATGTAAAAACACATTTTGGTAGAAGTAAGTTGCTAAATTAAGCTATCGCATTATTCGTGCTGTAAGACTTAAATCTTAGCTATCAGCAATTAGTATCATCGGGTTTCCCGCAGAACACAACACAAGAACTGTATTAACATATTCTATGGTGTACAAAATATTTTGTAAATTATAAAGGGCGATATTGATATATTTTTGGTCACGGATTATAAGCAGGAGTATTTTTACCGCTTAGCTGAAATTCAATTCGATTCGGGAACTTACCTATAAATGTACAGGTAATATACAGATCATCAAATACCTTGAAAACTGAAATCTTGATTTGATTGGATTAGATGGGATTTGAATGGAATCCAGTCTATTTTTATTTCATTATACATTGTTACCTAGGGTGATAATTAAGTTAACCCATATCTTTCTGACATACTATGTTAGTATGGTTAGTATACATATACTATATATTGAACAGCGATCTCACTTGTACATAGAGGTGTAGAAGTAGTGAGGTCGACTGTTGGCGCGCAGGAACCTGGACACGATGCCGTCGCCCTCTCGATACAAGTTGAGCAGTCGGTCGTACGATATGTACTTAAATGAAGGCAGCCGCAACAGCCGCTGACCCACTTTGATCGTGTTTATCTCTCGGTTCTCCAAAGTGGGTCGCTGGAACGTTACATGCCGTGTGTCAACAAGTGCCAATGTAAACCGCCGTTGCTACTGTCTAGAAATTTCTTCAGACCTCAGTTAACCACGGCGGCAATAGGCTAGTGTCATCAATTTTTATTACTGTTGATATCGAAAATAACAATAATTATCCGGAAGATTTTTTAGAATCCGTATAGTATTAGGTAAGTTACAAATATATAAAAGTTGGTGGTAGAAGTGGTAGAAGTGGCATCTTTTTCTATTGAAAAGGATGCCACATGCACGTCGTGACGTCATCTTCTATAAGCTGCATGCATGCGACAAAGAAAACGAGTGCCTCCACCGCATTGTTAAAAATAATAATATATCAGTCATTTTACAATCAATTTTGATGCTGTTTTCAAATACTTTTTTTATAAGCGAATTTTGCTTTTTAGGAACCATTACATGCTCAAAATCAAACCACACAACCTGATGTACTGAATTGTACCAGCCCATATACATAAGTCCCACTGCAGGGCACAGGCCCCCTCTACAATCAAGAGTACGATTGAATGGTCCGGTTAGTAAATATGGCCTAACCAACTCACAGTATGAATAACATCTTTCTGTTACAATTGTCAACGACCAAGGGTTACCTTATAAAATCTGATTCTACTTGCTATATTTGAATCTATATTGCCTGTAACAAGAATATCTATATTCTAGGATATATTAGTGGATTGACAATTTGCGAAAGATTGCTGGCAGATGCTAGTTGCAACAAGCCGAAGACAAGGCGAAATGGCGTTATTTGAAGGAGGCACATGTCCAGTAGTGGACAACGACACAGGCTATATTCAATAAATAAATAGATATGAAATGCTTAAGTGACTAAACACTCACCGTTGTAGAGCTTTTCGTTCCATATGTGGGCACGTGACTCATGCCTGAAAAGTGACAAAAAAATAATGTCACCATCATTCAGCATCATCATTTCCAGCAACAGGTAATTCACTGCTAGGTATAGGTTTCTATCAAGATTTCTCTACAGCTGTATAATTCGTTGAACCTTTTTGTTTATACATTATAGGGGGCAAACAAGCATGCGGTTCACCTGATGGTAAGTGATAACCGCCGCCCATGAATATCTGTAACACCGTGGGGCATGGAGACGGTTGCCGGCCTTTAAGGTGGGAATATGCTTATTTTTACCTTTACCAGAAAAAAATATATCTGCACACCATTCACTTCAAATTATCCTATATAGCTGGCTTGTTGAAACAAGGATTACAGGGTCAATGACCCCGCTCAGATAACCATGTTTTTGTATAGTCTTATAGATATTCCTCCGGCTTGGCAGATTCTGTGTCGTATTTGGTTAGACGCCGCCTGTGAAACGAGAAGCCGAGGGTTCGATCTCTACATCGAGACAAATGTTTGTGATCCACAGGTCCTTGTTCCGGGTCGCGAGCGTTTATGACGCCTAAAAGTTTCTCATAGTTCCTGATACCCACAACACAACACTCGATCTTAGTGTGGAGTCGGGATTATATATGTGACTGTTGGGTGTATCTATCAATTATTCATTTCAGTGTCAACTGTCATATGTTCTGGTAACGCATCACGTACCTTTTAAAGAGAATTTTTATTGTACGGGAAAATAGAAATCACCAATAAGAGTAAGTCTCAGCGACATCTTTGAGATTTTCTTGAAACTACAAGTTTCCTTCATCATTCATAAATCATGTCGTTACGGTTTTACGAATGGCATTACAATTGGCATAGCTATTGCAGAGTGGAAAATTAAAAGAAGCTAAATCATTAAATCACTTTCTATACCGTATTCCTATGAAATGAATTAAATGAGGAATGAAATATTTGTTACTAGCTGTCGGGCCCGGCTTCGCCCGGGTGCAGATAGTTTTTGAGTCCAATCCACATCAAGAACATAATATTATTTCGCGTGTCTACTAACTATATTTCCCGCGTGCCGTCGACTATATTTCCCTTCCGTAGGAGAGGACATCCCGTGCCAACAATTTGAATTTGAAAGAGTAGAAAATATGTATATTTGGTTTCCTGACTCATCCCACGGGAACACTACATTTTTCGGGATAAAAAGTAGCCTATGTGTTAATCCAGGGTGTCAGCTATCACTATACCAAATTTCATCAAAATCTGTTGAGCCGTTTTTTCATGAAAGAGTAACAAACATCCATACATACATACAAACTTTCACCTTTATAATATTAGTAAGGATTCCTCCGTGCACGTGGTTTTCCTTATAGAATGAAGAAATCCAGCAAAGAAACATTCCATAACCAATGTTATTTCATTCCATATCCAAACTTAATTAAATTATCATTCGATATAGTCTTGCCATACATAGCCATAACCATGTTTTTAGTAAGTAGGAAAAGTAATTAAAAATCTTACCCATATGATACGCTATCGTCATCGGGATACCAGTCAGTGGTTGCTGTGTCTTAATTCCGTTAAGGACCTGAAGAAAAACACTATTAAAACACAAATTTTTCCTAGCTTGAACAACTCTCAACAAGTTGGTCATACATGGGTTGAACCAACATAGGGATATAAAATCATCAATTTACTAGTGATAGGTCTCCCATACATATGTGGGAGGTCACCTGGGTAAGTATCACCACAATGTCTTTTTCTCCCGTCAAACAGCTGTGTAAATGCACTATTTGGTTTCGGTTTGAAGGACATCGTAGCGGACATATTGAGAATTAACATGTTATGTCTCAGGATGGCGTTGTTTAAGTCAAGGTGTTGTTTGATTTTGCTATTACTCATAAGCGGTCGTGTCGCTTACCATCAGACGAACGGCATATTCGTATCGCCATTCATTACAATAAAAAATACATACATACATACATAAACTCTCGCCTATATCCCAAGAAGGGGTAGGCAGAGGTGCCAGGACACCCACATTTCGCCTTGTATGTTCCGTCCCACAATGTGATAGGTGGCGAGCCTATCGCCATATCGGGCACAAATTCCTGACTCTGGACTGATAATGGATAGAAAAATCCAATATCACTTTGCCCAGCCCGGAATTCAAACCCGAGACCTCAGCTTTGTAACCGTACCTTAGTACAACTACGCCACCGAGGCAGTCGAGGCACAATAAAAAATAAATACAAAAAAATTTGGTTAGTGCGTCGTGCTAATAACGCGAAGATTGAGATTTCGATCCCCTCGGGGGCCATTAATATACATTTTCATTTTTGTATATTTTTTGTGGCTTTTCTACTTATTTGATTAATTTACTACCGCAGTCACCAGGTTTTGCTTCGCCTGGCAGTTATCAGCTATCAATATTACTACAGAAGTGCGATAACCATCATGCGATACTGGTATACGATTCTCGCCCCGAGATTTTCTCCGTTTACGTTGCCTGTTACTATGATAAACCCTTACCTGTTGCAAATTGACGCCGATATTGTGCGAGGGCGTGGTGCTCTTGCTGACGATGAAAGGGATGTTGGTCTTATTGGAGTTGCCGTAGTAACATCGCGTGCCAGCCTGCTTCATCTGCGAGGCTATAGTGGGCATCTCGTACCGGCGGCTGCGGTACTTCACGCGACGCGGCTGGCTGTGCATCTCCTGAGTGGAGAACTCGTGCATCAATGATTAGCGGGAATTAATTATCCCTAAAGTGCCAGCGCAGACCGGAACGGCATTGCTAGGTTAATTGTTACCAAAGGATATTCAACTTTATCTGCTCGGAATACGACATAAATTCCAATGTTTTAAATTGATGTCGCGGCATCGAGTCATGCCTTTCGATGCCACGGCATTTTAAAACATTGGAATTTATGTCGCATTCCCACCAGATAAGTTTGAATTTCCTTTGCTATTTTTTTCTTAATTGATGTGACGGCATAGAGAAATTCCAACCTTAAGTTTGAATATCCTCTGGTAACAAATCAAGTCCATTGCCATTCCGTCCCGGTCTGTGCTGGTCGAAATTGTGCATACATACATACATACATACATAAACTCACGCCTTTTTCCCAGAAGGGGTAGGCAGAGGTGCCAGGGCACCCACATTTCGCCTTGTATGTTCCGTCCCACGATGTGATAGGTGGCGAGCCTATCGCCATATCGGGCACAAATTCCTGACTCTGGGCTGATAATGAATAGAAAAATCCAATATTACTTTGGCCAACCCGGAATTCGAACCCGAGACCTCAGTAGCACAACTACGCCACCGAGGCATTGTAGCAAGCCGGCATGATTCTATCGAATGGCATGAGACTCTCGTCTGATGCTAATCGATATTTTGTCTGGACGGCATTTGCACTTACCACCAGGTGCAATGCAGTCACTGTGCCGTGCCAGAATAAAATATTCTCATTTTTATTTACACTTAAATATATCTATGACTGATCGGAATCATAGGTCTCTTGTTACGGAATTATTACACTTGAACGATAAAAGAAAACATCAACGACTATATCTAGGTCAGAATAAATCAGCATAGTCAACAACGGCTTAAATTCGCTGAATTGAAAATGTCCATATTCAATTGTGGATTTATTTGGACATATATAACGATTTATAATGTGCTTAATTAATAGAGACATTAATAGAGAATACCTTTTTGGGTTCCATTTCTATGTCATGTTCCAGAGGACCCGTGACGTCATCGCAATTTTCCTCGGCTTTCGTGACTGTAAACTCACGTTAAATGTATTTAATATAAAAATTAAGATTACAAGTATACATAAAACACGCATTAATCACGGCTCAGTGAATAATTAATGTTCACGGTGGTCGTTGGTTCAAATTCCAGGCTATATCTGATTTTTCAAAGTCATGTGTTTATTGATAGTGAATCACCAAGCACTGTAACGGTGAAGGAAAAAATCGTGAGGAAACCTGCATGCTATAGCGATTTGTATGAATTTCCATGGTATTTAAAGCACGCCAACCCGCATTTGGTCACCGCTGTGGACAATGGCCGCTATGGCCTCACCACTCTCAATAGTACTCTCGGTTGTGGAGGAGGAGACCCGTGCTCTACAGTGGGACGTATATGGGCTGATACAGTACAGTGGAAGAACAAAGTTGGAACATATTTGCCAAGGAGCTATTCACTGCAACGTACCCCAAGACCTTGCTATGACCGTATCAGACAAAATCGCTGGATTCTCCGTTTCAGTCAACAATGTCCCTTATAATTGGACGCAACCATAACTCATTACAACAGGTCGCTGTGGCAATCCTCGAGGGAGGCCTATGTTCAGCAGTGGACTTCCTGTGGCTGAGATGATGATGATGATGATGATGATGATGATGATTATGATAACCTATGGAGGACAAACAATAGCAGCCCAGTCAGGGTCTCACCTTTAGTCTTCCTGTTGTCCCCAGCGGTGGGCGCGAATGGCGGCGACTGTCGACGAGCGCTCAGGTTACCATTCTTCTTAAACAGTTCCACCACTTCGCCTTGCCGCGACACTGGTCAATTCATACCAGATATTAAGTTACTGAGACTAGATTTTTAATCGTCACAGATAAGTTATTCATGAGAAAAGTAAGTATAATCCGAATGAGTATAAAAGTTTATTTTTCTTCAAATTACTTATAATGTATGGCCGACCTCAGTCAGGTAGTACGGCCGTATAGTTACGAATTAATTAATTGCGTGGGCACAAATTCCTGGCTTGTTGAAATTGAAATGTGATTTTTCGAGATGAATAACTGAAGGAGTATTCATAGACGAGCCCAAGACCTCAAGATCCCCAACTCAACACTGTTACTAAACAACAACTGCACCATGAGAATACTTGTGCAGCAAGGACAAAAAACTCACAGTTTTCTGGTGGTTTATTTTGGCGTCGGCTTAAATGCGGCGGTGACATGCTGGACCGAGTGCCTTGTTTTAAACTTGCTTGGTCCTGCTTCAGCTTAGCATCTACGGACATATCATATTATTATATATATTTATCATCATCAGCAGTTGTCCACTGCTGGACATGGGCCTCCTCCAAATTGCGCCATTATACCATGTGTTAGGCGTGTCGCATCCAGCATTTGAATCATCCATTATATACAGGGTATATCAAGACTGCTACCATAAACGAACCCAGGCGGCAATTTTATCGGCTACAGACACGGTGCAAATAAACATTTTGCAAAAAAAACGTGACATTTTTTTCATGACGGTTTAAATATCATCATGTTTGGGTAGTAAATCCATAGTTTTTGCTGAAATAATAATTAAAGCACTTGCCTACCATAGATTAAAAATAAAAGGCTTTACATTACTATATTAGGAAAAACTGTATTTACTAACCAAATACGACAAAAAAATACAAAAAATATAGTCGCGATTTTGCAAAAGTTTTAGTTGTATTTTCTCAGAACTCATTAAAACTACTACACGGCTTCGTTTTCGGTAGCAGTCTTGATTTACCCTGTATAAAAAAAAACAAAGAAGCCTCTTAAATTCATAGTCGGCGTCTATCCACTATCTAGCTGCGTCACGTAGGATGTCAACATAAATACAGCCTCTTTTTTATAAAGTAATGAGGTTGATACTCACAGTCCTTGGCCGTGATGTCCCGGGGCACGTGTCTGCGACGTGTGGGCGAGCTCGTGGGCTTGCTACGGACCTCCTCCTGTTCGTACCCTGGCGAACTGCGGCAAAAATCACTCTCATATATGACATTCATCCAGACAAGGACCAAAAACAAATCCAGATGGTAATTTTGGTGACTGCAGACAGAATGTTGCCAAAAAACGAAACGATTCTTTTTTATATCTTTTAAGTAGTATTTGTTTGGGTGGTAAGTACCTACGTAGTTTTTACCAAAATAATTATTTAAATTCTTGCGTATCATTGCGTGTTTAAAATAAAAGAGTGTACATAATTATTTTAGGAATAACTATGTATTTACCAACCAAACATAACGATGCTTAAAAAGTTGCAGAGAATATCGTCGCTTTTTCTGTCCCTTAAACCACTACCTGGCTTTGTTTTCGGTTGCAGTCTGGATGTACCCGTATAGGTCTAGAAATATATACAGGGTATATCAAGACTGCTACCGAAAACGAAGCTGGGTGGTAGTTTTAGTGACTTCAGACAAAATGCAACTAAATTTTGTGCAAAAAAATGTGACGATTTTTTTTTGTTATATTTTTTCTATTGTCGAATTAGGGTGGTAAATACTAAATACATAGTTTTTTCTTAAATAATAGTGTACACCTTTTTATTTTTAAAGACGCTATGGTATGCAAGACTTTATGTTATTATTTTAGCAAAAACTATGGATTTACCACCCAAACTCGACGATATTTAAAAAACAATTAAAAAAAATTGTTGCGTTTCTTAGCGAAATTTTTAGTTGCATTGTGTTTGTAGTCACTAAAACTACCACCCAGCTTCATTTTCGGTAGCAGTCTTGATACACCCGGTATAGCACGGAAGTGAACGGACTTCCTCTCGTAGCTACATAAATTATACGAAAAATAACTAGAGCTTTCAGTGCGTGACAAAACTCTTTGTACGCTAAAAATATACCGCAGAAGTGAAATCAACTTATAAGTGTTCTTCTAGGAGTACCTAAATGATGAAGACATATTAAAACTAGATTCATAGTATTGCAAAAAAAATTGAGTTAACCGCATAAATGTTATTTTTTTTATACCTATTTACATAAGTATAATATAATTTAATCAGGAAACTATAAGAACGTGTCATAATAAAAAAATATGCTATTCTAATATTTGATTCATATTATAATGAAAATGTACATGTCAATTATTTTTTTCTCAATTACGATATCAGGTTAATGCTCTAATTTTCAATTTAGCGACTCCGATAAGTCTGTTAGTAGTATAGATCGCACAGCAATAAGCCACTTTGCCTCCTTTTGATTTGACAAGTAGGAACGTAAAGCGAGATATTGATAATGATTCCACGGCCACGCCACGCTTAAATATGTTTAACTGCGATCTGGTCACGCACACACGGCACGTCCGCCACCCGTTTTTTAGTAGTTAAAATAAATTACTAAATAAACATACCCAAATTCTAGTCTGCATATAAAATTATAAGCCACATAAGTACATGAAATAAAACAAAGCTAGAAAATAACGCACAGCCAAAAAAAATATTTATTAATATTAAGCGAGATTATAATTTGGAAATGTTAATAAAAGTTATTCTTCAGCTTATAACTGTAGATTTTCGAAACCTAATAATGTAGGTCAACATTTAACAAAATCTTATAAATATGTTCAATTCGCAAGCATTAAAAGCGCCTGAAGTATATTACTAACAAAAAAAACGTCGCGAAACATTTTTCTGGCATAAATAACACATGATGTCAAACTAGTAATGAAGCTAGACCCATATCCAAAGATTAGAAACTAACAATAAATACTGTAACGGCGCGTGTCAAAACTATCGAAGCAAAGCATAGCCGCCTCATCAATATTCATAACTGGCCGGTCTGTTTAACTGATCAACATTATGGAGGAAAGTAATATGGAATCAGTTCGTACAAGTCTTCCGCGAGAGGGCCGAACATGTCGGAGAATTCAGTGTCGTCTCTCCCGCACGCCACCTCCAGGGGACCCTCGCTGCTAATCGGTGCACTTGCTCCATATTCACCTGGACAAACACATCATCATCAGCTGCAGAAAGTCTTCTAATGAACACCTGTGAAACTTCTAATAGTTACTAAGAAGTGGCCTGGTCCCAGCGGCGACGATCCACTTTTATAATATCGTCTGCTAAAAATATACTACTCATCAGAATAATCGAAACACCTTGCAAGTTGATGTTATGTGAGGATTATTAGAAAAATGTGTATCAAGGAATATATGTCAAATGTCGTTTAATCTATACTAATATTATAAAGCTGCAGGGTTTGTTTGTTTGTTTGTTTGAACGCGCTAATCTCTGGAACTACTGGTCCTATTTGAATGAGTCTTTCAGTGTTGGGTAGTACATTTATCGGGGAATGCCGCTATATATCATATATCATCACTATATATCATCACGCTATGACCTATAGGAGGAAAGCAGTAGTGATATTTCTAGCAAATACGAGGAAAATTTGTTCGTTTTTCGTGATTTCCGATGTTTTCCGATTGGTCAATATTCTAAACTGATAGTCAGAATTAAATATTTTGACCGCCATTTTAAAACGTGTATGCACCCGGGCGGATCCGAGCCCGACCGCTAGTAGTGAATAATATGAGGATTTCAAATCCTAATGTGGATGTGTTTATACACTTTTTTCTGATAATCTTAACAAAACATAAACTTGCAAGGTGTATCGAATTTTCTGATGAGAAGTACATATTTAATGTTAATATTACCATGATATTGTCGGCTTCGTACATGCTGGTATATTTGTGTCAACGTTAATATATTGTAAAAATACATCACATTTACCATCACTTATATTGCAGACTTGATGTACCAGCATAAAGAAGTGCAATTTAATTTAAATACCTATTAAAAACGATCCCACATTACAAGTAATCCCCACGCTACGATGAGATACATGTCTTGTGCCCTAAAGGCTTTATCCTCTCACAAAACTCCAAACTGAAATAAATATGCATCAATACCACAAACATTGTTCGAGCAGAGATCGAACCTGCTGCCTATCGCTTCTTCTACCGGTATTTCAACCGCTGCTGGTAACAAGCACCTTCCAGCGAATTATTGATAGAATAAAATATATGAAAATTGATATCACACCTACACGCAAAGTATCTATCAATTAAAGCATTCAGCGCGACCATGTCTGAAATATTCACCAAATTGGCATGTTATTAATAACCTCGCCGTGTCCGTATTGGTATTAAACCAGAAACCTCCAAGCCAATATCCTAAACTATAAGAAATAGTGCTTGCATGCGAATTTGGATTCCTTACGTAATCATCATCATCATATCAGCCACAGGAAGTCCACTGCTGAACATAGGCCTCCCCCAAGGATCTCCACAATGACCTGTTGGAAGCGGCCTGCATCCAGCGACTTCCTGCAACCTTAGTCAGATCGTCCGTCCACCTTGTAGGCGGGCGTCCGACATTTCGCTTGCCTGTACGTGGCCTCCACTCAAGAACCTTAATACCTTAACCTCGTCCAAAATACCTCAGTGCCTAAAATCGAAAGTCTTCGATAGTTGTGTGTTACCAGTGATGACATACGGCACCGAGACGTGGCCTTACTTAATGATCATGTGAAATTAATATTCAATCAAACTTCTTTGATAATTGACTTCTATATCATATACTATGTCATATAGTAATGCCCATTATAAACTCGTATTTTAAGAGTCATCCCATCTGCCATCATTCAGTAGTTTTAGTTAATAGTAGTTTAAATTAGATAATTATGTGATTACTTACTCTGATCCCCGTCCGGTCGTACTTTTTTTGGCTGTTTTGTCCTCTGATCCCTGGATTTATTCTATAACATAAGAAGGAAATATTTTTAAAATATGATTCTGTATACGGATTATGCTAAACCAAGACCGTTTTAATTTTTTTACATTAAAGTATACTGAAAGAGTACCTATATAATAAGTGCTTTGTGTTGTCGATACTAAAAGTGATGTTTCTGACAACAATACGTTTAAAACAAAACCAACCTGATATAATCTGGCGGAGGCATTTTCAGGCGGTCGCCTGTACATTTCATGGTATTGGCCTATCATGCGCCGTTGCTCCACGGTGGCTGGATCGACGTAGCCGCGGATCGGGTTCGCCGCCACTTGGAACGCTCTCAGCCTCGATGCCTGCGACACCTCTGTAACCACCAGGGCTGCTACCTTATCTGCAGGTTTATCCCGTACAAAAAAGCCACATTTCCACTATTTGTATTTCAATTCACTACTTTTCGCTACTGCACACGTAGGTTAACTTTATGGTATGTTTACACTCAAGCCGTGAAATCATTACAAGAATGCACGACGCGGACTCCGCGCAAAACGCATGGCTCTCTACAGTCACCGTTTTCGCAGTAACAATACCGGGCCGCCGCGAGACGGCTGGTGATACTAAACAACGGTGTCTGTGTGGACTGTATGTAGCATTGCAGCTCGCAATGCGCTTATCCTAATCACACAGCCGTCACATCAGAATTATTTCTTAAAACAAGCAGACAGGGACTAATCTATTAATAAGACTAAATCTAGGAATACAACTGCTTCTTTTATATGCATGTTGACGTATAATTTCTTAGACGTAAAAATATGCTCCAGATATATCGCATAGGCAAATTTAATTTTGCTGGGGTAGAAAGTTGTCCGTGTCACATTCCTTGCTCTCTCTATTTGTATCTAAAGAAATATGTTGGTCCATTGTTGCGTGAAGGGACCAATCGATAAACACACTTTCCCGTAAATACTATTGATATGATCGCATAAGAATTAATTAACTACAACTAATCGTAACTAAGATTTCATTAATGATAAAATTGAATTTAGTTAACTTGAACGTAATCACGTTCATAGTCTATGAGCCACAATAAAAACTCAAGACGGTATACCTACTCAAAATAATAGAACAAATGTAATCACAGGGTGACAATTTCATCTTCAGGCGCAGGTCGTTAGGTAGTCTCTGAGAAGAATTTCCGCAGCGACCTCAAGATTCAGCATTCTGCATCTAGTAACTTTCTACTACCTCTATTAGGTTGAAGATGTCACAGAATTCTTTGCTAATACTTACTCTTTTTTGGCTGCGTCCGCACTGATATGAAAGGAGTGGTTTCTTGTTCAGGGCCAGGGTTTACTGTTGTCGTGCTAAAAATACATACCAAAAATATCAAATATACTGGATATATCAAGACTGCTACCGAAAACGAAGCCGGGTAGTAGTTTTAGTGACTACAAACACAATGCAACTAAAAATTTCGCAAAGAAACGCGACAATGATTTTTTATATTATTATTTAAACTCTTTTAATCTCTTTTATACCTTAGATTATTTATAAATAAAAGGGTATACACTATTATTTTAGGAAAAAAAATTCAGTCGAATTGATTACCTCCTCTTTTGAAGTCAGTCAAAAATGTATTTACCACCCAAATATGGTCATAGGAAAAAAATAACAAAAAAAAATGTCGCTTTTTTGCAACTATTTCTGTTGCATTGTGTCTGAAGTCGCTTAGACTACCACCCGGCTTCGTTTTCGGTAGCAGTCTTGATATACCCTGTATATAATCCTGACCCCACACTAAGATCGAGCCTTGTCTTGGGTATCAAGAACTAAGAGAGACTTTTTGATCTAACAAACACCCAGACCCGAAATAAATACCTGTGGTTCACACAAATATTCGATTCGGAGTGGGGATCGAACCCGTGGATTCTCGTTTCACAGCCGGCGTATAACCAACTAAGCCATGGAGGAAATGGACGGAGATATGATGGTGTTTGGATAATTTCAACATGGAAAATCGTCTGATGTTAGGGAAAGATAAGAATCGTGGTTGCACTGCCAACGCTGAACATTTAGGGAATTAATAGTCTGTACCAATTACTAACCTTCTTTTTTTAAGTTTTCTTTTTTTCTTAATACTTTTTACTAGATCGATTTTGTCTTGTAGTTCATCACACCTGGCCTCGGCTGTAGCGAATTGGTCATCCACTTCAGGAATGGAAGCTGACGATACAGGGAACGGAATTAATAAAAGCATTAGTTGCTCTTGTAATGTACTGTTCCTTGAAATATTACGAAGTAAGAAACAATTAGGTATCACGTAACAGTATCAGAGTGCGTGGCCTGTTGGTAAACGGACTAGACGAGGCTGCCATTAAGCTCACGGTGGTCGCGGGTTCGAATCCCAAGCTCATTACTAACTTTTCGGAGTCGTGTGTATTGATAGTCAATCATCATGCACTTTAACGGTGGAGGAAAACATCATGAGGAAACCTGCATACCGTAGGGATTTATACAAAAATCTATGGTATTTAAAGTCTGCCAACCCGCTCTAGGTCATCGTGGTGGACTATATGGCTTAACCATTCTCAAACTTACTCTGTCTTATAGAAGGGGATCATGTTCACGCAGTGGGACATATTATATAGGCTGATACAGTACAGGTTCCAAGTAAATTAAATAAAATACAATTTTGTGAATTTTCTTCGACAACCTGCTGACGAAATACCCTAATAAATAAATACTGTATGTCATTTAAATTAATGCGTATCCAAGTCACATTTACAACTTTACAGTAAATGACATGTCTAATGGTTAGTAAATGTAATATGGACTTAATCACAAAATTTAATTTTGGTGCACGTTCGAATGAATTTGATTGAATTAAATTAAACCTCTTATCTCTAGTTTTCTTTCTGAGCGAGTTCCTTCTACACCCGCTCCAGCCAGACTGCTCGAGCTCCTGTGACGCTTATCTGAAAATATAAAAAATACTGCAGAACACTACAGTACAGTAAGAACGCTCATGGCTTCGTATAAACATATTTTTCTAGATTTTAAACAGCATCAACGTCATTTGGAAACAGTGGATGTTTCATCCTTGCTTTGCGGAATAGCATGGCTACAATTTTCTGACTTTTTCTGCTGGTCAGGAATGATATGTGAATATTCAGAAATGAAAAATGATGCAGTGAACGTCATATAGTTCTCTCTCTCTCTTCAGCCACAGTAAGTCCACTGTTAATGATAGGCCTTCCCCAAGGAGGAGGTATAGTATTTAACACAGTAATACTTAAATTAGCAATATAGGCGGGTATATGTCGTGTGGTCGAGCGATACATTGCCATGATAGTCAATCTGAATCGATATTTCCAAGCAATAATTAGTGAGATTTAACACAGATTGTGGTCCGCCATGTAATTGTTGCTAGAAGGATTGATGTTGAAAAATCTTTACTTTTAAAATCATGACAATCTCCTATACCTATGTATTATGATTCATTCATCAATTTTACAAAAGCGAAATCCAAATCCTCAAAGCTTCGTTCATTTGAGCGAATTTCATATGCAACCTTGTGAACACCAGTAATAAACTTCACCTACAAGCATCGTCCAGTATTCTTTCAAATTCACACACGCCATAACATAATGAAAGCGTGATTAATCATAGAATAATCACAAACGGATCAATACACTTCATAAATGGGAATAGGTACGTCATAGATTCACAACACTGGCTGTTCTCTCACCTTTCGATATCCTTAAGCCGTCGCCCATACTAACTTGAAATTTTCATAGCAAACAGTATACAAAGCGTTATGCTATTAAATAAATAACAGAACGACTGATTAATAAATAATAAAAAGGGAGTTAAAATAGTAAAAGCATTAAAAAACCATTACGTCAAAGATGTCAAAATTGTACCGAGCTATTAACAAGAAAGCATCGGCAATTAGTGCAAATCTATGAGCTCTGCCGACATAGGCGACAGCACTGGCAATCTAAACTTCTTGTTTTAAAACTAATTATTCCATAGTTAAACAATAATTTAATATCTATCTACTCAATATTTTTATTCCTTACGATATGTATTTCATGTAAGAGCAAAAACAAGGTGATTTGCTCATCTCACTTGTTGTTTGAAACTCACTTTTGTAACTCAATGTTTAATTTACCAGGTGGTAAAACTCGACTTCGGCAAACTTGCTGTCGTGTGTGTAGCGAATGAAAGTCATGTAAAAGAAATTCCTAATATAATTCATAAGTATGTTTGCGAATGTTAAATATAGGATTTTTTTTAAACTGAGGACCATAATCACTAATGTTGATTGTTGCATAAAAAATATAGGTAGCTCTGTCTTTATGAATACTGCGCATTAGTTATACTTATACTTACAACAGCATGAAATCTGCAGAACTTTTGCATATCATATTTCATTTTCTTTCATTTCAGTCACAGAATTTCAGGGAAGTATAGCCCTCAGTCATCGGCCACATGTTGACTTAAACCTCTCCAAAGATATGTAAAACTGCCAGCAGGTTAAAGGAGCTTCCACCCAGCGGGCTAATAGGTAATCTATTTAGGTATGTTACATTTCCTCCTATGGGTTGTATAGTAGATACCTACATATGAGACACATCATCTTCAGCCTACAAAGGTCTTGTACTGCATAATATTAAGGGCCTCCTCCAATATTAAAAATATTGAGGAGATATTCCAGTGGTCGCGAGTTACTACGCTTAGTGGGTGGTTCGTCGAGCGCAGGACACTTCTCGTAGTGGCAACGCGTTCTGCGATATTAATCCGCCATCTGCTGACCGCCAGAACCTCCCCTATAAGGATATAATAAGTTCCTTAAAAAATCCATTGAGTTGATTTTGACCTCCCATTTAAACACAAAACACAATTGTTATCTATTTGGCCAGTTCTTCAAATGCGCTTCGAATTTCAGTCTTGCCCTAAAACTAAACTAACCCTGAATTGAAAGCTCGGCAACCTGTGTGTAGGGCCTCTGTGTTCTCTTTGTTTGTTGTATGTTTTGCGTGTATTACGTACCCTTATACAGGGTATATCAAGACTGCTACCCAAAACGAAGCCGGATGGTAGTTTTAGTGACTTCAAGACACAATATAACCGAAAATTTTGCAATAAACGCGACATTTTGTTGTATTTAAAATGTGTCCTTTTAGGGTGGTAAATCCATAGCTTTTCTAAAATAATGGTGCACACCCTTTTATTTTATTTTTTTCCCAAAATGGCGGCTCAGGATCATTTTCTGTCGACTGCCTACGGCTCGAGGTCCCAAACTGCTGCATTTATCACTCTCAATTTCGATTTGAAACAAAAAAAATGAAGTATTTTCTTTTTATAAGATATTAACGGAAAGGATAAACCTAAAAAAATAAAAAATAATAGTAAAATTCATTATAAAATGAAGGACTCACCAAATTTCAAACAAATCGGTCGATAACTTTTTGAGTTATAACACGAGCAGTTTTTAAAAATACAGTTTCGAGATAATCGCGTTTAAAGTTTTAGTACAGGAAAATAACTAGTATAATTTACTTACCCATTACTCCATTCAAATACCTATAACTCAGCAAATATTCGATATTTTTCTTCCCCCTCTCGTCAGTACACGCTCAATATACCATATTTTCAGATTACCGAAAAACAAAACGATTTTTTGAAAATTTTACATGGACTTCCCCCCTTAATTTAAACCACGTTACTCAGCGCCCCAGATAACATAGTACAAAATGTGGAATAAAGCGAGATTAAAATAAAAAAGAAAAATAGAAAGCACTGGTTACAATGCTACAAACTATTGGCCTATTATATTTTTTAATATTAACTAAAATGACTTTTACTTGAAAACGATGACTTTTACTTAATAAGAATAATAAATATTCTGTGATTATACTATGAGAGAATTCAATTCAGAGATAAGACTAGTACCTATATATTTTTGTTGCTCCTCCGTCATAGTTTGGTCTGTTACTGGTTTATCATCGTTCTGGGACATATTTAAACTAAATGCTGCTTTTCACAATTCCTTAGATATCTTACAAAAAAATCGATGAATACCAACACATCTATAAAATTTCATTATACATTAAAGTTAATTTTAATAAATAATTAATAATATATTGTTAAATCTATCATGTTTGTCAGATCAAATACTGTTTTACCTAACATGTATAAATTTTCATAGAAATAGCAGGATTGATAACCATTTTTTATTTAACATTTCAACCCTTTTTTTCTACCCCTTTTGGTAAAATATAGCCTACGACACTCAGGGATGTTATACCTTTCGGAGTTAATTTTTTTTAAGTGGCCTGAATATTTCCAGAGATTACTGCGTACAAACAAACAAACTATTTAGCTACAAAATAATATCCTAGCATTCCTCGGAAAATGGACTATCTAACACTACAATTCGAACCAGTAGTTCTTGAGATTAAAGGGCTCAAACAAACTCTTTAGCTTTTTTTTTTGTATTGTATCAGCCCATATACGTCCCACTGCAGGGCACGGGCATACTCTACAATCGAGAATACGATTGAGAGTGGTTAGGCCATATAGTCCACCACGCTGGCCTAGTGCGGGTTGGCACTTCAGCTTAATATATCATATTAAGTATAGATTTGTCCGATTATCTGCATAGTATCGAATATATGTACTAGAAATAATGATAAATGCCATTGGAAACGGTTTATCTCTTAGCGATAAGATGTCTCCTCGTGTAACTGATACTAAAATCATTCTGTTACATACTTTTTAGTAAATAATGTGGCGCCTGGTAGCGCACCAAAATAAGATATAGATATTATTTTAGATTTTAGTTTACATCCTACTAATATTATAAAGACAAAAGTTTGTGAGTTTGTTACTTCTTCATGCTCAAACGGCTGAACCAATTTTAATAAAATTTTGTATGAAGGCAGCTGATACCTTGGATCAATGCATCGGCTACTTCTAATCTAGAAAAATATTGTATTCCCGTGGAATTTAAAGTCTTAGCCTTCACACGGCTGGAACAATTTTATAGTAATTTAGTTTAATTTAAACTGGTAGCCGATACCCTGAATCATATCATGGCTATTTTTATCCCGAAAAAATGTATTGTTCCCGTGGGATGACCAAGGAAATGAAATATGTATATTTGCTACTCTTAACTCATAGGCATAGTTTGGGTGAGAATATAGAGCGAATGAAATGGGATATAAGAGGACAGGATAGCATGCTTTAAGTCAATGAATAAGTTGAGACGTGACAGAAACGAATGTAATGGGACGGGACGAGAAAAGCATTACATGAAGGTAGTCACCTTGAGTTTAATACAAAACAGTTAACACGCGAAAGTAATTCTGCACCCTGGCGAAGCCGGCCCAGGCCGCTAGATTTAGAATATAAAGTTTGCCTACGTTAATTTTAAAATAAAATAAATACATAAAACACGGCTCGAATACTTAATTATAGGTATTAGAATTTTAGACATAGGAAATTAGGATCGTAGTACAGCCACTACATCGATGATTGGGATAACCTCTCCAGTTATTAAATCAAGAGAGAATAAAAAAATAGATTAGAAAATAAGGGCATACAGTTGAATCTTATATTTATTAATAATTCAATATACACCCTATAATACTAAGTGACAAGAAGAAAATATAATAAAACCATTATGTAATGATAAATATTAAGAAAATAAATGCCCGACACAGTTATCATATAGAATGCTAAATAAATACGAATGCATAGAAAAGAAAATCTATTCAATATTATTTTCGATACAAAATTGTCAACTCGGTTACATTTAATGTACAAAAGCGTTCAAAACATGCTTGATTGCTATCACCGATGACCTAGTGCAGTCATAACACACTCGCAGCCAACACATGTACGCTTACAAGCTCCGACTCGACCCACAGGTCATATACCGTGAGCAATCACACAATATTCAAACAACTATAAGCACACAGTTATCATAGATAGAAGATATATTTTTTTACTTTTAACACTAAAATATTTTAAAATATTCGAAGTTATTAAAATACAGCCATTTTACAATGGTCGGTGCATGGTCCAGCAAATAAAAGGTACATATAATAGAATTGTTCTGGAATTTAGCAAACTTTTTGAGTATTACCGGGCTATAGAACGTACACAGCTTTTCGAAACAAATTGGTGTGACGCCACTCACTGTGCGTTTTGCCTATAATTAATTATCGATGATAAGATTAGTGTATAATGATTACGCATGCAACGCTGCGTACAAACTCGCTTATATGACGTTTACATATAAAGAGTATACAATATATATGTAGAGAAGCACGTCCGAGGCGTTCACATCACCTCGTCACCCGCCATGCAACAATATCAACAACTCTCAATTGCACGGTGTGAACATATCAACACAATCGAATTCACAATATCATAAACGATCAATAGCATTTCATAGTTAATTATTTATTCACTTGTGGAAAACATGCAAATGTATAAAAATCTTGACAGCTGATGGTAAACAGCCACCACTATACATATCCACGTAATATGCAGTGTTCAGTATGTATGGGAACACATAATAAAACAAAGTGGAGGGCTGTCGCGCTAGCGAGACAGTCGCTGCAATCAATACAATAAGATTAAATGTTACTGCATAATACTTTTAAAACTAATAACGTGCACTGTTTTTATCATATTCGTAGCGAGTATTGTGCATATAAAGTCGTTTGTGGGATCCAATCTCCCATTGGTAGCAGTGCCATCGCCCAATTACTAAAGTGCTTCACCCACTGCCCACACAATGGTCATTGTCAATCAATTACCCTTCACTGATGTATTTTGCAGTATTGACACACAATGGTTAAAGGTACAAATGACTAAATAATCATTATAAATAAAAATTAATTTCTATAAAATACATACACAGTATAAAATCGCCTTAACTCAATACAATAATACCATTTAACCATGAAGCTTGAATAACATTGCTCAGCTTAAAATCCACTTCATAGCGGCTGTAATATTCATTATTTTTAATTTATGGCATAATGTTTAATAATTATAAGTTATATAAAAATAAGTTGAATATTACAGTTTTGGGTGGTAGGTTGGAAAAGACGTAGCGCTCGAGATGCGTTGGTGGGACGACACCGCTCATCCATATTACAAAAGCACGCACTTCTTTTTCCTGGCGGGCTCTGGCGGTTCCAAGGCGGCGAGAATTGCTTCGTCGAACACGTTCTTCAAACCCTTCTGCAATGCACAAGTTATATGTCCACATTAGCCAAGCATATTCACAAAATTATCAATACCGTTAAAAATAAAACTGTTGGTGTAACTAACAATTTATGCTAACTCAAGTGTAAACATCTTTTATTATTTATACTATGCGTAACATAATTAATGCAAACTAATACTAAAATGTGATGCTATTTACATGTTTAAAGTTGAAGAATGGACAAATATTAATCATTTTAGTAAATTGAAGAAGACCTTAAATTCATTTTTTTACAAGCTCGATCACAATATTTTCACTGTGGGATTATTAAAATAGTTACAGAATAGCTAAACAAGGTAGTTTATCATTTTAAAAAAAGTAAACCTGTCTACACTACAGGTAGTAACTTACTCATAGTAAGTATGGGTTTTAGTAAAACTATTACTATCTACAAACAATTCTATCATTCCTAATTGTGGCCTGCTTAGTAACTTATTCAGACCAAAATAATTTATAACCGAAAAATAAAGAGCGCGCTCTGGTAAATAACTCTATATATTGGTGATGCAGCTGAAAGAATGTCGTTTGGGATGCTATGGTCACATCCTAAGAAAAACCACAGGAGTACAATGTGTGCCTGAGCCTCAATATTGTCGGAACCCGACAGAGAGGTAGACGGAACAAGTGCTGGCTAGATCCCGTCAAGGAAGATATGAGGGTCAATGGCCTTCCTTTTGAGGATGTCGGGATCGGGCGAAATGGAGGTGAATAAGCCGAAAGGCGGATCCTGGCGCCGGTCTAGATAACGCCAGGTAGAAGTTGATGCAACAGATAAATTAGTTAGTATGCTCAGAATTAATAATACCAACAAAATGAACCATTTTTTTTTGTATGGTTATGACAGACCGTTATTGGGCCAACAAGAACTTTTAATTACTAATTATGCCACAACAAAGAATCACATAAATTCTTTATAGCTTTAATGTAATTTTTCTCAGCGGTTTGGATGACTTCTGTACAATACTGTCCAATTTACTAATAGTGAAAGTATTTTACCTGTGTCAGAGCTGAGCATTCAACATATTTGACAGCTTTCAGTTCCTTTGCAAGCTTCTCTCCCTGTTCCAGTGAGACGGGTTTTTGCTTTATCTTGGCCAACTTCTCCATTGTAGCGGGATCATCTCGCAAATCTATCTGCGTACCTACTAGCAGGAACGGTGTCTTCTGCTGGTGATGAGTAATTTCTGGTACCCACTAGAAATTAAGATTATTATCACTAAGCTATAGTTATAACTATTTTTTATCTTAATTATTATATGTATTAATTGATAATATTACCTTTTCTTTGACATTTTCGAAGGAACTAGGACTCACTACACTAAAGCAAACAAGGAAAACATCAGTTTGAGGATAACTCAATGGTCGTAGCCTGTCGTAATCTTCCTGACCTGTAACAAATGTCACATTTAATTACAATGATATTAAAAGCTAAAACATATAACTTTCAATTTAATGTAAATTTCAATAAAAGGGCATTTATTACATTAATGTGATAAAAATATAGTAAAATAAACATACCAGCAGTATCAAAGAGACCCAGGGTGTAAGGCTCTCCTCCGATCATGACAGTGACTGCATAGTTATCAAACACCGTGGGCACATATTCCGAGGGGAACTTATTCGTTGTGTAGCTGATCAACAGACAAGTTTTACCGACAGCACCATCACCAACCACAACACACTTGATTGTTTGCATTTTGGCTAAATTTTTTACAATAATTTAGTGGAAGCTTCTTATAAATTGGCAGAGTGTGCTGATCATAGCAACCTCAACAGAAAGCAAGTGCCTGAAACAATAGAGAAAAACTATGAATGGACAAATATTTATTCAGTCCACGGCCATACCTAAAAACACTAACACAAGCCCACATATTAACAATATATAACTCAATAAAATAGAAATAAAATGTAGATATCATAATGACAAGTGGCAACACCGAATGTGCCCATACATTGGCAAATGTATAAAGGAAGGAGCTACACGGCAGCAGGATGTAAGTGCATTATATTCAAATGAGATGATTGCACTGGAGGAAAATGGGCACTAGTCACATTCCCATTTGTAGTTCACTAGAAATATACAGTGTAATGTCATAAGAGAGTGCATCGCAAGCCAGACAACAATTTAGAGTTGCAACTAATAAAAGCCACAAAATGTATATTACATTATAACTTAATTCGATTTGATGGGCATATACACAAACACAAATTCTGCATACACAAACATGTTTGTTATATAAAATACATTTAAAAAATTAGATGAATGTTCATGTTTATATCGATCACCAGTTTTATAGCAATATGTAGTTACATTTTAATTCATTTTATCGACTCTTAACTTTGTATTCATTAAGCAGAATGTATGTTTCTGGTAACTATAAAACCACTATAACAAATTGGTTTTCAATTTAGTCTAAAATATGTCAACTAATTCAAAGCATAGCATATCTGAACTTCTTTGTAGATACTAGAATCAGATGTGACAAAAACATGTCAATTTTTTTAACAATCTTTCTAGCTACTAGGTAAACAGCTCATCAATTTCTACTGTTTCAAGACTTTTTATATTGTTGTACAAACTAAATAACAATACTAAAATTAAGTTAATAAATAATATTATTAAGAATTGAAAACCTAATTTAAAATATGTATATAAACAATACTATACCTAAAAAATCTGCATTATAACTTTAGTAACCTTAGTGTTGGTATATGCCAAAGGAAAATCCATTAATTTATTTACTATCAAAGCTTATTTATAACAATGTGGCAAACAATGTGTCACAATCATACTGTAACATTTACATTGGATGCAATTAAATATTTATAAACTATGACAACTATTTCTAAACACAATTGGATGTTTACATCACACATTCTTTAAGATATTATAATATGACATTACTAAAATAAACTGATGTAAATTCACTTTGTACAGAGTGACCCATACTGTTATATATCAGTAGATTATTAAAGGTCAACATGGGGAAAATATATTGAATAATAGAATTTCTTGTGGGAGGAGTCATTGGAATGTGTATTTTAAGTAACAATGTATTGATTTGTTTTAACATCACTGGCCTGGAGGAATTACCCATCTGTAATATATCCAAAGACTTTAGTTTAATTTACAAAATATGAAAGTTCTATTTGAATAGTTATTTGTCATTTAACATATTTAAGAGTCAGTTTTCATAAATTATTTTGTAATGCTCATTCTACATTGCACAAATTCCTTCATGATTCTAGACACACCAGTTGATACTGGGTATTGTCATCTGTCACTTAGTCATTAGCATTCTGCTAAACAGATAACATGCACTGTATAACTTAACAAATAAAGATCTTAAAAAGCAGAAATATATAAGAAAGAACAATACACAAATAAATTTGAGTCTTGTTAAAAATTTAATAAATACATTAATGTGCACTAGGGATGTTAATTATATATAAAGACTGACTAAAATAGTTAACATATAATAAATTCGCAAATTTAATAATAAAACATGTAATTCGCAAGAGCTGTGAAAAAAACATTGAGGATTAATGGTTCTTGAACCATTTATGTTCATGTTTTCTCAGCATTATTGATAAATGCCAAGCACATATATGTTCAGCAATAAATATTGATAAGTTCTAATCAACATAATTTTGTAATGCTTCACTTATGCATTATTTAGAAGATAATATGCAAATATATATGTATATCAAGCTGTGAAATATTGGCACAACCAATGTGCCTTGTAAGCAAATTTTAATTAACTATCCAGCATTATTATATATTGACAAAGTAACTGTTTCAAAATAATTAACACATGCTTAATGCCTTTGGTTGCATTTTGGTAACAACAACAAACTTTACCAGTATTATTCTGTACAAACAACTTTTTGTGTTGATAAGTAAAATCCTTATCAAAGTGTAACCACCATGAGTCCCTGCAGGAAGGGAAAACCAATTTACAAACTAGTTAAAAGCTACATTAACACACACATTAGTCAGGTTGACATCTAACGCACTGCCGACGATACGTAATCAACGCATACCTCGCATAGCAAATAAAATGGCTAGCACACTACAAAATAGAGCACGTACTAAATAAGAGGACGATGACCCTAAATATTATAATGTAAATATAACGCCGCTGAGATTCTATAAAACTGACTTAATAGGTAACAAAGAGATTTACCGCAACACGGCGGATAGCGCGGCAGGGTGTGTATGCTATCGCGAGTCGCCTGTCCGCCGTCCGCCGTCGCGACTCATCGGTGCCTCCTTGTCCCTAACGCCTCACTGTTTTTTAGTCACGTACATACGCCAGCGGAAGTCACAACCCCGACTACCCAAATGTATCCATGTGTCAACATATTAACAGTATTTGTACTTTGTATTAAGTACTTCCGATATTTCTACACATTTTTTACATAATCACGTCACAATAAATTTTGACGTCCATTTTGTGTCGGGTCCGGACGTTGGGAATATATTTTCGTATTATGAATAAATAAGCAAAACAATTATAACATAACTTACCTTAAAAAGTTGTATCGATTACAAAACAATAAATACAATTTCACCACGTTGTAAATATAGCTGGAAATTACAAACTGCACGTAGCGGGTTGGGTCATTGACGGTGACGCCATTGATTGATTAGTGTCGTACGCTGATATTGTTAACAGTAGAAACGGATGTGGTAAATCGATTAAGTATAACAATATTTGTAGAGTTAATAATTTTAAAGAAATTTCCGGTTTAATTTAAAAAAATCTACATTAAATAACATTTAATGAATTATAAAACTAATAAATAAATCGATAGAAATGTTTCCTCTTTTCATTTAAAAGTTGGAACAACACTAGCCATCATGGGGTTAACAACATTAAAAAAATAAAACCTAGTGTTACCCTCTAAAGAAATTTTGTCGACGTTTATTATAGCGATTGACACTATCGTTAGAACGAAGACACTGTTCAATGGTATATCCTGCAAACGTTACAAGACATTTAAAGGAAAATATAAAAGCGGCCCGGTCCGGCTTCGCCCGGGTACAGATACGATTTCAGTCCATATTTTATTTAAACTCAACAAGACTGCCGTTCTCGATAGTGCTTATCCAATCCCGTCCTGTATTCTTCTGTCTTATTTTATCACCTTATACTCTACCTTACCTTACCTTATATTCTATTCCACCCCATCTTTCTAGGATTAAAATCGGAATTCATTTTTTAATTTATTCATTTTGCTACGGGTATATTATTAATCTTTTACTACTCCGGCGACATTCATAGAAATCAAAAGATTAAATTTATATTTAAAATACACATCGGATTATACTACCAAAATATGCTTACAATGCGATTACGAAGGGCGAAAAATGAATACTCAAATTTGAATACGGCATTATTTGTATTGTACGTTTATATTGAGAATCCTTGCATTATAATTATAAAATATAGCTTTTTTTGCGATTCACGTTGAATAGTTTTTTAATACTTATTTGGCAATTTATACACAGACAAAACATTGTGGTTTACTATGAATAGTTTAATACGAATAAAAAAGTTCGAGATGACCGTCAAGTACCCATTCAATTTCTTTCTTAAGGGTGCCAGCCTCATATATCAATTTCGAGGTCAATCGGATCAATAACAAAAAAGTTCAAAATAGCGGCCAAAATTTCCGATTCCAACTATGAATTTGGATTATTCACACAAAGAGGTTCTAACATACCTATAGTTTTTCCAAAATTGTTGCACGCCATTAATTTGCGTTTGTAATAAGGAGCTAAAATACAATTTTTCATAAATATATCTTCAGTAATTTATATTTTCCATTTCCGTTTCAACCCTTATTTCAACTCCTTTAGGCAAATATATAGCCTATGTTACTCGTGGATAATGTAGCTTTCGAATGGTGAAAGAATTTTATATGTGCGAGCTTCGTAGAGTCGTACCATGAAGTAAATACAAAGAGGAGGTGCCTAAGTCCTAACACCGAAACTCTAAGCAGACATGAGTCAACAGATTGCGGGGCGAAGAGGGGATTACGCATGTGCAGTAACGCCGATACAACCAATGCCACCTAGAGGCGAGTTGCTGAACTAAGGAGACAAGCGTGATATTTCAAAAAGTCATTAAAAGTTCTGCTATTCATCGATAGATGGCAAAACTAAATATCGAAAGAGGTTAGATTACAATTAATCACGCAATAGCTTTGCAATTTGCATTTAAAAGTACTGGCACATCATCATCATCATCATCAGCCTATTCGCGTCCACTGCTGGACATAGGCCTCTCCTATGGCACGCCACTGGGCTCGATCTTCAGCCCAATGTCTCCAACCGCTGCCAGCCATTTTTCGGATATCATCACTCCACCTCGTCGGAGGGCGTCCTACACTAC